>OW285236.1:140708481-143525981 GCA_935421215.2 Melolontha melolontha
AAGGAAGGAAAAGAAAATCAGAGATCCAGCGAGGTAGACTTGAAGCTCGGTAGACTCCAGAGAATCCCAAACTCCTAATCCTCGAATGCCATAAGGTAGAGGAGACGTAGGAATACAAACATTAGATGTAGTAAAAAGAACCGGTAAAGCAATGTCATAATTGAGAGATCCAGGGTGACTAGAAAGACTGTTTGGATAGGCCTCTTGATCAGATTCGGAGACCGGTTACGTCTACAAAAAAAAATAAGGAACAGAGTCTTACTTAAAAAATGTTACTTTTGTACCCTGTCTCCCTTATACTAAATTCCTGTACTATTTTTCCAACTTGAGTCTCTCAGTTTTGCAACTTATAAAATTATAATCCATGTATTTTCTAATAACTAAGTGTAGTGATTTTAGTTTTCGTTGTAATTCTTGTGATCTTTGAAACAAAAGTATTAGATAGATGAAACAACTGCAGTATCACGCGATTTTTTTATCCAAAGTCCGCGTAATATATTACGATATAAAAAACGCAGGCCATGATACATAATAATAACAATAAATAAAAACAAATAAAAAATAAATGAAAATATGCCAATTGCCGGATGCCACAAGTATAATGCTTTTCTGATATAACAAACAAATACTTATCATTGGTTAGACTTAATTTTTGTATTTTATTTATATAAGTTACATAATCTTATTATATACAAATAAACTTGTAAGTAAGACTAGTACATATAGTAATTTTTCTACTCAAAAATATGAAATTATTTACTGCGATAAGATTTGTAGACGTATCTGAAAAAGATTTGTCAAAAGAAAAGGATTTGGTAGACTGTAGGTACTTTATTATTTACTTGATCAGCGTAATCTTATTGTTTGCACACTTTACTTTTACAGTAAATTACATCTATTACAAAACCAATATTACTTGCAAAACTTATAAATAGATTCTATTAATAGAGTGCATTTACTCGATTAATATATGTATAAAAGATTTAGATCATTTTCAGAATCCCACTCATTAAGAGCAGTAGACTGTCGATAAAATACTAAGTACGTACAAAGAGTAATCCGATTACTAGCATGATTAGATTTATGCTATCGATATTCGCTGTTACGGCAAATAAATAATAATAAGGCAAGTTTTTAACTATTTTTATGCATACGACTGGTTTATTAATAATTGATTTACCTATATTATCAAATTAATAAACTGCTAATACACATAAATAAGTAGAGAGCGTCTTTTAAACTTTTTATAAAGTTTAACTGTTTATTTAACAAGAATATAGTATGTATTAATATCATGCAAAAATGCAGAGTATTGTTTTTGGTTAGGGCAGACAAGAAAAATCTCCTCGCTCATTCCATCGGTAAAAGAATTAACAAAAATTATTTGAAACATACTTGGGTGATCAAAATCTCACCACCGTTTGTATAAAACAAAAACATTTTAATAATATCGAAATATTATTAAAAATTGGGAAATTTTGTCCTGTTCCAGCATCATGCACTGACGTGCCTATACCAAGACGAAGCACGTGCCTGCGTCTGGATAGTAATTTTCACGCAAGTATTAGCTTGTGATCTGTTCTCCATATCCAATTTTTAATAATATTTCGATATTATTAAAAATGTTAATACTGGTAGCCGTAACTTTGTGGTAATTCATTTTGAAAATAATAAAATAAAATAAAATAAAACAATAACTTTGTTTTACCACTTTATTCACATTTTCACAGTTCGATAATGACATTGTATGTCGAAACGGCAGTCACTATTACATGTGAATAAAGTGGTAAAACAAAGTTATTGTTTTATTTTATTTTATTTTATTAAAAATGTATTTATTTTAAACAAAAAAATGGTAAGGTTTACCTATTTACCGTATGTTTAAAATTGTTTTCGTTATGTACGCTGTCGAAGCAATTCGTTTGATAGTGGAGGCACGCTAATACAGATTTCGTTGGTTATTTATAGTTGTCGCTGCCCGATGGAAACCACTTGCTTTGCCTTATACTTGTCATGTGGACGACCAGTGGCGGCTCGTGAGTCATGAAAGAGGGTGGACACAAGAAAACTTACCTATTTTTTGTACATAAAATCCATTCTCCTATTTGTCCTACTGGAAAAGAGGTCTATGATTTTGTTGTCAAAATCCGGGATAGATTGGATGAACTTCTTTTCTATTGATGGGACCACCAATGCTTTCAGTCGATCTTCTGACGTTGTGCTTCTCAGAAAAGTTTTAATGTGTTTGAGAGTGGAAAAACATCGTTCACATTTTCCTGTCGACATGGACTTTGTGCAAATAATATCCAACGGTTTTTATGTTTCCGTCAAAACCTTTTTTAAGTTGTTGTCTGTTATGAACACTAAAAGTAGCAAAACACCACCTACGTCACACATGTCATCGCGCTCATAAATTACTGGAAAGTTTACTTTTCAATTTTACACTGTCCAACATAAGATAAGATTTCACAGTTTCATCTAAATTTTTTTGTGGAAATGAATGACTGTAAGTTTTAAAATTTTGTGAATCAAATAATTTTGCTGCAGTTAAGTGATCGAAATAGGTACATCATAAATTGTGCCCCGTAACATAGTTTTGAGCATATGCGCTAGTGTCTGTGGTGAGGAATCGTCATGTGCATCGTTATAAAAATATGTAAAAATAATAAAATAAAATAATGCACTGAATTACATGCGAATTTCTTTCTGTGTTTATCTTGGTGGTTGGGTGGGCATGTGCCCTTGTGCCCTTTAGTACCAGCTGCCACTGTGGACTACAATGTTTGATTTGCTATTCCTAATATTGACATTGGTCAATGGGCAATGTTGTCTTTTATGACTTGTTTGTATGTAATAACTAGAGAACGGGCACGCTTACCACATGACGCAAAGCCCAGTGCAGTACTGGCGAAAGGCTGTATTTCTAAAATATTTAATTTTATATATATAATTGGAAAACGAACGGGTGGTAATCTATAAAATTACGAAATACATATTTATTTGTTGAAAAGTTGTATTTATAAAGTTTTTAATTTTATTTATATAATTGGAAGACATACGGGTGGTGATCTATCTATCTATCTAAAATTACGAAATACATATTTATTAATTAATTTTATTTATATAATTGGAAAACAAACGGGTGGTGATCTATAAAATTACGAAAAACATATGTATTTGTTGAAAAGTTGTATTTTTAAAGTTTTTAATTTTATTTCCATAAATGGAACATTTTTATATGTTCATTTTGTCGTTCAAGTTGAGTAAAGGAGTATTAATATTGACTAGCAATAGTTTCTCAAGGTTTTCTTCTGTCAATTTTGTTCTCTTTGAATTAAGTACATCCTTATAAATAGAAAACGTCCTTTCTACATCACAACTGGTTATAGGTGCATACAGGAAATATTCTTTTATTTCTTCATATTTAGCCGTTAGATTTTGTGGAATTGTCTCCATACATAATTGCTGCAGTGTAATTAAATCTGAATTTCTATTAAGAATTGCTTCAAACTTTTGCCGGAGGCCACATCCGAAGTCACTTGGAATACTTTTCAAATTATTAACAGCCACATCTAATGTGCTTAATCCGTCATTTAATTTGAGATTTCGATTTTCAAAATAAGTGATTAGTTTTGGCAATTTTCCAAAGTGTTCGTGAAGAAAGTACAACTGATTTTTTAAATTTGGGATTTGTGTGAGCTCCTTGCACTCACCAATACTTCTAGCATCCTCCTTTAGCAGTGTTACGAAATGTTTTAGACTATCGAAATTCTCAGCATAATAACTAGTAGCTTCCAGCCATGTTCCCCATCTAGTTATTACTGGAGTGGGAGGCAGTGACAGAGATGGAAATTTTTCCCTGAAAAGAGCTACTCTCAATGGTGCTCTTCTGAAAACTTTTTTAAAAGCTGATACAAGTCTATCAACTTCCGGAAAAGTGTCTCTGATATATTCACAGATTCTGTGGAGAGCATGTGCTACACAAGTAATATGCAGCATATTAGGATATGTTTTCTTCAATAGTCTGCCTGTTTTTAACATATACGCAGCACTATCACTGACAAATAAAAGTATTTTTTCTTTGTACGTGCCGTCCGAATGAAGCATTTTTTGCATCTTCTCCTTAATGGTTTCAGCAACTGTTTCCGCATCACTCTATTTATAACACTTGTTGCTATTACATATGAGTTATTGGGAATAGTTGGATGTAGTACACCAGCTACAACATTTACCGCACAGCGTCCTAACATATCCACCGTTTCGTCGGCGCTTATCCATATGTATTGATTTAAAAGATAGCTTCTAATGCGTTCTACTGTTCTCGTATAGCACCTAGAAACATAATATTTGCGTAAATTTGATTCATCAGGAACATTTCGACCAGTATATTTTTTCAGAAATATTTTTAAAGTGGGATTACTAAGTTTATTTAATGGCATATTAGCCGCCATAAAAGTTTTACAGAGTTCAGATGTGTTTGCGATCCTAAGTGACGAATTTTTGACGATATTTTACGGATTTTGTAATAAATTTCGGAATCACTGACAATGGACATACAATCAGTATGACCGTCAATCCAACTCGCCATTGTTTTACAATGCCGCTCTCGACATTCTTCCATATCATGTCTGAAAAAGTAACTTAAACAATGCTCTAGATCTAAATAAATGAAAACTAAAAATATGTGCGTAAGTTATTGAAACTGAACGAAATTCAATGCACACTCTTACGTCGAAATAATTGGAAGAAATAGATTCAATCAAACGATATTAAACAGGATCTATCACAAAAATTACGATGTAATTAACAGTTAAAACTATGAAAACAAGAAACTTACCCACAGCACTTTATTTATCCTACGAAATATAAACTAATAAATAAAATACATTATAAAAACCCCGCTTCTATCTACGCTTATGAAAACACTTTAAAAAAGACTATATTCTCCGAATACAGCAGAGTTGCCCATTGCTATCGATGCGAGACCAGGTGGCCGAGTAAGTCAAACAAATACTTCATTGAATTACGCCGGAATGTACTGTGCGACGTTATACACAATTCCAATTGCCGATTGCGTTTTATGGAAATTGCATCCGTTCTCTAGTAATAACGGAGTTTTTGTAGTGAATTTTGTCCTATCTCAGCATCATGCACTGTCGAGTCTGTAGCTAGACATGCTTGTCTGGATAGGAATTTTCACAAAAATATTAACTTATATCGTGTTCTTCACGTCCGATTTTTAATAATATTTCGATATTATTAAAAATGTTTTTGTTTTATAAAAAATTAAGTTAGTAAGATTTGAAAAATTACAGTAATACGAATTCTAATACGGTCTATAGCAACAAAGTAAATTAATCAATCACTATTAATTTTACAGCCTTAACTGTGTTAAAAAACGAGCTGCCATCAATTTAATAAGTGTGCTTTGACGTTGCCACCGACAGACCGTTGTCACGAAGTGACATAACTGGCTGTCAATTTAATAAATGCGAACGAGCTGCTGAATAATTTTATACTTATCGAAAAGACTGACTACGAGCAAGTTTCGAGGAACCCTTCGGAGAGCCAGTTCGGTAGAGTAAACTTCCCGAAGTGTGAACCAAGTAGGCCTAAATGTCAACATTCATGCAGGTTTCATTAACTGATAAAACACCAACCGGAGAGAATGTCAGACGTTATAACGCACCTATTGTGGCGTAGCATACTACAATCTTCATATTTCACAGCTGTATTTATTAGACAACACGATTATTCTTTTTGATTCTTAGTAATGGAGTTGATCATGGAGGTCTAATGAGTAGACTCAGCAAAGAGGGGCAATTTTAAGCTTATAAGGTTAGTACTTCCTTTAATAGTCATTCTTTTCAAATAGCAACAGCCATCTATACCACGGATCGGGTACTTCTCATCACTTTTTAATAACGAGCCATCGAAAAAATTTATAATTGGAGTAGACTGTGAAATTGGGTTGGTACTTTAGCCACTTCCACATAATAACATTTATTATTTGACATTGAAACTATAAGTTTGTAAAATTTTTTAAAAGTCTTATTAAGAAAATTAAATTTATTTAAAAAATGGTATTCAACATAGAACAAAAAGCAAAAATTATCGAATGTTACTTCCGTACAGGTGTGAAAGTAAATGGCGAGTGACAGTATTCAATTACGGAATGCATGGCTGATTTTAGTGAAGAACATCCTGAATTAGCGTTTGACTACAATGATTTTTACTATGTTTTGACAAATTGTGTAAAGTTATTCAGAGAGACTGGTAGCGTCGGTCGAAAAACTGGAAGTGGACGGCCATCTAAACGTACAGCTAATAATATTGAAGCCCTTCAGCATATTATTGATGAAAATAAAAAAAAAAGTCTTACATTGTCATCCATACAAGCTGCAATGTTTTGATGAACTTTATCCAGTGGATTATTTAAGACGAGTGGAATTTTGTCAAGGGTTTCAAAATAATCTACACAATCAGGATATCCTTAACACCGTTTTTTTCACGGATGAGGTCTGGTTTTATCTTTCTGGATATGTTAATTCACAGAATATGAGGTGTTGGTCCTCCGAAAATCCTCATTTTTTTGTTGAAAAAACATTGCATCCCCAAAAAGTTGGTGTTTGGGTTGGAATATGTGGAGCAAGATTGGTGGGACCCATTTTTTTTAAGGTACACTTACTGCTGCACGATATCGCAATGAGTACTCGGCTCATTCATAAATCAACTGGATGATGAGGAATTACAAAATGGGTATTTCTAACAAGATGTTGCAACAGCACATACGACCAGAGAAACACTTTAATATCTCAGAGAATTTTGTGATAACAGAATAATAAGCAGGAACACTGAAATCCCATATCCAACTAGGTCTTGCGATTTAAACATATGTGATTTTTTCGTATGGCCATACATCCAAAATCCGATTTATTCAACGCCAATTCATAATCTGGAACAACTGAGAATTCGCATAACAGAAATGTGTGAAGAGATCAACAACTCACCGCAAATGCTGCATAAAGTTTTTGCTGGATTGCGGAGAAGAGTTGGTTTGTGTTTAGATGTAAATGGACAACATTTTCAACAACTTCTGTAGTGTTACGCCTAGCGTATAGAAGTTTAATTCATTTAATTAAATACATATATTTCGTCTTTAAATATATCATATTAATTATATTTAAACTTAAGACATTTTTCTTCATTTGTACAAACTTTCATTTTCGTTACAAAGAGAAAGTATTTCTATTTCTTTTGTCACCTTCTTAACCGCCGACGACCCTTCTTTCTACCTGACTCAGAACCCTAACGTTAATGTCGAATTTCTTCTAGATAAATTCCATATTTTAAATTGTTTTAATTTAATATTATTTACATCTTCTTTTATGTGTCGTGTTTGATATCGTTAGGAAGCTTATGTCACAAGGGTTATTTTAAGAATAATTATGACATTGACAGACGACGTCTTCAGGTCGCGCTTTTAATTAACTATAATTCAAGATGTCGACCCCCTCTTCGATACATCATAAAACCAACCGTTCTAGACTTTCCTATCGACACGAAAACTAATAGTTCCTGCTTCTCTTTCGAACCTTTCGTGAGGAAACACACATCGTGCTGTTCAAGTGACGATGCTACCATGCCGTCCAGGTGTTCTTCAACTTCTAAGGTAAACTGCATTGTTCTATGCATATTATTCTTTTAAGTGAATCCATATTAATTTAACTAATTTCTTATTCCTCCGGTAAAACATCGCTCTGCATATACTTGACCAAGGCATATCTTCGAAGACCACGTGGCCACCATCGCCGCAAATCAAAAGGTAAGCTCTGTATTCTTCGATACAGAGGTTATTTTATATACATATTAATTAACCCTTAATTTACTACCCCATTTAACGTTCGTTTCAGAGTATTTTTTGTGTTAATTTTAATCTACTTATCCACCACTCCACGTGTACATATTACTTTGTTTTAATTGCTTTTAAATATACGAGTTTCAATTTCTTATTATGTAAATATAAATACAAAATTTAAGGACGCCGCTGTGTTTTATTTTATGTATTAAGTTGTTGTATATTTATTTTAATTAACCAATACCACGCACGTCCTGGACCTTTGATGAGACTTCACCAACACCACAAATTATTATCTTAATTATTACAAAATAACCAAAGTATAATTTTATATTATTTATCTTAGAATAATTTCCTTATTAGTGTACCTAGCCGAGCCTTGTATTTGTAATAGTAGCTATATGTAAATTTTGATTATGATTTCGATATTAAATAAATTATTTGTTTTCTTTTTTGTTGTAGTATCATTTCAATGCCATAACCTTTTTTTACAATGAAACCAAATGAAACTGTCAAGCATCAAGTAATGTGTCATTATGTGGAAGTAGCTAAAGTACCAACCCAATTTCACAGTCTACTCCAATTATGAATTTTTTCGATGGCTCGTTACATATATACAGTTAAGCTCACATAAATCTAGTATAACCTAACTTGTCAAAATTGGCAAAATTTTCTAATATTGCTTAGTGTTTATTGATCTTTTTTGAAAGAAAAACCAAATTTCAAGTAATTTTTTAATACAATTTAGAAAACACAAATAAACTAATACTTAATTGATCCGCCATTCTTATCATTTATTGCCCTTAGCCTTCTAGTACAGAATCAATGAGACTTCTTAAAAAATTAGGTTTTTCAACAATGTTTTCCCAGTTATTTTCAATAGATTCCCATAGTTGTTCCTTATTAGTAAATCTTATACGGGATCTATGAATTTGCTTTGTAATTTTTTTTTATTTTCTCTCAAATATTCATATATTATACAACAAAACACTTGAAAATACTCGATTATACGAGTCGTATTGCTTTTTAGGCAATACGTCGAGTTTCGAGAATTTTCAAGTGTCGAGTTGTATACAGGCAGACTATATCATGAAAATAAAAAGAAAAAAGTAGTGCGAAACGAGCCAAGATGATAACTAACAAATCTGACAATTCAGTATTGTCATAGTAATCTAATAGTAGTTTTGGCAGCGAATATATAAGAGTTCGTATATTCGATTATACAAAGGTTCGTATATTCGATTTACGTCATAATACGTCAATAACCGTTGTAATACATGACAACTACTGAAAATCCTGCATTTTCATTGGTTCATTATTTTAGAATAATATCGTCAAACAAATTGTGATATAGAGAAGAAATATATAATTTTCTGAAGTTATTTTTCTATTTAAACAGGAATTAAACCCTTATGCTTTTTAACACCTAACAAGAGTTCAATATTGCAACTAATTCTAAGGCACTATTAACTCCACTCTGACTGGTTCCTTGCCTGCGCATGGTTCGCAGGGGTTTATATTGGAATCGTTGGAGGCAATACAATACTTGTGCAATATTGTACAATCTTTCTATAAGAAATAAACATTGTTACGTTTTAAACTTATCAGTACATTATCTAATCCCTTACTTAATCCTAAATTTATATAAAATTTCCTATATAATGCTCTTAATAGCAATGGCGGTTCTTGATGACGTACGATGTAAGCTGCTGCACGGATGAGACTGATTCGTTTAAGCTTTTATATATACAGAGAAGCAATTAGCTGCAATCGAAATTATCCGAAATTATTCGAAGCGGTCTCACTACTCAACAGTGTAAAAATTTTTGGTTATCTTGTTTCCTTCACACAGTTAACGTATTATTCCCTAAAATATTTTATTATTCGACAATTCGTTGTGTATCACCTTTTGTTAATTTCCTAGTACTTATGTCTAGTTAACCCAGTCATGATATTCCCTCTCGCACTTGTTTTTGCCTAACCTAATTATCTTCCCATTGACTTGCTTTCCTAAGTACGACTTAAAGATTGAACATTTATTAGGAGTAATTCACATCCTTGACTGACATACTTTGCTTGTACAAAACCTCCTTTTTACATTACTTTTGCAACCCGTAGTGAATCCTTATATTGGTATTTAATGTAACTTTTCTAATGTGAATTTTTGTTTTGTTTACAAGTGTTTAAAACCATTTTACTTTTGAATTCATAGAAATTAAGTTTGACGACATAGTACTCCAATTTTGATCATACCTTGTTTCCGGCCTCCCTTTGTTGTAGTGTCAATCGAATTTCTTCACCCAGGTGTTTACATCGTGGCTTGTATATATCATTCTAGGGATGCCATATTTGTTCGGAAAACGTTCAGTCAACAGCGTTTCGTGTATTTGGAGTGCGTTCTGTTAAGGTCATTCCGCGCTTGTTGCAATCGTTCGTTTTAAGTCTGGTTTCTGCGATTTCTTGATTAAGTAATTGATTATTTAGCTTTTCGTAGAATCTGTGCCTATTCCCTTTCAGTAAAAAACGAAAATTGGAAGTTAACGGCTTCTACTAATTGTAAGTTTCATCGAAGCTAGAAAACAAACATTATATGGGCATACAATAATTAGCAGAAATAACTACTGCTTCAAATTGAAAGAAAAATGATGGATTAATGAGTACCCAAAAAGCAAATAGCTTTCTTATATCTAGCACGTATATACTAGGTGTGTAAATAAAGTAATGAGAATGTTTCTTTTTATAATTTTAATTGAAATTACAATTCTACATTGTTTCTTTCAAAGTAGTTGCCTTAGAAGGCCACACTGCACTGGAGATGGTTCGTCCACTCTTCATAGCAGTGCTGGAACTCAGATATTGGAATCCCCTTTAGCTGGGTGGTTACGGCCTCTCCAATGTTCTCCAATATCCTAACAGAATGTCTCTGGAAGGTGAATTTTCAAACTTGGTAAAAGTAAAAAGTTACAAGGACAAGTCTGGTAAATAAGGGAGCTACGGAGGTATCGTTTATCCATATTACTATATCATCGATTTATTAATACGTCAATGATGACGACTTAGTTAGGTCGGGATTTTACGGAGGATTGTATAACAAATTCGACGTTTTGTTGTGTTAAGAGTTCAATTGTCTTGCGAGCTGTGCGCGAACTTGCATTGTTTTGATGGGAGGATGATTCGTCGTTGTGGGTTGATACGGCAAACAACTGGTTGTATACCAATCGGCAGTAATAGTTCTTGTTTCCGGCCTCCCTTTGTTGTAGTTTGAACGTGTCAATCGAATTTCTTCACCCAGGTGTTTACATCGTGGCTTTTATATATCATTCTAGGGATGCCATATTTGTTCGGAAAACGTTCAGTCAATAGCGTTTCGTGTATTTGGAGTGCGTTCTGTTAAGGTCATTCCGCGCTTGTTGCAATCGTTCGTTTTAAGTCTGGTTTCTGCGATTTCTTGATTAAGTAATTCATTATTTAGCTTTTCGTAGAATCTGTTCCTATTCCTTTTTTGTTTTTGTGTCTCTTTTAATGAGTACAATTGTTCCTTCTTTTTCTTTTTCGATCATTTAATTCACGTAGTTAACGTAACACACGGTGAGCGTGCTTGACTTTTAAAGATGTCTTAAATTTTGACACTTCCAACTTTCAATTCGAACATTAATCACGTATTGTATACCGTTGGTGAAATAACAGATACTTTCTGGATGAAATACGACTTTCTGTATGCCGTTTAAATAATCATCTTTAGTTTTGGTTATTAGTGTTTGGTCGATGGTTATTCCTTTACGGAGATATTTGCGGATTTAAGACTTTCGAACCTATTGAAAGGTGGTTTCGTTGGGCTTCGCGAATGAAATGCTTTTCTACTTTTTCTTTTGATAGTATTTGGTTCCTAACTAATTGAAATCATCTTTTGTTTAGGTGGGCTAACTGGAGTTTACTAATTGTCGTCTCCAGTGTCTCGCAAGTTCTTCCTAACGTTAACGTATGCGTAGAGCAACCATTGTTTGAAGTTTGGGTGAACCCGCCAAGGTAAGAACTTAATTTTCATCTTATTTTCGCGTCTATCATTATTGTTTTTCTTTTGTTAATGTAAATTAAGTTTAATTATGAATCTCTGGTTACTTTAAATAATTTCATTTAATATTACTTTCTTTTTTAAATAATTACAAGGCTGCGTAATTGAAAAATATTAAGATCTAGATGATAAACAGAATACAGGAGGTGCTCAGAAATAATTATTTGCAATTTTGATTTTTTCCTATTTTAATAAGATTACACAAATACCTTGAAGAGTGATTACTACCTCTCCTTTTTTTGAAATCACAAGTAATTCTAACAATTACTTGAATAAAAGATTTCTATATGTTATCTGTATTCTTTTATTACTATATTTGTTATAATTTGTTATAGTAATTAGCATCGTGTATCTGTATGCGCTTCTTTCCTTGTTCCTTGTTTCGCCGTTCTATATACTTTGCTTATAACTTAGACAATATGGCGCGCTTATCTCTTTTAACAACTGACACGATCATCTTCACTGGGCAGGCCGGCAGGTAGGTCGTTTGAGTATTTTAGGTTTTGGTTTTCTTTTTTTTTAAGGGGGTGTATTTTCGTTTATCTTTATTTATTATTGTTCAACTTTACGTAATCTTGCATAATGCTTTAAAATGTTATTGGCATTGGTAAATACCTTTTTTGACTTTATATGCGAGAAACGTTATATGCTATGAAGAAACAGACATGATATATATAATTAGCATCCTAAAGATAGTCCAATCCACCGAAAATTGTGTAATAATTTTTTTGCCGACCAGTGTAATTAAGAAAAAAATTTCTAATGTTGCTGAATTTCAACATTATCTTATTTCTATCCTAAAAACAGATTTTACTTGTTGTGTAAAACTTGTATAGATGATAGTTTTTCGAGAAAATTTTAAACATAAATAAAATGTTGATTAAGAAAAATTTATACTTATGTCCTCAAGCTAATTTTATAAAAAATGGTAAATATCTATACAGAATTAGATTCGAAAAAAAACAAAACATATTAGAAATTATTCAATTACTACAATTAATAAACTAAAAAAAAGTTTTGATACTAATTGAAGAAAAACTATAAATATATGTAGGTATCCTAAAAAACTTTCGGCTTATACTGATTCTAAAATGTTTAGTTTTTTAATATTTTAATGTATATTTTATTTAGTTTTAGCTACTATTAATAATAAATTGCGCGTTTGATTAAATTTACATTTAAATTCCAATCCTACTCAATGTTAATCCAGCGCTTGTAAGCGCGGTGCGCCACCAAAGTCATCCTTCGATCGATCAGCAAACGCACATCCAAACAATTACGCCAATTTACAAACATTTACAATCAATTACAGGGACACGCCAATAGGGTGTCTTCGACACTGCCTCTATTTCCGCCGCTCTTGTGTCCTAGTTTCTGAAACGGTGACGTCCTCTGCAACCAACAGATCGTTCGAGCTTTCCCGGGAAACAAACAATACCAGATTTCTAGCATACAAACACGCAGAATCTAAACTACCACTTACGCAAATATCCGAATGCGTATTAACCATTTATTAACCGTTTATTCCTTCTATTAGTATAAATTATAAATAGTTAATTACATCAATATCCGTATATAATATCAATTATATTGTATGAAAATTATCCGAAAATAAAATATGTACTTTATACTTTATATTACATACTTATTTTTCACATTGCAATCAAAACAGTCTATATTTCAAGCAAATGATAAACAACATTACGAAAAGTACATTGTTAGAAGACATTATTTTAGAAAATAAGACTTTAATCGTGATAATGATAATATGATGTATTTTTAGCTGTTTTGAACGTAAATAATGATAACACTATTGCTAGTTGTCAGGTTTTATTTTAGATGACGTAGATGTATTTCGCTCTTATAGGAGCTTGTCAACACACGGTATCCTGAAGACAGACATGACTTAGATATTAACGCATCATGTCTGTCTTCAGGATACCATGTGGTAACAAGCTCCAGTAACAGAGAAATCCATTCAAACGTTCCGGGATAGACGTGACTTTTCACAAATTTTTCATCACCCTAACAACCAGGAAGGTAGCGTCGCGATGTGTAGCTTTCTGCATACTGGTACAAACTTAGTTTGTCGAATCGTAGAAATTAACGCAACACATTAGGCGACATTTACATGTGAAGTGAGATTTAATACTCATTAGTTCTCATTTTCAATTAGTTCAATTATTTTTGTGATTCAGTAAAAAACGAAAATTGGAAGTTAACGGCTTCTACTAATTGTAAGTTTCATCGAAGCTGGAAAACAAACATTATATGGGCATACAATAATTAGCAGAAATAACTACTGATTCAAATTGAAAGAAAAATCATGGATTAATGAGTACACAAAAAGCAAATAGCTTTCTTATATCTAGCACGTATATACTAGGTGTGTAAATAAAGTAATGAGAATGTTTCTTTTTATAATTTTAATTGAAATTACAATTCTACATTGTTTCTTTCAAAGTAGTTGCCTTGGAAGGCCACACTGCACTGGAGATGGTTCGTCCACTCCAACACAGCAGTGTTGGAACTCAGATATTGGAATCCCCTTTAGCTGGGTGGTTACGGCCTCTCCAATGTTCTCCAATATTCTAACAGAATGTCTCTGGAGGTGAATTTTCAATCTTCGTAAAAGTAAAAAGTTACAAGGACAAGTCTGGTAAATAAGTGGGCTACGGAGGTATCGTTTATCCATATTACTATATCACCAATTTATTAATACGTCAGTGATGACGACTTAGTTAGGTCGGGACTTTACGGAGGATTGTATATCAAATTCGACGTTTTGTTGTGTTAAGAGTTCAATTGTCCTGCGAGCTGTGCGCGAACTTGCATTGTCTTGATGGGAGGATGATTCGTCGTTGTGGGTTGATACGGCAAACAGCTGGTTATATACCAGTCGGCAGTAATAGTTCTTTCATCTCGTAGAGAAATTGTTGTTACATGACCTGCTTTCGAGGCAAATGTCACGACCATCTTTTTGGAGAACGGATGACTTTTGTCGGCTTTTCTTCACCTTGGAACAGGTGGAGTTTATTTCCTGGCTCGTATAAGTAAATCCAAGATTCATCATCACTATTGTACACGTTTTTAGAGTTTCCTGCGTTGTGCGGTATAGAGTTTTTTTTGTCACCAGTTCATCCTAGCTGTTGCCTGTTCTTCGGTCAACACATGCGGTATCCAACAATAAACTTTTTTACACACAATTCTTCATGCAAAACTTTTTGAATTGAGGTCTATGAAATCCCTCGTGAGGCCTCAATTTCGCGATATTTCACATGTCGATCTTCGTTGATGAGCTTGCGCACAGTATTGACGTTTTACTGAGTAACTGCCGTTTTCGGTGCACCTGCTCTTGGATCGTCGCTGAGACTAATCCGTCCACGTTTGAATGCTTCATACCAACGAGAAATTGTTGACTATTGTGGTGTTTAATTACCGAAAACAGAAACCAACTCGGCGAGGCCTTCTTGATGAGATAATTGCGCGAAAATGTTCACGGTTTAATTCTATTTTTCGACTAACTGGTCAACTTTGATAACACAGGCCTGCATAAAATTTGTGATGACGTGATTTTTGTTTGTTAAGCTCAGTTTTTATATAGCAATAACTAATTAAAATACAGTTGGTCTCTTCCACCCACAGATTTTTTTTGCACAAAAGAAAAAAATATAAAGAAAATCTTATAATAGGCGTTTTAATACATTTTAAAATGAATGTACTACTTCAAATTCTAGGTATTAATCCAAAAATGATTTTCTGTTGTGGTTTTAAAGAAATTTGTTAAATAGGCTCTCATTACCTGATGTAAATCTTTTATTACATGTATTAATTTTGGACAAGATTTCCGGGAATTTTGACCTGCTAAATCCTATTTATTATGCTTTCACTTTATTAGTACTGCGAAGAAGGATTTCAAGTTTATCACTCCAAACAAAATGTATATTTTAATGTCATTTACTTCATTATAGCTCTGAGTGTCGATCAGTAAACAAGTAAAATTAATTTGTCTTTAGTGTTGTGCGTGGTATTTGATAAATAAACATTGCTTAAAAATATGTCTAGCCGGTGTTGCAAAAACAAACCAGATGATTTCTGTTATATTTGTGGATATTTCGTCTTGAAAAAGTTTAAGAGACCAATTGGTGAATTTGTGAAAAATGCATATTATGCTTATTTCAAAATCAAATTAGGAGATCAAGATAAAGATTGGGCACCGCACGTTGTTTGTAAGGTATGTGAAGAAGGTTTAAGACATTGAACCAAAGGGAATAGAAAAAGCCTTCCTTTTGGAAAACCGATGGTTTGGAGAGAACCGCAAAATCATCATGAAGATTGCTACTTTTGTCTTTGTGATATTAAGGGGCATAATAGAAAAACTTTGAAACATGTTTTGTACCCAAACAATATTAAATCAGCTATCAGACCAGTTCCTCACAGTGATCATGTACCTATACCTATACCCCCCAAAGTACTACAAGAAGATATTGGAACCTCTTCAACTTCCGGCTCCGTACAGATGGATAGTGATTTTGAACCATCAACCTCAGGTCAAAACAAACCTCAGCTATTTTCACAAGCCGAACTGAATGATTTAGTAATAGATTTGGGACTTTCAAAAGATCATTCTGAAGTACTGGGGTCTATGTTGAAACAAAAAAATTTGCTTGCCCCTGAAGCTACCTTCAGATCTTCCTTTAGCTGAATATGACAGAAAATCAACCAAACGAAGCTTTTCTGAAAAACGAAAACGAAAGCATAAAGAATAAATAACTATTTCTAATAGTTTCTATGTGTATATTTTTGTATTTTTTTAAATATAATATAAAACTAGCTTATAAATGAAATAAATCGTGTTTTTTCTATATTTTTTTATTTTACTGGTTTGAAAAATAACCTTACGTGATACAAAAAAAAATAAAAGCAGATTTGAAATCAGCGCTACCCAATTACTAGAAAACAGTTAAAATTTTTAAATCAGCATTCAAAGAGTTGAAAAATGCAGGCTTGTGTAATTCGTTGTAGCTACAACACTACATGTATCGGACCGGAACTTCGGATTTAGGCTAACTAAACGTAAAGGAAATTCCTCGTATATAACAAAACTATTCTGCAGAGTGTCAGACAATGCACCGAAAGTTTCTGCACTTATACTGGAAGACAAGTTCATTATAATAAAAATATATAACAAATGTCTAAAGGCTGTTATACACGATCATAAATTACATGTATTTCTACATGTATTTTTACATGTATTTCTATGATCGTATATAACAGCCTGTAAATATCTGCAGTTCGTTGGCAATACCGTACCTTCAATCAGTTCTTATTTGGATTGGTAAGCGATCTTTAATATAGAGTTGGTGACATTGAATAATAATGTTTTTGAAGTAAAATTTTAATTGTTGTCATATGTCGTGTTACAGTCGTATCTCGTTTATGTCAAATAAGTCACAGTTTCAAGTTTAGAAAAACATTTATTGCTAATATATTACAAATTAAAGGAGATAATAATAAATATTGTACTAGAAAATAGAAACTTCAATTAATTATTTTTAAGATAATAACTCTATAAAAATTTAATTTAAAAAAACACCATTTATTTATATTTTTCAGTGTCACAACTTTAAATTCAAATCATGGGCTACTCCAAATAGGAATTTAATTGAAGGCACGATATTATTTGGTTTGCAAATAACCAACAATAGTTACATGAAATGATAGAATACGCATATTAAAACTCCAGAAATATAGGTCTTAAAATTAAAATCGAAGAAATCTCAATCTTTTACTAATGAAACTGAGACTCAACTGAAAACCAAAATATAAATTAACTGCAAAACAATAGTGGTAACTTTTAGAAATAACTAATAATTCTACAGTTTCAAATATTTATTGTAAACACTACAATATTGTTTCACCATAAATTAGGTGGACGAAAAAGGTGCATGAAAAAGTTATTTATGAATGTTGAATTATGATGCAACCTGAAAAATTGTAAAAATTAATTGAAAAAAATGGACCATGCATTACTTTCGTTCTATACAAAAACTGTCTTTATTTTCTAAAAAATACGCAATTAGAAGTTCATTTTTTTTAAAATTATTCTATTACAGTAGAAATTTTGAATGCGGCTATAATATTTTTGTTAAACCTAGAGCACAACTTATAATGCTTCTATCCGTAGTCAAAATTTTTCTAAAAGGTTTTTCAATAGGGGTGATATGTTTTGAAAATAACATGCTCGCTTCCAGTAACACAAAGAAATGCTCGAAATGCCTGCAGTTCAAGTGACTGTTAATGAAAATTCTAATTTATTCATTCCAAGACGTTCACAACAATTGCGGTGGTTTGGAACACTTACTTAGCATATTTCACATGCGGATTTGAGCTTACTTTCTGTTTCGTCATGAAACGAAATTTGTCATATTGTATATATTTATATATGTTAGAAATAAGTAAATTTAGCATAAAAGAATTTTAAAGTATATTTCCAAATTTTACAAATATTCAATAATTCATTTTCAAGTTAAACCTCTGTATACATAGTTTTATTAGCTCATTCAAATTATAAAAATGTGCTTTAAATTCTTAGAGGGGTACCCTTTACTTTTGCAAATTAATTTATTATATGCTTTATACATTAGACCGTTTGTTTATTGTCTAGGGTTATCAGTGAACGCATTCAAGACGATATTTAATCACCACGTCCATTGTTAACTAAATGTGTATAATAGACTCGCGGTTCCTAAATATGTATGTATCATAAAAATCCATTACTGAAGAATGGAACAGCCGGAAACGCATACTTAGATTTATAACTCCTACTAATACTTAATTGAATGATATTTTATTTTATTATTTATTTATTAGTAAGATCTTTAAGATTCTATCGTAAACATTGGGTATTGTTGCACGTAGGTAGTGGTATATTTTTATCTACTTGTAACACCACATTCTCATTCTTAACACAACACAGTACACAACAAGACAGTTTTAACACAAACAGTAAAGAATTTAGTTTAAGTTTACATTAAGTGCTACATTGTGAGATTTATCTTAAAAAAGTAGATTTAAGTGTTTTTTTTTGTAAAATAAATAAAATATTTTCTGAATATTTACACACATAATACACACTAACTTTCAATATAACTGCCACCAACCAAAATAAATAACCAGCTTATACAGAAGTTACGCCTCGTGAGCGATGGGTAGGGCTGGGCGAAGTATCGATACATCGTCCAATACCCGATACCTCATATAATGAAGGTATCGATTCTAAGGTATCGATGCCAAAGTATCGATACCTATCGATACTTTACCGATTCCAGTACTCGCTAAGTATCGATGTATCGGGTTAGCGATGTATCGGGTAGCGATGTATCGGGTAGCCATGTATCGGATAGCTTACCTTCGTGCATTTTTTTAAATGTACATAAAGGATGCAATAACTTTTTAAGCAAAGAATTTTTAAGTATATATGCATTATATATATTATATAATATATATTTAAAAGGATGTTATTATTGTGTGTAGCAAATATCCTTATTATGACATAACTATAATTATTACAAAAAAAAATCTCACAATATTGCAAATTTCATACCGTAGTTATGGTAGAATCGGTAAATTAATTTTATATCTCTTGAAACCGATATCAAACAATCAACACCTAGAAAACGGGTTATGAATATTGATTTCTAGGTATCGAATTAAGGTATCGATTCCAAAGTATCGATTCCAAGGTATCGATTCCAAGGTATCGGTTCCAAGGTATCGGTTCCAAGGTATCGATTCCAAGGTATCGATTCCAAGGTATCGATTCCAAAGCATCGATACCTATCGATACTTTACCGATTCCGGTACTCAGAATTGATACCGTGCACAGACCCGATACATCGGTAAGTATCGATACCTCGATTGGTATCGGTACCCGATATCGAAAACGTCGGTATCGCCCAGCCCTAGCGATGGGTCACACACAAATTTATACACCATCTTACAAAATTGTACTGATGCAATTTTAAAGAATATTCAGCGCCCCTCATTGACTAATATCAACATCACGACCGCCGGAACAGCCATTGTCTGAATAACAAGTATAAGACTTAGCCAGGGTTTCTATCTGACCGACACAGCCACAATTTGCAAAAACTGTATTTGCATGCCTCCACTCTACATTAGACACAATCGATAGCGTATATAGCAAAATAATTTGAAACATACTTGAACTGGTAAAACCTCACCATACTTTGTATGTTCTTCTACGCTGAGTCTTAATAACTTTTTTAATGTAGTAAGGGTGTTATTTATGGCGAAAGTATCTCTCCGGCAGCATGTACTGATGATTCTACAGTAAGATGAAACATGTGTCAGCATGTCTGATCTGGAGAGATACGTTCACACAAATATGAACTTGTATTGTGATCTCCACACCCGATTTTAGATAACATTTTTATATTATTAAAAAATGTTTATGGTGAGCTTATACCTACTCAATTATGTTCCAAATTATTTTGCTATAACACCTTTTAATATTAAATTTAAAAATTTGGGAACAATTGTGCATTTAAATAATATTTTATTTTTAATTTAGATTACTCTGTATTACATTTACGACTGTCTCTTGTTTCATACAAATGGTGTAAGAGTTACTTGTATATTAGGTAATTATTTTCGATAACTGCTATGATAATGCCTGTTAAGGTATTTGTAATGCGTTATCTAACGTGATCCAAGTTTTGAACATATACAAATCCCGAATATAATGTACATTAGATGATCTTGTTAATGACAGTTAATTTCTTCAATATCAGCATCCTGATGTCGTTAATATATACATTGATGATAAAAACTTCAGTAACGACCATAAAAACGGGTACGTTTTATCATATTTCCGGACGTAGGTTATTTGAATATTGATTGAATAGAAAGTGAGGATTTCATTGGTGTAGAGTTGAAAGGGTCACGGCACATGCGTTACACAACGATGACATTATTGGTCTTCTGATGTGTATATAAATTACATATTTCGTTTTAATATATATCTAAATTTTTTATAAAATACATATAAGATTTGTTGGTACTCATGCTCTAAGTTGTCGATAACAGATAACAAAGAAGTTGCTCTAATGTAAAAATGTTTTTATAATCTTAATTGTAAAGGCTATAAAATAAAGTTTCATAAATGGTATTAAGCGGTATGTGTTTACGAGCAAATGAAGACAATATAAGTAAATTCCAGAAAATGTTATTTTTTAACACCATTTACAATACAATAATTTAGATTTTAAAAAGGACAATAAGTAATTTATATCATTGTCACACATAACACGAAAGAGATTGTTCCTATGCACAGTCTTCTATGTAGTTTAATAAAAGTTAGTTTATAATACATTAAATATATTAAAAATTAGGTAGTGTTGAGTATTTGGTGTTTTATGTTGAAAATACCTACAGCTTTTTGTGTATATAATTTTATAAGAAATTCGAAAAAATATAAAACGAACAGTACTGCAACATAATATTTTAAATAAACTGGTAAGTAGAACTGAATAAAGAAAACTAAGGAACTACATATTTGATACACACTAACTTTTAGCAATTAGTATATGATTTTACTACCACTTTTTCTAATTATTTCTTCCAAACGGCATGGCATAGACAAAATTAAGTTTTCTATATATATCCTATCTAAACTTTCCCAATATTCAATAATTTTTTGCCATAGTACGTTCTCGTTATCGGCCCTAAAATTATTATTGTACATATTTTTTGTCATCCTTCCCCACACATTTTCCATGGGATTTAGATCCGGACTATTTGCTGGTCAGGGTAGCAACTCCACATGGTTTCTTAGGTCTTAGTTCTATTTCTTAGCAGCAAGACAAGTATGTGTTGAACAGTTATCCTATTGAAATACAAAGTTTTCATATGTATTCCTTGCTTATGGTAACATAATATGTTCAATAACATTTATATATATATATATATATATATATATATATATATATATATATATGGTAAACCTAATCAGTAGGCGATTAAAGGTCTGTATATTACTTCAAAATATATGTATTTAAAAAACTCTACATGTTTCGGCTGTGTACGCCTTTATCAAGAGAATACAAAATATGAATGACAGGATAGACCTTTAATCGCCTACTGATTAGGTTTACCATATCATACCAAGGTCACGAAGTTATTATATATATATATATATATATATATATATATATATATATATATATATCTCCCCGTTAAGTTTATTTTGTAGACGACACATGTCACCCCGGTCAACAGAGCTAATCCAAGTCCACACATTAACTGAAATGCGGTCGTTTTTTTTAATATGATCAACATACCGTTCCTCAAATCTCGTGTTATTTTGACTATATACCCTTATGCGTCCGTCATGAGATGATTGAAATGTTTTTTCATCTGAAAAAATTACGCAATTCCAAAAGTCCATACCCTTTCCTCAAAACTCAAGTGAAAACCCCACTCTTGGTTCCTTATGATGTTGCGTTATGAGCGTTAGCTGCCGCAAAGTTGAATATTCCCACTTCTTTCTAGCAGCGACGAGCTGTTCTGGACGATCCCGGAAAATTTGTCAAAATTCTTGAGCTTACAGCATTTTCGAATGAATTTATTCTTAAAACATTACATAGAGATGCGTCTTGTGCAAATGTTGAAATTTTTGGAGGTCCTGACCCTATCTTTCTTTTCAATGTAGCTTCCTTTCTCCTTTTTATATATATGCGTGTACCAGTGCGTATATTATATATATTAAATTTGCGAGCCACTTCATTAGGGATATGATCACTTTCAATTTTAACAGAAACTCGTACACGTTGTAATTCATTTAAGTACACCATTTTAAAAATTTGCCAAGGTATAAGATAATGTTAGGTTTACTGATTTAAGGAATGTGACATAAATGAGTTAACTGTGATATAACTGACTTAAATGTGACAGCAATGATTGACAATCTATATGCCAGATCGGGAACCATTTTACAATGCAAAAGATCAGCGTGACAAAATGTATGGCCGTGAGTTTACCACTTTAATATAAGTTGCTTTTCTGGGTTTTTGTAGTGTTCACCCTAGGCGTCCAGCAGATTTATTTATTTGTTGTCACAGAACTTTCACAAACAGTACTCTGCCTTTATTATTCGCTCACCAATCACTAATACGAACGGCTTTCTCATTCTAGGCACCGCAAGAAGACTTATGGTGCCTAGATTATCGGTAAGCCTTGAAGCATCAGTGTTTAAATAGTTTGAAAGCGTTATGATTTTATTTGACTAGCCCATTCCTAAGTTAGGATGGATATAACTATTATGGATATACCACAGAGCACTTACTATGTTCCGCAATCATTTATTTCGATGTCTTCGAATTGTGTTAATATGTGTTTAGTACACTAAGCAAGCGGCATACCTGTTGTTCTGGAAATAAAAAGGCAACGTATGAAAAATGGAAAGATGTAATTATATAGAATATAGATCCAGAATATTTTCTCAAAATACCTTCTCATAAGCGAGAAAAAAATGTCAAAGATATTTAAAAAATATTTGTCACGCCACTGTGTGAATATAGAAAGTATCAGAGACGATATCTTAAAGTTGACTGACAATAACAAAAATAATAGTTTTGTTATTGTCCATCTCATCTAGCTGTTACGTATGTAAACATACGCTATAGCGTATCTGTGTGAGGTTTTTATTATTTATACACATTCTGAATATTTTGAAGTCATAGGCGTCACGTAATACAATTTTCGGGGTGTTTTTATTTTCGGTGTTCCCGTCGTAATTGAGTTACAATATTTTGAATTCATATTCTACACAATTACATCTGTCTATTTATCATTGACAACTTTTTATTTCAAGGACACCTGTGTAAAACCCATACAACTATTATGAGCACAAAATCAGAGTTTTTTAGTTGCGCAAACGAGACAAAAATATTGACACTGTCACTTATAGATTTCATAAGTTATACATACATAATATGTCAAATTTGAACGATTACATTGTTTCAAAATAAAACCATGAACAGAAAGAATTTGCTTAGGAACTAACAAAGTAATAAGAATAAGTAATAGAAAAAAAAAGAGCGCCTACTCTTATTTCCTTATCCCTTTCCATTTTATCGGTAATTGAGGATTTTCTAACAAACTCTCTTCTTCAACAAGTTTCTTCAATAAATTTGTTCAATAAGGTACCACCCACAATTGTTCCTTATTACATGGCAGGTTGTTTAAGTTTTCCATATTTTTAACCATCATTCCCCAAATATTTTCTATTGGATTTTTGTCGGGATTTTTCGTTGCCTAACGTAGAATTTCAATATTATTTTCAGCAAAATAATTAATTACACAATGTGCAGTATACACCGAGGTGGTCTATAGAGCCGAAAATGATCGCTGCTATGTAACTTATAAACTTTTTCATCTGACGCATATGAAAGCATTTGTATTGTAAGTAAAAGTAATACCTTGAACTTGGACAACGGTAATATTGCATATAGTTGTTTTTTTTCATTCTTAGAAAAGAGGCAGAAAATGTCGAGGGCCGAGAATGGATAGCAAACCCATGTGATGCCGTTTTTTCTTAAGATAGGTAAGGTTTGTCGTAATTTTTAGTCTGTGAATTCTATTTTAAAGTTAGTGTATACGTAGATGCCGTGCAAAGTAGTTACGCGTTTAAATGTGTTAACTTTACTGTGCCCCATGTACAACACTTTGATTATTGATTTTACCTACTGATGATAACAACTTAGTTGTCGAAATCGTATTTAGGATACAATTATTAATTGTGGTAAGGGGTTTTTATACCGTTTTTAAAGTTTAACATCAAATGTTATTCCCAAACACTTAGCAGTGTGTAACAACAAAAACATTCCCATAAGATATGTTTTTGTTGTTAATTATTTATTAATGGGGTACGATTTGTGCTTTTCCTGTTAAGTAAAGTTAATGCCCTTTGATTTAGTTTCATTCAGTTTAATTCTCAACTTATTTTTTAAGGTCGCTACACCATTATTTATTCTCGCAGTTCTGTTGTTGCTTCTTTCACATTTCTACTATCTGCAATTATTGCAATATCATCTGTAGTAACATTCGTCTATTAAGTATATAAGAGATAGTCACTCTTGCTCTAATTTCTTTTAACTCGGAAGTATTCGTCTTCGTACTTATTTTTGAGCACCCTGCTGAATACGTACAACTTCAACAGTTCAATATATTCTAGAGGCGAAAGATACTTTAATTTATGCCAGACCTTATCGAAGGCCCGAGCTACGTCTAAGACGATTACAGAGATATTTATCTTTTCCTCGAAGCTTTTGCAATAATATCTGTAATTCTATGTACTTGTCAATCATCGGGCGTCTGTGTCGAAAACCAAACTAATGGCGAGATATAAACTTTTTATACTCTATGATTATTTTTAGTATTTTTAAGAAGAGCTTTTCGAAGAATTTAAAAATTACTTGTAGAAAAGAGATTTACCGGTATGATGTTTCATTTGGTGGTTTACATGGTTTCATTGTTTCTTCTGCTATATTCCATATAGTTGGTACATGTTTTAGTGAAATGGTGCGTCAATGAGATTTGTCAGCAAAAGGGACTTTTCCTTGGTAGATGTTTTAGAATCTCACCAGTTATCAGAACAGAATTGATGCTTTTTTGGGTTTAAATTTGTCGTTATTTCTTGCGTTACTTTTTTTGGTGTAATTGATTCTACTTGCACATTTTTCTATTTTTTGCAAGAGAATATTTGCTTGATCTTCATAAGGCTTAAATATTTCTTCAGGATCTTTTCCAAATTATTCCTGCTTTTCTACATAGAAAAAAATGGTGATAATTTTCAGTCGAATCCTGTAAAAAGAAGTTTGGTTTATAAAATGCTAGGTATAAGAGCTTTTTTTGCAAAATCAAGTAGGTAGCAACTAAATTACAAAGAAAACTTTATTTATCTAGCAACCCTGCATCTACTCAATACGTTAATCTGAAATGGAAGGCCATTGCAACACTATTGCGTTAATTTCCAATATATCTGTTTTAAAAGACCTTAGAGTAATGTTATGGTGCACAATGAT
Source organism: Melolontha melolontha (assembly GCA_935421215.2). Taxonomy (NCBI): domain Eukaryota; kingdom Metazoa; phylum Arthropoda; class Insecta; order Coleoptera; family Scarabaeidae; genus Melolontha; species Melolontha melolontha. Next base: position 140,734,520 of record OW285236.1, read on the forward strand.
ATTATAATCAAACATGATAGAGATTGAAGTTAATTTGTCATAGCTTACTGCTTTTTCATTTTTTAAATTCTATTAATTTATTTCAAATCATTGTTAGATGGACTTTATATATACATACTATAATAATAATATTAAAGGACTGTATTGGGCTCAAATCAAGGGCTCAACCTCTAGTTACATACATTAGATAAAGATAACTAACTAATAAATTAAATAGTGATTTAACTTAAGCTAACATGTATTCTTCATGTAACAAATATAATAACACATGCTTAAGAAAGGAATGGAAGAGAGAGGCAAAAATAGGAAAGAAGGGAGGAAAAGTAATAGAATCTGTATTAATAATTACAAAATATGTGATCAATCACTGTGTATTATGTGAAGGCCTATGTGCTAACAATAATTGGCTTTTCAGTTTGTGTTTAAAACCATTTGCATTGAGACAAAACTTGAGGTCCTCTGTAAGTATATTTTAACTAGTCGGAAAAAGATCTCTCATGTATGCACTCCTTCTGGTTAAAAAGACCGCACTGTAACTTGGGGCATTTGATAATAACGTCTTAAGGACAAAGGAACAAAAATGAAAATATCTTCGCCTATGTATACTAAGTCACCCCAATTCATCCAATAAATAAGATACGTGATCATATCTTCTTAACCCAAAAATAAATCGAACACATCCATTTCGTTTTCTCTTTTCTCTGAACTTTACTTATATATTCGTTGTCTAAGCATGTGTCGTATACGACATCACAAAAGTAGAAACAAGATAAGATTAAAGAATTACAGAACATAGTCCTAAGACTAATATTCATAATTTTCCTGTTGCCGACGGACACTTTAATATGGACTTTGACTAAGTTTGTGAACATGAGTTTTAAATCTTAAATTTTTGTCAACAATCAGGCCCAAGTTTTTTACAGTCTCTGCAATCGGAAGCCTATTCCAATCAAAGCTTATATCTAGCCCATGTTTACGTTTAGAAAATATTAATATGCGTGACTTCGAATAATTCATCCTTAAGCAATGGTCATTGGAAAACCGCAATTGAGTATATGTCAGAATTTATTGAAGTCACATACTCTGGTAACTTATCGCTGCGTTTTTGTGTAGTTTGCAGTACCTCAAAGTACTAGAAAAATTTGCCGTATATAAAATGAAAACTAATGTTGCGATAATGGGCTCTTGTTGGGCACCCGAGATGGCACGAGCCTTAGTAGAATAAATGTTATTGATGCAAACCTTCTGGCGCCTAATCTTTAAGGTGCAATTGTTTGCAATAATCGTTTCATGGTATGTATGATCAAACGCTTTTGGGTAGTTCAGAAAAACCAAAATTTTAATTTTATCCCTGACCAAGCCAGAGACTGCAGCAGAGATTGTGCTGAGGTTTGGTCTAAAGTCAGACCGACATGACAGTAACACATCTGCTAATTGCAAAAATTGTGAATCTGCTGCGACATAGCTTTTTCCATTAATTTTTGACCACAGAGGCACACTACTTATAGTTCGAAAATAAGTGAAACTTGATGGAATACTTACCTTGCAGAGTGATCGCACGACCGCCTATTTCAAGTATCACGAAAGGTACATGTGCTAAAACACCAGTTTATTAAATAACGAATGTATACTGCTAGTTTGGGCATACATAGTTTTAGCAGTTGAATACTAATACCATCCGTGCCGCATATATCACTTTTAATTTCTGAAACGTATTTCATAACATCAGATGTACTGTTTAGATTGAAAGAAAATCTAGATGTGTTAAATTTATTATTGCTATAAAAACTACAACTAATTACTAAAAAAAGGCGTCGGTGGGGAGTTGCTCTATAGAACCAAATTGTAAAAGAGAACAGCGATTCTTTAATACACAGTTTTAATTTTCATATTAGATTACTTTGTCACAAGCAAACATCACATTGAACATCTAACAAACAAAATTTTCTCATATAATTATGCTCTGCGCAGAATATAGAGATCTGTACGAATATGTTGCTCTGTAAGCTTATCGTGCATACATAAGCTTCGGTTTAAGGTATGGGGTAATATTCTGGGAAATATCTGTGGAAGCAGCAAATATTTTCGTGATACAAAAATCGCCTTGAAAGTATCTTTGGGGTGAGAAACACTGAATCATGTATTGTACTGACATTAATGACATGCCGAGATATTATAACAAATCCAAGAGACTTAATTAGATCTAATAGTACATAATAGAAATTCATTTAAGATCAACTTAATGTAATGCCAAGATCTTACGTAGAATTCCGTTGTCGATGTAATAGAGTTTATACAATTAATCTTTCTTACACAGTATTTGAAAATATTTAAAGAAAATTACGGTAATCCCGTATATTAAGGGCCTATCGGAAAAAATCAAAAGAATAGGCTACAATTACAGGATAAGAATAGTCATGAAGGTAGTAAACATCATCGGATCCACCCTGACAAAGATAAACTAGCTCAACATGCCTGGGAAGAGAAACACAATGTTACATGGGACGATGCAGTAATCCTGGGAAAGGAGGACCATCAGACCGAAAGAAAACTGAAAGAAGCAGCATATATGTCCATAACGCCAAACACCATAAAATACAGCAACCCTGGAGATAAAAGATGTCTAGCTACCAATTATTTGGAAACATGTACAGAGAAAACTTACAACCACGATACCAGAGACAAAATAGACTAGATGATTCAATGCGCACGCAACACGGCACAATAATATATAACATAAACTATTGCGCTTGCGACACAGCACAGCACAATACAGCCCTGTATATATATAAATAAAAAATTATTAATCATCACTCTATATTTCATAACCATTCGTTACTTCATCAGGAGTTTAATTACAGAGTTAAAATTTAGCAAAGAGGCCACTAAACATATTAAAATCAATTCTCTACATTAAAACATCAAACTAACAGATGCTTGTTTCACGTCAACCTTTTAAAAAACAATTATACATAATGTATAAGAACTTTAGAGTCGTAAAGTTACGAAATCGTCTAGAACTGCGTATTATAAATCCTAATCGTTTAGAATCATTGTGATTCCTAAAGCTCAAGCGTCTATCAAAAACCACACCAAAATCTTTAAACATGTTAATCTTAGAGAAAACTCGTTTCTGTTCCTTGACTTGACATTTATTGATGCTTCATTTCAAGCTATTATTTCCACACCACAAAGACAAAACTTCGAAATTTTCATGCAAAACATCACTGTCGCATGAAAAAGAATAACATATCTTGATATCATCAGCATAAGCCAAAGCAGTACACAAAGTAGGAGGATCGTCTATGTATGGTATAAATAATAAGACACTGAGTGCCTATTGCAAATAACTTGATCTATTTGACCGATAATTTTCCATGAATCGCAAGAAACCAGGAAATCAATTTGGCTTTGAGGGTCAAAAATTTCACCTACATATTGCGTAATGGTAGTCAAGTTAGTTACTGCGGATCTGCTTCTCATAAACCCGTGCTAGATTGCGGAGAAAAGAGGTTTAATATTAAAAAATATGTGCGAATAAATGATATGCTGAAAAGCTTTTGCAAAATTTGTCAAAATAGCAATAAGTCTGTAATTGGTTAGTAATGAAGCATCACCTTTCTTATACATAGATATTGATCTTGCTCTCTTAAACAGACCAGGCAAAGTACAAATGGATAAATTGATAATATAAGCTAAACGTTTTTCATAAACAAACCTGTAATCGCAAATTAAAAAATTTGAAAATTTGTCTTAGCCAGCTGTATGCTTTTCAATAAGTATAGACGTTATCTTGGATAAATAATTACTATATTGATCAGTATGGGAAAGGAAACTGCTTTGTTTACGTACTCGAGAATAATTTTAAAGCATAGCTGTGTATCTTCAGGTTCTTCATCATTATGGATCAATTTTCCAGGTGTTCTAGGGGAACCCTGCTTGAACCAAATGAAGGAGAATAACTCGCGTGGATTATTACTTATTGATTCTTCAACATCCCTAAAGTAACTTTTGCGTGCGGAAGAAATTGTAATTTGCAGTAAATCCTCCAATCTCTTAAATTCGTTATAGTAAGATGATATTTTTATAGTCCTCCACCGTTGCCCATAATAATCCTCAAGTTTTGATTTTGAGATTACAGATTACAGATGTTGGATAAGCAGCACATCTTCTTCAAAACACTGGCACAGATTTAAAGTATATTATAATTAATGAAGTATAGAAATTGGCAGTTCCAATACTTACGCTTCGCGAACATACTTAAGAAGTTCCAATAAATAAGCGGAGGGTCATTATTAGGGACCGGACACGAGAGGCCGAAATTATGATGGACCATATAAATAGTCTATAATATCGCTAAGTACAATACGTACTTATTGAATAGCACTATTCTTTCGGTTAACGGCACATTTGTTTTTTATCGTTGAATTGTGACGAAATTACTTCAATTTTACAGTTAGATTCGTGTCTTGATGGGCATAGATAGAAGCGGGAGAAGTTTTATAATTTATTTTATTTATTATATTTCGTGTGATAAATAAAGTACGGTCAGTTAGTTCTTTTTTTCATTGTTTTAACTGTTAATTATATACTTCGTAATTTTTGTAATAGATCCTGTTTAATATTGCAAAAAGAAATTAGTATATCGATGCGACAATTCACATCAAGATTTGATACAAAATAATACAAATCTGTATAAAATGATGGACCATATAAATAGTCTATAATATCGCTAAGTACAATACGTACTTATTGAATAGCACTATTCTTTCGGTTAACGGCACATTTGTTTTTTATCGTTGAATTGTGACGAAATTACTTCAATTTTACAGTTAGATTCGTGTCTTGATGGGCATAGATAGAAGCGGGAGAAGTTTTATAATTTATTTTATTTATTATATTTCGTGTGATAAATAAAGTACGGTCAGTTAGTTCTTTTTTTCATTGTTTTAACTGTTAATTATATACTTCGTAATTTTTGTAATAGATCCTGTTTAATATTGCAAAAAGAAATTAGTATATCGATGCGACAATTCACATCAAGATTTGATACAAAATAATACAAATCTGTATAAAAACAAATTTGTATCTGTATTGTCACTTATGTATGGAGAAAAAAAAAATTTAATTTTTTTTATGGGCACGGTGATAAAAAGATGCCAAATTATAAGTGTTATTAGGTTACGAAGTTTGGTAGCAATCGGAGTTAATCTTCTGCCTCCAGTTTAATGTTGAATCTTTCAAAAATGTACTTAAAAAAGAACTTAAAGCATTATATATAAAATTACTCTAATTAAGTTTATTTATTTGGAAAAGTTAGAAATCAATTGTAATTATATTTATTTAGAGAAAAAAGCATGACAAAATTTTTTTACAAAAGTGCAAGAAAGGATAATCATAAAAATAATGAATATAATGAGTTTATTTTGTGACAAAATCCTTTTTGCTATCGAATTTCCGCATTAATTTTCTTGATTCTGTCTGCGTTTTGATGAAACCTCTTGTTGTTTTGTTGCAGAAAGTTGATGATGCTAGACTCACAGCTTTGACTGCTCTTTCTACCGCTTGGGTGTGACAGGGAAGGTGTAATAGCTCAATTCCTCCATTGTTTTCTTCTTCAATAAACAGTCGAAGATTTTATTCATTTACAGATTTTAATATAGGTGGTTCAGTGATAGTTTCTTCCCAATTCAAAAGGTCAAAATATGATGATGCATTAAAGTTTATCGTTGGTATCTGAAAAAGCCGTAATTGCTTTGATGTTGCTGGTATAATTTTTCAAAATTCGATGGACAGCTAATTCACGAATGTGTTGCTGGGGATCTGTCAACATTGCAAGTAATAAGTTTTCAGGATGTGCAAAATAACTGTTTCTTTGAATTACTGGGTCAACAACGGCTTTCAAAGTTGTTGGTAAATATCTGCTTAGTTTAATTAGTTTAAAAAGGTGTCGTGGTCCGTCTTTACAGCTGGGGAGAGTTTTTATAGAAAACCACACTGGAGCGTAAACCTTGACAATATATATTGCAAGAGTGGTAAGGTTTGCAGAAGGGTTCTCAACTGAAATATATAGACGAAGAATTCTGTTAGCACGTGTTAACCATCGAGCATGAGACATTTTGCCGGGTGATTTATTTGCCAAATTATTTGCAGCTATACTCGTTGAAACCTTTTTAGTTTCCCTCTCATATTTTAAGTAATGACGGGTTCACTCATAAAATTTCATCACATCTTCATAAATTGGTAATATATTATCTTTCAAATCACATAAAACACCAAACAAAGGACACCTCCAACTATTTCTGATACGCTCTATTTCTCAAATGATAAAATAAACAAATAAATGACAGCACTTTACAACGCAACACTAATTATTTTAACGATCGCGGCACACTTGTCTCATCTAACTCCGCAAAGATTGTACGGGAATTTCTCTATTTTGTTTTTGCCTTGAACCGTTTAGATACCATATTCAAATGCTTAAAAGCTTAAAATATTTAAAAGTTTTTTAGTTTTTGTAATATACAAAAAAGCAGAATTTTATATTATTGTTCCTTTTAATGACTTATTTGTCCGTATTAAGATTCAATTAGACGTGCCATAGCCGTAACCAAAATACAATTAATATCTACGGTTACGGCATGTTACCAAAATCGAAAACATTGTAGCACATACGATTGGTTTTACATGGTTACGGCTGTGGCACGTCTAATTGAACCTTTAGACTGAATCAGTGCTGTATATCGCTACCTTAATATAGAAATGCCCTAACTCATTTTTTTAAATCGAGGTTTTTGCATGTTTTGTTAGATGATCTTCTAATATATCGAAATATCAAAAAAAAAACTCGATTTGTAAAAAATTGAGTTAGGGACTTTCTATATTAAGGTAGCGATATGTAAATGCGTATTCTGGGGAAATTTAACAGTGTGAATCCACATTGTAAAAGTACAGTTTTATATCGGGATTACCTCTATATACCGATACTTAGAATTATTTTGCATAAAACTTGTATAGATATTTAACTTAAAAAGTATTATTAAAGTGATGTCAAAAATCTACTTTTTCTGAAATTTCTATCGCTATCCGGAGGCAGTAAAACTTTAAATAATGAAATAAAATTTTATATGCAGATTAGCTATACCATTTAGCACCTTTTTATCACTGAGCCTATCAAGAAATGAAGAAAAAAATTTTTTGACCCAGCCTAATCTGTATATACATGGACACACAGTACGTATTTACCAGCGTTTGCTTCAACCACCAGACGCATGCGTTTCTGTCTCACGACTTTGTCAATGGCGGGTTTACGAAGACAAACGACTGTAGGTACACTTCGCGGTCATGTAGCAAATCTTGCTCCATGAGATGACACCAGATAACCTCATGACATCTGACGGACAAAACCGACCACGCCGATGCAAAGTGTTTCTTCTCGAATAGCTACGCTATTACAGGAAAACAAAAAATACGCATATTACTGTGAGTCCATTAACTTAATGGTTAATTAACGCGTAACACGTAATGTGCGTATTTTTTTTTCTTTTCCTGTAATAGCGTAGCTATTACAGGCTAATTAACCATTAAGTTAATGGACACACAGTAATATGCGTATTTTTTTCTTTTCCTGTAATAGTGTAGCTATTCGAAAAGAAACACTTTGCATCGGCGTGGTCGGTTTTGTCCGTCAGATGTCATGAGGTTATCTGGTGTCATCTGATGGAGCAAGATTTGCTACATGACCGCGAAGTGTACCTACAGTCGTTTGTCTTCGTAAACCCGCCATTGACAAAGTCGTGAGACAGAAACGCATGCGTCTGGTGGTTGAAGCAAACGCTGGTAAATACGTACTGTGTGTCCATGTATATACAGATACAAATTTGTTTTTATACAGATTTGTATATTTTGTACTGTTTAATATTGTGTCATCGAATCTACTTCCCAATTATTTTTACGTAAGTATCCAGTGAATTTCGTTAAGTTTCAATAACTTACCCATACATTTTTAATTGTCATTTATTCAGATCTAGAACATTGTTTGAGTTACTTTTGAGATATGATATGGAACAACGTCGAGAATTGCATCGTGAAATAATGGCGAGTTGGATTAAGGGTCAAACTGATTGTATGTCCATTGCCAGTGATTCCGAAAATTATTGCAAAGTCTTTAAAATATCGACTCTGACAATTTTAACGAGGAACTCTGTGAAACTAGTGGCGGCAAATATTCCATTAAGTAAACTTAACAATCCTACCTTCACAACATTTCTCCAAAAATATACTGGTCAAAATGTTCCTGATGAATCCTACACGAAAGCAGTAGAACGCATTAGAAGCCATCTTTCAAATCAGTAATTATGGATAAGAACCAACGAAACTGCCGATATTAGGACGCTGTGTGGTAAATGTTATAGCTGGTCTACTACATCCAACTATTCCATATATCGCATATGTAATAGCAATAAAAGTAATAAATACAGTTGATGCGGAAACAGTAGCTAAAATAATTTAAGAGAATATGCACCAAATGCTTCATTCGGGAGACAGATTCAAAGAAAAAATACTTTTATTTGTCAGTGACAGTACTACATATATGTTAAAAACAGGCAGATTATTAAAGGAAACATATCCTAATATGCTGCAAATTATTTGTGTGGCACATGCTCTTCACATAATCTGTGAATATATCAGAGACACCTTACCGAAAGTTGATAGACTTGTATCCGCTTTTAAAAAAGTTTTCAGAAAAGCACCATAGAGAGTAGCTTTTTACAGGGAAATACATTCATCTTTGTCACTGCCTTTCTCTCCAGTAATAACTAGATGGGGAACATGATTAGCAGTTACTAATTTTTATGCAGAAAATTTCGATAGTTTACAAAATTTTGTTACATGTTTAAATGACGATGCTCGAAGTATTTCTGAGTGCAGGGAACTAATACAAATTCCAAGTTTAGAAAATCAGTTGCAGATTTAATAACATTGCGGCAATTGTGTATGGGGACAATGCCTCAAAATCTAACTGCTAAATACCCTGAAATAAAAGAATATTTCCAGTATGCACCTATAACCAGTTGCGATGTAGAAAGAACGTTTTCTATCTACAAAGATGTATTTCATTCAAAGAGAACAAATTTTACAGAAGAGAACCTTGAGAAAATATTGCTAGTTAATATTAATACACCTTTACTCAACTTGAACTACAAAATGAACAAATAAAAATGTATTTCGTATTTTTATAGATCACCACCTGTTTGTTTTTCAACTATATAAATAAAATTAAAAACTCGCCCGTGGGCGATGAGTCATCCGCCTCTCGTGTCCGGTCCCTAGTCATTATATAATTGATTGAAATTTACTCTGCAAAAGTTATCTGCAGCCATCTAAATCGGAAATTTTGTAAAATTGGTTTTAGATAAAATTTAAATGCAGAACGAAAGTGCAGGTTGATAAGGATCAACAGGCGCAAATAGAAGTGTTTCACGCTCGATTAAGATTTTATATTGGAATTGACTCTGCGAAAGTTGTCTGCCGCCATCGATATCCGGAAATTTGGAAAATTGGTTTCAGATAAAAGTTAAATACAGAACGAAATTGCAAGATGATACGGATTAACAGGCGCAAATGGTAGCGTTTCACGCTCGATTAATATTTTATAGTCAATGTTGCCAAGACTAACGTCCACGAAACGATCATCGCAATTAGAAATATTAAATTATTTTGAATTTAAAGTGTTGTAAAGTAAAAAGACTTGAAAATTAGCGTTTTAGAACATGGTGCATCAGTGTCATTAAAGGAAAGTACATTAAAGTCGGCTATCGTTAGAAAAAAGAAAATTCAGAAAATATCTCAAAATCTTTAGGTGTAACATACGGTGAAGTATACGTGTCACAATATAAAAATTATGCAAACCTAATTTGCAATCCCAAAGTAAAGGAACATAAGTCTTTAAATGGCTAATATTCAAAACGGAAAATTGTTTTTCCTTTTTTATCTATAGATAGTACCTAAGACATATGCTAAAGCTATAAAACAATAATTTTTATAGAATTGTTTTAAAACTATTTTTATAAAGTATAGTTTTAAAACAAGGCTATAAAATTAATACTAATTTAAATTAATTTTATTTCAATTTTTGCTGGCCGCCCCTATCCATTTTATTTTTATCACTAATTTAAATATCTAAAAGTTTTTTTTATTAATTCCTGAAGGATCTCTAGTGGGTCCATAGTGGCTGTCTAATACCGCTGCTGAAACATAAAAAAATTACATAGGTCGTAGGAAAAATCTATATGTTGGCTGAAAGTTGTGGAAAAGCTCGAGCTTTTGTTCCCGTTCGTAGTATTACATAGCTCCTCCTACGCCGTAAGGAAGGACCTACCTTCAAATGACGCGAATGCGCGCGTTGCTTTTCAAGTAGGTCACCTATCATGACCTCTACACCGAGTTTTCGGTCCAGCGTTAGACGTCGTACAGCATCCAGAAGCACGAGCTTTCGACATGTCCAACACATCTAACTACAAGCTTGCTTCAACTATTGCAAATCTCAAATATTCAGGTGAGATTATGTGTACATATTTAATCTTAGTATTTTCCTACAAAAATTATACAGTGTGCTCCCAAATGTATAGATATGTTCGTGTAAGATGCTATTTCATTAATTTTTGCATCAGCATTATCATTTTATAAATGTCAGTTAAATTTATTGCATTCTGTATGTTTTTATTCTCATAAAGTTTTCTAAAATATAACACAGTTTTTTGATCTTAAAAAATAATTAATCAATAATTTAATGCTAGTTCCTTCACAAAGATGTTGAATAAATTATGAAGTTTGTAGATGTAAAATAGATATTCTGTTTTGTGACAGCAGCCTAATACACTTGTTCTTAAGAGCCTATTCTAATTCATTCCATTTATTAAACATCTAAGATAGACAACGCATAGAAAAAATTATAATGTCCAGAATTATTGTATTTCGCGAATATTTCACATTGATTTTTATATTTGCTATAACTGTAAAAAAGTACATTTAATCCCACTCTACTTACCATACATTGTACATTGTTTAGGGAACAGTTAAAATTATTCCAGAAATTACAATATATGTATTTCTTAATGTAAATGTGGCAGTACCTAATCAGTAATATTTATTGTCTTCTTGCTCAAATAAAACTGTCAAAATGTATCTTTTTTTGTATATTGCCCGTTATCATATGCTGTTGAACTTGATATGTGCTGCTAATATTTATTTTCCAAATTAAAAGACGTAATACTTGTTAATAATAAAAACGCTTGGTTCATACAATTCGATGGTTTTTATCTTAGCCAATCCTATTTCTATCCAGAGCAATAAGGATATGAATCCAATTAGATAAAGGATATCGCAGCCATACTGATTCTGTATTAGTACAAAACAAGATAATGAGAATTGCTTATTGCAGAAAGTAACAGCATAGATACCATGAATCCACGATCGAACAAAGTACATTTGCTCATAAATGGTGAATATAATAAAAAAATCATATGCTGGAGTTGACAGGGTTGCTACTGCTACATATTCTAAAAATGTGTAGGCTTACACAGCATGTTCCGTAAATCGCTGGCACAAAAAAGATACATTTTTTTAAATTGAATGGCCTGTAAGTATATAGGCTAATTTTTGATTGTACGTTAATTTTGTAATATTTTCTATTAAGGGTACTTAGCATCTAGAGCCAATAGTTTTCGAGATATTTACAATTAAAGAGAAAAAGTGAAATTTCTATATGCCTCTTTAAGTGCCAATAATTCGAGAGTGCCATGGCATAAAATAAAATAACTTGGTATGGCGTTTGCGCTCAAAAATTTCGTGTATTTTAAATAGAACGCCCTATAGCAGCTATCATTTTTGTGAGGTATATCCTATACCTATCTGCAATATTTTGGAAGACTTTTTTTTTTAAATTCGCTTCGCTATACATTAAAAATCATAGTAGTTACGAAAAAAGGTAGTAGCTGTTGAAAACTATTTATGGGGAAAGATTGAACTCTGTATTTCTTGGTGTTCTGAAGAATATTTATTTCAAGTGGAACAAAAGAGACACATCTGCGGCTTGTTTGTTTTTGTTAGTTCTATTTTATACATTTCTTTAATATTTTGTAAGATATTTAAATAGTTTTTGAAACCAAATTCAACACAAAATAAAAAGAAAAACGTAATTACAAAAACTATTTTGTGGGAATTATATTTAAGGAATATTAAAACAGCGGTGAAATAAATTTATAAACATAAAAAATTAAATAGACGTTCAAAGGGATATAGGTAAATTGCACGCCAAATCCCCAGGTCAATATAATCCTATAGGTATTATCAGGATAAAATAAAACAAATTTTAATGAATTTCACTTTTTAATTTATACTGTAACGATCGTTTCGCTCCAACCTGAGCTTCATCAGACATATAACTAACTTATGTACAATTTTTTTTTTTACGCAAGTACACCGTAACAAACACATGTTTTATTTTAAATAGCTGAAGGAATGGGTACTTTTTATTACTAAAATGTCTACGCACAAAACTTTCACAATACTGTTCTTAAGTAATAAAACTAGGGGTTTACATTATGTTACAGGGAGGTAAAGAAATTCTATGGAAAAATACAATATGTGACTGTCTAAATATCAAATAAATAAATTAAGTAAGGGTGAATTATTTGTTTCTAATTGATCATTTAGGATCTTGTCGTTTTTCTTTAATTTATTAATTTCAAGTGACAAGTAAATTAAAGAAAACCGACAAGATCCTAAATGATCAATTAGAAACAAATAATTCACCCTTACTCAATTTATTTATTTGATATTCAGACAGTCACATATTGTATTTTTCAATAGAATTTCTTTACCTCCCTGTAACATAATGTAAACCCCTAGTTTTATTACTTAAGAACAGTATTGTATAAACCGTAGTGAAAGTTTTGTGCATAGACATTTTAGTAATAAAAAGTACCCATTCCTTCAGCTATTTAAAATAAAACATGTGTTTGTTACGGTATACTTGTGATAAAAAAAAATTGTACATAAGTTAGTTATATGTCTGATGAAGCTCAGGTTGGAACGAAACGATCGTTACAGTGTAAATTAAAAAGTGAAATTCATTAAAATTTGTTTTATTTTATCCTGATAATAGTTATAATGTAATTTCATCAAGTAAAGGAGAGCTGCAATTGAAGATTTAGCAGAAAAGCCATCAAAAAGTTGCGCGAAAACCTATCCACAACAGTAACAGATTACATACGAAAAAAATTGTATAATGCCCTACCGTCTTCCGTTGAAGAATTGCCTGCCATAGTAAGTGAGTTAAATGTCAAGACTGAAACAATCATTAACCCTATAGGTATTTTGCACTCCGGCTTCTTCATTACCTGGTTAATTTGACCGGTAAATTGCACTCTAAACATGAATTAAATAAAAACGAGGAATTTTCTATTACATTTTATTTCTATACATACGAAGTTACAAAATTTAACATAAAAATACAATTATAAAAATACCATTTATAAGAAATACATACAATAAGTATGGGAAATACATATAAATGATCACATCCTTTAGTTATCCTTTGGGAGCACTATGGTAAGATATCAATTTTCAGAAGCTATGTCTTAGTATCTCTCCGTTTCTTAATTTTAATATCATACTGTTGAATTCTTGACGGCTCTTAACTTCGTTGTTATGAATTTTAGCGGTTATTTGCAAACTCTGTATTTATATGTATGTGTCTATTTGAAACTCTCTGGGTTTTTCCAGTAAAATATATATTGTCGGGTGTGAGGAGTAAAAAGAATCGTTAAAACGTGCATGAAATGATCCACATGCATTTAAAGTTGTGTTGTTTTCCGCCCATATGTGTGGTGAAAAGTCGGCGTCATCAGAAATATAGTTTTCTAATAAATAATCCACGTACGTATGAATTTCTCCAGTGTTGGGAATTTCTGCAAACAGATCCATTGCAACAGCATCGCCAATCTCTTCTGGAGATAAGTATTTCAAAGCGAATGTTGTTTTGAGTCAATTTTCAATCTCATCCATTTCTTTATGTTATAATGACTATACTTATTTCTACTTGCTGGATTTTCCTATACCATGCTTGACCCAGATGAAATCTGCAGCCTAGTTATTTCAGCATTTGGCCAAACTGCTTTTATACAAACATGAATCGCTATTTCAAAGTCAGATACAACTTTCTTAGGTTCGATAGTCACTTTAAATTTGTCTTTCATAGCAAGTGAGATATATGTAGATTTTAGCTTATGCGGTAATAAACAAAAAATTTAACAGTATATATAATGATCGTTTTCGAAGCCATGTATGATAAACATTTGTGTAAAAAACTTTGGGCAATATATAAACGTCCCATCTCCATAAACAGTTTCAATATTCCACAATATACGGATGTTGGTGGCACAGAAAAATGCAACGATTTTCTCTTTGTCATCGTTTATAAAGTTTTCATTTCTATTTGTCTTGACATTTAACTCACTTACTATGGCAGGCAATTCTTCAACGGAAGATGGTAGGGCATTATACAATTTTTTTCGTATGTAATCTGTTACTGTAGTGGATAGGTTTTCGCGCAACTTTTTGATGGCTTTTCTGCTAAATCTTCAGTTGCAGCTCTCTTGCTTAATGTTGTTATTAACTGTCTGTTAAGTTTCTTCGCGTCAATATTATGATTATGTGTAAGATTACTTCGCACTCTTAAATTATTTCGCAGCGGAATTCTTCCTCGTAAACTATGCCTTTGATTTAACCCCATAAACAAATGGGGTAAAACACATGATCTCAGCGACCATTCCATAAAACCACCTCGTCCAATCCATCTGTCAGGAAAAGTAACATTTAAAAATTGACGGACATTGCAGTGGTAATGTGCCGGCTCTCCGTCATACAAGAACCGCATTGCGTTCTTAGTTACAAGATCAACTTCTTCAAAGAGGACAGGCAAATGTTCACTTACAAATGGTAAGTAGGAGCCTTTCAGTTAGATGTTCTTAAAAAAAAAAGTCCAACAATTTGAGTATCAATCATACTGCACCAAACATTAGGACTTCAAACATTTTGGTTATTCATAATACGTAACCTATGTAAATTTTTTGTAGAATAATAATACATATTATGGCGACTAACAAGGCTCTTTTTCCTCTGTAGCTGTGTGTTTATTTATTACGGATCTTTTACTATAATTACTATTAAAATCTATGTATAAAATGTTCTATTCGACGTCTGATGTCTATTCGGATAACGCATCTGATAAATGAGTAACGCAAGTTAACAATTTTTCTGTGCTTCTCCGAAGGGCTGGATGTAAATTGGGCACTAACCTACCTGAAATTTTAATTTCGTTGGTAATTCGAGCACTAGCTAAAAATGTACTCGCAGAGGGTCTATGTAAACTGGGCACCGTATAAAGCAAACAAAAACAATAATATAGAAATAGTGTATTTCAAGTTGAAGTACAGCAAAAAGATAGAAAATAAAAAATATATACTCATATGAAAACAATAATAAAAGCAAATACTTAATTATATAAAAACTATAATAAAAAAATAGTGTATTTGAAGTCATACTGATGAATAAAATGATATACACTTCACAAAGTGTAATCGTGATATTGTTCCATTATGTAGTTGTTCACACAGTTCATTTAGAGTTCTTAATTTTTGTTTTTCGCGTGTGTCTTTAACTCTTGCTGGTGTGTGTACACTTTGAATTTTAACATAAGTGTCTATTTGAAATTCCTTAAGCTTTTCGATAAAAATATAAATAGATGGATGTGTTGAATAAAATGACTCATTTAGTTTGGGATGAAACGCTTCGCATGCGTTTGTGGTGTTAGTGATCGATGGAGTTGCAGTAGCCCACATATGTGGAGGAAAAGGAGCATCGTCTTCTATGTATATCTCCAATAAATAATCGGCGTATTCGTCAGCCTGTGCATGAGCAGGTTTTTCGGCAAACAAATCTAAGGCGAAACAATCGCCTACTTCGTCAGGATTCAAATACGTTAATCCAAATGTATATCGCAGCCATTTTCCTACTTCGGAATCTGTGTTCCTAAATTCTGCTGTTAAACCCAAACTTTGGATTTTCCTGAACCACGATTGGTGCAAATGGAAACGACAACCATAGATTTGTGCTGATGGCCATATAGCGCGAACCGCTGTGTGAATGCTTTTCTCAAAATCTACAAAAACTTCAGCTGGTCGTAATATTGTAGAGTGACGTCGAAAGATTTCTTTTGTTAGCATTTCAAATAATGTTGCATACGTTTCACTGCGTTTATCAGGCAACAAACAAAACATCAATGGAATATAATGTCCATTATTAAGTCCGTGGATTGTAAATAATTGTAAAAAATATTTTGTACAATACGAAAATGTACCGTCCATGTACACTTTACGCATTCCACATAAACTTCAAACATTCGTTTCACAAGAAAACACTATGATATTGCTCACTGGACAGTTTATAAAAACGAAACTTTCATCCTTGCTTGTTTTAACATTAGCAGCTTCCACTATATCATGGACTTCTGTCTTATTTTGTGGTAACGGCCCAGGAAGAAATTTTCTCCTTGCATTGTACAAATTTCTTCGGATATAAGTGAAATCTGTTATCGTAATTGTTTCCGGCAGTTCCTTAGCTAGTTCACCACGAATAATTTTTGCTGGTTTTTCGGAAATATCATCAACGGCTTTACGTTTACACGCATTTGAAATCACTTTTCGGTTTAATTTACTCTGATTCTGTTCATGATTATGTTCTAGCTGGCTTCTGCTCACTAAATTTTTTGCACCAAGCGTAAACACTTTTGCGGGACAATTTAAGGATTTTTTGTACAACGCCAAAACACTTCGCCACTTTTCAACACTTTCTGTTTTGAAAAGATGTACTTGTTAACCACTAGCAAACATTTTCCGTTGTTACTGTCCACGAAAGAGACCTCCATAATTCTTAACAGTGTGCAACAAAACTCGAGACGGAGAAGCGGATCTAATTTCTTACTTTAAGCAAACGCTGCAAACAAGATAGAAATAACTAAATACACAAACTAAATGTTTCCTTATATATAGAATATATTATAGCATAATACAATAGAGGCCCGTCCACAATAGATGTACAAATAAAAATACATTTGAAATCATCTATTTGGTCATTAGGAAATTCCTTAATTTATTAACGTCTAATTTCTTACTTTAAGCTTTAAAGCGATCATTACCCGAACGGTACTGGTGCCTAGATTACCTGTAGGATAAAGCAATCCTTTTTGCAGGGCAGGTAAATCCATATACTTGGTGCCCAGTTTACATCCGCCCCTCCGAAGATGTATACCATGTCAATTAGCTCTTTCTTTGAGAAATTCCTTGTTATTAAAATAACTTAATAAATGTAATAACAATAAAACGCAGAAATGAATAATAAGAACACGAACAAAAAATACAACAATAACAACAATAATGCATTAGAGATCAACAACCGTAGCTTTACACCTTTGCGGCTTTTTTGACAGATATTTATATCTTTTTTTTTTCATAGCTACTATGATTCTTCGAGGCTACTGTGATTTTTAATGTACAGAGAAATGAATTTTTAAAAGAAAATTAAATATCTTCCAAAATATTGAAGATACATACTTAACAAAAAAGAAGAAGCCGCTAAAGCACTTAATATGACTATTTAAAAAATATAGGCCGTTCCATTTAAAGTACTTGCTATTTTTAGCGCAAATTTCCTTCACTTTATCGAACCTTCGCAAACACCCTATGTATATTAGAACAATTTCCGTACATAAGTATCTCATGACATACCTTGTGCTAATGCTATACCAAGTTATTTTTTTATGCTATGGCACTCTGGAATTATTGACACTCAAAGACGCACATAGAAATGTCGCTTTGTAAATATCTCTAAAACTATTGGCTCTAGCTGCTAAGTATCCTCAATAAAAAATTTTCGAATTTTAAGGTATAATCAAAAATTAGATTTATAATTTAAAAAATGCACCTTTTTTTGTGCCAGCGATTTAGGGAACATTCTGCATAAATCTATCATTTTTAGAATGTGCAGCAATAACAACTCTATCAACTCCAGCATATGAATTTTTTAAATTCATCATTTACGAGCAAAGGTACTTTGTCAGATTGCTGATTCACCTGGTACATATATCTAATACAATTCAATTTATGGATTGCGAGTCTTTGTTCGTTTCCTTAATTATAGAAACAAACTATCAGACAGAGCGTCTCTAATGTTGCC
Organism: Melolontha melolontha; assembly: GCA_935421215.2. Taxonomy (NCBI): domain Eukaryota; kingdom Metazoa; phylum Arthropoda; class Insecta; order Coleoptera; family Scarabaeidae; genus Melolontha; species Melolontha melolontha. The sequence continues at coordinate 140,752,817 of OW285236.1, forward strand.
ATAAATGCAGAAATCTCGTAAGACTTTTTAATGAAATACAAATTCCTTATTAACCTAATCTTTTGTTGTCAGTGTTGCTTTCTAGTGGCATTTACTTCAACTAAAATAAAAATCATTAAATTGTATATGTGTCAAGGCAAAACTATTATTTTTAACTATTATTTTTACATATATGTTGTTGCATGAATGCATGTACACCTATTATTTAGTTTGTCTATTTTGGTTAAAATTATATCAAAATAAAAGCTATACTTTCAAAGGTAAATTTTTTGTTTTTGCTTTATAATTACTAAATCTAGTTTCGATATTTCTTTCCAATAGAAGAAACTGAATTTCGCAAAGATTTGAGTTTATAAACGATTTATAATTAAATTTAAAACCATTAAAGACATATACATAAACTCAATATAATAGCTAATCTTACAACTTAGGTTTTCATGAATTGAATTCATGTTTGTTGTTCAATTAATGATATTAATAATAATTACATTTGATTCCAACTCTGCGGCACAAATGATTTACTTAATTGCAGAAGTAAACTTTTCTGAAATTTTAATTATTATTTTCCGTATGATTTCTGTAAATGGGCCAATGGGCTATGGTCTCATATAAATATGACCTGCAGTAGTAATATATATGTAATAGCATAATAATAACAACTTCATTGAATAATCCCACATCATTTCAGAATATAAATTGAAAATAGGGAATATTTCTAAAATAATTAAACTGCAAACATACCTAGGACCTTCCACATGAAAGGTTAGCAATTGTATAAACTATTCAATTAAATATGAAATTTGATCTATTTCAAAATATTCTCCATCAGCATTGCATTTGTGTTGAAGTTTTATCAAATCATTTTTAACACTTTTTATATTATTTTTTTTTCATTTCCACAAGCTCCTTCTTGAATTTTGTTATGTTATCAATTCAATACGATCAAAATAAACTTGTTGATTTAACTTAAAAGAAACTCAGAAGGGTTTTTTTAAGTTAACTCAACAAGTCATATAGTGCGGGAGTCCATTAATATAGTAATTTATTGATAGTAGTTATTAGTGTTTTTTTTAAATCAAAAAGTCACTAATAACCATGGAATAGTGTTATTAGTGACTGAAGGTACATTATTGCGGTGTAAAATCTGCGAATTAATTCCACAAGTCAAGTATTTTTAAATGAATTTGAGGCCTTATAACGGCTAAGTAATACGTTTTACCAGCTGGCAAAAACTTACGATAATAAAATAAAAGTGAGTAAAACCATGTTTTTTGACTAACTTTGACAATTCTTTTTCAGTCTAGATTCGTTTAGAGCATGCGGAGCATGCCATTCACTTGATTTTGCTTTGTTAACTTATCTAGTAAATCCACGTTTCGCCAGTACTAATGATGCTTGGAATTAATGTAAAATAATTGTCTACTTTATAAAACATATTTCATTAACATCAACATGTTCTTTAGTATTAGTGTTATTGCCAAACGTTTCTAGTCTAAATCGTCGCTTAAAATATTTTGAATTAATATTCGGATTTGTAAACCACGAAACTCGCCCGCGATGATGCTCATCTGTCACTGTTTCGTTGCCACTTTATAAGTAGTACATTGTGTATCTAGTAGTAAAAGCGATACATTCCCGGACGACAATGTAAATTGTTGGCCGAGGCGTTAAGCCAAGGCCAACAAGCATAGAAGTCCGGGAATGTGCTTTTACCACGAGGTACACATACTTTTTTTCTGAAATCGGAATCGGGAGAATTTTTATAAATGCATAACATTTTTTCATTACCACCTAATAGCCTATGAAATCGTTTCCTTGACAATCACTGTTTGTTTGTTGTTGTCAAAAAGGTCAGATTCATTACTTATTATTTCGCCTGAATACCCACCTATCAAAAGAAAATTAAATGGACGGTGATGATGATGTCCTGGTGTGCGGAACACCACCGGAGTTAGTAAAAGCTGTTGAACATTTTGTCTGCGTGTATTTATTTACTGTCTAAAATGTATATAAAAAACCGGTACGGAAAAGCTACCGACTTTTCCGGCTTAGGACGAAAAAAACCGTCCCGGTCGGTTTTCTGATGTTTGCTTAGCAACAGACTAAAATACTAGAATAGCTTATTTTGGGATCTGAAATTGGGTCGAGAAAGTACGCGATCTTGGCGATCTTGATTTCAGAAAAACGATTTTCCCATTCAAATGGTATCGTTTTCAACAAAAAATTATTTAAATTCGAAAAAAACTGCTGTAAAGATAGAACTAATCAATATGGTATAGATGAAATGTTAGAAAAGCACTTATCAACATAAAAAAATTAAACCTATATGCCTTTTGAATGGAATTTAAATGAAAAATTCTAAATTATTTTTGATCAAAGTAGTAGTTGTACTTTAAATTGCTATCAAGAAAAGCCTCTACAATTAACTGTTAATTTTATCATTTAACGATAAATGATCGATTTCGTAATTGAGATTATTGTGGGATAAAATATGTGGAATTCAGAATTAGTCTCTAAATTACTTGAAGTGAATACATGTACTGACAAGTTGGTATTGTCCAAATTTAAAGTAAGTTTATACATGCTACTGGAGTGGACACAAATATAGGCATCACAAAAAAAAATAAAAAAAAAAATTTAGTTAACGTGAAATAAAAAAGTATTAATAAATAGATTTACAGATTACAATAAATGTTGAAATTGTGCTCCGTTAACCACTTGGCAGTGATATAATCTATCAACAAAATGTCTTAGTGAATTATGTAAAACTTGTAGTCCAATACTGTTGATTTCTTCAGCTATTCGTCCCTCTTCTTCTTGATTATTTTGTCTATTTTTATACATTTAACATTTCAAGTGACCCCCACAAGAAGAAATCAAATGGCGATAAGTGCGGCCATTCGATTGCTTCTCTGCGTCCAATCCAGCGTGCAAGAAATACCTCGTCCAGATAGTTACGAACATCACGCGCAAAATGTGGCGGAGCCCCATATCCTGTTGGAACCAAATAGATTCGTTTTGTAGATTAAGTCTATTTGGATTTGAAAATAGCGCTGTAATTGCAGGTACGATATCATGCCGCAATCAATTTAAATATCTATTACCATTTAAAGTTTTTCTTATGAAAAAAGGGCCTATTATTTGATTTCCCAATATACCAGCGCACACATTCACTTTTTGTGGGTGCTGTGTATGGACTTCTTCTATCCAATGAGGATTTTCTGTTGACCAGTACGACAGTTGTGCCTGTTGACCGTACCACTGAGACAAAACGTGGCTTCGTCGGAAAAGACTATTTGATTTACAAATTTGACTGATTTGTGATTAATGGTGTCATTATTTCGCAAAAATTTAGTCTGCAATCTGGATCATCTTCCAACAATTCAGGAACGGTGTGCGTTTTATACGGTTTTAGTTTTGCAGACTGGAGGAATTTTTGGAGAATTGTTATGAATTTGTTCCAATTCCGTTGTCGACACATGACTATTTTCTTGTATTGAAAGTAAAAATTCAAACTGGTGTCTTCATCAGTTGCTGTTCTTGGACGTCCAATTCTTGGCAAATCTTTTATTTGGCGAAATGCTTCGTACTTCTGAATCGTTCGGCACAATATACTTTTACTTATTTGAGAAGAAAAGAAAATTTACATTTCTGAATGTAGTTTTTAATTCTCTTTAAAAAATTGCAACAATATACAGGTGTTCCATTAAAAAAATATAGTAGGAAGCATTTCCGGTCAAACCGGCAATAGAAAATAAATATGAATGTCATGAGTAAATTTGTAAAAAATCAAAGTTATGCAACCGTTCCAGGACTTTATACTAACCCTGTATATTCATTTCAAAGTTTATGTAAAAGTTATGGATTTGTTTCAATCTTCCCGATTCCGAAAAATAAAAATATAATTTATATAATTGGAGTAAATGATCAAAAAATCGCATGCTTTCTACAATATGTAATAACTTGTTAGAGTTGAGTTAGAGGCTAAATCATTGAAAATAGCTGTTAAACCACACAATATTTTCATACAAATAGAACCTGTGATACGAGAATTTATATTCACTTACAAAATTACCTTAATATTGGAGTAAACTACACATTTAAATTCAATTAAATATCTCAAATATATTGTTGTTTGTGATGAAGTTGCAATGAACATTCCGCAACGACAATTTTATACAATTTTGAAAACAATCTATATGACCGCACAAATTGATTTGTCTTAGCATTTGGGGATTTTTACCTCTTCCATTACTTAAACGAAAGTGAAATCTGCTTCAAGTAATATTAAAAGCAATAAGTTTACAACATTATTTACTATAGAAATGTGAACATTAGAAAAATGCACATCTAAAATCTAAAAATATTTTGGGTGAAGAAAAATTCACGATTTTGTCACTTACCATAAATGAAATTTCATTGAAAATGAAACATTAGCATGTTAGAAATCTATGTTCTCGTTAGGTACTGCATTCTCTTAGATTCCAAAACTTGTTTGTATTTGATATCATGAAAAGTTTTCCAAATTTTATTTCCTCTCCTTCAAAACAAGAATGCACTTATTTCAACGTTTTCTTTAATTTCGTAGCAGTTTTGAAAGTGGATTTCCGATATAACGCGTTTCGAACTTTGTTTCATCTCTTCTATCGGGTGGACACGGTAGCTGTGGAACAACGTATGTTGAATGTTTAGACAAAAAGTCCCAAAGAAGCAATGAAGTGTGGAATGCTGCATTATTGTGATGCAAGAATCACTAAGCATTTTTCCATAATTAAGGACGTTTCTGACGCGTGGCTTCACATAACATTCAAGTAATATTCCTTGTTAATAGTTTGGTTGGAAGAAATTCATTGTGCATTACAAATCGGTAATAAAATAAAACTGTTAACATGATTTTAATTTTTGAACGCCTTATTTTTTTTACTCCACATTTACCACCACATTCACTGGATTAGCTGCCTTTTTGTCCATGGTGATGTGTTTCATAACAAACTTAAATCATTCCTGCACAGGTTTGGTTCCAAAGTCGACGTGATAACGTGACTTTGGAACCAACCGAGATGACTCACGTCTGGGTCGTAAAGAGCCATTCAAAACAGTTTTAATCAATCCAATGAAATCCAAATATTATTTATAATGTCTGTCATTATCAACTGATATACTCTAAAGTTGTCAGTTGATAATTACAGATATGAATAATATTTGGATTTCAAAGGCTTTCATTTCCTTGACGTTGTTTCATCAGTTGATCTTAAAGGTCGTCCAGATCAGTCTTCGTTTTCAACGCGTTTTCTGTCCCCTTTAAAGAATTTGTACCACTCAACGCTCTTGCTCTTCATATGCACTCATTACTTTTTCAAATATTTCATCATACCCTAGCAGAAAGTTTACGTAAATTTTTTGCTCAATAAAATTATGAAAATCTTAAGAACATTTTTTCGTTAGAGAAAAAAAATTGTTTTCTTACACATTAATAAAGATATTCCTACAAAATTTGGTACAGGTACAACATATATTTTTTATAGAAACAATGCATTTCCTTCTTGAAATTTGAGATCGTTAACTTCTTAATCTATCGTAAATTGAGTTGGTTTAGGACAATGAAAATACTCAGTAATAACGAAAGTCGAAGACAAACATATAAGATATTCAACTCTATAAGCCTCAGATATCATCAATTCATTGAAGTAAAAACAGTGAGGCTCTATTTGCATTAAACAATAAACTGTATGAAATTACAGCATTAATATAATTTATAATTTTAGTCAGTCAGCAAGTAAGAATACTAATCTTGTGAAGTGAGAAAGTATGGAGGTGTGGATTCCAATTATGAGCGAATCATTATAAGAGTTTCATTTAGATTTCCTGGGTAAAAGTAAACTAAAGTTGGCAAAGGAGAAGCAGTGCCATTAACGCGACGCCAACCCGAAAACCGAGAGGAAATTAGGAACAATGACGATAGAAGTTTACAAGAAAGTGTGAAAGGAATTTTTCTCGGGTCGGTGTCTACTCGAGTCTAAGAACGAGTTAGCACCACTTACTTCCTTAATAATAAAGCCTTTTATACACACACGATCTACACAAGTTTTGAAGATCTTGATAAGTGTTAAGGTCATATTCAAGTAGACCATGCACTGCACAAAAAATGCATTACAGACATGTGAGAGTCTGTTGCGTGTATTATTTATTTACTATGTTAACTAAATGCTCTCTTATTAATTATAAATTCAAAACTTGTAGAGTAAGAGATTCTGAATTTACAATTAAATATTGTAAAAGAAACTTCATGAATATAAACTCCTTCTATGTTGATAGAACATTTTTTAATTAAATAATATAAGCGGTAATTAAAAATCAATGACCACATAAAGAAATAAATGAGAATCCATTGGTTGGAAATTTATGAAATATTTGTTGAAATACGAAATTTTTAATGTTTGCATGCTGATGCGTATGAACATGTATGTTAATATATCCCATTTAGTGTTTATTGTTAGAATAGCTTCAATTAAGGTTACGTTGACTCATTTCATTATTAATTAATGGAAACAAAGTTTGTGTTATATATATGCAACTAACAATAAAATAATTCATCCTTTTATTAAACTTTTAATTAGGAGTTTCATGTAAAATTATTTAAAAAATTACTAACTTTTCAATTAAATATTAAAATTTTTCCGGTAATTTATAAAATTGTGTAGAGAAAATGCATGTTTAAGTTGGTACAACTTTTTCATGAGAATATATTATATTACACTACCATAACTTTTCTTTAAGTTTTAACTTTTCTTAATAAATCTTATGCGTACTCGAAAATAATTTGCCTTAATTTTTGGAGAGAAGTTAAAAAGTTAAACATAACTCGGTATTTTGAACTATAAATTTCTTAAATTTTAACAATTAACAACTGATTCCTATTCAGCACGTTTTGCCATTTCATAATGAACAGACTTACAACACCAGAACAACGTTTGAAATTGTGTAAATTTTTAAGGAAAATCATGGTTTAGTTCGCGAAACTTACCGATGCGCTACCGTCCATTTTACGGTAGACATAATCGACATAATCCACAGAGACGTCGTACAATGCGCTCCGAAGAAGTTGCTGCTGGTGTAGAGCGTGTTGAGGATGACCCAAATGAGTCTATTCGCTGTCGTGCAGAGCAATTGGAGCTTTGTGCATCCACTTTATGAAAGATTTTACGAAAAGATCTTGGTTTAGGAGCTTACAAGATCCAGCTTGTGCAACAGTTACAGCCACGAATCATCATGCGCGTCGTGCGTTCGGCAAATCTTGTTCAGCGATAAAGCTTATTTTCGGTTGAACGACTACGTCAACAAACAAAGTTGCAGTATTTGGAGCGCAGAGCGATCAGAAGCCATTATTAGGACGTCGTTACATCCACGAAAGGTCACGGTTTGGTGTGATTTATGGGCTGGTGGAATTATTACCCCATATTTCTTCAGAGACAAAAACAGTCAAATAGTTTAAACCATTGTAAAAACTTATCTATCTGGCAGATTTGGGCGACATTTTGACAGTAAAACATAGTTGAATTCTGAAGTTGCGAGTTACAGTTAGTGAAAAGTCATTTTACCGTCAAATCACCCTAGTATATGTAATTAATTCAAAAAAGACAAAATCTCGACAAGAACTACGTTTGAAGAATTTTGAGTTTTCCTTCATGCCTATGTAGATTAATATCATTAGCAAGTGCAAATATACTGATTAAATTTCGTGAACTTAGAATTCATCCTACTTTTAATAGTAAATTTCAGCACATAAATCAATCATATTTTTGAATCGCTATCGTATGTGCACATTTATTTGCTAAATTCAAAATAAATAGTATTAACCCAGGATTTGGCAAAATCAATGGAGTTTGATTTCGTCAAAGTACGCCAAAGTTGCTAGAAGTACACAGCATCTGTGATTTTGTTAAAAGGTTTTTTCCTTGCTATAATCACGTAAGATTGATTTAAATGCTTTGTCATTGTTAACGAGAGGGTGGTTATATGTTTTAATGATAGCAAGAAGGTATCAAAACTTAACGTCTAATGAGCATCTAAACATGAGCATGTATCATGTACTTGTATCCAACTTCAAAGCATCGATTTATATGGTAGTCCTCAAAATAATGAATCAGAAAAGAATATGTTGCCGTTTACATAAAATACAAATTTAGTAAAAAGACATTACAAATGATGTAGATACATTACATGGTAGCAAATAAGCGTTAGTAGATTATTTATAAGTTAAACATTAAAACAAATGGCAATTTTTTCGGTTTTAATATTACTTTTCGTTAGAATAACTTTTCAGACAAGAAGTGGATTTATTTATTTAGGCTTACATGGATTGAAATCCACAAAGAATAGAGTTAAATTTTAAAATCAAGGCCATTTATTCAGTCCGGCACGGAGTCAGTGGCTCCAAAGAAGTTACTCATATCATCTCCATATGCTGTATGGGGCACTCAGCTGTAATATGGCGAGGTTCTCCGCATTCGCAACTCGGTGTCTCAGTCAATTCCCATTTATAGAATGAGTTACGACAGATGCCGTGGGTCTTCAATTGTCTTTAATTCGTAGCGAGGTAGCTCCATTCCTCGTACGGGTATGGTAGGATCGGTGATATGGGCCGCTATGGGCCACTTGAGAGGGTCTCAACGCTTCCATCAACGCTCTCCATCTATTTATTTGGGTTGAAATTTTTCTGCTATATTTGTCCCGCTAGCAGTAGTGGAGAAAATTTAGACTTCAATCTCGACAGGCCGGAATCAGACAGGTCACTGTGTACTGGAAGGTGGGGATTCGATATTATTACAACAAGAAGAGAACAACAAATTGAATTGAAAGTATAAACTCCGTAATAAATGTAGAAGTTATCATGAAAAATAAAAATGAAGAGATATAAGAAATATACGAAGACATTCCCAAATAAATAGAAAGATAAGAATACTTCAAAAAATATTTTAATCTGTATATAACAACTGAAATAGTTTGTTACAGTTAATTATTTCCAATCTAAAATAACAATTGCCCACAAATATAATTTTCATTGTACCCCGCATGTAATAAATTTGATCAATGTACGCTATTAGACAATTCGGCTGGTGTCCTAAAGTGTCTCCACTGTTTTAAATGCTCACAATGGTTTAGTGAATTAGACCAAAGTTCGCGTATAACACAACCTATACGATCAAAAGACTTATCTGGGTCAACAGCGAAGTTAGTATCGTTTTTCTCAAACCTAAAGTAAACATTTGATGTTTCGTTAAATTTTGTTAAATTTCTCTAACAATATTGTTTCGGTACATTAGATTATTATCAATGTTTACACAACTAATGTAAGAACGTAACTTTCTACATATATCTACGTATTTGTGTGTGTGGTGAGGATTAATTTGACTATTTTATGATGACATCTATTGTAAACGCACATTTGTTTGTTTATTTTGTTAGATTTTGTTATTCGGAAACAACTTTTTTATTTTTATTTATTTATATATTTGGATGTATATGCTACCCGAACTTAGGAGTGATTTACGAACGTGATGAATGTTTTGAAGATTGCCAATGCTTGAATTATTTCTTAATAATTAAATAAAAACATTTCTGACGAAATACTATAGGTCAAGAAAGACCTGTGTACAGTGTTAAATAAAGAAAACTCGTTTATAAATAAAGTACTCAAGTTTAATTACCATGTAATAAATCATTTTGCAGATGCTAAAAGGCGAAGAATTGATTGTTGAACAAACAATTGAAAATCTGTTTAAAATATTTAACCAACTATTACAATACATTCCTTAAAACACTTCATATTTTTAAATCAATTATATGAAGGCACCGTGTCACTTGGAAAACATTCGTCTGCTTCTTCTTTATCTATAGCCCATTTGTCTCTACAGCGTCGGCAGAAAAATACGAATACGCTAAACTGAGAACAAAAGATAAATAATAGCCAACTAAACTTTTCACCTTCACTATCTACAGAGCTAATTTATATATGAAATGACATCTAAAGTTTCCGAAAAGACATATTTAATGCAAGTAATTTTTATATTTTTCATTTTGACAGTGTCTACATTTTTCCATTCAGTGGAATCAGTCATCGAAAGACTTGGTTCAACGTAGACACAATTCAGAGACGGAATTCGTAAAACTTTATCGTGGTTACACTGCAGTCGAACACCAATCATTTGCAGTGGTCTGTTGATCACAGAATAACTGCTTACGTAATGAAACTATTGCTTTCCTATGTGACACAATTGTCGCAGGGATATTGCTAATACTGAAATATAACATTTCCTATTTGAAATTTTCTGTTGAGTTTGAGATAAAAAGGTTAAAAACCCCAGAATAGTAAGCATTTTCTATTAACAAAAAATAGTCCGCAAGTTTTTGTCACTCTAAATTACAACGTATGCATTGGAAACTGTTCAGTCTGTCTATTAACGTCGCAGAACGTACAACTCATCTTTACCTTTTTTAATTTTTTTCTATTTAATAGTGATGCAAAGAAAGAAGTTAAATATAGCGGAGGCCGATATACCCATTGGTATGATTCAGGCAGGAGCTAGACAGGCAGATTTGGAGAACGTTTTGGTGTTTCGCAAAGTGTAGTTTCTCGGATAGTTAAACGTTACAATGACACTGAAACTGTTGCAGAACGGCCTATAACTTGAAGGCCGACTACTCCCATCCATGATCGCTATATTACTGTGTTAACTCGAAAAACACCAGTTCAGTCTCAACTGTACGTCGGAGGCTTTTTGAGGAGAATTTGAAGTTAAGGCGTTTGTTAAGAAGGGTTTCACTCACAGTAGAGAACAAACGTGCTAGATTGACTTGCGCACAAGAACATTAAAACTGGCAGGAAAAATAGAAATCTGTACTCTTCACCGACGAGTCTCGTTTTGGAAGATATTCTAATAGTCAACATGTAGGAGTTTGGACCAATCCGTTAATGCCTAGAAATCGTCGACTTGTTCAGGAAATCCATCTATTTCCAGTGGGTTCGATTACTCTGTGTGGAGGAATGTGTTTTAATGGACGCACAAACTTGTTAGTTTTGGATAGGCATATGATAGGTGAGATTTGTAGACAGAAAGTCATCAGCAATATGATTCCATATTTTCACGCCGCTATCAGTCAAGATTTTGTTTTTATTGACGACAATGCGCATCGATGTGTTAGGGTTGTTGAAGATCGAGAAAATCTAGGTATTTCTCATTTGCCATTACCCCCGAGATCTTCCGTCCTAAATTAGATGCTTGGGATCAACTTCAGAGAGCATCAGATGCACACGAACCACACACTGAAACTTTTCGGGAATTGAACAATCTACTGCCTCAACTTTGGATGCAAATCAAACAAGATGTCCTAAGCAAATTAGTGGAAAGTATGCAGATGTTGCCAAACAGTTATAGAAGCTCGTGGTGGTCACACTACCTATTAAAAGCGTTATCGTTTCATTTTTAAAATGATTTACACGCAAAAAAGAAATTGTCACTTTCAATTTATTCTTTTTTTTTAGAAATCTTTTTAAGTTAACGGATTCATGACACAAATTTGATGTACTAATGTTAATTTATTTTAGAATAAAATTTGTTTGTCATTTATGTTTGCAAATTTTTGATTTCACTTTTTCCCTATATCCCTAACTTTTGACGAGCAGTTCAGTTAGTTAATGCTTCATCATCCGTTATGGCATTTGACTGTCTACAATTGAGGTTCTTGGAAGATCTTTTTCATCAATTTGTGCGCGCTCCTTTTTGAACTACTATCAAATTGTACAGAACTCACCAGGCGCACAGCTTCTACAATCATATGATTATGTAGCATATTTTGTATTTGGTCCATAGACCTACACATGTAGGCTTATGATATACTATATTGCTATATGTAATAGCTTAAAATCGTAGAAAATTCTCTCCCGAAAGTGTTTCGTAAATTTATTTATTTTAAACCCATCTTACAACTGAAAAAAAAGAATAATAGAAGCGGGAGGAGTTTTTATAATTTATTTTATTTATTAGTTTATATTTTGTAAGATAAATAAAGTATGGTGAGTAACTAACTCACCATACTTTATTATTTTTCTTCATTGATTTAACTTTAAGTGTCTAGTGAATTTCGTTAAGTTTCAATAACTTACGCAAACATTTTAAATTGTCATTTATTTAGGTCTAAAACATTGTTTAAGTTACTTTTTCAGATATGATGTGGAACAAGTTCGGGAATGGCATCGTGAAACAATGTCGAGTGGGTTAAGGGTCAAGTAGATTGTATGTCCATTGCCAGTCCATTGCCGAAATTTATTGCAAAGTCTGTCGTTAAAAAATTCCAAGAAATCGCACGTAAAACGTCACTTAGCATCGCAAACACATACATAGAAATTAGTCCTGTTGTAATCTGACAATTTTAACGAAGAACTCTGTTAAACTTTAACGGCGGCAAATATTCCATTAAATAAACTTAACAACCTTCAAAACATTTCTCCAAAACATTTCTCCAAAACATTTCTCCATAACATTTCTCCAAAACAAACTTTAATGGCGGCAAATATTCCATTAAATAAACTTAACAACCTTCAAAACATTTCTCCAAAACATTTCTCCAAAACATTTCTCCAAAACATTTCTCCAAAACATTTCTCCAAAACATTTCTCCAAAACATTTCTCCAAAAATATACTGGTTGAAATGTTTCTGATGAATCCACCACCTTTCGCAAATATCATGTTTTTAAGTACTACACGAAAGCAGAAGAATGCATTAGAAGCCATCTTTCAAATTAGTACCTGTGGATAAGTGCCGAAGAAACTGTCGATATATTAGTGTCGATATGTTACTAAGTGGTAAATGTTGTAGCTGATGCAGTAGCTAATGTACTACATCCAACTATTCCATATAACGCATATATAATAGCAACAAAAGTTATAAATACAGTTAATGCGGAAACAGTAGCTAAAACCATTTACGAGAATATGCACCAAATGCTTCATTCGAACGACAGGTACAAAGAAAAAATACTTTTATTTGTCAGTGACAGTGTTGCAAATATGTTAAAAATAGCTAGACTATTAAAAGAAACATATGCTGCTTATTACTTGTGTAGCACATGCTCTCCACAGAATCTGTGAATATAACAGAGACACCTTTCCGGAAGTTGATATACTTGTATCCGCTTTTAAAAAAGTTTTCAGAAAAGCACCATTGAGAGTAGCTCTTTACAAGGAAAAACTTCCATCTTTGTTACTGCCTCCCTCTCCAGTAATAAGTAAATGGGGAACATGTTTGGAAGCTACTGGTTTATATGCAGAGAATTTCGATAGTTGAAAAAAATTCGTTACATGTTTAAATGACGATGCTCGAAGTATTTCTGAGTGCAAGGAACTAATACAAATTCCAAATTTTAAAAATCAATTGTACTTTCTTCAGGAACATTTTGGAAATTTGCCAAAACTGAACACTTATTTTGAAAATCAAAATCTCAAATTATATGATGAATTAATCCCATTAGATGTGGCTATTAATAATTTGAAAAATATTCCAAGTGACTTCGTATGTGGCCTTCGGTAAAAGTTAGATGCAGTTTTTAATCGAAATCTAGTTTTTGTAACATTGCGGCAATTGTGTATAGGGACAATGTCTCTAAATCTAACTGCTAAATACGCTGAAATAAAATAATATTTCCAGTGTGCACCTATAACCAGTTGCGATGTAGAGAAGGCGTTTTATATCTACAAGGTTGTACTTCATTTAAAGAGAACAAATTTTACAGAAGAGAACCTTGAGAAGCTATTGCTAGTTAATATTCATACTCGTTTACTCAACTTAAACTACAAAATGAACAAATAAAAATGTATTTCGTATTTTATAGATCACCACCCGTTTGTTTTCCAATTATATAAATAAAATTAAAAACTCTTTAAAAATACAGATTTTCAATAGTACGTCCGTGGGCGATTAGTCATGAGCCTCTCGTGTCCGGTGTCTAGTAATAAGCAATACCTTTAATTCGATGTGATTAATTTTCTCTTTCATAAATATCAGAATCTTAATAATAATAATAAAGAATGCTAAATACATGATAATTTCGAAGTGATAGAAGATATACGAATACAATTTGAGGGCAAGGGACTTTTGAATTTGTAACATTTTTCGCCATGATGAGTGTTGATTTCAGCAATGTTTTAGGAGCCTACTGTCAAAGAAAAGTCACATAAATATTATAATGAATTTGCTCCTATTTATAGGTGGTTCACTACTTTCAAAAGTTGTCATAAGAGCACAGAAGATGCTGAACGTCCAAGTCTTTCATTTACAGTAACGTCTCCAGAAACGGTTAAAGAGGTTCATACATTGCAAAGAGGGACCGCAGAATAAAAGTGTGAGAGATAGCTAGTGACACAAACATCTCAACCGAACGGTTGCAGAACATTTAAATATAAAAAATTGTATTTCTTTTGAGCAAATGCAAACGTATTACAATTTGAAATGAACGACATCTAAGGGAATTTTTTCGTTGATATGTCACTGTAGATGAAATCTAGATCATCACTATACTTCAGATATAAAAACACACAATGGATTTCTTCTGATCAACGTATTCTGAAGAAGGCAAAAACCATTTTTCGGCCAATAAGATTATGGCTTTTCATCCATCCCCTAGGGCTGCCTTGTACAACCACTAAATTTGTCGAATTATGATAACAATTGCCTGCTTATTCATCATATTTACCAGATCTGGCTTCAAATTATTTTATTCAAATCTTGAAAAAGTAGTTTGGTGGAAAGAGATTTTGTAGAAATGACAAAGTGATGGAGCTCTAACGAATGCTTATTTTAACCGGCTTCCGAAAGATTACTTTACGAATGGCTGTAGGATATTGAAAAGTTGCTTGGATAAGTGTATAGAATTGAATAATTAGATGGGAATTATGTAGAAAAATAAAATATGTTTTTTACCCTGAAATAGGTATTTCATTGAAAACTCATTTCCAGTCAAATCATTCTCGTATGAATTACATCTGAGAAAACTATAACAAAACATTAAACAAGAAGAAATATACGCTATATTAAATTATTATAAAATTATTTTAATCTACTAGGGCGGGTAAAATATTATCATCCTGACACATAGTAAAATCAATAGCTTTTGTACATTTGTTAAAATGAAAAAGATTGGTATCGGGCTGTAATTAAATACTTGAAAGATCTAACACAATCTGAAATAAAAACTGAAATGAATTCAACTCTTGATAATGATGCTCCTTCCTTTTCACCAATGAAAAAGTGGTAATAGAATTCAAACATGAACGTACGTCGATTCAAGATGATACGTTCTGGAAGATCAAATTCCGTTGCAATCGATGATACCATCGAAAAAGTTCGCAATGTAGTACTGAATAATTCTACAACTAAGGTGTAGGACCTCGTTTGCAATGTAAACATTTGAAATCAATGAGTAAAATTTCATATAAGCAATTTAACAAACTGGCACCGATTAACTTATCGTGGGCTTGCTAATGTTCGGCTATTGATTATAATAATAGTCTATCTTATACTTTGAGTCTAACTATAACACTGAACAATGATAACAGATATAGTTAATAGTTTTAATAGTTATGCCTTAATTTTGAAGATGCTTTAAAATATTTTTCATAGTTAGTGCTTTCTGCTATTTCAATGAGTCTTCAACGACACAGTAATGAAATATCAAAACAATAAGAATGTTGCCTGATATACTGTTAAATTCTTAAAATATATATTCTAATAAATATAGCTCATATATTATTTTTTGCATAAGCGAAGTAAATTCCTATTTAATTTTTTATTAAAATATTATTTTTTAAACCTTGCTTCATTTACTATAAAATTAATGTCTTGTAGCTATTATTCCATTGTTTGTATTGTCTTAACTGTGCTGCATGCATTGCCTTATATATAATTTACAAAATTTGGATTTAACCATGTATTTATTTCATTGTTGAATATATTGTTAAGACATATTATTATAATTTTTGTGGACACCTAAAAGTATAGCTCACATTTTCATTTTCTTCTATAAAAATAATTTCAAGTTTGAATGACTTTATGAAAATATAATCTAACACAATGTAAAATTATTAATTTAATAAGTGTCAAATAATCGTTCAATTTATTATTATTTTGTTTCATAATAGTATAATGTTATGTCTGTACAAATTTTGTATATTTAATAATGATATAAATTTATTATTATCAGAAAATATTTAACGTACATTTTTCAGCTATATTTGATTGATTATATTTGAAACAAATCTTTTATAATTTAGTTACTAGTCTCCTCTAAACTTCTAGTCTGACACTAAACATTCAGTTTTGCTATGAATTATATAAGATATAGTAAATTCTTTCGAGGCTGAAAGTGAGGAGGAGGTTAATACAGTTAAATTTGAATTACAAGTTTGATGACTTTCTACAAATATTTCTAATTAAATACATATGCTATTGATTTTAATGAAAGTTCGTTCTTTATATAGAAGAGTTAGGAATAATTTTCTCTTTCAGTTATTGCCGGTTACTATGCTTGCCGAAATTTCATGAAGCTTAGTGGACCTAGTACACAAACATACTTAGGTATGCATTCATTTATTTTCTATTTCCCAAAATTGTTAATTTTTGTGAGAGCTTATATAATTATATTGATATTTTTGTTATATGTTCTGTTTTCTGAAAAATATTGCAATCGAGTTGAAACCAAATATTCTTATTTAACTAATACATATGAATATTTAATAAATTAAATAGCTAAAAGTAAATGTTAACAATTTTCTTTAATGCAGTACTAAAAAAAGAATGCCATTATGCCTATTTGATGCTTTACAATGGATTTACTATAATAATTATAATCGAAACCTAATGTCAATTAATATTGTTAACACATACTTTCTCTTTATATGGCAGGGTCAAATAAATAATTTAAAGAGTAATTAAAAAAAAATAATGAAATACGATAATTGTTAGTTTTGAAACCCTAAGTAACAATACAAATATAATTGCTAAATTTGTTGTAATGTCTTGTAATGGTGTATAACAATTTAACATCTTAATTAATTATTTATATAAGTTTATAATTTTTATGTATTACTCTATTTTTTATGAATTTAATAAAATCTCATGAATCTTTTACATAATAATCACTTTCTCCTATTATTTTTTAATGAAAATGGCTAGATTATATTAGGAGTTTGTAAACTAGATACTATTGGTCTTAACAGTATGAATTTTAGGTAGTCCATACATTCGGGGTGCGTTACTTTTAATTATTTTCATTTGTTGACTTTGTTCTTTTCTTATATTTTCTTTTCTTCCTAATTATTGATTATCTTATTTACTTGTTTTTAAGTTTTTTTGCTGTTTGATCATTTCTTTAAGGTTGTGTATTCTGGGTCATTAATTAATTAATTGATCTGCTCTTATAATCCCTTTCTTGCATTATTGTGGTTTTATTAATTTTATCCACTATAAGCACATTGAATTACGGATTAATATATTTTCTTTTGTGAATTCGAGTATTATGATTTTTTTTGTTTTCCTTGGTTGTTTTTATTTTTTAAGTTTATTAGTATATTATTAAATTTCTGATTTGGTCTTGTGTATTTTGTTTAAATTTTTAATTATACTTTCACCTTGCGATTATGTGTTCGAGCATGTATTTTTCTTCTTTCATAGTGCTATTTTGGATCTAAACTAAGTATTATTTGTATGGACGCATATTCGGGAGCAGACGCAGCGTCGGAGTGGAAGGGGCTTTAGTTGCACGCACATGTATTAATTATAAGGATTAAAAAAAGTGAAAGAGGAAAATTTTTTTATATAATTTTGTAAAAGAATATTAGAAAGGAAACGTCAACATCTAATTTTGTCAACAAATATTAGAAAAAAGCATGAATTTACATGACGTCTAATCTTGTAACAGAATAAAAAAAAGACAATAAAGGTAAGTACAAATTATCCAAGTATCGTGTCAAGAGAAAAGTAGCAGACTAAATTTCATAAACAAAATGCGTAAAATTCTTGTTTAAATAAAACCATAATTTATGTTTATTCACCGACCTATTAAATGAGCATTATTTAAAATCTAACATTCAATATGTATGTGTATTTCGAATTCGTTCCTTAATCTAATTTGGCTTTGAAAAAATTGTCATTGTTAATTTTATTTCACCAAGTAGATACATAAATCACGTAAATAATGCTATATTTGTTTTGTAAAATGCAAAACAAATATGTCTATTTACGTCTTTATAACAACCCAACAAAAAAACTCGGAAAATAAAAGATTAAATTTTGAAATATATTTTTTTTCAATATTATTCACAATCTTATATTGAAAGAGTTCGTTTATGTTTGGCGGCAGTTTTGTCGTTATTATTGTACGGTGGAGTTGAAAAAATACATTGAAATAACATGTCTCCTTCTACGTATTCTCCCTAGAATGTACCGTAAATTAATTCTGACAGATATTTGCGCAACTTATAATACGTTAAACGCAAAAATTATTATTAATAAAAAGAATTAAATGTGTAATCTGTCATTTGAGCCTAATCTAAAAATGATTTACAAAATCTCAAAATCTCTAATTAAACGCTTGAAAAAAGTAGTATATACTACAGGGCAACGACAGCATATTAATTGCCTCGCACACATTCTACTGCCTGGGCTAGCGCCTCGGCAGTGAACTGATGTTCGGCTATAATAAGAGCTTTCTCTGCTTGGTCTATAATATACTATTAATATAACAAATTGAAATTGTATATGTGTATGTATCTTTGTTTATTCAGATGTTGAAATACTATCACCTCGTAAATGTAATGATGCATTGACGATTGTTTTTTTTTTTTGCACGAATTATTATTTTTAAGCACGCTTGTTTTATTTTGAAATGATTTTTGATATAATAAATGCGCGTGCAACCTAAGCCCCTTCCACTTCAACTGTTCGCGAATGTGCATCCTAAATTATTTCAATTTTCATGTCTGTCACTTTTAAATCCAATTATTATTCATTTCTAGAATTTTATTTTGTTCATTGATATTTTTTTGTTCCTGTGATTTTTTTATGCCTTTTTAGTTGTCTTAATTAAATTTTTAAATATTTGTTTCCGTAAATATATGAATGTTTATTTGTATTTCATTTCGGTGAAATACAAATACAACTTTTGCAATTTCGGTTTTGTATTTACATTAATTTATATTCATATTATATTTATATTATTGTATAATTTTCCATTTGTAAATTATGGACTGTTTTCATGAATTTCGTCAACTTATACGAAGTGTTACTCAGAAATTCTCGCAATGTGAAAAAAGACACAATAAAGTATTCTTACAACTTATTCACTATCATCTCGTTCAAGATACTCTCCTTCTACATGAATACATTGATGCCACCGATTTGTCCATAATTGAAAGCAGTGCAAGAAGTGTTCCGCGCGTTAACGTGTTAAACGCTGCCTGTGATTCGGTCTGGATCTTCTCAATCGTCTTAAAAAGGCGTCCATTGAGCTTCAGTTTCAATTTCGGAAATCGAAAGACGTCACAAGAGGCAAGTTCCTGCGAGTAGAGTGGGATAGTACTGCCGTCTTCGCTGAGGCTAGAGACTGACGTACAAGTGGCGTATGCATTGGTGCTTTGTCGTGGTGTATAATCTACGAATTGTTGTGCCATTGGCAGACCGCTTACCTCGAATGTTTTCTTTTACTCGCCGAAGAACATCGCAATAAAATTGCCCATTACCTGTTTCACCTGGTGGGAGAAATTCTTTGTGCACGTCAAAGAACCAAATCAACATCGACTTGACGTTGTTTCGAACTTGCCGTGCTTTCTTCGGTCGTGGTGCTGATGGCGTCTTCCACTGCAATGACTGCTGCTTTGTTTCGGGGTCAAACCCGCACACGCAGGATTTGTCGCCGGTAATGATTCTAATACCTAAGTTCCCATCCCTTTCGGTTCTATGCACACATGATTACGGTTCCGTTTTTGTTCAATGCTGAGTAACCTTAACACTGCAATACGCCGCATGTTGAGTTCGCCGGACAGAATACACTGACAAACGCCATAAGTTAACAATATTACAAATCATGAATTGTTCTTCGTCAGTGTTGCAGGATAACATCGCGCATTTTGTAGCGTGTTTTTCGTCGATGAACGACCGGAACGTCGTTTGTGTCTGGTCTAAAGCACCCTCGCCAAAACGCCTGTTTAAGCATTTTCAGAGGTTCCGCTGCGGTTCTACCAAGTTTGAAGCAGAATTAGATATAATGCTCTTTGCTGCTTCACATCAGGCATTGGAGTGTCGCAGAATAACTCAAACACAACTCAACAGATATAACACCGAAACTGTTCGTGACTACCTAGCAAAGTACCGTTTAACGGACTGACTTAGTATAGTCGTAGAGCGCTATAGAGCTGTTCTAGCATCCCTTTGCGCGCCACATTCAAATTCCGTATATTAACAAACGTTCGTATTATGGTTATTGCTTTATAAACATTTTTCTATTGATTGAATTTTATTTTTGGTTCTTTTAATTAAAAATGAAAAAGTATTATTATTATTATATATCATCGATTTCTTTAAATTCGATGCCAATATCATCTTATATTGTTATATCATAACAGTACATTTGCTATCGCAACTGAAATGCATAAAATAGAAATAAAATTACGGCTAAAATCTTCACTTTTTAATATTTAATCGTAACACGACAATTGTTTCGCCAGCACAGTGGCTTCCTCAGGTACTTACAGCTAAACAGTACGTTACAAACTAAATTTAAAAAAATATATATAAAATCAAAAAGGTTGGTATTATTTTAGAACGTTTTTAAAGAAATCTATGAATTTACACAAGTATTGTCGATAGTGAGAAAATGTGGCTCATCTATTCGGCCCTAACTGTTATATTATAGGATACTAAACATAATTAAAAAAAACACACCTCGTCGCGACTCCAGGAAGGTCGGAGTAGCGACGAGGTGTGTTCTATATACTGGTACAAACTTGGTTTGTCGGATTGTAGTTATTAACGCATCACATAAGACGACATTAACATGTAAAAATGAGATTTAATATTCATTAATTCTCATTTGCAGTAAGTTCAGAATGTTAACTATATATACACAAAGTATAGAAGTGAAAAGCCATATCCGTCTTCGAGATACCGTACATTGATAAGCTCCAATAAGAGCGAAACGCGTCTGTACGTTCCGTTGATGGACGTGGCTTTTCAGCAATTTTTAATTATCCTAACAACCAGGAAGGTCGGAGTCGCGACGAGGTGTGTTCTATATACTGGTACAAACTTGGTTTGTCGGATTGTAGTTATTAACGCATCACATAAGACGACATTTACATGTAAAAATGAGATTTAATATTCATTAATTCTCATTTGCAGTAAGTTCAGAATGTTAACTATATATACACAAAGTATAGAAGTGAAAAACCATATCCGTCTTCGAGATACCGTACATTGATAAGCTTCAATAAGAGCGAACCGCGTCTGTACGTTCCGTTGATGGACGTGGCTTTTCAGCAATTTTTAATTATCCTAACAACCAGGAAGGTCGGAGTCGCGACGAGGTGTGTTCTATATACTGGTAGAAACTTGGTTTGTCGGATTGTAGTTATTAACGCATCACATAAGGCGACATTTACATGTAAAAATGAGATTTAATATTCATTAATTCTCATTTGCAGCAAGTTCAGAAAATACTAAACATGTTTACACATAAAATTTGTTTTAATAAACTAAATGTACATTTCGATTATCGTCTAAACAGATTTTAAGTGAATAAATTTAACAAAGGCGAGTTATTTAAATCTAATTGGTCATTAAGTAAAATTTGTGGATGCGGTAAGATATATATCGGTCAAACAAGAAGATCGTTTGAAAAACGCATTGCCGAACATTGTTCTTCGTTTAGAAATAAAAAACAAGATTCCACTTTTGCGAATCATCTATTTGAAGAAAACCACACTTTCATTAAAAATTTTCAAATTCTGCATTTAGAAAATAAAGGCAATGAATTAAATTTACTTGAAAGTTTAAAAATAAATAAACTAAGACACTCACAAATTTTACTTAATGACCAATTGGATTTAAATAACTTGCCTTTGTTACATTTACTCACTTAAAATCTGTTTAGACAATAATAGAAACGTACATTTAGTTTATTAAAACAAATTTTATGTGTAAACATATAATAACAGTTAGAGCCGACCAGATGAGCCACATTTTCTCACTACCGACAATACTTATGTAAATTCATAGATTTCTTTAAAAACGTTGTAAAATAATACCAATCTTGTTGATTTCATATATATTTTTTTTAAATTTAGTTTGTAACGTACTGTTTAACTGTAAGTACCCGAGGAAGCCACTCTGCTGACGAAACAATTGTCGTGTTACGATTAAATATTAAAAAGTGAAGTTTTGAACTGTAGTTTTATTTCTATTTTAAATTATGGATCTTCATCAAGTAAAAGCCGAATCAATTCAGTTATGAAATGTATAAACTATATTTATTTTTAAATTTTTTAAATTACTAAAACAATCTCCATTTAACAGGTAATCTTAATCTGTTTTAACTGAAAGTTCATAAAATTCGGCAAATTTCAAGCTTTCTTTTGTATTATACACAGCAGTTTCTGAAATTGAAGACAATTTAATCAAAGAGAATTTTTATCTGTAAGAGGAAAAGAAAGAAAAAAGCTGTTGAAAAGAAGGTTCAAAAGGGAGAATCTCCAACATGTACATTTGTTTTAAGAAAGAATGGACCCGGCGACATGGAAATAATTTCTGTCGGGTTGATTTTCTTAATCTCTTGACAGGTTTGTTAACAGCAACAGAAGTCTGTTTTGATTAAACTGCAGCATTATTTGCATCTTACTACGAAGAAAATATATTGAAAATAGCAGAGAATCGTATTGTATTAATTTTATGTCATAACTTCTGAATAGAAAGCGTATAGGTACTGGGAAAGCCGATATTGATTTTATTCCCGATTCCTACGTAGTAACAGATGCTATCACACTAACGTTAAACACATAACTTTATGTAATATGTCTAATATTGGATATAATATACGCATACATATACTAGAAAATATTAATAAAATTAACTTTTTTCTTCAAACCTGAAATTTTTACTTTATACTCACATTTTCACACTGCTTCCTAACATTTATATGAATTTTTGACGAAGATTTGATGTACTAATGCGATATATAAAATATAATAAGAGCATTCAATTAATTTACATATTTTAACATAATTGATAAAGTGTAAAACACTTTTGAAAGTAATCCAATATTTTTGTTACTGTGCATAGAACAACTGAAACTTGAGTTTTTCTTATTTTATCGGAAGCTATAATTGTGTGAATAACACGAGGGTAGTCTGAAATATTTTAACCCTCAACATGAATACGACGTTACTCTTTAAAATCGTTCTGGTACTACTATCGCATGTGCTTTGAAATATGAATGTGAAAATTTCATCATTTTGGAGGTTGTTGTTTGACTGTCCTTTGTGACAGTTGATGTGAGTGTTTTTGTAAAAATGGAAAAAAAAAACAGAATATTCTTGCTTTTGAAAGGAAATACTGCCGCGCAAATTAAAACTGAGTTGGACGCTGTTTACTGGGACTCTGCCCCATCATTTGCCACCATGGAAAGATAGGCAGCTGAATTTAAACATGGTCGTACCAGCTTGGCTGACGATGAGCTTTAGAGACGACCACCTATAACATTCAAAATATTCACCCAATGGTACTGGACGACCGTTGAATCAAGATTAGAGAGATAGCAAAAGCTATGCACATATCAAAAGAATGCGTTTATCATATATTGACTGAGGAATTGCACATGCGAAAGCTGTCCGCGCGTTGGGTGCCGCGCTTGCTCGCATTCGAACAAAAACACATTCGAATGAACATTTCCAAAGCCTTGTTGGAGCGGTTTAAGTGAAAGGAGTCAGTTTTTTTGCGTCAATTCATAGCTATAGACAAAGCATGGATCCACTACTCCATTTCTGAGACAAAACAACAGTCAAAACAGTTAACTGCAAAAGTTAAACCTGCCCCGAAAAAGACGAAGACCGTTCCATGGAGCGGAATGGTGATGGCAACTGTTTTCTTGGATAGTATTTTGCGGAATAAGACGCCAAATACTATTTGGGAGGGTTAAAGATGTTAAGCATCGCTGAGAAAAGTGTATGCACCTAAAAAGGAGACTATGTTGAAAAATAAAACTACATTTGACCGGAAAAATATTTGTTTCTATGTTAGACTTAAAATATTTCAGACTTCCTTGTCATAGCAGAATATCCAGTTATCCATAAGTATATGGTATTAAAAAAAACTAAAAGTTTGAGAGCTTGACAACAAAGCTCTGGATATTCTGTAGGAGTGGAAAGCTAAGACTAAAATAACCTGGTGCTCCCAAACTCTAGTTTCCTAACCGTCACTTATACGATCGAAAAGGAACTCTATTATAATTACGTCGTCAGGGACCAGATTGTGAAGAGATTACGAAGAATTAAGTGTGAAGAGATTACGAAGAATAAAATTTTTAGTAATTGTTTTGCAAATTATTCAGCATCATAATTTTAAATGTTGCCGAATGTCGTTTATCACACAGTTTGATACTGATAAATTGTTTTCTTCAGCAAAATAGCAGAAAGAAGAAAACATACTTTTTTCGTTTCTCTGTTTGTTGTGTTATTAACCGTAATTTTCTTTTAAATGCTAATATTTTATCGCTGAAGTTGAACAGAGAATTGTTAGGTTCGTGTAAACTTAATTTAAATCATTTAGGCGATAAAAAATATCCGATAGGTACGTTAGTCTGAATAACCGTTCCCCATCGGTAAAATTATCTTTTCTTAAGTCTTCTGGATCCATGGGAAAAATATTTTCATTGGAGTGTATCTCAAAAAGTCGGCAGAAGGCTCGTGAAAGCCATCATACCTCGGTGTGAAGCAAAAGTATTTCATGGCCGTTCCTCATTTCACTGTACGGAATTTAAAATAAACGAAAATTGAGAACTTGAGATTGTATAAAGCAGCGTATACAGATTCAGTCTCAACATGGGGATCTCGCTTATTATGAGAGATAGAGATTTGGTTAAATGGGATCAAATACTCCAGAGGTAAAGTTGTACCAAGTCCTATACACTAGCTTTGAATATTTAACGTGCTTCAGGCGCTATTGCAAAAAAAAAAGTGAATTTTTGTTTTTTCGATTTTCTTTAGTAACTCATTTATTTTCAAAGTAAGACAAATTTAGTTTGCACTTCCTTAAGGCACTTTTTTAATAGGATTCTGGTGGTGTATTTAGATTTTTGAATACTGCTATAGTAGTTGAGCTACAATGGTCAAGTTTAATTTTTCTTATGCCCGTCATAGTTTGCTATGACACCATCGAAAACAATTTTTCTTTCCGTTTTCAAAAATGTATAATTTGTTATACCTGATACCAGAACTAATTCCAAAAATAAAAAAAACAACTTATTGTTACATTAGTAGGTTAGAGCGGTTGTATAATTTGACAATAGGAAACTTTGAAAACATAAAACAATCTAAGATACAACTGCCTTTGTTAGTGTTTGTTTATAGTTGACATTTAGTTTATGTTCTGTGAAATTTACAAATCGAATAGCAAAATAAATACCTAGCATAATAAAATATAAAGTACCATTTAAATACTAAATTTAGTGATTATTATTAAATAATTTTGCTGTCATGGAGCCGTTTAGTAATAGTGACAAATTTTATATGTTGTCCTGTTACACTATGTGTCACAAAAATTCGACGAGAGCTGCCGAAATGTACATAAACCAGTATCCAGAACGCAGACAACCCCATCTTTCTACTTACAGAAATTTAATGGTAAATTTAATACATCATAGATCATTACTAAGCCATATACAAAACCGCAGCGCATAAGTAATGAAACTAAAACTGTGTTTTACAAACAGTTGTTGAAAATCCAAACACATCAGTTCGGAAAATTCAACATAACACCGGCGTCCCCAAATCTACTGCTCATAAGATATTTGCCTACCACAAATATTATCCATATAAATACAAGGTACGTCAATCTTTAAGACCAGGGGATAATGAAAGACGAAGGGAATTTTGTGAATAGTACACTAGGCAATGCTATGATAATGATAATTTTTCTTCTCAAATATTATGGTCCGATGAAGCTAGATTCACAAGCAATGGTTTATTCAATAGACAAAATTTATTATTTTTGTCTGCAGAAAACCCTCATGTAATCAGACATGCTCGACATCAAGTGCGTTTTGGATTTAAAGTCTGGTGTGGCATACTAGGGTCACGATTAATTGGTCCAATAATTTTTAATGAAACATTAATGTCCGACGTTATTTGCATAATTTTGAAAACTTACTGGGTGAATTACCTTTACAAGAGGCTCATAATTGTTGGCTTCATCAGGACGGTGCTCCACCACATAATTTCAGAATTGTAATCATTTCCTCAGTCAGCGTGGACCAGTTGTATGGCCACGAAGATCTCCTGATCTGACGCCGCTCGACTTCTACTTGTGGGGTTACATTAAAGACAAAGTGTATGCCCGCAGCTACAATAATGTAAATGAACTTCGTGAAAGCGTGGTTCACGAATGTCGAGCTATTCCAAAGCGTATTTTACATAAAATTGTTAAATCTATTATTCGTAGATCCTATTTATGTTTGGAAAATGATGGTCAACTGTTTGAACATTTTTTATAATTTGTTACTATAATTTTTTTTAAATAATATATAAATATTTTTGTGAGCTGCCTATGTTTTTAATTTAATAAATAATTGTTGCAAAATAAAGTTTTCTTCCTTTCTTTGTTTGCAAAACTTTCTATTGTCAAATACCACAACCGCTCTAACCTGCTAATGTAACAATATGTTGTTTTTTTACATTTTTTTAAATTAGTTTTGGTATCAGGTATGACAAATTATACATTTTTGAAAAGGGAAAGAAAAATTGTTTTCGATGGTGTCATAGCCAACAATGACCCCAATAAGAAAAATTAAAATTGACTATTGTAGCTCAATTACTATAGCAGTATTCAAAAATCTAAATACACCAGCAGATTTCTTTTAAAAAAGTGCCTAAAGGAAGTGTAAATTAAATTAGTCTTACTTTAAAAATAAATTAGTTATTAAAGAAAATCGAAAAAACAAAAATTCACTTTTTTTTGCAATAGCGCCCGAAGTACGTTAAATATTCAAAGCTAGTGTATAGGGTTTGGTACAACTTTACCTCTGGAGTATTTGATCTGATTTAACCAAATTCCTATCTCTCATAATAAGCGAGATCCCCATGTTGAGAATGAATCTGTGGACACACTGTATATAATTATAGATAATATAGCATCATATTGAAAGCGCTTTAATCGCGAGATTAAAACAGCCATTTTATTCTCTGCAACTAGCGGAAAGTAGGAAAACTTTCAATTTAATATTTATTTCATCAGGACCTTAAAATACTGAGGTAAATACCACATGAAGAAGTTAAAAAGAGTAATGCATACTCTTTAAATGAGTTTTGTTGAAATTGTCATCAGTTTAGAAGTTGGCCTTAATTTTTTTTTAAATGTTTTTTTTTATTTCAAAACAATTGTTCTGCTTTCAATTTTCTGTTCGCAAAGAAAAATTTTTTAAATAATTCATATCAACCATTAAAATGATGTCAGTTTCAACAAAACTCATTTAAATAGTGTGTATGACTCTTTTATGTGGTATTTACCTGAGTATTTTAAGATCCTAATGAAGATTTAAATAATAAATCAAAAGCTTTTCCACTTTCTTCTAGTTGCAAGGAATAAAATGACTTCTTATAATCTTGCGATTAAAACGCTTTCAATGTGATGCTACCAGGGATATGTTTAGTGTTGCATATAGGCTCATAGAGGGCGCCAGTAATAAAACGTCAACCATCAAAATTAATCTCAATCTTTCGTTAACTGAAATGTGAAGTTTCATCAAGATATCAAAAGTGAAAATGGAATTAAGCCGAAAAAATTTTCGCGCAATAATTTTTTACAACATTCGGAGAGGATTAACTCAACAACAATATCTTATTGAGTTGGTTTCTGTTTCTGAAGATTAAGCATCACATCACTCGGCAATTTCATGTTGGTATTGTGGATTCCAACGGGGTCGCACCAGTATCAGCGATGATGCCATGACAAGTCGGCCAAAAACAACAGTCACCTATAAAAACATTGATGCTGTGTGCCGCCTGATTAAGGAAGATAGCCATGTGATATATCGTGAAATTGAGACATCCCTGGGTATTTCAAATACCTGAATTCAAACGATCCCACATGATAAACTGGGCGTGAGAAAGTTAGTTTCCCGTTGGATTCTTCATCTTTTGACCGAAAAGCAAGCCGGTTCAATAACGGAACTTAGAAAACGTCTATAGCATCGCGAGTGACGATGAATCATCATATCCGAAAATAAACGTCAGTCCACTGTTTGAGTGTTTCAAGATGAAGAGAATCTGACAAAAGTTATCTATACGTTCGAAAAGATGGTCGCAATGTTTGTCTCAAAATCAGGTCATGTAGCAATAATTCCTTTGCAAGATTGGAGAACGGTTAAGGCGGATAAGTGCGCAACCGTTTGTTTGTCAGAAATAATCGCCGCTCTCTAAAAAAACAACCCACAATGGCGAATCATCCTCCATTATGACACGGCTCCAAAGACAATTGAGTTTTTGGAGCAACAAAATGTCGAATTATTAGATCATCCTCCGTATAGTCCCGACCTAAGTTCCAGCGATTTTTTTACGTTCCCAAAGATCAAAAATGAAATGTGTGGTCGACAATTTCACTCGCCGGAGAAGCAGAAGATGCTTTCTAAAGGACAATTTTGACTGTCCCAACTGAAGACTGCAATAACTGCTATAACAATTGGTTCGAATGAATGCAGAAGTGTATCAATTTTTGTGGAAAATATTTTGAAAAGCAATAAAGCACTTACAACACTAAAAAGACATCTCGTATATCATATATTCTTCGTTTGAATGTATTATTAGTTACGCAAAGTTTGTCAATTTCCTTAGCTACTTTATTTGCAAGTCCAGATATTTAACGATATTCTTAGTTGCGGGTAGCAACAGCATTTCTCCAATTGGGTGTGCTTTACCACACTTGGCTATACGTAAACTTGCTAAATATTATGCTAGCACATAATCAATATTTACTGTAACATTGTTGTCCATTGTCATCGTAGAAAGAAAAAATATTCGAATTGAAAAAAAACAAAAAATAGGCGGTGCATTATATAAAAAAATATTGTTTTTCTTCAAACGTCAGTAAATCGAACATTGCTGAGTAGTCTGCCGCGAAGTTTCATTTTTCGTCCGACGGAGATTTATTTCTCACTTTCCCGCCGCCCCAGGAAAAAGTGTTATCATAACAACATACAAACATATAAGAATCAACATTTCAAATTTTATTAATCTATTAATTGGTAATCATATAGACAGAATTTTTATTTATCACTAAACCTACAATGCGAAATTGTTGCATTTCGAGAATTAAACCCGTGCAATACCGTTGCATCATCTTGTTGTGAATTTAGGATTCCGTTTATAACTGTTGATTTCAATAATGACTATTCAGTGTAATTTTCGTCAACATTCTTACTCAGATTCAATATTTTGCTAGCGGTATCATTTTTATTTCCAAGAGATTCTTCTAGATAACACTCGGCTACCCCAGCTGAAATTCAACCCCCGTGCCTCTTCAAGGATTCAATGTTTCTTCCGCCATCACTCAGCAACGTAGCTAAACTCAGTGTATTCTTCGGAGTTGCTCAATTTCTGAAAAGTTGCCAGTTTTCTGGATGTACCTACTATGGTGAGTTCACACCATAGTAGGTACACTTCTAAAGCATTTTCCATTTTGATATTTCAAAAAAAATCTCTTTTCTGGTATATTTTTTGGTCTCAATGAAGCGTAACTTCGATATATTTTCAGAAACGTTTCTCCGATGATTGTAGAAGATCGAATCTTCCTTATTTTTTGTCAGAAATTTTTATGAGAATTAAATTTCCCATATCTTCTAAGTCATCAGCAGTCATTTTTACCATTTCATCGTATCTGTATGTCCCGGATACCCAAATTAATAGAACAATCTAAATAAATTATCCTGTGTTAAAGCACATTCTTATTAATTAAAATTAAACTGAATTTTCCTTCATTCCCAAGTATACATCGTCTGACACTTTACATAAAAATCTTTCCAACTGTTTTTGGTGAATATTCTCGACTTCTTAACACAATATACTTCATTTTTCCTTTTTCAGAAAGGCCCATAACTTTAAGTATTGACTTATATCTACTCCTTGTTTAATAATTAATTTCGATTTGACCATTGAATAACGGGATCACAGAGTGGAGGATTTCCACTTTTTCTCTTTTTGTAAATAGGTAAAATAACACATTTTTCATCACACCCTTGAATAGAATGCTGGTATGCAACAAAATATTTGTTAGCAGATTTTGAGGTTCCGAGGCACGATGTTCCTTCTTTTGCCTCTACGATAATTTCGGGCGTGCACTGAATTTCTAAAAATCACTAATTTAGGACCAATTTTTTCATTATTTGATTACTCAATAATTCCTTACCAATATCCCTAGACTACCTATTTCAACGTAATCTTAAAAATAATTTCAATGTTGAAACTATAGAACTATAGAAACAGGCCGTACCTATTCACCGGTCCAAAAATCCAAACCTCCTTGCAAACCGATGTATCTTCAATTAAAAATATATGTTCTTACATAAACTTTCCGACATTTGAAGAAAACATAGCATATTTTATTTGGAGGAAAAGTTATTTTTCACGGCTTGCTCTCTATTAGCAGCCTTACTTCGTTCGGCTGCGCCATGGAAAGTGATACTTTTCATGTCACAAATTTTCAAAAGTGTGCTAAAGCGTTAACACAGAAAACTTCGAACGAACAGGTTACATGAAAAACCCTGTATACAAATTATATTGAACTTATTACATGTGAGAATTGATAATTATTCAAATCTCATCTCACATGCAATTGTCGCTTAATTTGTTGTGTTGGTTCTACAATCTGGCAAGATTACTCCTGCCGAATAATTATGAATTCTCACATGCAATAAGTTTAATATTGCAAACAAATTAAAGAAGCTCGAAAACACGACCATTTCTTAAAAGCTGGTGATAAAACGTGGAGTATTAAAAGCCATCCAGAAACCAAGTTTTGACGTCTCCAAATCTAATTTTTGCGACTTCAAGAAGATTATCCGTGAAATCTTGACAATAATAATTTTATTTATTCGAAATATACAATTTGTACGTGCAAGAAGTGCTGATTGGTGATTGCAATTGTGCCAAAATTGTTCGTCGTTGGCCGTTGAATGTTTTTGATTGATGAAAAACGGTTTCCTTTTATCGCCAAATGCACCTAAAGGAATTAAAACGTAATTGTATGAAGTTAAATCAGGTAAATACGGGAAATCTGGAGACAAAAAAAAATATTTTTGGTTAAAAAATCACTGACAATTTATTATCGTACAATAATCGCCAACTGTTCTCGATATCCAGGGCGAAACAACGAATACGGCCTACAAAATATTTCAAATCCCTCAGTACACTGGGATTCTACTCAGCAATAACTATTGCGCCACACTATGTTTTTTTAACGCTAAGAAATATGTAATTAAACTTCTAGTTTCAAAAATTCTTTTATTGTAAATACACTACAATATTGTTTTGCCATTAAATGGCTTCATCAGGTGGATGAAAACTAGTTTTTCATCCACCTGATGAAGCCATTGTATGGCGAAACAAGATGGATGAAAACTAGTTTTTCATCTACCTGATGAAGTCATTGTATGGCGAAACAATATTGTAGTGTATTTACAATAAAATAATTTTTGAAACTAGAAGTTTAATTACTTATTTCTTAGCGTTATAATGAAGTTTCAACAAGTATGTGTGTGTACAGTTACAGATATGTAAATTATTTACATGTCTGTTTCATATTGTAAGTATCTCCTTCGTCAATTAACTATCTATGTTTTTTTTAGTTTAATTATTGTAAAGCGACAGTTAAAAAATAATCACACCCCACTATAGCTTATAATCCCAGAATCCCGAAAATCTAACATAAATTCGAAAATATTCTATCAAAAGACACAGATATTAGATACTGATATACCTATATAGATATACGTAATGTAGCCTGCATCTATTCAGCTCGGTTTACTCTCGATAAAGGAAAGATTGATGATGTATATTTCATAGTCTGTTTATTCTGTATAATCCTTGAAATTTATGATCAGAATGTGCGCCTACGATACTTTATGCATAATCGTTCTCTTGGGGCTTTTGCATTGTAGATAAAGTTTTTCATTTTTTACATACAACCGAAATATTCGACTAAAGCCACAAAATATATTAATCACATGAAGTATCCTACCTTTATTTACAATAAATTTTTCACATTTTTTAAATATTCTAATACTTAATTGTTTAGTTTGACTATAATCAATTGTAAATACAGTCATTGTTGTCAGATATATGGTAAAAAAGATCCCGAGGGACTTTTAATTAAACCCAGATTCACCCCTCATAGTTGAAACTTCGCTCTCCACAATGCAATGGGGCGAGCACAGATGTAATTTGATGGCCTTTATAAGAATAAATCAAAAATTTAATTAAAATGTTTTCTACAAATTTTGTAGAAAACATGTTGCTGTAGTGATTGATATTATTATTGATACTAACTAATATGAGTAATATGAGATTCAAAAACGTAAATAAATATCCATAGAACTAGTATTTCTTCAACTGATATTGCGAACGTATAAATAAATATATTGTATTTATAATAATACTACTAGTCTATATTTTAGATTTATTAAACATTTATTAAATCAAATATTTGAAGTAATTTATGACCTGTATGCTAGAAAATTTATTACTTTCTTTTTGTCATAAATAATTCATACAAATTACGAAAACTACAATTTACTTATGAAAATTCTCATATAATGGAAATGGAATTTTTTTTTGAACTGACTGCTACGTGGAGGAATTTTTATATAATCCACAAAGACATGAAAATTAATACAGGGAGCAATTAAAAAAATTTCTACATACTTCTGTGTCTCCTGCATGGTGGGGTAAATGTAAATTTAATTATTTATTGAAAATTACACAATATAGATATTTTCTTAGACTCTGTTCATGTAAATTGTCTCAGGGTATTTATTTGGTTCTCTATACAAGGCCAAGGATCAAATGAGGTATATTTTGTGATCAGAGAAGTAAAACGACAACTTTGTATTTCAAATAAATATTTTATTGCAAAAATTTCTTATAAATTATAACGTCGAATATATTATCTACACAAATAAAAATTCATATAACTTTATCATATGAGCAATAATTAAATATACAGTAACAATCTCATACAAAATATTAAAGCATTCTGTATAATCACAATTTTTATGTGCAAATATTGTACGGTGGGGTGTATACTACCCTCGCTTAGTATTGTTTTTTTTAGATAATTAACC
This sequence comes from Melolontha melolontha, assembly GCA_935421215.2. Classification (NCBI taxonomy): domain Eukaryota; kingdom Metazoa; phylum Arthropoda; class Insecta; order Coleoptera; family Scarabaeidae; genus Melolontha; species Melolontha melolontha. Next base: position 140,786,464 of record OW285236.1, read on the forward strand.
TTTATGAGCCTTTCATTTTAATTTTGCACCTTTTTCCTGATTGAAGTCTAAGGTCTACAAATATTTTTTTAGATCGTATTATAGTAATACACAGCAGAGGACACCAATCGTTTCTGGGGATATTATTTCACCCTACTAACATATTTGTGTTGCTCTGTGTAATTATACTAAATATTGGCTCAAAGATTTTTTTAATAAATATTTTTCTAGATTTGTTAAAAATTGTATAATAATGGTGCGGCAATCGAATAGTTCATAGATCGTTCTCTGGGATTTCGTGTCACCCTCGGAGAACTTTTGCTGCTTCATTTGAAAATACTGACAAATATAATTATAAAATTTATTTTGAAGCTTGATTAATGAAAGCAATGCCGTAGGCTGGTCACTCTATGGGATATCTTTTCACTCTCGTCGGTTGCTTACCGCTTCCTACATAATTATATACCTCATAAAAAAATTTGAGTTTACATAAATAAAATAAAAAGGAAATATAATATACCAACCTTTTTGTTTCACAAAGACTATTGAGCTCCTCCTCCGAATATGTTGTTTGACATAATAAATTAAAATGATTTATTATAATATGATCGATGAGTTAATGTTATGTATAAAGAAAATGATAAAAACATTCCAACAAACGTGATTAAAACGATGAAAAATATATAATTTAATCTGCGTACGATGGATTCCGTTTTAACAAATTGGGTAGGTGGTGTCAACTGTCTAGCGCACACAAAAATATCGTTAATATGAAAATCGAATCTATCCTTACTCTCGTAGGTGCTTTAGCAATACTTATGATTCGTACCAAGAAAATGTAAATACTGACCTTACGCGGAGCCAATAAATATCCCTGTATATATATATATATATATATATATATATATATATATATAAGGTAAACTTAATAAGTCGGCAATTAAAGGTCTGGTTCATTACTTCAAAGTATATATATTTAAAACAACCCTACATGTTTCGGCAATGATGCCTTTGTCAAGGGATTAAAAAATATAAATGACAGAATTTTTTTAATTATTAATTATTATTATTAATTTAATTATTTTTTAATCCCTTGACAAAGGCATCATTGCCGAAACATGTAGGGTTGTTTTAAATACATATACTTTGAAGTAATGAGCCAGACCTTTAATCGCCGACTTATTAAGTTTACCTTATCATACCAAGGTCACAAAAATATTATATTTATATATATATATATATATATATATATATATATATATTGTAGTAGATCATACCCATGTACATAAGAGGCCCTAAAATAAAAATACAGCATAATTTTCAAACTTATAATGTTAATTTAGAATATAAGATACTGTTGGAACTGCATTTTTCACATGTCATATCAATAAAGTTAATTCCGCGTTTTTAATTGCTGAAATTTGAATCACATACTTATTTATTTTCTTGTAGTCATTTGCTTAAGTCATTTTCATCTACATTATTATTTTACCGAAGATATTTAACCTAATTGATTGAGTATATTTTTGACACATATTATGAATATAGCTGTACCTTGTTTGAATTGTATACGGCGGGAAATATCCCAATTGTAAACAGGTATCTAGCGAAATATTGAACATTTCAAAAACAGTTTTGTCTATTATAAAATTAAAACTATAATTCTTGTAAAATATCCAAACGATTAGTCATAGTAAATTATTTCATTTATATAAATTTTATTAACGAGATTAAATAAATACAAACAAGTATTACAAATAAGACGCCTGGATATTGAAGAAAAACAACGGAGAGTTAGCTTGGAGAATTAATAAAATTTGGCACGCGTCGACATATTTAAAAAAGTGTGTTCTTGAAACTTAGTGAGAAAGTAGTAAATAAATCATTATACTCTTACCACAAAACATATCCTACGAATCTTCTACCTACCAGGCAACGATCGACGAAATTTCCACAACCTAAAACCTTCCTGGTCGTTTTAAAACGAAATTCCATTTTCCGAGGGACGCTACCTACATATCTACCCACGCCAAGAGACGATACCAGTATATTTCCACAACCAGAGCCTTTATCCTGAGCATAGGAATCCAAACACCCTTCGAACATCCTGTATCCACCGTCAAACCAACTTGAGTACTTATTTATTTTTTTACATTTCCTAAAATATTGAATTTTTTATTTAAATTTGAACATAATCGTTAATATTTTTATATGTATACCAACTATGTTAATATTTAATTAGAATACCTTTTCAACGGAAAAATGCAGTTCCCTTGCGTTATAATTATAGTTACTTAGATCAAATTTAAAACATTATCTCATTAAAATCAGTTAACCTAACAATCATGGACATATCTGATCACGTGACTATATATATATGTTAATGCATTTCACTATCATGTTAAAAACTTAGCTTTTTGAATAGAATTTTCTTATTAAACCAGTTATTTTTGCGTTTCATTCTCCTGTTTTATTTATTAAATTAACCATCCAGAAGCATCACATATTTAATAACTTGTTTTAAAACAGATATCTATATTCTATTGGGTACCGAACTCGCATATTTAATATTATCATCAAAGGGTAATGTCACTAATATTAACACAGCTAGCCGGCACTTAGATTAAGATACACAGAAAGTATTTAACAATAAGTTTTGCACTTGGAAGAGGCCTATTAAAGTTAAGTATAAATTGTTTATATACATTTATTTATGTTCTGAATATTATACAAGAGACAACTGTAATATTTAAACTTAACTCCATCTTTAGGTCATATTTATAACTACACATGTGAATTTTCAAATTATTTTTAAATTACTTAGCAAATTAATTCATTACTTTTCCATTTAAATTCAATCTACCAACCTGGGGGCCTTCAGTATTTTTAACAATATATATATATATATATATATATATATATATATATATAGGGAGTCCCATAACTTATGGGCCAAACAGCAATTTGGACATAAGAATAGTTATTTTGAACATAGTTTGCCTAAGTAAAATGTTTAAGGTTAAAAAGATACAGGGTGATGAATATGATCTTTAATTTTCAAGCAGTTCCCCAGATTTTCGCATTTGAATGTTCTGTTGCACATTTTGCCGATGGGTGAAAATTATTTAATTCACAAAGTGTGTTTAATATTGACAAATCGTTCAATGTTTTCTACCTTTTCCTGTCATAGGTTCCAATCTTTCCGCGTTAGGTTGTTAATTTCACGTTTAAATATGTCAACCGCATCTATATTCGATGTAAAATGTTAACCACTTAATTTATCCTTTGCACGTAGAAACAAAAAAAAAATATTAGGTGCCAGGTTTGGACTAAACAATGAATGACTCATTATTTCAATACTTCTGGCATTTAAATATTCAATAGTACGCGGAGCAGTGTGAGCACGAACTTGATCGTGTTGCTAGATTTTCTTTAGTCTTGGAATATTTTCGCGGACATTGTAGAGAATTAGAAATTACTATAGTTGTACCATTTTGCATTAACAGTACAGTGAAAACGCATTCATTAATTCCAAAAAATGTTAGGATCAACTATTTGACATTTTTCTCTTTTGATGAAGGTAACTCAGTTTCAAAAACCCGTAACCATTACTTCTTCGGGATCAAAGCAATATACCCAGGTTTTATTACTTGCAGTGATGTTGAATAGGGCGATCCATTGGCAATTGGCAAAGCGATCTAGCATAGATTTCCACCATTTTACATGGTATTCTTTTTGAGCTGTAGTACAATTGTGTAAAATCCACTGAGAACAAACCTTACGGGATTTCAAATGTTTGTATAACATAATGTTAATTGTCTTCATACCAACCTTTATGGGTACTTAAATACTCCTTACAGTAACATGTTTCCTATTTAATCATGTCCTGAACTAGACAATACCAGTTTAGAAACTCGAAACGTGTGATTTATGAAAAGTAGACCACGTTTGAAATTTTATTAACATGTAATACGAAAAAAATTAATAATGTGTTTGGCGACTCCTTAGCTGAGTACACTCCTGTACACGTCTAGGCAGCAACCAAATGTGATGGTCGATATCTGTATGTGGTACCTCGTTCCAAGCAACTTGAGTTTCGTGGATTAACTGCGCCAGAGTCATTAGAGGATTGTCTAAAGTGGACAATCTCCTCCCCATGATATCCTATACATGTTCAATGGGGTTTAAATTCGGTGGACTACGGTGGATACGGCAAAACATTAACGCCTGCTTCTTGGAGAAAGTCCATAGTTCGACGAGGAATATGAGGACGTGCGTTTTCTTCCTGAAAAAGGACGTGTCGACGGCGATCTAGATAAGGTAGTAAAGTGGTTAATAGGACATCATCAACATAACGCGCAACTGTCATACTGCCTTGAATAAAGAGAAGTGGTAATCGGCTACCATAGGCAATAGCCCTCCAAATCATTACTGCAGCAGTCCTGTGTGCATGCATCTCAACAGGAAACCCATTATCACGTCGCTCTCCACACCGGCGTCATACCCTTCTACAGCCATCGTGCATACCTAGACAGAATTGCGATTCGTCGCTAAAGACGAATTATTATTCCATTCTGCCTCCCAATGCTGCCGTTCTCTGCACCAGTTCAAACGTTGACGACAATGGTCCGCAGTTAAAGGAAGCACTAATCGTGGACAGTATAAAATAAGTTCAAAGGCTCGAAGGCGGCGATATAGTGTACGCATAGTAACAGGTCTACCTTCTTCTCCAATATATTAGTCAGCGATTTGACGTGTAGTAGAAAAACGGTCTCGTAGGGCTAGTTGTCTGAAGCGCCTATCTTGACGTTATGTGGTACACCTGGGTTAACCAGTTGGCCTTCTTCGTGTTCCTCTACCTTCTTTTGTCCACACACGACACACATGCATTACCGCCATTGCAGTACAATTAACACGGCGACCAATTTCGCGATAGGACAAACCAACATCTCGATAGGCAACAATTCTACCCCTGTCAAAGTCACTAACACGGTGATAATTTAGACGTCTTCGAACTCTAGGAATTTTATTACGCTTAACATTCGTAGACGGACCCACAATAACTAAACATTTCTATACTAGTCAGCTCTCATGTACAGATTTCTTCACAAAAAAATAAGAGAAATTTTTTTGGGCAAAAAATTACAAAAGATAGAAAGTTGACATTCTTATCATAGCATGCTTTAAATATAGTCATTTTGATGCCAAAAAATCAAGTTAAACAAATTATTGCTTCTGTGTGTAACACTTCTAATGTTACTGAATATATATAATTACATTTTATAAAAGACGCGACTCCGGTTTCAACATTATAATCCATTAAGCGAAAAAAATATACAATCCAATTCCTTGTACTAAAGATTGTTCGTCGTTGTCGGTTTATATAAAATATTAACTTCGTTATCATAAATAATCGGCAACATATTATAATCAGCAATAGATTTATAGGTACCAATAGCACTTAAAGACAAAGCCTTCCGGAAAAATTCTTTTAAAGTTAAACAGTTAAGTCATCAACGGTAGTAAATAATCCGGCCACACACAAATAATATTAATATAAGAGCCTCAAGCAAAACTTTTTAAAATTGTTCTAGCAAATACGATCGTGTTCTTGATCTTCGGACAACAATGAACTGACATAAGAGGCTTCTTCTTACCAAAAACTTCTATTAAAATGTGACGAATCGTTTTCTGACCTACACCAAACTCATTTACTAACAGTCATACAACCATCTTTTTTTTAAACCGTAAAAACTTTTGACCAGATCCTCGTTGTGCATAACGCTTACACCTTGCTTAATCTTCCATAGTTTTCGCAGCACCTTTAAATCGCTCATACTATCTGAATATAGGTACGCGGGTGGTTCGGAAACTACGTGGCTCGACAAAAAATATTTTATTTTACAATATAGTCTCCTGCTCGCTCAATACACTTATTCCAACGATATTCCAAATTAATAATGCCTTCATTGTAGGTCGATGAATCCAAGTCCTCGAAATAGCTATTTACAGCAGCGATTATCTCGGAATTAGACGAAAATCTCTTACCGCTGAGCCATTTTTTCAGGTTTGGCAAGAGATGATAATCGCTGGGAATAGGGTGAATGACGCACTAATTCAAATCCCAATTCATAAATATTTGTCATTGCAACTGCAGACTTGTGGGCAGGCGCGTCATCCTGATGGAAAAGCACTTTCTTCTTTGCTAAATGCCGTTTCTCTTTTTAATTTTGCCGCTTAATTGTAGCAACAAATTGGCAGAATACTCCCCATTTATTGTTTTCTCCTTTTCTAAGTAGTCGGCCAAGATAACTCCATGAAAATTCCCCAAAAAAACAGTTGCAATAACCTTTCCTGCTGATAAAATCGTTTTTGCATTCTTTGGTGACGGAGAACCTTTTTTTGTCCATTGTTTCGATTGTTCTTTGGTTTCGAGAGTGTAATGGTGGACCCAAGTTTCATCGACGGTAGTGAAACGTTAGCGAAAACGTGAAGAAACACTCAAACTATTCAGTTTTTGCTCCGGTGTGAGTAACTGCGCCATCCAACGCGCCGAATATTTCAGTTAAAATTCTGTGCACACTGTCATTTGAGATACCTACAATGTCTGTTATCTCGCGCACTTTTACTCGATGGTCATACAAAACGATACGGTTAACTTTTTCAATCATATCCGGAACAGTAACAGTTTTTGGATGTCCACTACGGGGTTAATCATTTGTGCTTATGCGACCACACTTAAATTTTTAACCCGTTTTTTAAACCATTGAAAACGAAGGAGCGGATTCTAATGGTGTTGAATCCAGCTCTGCTTTGATTTCGGTTGGTGTTAAGACTTTCAAATGAAAGTACTTTATCACTGCTTTCAACTCAGTTATTTCCGTTATTACAAAATCACACGAGACGTTCACTTTGGCTTAATGTCAAAAATAGAATAAACGACAGATCGCTCTATACGGTCATATTTAACTCATTAAAGGATTATTCTACAGAATGGCAAAGAAGATTCCTGCAAATTCGCGCCATCTCTGGATTAGGCCACGTAGTTTCCGAACAATCCTCATATGTGCATGAGATCAATAATAATATCCTTACATTTTCATGTTCGCTCTCTGCTCTATGTCTGTTAACGTGACAACGGTTTCCTATCACCGATACAAGATTATACGATAATTCCTGTTACATGTGGCGTGTGTTGCCAGGTGGTATACGAAGGTTGGAAATTTCGATAGGATGGAATGTATTGTTGATGGTATTTCTTTTTTCTTGTAATAATATCAGTGTCATTAGTTAATTGTCGGACTGTGTATAAGAATACGACACGTTGAATTTTAAATCATCACTTATAGCAAACGCAAATTAAGTTGGCGCGAGAAGGGGTAAGTTCGCGCAGGATTAGAAGTAGTGGGGAGATTTGTATTTGATTTTACATAAAATGTCAGATAATTCTAACCTCTGAGCGTGCATGATCCCCTAGCAAAGACATTACAAAATATGTTCTGTCAAACGTCAATGACAAATGTATTCTGACAATTACTTGAGTAGTGGGGGTGGACGTTTTAAAAACGGCTTCTGCGCACCCCCTCCTCGCGCCAACTTAATTGGCGTTTGCTATACTTGTCTTTACATAATTAGAATTTCAACTACTGGATGTGTAGACAAGTAGATTTCGAGTTATTTTATTGAATAAAAACCTTGAATTGCATTTATTAGATAAAAATAAACTACTTTCCTATATAATTATTTTATTTTCGAGGTATTACTTTTAAAATAACTTTTCTTACATATTAAAATTATTCTCAAATCAGTAGCGTGTTCAACTGCAGTTCTTAGAAACTACTGTAAAAAATGTTAAGGGGAAGTTTCTGTAAAAGTTTAATTGATAATATTTATTATTCTTTCTATCGTGCATTTTTGTTCACGCTGTTATGCAATTCAGTTATTTTCAATTTTTTTAACAATATACCAATGAAATTTCCAATAGCGCGTTATAAAAAAAGTAATCTGTCAGCTATAAATGAGAGGCTAAACCTGGATTGAAGTGTTTGACTGATGGACTATTAAGGGCTGTATAAGACTAAGCCGAGCCTAAGTGTGTCTTCCGGGAATCTAAAGGAGGCCCTCGAGATCCTATTGACTCTACCCCTCACATTATTTATCTATATCCAAGCGAATGTGTATGGGTATTTATGTACACTTGGGTTAAAAATACGCCCTTGGTAAACACAGTATTAATACATAAATATACAAAAGTAATAAAATAATTTGTAAAATTCTTAATGAGGAACTTTTTATAATAATAATAATAATAATAATAATTTATTATTCAACAGTAACACAAATTACTTATTACAGAATAATCATATACAGGAGATGAGTTAAACAATAATTTAAATTAAAATAAATTTTCTATACCAAGTAAAGACTAATATAAAGCATGTAAAAAGAAAATTAAAAAGCATGAAACTAAAATTTAATGTAATTGGAATTTCCTACAGACGACTGCACATAGTGCCGTGTTTCACTAAATGGTAGTAGCTAGAACGTTGCGCAATTTCGACTATTTAATCTAGAAATTTTATATTTAATCAACGCAACAAATCTGGTGCAAATGACCCACCGACAATTAATTTAAAAAACAAACATAATTTGGGACATAATTCTTCTATCAGTTAATGAAATAATGTCATACTCATCAGAAGGTCACCATAACAAAAATTGTGCTGTAGAAATATAAAATGCTCAAGATAATATATAGAGTCTTGGCCATCTTCCTCTGAATCCTATCTCCTAAGTTTTTATATAGTGTATATCGCCTGGATTCTATTCAATCAAACAGTATTCCAGTTTAGCTCGAACGCATTAAATGTTATAACAAGCGCATTGCTACTTAACTATCTAGTATCTTTTAAATTCATGTTACAAGCTTCTAGAAACATTACTATTAAACCGACTTAGCCCATTAATATGTGATTGGAGCATGCTCCCGTTGAACAGGCTGGGTCCAGATTCAACCGTAGTTGTGTAGACCAGGTGCTCAGCCTAACAACGCACATTGAGGCAGGGTTTGAAAAACTGACTGTCTGTTGACCTGACTGCGGCATATAATACGATATACACAGAAGGCCTTCTCTAGAAACAGCATCTTTATTAAACAACATTGCGACAGACAAGCCCTTCGAAATAATAACAGGAGTGAGCAAGAGTAAAACGATGCATCTTAATAATGGACTGCCTCAAGGATCGGTACTTGCACCTGTCCTGTTTAATCTGTATATTTCTGACATGTTACACACAAAATTACAAAAATTTGGATATGCCGGTGACCTGACTCTTGTTTCCACAGTAAAACCTTTCAGAGGACCTATCCATGTTGCAAAAATAGTTCGCCGACTGGAACTAATCCCGAATATGAATAACACAGAAATGTCGAGCTTTCACCTCAATAATAAACGAGCATGTCTAGAGCAGCAAGTATACTTCAATAACAACTTTCTACGTTATAATCCTTACCCAAAATTTCTAGGAGTAACAATGGATTGAACACTCATATAAAAAAAGGCAACTACAGAACGCCGTGACTGAAACAAACACTAGAAATAACATAATCCAGAAACTCTGTGGTACTGCATGGAGCGCGAACACATCCATCCTTAAAACGTCTGCTCTTAGCCTTGTTTACTCAGTAGCTAAATACTGCGCCGCAGTCTGACTAAACAACAGCCACGCAAAAATGATCGGCATTGAACTCAATAAGACCATGAGAATAATTAGCGGTTGTTTAGAAAGTGCACCTCTATCTTGGCTCCCTGTTCTAAGCCATTTTATACCTCCCACTATAGGGAGACAGGAAAGCCTGATTAGGGAATATAATAAAATAATATCGAATCTCCACCTCCCAGCACACGATGACCTGCTTGATGCCGGCCTGTCGAGACTGAAGTCTAGATCTCGTCCACTCCTGCTAGTAGAACAACTTATAGCAGAATATTTCAATCCCAATGATGGATGGAGAGAATATTGCGAAGCCTCGAAACTGTCTCGCCACGAATGGAAGAAAGTCAATGGAATAAGAACGTCCCACGACATCTGTCGTAACTTATTCTATAAATGGGGACTGACTGAGACACCGACTTGCGAATGCGGATAATCTCGCCAGACCGTTCACCATATTTCAGCTGAGTGCCACCTTACAGGATATGAAGGTGATATGAGTGACTTCTTTGAAACCACCGACTCCGTGTTGAACTGATCAATGGCCTTGATATTAAAATTTAACTCCGTTTTGTGTAGATGTATATGTAACTTTGAATTTCAATCCTTGTAAGCCATTCGCTAAGTAATAATATGATTAGAAAGCCAAGTGTTCTAGATGACGGATAAACGAACGGAACAGTATTTTGATTTCTAGCGAATGTTACTGCTTTACACTTTACAACATTCTATGAAACATAATTCTCTGAAAGATACGTCTGCAATGCAACACAATCATCTGAGCTATGTATTTTAATAGATTATAATAAAAAGCATTTAAAATAAAATATTATTTAGCAAAACTAAATACGAAACTTGCTAGGTTAATAATTGCGTAAGCTTTTTGCAAATATTTGAAAAAATAAAGTATAATGTATAAATATATTCCGCAACTACAAAAGAAATATGCAAAAATATAACAGGGATTGTGCTGACGTCTTTTCTTCATCTTTATCAAAAATTATTAACCTGACTTCTCATAGTTGCAAGTTAACAAATGCGCAGAAGAATTTTCCAACGTCATGAATTACAAACCTATAGCTATTATGTGTAATATTTCCAAAGTTTTTGAACATCTCCATTGTAATGAACAACGTCTGAGTATTTATTTCACCTTCTTAACATGGATTCATGATTGGGTGATTGAATTATTTGCGCATGCATTCGATATCATTAATCATATGGTATTACTACAGAAATTAAGCGCGTTTACCTGCAGGACAGGCATAACTATTGTACTACTAGTTTATTGCAAAATTCCCCAATGGGACAGAAAAAAAGGTAAATATACTTCATGTGTTTGAGTCTTCGAGCAAATAAGCAAGAAGATGGAAAGTTGATAAAAGTCGTGGATTCCAGATTCCAAAAAGTCCCAAAAAATCTTATAAATGATGCCAAAAAAGTATATTTCACAGCTGAGCTGCGCTAGTTAATCTGTTGCAGCACACAATGTAGATTGCTTTCACAAATTTTCAACCAAGATTCTTCTTGGGTGAATTTTACCTTCCAAATTAGGGTACGCACTAACCGATATTAAACACGACATAACCATAATATATAAACACTAGTTCAGCCGGCTTTAAATATTAATTTCAATCGACTTGTAAATTAGGATTCAGTGAGTCAAGCCGCTTAGACTTTGCAAGATAAACGGCTTAACCAAATTAAATACATGTTACAACACTACTACTAACTTCTACAAAATAATGTTAAAATTCGAAATCTCTGACTCACTTTACATAATAAAACACGAAAACAAAAAACAAAAAAATTTTGCCGCTCAATGGACTTGAACTCGGACGTGATAACCACTAGACCGCGTACGATTTAAAAATTTCTCTATCGGTGTTCCCGAAAATGATTAATAGCTCAGCTTCTAATAAGGATTTATGAAAGTCTCATCTGCAGCACATAATGCAGATTACGTTCCCAGATTTTCAACTATTATATATTTACCGTATGGCTTCTGGATACATCGGTACATAACCAAAATAAAAGTATACAACATGAATATTATTCACAAATATCGAAGAATTTAATAGTCTATTGCACTTTCCGTCGCATTCAAGAACTTTCAAAACTCTCCTCCTAATTGCCTCAGGAGAAAATCCCGCAATATAGCGTATGGTTTGACGCGTAGCTTCACAGTCACAACCCGGGTCAGCATAGGCTATCCTGACATCTTCCACTTTTTGAGACTGATTCTGTTTAAGGTTGACCATGCTTTGCATAGATAGTAACTTCGATCGTGGTAACGATGTACTATAATTTTATTGATGATGTGCTAATAACCAGGAGATCCAGGTGATTCCGAATTACCTGGCTGGCTTTTGTACTAGCTCATTTAGCGTTACCCATGGTGCACGTGTAGTATTCTACTACAGAAGCGAATTAGCTCTACACCCAAATTTTCAACTATTTATTTAAAATAGCCACCTTTGGGCGAACTTCACCTTCCAAATTTGCATATATCTCTTTACACTAATGCTTTTTTTTTCAATACGAAAAAATATGTCCAACGCTATCGACCATGGAGATTCTGAAAATCGTACCACCGTCTAATCAAAGATCCATTTCTGCACTTTTTTGAAACATCTTTTCTACGGGTTTGTAATTATCCATAGTCAAGACATACCTAAATGTATCGCTCTGAAAGGCATCGATTGGTACCAACCGCGATAGTTTAGCTTAAAAATTGACTGACTTAGAAGGTTCCAAGCTTGAGGTTTTATACCATTTATTTATACTATTTATACCATGGAAAGTGCCTTAGCGGAGCCTCAGTGCATACTCGTGAAAAACGCTGACCGACGCCAGTATAAGAATTATCGAAATAACTTTATTGATTGTTGTGATCCACGATGTTTACAAACTTTTCGTTATATGTCAATTATATTAGGGTAACGCACTAACGTACTCACCTTGATATGACGATTATTAAAAAAAAACTCATTAAAAAATCTTCATTGGTTACCGAGATCCAGGATGTTTACAAACTTTTCGTTATATCAAGTAGATTAGGGTAACGCACTAACGTGCTTCCTCTGATAATGGATTTAGGTCAAAGCCTTATACTTCTACGTCAGGACTCCAATTTTAGACAAATGCTTTTTATTACATAACTTGCATACTTTGCACAGCATTGACCTATGCAGATGATCTTGAGAATTATCGTCCCCTAAACGAACTAGACGTTACAGTTAAATTGTGCAGGAAAAACAAACTTAATCTTAATATTAGCAAATGCAGTTATGTATGTTACTTGAGGGAATATAATGAATTAACAACTACTTAGTCCGTCCATGGTGAACCTATTTCGCGTTCCAATATTGTTTTGAATTTAGGTATTACATTTGATAATCAATTGAACCTTACGCAACATACGATCAATATCAACTGTCAAGTCACCTGGCTTTATTATAGTGTTAAACCTTAGAACATTAACAACTTTATATTACACATATATTCGCTTTAACCTTGAATAAGGATCGGTTGTGTGGTATTCCTATTATGTAATTTAACAGCAAATGGCTGAGAAAATGTAAAGGAGATTTTTTAAATTTATGTCTTTTATTGGATGATCATTTCCGAACGTAAGATAGACTACAATCTTCTCATCCACCGGCATAACATGGACTGCGCGTAGAGAACAAATGAATGCTTTATTAAAAAAAAAAAATGTCGACAATCAAATTTGTTCGCCGTATTTGCTGCGTATTTCGTCTAAAAACCTTCCCACATTCCCTGTGCCTAGTCCTAAAACTAATATTATGGAGAAAGCGCCCCTTGCTCATGGTTTAGTGAATGCCAATAAATTTTATGACATTTTCTTTTTTTCAGTTGGTTTGTGAAATACTCTTTTTATTTATAAATATTATTTACTAAATATTTTCTCTTTCTCTATTTATAACCAAACAAAATGTATTTTCCTATGTTATGTAATACGTGTCACTTTTTAAATTTTATTTGCCCTGTAAATAAATTATTCTGTTGGGTATAAATATATATTATTACTATTATTATTATAACTATCAACGTGGAAATTGTCTAATTTCATGCTATCAATTATCTCTCCCAGCATAACTACCCTTAAAGATTTTAGGTTTTAGAGTCTTACTAGTTTTTAGTTCGAATACATACAAAAGAAACTGTAAAAGTTTGCAATAAAGCTTTAATTTTCACAATCTTTCAAAATAATTTTCACAATATTCGAAACCTGTCATCAAACTTCTTCCACGTTTCTTCCGAAAATTGGGGACACTCGTCAACTCGCACTCTAATAAGTTCCTCATAGTTGGTACAATTCCCCCCCTTTTATGTTTTTCACATAAGAAAACAGCGCAAGGTCGCATAGGACAAGATATGGGTTATGTGTGTGATATCGAATGAGACGAATGTTTGTAATACTATAAATACTCTGAACAGGCGCTCGTCAAAGTGCTACTTTGCAATAACTGTCTTTTCTATGTCCAGCAACATATACCCTACAACTCTTCTCCCGGTATAGAAAATAGCTCCATCTTCTTCCTAACGGATCGAGATTTTTGTAGACACGGGCTTGCCTTCATCTTCAAAGAGCCAGACTTTGTTTTATGCGTTAGTGAACACACCATACACATAACAGGATGTTCAATTTTTAAATTTCTCGAGCATCTTAGAGCACGAGGAAACTCTGCTTGTAGGTTTAGGCATGAAGTTTCTTTATGAAAGAATTAGTGCTATTATTTTTGTACATATTAAAAATTGACCAAACTTATGGCCATTTAAAACTAGAAACCTACTTTAGAATGACCCTATATAATTCATTCATATTTACTAACATTTGCAGTTACAAATTACCACGATTGCATGCCGTATGTTGTTCGTAGGTTAAATCGTTATTTGAACCAGGTAAATGGCAACTTCTCTTCCTCTAACTAAAAGCCGATTTAAAACAAGCTTTTAAACTAAATGGTAATTATGAGACGAAATATTTCACTAACAGCCCTTTCAAAAATTGAAAGGCTGTTTAAATATATTATGAAGCCGGCCGTAAGTAAAATAAGTTCTAATTTAATTTTTTTTTGAATGTAATAAGTATACAAGTGCTGGAAAGAGTATATTATCAGGCAAAATAATATGTTGTTATGGTTGTCACTGTTGTCATCTGAGCCATTATTTCCTCTAAAAGTCTAGAATTTTCTTCTAGAAGTTTGGACTTTTCCCTAATTTTCTCCTCTACAGCAATAAAAACTTCCTCTTTCAATGATTCCGCGTTTTCAACTAGTCGCTGTTTTAGAACTTTCTTCAAAGCTCTCGAATTTTCAACATTTTTCTTTTCTACTATTTAAAGAGTCTGCCCCATTTGCTCTAGACTCTTCTCAATAGTTCTAGAATTTTCCAGTAGTCTTCTTTCCATATTGTTTTCTAGAATTCTAGGGGTTTTCAAGCTCCTTTGACCCATTTGGATTTGTGAGTCTATTAGACGCTGTTCCAAGTTTTTCATACTGTCCAAATTCCTCTGCTCCATTTGAGTTTGTGAATCTATTATTCGTTCAAATCAATTGCATTTTCGCGAAGTGCTGTGAATGAAATAAATCCTTTCTACATATACGACGCTAATTATTCGAATGTTTTACTGAAAATAATTCGCCCTTATGCAGGATTCGAACCTACGACCTTTGGTCCGGCAAACCAAATTTTTTTAGTAAAAAATTCGAATAATTAGCGTCGTATATGTAGAAAGCATTTCTTTCTTTCTATTATTCGTTGTTCCAAAATTTTTATACTGTCCAGAGTTTTCAATTTGTATCATTTGAGTTTGCGCATTCTCTATTAATCGTTGTTCCAAAGTTTTTACACTGTCCAGATTCTTCTGTTCTATTGTGTTTGTAAATCCATTATTCGTTGTTCCAAAGTTTGCGAATTGTCTATTAGTTATTGTTCTATTAACTTAACAACTCCACCTGAGCTTGGAACAAATAATTCGCTGGATCCGCGCCTTCTTTTGTCAATACATCTCCAAGTCGTTGCTGGAGCATTGCCTTTTTATCGGTTATATCCTCGTCCCTCTCCTCTAATTCTAGTTTCAGGTCAGTCACTTTTAAATCAGAGAATTTTACTTTATTCGGTATCGCGAAATTTAAAATAAACGTCTTTCCGCACTGTATATTTATTTGAACAAATATTTAATTAACACTGAATTGTCCACTTAGTCCGTTATTTATTAATTAATTCCATACCTGAACACCACTGTGAAGAAGTTGTCTTTCGGGTTTGTTTAATATAATATAATAAATAAAACTAGCGCTAATTAAAATTATTATATTAATAAAAAACACCCTAAATAACATTTAATAACTAAAAACAGTATTTATTTTACATTTAACTCGACCGTAACTTCAGCTTGAATGAAAGCCTTCATCTCTGTCAAGCGCCACTTATAGTACATCAGTTTTCTCGATCTTTCTGTCCTGAAAATTTCTCGTTCGTACGTGTCTGGTGACATCATCCATTACGGTATCGGCGCTTTCCAGAAGGCTCTAAGCCGTGTTGACTTCGCACGGCGGGTGACATCAATACATGACTCACATCACAATAATTTCTTGCGCAGTTGGTTTCTGTTTTTGAAGATGAAGCACCACATCAATCGAGAATTTCACATTGTTACCGTGAATTTTAACGTGGACGCATTAATATCAGCGACAATCCCAGAGTAAGTCAGCCGGGCACAGCAGTCGCCCAGCGATATAAAAACAAATTTTGTGTGGAAAAACATACGTCTTACATATTAAACTTGATTTAATATAGCTGTTAAAATTATTGGTGTGATTTTAAAGCAAAATAGACGTAGTTTGTTTAGTATATATTTTAACTTTTATTTAATTTATAATTTTTTTATCAATTGGTGTAAAACAGTCCTATATTTTTAAATACGCAGTACAACACATTATAAGCTTTATCTGACAACTATGAATAATTTATGAAATTGGAAGTTTTATCTATTAAAAATATCGTTCCAATTTATTAATTTTCTTTTTTTAAGTCCCTTCTAAATACGAAATTCGAAAACTGCAACGGGCTAAGATGTTTCAACAGTTTTCATGAGAGTTTGAAAAATAGGATCTTTTACTGGGATGCGCAGTATTAGAAAATAAAAAATTAAATTCGTAAAATTATTTTGAACTTAATAATTTTATAGAATTCCGTACTAAAACTTATTTTTAATACCAGATGTGAATAATATAACGGGTGTTTAGAAACATTCGAAGTCAAAGTAGTCCTTGAAAATATGAAGTCATGTCTGATATAGAGTGATACATTTACTTAATACAATTTTATAGGTTATCATACACGCAAATGTCAGTTTATGTCGAAATATATTACTTTAATATGCCATATTAATTAATATAAACTAGTCAAATAATGATTTTAGAAGGTATCAGTAATTAATTTGCAAATTTCAAATTAAGTATTTTGATATTTTAGAGAATTCTTGCTGAACAATAGCACCTCTTCATGCGATAACTGGAAAAAATTACATAATCCAATTAATATGCTATTCATTCTTGTGTAATAAAGCTCATCTAATCTGTAGTAACATGTAAAAAGACAATGCAGAATTAAGAGGAAATAACTTTACAAGTAAAGGTTTTATTCATCTTATAGTGACAATAGTATCTAGTTATCGTACTAGTTTAATATATTAACATTCAATAAATTATTGTAAGAAATGGCTTAAAATAAATTTGAAACAAATAAATTGTTTGTAGAGTCCTTAGATTACAACCTTATAATAAATATAAATTGCAGTTGTATAAATTACCAACAATAATGACCATAATTATAAAAGATGTTGAAAATGTCCACCATCTTCTTCCAAGCATTTTACGCACCTCCTCCGAATGCTACTAAATACATTTTGCAGTATGGGACTATTTCTAATTTCACTAATTTTATTTATAATTCTGTCTTGGAGATCTATATAATCTTGCACTGGTACTTGATAAATTGAATTTTTTAAAAAAGGCCATAAATAGTAATCACACGGTGTAAGATCACAAGATCTTGGAGGAAATTCATGATCGCTGTTCAAACTAATTAAACGATTTCCAAACACTTCTTGTAACATATTCATTGTTTCCCCCGCTGTGTGAGCTCTAGCACCATCTTGTTAAAAGTATCCCAAAGCTAGTTCATCATCGCGAAGTTGATTAAAGAAAGGCAATAGTACTTCCTGTTGATATCTTTCTGCAGTCAAGGTACCATTAAAAAAAATTGGACCAATAATCCTTCTACTTATAGCGCTCCAAACACCAACTTTCTGAGGATGTAAAGGAGCTTCAACATAAAAATTATTGGGCTTTGTATCACTCCACATTCTCATGTTTTGCGAGTTAACATATCCACTAACATGAAACCATGCTTCGTCTGAAAAGAAAGTTTTGTCTAGGACATCATCATTAAAATTATTTGTAAACCATTCGCAAAATACTACTCGTCGCGGATAATCAATATCGAGCATTTCTTGCAAACAAGATATACTACGATATGGGAATAACTGTAAATCTTCTTTTAAAACTTTATGGCAAGAACCAACTGACAACCCGGTTTGTTGAGCAAGAGTTCTTACTGAAGTTTTAGGGGCATCAGTCATTATTTCTCTAACATTCCCAATCACTTCTTCTGTCCGGACTTTTGGTCGCCCACCACCCTCTTGGCGTCCCACACTATCAGTTTGTCGAAAAACTGGAACAATTCTGATTAGTGTACACTGAAAAGTATTATAATCAAAAGCAAGGTTGGGAAATTCATCTCGAAATTCTTCCAAACAAGCTTGAATTGAATACTTCCACTGGCCATCGATCTTTTGACCATTTCGAAAATATGCTTCAACCATGAATGATTTGTGTACGTTGGTAAATACCATTTTCAAAATTAAAAAATATAAATTAGTATCTTCGATATTAGATTCTGACAATTTTTGACAGACAACAGTTGACATTTAATAATTATTACAAATCAGATATAGCAAGCGCCAATTAAGTTGGCGCGAGGAGGGAGTGCGCAGAAGCCGTTTTTAAAAACGTCCACCCCCACTACTCAAGTAATTGTCAGAATACATTTGTCATTGACGTTTGACGGAACATAATGTCTTTGCTAGGGGATCATAATGTGATACACGCCCTGAGGTTAGAATTATCTGACATTTGATGTAAAACCAAATACAAATCTCCCCACTACTTTTAATACTGCGCGAACTTACCCCTCCTCGCGCCAACTTAATTGGCGTTTGCTATACTTAAATAAAGATATATGATTTTTTGTTCAGAGCCCACTTGACTTCGAATGTTTCTGAACACCCGTTATATGGAACAAAATTTGTATATACGAGGGAGGGTTAACCTATTTGCACAATCGCCTAGAGTAGGCCGTGAAATAAAAAAATACTCATCACATTTTGACAACCGATGCCTTGTCAGTTTACTGTTAGCATTCGATAAATTAGTGACAAGGCGTGTTTCGTAGACAATTTTTTAAATTTTACGTTGCTACCAGTTAAATGGATAATTTGCAGTGCAGTGCGTGCAGTGATTAAATATCTTTTAAAGAAAGGCATGTCCTTTACCGAAATCCGTGATGATATGCGAGATACACTAGGTGAGAGTTGCCCTTCGTTTATAATCGTCAGAAAATGGGGAAATTAATTTAAGCGTTACATGATCAACTGAGAAGATGATCCCCACAGTGGACGAAAAAGTACAGAAGTAGTGGATAAAGTTCATGTTTTGTTGCTAAGTGACCGACGATTGAAAGCGTTAGAAACAACAGAGGCAGTGGGCATTTCAAAGGAACGGTTGTTTTATATTTTGCACGAAGAACTTGTGAGAAAGCTTTCGACACGAGGGGTGCCGCATTTACTGAAGACGGACCAAAGACTTATACACTATCAAATATTGATGAATACTTTAAAAATATTTCAACACAAGACAGTTTTTGTGTTGATTTGCAAAGAAGCATAGGTTCATTATTATACACCCGAATCTAAACAACAGTCGAAGATGTAGACTGAACGTCAAAAACCAACTCAAACAAGGCCAAGACAGTTTTATCGACGGAAACGGTAATGGCATTGGTATTTTGGAATGTAAAAGAATATTGTAGATAAACTATCTTCAAAAGGGCAAGACCGTAAATGGCTAATATTACGAAAATCTCCTAGATCGTTTGAAGACAGCTACAGCTGAAAACCGTCTAGAAATTACTAGAAAAAAAGTGCTCTTTCACCATAATCATGCACCTATGCATTCCATTACGGTTGCTGCAAAAAATAATACGAATTTAATTCGTATTATTTTTTGGAATTCGGAATTAAGGTTCGAATTAGTACCGTACCCTATATATTCGCCAGACCTACCACCATCTGACTTTTATCTATTCCCCTAAATTAAAAGATTTTCTCGAAGGAAAAAATTATTACGGAATAAAGAAGCTTGGACACAGTTGGACTAAATGTATCGAATTAAGAGGAGATTATGTAGAAAAATAATGTTTATTTATTTGAATTATCCCCGAATTATCGCGTGAATTAATCAACCCGCACTCGTAGGTTACAAACTTACGTGGAATATCTGACAATAGTACTCTGTAGTTTCAACGCGACATTAGCTGGCAGCAGACACAAGTTTCAAAGATATATTAACATAGCGGATAATGGTACGGAACACACTTATTTAAAAAATGACGACCGTGAGCTAAGAGTGTAGTGTGCTGTTGTGTGTTTTTAAGAAAAAGTTCTCTTTCTAAAGAATATTCATAAGGAAATTCTTAGAGTGAAAAGTGTTTGTCTGGTAAAGCAGTGAATAAGTGCGTAAATATATTTGTTCTTGAAGAACTGACATGGTTTTCCTATTGGGTTTGTAACGAAGCCAAAGTGTATAATGCTTGAGTTACATTACACTTTTTCGTCTAGAAACTTGGACAAGTTTTCAAACTAGATGTACTTGTTAAAACTTTGATAGTGTAATTCAGAAGAAATACATCAAAGTTTCTGAACTACAAAAGTAGATCCGATTCCACTTTTCATCCAAGTTTCATACTAGACTTGCGCATTAAACACCATTTCGTTTGTACGTAGTGTTTGTGTTGTTTGCGGAAATTAATAGAAATTGTGTAAGAATGTCCAGTAACAAAATATGGGGCTCCGATATAGCGGTTTTCGAATTCGTTTTTTTAATATTTTTGTAGCTATAAGAGCTAATAAATAACCACAACCCGTCTAAACGTCAAATATATACTGTGGTGAGCAAAAAAAAACGGGACAGTGTCAAAATCGTTATGGCAATTTCCTTTATTTTTTAGTGTTTAATTTTAACATTTGATTAACTTTCAAACTCTACGTCAAATTATATATCATAGTTGATAATTCAAAATTGAAAATGCCGCATCTTTCGAAAACTGATAAAGCTAGACTTGTTACTAGTTTGAAAAATGGGAAATCATTAAGAAGTGTATCGGTTCAATTTAATATTGGTAAAAGTTCAGCCGCAAGAATATATTAAAAAAATGGAGGGAAGAGGATAATTTAAATCGGAAAATAATTTCCGCAGGTAACAAAATTTCGAATACGCAGGAAGACGAAACATTAGTTACTGAGATTAGGCACAACCCTTTCAAAACATTAAAGGAAGCTATAAGAACAACACAATTTCCTGTCTCATCTTGTAACACAATGGTTACAAGAGAATGAAATTTAAACTTGAGATATCCAGCCCTACAGTCCTTATCTAAATCCCATTGAAAATGTATGGGGATTAATGAGATAGAGCTTCTACCCAGGAAGAATTTTGGGAGATTGTTCATAATGTTTGGCATCAAATTTCTATAAATTTTGTACGAAATATTGTCGCTTCAATATCTACAAGATTAGATGCAGTTAATAATAATGGTGGAATGACGAAATACTAATTATTTTAATGTAATAATTATTTTAATTTAATAAATAATCTTTCTCTATCGTTTTTAGTAATTTTTATTTACATTTATTTCAAAAATGTTTAATAAATGTCAATCAGACACACATTTTTGACAATTCCTGACTTACTATTATGAGTAAAGATAGCCACTTAAGTAGTCACAATTTAAACCCACGTAGAAACAGTGTCCCGTTTATTTTGCTCACGACAGTAATAATAATCAAACAGAAATTTTTATTTTATGTTGGTAACGCACTCAAAGTTTGGTGCCCTCTATTCAACATAGCATAAATTAAAACTTGTATGAAATCTTGTACAAGAACTTCATTATTATGTTCATTATTTAATAAAATATTAACATTTCGAAAATATGTAATTGAATATATAAAAACAATTTTCAATTATTCTAATTATTTATACATTTCTAAGAAGTTTCCACAACTTTGTCAAGCAATGTTTAAAAATATAAAAATTATGAAATAGTTAATACTAAAACTAACTAAACTTCTTCATTCGTCTACTAACAATGTACTAATATTGATATTTATTAAATATAGAGATCGCGTAAAGTAATACATCCATTAAACACTATATTATTCCACGACATTTTCAACAACTTGACAATTATCTCTATTATCATATATACAGTTCACTTTTCATGGGGACACCTAAATAACTTTTTTATTTTGAAAGCAATCAATATAAAATTTATATCAGTTGTGTAGGCCCCGAGAAGGCACATTTTTGTATGAATAGAGTTTTTATAAAGTAAATATCTAGCCAACTATAATTAAAATAAAAAGTAGTGTTTCAAGTAATGTCATACTAGCGATTAAGATAGAGCAAAAAAGTATTAGGAAAAGTTTTTACAAATCACTCAAGAACCCTTAATACCAAATTTCGCGGAAAGATTTTTAATTTCAAATTCTTCTACATTTTTATGCTATCAGTAAATAATAGTTTGTTATTGTAATAGTAAGAGTGACAAGAAGAAAGAAAATTTGTCAGTTCAAATGTCAAACGTCAGTTCACTAAACAGTTTATTTAAGTTGAAACTATTGAACTTTGCTGAGCAATAGCCGATAGACATTTAGGTATTGCTCAAAAAGTAGTAATTATTCGAATTGTTGGTGATAATGTACGTTCTACCCGAGAGGCTGCAAGAGAGTTTAACACAAGACATCCTGAACGTCCACCCATCTGTCATCGAACTGTTGCATACTTGAATAACATTTTCAACACTACTGGAGATGTTCCTAAACCACGTCAACATGAATTGAACAATCGAGAACACCATAATGCAGTAATATTAGCAGCGTATCGTAATAATCCTCACGCGAGTTTACAAGATATGGCTAGACATTTAAATATCTCTTACTTCAAAATTTGGAGATGTCTCCAAATCGGGCTGAAATGACGTCATGACGACGGACGATATAAATAATCTACAGCATCTGTAAGTACATCACGCAGTTATTGAATAGCACTATTCATTCGGTTAACCGCACACAAGAAATAGATGTGCAGTTAACCGAATGAATAGTGCTATTCAACAACTGCGTGATGTACTTACAGATGTTGTAGACTATTTATATCGTCCGTTGTAATGACGTCCATTTCAGCCCGATGTGTCCGGTCTCTATTTATAATGTACCAAATATTTGTTTATAGGATAAACATATTTTCGGCTTTTCAGTTATACTATAAAATCTTTCAGTAATTAATTGTAACATTATTTCTCTAATCTATTAATTGTCTACAGGTGCAATTTGACCGCCGTTACGTTTTTAGTAGAAGCTTAAGCAGCCTAATTTATCATTTACATTGTTCCCGGTTGGCGTTGCATGGAAGTTCAGCCCCTCGAAAAAGTAAAACAGAGGAACGTTACCGCATTAAACTTTCAGTTAACAATATGCCGACTAGGGTCGGTGCATATTCGCAAATAAGGGTGTTAAAAGTTCCCTGTATATTCCTATAAAGGGAAGCTGGGATAGTGTGATAAGAATAAATTAATTCAAATATGTTTGCCAAAGTGATATTTGAATTTGCAGTGGGGACTTATTTAAAGTACACATTAACTTTAATATGCAATTAAAGTAGTGTCAAAGTAGTGAATTAAAATTGTACTTTAATTATGAACTGAATTTAATACTTCTGTTCTTATAAATTAACAACCAAAATATACAAGACATTTTGCGCGTTAACTTTCAGTTTCCTATGGTGGGTTTATTAGTTTTCCTGAAGATGGTTTTAATTTTAGTACTTGGAACTTCACACATTGCACACACAATAAATAAATATATATATTTAGTGTTAACAAGAATTAAAATTTATTTCTTATTTATCTTATCGGCCGTGTCATAATATTAAAATAATAGACATTTTCTTGGTTTAGCGACCTTTAATGAATTTCAGTTTTTTCTAGCTTTTCTAGTAGAAAGTTAAACTTTCATTTGAAAACAAAGTAAGATTATATAGATATGTACAACATAAATTAAAATCGGGCAAGCGGTCTGTCAATTAAAAACTCATTTATTAATTATCCCTATATTTCGCAACAATTTTGTTGCTTCTTCCGGAGATAAAAATGTAGAGTTTAAAATAATAAAAGTGACGTACAAGGACAATAAAATAGATTAGATTTGATTGATTTTTTTTTTATTGTCCTTGTACGTCACTTTTATTATTTTTTTGAATTCTACATCTCCGGAAGAAGCAACAAAGTTGTTGCGAAATATAGGGATAATTAATAAATGAGTTTTTAATTAACAGACAGCTGTTTTGATCGATCATTTTCCGATCAAATTCACGCAACCACTCTGTCATCATAAAAATAGTCACCCAAGCCTTGTTATTTGAATACCAATGGACCGGACGAAGAGCAATGTTAAGATTTTCAAATGCGCGAGGACGTGCTGATTTTCCGATAGCCAACAGTTTTTCTTTCTCCCTTGTCATATTCACACAGTGCGTTATAGTTAATCTTTCTTTCGATAACTTGCCGACCACACATTTTTAGCCTCTTAATGCCATTGTCTTTGTTGACAGTGCCCGAAAAAATAACCCTGTTTCGTCCAAATTATAAATATATCGCAAGGTTTGTACTCTTTAATTATTAACGGTAACCTATTTATGCAAGCTTCGACATCTTCTTGATTTGCGCCAGCGGCTATGTCAGATATCATATGGTAACAAATATTATGCCGCTTTTTGAATTTATCTAGCCATCCACTGGAAGGGGAAAAATTACAATCAGCACTTTTCTTAGCTTTATGCATAATTAGTACCTCTGATATAGGCATATTCTTATTTATAGCTTGCACAACCCATTCATATGTTAACTGGTCTATTTTGAGGGCTTCAATTTCAAAAAATCGCTTTTTAATTCCACTATTGTCATTTGTTTGTTACTGTTTTAGATATTAACCTTTTTTTGTTATTATTTGCGCGGCTTGTGTTTTGTCAGTAGTAAATCTTCTGCCTAATTCACGTGAATTAAACTTGTTTTTATGATTATATTCTATGATCGCAGTTCTTTTTCATTGATATTGTTTTCTAAAATAATTAAAATACATACATAGTCAATATGAATTATGCCATAAAAACAATTTAAAACAACAGACAACCTACCCAGACGACGTTGACTTGCGAACAAGTATCATATCTATACTGTTCAAATGATATCATCGACGAAGGCAGGGGATTTCCCGGACCAGAATTATTACGTCTCGAATCTCGCGTCCGTTTAATGGAAACTTTGTGGTCAAAAAGCAACTAAATAACTGCCCGAGCCCGTTCAAAGGAGCGTCCGCATAAGAGAAACCATTTATTAGGAATTTCCCATTTATAATTTCGAGACTGGATAAAATGACCGCTTAAGGGAAGGGCCCGGCTAATAGAAGTGCCCGTTAAGGGAAGTTTCACTGTATATATATATATATATATATATATAAGGTAAACTTAATAAGTCGGCGATTAAAGGTCTGGTTTACTTCAAAGTATATATATTTAAAACAACCCTACATGTTTCGGCAGTACGCCTTTGTCAAGGGAATACAAAATTTAAATGACAGAATATAAATTCTGTTATTTATATTCTGTCATTTAAATTTTGTATTCCCTTGACAAAGGCGTACTGCCGAAACATGTAGGGTTGTTTTAAATATATATACTTTGAAGTAAACCAGACCTTTAATTGCCGCCTTATTAAGTTTACCTTATCATACCAAGGTCACGAAGATATTATATATATATATATATATATATATATATATATATATACAGTGAAAGCTCTCTTAACGGACATTTCTGTGGTGACCAACCTGATACATACGATTTTCTTGAGACGCCAAGCTCTCTTAAGCGGTCGCCCTGTAGAACGGACGCGGACACCGTGAGACACTCCGTAATCGGCAAAAAGCTCTCTTGCGCGGACATGACGCTCTCTTACGCGGACATGACGCTCTCTTACGCGGACATGACGCTCTCTTACGCGGACATGACGCTCTCTTGAAGTTGAACTGCATATTTTTTCTAAACACTGAGTAAATCCCCGAAACGCTGGGTAAATTCCTGTTTAAAAATATCGTGTACAATTGTGATGAAGCAGGACTTTTTTTCCGAGCTTTACCAGACAAGACATTAGCTTTGAAGACAGAAAAGTGTTCTTGGGGAAAGTTATCAAAAGAGCGACTTACTGTCTTGCATTGTGTGAGCATGTCAGGCGAAAAAGAACCGTTGCTGGTTATTGGAAAAGCAGCACGACCACGAGCATTCAAAAAACTTGATTTAAAATTGTTACCTGTGGTGTGGAAATCTAATAAAAGAGCGTGATATCATGATGGACTGGTTGTCAGAGTTTGATAGGAAAATGGGCAGACAAAAGAGAAAGATTTTATTATTTATGGATAATGCAGGTTCACATCCTACAGGTATGAAATTGAAAAACATTAAAATATTATTTTTGCCTCCCAACACTACAGCTTGTTGCCAAACTTTAGACCAAGGAATCATTCGCAATTTTAAAGTATTTTATAGACAACTTATTTTAAGACAAATTTTATCTGTAATGGATAACATTAATTCTGCACGTGAACTTTCAAAATCGATAGATTTATTAGAAGCTATCTATTTTATACATAATGCTTGGCAGAAGGTAACACCAGAAACAATACGAAATTGTTTTTCAAAGGCAGGATTTAAAAAAAATAATATGCAACAATATGAGCAATGGGAGGCAGAAGATGATCTGCCTTTGTCCATACTATCGGAAATGCTTAGGATTGCTTTAGAAACTGGAATAACAGAAATCAATTTAGAAGATTTCATAGCAATTGATGCAAATTTGGCAATCGAAGATGACATATTGGAAGTCACTGATATGACTGAAGAATATGAGGCTAGTAGATCAGAGGAAATCTCAGATGATGATGTGGACCCAGAAAAAGAAAATGAAGGTCAAGAAGTAAGTACGTTTGAGGAAGTTTTGAAGATAATAGAAGAGATAAAATTGTTTACCAAGAACCAAGATGATTTTATGGGTTTTCAGATGATTAAAAATGTAGAAACACATTTTCAAATTTAGAATATATATAATAATATATATATATATATAATTTAGAATATAATATTTAGAACCTAAACAAACTAAAGTAAGACAAACAAGCTTGCTTGAATTTTTTAAAAAATAATGTACATATATGTATATGTATTTATGTATCTACTTTTAGTACTTGTGTACCTCTCATACAAATAAATAAAAAGTTAGAGTTGCCATAATTTTTACTTCTCTTTAAAATGAGAGACCTGTAAAAATGAGCTGCTTCTCTTGAGAGGACACCTCTCTTGTGGGGACAAAATTTAGGGAACCGTCGATGTCCGCTCAAGAGAGCTTTCACTGTATATATATATATATATATATATATATATATATATATATATATATATATATATAATAACTTTGTGACCTTGGTATGATATGGTAAACCTAATCAGTAGGCGATTGAAGGTCTGTATATTACTTCAAAATATATGTATTTAAAAAACTCTACATGTTTCGGCTGTATACGCCTTTATCAAGAGAATACAAAATATATTTTGTATTCTCTTGATAAAGGCGTATACAGCCGAAACATGTAGAGTTTTTTAAATACATATATTTTGAAGTAATATACAGACCTTCAATCGCCTACTGATTAGGTTTACCATATATATATATATATATATATATATATATATATATACGAGGGTTGGTTGATGGGAGAGTGACTTTTCAATGAAAAAGTTGTTTAGGGGTAAAAATATATTTTATTTTTCAACATAGTTCCCTTGCAATTACACACACTTAATCCAGCGGCTTTCAAATTTTTTTAAACCACCAAAAAAGTAATCTTTTGGAAACTCGTCAAAATATGCATTCGTTTCGGCTATCACATCCTCATTTGTGCCGAATCTTTTTCCACCAAGCCATTTTTTCAAATTTGGGAACAAGAAGAAGTCCGACGGAGCCAGATCTGGTGAATATGGTGGATGCGGCAGCAATTCGTAACCCAATTCTTTGAATTTAGCGGATGCAATCGCGGACGAATGAGAGGGTGCGTTATCTTGATGGAACAAAATTTTCTTTTTAAATAAACGAGGTCGTTTTTTCTTTAGTTCCGTATCGAAAAGCGTCAGTAAATTAGCATAATATTGGCCAGTTATTGTGCTTCCCTTCTGTAAGTAATCAATAAAAATTACGCCTTGGCAATCCCAAAAAATAGTAGCCATAACCTTATTGGCTGAAAAAACCGTTTTTGCCTTTTTTGGAGCACGTTCTTCGGGAGAAGTCCATTGTTTTGATTGTATTTTGGCCTCTGGCGTATAGTGATGTATCCAGGTTTCATCTACGGTGAGATACCGACGAAAAAATTCTGTTGGATTACGTTTTAACAAAAGTAAACAGTCACTGGAAATTGATGCACGAGTGCGCATTTGCTCTGCAGTTAGCAAACGCGGCACCCACCTTGCGGTTAATTTTTTTAAATGTAAATGTTCGTGTAGAATATTGTGGACCCGTTCGGTTGAAATGTTTACAGCATTAGCTATCTCGCGCACTTTCACCCGGCGGTCATTTTTTACATTAGCACGGACCTTAGCTATCATTTCTTCAGTAGTTACGGTTTCTGAAGGCCCAGGACGTTCAGCATCATCCGTGGTCATATGACCAGTTTTAAAGGCAGCAAACCACTTGCAAATCATTCCATGCGAAGGAGCAGATTTACCATAATACTTATGTAACTTTTCTTCAGTGTCTTTAATGTTCTTTCCGCGTAAAAAGTAATGTTTTATTAACACACAAAATTCCTTTTTATCCATTTTTAAATAATATAATAACTTGTTTACTTTAAACGTCTGCCAAATGTAAACTAACTGACAGATCTGCATGAAATTTTGACAGTAGACGTGTAAAAGATAGCTGAAGTTAGCAATACAGTCATTATTGCGACAGTGGTGCCAACTTATGAAAAGTCACTCTCCCATCAAACCACCCTCGTATATATATATATATATATATATATATATATATATATATATATATATATATACTGTTATAGGTCAGGCTTTTTAAACTATAATTAACCTAAGAAACAAGGAAAAATAATACATTAATGTTATTTTAGAATTTTTCATCATCTTTTAAAAAATAGTAGCATAAGCTTTTGGTAGGCCAGTATACAAATACACGTGAAATGTTATATAAGTTAATGTGACGTATTTAGTAATCCTAATAAAAATTCACTATTTCGATTTGCACAATAAAATTCATTTATATGGTGTTTATTTTATACAAAATTAACTTTCAATGTTATTAAATTAAATTGATATTCTCTTGAAATAACTGTACTATATACATATATATATATATACATTTTACGCATGCGTTTATTAAATGGAATGACTTGAAAATTAACGAAATATAAATGTAAATTTAAGTTGAGAGACATATATTAAAACAATGAGAACAATTAAATTGTCCATATTAAGAAATAAATAATAAATTAAAATTTACATAGTAACAATACGAAAACCAGGCTTTGAAAAAACAATCCACAAAATAGGCATTTCTAGCAAGAATTTTCAATAGCGTCGCTAAATTTTGGCCTCCCCATTCTAAATTAAAATATACCGTTACATGAACATATAAGTACATGATATATTCACAAATTTATAAAAATTAATTGTTCTTGCACAAACAAAAATTTATCACCCAAGAAGAATTTAGAAGTAGGAGCCCAACATTTTGAGCATTTTCTTTGTATATAATTGTATTATTTGTTAGAAAAATTTGTTTCAACATTTTGTATAAATCTCACTTCTGATATTGCTAATATGATTTATAACATAACCATTTTCGTATGTCATCCATATTCATATAAAATATTCAACACAAAAATATAAATATACAGCGAATGACCAGACAACCCAATTCCTTTTTGTCACCAAATTAAATTTTTGCTTTAATCATTTATAGTCACTCGATATGTAACCTAATAATTCAAATATATTTGAAACAATATTTATGTGATAGAATTCTTGTTTCTAATAATTATCTGTTCGTACACAAAGGCATATTACACAACCTGATATTTTCACTAATTTACCTAAAACAACGTCTAATTCTAAACAGTAAAAATGCGGTTGTAATCCATCGGTTAAATAAACAGGGGTGCACAACAAATTCACCGATGCGGATTTAAATCACAATACATTTGTCTTCGTCTAGCTGAAATATCGGGCTGTGTTAAAAAAGGATCAAAGAGAAAATCGCACTATAAATTTATATTGAAAATCCCATAAGAGGCTTTATTTGGCTTAAAATTTGCATTTAATCTTTTTTAAACACTCTCTATTGAGTTTACGTTAAAAAGTCTTTTAAATTTAATTTAACCAAAATTTATTTAAAAAAAGCGAAAAGAAAAAGTTATTGTCAATATATATTGACAAAGTATTAATGAACCATAATATTTTTTTTATTATTGTTTATAATTCATTCAAATTGAATTATTTATAAGTACGATTCTTCATTTTCTTCATTGACACAAGTATAGTATCTAATAATCCTTTCAGTCCAGAAGAAATAAATTTGTATTTTAAATAATTATGTAACAAACTTCGAATTTTATAACAATTTAATTTATTATTAATCCAAATCATGTATTTACACTGGTCAACAAATTTTCATTTTTTAATTTTTCTTTAGAAACTATGTACAATTTTCGTTTCTTTTATAGTTCTAATAATAGTAACCACAACAAATTTTCCTGGCACGTCAGGTTTTGGAAAAATATTGAAAAGTAAATGAAATAATATTAATTAGGTATGTACATTATATGGAGCTGTTTAAAATGCGTTTCTTTTTACTTTTCTTTTATGGTCTTCGACGCTTTCTGATATCAATGTCCAGCAATAACCAGCAAGCCTTTCGCTGTGCCACTTGGCCTGATGACGTTTTTCAATAACTGGAATGTCTTGATAAAACCTTTCGTCGTGTTCATTACTCATGTTGCCGAGGTTCGAGGGTAAGAAATCCTGATGCGAGTGCAAAAAATGTATTTTAAGACTCACGTTTAAATTTTATGGTAATTTCTGAGATATTCATTCACAAGTGCTATATAATTGTCGGGTTTTCTGGAAAATTGTGGGTTACATTTTTAAAAGAATTCCAAGCAACACGCTCCAAGTCACTTAAGGCTTCTTCAAATTTTTTATCTTGTTGTAGAAGTTTAATTTTGGGTCCTAAAAAAATTTCCTCTTTAAGTTTTGCATTTGAGATTTTGGGAAATTTTTGTTTAAGGTATTGGAATCGACGGCCATCTTTATCTACTGCTTTCACGAAATTTTTCATCAATCCTAGTTTTATGTGTAATGGTGGCAGAAGTATTTTACCAGGTTCAACTAGTGTCTTAATGTTCAGCGGTTAAGTAGAGGTGTAATATTTCGCATATGCTCTTGGATAGTGAATTCTATACACACATAACAGAGACTGTTTGGATTATTTGTACATATACGCGATATTATGAAATAAAACGACGTTCAGATATCAAACACCGTCTTACATTGAATCGTAGGAACCGTGTATAGCTCATTATTTACCCACATAGCCAGATGTCTACCAATTCTTAATTTGATTCGTTCCAGAGCAAAAATGGGCGTAGTTTAAGTGCTCTGCGGTAGGAAACATACAAAGATATGTTCAAGCATATCCACTCAATGTTCTACAGAACAAAATTTCTAGTAGTATCTTTCTTATACAAAAGTAACTTTGAAACTTAGTAAAATTTCGTTTTTTGAAAAAACCATTTAAGAAAATATCTCAAAATCCTTACGTGGTAGAGCAAGTTTTAATCAGATACAGAATCAGCATGACAAAACACATAAACTAGATGTATTGGTGTATAGGAAAACCAAGCCGTGTTGACCAGTATTGACAGTTTACAAGTCAAACTATTTTATACTTATGTTCAATTACTTAGTAAGCAATTAACTCATCAATTAAGGCATGCCAGGTTTTGATGCTTCATAATGCTATAATATATCAAATTGATATGAAACTCTATTTACATGCAAAGAATCTTTATATTTAAAAAATGTTACTCCGTTAAATATGCAATTTGAAAATGCAGATACATCCAAATATACTGCAAGTGAATCTCAGATGCTCTTGATGCTTGAAATGCTTGAAAAGGGTAAGCTATCCGATTAAATATGGAATATAATTTCATTTAAATGACTGTATCGGCTGGGTGTGTAGTTGCGCATCCTGTAAATCCAATGATTTTAGGTCCTACTTCACGAATACCTCAATCAATACTATGTTAAGTACCTATAGCATGCATCTCACGAACTTTCCTCACAAACTTGCGTACAGTGGCTGCGGTTAACGCATTATTTCGACCGAAAATTATTTTCAAAATTCGTACAGTTTCGGCACAATAACACTCACTTTAAAAATAAGTTTTCAGTATTTGATCATTAATGGTGAATCCATTCATTCCGTACCACGAAGGTTCTACACTAAAAACCTGTGAATACTTTCAGGGCGTTAATATTGTCAATGTCAAAATAACAACTAGTTCAAAAAGATACCGATATACCAGATATAAGATCCAACAATGATAAATATGTAAACATCGTCCGAAGTTTCTTTTAAATCACTTTTCCGTGAAAATGTGAGATATGTGTGCTCATGCTTTAACATCAAAATCAATTAAATTACTCTTCGGAGAATGTAAAGGCTGTAAATTTAGTAGTGTTGGAAACTAAAAGAAAAGATTGATCTAAACAA
This sequence comes from Melolontha melolontha, assembly GCA_935421215.2. Lineage (NCBI taxonomy): Eukaryota > Metazoa > Arthropoda > Insecta > Coleoptera > Scarabaeidae > Melolontha > Melolontha melolontha. The sequence continues at coordinate 140,819,476 of OW285236.1, forward strand.
TACTGATATATTACATTTTGCACCTGATTTCGTCAACCTGTAGCAGAAGCCTGTTAAGTTCTGTGCTAAAGTTTTATTCACCGATGAATGTTGTTTTACGAGAAATGTGATTAGAAATTATCGTAATGCACATCATTTGGCTGATGTCAGTCCGCAAGTGGCAAGACAACATCAGCTTCAGCATAGTTTTTTGGTGAACGTATGAGCAGGTATTGTAGAAGATACTCTTCTAGGACCTCATGTACTTCCAGACCGACTAAATGGGACAAGTTACAATTTTTTAAAAACGTTTTGCCGGACTATCTGGGCAATGTACCACTTCACGTCGCATGGAGGCGTGTCTCCATGCTAAAGTTGGGCACTTCGAACATTTTGTCTAAACTTTCCACCACATTTATAAACCGGTTCTTTTCAGAACCAACAATTTTTCAATGAAAAAGGGAAAAATACTACGCATAACAAATAAATCATCTTCACTTTAAATCTTATTTATATATTTCTTGCAATGAAATAATTTATACATGTAAAACAAAAGTTTATAAACTATTCACAGCTGTCATTTTTGTACGTAAATATTGAGGTTATTCAACTCTTAGCATGCAAAACTATTTAAACAATATTATCCTGTAGAGTTTTTATAACATCGTCAGCTGTTACAGCGTATGTGTAAATTCATAGAAGTATTATTTATAGACATTCTGGATATATAGGCGGCATGTAATACAATTTTCAGGGAGTTTTTAATTTTGGGGGTCGCGTCGTAATTGACTCACAATATTTTGGATTCATGTTCTATATGTATGTTTCCATTTTTCATACGTTATCTTTGTCTTTCAAGGGCACCCGATATGTCGGTGTTATCTTAAGTTTTTAATTTCTTTAACAACGAAACACGGATAACCCGAAAGTTCAGAATTAACTGAAACTTGGTGAGTTTCTAGAGTGGGTCCAATGTAAACACTAAAAACCGTAATTTTTTATCCCCCCAATCCACCCATTTTGAGGTGAGGGACCTGCTCCAAATATAGCACTACCTTTCGCTGTCTGCATTAATAGCTAAAGCTGTACAAGATAACGAAAACTATTAAAACAAACTTTTCACGTATTAAAGGGCAATGTTATTAATTTTCATGCAGTTTAATTTATTTCGCGAGGCAGTACCTTAGCTTCTATTTTTTTTTTAAATCGTAAAATTTCTGTATGTCAAGAAAATGTTTTGAGTAATTCTGTGTGCGCATATGTAACTACTTGCAACTATATGTATTAAATAATAGATTTAAAATAATACATTTAGTCAAGAAGTTGAAGTACTGATCTGCAGTAAATTTTGAAAGAAAGCACATCGAATGCAAATGAGATAATCGATAAATTGGAGTATCGAGGCATCATCAAATACTTGTATTTGAAGAGGCTAAGTGGTAAGGAAATTTACGAACATATGATTAACGCACTTGGCGGTCAATGGCCTTCGTATGCGACTGTCAAAAATTTAATTGCTTCATTCAAAAGAGGAAAACCTTCCGTTGATGATAAGAAGCGACCAAGAAGACTGATTTCGGTGTACAGTGTACACCCCTGAAAATATTGACGCAGTTCATGATATTATCAGACTGTCGAATGGGGCTGAAACATATAGTTGAGGCACTAAATATTTCATATGAATGCGTCCATCATATAGTTCATGTGGATTTAGATATAAAAAAAAGTCTGCAAAATGGATTCATAAATGCTTGAACGCCGAACATGGGTCCATTTTTACTACCCAGAAACAGCAATCGATGGAGTGGAAGCATCATGGTTCTCCAAGGCCTAAGAAGTTTCGAGTTCAAAAATATAAAGATATCCGTTGTCGATTACCTAAAAAGGTCCAGACCATCACTGGGGATTCTTATTCCAAATTACTAACCACCCTGAGAGAGAAAATCAAGGAAACAAGACGTGGCAAGTTAGCGAAAGGTGTGTTGTTTTTGCAGGACAATGCCCCCGCACACAAATTGCGCTTTACCATAAACACAATTCTGGGTCTAGGATTCGAATTACTGGAACACCCTCCCTAGAATTAGCCCGCTTAGACTATTATCTGTTCCCTCGATTGAAAAAAAGTTTAAAACGACGTCAATTTTTGTGTAACAAAGAAGTAATAGAAACGGTGGAGGGCTGGTTTGCAGACAAAGAATCTTTTTTCTTTTAGAAGGGTTAAAGGCGTGGCAAGATCGCTGTATTAAATGTATTAATTTGAGAGGAAAGTATGTTGAATAATAAAATATTCTAGGTCTCAATTTTAAATGGTTTAAGTAGTAGGCTAAGAATATATCACCATCCCCTTGTATCTAATCTATTTAAACATGAAAGAAACAACAGAAGTCAATGAAAAAAATTATTTTCTCCATACATTCATTCAGAAATTATATACTTGTTCCAACGTTTCTGCAATAATGAGATCTGTTTAAAAATTTTTGTTTCGGGAACTCCACAAAATAATCAATAGCTATAGTTGTCTAGGCCTCATCTGAACAAAATCTCAGTCCTTGTAATTGTTTTCCAGCTTAAGGAGAAAATAGTAATCGCTGGGTGATAAATTCGGACTACAGACTGCATATCTCAATTCCTGAAAGCCACATTCCTCAATAACTTCTCTAACTTTTTAAGCCTTATGTACTCTGTAATTGGCGTGTAGTAGTGTACTTTTTCAGAAAAATTTTGAGGTCTTTCCACTCGAATAGTGGCTTTAAGATTTGTCATAGTCTCTTTATAAACATCACCAAAAATTTTCTTATTTACACAACGAACAAAATCCCCTCCCAGTCCCAGAAAACTACGACCATTTCCTTTCTTTCATTGCATGGGACTTGTGAAGTGCCAGTTCCATTGCCCAGGTTTTATTGTCAATGATAATTTAAGAAAAAAAGTTGCATCCAAATTTTACAGGCAAACTTCTCACATGGTATTCGTTTTGGTATGAGGAGCATTCACTGACCTGCGAAATTATCTTGCTAATACTTTATTCATTTCTAAATCTTCACGTAAAATTTTCAAAATTATTGTCATTTCTGTCTTTAGTCAAAAATTTTATGACGTTCTTGTTTTGAATCACTCTACTATTTAAATCGCTACCAAATTTTCAAATATCTTCCAATTTCAACTTGACCAAGTCAGAATATTTGTAAAAGTTACATTACTTGAGGTTTAAAAATACTTGCCATTTGACATTGCTTTCTTAGGTAAGTACATTACATAAAAATTTCACCTTGTTTATAATGGAATATCCAATTATTACACTCCAATTAAATTAATGTTCAATAATTACACTGTACAACAGCCATAATATATCTAAAATAAAATCAACTAAATCTTACTATTTTTGGTGTGCTAAAACCGAAAATGAACTTGTCTTTTTATTATTAGTTCAAGTTTTAGAGATAGGTGATGTCATGTGTCCCTATATATTAACACTGTAACCGCTTGTCTGCCTTGTACTAAACAGCCCCTGTATACAAACAAATGACAAACGCCACTATCGCGAATATTATGAAATTGAATAGAAAATTCTTGAATATTCTCTAAAAATCTAGAAACCGTATTTGGATATATAAGCAGCTATAAAGCGGAGAGGTTAATCATTTGAAGTTAGTGAGTCGAATCGAATAGTTGACGTTGTAGGATGTCTCGAAAGTGTGTAAGCAATCCAGATCACTTCTGTTATGTTTGTGATGAGGTGACTTTTGCGTCTCAGAAGCGGTCTGTTACTCCATTGATAAAACAGGCATATCAGCTTTATTTCGGTTTCAAAATAGGGGATGAAGACAAATATTGCGCGCCACATATCTGCTGCAATACATGCGCTACAAGTCTGAGAAACTGATTAAATCATAAAAAAACGATTTATGCGGTTTACTGTCCCAATGGTCTACAATCTGTATCTAAAGAGCCATTCCCTACACTCACACCTGGAAAAAACTACCAGGAAAACTGGAATGCTTCCGTGCTTGTCGACTACTGTTGGACTCTTGTTAGTCCAGGAACAATTCACAAAAGAATAGCAAAAAGACGGCGCATTTAGTGACTCTAAAAGTGGAAATTATCTATTTTTTATTATTTTGATAAAAATAATAGATTTTAATTTCATTGTCACTTTTGTATTCAGCGCCCCAAAATTAACAAAAAAATGCACGTTTCAAACAAGATAAATATACTAAGGAAATTTGTTGCCCAGTGTTATCAGTTTGGTCTACATGTTTAGAATATACAAAGTCCAAACTAATTTCTTTTATTCTAACAAGTCTTAGATGAAACAGGTTTTTAGCATATCATATTTTGTACTCAAAACAACATACAAAAAAATAATTAGATTAAGTATCCGTGCCTATAACATACTAGATTAGTTACTGTATTTTAATTAAGTTCTTAATAATAATTAGTTCTTTCTTCTGTATTTCAGATATTCTGCCCTATAGAGATGACAATACGACGAGGGAGTTTCTTCAGAAAGTTGTCGACATTCTCGTAGACTTCGTGAAAGCTACAAATGATCGTAACGAAAAAATACTCGACTTTCACCATCCCCAGGATATGCAAAAGTTGTTCGACTTGAAAATACCTGAAAAGGGGCTGAGTTTACAACAACTTATAAATGATTGCGCAACAACTCTAAAATATCAAGTGAAAACAGGTAAAATTAATTCATCCTCCCACACAAAATCCATTTCCTTCAGCTAATAGAAACTCTTATCTCCCCCAGTGAAGTAAAAGGGGGTGTTTCTATTTAAATCATTCTTAATATAATCTGGCATATGTTGTCTGTATATGTATATACATAATCAATGACACTGTAAATACTGGTGGTTGCAGATATAATCAAATCAACGGTGGCTATCTATTCAGTTAACAAGCTATTGACGATCGTACAAGCCACACTGTACGTTTAACAAAGGGGCACGTTTCCTGTAAATGAACTTTCCTATGCGGTGTATACAACAAATATATTCTCTTCATACTTCAATATCTAGAAATATAATACCGTAATAAAGATAAACATTAGAATATGGATTTAATAAACTATTAGATACACGTATACTCATTAAATACGTAATATAAGATCCACATTATTCGTTTATAAAGTTTAGTTTAAAGTAAACCTATAAATATGTTCATCTAGACACAACGTAAGAAAAATGGAAAGATGTAATTATATAGAATATAAATCCAGAATATTTTCCCGAAATTCCCTCTCATAAGAAAAAAAATGACCAAAAACAATTACAAAATTTTTGTAACGCCACTGGCGACAATGTCGCCACTATCGAGTATATTATAAAAAATGATATCTTAAAGTTGACCAACAATAACAAAAAGAATAGTTTTGTTATTGTCCATGTCGTTCATCTGTTACTTATGTAAACATACGCTGTGGCGTATGAGTGTGAGGTATTTATTAATTTTATTATTTATACACATTCTGAATATTTTGAATTCATAGGCGTCACGTAATACAATTTTGAGGGTGTTTTTAATTTCGAGTTTTGCGTTGTAATTGGCACAATATTTTAGGTTTATGTTCTATGTAATTACGAGGGCTGTCTCATAATGATCTCTCCTGTCCGAGTTCGAGAAGGAAAATTTAAATGAAACAGGTATTACTTTTTTATATAATCACCTTTATTGCAACACATTTGTTACATCTATGAATCAACAGTTCAATACCTTTATAAAAATAATCTTTTCCTTTCTCTTCAAAATGAGCTGACATAGCGGGTTGCAGCTCATTAACGCTTGAAAATTTTGTTCCACGAAGACTTTTTTTAGATTCGGAAACAAATAAAGTCACTTAGGGCCACATCGGGACTATAAGGCAGGTGTTCGATCTCAGTGAAGCCACATTCAGCAATAGCATCCTTGGCAACACCCGCCGTGTGTACAGGAGCATTGTCGTGCAATAACAAAACTCCTCGCTGTAATTTTCCTCGGCGTTTTTCTTTAATGCAGTCTCTCGGTTGCAGAAGTTATGCATAAGCCCTGTTTACAGAAGTGTTACGATCTTTAAAAACAACCAACAAGATTCCTTATGAACCCAAAAAATTGTGCATATAATCTTTCTCGGGTAGATTGTTGCACATTTTCTTTTCGTGATGGTGCCTCCCCCATGAATCGCCACTCTATTGATTTGAGTTTGCTCTCAGGATCATAATAGAGCACCATGGTTTCATCCCCGGTTACTATACGATCAATAGTTTGTATATGATTGTCCTAACACAGCTCTAAAAAGGCGGCCACACATTGAACTCGTGCCTGTTTTTGAACTGCCGACAAAATTTTAGGCACCCACCTGGTACTCACTTTATTCATATGCAGATGATCTTGCAAAGCATGGTGCACACTACTTTTCGAAAGTCAAAATATTCCACCTCAATAACACTAATTGTTTCCGTTTCAATCGTATACGGAATCTAAATGCCTTTTAATTTCGACTGTGAATGACCTTCTTTGATCAGAAATTTAATCACACTTCTGTATTCGACTTTTGACATTATTCTAAAAGGTGTGGCACGTCCTATTTAAGCAACTGTCATTCACACACTATAGGTTGCAATTTTATGTAACTTGCTGGTGGGGTATACAAGGAGTGGGGCAGTAGGGTGATACATGTCGTTTTGTCATATTTCTTGTCCAACCATGTCAGATCTTTCCATATCCTATGTTATCTATTTATTTCAAGGACACCTGTATAATTTACTAGAAGGGTTTGCCTCCTGTCTCCACACAAAATTGCAAACGATCGGACCTAACTATTTGTCTATTAATTTGCGTTTCATTTTAACGATATTTTTGTTGCAGCTTCAGGAATAACTTCGTGTCAGAGATTCGAATTTTATATAATGTTTCTTACAAGTCGTATCTTCATCCCATAATCAATAGTCAAGAAGGTTAAATTTAAGGTTACCAAGCAAACAATTAGAAACCTTTAATCATCAGGAATATTGATTTCCAGCAATATTAGAGTGGTTTTCGCTTTGTCAACGGATATTGAATTCTGTTAAAACGCCCATTTCTTCTCTTTAAGTAAGGAGTCTGTCGGAGACTTCACTATAGTTTCTTTATGCGCTCGGACTGATGTTTTCATTCCAATTTAGTAAGAATTAATAGGAGAAACGCCTTCGCAGGAGACACTTCACCAAATTATTATTGAAATTGGATGATAACCGCGCTGAATCTGTGTCATGATCTTCTGGAATTCTAGTGGACTTCAAGCATACACCCTCTCATTTTGTCTGTTAAATTTTTCTGAAGAATTCCAAAAGAAAGTAGTCATAACCTTCATAGTTCATAAAACAGTTCTCGTCTTCTTTAACGCAATTTCACCACAGTTACAGTCCACTGTTTTGACTGTTATTTCTACTAACGTGTATAGTAGCGAATTCCGGTGCTGTCCACGATTATGAACCGATGTAAAAAAGTCCCTAAGATTAAGATTAAACGTCATCAGTCACTGCCCACTTTCGTGGCCATTTTTAGTCAACAATTAACAATCACGCCACTCATGACCCACTCAACTTTCTCTTATGCTATTTTTCGTGCATGATACTGTTTGTCCGTTAGGTTGAAATGCCAACAGTTTCAAAAATTTCAGGTATTTTCTCCTGGCGATCTTCCATAACAATGAAAATGGTTGGCACATTTAAATTCATTGTTCCAAAAATAATCCAGTTCCACTTTGGTCTAGACAGCCGCCCATTTCTTAAAATAAAAATGTTTCATCATCATGTTGTAATTCGTGTTTATCAATAGGAACTGTAGCAATATACGTTTTAAAACTTTTCTTGAATTATATATATATATATATATATATACAGGGTGTAAGAAAATAAGTGTAAAACATTTCAGGGAGTGATTCCTCATCGAAAAAGAGATAGGGTATTTCATATAGAGAAACTTCATTGGAGCATCCCTTGTTAAGATATAGCCCCTTAAAGTGGGCACATAAAATTTGTTTTACAATTTTTCTCACAAACACTAAAAATGTATTTTTTTGGTTTACCTCATGGTTGTAAGGGGTGGAAAACGCAACCACTAAAATTTATTTCCAATGTAACTTTTTGTCTTTTTATTTGTTTACCATTAAAAAATTTATTTCCAATAGCTTGTTTCATTCTAAACAAAAAATGTCTCTTGAATTTTTTGCCCAAAATTAATCAGTTCGCAGCAAAAAATTATTTTGCCAACAACTACAGAGATACATCGTCATAAAACGAAAATGCGAAACTTATTTATCTAGTAAGCCGCTATTAGTGATATTGACAATTAAATTGGTATCACGCTGTCAGTTTGTAAATTTTTGTAGTTGAATTAATAATTGTGTGTCGTTGTTTTGTGCTTAATTTGTTAGATTAATAATTCACTTGTTATTAAAATGGCATACACAAATGAGGAAATGGCTGATATGCATTACGTTTACGGTCTGTCGCAGGGGAATGGGTTAGAAGCTTCTAGAAGATATGCTGAAATGTATCCTCAACGGCAGCTTCCTACGCATAGAATATTTGCTCGACTTCATCAACGATTACGAGAATATGGTTCATTCTACAAAAGAACGCAGGATTGTGGTCGCCATCGAGAAGTAAGAACAACACAGCTTGAAGAAGCAGAACTTAATTTGGTTGAAGAACAACCTACTAGCAGTACTAGAAAGATTGCTTTCGAGTTAAATGTTGATCATATGACGGTATTTCGAATTTTAAAGGAACAACTCTTATACCCTTACCATCTGCAACGAGTACAGGCACTGTTACCGCTAGATTTTCCGAACCGTCTTGAATTTTCCAATTGGAGGATGCTGGAAATGATTAGAAGAAATCCTAACTTTCTGAAGACGATCGAATTCACAGACGAATGTACTTTTTCTCGGAACAAGATGATTAATTTTCATAATAACCACATATGGGCTGATGAAAACCCTCACGCTATTGTCCAAGCTAACCATCAAGAAATGTTTTCTCTTAACGTGTGGCTCGGAGTTATTGGGGATTATTTAATTGGCCCTCATTTTCTACCTCCTCGATTAAATGGTGAGGCATACACTCAATTTTTAAGAGAAGTGCACCCAGTACTGCTGGAGGAAGTTCCTTTGGGCGTCAGAAGGGATATGTTTTTTATGCATGATGGGGCTCCAGCCCATTTTAGTCAAGCAGCACGTCAGCATTTAACTCAAACATATCCAAATCATTGGATAGGTCGAGGAGGACCACAGAATTGGCCCGCTCGATCCCCGGATCTCAATCCTCTCGATTTCTCTACTTGGGGCCATTTGCAAAGTTTGGTATTTCCTACTCCTGTTCGCGATGTAGAGGACTTAAGAAACCGCATCATCGATGCGTTCAGGGTATTTAGAGAGACTCCAGGAATATTTGAGCGAATACGTGGCTCAATGCGCCGACGTCTAGACGCATGTGTAATGACTGAAGGTGGACATATTGAACATTTACTATGATTTCTACATGTTTAATGTTTTATTATTAATAAATTAGTTTTTTATTGGAAATAAATTTTTAAACCATGGGGTAAACCAAAAAAATTCATTTTTAGTGTTTATGAGAAAAATTGTAAAACAAATTTTATGTACCCACTTTAAGGGGCTGTATCTTAACAAGGGATGCTCCAATGAAGTTTCTCTATATGAAAGACCCTATCTCTTTTTCGATGAGGAATCACTCCTTGAAATGTTTTACACTTATTTTGTTACACCCTGTATATATATATATATATATATATATATTATAAATATTTACATAAGTTATAGCAAAATCTCTTTAGTAAAAACAATGTACAAACAAATTAAAAAAAATTAAAATAAATAGAGGTTTGAATACCCTTTGTTTCAATGATAAATAATAAATGTAATCTTTTGAAAGTCATCAACACTTCTTTTTACTTCTTTATATTGAAGTATCAGATGTTTACACAAAAAGAGTCCTCTGTATATGACAGATAACTTTTGCTACTGACAGCTAGCAACTTATCATTGAATTATATGTTTGCGGTGCCATAACTAACCAAACAAAAGTATCAGTTTGCCGAGAACGTACAAGAGGGTTCTTCTGTTATCGCGCGCCTTTCTGACACGTGTCCTCAGAGTGTTTTTATTGTGTAGTTATTACAACCCCGGCACCTTCAAAGTAGCTTGATTACATTGAATTAATCCTATCATCCAGCGAATAATCAATTTGGTATTCTTCCATTTCGACTTTCGGCAACCCATAATTTGTTTTTTTATTGTGAATAAAACTAGGTTAAATTAAAACGTAAAATAAATAATTCATTTATTCATGATTTTAAATATTATCTCTTTTTCGGTTTCATTGGAAGCAAATTGAAAAAAATATGGTTTAATTATTTAATTATTCATCATTTGTTAAGTTTTATTTCAAGATAAAATTATTATATTAATATCGTTTATCATCAAGTATATTTTTTGAAGCTTTCACCTTATTTAACATTTCAACGTATTCATATAGTGCAAAGTACAAGGTAGACGTAAAAATTTTTGTCGATAGCAACTTTTTAACGAATTCATTTTTAAGTAACTATCAGCTTTCAATTTATAAAATAAGCTACAGAACATTAAGCGAATTAAGCATTATTGAATCAATGACATTGTCAGCAATACGTACTTTTCCCAATTGGTCATAGAGCAGTGTGAAAGTAAAAATGCCGAGAGTAGCGTCTGAAAAATCGACTTTATTGCAAAAGTGGATTGAAGATAAAAAGGATTTGCAGATCATCGACAACAATTACATTGTTGCGAGAAGGGCAGGGCGAAGTATCGATACATCGTCCAATACCCGATACCATAACTGGTATCGATTCCCCGATGCCTCATATAACGAAGGTATCGATTCTAAGGTATCGATTCCAAAGCATCGATACCTATCGATACTTTACCGATTCCAGTACTCGCTAAGTATCGATGCATCGCGTTGCGATGTATCGGGTAGCGAGGTATCGATTCCAAAACATCGATACCTATCGATACTTTACCGATTCCAGTACTCGCTAAGTATCGATGTATCGGGTAGCGAGGTATTGATTCCAAAGCATCGATACCTATCGATACTTTACCGATTCCAGTACTCGCTAAGTATCGATGTATCGGGTAGCGATGTATCGGGTAGCCATGTATCGGGTAGCCATGTATCGGATAGCTTACCTTTGTGCATTTTTTGAAATGTACATAGAAGATGCAATAACTTTTTAAGTAAAGAATTTTTAAGTATATATAGCATTATATATATTATATAGTATATATTTCAAAGGATGTTGTTGAATTTTATATTATGCGTAGCAAATATCCATATTATAACATAAACATAATAACTATAATTATCACAAAAAAAATATCACAATATTGCAAATTTCATACCGTAGATATGGTAGAATCGATAAATTAATTTTATATCTCTTGAAATCGATATCAAACAAACGATACTTAGAAAACGGGTTGTGAATACTGATTCCTAGGTATCGAATCAAGGTATCGATTCCAAAGTATCGATTCCAAAGTATCGATTCCAAAGCATCGACACTTTACCGATTCCAGTACTCGCTAAGTATGGATGTATTGGGTTAGCGATGTATCGGGCAGCGATGTATCGGGTAGCCATGTATCGGGTAGCTTACCATTGTGAATTTTTTTAAATGTACATAAAGGATGCAATAACTTTTTAAGTAAAGAATTTTTAAGTATATATGTATTATAACGTGTATTCATTTGAAAAGTCAATCTAGGTTAGTTTGGAATTTTGATAGAATAAGACGCATATATATTAGTATGTGTTTGTTGTTCCGTAAACGTAAATCCAAATGACATTTGATAATGTCAATCACAAATATCAGTTAGTGCATAAAATAATCGTGCGTCGATTCTGGTTTAAATAAATTCCTTCTCAGTTTTAAAATGGCTTTCGCTTTAGAACATAAAATTTTTTTAGTCCAGGCTTATTCTCGAAGTGGTAATCAACTGATGGTTTATGGGTTTATTCAGTTCAAGATTGCATGGTAGAATTTCAAGTTGAGTTTCCACATTTTTTAATAGATTATATACAATTTAAGAATACTTTGGATAGAACTTTAAAACTTTTTTCTGAAACTGATAGTCTCTTAAGAAAATCAGGCAGCGGAGCAGTTAAGAAAGGTACACCTCAAGTTGTCAATCGTGTTGAAGAAATAATGGAAAATGAACCACAAACATCTGTTCGACATTTGAGTCAACAAATAAACCTTTCTGTTGGTACAACTCACAAGTTATTAAAAAAAGATATGCAACTTTATCCATACCGTGTCACAGCAGTACAAGAATTGTTAGAAATTGATTACCCACGTAGACTACAGTTTTGTAATTGGTTTGTAAATATGAACAATAATGGAGAACTTTCGCAAAGAGTGATCTTTACTGATGAAGCATGGTTTTATAAAACGGGATAACTAAATTCACAAAATACAAGAATTTGGAGTAGTGAAAATCCACATGTAATTAATGAAGAATCGCTATTGGTGTTTGGGCAGCGATAAGCCAAAGGCGAATCATTGGACCAATATTTTTTCAGGGAACGTTAACTGCTCAATGATACCGTACGGAAATTTTACAACCATTTGTCATTCAGTTACATGATGATGAACTTCAAAATGCATATTTCCAACAAGACGGAGCACCTTGTCACTGTACTGCAGAATCTTTGGATTATTTAAGAGAATTTTTTGATGAGCGTATAATTAGTCGAAATACTGAAATTGCCTGGCCTGCACGTTCATGCGATTTAACACATTGCGACTTCTTTTTGTGGGCTTATCTAAAAAATGACATATTTCGAACACCTATATTGAATTTGAATGATATGCTACAGAGAATCGAAAAGAAATGCATGGAAATTAATAACAATCCAGTAATGTTGCAGAATATCATCAGAAATTTTGAACGGAGGAGCAACATTTTCAACATTTGTTATAGTTTTCAATAAATACCTATTATTTGTTATTTATGTGTATGTATGAAACTGTCAAAACACGACTTCGTAGGTAAAGTAGTCAATTTTAATTTACGACATACTTCAAAATGTTCTCAGTAAATCACATGCTACTAGATTGACTTTTCAAATGAACACTTGTTATATATTATATAATATATATTTAAAAGGATGATATTATTGTGTGTAGCAAATATCCTTATTATGACATAACTATAATTATTACAAAAAAGAAAATCTCACGATATTGCAAATTTCGTACCGTAGTTATGGTAGAATCGGTAAATTACTTTTATATCTCTGAAACCGATATCAAACAATCGACACCTAGAAAACGGGTTATGAATATTGATTTCTAGGTATCGAATTAAGGTATCGATTCCAGAGTATCGATTCCAAAGTATCGATTCCAAGGTATCGATTCCAAGGTATCGATTCCAAGGTATCGATTCCAAGGTATCGATTCCAAGGTATCGATTCCAAAGCATCGATACCTATCGATACTTTACCGATTCCAGGACTCTGAATCGATACCGTGCACAGACCCGCTACATCGCTAAGTATCGATACCTCGATTGGTATCGATACCCGATACCGAAAACATCGGTATCGCCCAGCCCTAGTTGCGAGCTGCACGACAAACGAGTGAGTACCTATGTATATAAAGGCTGTCCCAACAAGAGCGCCGAATTTAATTTTAAAGAAAAACTCATTTATTTTTTGAATTAAGCAAGCATTTTTATTTCAACATAAAGAAAAATAGTTCCTATTAAACGTGAAATACAACATCAGGCAAATGGCCACCACGAAACCTCTGGCACAGGGTTATTCTTTTGTTGAAATTTTGAATAACGTTTTCGCATAAATGTGGCTGTATTTTACCAATAACGCGCCGTATTTCCTCTTTAAAATGTTCAACTGTTTCAGGCTTATTCGCATACACCTTTTTCTTCACATAGCCCCAAAGAAAAAAGTCCATCGGTGTTAGATCGCACGATCTTGGTGGCCAATGTTGATTGCCAAATTGAGAAATGACACGGCCTGGAAACTTGGGCTGCAGTAACACCATTGTTTCACGTGCTGTGGCAGGTCGCACCATCTTGTTGGAAAAACATGTCCTCCACATCAATTACATTACATCCAATTCGAAACACAAAAACTCCGTTAACATTTCGCGATACCGCACACCATTAACAGTTAGCGCATTTCCAGCCGCATTTTCAAAGAAATATGGCCCAGTCACTCCGCCAGCCCAAAATGCACACCAAACAGTTACTCGCGGTGGATGCATTGGTTGTTTAAGTAGCACACGAGGATTTTCAGCACCCCAAATCCGACAGTTTTCCTTATTTACGTATCCGTCGAGTTGAAAATATGCCTCATCTGAAAAAATTATTTTATTTCGAAAAATTTGCATTAATTTGATGATATTCCAACACCCAATCAGCAAATCCACGGCGCTGCGCATGGTCCCTTGGCTTGATTTCTTGCACCAATTGAAGCTTGTACGCGTGCAAATGCAGATCTTTTACCAAAATTCGTTGCATAGTGCTTCTGGAAATGTTTAATTCTTGACCACGATGCCGAATGGAAGTTCCTGGATTATCGGCCACAGATTCCCTTACTGTGGCTATATTTTCGAGTGACCGACAAAGACGACGACGAAAAACGATCTTCTGATCCATCAGCGTAAATTGGGTCTCAAATTTTGTAATTAAACGCCTCACTGTCGATTAATTTGGTGCATTATTGCGACCGAAACCTTGACGAAACATTGGCGAACTGTTTTCGCAAAACTTGCACCATTTTTGTAATGTGTTTTTACAATAATTAAACGTTGTTCGTTTGAATACTTCTCCATATTCTTAAATCGCGTGGTCTGTACGCGACAACTGCCAAATAAAAATCACCGCACAACTCGTATTAACAAAATGGCCGCAAATTTAAATCAGGCGCTCTTGTTGGGGCACCCATTATAACAACGCATGTATTTTTTAAGAAATCTTTCTTACACTAAAAAAACACAGACTGCTTACACATTTTTTTATGCTTACTTAGTTATTTAATTTTTATAATTAAATTGTTTTCAAGTTATTAAATTATTGTATTTATCTGCTTTCTAAACTCACATATTACATATTTTTATAGATAAAATGTAACAAAAAATTCCAAGTAGATCAACACTTAGGACTGAAAGCCATGAGTTCAAAAAATGTGGACCACATGATATAAAAACAATTAACCATTCAACATCGAGACAACAGTAAGCAAGATATTTTTCAAGAGATCTGTGTAGTCTTCTTATTGAGTGTAATATTCCGGTTCATAATCTGGACAGGAAATTGTTCCAAGATTTCTTAAAGAAACACTACTCTAAAGAAAATGCTAATGTGCCTTTATCATCTACTTTGAGAAAGAAGTATGTCGACCGTAACCCTTAAGATGTGATAGAAACCGTCCAAAATGAAATTAAAAATAAATATGTGTGGTTTTCTGTGGACGAAACTACAGTTGTTCAGGAAAGGTATATTGCAAACTTTATCATTGGAACTTTGAGCAAAGATAGCCAAGGAAAAAGATATTTGGTGTAAAGGTATTAGAAAAAAAATAATTTAAACATCGCTAGGTTCGTTAATGATACGTTAGCTAGTTCCTTTTACCGCAAAAATTACCAGTAGAAATCGTATTACTAATGGTAAATTATGCTGCATCGTATATGATGAAAGCAGTGGAAAATTAAAATTAAAAAAAAAATTTCCCTAGTTTAATACATTGCACGTGTTTGGCCCATGGATTAAATAGAGTAGCCGAAACTGTTAAATCAGAATTTCTTTTAGTTAATAATTTAGTAAGTAACTTCAAGAAAGTTTTCCTTAAAGGTCCACTTCGAGTTCAGGTATATAAAGAAAAATATCCAGAATGCCCACTACTACCCCCAGAACCAGTTGTTACTAGGTGGGGGACGTGATTAAATGCCGTAATCTTGCCGAAAATTATGAAGAAATAAAGAATGTTATTTGCGATTTTTGATCCAAATTGCCCGGCAGCAATTAGAAAATGCATTAGTTTATTTGAAATCCCTTTAATTACCAATCAATTGTGTTTTATTAAAAGTATTTTTTTGTGTATTGCTACCGGAATCACAAAACTAGAAGGCAGAGAATTTTCATTGGACGAAAGAATTTCTCTAGTAAATTCTGTAAAAAATCGTCTCGAAACTTCGGTAGGCAAAAATAATGATACTTGTAAAAAACTTAATTCGGTGTTAGGCCAAAACATAGGATTTAAAAAGCTCATGCAAATTAATATCTTGCAACGAAATTTTGAAGAAGGTATCAATTTCAGTCCAAATGTAATGTGCAAATTGAAGTATGCTCCAATAACTTCCTGTGAAGTTGAATGGTCATTTTCCAGTTACAAGTTATTTTAAGTGAACGACGACAGAGTTTTACAATGGGAAAATTAGAAAAGCATTTGATTACTTACTGTTATTATTCAAGTTATAATTAATTAATTATGATTAGAAAACTTGTAATATTGTTTAAAATTTAAATATATATATCGTTAAAAAAAAGTATCATATTTTCTGTATATCTTTTTTATTGTTCTTGCACTACCTAAAATAAATAATTTCATAAACAAAACTTTTTTATAACTTTTTATAACCTTAAACACTCTGTGTGACTTGAACATGAATACATACTTTTTCTTATCATATTAGAGGTTATTATTAACATAAAAATTATTTTATTACCTATAAAGTTCAAAGAATAAACGGAATATGTTTAAGGGCATAATTTAATAGTTTATCTTGCATATTTGCATTTTCTTTAACTTTTTAGTGCATATTTTCCAAGCTCTAGTTATTAGTTACTTTTATTTTTTTCTCGTGTCCTACATCAAATAATTTAACATATTGCATAACAGTTGATTATGGTAAATCGAGTTGTACTAATTCCAAACATGACAATAGTCTTCTTTCGTCACACTTTCAATTTTTCAGGGTAAAGTAAACTAAATTCTCATCAAAATTAATGCAGTTTTATTAAAAGACTGTGGTTTTGGTGTATGTTAATTTAATTAATTTTGTTCACAAATGTTACTTGAGTAGGTTTATCTAATAGAATTTCAGTAATTTGAAGTTGAACTGTATGCTTATGACATAAATAAAAAAATAAATTATCATATTCAATATATTTAACTCGCTTTTGAAGTAAACTTATAATAATAGAACAAACACAACAAAATATACTTTCTATAATTTACAATTTACTATTAATACTGAGAGAAAAATATACTTCATTTATTTATTTGTTTCATCACGTTACCCCTGCCCAGTATTTTGTTCTCTTCCAGCAAATCTCTAGGAAGCAGACAAATGCCGTCAGTAACATCTGTTCTGTACATTTCTGACAGTGAGCATTAGTATGCGATGGGATCAGAGACGTAGCGAGCGAGATGCGATAGTCGTGTAACGTCTAGAGCGTTGCTTGCGTCGGGGCGCAAGGAAAATATGTAGGGGTCGCTGTGGAATCCGAGAGATTACATGGATTACGACGCAATCCGGCTCCCGGCTATCAAAACCCGTCTCTTATTTGTCGACTCACTTATATTTTCTGACGTTTATAGACGCACAGATGCTCACTCGAAAAACAATTTTACCGTAATCAACCCGTATTTGCCGTTACTTTTAAAGCCATTATTAATTAAAACTTTACAGGTTTTCGACGAATATTAATTACAAATTATTTGCCGCAAAGTCTAAGGGAGACAAAACAGAATGAGAAAACTAATGAGACAGTATATTTCCTGAAACAGATAATTAAATTTTCATTATCGAAATTAATTAAACCAGAAAAACAAGTTAAATGTTTTAACAGAAAGAGGAATCCACATTTTGGAGTAGTCAAAAATAATCAAAATTAACATTAATATAAAGGAAATTAAACAAGTAATTAACGCTACTGGCGTTGTAATATTGATTAAAAGTAAATAAAAAGACATATTTTTGTTATATCGCTATGTTTAATATATAGGTTACTTTATGTTCACTTACGTTTCGATATTTCAATGTTATTTGCAGACTATGATAGTGTAATCCAATAACTTGTATACTTTCTTCTATTTAACTTCCATACTATTTGAGTAGTATACTATGGTGATTTGTCGAGAGCATGACTTTTCAATAAGGTCATTGTAATGCCTTGTTACGGCTATCACCTCCTCATTTGTCCTTAATGGGTTTTCACCAAGCCATTTTTTCAAGTTTGAGAATAAGAAAAAATTACTCGAAGCCAGGTCTTCTTACCTCAATCACCATATTCACAGTGGTTGAGTAAACAATTCGTATCCTAATTCAACAATTTTGGCGGTTGCTACAAGCGATAAATGAGAGAGCGCGTTATCCTAATACAACGAAACTTTTATCTGAATAAACGCGGTCGCTTTTCTTCAGTTCAGCATCGAAACGTGTCAGTACATCAGCATAATATTGTGTAGTTATCGTACTTCCCTTCTGTAAATAGTCAATTAAGATCACATCTTTAGAATCCCAAAAAATCGTGCACATATAATTTCAAGTTTCATATTTAAATGCTGATGCAAAATAATGTGTATCCGTTTAGTTGAAATATTTACGGTATTAGTTATCTCATCGGCTGTGGCTCTTTACAATGATATGAACTTTATTAATTATTATGTTACTGAAAATGATGGATCAGGACGAACGTACTCATATTGAAATCAGTGAATTACTTACAAATCAATCTATGACAATCAGCAGATTCATCATAATATTTTTATGTAAATTTTCTTCAGTTTCTTTAATGGGTTTTCCACGCACAAAATAATATTTAACACACGAAATTATTTTTTCTCCATATTAATAAATAGTTTACTTTAAATGATTGTGAAAACTTATTTTAACGAAATTTTGACAGTAGGCTTCTAAAACATAGCCAAAGTCAGCAATATACTCATCATGGTGAAAACGTTGTCAACTTTTGTGCTTTCCCATCAAATCCCATTTGGTAGAATTGAACAGTAATGGATATCAAAGATATTTTTTTCCAAATGACAATTCATTTCGACAATTTACTAACAAAGTTGTTTATCGTGTTTACGGACTGAAACTAAACTTGGAATACATTGGTTCCAGTAAAATGTAATCTGTGAAATAACTTACGAAGATTGTATTACAAAATATGTATATGTATAAACGTTAATTCGTCATGGGAAACTATTGCTATGAGGTTTCACTGGGTTTGTCAAATGTAAATGTTGTGTGGGCTGCCACTCACGCATATACCTTTCTAGACTCTAGGGGTATTAACTAGGTTCTTTTTAACTAGGCCTAGCATCCAATGCGTAAACTTTAAGAGAAATGATATAAGTCGATGCTTATTGTTCAAAAATAATTTTATTGATTAATATATATATTTACAACTCATTTATACCTAACTAATGACATTTTTACTTAATCCTAATTACCTTCATAACTCTAACATTTAAGTAGCTCATGTATCTTTGAAGTCTGTTCCGATTCTTAATAAAATCCTCTAAAAATATCACACTTGAAAGTGTCGTTTAGCTTAGGGGATCTTTGCCCTCCAAATGCTAAATAATAGTTCAAGATATTTTTGTTTGGCACTCGTACATCAAATTTTATATATTAATTTTCGGGAAACTACTGATAAATTCTTCTATTTAAACAAAGTATATTATTGACTGTATGCATTATGGGAGCTAACCCTATGCAGCATAACGTTTATCTCCACACGCTATATTATTTTGTTTACGCCCAGGAATTTTAATTTTGACTGTTAATTGCAACTATAACCATTTACCGACTTGCTTTATGGATGCGCTACCCTACGCTGGCAATGCCAAGTATCTTTCATAAATGTTTGTTGGAATATTGAATTTACTTAATTAATTCAAAACTAATTACACAGGTCTACAGTGATTTTGATGTTTGAAAGCTGTTTGCTAATTTGTATATGTTTGGGGGCCCTTATTCCAAAAAACGCCATATTTTTTTCTCTATCACGTAATTTTTTTTTATAGCGCTCTATATCTTAAAAATGTTAATTTATTAATATACATACCTATGACAAGAATATGTTTGTTCCATGTTAGGCATGATTTTTAAATGAATTGATTTTTATGAAATTAAATGTGATTTGGCAAGACTGGTTAATATTAGATTTCTCAGCAAAGCAACAGAGTCGGCGCAGAAGCGTCAATACAACGTTGAAACCTGCTTATGTGCAGTTTGGTTGTGTTATTCGTCGTGCTACTGTCTCCGCGCGCTTATTGTCTTCGTTGTTGCGTATTTTAACTGTTCTAGAACGTATAAATATGGAAAGAAGACATTGTGTGAACAATCCGAATAACTTTTGTTATATCTGTGGTAGTTATGTCGTAGTAAAGCAGAGACAAACTATAACTTCGTTTGTGAAAAATGTATACCACGCTTATTTTGGTGTAAAAATTGGCGACCAAGACAAGTCCTGGGCTCCTCATACTGTTTGTTCCGTTTGCGTTGAACCATTAAGAAACTGGCAAAAAGGTAGGAAGAAATGTTTAAGCTTTGATGTTCCTATGGTATGGCGAGAGCCTAGAAATCAGAGTGATGATTGTTATTTTTGTTCGTGTAATGTTCAAGGATTCCACAGAAAAAATAAGAAACAAATTGTGTATCCCAATCTTGACTCTGCTATTCGACCAGTTCCTCATGGACCAGATGTACCGATATCTACCGCCCCAAAAGCACTAGAAAACGTCATATCGTCAGAATCAGAGGAATCTAATTGTGACCCAGATGACTCAGATTTCACACCAGATTTCAGAGAGCCCGAAGTGTTTTACCAGAGCGAACTAAATGATTTAATTAGAGATTTGCACCTTCCAAAGGATGCATCCGAATTGTTAGCCTCCCGACTTCGTGAGAAACATTTACTGGCACCTGGCGTCACATCAAGCTTTTACCGGGATCGCGAAAAAGAGTTATGTCAATATTTTACTCAAGACGGACCGCTTGTGTGTTGCAACAATATTCCTGACTTAATTTCAAAATTAGGAAATGTGCCGTATGTAAAAGAAGAATGGCGCATGTTTATTGACTCAAGTAAGCGTAGTTTAAAAGGTGTTTTATTGCACAATGGTAACGAGCTGGCCTCGGTTCCCGTTGCCCATTCGGTACATTTAATGGAAACGTATGAAAATTTTGAACTTCTTTTAAAGAAAATAAACTACCAAGAACATCAGTGGATGCTTTGTGGTGACCTTAAAGTGCTGTGCATGCTACTAGGACAACAAGGAAGTTATACAAAATTTCCATGCTTTATTTGTGAGTGGGATAGTCGAGCAAGGGATAGACATTGGACTCAAATAGAATGGCCCTCTAGAACAAGCCTTACACCTGGTAGCAAAAATGTATTAAGAGATAGCTTAGTTGATCCCAAAAAAGTTTTACTGCCTCCTCTCCATATCAAACTTGGCTTGATGAAGCAGTTTGTTAAAGCCCTAGACAAAAATGGACAGTGTTTTAAATATTTGTGCGAGACATTTCCAGCCTTATCCGATGCCAAGTTAAAAGAAGGTATTTTTGTTGGGCCGCAGATAAGAACATTATGCAAAGACAAGGATTTTCAAAACACAATGACCAATGCCGAGAAAAACGCCTGGGTTTCATTTAAAGAAGTAATTGATAAGTTTCTTGGGAACTCTAAGGACGAAAACTACGAATATATTGTTCAAAATATGTTACAACACTTTCATCGTCTAGGTTGTAATATGAGTTTGAAAGTGCATTTCCTGTGTTCACACTTGAACTATTTTCCTGAAAATCTTGGAGCAGTTAGCGAAGAACAGGGAGAGAGGTTTCACCAAGACATTAAGGAAATGGAACGGCAATACCAAGGCAGATGGAGCATAACGATGATGGCGGAATACTGCTGGATGTTAAAACGGGATATGCTAAAGACAAAGATTTCACTTAAAAAAGACTTAGTAAAGTATTTTTTTCCACTTTTTAACTTGTATTCCACCTTTTTACTCAATAAACAAATAAATTTTTTTTAGAAATGTCGTTTTTCTTCACTTAATATTTGCAAAAAAACCTTACGTGATACAAATAAATGCATAGAATTTTTGAAATCAGCCTACCAAAATTATATAAAATCAGTTTTCAAAATAAAAACATCTGTCAAAAAGTTTAATTTTGTAGACCTGTGTTATCAATATAGTTTTTCAAAATTCTTAAATGAAATTTATTGAGTTCAAATAATGTTACACTAATGCTTGCTCCTCATACATAATTCTGTATAAGATATTTCTGAAATATTTTTGTTACAAAGTAAATTTTATTTGAAAATAAAATTACAACTAAGTGAAAATTTATAATTAATTCGAAACTTTAACCGACACAATAATATCTAATTTAATGTAAAATTTAAATAAAAAAAGTTTATTTTAAAACTGTTTTACTAATGTTATATTATTTTACAACAAAGTTTCACGTAAGCCGTTTATGCAACGTGTAGTAATTTGTAATTAAAGCTAGATCGTCTGGACTATTTCAAAATTTGTCGCGGTCTTCTTCTTCACGCCGTGGTTCGCCTTTATATTACCTCGTCACATGGGTTTTCTACGTTCTCGTGAAGTTCCATATCGCAATAATTTATTTTCGATTTTCATGTATATGTGTATTTTTTTCATTTGTGCGTTATATTTTATTTACTAATATATAAAAATGCATTTTTTGTTTGCTTTTCTTTTCTTGTCTTTTCTAAACTCTTTTTATTTTACAGTAATCTAATATTTTCAATTTAATATTTTTGTCGATCAAATTCTTTCTGTCCTTGTTATAATATAATAAAATATACCTTTTCATATTTTTATTTGATACGTAGGTTTGAAATTTTATTAATTAAATTATAACTAGGCGCTCGTAACCTAAGATTTATTGAATTTAACCATAGAATTTCTTATTACATTACGTATTACACAGGTGTACTCAATGCACAACCCTTTCTAGTTACGTGTTGTTCTCATTTCTTCTGATTTTTCTACGATTAATTTGTATCACGATCAAATATCACAGCAATATGTATAGAAAACAAGCAAAATAATATCAATGTTTAAGAAGGCAATCGATATATTTTCAATTTTAAACCGATAAACGCCTTATCTTATTTTGCAAACGTTTTTGGCATCTACTATTTATCGGAATCTATAATCGTATTTAACCACATCTACCCATATATCAGCATAATTTCATGCCTGGAAAATATTCATTTGACAATTAGTCAAATTATTCCAATGAAAATCGAAATTATTTACACTGGTTTCTCAAAACTTTTGACTGTATTGATCAACATTTACTTATTTTTAACTGAATGCATGCGATTTTACTACTGGCTACTACAGCTTTAATAAATAGATATGGATATGTATTTTAAAATAGTTATTTTTCAAGTTGCTTTCCTATATTCACAAGTATATCACAGAGAACCAATTTTGAATTTAATATTTATTTAAATGATTTACAAGGAAAACCAAAAATCTGACATACGCGGATGATCTCAAAATATATATTGTAATTAAGTTGGCAAGCAGATTGTATTAAGCAATACTTGTGAACAGAATCAAATCTGTTCGAATGTCAGTAAGTGTGCTATAGTTCCATACACTATACACTTTACTTCTACAACACTAGACAACAACGAATTGTATCAAATTCTTACAAAAGTTCTTTCTTCGGGTGAATATTGAATGGATTTTGAAGAATATTGTAAAGTTTGTCCTTTCGGGTTCTTAAATAAAACTAACGGTAACTTTAGACATACACTATATTAATAATAAAAAAACGAATAACAATATAAAACTAATTTCTAACAATAAGCACATTTATATAATTATGTAAGTTCACTCGACGATAATTCGGTATTGACCATCTCAATCCCTTCCTCGACGGCTTATATATGAATGTTAAATTTCTTCTCGAGCGTTCTGCATGCATCGAGAAAGCGCCAGAGGTATGACGCGCGTCGCATCGTTGGATGAGTCTTCACATTGCCCCCCTCTTAAAAATGAAGTTTCGTCCAGAAACATGTAATGCTTTGGTTCCCTCAAACGATGGCGAAATCGACAGGTAGGG
The DNA here is from genome assembly GCA_935421215.2 of Melolontha melolontha. Lineage (NCBI taxonomy): Eukaryota > Metazoa > Arthropoda > Insecta > Coleoptera > Scarabaeidae > Melolontha > Melolontha melolontha. Next base: position 140,843,647 of record OW285236.1, read on the forward strand.
CCTTTGTTACATTGTGACGTCATATCGAAATAACAATCCACGGCCTTATATTGCCTGGATGTACAGGAATATTCAAGCCGGTAACTGCATACCAGAATTTCCATACCAGTATGTTGAAATATTACTTCTAAGATGCTCCTTACAATTCTCCAGTCCAGGCGGTCCAATCCTCAACCCAATTTTGGAACTGCTAATTTCAAAATGTCTTGTTGTAACATTTGTTCACGTAAGTGGATCAGGGCCTCCCATAAGGCACGATAGGTTGGCTTTAGGCTTGACAGTTCTTTCGTAACCAATTAAAATATGGGCTGTTCTTCATTTATTATTTGGAGATTCTTCCCAATTGCTAGTCCCTGCTGCCTTAATTTTTCGATTCTGCCAAATCTCTCCTTAAATTCCCTGGCAATTCCTTTGATCATTCGCAGATCTCGGGTTACGCAAAGAGCAAGCGCGTAGTCTGGCGGCACCGTGAACAAATCTTGCTGTTTCTCGATGGTCACCCCAAATCGAGCTTTTCTCGAACCAGAATACTCTCCCATAAAATCTTCGAACATTAGTTACTGGTATTGGCTATCCAATCGGCGCAAGTCAGCGGCTTCGTCATTATTGTCTCCAGAGTATGGGGCTAACCGATTAAAATGTACGACTCTTGGCTTAGTATGAGGTGTTCGCCTGATGCGGTATATTACATCGTTAATCCCCTTCAACACCCCGTATGGCCCCTCCCAATTCTTTTGAAGTTTTGGAGATAGGTCCCGTCGACGTTGTGGATTATATAACCAAACCTGGTCGCCTTCATGGTAACCACTCTTCTCGGCGTTGATGTCGTAGCTCTCCTTCATTCTGTTACTAGCATCTTAGATATTATGTCTGACTTGTTCATGGATTTTATCGATAGTCCTCGTCTGGGCGTGCTGACATAATCTTCTCCGGCAAGATCTTCACCAGGCTTGCTCCAAAAACTTTAAATCACAGGGCAATCGGAGTTCCCTCCCGAATAGCACGTTTGCTGGTGATTTTCCAGTTGTCTCTTGAACAGAGGCCCGATACGCCATTAGGAATAATGGTAAATGTTCGTCCCAATCTCTCTGGTGTTCGGAGACCACTTTGGATAAATTAATGTCTGATCATGGTCTTGTTCATTCGCTCTACCATCCCATCTGATTGTGGATGCAAGGGAGTTGTTCTCGTCTTCCGTATGCCCAAAAGTCTACACATCTTTCCGAATAGACTGGACTCGAAATTTCGCCCTTGATCGGAATGAAGTTCCAGGGGTACACCAAAACGGCTGACGAACTCCTTCACAATCACGTCTGCTACAGTTCCAGCTTCTTGATTTGGTAGAGCATATGCTTTAACCCATTTGGTAAAGTAATCCATGACCACTATTATGTATTTATTTCCTTTGTCGCTTTCTGGAAAAGGGCCGGCGGCATCTATGGCGATCCTTTCAAATGGGCTTCCTACATTGTATTGGGTGCACGTCGACGCCTCTGGGGACCATTACTTCCGGCGTAATTAGCACACTTTCGGCACCATTCTTTCACATTTCGTGAACAATTTACCCAGTAAAATCTCTGTCGCACCTTCTCTAGTGTTTTATGGACTCCAAAATGTCCCCCAGAAGCACCATTATGGAGTTCTCGCAATACCTCTGATATTCTTTTCTTGAGAACAACCACCATTTGCATCTTCCGCTCGCTTCCATCGTGATTTTCGACATCACGTCTCAGGAGATCGTCTTCCATGGTTAAGGAATACCATTGTGCCCAGTATGACTTCAATTCTCGTGAATTGGGAGCAATTTCTTGCCAGGTCGGTCTTTGCCCATTTCTCGTCCAAGCCCTGAAGACTGCAAGATCAGGATTAGCTTCTTGATCTGCGCGCAAATTGTCAGGTTGCCATTGGTCATCAACAACGGTGGTTCGAAGAGCGTTGGCCGATTTGTCTTCGATTTGGTTGCAATGTCGACAGTCTTCTGGACAGGGCCTTCTGGAAAGAGCATCTGCATTCCGATGTTTGAGGCCTGCTCTGTGTTCAATGTCGAAGTCATACTCCTGTAGCCTCTCAATCCATCTAGCTACTTGACCTCGGGATTCTTAAATTGCAAGAGCCACTTTAAGTCGGCATGATCAGTACGGATCAGGATCTTCTGCCCATACAGGTACTTGTAAAAATGCTCAATGGTCTTAACTACTGCCAATAGTTGTCTCCTGGTTACGCAGTAGTTCCTCTCTGGTTTGGACAGGGTCTTGCTGAAGTATCCAATGACCTTTTCTTGTCCATCTTGGATTTGAGAGAGCACACCACCAATCCCGACGTTACTGGCATCCGTATCCAGAACAAACCTCCCAGATGGCAGTGGATAGTTTAATACAGGTGCACGGATTAACGTACCTTTTAACAACTCTAAGGTCGCTTGGCATTCGTTGTTCCAAATGAATGCTCGATTTTCTGTTAGGCGAGTAAGTGGTTTTGCAATGTTAGAGAATCCAGGAACGTAGCGTCGATAATACGTGCATAATCCCAAAAAGCTTCTTAGCTGATGTTTGTCTCTGGGTACAGGCCATTTTTCCACAGCTTTTGCTTTTTCTGGATCCACAGCAACACCTTTTCCGGAAACTACATGTCCAAGGTAATTTACCTCCTTGCGGAAAAGGTGACACTTCTTTGGACAATCTCAGGTTGGCATCTCGCAACCTCTAGAATATTACTTCCAAATTTTTCATGTGATCTTCACAGGTCTTCCCTACCACAATCACATCATCGAGATATACCAGACAGGTATTCCAAGACAGCCCCTCAGTACAGTGTCCATCAGTCGCTCAAAAGTAGCTGGGGCGTTACACAGTCCAAATGGCATGACTGTAAACTGCCAGAGTCCCTTCTTCTTGGAAGAGGATAGCTGTCCTTTTTGGTCACACTATTCAAACGACGATCGTCCACACTGAATCTGGTAGATCCATCCTTCTTCCTGACAAGGATCACTGGTGAAGCCCATGGACTATTCGATTGTTCAATTACTCCTTGGCCTTCAACATCTTGTATAATTTGCATGGCTTCCTCACGTTTTGCCAGTTGTAACCTTCTTGGTCCTTGTCGAATTGGACTTGCATCGCCGGTATTTATTTTGTGCATTACAATATTGTTTCTTCCTTTCGTACCAGTTTCAGTTTCAAAGACGTCTTCATAATGTATGATTAGGTCCTTAACTTGGCTTTGTTCCTTCTTGCTCAATCCTTGACAGGCGGAGTCGATTATCTTGGACAATTTCTCAGGAACCTGCACGGATTCATTCTTCTTCGCCTTTACACGATGAACGAAGGCCGACACTGGCGAACACCACCCCAGAATAGTACCCTTCTTCAATGAAACATGGTAATAGTTCACATTCACACCCTTACCGGTACAGTCTTCTGAGTCGTAACCGGAATTTTGGCAACTTCTATTCCTCGGCCTACCTCGTCATCATCGGTCTTTGGTTCCAACATTGTAACATTTCCTTCCTCGACGGCTTATATAAAAATGTGAAATTTCTTCTCGGGTGTTCTGCATGCATCGAAAAAGCGCTGACACGCGTCGCATCGTTGGATGAGTCATCACAATATCCAAATATTTGAGGCGTACAAAACAAACAGTTAGTGAAATCATATTGTTCCAATTGTAGGTATTGTTGACCACATTATACCATACACATAAATATCGACCACAGAGATTGTAATATAGACATGTGATTCTGATCTTACATCAACGTATATTTTGCCTTTTTAATTAAAGAAGTTAGACTTTCTTTTTGAATCTTTATAGTGGCATGTGGTGTCATTTAAATGGACTTAGTTTCAACACGTATCCTCTTCGTCAATCAATTATATATGTGCATATAATGATTGTCCAAACGAGGAATTGCCTTTCACGCGAAGCGTTAATTTTCAATTCAATAGTGCAAATATAAAAATTTTGCAAATAATATAAATAAAAATAGCTCATCTGGACTTGAACATCATAACCTTTACCATTGCTTAGTATTTCTTCTTATATTACATTCTTGCTTGCGTTTTTTGGCTACATTGCATATGTTTTTTTAATACATTTGCATGCTTTATTACGATTTATTATCGTTTTTTTTATGTGTACATTAAGACGTTTATTATTACACTCTTGCTCTGTTAAATTTAACGATAATTTGTTTCATGAGACATATCTTCTTCAACACTTTTTTGAAAATTTTTTAATGTTTTGTTATTCGGCGTCTTTGTGTAGTAGTGCAAATTACATTTCTAGAACACATTCTTGCCATCGCTGATTGTGGAATTGGAATACGTTCTGCACACAGTGCCACAAGCTTCGCCTTTTTGGTTACACTTAACGCTCGCTCCTTCGATATGATTTTATACGACGACAAGCAAATTTCAAATTCGCAATAAAGTATTACACAACAAACTAAGATAGTGGAAATCTTCAAAGAATAAGATGAAAATATTTGCTATTGTTGTAATTATATTACAGTATAACCTCTTAATAACGAACAGACACAATCATAAATGACCGTTATACAGGTTGTCATTGAAATAGAAAGACAGCATATGAAAAATGGAAAGATGTAATTATATAGAATATGAATCTAAAATATTGTGTCAATTACGACGTAAACCCCAAAATTAAAAACCTCTTGAAAATTCTAATATGTGCCGCCTATGAACTCGAAATATTCAGAATGTAAATATGTACCTCTATTAAAGTTTCACACATACCGTATGTTTACATACGTAACACCTGCCAATGTTATAAAAGATATAATATCTTGTATGCCAAGGTCTATACCTCGTACAAAATCAGCTTTCTATACATTCAAGGAAATAATTAAAAATTAAGATGTGTGATAGATTCATTTACAAACCCATTTTTAAAATAGTACCAAAATTTCATATGTATTATGAGAATATGTTTTTTGTTAGAAGTACTAAATATAAAATACAAATATCAGATTCAGAATGCCCCATTGTATTCAAAGGCGGCAATGTTTATATTTATAAAATCGTTTTATTATGGCTGTTAAAAAATTATACTTGTAGATTGTCGAAGCTGTTATAAAGAAACATGCAAGATGTGTGCCCTACTGGATTTTAAGTTACAACCTATTATTTTTAAACGAAAAATTGTATGGAACCTACGGAAGATCGACAACAGAACGATATCTAAAGCGAGACGAGCAATAAGGAACCTATATTGTGGGTCAACTTTAAAGTATCATCTCAGATAGTATTTATGATATATTAAGTTGCACAGTAGCGATACAACAAAATTTCTTTAAATATTTTGGTCATTATTTTATCGCTTATGAATGGTAATTTTGGGAAAATATGTTGGGTATATATTATATATAATTTAATCTTATATCCAGTACACATACGTTGTCTTTTTATTTCAAGGATACCCGGTATACTTCGTTATTTCGAGATAGGGAAAATAATAAAAAAAACAAGTTTCGTTTTATTTAATAAATATTAAATAATAGAATAAAGCGTAATAAATATAAAAAAACAAAAAAAAATTAGTAGCCTTAACTTATTATGTAACTAAAATATTTACAAAATTTAGCAATGTTTTAGCTTTATAAATAATGTACCTACAACCATATAGGCATTTGAAAATATATACACGTAGAATCTACCAAAGATCTACTACTAATTTGAAATCATATTTAATTGTTATTTATTTGGCATTTTTCATTTTCATGTTAAATATTTATATTTCGCATTTAAATTGAGTTTGGAAAATATTCTTAGCGATTTCAAAATTGCTAGAGTTAAAAAAATAATTCTTAAGATTCTTTAATCTTTCGTATGTTTCTGAAATACTTGAAGTACTAATTGAAAATTCCTTTTCTTCATTCTCTGTTTCGATTTGATTCCTCGTTTAATCTGAACATTCTATAGTAGTGACATCTGGGTTTTCGGTTATTAAATCATCATCAATTAGTGAATATATTCTTAAATCTAAATTAATAACATTAGAATTTTGAAGTTAAAATGCTAATGGTACATGATCTGCTTTATTGCACTGACTTATATTATAATTAAATATTCGTGAAAAGTCACATCCATCCCGGAACATATGGATACATTTCGCTCTTCCTAGAGCTCGTCAGCACACGATGTCCTAGAGACAGGCATGACTTTTCACTTCTATACTTCGTGTATATATAGTTAACATTTTAAACTTATTGCAAATGAGAATTAATGACTATTAAATATCATTCCTACATACAAATTTTATTACTTATATTACTTTCATACATTAAATCCACATTTAAAGTAACTTGTAATGACTTCAAAGTTTTGAACAATGCCCTTGTCTACTGGTTGGCAATGCGAGATAATATTTGGAGGAAGGAAAACCAGTTTCGCTTTATCTTTCGAAATATTCGCACGAAAAATAGAACCCTTTAATAATAATAATAATAATTTCCCTTTTTTCTCTTTATCTTACTGTCAAAATTTTTTTAACTATGTGACATAATATCCAAAATCATTCCTGTTTTCTTACCCAATCTCCAGTTGGCAATTTATTTACACATATGCTCCTTTAAAATATCTAAGCTTCTTATTTTTACCAATAACTAACGGCTATCCTTATCTAAAGTTGGAACATCACTTTTAACGTGTCCTTCGTCTGCTTAATCATAAAATTATTACTAAGTTAAGTTTTAAGTCACGTAGGTATAGGTTAGATTTTACAATTAAAATAAGTGGGCGTATCGACGAATTTACTTACGAGTACATTTCTCAATTGTAGATGGAGAACACAGCAATATATATACATCTTCTAATACATACGTACGTACATGTGCACACATACATAGTTACATTAATATAATTTTAAATTCTGCGATACGCAAATTACTAATCTAATTACTAATGCAGTAAATAAGACTTTTAAATTGCCCAATTGGAATGTGTCGTCACTATGCAATAAAATCAATTATTAAGAAGCAATTTCTCATATATCATACACATGTCTTAGTGAAGAACAGAGTGTCCGCGTCCGTTGTGAAATTGTACGTTATTTAAAAGTATCCATAATTTAGATATATATATATATATATATATATATATATATATATATATATATATATATAAGTCGGGGGAAGCTGCGACAAGGTGTTCTCTTGCATCAGGATAACACAACCAGTCACCAGTCCGCCATTGCAACAGCTGCAATAGCTCAAGCAGGCTTCGAATTAGTTGAGCATCCACCATATTCGCCAGATTTGACCCCCAGCGATTACTGATTATTTCCAAAACACACGGTAAAACGATTTCGGTCAGATAATGATGTGATATGTCCAGTAAATTAGTGGCTTGCAGAGATTCAACAATCTTTTTTTCGAAAAGCATTAGAAATGCTAGAACATCGATGAGAAAAATGTGTTAGCCTTAATGGAGACTATATTGAAAAATAAAAGTAAGATGCCAATTTTTTATTGTGAGTGGATCAGGGTTGGAGCAAAAGGATTCACCCTCCTATCATTATAACAGAGATGAAAATTTCCAAGAAATCTTTTATTTACAATCTTCGTATGATTAATACAAGTTTTTAAAATCTCTTTCCTATAAATTTTTGTCCGTTGTTGGACGGATAAATGTTATTATTATGAAATTTATTTCTTGTGAAATAATTGCAGCATAATATAATTAAATTGCTTTCTATTTCGTAGGCATGTTCTTATTTTTAGTTTTGAAAATGTTATAATTATTGTAAGAAATAATGTAGACTAAAATATAATCCACATATCAATCCAGGTTATGTTGCAGTAAACGGTGCAGAATATATCTCGTCCATCAATCCAACATTATGCCGCGCTGCTGCTCAAAATAATTGAATGTCAGTGAACTTGAAACAAAGACATTACTTGCGGATTTTGAACACCCCTCGCCCTGTTCTGTAGCACGTGACCTATTGGATTGCGGTCGATCCGACCGGGTATAATTTGTCAAAGACGTATTCAAATATATCCGGTTTGATTTATGATCTTAAGTAAAATACATAATAGTCTGTCGTTATTTAAGTTCTCAATGTATATAGTTTCAATTGGAAAAAGTAAGTGGCGTATATATTTTATTAGCATTTCAGAAAAATAGAGAAAGAAATAAATACATACTTTAATACTCAACAGATAATACCTAATAGCAAGACAAACTAAACAAATATAATAAATTCTATTCGTATATAAGTGTACATATTACATACCTCAAGAATATAAATTTAAGAAAAAGAAAAAATTAAAAGAATTATAATTAAAATAATTTATAATAAAAGTAGCTGAATAATAGAAAAAAATATATAATATATTTGTTTAAGCCTTTTTATACCTGCCATAATGATGCCTGCACTAAAGCATTAGTTCTTAATATATATAAAAAGAGTCGCAGAGTGTCTGGCAGACAATTGTTGCACATTGAAATTTATTTCTAATGAGTCTAATGACAAGAAGAGACGGTCAATTATATTAGAGATAATTTTATACAAAAATTTTGAACTAAAAGTGTCTCTTCTTCTACTCAATGAAATTATTCCAGGTTGACATAAAAGTTCTTCGTACGAAAACCCACGTTCGGGGTACTTACCAATACGTTCGAACGAAATAAACTTCAAAAATCGACGCTGAATACGCTCCAAGCGTATGCATCGAATATAAAAGATACCAGATAATAGATCTATATCTCAGTATAGATATGCTATGAAAATATTTTCATGTCCTGATTATAAATCCCAAAACCTTGGAAGTTCGATTGCAAACTAATTCAATATGATCGTTAAGCGACCACTTAGTGGCAAAAATAATACCAAGGTTTTTGGCTCTGACAGCTATATCGAGAACATGACCTTCCATTAAGTACAGATAATTAACGGGATTGATTTATTTTTAGTTTTAGTTTATTCAGACGTGACCAGGAAATCATAAGATTAATAGCATATTGTAATTAATATAATCTGCGGAAATAGATAGACGGGTGTATAATTTAATATCAATGCCACAGGGAAGAGATAAACAAAGTAAGGAATCCAAGAGATCATTAATAATGTAATGGACTTAAGCTTGATTCTCGAGGGCAAACTGAACAACAATTTAGTGTTACACTTGCCAAACTTGTTCAAAAACCTTGAAAAGTAAGATAATATGACTATAGATCTGTAGTTCGCAAACTGTGATGAATCGCCTTTTTTAAAAACAAGAATAATTCTCGCTACCTTCTAAGCAGAGAGGAAAATGCAAGTAAATATAGCTAAATTGAAATTAACCTTCAAGAGCTGTAAAAGAACCTATCTAGCAGTGGTGGCTCTTTAATGAGAGCAAGTGAGCAATTGCACCCCCTAGAATTATGAAACAAAACAAACCAAGCGGCGACTAACTGTGAAAGTATTTATTTATTATGTATATTATGTATTCATAGTTATTGACGAGGAACGTGGCACGCTAACAACGTACATGCACCGATCGTCGTCACAGATATAATGAGCAAAGCCCAACTGTTGCTCCGTTAAGCCATTAACATTACATTGAAGGTGGGGAGAACTGTATTTTGCCCTACTTCAATGTCGTATAATACATAGCGTATGAGCAAGTGGTCCAGTCTGCTCACGGCCGTTGTAAAATGAATTCCGTCTCTGCTTTAGAGAACAACGCGTTTTCGCGGTTAACGTATTATGAAAAAATCGCAGTAAAAAATCTTAAACGGCCGATGCCTCAATTATGTTTAGAAAATAAACAATCTGTTAAAGGTAAAGACGTTATAAGAAAATTCAAAATGGATATTTATCAGAAAAATGACTGGATTTGTGGGTGTGAAATTAAAAATACTTTGTTTTGTTTTCCGTGTCTTTTGTTTGGTGGTGAACCGTCTTGGTCAAAGAACGGAATAAGAGACTTAATTCATCTTAGTGCTAAAATTATTAAACATGAAAATTCCGAAGGGCATTTGAAAAATATATTTAGTCTAAGAATGTTAGGAAAAAATAACATTCAGAATGTTTTAGATTCATCATATAGAAAAGCAATTCAACAACACAATGAAAAGGTAACAAAAAATAGACATATGTTAAATTTCATAATAAATTGCATTAGATTTTGTGGCGCGTTTGAACTGGCACTTCGGAGTCATGATGAACAGCAAACGTCGAATAACAAGGGCATTTTTCGGGAATTGATCAATTTTACGGCAGAATTGGATAAATCGAGATCACATCAGAGCAGCACCGGTATTTATGGGATTATCAAAACCTAACAGAATGAGCTGCTTGATGCAATGTTGAACATGTATCATGAACAAGTTGCCAGTGAAATTAAAGCAACCGACTTCATATCTGTGATAGCTGATGAAACCACAGATGTGTCCAATCAGTTTCAGTTGGTGGTTGTTTTAAGATATATTGTGAACGCGAGACCGGTCGAAAGATTTTGGAAATTTCTTCTGCCTAGTGAACATAATGCTAATTGTTTATCTGCCTCCATCCTTAACGAAATTAGTTCGCTTGTTGATGACCCAGAAAAACTGATTGCACAGAGCTATGATGGGGCAGCAGTCATGAGTGGTGCTATTAACGGCGTGCAAAAACATGTCCAAGACCAGTATCCAAGGGCTAATTTTGTACATTGTTATGCACATCAGACAAATCTAATTATGTCACATGTTACATCGAGCAGTCGTAATTGCAGAATTTTTTTTGCCAATCTGACGGGATTATGTACATTTTTTCTCCACTTCACCACAACGAGCTGCATGATTGGAAGAATTCCTTCAGAGAAAAAGCTTACCTCGTTCTTCAAAAATAAGATGGAACTTCAATTCTAGGACAGTGAATACAATATATGAGCACCGAGAAAAAATAATTGAAGCTCTAGAACAAATCGAGGGAGAAGCTAGTTTACAAACTACCATTCATCAAGCTGTTGCCAATTTGCGAATTTTAAAGGAGGAAAATTTTATCTATTGGTTAACTTTCTTTCATAAAATTATGCCACATGTGGACATATTGTTTAATCAATTACAAAATGTCAATACAGATGCATTAAAAATCAAGAATAATTTAGATAATTTTGAACGCGCTATTGGAAAAATTCGAAACGAAATCGGTGACACAGATAATCAGTTGGTTAAACAAAATGACCCAGAACTGACTCCTCGACCATCAAAGCGGCGAAGAGTAACTGATGGTAGCCAAAGACGGAGGGAAACTATTGAAGTGTGCGATATTATTTTGCTAGAATTAAAAACTAGATTTCGGTATACAGGCCACTTAATATTAGCAAACTTAATTTCTTTTAAACAGTTCTCCTCTTTTCAAAAAAATTTTTCGGAAGATTGCCTTAAAGAAGCAGTAAAATTTTATCCATGCCTCAATGAAAGCAGATTACGAACTGAATTAAGCGTTCTATATTCTAGAGAAGAATTTAGGCAAATTATAGAAGTCGGTGCTGTAGGTCTGCTAGGTCTTCTGCTGGATGGATTAAGCGACACCTTCAATGAAGATGTTAAGCTTTTAAAAATTGTCATTACAATCCCAATGACAACGTCCGAAGCGGAACGCCAGTTTTCACGGCTGAAGAGAATAAAAACTTTCCTGAGCAATATAATGAAAGAAGAGAGATTAAATGCCCTTACTATGTTATCTTGTGAAAAAGAATGTATAAATGATTTCCCAAACTTTAATGAAAAAGTGATAGAACTGCTCTGCAAGTCAAAGACACGTAAAATGGACTTCGTTTATCGTCAGATGTAATTAAACTGTGTAGTGTAATATTTACTATTCCCTCAAAACAAACTCTACACTGAACAGTACCTGTCTGGAACAGTACGTCGGTGAAATTTAAAGGATTGGGTAAGCGTTTTTATATTACACTTTTTAATTTTGACATTATGCACTCCCTACGTGAACCACCCCGACCCACCACTGCTATCTAGTATCTTTAATTTGAAATACTGAGAAACGCTGTCACATTGTTAACTAATTAGGTTATTATCTTTTCAATCAAGGTGTTAGAAACATGGTCAATGTGAAATGAAGGTATATAAGAATTTAAAATAAGAAATTCATTCAGAGAAAGAGATTTTAGTAAATGCATTGTTGATAATTTTGGCAAATTTATAAACAATTGCTTACGAGTCATTAAATTTTCTTTCTTCATGAAACATGTTTAATGCAGAATAATTTATCTTCCTTTCGTTGAACATATCTTCACAACTCCCTAAAATTCGATTTTACGTTACTTCTATTTTCAAGACAACTTTTGTAAACATATGATATTTGATTTTTAACAACTCTGCTAAGTTTACAAAATTCATTGTAATAATTTACGTTATGAGTTTTCTCCACTTAGGTCTATTATAATCTATCAATTTAAAATTATGCCTTATCTCGATATTAAACCATGGTGAATGAGAAAATGCGAAAGTTCATAATTCACATTTTGGTATTGATTTATAAAAAATCTTGAATAGTGTTGCGTAAAGGTATTCACAGTGGCACCAGCGTCATGAAATTTATTAAAAAAAGGCCAATCCTTGCGATCAAGATAATCATACAATTATAAACTATTGGATATGTTTAGAATGTCGCCTGGCTACACAATTTTTATATTTAATTCTCAAATTCAGCCCACCATCTTCATTTTGTATAATTCCATCTTATGAAACACTTAAACTTTCTTAAAAATGAGGTGCAAAACATTTATTATTCTTCTAAGTATAGCTTCCGTTAATCGCTATTCATTACAATATGATAGACTACTTTTCACTTTGTGAACTTAACACTCGTTTGATTCATCAAATTCTTAATAGATTATTTCCTTAAGTAAAAATTAAACGCCTTAAATCGTTTAAACATGTTTCTATATATATGAGGCATATCCATAAATTAAGTTCCAAGTCTGCTCTAAACAGCCTCATTACTAGAGACAGGCATTCTCGATCGGCTTAGACTGGTATGATGTTAAGTGCATATAATATACCGGTTGAAAAAATCTGACTAAGAAAATCCGAGGACGCTACGTAGGTATTTATCGACTGTGCGCGAAAAAATGGGTATTTATGTAAAAACCATAGTAAAAAATAAAAGACTGTGACTCACTATAGATGAAACTGCAAATATAAAATAAAATTCCATTGTATCGATCCTTGTACGGACAATTCCCTCCCAAGGATATCGCACCTTTATTTGTTAGTCTGTAAAAGACTGCAAGAAAGTAGCGTTGAAAGAACACTACGCGACTTTGAAATTTTACCAAAGCAAGTATCAATTATGGTTACCGATGCTGCCGCAGTTATGCATCGCATGGAACAATTATTAAAAGAAGTTCAGCCAAACTTACTACATGTTACATTTCTGCTTCATGCAGCAGACATTAAACGAAAATGTTCTCCCGATGTGGATGAACTAAGCGGTTTTCCTTAAATCTCCGAAACGTATTCGGCTCCTTCGTTCACAACGTCATGACATCCCGAAACCGCCGCAGCCAATTCTTACACGATGGGATAAATGGTTAGAGGCAGCATTTTATTATTTTAAACATTTGCAAAGACGGAGATTATTATTAGTTTAGTAGCTGAAAATGTGTAGTATCTGAATTGGCCACATACTTCCCACATATTTCACGATATTTGTTTTATGAAATTTTAACATAAATTCTACATCATAACAAATCGTGCGCAAGATAGGTTACAAAAATTCTCACTGACGAATTTAAGGCAAAGTAAATAGCAGCACCAATCTCATTCTTGAAGCGCTACAACGTTGGTAGTGTTGAATTTTTTGGCCGTATTGTGATGGTTTATAAAACCTGGATTGTACATATCACCCTAGAGAATAAGCTTCAATCGAAGCAATGACGACTTAATGGATCACCGAATCAAAATAATTAAATAGACTCTCCAGCCGAAATATTATGAGTATCTCGTTTTGGAACAGACATCGCATTTTCCTGGTGGATTTGATGGAACAAGGAATTAAAATAAACCCAGCTGCTTACTGTGCTACGCTACAAAAACTGCGAACAACCATAAAGAATAAAAGGTCAGGTCTTCTCAGTTCTGGAATTGTTTTGCTGTATGACAATCTACAACCACACGCCACTTTCACACTGAGAAACATGTAGTTGTAAAGAAAACAAAATATTTGTAGTTAACGTATTATATAAATATGCACTACAACTGTAGTTCAGTAACCAAAAACCAGTATTAAATCCAAATTTTTATAGTTTGGCATTGTTGTAGATGTTACAAACGTTTGATATGTAAATAAAACGATACTTTCGTTAACATGTTTTGGTAATACACAAAACAATTAGTAGTCAAATAGAAAAATCTAAATTTCAAATTTTACTATCCTAAAAGTAACATAAACCTTTATTTGTCGTATGAAGAACAACGTGCATTCGATTCTTTTCGAAGAACATTATGGAAACAATTAGTATTGCTTGCTATAAGTAATTAATACGACCAGTAGAAAAAATGAAACTGCAAGGACTGAACGTACCCGGCGTATGTTCAGCCCATCGACATCGAAAGGTAAAAAACGGATAACACAATAAAGAAAAATAGAAAGTACTTGTACTATTTTGATACATCAACTCTAAGAATTCTAAAGCCGTAGAATATCTTTCTTGCCACAACAACTTTTTATACTAGATATTTTACCATAACCGCATTGTACAAACAACCACTTTTAGAAACCACAATAATATCTATTTTTTACTACTTCTCGATAGCTGTCACTATAGTAACTATTTAGAACTTACTGCAAGTGAGAATTAATGAATATTAAATCTCATTCTTACATGTAAATGTCGACTTATGTGAGATTAAATGAGATTTAATATTCATTAATTCTCACTTGCAGTAAGTTCCAAATGTTAACTATATGTACAGAAAGTATAGAAATGAAAAGCAATGTCCGTCTTCGAGGAATGCCGTGCATTGAAAAGTTCCAACTAGAACGAAACGCGTCTGTACGTTTCCCGTTGATTGACTTGTTTTTTTCAGCAATAGTAACTATTGTTTGTAGTATCGCATATTACAATTGTAGTAACCTATACTAAATATGTTTCTCAGTGCACGAGCCCTTTTGAATAAATTAAAATAGGAAATGTTTTATACCCATCCTACAACTCCGATCCTGCACCAAATGATTACCATCTCTTTATTCGTCTTAAGAAATTTTTAGCTGGCCAGTAATACAGCACCGGTGATAAAACGAAAAGAATAGTTAAATATTGGATGAAACAATTGGACGAAAATTTCACAAATAGCGCCATACAAAAGCTTATGCCACGCCACGACAACTGTTTTATGATACATGTAGGCAAATAATAATAAAAAAATGGAATAAACAAAGTGCTTACAGTTTTAGTACTAGTCACAATTTAGTTTGTGGATCAGATCGGTTTGTATCATGCTTCGGACTAATTATACAAACTTATGAAATATATATTATAAATAAAATAACATGAATAAAATGTAAAAAAAAACATAACATTCACATGCACATGTGTATACTTATCAATTAAATACAAAACTTAGCACCCCCATCACTATAAATCTGTAATTAAAGACAGTCAAGCCACCCTTTATTGCACCCCAGCCTACCAAATCCATACAGATTAAAAATTACCCTACTTTAGGAATTCGTTTCAGGAATGGCGCACTATATACTCTAACAATTGAATCATCGACCTTCATACGTCTTTCTAGATACATACGTCAATTCTTTTATCGCCCAGAATAATTGTTTGCACCGTTTGCGAAAGGTAAAAGCTTGTGTATGCGCCAACAAACAAATTCAAATATTGTATAAATGTATTATCTAAAAGCATACTCAAAGCTCTTTGCAAAAGAGCAGTAACGGCATACATATGCATGTACTTGAAACATAAAATGTGTGAAAATTATCTGTTTATTCAAGGAAAAGTGTATGTTGCAATGTTTCTATCGTTTATGAAACAATAAAGCAATGTTATCGCTTCATCATTTTACCAAAAAACTCACGTACGCATTTGTATTGTATGTACATATTTTACACAATACTACTACAATATATACTATGACAATTACACAGGTCTGGAACCAAAAAGCTGCACGGGATTGTCACACTGTTTCTTGTAGATGTCTACTCACTAAAACCGGAAATATTACTGGAAAAATTCCATCTCGTCAGGTTTTCTTGCAAAACTCGTGTTTGTATTTGAAACGGGTATAAATAAGCGTATTGTCAAATTTGATAATGTCTCAACATAATAAATAAATTCAGTATCTTGGTTGCTGTATAAACCACACTCAGTTTACATATTGCATTTAAACGTGACTGTACTTATGTTTTTAGTTATATATTATGGCTCCAAGACGTTGTATTACTTCTCCTGACAACTTTTGTTTTCTTTGTGGTGCATACACTGTTAAAAGTCCACAAAGAAACATAAGTGATTTAGTGAAGAAGGTGTATTTTGCTTACATTAAGTTAAAACATGGGGATCAAGAAAAAGCCAGGGCTCCTCATGAAGTGTGCAGAAGATGCGAGGAAGATCTTCATTTGTGGTTTGAGGATGAAAAAGATTTCGTTTCAGTATTGCTATGATGCGGCGTGAACAGAAAAATCACAGTAACGACTTCTATTTCTGTTCGGTAGATGTGAAAAATAAAAAGAAAATATCTTACCCAAACCAAAAATTCAGCTATTCGCCCAGTGCCTTATAACTCTGAAATACCAGTTCCAGACCCACCTACCAGTTTCAATGATTACCTCCCCAGGACGAATTTAGTTCAGATTTTTTTTTCTCAGAGCGAGCTCAATGACCTGGATAGAGATTTAGGGCTTTCAAAAGATGCTGCCGAATTGCTGGGGTCAAGACTAAAAAATAAAGTGAAAATTCGCTAAATTTTTAACCAAAGAGGGAAATCTAGTTTTTTTGTAGTGATATTCATGGACTAATGAAGTGTTTTGGAATAGAATATGATTTATCTTAGTGGCGCCTATTCCTTGATTCGCCAAAAAGAAGCCTCAAAGCAGTCTTGCTGCATAAAGGGAAAATATATGCATTTGTATTTTGAAAAAAACTGTACGCGATGAGTAGGGCTGGGCGATACCGACGTTTTCGGTATCGGGCACCGATACCAATTGAGGTATCGATACTTAGCGATGTATCGGGTCTGTGCACGGTATCGATTCTGTGTACTGGAATCGGTAAAGTATCGATAGGTATCGATGCTTCGGAATCGATACTTTGGAATCGGTACCTTGGAATCGATACCTTGGAATCGATACCTTGATTCGATACCTAGGAATTAGTATTCATAACCCGTTTTCTAGGTATCGATTGTTTGATATGGGTTTCGAGAGACATAAAATTAATTTGCCGATTCTACCATATCTACGGTATGATTTTTTTTTGTAATAATTATAGTTATTATGTTTATGTTATAATATGGATATTTGCTACGCATAATGTAAAATTAAACAACATCCTTTAAAATATATACTATATTATATATATATAATAATATATATAATAATAATATATAATAATAATAATAATATATTGTAATGAGGCTTACCCATGTACATAAGGGGCCTAGAACAAAAATACAGAGTTAATATTTAAATTGTTAATTTAGAATAAGTCACTGTTAGAACTGCATTTTTCACGTGCCATATCAATAAAGTTAATTCCGCGTTTTTAATTGATCAAATTTGAATCACACATTTATTTAATTTATTGTTATCATTCACATAAGTCATTTTCAGATACATTTTTATTTTACCGAAAATATTTAACTTAATTGATTGGAATTATATGTCACATATTATGGTCATAGCTGTACCTAATTTGAATCAGATAAAGCGGGAATTATCCCAAATGCAAATAGGTATTTAGCGGAGATTTAACATTCAAAATACATTTTTATCAATTGTAAAATTAAAATTATAATTTATGTGAAATGTCAAAACGATTGGGAATAGTAATTTATTTTATTTTGATAAAATAATTAACGAGATTAAATTAAATATAAACAAACATTCAAAATAAGACGCCTGGAGATTCGACAAAAAAAACAAGAGAGAGTTAGCTTGGGGTAATTAAAAATGGTACAACGCGTCGAATTTTTATAAAATTGTGTTGCCGTAATTAAGTGATTAAATTGAAAATAATACAAAGGTATTTTTAATAATATAAAATATTACTAAAAATCTGGTGTGAAGAACACAAATGCAGGTTCACTATTAATATGAGTGAAGGCACAAACAAAATGCAGTTTTCTAGAGAGATTGGCTGTGCTAACCTTTGGAAGGGCGTCGTTACTTCACATTAATTATGTGGACGGTATGCGAGGTACTTCGGCTGTCTGACAACAGGTAGCGCCGAATTTACTTCTGCGCTCGGTCTGGATAATTACGGTGATAGGGCGAGGTGGTTCTTTTCTGTGAATGTGTCTGGAAATATCCTTTCTCCAGCAAGGGCGTACCGATGAGCTTGTAGAAAAGCGAAATACGTATCTACGTCTCTGGGGATAGGATATATTCGGACACGTTCACAGAAAATATTAATAGTGAACCTGCATTTGTGTTCTTCACACCAGATTTTTAGTAATATTTTATATTATTAAAAATACCTTTGTATTATACAAAACTGGTGGGGTTTACCTACTCATGTATGTTTCAATTATTCTGATAAATTGAAAATATATTAGCTAAATCTTACCTAAGACATATCCTACAAACATCCTTACCACCAAGCATCGTTTTTACGAAGATTACTCCTTCCCAGACTTGCCTGAGCGCGGAGAACGAAAATTCCAGCTTCGCAGGGACGCTAACCGAATTTTGGAAGGATACAAGCCTTTCTCCTACACCTGAACCCGTTTTTCCTGTATATAAAGACTCAAATATCCATCGACCATCCAGAGACCTCAACCATTATCAACTTGAGTATTTATTTATCTATGTCCTAAAACATAAAATTATTAATTTCTACATGTTGAAAATAATCGTTAATATTTCATATAGATACTAAAATTGTTAGCATTTAGTCCATATACAGTTAAAATCGAAAAATACAGTTCTTTTCAAGTTGAATTACAGTAACATAGAGTATATTTGAGCTTTTGCTGTTTTATAAAAATATTTAACCTTACTTTAATAATAATATCAGATCACGTGACCTTTCATGCTTATGTTATTCTATAATGTATTTAAACTTACCTTTTTGCTTTGAGATTCTGATTAAACCAGTGATATTTACAATTTATCCTCTTGTTTTATTCTTGTAATTAACATCGGAAAGTCTTTCACTTCGTATAACTTGTTTTGAAAACTTATGCTATATTCAATCAACGTACCGAACCTACATATACGTTAATTTTATCACCATAAAGACTGAGCTAGCCAACATTTTGATTAAAATACGCATAAAGCATTTAGTAATATGTTTAGCACTAGAAGGAGGCCTACATAAGTTAAGTATAAATTATTTATTATGTTTTACTAATGTTCGAAATTGTATACTGGTGTCAACCGAAAATACAAAACTTAACGCCATCTATATGTACATTTAGGACTACACTAGTGCAGATATTTAAATTATATTATATTTTTCGGGCAAATTAATTATTACTTTAAGATTTAATTACCCATATTACTTTAAGGCCTAATCACCTTTTAACAAATTGACGAACCAACGTGAGGCCTATTTTACATTACAGCTTCACTGTAAATTTTTTATCTGGCTTTATTTTAAATACCAGCTTCACTATATTTTATAATTTGGTTTGGTAATAATTATTACGACCTAATGGACTTTTAACAATATATATATATATATATATATATATATATAACTTATTAGTAGCTTATTAACTTAAATATCAATAAACTAAAAACTTAAAAAGTATTCATACATTCCTAAATAATCCAATTCTACTGATTGTTTACTCAAGTTTTCATATTAAATAGCAATTTTGGCTTTACCTTCAAATGTGCTTCATATTTTGAAGACAATTGAAACATTATAATTCATATTATTCAAAGACGAGTTGTTACAAGTTTATATTTTGTTGCAGGTCATCCTCGCTTTTTCAATCAATTATCATGTGGTCTAGACATTGTATCGATGGCGGGTGAGTGGTTAACAGCAACCGCAAACACAAATATGTTTACCTACGAAATAGCTCCAGTTTTTATTCTCATGGAAAATGTTGTGATGACCCATATGAGAGAAATAATTGGAAGTAACTGGATCCATGGAGATTCTATTCTCGCACCAGGTAAATGATTTTCTTAGTTGTTGCGACATATATCGTACAGCAATTCAATATGAACAAGCCTAAATTAACGTTGGAATAAATAATGCACACCCAGTACAATTTTCAAAATATCCTTTAAATTAAACATGTTTGTACTGAATAATTTAATGTTTCTTTTGTTATTATTGTGATTAAAACGGTTTAATAAAACAATTTGAAACATACTTGAGTGGGTAAAATCACACCATTTTTTGTTTTAAAAAAATGTTGAGGTTTTACACACTCAACTATGTTTCAAATTGTTATGTACGCTGTCGGAACTGTCCGATTGATTGTCGAGATACGTTAATACAGTTTCCGTCGCTTGCGTCTGTAGAAACCACTTGAAAGTCTTACACTTGTCATGAGGACGGCGATGGTTTGTTTGGCTTTCGTGATGTTGACATTAATTAATGAGCTGCGTTGAATGATCATCTATGCTGTCTTTCATGACTTGATAGTATGTAGCAAGGAAGTTATTTTTATTAATCTTATCTATCCCATTAATATGGACTAACGAATCTGTAACAAAACGAAACAGATGTCAATTTTTATTGTTATTAAAAATGTTTTTGTTGTTCGATTTATACATAGTTGCATAAAATCAAAATAATATTTAAGTAGAAAGCAAGAAAAACATTAAGAATTGCATTATTTTTCTCATATGTCAAACTCACAAGTCTTTTTGGTCATCCTTACAATAATGAACTACTGGGCACTTCTTAAAATTTAAAAATGAAGCTCATTTATTAATTATTAAAATGTTAATCATCCAACAATATTGATAATATTTAATAGGAACAATGAAATAACTGTAACTGTTCGAAACTAAACTAAACGATTTTTCAAAATTTTTAAAGACTTAAAGGATTAGTTTCAAAGGGGAAAAATGGCATTAAGTTCGATGTAATCCTTTCAAAAATAACTATTTAGTGTAATATTACTAAAACAGTGTTTTTGGCATAGTAATAATCCCATTCTTTTTTTTTCTTAAAATGCCATTCAAAAGACAAAATTTAAAAAATCAGTTATAATTGAAAACACCTCATGAAATCGATTGCATTGATTATATCTATTATAAAAAAAAATTATTCTGTGGGATATATATATATGCTCAATGACATGGAAACTGCAATACCATGAAGTGTTGCGAATTTTTTGACCAAACTTGGTAGAAACGTATAACTAGTCAAACGTAATAATGATTAAAATTTTGTTGCGATATATCAAGTGGTCATGGCACTTCTGACACTTCATTCCGTTTTCGCTGACATTAATGTGTGGTGTATTTATTGTTTGTTTCAAATTTATTTCAACGGTTTTGTCTTATTATACCTTTGTTTAATGTGTTTAGATAGTTTTATTATGCCTAGAGTGCGGCAACGTGGAAATTATCGCCAATTAAGCGAATTCGACAGAGGTCGAATTGTTGGTTTGCGAGAAGGTGGTTTTTCATACAGGGAAATTGCAAATCGCCTTAACCGGAACCAATCCACCATTATGCGCTGTTATCAATCATGGACTAGGGAGGGTCAGGAAAGACGCCGAAGAGGAACCGGAAGCCGAAGAAGAACTAATGGGATACAGGACCGCCGCCTTCGCCTAATGGCACTAAGAGACAGGTTCTCCAGTACCAGATCAATTGCTGACGTGTGGTTAGGTAATCAAGGTCGTCCAGTAACCCTTCGAACCGTTTATCGCCAAATTAGGGGTTTCGGCTTACAATCTTATCGTCCACATCTTGTGTTACCACTTACGGCTCAACACCGACAGCAACGTTTGGAGTGGCGTAGATTGCGAATGCATTGGATAGTGGAGTGGCATAAGGTGGTGTTTAGTGATGAATCTCGATTTTGTCTAGGGATGCATGATGGCCATATGAGGGTCAGACGAAGACGTGGGGAACGTAGTGATATTCAGTTTTCCGTTGAAAGGCATGTGCATCGAGCAGTGGGTGTTATGGTATGGGGTGCTATAGCATATGGGAGTAGGTCTCAATTGGTGTTCATCCAAGCCACCATGAACGCCCAGCGTTATATTGATGAGGTGGTAGAACCCCATATTCTTCCATATCTTCAAATGCTCGAAGACCCACTTTTCCAGAAGGATAATGCCCCTCCCCACGTAGCGAAAATTTCTATAAATCGCTTCGAAGAAGCTCATGTCCAATATCTTGCCATAGCCACCCAAATCCCCCGACCTCTCGCCAATAGAACATGTGTGGGACATTATGGGACAAAAACTTATGAATTTAGCCAATCCCCCGCAGACACTAATAGCTCTCCGGCATGAATTACAGGTTGCTTTTGACTCCATATCCCAAGAAGATATCGACCACCTAGTCGAATCAATGCCACGAAGAGTGAGGGAGTGTGTAACTAATAGGGGCGGCTCGACACATTATTAATAAAAATTATGTTAAATTGTGTTAATCTTTTGTTTTTTTTCTTTTAAATTTTAATCAATTATTGCCTTTGAATAGTTATACGTTTCTACCAAGTTTGGTCAAAAAATTCGCACCCCTTCTTGGTGTTGCAGTTTCCATGTCATACAGTAAATGAGGGTCAAAAACAAGTATGATAATGTTTTAGGATGCCATTAACAAACTCTCGAGTATATGTAATTCCAAAAATCCCTCTTATTCTAACGGAGTTCATAGTTTTTTAATTAAGTTTGTGTCTGACGACTTACATGTTGATTACGATGTTTGATATCGTTATTTTTATATAGAATCTAAAGCAGTTTGTAATTTGCAACCTTCGTTTTTCGCAAAGTATGTATTAAGTATTCACCGTCCTTTGTGCATTTACATTTTCGGTGTTAATATGTAACTTGTCAAAACCAGTACGAATAAATCTGAAAATTTCCAAGAGAGATTATACAAATTTAGAATTTCAGGTTTAATTTTATTTAGGTTTCTACATAGTACCCTCTTATCTCAATATATATTTCACAACGAAGGTATAGTGATTGGAAACTATTATAATAATCACATTCCGGAATTACTTTTGACTTACGCATTACCTTCGTTTGAATCGCGGGATCATCCTCAAAAAAGTGTCCTTTTGGAGGTAATGTTGTTTTACATAATTAAAAATAATCTGCTAGGGCTAGGTCTGGAAAATACAGTGGGTGGTGGATCACTAATACCTGACGCTTGACCAAGAACTGTAAAATAATTATAACGGTATTAGCTGATGCATTGTCGTGAACCAATTACCAGAAGTGCTAAACTATTTTCTAACTCCTTAGAAATAAGTTACTGAACTAACCGTTTGGACAGGAGGTACAAATTCATTACAAATTAATCCTGAAGAATCGATAGGCATTGTCTTCACTTTTAAATTTGTTTACAAAATATGATATTGGTTCACCAAAAGCTACTCACCTTGCGTTTGCAAGTCGTACATCAACATCATGTTTCATTGCCCGTAACTAACTGGTGTTCATTTAAAAACGTCATCAATTTACCTGTGATTTTTTAATGGAATAAGAACGGATAAATGAAGTCGTAACTTCGTCCTTTTAATTGTACACTTAACATTCGTCAAAATAATTTGACAAGCAAGGTAACCTGCTTTAGCGTTTCGTTACACGTGTGTTTATTTCTTTAATTCTTTCGTTTTATCACCTTTTAACGCATTTCGTAAAAATGAACTGTTTTCATAGTTAAACAAAGAATTGTTGTTGGTGTAACCTCGACGTACAATTTGCTGCATGGTGTTTTCTATAGAGCAAAGAACTTTCTTAGTTGAAAGTTACTTTCGTAATGGCACCCGTGTTGACGGAAAATGGGTTTATTCTGTTCAAAATTGCTTAAAAGAATTTCAAGCACAGTTTCCAAATTTTGCTATTGACTACATGCAGTTTAAAAAAAAATAGATAGAACCGTAAGACTGTTTCATGAAACTGATAGCATTCTACGAAAAGCTGGTAGTGGAGCACAAAAAAAAACGTACCAAAGAAGTTGTTGCCAGTACTAAACAAATAAATGGATGATGCATCGAAAACATCTATTGGGCAATTAAGTCAACAGGTTAATCGCTCCATCGAAACCACTCATAAATTTTTACACAAAGACTTAGAATTCCATCCTTACTACGGTACACGAATTGAAACCAGCAGATTATGCACGATGTCTTGAGTTTTGTAACTGGGTAGTTAATAACGTTGTCAATAATGTGGAATTATTACAAAGAATGATTTGGACTGATGAAGGCATGGTTTCACTTAACAGGTTTTGTAAATTCCCAAAACATGAGAATTTTGAGCCATGTAAACCCACACGAAATAATCCAACAACCGCTACATACTGAAAAAAAGGTGTCTGTGTTAGCTTTTGGTCACAAGCGAAGATTGGGCCAATATTTTTTCAAGATAAAAAAAATATACTTCTGATTCTTTACAATGTTTATTGATTTTATGTAGAATAAATGCTGAACGATACTGAACAGAAATTTTAGGACTATTTATTGAACAACTGGATGATATTGAATGCCAGAATTGATAATTTCAACAAGACAGAATTGTAGAGTTGAAACATTGGACTTGCTGAGACAATTTGTTGACGATCGCCTAGTTAGTCGATACATATAACTTCTGTGACCTCCATGTTCATGTGATATGACACCATGTGACTTCTTTTTATAGCCTTACATAACAAATAGCATTTCTGAAACACCTGTGAATAATTTAGCTGACTTGCAGCAAAGAATTGAATAAAAAATTGTTGAAATTAATGCTAATCCAGCGTTCTTGGACAATGTCGGAAATTTCTATTGCATCGAGTATTGAAATACATAGAAGCCAGTGGTCAACATTTCCAGCAATTAATGTAATTTTTAATTAAATAAACTGAATAATGACATTTACATTGAGTTTTTAATGTTTCTCAATTGATCGATGAAAGATATAAGACATACCTCAAATTATTTTACAAATTTCATATGCTACTTAATGACGTTTTTAAATGAGCAGCCCATATGATATTTATTAAATTTTAATCATTGTCTAAAGTTTAAACAAAATCACTAAAACAATTTACTCAAATTTTCTTCTGTTCACGAGTCAAAGAGTGCGAAACGAAACATGAACAAATTTTAAAAACGTCGCGAGCCGTCATTAATAGTGACAGAAGATGTCTTTACTAATATTTAATTGTTTAGCAACCGCAGGAAGAGCTGGTCAAGAATCATTGGGGAGTAATGCAGTCACTAATTGTTTTGTAGACTGACGACCACTTGCATTGTCTTCCAACGATTACCAATGACGCGTGGTGGTACACCATTTTCATCATTTAGTTCGTTGTGTACTTCCTGTCGATGAATGGCGCCATTTGTCTCTTTACGAAAAATCGGGCAGGAAACTTTCATACTATCTAGATGACCTTTCAATCGTCGATTCGCCATAATTTTTTCTGGGGAATAAAAACCAAAGAAGCAGTATTCTCATTGCGGTTTAAGTTTTGTGTCCATTTTGATAGTTGTTCTTCATGACTTTTCCGAGAAGCAGTATTACTCTCACATTTCAACAATTTATACCAGCAGTCATTACAATAATATCTATATTTCTATTCCATTTTTGCACTTATAGGACTTATCAGACTAATCGGACTGCACTTAAATAAACAGATTAGCTTTTCATTGCCTATGCAGCGTCATAAGTATTATGGCACATTCATCAAAGTATATTTTCATAAATTCTACATCTTTTTCCTTATGAAGCCTTTCCGATTATTTTATAATAACACTTCAAACTTCCTAATATATTTTTACTCATTTTGTAAAGTGTCTTTTCGTTGCGAATTTACGTACAACAGAACTGGCCTGAAATCTATAACGCGTAGTACTCAATGTGCAACATATTTACCTGATTTTCTAAGAAGTACAAATTAGAGGATAGTTATGACTCGTACGATCTTGTGTTGCTAATTGAAAACATTTATAAATAATACTAACACTTTATTAGCCAACAAAAGCGAAAAATGTCCATTCACAGACAAATTACAAACTTAAATAGATGCAGAATGTAACTATAACTGAACAAATACTAGAAGCTAATACAAAACAAAATACTACGCAAAAAATACTCATAATCTCAGTTTTAAAAAAGGGTCTAGATAATATCACGTTGTTCATCATATGACACTATTGCTAAAATAGTTTTACAATTATACCTAATGTGTTCGACGAACAGGTTGAATGAATCGATCCTAAGATTTAACTGTGATCTAAAACGTGGACAATCTATTTTGTTTTTAAGTTAATTAAGCAGAAACATGCACCGTCTTATTGAACTCTATTAATAAAGAAATGAAAAAATGTTAATAAAAGATATACATATATATTCTATACCTTCTTTAGTATGTAAGCCATTACAATTAAGATAAACTCAATATGTCTCTACTACTATTTTGTGTATTATAAGTTAAAAATTAGTATCTACTTTTGGCTTACATGTAAATTAAACTAAAAGTAGTGTATATTAAAAATAGATAATACATATGGCAAGGTAAGAAAATTATAAAACAATTTATCCTCTTTATCAACTTCAAAATCTAGTATATATTCTAGAATCAGTTTCGACTAAATGTTGTCAGCTAAAATGTATAAAATATATATCTTACATCTTACGTACAATCTATAATGTAGAATATATTGAATACTCACACTGCTAACTTCGTCTTTCTAGGTGGATCCATATCCAATCTGTATGCCTTCTTGGCGGCTAGACATAAAATGTTTCCCAGCTATAAGGAGAAAGGAATTGCTACCATTCAAGGACAATTAGTAATGTTCACTTCTGATCAGGTAACAAAAATATTAAAGTACAACTTCAATAATATTTAATATTTAACTAACGAAACTTGTAATACGAAGATGGATCACTAATTAGTGGGCCTGACGAAAGAAGGCAACACTAAAAAAACCTCGTTTGCTTTTTGAGTTAGCAATCCTTCAAAACATAACTGCCAAAATTTGTGTTCATTTCGATCGTAAGCACAAGTTTGCTTATGAAAGAAATGAACGCAAATTTAAGCGCTTTCGCTGTGGAAGCATTTTTCGCGCACGCTTCCAGCTTGCCCCTCGTATGGCAGTTCCAGATCGAAAAAGCATAACATTATGGGCATCGAACTTTAGAGCAAGTGGTTCTGTGTTAAAAAAGAGCGGAAGAAGGTCGCGCAGCGCTCGCACTCCAGAAAACATTAAGACTCCAAAGCGGTCTGCTTGCAAACGTGCTGCAGCTCTTCAGCTGTCTGATTAGAGTGTGCATCGAATTTTACACCTAGACTTGAAATATCATCCTTAGAAAATGGTCGTTGTTCACGAAATGTCTGAATGTGTTTGGCAAAATCGAGTGACGTTGTGTGAAAGCATTCTCGAAAATGTGTCAAATGATGCTGTGGTTTTCCTTAGTGATGAGACACATTTTCACATATCGATATGTGTGAATAAACAAAACTATCGTTATTGGAGCGCACAAAACCCTCGGGGACTCCATGAAATGCCTCTGCAGAGTGAATGTGTTACTGTTTGGTGCGCGATTAGCAGTGTTAGGATCAAGAGGGAGTAGTGACAGTGACCGTAAACTCGGATCGATACGTTCAAATGATTCAGACTTTTATGTCAACAAGACTCAATGCGCTGCAGATTCAACAGGAAGTATGGTTTCAGCAGGACGGGATCATTGCTTACAAGCAGGAGATATTTCTAAGAGCTGAGACAGTTATTGCAGGACGCTTGTTGTCTTTGCTAGGTAACATCCCCTGGCCAGCACAATCTCCAGACTTTATCCTCTGTCATTTTTTCTATGGGGGTTTCTTGAGGCTAAAGTTTACAAACATCGACCGGGGACTCTGCCAGCCCTACGACATGCTATACAAGAAAAGATTTCTCGTATTCCTCAAGAAATGTTGATTAGAGTAATGGCAAACTTCCGAACTCGCATTCGGCAATGCATTGATAACGAAAATGAAACTTACATGTAATGTAACTTCCCATTCTGTAGATTTCATTCATGTTACTTTGTACCATCGGTTTTTTCTTCAACCTTTGAATTAGGGAGGGAGTTTTGCCGCACCTGTATAACAGGTAATTATCGCCTTTCTTTCAGCATAGTATTTTGCAGGAATATTAATATAATTAACTAATACGTTTTTGTATATACCCATGCGCGTCTGCGCCCAACATGCCTTGCACGCTTTTAGGCGTCATTTACAGGGGTATCATCTGTCTGTGTGCTGAGCTACAGAAGTTTATAATCTTTAAGAAAATTGAGTAACCCGCCGATTGTGAGATATGATCTTAATTCGATTCTTGAGTGCAAGAAATTTGACAGCAGCGGAAATTCACCGTCAGATTTTTGAACGGGACAGGAAAGGGATTTTGTTAGTATATTTTATGCTGCGAGGCACAGCGATCGATTCTAATGCGTATTTCGAGACGTTAAGAAAACTCCAGCGTACCGTACCGTACAAAATAAACGGCGTGGTCTTCTGTCTTCCGCTCCATGACAATGGAAAGCCACATGTTTCTGCACAAATGCAAGATCTAATCAAGTCTCTTGAATGGGAATAATCTTCCGGTGTGATCTTGCTCCATGACAATGGAAGGCCACATGTTTCTGCACAAATGCAAGATGTAATCAAGTCTCTTGAATGGGAATAACGAGAGCATCCACTTTACTGATTTTCACTTGTTTCGGTACTTAAAGGAGTTCCCTGGCGGTCAACGATTCGACAACGACGAAAAAGTTAAAACGACAGTCATGCATTGGGGTTCTTCACAGGCTCTTGATTTCTTTGACATCGGAATTCAAAAACTTGTTGAACGGTATAACAAATATTTGAACAAAAATGGAAGTTATGTAGAAAAGTAGATGAAAGTATGTAAAATGTGTAAATAAATATATTTTAATATTTACATTATTTGTCTTCTTATTCAAAAACGGTACGGAAAATAATAATTAGTTCTTTCGGCTTATTTTACATGTTTTATTGTGTCCATTTTTCAAATAAAAGATTGTGTTAAATAAAGAAATTCAACTGAACTTAGTTTTTTCCAAGGCCTTATAACTATACTTGAAGATTAATAAATCGCTGAACAAAAACGTTGTCTTTGAGGTAATCCGCGAGAAGTATTTTGTAAGTAGCCTGTAAACAACAAGGATGATTGTGTAAATAATTTTTAAGGATACTTCTAGTAGTACCACAAGAGAAATCTAGTTCTGGCTACAAGTGTCGTACAGAAGTTTTGACGTTCCAATTATTTGTCTCACCTCTTAAACGGTTAGTTAATTTCTAATCATTAGCCTACCATTGCTTTTTCTGCGATCCGCACTTCTCATTCCGTAAATAACAGTAATAACAGAGAATAGACGTACTAAAAAGATCATATGAGTTAGCTTCATCCAGAAATTCAAAATCAACCCATTCATCATTTATTTTCTGGCATTTATCTAATAAATTTTAACCGTATATAGTTTGTGTTTGTTAAATACGAAAGCATTACTTATTCACAAATTTCCACAAATACGTACTTAAAAAATATTCTCAACTTGTCAATTTAATTTATAAATGACAGTTGAAACATTCTGTAAATTGCTTTACATGCACGAGTTTAACTCAGACATGTCTGCTATGTCTTCGTTTATGGTCGACCCTGAAAAAACATTTATGGCTCAGTCGTTATTAAATATTAAGAGAATAAGTTGCAAAAGTGTAAAGCACATCAATCTATTGAATAGGTGAAATTACAAGTCTAAAATAAAATTGGCAACGATTTACCCAAAAGAATATTATGATAAAGTATCATTCCAAGATATACTTTTTGATTACAATGCGGATCACCACATACAATCGTTGTCTTGTCCTCCACAAAAGAACAGAACAACTTAGTGTAGTCTCTCGACTGATTTCAACTGTAGTAGTTAAAGTATTAGTTGTAAACATTTATATTTACTATATTAGATACAATTTCAAGTTAATCCTAAATAAAGAAAAATATAGAATAATTTAAGAGAAGATAAAATTTTAATTAAGAATCAAATTGAATTACAAGCTTAATTACCAATTCATTTATAATTTTTAATTGTATATATATTATTCCATATGGCCATTTATTACAGCCTTATTAATAGAGCTGAGGATGTTTGCGGTACGGCAGGACCGTATGTAGTGCATCCCCACATTTAACTATTTATCTAAATATTCTCTGAAATGATTTGCCGGATCTCATAAATTAATAGAGTGATATTTTAGTATGCACTGGATATTGTTATTATACAAAATCATAATAGCCATTTGTATTTATGGATCATAAATAATAATACGCATGTATTTGTATTTGGTTGTGAATTCAATTTAAACTTAAAACGAATCGTAATATTTTAACGACAAGCCGTCCTTACAATACATGCATTCGAGACAAAGTGTGCAACTCTACGAATAACTTCCATAATTGATCGAAAATGGACATTTTGGAGCTGAAGTAAAGCCCCTATTCTTAGAAAATTTTATTACTGTCGTTAAGAACTATTATTATAAACAACAAAGGCCTTTTATTAGTGTTGAAGTTTTAGTTTCATTGAATTTCCATGTTGTAAGTAGTCAATTGTAAAGTGTTCATTCATGAAGTTAGAAGTTATAACTTATAACTTCATTCACCTAGTTCAAGTAGGTAGTATATATAAAATATATGCAAAATATGTGCTGCCAGGCTTTGAAAGGCTGTGTGACAAGATTTTAATAAATCGAGGTTTCTTTTGTTTTCGTAGCTTTTATTGCATTTGGTTATAAAAATAATATAATAAATAGTAATAAACACAGCTTCTAATCTAGTAATATATTATCAGAATGTGTTTTTCTGGATTTCAGTTAAATTTACACCTTGTTTTAGAATATTGTGAATGAACACTTTACAATTGACTACTTACAACATGGAAATTCAATGAAACTAAAACTTCAACACTAATAAAAGGCCTTTGTTGTTTATAATAATAGTTCTTAACGACAGTAATAAAATTTTCTAAGAATAGGGGCTTTACTTCAGCTCCAAAATGTCCATTTTCGATCAATTATGGAAGTTATTCGTAGAGTTGCACACTTTGTCTCGAATGCATGTATTGTAAGGACGGCTTGTCGTTAAAATATTACGATTCGTTCTAAGTTTAAATTGAATTCACAACCAAATACAAATACATGCGTATTATTATTTATGATCCATAAATACAAATGGCTATTATGATTTTGTATAATAACAATATCCAGTGCATACTAAAATATCACTCTATTAATTTATGAGATCCAGCAAATCATTTCAGAGAATATTTAGATAAATAGTTAAATGTGGGGATGCACAACATACGGTCCTGCCGTACCGCAAACATCCTCAGCTCTACTTATTAATATAAAAGCTTTATATCAGTCATTAATATTTTTGCTTTCTCCGATAAAAACAATACATACATCATTTACAGACGAAACATTATTAGTAAAAAAAATTAAATCAGTTTTCAGTTTCTTACTATATTTTTCATTCATAATTAAATTTTTACTAGGAACTTAGTTATTTGTTGTTATTTCTTTTTATTTAATAAACGTAATATTATGAGAAAAATATAACAAAACTACCAAATCTCTTGAATAAGCTCAAGTTACTCTGAAGTAGGTCATCTTATTCTCTAAAAGTTTTGTAATACGACTACATGAATCTGAGCTACTCGTAATGTAAATTTTTCACTTTAACACAAACTAACTTTTAAATTAACATCCACTTAATAAGATGTTGTTACGCATATCAAATATGTATTTTTTTATTATTACAATAAATAAATTAACTCAAAATTAACTCACGACTAATGTCTCTAATATAGTTTCTATAATTTTTGTATTTTCTAAAAAATTTTGATTTTATCTAAACATAATCTAATATCTCACTGCAATTTTGACGTTTCTGGCGAAAAACCCGAAAGTTAATGTCAAGTTTTATTAAACAGATTTTCTTGAGTCTTTAAAGTTACAGTTCAAGCATATCATTTAAGTTTTAATTACGACATTGTTAATTTTTTTGCGTGTATAGAATTTAAGTTAATAAAGTTTAAATTCGAAATCATGAACCGACCAGATCATTTAACTAATCATGAATGTGTAAGAGCTTCCACTTTGTTAGAAGAAGAAGATACAATGCGTTATGTAGCTAATTTGCTGGGCGTTAGCCATTCGACAGTCAGGCGAATGGTTAGACGATAGGGAAACCGGATCGCACTCGAGAAGACATGGGCAAGGTAGAAAACGACTCACAAGTGCGAGAGATTTTCGTTTTTTTGCAACTGCAAGCTTTCAGAAATAGGCAAATAACAAACACAGAACTCAGTAACCAGTTTGAAGCGGTCAGAAATGTCAGAGCTTCTGCTTTAACAGTAAGGAAAATGTTTGAGGGAAGCAAGATTGAATAGTAGTGGGCCTGGAGTTGGACCTTTACTTACCGCAGCACACGGACTATAACGTTTGAGATTTACAAGAAATCATACAGATTGGACAGTTGAAGATTGGAAGCGAGTTTTGTTTTCAGACGAGACTAGAGTTACAAAAATGTTGTGGAGAGCTATTTGCTTTGACGCCTGCACAGAGTTAATCCCTATTCGCCAAAAGTGAATGAATACCTGTTGCACCATTTATAGGGAACAATTTCATTTTCATGCAGGATAATGTGAGCTAGACAAGTTTTGGATTACTTACAAGAGGTCAATATTCAAGTCATGGACTGGTCACCACGAAGTCAAGATTTATTTACTAGCTCTTATTAATCTCCAGAAATTGTAAAAAAATATTCTTTTCAAGTGCGATAACATTCCCCAAGAAGTAATCCAAAATTTGATAGTGAGCCTACCACGGCGAATACAAGCAGTTATCAGAGCTAAGGGAGGTCTCGCGCGTTATTACCTTTTATTTTTCGTTCCATTTATTTTTCGTTTTTAGAATTTTTTAGGATTTCCAATAATATCGTTTTGTTTCTGAATTTGTAATTGAATATAATTTATAATTGTTTTGATAAGTTTATATCTCTCCATTATCTCCAGTTCAATTGCTTTATGGTGATGTTAAAAATTAATTCACCAATCAAACAATTTTGTAAAAATTATATCGAATTATTTGAAGAGTGTGTTAAATATTTAAATTCTAGCATAAACTCAAGAGTGGCGATTAAATGCTTGTAATACTAAATAATATCCATTATTTAGAAAGTATTAAAAAAAGGTAATCTTAAAACAAGCTCTGAAATCACCCCTTAATTTATAATATTTTATAGTATGTATATGCTTATAATAATAAATACAAATTTGAAAAATAATTTTAGTTAAAATATATACATATATCGTCAGTAGAGAATGCAAACCAAAACACGAAGCAAATTAATAAATATATGTGTACGTTCTTCAATTTTTCACGACTTTCGAAGCATTATAAATCTCTCACGTATGCCATGTAATAAAATTTTAGAGCCACTATTCAGTGAAATCGTGCGCTTCTGTGTGCGGTTTAGGAACAGACAACTGTGTGATGGTACCTTCTGACCTACAAGGCCGTATGATTCCTGCCGAGCTGGAGCGTCTAATCCTGGACCGGAAAGCAAAGGGTCACATCCCCTTTTTCGTCTGTTGCACTTCGGGAACCACGGTACTTGGTTCTTTTGATCCTATAAATGAAATAGCGGATATCTGTCAGAAATATGACTTGTGGCTACATGTTGATGTAAGTATAAGTAATATTCTTTGTTCTTGTGACACATTTCAACAACGTTACATGCTACAAATCGCAAATATTGCCAATAGAAATTGTATTCGTATATCAGAAACATTTCTTTAAAGAAACTCAAAATGAAATTGAAATTTTTGTTACAGAAATCTTGTTTTCATAACCCACGCTTACCTCACGTAATGTTTATAAAATATAATAATAATTTTATACCAAAATATATCATATACGAAGTCTTATAAATTATAATTGTAGTCATTAATTCTATTCTACAATAAGAATAATAAAATACTTTTGAAATAACAGCGAACAATGTTCTGTTAATTTTTTTTTAATATTCACAAAATTGGAGCATCCTCTATTTCTATATACAGTGTGTCCACAGATTCATTCTCAGCATGGGGATCTCGCTTATTATGAGAGATACAGATTTGGTTAAATGGGATCAAATACTCCAAAGGTAAAGTTGTACCAAACCCTAGACACTAGCTTTGAATATTTAATGTACTTCGGGCGCTATTGCAAAAAAAATTTTTGTTTTTTCGATTTTATCTAATAACTCAGTTATTTTTAAAGTAAGACAAATTTAGCTTGCACTTCCTTAAGGCACTTTTTTAATGGGAATCTGGTGGTGTATTTAGATTCTTGAATACTGATATAGTAGTTGAGCTACAATGGTCAAGTTTCATTTTTCTTATGGGGGCCATAGTTGGCTATGACACCATCGAAAACAATTTTTCCCTTTCCCTTTTCAAAAATGTATAATTTGTTAATGTATATCTGGTGGTGTATTTAGATTCTTGAATACTGATATAGTAGTTGAGCTACAATGGTCAAGTTTCATTTTTCTTATGGGGGCCATAGTTGGCTATGACACCATCGAAAACAATTTTTCCCTTTCCCTTTTCAAAAATGTATAATTTGTTATACCTGATACCAAAACTAATTTCAAAAATTTAAAAAAAAACATATTGCTACATTAGCAGGTTAGAACGCTTGCGAAATTTGACAATAGGAAACCTTGGAAACATAAAACAATCTAAGATACAACTGTCATTGTTAGTGTTTGTTTATAGTTGACATTTAGTTTGTGTTCTGTGAAATTTACAAATCGAATAGCAAAATAAATACCTAGCATAATCAAATATAAAGTGCCATTTAAATACTAAATTTACTAAATTTATTATTAAATAATTTTGCTGTCATGGAGCCGTTTAGTAATAGTGACAAATTTTATATGTTGTCCTGTTACATCTGTGTCACAAAAATTCGACGAGAGCTGCCGAAATGTACATAAACCAGTACCCAGAACGCAGACAACCCCATCTTTCTACTTACAGAAATTTAACGGTAAATTTAATACATCATGGATCATTTACTAAGCCATATACAAAACCACAGCGATTAAGTAATGAAACTAAAACTAATGTTTTACAAGCAGTTGTTGAAAATCCAAACACATCAGTTCTGGAAATTCAATATAACACCGGCGTTCCCAAATCTACTGCTCATAAGATTTTGGCCTCCCACAAATATCATCCATATAAATACAATGTATGCCAATCTTTAAGACCAGGGCATAATGAAAGACGAAGAAAATTTTGTGAATTGTACACTAGGCAATGCGATGATAATGATCATTTATCTTCTCAAATATTATGGACCGATGAAGCTAGATTCACAAACAATGGTTTATTCAATAGACAAAATTTACAATTTTGGTCTACAGAAAACCCTCATGTAATCAGGCCTGCTCGACATCAAGTGCGTTTTGGATTTAATGTCTGGTGTGGCATACTAAGATCACGATTAATTGGTCCAATATTTTTTAATGAAATACTAACGTCCGACGTTTATTTGCATTTACTGCAAAATAATATTGAAGACTTGCTGGGTGAATTACCTTTACAAGAGGCTCATAATTTTTGGTGTCATCAGGACGATGCTCCAGCACATAATTCTAGAATTGTAACCAATTTCCTCAGTCAGCGGTTTGGTAATAGGTGGATCGGAACCCGTGGACCAGTTGCATGGCCACGAAGATCTGATCTGACGCCGCTCGACTTCTATTTGTGGGGTTACATTAAAGACAAAGTGTATGCCCGCAGCTACAATAACATAAATGAACTTCGTGAAGGCGTGGTTCACGAATGTCGAGCTATTCCAAGGCGTATTTTACATAAACTTGTTAAATCTACTATTCGTAGATCCTATTTATGTTTGGAAAATAATGGTCAACTGTTTGAACATTTTTTATAATTTGTTATTATAATTTTTTTTGAATAATATCTAAGTATTTTTTGAGCTGCCTATGTTTTTAATTTAATAAATAATTGTTGCAAAATAAAGTTTTCTTCCTTTCTTTGTTTGCAAAACCTTCTTTTGTCAAATGCCACAACCGCTCTAACCTACTAATGTAACAATATGTTGATTTTTTAATTTTTGAAATTCTTCTGGTATCAGGTATAACAAATTATACATTTTTGAAAAGTGCAAGAAAAATTGTTTTCGATGGTGTCATAGCCAACTATGACCCCAATAAGAAAAATGAAACTTGACCATTGTAGCTCAACTACTATAGCAGTATTCAAAAATATAAATACACAACCAGATTCCTATTAAAAAAGTGCTTTAAGGAAGTGCAAACTAAATTTGTCTTACTTTAAAAATAAATGAGTTTTAAAGAAAATCGAAAAAACAAAAATTCACTTTTTTTGCAATAGCGCCCGAAGTACGTTAAATATTCAAAGCTAGTATATAGGGTTTGGTACAACTTTACCTCTGGAGTATTTGAACTCATTTAACCAAATCTCTATCTCTCATAATAAGCGAGATCCCCATGTTGAGAATGAATCTGTGTCAAAATAATATATGTATAAGCAAATAATTTGTCATAATTATATCCTAATCTATAATATTCCGCGTTATTTATAATTACTTGTTGCTATTTATCAGGTAGTTTGTTTATATGACTTTAATATGACACAGAATTCGGCTGGTTTTGTCTCACAAATTCTAGAAATTGATTGTCATTAGAGAAATTTCTTCTAAGCAAAGTAATTTACTACAATCGAAAAAAGTAATAATCCAATGGTGCTACCTCCAATAAGTACATAATGTATATGCTTTGTTGTCATAGAGCAGAAAATTTTCCTGTTGACGAATGCAGGGCGTTTTCGATTAAACTTTCATGAAGACACTGCACTTGACAGGCGCACATCCACGTTAAGTGTTTAACTACGATTTAAATATTAAATAAATACCACGATGATCCCAGTATACTCACAACAATATTTTACTTCTATGAGGCTCAGCTTTTAGGGTGACTTTTTGTATTGAACCCGTTACATAACAGTCTCAAGGTCTGAAGGCTAAGAACGCTACTAAGATATTTCTAGAAGGATCTCGATTGTTGGAGCATATTCTTTGCAAGAAGTCGTCAATGTGCTTAAAAAGTGCAAAAATGGCGAATGAGGCAGAACTTCTTGCAACTCTGGCGCATTAGTGTGCAGTATGTCGTCGTTTAGAAGAATTGTTCCCTTTCTACTCACAAATTCAGTGTTGAGGTTATTGATGTACTTCGCTTATTTCGTGAAAATACTTCCCTGGCGTGGTGGATATTCACCAAAAACTTTTTTAGAACAATTTTTATTTTCAGAAGACTTCTTTATGGCCCAAATATTACCATAAAGAAACCTTTTTTTGCAGATATCACGATTCCCTCGAGAAATAGGTACTTTTTGTGATGTAATAGAAGCGAAGACAACACGATGATTTTCTTTTTTTTTTAGTTAGTCTCGGACTCATTTGTTAAATTTTTGTACTTTGTCGATCTGCTCCAAACGGCGAAAGACTAATCGATTGATTTTGAACTCTTCTACAACATCTAGTTAATTGGCGTTCATCAACTTCGATTATCGCCTTCAACTTGTCGTTATCAACTTTTGATGGTTGTCCATAACCCGTTTCGTCTTTAAGGCTTTGATCTCTATTAGGAAACTTTTTGAAACCAAAGTTGTATCATATATAATTTATGAAGAGTGCCCGATTCGACAACATCATTGTTTCTGAGAGCCATTTTGGTTACTTTATTACTCAAGTTTGAATTCTTACAA
Source organism: Melolontha melolontha (assembly GCA_935421215.2). Classification (NCBI taxonomy): domain Eukaryota; kingdom Metazoa; phylum Arthropoda; class Insecta; order Coleoptera; family Scarabaeidae; genus Melolontha; species Melolontha melolontha. The sequence goes on from OW285236.1 coordinate 140,881,842, forward strand.
GAAAATAATATGAATAAAAATATTATTTTACTTTTCTCGCTGTTGAAGTAAACAGCTTAATAAAACGTAACTTAATAATAAATGCCCGTTTATTAACAAAATGCAGAAAGGAGTTTGCACTTTCAAATGATATATAACAAGAGCACATTTATAAAGTACCTGTTTTCAGCCAAATAAAAATATAATAGTACAAAAAACGAAATTAATTTTTGAGTCAATCTGATATTATTTAATCCCGCTTATTTATTTATTTTTGTTTCATAGTATCTTTAATCCAATAATTAATACATTGAGAAAATTTATAATTGTTTCAAGTTAGAACACTTATTGAAAATTGATCATTTATAACTATTAATCTCACTGAACCCACTCAGCTTTTTCAAAAAAAGGTATAAAAAAACCTTACCACAATTAATAATCGTATCCTAAATATGTATTTCGACAAGTAAGTTGTCATCATCAGTAGGTAAAACCACTAATCAAAGTGTTGCACATGGGGCACAGTAAAGCTAACACACAGCTTTATAGGGCCGTATAAAGTTGTGGTAGGATTTATATTTAATAATAAAATCACTTATGAAGCAAACCCTACCTTGAACAATGACCGCAAAATCTCTTTTTTGTTTAATGGAAAAACTTATAAGAAAATTATTACTATTTTCATATTTCAAATGTACAATTATATATAAATTTCAAATTTTTACATAAAAAAATATTTTAAAACTACAAAATTATACGAAATACGTTTTTATTAATTTACAGACATAACCTATTCGCTAAAATTCATGGCGAAAAAATAAATTTTTCTCTAGCTGTAAATGAAGTACATTATTACTTTTGCTTTGATTTCAATATAACAATATTGCGATACCGGTAACGGTATGCTAATATTTAGTATTCACTTCTTTCTAGGCTGCTTGGGGAGGCGGACTATTGCTTTCCAAGAAGTACCGCCATCCTCGTCTAACAGGTATTGAAAGGTATGTACGAATTCATTATTCTGAAAAAAAAACACTGAAAATTTAATGAGTGTCAGTTAGTAGTGTCACTTTAAAGATTAGTTTATTTCATTGATGGCGACTACTTGCAATAAATATTCATTGGCAATTTGACACTAAATTAAAGCGATAAAACTAGGATTTTTTAGTGATAAAAACGCCTTACTTTAAAAGAAAAAAACTTTTACGTAAAAGCATTCAGTTTTAGGATTAGGCTCTGTAGCGTCTGTAATAAGCCCTTGAATAGCAATTGATTTGCATTAGAGCGCTTGTGGGTGCTCGTAAAGCACTTATCCGCTCTCAAAGTATTGCGGAATATTCGGGGGACGTAAGAGCCAATTGACTTAAAATTTCGACACACCTTACTGGTTTTAGAAGCATTAATAGCGGTTCCATTCAATGATCCATTTTACGCGTCAGGCAGCCAATCCATTTCACCTCAGATAATCACCGATGAGTGTTTACTCAACACTTTCTTTCAATTAAAATACATATACAGATAAAATATAAAGTAACTTTGTATACGTTGTATTAATTCACATCGAAATTATTAACTGAATAGACAAAACTATGTATTGTAAATATGACTTCGAATTAAAAATGAATGGAATAAATTTCAAAAAATTGTAAAATTTAATATATTTAGTGATTCGAAAAAAATTGCTCTTTTGAAAAAATATTAGTAAAAATAATGTATTTTTTCCAATTTTACTTATTAAAATGATCATTACATATATTGAATTTCATTATTAAAACAATATTTTAATCATAATGGTGAATAAAATTAATCAAAACAGTGAATAAAATGTTTCTAGCAACACTTTATTCACACTGCTATTGACAACAGTAGCAGAACAGTATATCGACGAATCAATTGCTCAAAAAATGTCCACGTCAAAAAAAATTTTGACAGATGTAAATTCAAATGAAAGGCCTGGAACTTCCACTGCACTTGACCCTGACGAAAGTAGAGTCAACTTAGCTTGCACTGTACTTGACTCTGACGAAAATAGAGTCAACTTTCCTGGTTTAAGAATTCATCAAATTATTAATAGTACAATCAATATTCATGTAAATAAATTACTTAATCAATAAATTTTTTTGAAACTTTTGCAAAATTGGAAAAAATCTTGTATGATACACCTGAATAAGCAAATTTTATCCACTCAAAAACATTATCGCACTCGGCTTGCACTTCGTGCGCTAATAGCTATTTATGGTATAAGTGAATAAAGACAAATTTTATCCACGAAAAAATTGTTTAGCACACGAGGTGCAAGCCGAGTGCGATAATGTTTTTGAGTGGATAAAATTTGTTTATTCACGTGTATCATACAAGATTTTTTCCAATTTTGCAAAAGTTTTAAAAAAATTTATTGATTAGGTAATTTATTTACATGAATATTGATTGTACTATTAATAATTTGATGAATTCTTAAACCAGGAAAGTTGACTCTATTTTCGTCAGAGTCAAGTACAGTGCAAGCTAAGTTGACTCTACTTTCGTCAGGGTCAAGTGCAGTGGAAGTTCCAGGCCTTTCATTTGAATTTACATCTGTCAAAATTTTTTTTGACGTGGACATTTTTTGAGCAATTGATTCGTCGATATACTGTTCTGCTACTGTTGTCAATAGCGTATAAATAAAGTGTTGCTAGAAACATTTTATTCAGTTTTGATTAATTTTATTCACCTTTATGATTAAAATGTTGTTTTAATAATGAAATTCAATATATGTAATGATCATTTTAATAAGTAAAATTGGAAAAACAATTTTTTCATTGATAAAATTTGTCTTTATTCACTTATACCATAAATAGCTATTATATTTGTATATTTAAGCGTACTTTTTCTCAATAAATTTTAAATTATTGTAATATATCAGTTAACGAACCTAAATTTAAGTTTAAAATGTATTTGAAAAAAATGAAATTTGTTTTTATTTGATAACTACCTTTTAATATTTTACGAGTTGAATGGCATTTAGTTTGTTCGACTTGCTCTAATAGTTTGTTAATTATCATAATTTAAAGATTTTGTGTTCACCCAAAAATGAATTTGACTAGAGAACATTTCCGTGCTATGATTTTTACGATTAACAGCTGAACAATGTGAAGATCGGCTTAGAAATTTGGCGAAGAAAGCAACAATTTATAATTGGTACAAGGAATTCAAAAGAAGTCGGCTTTTTCTTAGTGATTTTTTCCACTGTTCGAGCAATGCTTGAGGAAGATCGACGGACATCAAACGACTTTATTCAGGCGACATTGAGTCAAATTCAAAACATTTTACATCAACAGTTAGACGTGAGAAAAGTTTGTTGTCGATGACAACGCATCGCCGGATAAAGCAAAACTAACATCTGCGTATATGGATGCTCTAAACGTCAATAACATGAACCCTCCACCAAACGGCCCTGACCTAGCACTTTGTGATTTCTTTTTGTTTCCAATAATTAAAGATAATATGCATGGAATTACATTTACATCATCCGATGAAGCAGTGGAACATTATAAAAATCCGCTCTATTTTTATTATAGGGGAGAGTCTGATAATGGTGCACGGCGGGTAATTGTGCGTATCAAGTTTGCTCATCTCCTATTTAATAAAGTGTTGATGATAGGGGTGATATTGTTAATCCCTATATCGGAAAGCATTGCATATTTGCTCTCGGCCAAGAAAAAGAATTAAGTGAGCATGTTCTTAAGATGCCGAAATTATTTCATGGCTTTACCAGATACTAGCACAGAAAACTTGGATTTTCTTTTGCGAATACCAAATACATTAAACACAACTTCAATCCCAAAGGCAAATGGCAGGAAAAGAAGGTATTATGGTTTCTTAAAGAGAAATCCAGAAATTTCTCTAAGAAAGCCTGAACCCACAAGCATAAATAGGATCTCGGCTTTTAATAAAGAGCAAATTATCACTTTTTCAATAATTTGCAGAAGTTATACATGAAATTTAAGTTTAAGTAAGGCCGAGTTGAGAGAGTGGAATTATCACAGTGCAAAAGCCTTGCAAAAAACTTGGACCTAAGGGAGTGAAACAGTTTGGCGAAAGGGGAAAAACAGTCACAGTTATTTGCTGTTTCCACGCATCAGGCACCTGCTACGTTCCGCCAATGTTCATCTACCCAAGAATTAGAATGACAGATAACACATTGCTCTATCACGTAATTTTTTTTTATAGCGATCTATATCTTAAAAATGTTAATTTATTAATATACATACCTATGACAAGAATATGTTTATTCCATGTTAGGCATGATTTTTAAATAAATTGATTTTTATGAAATTAAATGTGATTTGGCAACACTGGTTAATATTAGATTTCTCAGTAAAGCAACAGAGTCGGCGCAGAAGCGTCAATACAACGTTGAAACCTGCTTATGTGCAGTTTGGTTGAGTTAGTCGTCGTGCTACTGTGTCCGCGAGCTTGTTGTCTTCGTTGTTGCGTATTTTAAGTGTTCTAGAACGTATAAATATGGAAAGAAGACATTGTGTGAACAATCCGAATAACTTTTGTTATATCTGTGGTAGTTATGTCGTAGTAAAACAAACTATAACTTCGTTTGTGAAAAATGTATACCACGCTTATTTTGGTGTAAAAATTGGCGACCAAGACAAGTCCTGGGCTCGTCATACTGTTTGTTCTGTTTGCGTTGAAGCATTAAGAAACTGGCAAAAACGTAGGAAGAAATGTTTAAGCTTTGGTGTTCCTATGGTATGACGAGAGCCTACAAATCACAGTGATGATTGTTATTTTTGTTCGTGTAATGTTCAAGGATTCAACAGAAAAAATAAGAAACAAATTGTGTATCCCAATCTTGACTCTGCTATTCGACCAGTTCCTCATGGACCAGATGTACCGATACCTACCGCCCCAAAAGCACTAGAAAACGTCATATCGTCAGAATCAGAGGAATCTAATTGCGACCCAGATGACTCAGATTTCACACCAGATTTCAGAGAGCCCGAAGTGTTTAACCAGGGTGAACTAAATGATTTAATTAGAGATTTGCACCTTCCAAAAGATGCATCCGAATTGTTAGCCTCCCGACTTCGTGAGAAACATTTACTGGCACCTGGCGTAACATCAAGCTTTTACCGAGATCGCGAAAGAGAGTTATGTCAATATTTTACTCAAGACGGACCGCTAGTGTATTGCAACAATATTCCTGACTTAATTTCAAAATTAGGAAATGTGCCGTATGTAAAAGAAGAATGGCGCCTGTTTATTGACTCAAGTAAGCGTAGTTTAAAAGGCGTTTTATTGCACAATGATAACGAGCTGGCCTCGGTTCCCGTTGCCCATTCGGTACATTTAATGGAAACGTATGAAAATTTTGAACTTCTTTTAAAGAAAATAAACTACCAAGAACATCAGTGGATGATTTGTGGTGACCTTAAAGTGCTGTGCATGCTACTAGGACAACAAGGAGATTATACAAAATTTCCATGCTTTATTTGTGAGTGGGACAGTCGAGCAAGGGATAGACATTGGACTCAAATAGAATGGCCCTCTAGAACAAGCTTTACACCTGGTAGCAAAAATGTATTAAGAGATAGCTTGGTTGACCCCAAAAAAGTTTTACTGCCTCCTCTCCATATCAAACTTGGCTCGATGAAGCAGTTTGTTAAAGCCCTAGACAAAAATGGATAGTGTTTTAAATATTTGTGCGAGACATTTCCAGCCTTATCCGATGCCAAGTTAAAAGAAGGTATTTTTGTTGGGCCGCAGATAAGAACATTATGCAAAGACAAGGATTTTCAAAACACAACGACCAATGTCGAGAAAAACGCCTGGGATTCATTTAAAGAAGTAATTGATAAGTTTCTTGGGAACTCTAAGGACGAAAACTACGAAAATATTGTTCAAAATATGTTACAACACTTTTATCGTCTAGGTTGTAATATGAGTTTGAAAGTGCATTTCCTGTTTTCGCACTTGAACTATTTTCCTGAAAATCTTGGAGCAGTTAGCGAAGAACAGGGAGAGAGGTTTCACCAAGACATTAAGAAAATGGAACGGCGATACCAAGGCAGATAGAGCATAACGATGATAGCGGACTACTGCTGGATGTTAAAACGGGATATGCCCTTAAAAACAAACAACCGAATGTCCGAACAACGCAACTTTCTGGCAAAAAGACATAGATTTCACTTAAAAAGGACTGAGTAAAGTATTTTTTTCCACTTTTTTAACTTGTATTCCACCTTTTTACTCAATAAACAAATAAATTTTTTAAGAAATATCGTTTTTTTTCATTTAATATTTGCAAAAAAACCTTACGTGATACAAATAAATGCATAGAATTTTTGAAATCAGCCTACCAAAATTATATAAATTCAGTTTTCAAAATAAAAACATCTGTCAAAAAGTTTAATTTTGTAGACCTGTGTAATTTAACAAAGAATGGCCCCCACAATTCCATTTATTCTTATTCCAAAAGTGCCTGGAGTAATGTAGGTCTTTTTTATGAATGGCTTCAGCATTTCAAGAATACTGTAAAACCATCGAAAAATGATCCAGTACTTTTGATCTTGGACAACCACTGCAGTCACAATTTCCTTCCTATATTTGATTACTGTAAAGAAATTGGGATTTCTCTTCTGACAATACCTCCCCACACATCACATAAAGTTCAACCCTTGGATATAAGTTTCTTCGGTCCTCTTAAATCAGCATTCAACAGACTATGACTATTACTGTGACTATTACTGTGACTATATTATTACTGTGACAATTACTGTGACTATTACTGTGACTATTACTGTGACTATTACTGTGACTATTACTGTGACTATTACTGTGACTATTACTGTGACTATTACTGTGACTATTACTGTGACTATTACTGTGACTATTACTGTGACTATTACTGTGACTATTACTGTGACTATTACTGTGACTATTACTGTGACTATTACTGTGACTATTACTGTGACTATTACTGTGACTATTACTGTGACTATTACTGTAACTATTACTGTGACTATTACTGTGACTATTACTGTGACTATTACTGTGACTATTACTGTGACTATTACTGTGACTATTACTGTGACTGTTACTGTGACTAGTACTTAGTAACAGCAGAAAGGATAACTCAATATGATTATGATTTAGCAGAGATATTTGGTAAAGCTTACATGAGTGTTGTTACAATGAATAAAGCACAGTCAGGTTTTAAGGCATCTGGTATCTGGCCTTTTCAACCAGATAAATTTACGGATGATGACTTTTTACACGCGACCTATCATTTACCTGTTGTAATCAATGATGGACCGCTTCCATCCACATCATATAGCGATAATCAAACTCGTGTCTCCAATACCGGAAATACTTATGCTCCAGTTCTGTTGTGCTCTGTTTGTGTTCAATAAATTACATTTTCGTAGCTGTTTCTTATTTCTCGTTTGATGCGCACGATTACCCGGACGTATGCGCACCATTAACCGAATAGGTCGGATAATTGTACGCATTACATGTTTACGAAATTTCATCTGTCATTGCCTACACTACTCAACAAATGGTTGAATGCGGTCCTTACTAAGATACCAAGACCCTTGGAGTATATTTTAAAAAGAATTGGAAAATTAATTCTTTCTAGTTTTCGCAATACTCTGAATTGGGCTGAGGTACGCACCAATACCCGACTCCCCCCTACAAACACTTCATTTACATAGTTTCTATTTAATTCGTAAACTATTTCATAAATATAAGTTCAATACATTTGCGGCGTCAGCTATCGACAGCTGACAGTTTCTTTTTAATAACAATAGCTGCACCAGAAAATTTGGTTTACACCGAATTTGGTCAATCTAGTAAAAATTTAAGTGCTGTTGTTTAATATCATCCTAACATAAATTCCCTAAAACTTTATAAGAAAAGCTATATATTTACAAAAAATTGTGTTTTCAAGTTACTGATATCAAAATTTACTTTCTGAAATTTTCTATTTACTTTTGCGGGCAGAGGCAGAGACTAACATAAAGTAGGCTTCGGAGAAAAATTATCGTTAAATAATCATTATAGCAAAAGGGACGTTATAACTTCAACAGGGAGGACGACTAAAGTTAGTAACACGAATGAAGCGAATTAATCTTATAGATCCAGCAAATAGTCGATTATTACAACTCGTCGAATTCCGTTAAAAGATTTAACGCTAATTTTTATGTATGTTTTATTGACGCATAATAATAACTTGCAAAAATTCTGAAAGTAATAATTTATTATCTGACCTTAAAACTTGCGAAAACATATTTTATATTTAATTTTCCACTGAAAAATTATGCAAAAGTGGTTAAATATTTGCATTCTAATAGAAACTAATCTCTAAAGAAATAGTCCCCGTTTTATTACACATACCGTCAAGATTTTATTGCAAGAATGTGAAGGTATAGTTTTAGTGACATGTTGCTTTTTATACTATTTGTGTAAGTATTGTGACATCACACTTGCAATTACTTGATAATTGTTATTTATTCATCAGAAAGTTTGTGGTTAATTCTCTTCAATCTAGTTCTTTCACAAATATTTTCATCATATCTAGCTTGATACGAGTATGTAATATTTATCTATAAATACTTTCTGGATTCACAAATAGTTCACATCTTCGATGTCAAGAACGCTGTACATCTTTTTTAATGACCTTGTCACAACTACTTCATCTTCTTCTTCTGTTTTGAGTTGGATGCCAGCATGTCCAGGCACTTGAGCACACTGCTCTTTGTACTATCCCCAATAGATCTATCAGTTCCACTCTGTTAGTTTTGTGTCCTCGATAAAAGCCACTGTCCTCCTTAGGGGAAGTTTGAGTACACTCCCAAAATATTTCTGCCTGAGTTCCTTCAGTTCCTCACACGTGCATATTACATGAAGGCTAGTTTCCTCCTACACCAGGGCTCGCTAACCAAGCCCATGCGTACAAATGCTTCCTTAAAGGACAATCTCTGGTTATTAACCCGGTAATTATTTTAATTTATTTTTTGTTACTACGAATTAGGTTGGCTGAAAACTTTCCGTCCAGCCCCCTTAGTAGTGTTTTGGTATGGAGTTGACCTTCCGTTAACTTCCATTAATTTTTAGATTCTATTTCTAGCCATAACCAAGCGGAATCCTTGGCGATTCCACAACTACTTCATATAAAAATAAATAATATTCTACGAACTTTTCCTATATTCCAAACAAAAATCCAATAACACTGATCAGCAAATTATCAGTTATTAAATTTTTGTCTAATAATAATATACGCAAAACACGTCAGGTTTGGGGAAAAATAATCAGTTTTACAGTTATTTTAATGACCTAATAAATTACTTAGACTATTAAATGTTAATCTAATTCAGTACCAATGACAAATAAATAAATAGATTATATATTTAATGTAGTGAAATAACGTATAGTAAATAGTTTTCAACCTCTAAGTATGTATCGTACCCTTAACCTCACCAATCTTAATTTTGGAATTCAAGTATTTTTGAGTCGCTTACAAACAGGGCAATAAAATAAAGCAAGGTTAAATAGTGTTTAGTAGAAGTATATAAAACTAATACATTGAAAAGCATAGCAATTAGTTAACACTCAGTTATCCCTCATTTTCTGTAGGCTAGAATATAAATAAAAATAGCACTATAATAAACACCTACTTTGTCGCGACAATTGAAAATATTTGTCAATTTAATATATTTTAATGCATATTCTTTAATTATACCCTACGATTCAAGTATAGGTACTATAAATTATAAAATTTGTTAAAAGTATAGTAAAAATATATATTAGATGAAGATTAAATCTTTAAATAGAACTGAACAACGAAAATATTCAATTTGCAAAATATTCTTTCTTGCCAATATGTTTATCATAATATAATTTAGCATGTGCCCATATCATTTCTATGGCATTGAAGTCACAACGACAGAATGGTAGCCGTAAAACTTGATGACCACTCTCTTTATTTTTCATCAACTTTAAATTGCTTTTTTATGAGTTTTAGCTAATTGAAATAACCCTCATTTAAATTGTTTTAGATCAAATGGAATATTATTGCCATATAAATAGGAAATAATATCTCTTTTGTCCAAGATAAAAATATAAATTTTATCAAATAAGCCAATTTTATTCAATTATTTGTAGTGCGACCTATCCATTAATACAGAATGGTACGCTGCATCATTCATTATTATTAAAGATGGCATAAATAAATTCTTAAGTGAATAATCACATGACCCACTTTATAAAATTTTCACCATCCTATCCCTCTGGTTTCCTTACACTCTTTACATAATTGTCTTACTATGACTTCCTTGCAGAACCTTTAAAAACAAATTTAAGTTTCATAAAAAAAATTACTAGACGTTGCAAAATTGGATTTAATATTTTCTGCATACTTTTCAGAAATGTCTAATCGCATTTCAGCATTTCAGATTTTTCTAAATTTAAAGCCAATGCTACTAAGTGTACGATCCAACCTGCTATTGCTCAAAAAACTTGATTCTCTTCGAGTTTATCATTTAATAACTTATCACTATTCACTTTCATATTTTTCTAAATTTAAAGCCAATGCTACTAAGTGTACGATCCAACCTGCTATTGCTCAAAAAACTTGATTCTCTTCGAGTTCATCATTTAATAACTTATCGGTATCATGTTTTTCTACAAAAATAATATATTAACATATGCACTAGGCAACAAACGAGAAGACAAATACATTGAGTACGAGTATTTCTTATATTCGCTTTAGGCGATTCAGATAAATCTTGCGTTTCTTATTGTTTACGTGACCTTTTTGTTAACTTGATCAAAGGCATCCAGAAATAGGGAGATCGTCATGTTACTTACTATTTACTCGAGTCAAGCAAGAGATGAAAAAGTTCAAAGCTTTTCGTCTGTTGCGACTTCAAAAAAAAAAATGAGCTATTAGGTATTTGGAACTTGCAAAACGAGTCTGCTCTAACAAAAGTTCTTTATGAAAATATTCTTCGTATAACTTTCGATATCACTGGGCATGTTGCAACTATAACTTTGAATGATTATAGTATGGTAAATTATCAGAGGTGCACTATAGTACACCTGGTCAAAGTTCCTAAAAAAATTCGTGATGATTAAAAGTCACACAGCATTATGATAACGTTCATTGACATCACCCTTTGAACCACTGAAGTAGCGCCTAATAATTTCTTTTTATTCCTACATGAAAGCTAGTTTCTTAAAAAAAATGGAAAAAGTGTATTTATTTTAATGAGAAATATTTTAAGAAAATGTAAAAATTTTTAGAATAAAATATTATCTTCTCAACATTATGTTCTGCCTCTATGTAAATGGCCTTCTACAGAAAATCATGGGCCAGATGATACAATATGGGGATGACACTACCTTCTTTTATATTATAGGAATAAACGATCATGAATTGGAACTGAAAGTCGAAAAAATTGTATTGAAGCCACAACATGGTTTTATTCATATAAGCTTGTGCTTAACGAAGTGAAAACCATCCAGCTGCGATTTTACATTTAAGAAAAGCAAAACTTCTGCAAACGGAGCTGCAAATCTACATGGAGAGTTGAGATTGCTGTTCTTCCGAAAAAACTCTTCCCCAGTGTATACTATAAGGACAGTTGAAACAATAGCAAATAGGCAAGCAGTAGTAATAGCATACTATTCACTTTTTCAGTCGCGAATGCGCTACAGTGTTACAGTTAGAGTTACGGGGAGAATCTGCTCATGCAGGTGACATCTTTGTCTTGAAAAAAAGCCATTACGAACAATTGAACAAGTAAAGCAAAATGAGTCTTTTGCTTTACTGTCGACTACTATTTATAAAAAAAAAAAACAAAATAATGTAACTTCCCTCCATATACAAACAATTACTGTGTCAGATAAGACTTTCCAAAAAGGGGAAGAAATATTACTGCCGTTCCGATCCAAACAACAGGTTCTGCTGCCCGAACTGTAGACTATGTACCACTACTGCCAAACATACACCTAGAGCTATGAAACATATTCTCCCCATCATACATTTAAAAATCATTTGCAATGTTCATAACCGATTTGAAGGACTGCAAAACTGCTGCTATACAATTAACAGAGTTTTTCAGAAAGATCAAGTCAGCTTGAAGTTACATACTATAAATTAAATATTAAGCATTATGAAAAGACGGCAGACTGTGTGCCCCCACTGTCAAATTTAATATAATATAATAAATTTAATATATATATATATATATATATATATATATATATATATATGTTTATATACTGAGAAGGATTGTTCGACGATGAGAGATGTTATATTTGCATAGTTAAAGTGCTCTTTGTATCTGTACATCTTCAGTATTGGTAAAAAGTTGCCCTAATTTTGTAAAATCTACATTTTTATCTAATACACCTTATGTGTATTATTAAATTTAACAGTGTGGGCACATAGTCTGCCGTCTTTTAAATATAACATTTATAATTTATAACACAGGGACACATTCACACAGCACGCACTTACAACGTACACTACAGCTGCACATATATTTTACATTACGTAAGCGAATTATTTTTTTATGGCTCAATATTTAACTCTGTATAGAATTGAATATAATATTTTTATTCTTTTTTATATTATTTATTAATACTTAATGTATACTTTATTTTATTTTACAAATTCATATTTACTACTTTATCCTAAATACTATTGCAAATACCAAATTAAGGATGATTTAACACATGCCGAACCAGGAAAAAGCAAAAGCTTGTCTGAAGTTTAAACTTGTGAGTAATCCCTGATTACATGGGAAAATAACAGATGGTGCTCCTCTCTATCTTCATGCAGTGCATTTTCCACTACGTTTTGGATTAGAAAACACCCATTCTAATTGCACAATCGTGAACAGATGTTACACCGCTGACATATCTTTATTAAAAAATCCACTCGCGTGTAAAAACGTTAGTGTTTAAACAAAGTTTTCGTAATCAAACGTTGCACGTATTGATTTATAACACAGATTTTATAAAGAGAATAGAGAATAGACATTCTACTTATTTTCTAAAATAAACTGCAATAAATTTTTTAATAATATTGCTGTATGTTTACCTATATAGGTATATTACTATTCTGTTTTTTCGACAATTTACTTTTGATTACATTAAGCATATTCCAATTAAAATGTATATAAACCTCAATGGCAAAGTACACGAGTGAAATAAATTTCGAAATAGCTCAACGAAATCATAAAAACATCATGATTTTGCCCTTATTATTGCACGATAACGAACAAATTAAAAACATAATTTATGGGAAATGTATAGATTAAGCTGGGAATAATTTGAGTGAAATTCTAGGAACAAAAATTTCTACAAAAGAAAAAAAAAGAAATTGAATCTGAGATAATTTTATGATTGCCAAAAAAATCCAGAATAGTACATTAGAGGGTTTTTTCAAGCCATCTCTAGTAGCAAATATGGCCTGCGCCAAAATACACAATTCAGGGAACCCCCGTATAACACAGCACTTCTACAGCACGGATCCCCTCTAACACGGTTCGAGAATTTGGGAACATTTCCGTATAACACGGCACTTTTATAGTACGGCTTCACTCTAACACTGTTGGAAAATTAAATCAAACCCTCGTACAACACGAAATGTAATAAAAACTTTTAAAAGCGAACGTTATCTCATTTGAAATTAGGGAAAACTATTTAAATCAAAAAAAATTTAATTTAAAAGTTTTACTTATATTGAATAATGCATCCAGCTATTCGCAAGATTTAAATAATCCCATTGTCACAAAACATTATTTTTACCTCCAAATACAACTGCTTTACTTCAACCGTTAGATCAAAGAATTATAGCTACATTAAAAACTAATTACCTAAGCAGATCATTACAATGGGTTTTGAACAAAGTCGATGATATCAGGGAGGCATGCAAACTTTTTACAATTTTGGACTGCATTAATATTATAAACTCATCTATTCTATTAGAGAAATAAAACTGACGACATTAAATGGTTGTTGGAAGAAATATTGTCGGAGTTAATTCAAAGTGAAAATCTGATCGAGCCAGTAAAAAATAGAATGGATACAGTAGTAGAAGTTGCTAAAGGTTTTGATGATATGACCGTTCAAGATATCGAAGAATTACTGGTGGAAGAAGAAATTGATGAAGCAGGTTTGGTAAAAATGATATATGCAATATACAACTATAATTCAGAACACGATAACATAAGTGAAGACGAGGAAGTTAAACAGTTTACTCTGCAAAACGTAAAGAAAGGCTTAGCCGAACAGTTAGAATTACATTCCTTACATAAGCATAAAGTTTCAGAAGGGCTTAGCACCATAAAAGGAAATTTTTAACTAAAAGCAAGCAAATTAAAATAACAGGTTTCTTGCAAAAAGTAGAACATGAATCAATTTAAAAAATGCTCAGAGCGTGATATCTTACCAAAAATAAAACGCGCTCGCTCAATGATGATTAGTGATGACAAAGAATCCGACGAAGAAATAGCTTAATTCATATTACTTTTTAAGAAAATTACTTTAAGCTTAATTATGAAAATATAATAGCATGTTCTTTAATTTTTTGGAACCTAATGCCCTTTTTCATACTAGTTCTATGTTTTGTACAACACGGATTCGCATAACAGCAATATTTTGGAACCTAACTTGGAACCGCCGTTCTTATGCACATGTGTGCTTATCAGCCTATTATTGTATCAGCGTTATGTGTTCGTAGAAGTGCTGTGAGGTTAATGTTGAAAATGCATCTCACGACGAAAGAAAAAGTGTTTATTGTGGACCATTGTTTTCATTCGCACGGAAAAGGTGGTTAACGAAATAATTTCTAAAGAATATAGCAATCCATTTAAAGTGAAAAATCTGAAGTTGGACGCGGGAATTTGTAACACCCTGTATATTCGTAAATGATTTTACAATATCCGCTGTGATATACTATATACGTACAGAAAATCTCCTATCTTTGTTAGTTTTCACACCACACCCGCCGACACACTAATTGCGCACTTGGTATATACAGGGCGGCCCAAAATGACCGAAGAGGTTTGAGTTCATTATAACTTCTTATTCAAGACATAATATTAATTTTTTAAAATTTTAAATACAGTATATTAATGGAGAATATTTTTAATTTAATTATGAAAAATTATATCTCGCAAGTGGTGGCCATTTTCTGCTTCGCATATTCGTGCTCTTTCCAAAACATTTTCCATAACCTTTCGCAAAACTTTAGGTGGTATGTTGTTGATTTCGTCGCGTATATTATTTTTTAATTGTTGTATGGTTCGAGGCTTATTAATATCGACTTTTCCTTTCAAATAGTCTGAAGCGGTTAAATCCGGTGAACGCGGAGGCCAATTAAAATCGCTTCTACGGGAAATAATTCGTTCACCAAATATGTCGCGTAAAAGAGCCATTGTGTCCCTCGCAGTGTGCGTTGTGGCTCCATCCTGTTGGAACCATACTTGCGGATGGTTTTCCACGGCTGGCCTTAAAAAATTTTCCAACATTGTCCGATATCTAACACCAGTGATGGAAACGGCGACACCGTTTTCATTTTCAAAAAAATATGGGCCAATTATCCTTTCCGACGAAACACCGCACCAAACGGTACACTTAAGTGGGTGTAATTCTCGCTGTTGAACTACTCTTGGATTTTCCGTAGCCCATATCCTGCGGTTTTGCCTATTGACGAACCCATTTAATTGGAAATGGGCTTCGTCGCTCATAATTAAATTATGAATAAAATCATGATTTTCTTCTGCTTTTTGACGAAAATAAATTGCATAATCAAGTCGTTGCTGGTAATCTGTCGGTTTCAATTGTTGGACAAGCTGAATTTTGTATGGAAACATTCTTATTGTATGCAAAATTCTCTGCAGCGACCCTCTTGAGAGGCCAAGTTGTGTCGAACGTCTCCTGGTTGATGTTTCTCCATCATCCCGAATACTCTCGTGTGCCCGTTCAATATTGTCATCCGTGTGCACCGTTCGTCGTCTGCCGGCACCAGGAAGGTTCCTTACTGCCCCTTGTTCTCGAAAATTTGCAACCAGACGGTTTATTGTTGACTCTGAGGGTCCAACCCGCACATTAAAATAACGACGATATGCACGCTGAGTCAAAACAGTGGATCGTTGATTTGAGAAATAAAGTTCAACGATTTTGGCACGTTGTTCAATTGTGTACTGTTCCATTTTAAATTCCCCAAGTCTTCTTTACAAAATACTGAAAACAAAAAAAAAAAAATTATAATAAAAAAGTTATAAGGAATTAAAACCCCTTCGGTCATTTTGGGCCACCTGTACATATTTCAATAAAGGTTTTGATATAATGAACCATGGGTCTTTAGAGCTTCGTTCCTAATATTACTAATTTATTTACCTCTTATGTGCAAGATCGTTTAGATTATGTACACAATATTAAATTCTCATTAATAATTCTTCAAAAGTTCTTCAGGGTTCTTAAATAGGAACCCTTATGTTTAAGATCTATGTAAACAATTTTATGGATTCAATTAAACGATAACAAAAAGGTTAACAAATGTGCTCTGTTCCTTCTTTCTTCAAACTTTTCTTTAGTACGAATACAACACACAGCAAAATACTATCTCCAGAGTATTAGGTACAATTCAAACAACTGGAATTACAAAAAACCTTAGATTCCTTATTCAATCATATGAAGAAGGCTTTAGTACATTCTAGAAAATTCTTTATTTTCTTTTTGGATCCACAGTAGAATAATGTGCGTCTTAAAATTTTAATGTGTAAAATTTAACACAGACTAGAAACATGCACTATTGTATATAGCTAATTATTTTATAATTTAATATGTAGCATACAGTGCAGCTTTTATTTTAACAGAATAATATTTAATTTGGAAAAGACAATATACACACTGCCGAAACGGAATTGTGAAATCAATTTTGTTTTAATTACTTTACCAAGCCGCTACTCCCAAGGAAACACTTTTTACATTTTTTTATTTCGTATTATAATACGACCAAGAAAATTAAGAAATGTAAACCTAAAAAAAGCAATTTCTGTATACAACTAAATGGGCGTTATATTAAGAACTTTAACTTTAATATACATGAAAATTTAAAAAATATAGAAATTATATAACAATTCCAGATTTACTATTTGTAAAAATTGTGTTATTATTATTATTATTATTATTGTTACTAAAAATCTATATTTTCTTAATATCAAATTCTACGACTTTTACTTTCGGGTGTACTTTTTTAAAGTACATCCAAAAGTTAAATTTTTAATTTATTTTAAAACCGAATGTAGATTATTTAACAACTTTTTCCAGGGCCGACTCGGTTACATGGAATCCTCATAAATTAATGGGAACTCTACTACAGTGCTCAACGATACATTTTAAAGAAAACGTAAGTAAATCAATTCATTAATACTATTAAACATTTACGAAAGTAGTTGTTAACATATGTAGTTAATAATTTTATTAATAAAAGTTGTGGAAGACCTGCAAGCAAAAAAACTTAATTTTAATGCTAAATTTTAAATTTTAAATTTTAAGGCTAAAATGTTTATTATGCAATTTATTTACGGAAATACAAATTTGTAACCTTGTAAAAGCTTATAGAATCTTGCGAAAGCTTACGGAAAATGTAATTTTCCCGATTATTAATAGCAGTGTTAGTGTATCGTTGAACAAGTGTCCCGTATCGTTATGTTCAAATTTTAGGAGTGTAAAGTAGACATCATTTCAAGTAACAAAAACGCAAAACTTATATATCTATTTTTATTTGTTTCAAAGTTACAGATGTATGAATGTTATTGTCAGATCATGAAAAAAAAATGTAATCCTAAAGTCAATACAAACTGATTTTATTTAAAAAAAAGTTATACGATTCAATAACAGGCCTGTGATTGTTAACGCCGCATAATAAAATGTTATCCTAGAATAAATTGTTGGGGCAACTGCACTGTTATGCGGACTTAATGCTCCTGTGTATTGTTTCACCGAGCACGAATTATAAGGCCGTATACGCACTAATTATTTACTCGTCGGTGACAGTTTTTAATGCGGCACTCCAATATAACACCTTTATTTACAAAATTTACAGTATTTGATACATAAGAATTGTTGATTTGATGATAAAGCAAGACTTATTAATTAAAATGAGACTGGTGTCTCTTAATATTAAATGTAGACTGTTGTCTTGAGCATTGTTCTTATGACTGCTGTCTAGAACGCTGTTATGTTGAGAGCCTTGTCTTGAACACTGTTGTGTTGACACTTGCGACTGTTGTCGCGCGCGCTGATCTGTTGAGACTGTTTAAGAATTGTAGGCAAAATTTACTCCTAACTTCAGTAAACTTTCGAACAATTAACAAAATAGATGACGAACAAAGGTCGGCAAAATTTCCAAGACCGCCTTGTTTGTAAACTGTGCCTACTAAAATAGCAAACATTGCAGATGGTTTTTAATTCTATAACTAAAATTCCCAGTTTATGATGCTGGCATTCTCCATTCTGATATTTTATGGTACAAAATTTAGTGAAAGTGCGTTTGATAAAGCATTTGAAAGTTTTAAACCGTGTACATGGCACATTCACTCATAAAATAAGGTAAATTGAAAAGCGTCTAAAGAGTCCAGCAAAAAAATAAGTACCGAATTGAATAAAGGTTGATAAATATGAACGATGCCGCATCCTAAATTCAGGGAAACGTTTGCATTTTAATACGATAATAAAATATATTTACACAAAGGTTTCAATTTTGTACCTGACCCTTAGGTTCAAATACTATATTCTACGATTCATATATATATATATATATATACCGGTAGGTCCAGTTCGCAACGGGCCATATCAGCAATGTGTGGCAACAGCGAATCGAATCCCCTCCATGCGCAGCTCCTTCGATTGCAGCACATTGCATATTGCATTGCAGTTAAGAATTTAGTAAGACTTAAACCGCCCAAGGATATAGTCGTTTGCATATTCGTTCTGTATACGTAATTTGCCCATTTGTTGTATTATTGTATTCTTAGCTGCTACGGAAAAGTAATTTTAAGTAATAAAAAAACAATAACGTTTTCTAAAAGATAAAAGTAAAAAAATCAATAATTCTGCAAAATAAATTTAAATTTTAAGAAAGTCACTCAATATAGGCATCGTACACACGTTGCCACATCGCATTACGTTCCATACGTATATTGTTGCCTATGGCCCGTTGCGAGTTGGACCTATCGGTATATATATATATATATATATATATATATATAATATTTTCGTGACCTTGGTATGATATGGTAAATTCAATCAGTCGGCGATTAAAGGTCTGGTTTACTTCAAAGTATATATATTTAAAACAACCCTACATGTTTCGGCAATGATGCCTTTATCAAGGATATAAAATATAAATGACAGAATATAAATGTCAAATAATTGAGTTGCTATGGTTTAAATTATTCAAAGATACATTCCAATTGAATAATAATAAATTATGCCTTAGTATTCCAAAAACAGATAGCAAGGTGGGAACATATGTGTTGTTCGCTGCCAGCAGCTTGTGTCTGCTTCTGGGTATGAACTTGTGTGTTGGTTGCTGCTGGCAGCTTGCGTCTCTCTTTGGGTGTGTGGTTTTGTGTTTGTGTGAGAGCGTAAGTGTAGGGTTTTGTATGTTAGCGCGCTCGTGCGTGTGTTTAGTGACTGGTCGCGTAAATTTAGAGAGATCGGATAACCAGCCGTTGCGCAGGGCCGCCAAAGGGAAAGGGTTGGCGGCCCTTATATATATATATATATATATATATATATATATATATATATTTAATATATACAAATTGAATAATACTTACTTATATTTAATATATAATACAAATTGATTTCGTTTATAAGACGAAACATAAATAAATACGTGTCGTAGTGCATACAGTAATTTCTTGGAGATCTACAAAAAAGAGTACTGGAAATTGATTTATGATAAAGAAGGTTCTTGCTTATTTCGTAAGTGCTGAACCATGAATATCATCCAATAAACAAATGTTCAGATGACTGTTAACGTTGCATTTTTTAATAAAGGATTACATTACGTTTCAGTTCATACAACAGCTTATTAGTGAGTGGACACGTTTTCTTTATTCAAAATGCCTTACCTTTTCTTCTCAAGAGTATGCGGAGGCATTTTGTGTATGGCTACTGTAACGGCAGTGCACGTCAAGCAGTTATTGAATACCGACATCTGTTTCCCGATAGGCGCATTCCTCATTACAGAACGTTTCTGGAAGTACACAGACAATTTCGGGAATACGGGCTGCATGATTATCTTTTCAACCGAGGAGTAAATTTGCCAGCAGACTTAGAGGAAGAAGCAGTAGCTATTGTTACAAAGGATCCAACTCTCAGTGTACGTCGAATCGCTAGACAACTAGGAGTGTCACGAACGACAGTTTGCCGAATTTTAAAACGAGAGGGCTTATATCCATACCACTATCGCAGGGGACACGGTTTGCTTGAGGCAGACCACTATGCTCGTCTAGTTTATTTTACCTGGATATTAAGACAGTCACGGCTTCATTTTAATTTCTGCAGAACAGTCCTCTGGACAGATGAATCTACGTTCACGAGAAGTGGTCTTACAAATCTAAGAAACCTGCACAGGTGGTCAACAGAAAATCCCAAAGCTATACGCCCATTTAAATTTCAACATGAATTTTCTATTAACGGTTGGGCGGCCCTAATCGATGACTTGTTGATTGGTTGTGTCGTTCTTCCTGGGAGGTTAAATGCGGACAATTACCTAATTTCTTATTGACGAACTGCCAGGTCTTTTAGAGGATGTCCCACTGAATGTTCGACGAGACATGTGGTTTCACATGGATGGGGCACCACCACATTTCGGAATTGCTTTCCAAAACTGGGTTAACGTCAATTATCCAAGATGGATTGGTCGAGGTGGTCCTGTTACATGGCCACTCAGATCACCCGATCTTAATCCCCTTGACTTTTAGAGAAGAGTTGTTGGATCTTAGTCACCTGGCTGCCGAGTAAATCCGACAAAACAAGCATGAAATTCGGATAAGTACTTCTTCTGTTGGTTTACGGGCACAAGCCTGCATTCAGCAAGGAGGTGGACATTTCGAAAATATTATTAATTGAACTTTCTTAAATAAAATCAGTTTTTATTGACTTTAGGATTACATTTTTTTTTCATGATCTGACAATCACATTCATAGATCTGTAACTTTGAAACAAATAAAAATGGATATACAAGTTCTGCGTTTTTGTTACTTGAAATGAAGTCTACTTTACACTCCTAAAATTTGAACATAACGATACGGGACACATTGTATAAAAAATAATGTTAAAAAATTAGTATCTTAATTCTTGGTTTCTTTATGTCCTAGACTATTTGTTTCAATATCTAAATATTACTTTGATGCATAAGTTCGAAGCGATTTATAAGCGCCTTATAATCCGGACTTGGCCTCGAGTGATTACGATCTTTTCCCTAAATTGAAGGATTTTTTGGGCGGAAACCACCATAGAAGTGACAACGAACTAAAAGAGGGCATTAGTGACTGGTTAAACAACTTGGCGCAACCGAGAACAGAAGGTATAGAAAAGCTGATGAGATGCTACAACAAATGTTTAAATTTGAGCTGCGGCTACATAAAAAAAGTGTAAGGTATCAAATGTGTTGTAAGATACATTTTGTTTCGTTATCTTAAATAAAAATGTCTAGAGACACAAACGCTCTTTACTTTTAGAATCACCCTGTTGCCGCATGTTTTAAGCGAAAACAACAAGAATCAACCTGTCAACAGTTGCGTCTTTGTAGTACCTCGTTATCGTTTAGGTCGTCAATAATATTAACTGCTTTTGCACCACATTGCTGCTGGTAGCGAAAAATAGTGCCTTCACGTTAACATAAAAAACAGAAGAGAATAAAAAATGGCAAATCTCCGAGTAATAGCTAACACTCATCCGCGTAAGCTGAAGCAAAGAATTCGTCATACTGCCAACAATTTTATCGGCGTGATGCCAAAATTCAAGAAAAAATAAACGGGAAAACATCGTTAAGTCATTTTTGCGACACAACACTTGCCCTCATACTGCTGACAGAAGTGTCTATTGACGAACTTGATTAGGGGAACATTCTGCATCCGCCTTATTCTCCTGATCTCGCTCCTTAGATTTCTTTCTCTCTTGCTCTCTATCAGAGATCTCCCTTAATAACGGTATCTCTCTTTAAAATTGGCACCAGATCGTTGGAAGGCAATCTTAAATAATGGAGAAGAAAATATTCTTGCTTGGTTCATGTATTTTGTTTGTTAAAATATTAATAAACTTCGGGTTCAATGAAAACGCTTTGAACTTATACATCAATGCAATATATTTATTAAAACAATTTTTAAACAAGGAATTTACAAATCCTAAAAAATCAAATGCGCACTGCACACTGCACAAATGTTTATTATGAATAATCCCATCTTAACTAACTAGCCATTCAAAACAAATTAACGTCCATCAGCTTCAAAACAATAATAGTAATACGTGGCACATATTCAGGACAAATCTCGTATATGAGATATTTACCTCGAATATGTCTTTAAAGTTATACACACAATTTTAGACTGAAACCAATGATAGGTTAAATAGTCGGTAGCCAAAATATTAGGAACACGTTTGAATTTTATTGCTCAATGAAAATACGTAAACAACCAATGAATTTATTTAATTATTGTTAACATGAATACATAGAAAGATTGTTACATGCGCCTTAAAGCCATAAATAAGTATATGGTATGCTTAGTCTAAATAATAAATTTGATTAATAATTTATCTAAGGATCTTTCGATAAATCTCATATTTAAATTCTTGTACATTCAGTATAATAATTAGATTATTAAATATAAGGAAAAAATCAATCTACAATTTCAGATCGTAATAAAAAAATGAAACAACGCAATTATAATAGTAAGGTGGACAATATGTTGGTCTAAATCATTTCATAGAGTTATAATTAATTCTTAAGATTTAGAAATATTTCGTAGGCTAACAAATAATAATTCACAGAAAATCGGAATGACCCTAGTATGGTACATTACATTCGAATACTCTCAAACTCAAGGGTATCGATTACTTTAAATTTACTAAATAAACAAATGTATGACTCTGTAATTTACGATAATCTATACAACTATAGAGAGTTAAATTGGACGGTCTCTGGTCTTCCGCGAAAAAAAATATAGAATAAGCAGTTCTTACTTTGGCTGAAGAATTGGCCTCTACCTGACAATTCCAGTTAATTAATATTGTCTTGAAAACGGTTCACCAACTGCTTGAATTAACTGTTTCTTGCTGACAATGGCCGCCACGTACTCGAATAATTTTACGGTCTCGTGCAGATAATTGAATGCCTTGTACTTGTATTTTAATGCCTCAAACTTATAAAAGTAACTTCGTGTTTGCAAAAGTAGCCTTGTGCTTATATGTAAAGCCTCGTACTTGAAAAGTAGCCTCGTGCTTGCATTTAACCTCATACCAGTACTTTTAAGGTAACCTCGTCCTAGAACCTTGTTAAATTCCAGAAAGAAAAAAGCGAGTCTAACGAAAATAAACTATGATAAAAGAACAATGCCATAAAATGGACATCACTCACCTACTAAAATAGAGAAAATCCACGTACACGTGCTCCACATGGAAACCAATTTCGTTCAAAAATATTATGAAACGGCACATTCCGTATCTCAAATAACCATCTGTCGTTTAAATTAATTAATAATAACTACAAAACCGCATTAGCGAAGTAAATAAAACTACTTTTAAGATGCTATTAAGAATTACAAAGTACGTCTTCGGCACAACGTGTTACTTGATGTAACTTCTCCAGCAAAAGAAGACCAAATTTCCTCAACTCGATACTTTTATACGAAAAGTTGCGTAGCCCTTACAAAAATAACCGATAGGTGAAGCTACTGTAGAGAAGAATTATAATACGAATTACATAAATAGAAAATCATTTTGCTACATCAAATTAAGGCAATAAAATTCGAAACCTAACTGATAAAGAATATTAATTAATTACGTTCTTAATAAAGAATTATTAATCAAAGGCCATAACCCACAATATCCAAGGAGATCTTAAATGAAAATACCACTGACAATTCTAACGGAATTCACTACAGACAAAACCGTAACATTTCTAATTTATTTTAAAATAAGGATTCGCACAAAAAAATCGTTATAATTTAATCCAGTTAACCAATTAACTATTCACAATTTATTAAACTCTACCATTTCGAATTCCAACGCCATTTACTCGCGTAAAATATGAACTATATAAAATCCAAACTATATGCAAACAAGGTTGGCTACATCCACGTAAAATACGGTATGCGCCAAAATAAACAACACTGAAATTACTGAAGTATATTATTTATTACTTATACATAATTATGTCTATAGAACACATGTTCAAAATGTGCGCCATGGCGTTGTAGGTACTGCTCATAACGGTTACGCAGATTGTCAAACATATTCGAGAACACAGCTTGCTGCATATTCCTGAAAAAGGAGACGATCTTCTCTCGTAAATGATTAACAGTTCTGGGTGGGTCTGTACCGCTGAAGACTTGCTCCTTTAACATACCCCATACGTAGGCATCCGGTGGTGTAAGATCGGGGGAATGTGATGGGTAGTTGAAATTAGAATTGCGGGAAATGATGCGTCCTTCAAAAGTTTCCTGCAGCAATGCTATCGATTGTCGAGCAGTGTGACTGGTCGCCCTGTCCTGTTGAAAACACTGCTCTTCCATCCGAAGGTCCCTGGCACGACAAAACCCTCTGAGATCTTGGACAAATGGCGTTACCACAATGTTTCTATAACGTTCCTGGGTAACAGTAAGAGGTGTGCCATCATCATCCTCAATGAAATACGGACCAATCACACCGTGTGCTGACACTGCACACCATATCGTCACACGGGCACTATGTAGCGGTTTTTGGATAATCACGTCTGGCTTACCGAAACCAAGGAAGCGAGTTGTTTGTTTATTGATGTAACCCTCCAAGTGAATATGACTTTCGTCTGAGAACCACACATTATTCAAGAAATCTGGATCCTCGTACAACAGCCAAAAATTGTCCACAATACGCAACCCTGGCATTCATATCTTGGTTTGACAACCGTTGTCCAACTTGAATTCGGTACGGAAATCCACCTATATCTTTGAACAAACGCCGAATCGACGTACTGCTGATATTAAACTTAAATGCCGTTCGCCGAAGACTTCGGTTCGGTGATTGCAAAACCTGATTGAGGACACGTCCATGGTTCCCATTCGTTCTCACAGTTACTGGCCTACCAGACCTTCCCTTCCGTTGGCACAACACACTGCCAGAACGACGAAATTTTTCAACAATAGAAAGCATAACTTTGATGGTAGGTGCCTCTTTATGAAATTGATCGCGATATGTTTCCGTCACTAACTTCAAACTCGGTTCACCTTGTTTGCCTTTTCCGTACGATCGAAAATAATTCTCGACGATAAACACTTTTTCCTCAGTCGTGAGACCCATTCTCAACTATAACATAACATAACAACGTTCTTTGCACTACTAAAAACACATAACGCTGCTAGTATCATACGTCAAAAAGCAGACATGCGCATAACAATGGCACGCATTTCAGTGTTGTTTATTTTGGCGCATACCGTATATCAATATTACTAAAATGAACAAGGAGCAATTTCAGCCCGTTACAAGATTGATAAAGATAAGATAATTCCACCCTTCGTCTTAATTACTTCCACAATTCTTGCTCCCATGCTGATTACGAAAAAATAATTAATGTTTCTATGTATGCATTTTAATAAGATATTAAAAAAATTTCATATAAATTTTTTCATTATTCCTCCACGCTTCTTCATTATTTTTTATTAATTCTGCACTATTCGTATTTGGATTTAAATAAACTATTCTTTTTAATTAATTGCATATATCTTCTATTGTATTTAATTCCGGTAAATTTCCGAGACACGAAAGAATTTATAAATCCACTGAACTTAAATTTGTTTCATTGTTTTCATAGCAACAGAAATTGAGCCATTTCTTATGCTATCTGCATAATTGTTTCATCACTAAATATATAAAGGAAAAATCTTTCCTTAATTACAGTAAACCAGTTTAATTTACTTCTACTTTTCGAATTATCAAGTGAATAGCTCTCGTATTGTTTGGCCTAATTATAACGTGCTTGTTTCCTTCTTGATGTCAATTTTGGCTTGTTTTTTAATGGATGCCTGCATTTTAACCACGTATCCTAAAAATGGTGACGTTTTGTTCTTTCCAGTTACTCCTTATGATAATTTTGTTTTTGATTTTAGACATGGTAATCTCTGGTGGTTGGGTAACAAAGCAGGTAAAAAATTTAGGTAAATAACGTACTCAATACGATGTATTCGTAAATAAGTATAATTGTAAATGATTATTGCTGCGCCGGGCTACCTGTTGCGTCCTAAGAAATGTATTAAATAAAAAAAACACAACAACGTTGTCCTTAATCTTTTATTTAATATTTACACAAACGAAATTAACTTTTGAAATACATTAAAATTAGGGAATGGAAAAATATATTATTATTTATACACAGGTGACAAATAATTAATAATCGACTGGCTGAAAGAAATTAACAAATTTTTAAATGTAATTCAAATCAAACATAGGTATCGAACGATACAACACCGCACTTGCTTGCGGTTTTGGACAGCGTTCGGATGTGGCACGCAAAAAAAAAGCGCTGAACAGCGTGGTTCACTACATGAGATCGATCGACGGGTAGCTGTTGTCTCTACGAAAGTTAAACCGTAAGAAAGTGTATTCTAGAAAAGCTGGTAGTATGAAAGGTAGTTTTATGATTGAGTTAAGGATTACCAAACATACTGCAAATAGTGGTGCCAAGATTTTACAATGTAATTAAAGGTGCAAGATAAGGACTTGTGACGACAATAAAATTAATATCATTAAAACACGCCTTGTAAAAAATGCTTTAAAATGATGTGTCACACGATATGGTAACTGTTATGATAGCGGCTACTAAATTATAGCAATTGATACATGGCCGGTATAATTTCGACATGTAGAAAACCTGGTTTAATAACAAGTAAATTAATGATTAAAATATAATCATTATGAAAATGTAAACAATTAATAACTCAGTTTAAATGTAATATATAAAATCGAAAGAATATTCAAGAAAAGTATTAAAATGGCAGGACCGTTTGTGGTTTGTATGAATTCTTGTAATAAGGATTTAGATTACAACTAGTTCGATGTTATACAAAAGAAAAACTTTGTCATGAAACTATATGTACAAAAACCCAAAGTGTCTTACGAATTTGTTTTAACATTTTAAACTTAATTAATATCTAAAATAAAACACAATTAAAACAAAAATTATTGATGTATGCGGAGCGTAACACTTTGTTCTCAGAATTTTGTAATATCTAAAATTTTCATTGTGTTCCTAATATTTTGGCCGAGAACTACAGAACATAAATATCTTTTGCAAAAAAAAAACATTTTATTAAAGATATTAACATACTAAAAACAAGTCATCCACACAACAAATTTAAAAAAATAATAATAAAAGTTATATTAATTTTTTAGGTAACAATTAAATAAGATGAATTAATTAATTCATTAATTATAATAATACATAGACACATAAAAATATAAATAATTACATTAGTTAGAGTTTTTATGGAGACATGCCTATATGTTTACATTAATTAGTAACTTAATTGTATTAATTTACATCATTATGCAACTAAATAAAATTAACATTGTTACAGTTATTATACATAATTTATATTAATCAAAAAAGTGCAGTTATTCATATTGTCGTTTATATTCACCCAGTACATCTTTTGTATAAAGACTGACTTTTAACCTAACAATCAATATATTCATTTACAGCAATGAATGTTTGAAAATTCCTAGCCGCCGCTCAGTATTTGTAATTTTGATAACGGGAATTTTAATTTGGAATTCCTGAAATTCCAGTTACATGTTAGGGTGCAGAGGCTGTAGGGTTTCGGTTCCTGCTTTAAGAAACGCATTTCGGAAAGGTCAAAAACAAAAATAAAATTTTAAAGAACAACGTAATGTGGAAATATAAAATATCTCCTGTCGTTATTGGCTTTTCTTTATTCCTTAATCAATAATTATTTCCAATCTAAATAGTTTATATAATTTGTTTTTAAATTATAAATTAACTAAGTTATCGTTTATTATATAATTATACAGTCTTCAAAATTTTCATTTCAAATAGTATATTCTTAATAAAACAAGTTTCTGTGCCTTGAAGGCACATTCTAACATAATAAAATTATGTATATTTTAAATTTACACTGTAATATGAATAATTACAAACTCATGTTACAACATCAATTTATAATTAATGGCGCGTATATTCCAATTCAATAAGTTTTAAATAGACACCTCTTCGTTTTCTTCTTCATAGTAAATACTTTTACCCTTTAAAGTGTTTAAGGTGATAATGTTCTATATTTCCTGTTCAATATCTCCATCTCTGCTGGAAATGTTTTTTTACTCTAGTGGTACTAGTGGCGTGTATACCGTGGAGGCAGAGAATCACAACTTCCCCTACACGAATAAAGTAAACTACAGTGAATAAATAAAAAAGTATTATATTATACAGGCTTATGCCAATGTATGGATCCATTCAGACTTCCGGTTTAACCGGAAACGATGTTAACTTTTTTATTTTAAATGAAACACACTGTATATTTTTACGAATTTTACTAGAAATCTGCTCTGGGAGTTCATAATAAGGTTTGGGTATAACAAGGTTTGGTACCCTTTTGTTCAACAACGACAAAGATATTTAATTAAAAATGATATTTTGAAATCATGTTTATGTTTAGTAAGCCATGGAATTAAAATTCAATACTTGACTTAAACTGACAGAATTGACTTTGTAGACGTCAAAATATTAATAATGGTACAATTAACTAAAAAATAACGTATTGAAATTCTAATGATGCTTGGTTTTGGTGACCGCGTCAGAACTCATATGCGGATTATTTAACAATTTACATCAAGATCGGCATCCAATATTCTGTCGTTGGCAAAACTTTGAGAAGGTATAACTTGACCGGGGAAATAATTCATCTGTCCTAGTTCATCATAATCCGTTTAATCGGTCTTTTGCCCTTTAGTACGTCACATTGGGTTCTCAATGTCTTGTT
This sequence comes from Melolontha melolontha, assembly GCA_935421215.2. Lineage (NCBI taxonomy): Eukaryota > Metazoa > Arthropoda > Insecta > Coleoptera > Scarabaeidae > Melolontha > Melolontha melolontha. Next base: position 140,911,094 of record OW285236.1, read on the forward strand.
TTATTTAATAATTTCTTTATTTTCATTTAAAAATATCCTTTATTCATACTCTATCCTTCTATTCTGTTCTCTTTTTCAGTTTTCTTTTAATTTGCACTTCTTTTTCATCCGTCCACCGACGTTCAAAGCCCTCCAAATAGCCTCTCCGTTTGAGCCAAATCTACTTCCACCAGTCATTTTTTGGGATTGGGAATAAAGAAAAGTTACTTCTTCTCACACACACACCTTATTCAGATGTGTCTGAAAGCAATTCTCAACGAAGATCAAACATTCTTCCTTCTGCAATTAATGATGAGGGAGCCGATACATTGCCTTGAAAGAGAATTTCTTTTGTTTGTCAAATGCGATCGCCTTTTTTTATATTGGTGTCCACCTCAATACTGCAAAATAGTTCCCTATGATGGTTCTTTCTTTCTCGAAATAATCAGCTTGAGCTACACCATGTAATTTCTAGAAGACAGTAACCATTATCTCAAACAATTACCAAACTGTTTTTCCTATTTTCGGCTCATTGGAACCAACTCTTCGCTTGTTGGTTTATGCCGAGTATGTACTAATTCTTCATATGTAAATATTCAATTACGAGAACCTGCTTAAAAATGTCAAAAAAACAGGGATATGTTTTATATATAAAAAGGGACATATACGAGGGATAAACTGAATTTATTGAGAATAAGAAACTGTGAAAAACAATCATACAGTTTTTATGTAGAGCAACTCTTTATCCGTTATTTGACGTTTTGATGTTGAAGTTACGTTGCTACTTGATTTTTGAAAGTAAAAGAAAATGAAATTAACCAGGAGCACTTTCGAATCATAATTTATCATTTTGAAAGAGGTTTAAACGCTTATGAGTGCAAAGAGAGTTTACATTCAGTTTTTAGTAAACAAGCACCATCCTTGGCTACAATTTACCGATGGTATAAGAAATTAGAACGCGAAAAGAATTTTGTTCAGCATAAAAAAGAAGCAAAGCGTCCTCCTACGACTGTTATCGGCAAAAATATTCGTGCTGTTAAAAAAAATAATTGGAGAGAACAATAAAACCACATACGGTAATAGAGCATCAACTCAAGATTGGATCCTCAGCTGTTAAAACAATCATACACGATCACCTGGATTTAAAAAAGTGGTAATTCGTTTTGTGCCGTATCACCTTTCTGACATTCGTGTTAGAATTTGCCATTAAACTTTAAATTTCTTAAATAATGACTGGCATCAATTTTTTTCCAAAATAGTGACAGGTGATGAAACTTATATTCCCTTTTTCGACCTTCCTACCCGCCAAGAAAGTCGTGTATGGATTCATGAAGTTGAGGAAACTCTTACAATGACTAAGAAGCAGCGAACTATGAAAAAGGTTATGTATGCGGTATTCTTCAGAAGTACAGGCTTAGTAAATCCAATTAAACAAGGTAGAAGGTTTTCGTCTAAAGAAGAGATTGATACCGAAGTTCACGCTTATTTTGAAGGTATTCCGAAAGAAGATTGGTTGGGAGCATTTAAACAGTGGAAAGAAAGAATGGTCAAGGGTCATGCTGAAGGGAATTACTTTGAACATATTTAAAATAAAATCTTATAAAATATTAACCGTATTTTTTATTCTCAATAATTTCAGCTTGTCCCTCGTATTAGCTGATATTTCACAATGTTACTATATTCGATCTCTGGTATTTTATCTTTTCTTACTACTTTATTTAAGAGACAATTCAAAGTAAGGCTTCTTAGACATATGCACAAATATGGTATGGCTTCTTATAACAAATCCAAAAGATCATAACTGCATTATCTCTAATTTGCAGTCCAGTAAATAAAATTAAAAATTGTTAAGTAATTTATTACGCTAAGAAATAAGTAATTAAACTTCTAGTTTCAAAAATTTTTAGTTGAAGTTGAATTCAACTTTCGCAAGTCATTGTATAGATATCAACCATAGATTTAATATAGATTTCAAAATTTTACACATTCAAGAAAAAAGTAAAAAACTTAACTTGTTCGAAAACTTAGAAATTAGTAGATATAATAGTTTAGGATTAGCTTTAAATGACCAACTAGATTTAAACATTTCCCCTCTACTAAATTTAAGATTGTAAAATTTTTCCACCGCCTTTTTCCCCAATAATTTTTACATAAATATTCAAATTTGTATTGCACATATCCAGTTTTTCATCCACCTGATGAAGCCATTGTATGGCGAAACAATATTGTAGTGTATTTACAATAAAAGAAATTTTGAAACTAGAAGTTTAATTATTTATTTCTTAGCGTTATAATGAAGTTTCAACAAGTATCTACTTCGTCAATTAACTAAGTAAATTATTCCTATAAATGAATGAAATTTATCATGCAAATGCAAAATAGTTTCACATATATGACGCGTAACAAAATTACAAATCAAAGAATTAATATAAACCCACAATTGTAAAACGTTTTCACAAATCGGGTGGTAAATGACTATTTCTCCCGACCGAGAATAAAGTGTCATCTTATACATCTGACAATTGACATATATTAGACTACTTTATTCTCTAGAGAATAAAATATTCGATTTTCCCTAGGGAATAAATTGAATACTGTAGTGAATGACTTTTGGTTCATTTATTTAAGTCAAAATTAATTTAACTGTCAGATTGACGAAGCATTTAAATATATCAATCAATTTTATTTGACATCAGATCAATCTATCAATCAACTGTCAAACTAATAATGAAATAAATTATTATATTTAAGGTCGGGAGAAAAGTTTTGTATGTAATTCGGGAATAAACGTCTATAATCCCTCAACAGAAAATGCCCTCGCTCCCTTCGGTCGCTCAGGCATTACTTACTGTCTCGGGATTAAAACTGTCGTTTATTACCTTAATACATAAATATCTATTTTAAAATAATAATATTATTATATTTGTTTTAGGGACTTCTATTAAGTTGTAATTCAATGTCGGCAGATTATCTATTCATGCAGGATAAATTATATGATATTCAGTATGATACTGGCGATAAAGTTATTCAATGTGGCAGACATAACGACATTTTTAAAGTGTGGTTACAATGGAGAGCTAAGGTTTGTACAACATATACATATACAGTGTGGTCATAAAGTTTGGAACCAAGCTTATAACCGCATTATTTTACATTTTTTGGAAAAACGCTCGGATAGGTAAATTTTTTTTTAAAACGCCATCTTTTGACATACAATTTTTTTCTATGGCGTCATTGGTTTTCGAGTGATGACGTCACATCAACACTTTCTTTAAATGGCAACAATATTATTTTTTTCTTGTTTTTTGTAGATCTTTATATCCACCAAATAGTGCTATAAAACAATTGGTATGTTGCATCACAATTTTTTTGAAAAAATCATATAAATTTAGAAAAAAATCCGAAAATTTTATTTTTGTACAAAATTAAAATTAAATTAAAAAAAATACATCTGAACTTAAATTTATTGTAACAGTTAACGTAAATTTTCAAAATGGACCCCACCAACCAACTGACACTGTCCCAGCCGAGTGTAAATGCTTTGCGATCAATAGTAATCTGCGTTATTCGCTCCAGGTCAAAAGAAATTCGTCTTCCCAATCGGCCAATTACTTATTAAAAAATTTTATTTAACATTAAATAGTTTCACAAAAAAGGGCCAAAGAAGTTTAATTTATTTAAAAAATTGACATGATGTGGCAGACCATTTCTTAATTAAAATTATCGCCCAAAAATTGAAAATTTCAAAAACTAATTAAGCTTACAAAATTTACTGAAATATGTAAGTAAGTTTTTTTCACACTTCTGTCTTGTGTGAGGACTTAAATATTCTTCTTGAACAAACCGGATCGTCAAAAGCACATGTACTCATGTTACTATGCAAAAAATTTACAAAAACAAAAACACGCACTTTTTTGCAAGATATTTCTTTATGACATTCTTGCTTCTTTTTATAAAATTTATGTACAAAAATTTTAGTTTGAAATTGTTTCTATGGCGACAACATTGTTGAATTATTTACTTCTATTTTTGACATTAAATTTTTGAGATATTGCGTAAAAATTGTTCATATTCGCTAATATAAAAAATGGCACATTTATCTGAGCGAGAAAGAATTGAAATTTTAATTATGGTTGTGTATGGGGACAGACAAAGAACGCATGCAGAAGCATGCGATTTGTTTAACCATGAACACCCTGATAGACCTCCAATTACCAGGTCTACGGTGACAAAACTAGTTGGAAAGTTTACCGATCTTTTACGGATCCAGAAAAGATCGACCACGGCAAGGTAGACCTCAAGTAGGAGAAGACGTGAAATTAAATGTGCTTCTAGAAGCAGAAGAAAGGCATCATGTTTCCACCAGACAACTTGCGTTAGCCAATCAGGTGGCTCACTCATTTGTCGTCAACTTATTTAAAAAAGAACACTATCGTCCTTACAAAGTTCAACTTGTACAGGAATTACATGAGGATGACGAAGATCGTCGACTGCAGTTCTGTGAAGACGTAATGTTACGTTGTGACCAAAATCCAAATTTCTTGGAAAACATCGTCTTCTCAGATGAAGCTACGTTCTGCCTAAATGGATCTGTTCACCGCCATAATTGCAGATATTGGTCGCAGAACAATCCGCATTGGACTCAAGCGTGTCATACTCAGCGCAGAGGAAAAGTTAACGCATGGGCTGGAATGATTGGACGACGCATTTTAGGACCATATTTTTTTGAAGGAAATTTGACTACTGTGCAATATTTAGAATTTTTAAGATTTGAACAGGTTCCAGCGCTCGCTGTTATTTTCCCAAATCACGAGGATGGTGATGTACCCCATCCAAATATTTGGTTTCAACAAGATGGGGCGCCTCCCCATTATGGTGTAGATGTGCGCCACTATCTTGACGAAATATTTCCCAATAAATGGATTGGACGGAGAGGCGCCATAGAATGGCCACCTCGTTCTCCTGACCTGACTCCGTTAGACTTTTTTTTGTTGGGTTATTTGAAATCGAAAGTGTATTTTAACAAACCGAACAATTTAGAAGATTTAGAAGAACGAATTCGCGTAGAACTTACACAAATATCCCCAGACATAATTGAGGCGAGTATACGAAGTGTTTACACTCGGACAGTGTCAGTTGGTTGGTGGGGTCCATTTTGAAAATTTACGTTAACTGTTACAATAAATTTATGTTCAGTTGTATTTTTTTTAATTTAATTTTAATTTTGTACAAAAATAAAATTTTCGTATTTTTTTCTAAATTTATATCATTTTTTCAAAAAAATTGTGATGCAACATACCAATTGTTTTATATTACTATTTGGTGGATATAAAGATCTACCAAAAACTAGAAAAAAATAATATGGTTGCCATTTAAAGAAAGTGTTGATAACGTCATCACTCGAAAACCAATGACGTCATAGAAAAAAATTGTATGTCAAAAGACGGCGTTTTAAAAAAGAAAATTTACCTGTCCGAGCGTTTTTCCTAAAAATGTAAAATAATGCGGTTATAAGCTTGGTTCCAAACTTTATGACCACACTGTATATTTCTAAATTCGTTCTGAAATATACTTTAGATAGTGGCATTTTTTGTTTGGCATTTGTACATTAAACTGAGTTTCCTAGGATTGCATACAATAACAAGAGTTAAGAAGCAAATTGTCTGTAGGAATTAATTTTCTCTATTAATATTATATTAGCTAAAAGGCCAGTAAAACAATTTTATGGAAAACCGGCTATATTTTAGTTTTTAATAGATACATCTTTCTGCCATTTTATCAGTAAAAATACTAAATTTAATGTAAATAAAAATTTAAGTTAAAATAACAATAAAAAAAATGAAGTTCCCCAGGTGAGGCTCGAACTCACAACCCCGGCATTGCTCACAACTACTGTCTTATAAGTACCGTGCGCTAACCAATTGCGCCACTGGGGACTTACGAAACGTGTTTTCGTTAAATTTATATTAATATGGTACGACCCACAATGCATATGTATATTATAAATAATTTTTTATATTACCAATATATATTATATCTATTATATCTATATAATATATATATTTCAGAGTATTTATTACTTACTTACATAAATCCTTATAACGTGTGTTCATTTGAAAAGTCAATCTAGGTTACTTTGAAATTTTCATAGAATAAGACGCATATATATTAGTATCTGTTTGTTGCTCCGTAAACGTAAATCCATTGATTGATAATGTCAATCACATTTGTTATTTATTTGTATGTATGAAACTGTCAAAATATACGACTTCGTAGGTTAAGTAGTAAATTTTAATTTACGACATAACGGGTGTTCGGAAACATTCGAAGTCAAAGTAGTCCTTGAAAATATGAAGTCATGTCTGATAGATGTCTGGTAGATTGTTACATTTACTTAATAACTACAATTTAATACAAGTAAAGATACACGATTTTTTGTTCAAATGAACACCCGTTATTGTTCAAATCAAAGTATATAATCAAAGTATTATATTTTATAAAATTAAATTAAGTAACTTCAATTGGAAGAAATTAATAATTTTTAAAAATTAAAATTAAAATATGATTTTTAATTTCATTATCTTGCAGGGAGACGATGGATTCGAAAAACACATGGACACACTGATGGAATTGTCGGAATATATGGTGAGGCGTATTAAGGAACAGCCTGATAAATTCTATTTAATATTAGAACCGGAAATGGTTAACGTTAGTTTTTGGTATATTCCACAACGTTTACGAAAATTGCAACATACTCCTTCAAGAGAATCAGAACTTGGAAAGGTAAGTATCTAGACGGTTTTCTCTTTTACATTATGTTGAACATCTTCAGGGCCCACTAGAAATTAATCACGCACCTAGTTGATAACTAGTGGTAAGAGTTTAAAGTTTATTTTGAATATGGTAAAAGTTTCAGTACACAATACTACCCAAAAATTAAAAATTATTAGATACTAGTCATTTTCGATTATTAATCCTATTAACCATATATATCGTCGAAACTTTCAAATTAATTGCTGACTCTATTTCAGTGAAATATATTATTTACAAACGATATTATATATATATATAATATATATACATATATATATATATATATATATATATGTATATATATGTATACATATAATATATATATATATATACATATATATATATATGAGTGATATAGCTTTACTCATATAGCTTTGGAGTAATAATTAGCATTTTCAAACATTCAAATCTGACATCTGCTCTCAAAACACTGACATCTACTTTGAATAACTCACATCTAATTTCAAAATAGGCATATGCTTTCTAATCTGACGTTTGTTTTCATAACTGACACCTGCTTTCAAAACAGACATCTGCTTTCAGTAACTGACATTTGCTTTCACTAACTGACATCTGCTATCAAGACTGACATGAGCTTTCAAAACTGACTTCTGCCTTCAACTTGACATCTACATTCAATAACTGACATCTGATTCAATAACTGACATCTGATTCATCAACACTGTTACTTTATAATGCATTTCTGAATAACTTGAACCTGGGTCTATTGTGGTCTAGTGGTAATGACGACAGCCCGGCAAGCTGTAGACTTGGGTTCGAGTCCCAACACAGACATTTTTTCAATTAAAAATTTCGTATGATTTGCTTTGTAATTTGTAGACAGCAATGTTTACATCCCCCCTTACTTTGCAATTACATACATACTAACTTGATATTTGTAAATATTTCATATAAAAGCCGAAAACCTCCAATAATTTATCAAATGTTATATATATATATATATATATATATATATATATACATGTATAATATATATAATTAAAACTCAAATGCTCTTACTTAATATTTCGTTTCGCAAATATATTTATGACTTCATCAGGAGTAGCTATAAAATTGCAAAACATACACTTTACTCCAATGCGATACATCATTAACTCTTCTTATAACAACGGAATCACCAATTTCAAAACTATTTCTGCTATTTATGTTATTTTGTGTTTTGACATATTAATAGGCCTTGTCCCATACATCACAGACACTCCAGAGTAAACAGTAGTCGGCGAATAGTTGGTATCATTCTCAACCTCCTGGACATTTGTCACTCACATGGATTGCGTATAGAAGAGAAAAAAAAATTGTAATAATGCTTGTTTTGCATCAACATCATTAACCATAAAGCCACTATTAATGGTACCAACCAAAAAGCACTCCTCAAATCCAATTTACTATAAACTTTTGCATTGCCACATTTCGACAATAATGCTTCAATTGTTATCGGAGTTTCAAATTGAGCTTTTGTTCGCTCATTAAGTCTTCGCGCATCCAAACATAATCTAATGTCTCCTGACTTCTTCTTAACCACAGCTAACGGATTTACATACCCAGTTTTGCCTTGTTCTATTATTCCATCTTATAACATCTTCTTCACTTCCTCTTCTACCTGTTGTTGAATATTCTTTGGAATTGGATAATTTTTTATTTTAAAAGGTTTTGTCTCATCTACTTCTAACGAATGTCGATAATTTCTGGGAAACTTGTTTACTAATTCTATATTATTCTTAATTATTATTTTAACTTCTTCTTCATATTTTTCATTACAATCTATATTCAACGAATCAATATCTTCGGGAAATTCCACTTCTCCATCATTTTCTTTATCCATTTCTTCTAAAACCATTACCTCCTTTTCTTCCAATACTCCAACTTCTTCATCTTCTTCCATATTATTTATTTTATCCATACAGTTTATTTTCTGCATATTATTAATTATTTTCTCATCGTCTCCAGCCTCCTGGATCCATTGCACATTATTATTATTAATTATTATCTTCTTTTTATTAATATCTATTATTGCATTAATTTTTTCTAACAAATCTGTTCCCAATATCCCATTTCTTCCTAAACCTTTTACTACAATAAATTCTCCGATAAATTTATGATTTTCTACTTCAAATTCAATTACATAAATCTTATTAACTACAGCTATAATCTTTTTCGTAGCTGATACAATTGTAATTTTACTTGTTTCCCTTCCTTATTCTTAACTAACCACTCAACAACTTTTTCGTCCAAAAATGACGTTTCACTACCAGAATCAATCAAACAATAACATTCCCTCTTTCCTATATTAACTTTAATGTGTGGCAAACTAGTATTTATCGCGCAATCTGACTTATCATACAACAATGCAAAACTTTCTCTCATTCTGGTTGGCCCTAACAAAAATCCTTACTACTAGCAAGTTCTGATTTATTTTTTTCATCTACTTTTACAGATTCTAAATTAAAATTAGGCCTTGTATCTTTATACCTCATACCTGTGTAATTCTTTTGATCTATAATTCTATCTTTTAGATTATCTCTATTTGAATTATTTCTTACTCTATTTGGAGAAGCCATTCTATTTCTATTTATTTGAGTATGGTCGTTTAGCATAGGTCTTTCTGATCTCAGAGGGGTATTATTTAACGTGTCAGAATAATTGAAACATACATGAGTAGGTAAACCCCACCAGTTTTGTATAATACAAAGGTATTTTTAATAATATAAAATATTACTAAAAATCTGGTGTGAAGAACACAAATGCAGGTTCACTATTAATATTTTCAGTGAACACGTTCACAGAAAATATTAATAGTGAACCTGCATTTGTGTTCTTCACACCAGATTTTTAGTAATATTTTATATTATTAAAAATACCTTGGTATTATTTAAATTAACTCTTGAATATTGATTTCTTTTACTATTACTTTCTGAATAATTATTGTTATATCTATTTCCACGCTCCGCATCATCTAACCTTTTTAATAATTCTATAAACTGTTGCATATCATTTATATTATGTATTGCTACTGCCTGACTAACTTCGAAATCAAAATGTCTACTTAATTGTGAAACCAAATCTAATTCACTTATCTTAGGGGTTAAATATTTTAATACAGAGTACCTTTTCATGACATAAGTTTCTCTTGTTTCATTATTTCCTACTATATATTTACCAAATAATAATTCTTGTCTAGTATACTAGTATACTAGTATACTAACATATTCAAAAAAGAAAACTTACAGTTAGAGTTAAGCGTTGGCAGTTTTATTCATTGCTTTCCACATAATTGTCACTAGCAACTCACAAATAACACATGAACATTACATTCTTAAACAAACAACTACAACTGTAAAATTTCAACCTGATCTTTTTCACTCGCATGTCTGCAAGTGACAAAACAAATCTCGCTTAATTTTTTCGTTAGGTCCTTATCCAGTTGTAAAAAATGGGGTGGTGAGAAAAAAAAGGCCTATATACAAAAATCTATCTATATACATTATGTTATTGTAACTAAAATAAATTCCCTGGTTACAGTATTCTGCATACGACATTAAAATTATTAAAAATTACTATTTATTATCAATTAAATTCTTCTGTAAATTACGTGACTTTTGTCTGCTACTGGATAATGCAGACAAGCATATTCTATACGATATTTTGATATTCGTTTTTCTCATTTGAAGTTTTTCATGTTATATCGAAGCAAATGATTCTCTAACTGTTCACATGGCGTATCCTTATGCAACTATAGACATGTAAATGCGCAAGTTTTCAGTCATATCTGTTACAGTACCTTTTATTGCCTCATGTTTATTATTTAGTCACTTTTTCTTGGTAACTTAATAACGTAAAATATGTATTCTATTAGTTTTGTTAAAATGTCTAATGTTTTTCTTTCAAACAATAAAAGAAAATGCTTTTTCTTACTTACATTAACTTCTCTAAGTTTTTCTTTGTGGCTTCCAACAAATGGATCTCACTGCTCACGAGCTAACAACATAACAAAATTAACAAATATTTGTACAAAGTTTGGTCTTCTTCCGTACCTAGCGTGAAAGCCAAAGAACATAAGTTCACGGACTTGCTGGTCATTACTTATCCTCGAACCATCACACAAAGTTGGTGCCAGGCGAATGTAATCATTTCTTCACATGAACCTAATATCTGCGAATACGTGTGCACAATTTATTATGAAATTTACAAAATATCCGTATTACTGCAAATGTTGCAAATTCGTTCACGCTGGTGAAATACAAAGAACCTAAAAATCTCGAACTATATATTGAACTATTAAACTATATTTTGAGACTGATTTCATTATTGTGTCTTTTCTTATTCTTATTTTAAAGAGTTAGAGACCTTGTATATCAAACTTTCTTGTTTACTATTGACCTTTCCGTACCCCCTCCAACTTTGAGGAAAACCAGAAATCTGAAGAAGCCGAATCAGGACTGTACTGGAGGATGCGAAATTATCGTGAATTTCAGGCTTGCCACTGTCTTCCCATTGCAGCAATGAAATGTCCTTACTGCAATGAGGTCTGGCGTTGAAGTAGTGCATGAAACAATTCGTTCTTTCCAGCTTTGCTCTACAGATACGATTCTTTAGAGATCGTAAAGTTTTGCAATATCTTATTGAATTAATCGTTGATCCTTTTTACAGACATTGGATATGAATGACTTACTTTGCATACCAGAATATGGTGAGCATGACTTTTTGCGCTCATGGAGCTCTTATGAATTTTCGTGGACGTAGAGAATCAGGACGACGATATTTTATTGACTGCCGCTTGTTTTCGGAGTCATAATGATGAACCCAAGGTCGCTGGTGGTGATGTTCATGAAAAAATCAACTCCTTCACGTCGAGAACGAAATTACTGGTTCTTGACAAATTATTTTTTTTCGTTTTTTCGTGATATCCGATAATTATCGCGAAGCCCATCTAAGGCTATTTTTTCTGTAATTCAACGTATGAACAATGTTCTGGACTCCTTGTTACTAATACCTAATTGCCAAGCAATTTGTTTGTCTACAACCTGCCATTTCTTTGAATCGGTGCTATCATTTGTCTTTGGTTTTTCTCATGCGTCATTGATACTGGTCAACCTGATCGCTTTTCGTCAAACACCTTTATTTCACCTCTATTTACAGCGTTTTCCACGTCGAACTCACTGGCGAATATTCGAATTTTACATCCATACAATAACTGTAATAAACAGTTTTCGTGTCCAAATATTCCAAATATTCGAGTGCGAGATATTGAATACACGTTCACTAAAGATGTTTACATCTAACCACCTACAATTGGCAATCTATCAACACCATATTATGAACTGTGTTATTTCCTCAGCAGTAACCGTAAACTAGAACCCAGGCAACGTCCATCGTACTTATATGATCACTATAACATACAGCAAAAACCACTTTCAATCAGCTGTTTTAATTTTTTTAGTCTTTTTAATGATTTTTGCACTTAAAAAGTAGTGTTTTGTCACCTCACAAAATTCCTTTCTTTATATAACGAGCCATCGAAAAAATTCATAATTGGAGTAGACTGTGAAATTGGGTTGATACTTTAACCACTTCCACATAATAACACATTACTTGATGCTTGACAGTTTCATTTGGTTTCATTGTAAAAAAAGGTTATGGCATTGAAATGATACTACAATAAAAAAGAAAACAAATAATTTATTTAATATCTAAATCATAATCAAAATTTACATATAGCTACAGAAGTTGTTTAAAATGTTGTCCATTTACATCTAAACACAAAAAATTTTCTTAATAAGAGTTTTGAAAAATTTGACACAAACTTATAGTTTCAATGTCAAATAATAAATCTCATTATGTGAAAGTGGTTAAAGTACCAACCCAATTTCACAGTCTACTCCAATTATGAATTTTTTCGATGGCTCGTTATTTACAATAAACAACGAACTACTTCGCTTTCGAAGTTTGTGAAACAATAACTATTTAATATATCTACTTGAAATTTTGTATAAAATTTTGTTAGTTATCAAATCAAGAGAATGAATATAGTTTTGTTAGAGAAGGATTGGATGCTCGACAACAAGTGAATGATATCTATACCGATTTTAGTAAAGCGTTTGATATAATTGACCTCTCTCTACTGTTGTCGAAGTTACAATCTATAGGTGCTTCACCGAAAACTGTATACTTTTTCAAAACCTATTTACCGATCGTACATACTATGTAAAATATAACGGATATAATTCCAATTCTTTTACCGCTACCACTGGCGTTCCCCAAGGCTCCAATTTGGATCCGCTGCTTTTCAATGTATATATTAACAATCTCTTGATGCTGCTGGATTGTAAAGTTCTCGCGTATGCGGTTGACCTAAAAATCTTTAATAATATCACTTCTCCACCAAACTGCCTATTTCTGCAAAGAAATCTTGCACGAATGTTGTACAAATAATCAACTGTGCTTAAATGTTGAGAAATGTGCTATTCTTTCCTTCTCTAGACGTTTAAGTATTATTTCTTTTAATTATACAATTTCCAATAACATGATTCCTAGAGTTTCACAATTTCTAGATCTTGGCGTGCTCCTTGATTCACATTTGCGTTTCAGTCCACATATTACTAGCACCTGTCCATCCGTATCTAAGTCTCCAGGTTTCCTCTCTCGATATATACATATACATATATATATATATATATATATATATATATATATATATATATATATATATATATAACGTGTGTTCATTTGAAAAGTCAATCTAGGTTACTTTCAAATTTTGATAGAATAAGACGCATATATATTAGTATGTGTTTGTTGTTCCGTAAACGTAAATCCAAATGACATTTGATAATTATTAAGATAAAATAAAACAAATTTTATGAATTTCACTTTTTAATTATCACTGTAACGAGTCGTTTCGCACCAACCTGGGCTTCGTCAGACATATAACTAACTTATTTACAAAATATTTTTTATATTAAACACAAGTAAACAGTAACAAGCAAAAACACATGTTTTATTTTAAAAAATAGTCAGAGAGATGGGTGCTTTTTATTACGGGATGTCTATACAAAACTTTCGCTACGGTTTATAAAAAAATGTACTGTTCTTAAGTAATAAAACTAAAGGTTTACATTATATTACAGGGATAAAGAATTCTATGGAAAAATACAAAAATACTATACACTATGTAACTGTCTGCAAATCAAATAAATAGATTAAGTAAGGGTGAATTATTTGTTTCTAATTGATCATTTAAGATCTTGTCAGTTTTCTTTATATTATTGAGGGCAAAAAACTTAATTTATTAGAGTCACTGGAAATCAATAAAATAAAGAAAACTGACAAGATCTTAAATGATCAATTAGAAACAAATAATTCACCCTTACTTAATCTATTTATTTGATTTGCAGACAGTTACATAGTGTATAGTATTTTTGTATTTTTCCATAGAATTCTTTATCCCTGTAATATAATGTAAACCTTTAGTTTTATTACTTAAGAACAGTACATTTTTTTATAAACCGTAGCGAAAGTTTTGTATAGACATCCCGTAATAAAAAGCACCCATCTCTCTGACTATTTTTTAAAATAAAACATGTGTTTTTGCTTGTTACTGTTTACTTGTGTTTAATATAAAAAATATTTTGTAAATAAGTTAGTTATATGTCTGACGAAGCCCAGGTTGGTGCGAAACGACTCGTTACAGTGATAATTAAAAAGTGAAATTCATAAAATTTGTTTTATTTTATCTTAATAGTTATAATGGAATTTCATCAAGTAAAGGCCGAAACAATCATACATTTGATAATGTCAATCACATTTGTTATTTATTTGTATGTATGAAACTGTCAGAATATACGACTTTGTAGGTTAAGTAGTAAATTTTAATTTACGACATACTTCAAAATGTTCTCAGTAAATCACATGCTACTAGATTGACTTTTCAAATGAACACCCGTTATATATATCGGCAACTCGACCGTGTCCAAAACCGATTCTTGAAGTACTTGTCTTTTAAATTGGATGGCTTATATCCACCTCGTGGCACTGATTACGAAAGTTTATTAAGCAGACACGATTTCACTGCCTTAAGCCAAAGAAAAGATGAAGCAAGCGGCAAGTTTCTGATTAAAACCGTCAACTATGATGTGAACTCACCTTCTTTGCTTAGACAAATTAATTTTCTGGTGCCAAAGTACATTAGATCATCAGATACATTTTATGTACCTAAGGCGAGTACAAATGACCTACACAAATCGCCATTGTTGCATATGTGCTGTAATGCTCATCGGCTGTATCCTGATCCATTCTGGAGGGTATACTTATTATTTTTTTTATCTTTGCTTTCATTTAATTAATTCAGTGATTTCTTTTTTCTTAATTAGTCTGTTTAGTTTGTTAATTATTAATTTATAGTTTCTATGTATCATATCATTGTTACCCTGTAACTAGATTTTATTAATATGTTGGGAAAATAAATGAACATTATTATTAAAAAGCGCATTAATCTTCATGCTACTAGCGCCCTTTGGCGAAAAGACACATTAAGCTGACCTCGCATATGAAGATTTTATTTTAAAAATATCAATAAAAACATATGCTTAGTAGAGAATTATGATGTACTATTTACTTATACAGTGAAAAACTAAAATTTAATACCTCTAACTGTCGTTTACTATGCAGATATGCCCCATTTTAAAAGCAAGAATGATGGAAGCTGGAACTCTAATGGTGGGTTACCAACCAGACGATAGGCGACCTAATTTCTTCAGGAACATAATCTCTTCAGCAGCAGTTACCGAATCTGATGTTGATTTTCTCCTGGCCGAAATGGATCGACTAGGACATGATCTTTAAATATTACCTGAAATTATTGTTGATGAAATATAGCGTCGATGCAACACTCCAATGTCAATGTATACTCATTAATGAGACGGCATCCAGCACAAAATTTTTATTTACGAATAAATGCGCATATGTGCATATACTAAAACGATCATAAAAGTGTAAATGTTTATGGTTGTGTTTCGTTAATAATATATTTCTGTTTAGATCACATTTATTACACATAATTTATAAGACACTTTTTGCGTTCCATAATATAAAATTATCAAATATCTATCGGATGTTTTTTCTTAAATCTCTACATAAATACATTAGACAAGACCATTGAAAATAAAAAAAAAGATACGCAATATAAATTACATTATAAAGTTGTCAAAAGTTAATTGTGTAGTTCCTTTCTAGTAAGAATCTTCAGTTGTATGAATTTATATCTGAATAATTTTTATTATCTCTATTCTTGCTCAAAAGTTTTTAGCATAAAATTGAGGTAAAAAGTGGCAATATATAAAGAATAGCCAAGAAAATAATTTTAAATAAATAAAGTGGCTGCAAAAACTAACTTTGTAAATAAGGTACAGAATCAATCAAACATCTTAATTGTTTAATCCTGGCTTAGTTACCGTGGGGAGTTTAAATATTATACATCTTTTGCAATATTAAATATAGCATAAAAGTACAGCATCAAATTTTATTAATTTTAGAATATCCATTGAGCATTTAAATTTTCTTTTGTAAATAAATAAAATTTTCAGCCTTATGGGGTACAACAGTTTTGCTTATTATGTTGTAAAGTACAAGAAAATATAAAGCAAATTTCTATCAAATATTTAAAATACTACTAAAGAAACCATTTACTTCAATTAGAAATACTCATAATAATTATTTTGTTCAACATTTATAGCAGCTTTATTGTTGCTGGATTAGTTGGGTTCCAATTTTTCTACATCTTCTGTTATTCCTTCATATCTCACAATAGATTGGCCTCTTTCCACTTAATGCTCAACCTTTTATCTTACTTCTTCCTTCCATGTGTAACACACTTCCAATGTAAATTCCATTGACTTCTTCTTTATTCCATCCTTACCTAATTTCAAGAATTCTCTTTATCGTATATCTTATTCTCTTCGTTGTAATATAAGTTTCGCATAAAAATATAAGTTTTACTGTTTTTCTAAATACTTCTACCTTGACATATTACCACAATATTTTATTCTTTTGTTAACAGCTAAATTTTCATGCAATTAGAAAATCTCTCGTTATATCTTGTTATAGCGTCATATAAAATATATACCTCAAAAAGAAGTGAAATACATAAACTTCTTTGAAGCAATGACGAGATGCTGGTATTCTGTATCGATAAGTTAAGATTTAAGATTATATGATTTTATGATCTACTGCGCTTTCCCAGCGTCCCTTTACTAGCGTAGGTTATAGCGATGTACAATTTATGTTTGAGTTTGTATAGACTATGTCAATGTGTAGCTCAACAGGCTGCCATGGCTTGTACGAACCGCCAACTCTCTCAGACTTCGCCCGAATGTTATCCGATGTGGTCGGCTGTTCTCTATTTTCCTGCCTCTGCCACCATTCCGATATAGTCCTCTCTCCTCCTGTCTAGTGATCTATCCTGGGGCTCGCCCAACTGTCTTACTAACGGGTATTCCGAACTCTCTACGCCCGTGGCTAAGGCCTTCAGGTACTTCTGTAGAGGGAAAATACCTAAATCTCTATGGATTTGTTCGTTTTTGACAAACCAGCGTTAATGATCGTCTGACTAGTTTAATTCTGAAGCATCTTGTTGGTCTTGATATGTGTTTTCGCCGCGGTGCATAAAACATGTGCCTCATAAATTAAAACCGATTTTATAAAGGATTTATAAATGAGCAGCTCATTTCTCAAGTTAATCGGACTGTTACGACATAACGGAGGCATAAGGGAGTTTCTTGCAGATAGAAATTTGCTCGTTCTTTCCTTAATGTGTGCTCTGAAGGCCAGACTAGAATCGAAAACTATACCGAGATATTTGACCGAGAGGCTCCAAAGAAAACGCACATTTCCTACCATGACGACGTCATATAGAGGATAGAGGCCACTCAGTAATCCTTAATATTTATGATCTGTCAAAGAATTTTGTGATGTCGTTTTCATATTTTCAATATATCCTCTTTCACTAATTGTGAAAGTACATCAGGACCCTCTATATTAGTATCAACTTAATTCTCCTAAGAATTTATTCAAAGAAAGCGAATGTAATAGCTAAAGGCAGAATCACTTTTTAATCTATAGACGTCAAATTATTATTCAAACTCTTACGTACTTTAATTTAAGAAAGAAATACATTATCGAATCTACGTAGTGGGGCCACACTGATACTAAGCAATGTAAAATCAATTTTAACTGAAGTAATACAAATAAAGATACTCCTTAAAAATATTTTTGTAAATGACGTGCAATTACAAGTCAATTATTTTTTAAATTTAAATCATACAAGATCATACTAGAAGGCACGGTATCTCAATAATATTTTACATTTTTGTACAGTCTTAACTAGTCACTTAAATTTAGTAAAAAATACAAACATGTAGGAGATTTGAAATATGTTGGCAATAGAAAACATTGAAAGAAATGAAAATATGCGAAAACTATTTCTGAAATTTAATTTCTATTTTCCGCATAAATAACTAATCATTTTTTCATGATGTAGGTATCTCAAAATTATATTTTTTCAGTATCATGCATATTTTATAGTAGAACTTTAGTAACTGTACCTATCCAACGATGCCAATTGAACTATACCCACTGTAGTAAAAGTTAACTCAAGCTACATAAATAGGTATTCCTAACAACTACACAATTTGAAAATACAAAATAACCAATTTTATCAATAAAAACATATCATGTTAGTTATAGCTGTAATTCGAATTTTGTGCTGGGCTAATATATAGGCGAAGTATTTGTAAATGTATGTGAAATAATGTTAATGTTATTTAAGGTGAACCTGTCAAATGCTTAAATGGTAATATAACTCGATTATTCGTTTACAAGATGAAGCTGTTATTTCACTGTTACATAAATGTAAATTATATATACATACATTACATATGTTATATGTAAAAATCTATAAAAATATATAAATGTGCTAGCATAAACATATTTCTAATACTGGTAATATAAAAATGTGTAGCTCACGCAATAATGTTGTATAAAAATGATATGTTTATATTTTAAAGTAAATTATATATTTGCAAGCAGCTTTATAGGTATATCGTATACTTGTACAGGTTTGTTGATTTTATAAAATTTAAGAATGTTATTTATGAAATTTTATAATGTTATTGAGAAATTTATTTCCAGGAAGAAATAATTTCATGAGATTGGTTTACTATATATTTCAATTTTATATGCTAACTCACTTATCGAAACGAACTTACATAAATATATTGGCTCCTATCATATAATAAAAGTCAATTACATAACTCTATTTATCTAGTGAATATATTCCTTTCTTGTTCTTTATTATTTACTAATACACTTTTTAACAATATTTTAATAATTTCGTTATCTTATTATTACTTTCCGTGTCCGGATCAAATTATAATTCTCCAAAGCTTAGCGACTGTAGTCGCCTCATCGTTGACCAGAACCAAGTCTGCCCGATCAAGATTGGGGCAAGATGAGCTGTGTACTGAACCACACCGCAATTAAACGAGACGTTCACGCCATCGTCCAGCATTCCTCATCTTTGCAAATTAGCCTTACATCTTACGAGACCATTGGCTCAGGCATTTTCATTTTCCATCTTCTAAGGCGATTAGATTCAAAGGAACCTTCTAGGGCCGTTGTTATTAGCAAGGAGCTATTGTATATAGTGGATGGCCACTGTCAGTTTCTTGTTTGGCTTTTTCATTAATTGCAGCTATCTCTCTGCAGATGTGTGGATTGACGATCTCGAGAATAAGGTATAGCTTTTCTTTTCGTGGCGACATTTTTTACGTGGGTAGATGAGATTAGACTGGCGCTACATATTCTGTTGCTGAGAAGTATATGACAAGAGCAGACGTCCTAAGGGTTGGGCATAATGTTTTTTGAAGGAAAGAAAGCGATTTAATATGATACCGAGATATTTGGGCTCTTGGGCCGAGTTCGGGTTCGAGTATTTAGACTTGCCATGTTATATACCTAAGGCTCGTCGTGCTTCCTTATTTCGAGAGATGGTATATTTCATCGAGATGGCTGCTGCCATAATATAACGCAAGGTCTTCAAGGGTTTTAGAGAATTTCCCTTCCGCCTCCTGAAAAGTGAGTCCCTGTGCTGCCACCGAGGTATTGTCAGAGGAGATGAACTTCTTTATGTGGTGATGAAGTGGCTGCTCATATTGTAAAACAAAGGCGCTAACACTGTGCATATGTTCTGCAAGAGAATCCCAACCAGTGTTTAACGTATAGTTTAACGTCACACGTCAGATTATATGTCTTTTCCCGCCGTTTTCTGTGATTAGCGGTGTG
This sequence comes from Melolontha melolontha, assembly GCA_935421215.2. NCBI lineage: Eukaryota > Metazoa > Arthropoda > Insecta > Coleoptera > Scarabaeidae > Melolontha > Melolontha melolontha. The sequence continues at coordinate 140,931,239 of OW285236.1, forward strand.
GTACCGCTGATGTAAGATTAATAAAGGCAACATTAGTGATGATTTTGTTTAAAATAATAATTAAAAGAAATAATGAATTATTAAATAAGAATTTTGATAATGATCATTACTGACTGTTAGTTCATTTCTATTTAAAAATTTGCTTAATTCCTACACATCCAATTATACCAAAATCCATGTTTTGATTCTCTGTAGTACAAAAGAAAATATCATAAAAGCTTGTTTACTAAAGCTTCATAATCGCACTTATCAAATAATTATATGCTATGTTTATAAAAGCATATTTTTTATAAAAGGAAAAAAGAAAATAACAGATGATAGTAGAAATAAGAACAAAAAACGTTTTGGTAAGGATACTGAGTCAAGCACATATTGTATGAGAGTATGATTAACTTAAACAAACTTAAAGAAGCTATTCTTGCTCAAATTTCATGATATTAGTTTCATCCTGGACTTAATTTATTAGATACATTTTATAACTACCAGAATATACATAATAGTTTAATCCTCTAAATTTGTTGCAATTCAAAAGATTTTAATATCTGTGTATAATTCTTATTTTCTCAAGCATACTAAATTTCGTACTCTAACTCTCTAACCTCTACCCACATACATGTTGTACATTTAAATACTTATAGGTAATGTACAAAGAACAGATCTACGTCAACAAGATTTTCGTATTTTCTAAAATTATATGTACAAAAAATATTACTGACTGAACAATATAAATACAACAAAATACAAGGTCTTCCAATTAGCAGAGTATTATAGTTTAGGTTATTAAAAAGTACCTACAAAATAGATTATAAATTTTAAGAAAATTAGAAAATTGTATCTAAATGTAACGGTTGAAATATGTGTAGATTTATATAAATTGTTTCATAATAGACGCTTTCAAATCATCGAAGATTTTATTTGCAATGTTAATAAATAAATCATATTAATAAAATGTGTACAGTTTAAATTCGTGTATTATTTTTACAATATTAGATTCCTCTTTATAAATACGAGGGCTGTTCTCTTTCCGCTGAGCCTGGTAAAGTAAAGCACCATTATTTACAAAAAACATTTGTTTATAATTTTTCAAAGTGTTCTCCTCCACAGTCAATGCATTTTTGCATCCGCGAAAACCAATCTTGAAAACATTTTTTCCAATCTTCTGGCCGTAGGTCGTTTATTTCATTTTTAAAGGCATCAACCGCTTCTTCGGCCGATATAAAACCTAAACCCCATAATTTATCCTTTATCCGCCGAAATAAGAAGAAATCATTAGGTGTTAGGTCTGTACTATACGGTGAATGACCCATTATTTTTATGTTTTGGGAATTCAAATACTCAGTTGTTCGAGCGGCAGTGTGGGCTCGTGCGTTATCTTGATGCAAGATGATCCTTCCTCTTGTACGTTTTTCGCGAACATTTTGGAGAACCTGCGGCAAACAAATTGTAGTGTACCATTCTGAATTAACAGTACATCTATCCTCCAATGGAAACATGCCCAGTAATTCCAAAAAATGTAGCGACCATCTTCTTGTTTTGGCTTTTTTCACGAACAACTTTTGTTGGAGCCGACTCATTCTCAAAGACCCAAACTGACGATTGTTGCTTTTTTTCGGGATCATAGTAGTATACCCATGTTTCATCACATGTGATGATGTCGTACACCAAATGAGACGATCCACGGTCAAAGCAATCTAGTAGATCGGCACGATCTCAGACGGTCTTCGTTTTGAATTGAAGTCAAGTTGTGGAGATTCCACCGAGAACAAATTTTACGGACCTTCAAATGCTTATGTAAAATAATGTTAATGCTTTTGCACTAACTTTAAAGTTTCTTGAATGCATGATAGTAGTATGCCAGTCCTCTTCAATCATGTTCCAAATAAGACCAATATTTTTTTCTGTAACTGCCGTTTTTGGCTTTGGCGAAAACGGTCATTTAAGGAAAGTCTACCGCGTTGAAATTCATTGTACCACCGCTTTACGGTAACGAAGGAACACGAGTTGTCACCAAACACTCGATTGATTTCCTCAAAACATTCTTTACGGCTTAAGCCACGCTTGAAATTTTTTAAAAATCCCAGCTCGATAAGGCTTCTTGTTCAGTTCCATGACTTATTGGCGAAAGGATTACTTTAAAGTTATATAACTTGCAAACAATCAGGTATATTTGACAAGTGTCATTATAACTAAACTTGTAAACAACTATATTGAAATTCCCAAAATATTGTAACAATATAATTATCAAAATAAAAATATATCACAAATATTGAAAAAAAAAGAAAAGTTCTACTTTCGAAGCTCAAAAAAATCATTTAGACTATAAAGTGCCCTTGCAATTAGCATATCTAATTTTTATTTTAAAAACACATATTAACAAAATATCTTTAGGGCTTGACGCAAGGTGGTTGAAAATTTTACATACGTAAAATATTTTAATATATGAATTTTTTTGTGATGATTAGCCCCAGAAAATTGATTTTTATTAGCAAATACAAAACATAATAATTTATATAACGTGTGTATAAGTTGTCGCAAAAGCTACACGCAGCGACATTCTTCGTTCGGTTCTGAATAAAAAATCTTAATGTTAAAATGTCGTATCATGCTTCGTTTGTTTTCACGGGGTTCTTGAAGTTCAGACTTTTAGTGCGTAACTAACCTTTGCTCTTCGATATCTGTTAATAGAGATAGATGCAATTTAGTTTAAAGAAAAAATTTTTACTAGTATTATTTCGTAAACGTTTTCTTTTTGATTTAAAAGCTTGTTTTTAACATTTATTCATTAACGTACTTCCACGAAGAACACATTTGGTAACGTTGTAGAACAATAAGTTTGTATTTCAAAGTGAGTTCAATCAAAATCATTACTGTCAAATTTTGACATTTACGAATTTACGAAGCATGATACGACATTTTAACATTAAGATTTTTTATTCAGAACCGAACGAAGAATGTCGCTACGTGTAGCTTTTGCGACAATTTATACACACCTTGTATATAAAGTGATGGATCGTCACTCCTAGAGAATAAAAATTCGTTGCATTCCAGGACAACGCCTCCCACTGCATTATTCCGTATTTTGCTAAATATTGAAAACATGCAAGTATTGTCTTTTGAGTATAAGTAGATCGCATAATCTCCATAAGACTCTCGAAACGCAATGAACTGGTGTCGAAACCAACTCAGTGACCACTAGTGATACACCAAATTGGCAAAGACTCAATTCATCCTGAACTGAACTCTGTAACCTACACGAGGTGCAAGCAACAACAGCGTAAGGTGGCTTTAGTTAAATTTTGCGCAATCCAATAACGCTCCTTGAACTAATTTCATGTCGAAACATTGATAAACTGACTGTATTTCAAAAAGCGCGCCATCGCGATTTAAGAGCTGGTACCCACCACCAATAGTTAGTCCAAATGCGAAGTAAAAGAAAACGTCCCACATTAAAAAAAAGAACCAAGTTTATTAAGAACGTTTCCGTAAAAAAGAAAAACGTATAGGTATTGTTTCAAAATATGTGGATGAATGAAGCTTTCAATATAATTAAATTAGGTATCTAATAATTTAAATTCATATATAAATGTTAAACATCTACACTCTCTACTTATAAATTCCAAAATGCAAAAAGGATTAAAACTCTGATATGGTCCTGTATATATCATGTGAACAAAAACAAAAGCGGTATACGTTTACGTGAGATCTCAGTTACGCATTCACAATCGAAATTAAGCCTTATGGATGAAAACTTAGTACTACTTATCCTATGACGCTAATTATAACAAAAAAAAATATACGTGCTTAGGCACGTACGTTATTGTTAACTAAATTAAAACAACAAATTTTTATATAAACTAAATGCATCATCGCGAATCATAAATTCACAATAATAATAACAAATCGGTATTAACAATTCTAAACTCTAAACTGAACAAAGAAATTATTAAAGGTTCCAGACTAAAATAAAAGATAAATTAATGTAAATTAGATTAATGTATTTTACAAGAAAGCAATTACTAACTGTTCAAGAAAAAGGGGTTAAATTAATGATTCTTCATTCTTTTTTTATGGTACGTGGCGATAACGACGCTATTAAATAGGACACAAATGCAAGTTTTGAGAAATAATTAATGAGTCGAAACGACGTAATTAGTACAGCACTACCTTTCGAGTTGTAGATAAAGTTCGAAGATAAACCACATCAATGGTTTCCGCTTTACACGTGGTCCTGAAACTTCCGGTCCACGTGGTTTTATTCACTCCTTCAACAGATTGTCCAGTTCCGATGATTTAAAACTTGAACGGCAAATGTCCTCATCAACTAAAGCATGCAGATGTTATTGTATGAATTCGAAATAGCGAAACACATGGATTGAGGCACAAGAATGTCACAAAGAAAATTAGCGGGAAAAAACACTCACCTACAAATGTTCGAGGGCACAATTTAATCTGAGGGAAGACAACAATGCCAATCTAATCATACGGTACGGTACTGGTGCGGTATAAATATTCTCGACAGCGGCAAATAAACAAACTATCATTTACTAAAATGTCAGTATCATCGACATAATTGATAATTAAGGCTGAATCATCCCAACATTAGTACACCAGGCTATTTTAATGTACAACAGAAAAAGAATCGGTCCCAGGACAAACGCATGCAGAACTCCCATACAGGGCGTAATATCGTTCAAAAAACTTTGATAACCTCAACACATTGAACTCTATTAGACAGGTAGAACCTAAACCACACGCATGCAACTCATCTTATACCGATAACTTTCCAACTTGTTTAATAATATATCATGGTTAACTAAATCGAAGGGCTTCGATAAATATACCTATGAAGAGCCCTAATGAAATTGCTTATTTATCATGCACAGAATCATGTAAATAAATATTTCCTGAGCCCTATTTACATTATTCTTTTTAATAAAACCGTGTAGGAATGATTATAATACAATATGTTTCGACAAAAAGGCGAATATTTGTTGTTAAGAACTTCAAATAATTTGGAAAAACTTGAAGCTAGTGATATAGGCTGGCAGTTTTCAAAAGACCCTTTTACTTACGGTACTAATTTAATGTAGGTACATATTTATATTTCAATAGTCAAGAAGAAATACCTTTTTAAAAGCATCTATTTATTACATTTGCCAAAGATATAATACATATTCTTTGATTTATTTTACTAAACCGTTTAATATATTGTCTAAACTAGAAGAACCCGTATTTCTTTAAATTTTGAAATATATTCGATTTAAACTTGGCCAAATATCGTAAATTTATGTGAAGTCATATCTTTATTACTAATATATACATATATTATTTTCTTTAATATGAATATCTTTTTCCCAATTCATCAATAACAATTTCTCACATGCGCCTGGTTTTATTAGGGTCTTAAGCTAAATTTTTATTAATATTTTGCCTTTCCAAGTTATTCGAAGCTAAATTGGTCGTTTTTGCTAGCTGCCAGTAGCGCGGCCGCCGGGCGGTACCAGTCGGCCCGCGTGTTATATATCAACGAATTTAGTGAGTTGTAAAATGTATAGACGAAAATCCAATTTATAAGGAAGATATGAAGTTAAGAAATATGTACAAATACATTATACAATATGTAAATATGTTGAAAATGTGCAGATTTGATATATATTGGTTGAATTAAATACAATTGTAAAAATTATTTAAATGTGCTGACATTTTTCTATGCGACGGCTAGATACTGACGAAGGTGCATCTTACCGTAAAGAATTGTCATAGAATTGCAGCATAATATTGCCTTCATTGAAGATTCATTTAACTTTCTGCGACGTGATAAAAATACGTGCTTGTACTGGGAAAATGATGAAGTAATATTTGCGAATTTAAAATACACCTCCTCATAGCTTCCACGTTGGGGTGTGATTTATACGTTGGCTTATAATTCCGCATTTTCTTCAAATCTAGATTTTTATTTAAAACGGCAGTACATTTCTCGGCTACGTGATGCGCTATAATATCCGTCAAATCGTCCAGGGACGATTTCATATTAACGGCTATGTTAAGCGATCCCGATACAGATAATGCACGAGTTTACAGTTGTTCAAGTGATTCCCCAGCAACAGAGTACTTTTCCGAGAACAATTCTTGGCTTCTTTTAATAGTTTTCGAATCCTGAGGTTTTAACGTGGAAATAAAAGATTTGATACTGATAATATTTACTGTAATACGATGTTGCTTCAAGCCAAGTACCCCATCTGGTTAATGTATATTCATAGTGGAATTTCTGAACAAAAGTTCATGAATTCGCAAATCCGTTTAGGGATTTGCGAATTTATTTTTAAATAGCTGTGTCTTCTGATATCTGCCACAAGATGAAAGGCATGTAGTAAACATGTTACGCGAAGGAGATGCGTATATTCTGTCTTTCGTAATCTTTAGTAATTGTGGCTCCATCACAAGCATTCTTAATTGACTTCGTTGTATACCAAAGATAGCGTCTTTTATTACATGCACTACAGTTTTTGGCTTCGTGTTTGGAAGACGTTTGCAACAAAAAACAAATGGTATCTATGGGCCATACGATTTTAAAGTGCGCACTAAAACATTTATTACATTGTTTTTGTTAGCATCTGTTGTTTTGTCCACGTTTATCCATGCTTTCTCACTTTTTATAATATTCTGTACGGTATTTATAACATGCAATTTCACGTGCGGGAAATGCCTTCGCAGTAGGCTTCTGTTTGTTAATTTCCAAGCAGGAACAAATTTCCCCCAAATGTTCAGAATAACTTAAAAAAAAATAGTATGTATCGTTTTTATGTAAGGCGAAGAAATACAAGAATCGGTTGCCAAAGTAAATTTTTAAGGTAAGCTTTGAACAGTGTTATTTGTTTACTATTGTCATAAATATTCGAATCTATCTCTGAATCTAATAATAATAATAATGTCATCTATAAAATACCATGTCGCGATTGCGATAGTTACTACATAGGCCAAACTAAACAATATTTATACAAAAGAATACAAGCCCACAAATACTCTAAAACAGACAAAACTGCTTTATCTACACACAAACTACAACGCGATCACCATTTCGATTTTCAAAACACACAGATAATTGATAAAGAACAACACACAATGAAAAGGGAAATTAAAGAAATGATTAGTAATAAACAGGAAAAAAATTCAATTAACAACAGAAATGATATAAAAAATTTAAGCAGTATATACTATAACTTAATTATGTAACAATCTGCAATTTACCATCATAATATATGTTGCTGTTATATAATTATATATCTTAAGTTATTTAAATATCATATACATTTGCTTATCATGCTGACAGTTCCGTGTTTTGATTCCTGTCTGGTTGTCCGAGTAGGTTTTCGTGGTTTTCCTTCTCGTTTAACGCAAATGCCGACAGCTTTACATCTTAAGACGCTCCACGGGCGCAAACATAATAATAACTTATGTCTTGGGTTTCCCTGTTTTTGTTGTCTATCTATTTTAGAATACTAAGGCATGATTTATTATTATTCAATTGGAATGTACCTTTGAATAATTTTATCCATAGCAACTCAAATGTATGACATTAATATACTGTCATTTATATTTTATATTCCTTGATAAAGCCATCATTTGCCGAAACATGTAGGGTTATTTTAAATATATATATTTTAAAGTAAAACCAGACCTTAAATCGCCAACAAATTGAATTTACCATAATATACAAAGGTCACGAAATAATTATCTATATATATATATATATATATATATATATATATATATGTATATATATATATATATATATATATATATATATATATATATATATATATATATATATATATATATTGTAACAACGCTGGAAGGGTTGTTGTAAGATATAAGTGATATTTAAAGTTATGAAGTATATTAATAATTATTGGGCGCCTTAATTGATTTTTAAAATTTATCTCTTTTTCCAAACAGCTGATTTTGTAGGAATTTTCATTGCAAATACACAGGTGTCGCGGAGAGCATAAGATTAATAGAAATTAGCTAAATATTCTTATCTCAGAATACAGCCGAAAAGACACTCAGATGTAGCTGTAAAAATTACAAACAAATTATTAAAAATATTAACTTCAACGAGCATGAATAAAAAAATACCACTTCTATATTTTATATTGTCAATTATTTATTTAATTAAAGGAATCTGTATACATATAGGTAACTATTTTAGTCTTAGCTGTATATTTATGAAATATGCTAAATAATGTTTATACTAACGATTGCACAGTTATGAAAATCAATCAATTACAAAGAAATCTAATATAAATCGACATGAATTGTGTAACCTATTCAGGTAAGTGTATTTATATGTGTTTTTTAAATAAATATTATCTTTGTCTAAGCTACATTTTTTAATGATTTCTATATCTTAGTTAAAATCAAGATTTTCAGTAATAGGTAAATGTAATTATGTAAAACAAGGATTATTGATGTTCATACTACGAAAGACCTGTGGTTTTAGGTGTTACTGTGGAATAAGATGGTGGTAGCGTCAGCCTTTGGTTCGAGATACAGCCAAGTAGGGTAAAGGTTATGGTATTTCCAACTTGGTGAAATAGGATAAGATTCTCCTAGGTTTGGAACAGTATTTATTATTTATGGCACTTTGGATATATTTTCAGGTATGTTTTAGTTTTATTTCTTCGTAAATATTCGCTCACTAGGGTTAGCGTCCCCTGATTATGCTATGCTTTATATCTCGTAGAAAAATGCTTTTTGATAGTTTAATATATGTGTAAAATATAATTATAATAATTAAGCACTTTTAATACTGTTTTTAACTGAATTGTGATGAAAATATTACTTGCACGTAGAATTCCGATGTGTACGGTATCAAATTTCAAAAATTAAGACGCCAATTGACCTTTGCTTATTTCAGCAAATTATCTTGATATTTACCTTGAAATAAATTATTATTTAAATTGAATTATGAATATAAAAATCGTTTAACTGGGTTTATAAAATTATTTTAAGAATTTACATTGCAGCGCGTATTACATATTGATATATTCGCGCGCTTTTCTGTTTAAGTAATGGGCGTATCTAAACTAATGTCTATACAATTTTTGATTTTAATAAATTAAATATATTTTTTTTTCTCGCGCTAATGAATTTAATGAACTTAATAAATGATGAAAAATGAAAAGTGAAAAATATACAGTAGTATTGCCTATTTGCCTTTACCTTTACAATAATTTCTACCTTTCTCATTCCCATATATATATATATATATATATATATATATATATATATAGATTAGATAGATAGATTGATAACTATTTCTCGTCCTTTGTATGTTATAACAGATTAAATTAGGCGCGATTTAAGGTCTGTTTTACTTTGATATGTTTATATTTAAAATAATCTTACATGTTTCGATACATAGTGCCTTTAACAAAGAAATTTAAAATATCAATGATAGTATATTAATGACAAAATTTGACATTAATATACTGTCATAATGCAATTGTAAGAACAGTCAGTGTACACATTCGGGATAAGGTTTTAAAACGACCAGCGAAAAAACTATCTGTGCTATCTTAGAAGCAATAAACACTCAAGTAGAAAGTTAGCATAATAGTTTACCAGATGTATAGGTATATTAGTTTAACAGTTTCCTATTTTTTATGTTGTCAATCTGCATTCCATTGTCTAGTTATTTTTTTGTTGAAAAGCAGCGCTTTCAAGCCTGATGGCATGTTGAGGATACATTTAATATCCTTTCGTAATATTTTAATTTCAAAAATTTTCTATGGTTAAATATAAGTAAATCTAGAATATAGAATTCAAACAAAACATTCCAATTTTATAAAATATTTAACGTTCATTTTCGAGTTTAAACCACTATACAACATACTTTTATTAGCACAATTATTATTTACAAATTTATTTATTACCTACTTTATAATTTCATAATATTTCATATTTCATAATCATTACCTATGGTTATTAATATTCGGCAACTTTTTCCAAATTTATTTATTGCTTTATACACCAAATCGCTTGCTTTATTTCGCGAACTCTCTGTTGAACAAAATAAAGAGTGAAGCGTTAAAATTATGTGAAATTTATTCACAGGATATTTCAGAGGATCTAGTTTAAGAGATATTGCACCTCAAAGAGTATTTAGCACTAAAAGACAAAATGAATGTAAATATCAACAATATGTACAGCTGAATTAGAGATCGGAATCTGCTTGATTTTTTTTCTAATATCGATATAGTTTTAAGAATTTACAAATCAATGGCAGTAAGTAATTGTTCTTCGGAACGTTCGCTCTCATGCTTGAAACGATTAAAACATACTTACACTCAAGTATATCTGAAAGCAGATTGAACGATTTAGCAGTTTTATCAATCTGACACTGTAAATTCGATTTCATTTGATGATGTGATTAAAATATTGGTTGAGAATAAATTCAGGCGAAAGGTACAATGCGAGCGAAAAGAAAGGTGATTTTTATTTATCTATAATATGTAAATATGTATGTTATTACATATAAGTTTTTATATTCTGTGGAAAGTTTTTGTTGCATTTTATGTGATTTTGATAAACGTTTACATAACTTTCGTATTCCTTAGTTATTTTATTACCTATTTTTAGTTTTGTGAGAAATACAGTATAGGCAGCGATTTGGTTCAGCCTATGCCTATATACGGAACATTTGTAAATCCGCTACTGCTAGAAAGGGAAATTCTTTAGAAATAAAAAAAACATGTGCTTTTCCGCCTTCAATCCTAATTTTCTCTCAAAACTCTCTCTCCTTTCTATAGAGAATAACATTAACAATTCTACTAACAAGGTTTTTGGGATCGATTGTAGTTCTTTGTTTACATACCATAGTGATAAACTATATAAATTCCCTATTATTAGCCCTACCTGATATATTATCAAATTCAAGTATTATTCTTGTAATTTTATCTGTTATATTTATTTTTCAAAATGTGTATGAGTATGATAGTAAGAGAATATGTAATGCTAATCATAAGAAACATATAGAAATAAATTTAATAAATGATTATTATTATTGAATCAAGCAAATAATCTATGCAGGAATATATTAACTTAAACGTATAATATTAACTTATAAATAATTCATAAATTTGCTGGATACATATGCATAGTGCATAGGTATTTATAATCTTTAACAAGGAAAAAATTTAATTCGATATTTGCAGCATTCACTGCAAACTTTATAAAACCTGTATTATCAAATTATGCTATTCATTTGAATATTCAAAAGTAGTTTACTTAGCGAGATAAACAACACGCATTCCTCTCTCGTTTCTTCTGAAATAACGTTGTGAACTTGTGAACATTAACTTCTGACAATGAAATCATTCATAGATTATCCTAAAGACTGCGATTTTCCTATTGAAAATTTACCATACGGAATATTTTCCACAAACCTTGATGTAAGTATATTTTTGTTAATAATAAAGTACTGCATAGTATTATCAATAACTTGCATTGCAATGTCATCATCACATAAGAAACATTTTCCTCCATCTATCGTTTAGTAATTTAACTGCGACAAATGAAATGACATAGGCACCTAGAAGCTAGTATGTAACGAAAGTAAGAGATACAAATATTATATTTATTAACCCAATTTGTTTTCAAATGTAAGGAAGTGTTATTATAATTATAGGATTATAGCTTTTTCTTAACAAACGCTATAACCCATAATAAATTTAAAACGTGGCTCTTGATGTAATAATAATAATAATATATGGATCTTTTTAATCATTACTTTGTATTTGTTTCTAAACATATCTTAACCACAAAGATTCTATAGTTATTAATATTTAAAATTTCAATGAAACGTCTTGTTATACTAAAATTATACAAATTTTAAAAAGCAAGCAATGTATTGTTGTTGCACCACCTGTGGCGACAATTCTCTCATTGTCATTGAATGGATACGGTTCATCTAATACGAATCCATTGACCGTATAGACTATAAATTATGGCCCTATATTTAATTACCATAGGTAACCTGCCGATCTGACAAGTGTCTGAGGTAATTAATACATAAGAAACTAATATGATTTTAATTATTTATTATTTATAATTTTGCAAATGGTGTTATTGTATTACTCTGCACTATAAGTATTGCGGACCGCTTAATAGGATTATGTGTTACGTAATATACGTAATAAGTAAATACGTAGGTAATGAACATACCTATTAGGTCCCTAACTGTAACAATTAATACAATTCAAGTAAGTAGTGGGGTATGTATATAATGCATATAATATTTAGTGTATTAATAATTTATTGTTAGTATTTATTGCTGCATACATATTTGAAGGTTACAGTTTACCATTTCTCTCTTGTTGTCATTAAAACAACAACAGTGCAACAGTTGTAAACACATTAAAAGTTAGTTTCTTATAATTCTGAATGCACTATAAATTTAAAATATTTTTCAGCCAACACCAAGAATTGGGGTTGCAATTGGAGATCAAATATTAGATTTGAAACAAATCGCTTACCTATTTGATGGACCAGAATTATGTAACCGCCAGGAAGTCTTTACACAGGTATTTATGTATATTACATAATATGTATGTATGTATATTACACAATATGTATGTATGTATGTATATTACATAAACTATTATGTAATACTGCAATTATGTTACAGAAAACTTTAAATAGTTTTATGGCTTTGAGTCCTAAAGCTTGGAAAGAAGCACGAGAAAGATTACAGCAACTGCTTTCTTATGATAACAAAATCTTGCAAAAAACAAACATATGTTCCGCGTAAGTATTAACCAAAAACGTAACATATAATTAATCGCACCACTACAAACTTATAATAGTCCCAATTAACAGCATATTGTGCAATGAGCATTTAATGATGAGTATTAAGACATAAGTAGAGTTATTATTTTTCCAGACATTTGAGAGCCCGACTCAGTAAAGCTTAATAAGTACAAATGTTTGCAACATACATCGCGTACTGATATATATATATATAAACATACTGATATAACGTGTGTTCATTTGAAAAGTCAATCTAGGTTACTTTGAAATTTTGATAGAATAAGACGCATATATATTAGTACATATATGAACTTTGAAATTTTTTTCTGAAACTGGTAGTCTCTTAAGAAAATAAGGCAGCGGAGCAGTTAAGAAACGTACACCTCAAGTTGTCAATCGTGTTGAAGAAATAATGGAAAATGAACCACAAACATCTGTTCGACATTTGAGTCAACAAATAGGGGAAACCCGGGCAAAGTGAATACCTTAACCTGTTTGTGATTATTATTGTTTAGTCATTGCTAGAGAAATTGAACAAAATATTGATAATCAGTCTTTATTTAATAAACTTTCAGAATAGTATAACATTTGCCATTAATATTAATTAAATTATTAGTTATAAGCCAAGTTTACAACAGTGGTTTACTATCCACTTTGCCCGGGACCCTGGCTAAAGTGGATATGGTACCAGGGCAAAGCGAATAACAATATTATTTGGCATGAAATTAAACTTACAAACAAAATAAACATTGAAAATTGGAAGAACATATTTGAATTAACATTTTTCTGTTACACGCCTAATGACTGCAGTTATCACAAATAAAATTATCACTACCCTCGAAGGCTGAACACTCTTCATGACACCACTTAGTACAAATACTGCATTGTATCCAGTTTTCCGTTGGCTGATCATTTTCTTCAATATACATTTCACCACAGAAAATGCACAAGATATCATTAAATTTCTTTATTATCTTCTTGTTTCTATTTTTTTTTGCAGTGTTTTTCGTTTTTTTAGCAGAGATTTCTAGTGTTTTCGTGACAGTCTTTTTTGCTTTTTCAAATTTCTGTCTCTGCTCTTCCTTCACTGGAGTACTTGTCAGTATTGTAGATCTTTGTAACTTCCGTTTACGTGTTGTTGTTGGTTTAGCAGGCTGAGGAATAGGTTTTAAAACTGAAGGACTATAGTAGGTTTTAGAACATCCAGGTTTGGGTGAAGCGGCGGAAATATCACTGCCTTGAATTTCAGATCCCATAAGAATGCAAGGGCGGTCTTCAAAGGTAAAATCATCTTTAGATCTTAAAATTGAAGGACTTCCAGGGTTGGATAAAGCGACGAGAGTTTCTTTTATAGTTCCAGATTCCGTAGGAGTGCAAGGACGGTATTCAATGATAACGTCGTTTGGAAATTGAGGCCAACCTAGAACTTTATCCGATGACGAAACAGGTAAAGGATTAATGAATTCTAAAATCTCTGAATTTTCTTCGCGAATAAGGTTTATGACTGAATCAGATTGTTGAGTGGCATTTGCTAATGAAGGTGGTGTGGGTGGATCGTGAGATTCAATTGAGGGTGACACTGGAATAACGGACTCAGGTAAATCCATTCTTTGCAGTGTGGACAAAGTTTCAGTCTGAGTGTTCAAATTTGATGTGCCTGCAAGTACCTCGGCTGGTGCAAAATGCTCATCACCAAAAGCGTGTTTGTTAAAAGGCCAAATTCCAGGTCGTTCAAATCCATGCACTGCATTGATACCCACGGCAGCTTTGAGAAAAGCTGGTGCAACTAATCTAGATACGTCGTACTGGTTAATGATGCGGCCGGGGTGAGATTTTTGAAAAATGTTGACCTCCCTTTCAAAATGCGTTTTCAGGGGGCCGTATATAGCAACATCCATAGGTTGCATTTTGTGAGTAGTATGCGGTGCTAAGGATAATATCACAACGTTATTCTTGGTAGCGTACTCAAGTGCAGGATAGTATTTGTGGCTTTCATGGTTGTCTAATAGTAATAGGACCTTTTTGTCCGCTGTTGGCCTCACTTGCTCTATGAAGAAATGCATCCAGTTCAAGAAGACTTCACCTGATGTCCAACCATTAGGAGTACACGTTCCTTGAGTCCCTGGTGGACTTCCATCAAGAAGTCTTGGTTGCATCTTCTTTCGTGCAAAAATGAGAAAAGGTGGAAGAAAACTACCAGCTGCATTACAACAACCGATGAGAGTGGTCAATTGGCCGCGTTCTGCACTTGCAATCATGCCTACTTGCTTTTTCCCTTTTACGGAGAGAACCTTTGGAGGCTTATTTGAAGTCGTAGATATTCCAGTTTCGTCCATATTGTATAGTCTGGAGGCTTCAATCTTATTTTTTTCAATGGCAGATTCAAGATTTTCATAAAAATTGCTTACTTCGTGGCGATTAAATCCTTTCGCTCTTGCCACAGATGTTGATTCTGGAGTTCTTAGCGCCAAGTTGGTATGACGTGATAAAAAACTTCGCAGCCAGTCTTCTCCAGCTTTTTTATTTTTATTCCAGCTCTCAGGGTATTTCAAATTGTTTCGTTGTGCATACTGAAATGCTAGACTCATAAATTCATCCCGAGTAAGGCCGAAAAAAACTGCGTCCATATCTTTTAGGTAAGTCACCATGTCAATTTCTTGATCCTCTGTGAATATAGGACGGAATCGACCGAGCTGTGGAGAAGCAATTCCACTTTTGACATGTCTATATAGGGTAGCATATGCAAGTCCGTATTTTTTGGCTGTTCCTTTGATAGATTCGCCAGCCCTACATAAATTTATTGCAGTCCGCATGACATCTTCACTCCAAGTACCTTGCGCTGTCTTTTTTTTATATCTATTAACCATCTGCAACCAAAAAAAAACATAGTAAAATACATAATTCCATAAAATTATATCTCGTAATGACCGGGCAAAGTGAATACTGTATCCACTTTGCCCGATCCGCTTTGCCCGTCGGGTACCTTTTGGAGGTTATCCCAGATCATTTCAAAACCAGTTCATCTAACCTTGTCATCTATACGCATTTTAAAGCTACATAATCATGCATTAAATTTTGTTCATAACCAAGAACATGACACAAATAACAATAGTTAGGTATAAACGAGACAGTACCTCTGTAAATTAATATTTTTCGCACAAAAACACACTTTGTCCACTCACTGACGCTGTGCAACGTAAACACGTGTCGGAGTACTTGCTGCGCACTAAGGGGTAACAGGCGACTACTGCTATGATATCGCGTCTGCCGGCTAACTAACAACTTGGAAGTGGTAGGCACTATTCGCTTTGCACGGGGTATTCAATTTGCCCGGGTTTCCCCTATACCTTTCTGTTGGTACAACTCACAAGTTATTAAAAGAAGATATGCAACTTTATCCATACCGTGTCACAGCAGTACAAGAATTGTTAGAAATTGATTACCCACGTAGACTACAGTTTTGTAATTGGTTTGTAAATATGAACAATAATGGAGAACTTTCGCAAAGAGTCATCTTTACTGATGAAGCATGGTTTTATAAAACGAGATACCTAAATTCACAAAATACAAGAATTTGGAGTAGTGAAAATCCACATGTAATTAATGAAGAATCGCTACATCCAGAGAAAATTGGTGTTTGGGCAGCGATAAGCCAAAGGCGAATCATTGGACCAATATTTTTTGATGATGAACATCAAAATGCATATTTCCAACAAGACGGAGCACCTTGTCACTGTACTGCAGTATCTTTAGATTATTTAAGAGAATTTTTTGATGAGCGTATAATTAGTCGAAATACTGAAATTGCCTGGCCTGCACGTTCATGCGATTTAACACCTTGCGACTTCTTTTTGTGGCCTTATCTAAAAAATAACATATTTCGAACACCTATATTGAATTTGAATGATATCCTACAGAGAATCGAACAGAAATGCATGGAAATTAATAACAATCCAGTAATGTTGCAGAGTATCATCAGAAATTTTGAACGGAGGATTTTAAAGTGCATTGATCTTGAAGGACAACATTTTCAACATTTGTTATAGTTTTCAATAAATACCTATTATTTGTTATTTATTTGTATGTATGAAACTGTCAAAATATACGATTTCGTAGGTTAAGTAGTAAATTTTAATTTACGACAAACTTCAAAATGTTCTCAGTAAATCACATGCTACTAGATTGACTTTTCAAATGAACACTTGTTATGTATTTATAACATCACAAGTCCAACCGGCTCGCGTCGAGATCCACGATTAATAAAATATAAACATCTGGCTGGCATACACGACCTAGCACAATGCATACAATGAACCTACTAATCTTGAAATTCGCAATCTTTGTTTTGTAATTGGGTGCGTCTCGTAAAAAAAAACTTTTCGTAAACATCTTTTACAATAAGTAATTTCTTTATGAATACTTAAATCTTAACAAAAATGCTGAATTGTAGTTTCATATGAACACGTATAAAACTCGATGTGTTTTGAAAACGTTCGTACGTATATATTAACTTATACTGAGTAGGATTCTGGAATGTGGAGGAAATTTGACAACTCTAGAACTGAGTATGAGGGTTACGACACGAGGTGAAAGCGAGTGTCTTAAAAAATGCGAGTGTCTTAATAACCATTAAATACGAATTGCATACATTATTTTTTCTACGATCAGCTACGATGAAAAAATTAGCATTTTATTTTCAAAATTCATTTATTTCAAATTACAACTATGTTCAATATTGTTATATCTAACAAACTGTTACGCAATTATTACACACATATAAACAAGCCTCATAAAATCGAAGATTTAAAAAAACTATTATTTTTCGTGTATGATTATTATTAAATATATTAATATATATTAAATAAACAGTAGGACAAGGGCAGAGGCAATAGAGTTTTAACTTCATTAATGCAAGCCCACGCATTTTCAAATAGATTACTATCATTACTGATTGTCCATTTTCGATCTTCCAGGATGTTTACAGATGAATTCAGTGGTTTCAATCATTATTTTCATGAAGCGCCCAATTTTATAACACTCCACGGAATCACTTTTTGGCAGACAATAAACGTTTACGATAAATTTTCATTTTCTCAGCATCGAAATTCTCCGAAAAATAAATATGTATCGCAATCCATAACTCAGCACGTTTAACCAAATCCATACTTAAAGTTGTTCTTGCGACCACTAATGAGTCATGTGTCGTACTCTTCTTTTGGGAATTCCAAAGTCGATTATAATTTTCTCGGGCCCGAAGAAATAATCAATATTTTTCTAAGTAAAAAGCAGTTTAGTACTTTAATACGATGTGCTACCCAGAAATTCCCGGAATATGAAAAAAACAACAATAAATCGTTCTTACAACTTATTCACTACCATCCCCTTCCTTCCGTATGAATACACCGATCCCAGCGACTTGTTTATGACTGGAGACAGTGCTAGAAGTCTTTACGTGTTAACGTGTCCAGCACTGCCTGCTCCTTAATAGTCTCAAAACGGCGTCCCTTAAGTTTCATTTTCAACTTCGGAAACAGGTAAAAGTCACAAGGGGCAAGATCAGGGCAGTCTTCGTTGAGGCTAGAAACTGACATGCAACAAGCGGCTTGTGGGTTAGTAGATTGTCGTTGTGTAGGATCCACGAATTGTTGCGCCACTTCAGTCGAATACTTTCTCGTAGTCGCCGAAGAATAATCGCAATAAAATTTTCCATTAACTGTTTCACCTGGTGGAAGAAATTCTTTGCGCACGATAGCATCAGCGTCAAAGGAGAAAATTAACATCGACTTGACGTTGCTTTGAACTTACCATGCTATCGTCGATCGATGGCGCCTTCCACTGTAATTGTTGCTGCTTTGTTTCGGGATCATACTCGTACGCCCATGATGAATGATTTTGGTACTAAAGTTCGCATCCCTTTCGGCAGTTTCTTTCACCTCTGTGCACACATGAACACGGTGCCGTTTTTGTTCAATGCTGAGTAACCTTGACACAAACTTCCCAGCAATACGCCGCATGTTGAGTTCGCCAGACAGAATACGCTGACAAACGCCGTACTGTTAAAAATGTCTTCGATTGTTCGGTCTTGCAGGATAGCATCACGTTTTTCCACATTTTGTGGTTTATTTTTCGACGATGGACGACCGGAACATTCATCATCAACCGACACACGTCGATTTTTAAAACGGTTGTACCACTCATAAGTTTGCGTCTGGCCTAAAGCATCCTCACTAAATGCTAGTTTAAGCATTTTCAGAGTTTCCACTGCCGTTTTATTAAGTTTGAAGCAGAATTTGATGCACGTTCTTTGCTCTTTCACATCAGACATTATGGTGTCGCACAATAACTCATACATAATTAAAAAATATAAACACAAATACTGCACCACTTAGCAAAGCACCGTTTGACAGACTGATTGAACTTCTAGTTTGACAAAAAGCGACCACTTTCATTTACACAAGGGCAGATTGATATATAAGGTCTCCAATAACGCCATTGTGTATGTAGTGGCGATAGAAACAGGTTCTAACCTGCAAGCGGTAATTTCGAGTATTGCATCTTAGGATGCAAAGTTTAATTTTCCTGTGTACCGTCGTTGAGTAACAGTACCATTTACGATGAGTTCGATTTCTAACGATTGCGCGCCCAACCCGTTTGAAAGCTGTTTATGGAAACGATTGTACGGATGTGAAGAATGTTCGCCAGTGGGTTCGACGTGCAAAACTCTGTCATAGAGGCGAAATGAAGGTGTTCGACAAAAAGCGATCAGGTCGATCAGTATCAGAGAATCAAAGACAAGTGAAGGTACTGATTCAAGAAAATCGCCAAATTATGCCAGGAACAAATTCCCGAGAATATATTCTTCTATATAGGGATGTGCAAATGCCTGCGAGAAGCAGACATCCGCAATTCTAGTTTACAAGATTGGAAATTGTAGGTATGTATCTATATTTCGATGAAATATTTTGTTTCGTTTATAACTCCTTAAAATATGTGCGATAGTTCCTATATTTTGAAGATGCCTAGAAAGTTAATGCGATGGCGGATTTATATATAAAGTCTTCAACTCTACAAAATAAGAATAAGAAAAGACAAAATAATGAAACCATTTACTTCCAAAATAAAGTAAATTCAGTGTCTGAGGAAAAATGTTGACCTTTCAATACCTCCTTCAACTTTGGGACCAATCGGAAATATGAAGGTGTCACCGTGAATTTCATGAGAAAATAATCTCCTGCTTGTAGATACTGGTTAGGAAGTTCTTGACAAATGGTTTTTCTTTGTTCTGACCCAAATTTTTCTTTAATTTCACGACTGAACAATGTTCCAGACTCTTTCTTGACTAATGCATAATTCTCGAGGAATTTGTTTCTGGCATAATTTGGCGATTTTCTTGAATCAGTACCTTTACTTGTCTTTGATTCTCTGATACTGATCGACCTGATCGCTTTTTGTCAAACACCTTCATTTCGCCTCTATGACAGAGTTTTGCACGTCGAACCCACTGGCGAACATTCTTCACATCCGTACAATCGTTTCCATAAACAGCTTTCAAACGGGATGGGCGCGCAATCGTTCAGCGTTAAAAATTGTATTATGGATCTTAGAAATCGAACTCATGGTAAATGGTACTGTTACTCAACGACGGTACACAGGAAAATTAAACTTTGCATCCTAAGATGCAATAGTCGAAATTACCGCTTGCAGATTAGAACCTGTTTCTATCGCCACTACTTACACAATGGCGTTATTGGGGACCTTATATATCAATCTGCCCTTGTGTAAATTAAAGTCGTCGCTTTTTGTCAAACTAGAAGTTCAATCAGTCTGTCAAACGGTGCTTTACTAAGTGGTGCAGTATTTGTGTTTATATTTTTTAATTATGTATGAGTTATTGTGCGACACCACAATGTCTGATGTGAAAGAGCAAAGAACGTGCATCAAATTCTGCTTCAAACTTGATAAAACGGCAGTGGAAACTCTGAAAATGCTTAAACTAGCGTTTAGTGAGAATGCTTTAGGCCAGACGCAAACTTATGAGTGGTACAACCGTTTTAAAAGTCGACCTGTGTCGGTTGATGATGAATGTTCCGGTCGTCCATCGTCGAAAAATACACCACAAAATGTGGAAAAAGTGCGTGATGCTATTCTGCAAGACCGAACAATCCAAGACATTTGTAACAGTACGGCGTTTGTCAGCGTATTCTGTCCGGCGAACTCAACTTGCGGCGTATTGCTGGGAAGTTTGTGTCAAGGTTACTCAGCATTGAACAAAAACGGCACCGTGTTCATGTGTGCACAGAGGTGAAAGAAACTGCCGAAAGGAATGCGAACTTTAGTACCAAAATCATTCATCATGGGCGTACGAGTATGATCCCGAAACAAAGCAGCAACAATTACAGTGGAAGCGCCATCGACCGACGATAGCATGGTAAGTTCAAAGCAACGTTAAGTCGATGTTAATTTTCTCCTTTGACGCTGATGCTATCGTGCGCAAAGAATTTCTTCCTCCAGGTGAAACAGTTAATGGAAAATTTTATTGCGATATTCTTCGGCGACTACGAGAAAGTATTCGACTGAAGTGGCTCAACAATTCGTGGATCCTACACAACGACAATCTACTACCCACAGGCCATTTGTCAGGAACTTCCTAACCAGTATCTACGAGCAGGAGATTATTTTCTCATGAAATTCACGGTGACACCTTCAGATTTCCGATTGGTTCCAAAGTTGAAGGAGGTATTGAAAGGTCAACATTTTTCCTCAGACACTGAATTTACTTCATTTTGGAAGTAAATGGTTTCATTATTTTCTCTTTTCTTATTCTTATTTTGTAGAGTTGAAGACTTTATATATCAATCCGCCATCGCATTAACTTTCTAGGCATCTTCAAAATATAGGAACTATCGCACATATTTTAAGGAGTTATAAACGAAACAAAATATTTCATCGAAATATAGATACCTACAATTTCCAATCTTGTAAACTAGAATTTCGGATGTCTGCTTCTCGCATGCATTTGTAAATCCCTATATAGAAGATAAACATCGATATTTGTTGTTCGAAAATTTATTTACAATCTGTGAACTAAATTACAAAGTCTAAATTATATAAAATAATAATTAACATGAAATGTAAATATTCATTAATGCTTTTATATAACATTATAATTATAACAAAAATTGATTTACCTAGGGAAGTGATTGACTTGAAATCTACTCAATTTTCTTCTAGTTGGTTGATTTATCAAATTTTTGGGTTTTTAAATTAGGATAATGTTAGCTGCTTTCCACGTGAGTCGAAAATATCCGGTTAATAAATCTTGTTTTAGAAGTGGATATTCGCAGTAATAAGGTCATATCCAGTACCTTTTTGGGATTAATTTAATTTCGATTATTTCTCGATCTTTGTTAACCGTATGTGCTTTAACGTTGGTTCAAGTTGATAGGGGGAATATTGGAAAGATTCTACTTTATTTTTCATGTTACAACATACATAATATATTGAAGACTAGGTTGAAAACTGTGAAAAAGTGATTAGTGAAGATATTACCTTTGTCTTTTCTTTCATTCGCATAATTCAGTACGAGTGGTAGAGTTGTATATGGTTTAACTTGATGGGTCGCTTTTTGAATATTATGTTTTGTGGACTTTGTATTGGTCAACTTCGTCATCGTAACAGTTGTTTGCCATTAATTTCATATATTCAATAATAGACGAAAGATATACCAATGACGTATACTTGTAAACTTAATTAACTAATTATTAAATAATAAAACCTAGTAGCTATCATACTATTTAGTAATTTATGTCTTTCATTTTCAGAGCATTTATTCCTCAATCCGAAGCAACCATGCACTTACCTGCAACAATTGGTGACTATACTGACTTTTATTCGTCGATACATCATGCAACTAACGTTGGAATTATGTTCAGAAGCAAAGAAAATGCCCTGATGCCTAACTGGTAAATTACGAGCCAGTATATATAGATATCTCTCCCATAAAACTTCTAATAATCGACTTCATTAAAACCTTCATAAAAAAAAACAATGCATAGTTAATGGTAGTATATCAAGGAAGCTTAAAATTCATTATTTCAATGTGTTTTAATTCTACGAAGGTGATTTTACGAGAAAATGACTTTTCTGAAGTTGACAACACTTTCACCATGTTGAATATATTACTGACTTCAATAATGTTTTGGAAGCTTACTGTCGAAATTTCGCCCAAATCTATCAGATAGATAAGTTTTACAATCCTTTAAAACAAACTATTTGTTGTTTTTGTGCTAATATTGGAAAAAAAGAATTTCGTGTATTAATTGAACATTATTTTTTACATGGAAAAACCATTAAAGAAACCGAAAAGTTACATAAATAGTTTGATGAATATGCTGCATGCTCCTTCCCGGAATGAAACTAAATTCATTTATTCATCGATACGTGATCATAGATAAAACCTGAATACATAATTCTACTCTGGAGTCATAAACACTGCGAAAGCAATGGATTTCTTCTGATGAATTTGTTTCGAAGAAGGCAAAAATCGTTTTTTCACCCAGTGAGATTATGACCACAATTTTTTTGGAATTCCAACGGCGTAATCTTTGTTGACAATTTATTTAAGGGCAAGGAAAGTAAAGTAACTAACCAATATTATGTTGATGTACTCACACGTTTCGATACCGATCTGTTTATAAAAGTTTTGTTCCATCAGGATTCTCTATATTAGCCGCTAGATTTGTCATTCACCATATTCACCAAATCTGGTCTTGAGTTTTTCTTGTTCACAAACTTTAAAAAATGACTTGGTGGAAAGATTTTCTGGACGAATGAGGAGGTGATAGCCGTTACGGCATTCATTGGGAATGTTTATTTTGACTAGCTTCCGAAAGATTACTTTTTAGACGGCTTTTAAGAAAATATAAAGTCACTGGGCTAAGTGTATAGAATTGGATAGGAATTATAATGAAAATAAAATATGCTTTTTTATCCTAAAATAAAGATTTCATTAAAAAGTTATTGTCCCGTCAAATCGCCTTCGTAGGACTAAACCATATTCTAAATGTACAGAATTTTGAATATGCCGTCGAAATTATTTATAGTAGGCTTTTTTTATGTTAAAATGGATCTCAACGCGTTTTGTACTTCATTATTTAGTCTTCCAGTATCATTTAGAATTATTTAATAGAAAATTATTGTTACCTATTTCGGAGTAAATTATCCATTAAAATGCGCCTGAAATAAAAACTTCCTGGTTGTAAAGTCCGTTAATTTGATTAGCTATGAAATACCAAAAAGAAATTATAAAGATAATTAAATTTCTGTACTAGAAATGCTAAAATGGAAATTTTTAAACAATCGTCAGAAAAGATCCTTATAAAACATAAGGTAAACAAGATTGCGCACATTTAGTTACTTTTTCTTTAGTACCAAATCATATAATAAAAAATAAGATAAAAATTTAAAGAGGCGACAATGGTACTTGGAACAAACATGACGAAAAACAACGCTAGAGCAAGCCGAAAAAATGAAGCGAATTAAAAATATTAGTGGAACACAGAAAACAATAGAGAAACTTCAAGAAATTAATAAGTAAGAAACATAAACCCAACTGACGATAACGAAAATATGAGAGGGATACGAGCCCAAAGAATAATAATAAACTGACAACCTAATCTTTAAAAATAGTCAAAAACACATTATTAGATAGATGCCCTATGAGCCAACAGAAGTAAAAAGATATACTACTAATAGTAGTGTACTTCTGTTGGATATATTACTGTTAGGTACTTTCATGGAACTCCAAAAATACTACAACGCAATAAAAAAAACTGATAATTTCCACCACAATGACTCTACTACCAGAATACACGTGATCTACGATCCAAAATAAACCAACTTTACTTTATTTATTTGATTCCTCATACACCGTCCTTAGGAGTGATAGAGACGTCGACGCAGTAGGAAAATCAACTGGTGGCGGTGTATTGATAGCGGCTTCATCTGGCATGCCCATAATTCCATGTAATACGTCACATCTGTCAACCTTGGTTCCTTTGGTTGACATAGTTATTTCCAGATGTATTTTTTTCTCACAAACTGTTTACTTCATTGTGTTGTATGTTCCAACGAGTATTAAAAAGGATGATTTTGAATTGTTTTTGAAAATTTGGCCTTGAACTTCATTGATAAGAAGATTGTAATTTGTGGTGATTTGAATTGCCCAAAATTCATTGCTTTTAACGCGAATGACTTTTTTTAACGCGAATGACTTTAGGTTTTGAATTTTACAAAACTTCATGAATGTATTACAACTATTTCAGCTGAATACTGTTGTAGAAAGAGACAACAGATTATTGGATTTAGTTTTTGCTAACTTTACTTGCTCTATTGTTGTCAAACATTATATCGCACTAAAAATTTTCCATCCAAAACTGATTCCAGATATAACATTCGTAGAGCTAATCTTCCAGTGCTATACAGTGAGCTCGAGAAAGTGGATTGGTCTTATCTGGAGATGTGTCCTGACGTCAACTTTTCCGTTACTATTTTCTACACAACAATATTTTCTATCATCCATTAGCATGTGCCGAAATGTACTACTGCGTCGCGTAGATTTCCTGCCTGGTATAGTACAATATTAATCAACCAAATTAAAATTATTTTGTTCGAGCGCGCACACTAGTTAAATCCGAAACCCATAACGCCTATGAGGCATACCTCGCTGGTCTTGAAATGGAGATTCCCAGGAACCCCAAGATATTTTGACGATTCATTGGACAGAGGAATGGAAACTCAAGAGTCCCTGTCTGTTTAAAACTTAACGATTTTGAACTGATGGATCCAGATGAAATAGTTGAAGCCTTTGCGAATACTTTTTCAAATGTGGAAAGGCTGAACAGCTTTCACATTAGAATCTTTTCAGAGAATGATACACTAACAGCCATTAACCACGGCAAGGCAGACTATACATCTGGTCATGATGAACTACCTAAATTTATAATCAAGGACTGCGCTTTCATTCTCTGCCATCCGCCATGCGCTATATTTAATCTTGCTCTCCGCACCTCTACGTTTCCGGAAGTTTGGAAGATAAGCAGAATAACACATATATAAAAAAGATAGCAAAAATTATATTGCAAACTACAGACCAATTACTATTTTGTCCAGTTGCTCTAAAATGCTTTATGATAAACTACATAAATCTATTCGATATTTTATCTCCACGCAGCAGCATGGTTTTATGTCTGGAAGGTCAACTTTAACTAATTTGACTGAAATTACTCAGTATATCAGTTCTTCTATTAACTCAAAAGATCAAGTCTATATTGTTTATACCGATTTCGTGAAGACCTTCGACACTATTGACCATACCATATTATTGTTCAAACTAAGTTCATTTGGCTTTACTTCATCCTTACCAGACCTGATAGCTTCCTATCTTTATAATCGCTCATGTTATGTCTGCTATAATGGTTTTTATTCCTCCACTTTCACTGCTTCCTCCGGTGTTCCTCAGAGCTCGAACCTTGGTCCGCTATTGTTTAATGTTTATATTAATGATCTTCTGTTGTCGCTTAACTGCCGCGTCCTTGCCTACGCGGGCGACCTAAAAGTCTTTGGGAAAATATCTTCTATCTCTGATTGCGAAGCTCTGCAAAAGGATTTAAACACTATCTACCAATGGTGTAACGATAACAAAATAAGGATCAGTATAAATAAATGTGCAGCCATCACGTAAACTACAAAGGCGAACCCTATAATATATACCTATTCACTTAATCACTTCAATATCTCACGACAATCACAAATCAAAGATTTGGGTGTTTTGTTTGATCAACGCTTACAGTTCACTGACGACATTCTATCTATTTGTAACTCCGCTTCACGCACTCTTAATTTTGTTATTCGATATAGTTTTTTTTTATTGTTATTCGAATAGAGCGTCTTAAGCGTATTTAGATTTGCAAATTTACGGGCTGAAATTTGCAAATCTAAATACGCTTGAGACGCTCTATTTTGCACTGGTTCGCCCTAAACTCGAGTATGCGTCAATTATTTGATACCCTTATTATGTCTACCAGAACTTGCTGATCGAGAAAATTCAGCGAAGATTCTTGAAATATTTAACGTACAAATTATTTGGCAATTATCCTGCTAACGGAGTTGACTATCAAGAATTACTGCGGGATCACAATTTTACCACACTTTCTGATCGCAGAGAAATAGCGAGTGCTCACTTTATGATTAAGCTAGTAAACAATGGCATCGACGCACCGAACTTACTCTCTGCTGTTAACATTATGGTGCCAAAATATGCAACAAGATCAAATGAATCATTGGCCCTAGCCAGAGCTACAACTAACTTATTTGCTAAAGCACCAATCACGCATAAGGCTAGAAATGCTAACAGAATTTTCCCTCATCCTTTTTACGCTTTCGCCATAATTTAATCTTTTAATATAGATACATAGTAAATTACCCACGTTTGCGCAATTGACAAGTTAATAACTCAGCTAGTATTTCTTATGATTTTCTTTATTTGAATTGTCATTTTTGCTGTTATTAGTTTATGGATTATGATTTAATTTAGTTTTTTGACACTATACTTGATTATTGTTTTGTCCTCTTAATGGAGAGATCTGTTGGGCAATAAAGACAATTATTATTATTGTGATAAGTCTTCTGTTCGGTTCGATTAAATAAAACACACGGTAATTAAAAATAACTATATCGATAACAGGTACACTAGATAATAATTAACAATAAAGTATTTATTTTCGGTTATATACACATTTATTTTTCCGATATTTACCTGACGGCGATTACTGATTGAATAAGTCATCCCTCCCTTGACTGCTTTTGTACTTCTCGGGTAGTTCTCGAAAATTCACTTTCTAGAGGATCCGAGAGACCAATAATAGCGTGTACAGGCGGTGACACCATCGCTTAGGGGACCGTCGCATGACTCGCATCGAAATATTATTTACCAATCTATCTTTCTCAAAATCTATAGTTGAGCTAAATAGATCTTATTGGAATCAAATTAATTTTCTTTACTCGGATGTTAATAGTTTTGTACAAATATTATTTTATATAGTTTCTGCAATTTTCAAATACCGTAATCGACAAATTTTAATTTCTGGTATGAAAGTAGAAGAGGAAAAGAGTGCGACAGAGAAAAGTAAAGAAAGACATATAGCAAGGTTGTCAATGAATGTATGCATAAGTACGATAAGGTTCAGTCAGATTATAGCTAGTCAGTAAGTCTATTGCTTCGGAGGGTTGTAGAACGCATCTTAGAAATACGTATAAATTCGCCACGAATATTTACAGAATAATATTTATATCATGGTGTATTACTTTTATGAGGATGTACAACAAAGCTTATATTTTCCGCGTATAAATAAAATGAAATGAAATATTAATTCTAAATTATGTAAAAAAAAAATAAATGTAACTCTTATGAAAAGAAAATAAATTAATCTTCTCCGATAATAATAAAAAATAAATATTCTAAATTAAAGGTTCAAATAATCCACCACATTGTTCTTGGCAGTATGCCTACCTATAATAAAATTCTTGGCGGACATTACTGATATGTCCCTATAGAGAGAACCGACAATTGAATTATTTAAAATACCAGCCCATACATTTAATTTTTGTGGATGGCGGGTATGTACAGGTACATTGAGGTGTCTGCCGGCATAATACCATTTTATGATTTGTGTCTTTTCTTGAGTTGTAAAAACATGCATGTTGAAATCGACCATTAATATATACACGTAGAGAAATAAAGTGTTGTACACCCGGTAAGTGCTTGTTAGGGAATAGGGCATGTTAAATGTGTATGTGTGTCCACCACTCTGCTCCTCCCTCCACTGCTTTTAAAGCTGGCATCGTTGGATATAACAAGCATACACTATATACGCAAACAGAAATTAAAATTTCTCGACTACGGTATGCTACCGTTATTAAAGAGTGATTTAAATATTTAATCGAGTATAATAGCAAATATTTATGTCATTAGGTAATGTTGTAAAATAGCCATCCAAACTGTTAAACTTTTTAGTATTAAATTTTAAAAAAATACCTTGATCAGTGATCACTTTCGTCTAATATCTTCTGTGTACTATAAATCGATTCAGATTTTGAAAGTTTTATAATTTCCATGCATTAGGTTTTAGCAACATTTTACCTTACCTAATACAAAACAAAATGTTCTGTATTTCTAAGATATATCAGATTTTTTTAAATTGAAATTATCTTAAAAAACTCCAGAAACAAAACATACACATACACTCATATAAACACATACATTCATATAAAGTACTAAATTCTCTAAACACACCAATGGAAGCTTGCTTATTTAAAGAGATATAATGGTTAAATTACAGGAATGTTAAGTAAAAATGACCTAAAAATAATTTCTATAATTTTTCTATAATTTTGAAATATTATATCATTCGAAATATATTTTTGATTAGTTTTCTGAAGATTTGTTTAACTTGCACGTAATATGATATGCTGAAAATGAACTACTTTTTCAATAGATTTTAAATATATCTGTAAGAAAATTTTAATCTATTCGGTAGCTTTCTCATATCTTTCTTTCAATTAAAGAGCATAAAATTTGGAATTGTATTTTAAATTCTAATCTATAGGATATATAACTAAAAACAACACATCATTGAAATTTAAACAAAATTCAAATTCAAAAACCCAAAACTAAAATCAAAAGAAATTTATTACGTTTAGACCAATTCAAGTTTTAATTCCTTTAGTTCGTTTCGTACGTGTATTTAAGCTTTGTAATTTTCAATGAAAAAACATATGATGGCGTATTACAAGAATATATAACTCTACTTTAACATCTAAACAAGATAAGAAGCGAATGAAAGCTACAAAATTAATTGTGAAAAAAGTGAGCTCTTTGTTATCACACTTATCACGATTAGCAAGCAAACAAAAAACAACGCACATATAGACTTTTCTGCCTCGCTCATTTATAAATGGGCCTCCACTTCTCTTTAAAACATTGTTCTGAAGTTTAAAATACTAAGAATAGGGTCGTAATAAACAATATTGTATTTATAAATTTGAAAAAAAAAATACAGTAGGTTATTTCGGAGATGATCAAAACTTTGCTCAACTCTTATTTCTAAGACTGTTTCAAATCCAAAAAATATTTTCAGGAAATATCTACCTGTAGGTTATCACGGCCGCGCAAGTTCAGTGGTTATTTCAAAAACACCGATCAGGAGACCTCATGGTCAAACACTACCAATTGACGGTGCCACACCTGTATTTGGTCCGTGTAAATTAATGGATTTCGAACTAGAAATGGCATTTTTTATTGGTGGTCCACCGACTAAATTAGGAGATCCAGTTAATATCGATAAAGCCCAGGATCACATATTTGGCTTTGTAATAATGAATGATTGGAGTGGTATGTTTTACCTATTTCTAATATTTTCATTAAATATTAAAAATTGATACATGTTTCTAAATTAATATTTAATATTCTCTTGGTGTATTTAAAGCTAGATTAATATGAAAATACCTATAAACAGATCGAGTCCAAAAATTCACTTTTATACGTACATAAATTAGGTTTTGATCCTACTGACTGCGCCGTTTATGTTTTGCTGCAAAGCAGGGGTTAAGGGTATTAATATGTAAGTTGTTCAGGGTAAGTTTTTGTCCCAAGCACTGCACCACAGAGATTACTAATAAAAAATTACATCTCAATATTAATATCTTTATTAAAAGTTTTATCAATAATGCGTATCGGTTAGGCTTTTATAATAATAACTATATTACATTTTGATTTCAAACTATAACTGTAAGAATGCAACGCACGCAGATGTCATCACTCTGAAGTTACGTCTTTGGTTATATGATGAAGTAATAAACAGAGTATATCGATAAGACGGTGACTGTTATATGAGTATAGTTATAATATAATGCTTGCATAAGTAAGATTATAAAGTATTATCATAAATGAAAACTACAGCAATTCACAAAATAAAATAATATAATCTGACATAATATTAAATTAAACAATAAAATAATAATATTAACAATAAGCACTACGTGATAGTATATAGAGTATTACATAACTAGTATATTAAGACCGTCCTCTTCTAACTGATCTGAGAAAGCCGTACCACACTTGTGTGTTCCAATTAACTCCCTATATTTCCATCAGCCTGCATTATTAATATGAGAAATTTCATCTCAATTATGAAAGACACAATTTTTGATTAAATATACAAATAAAACACAACTATATTTTTTAACAAGAATATTTTTTGTTGGTTATGAAAAAAACACGTAGTTGTGTATCTACTACCACAAAGTGATAATTAAATATTTGACACAATTTTTTGAAATTACAAGAGTCATTGAAAATGTAATGAACGCTTTACTCAGATATTTATTAATTGAAACAATGAAACAAAGTTTGTTTTATACTTACTACTTCTCCATATTATACGCTCCATTCAAGCTCAAATACTTATTATAACATTCTATTATTTTTTATGCCTTCTTACTCAGTTGTCAGGTTATTAAATCAATCAGCAACGGCCTCTTTCAGTTTATATTTTACGAAATCGGTACCGCACAAAAACCTTTTTTTTTGTTTCCATATATCATTGTCTTGAGTTGTTTAGTCACAGTAGAAGGTCGGCCTGAGGATTCTTCATCATAAACATTTGCTGGTCCGTCTTGAAGCATGATGCACCATTTCGAACTGAAACTTCCATTCATAATATTCTGTATTTCGAATTTCGATAACACTAACTTTTTTCTCATTCAAAAATGAATCACACTACGGGCGGGATTACTATTTTATCGCTAACCGTCAATAGATGCATGCATTACCATAGTGGTTTGCGGCAGTAAAGTAACACTTTATCTTACTGTAAAAATCAAACAGTTTACCTGCCGCTAATATCTATCAGCATACCCATGACTATATGGCATTAGACAGAAAT
The DNA here is from genome assembly GCA_935421215.2 of Melolontha melolontha. Lineage (NCBI taxonomy): Eukaryota > Metazoa > Arthropoda > Insecta > Coleoptera > Scarabaeidae > Melolontha > Melolontha melolontha. Next base: position 140,963,050 of record OW285236.1, read on the forward strand.
CGTTTGTCGATGTCACGGCTCGAACAGTAAAAGTTTTATCGCGAATTATTTATAGAAAGTAATGGAAGAAAACATTCAGTGCACGCCGCCTGAAATTCTGAAAAAGTCGTTAGAGACGTCTTTCGAAATTCTACCACAAAAGTCAGTCAAAAAATACAATCGCCAGTATGGTATATTTATGGAGTGGTGCAATAAATACGGAATTAAAAAGTTAAGTGAAAACGTTTTAGTGGCGTATTTTCCGATTTATCGAAAGAGTATTCTCCTTCTTCGGTGTGGTCCTATTATTCCATGATGAAAACTCTTTTGGCAAAAAATGACGTTGATATTAGTAAATATAAAAAACTTACGGTTTTTTTTAAACAAAAACGAAGAAATCATTCCAAAAAAGTCCAAAACTCTTTCACAAAAAGAAATACTTAAATTTTTAATAAATGCACCGGATGAAATCTACTTGATGATGAAGGTAATTCATGCAAACCTTTCAAAACCAATTTGTTATGAATGTAGTAATTACTCTAGAGTTTCGTTGTGTTTGGCATTGCTGGGACTTTACGTAATGAAGAACTTTTGAATTTAAAAGTAAGTGACATAGAGCATAAAGAAACAATTTTGGTTGTTCAGATAACTAAAACAAAGACCAACAGGCCTCGATTGTTTGTGATCACTACAGAGTTTGAAGGAAAAGTAAAGTGCGTAGAATGATTTAACAAATATTTAGCTCTGCGTCTTAAGCAGACGCCCCACGACCGACTTTTCTTAACTTATCGAAATGGAAAATGCACAGTCCAGCCAATTGGAATCCATACTTTTGGAGGTGTACCAAGCAAAATTGCCAACTATCTACATTTGCCAGAGCCATCACTTTATACGGGTAATTGTTTTCGTCGAACGTCGGCCACTCTCTTTGCCAACGCAGGCGGCAGTAAAGAAAATTTAAAACACCACGGAGGATGGAAAAGCGACACGATTACAGAGTCCTATGTTGCGGAATCTGTGCTCAATAAAATGAAAATTGAAAAGACGATTTTAGATGAAAGTCAAACTAACAGCATAGTTACCAATGATAATTCTACTAATGGTTTACAAGTTATTAACATAGATAATAATCCTCAAGCATGTTCAATTCAAACTTCTTCCACTGCAGGAATTAATTTTTATAATGCGTCAGGTTGTTCGTTTACTTTTAATATATCAAGTAATAAGTAGATTTGTTTTTTATTCACTGTTATTTTTCTGTGCTTACTTTGTCATAATAAAGTATGATAAGTTATAATATGCCCATTTTTTTTTAAATATAAATTTTGACGGTTGGCGATAAAGTTTTATAGGCACCACGTCAGTAAATTGAACTCGCCTGTTACACGCCTCGCCCGCTCGGCTCATAATCTTAGACTCGTTCAATAAAGTATCACTTTACAGACTTGGTACATAAATAACTATTATCACTATTTAAAATTTCATTAATTTTGTTGTTAAATTATAGCATCAGTGTGAAACTAAAATATATATCAGTTCTTTTAATCTTTCAGCACGCGATATTCAAAAGTGGGAATATGTGCCCTTGGGACCCTTTACTGCTAAAAATTTAGGAACAACAATTTCGCCTTGGGTTGTTACAACATTTGCACTGGAGCCCTTCAAAGTTGACAATTATCCACAAAACCCTGCTCCATTTCCTTATTTAGCACATAAAGACAAATTCAACTTTGATATTAACTTGGAAGTAGGCCTTATACGTAAGTTTTAAAAAGTTAATTATCTGTACAGCTTCCTATAGTTTACCTTTTAGCCTGCAACTCTTCCACATTAACAACGATATGCCGCTCAAACTATAGATATTTATATTGGACAGCAAAACAGCAATTAAGTCATCATACAGTTACGGGCTGCAATGTAAATCCTGGTGATTTAATGGCAAGTGGGACGATAAGTGGTGATGTAATAAATTAAAGGATTACTACGACATATGAAATCTTAATTTAGTTATTTTTAGACATCCGATTCTTTTGGTTCATTATTAGAATTATCATGGAAAGGCACCAAACCAATAAAATTGAATGATGGAAGTACAAGAAAATTTTTAATTGATGGCGATACTGTTGTCATGAAAGCATATGGCGAAGCAGATACGTACAGAGTTGGATTTGGATTATGTGAGGGAAAATTGCTTCCTACAAACTAGATCGCATTTACTATAAATGTACATACATATATGTATCATATGATTTTAAATAATCTTTTTACAATATTATATAGAAATATAATTTACTTGTTTATTATAGTTAGAAATTTATAAGCTGGTCTATTTGCCACAATATATAACAAATCAATGAGAAAATTACTTTGGAACACTTCAAGATTCTTGTAAAATCTCTTTATACTAAGCAATACTTCCATTAATTATGAAGGAAAGTCTACAAAATTTATTCTTATTTGTGCATTAAAGCATATTACAAGGCGGTTGTGTACGTAATATTTTACATAGTGTTAAGTTCCAGAGAAATATCTGTACGTCTGTAAAAGAAATAGAAACTTATTCCCAAATCGCAAACGTAAAGAAGAACGTTTTACAAAATTACATACTTTTGCAAGATATACATATTTGTCTAATTATCAACATCGTTTTAGTTGCTGAGAAAATATAATCAAATTATATTATCTGCAAGATTTATAATTTCATTTCGTAAATTATTATAACCCTTATACGAAATTTTGTGTAATACCAGGAAATGATATTTTCAACATCATTTGTTTCAATAAATATTTAGGCAAGAATAATAGGGGATGCTGTTCTAAGGTTTTATGTACTTGCTACTGAATTATTGCAATGACTTATTTTAAGTTTTTTTTATTGTAATTAAATAATAAAGCATTTTTGCATATATGAATATCCAAGCTGCTAACAATGTATTGCTTTACTTTAATATAACTTCCTTAGTGCGAAAAATGAATTTCTTGTTAGTCGACCCATTAACAAGTAGTGCGTATATGGATTTCTGTGTCTGTAACAATTTATGAATAGATCTCTACTACTAAAAAAAAATTTCTATGTTTAAAATACTGTACTAAATAACTTTTCGTTTTCAGTGATTTGATATAGTGTGGCAACAGACAATTTGGTGATGGTAAAAATATATTAAACGTTATATGAAACAAATAAAAAAATAATTCTTGTTTCTTCTTCTGTTCGCAAAATACCTGTAATATAATCTAAGGCGTCGATATTATAAAGTTGTAAACAATTAAACTTTAAAAAGGGCAAGCTACAAACCGTTAAAAATCGAAAATCGACATTTTGTATTTTACGTTTTTCGTGGTTTAAACTTTTTTCTCGATTATTTCGAGAACTAAAGGAAATCCGGTTTCGTTATTCGTAATCAGCGAGTTCGAATTCATAAAGTACAGGCGCAGATAAGTTATAACAGATAGCTGAAGAGAATACGAAACTTGGAACGGCATTTTAGTCGAAATGGCGACGCGCACAAAGTGTGTCCGCCAATCATGTGGCATACCGATGTGTTCATTTTCTCCACAGAGCTCTATATATCTTAAAATTTGTAATAAAACGCCTAGCATGCACACAACCTGTGTCATTTTACGTTTTCGTACGACATTGGCTATCTGTAAGAAACTTATCTGTGCTGCAAGCATCGAAACAGCGGATAGCGACACTCAACATTTAATTTCATTACCTAAGGTTCACACATTAAAGTTGTATTTTTCATACGGAGTCAAACAAGAACATTTTAACTAGATATATATATTTTTTTAATTTCGTGGGTGTTTTGAGTTAGTAATGCTAGTCAGGCGCGGCTCGTGATTACGTATTGTAGGAGCACGTACAATGATGCGAGTGACTCGTGTGTTTTCGATGTTTACTAAGAAAACGCTAGTTAATACGCGAGAATACACGAAGCACTCGCATCATTGTACGTTCCCCAACAGTACGTCATCACGAGCCGCGCCTGATGCTAGTAACAGTATTTAATTAAAGAAATTTAGCAACTAGCATATTTCCAATAAATATGAGTTTTATTTTAGTTTCGTTTTTTTTATTAATATTGTTACATGGACGCTAGTTGAAGTTGTTCGCTCTACGTTGGGCGTCAAATCGTTACTTAAACGCTGACAATAAACATGAAAATGATTAATCAATTCAGTGACAGCTTTCTTGATGCATCTAGGAAACACTGATTCATCTTAAATTTCTGTTCAATTTTATTTTATTCCATGATTCTTGAATTTTTTGCTCGGAAAATAATTAAAAATAAAAAACTCATTAATACGTTCGTATTTTCATATATTTTCATATTTTAAACGAGAGTGGAACGCTCTTCCCTTAAGCAAAACGACAAACTTGACAAAGTGAATCAATTCACAATTCGCCGCAGACTTGATTCCCCTGTTTATGCGGTTGCCATGACAAAGACATGTAGGCCGTAAGCGAGAGAGGATCGTATTACGTCATTCCAGTGAAGCAACACAGTACGTTGCTTCACTCGTTCAGTCTGCGCCTGACACTCGTTCGGTCTGTGTCTGTTATCTATCTCTAGACATGTTTTGCATTGTTGTGTAAAATGTCATTAGAACTGTACGATCTCGTGCGTGTTTTATTGGAAAAACCTTTTTCGTTGTGGGTTGAAGAAAATAAAGACTTTTTAAAAAGTGAAAAACCTGTACCAGATTTGGATGATAGTAAAGTAGCAAAATGGAAAGACAAAACATGTATGTAAAAATTTAAAACATCATCGTATAATCAGTAAGATTGGTTGTGCAGTAGTTATTATCTGAAAAAATTATTTTGTTGGCCGTATTTAATTAATAGTGCGAAATCGGAAGTGTGGAATAAAAGTGGTTTCGGTGATTTTGGTAATGTTAATAGATCTATACATAAACATGAATCATCTGCAGAGCATATGCGTTGTGCACTGGGTTTTAAGCGGGTAAAGTCTAATGTAAGGACTATTCAAGATGCTTTAGCAGAAAATTCCGAACTTTTTATACAAAATGTGACTTAATAGATGTTTAATGCAGTTGTCAATTCGCGCAGAAACAAGAATTATCCTTTCGTGGACATCGTAAAGATTTGCTTTCTAATAATCGCGAAAATTTTAAAGAACTTTTGGATATCTTTGTAGTGATAAGTCCCATTGACATTCAAGAACATTATAAAATAGCTGCAGATACAATTCAAAATGAGTTAATTGGTTGCATTTGCGAGTATACTGATGAGCATATCGACAAAGAAATTAAAGAATGCGAATTCTTCTCTATTCAAATGCAATATTATTATTATTAGATATGTTATTGCTGGAGAAATGGTAAAGGAAAGATTTTTAGGATTTCTTTATGTAAGCTCAAATCGAAGTGCTGACATTTTATTTAATCTTGTTACCAGTTGCCTTGAGAAACATGAATATAAATCAAAATTTGCTCCGCAATGTTATGACAGGGCAAGCCAGGTAAAAATCAAACAAGTGTTTTTGTTAATTGTATGACACATCGTTTAAATTAGGTATTACAGCAAAGTTGCAACTAAATTTCTAAATATCGTCTCTTTTTTGCAACCAATAATGGTTTACTATCGTTTTCCACCATTCTGCGAAACGTGCTAATGTACCTGACAAGGTTATGGGTAGACGAGTACCGACCGCCGCTTCAACAAAATGGACTTCAAATTCGAAAATTTTAAATGTTATAAATAATGACTGGTAATCTTTAAAACAAGTATTTACTGAAATAATAGATGATTACAGCTCTGATCAAACTACAATTAGGCAAGGGTTTCCTCAAAGAATTTAATGATTTTGAATTTGCACTCTTGGTGATTATTTTTTGTGACATTTTCGTAATTACAGATGTCATTTATTATGTTCTCCAAAAGAAGTCATTTGACATTAATTATTGGGTTTTGCAAATTACAAATGTTAAGAAACTTTTAGATAGTAAAAGAAATAGAAATTATGAAATTGTTTGAAACGGCTTTATCACGAACAACTCTTCCCAAGGGTCGCAGTAGAGTCACACTTACACAATATCAAGTTTTTGAAAAGATTGGTACTTCGAAATATTAAATACAATTTTAATGCATGCAAACTAATATCTGTTTTGAAGATGTAAATAAAATAAAATTTGTTAGATTAATAGATGTTTCAAAATTTGAAAACTTTTCTAAAGAGTTTCCGACAGATGCTTTAAGCAATTTAAAGAATACTACCCTACTAATTTTAATGATGTACAACTGCAAAAGTTAAAAGCTGAATTACAATTAATTTTTGTTGCCGAACAATATCGAAAAGCTGAACCCCAATCTTTGTTCAAAGCTATCTGTGGGGATAGTGTCGTTTTTAAAGAGGCATACAGGCTCTTTTCTTTGATATTAACTATTCCCTCTACCAGTGCTTCTGTAAAGCGTAGCTTTTCGTGTTTAAAAAGAATAAAAACATATTTGCGCAGTATCTCCGCAGAGACAGACTTAAAAATTTGTCGAAAATTTCAATTGAAAAAGAACTGCTGAATGAATTGTTGGATACTCAACCTTTTTATGATGACATCATTGATAAGTTTGAACTTATATTCAGGAAATAGTTCCACCTATAATTTCACCAATGGTAAGTTTTAACCGTAATCACTATTTATTTCTTTTTTAATCTTGACTATAGCAAACGTTAATTAAGTTGGCGCGAGGAGGGGTAAGTTCGCGCAGGATTAGAAGTAGTGGGGAGATTTGTATTTGGTTTTACATCAAATGTCAGATAATTCTAACCTCTGAACGTGTATCACTTTATGATCCCCTAGCAAAGCATTATGTTCTGTCAAACGTCAATGACAAATGTATTCTGACAATTACTTGAGTAGTGGGGGTGGACGTTTTTAAAAACGGCTTCTGCGCACCCCCTCCTCGCGCCAAGTTAATTGGCGTTTGCCATACATACACATTAATTTTTCTAAGAAGGGAGGGGGGAAATGGATTTTGCCGACATTGCTTCACCTGTTATTGAACTTACGAGCCGCCACTGAATAAGCACATGATGATCATCAAAAGTCAAAGAGAGAACATCATATCCAGGGCATGTAGAAAGCTGAAAGGAAAATAGTAATAAAAGAACAACAGCGAGGTAGTCCTTAAAATTATAATTTAATTAACAAAAAAAATACTCTGAAAGAATTCAAATACAAGCCATACAAGATATCAAACCATTAAGAACTTTTCGAGGAAGATAAAGTAAAACGAACTGATTTTTTGTGGTTTAATGGTTTGATAGCTTGTATCTTGTATGTGTTTGTATGTATTTGAATTCTTTCAGGATTTTGAACACCGAACTGTACGATACTCCAAAATGCTTGGCTAACTCTAAAAGTGATCCTACACACACCGTTCTTCTACATAACATCGGATATTCAACTTCATGTGTTCTATTAACACGTGATTGGTTTTATTTTTTTGATGGGAATTTAGAAAACAACCACTTTTTGTGAATTGTTTTCGCACAAGGTATACGCCTGTTGAAATAATTAACTGTTTTAGATAAATTATGTATTTTTCAATAAAATGTATTTAATTTAAGATTTAAGTATGAATAAAAAATCATAAATATTTGGCAATTGGAAAAATACGTCCAAATAGGTCACTGGTGTATAACTGGTTGCCTACTATACTAGCATACATTTATACCTATGTGTAATAATAAAACAAGCACCCGGTATATAGAAGCTAAATAATTAAAGTTAGTTTCTTAATCTTCATAATTTTATTCGACATTACAGTAATCTGTGGATATGGAAGCGTTAAAACTACCTATACAATAAAACGAGAAAAAATGCAAAATAATATATCGCCCTCGCTAGTTTATTATTACACCCTGTACAAATATCTTAATTATTCTTTAGAAACCGAGTATATTTATAATTTTTGGTAAATTAAATCATTAGCGCGTTCTGAACAAGACCGAAATGAAAAACAATTTCTACGTTGTATATACTATGTTTGTGATTAAATTTATTGATTTATTAGATTTTACCTAGATACATACATTAGTTGAGTTCCGCCGTGAATATTATGTAAAACATGCCAATGGAATGTATAATAAACTGCAACGATTTCGCAAAGTAAGTTAAATATGGCTGTGCCTGTGAAAACATCTGAAGACCGTGCAAATCTTGTTGCCTATTGGAGTATTCTTCTTCGTGATGGTGTTCATACTGTTGAATTCGAGCATGGTTCCACTACAGGAAAAAGAGTCATACGAATTGATGGCCAGGTAATTTAATATGTGTATAATTTATAACAACCAATAATTAATTAATTACTTAACAAATATATTATTATTGAATATCAAGTTGAAATTGTAACTTTTGTGTGACTTAATGTGAAAAGTAAGACAAACTTCCACACAGAGTATGTGAACACATGTATAAAATAAAGAAAGAATATACATTTAAGTAGAAAAAGTACTGGCTAAAGAAGGGAAGTTAATACTATCCATATATAGTAATAACTTCTACGAGAACAATTCAAACGTAACCTGAATTTTATTTTTTTCTGAACATAATTGAAGCGATACTGCAAAGCAGTTTTATATTCATCGAAGTAGGCATGTTAGTTAACGCCAAAACAACTGCATCTTTATTCTGTCAATACTCTCAGCTGTATTAACAATGTCATGCAAGAATGTGTCAATATTTATATATCAGATATTTATCAAAAGATGGTCGTGAACAGGTGTTGAACTTGCTGCATACTACCCATCCAGCGTCTGCTGTAAATTTAGTCATTGCGTCTACGATAGGTAGCTATTGTTTTTCTAAATATTCAATAGCTTCAGATACCTTCTCAAAATTAATTTTAATAAAAATTAAACATCTTTTTATATTTACAGAATCCATTAGTATCTTGTATTTTTGAATACTCTGAGTTGTATATTCTAATTTAGCAATGACATTTTTCATCACATTGAATTTTCAGCATAAAAAACTGCAGCGTTTATCCACGTTTTCCATTTTGTTAATATAGCTGGCGGAGGAAGTTTCAAATTAGGGCAGTCTTCTTTGTAAAAGCGTTTGCGGGTTGACGACTTCAGAAATATTTTTATTATTTCGCCTACAAGCATATCAACATCGGTAAAATATTCACGAATACATTCACATATTCTATGCAAAGCATGTGCCAAACATGTTACGTGGATTACCTTTGGTAAACAATTTTTTAATAGTCGACCTGCTTTTAGCATATATGCAGCGCTATCGGTTATGAGCAGTAAATGTTTGTTTCGAAATTTACATTTTCCAAAATCTTAGATGATCTTAGATCTTTCTGTATATATAGTTAACATTTAACAAAAGTATAGAAATGAAAAAGCAATGTCCGTCTTCGAGGAATGCCGTGCATTGAAAAGTTCCAACTAGAACGAAACGCGTCTGTACGTTTCCTCCCGTTGATTGACTTGTTTTTTTCAGCAATTCTTAATTAACCTAATTACCAGGAAGTTCGTTGTCGCGAAAGGGTGTGTTCTCCATACTGGTACAAACTTAGTTTGTCGGATTGTAGTTATGAACGCATTACATAAGTCGACATTTACATGTAAGAATGAGATTTAATATTCATTAATTCTCACTTGCAGTAAGTTCCAAATGTTAACTATATATACAGAAAGTATAGAAATCAAAAAGCAATGTCCGTCTTCGAGGAATGCCGTGCATTGAAAAGTTCCAACTAGAACGAAACGCGTCTGTACGTTTCCTCCCGTTGATTGACTTGTTTTTTTCAGCAATTCTTAATTAACCTAATTACCAGGAAGTTCGTTGTCGCGAAAGGGTGTGTTCTGCATACTGGTACAAACTTAGTTTGTGGGATTGTAGTTATGAACGCATTACATAAGTCGACATTTACATGTAAGAATGAGATTTAATATTCATTAATTCTCACTTGCAGTAAGTTCCAAATGTTAACTATATATACAGAAAGTATAGAAATGAAAAAGCAATGTCCGTCTTCGAGGAATGCCGTGCATTGAAAAGTTCCAACTAGCACGAAACGCGTCTGTACGTTTCCTCCCGTTGATTGACTTGTTTTTTTCAGCAATTCTTAATTAACCTAATTACCAGGAAGTTCGTTGTCGCGAAAGGGTGTGTTCTGCATACTGGTACAAACTTAGTTTGTCGGATTGTAGTTATGAACGCATTACATAAGTCGACATTTACATGTAAGAATGAGATTTAATATTCATTAATTCTCACTTGCAGTAAGTTCCAAATGTTAACTATATATACAGAAAGTATAGAAATGAAAAAGCAATGTCCGTCTTCGAGGAATGCCGTGCATTGAAAAGTTCCAACTAGAACGAAACGCGTCTGTACGTTTCCTCCCGTTGATTGACTTGTTTTTTTCAGCAATTCTTAATTAAGCTAAGACATAATCATAATTTCCAAGGGCTACTTTGAGGTAAAATTTATTTGAATTCTTTGTATATATCAATAATAAGCATTTACGTCGCAATATGTCCACAAACCTATGCCGCATTGGTTAAAATATGATTGAAACTAAATAGTTTGAACGTGAGACATCTTTTACAAGTAAAATTATTATATTTATAATAAAACGAAAAGCTTTATGTAGCGTGTTCAATGGGATAGATACCTGGCTTTTAATTATTTATATAGAATTTTTCGTCTTTAAATTTGTGGTGGTATTGACAAATGCCGATAAAACAATATAATTCATCGGCAAAGAAGAGTTATTGATGAATTAGAGGTGGAAGTCTGTATTGCCGCCCGTATACTTAATTATATCTTTTTTTGACACATCTGTTTTTTGTATCCCTTATCGCTTCACAGTCCTCCTTCGGATGTAGGCATTTTCGTTCTGACTTTTGGAAAATGCACTTTTGTCATTTGAACCATTACATTTTAAACTTTGTTCGTTTTAATTCCTATAACATGTTTCGCACTTTACGCAATAGTTTTGTTTTAGTCAAATGTAAATATGTACAACTAAATTATGATGTAATTGGTATTTTTATTATAAGATCGTTAAAGAATTTGTTAATTGCTAGTGTAAGTACATTTTTATATTTAACTTTCTATGGCTAATCTGTAATTATTTTATCAGGTCTGATGAAGAAACAAAATACAGCTTCGAAACGTTACAGAGCAATAAATCGTTTTATTTGATATATTGGCCCAAATTCTGTTTTTATTAACAGTGAATGTATATATATATATATATATATATATATATATATATATATATATATATAGATAATTATTTCGTGACCTTTGTATGTTATGGTAAATTCAATTTGTTGGCGATTTAAGCTCTGGTTTTACTTCAAAATGTATATATTTCAAATAATCCTACATGTTTCGGCAAATGATGCCTTTTTCAAGGAATATAAAATATAAATGACATTAATATACTGTCATTTATATTTTATATTCCCTGAAAAAGGCATCATTTGCCGAAACAAGTAGGATTGTTTTAAATATATACATTTTGAAGTAAAACCAGACCTTAAATCGCCAACAAATTGAATTTACTATATATATATATAACAAGTGTTCATTTGAAAAGTCAATCTAGGTTACTTTGAAATTTTGATAGAATAAGAGGCAAATATATTAGTATATGTTTGTTGTTCCGTAAACGTAAATCCAAATGACATTTGATAATGTCAATCACAAATATCAGTTAGTGCATAAAATAATCGTGCGTCGATTCTGGTTTAAATAAATTGCTTCTCAGTTTTAAAATGGCTTTCACTTTAGAACATAACATTTTTTTAGTCCAGGCTTATTTTCGAAGTGGTAATAAAATTGATGGTTTATGGGTTTATTCAGTTCAAGATTGCATGGTAGACTTTCAAGTTGAGTTTCCACATTTTGTAATAGATTATATACAATTTAAGAATACTTTGGACAGAACTTTAAAACTTTTTTCTGAAACTGGTAGTCTCTTAAGAAAATCAGGCACCGGAGCAGTTAAGAAACGTACACCTCAAGTTGTCAATCGTGTTGAAGAAATAATGGAAAATGAACCACAAACATCTGTTCGACATTTGAGTCAACAAATAAACCTTTCTGTTGGTATAACTCACAAGTTATTAAAAAAAGATATGCAACTCTATCATTACCGTGTCACAGTAGTACAAGAATTATTAGAAATTGATTACCCACGTAGACTACAGTTTTGTAATTGGTTTGTAAATATGAACAATAATGGAGAACTTTCGCAAAGAGTCATCTTTACTGATGAAGCATGGTTTTATAAAACGAGATACCTAAATTCACAAAATACAAGAATTTGGAGTAGTGAAAATCCACATGTAATTAATTAGGAATCGCTACATCCAGAGAAAATTGGTGTTTGGGCAGCGATAAGCCAAAGGCGAATCATTGGACCAATATTTTTTCAGGGAACGTTAACTGCTCAAAGGTACCGTACGGAAATTTTACAACCATTTGTCAATCAGTTGCATGATGATGAACTTCAAAATGCATATTTCCTACAAGACGGAGCGGAGCACCTTGTCACTGTACTGCAGAATCTTTGGATTATTTAAGAGAATTTTTTGATGAGCGTATAATTAGTCGAAATACTGAAATTGCCTGGCCTGCACATTCATGCGATTTAACACCTTGCGACTTCTTTTTGTGGCCTTATCTAAAAAATAACATATTTCGAACACCTATATTGAATTTGAATGATATGCTACAGAGAATCAAACAGAAATGCATGGAAATTAATAACAATCCAGTAATGTTGCAGAATATCATCAGAAATTTTGAACGGAGGATTTTAAAGTGCATTGATCTTGAAGGACAACATTTTCAACATTTGATATAGTTTTCAATAAATACTAAATATAATATATTTGTTATTTATTTGTATGTATGAAACTGTCAAAATATACGACTTCGTAGGTTAAGTAGTAAATTTAAATTTACGACATACTTCAAAATTTTCTCAGTAAATCACATGCTACTAGATTGACTTTTCAAATGAACACTTGTTATATACCGCCTCATTCTGAGCAAACGCAACGATCCGAATGTATGAATATTTCTACCGCTCCGAATAAAAATCCCCTGAACGCTTTTAGCCAATCACAAAACAGTCTGTCGCGCAACCATTTGACAATTAATGTCACAAATTAGTGTCACCACTGTCACCCTATACGGAGTCTCTTAAGCGTTTGAATAGTGATCATGCCGAGAAAGCCGAAATGATGAAATGGTATCACGCTGATAATTCTTATGAAAGAGTATGTGACTTATTTGCCGGAAGTTATGCCGACAGGCCCATCCCGAACAAAGCTCCAATTTGTAGACTTAAAAAGAAAATAGACATTACTGGTTCTGTACAAAATTTAAAACCATTATTCCCAAATCGCAGAGTTCCTAATGATACGTCCATTTTAGTATGCGCTGCAATAGAACTAAATTGAAATTTGACACTTAGCGATATTTCCAATGATTTAAGCATATGCTGCTCTTCCGTTAACCGCATACTAAAATTAAATGGTTTTCGTAATTATAAATATTCCAAACATCATCAATTATTTTACGGCGATGAGTTTAAACGGATGCATTTCCGTTATTATATAATTAATTTCTCATTATGAACAATTTATTTTATTATCTGTAAGAGTAAATTTTTCTTTACATTACTAGAATTTAATTTAGTTTTTATTAGTTCTGAAATTTATTTAGTATAACTATGAATAGTTTTTGTGACCTTTATTATTAAAATTTAATTTAGTAAATCTCTTGATGCCTTATTTGCAATTTTCTTGATCGCTTATTAATAATATCATTACGCTTTGTGTAACCATCGTCAGTATAACGTATTGCAATTTACTCATTACCATAACACAGGACTAAACAATTTATAGTTCTTTAATAGTAATTTGGTATTCAGATAATTTTTCTTACGCGGCTCCATAATATGTAAGTATGTATGACATCGATTGCACATTCGGATCGTTGCGTTTGCTCGGAATGAGACAGAGTGTGTTGTGATTGGCTAAACGCGTTCAGGGGATTTGTATTTGGAGCGGGAGAAATATTCATTCATTCGGATCGTTGCGTTTTCTCAGAATGAGGCGGTATATCTACGATGTGTCCGAGATAAAGAGGGCCACTATGGGGATCTCGGAAACCTTAAGAGATATAGATTTGGTTAAATGTGGGAAAAGTTGCGTAATCAACTTTTAGATTTTCCCGATTTTTTAGTTTTTGAGAAATTTTGAAAAAATTGAATTTTTCGATTTTACAAACTATTTTTTCCTGGCGTTAGTATTTGACCTAGAACAAAACCAATGACATTTCTCCACAGCAACTTTTAATGCTGTTTAAGGTGGCGTTATTAGTTTTTTAATCCAACGTTTCGTCTTTGCGGAACCATCATAAATTTAATTTTTTTTAAATACGGCTCTGATGTGTTTATATTAGATTCTGAAAGCCCTTTTTATTTCGAATTCAACCACTTATCATACTTTATCATTTAGTTGCGGTTTCGTCATTTTTTCGACCTTAATCAAGAAAATTCCTAGTACGGACCTGTACCAATTTTTTTAATTTTTTAAGAATAAATGATTTGTTATGTTCATTTATATATTTAATAGCAATCCAATGGCTACATTTAAAAAAACAAAGAACAAATCAAATTAAATTAACAGAAGACATAAAAAGTCAAATACAACAACAAACGAATAGATTCGTTCGAAAAGATTTCCATTATTTTCCAGGCACAGATAACACCTTCTCACCATCGATTCTATCACCCTAATAAGCATTTGTGGAGTAATATTGGCAAATACTTCCAGAACTAACCCCCTCAGCTCTTCATCTGTTGCAAAATTTTGCTGATAAACCTGATTCTTAACGAATCCCCAACTAAGTTCAAAAAAGTTCCAACTAGAACGAAACGGGTCTGTACGTTTCCTCCCGTTGATTGACTTGTTTTTTTCAGCAATTCTTAATTAAGCTAAGACATAATCATAATTTCCAAGGGCTACTTTGAGGTAAAATTTATTTGAATTCTTTGTATATATCAATAATAAGCATTTACGTCGCAATATGTCCACAAACCTATGCCGCATTGGTTAAAATATGATTGAAACTAAATAGTTTGAACATGAGACATCTTTTACAAGTAAAATTATTATATTTATAATAAAACGAAAAGCTTTATGTAGCGTGTTCAATGGGATAGATACCTGGCTTTTAATTATTTATATAGAATTTTTCGTCTTTAAATTTGTGGTGGTATTGACAAATGCCGATAAAACAATATAATTCATCGGCAAAGAAGAGTTATTGATGAATTAGAGGTGGAAGTCTGTATTGCCGCCCGTATACTTAATTATATCTTTTTTTGACACATCTGTTTTTTGTATCCCTTATCGCTTCACAGTCCTCCTTCGGATGTAGGCATTTTCGTTCTGACTTTTGGAAAATGCACTTTTGTCATTTGAACCATTACATTTTAAACTTTGTTCGTTTTAATTCCTATAACATGTTTCGCACTTTACGCAATAGTTTTGTTTTAGTCAAATGTAAATATGTACAACTAAATTATGATGTAATTGGTATTTTTATTATAAGATCGTTAAAGAATTTGTTAATTGCTAGTGTAAGTACATTTTTATATTTAACTTTCTATGGCTAATCTGTAATTATTTTATCAGGTCTGATGAAGAAACAAAATACAGCTTCGAAACGTTACAGAGCAATAAATCGTTTTATTTGATATATTGGCCCAAATTCTGTTTTTATTAACAGTGAATGTATATATATATATATATATATATATATATATATATATATATATATAGATAATTATTTCGTGACCTTTGTATGTTATGGTAAATTCAATTTGTTGGCGATTTAAGCTCTGGTTTTACTTCAAAATGTATATATTTCAAATAATCCTACATGTTTCGGCAAATGATGCCTTTTTCAAGGAATATAAAATATAAATGACATTAATATACTGTCATTTATATTTTATATTCCCTGAAAAAGGCATCATTTGCCGAAACAAGTAGGATTGTTTTAAATATATACATTTTGAAGTAAAACCAGACCTTAAATCGCCAACAAATTGAATTTACTATATATATATATAACAAGTGTTCATTTGAAAAGTCAATCTAGGTTACTTTGAAATTTTGATAGAATAAGAGGCAAATATATTAGTATATGTTTGTTGTTCCGTAAACGTAAATCCAAATGACATTTGATAATGTCAATCACAAATATCAGTTAGTGCATAAAATAATCGTGCGTCGATTCTGGTTTAAATAAATTGCTTCTCAGTTTTAAAATGGCTTTCACTTTAGAACATAACATTTTTTTAGTCCAGGCTTATTTTCGAAGTGGTAATAAAATTGATGGTTTATGGGTTTATTCAGTTCAAGATTGCATGGTAGACTTTCAAGTTGAGTTTCCACATTTTGTAATAGATTATATACAATTTAAGAATACTTTGGACAGAACTTTAAAACTTTTTTCTGAAACTGGTAGTCTCTTAAGAAAATCAGGCACCGGAGCAGTTAAGAAACGTACACCTCAAGTTGTCAATCGTGTTGAAGAAATAATGGAAAATGAACCACAAACATCTGTTCGACATTTGAGTCAACAAATAAACCTTTCTGTTGGTATAACTCACAAGTTATTAAAAAAAGATATGCAACTTTATCATTACCGTGTCACAGTAGTACAAGAATTATTAGAAATTGATTACCCACGTAGACTACAGTTTTGTAATTGGTTTGTAAATATGAACAATAATGGAGAACTTTCGCAAAGAGTCATCTTTACTGATGAAGCATGGTTTTATAAAACGAGATACCTAAATTCACAAAATACAAGAATTTGGAGTAGTGAAAATCCACATGTAATTAATTAAGAATCGCTACATCCAGAGAAAATTGGTGTTTGGGCAGCGATAACCCAAAGGCGAATCATTGGACCAATATTTTTTCAGGGAACGTTAACTGCTCAAAGGTACCGTACGGAAATTTTACAACCATTTGTCAATCAGTTGCATGATGATGAACTTCAAAATGCATATTTCCTACAAGACGGAGCGGAGCACCTTGTCACTGTACTGCAGAATCTTTGGATTATTTAAGAGAATTTTTTGATGAGCGTATAATTAGTCGAAATACTGAAATTGCCTGGCCTGCACATTCATGCGATTTAACACCTTGCGACTTCTTTTTGTGGCCTTATCTAAAAAATAACATATTTCGAACACCTATATTGAATTTGAATGATATGCTACAGAGAATCGAACAGAAATGCATGGAAATTAATAACAATCCAGTAATGTTGCAGAATATCATCAGAAATTTTGAACGGAGGATTTTAAAGTGCATTGATCTTGAAGGACAACATTTTTAACATTTGATATAGTTTTCAATAAATACTAAATATAATATATTTGTTATTTATTTGTATGTATGAAACTGTCAAAATATACGACTTCGTAGGTTAAGTAGTAAATTTAAATTTACGACATACTTCAAAATTTTCTCAGTAAATCACATGCTACTAGATTGACTTTTCAAATGAACACTTGTTATATACCGCCTCATTCTGAGCAAACGCAACGATCCGAATGTATGAATATTTCTCCCGCTCCGAATAAAAATCCCCTGAACGCTTTTAGCCAATCACAAAACAGTCTGTCGCGCAACCATTTGACAATTAATGTCACAAATTAGTGTCACCACTGTCACCCTATACGGAGTCTCTTAAGCGTTTGAATAGTGATCATGCCGCGTTATACACTAGAAGAGAAAGCCGAAATGATGAAATGGTATCACGCTGATAATTCTTATGAAAGAGTATGTGACTTATTTGCCGGAAGTTATGCCGACAGGCCCATCCCGAACAAAGCTCCAATTTGTAGACTTAAAAAGAAAATAGACATTACTGGTTCTGTACAAAATTTAAAACCATTATTCCCAAATCGCAGAGTTCCTAATGATACGTCCATTTTAGTATGCGCTGCAATAGAACTAAATTGAAATTTGACACTTAGCGATATTTCCAATGATTTAAGCATATGCTGCTCTTCCGTTAACCGCATACTAAAATTAAATAGTTTTCGTAATTATAAATATTCCAAACATCATCAATTATTTTACGGCGATGAGTTTAAACGGATGCATTTCCGTTATTATATAATTAATTTCTCATTATGAACAATTTATTTTATTATTTGTAAGAGTAAATTTTTCTTTACATTACTAGAATTTAATTTAGTTTTTATTAGTTCTGAAATTTATTTAGTATAACTATGAATAGTTTTTGTGACCTTTATTATTAAAATTTAATTTAGTAAATCTCTTGATGCCTTATTTGCAATTTTCTTGATCGCTTATTAATAATATCATTACGCTTTGTGTAACCATCGTCAGTATAACGTATTGCAATTTACTCATTACCATAACACAGGACTAAACAATTTATAGTTCTTTAATAGTAATTTGATATTCAGATAATTTTTCTTACGCGGCTCCATAATATGTAAGTATGTATGACATCGATTGCACATTCGGATCGTTGCGTTTGCTCGGAATGAGACAGAGTGTGTTGTGATTGGCTAAACGCGTTCAGGGGATTTGTATTTGGAGCGGGAGAAATATTCATACATTCGGATCGTTGCGTTTTCTCAGAATGAGGCGGTATATCTACGATGTGTCCGAGATAAAGAGGGCCACTATGGGGATCTCGGAAACCTTAAGAGATATAGATTTGGTTAAATGTGGGAAAAGTTGCGTAATCAACTTTTAGATTTTCCCGATTTTTTAGTTTTTGAGAAATTTTGAAAAAATTGAATTTTTCGATTTTACAAACTATTTTTTCCTGGCGTTAGTATTTGACCTAGAACAAAACCAATGACATTTCTCCACAGCAACTTTTAATGCTGTTTAAGGTGGCGTTATTAGTTTTTTAATCCAACGTTTCGTCTTTGCGGAACCATCATAAATTTATTTTTTTTTAAATACGGCTCTGATGTGTTTATATTAGATTCTGAAAGCCCTTTTTATTTCGAATTCAACCACTTATCATACTTTATCATTTAGTTGCGGTTTCGTCATTTTTTCGACCTTAATCAAGAAAATTCCTAGTACGGACCTGTACCAATTTTTTAAATTTTTTAAGAATAAATGATTTGTTATGTTCATTTATATATTTAATAGCAATCCAATGGCTACATTTAAAAAAACAAAGAACAAATCAAATTAAATTAACAGAAGACATAAAAAGTCAAATACAACAACAAACGAATAGATTCGTTCGAAAAGATTTCCATTATTTTCCAGGCACAGATAACACCTTCTCACCATCGATTCTATCACCCTAATAAGCATTTGTGGAGTAATATTGGCAAATACTTCCAGAACTAACCCCCTCAGCTCTTCATCTGTTGCAAAATTTTGCTGATAAACCTGATTCTTAACGAATCCCCATACGAAGAAATCAAGCGGAGTTATATCGGGTGAACGCGCTGGCTAGGGTGTTTCCAAATGCGTGGTAATGATTTTCTCTGGAAATCTCATCGAAAGATATTTCCAAACGACTCTAGAATTATGTGCAGGTGCACCATCTTGCTGTATTCAAGAGTTATGAATCACTACTAGGGGCATGCTATCGAAAGCATCCTCTAAATCGTTTTGCAGCAAATGTAGGTAACGCTCTGATGTTAAGGTATGGTGGTAAATAAACGATCCTACAATCTTTGTACCGAAAATACCAACCCACATATTAAAACCAAAACGGTATCAGTACCGTTTTGGTTTTGCCTTGACGATTTGTTTAAACGTGAATTGGTTCCAGACCAATAATGGTCATTTCGTCTATTGAAAATGCCATTATTCGTAATCATAGTCTCATCAGACCATATTATTTGATAAGGAAAATTCATATTCTTTTGACATTTTCTTGTGTACCATTCACAGATTGAGCGATGTCGTTCTAAATCACCTGGTCTAAGTCCTTGACAAATTCTGTACTTGTACGGATGTAATTTTTGTTTTTTTAAAATACAATATGTCGTTGATTTTGGTATATCAACGATTTGTTCAATCCGCCGGAATGATGTACCAGGATCCTCAGTGACGACCAACACAACATTTTGTACGATTTCCTCATTGCCCGTTTTTCGTCGGTAAACTACAGGTTTTCTAAAAGAACCATATGCTTTAAGGTTTGCTACTAATTTTCTAAAAGTATTTTATTTGGCTGCCTCCTTTCAGGATACTTCTGCAAATACATACGCTCTCTCTGTAACAGAACAATTTTGGTTGGATGAAATGAAACATGCCAACATGTCAAACTTTTCTTTCTTAGAAAAGATAATTAATAGAAAAAATTTAAATTATTGCACAAAAAATTAAACACCAAACTAATGTGTCAAAAAGCCGACGCAACTGTCAATCCAAATACAACAGTACCACATTTGCTTTTCAAAGCTTGCTCTCGTCTTGGTGATAATGGCGTATCCATACATTTGGAAAACGCAAAACAATCAAAAAAATTACGAAACCGCAATTAAATGATAAAGTATGATAGGTCGTGAATTTGCAATAAAAAGGGTTTTCAGAATCTAATATAAACACATCAGAGCCGTACTTAAAAAAATTAAGTTTATGATGGTTCTGCAAAGACGAAACGTTGGATTAAAAAACTAACAACGCCACCTTAAACAGCATTAAAAGTTGTTGTGGAGAACTGTCATTGGTTTTGCTCTAGGTCAAATATTAACGCCAGGAAAAAATAGTTTGTAAAATCGAAAAATTTTATTTTCAAAATTTCTCAAAAACTAAAAAATCAGGAAAATCTAAACGCCAATTTCTTAGACCTTTTATTACGCAACTTTTCTCACATTTAACCAAATCTGTATCTCTTAAGGTTTTCGAGATCCCCATAGTGGCCCTCTTTATCTCGGACACATCGTATATACAAGTGTCACTTGTATATCCATTTTTATTTGTTTCAAAGTTTCAGATCTATGAATGTGATTGTCAGATCATGAAAAAAAATGTAATCCTAAAGTCAATAAAAACTGATTTTATTTAAAAAAGTTCAATTAATAAAATATTTTCGAAATGTCCACCTCCTTATTGAATACAGGCTTGTACCCGTAAGCCAAGGATTGTATAAGAACATAGGATTGCTCGATCCCGCAATATTTTCGCCGCGTAGTGGCGAGCCATGACGTCACAAACGGACCAGGTTGAACGCGTTCACTACTGTAAAGCACCTTATAAAATGTGTTTAGCTACTACAACAATTAATTATCGAGTTATATTAGTGCTATTATTATAGTATATAATATTTCATTTGATAATAACATATCCGTCAGTGTACTGTTATAAATATAATACACGTTTTTATTGCCATAAGGTTATACTTTGGTTTATAATTAAAAAAAAAACTTTTCCAACTTCAAATAAACACATTTATTAGGTACATAAACATAAATAAAGAAAGCCGATGAGCATGTATTCTCTATACAAAGCAAGAAATATATATTTTTCAATTAAAAGAGTCAGTATATAGCAATGTTTTATTACGCAGTAATCAAATAAAAACGAATCAAGTAGTGGTTTTTCGCATTTTTTTAGCTAGTGTTCGTTGAGTGTCTGACGGTGTACTAGTAGAAAGCTTACGTTTACTCGATTTTTTAGCATTGTCAAGGGTTCTTTTTGTATTTAAATAATTCATACGGATAACAGTTCTTAATTTACAAAATAATTTTATAATAACAAAGCACAAATTTTCTCGCTTTTTAATTTTTAAAGCTAGTCTTTTAACAACCAGTGTTTCTTTCCGCAGTTTATTATCGCCATGATATATCTCAAAATATTTGTACCACTGTTTAATGGTACTTAAGAAATCTGTTGAGGGCTTAATAACATAGTCATATTCATATTTGCATACATGTGAATCGTGCACGTTTTCGCACTCTGCATTTATTTGTGATCAATATATGTGTAAAACCTAAATTATTTGGTATGTTCTATATCATTAAATAGTGCTAAACTTTGTCTTTCTTGTCATATTTGTGATGTTGTGAATGACCTTAGTGGTAAGAAGCTACAAGCGTTTGTATTCAGATTATTTTAGTAGTAAGTCTTTCTTTTTCTGTGGCTGTTTTTCCTATTTTATTTCTTGCACTTATTTCTTCTGCATATATATATATTTACGTTTCTTATTACTCATATTATTTGCGTGTTATAAAATTATAAACTTTTTCCTGTTTCTTCTTATCCGTGGTTGGTTCCTCCTGTTTCGGTAGCAGATCCTGACCGTTGCCTTTCAACCCTTGTGTGTCTTTTTTTTGAAAGTCCTCGCGGCGGGCAGCGCTACGGTGAAGTGTGTATCCCTGTTTTATCCTGCTAATTATTGTCTGTCTTTTTGTTTCTCTTTCTTTACTTATTACTATTGTTATTTTTCTTACTGAGCAGTTTATTATTATGGCTCCTACTGCTTTGTCAATTTGTCACTGCTGCAAAGTCTCTGTTGAGGAGCATAAAACGTTGACATGCGACATATGCAAGAAAGTATTTAATTACCAATGCGTTGATGTTACCATTTCTGAGGTGCGGGTTATTCGTTCAAAGCGGGGCGTTTCCTGGACATGCGTGCAGTGTACTGGCATTGGGAACGGTATGGCTGAATTAAAAGCCGCAATAGTTGCCTTAAAGGACGAAATTAATGAATTGAGAACACATTCTCTAACTCCTCAAAACCATTCATTGGGCGCTCAGGATTTTGAGGAGGTAATCCAGGAAATCCGGGAGCGCGAAAAGAGAAAGTGTAATATAATATTGTTCGGCTTGCCTGAGGACGCATCCCTGCCAGTTGCTGATCGTCGAAAGAAGGATGATGATACATGTCGTGACATCTTAAGCCAACTTTCTGCTGACGCTGGCTCTCCACCAGTGCGCTTGGGGAAGGTGGTTCCGAACAAATCCAATCCTAGGCCCATCAAAATAAATTTGAAAGATGAGCAACAGGTTCATGATGTTATCCGTAGAGCTAGGGGATCTCTTCGGGATGGAAGTTTCAAGGATGTTCGTGTTGCTTTCGACCGGACTCCTCGTCAGCAACAACATTTCAATTCCTTGAAGACTGAATTGCAACAGCGTGTGGGAAACGGAGAATCCCTGCAAATTAAGTACATCAGGGGTGTTCCTAAACTTGTCTCGTTAAACTAGCTTCGCCCAACAGAAATAATCTTGCTTGTTACTATCAGAACGTGCGTGGATTGAGGACAAAGGCCATTCAGTTTCTTCCATCTGTCACTTCTTCGCCATTTGATGTTATTGGACTTAGTGAAACGTGGTTTTCGAGTGATATTTATAGTGCCGAATTTTTTCCTGATACCTATTCAGTCATCCGTTGCGATCGACGATTTGAAGAACTAAGGCAGTCTCGCGGAAGAGGCGTTCTACTAGCATACAGGAGTACTCTAAATTTTATTGATTTAAATTTATCTGATGTGTTTCGTGAATTTCCTTATGTTGACATCGCTGGAGGCAAATGTACTATAAATGTGATTTCTTTCCATATTATTATTCTCTATATACCGCCTTATATTTCGATTACAAATTTCGAATCGTTTTTGGAATTATTTGAAGAAGTAGTTTTCAACTATTCTAATTTAATCATCATAGGTGACTTCAATTGTCCCCAGTTTAACCTCAATACAGGTAATGATACTAAATCGATACTTGTAACATCTTTTATGGACATGTGCAACCTTCATCAATACAACAGCACTACTAATTCTAACAACAAATTGCTGGATCTCGTCTTATCTGATATGGATTGCGAGGTCATACGTGACGGTTCACCATTGGTTACCGAGGACACTCACCATCCTCCTTTAATTATTAATACTTCTATTTTCTCAGATACCTCGGCTAACTTTCCCATTAACAATAACAAGTCTTTCAACTTTCGTAAAGCAAATTTTCCTCTTTTATACAATGCACTGTTGTGTATTGATTGGGACTTTTTGGACAGTGTCTCGGATGTTGATTCCATGTGTGAAGTTTTCTACGATGCTCTATATTCTGTGTTCGAAAAATACGTCCCCACTTACGTGAATCACCCCCGTCGTTTTCCTAAATGGTATACTCCCGAAATAATTTATAACCTAAAATTAAAATACAAATATTTTAAGCATTTCAAAAGTACCAAAAGTGCTAGGGTTTGTATCGTAATAATGCCTGGGCGGTCTTATGTGATAACAATTCAGTCGCTAGTCTTACATTTTGTCTTTTACTCTTTTCAACTGTAATATGCTTTTCAGAAATTTTATAACAGGAATTTACTTCTACATTGGTTAATTCTATCAAACTTTCTAATGGTTCTTTTCTTATCTCTTTCTTTCCAGCACTTCTCAATATAAATCCTGTGTCCAAAAACCAATTACGGAGAAGTTTCAGTAAATGGGGAGCATCTGCGAAAACATAAACATTTTTCTTGGTTTGCGGATCCTCGAAATAGGTCTT
This sequence comes from Melolontha melolontha, assembly GCA_935421215.2. Taxonomy (NCBI): domain Eukaryota; kingdom Metazoa; phylum Arthropoda; class Insecta; order Coleoptera; family Scarabaeidae; genus Melolontha; species Melolontha melolontha. The sequence continues at coordinate 140,987,592 of OW285236.1, forward strand.
ATTTATGTCAACGGACAACGCTTTCCAGAGACCAACATTACTGCTTCCGCAATCACTTACAATTGCAACACAGTTATATGATATTTTATGCAATTGGGTGATCAGATCCATTAACACATCCTTTGTCATCTTTTTGTCAAAGTCTAGATAGATAGGCTGTTTCCAAGTAGAAAATAAGCTTCTAACCATACAGACTTGCATTAAATTGTAAGGACCTAGCACCTGATCTTCACCAACACAATACTCTAAAGTGGTTTTAACTTTGACTTCATCAAAAGAAATGACTACAGTTTTCTCTCTTGCAGACATATTTTCTCCTGCTACCTTTAGAAAAGTTAGTACATCTTCTAAAACTCCCGGCGTTATTCCGATTTTTGATGCCCACTTTCTGAAAGATGACAACGCTGGCAACGGAAAATTAAGTTTAGTTCGCAAAAATATATAGCATTTCTTGCTGAGGTAACGAATAGTAAAAGCAACTGCAATCTCTTCAGTAGTCCAATTAACGCGTTTCTTTTTGTTTAAAAGAATAGAAATTTGATTTTCTGTTAAGAGTTTTCTCAGTATTTTTACCGTTTCCTGTTTTTGTGCAGGTTTATCTTGCTTGTTCTTTCTTCTAAAGTATAAAAGTTGTTTTCTCTGCAAATTCAATTTGCGTTTCATAATTTCCATCTCTGTAGATAATTTAGTGTGACTTTCACGAAGCTCCGCATATTGTTTAGATAATATATTTTCTGCTGGGACAGTTAAAGGCTTATCGGTTTTAAATTTTGCTGTTGAAGACGCTGTTGACAGCTCACTTGCCGCTAAACATGAAGCTATCGATTGTTCGGCAATCAATCTATTTACTTCTTCTTTCCTTTCATTTTCCTTTTTTCTTTTTAAATATGCTTCCCCTCTTGTCGCAACTTTCTTTATATCTTTGGACATTTGTGGAAGATTTACACTAGGCACAGCAGTGTATTTAAGCTATTTTCGTACAGGTAACCCTAGCAATAATTACTATGTATTAGAATAATTTATCTCATAACGTATAAATACATTTATTACCTAATAATTCGTTCCGCATATCACGTTCATAATCGTTTGCATTAAAGTGGATTGAGCAAATTTTTGCTAGTATTTGGATTCCACTTATCTGCTCGTTTGCAGTGCCTTATCCATTCTTTACGGACAGTATCGGATACGAAGTTTGTCGCCTTTGGAAAGTTGTGATAAACGATTTCTCTATTGGTAATTTTCGTAGAAATACGACTGTTATTACAGCCAACTACCGCACAACGACGTCCCGGCATTTCAGTCGCTAATTTACAAAGGGTAACGGCGAAAACTAAATTAAAACACTTTACTTTAACTCAAGCAACCCAAGACCTCAACTATTTATCGGTGCGACTGGTCCGTTTGTGACGTCACAGGAGGCGGAGTCACGGCTCGATGCGAACAACACTGCAGGTATAGGGATCTGGCTATCCTATGTTCTTATACAATCCTTGCCCGTAAGCCAACAGAAGAAGTACTTATCCGAATTTCATACTTGTTTTGTCAGATTTGCTCGGCAGCTAGGTGAATACGATCCAACAACTCTTCTCTTGTCTTCGAAACTTGCGCGTAGACTAAATTTTTCATGTACCCCCATAAATAAAAGTCAAGGGGATTAAGATCGGGTGATCTGGGTGGCCATGTAACAGGACCACCTCGACCAATCCATCTTGGATAATTGACGTTAACCCAATTTCGGACAGCAATTCTGAAATGTGGTGGTGCCCCATCCATGTGAAACCACATGTCCCGTCGAATATTCAGTGGGACATCCTCTAAAGGACCTGGCAGTTCGCCAATAAGAAATTGAAGGTAATTGTCCGCATTTAACCTCCCAGGAAGAACGACAGGACCAATCAACAAGTCGTCGATTAGGGCCGCCCAAACGTTAATAGAAAATTGATGTTGAAATTTAGATGGGCGTATAGCTTTGGGATTTTCTGATGACCAGCTGTACAGATTTCTCAGATTTGTAACACCACTTCTCGTGAACGTAGATTAATCTGTCCAGAGGACTGTTCTGCAGAAATTAAAATGAAGCCGTGACTGCCTTAATATCCAGGTAAAATAAACTAGACGAGCATAGTGGTCTGCCTCAAGCAAACCGTATCCCCTGCGATAGTGATATGGATATAAGCCCTCACGTTTTAAAATTCGGCAAACTGTCGTTCGTAGCACTCCTAGTTGTCTAGCGATTCGATGTACACTGAGAGTTGGATCCCTTGTAACAATAGCTACTGCTTCTTCCTCTAAGTCTGCTGGCAAATTTACTCCTCGGTCGCGCAGCCCGCATTCCCGAAATTGTCTGTGTACTTCCAGAAACGTGCTGTAATGAGAATGCGCCTATCGGGAAACCGATGTCGGTATTCAATAACTGCTTACGTGCACTGCCGTTACAAAAATGCATGTCCGCATACTCTTGAGAAGACAATCGGTAAGGCATTTTGAATAAAGAAAACGTGTCCACTCACTAGTAAGCTGTTGCATGAGCTGAAACGTAATGTAATCCTTTATTAAAAAATGCAACGTTAAGTCATCTGAACATTTGTTTATTGTATGATATTCATGGTTCAGCACATACGAAATCTGTAAGAACCTTCTTTATCATAAATCAATTTCCAGTACTCTTTTTTGTAGATCTCCAAGAAATTACTGTATGCACTACGACACGTGTTTATTTATTTTAGGATAACATTTTATTATGCGACGTTAACAATCACAGGCCTGTTACTGAATCGTATAACTGTTTTTAAATAAAATCAATTTGTATTGACTTTAGGATTACATGTTTTTTCATGATCTGACAATCACATTCATAGATCTGTAACTTTGAAACAAATAAAAATGGATATACAAGTTTTGCGTTTTTGTTACTTGAAATGAAGTCTACTTTACACTCCTAAAATTTGAACATAACGAAACGGGACACTTGTATATATATATATAGATATATACATATAACAAGTGTTCATTTAAAAAGTCAATCTAGTAGCATGTGATTTACTGAGAACATTTTGAAGTATGTCGTAAATTAAAATTTACTACTTAACCTACGAAGTCGTATATTTTGACAGTTTCATACATACACATAAATAACAAATAATAGGTATTTATTGAAAACTATAACAAATGTTGAAAATGTTGCTCCTCCGTTCAAAATTTATGATGATATTCTGCAACATTACTGGATTGTTATTAATTTCCATGCATTTCTTTTCGATTCTCTGTAGCATATCATTCAAATTCAATATAGGTGTTCGAAATATGTCATTTTTTAGATAAGGCCACAAAAAGAAGTCGCAAGGTGTTGAATCGCATGAACGTGCAGGCAGGCAATTTCAGTATTTCGACTAATTATACGCTCATCAAAAAATTCTCTTAAATAATCCAAAGATTCTGCAGTACAGTGACATGGTGCTCCGCTCCCTCTTGCTGGAAATATGCATTTTGAAGTTCATCATCATGTAACTGAATGACAAATGGTTGTAAAATTTCCGTACGGTATCATTGAGCAGTTAACATTCCCTGAAAAAATATTGGTCCAATGATTCGCCTGGCTTATCGCTGCCCAAACACCAATAGCGATTCTTCATTAATTACATGTGGATTTTCACTACTCCAAATTCTTGTATTTTGTGAATTTAGGTAGCCCGTTTTCTAAAACCATGCTTCATCAGTAAAGATGACTCTTTGCGAAAGTTCTCCATTATTGTTCATATTTACAAACCAATTACAAAACTGTAGTCTACGTGGGTAATCAATTTCTAGTAATTCTTGTACTACTGTGACACGGTAATGATAAAGTTGCATATCTTTTTTTAATAACTTGTGAGTTATACCAACAGAAAGGTTTATTTGTTGACTCAAATGTCGAACAGATGTTTGTGGTTCATTTTCCATTATTTCTTCAACACGATTGACAACTTGAGGTGTACGTTTCTTAACTGCTCCGGTGCCTGATTTTCTTAAGAGACTGCCAGTTTCAGAAAAATGTTTTAAAGTTCTATCCAAAGTATTCTTAAATTGTATATAATCTATCGCAAAATGTGGAAACTCAACTTGAAATTCTACTATGCAATCTTGATCTGAATAAACCCATAAACCATCAATTTTATCACCACTTCTAAAATAAGCCTGGACTAAAAAAATTTTATGTTCTAAAGTGAAAGCCATTTTAAAACTGAGAAGCAATTTATTTGTGATTGACATGATCAAATGTCATTTGAATTTACATTTACGGAACAACAAACACCTACTAATATATTTGCGTCTTATTCTATCAAAATTTCAAAGTAACCTAGATTGACTTTTCAAATGAACACTTGTTATATATATATATATATATATATATATATATATATATATACCGTGTGTCCCCGGATCGACGCATGAATAGGTATAAGAGTCTGTAAATGTTTTAGTTGAAATTTCATCTTCTCGGGTTCGGCCCTGCTTGGGTAGAAAGTAATTGTTGCAATACTTTTAATTTTCAAAAATCAAGGATGCCTTGGAAATTTACAAAAAGGTAGTTCTTATCACTAATAAAGTACCTTTGTTGTAGGAAATACGACAAAATGTTATTAAGAAAAGTTATTCATAATAATAAACTATGCAAGTATGCAAAATTTTAACAAGATCGAACATACTTTGAAAATTTACAAACAAATTATTTAAGTAGACGTAGCGTTTTCTGTGCTCTAAAATTCACATTAAAGATGAAATTTCAACTAAAACATTTACAGACTCTTATACCTATTCATGCGTCGATCCGGGGACACACGGTATATATATATATATATATACATAATTTGTTGGCGATCTAAGGTCTGGTTTTACTTCAAAATATATGTATTTAAAACAACCCTACATGTTTCGGCAAATGATGCCTTTATCATATATAAATATATATAAAAAGCGTTCAAATCAATTTTACCTCTAGTAGTCCATGACAATAAAACTGTTTGTCGTAACTTGTACTATTTACATTTGCATCAGTTGTCAATTTGACAGACTATTTATTCTGATGTATACTTAGTTGGAGCTTTTTGAAATTGCTTTGTAATTTAAAATTGATTTAAAATGGTTTTCACTGTTCAACACAAATCATTCATGGTTGAATCTTATTTTTGGAACGGACGTAATATTAACGGACAATGGCACTATTTTCTTGAAGAATGCTTAGAGGAATTTAGAAATATGTTTCCAAACTTCGTCTTTGATTTTGATAGTTTTTGGTACACAGTTTAAATATTGCACTAAGGTTTTCAGAGAAACAGAGAGTGTTATACGGAAAGAAGACAGTGGCCGTCCGAAAAAATGTACGGAAGAGCTAGTTGACGATGTAACGCAAATTATGAATGATACACCAGGAACATCCATATGAGTATTCTCTCCACGAGTGGGTGTTTCAATTGGCACTTGTCATACAATTTTGAAAAAAGACTTACATTTATTTCCATATCGCATGGCCTATTATCAAGAAATCAAAGAAATTGACTATCCTAGAAGAACAACATTTTGTCAGTGGTTCTTAAATAATTTTGATAATGACATTCTTGACAAAATTTTTCTCAGATGAATCATGGTTTTATCTGAATGGATATGTTAACTCACAAAATATAAGGATGTGGAATACTAAGAAACCGCATGACTGTTATGTTGTTCATCCACAGAAAATTGGTGTATGGTGTGCGATTAGTCGAAGGAAAATCATTGGCCGTATTTTCTTTAAAGGAGAAAGGTATCGACAAGAAATTATTATGACATTTATTGAACAGCTTAATGAAGAAGAAATAAATCAGGGTTACTTTCAACAATACGGAGCTAGAGTGCACACTGCACACAGCTTGTGAAACAATTAATATGATACGGAAATTTATCAAAATCGGTTGATAAGTTTAAACATCGAACATGAATTTCCAACAAGATCTTGTGATGTTAACCCCTGTGATTTTTTTCTGTGGCCATTTTAAAGAACTCAATTTTTTGGGTACAGATACCTGATCTTGCAGACCTTCAGATCAGAATTGCTGAAATAATTAACGAAATCGACGATATGCTACTACAAAACGTTTTCTCCTTCATTAGAAGATGTTAGAAATGTCTCGAATAAGGTGGTGGCCACTTTCAACAATTTTTATAAAATGTTACTTGTTTGTTGCAAATAAACGTATCTCATTTAGTTAAATATTTTAATTTTATTATTTTGACATTTATCATGTCATTCAAATAGTTCATAACCAACAAAATTCATATTGTAATGTTTGTCTTTTAGGGTTCTTAAATAAAACTAACAATAACTTTAGACACACACACTATATTAATATTAAAACGTATAATAATCTAAAACTAACTATTAACAACAATAAGTACATTTATGTATTCTATATTTATGTAACTATATTTATGTACTTCGCGAGACTGTAGGATTCAATGAATGTTCATCCCTTCTTCGACGCGGCTTTTATATCGGTGAATACTCCTTCTAGAGCCTTCACGTAGGCCTCGCGAAAACATCCAGAGGGATGACGCATCTCGCGTCAGCGGATGAGTCATTACATTGCCCCCTTCTTAAAAATGAAGTTTCGTCCCGAAACATGTCATGCTTTGGTCTCCTCAAACGATGACGAAATCGACAGGTAGGGCCTTTGTTACATTGCGACGTCATATCGAAATAACAGTCCACGGTCTTATCTTGCCTGGATGGACAGGAATATTCAAGCTGGTAACTGCATACCAGAATTTCCATACCAGTATGTCGGAAGATTACTTCCAACATGCTCCTTACAATTCTCCAGTCCAGGCGGTCCAATCCACAACCCAATTTTGGAACTGCTAATTTCAGAATGTCTTGCTGTAACATTTGTTCGCGTAAGTGGGTCAGGGCCTCCCATAAGGCTCGATAGGTTGGCTTTAGGCTCGACAGTTCTTTCGTGGCCAAATAAAATATGGGCTGTCCTTCATTTATTATTTGGAGACTCTTCCCAATTGCTGGTCCCTGCTGCCTTAGCCTTTCGATTCTGCCAAATCTCTCTTTAAACTCCCAGGCAATTCCTTTGGCCATTCGTAGATCTCGGGCTACGCAATGAGCAAGCGCGTAGTCTGGCGGCACCGTGAACAAATCCTGCTGTTTCTCGATGGTTACCCCAAATCGAGCTTTTCTCGAACCAGAATACTCTTGCATAAAGTCTTCGAAGGTTAGTTCATGGTATTGGCTATCCAATCGACGCAAGTCAACGGTTTCGTCATTGTCTCCAGAGTATGGGGCTAATCGATTAAAATGTACGACTCTTGGCTTAGTGTGAGGTGTTAGCCTGATGCGGTATATTACATCGTTGATCCGCTTCAACACCTCGTATGGCCCCTCCCAATTCTTTTGAAGTTTTGGAGATAGGCCCCGTCGACGTTGTGGATTATACAACCAAACCCGATCGCCTTCATGGTAACCACTCTTTTCGGCGTTGATGTCATAGCTCTCTTTCATTCTGTCACTAGCATCTTGGATATTATGTCTGACTTGTTCATGGATATTATCTAGTCGTCGTCTGAGCGTGCTGACATAATCTTCTCCGGCAAGATCATCACCAGGCTTGCTCCCAAACTTTAAATCACAGGGCAATCGGAGTTCCCTCCCGAATAGCACGTTGGCTGGTGATTGGCCTGTTGTCTCTTGAACGGAGGCTCGATACGCCATTAGAAATAATGGTAAATGTTCGTCCCAATCTCTCTGGTGTTCGGAGACCACTTTGGATAAGTGTCTGATCATGGTCTTGTTCATTCGCTCTACCATCCCATCTGATTGTGGATGCAAGGGAGTTGTTCTCGTCTTCCGTATGCCCAAAAGTCCACACATCTTTTCGAATAGACTGGACTCAAAATTTCGCCCTTGATCGGAATGAAGTTCCAAGGGTACACCAAAACGGCTGACGAACTCCTTCACAATCACGTCTGCTACAGTTCCAGCTTCTTGATTTGGTAGAGCATATGCTTCAACCCATTTGGTAAAGTAATCCATGACCACTATTATGTATTTATTTCCTTTGTCGCTTTCTGGAAAAGGACCGGCGGCGTCTATGGCGATCCTTTCAAATGGGCTTCCTACATTGTATTGCCGCATGGGTGCACGTCGACGCCTCTGGGGACCATTGCTTCCAGCGCAATTTACACACTTTCGGCACCATTCTTTCACATCTCGTGAACAATTCACCCAGTAAAATCTCTGGCGCACCTTCTCCAGTGTTTTATGGACTCCAAAATGTCCCCCAGAAGCACCATTATGGAGTTCTCGCAATACCTCTGGTATTCTTTTCTTGGGAACCACCATTTGCATCTTGCGCTCACTTCCATCGTGATTTTCGATCTCACGTCCCAGGAGATCGTCATCCATGGTTAAGGAATCCCATTGTGCCCAGTATGACTTCAATTCTCGTGAATGGGGAGCAATTTCTTGCCAGGTCAGTCTTTGCCCATTTCTTTTCCAAGCCATGAGGACTGCAAGATCCGGATCAGCTTCTTGATCTGCGCGCAAATTGTCAGGTTGCCATTGGTCATCAACAACGGTGGTTCGAAGAGCGTTGGCCGATTTGTCTTCGATTCTGTTGCAATATCGACAGTCTTCTGGACAGGGCCTTCTGGAAAGGGCATCTGCATTTTGATGTTTGAGGCCTGCTCTGTGTTCAATAACAAAGTCATACTCCTGTAGCCTCTCAATCCATCTAGCTACTTGACCCTCTGGATTCTTAAATTGCAAGAGCCACTTTAAGGCGGCATGATCAGTGCGGATCAGGAACTTCTGCCCATACAGGTACTTGTAAAAGTGCTCAATGGTCTTAACTACTGCCAATAGTTCTCTTCTGGTTACGCAGTAGTTCCTCTCCGGTTTGGACAGGGTCTTGCTGAAGTATCCAATGACCTTTTCTTGTCCATCTTGGATTTGAGAGAGCACGCCACCAATCCCGACGTTACTGGCATCCGTATCCAAAACAAACTTCCCAGATGGCAGTGGATAGTTTAAAACAGGTGCACTGATCAACGTACCCTTTAACAACTCAAAGGCCGCTTAGCATTCGTTGTTCCAAATGAATGCTCGATTTTCTGTTAGGCGAGTAAGTGGTTTTGCAATGTTGGAGAATCCAGGAACGTAGCGTCGATAATATGTGCATAATCCCAAAAAGCTTCTTAGCTGATGTTTGTCTTTGGGTACCGGCCATTTTTCCACAGCTTTTACTTTTTCGGGATCCACAGCAACTCCTTTTCTGGAAACCACATGTCCAAGGTAATTTACCTCCTTGCGGAAAAGGTGACACTTCTTTGGACTTAATCTCAGGTTAACATCTCTCAACCTCTGGAATACTACTTCCAAATTTTTCATGTGATCTTCAAAGGTCTTCCCTACCACAATCACATCATCGAGATATACCAGGCAGGTGTTCCAGGACAGTCCCCTCAGTACAGTGTCCATGAGTCGCTCAAAAGTAGCTGGGGCGTTACACAGTCCAAATGGCATGACTGTAAATTGCCAGAGTCCTGTACCTAAACTGAAGGCAGTCTTCTCTTTGTCATTGGGATCCATTCCAACTTGCCAATAACCGCTCTTTAAGTCGAGAGTGGAGAACCATTTTGCTCCTGCCAAGGTGTCTAGCGTATCGTCTATTCTTGGGAGAGGATAGCTGTCCTTTTTGGTCACACTATTCAAACGACGATAATCCACACAGAATCTGGTAGATCCATCCTTTTTCCTGACAAGGACTACTGGTGAAGCCCATGGTTCGATGGTTCAATTACTCCTTGGCCTTCCATATCTTGTATAATTTGCTTGGCTTCCTCACGTTTTGCCAGTGGTAACCTTCTTGGTCCTTGTCGAATTGGACTTGCATCGCCGGTATTTATTTTGTGCATTACAATATTTGTTCTGCCTTTCGTACCAGTTTCAGTTTCAAAGACGTCTTCATAATGTTTTATTAGGTCCTTAACTTGACTTTGTTCCTTCTTGCTCAATCCTTGACAGGCGGAGTCGATTATCTTGGACAATTTCTCAGAAACCTGCACGAATCCATTCTTCTTCGCCTCTATATGATGAACGACGGCCGACACTGGTGAACACCACCCCAAAATAGTACCCTTCTTCAATGAAACAGGGTAATGGTTCACATTCATTACCCTTATCGGTACAGTTTTCTGAGTCTTAACCAGCATTTTGGCAACTACTATTCCTCGACCCACCTCGTCATCATCAGCCCTTGGTTCCAACATTGCAACATTTCCGTTCCGTACACGCCGTCAAAAATGTCTCACTTCTTGCATCCAGAACAACATTCTCTGCTGTAATTACTTGTACACTCCCACAATTTTCCCATGAAGAAACAATTCCTCATTATTTATTTTTAAAGTGCCTTCTTTCATGTTTAACTGGAAGCCGTAGGTGTTCATGATGTCTAATCCCAAGATTATCTGTTCTTCTATGTCGGCTACGAGAACACGATGTCGGATTGATGTTGGTCCTATGACAAAATTGACATCTACTTCACCTTCCACAGAAGCTGCTTCTCCAGTAGCTGTCCTTAGTTTCCATTTGCTAGAAAGTAATTCTCTATTCCTGGATATTAAATCGGGTCGTACAATGGTTTTCGTCGATCCAGTATCTAGCAAGCAAGCATAGGTTCTTCTTTCCATAATAGCATCCACATACAGGCCATTGGTTTGATTTTGCAAGGATGCGATTTGAGCAGTCCTTGGGACTTTCGGATTCTCAGCGGATTCTTTCTTGGTCCTTTTATCACATTTATTCTGGATATGACCGTTTCTTCTACAATTCCCGCATGGCCGCGCACTTTTATTTGATTTGATCTGATTTAGGACTTGACTAACCACCTGCTCCATGAACTCCTCATTTTCCTGTTCGTCGACAGAACAGCCACGAGCATTGTTCCGAGAGGCTTGTTTAGCAGTCTCAAACTCCAGCGCGTGCGCCAAAGCATCGATCGAGGTTTTCGGTCTTGCCAACCTTAATGCTTGCTGCGTATCAATATCCCGGAGACCATCTATGAATGTCTGGACCGCTAGGTGTTCCATGAAATTATCTGGTGCCATCGGATATGCAAGTCGAACTAGACGAGGAATATCTGCCTCAAATTCCTGAAGATTCTCGCCTTTCTTCTGTGATCGATTCTTCAGTTGGGTATGGTATACTTGCTCCAAATGCGCATGGCCATATCTCATCTCCAAGCGTTTAATGAGTTGAGAATAATCTTTACGTTCCTCAGGAGGCAATGTCTGCAAAATATCACTAGCATCACCCCTCAATGCTATGACTAAAGCAGTCGCCTTCTCGGCAGAAGACCATGCGTTTGCTTCTGCGGCCGCTTCGAATTGCGTCAGGTAAGTTGCCCATGACGTCTTTCCATCAAAGGTTGGTGGCTTGATTCTGGTCTTTGAAATAGTCACAAATTCTTCTTTTATTTCGATGGGCCGCGGTATAACTTCTTCGTTGACCTGCTTGGGATCAGAATATGACTCGTGGTGGCGGGTAATTTCATCTCAATCATTATTGCCTCTAAAAGTCTAGAATGTTCTCCAATTTTCTCTTCTACAGCTATGAAAACCTCTTCTTTTAACGCTTCTGATTTTTCCGCTAATCGCTGTTCTAGAACTTTCTCCACTTGTTCCAGACTTTTTTCGAAGTTTCTAGAATTTACTAGTAATTTCTTTTCCAGATTTTTCTCGAGGATTCTAGCGGTTTCTAGGTTTCTTTGTTCCATTTGTTGCATTTGTACTTGCGAATCTATTAGACGCTGTTCCATATTTTTCGCACTATCCAGATTCTTCTGTTCCATTTGTTCTAGAGTTTTTGCTAAATTTCCAGAAGTTTCCAGGCTTTTCTGCTCCATTTTAGTTTGTGCATCTATTATTCGTTGTTCCATATTTTTCGCACTATCCAGATTCTTCTGTTCCATTTGTTCTAGAGTTTTCGCTAAGTTTCCAGAAGTTTCCAGGTTCTTCTGCTCCATTTGTTGCATTTGAATTTGCGCATTCTCTATTAATCGTTGTTCCATTTTCGTCAACAGCGTGTGTGTGTGTGTGTGTGTGTGTGTGTGTGTGTGTGTGTGTGTGTGTGTGTGTGTGTGTGTGTGTGTGTGTGTGTGTGTGTGTGTGTGTGTGTGTGTGTGTGTGTGTGTGTGTGTGTGTGTGTGTGTGTGTGTGTGTGTGTGTGTGTGTGTGTGTGTGTGTGTGTGTGTGTGTGTGTGTGTGTGTGTGTGTGTGTGTGTGTGTGTGTGTGTGTGTGTGTGTGTGTGTGTGTGTGTGTGTGTGTGTGTGTGTGTGTGTGTGTGTGTGTGTGTGTGTGTGTGTGTGTGTGTGTGTGTGTGTGTGTGTGTGTGTGTGAGTGTGTGTGTGTGTGTGTGTGTGTGTGTATTATGCCGTTACGTTATGCAAGCATTCGTGTTTAGTATATTTAATTTCATGAACAAACTTAGAATCCATTTGACTCAATAATAAAAATTATTTGATAATCCACATTACACTATACGACATTCCAAATAAGAATAAACCGTTGGGAAAGATAGGGCTTAAAATAAGAGCTTGTGATTGGCTAAAATAGAGGCCGCTTTTATGCAAGCAAAATTATGTTTATTTAGTTCTGTCAAATTAGCGTTTTGCTGTCAGTACTGACCGGTATTTCTGTCAGTGGTAGTCAATTGCGTGTTTTACTAGTTGTTTATTGTGCTATTTATTATTAATATTCGTTAAAGATAGTTCTTTATAGAGATTATAAAGCGAAAACCTTATTTTCTAAAAATATTTTATCACTCATTAATTTATTTCATTTATTTAATCGCAATCGTTTTAGAGCATGGATGACGCAGCTTTACCAGGTCTATCAAATAATCATAAAGGAAAATATGTAAAAAGTGGACAGAGGCAGATGGCTTATAATGTGTATTTTAAGAACAAAGCTAATATGTCCAAAACAACTGCTGTTTGTCAAACTTCAGGGAAGTAGGGATTGGTAGGAATACCATGTTTGACATTATTAAGGAAATGGAAATGTCTGGAGTTGCACATTCTCCTTTAAGAAAATGTAGTTGCCGAGACGCTTACAATAAAGTAGATGAAGTATCAAAAAGTACGATTAGAAGGCACGTGCATTCATTTTTCTTTAAGAATGAGTTACCAACTTGCAGAAAAATATGTGAAGCTATTAAAGGGGGTGCCAGTTTACGTTCTTTAAACCGAACATAACTTTGGAGAATCCTAAAGAAACTAGAATTCAAGTGGGAAAAACGCACACGAAACAACATATTAATTGAATGAAATGATATTATCTTATGGAGACGTCGTTATTTGACAATTATAAGAAAAATCTATTATTTAGATGAAACATGGGTGAATGCAGGTTACACAAAACCAAAAATATGAAACGATACAACGGTACTTAATCCAAGGCAAGCATTTGTTGAAGGTCTTTCTACTTGTTTAAAAGATCCATCTGGCAAAGGAAAGTGACTAATTGTGCTTCACATTGGCAGCGAAACTGGTTTTATGAATGGGGGTTTGTTATTATTTGAATCCAAGGAAACTGCAGATTACCATGAAAATATGAATAGTGGGGTGTTCATCACATGGATACAAAATATATTACCTTCCCTTGAGCCCAATAGTGTTATAGTAATGGATAATGCGCCCTAGCATTCTACTAAAACAGAAAAGTCACCTACTTCATCATAGAAAAAGAAGGCACTCATTGAATGGTTTTTAATCAAAGGAATTTTAGCTGATAATTCTATGCTAAAGATTGAATTGTTTGAGCTTGTAAAAAATTACCCATCCTGTCATCCAGTTTCATATGTGATCGATGGAATAGCTAGAGAAAGTGGCCGTACATACGTTTACCTCCATATCACTGTAATCTAATCCCATTTAACTTGTATGGGCTCAACTCAAGCATCATGTTGCGGCCAATAATAAGACATTTAAATTGGACGAAGTAAGAAATTTATTATTAGAAGAATTAGACATAGTTGATGCTGACGCATGGAAAAATAGCATTCATCACGTTAGAACAGAAGAAAACAAGATGTATAATTTAGATAATTATCTTGAAAATGTATTAGAAAATTTTATTTTTACTGTAAATACTGGGTCATCCTCAGAATTTTCATTAGATTCAAGTTCTGATCTTGAAGATGAGTAGTTTTCAATATATATATATTCGTGAACAATATGCAACATAATGAACTGTGGTGTGTTAAGTTTAGTTCTGTGTGTGTGATGTTCTTGATTTAGATTCGTGTGTGTGTGATGTGTTAGATATAATTTTATTATACTTATAAATTGTATAGTTTGGTAAATATATTGAATATTGTGAATAAAATGTAAATCAAATATAATTATATAATAATGTTTACCATATAAATTCATGAGATTATAAGTTGTTTCAGGTCCTCTGAAATTGTTCGACGTCCTCGGTCTCAAGTAACTACCAGATATTGTGATAATCGCAGAATATTAATGAAATTTCTAAGTAGGAAATGATTATATAATTTTTTTAATGTAATGGTAAAAGATTTAATGTATCTTATGCTAATAAAAGAGGGTTTTACACTCATTGTGTTCAGACATTTACGAAAAAAAATGTTTTTACTGAACACATGGAGTTTCCCATCAAAACAATTTCTTTTTTATTTATTCTTATTTTTTTTCTCAATTAAATTGAAATATGAAACCTTAATCAAACCATATTTCTGCTAAAAGCAAAAAAAAATAATTGTACGATAGTAGCAATTTATCCCATACATAAGCAAAAAAGGAAGTATCAATAGGCCATAACATGGAATAAACGAACGAACACATGTTTAACCAAATACTGAAACTGGAAAAATGCTTACGTTTTACCTATCTTTTGGCGCAAAACTGCTGTTTTACCCTTTTTAATATGTACTTACTTATTTTTGTAAAATGAAAATATTTTTAAATACCTTTTTAAGATGTATAAAATTTTTTATCGAAATTATATGAAATGATGCGCAAGTAAATGAATTTCCTTACTCTATCATTATAGATACTATTAAAATAACTGTATTTTGTAAAATGCTATATTTTTTAAGCTAAACAATACCCAAATATTATGATAATTATAATACACTGTCACCATCAATCCTTTAAATTTATTAGTTTCACATTTACACAAAAGTTTTGTTCTCTAATAAAATCAAAGAATGATGTAAATATTTCTCCTGTAGTAATTTTAACACATTCTCACTGTATTTATGCACAAATTTATTGTAGATGCAACACCTTCATACAATAAATAACAGATTATAAGATATTGATTGAAATATTGTATATAAGTCTAATACCTTTCATTGATATATATTTTCCGCTTCTTGCTCGAATAAAATTATTAAAGTCTAAGCTTTCTTAATAATAAATATGTTATAAACAAATGTCAAAAAATAATCTTTTATATAGGTTAGTAGGTATATAACCTCACATACAAATTATCTACTTTTTTGAAATTCTTGTGTAAATTATACTCATATTGCCGCGCCATCCGATTCTTTTCTTAATTGGAAAGCATAATATATTCAATCACCAGGGTAATTTCGTTTTAGGTAGTATCATAAAAAATAAGCAAAATAAAATTCAAACTAATAATACTGCAGTGCAATTATTAATGTATTTTAAAATTATAGGAAATATTACGAAAAGACTGGATGTTCAAATTAGTCGGGGATGAAAAGTTTACTGTGGGAATTGAGAACGTGCCTTGCGAACTTAGAGTAGATCCTCTGCCCAATTTCTCATTTGGATACGGCTTGTACGTCGACGCTAAACCTGTAGAAAAATTTACAGAACAACAAAATCGATCATTAAAATCATGGGCTGTACTAATTAATGGTAAAAGATATAAAATCGTATTTGGTAAGTTTATTTACAGAATTTTTCAAAAAACAAAGTGAAGCAGATAAAACCTGTTATATATAGAACCTACTGATAAGTTGACTGATTATGTTAGCAAAACATAAAAAACTTACATATGCCAGAAGTGTTTTGCATGCATGTGGTCGAAAATCGCTAAAAAAAGAAAGTGTATGGAGCTATTAGATTATTGCAGCTCAAATTACAATAAACTTTTTCGGTTATATGATAAACACTATCATGAATAGGCACCTGGTACCGTTCTTTATTTAAATACTCGTAATATAAGAAAATCCACGATAATCTCTCAACAACCGGGTGCTTTGTTGAGAGATTATCGTGAAGACCAACGGCAAATGTAAAATGATAGATAAAGTTTGACAGCACACGGTATTGTAAATTTAACCACCCAGAAATCTTTTGCCCAAATCTATCAAATAGATAAGTTTTTACAATCGTTTAAAGTAAACTATTTGTTGTTTTTCTCTCAATATGGGGGAAAAATTTGCGTGTTAATTAAACATTATTTTTACATGGAAGAAATTAATTACGAAAACAATCAAAGTTATATAAATATTATGATATATCTGCTTCTTCCCATGGAATGATTTGTAAGTGGTTCACTGCTTTCAGAAGTGATCATATAAGCACAGAAAATGCTGAGCGTTTGGGGCAGTCATTTACAATAACTTTACCAGAAATTATTAATAAAGTCTTTGCCATTGCAAGGAACAATAGCCGAATAAAAGAGTATGAGATAGCTAATGTCGTAAACATCTTGCACGGGTACGTTACATCGAGATTTAAATATGAAAAGGCTAACCGCAAGATGAGTGGCCAATATTATGCTAATGTAGTGGACACGTTTTGATACCGACCTAAATAAAAATGACCGAAAAGTTTTGTTCCATCAGAACAACGCGGCCTCTCATTCATCCGCTATAGAACCGCTAAATATATCGAATTAGTATCCTAATTGCTGCCTCAACCACCATATTCCCCAAATCTCGCTTGAATGATGCCTTTGTGGAAAGGAAAAATGTTCGGAAGAAATGAGGAAGTGATCACCACAACGAATGCCTATTTTGATGAGTTTCCGAAAGATTACCTTTTAGACGGTTTAAAAAGTTGGAAAGTCATTGGGCTAAGTATATAGAAAGGGATGGGAATTATGTTGAAATCTAAAATGTGTTTTACCATAAAATAAGTATTTCATTGAAAAGTCACTCTCTCGTCAAATCACCCTCGTATATGTTAAGGAAATTAGTATATTTCTGAATAAGATGTATTGTAATGTGAGTCATAAAATGACTCACCCGCTTACGCCTTCGAGACGTACGGGAAGCTCCCTGAAAAACAACGGAAGAATTTAAAAGGCGCAAGTCGGACCATATCTATACCATTCAACGAGTGATCGCCGCCGTGTTGATCTTAAATAAATGTGAAATAAATATTGAAATAAATACTGTTATCACCTATTAGTTATTAAGTGTTACATACTGTATTTTGTTTTATTATTAATATAATGTGTTTTAATTACCGTTAGCTTAATTTAAACGAACTCAGAAAGACAAATTATTTTACAGTATAATGTAATAATCTAAATAACTACTACTACGTTCTCTTATGCACTCGGCATTTGTGACTCCATTATTGAAACGGCATTTTAGCACGAAACATTCAATGTTAGAAAACAATCATAAGGAATATTTCGTTCGCAACTTGACATAGATGAAAGGCAGCAAAAAAATTATATTTTCCTTTATTCGGAGTACTGCAAAAGCAGTGGATGATATTTCTCAGTGAGTTTAAGAATATTAAAATGCAGGAAAACTCATTCAATCGGTGAAAAGATGTTGTTACCTGCTATAAAAGACGGACGGACCATTAGTTAAACAGCTAGATACAACACCACTATCAAATGATGCCGTTCGTAATAGGATTAAAAATATAGGATTAATGACGAGAAAATATGGAGATGTGACAAACAAAGTAAAATCGATTTCAGAAAATTGCACTAACAATCATCGCAGCATCGTCAGAGAAGCTTTAGCCTGAACAATTTAAATGTGTTCTACAGGAGGTCGTCAACTGTGTTCTGAAATGGACAGCAATTACATTCAGTTGCTGCTATATACAGAGGTGAGATGACTTTCTCAAGGAAGAATATTAAGTAACTATCTGCCCACAGCCCGGCGTTGCTCGGCCACATTCTATAGAAAAATTAAAACTTCCACTGTGTTAACTGCCATTAACCGATATTAGTACATTGTGTATCTACTAGTAAAAGCGATACATTCCCGGACGACAATGTAAATTGTTAAATAAAGCATAAAAATCCAGGAATGTGCTTTTACTACGAGGTACACATACTTTTTTTCTGAAATCGGAATCGACATTATTATAAATTAAAGAATTTTTATAAATGCATAACATTTTTTCATTGCCACCTAATTGCTTATGAAATCGTTTCCTTGACAATCACTGTTTGTTTGTTATTGTGAAAAAGGTCAGAGATTCATTACTTATTATTTCGCTTTAATACCTACTTATCGCTAAAAAAAATAAATGGACAGTGATTATGATGTCCTGGTGCGCAGGACATCGCCTGAGTAAGTAAAATCTGCTGAAAATGTTGTCTGTGTATTTATTTACTGTCTAAAATGTACTTAAAAAAACGATACGGGAAAGCTACCGACTTTCCTGGTTTAGGACGAAAGAAACTTCCCGGACTGTTTTCTGATGTTTGCTTAACAACGGACTAAAATACTAGAATAGCTTATTTTGGGATCTGGGAAAGTAGGCAATCTTGACCGATTTCAGAAAAAATTTTTTTTTTAATTCTCTAGCTAAATAATGAATCAATGATATTTTATTATAATCAATCTATCACTACAATGCCTTTGGATAACAATATTCTTCGTTATTGCAAAATTAGATAGAGCTGAAAACAGCAGTGAAAAATTTTAAACGGGTCAATTTTGAATGCACACTGTATAACAATCGATATAACAAATTCCGTGTTTATTTTATGTAGAGTTTCTTGTTATTTTCTATAATAGGTTTAAAAATGCAGCAAAACAAATCGTGTTAGAAAAACATGTTGTACATTTAGTAAATTTATATTGAATGTTAAATGCCATATATATTATTATCTCTTATTTAAGATCATGCTGTACCTACCATATAAAAGGATATTTAAAGTATTATAGTAGCAGTAAATTTCATAATCAACATTTCAATTTCGCAGATTTCTTAAATACATAAACATTGTTTGTTGTGACAGTCATGATGTATTATCGAATTCAAAAAAAGTGGTACAGTCATATTTTAATCGGTTTAAATTAGGCTGCGTGAATGTAGAAATATATTAAATGTGGGCGTCAAATTTCATTATTCAAATAACGTATAAGTGTCAAATCATATATGTATCAAAAATCACTTTTGCACGATACTAAGATCTTAAGTACACTGTGAGCAACAATGATTGACATGTCTGAAGTTGCAGCTTCATTAACGCGATATCAAAAATATATTCCATATATCAATACTTATTTCCTTCATATGTCAGAAAGCGGTAAAATTGTTAATTTTCAATACATATGTTTTTATCCATATGCGTACGTATTTCTCTATTTGCTGTTTCTCTTATTAATAATTTGCTGTTTAGTATTCTACATATTAAAACCTTTCTTTCTAAAGACATATTGTCGTGCCTGCTCGGAAAAATTGGTATGTGAAATAATTAAAAATTAATGCGCATAAAAATAAATGATAAATACGTGTTACTTTCAGGTTAGAATGTTCACCGATGAACATAATAGGTTTATTTTATCTAATCTTCTTTGATTAGTTTCATAATTAACTATTAAGATAAAATAAAACAAATTTTATGAATTTCACTTTTTAATTATCACTGTAACGAGTCGTTTCGCACCAACCTGGGCTTCGTCAGACATATAACTAACTTATTTACAAAATATTTTTTATATTAAACACAAGTAAACGGTAACAAGCAAAAACACATGTTTTATTTTTAAAATAGTCGGAGGGATGGGTGCTTTTTATTACTGGATGTCTATGCACAAAACTTTCGCTGCGGTTTATACAATATGTACTGTTCTTAAGTAATAAAACTAGAGGTTTACATTATATTACAGGGAGGTAAAGAATTCTATGGAAAAATACAAAAATACAATATGTAACTGTCTGCATATCAAATAAATAGATTGAGTAATGGTGAATTATTTGTTTCTAATTGATCATTTAAGATCTT
This sequence comes from Melolontha melolontha, assembly GCA_935421215.2. NCBI lineage: Eukaryota > Metazoa > Arthropoda > Insecta > Coleoptera > Scarabaeidae > Melolontha > Melolontha melolontha. Next base: position 141,007,822 of record OW285236.1, read on the forward strand.
GTCAGTTTTCTTTAATTTATTGATTTCAAGTGACTCTAATAAATTAAGTTTTTTGCCCTTATTTTCTACATGTAATATTTTAAATTCTTTGTTAAAATTGTGGTTCGTTGAATTGATATGGGACGCATATGAAGAGTCACTTTTATTATTTCTAAATGAAGAAAAATGTTCTGCCTGTCTGTCCGATATAAGTCATAGGGCAACTACCGCAGGTTAACTCATAGAGCCCTGACTTTTTATTGTTGTTTGTTAAATCCTTATTGTTTTTTATAAATTTGGATAAATTGTTATTAGTTCTATACGCTGTATTAATGTCAAACTTTCTTAAATATTTACAAATTTTTGTGCTTGAAGAGCCTATAAACGTGATCATTTTAAATTTTTGGGTGTTATTATTTAATATTGGGTAAACTTGTGATATGGCTTTTGTAAAGGAGTTTTTTATTTAAAATGTTTTTTACATTTTAAACATTAAACATTTTAAATAAAAAACTCCTTACAAAAGCCATATCACAAGTTTACCCAATATTAAATAATAACACCCAAAAATTTAAAATGATCACGTTTATAGGGTCTTCAAGCACAAAAATTTGTAAATATTTAAGAAAGTTTGACATTAATACAGCGTATAGAACTAATAACATTTTATCCAAATTTATAAAAAACAATAAGGATTTAACAAACAACAATAAAAAGTCAGGGGTCTATGAGTTAACCTGCGGTAGTTGCCCTATGACTTATATCGGACAGACAGGCAGATCGTTTGAAATACGCGTCAAAGAACATTTTTCTTCATTTAGAAATAATAAAAGTGACTCTTCATATGCGTCTCATATCAATTCAACGAACCACAATTTTAACAAAGAATTTAAAATATTACATGTAGAAAATAAGGGCAAAAAACTTAATTTATTAGAGTCACATGAAATCAATAAATTAAAGAAAACTGACAAGATCTTAAATGATATTGTATAAACCGTAGCGAAAGTTTTGTGCATAGGCATCCAGTAATAAAAAGCACCCATCCCTCCGACTATTTTTAAAATAAAACATGTGTTTTTGCTTGTTACCGTTTACTTATGTTTAATATAAAAAATATTTTGTAAATAAGTTAGTTATATATGTCTGACGAAGCCCAGGTTGGTGCGAAACGACTCGTTACAGTGATAATTAAAAAGTGAAATTCATAAAATTTGTTTTATTTTATCTTAATAGTTATAATGGAATTTCATCAAGTAAAGGCCGAAACAATCATATATCATAATTAACTAATTTGTTGTTAATACAAAATAACCTAATTGAACAGCGTTTAATTGTCATTAATTTCAGTCCTTTCTCAAATGTCAATTGTGATTATTGTGAGCTTAATTTTTTACTTTACGCCAATGAATGCAGTAATGGTCTACAATATTTATTATGCGGCAATGAGCCTTTTCGAATAGAACGGCGCCTATCAATCATTTTTGTACTTCACTCTGTACGTTAGCTACGTCACAATACTAAAATGTTTAAAAATTGACTTTACATATAACTTCACTACTGTACCACTTTTTTTTTAATTCGATAGTACGTAAAATTTCAAACAAAGATATCCATTAAGTCTCAGAATACCAGGTATATATTATTATTTAATATATACACAACAAATTAGGATAGCCTAAGAAAACAATAACAACTTGTAATAAACTATAGGTGCATGATAGAATATGCATTTTAAAAATTGACATTTTGTAATACTTGTAATCTATTAGAACAGTACGGCATTCGTTTAAAAATATATAGGATTAATCAAAAGAAGAATCAATACCAGTGATAATGACTCAAAAGATTCTATAGTACATACACAAAATGGAGTCTAATATGTCATCTGTTATCCATTAGAGATAGATATTTGTTTATACATAATAAACAATGCAGCTGTCAACTAGGTTTAAAATTATAGGTTAGTTATATTTGAAGTTGCAAAATATATGATAACACGTGAGCGGAAGATAAAAAAAGGATAGTCAATTAGTTAGTAAGAGAAGAAAGTACGGCATGTGAACGTAGAACATTTTAACGTAAAAGATAAAGAAAACATAGAACTGGACGCAAGAGAAGGATAGAACGAGTAAAAAGAAAACTTTTATACGGTTTTGAAAAACATTAAAAATTGAAATAAAAATGAATTTTAAAATATAAAACACTATTTGAAAGAAATACTAAGAAACGTAAATGAATATAAGAACAAGAGTTTTTAAATATATAATTTGATTTAGAAGAGAGAATTTTTACATTTGAAAAATCATTGACTTCACCAGGCATATATAGAAAGTGTCCCGTATCGTTATGTTCAAATTTTAGGAGTGTAAAGTAGACTTCATTTCAAGTAACAAAAACGTAAAACTTGTATATTCATTTTTATTTGTTTCAAATACAGATCTATGAATGTGATTGTCAGATCATGAAAAGAAATGTAATCCTAAAGTCAATAAAAACTGATTTTATTTAAAAAAGTACAATTAATAATATTTTCGAAATGTCCACCTCCTTGTTGAATGCAGGCCTGTGCCCGTAAGCCAACAGAAGAAGTACTTATCCGAATTTCATACTTGTTTTGTCGGATTTGCTCGGCAGCCAGGTGAATACGATCCAACAACTCTTTTCTTGTGTTCGAAATTTGCGCGTAGACTGAATTTTTCAGGTACCCCCATAAATAAAAGTCAAGGGGATTAAGATCGGGTGATCTGGGTGCCCATGCAACAGGACCACCTCGACCAATCCATCTTGGATAATTGACGTTAACCCAATTTCGGACAGCAATTCCGAAATGTGGTGGTGCCCCATCCATGTGAAACCACATGTCTCGTCGAACATTCAGTGGGACATCCTCTAAAAGACCTGGCAGTTCGTCAATAAAAAAAATGAAGATAATTGTCCGCATTTAACCTTTCAGGAAGAACGACAGGACCAATCAACAAGTCATCGATTAGGGCCGCCCAAACGTTAATATAAAATTCATGTTGAAATTTAGATGGGCGTATAGCTTTGGGATTTTCTGATGACCACCTGTGCAGGTTTCTCAGATTTTTTAACACCACTTCTCGTGAACGTAGATTCATCTGTCCAGAGGACTGTTCTGCAGAAATTAAAATGAAGCCGTGACTGTCTTAATATCCAGGTAGAATAAACTAGACGAGCATAGTGGTCCGCCTCAAGCAAACCGTGTCACCTGCGATAGTGATATGGATATAAGCCCTCTCGTTTTAAAACTCGCCAAACTGGCGTTTGTGTTGTAGTAGTAGTTGTCTAGCGGTTCGACGTACACTGAGAGTTGGATCCCTTGTAATAATAGCTACTGCTTCTTCCTCTAAGTCTGCTGGAAAATTTACTCCTCGGTCGAAAAGATAATCATGCAGTCCGCATTCCCGAAATTGTCTGTGTACTTCCCAGTGGCGGCTCTTATTGACGTACGATGTGCGACTCTGCACGGATGAGACTGCTTCGTTTAAGCTTTCATATATACAGAGAAGCAAGTAACCGTACCGAAATCTTCCGAAATAGTTCGAAGTAGTCTCATCCGTGCAGCAGCGCACATCGTACGTCATCAAGAGCCGCCACTGGTACTTCCAGAAACGTTATGTAATGAGTCACTAATGAGGAATGCGTCTATCAGGAAACCGATGTCGGTATTCAATAACTGCTTGACGTGCACTGCCGTTACAGGAGCTATACACAAAATGCATGTCCGCATACTCTTGGAAAGAAAATCGGTAAGGCGTTTTGAATAAAGAAAACGTGCCCACTCATTAATAAGCTGTTGTATGAACTGAAACGTAATGTAATCCTTTATTAAAAAATGCAAATAAAAATGGATATACAAGTTTTGCGTTTTTGTTGCTTGAAATGAAGTCTACTTTACACTCCTAAAATTTGAACATAACGATACGGGGCATTTGTATAGGAAATTATTTCAGGAAGGAACTTTTCTAAAATCATCTAAAAGCGGTGGTCAGAAATAAAATTTGTATTGAGAAAAGATATTGTAATTTATATTAAGTTTATTAAAAGATCATTATTTTACTTAGTTTAATTTAATAATGAGCTTGATAGGTCAGTGTAATGTGCTTAAAACTTTGAAGTTCATTAAATAAAATTTTTAAGATTACTTGTTTTATATGGATATTTAATTAATCGGGAATTAATTTTGATTTATGTTTTTAAAACAAAAGAAATAACACAGATGTCTTTTAAATTGTAAGTAGAGTAAGGTCTCACGAGCATTTAAGTATATCTGGGTTTTTGGACTCGTAATTAAAATTCTCATTAAACGTTTGAAATTTAAAACAGAATAAATTGTATGATATTGAGTATCTCATGTGGTAGGGTAAATTCTCGTCACATGAATATGAAATAACACATTTTTCTTTTAAAAAATTATCATATTATAAAACTATAAAATTTGGATAAAAATTTTTATACATCTAAAAAAGGTATTTAAAAATATTTTCATTTTACAAAAGTAAGTAAGTACATATTAAAAAGGATAAAACAGCAATTTTGCACCAAAAGATAGGTAAAACGTAAGCATTTTTCCAGTTTCATGCAATATACATATCTGTAACTGTACAAATGGACAATACACCTCGTATTTTCAGCATTTACTTCTGCTTAAGACACGTGTTTCTGCCATCTGTAGGCGTCATCAGTCAAGCTAGTGAAGCAATGTAATACAAATGATACAAATATTTTTAAGAACAGATTTGTATCTGTATATGCATTTACGCTGAAATCGCCTACAAGATATAGCAAATTTCGTCCTATAAGGTGGCACTATTTAATAAGTGACATCTGACGGACGAAAGAGACTATGCCTAAAAAGGCGACCTTTCACTTGACTAGCTATGCTAGTACATAAGCGAAAAAATACGTATAGGTGTAGTCCATTAACACGAGCCAGATGTTGGTAAATATACAAAAAGGTTTAAGTATATCAATACGTTATTGCACGTATTACGCATTTGTTACAAATGAAACAGACATGCAATATACATATCTGTAACTGTACACATGGACAATACACATAGTCTCTTTCGTCCGTCAGATGTCACTTATTAAATAGTGCCACCTTATAGGACGAAATTTGCTATATCTTGTAGGCGATTTCAGCGTAGATGTATATACAGATACAAATCTGTTCTTAAAAAGATTTGTATCATTTGTATTACATTGCTTCACTAGCTTGACTGATGACGCCTACAGATGGCAGAAACACGTGTCTTAAGCAGAAGTAAATGCTGAAAATACGAGGTGTATTGTCCATGTGTACAGTTACAGATATGTATATTGCATGTCTGTTTCATTTGTAACAAATGCGTAATACGTGCAATAACGTATTGATATACTTAAACCTCTTTGTATATTTACCGCCATCTGGCTCGTGTTAATGGACTATATCTATACGTATTTTTTCGCTTATGTACTAGCATAGCTAGTCAAACGAAAGGTCGCCTTTTTCGGCAAAGTCTCTTTCGTCCGTCAGATGTCACTTATTAAATAGTGCCACCTTATAGGACGAAATTTGCTATATCTTGTAGGCGATTCCAGCGTAAATGTATATACAGATACAAATCTGTTCTTAAAAAGATTTGTATCATTTGTATTACATTGCTTCACTAGCTTGACTGATGACGTCTACAGATGGCAGAAACACGTGTCTTAAGCAGAAGTAAATGCTGAAAATACGAGGTGTATTGTCCATGTGTGCAGTTACAGATATGTATATTGCATGTCTGTTTCATTTGTAACAAATGCGTAATACGTGCCATAACGTATTGATATACATACTTAAACCTTTTTGTAAATAATTTCCTACTTAGAAATTTCATTAATATTCCGCGATTATCACAGTATCTGATAGTTACTTGAGACCTAGGACGTCGAACAATTTCTGAGGACCTGAAACAACTTACAATCTCATGAATGTATATGGTAAACATTTTATTCACTATATTTACCAAACTATACAATTTATAAGTATAAAAAAATATATCTAACACATCACATACACACACGAATCTAAATCAAGAACATCACACACACATAACTAAATTTAACACACCACAGTTCATTATGTTGCCTATTGTTCATGAATATATATATATATATATATATATATATATATATATATATATATATATATATATATTGAAAACTACTCATCTTCAAGATCAGAACCTGAATCTAATGAAAATTCTGAGGATGACCCAGTATTTACAGTAAAAGTCAAATTTTCTAATACATTTTCAACAATATTATCTAAATCATACATTTTGTTTTCTTCTGTTATAACGTGATGAATGCTATTTTTCCATGCGTCAGCATCAACCATGTCTAATCCTTCTAATAATAAATTTCTTACTTCATCCAATTTAAATGTCTTATTATTGGCCGCAACATGATGCTTGACTTGAGCCCACATAAGTTCAATGGGGTTAAGATTACAGTGATATGGAGGTAAACGTAAAACTGCACGGCCACTTTCTCCAGCTATTTCATCGACCACGTATGAAACTGGATGACAGGATGTGAAATTTTTTACAAACTCAAACAATTCAATCTTTAGCATAGAATTATCAGCTAAAATTCCTTTGGTAAAAAGCCATTCAATGAGTGCTTCCTTTTTCCATGATAAAGTAGGTGACTTTTCTGTTTTAGTAGAATGATAAGGCGCATTATCCATTACTATAACACTATTGGGCTCAAGAGAAGGTAATATATTTTGCATCCATGTGATGAACACCTCACTATTCATATCTTCATGGTAATCTGCAGTTTCCTTGGATTCAAATAATAACAAACCCCCCCATTCATAAAACCAGTTTCGCTGCCAATGTGAAGCACAATTAGTCGCTTTCCTTTTCCAGATGGATCTTTTAAACCAGTAGAAAGACCTTCAACAAATGTTTGCCTTGGATTAAGTACCGTTGTATCTTTCCATATTTTTGCTTTTGTGTAACCTGCATTCACCCATGTTTCATCTAAATAATAGATTTTTCTCCCTTCTGCACGAAACTTTCTTATACTTGTCAAATAACGACGTCTCCATAAGATATCATTTCGTTCAATTAATATGTTATTTAGTGTGCGTTTTTCCCACTTGAATCCCAGTTTCTTTAGGATTCTCCAAAGTGATGTTCGTTTTAAAGGAGGTAAACTGGCATCCCCTTTAATAGCTTCACATATTTTTGTGCAAGTTGGTAACTCATTTTTAAAGAAAAATGAATGCACGTGCCTTCTAATCGTACTTTTTGATACTTCATCTAATTTATTGTAACCATCTCGGCAACTTCGTTTTCTTAATGGAGACTGTGTAACTCCAGACATTTCAATTTCCTTAATAATGTCAAACATAGTATTCCCCTACTTCCCTTGAAGTTTGACGAACAGCAGCTGTTTTGGACATATTAGCTTTGTTCTTAAAATATACATTGTAAGCCATCTGCCTCTGTCCACTTTTTATATATTTTCCTTTACGATTTTTTGATGGACCTGGTAAAGCGGCGTCATCCATGCTCTAAAACGATTGCGATTAAATAAATGAAATAAATTAATGAGTGATAAAATATTTTTAGAAAATTATGTTTTCACTTTATAATCTCTATAAAGAACTATCTTCAACGAATATTAATAATAAATAGCACAATAAACAACTAGTAAAACATGTAATTGATTAGCACAGACAAAAATACCGGTCAGTACTGACAGCAAGACGCTAATTTGACAGAACTAAATAAACTAAATTTCGCCTGCATAAAAGCGGCCTCTATTTTAGCCAAACACAAGCTCTTATTTTAAGCCCTTTCTTTCCCAACGGTTTATTCTTATTTGAAACAGACATTAGATATAAAAAGATTTACATGCTATACTTTCTTTTGAAGGGAAAATATAATGAATGATATTTATCACATTAAAAATTAATGTATATTTTCTTTGAAGTTATGAACAATAAATGTATTAAATTGAATATGTTATTATTTCTCTCCTTATTACATTAGATGCTAGGCCTAGTTGCAAGGAAACCCTTTTGAAAACAAAAACTCTGAGAGTATTTTAAAGAGTCTAAACACTATAAATATGTGTGTATGACGATTCATGTTTAATAATTGGAGCCCATTTTGAAAACCAATGTACGCAGCAATTATGTGCAGTTGCGGCCCTTGAAAATCCAGACACTTAAATACAAAAACATTTTAAGTAGCGTAAACTTTTTTAAACGCTACTCAACCCAATTATTGGCGTGGAATGCAAAATGTATTGCAAAAATAGTAAATTAAAAAAAATTATTAACAAAACTGCAGATAGTGTCCTGCTTTACATAAATAAAAAATATCAGTTCGAATATCGGAATATGAAACTTTCAAATTAGTATTTAGTTTGGATTTTTGTAATTCTGATAATTGCGGAATTTAAAAAAATTAACTGACTATGGATTTGTCAAATGTGACATTTCAAAATGACTGATGAAAATTTGATTTTCGCACATTACAAAATTTTAAATTTGTGACATTCACGTCAAAATCGAACCTCTGAGTTTTCAAGGGCCGCAACCGTACTGTCGCGAACAATAAACTCTGGTAGTCAAAATCATGCTTTGACACAATGGCAAATGCTCCATTGTATAACCGTCGTAAATGTCATAACCTATAATCATGTTGCATGACAATAATTGTCATTTTTTCTTTGTAAAATTTCATTCATGTTGACAATTCATTGACATAGGCATTATCAGGCGGGAGAAATTTACAATTTGTGACAATCTAAATTTTGAAGTGACATTAACGGCCAGAATTTATTGCTCGCAACAGTACATATATGCATAGGAGATTTTCTTTATTTGGCGATTTAAGGTCTGTTTTAATTGAATATCTATTTATTTAAGATACTTTAACTCTTACATATTTCGGCACTTATAGCTTTTTTCAAAGAGTTTTTTTTGTAAATATAAACATTTAATTACATATAATTATAAAAAGTGACGGTATACTCGTATTATATTTTGTACTGTCTTATTTTATATGTGACGTTGTCATGGTTTTTATATAATGATTTAAAATGCCATTAGGATATTGAAATTTTATAGAAATTTATGTTTCACATATTGCTAATTCTTTAATATTTGCGGATAAAATTTGGAAAAAATATATGAAAACATCCTTCCACACAACGTAAGAAACATATATACAAAAATGTTATCAAAATCGGTTATGTAGTTTGTGAGTCTACAGAGAACAAATGAAATGTTTTTGATTTATATATATACCGTGTGTCCCAATTTCGATGCTCACCATTGGTAGAGTAAAATCGCTTTGGGAAGACACCAATCTGCGCGAGCGAATCGTGCAACCTGAGTATTAACGCCCTCAAAAACATAGGTCGGGCTGGGTCTAAATGAGCGCGCAATTTAAAATTCGAATTTACATAAAACGTTTTGTATTTTTATTTCGTGTGCAGCGGAAACAACATATTTCATTTATTATGTTCGTTTGCCATGAAACATAATTTCATAAACACATTCTATTGTCTGAATGAATAATAAAGCGTTATTTTTTTATTTATTTTCAAGTGGGATTTTTAACAGAGATACAACCAACAATTTCTGGTTCAATTATTTATTTTCATTATAATTTAAACATTTGCATATATCACAGTTTTTCTTCTTTTACCAAGATTTTATTCATTATATTTGTAAATTTATGAATATTCATTCGGAGTAAAAATAATTTGTTGTTTACACGTCGTCTTTTATTACTACATAATTAATAATTATACATAAATACCCTTAGTTACTAATGACCAAAATACAAAGATAACTACACATATAAATAAGTTCTATTTCAACAATTATTCATTAACTTAATCAGAAAAATAATCAAAAATATCGTCTTCAGAATCACTATCCAAATTAATTATGAATTCCTCGCAATATTGGTCCATATTCCCTACAAACAATATTTATTTCTTGCTATCGTTTATCATTGCTTGCAATATACGACAAAAATTACATTATGACAGTTTAAAGAGTAAAACATAATTTACCATTCATATTTCTCTTTTTGATAAAATTGTACACATTATGAATGATTTCCCGTGATTGTTCTGCTATTATTTGTCTTTTTTTCACTGGTATTTCAACATCTGCTGGATCACGACATCCAGATGTGGACGGTAAACTAGACATAATAACACTGGCCTACAACCATTTTGGTTCTGGAGATTTTAGACCCGATTTTAAGTATGTCTTACATGGCGATATCAAAAATGTTACCCGTTTTCTTCTGTCAGCTCTAGTTCCCGAGAAAAAAAAAACACAATTCACGAAAAAATATATATTTTATTGACATTAAACATCAAAAAATTGTCTTTTGAGAGATTTTCTAGAATGAAACTGACTCGGGCAATCTCGCATGATTCCCCAGCAATAGTCAGCCATCATATGACTGTCCCACCTTCCTTGGTATCTATTCTCCATTGTTTTTAGGTCTTGGTGGAAGCGTTCCCCTTGTTCTTCGCTTAGATCTCCTAAATTGTGTTGGAAATGATGTAGATGACTATTGAGATAGTGTAATTTTATACTCATATTACAGCCTAAATCTTTGAATCGCACCAGCATTTCCTCTACTAGTTCTACATAGTTGTCAGCCTTATGATTCCGAGGAAATATTGTGCAACTGCTACAAAAGATTGTCAGGCAATCCTCTCCACATCATTCATACAAGTCTCAAAATTAGTTGTGTCTTTCATCAATTTACGTATTTGAGGTCCATCAAAGATACCTGCTTTTAGTTTTTCAGTACTTAAACCAGGAAATTTGTGAGAAATAAACTGGAAACATTGACCATTTCTATCGAGAGAATAGACTTCGTTTACTGCTGTCAATAAAGAGACGCCATTCATTGGGCTGATAGATCGTTAAACCCATGAAAGCCAGCAAACCACTCACATTACAGCAATACACAAAATTTTCATCAGATGAAAAAAAATTCAATAACTTTCCCTCTCTCGTGCGATATGTAGACACTCGAACATCTGAGGAAAGACAATTTTTTTCTTTTAATCTTGACGCTAGTAACTCAGCACGTTCCTTCGAAAGATCTAAGTCTCTGATGAGGTCACTAAACTCATTTTGCGAAAATGGCTTAGGATCTGATGTTTTTCCGCAGTATTGAAAGTCATCATCTACTTGGGAAGAAATAGGTATTTCAGCTTCATCCTCCTGAGATTACTGCACTACCTGGTGAAAAGTTGGTATTGGAACATTTTCTGAATGAAGAACAGGTCTTTGTACTGAAGAAATATTGGGGTATTTCCATTTATGGCGATTGTTTTTGTTGATGCCCACTATATTAATCATACAAAAGTAACAGTCGTCATAATTATTTTTTGGTTCTCGCCATACCATAGGCACTCCAAACTTCAAAGACTTACGTTTCCATCTCTCCCATTGTCGCAAATGTTCAACGCATATTTTACAAACACTATGAGGCACCCACACTTTATCTTGGTGTAGAATTTCAATACCGAAGTAAGCAAAATACAAACGACGCACTGTGTTTGTAATCGATTTACGCTGATTTTTCAGTATGTATTCACCACAAACATAACAAAATATATCAGGATCGTTAACACAACGTCTGGACGTACTAGCCATAATGAAATAGTAACACAAACTTTATCGATGATATTGTAATAATGACTAGTTACGAACAAGACCATAACAAGACCGACAATAATTCACAATGAGGGTAGTAGGTAAACTAGAGCTGATGAGTTAAAATGACGTATGTCAATATACTGTACATTACCTACTTTATCGACAATTCAAACAGAGATGCACAAAAAAAAAATTTTTTTTTTGTAGGCCTGTGTAATCTATAACAAATAAAGTACATGTTTCAACAAATCCTATTAAAAATTCATGAAAAATAATGTAATACCTACAGATATAAAGGCCTTCTATTCCAAATAGTTGTGAAAACAACTGATTATGTAATAAAATAAACTCAAACAACTGATTTTGTAATAAAATAAACTCAAACAACTGATTTAGTAATAAAATTAACTCAAAGAACACGATCGATACCTTACGGACGCTAGAAGACAACTGGAGAATATTACAGTCAATGTTATTCGGCCTGTCTATACATGCAAGAACTATGTCTTTCTCTCTCGTTTGGGGTACTCTTTTCTTTATAAGTTCCAAATTGGTTTCTGCGTCAGTGTCTTCCCAAATTGACACTACTCTATCTCGGTTATTAGAAGATATAGAACAACGGTTAAATGGGGAATGTTTTGCAGAATTCAATACTCGCGGCAAATCTCATTTCAAATTTGATCTAACTTTTTAAATTTTTAAAATATTTTGAAAAATCAAAAATTTGCCGATTTCGTTATTCCTCAATAACTCGATAACGCTTAGTCTGACCTCTTTTAAAGTTTTACATTGTTGAGACACTTTTTTAAAACAAATTATTTGATACAAACAGAAACTCCCGATTGTCATTTGTTTTTAAGTTATTACCACTATCTTTTGTTTTCCATATGGCGGCCATATTGGATTTTGGGTTTGTTAGGTAGTCCTCAAAATGTGCTTTTCAACGATGTATAACATGCCTGAAAAATTTTTATTTATAAGGAAAATATTAATAAAAACGTAAATTAATCTTTAATATGAAATTAGTAGGCTGAAAAATTAAACACCAATGTCAAATGAAAGTGAAAAGATATTCTAAGTATAGCAAACGCCAATTAAGTTGGCGCGAAGAGGGGTAAGTTCGCGCAGGATTAAAAGTAGTGGGGAGATTTGTATTTGGTTTTACATCAAATGTCAGATAATTCTAACCTCTGAGCGTGTATCACTAGCAAAGACATTATGTTCCGTCAAACGTCAATGACAAATGTGTTCTGACAATGAAACAAAACGATAACCTGTCAAAGTACAATTAGTGCTGCAGAGATAAGTTAATTAAAACTACTTGTAGTTAGTGATAAGTAATTATTGTCAAGTATTAAGATTTATAAGTATTGATAATGGCACATACATATTCAAACGAAGAAAAAGTTGATATGTTGGAAGTGTATTTCAAAGCAAATAGAAACACTAAAAATGCGTGCAGGAGTTATGCAGAGCGTTTTCCAGAAAGACAACAGCCACACAGGACAATTTTTAGAAGACTAGTTAGCAAATTAAAAAACTTTGGTCTAAATACGTCTAAATAATATTTTGCAGAACGTTAGGAACAATCCCAGCACATCAGTTCGTCGTGTGACATGAGAAACAGGGATTTCAAAATCTACTGTTCACAGAACCTTGACGAAAAACAAGTATCACCCTTACAAACCAACAATTGTACAAGGTTTAAGTGATAATGACAATCTCCGACGATTACAATTTAGCAGGTGGTACCTTCAAAAATGTGAATATGACGCTAATTTTCTTAGGAAAATACTATGGACAGATGAAACACGATTTACCAATTGTGGAGTGTTCAATAGGAATAACTATCATCATTGGTCTACTGAAAATCCACATTTGGTAAATCAAAGATTTCAAGTTCGATTTGGTTTTAATGTCTGGTGCGGTTTAATTGGTATGACATTTTGTTTACATTTTTTTTGTTTTTTAAACTCTTTTTTTCGTTTTAGATAATCAGTTAATAGGTTCTTTTATCTTTGATTACAATTTAACTGGTAACAGATATTTGGAGCTACTAACAAACGAGATAATGCCTGCTTTGAGGCAAATTATTAATCCCGAGAACATGCAAAACATCTGGTTCCAGCAAGATGGTTGCCCGGCCCATAACACTCGTTACGTGCAACATTATTTGAGAGAAAACTTTAATGAGAGAGTGATTTCAAATAATGGACCCGTGCAATGGCCTGCGAGATCACCCGACCTTACCCCGCTTGACTTTTATTTATGGAGTACCACTAAAAACGAAGTATTTGATTTTGAACCGCCAGAAACTCGGGAAATTTTAGAACAAAGAGTACTAGATGTGCTACGATCAGTAAACGGAAACACGCTACGTAGAGTTTGTAACTCTACTCGAACAAGGTGTCAAAATTGTGTGGAACAGAATGGTCGTCATATTGAACAATTTCTTTAAGTGAATGTGAACTTCAAGTTCTGTATCTTTACTTTTTATTTCTATAATTTTTTTATCGTTTCGTTTGTTTACAGTATTACTTAGAATATCTTTTCACTTTCATTTGACATTGGTGTTTAATTTTTCAGCTTACTAATTTCATATTAAAGATTAATTTACCTTTTTATTAATATTTTCCTTATAAATAAAAATTTTTCAAGCATGTTATACATCGTTGAAAAGCACATTTTGAGGACCACCTAACAAACCCAAAATCCAATATGGCCGCCATATGGAAAACAAAAGATAGTGGTAATAACTTAAAAACAAATGACAATCGGGGGTTTCTGTTTGTATCAAATAATTTGTTTTAAAAAAGTGTCTCAACAATGTAAAACTTTAAAAGAGGTTAGACTAAGCGTTATCGAGTTATTGAGGAATAACGAAATCGGCAAATTTTTGATTTTTCAAAATATTTTAAAAATTTAAAAAGTTAGGTCAAATTTGAAATGAGATTTGCCGCGAGTATTGAATTCTGCAAAACATTCCCCATTTAACCGTTGTTCTATATCTTCTAATAACCGAGATACCAATGGTGAGCATCGAAATTGGGACACACGGTATATATATATATATATATATATATATATATATATACAGGTGTCCAGAAACTCTCCTGACAAACGAAGACCGGAGATTCCTCTGATAATTTTAAGACAATTAAACCCAAATTCACCTAGTCCGAAAATGCTTCCTAAGGGAGCTAGAGTTCTTTGAAGATGGCGCCTTGTATTTATTTTTTTTTAAATTCCTCCAGAACGCTTCTATTTAGAAGAACAAAAACTGGTATGCTTATTTATCCTCCATAGATGAATCGATTCCATCAATTGCGAATTTCTAGTACCGGTCATAGGCGTCCGTTTTGGGTAGGTCAACGGTTATTTTAAGGCATAACTTTTTTGTCTTTAACTTTTAAGCATTTGTGACACTAGATTATTAAATTTTCAGGTATTCCAGTACTAAAATGTACTCTTACTTTAAGTCGGTAGGATACACCGTTTTCTAGAAAAATCGATTTTGTAAATTTTTCGTTTTTTCTTCATTAAAGTTCAATTTATTATGTACATACTTATTTTTACCGACGAAGTTGGCTTGGGCTATCAAGGCATGGATGAAAATTAATTTAATAAATTAAAAACAAATTATTTATTACAATGGAACGAAACTAACAAAAAAAGAACAAGTATCAAAGGTATATTGTTACAAAAGTTGCTCGATGTGATGACCATTAGTCTCTATGCATAAGTTTACCCTTTTGCTTAGAGAACGCCGAATTCTTGCAAAAATTCCAAAGTTATTTCTAAATTCGTTGCAAGCATCTTGTATCCTTAGCCAGAGTTGTGCGCGATTTTGTATCGGAACGGAATAAACAAATGCTTTTATGTATCCCCAAACACAATAATCGCAAGGATTCAAATCCGGCGACCTTGCTGGCCAAGCAACTGGACCGCCTCTTCCAATCCAATGGTCTTCGTAGTTATTATCTAGAAAGTCTCGTACATTCCTGCTAAAGTGGGCCGGACAGCCGTCCTGTAGAAACCATAAGTTTTGCCGAATATTTAAACGCACCTCATCTAACAAATCAGGTAAAATATTTTGTAGGAAATGTAAGTAATCAGCACCATTTAAACGAGCAGGTAATTCCACAGGTCCAAGTAGATAATCGTCAACTACTCCTATCCAGACGTTTATGCTAAACCTATGCTGATGCTTAAATTCTTGAACAACGTGGGGATTGTCACCAACGTACGAATAATAATGTGCATTATGTACATTAAAAATTCCATTTTTTGAGAATGTAGCTTCGTCACCAAACAAAATGTTCCTGAAGAAATCTTCATCTTGATTTTTCTGATTTTGTAACCATCTAGCGAATTCTACGCGAGCAGGAAAATCTCCTTCTAGCAGTGCTTGCACCTTTGTAAAATGAAAAGGATATAAATTTTCTTTGTGTAAGATATTTCCTACGGAAGATTTTGAAATTGTGGGGTACATGACAGATAGTCTTCGAACGCTAATTTCTGGATTTTCCTCAACTTCCATTAAAATAACATCTTCATGTTCTGCTGTTACATCATTATGTCTCCCTGTTTCATTATTTTTTGGGACCACTGAATCTGTTTCTCTTAATCGTTGATGAAGAACTGTAAATGTTGAGTGAGTGGGATGCTGACGATTGGGAAATTTTTCAGCGTATCTACGTTGCGCCGCTCGAGCGTTACACCTCATTTCGCCATAAACTAAATGCATATCGGCGTATTCCTCATTAGTAAAAACCATTTTTTTTTAAATTGAAATCGTTGTGTTTGAATAACACAAAGTAAAAAATGAAAAGATAAACTTCGCGAACTGACAACAATTTAACAATGAAAAACGTAGGTTTTACTTCTGTTGGCAGTTCAGAGCTAACTATTGCAAAAAATAAAAAATTGAATTTTTTAATGAAGAAAAAACGAAAAATTTACAAATCGATTTTTCTAGAAAACGGTGTATCCTACCGACTTAAAGTAAGAGTACCTTTTAGTACTGGAATACCTGAAAATTTAATAATCTAGTGTCACAAATGCTTAAAAGTTAAAGACAAAAAAGTTATGCCTTAAAATAACCGTTGACCTACCCAAAACGGACGCCTATGACCGGTACTAGAAATTCGCAATTGATGAAATCGATTCATCTCTGGGGGATAAATAAGCATACCAGTCTTTGTTTTTCTAAATAGAAGCGTTTTGGAGGAATTAAAAAAAAAATAAATACAAGGCGCCATCTTCAAAGAACTCTAGCTCCCTTAGGAAGCATTTTTGGACTAGGTGAATTTGGGTTTAATTGTCTTAAAATTATCTGAGGAAACTCCGGTCTTCGTTTGTCAGGAGAATTTCTGGACACCCTGTATACATATATATATATATAACAATTGATAAATTCTTGGAGTTCTTCGGTTTTTATATAATATTTACAAATATGTATTATCAAATTAGTATGTTGTTGCGAAGTAAGTGTGAATGTAAACATTGCTGTCTACAAATTACAAAGCAAATCATACGAAATTTTTAATTGAAAAATTTTGTCTACGTTGGGACTTGAACCCAAGTCTACGGTTTGCCGGACCGTTGCTTTACCACTTAAGCCACGATAGACCTTGGTTCAAGCTATTTAGAAATGCATTATAAACCGTAGACTTGGGTTAAAATAATCTTACATGTTTCGGCACATAATGTGTTTTTTAAAGAAATTTAAAATATAAATGTCATTTATATTTAAAATTTCTTATTAATAACATTTGGATATACTTTACATGGCAATGTTTATTATTTGTATTACTAATCATTATATTTTTTGTTATAGAAAAAGAAACTTTAGATGTTTGGGTGAATGGAGAAAACGTTGAAACCGAAAATGATTTTACAGATACAGGAACAGAAATGAAATTTTTATTAGATGGAGTAGAAGCAATGATAAGAGCTTCGTCAGTTAAGAAAAAGGAAGGCGTTTTACATGAATTATATATTAACGATAAAATAATTGCTGACGAATTATATTAAAACGAAATCATCTTGTTAACACTAACAGAATGAAATAACTTAATATGTGATTTTGGTTTAATAAATTAAAAAATACGAGTTTTTCATTTTTATTCTAAAGAATAATATAATAAAATAGTAAGCACTTAAAAAATGATTTTTTGTCCAATTCTGGAGTACTTTTATAATATGTTATTACTTGTCTGACACTACAATTTCTGAAACCAAATCTTTCGAAAAAAAATTATGGCGATATTGAATGCGCCAATCTTCATTAGTATTGGATCAACTATTCGCGACGATGGTTCGATTAAGCCTTGTACACACTGCAGCTGCAACGTGTAAAGCAACAAATAATGCAACGTGTGTGGACATGTATTGCATGTTAAGCCTTGTACACACTGCAACCACAACGTGCAGTGCAACCTGTAATGCAACAAGTAACGCAACGTGGATGGCTTGAAATACAGCGCAACGCTGAGAACACGCAACCTACTTTCAACGCGTTTCTAGTTGTTCCCACTAGTGGTTCGCGAGCACTGTAGCAACATGGAGTGTTCCTTTAGTTATAATTATTATTATCGTCATTTAACCGGAGCGTGTGGAGCTTATATGTTAATACATTAATGAACTCCTGACAGGAATCCATGAAGATGATGGAGAACCAATCTATTTTAGCTTTTTCGAGCCTAAAAGATGATAAGAGAGTAATAATTTTATTTTACAAATCGATCCCGCCGTACCCATGTGTTGGCCGACATCATTCCACGCATCCACTTTTGGGTTACTTTCTTTATAATTTATATTTGAGGGATTTCTTCATAAAAGTTCCTTCTACTTATATAATTGAATGAGCAGTATGTTCTGGTGATATTGACATTTGTAATAACGTATATCTAGACAGATTTATACAAATTCGATGTTGCACGTGTGCGCAATAAGTATACACTCACCAATTATCCATATGCTCGCCCAAACTTCAAAAACGCAGCCGCAATGTGCAGTGCAACGTATAAAGCAACAAATAATGCAACGTGTGTGGACATGCGTTGTATGTTACAGCTCGCGTTGCAGATATTGCGCGCTGCTGATCCGTCGGTTATCAGTGGTTAATTCATGTACGAGTATTGACATATAAGCCCCGCACTCTACGGCTAGATGATGATAATAATAATAACTATAACTAAAGGAATACTCCATGTTGCTACAGTGCACGCGAACCACTACTGGGAACAACTAGAAACGCGTTGAAAGTAAGTTACGCGTTCTAAACGTTGCGCTGTCTATTTCAAGCCGTCCACGTTGCGTTACATGTTGCATTACACATTGCACTGCACTTTGCGGTTGCAGTGTGTACAAGGCTTTACAAACCAAGTTTCTAATGGAGTCAATGCTAAAAATTAAATTTTTGTGCTAAATTTTGTGAAAATTTTACTGAATCTCATCAAATGTTGTGAGACACTTGAAATTACGACATGTGGGACCTATTGAAAAGCTTTCAAAAATGTCAACCAAATGATATTAATTTGGGAAACAAAAAAATCTTACGCACGGGTAATTTTAAATTATTCCGAAATAGAGCGGAGTAAATATGTATTTAAATTTTCTGTAATAAATTTTAAATGATTTTTTCTAAATTATATTGAAAATCACTACTGATTTTACATTATCTATAGTATGATCAAAAAGTCTTTGGATCGCTATTGCCGTGGAATTTACGAGATATCTATAAAATTATTTATTTCAATTAGTTTTGACATTTACTTGACAACTTTCAAGTCAGCTGGTTATAAAATATATATAAAATACAACTAATTACCATAACCTAACATCTATTTTATTTGTGACTTATGTGTAGTTCAAAGTACAGAAGTATATATTATATAATTAATAATTATTATATAATTCTATAGATGGTTTCTACAATTCATGGCTATGGCGATCCAATGACTTTTTGATCATATATTATATTAATAAAAATAAACCGTGAATATAACTTAAATATATGTTCATATAAAAATATAACAACTACAAAAGCAATTCATATTTGAAACTAGTGTTTATATTATTTGCAGTGATTTAAATTTACGTTTAAGCTGTATGTATGGTATGTGTTATTTGTTATAGATGTTATAAATGAAAATATTTATGAATATATATATGATTTTATGTGAAAAGGAAAACAAAATAAATTTATCACATTCAAAAACTTGAAATTCTTTTTAAATTTTAACATTTTCTCTTCGCTTGTATTTGAATTAGATATGGCTATTTTACCTCACGCAATAATATATAGGTATTCAGTTTTACAAAATATCTAAATAGAAAGTTAAATACGAACATTGTTAAAAGAACGCTAGTTGATAATGTTTTGGCCCACGTTGGGCAACAAATTGTTACATGAACGCTGGTTGAATTGTATTTTACACCGTGTGGAGGCGCCAAATTGTTAAAAAATGGACGCTTCTCAATCGCGTTGACTTTGTTCTGGGCTAGGTGTGGCGTCCTAACAATGAAACTGATTTGAAATATTGTAATGATGAGGCATCAAAGCCCAAGACGTATGTAATATGCTGAATGAAATGTATTAAATAAAAGATACACAAGAACGTTGTCCTTAAAGTTTTTATTTAATAAGCAAGTGAAAGAACTTAATAAGACATAATTAAAATTAATAAAAGAAAGATATATATGTATACAGGTAACAACAATACTTATTTGCAGGCTTGAACTTGAACGCTTATGGTGAAGGTGTTTACCCTTTGAAAGCCAAAGTCTGAGATACCTTGCCTACAGAGAACCCACGGTTGGCGATCGTTTTTATGATCTAGTTTAGAGATAACCAACCACATTTAAAATAAGTGACGGTATTCAATTAAAATCAAGTAAAGACGCGAGGTAAAGGGTTGTGACGACGATAAAATTAATGCCATTAAAATATTCCTGGTAAATATACTTTAAAATAATATATTACACGATATGAATTAGGTAATATTTACATTAATTAATTAAAACGCGGCTATTAAATTATATGAACTAATACGCGTCCGGAACAATTTTGACATACATAACATATTGTTTAATAATAAATAAATGATGATGATTTGAATATAAATGTACGTAATTATTAACTAAATTAGATTGTACAATATAAATTCAAAAGGAATGTTCTAGACTTTGTTACGACCAGTACGTCGCGCTTAAAAAAAAAGAAAAATTCTATATGCACCCCGGAGCAGACCCGGTCTCGGGCGACTGAAACCGCCCCCTGCCCGTTCTTGCCAACGTCAAACGGCCCACCCGGCTTCTGAGGCAGCCTCAGCCCAGGGGTGGGGAGACCCAGAGGTAAGTAAAACAACCTAAAACGATGGTCAAAGGGCGTCACCGAATTTATGCCGCTGGACGTCGCAAACTCGGAAACAATGATAATAAAATCTAAAAAAAAAAGGCAAGTAGAAGGTCGGTTCCGCGACCGAGACTCGCTCCACTCTCGAGGATCGAGAAACGAGAAAGAAAACTGCGCTGTTTCCAACCAAACAAATCCTGTTTATTATCACACTCGGTATGAGATGAAAAAAATTTTTTACAAATTTTGAAAAGGTGAACTTTATGATTAAGTTAAAAAAATTAATTAGAAACAATGTGTAATATAAATTAAAAAAAATAAATAAATAGATATAGTGAATTTATTACAATGCGGCTGATGGCCTTAGTTCGCCCTAAAAAAAAAAATACGTATCCCTTTCTTTTGTTGGTTCACAAGGTATTTACAATTTTAACAATACATTGGAAATAAATCAATCTTAATCTAGGACGTTTTTAATTAAAATAAGTTGGGAAAAATATGTGAAGCATAAATCTAAAGTATTCAAATAATATACATGAATAAAAGCAAGTTAATATTGAAAGTTTTACATCTGATCGTGAAGCGAATGAAGAAAAGTATTAAGAAAAGACCAAAAAAAGAACAGGTCAGGCAACACAGGTGATGTTGGTTTGAAAACACCTGGGAATTTATTAAAACGGTCGATAAGTTGATTGCAATAATTATATATAAAAAAAATAAGAAACTGCGAATGACAAAAATAAAATAGACAAAACGAGAGCTTATCTGTCGGGTGAAACGGCTACTGTGTCCCTTCTCCCTTCCAAGAAAGCGTCACATGCGGGAACAATCAGGTGGTTTATTTTTCGTTCGTTCTTCCTCGCCCGTCGGTTACACGATCTAAATAAAGGAATAAACAACGAAATAAGCAAAAGGAAAAAAAAACAGGAAGCCCAGATACATACCGAAGAAAGCGTTCGATGGCGGCGAAATTAATTAGGTGCTATTTAACGTGCTATTATTTTTCTCTTATCTCATCACTTAAGATCCTCAAATTGAGATATCGCATTAGCGATTAATTACGATATTAATATCAACCAAATTCCTCACGGGGCCGTAATTATACAAATTATATTAAGGCTACATTGATAAATATCGGTGATGAGGGAGAACGTAACCACGTTTTCAGATCGGCAACTAACGACGGAGTGTAGAGAGCGAGTCTCGTACTTTTCCTTTGGAAAAAAACTTGAAAGAAATCAAATATATTAACAAATAACGAATAACGATACCTATACAGGTAGGTTCGTTGGAAAGGGAGCAAAAGGGGACTAAAGATATCATTAATTTTATTACAAAATAACGTGATGAAGCGTGTAACAACTTATTAAATGCCTGGGCTAGCCGTTCCCTCGCAGGTAGTTTCGTTTGCTCGATGTTATGCAACAGTGGTGCAGCTCCATCTTGCATAAACTATAGATTGCGTCTCTGATTTAAAGGTAAATCCTCCAAAAGTTTTGGAAAAGTATTGTTTAAGAAATTGAGATACGTTGCTCCTGATAAGCGTTATGATGAAACTACCGGTCCTAACAACTGGTTACCTATCATGCCTAACCAGACATTTAAACTGAACACTACCGATGTCTGGATTCAACTACAGTTTGAGATTTCTCGTCAGACCAAACGTTGATTATTGGATTATTGGAAATTAAATATTCAATTTTTAGTAAAACTGGCTTCATCTCTAAAAGCATGCTTGCAAGACAAGTGGCCTAACTGAACCACCCTTTCCTCACCCTGGTACTGTCCATTAGGACATCTCTTCAAGAGTGATGGGCTGTCTTTTCTACTCTAACATGTCTCTATATCTCCCTTCCCTCAATATCTGGGGAGTAAGAATTCGGCTCCCAGATTTGTCGGTTTGTTGTATAGTACCACCTTCAGTTCCTTCCTCTCTTTGTTTTCCCTCGTCCTTGTTTCTTTTTTCCTTGTCGGTTACTATCGCCTTCCAGTGTTGTGCTATTTTTTGCCAATTTTTCCTGCTCTCCAGCATTACCTTAACTGCGTTTACTGTTGTTATTTTTCTTCCTCCAGCTTCTTTTGTCTCTAGTCGTTGATTTTTCCACTTTTTGTATTCGAAGACAGCGTGCTTGACGGTGTCCGGTGTGCTAACACAGTAGGAATATTCTTGCGATGCGACTTTACCCATGCTACTCAAAAATGCGTTAAAACATCCGTGGCCAGGCAGAACCTGTGTCAATTGATGATATACGTCTCCGTGTTTCCTCTCAATCCAAGCTTTAAGATCAGGGATGTCTTTCGTCCACCTGCCTTTGGTCGAGTATTTTCAGTTTTCGCACCATTTTAATATGGTTTTATCTCGCTCTTCTTTTTTCCTGCTTTCGTTGTTTGTGCAGTCTCCATCTTTCATGAACCAAGAGTTTGATCGGTATTAAACCAGCATTGACTCCCACTGCCTCCGCTGATATAGTTCCATATGCCCTGGTGATCTTTATGGCTAGTACCTTCTGAATCTGATGAGTTTGATTTCATGCTCTTATACCAAACCGCCAAACGCGCATGACAGAGTCAGCCGTCACCAGAGATGCGAATTGATAGAGGGTATAACTACATTAATATTTTTCCTTTTCAACTTTTCTCTAAATTCCATAATAAAGTAGTTAAACGAGATTAAAGAAAATTGGAAAATTTAGATTTTTGATCATATCTAGCAAGCTGTGAACTTTTGCTAAAATATAACAGCAGTACTTAGTCAAGCTATATAAAATTGCAGTTTTTCCCCCATTTAACCAGGTCTCTTTTTCAACTTTTCTCTAAATTCCATAATAAAGTAGTTAAACGAGATTAAAGAAAATTGGAAAATTTAGATTTTTGATCATATCTAGCAAGCTCTGAACTTTTGCTAAAATATAACAGCAGTAGTTAGTCAAGCTCGTAAATTGCACTTTCTTCCCCATTTAACCAAGTCTTGCTGTTCAGCTGCTTCACGCAGAAACTACGCTCAAATTTTCCGTCTCGCTTGATAATCCAAACCAGTAAGGGCTTGTATCTGTTGAATATGGTATAAGTATAGCAGTTGCTCTTAAAGAGTACTCCAAACAAGATTGCTTCTTCTGCCGACTTATGCCGATATTCTTCTTAGACGTATTTCGGAATTTTCTTGAACATTATCAGGCGCGGCTCGGGATTAAGTACTGTAGGGGCACGTACAATAATGCGAGTGCCTCCTGTGTTTTCGGTGTTTACTAGGAAAACGCTACAGTTAGTACACAAGAATACACGAAGCACTCGCGCATTATATCACAAAAATTAGTTCGTTTTACTTTATCTTCCACGAAAAGTTTTGATGGTTTGATATCTTGTATGGCTTATATTTGAATTCTTTCAGGGTTTGCACACTGAACTGTACAATACTCGAAAATAGTCTCACATCTAAAAGCGATCCTACATAACACAGGACATTCAGCTTCATGTGTTCTGTTAACACGTGATTGGTCTTATTTTTTTTGTGGGAATTAAGAAAACAACTTTGAATTTGTTAAAAATATTTAAAATTGTCTTCGCACAAGGTATACGTCTGTTAGCATAATTAACTGTTTTAAATAAATTATCTTTTTTTCAATTAAATGTATTCAATTTAAGATTTAAGTATGAATTAAAAATCAGAAATATTTGACATTCAGAGAAATACTTCACTGGTGTATATGAAAACTGAATGCCTGTTATGCCACCAATGTAGTGGCTTTTCTTTTTTTTTGCTTTACACATAGGGTGGGTGATGTATGTGTAATGATAAAAAAAGAACCCGGTATATGTGCTTCATATGTTCTATAAATTGCCTATCTCTTTATAAATTCACAACATGCACTATTTGATAATACTGTAGTAATTATTTAACTTCAAAATTATACTCTCCTAGAAATTTCCAACCATAATTGATATCTAAATATTGTGACAAGTACATATTCTTCCCTGAAACGTTCGCACTTAATATTTTATGAACAAAATGTTCAGTAGTCTTTTTTTGTTTGTTATTTAAAAGGAAAACTATTACTGCAGAAAATACAATTTGAAATGTCTTAATTATTTAATTTTGAATCACAATTATTCATATTTCTAAATCAATTATTTATTGAACTTAATATATAATTAATAAGTTATATGGTAATTAATGACTTTCTCCTTTCTTTCCAGCCACTCTTTTAAAATCACCCATATTTGTTGTATTAATAGGTGTACCAATAATAGCAATATGATCTATTTGTGTTATTTCATCTTCAGCTTGATTATTTCGAATAAAAATTTGAATATTATTAACATTTTGAAATTTAACGTAGCGCAAAATAATTGGATTGCTTTCAAGATCATTTGGGGTCAGTCTGGAATATTAGAAGTTTACATTACATTTATTTTTCATATCTATTATAATCTTACTCTAGCTCTTGAACACAGCTACAACTTTCTGCCATATCAAAATCCAATGTTCTTGGCTGGTTAATAAATATTTTTAGATCTTTTGGTCCTTTATCAGCAGGAGCTTTAATTTTTAAAGAATGAACTTTCACAGCTTGATTAAATGTAATGGAAATAATCAGCTAAAAAAAATATGTTACTTTTGTTAAGTTGAAATGTAAAAAAATTACTTGTTCATCACAATCTGATTGTAGAAAACCACCACCAGCTGCTAATGCATTGCTTAGTGGGTGTTCATCATTTTCATTGAGGCACTCACATTGGGCTTTTAAAATAAATGGTGAGAGATCCATCTACGCAAAAAAACAAATGTTTAATAAGAAATGATAATAAATATGAATAATAAATGCTAGAATTAAATTAAACTCACATGTCCAGATATGGCATCACCTCCTTCCTCCCCTTCATCAGAACCATAATATTGAACTATTTTATTTTCTAAAGCTGTAGGATCAGCACCTTGCAAACGATCTACTTTAGCCTAAAGTCAAAAAAATAGATAAATAAACAGGGAATTAACTATTAAGATAAAATAAAACAAATTTTATGAATTTCACTTTTAGGGAATTAACTAGTTATTAATTCTTACTCGATTACGATAGAATATAAAAGTCGGCATTGCTGATACTCCTTGTCCGGCTGCAGTGTCTTGGCATTTATCTACATCTATTTTTAAGAATACAGCTTTTAAGTATTTAGCAGCTAATTGTTGGAAAACAGGAGCTATTCTTTGGCATGGGCCACACCTGTAGCATATTATACATTTAGTATACTGAAGTTTAGATTTGAAGGTTATATTTACCAACTTGCTGTAAAATCCGCAACTACCAATCTGCTAGCTGCTGCTGTTAATTCAGATTGAAAATGGGTTTCATCATTAATTACTTTCACAGTGCCCATATTTTACTAAATGCAAAAAATTCCAAATAAAGAAACGGAATGTCAAATAAAACTCCGATTACAAGCAAAAACCATACAATGACAACCAACAATTCTCAACAATTGACATAACAATTGAAATTGCTTATAAGTGTTGCTTAAAGTTCCTATAAATAGTGAAAAATATCCCTATATTCTTCTTTAACATAAACTATAGAATGAAATAACTTCGTAGGATTAATGAATAGCTACAGTTCGCAATATAAGAAACAACTTTTTTACCTATTATCAGAGAGTATGAATAAACAAGAGATGTCAAGTCCATGTTAAAACGTGGAGACATTCGCCCTCTACAGTTGCGGATTTTAATTAAATTGCTTGCGCGGAAAATTTAAATGTATATGTATTTACTCGTATTAGAAGTATTTAAGTTTTTATACTTTATCTAGTGACTAAATGCAGATCAAATCTTCATTTTGTCGCTAGATAAAGTAAAAAAAATATTTCAATTAATATAATTAATATTTAATCTGCAATTAAACAATACTTACGCATCTTTTGCTAATGTTTGTTCCACATAACATCAAGAATAGTATGTGCCAGTAACAACAATATTTACTTCATACAGTAAATAATAAAGAATAAATTAAAACACTTGGCTTGTTTCACTATGAGATTTATTTAAATTCTCTAACATCTGTTTCGGCTGTTATCCCATTCTCAAAGAGATCTATAAATCTAGAGATTTATCTTTAGATTTATAGATCTCTTTGAGAATGGTATAACAGCCGAAACAGATGTTAGAGAATTTAAATAAATCTCATAGTGAAACAAGCCAAGTGTTTTAATTTATTCTTTATTATTTACTGTATGAAGTTAAAATGTTTCACCAAGAATTATCTGCAACAACAGCCGAGAATATTCACTTGTTTTGGCACATCTTTTTGCAGGGTTTAAATTGAAAGTTTTAATAAAGTAAACGCTATTTTTTAAAAAAGCAATATTTTATTAATTATGTTCATTAGATAAATCATATATTGCAACACTTTTGATGCATGTTGTTGTAAGTAGGCATTAACAACCGTATTGGGTCTAGCATCTTGTTTACACAATTTTTTATTCACGAGTTTTATAAAATGATTTGCCATAACAACTGTTAAGGAATAACACATACTTATTTCTTCTCGGTGTTGACATTTTAAAAATACAAGAATTTTAATTTATTATAGACATATAATTCTTGTATCCAATCATTTCATTCTCCCCAAAAATTCAATTTTTCTTGGAATCAGAGAAAAATTATTACAAACAATACAGACATAATCAAGAAAATATATACATATACTTAATGTGAAATGTTACTAGTTATAGTAAGTTAAATAATAAATTATCTTATATCTACAAAGCCTTTAGTAAATAAGTAGTAATTGCATATGTTGTGAATGAATATGGAACTTAACTAAAACAGCATCTACATGTAACTTACGTCTTTGGAGTGTAATATTTTTAGTGTGATATACTGGTGAAACTGATATAGAAGTTGATGTATTCAGACAACTTGCATCAACTGATATATTTCTTCTTTGGGGTGTGCCAATTTGTAAACCTGAAGTGCTTGAGCAACTTACAGCTAATGTACATTGCGAATCAGTTTCTAATGATAAATGTACAGTAGGTATTGTACCACGATTTAATTTTAATTTTTCTTCAGTTTGAAACTGATTATCTTGAAAATGCCTTTGACAAACATTATATGAATGTAGCACTTTTTTCTGAGGCATTTCTAACAGTGCACTATTATTTACCGCTGCTAACCAATTATTGTTTAAAGTATCGTCTCTTGGAAACGTAAAGTACCGTATTTGTGGATCATCGACAAATCTCTTCCCCGGTACACAACATTTTTTTCGGTACTGGTACGATTGCTCCTACAAGTAATTTGATAAATCTATTAAGAATTTATTTCTGGTATTTATATAACAAAACAGTATACTTACCATTTCAAAAGTATTTTCGTATAAATATACACATATTCCATAAAATAATATGTTTATTGTTCTATAATCAACTTTAACCCTATTTTTTTCTGGCAACTATTTAGGGAATTACCAAAACTATCATATATTTCTAGAGGTTCGCACGATAATACAGTTCTCTACTGCCTCACTTTCCGATTTTATTGCCATCTCTTATTGCGGATTCTAAACAAAAATATGTCCCGCATACTTCCATAAACATGCCTACCCACTGCCTATTATAACAGTACTTTGTTGCATCTTATATGATATATACCAGGGGTGGGGAAGTTAAATGGAACGAAAAAATCACTGATTGCGGCGCCATCTGACGATTCTGCTAGCGTAATTTGGCGTTTGTAGTATTTGAACGCGATAGGTGACAGCACTTCCGCCAAAGAAAAAGACTTTCGCTTTTCCTGTTTGTTGCGGCTCGCTGATGGTTGTCGTATTTCGCCATATTTGATATTCGTATTGTGCTGTGGGCTATTGTATTTTGTCGTTGTATAATATGTAATTTTACTATAGTTTCAAAAATCTTGTGAGTTGTGTTATAGTAGTTTAATATAGTGTGTTATAGAGGACAATTTTTTTCTAATATTATCCCGGGGATTATATTCAGCAGTAAGGTAACAACCGAATTATACAAATAATTGAATTATGTATTAAAAGCTTTCTTTTGCGTTTAGAATGAGTGGTGGATATATTCGACCATGTTCTGTGAAAGGATGTTATAATCAAAAATGTACCAGGTAATTTATCAAAACTATAATGCAAATAAATCTGTTAATAAAAATAAAAAATTGTTTCTAGACATCAGATTCCAGTAAAAGATCAAGCGATAAAAGCCAAATGGCTAGAATATTTGTAAGACAAAGAATTGATGAATATAAGTGATGAAAAGTTATACTATAAATTCAGGCGCGGCTCGTGATGACGTATTTGGGAGTGCATGTACAATGATGCGAGTGCTTCGTATGTTCTCATGTACTAACTGTAGCGTTTTCTTAGTAAACACCGAAAACACACGAGGCACTCGCATCATTGTACATGCA
Organism: Melolontha melolontha; assembly: GCA_935421215.2. NCBI lineage: Eukaryota > Metazoa > Arthropoda > Insecta > Coleoptera > Scarabaeidae > Melolontha > Melolontha melolontha. The sequence continues at coordinate 141,037,297 of OW285236.1, forward strand.
CTCCCAAATACGTCATCACAAGCCGCGCCAAACTATAAAGTATATGTATGAAATGCTCACTTTCTAGATACGTGTAAATGTAGTAGAAGACTGGTCCCAAATGCACTTCCAACTGTCAATATGCCAGGTATGTAATGTGCCCGAAAAATAATGAATATAACACTGCTTTTTTTAGTTTTTAATGAACTTGCTACGATAGAGAATTCATTTTATCATGCCAGACAACATCCATTTATGTACGAATCACACCTGTCATCTCCCAAGCCACTGAGTATGTCTATTCATGACAAAGATGCAATTCCATAAACATCGCACGAGAGGGAAAACATTTTATTTACCGCAAAAATGAAGTTGTAAGACAAATAATCAAAGGTATTATTTGATGTTAAATTTGTAAATACCAATCATTTTTATTGTTCTATAGAACATCAACCATTAAAGTGGCAAAAAATTGTAACAAAGGTATACAGGAGGAAAAAATAAGCTAGACCCGTGTAAGTAAAACTAGCTGTAAATAAGCATATTGCCTTTTTATAATGTAAAATTTTAATGTTCGATACAAAGAAGGAGCGAGAAACAAGGTTTATTTTATTTTCACTCAATTATATTGCCCTAGACATGTAGTATGTATATATGTAATGTATACATTAGCTTTTTATTTAATTTTTTGTGTATGGCATATTTCGTTAGTGTAGTTGTTAGCTTGGATAACAATATTGTGCATCTAACAAATGCGTACTGCTGGTAGTAATCGCTTCAGTGAATATTGTAATCCTTCATTAGTAATTGTAGAAGCTGTTTAATTTGCATCACAAAAAAAAACAAAGAGGGTTAAAATGTTGCATATTTATATACAATATTATATATAATTATATACATTGTACCGAATTATATAAATATTTCTTTTCACATAGCATGTATGTGTAATATTCATTTGTTTTGTATTTTACTTTGATTCATACCAAAAACTATTTTGTCGAAAGACAATTGGCATAATACAAATATTTTATGCAGATGTATTATTTAATAAATGTTGTTTATAAAATATTATGGTATTTTATTATTCTTTACCCATACATTTTATGGACATTATTAAGCATATTATATTCGGATATAAATGAATTTATTCAGAAGCAAATTATTATTATGTTGGCGCTTTTTTATTATGAAATACTTTGCCGAATTATGTACTAAATTATAAGTAAACCTGGAATGTATTATAAATTGCAAATTATTTGAAAGATTTGCTATTTTATAATACATTTCATGTTTACTTAAAATTTGGTGCTAAATTCTTTATAACTAGAATTTCAAATTTTGTGGTCATAGTAAATCTACGAACCTAGAAAGAATGCAACTATAGATTTCTATTTGTTACGCTAGCAGAATCGCAAGACGGCGCTGTTGTCTATCTCACGTCTCTCTTCAAGGAGTTGCTGTTCTATGGTATTCTTTTCTATGATATATACTAACTTAATAATGACATAGGCATAGCCTTATTTTCACTGCTACTATATAATACCAGATAATACTGACCAGAGACAACGACAGTAGAGATAGCCCACTCTTTCACATAAAAATGGTACAACTAAATGCGCCATCTATTGTTGCTGCACAGCAATTGTTTAGTATTTCTTATAAATTACTTCATATTAAAGGTTCGTATCATAGCTAAAGCGGGTTTTTAAATATCAAAATTTATGTCAATATTTTTAAATATTTTTTTGTCGTTTCGACTTTGATAATAAGTAAGGGTTTAATACATTTTGTGTGTTTTATTTAGCGTTAGGTAATTGTACATACATTGCTTGCTTTCATCAGAATTACTAATAATTGTAAACATTTAACATGTTATACAACTTGAATGTGCGGAATGTTTAAGTTGTATAACACATGTTGATTTTTACAATTTTTAGTAATTGTGGTGGAGGTAAACAATGTATGTGTAATTACCGAAAGCTAAATAAAATTACATGATGTATTAAACCTCTATTTAATATCAAAGCCAAAAAAGAAAAAATTTACATATAGATATTTCACAGCTAAGAAAATAAAAAACACTAAAGGATATTTTTGAAGTTAATTTCATATAATTTATATGTGCACAAATACATTTTGTAGCAATATAGTATATATAAATTATCATAAACTGTCCTAACAGTTTTGTCTTATTAAAGAGAAAGTGCTACACTTTCCGCGACAAAATCTAAAATACCAGTAGTTATATATACGTGGTAGCGAGATGTTCTGCTGGGCCACCCCCTTTGGCTTGGACCTACCTGTTGGCAAACGTCCCAAGGAATAACTCTGCCGGCCAACTCAATCGTTTCTTGGAGAGCGTCGCGGGTCAAAGTGGCGAGGTGGTAAATAAGCGCCACCGTATTCCTCCGCAGAGCACCCCCGTAACACGAAAGCGGGTGGGATATAGGTAGCTCCAAAAGCAAAACTTGTTTGGCCCCAAACTACTGATACTGAATAAATATACCTTTGCCTAACTCATTCACTTGTGGGTAAGGTATCGAATAAATACAAGACATCAACTATAACAAGTTTATTATAAAGGAAAAAAAAAGGAGGCTAATGAAAATTAGATAATGAAATAAAAAAATATATAGAGAGTCGGCGTTGGGAGCAATTTCGCCTGACCAACTGTCAGCGAAAACACACAATTTAGAACTCTAGCCAATTATCACCAATACAGTAATATAGTTTTGGTAATATTCATATCTAAGAATTAAATCTACTAAAATACATGTAATATAACTATTACGCCACTGACGCATATCAGTGATTACAATAAACAATATCAATCGGTATATCGATATAGTAAAACACCCTGTATAAACAGGTAAGAAATTAAAGAAAACAAAATTTGAATTAGATTAAATGCGTATCTAAACAAGAGATTCACCAGGACACAACTAAGTATACTTAATTCTGGGTCCTTTACAATAAAGTTATAAAGATCTTAATTAAATTAAAACAGAAAGGTACTCCAAAATAACACATATCCAGTACGAAAGCTTATCTGAAGGACAAATGCCTCGTATAGAAGAACAATACAAGTTTCACCTGGCCGCTAATGAAGTTAGTCAACCAATATAATTAAATCTACAAGAAAATAGAACGTCAATAGGTGTGTAAACAACCTATCTATTAATCGAACATTGATATTGCCTTGAACGGCCAATCTAAATTACATGAAATTAATTAAAGAAACTGAACGAATAAACTATTCGCTGTACAGTAATGAATTAACTGTAATCTACTTAAGAATTCAATCAATTAAAAATGCTCGTCACTACTACCGACCTCTATTTCAAATCAAATGTATTAAACTGACAGTAAATTACGATGCTAACCTTTATGAAAGGTTCAAATTTGCATCGAAAGCACAAAATAACTAATAACCGGCTTCTTCTCTCGAGCCTTAACGCAAATGAAAAGTCAACACACAAAACTAACCACAAGAGGTTATGAATTGCATTTATATTGAACGATAAAATGAAATAATGACACCTACTTTAAATTGTCCTCGCTACTGCTTAAACTACAAACTTTATGGGAATGCCCTCAAAGGGATCCAAGGAAAAACTATTGAATTTCACTATAATATTTCTGCCAAAACACTTCGGCCATACATGTCATCTGTAATCCGCCATTTTGCTGACGTCAACAAATGTTCTAGAAGCTTCTTTTTTTGTTCCTACGACCACGCCTCGGGATAAATCTCACCAATGAGTATCAATAAAACCGTTTTTCACACGATTTTCATTCAAAATTCAACACCATTGAATCAACCGTGGATGGTTTGAATTTCCCAGTCCTATGGGAAACGTGACCGCTTACCCCTGGTATCTGCGAAGTTTATCTGAGTCGAAACCGCAGGCGAAGGAAAATACCCTAATAGGTATATGATAAAAATATATCCGTAACGCCTTACACGAACTTAATTAAAGTAACACTTGCGTAGTCAACGATAGTCGATCCAATGACGGATAGACGTAAGTAAGGGGACATGCTAAAAATTAAGGGTGACATCTATAACGTTCAGGACGAATCTTACGCAAGCGAAACTGGTTGCAGAACCACGGAGAAGCGAAAATCGATAGATTGAAGGAGTTGAAAGTCAAACCGCGCGATGTCACTACAAAATTAATTTAAAGGGAGTACGGAAAAGGCAGATAGACCTTTTTTTCCTCTCTCAAAACGTAACAAAAGCTCATACAGAATTACGTGTAATTCACTTGAAATATATATATATATATATATATATATATATATATATATATATTTTTAAAGTTATAAATACATGCAATAATAATTTTATTTATTAGTTCTTTTTTTACAAAATTTTCTGTATGTCAAATAATTTGTTTCTAGAATATGATTTAAGAGGTGTAGACACAGATAATATTTAGGTCTTCAATGGTAAAACTTGATGACTGCTTCGGTAAGTTCTGTAAAGATTCTGAAAAGAATTTTGCTAATACAGATATCTATTAAAAAAGAGAGAATAATTCAAACTTCATTATCAAAACAGCATTCAAGTGTCGTTGATATCCTATTGCGTTCAATAAAATCAACAATTTTATATACATCTGTTGACTGTATTGCATAGTTGATATTGACAATGAATAAATAGCTTTCGTAATTGTCAGAAATCTTGAGCAATATTGTATATGTGAATAAATAGCATGCAAGTGTAAGCACTTAATAAATAACAATGCAGTTTCTTACCTCTTAACTTTTCTGGAGTTATAATTGTTGCAATTTCTGGTGGTCGAAAAAAGCAATTCTCTTCTGTGGATTCTTCACTAAAATCTAAAATATAGATGCCAAAAATTAGAAAACATTTAACATAGTAAATACACTAAAAATTTACCTATCAAATTTAGGGTTGGAAGAGACAATCTTCTTAATTTGCCATTAGTTTCTTTACAAATTGGATCAAAATGATTGTCACAGACCACATATTTTTTATTTTTTTCATGTAGCAAAAATAATTTTGGATTATTTAATCTTCTCAACCATATATTCTTGACATGAAAATCACTGGCAATGCAATACCTAACAATTAGAGACCGGACACATCAGGTTGAAATGACGTTGTCATTACGACGGACGATATAAATAGTCTACAACATCTGTAAGTACATCACGCAGTTATTGAATGCACTATTGATCTGGTTAGCGCGCATATCTGTTTTCATCGAGAATTGCGACGTTTATTGTTGGATATTTACAGTTAAATTTCTGTTTTCATGGGCGTAGATAGAAGCGTAAGGAGTTTTAATAATTTAGTCTATTTAGATTATATTTCGTAAGATAAATCAAGTGCTGTGAGTTAGTTTCTTGTTTTCATAGTTTTAACTGTTAATTACATCGTAATATTTGTGATAGATCCTGTTTAATATCATTTGATTGAATCTACTTCTCCCAATTATTTCGACGTAAGTGTGCATTGAATTTCGTTCAGTTTCAATAACTTACGCATACATTTTTAGTTTTCATTTATTTAGATCTAGAGCATTGTTTAACTTACTTTTTCAGATATGATATGGAAGAACGTCGAGAACGGCATCGTAAAACAATGGCGAGTTGGATTGACGGTCATACTGATTGTATGTCCATTGTCAGTGATTCCGAAATTTAATGCAAAATCTGTAAAATATAGTTTAAAAAATTCCATGAAATCGCACGTACAACGTCACTTAGCACCGCAAACACATGCACAGAAATTGGAACCGTTGGAATCTGACAATTTTAACGAAAAACTCTGTGAAACTTTTATGGCGGCTAATATTCCATTAAATAAACTTAACAATCCCACTTTCAAAACATTTCTCCAAAAATATACTGATCGAAATATTCCTAATGAATCCACCTTACGCAAAATTATGTTTCTAAGTGCTACACGAAAGCAGTAGATTGCATTAAAAGCCATCCATCAAATCAGTACCTATGGATAAGTGCCGACAAAACTGTCGATATATTAGGACGCTGTATGGTAAATATTGTAGCTGGTGTACTACATCCATCTATTCCATATAACGCATATGTAATAGCAACAAAAATTTATAAATACAGTTGATGCGGAAACAGTTGCTAAAACCATGAACGAGAATATTCAAAAAATACTTCATTCGGACGACAGATACAAAGAATCCACAGAAATCCACAGAATCTGTGAATATATCAGAGACACCTTTCCAGAAGTTGATAGACTTGTATCCGCAGTTAAAAAAGTTTTCAGAAAAGCATCATTGAGAGTAGCTCTTTATAGGGAAAAACTGCCATCTTTGTCACTGCCTTCCTCTCCAGTAAAAACTAGATGGGGACATGGTTGGTATTTCTGAGTGCAAGGAACTAACACAAATTCCACATTTAAAAAATCAGTTGTACTTTCTTCAGGAACATCGAAATCTCAAATTAAATTATGGTTTAACGACATTAGATGTGGCTATTAATAATTTGAAAAGTATTCCAAGTGACTTCAGATGTGGCCTTCGACAAAAGTTAGACGCAGTGTTTAATAGAAATACAGATTTAATAACATTGCTGGGGACATTGCCACAACATCTAACTGCAAAATGCGTGGAAATAAAAGAATATTTCCAGTAGGTATGCACCTATAACCAGTTGCGATGTAGAAAGGACGTTTTCTATTTACAAGGATGTATTTCATTCAAAGAGAACAAATTTTACAAAAGAGAACCTTGAGAAAGTATTGCTAGTAAATATGAATACTCCTTTACTCAACTTGAACTACAAAAATGAACAAATAAAAATGTATTTCGTATTTTGTAGCCGTATTATTATTATTATATAAATAAAATTAAAAATTTTAAAAATACAAATGTTCAATAGTTCGCTCGTGGGCGATGAGTCATCAACCTCTCGTATGTGGTCTCCACTAATAATAATATAAAAAAGCAGCATAACATTTGTTTTCTAATAATTAGAAACAAAAGTTGCATTAAAATTTGAATTTCTTAAAGTTTGAACTTACCTAGATGCTTTCTTATCATCACAATTAGGTACACAACAGGTTTTACAGCTAGTCATTGTTTTTGGAAAATTAAACTACACAAATTTCCGAATTAAAAAAAGAATATATATACCGTGATATCATAAAGTTTCTAGGACGAAGATGGCTTTGTAATATAAATTGTATGTCTGAACTTAAGTTAGGAACTATAACTCTGTTTTGTAAATTATTTTGACAGTGACATTATCTGTCATCCATTAATGTGTTAGAATTGCTGAAAGCAAGTTTGAACGTCGAGTTTGGAACATAGCACATTCGAGTAAATTCAAATATGGTTTACAATATAGTGCAAAAAGCGTACATGATTGAAGCCTATTTTCGGAGTGGAGTGCGAATTGATGGAATTTGGGTGTACAGTCAACGTGCATGTTTGGATGATTTTAGAGAGCACTTTCCAGAGTTAGCTGTAATTACCAAAGATGTTTATAATTGCCTTTCCAATTGTGTTGGTGTGTTTCGTGAGACTGGTTCTGTGGGTCATAAATCACGTACTGGTAGACGAACTGTTCGTTCGGAACAAGTTATAAATGATGTTCGTCAACGTATGGTAAATGAACCCACAAAACCTTTGAAACGCCTTTCTCAAGAGATTGGACTTTCTTATGGAACATGTCAGAAAATTGTAAAGAAAAACTTACACATGCATCCGTATAAGATGCAATCACATCAGGCTATTTTGCCGGTAGACTACCCTAGACGTCGTGCGTACTGCCAGTGGTTTGCAAATAACTTAATAGAAGATGATGACCTGCTAAATTTGTCATTTTTCTCTGATGAAGCATGGTTTCATCTTTCGGGGTATGTCAATTCCCAAAATACTCGAATGTGGAGTAGTGAAAATCCTCATATTTTTATTGAATCGTTTCTCCATAATGCGAAACTTGGTGTTTGGCTAGCAGTTTCTCGCCGCAGAGTTGTTAGCCCTATTTTTTTAAATTTCACAATTATTGCTGAGAGGTATAGAAACATTCTGAATGAATTTATTGAACAGTTGCATGATGATGAATTGCAATATGGATACTTTCAACAAGATGGTGCAACGGCACACACGACACGAGAAAATATTGCTTTTCTTCGTGAGTTTTTTGACGATCGGATCATAAGTTTACATACGGAAGTTGAGTTTCCACCACGATCACCTTGTTTGACAATTATGGACTTTTTCGTGTTTCCTCACCTAAAGAATAGAATATTTAAAACTCCTGTTGCTAATTTGCAAGATATGCAACAAAGAATTATTGACGAATGTGCATTAATAACGCCCGCAATGCTGCAAAATGCCTTTAACAGCATGAAAAGGCGTGTCACATTGGGAATTGAAAATAACGATCAACAATTTCAACATTTGCTTTAATTTTGCCTTTTTTTATTAATAAAATTTTGAATACAAGCTGAGCTTGTTGTTTTATTGTATCTTTATTAAATCAAATGACATATTTATTGATGTCACGATGACACTTTCAAAATAATTTTCAAAAATTAAGGTTAAGTTACCAGTATGATAATATGGATAAAGTTCAGACATATATTTTCTATTCCAATGCCATCTTGGAACCAGAAACTTTATGATATCGCGGTACATAGGTAATGTGTGTTCATTTGAAAAGTCAATCTAGGTTACTTTGAAATTTTGATAGAATAAGACGCATATACAAGGTGTGTATAAATTGGCGGACCCACTACACGCGGCGATATTCTTCGTTAAATTCGGAGTCCAAAATCCTAATACGAAAATGTTGTACCATGCTCCATATCTTTGGACGAGGTTCCCTAAAGTTCGGACTTTCATTCTTGAATTAAGCATTATTATTCGATATTTGTTGACAGAATGAGCTACAATTTAGAAGAAAGAAGAATTGTTGTTATTATCTTTTCGTTAAAGTTTTCTTTTTGATTTTAAAGTTTGTTTTTAATATTTGTTTATTAACTTATTTTGACGAAAAACACATCTGACAACGCTGTAAAACAATAAGTAGGCAGCCTAATGTTGTTCTAGTCAAATACATTACTACTGTCAAATTTTGACACTTATGTAATCTACCTATTTCATTCGACTTGCTTATTTTTCGTGTTTATTTGTATAATTTTGTTTAGTTTTCGTATTTATTTGTATAGTTTTAATCAGCGAATAGTACAAACGATACCACAAAGATTGCAGCTATGTCTACAAACTGATGGATTTCAATTCGAACAATTATGTAGGTAATAATTACATTGATTTCTATCAAGAATATGTACAAAAATTAGTCAATATTATCAAAAATTTTTAAAACTTTGTAATATTTTCGTAATAAATATGTAATCTAAGAACGCAATTTTATTTCGTTTGTTTCTTTTTTAAATTTAAAATGTAAGGTTCACATGACGACGTGTAAAAATGTTCCGAAGATTATAACTAGCACATGCGTGTTCAATGTTGCCAAATGTATGTTTCTTTCAAATTCATTCTGAAGACAAAGGAAGCCTGATACATCGTTTCAGGATTAGGACTTTTAACTCAAAATTTGACCAAGAATGTCGCCACGTGTAGTGGGTCCGCCAATTTATACACACCTTGTATATTAGTATGTGTTTGTTGTTCCGTAAACGTAAATCCAAATGACATTTGATAATGTTAATCACATTTGTTATTTATTTGTATGTATGAAACTGTCAAAATATACGACTTCCTAGGTTAAGTAGTAAATTTTAATTTACGACATAACGGGTGTTCAGAAACATTCGAAGTCAAGTGGGCTCTGAACAAAAAATCGTATATCTTTACTTAAGTATCTGATTTGTAATAATTATTAAATGTCAACTGTTGTCTGTCAAAAATCAATCTATCTCAGACATGAATTCATATTTTCAAGGACTACTTTGACTACGAATGTTTCTGAACACCCGTTACTTCAAAATGTTCTCAGTAAATCACATGCTACTATACTCTATTTTTAAAGTAGAGAGACGAATTTCTGAACAGACCACTTTGACAGTGAAATCTCATTGGTTGAAAGCAATTTGGCCTTGCTTTCAACCAATGAGATTTCACTGTCAAAGTGGTCTGTTCAGAAATTCGTCTCTCTACTTTAAAAATAGAGTATAGATTGACTTTTCAAATGAACTTCCGTTAAGTATGTATAGCAATCGACAATTAAGTTGGCGCGAGGAGGGGGTGCCCAGAAGCCATTTTTAAAAAGTCCGCCCCCACTACTCAAGTAATTGTCAGAATACATTTGTCATTGACGTTTGACGGAACATAATGTCTTTGCTAGGGGATCATAAGTGATACACGTTGAGAGGTTAGAATTATCTGACATTTGATGTAAAACCAAATATAAATCTCCCCACTACTTCTAATCCTGCGCGAACTTACCCCGCCTCGCGCCAACTTAATTGGCGTTTGCTATATATATAAACCCAAATAAACCAAACTACACAAATATCTCCAAACACAAACACAGGCAAAAACAAAACAAAGTGCAATGAAATAAAATCTAGTAAACAAAATGGCGATAGAATCTCAAATTTTCTATAAGCAAATGAAATTTATATTGCCAATTTATAATTGTCAAAAAAATTAAAATTATTGTGCAACACTGTTAGATGGCAGAAGAAAACGTACAATTTTGTGTATTTAATTTTCCCCCATGATACTGACAAAAAACTTACAAAATTTAATTCATGTCAAAATCGGCGTAAGACATGTCCCGTTTTTTTGGCGCAGACAGTATGACTGTACTTAACAGGAGAAAATCTAACTATAATAACCGTAAATGGCTGTACTATTAACTGCTTAAATTTTGATATTGCACTTAAAAAACACAAAAACAAAGCAATTTTGGCATCTACATTTAACAAATGGAATTAAATCTTTCTTTTTCTACATAGTCTTATTCATTTGAAAATTTTAAAAATGTTTCGAAAATTTCAAATTTAATTTACTTTCTATTAAAAATAAGTCTTAAAAGCAAACTCATTTTAACTCATTATGCAAATATCGATTTCAATAACAATTCATGTCAAATTACGTTAAAAATATATTTCTTTAATTACTTACTATGTAGAACTAAGCTTAGAACTTATTTTCTGCAAGCCAGAGTCGATCCGACCCTAATGCCCCGCGTGCTAGGCATACGGGCAGCAAGCCGAAAGACCATGACAGCCGCCCGGTTACATAAAAATGGTCTTCATGGTTTCCTACCTTTTGTCATTTCTGCACTATTAAAGATGTACAGCTGCGAGCTATAAATTTTGGTTGTCAATATCATTGTAAAATTTGAGGAAATTGTCACTATGTAGATTTTTGGTCTGGTTGATTATATCCATTGTCAATAAAATATCAATATAAATTTGCAGCTGTCAAAGTCTTATTTTTTCATTTTATTTTAATATGGTCTCAATATCCTATTTTAACAAAGTAAGAATTATTTCCTTAATAGAAACTGGACTCCTCTGAAGCTACGATAGCATCTCGTCTAGGACTTTCAAAAAGATCCGTAAATTTTATTAACATGTGACCGATTAAATTATAGGTTATTACCATTACGACCATTTCACAATACAGCAACTTACATTTTGTCAAAGAATGACATTGACGACCAAAATTTATTGCTCGCAGCTGTATGTATTGTACTTGTCTATACGTAATAAACATATTTGGCGAAATAAAGCTAACACACATATACAGTATTAGTAAAAACTATGTAACCCCCAAAGTATCTCCGCAACGGTTCATCCTTTTTAAATAAAATTGAGTATACCTTTGTAGATTCAAGGATTCTAAAAATAATATCATATTTGCTGTGTCACTTCCAGTTATACCGGAAATAGACATCCAATTTGTTATTTTAAAAATGGAGGACCCGTATATTTCTACATTTTTGAATGCCTTGTTCTGGATTCAATAAACCTCCACATTGACTATGGAGATCAAAAACATTACTTCCTGGAAATCAGTTTCATTGGTAACAACTTAAGCCATGAATGAATTGGTAAAATAGCTAATTTCCAAAAAATAAGTCCTTTAAACTCGGGATTTTAATAATTTATTTATTTTAACAAAAAAAAAAAACAATGATTTGCTGACTAGATTAAATGTTTAAAATTTTGCCCTTCTACTAACTGACAATATCCTAAACAGTCTACTTTCATGCAAATAATTTTGTAAAACCTTTGTCCAACTAACCAAATATGACCCATGAAGCAGCACTATATATGTTGTGTACATTCCCAGGAAGAATTTTAGCGCGCTAGATTTAATATATAATATTCAACTGAACTTTGGTGACACTCTTCAAAAAAAAAACATGACCTTGTATCTCTTCCAGAAAGTCATATAAGCAAGTATATGGAATTAGATCTTTATCTGGGTTCAGTGGCGGCTCGTGCTAAAAATTTTAAGGTGTTCTGCAAGTTTTACAAAAAAATTTACCTTGCACGGGCAGTAAGAGGTTGTCTCCCATCGATCTTATCGTGCTTTCTTCGCCTTCCGCACTGAAGTAATGTATTTCTGGAACGATTGTCAATTGTCACACAAAAAAATAAGAGTCACTAAGCACTACTTTACTAACAAATTATTTCTTATAAATTAAATCTATTCTACGTTCTTTTCGATTTGCAAATTTTGTTATCACTATGTCATTAAAATTGTCTATTTCGGAGATAAACTTTTTTTTTGATAGATAGCATGGAAAGAGATGTTAAACGATCTTCGGTCATTGAATTTCTGAGAAACGTCTTAATTCGATTTAGTGTTGAAAAGCATCGTTCGGCCTCTGATGTTGTCATGGGAGTTGTTATTACAATTTCTAATAATTTTCTAGTCTCCTTCAACGTATCTCCCAGATTGTTTTTTATTAAAAATTTTAGAAGAGGTAGTGCGCCTTTTAAAGATCTACAATCAGTTCTTGAGTAAATAACAGACAATTCAGTTCGTAATCTTTCTTTATCAAGGGTGGGATAATAGGAGCATGCGGAAGTGAGTTTGTCCTCAGGAAATTTACTGCAACACTCTCCAAAGCATTCCGAAAAAAAAAGTGATGCCACTACTGGATGCTCTTTAAAATGAAATCGATCTTTTGCACAATTTAGAATAACATCACACACCTCTAAAGCCGAAATTCGATGATTAAATCTGCTGTTATTTGGACGTTTGCGTTTTTCTGGTGGTGGCCCATCGCTTATTAAATCTGTTTAGTCCATTTACTAATTTAACATAACTTATAAACAATGTAACCCGCTATTTTAATAATGTTCCTGTCACTTGGCTTTTGACACATTGTCGAAATTACTTCAAAAACGTCATCTTTCAAATATCTCAGTGTTATTTAAATTCTTTTAATAAAATTTGTATCGTATATGTTGTTTTTTCTTCGATCCTACCTTGATTAAATACAATAGTGAGTGTATTCTCTTAAATATTTAATCTTCCTTTCTTGTGATCCTTAATTTTTGGATTTTATATCACTTTATGTTTAACTTCTTTCTATAACAGCTTCTCTGTGCCTGTTTCCTATTACTTTTCATTCTCATTGAACTTGTTATTAAATTCCTTCTGCCAATACTATTCTTATTCCAGTTACAATTTTTCGATTGTCAATTTATTACAAACAAAATGAATATGGCCATCGCTATACTACTACATTATATTATAACATTATTTTCTTTAGATTGACATTTTTAAATTCGTTATATCTTTTGAATGGAATGTCCGATTTTAATAATTTAAAAAGTATTTTACTGGTATTGAAATGGTCTTTAATAAAATATCATTTAATAGGATAAGAAATAATACAGAGGTATGGATAATATGGTTTGATTATTGTCGGCACTTTTATTAACTTTTAAAATGTAAAAAAGTAGTTAAAGTGGCATAACTACAGTAGTTGGACATATGGTTTCGCGGACTTATTTGTAGATATTAATTCGTTCTATAATACTGTAGAACATTTTTTTGTTCTATCAACAATAGTTTCCGCAGCGTACGCGATGACAGATTTTTTGTGACTAATTTTTCACACCTTGGGTTACATTAATGCATTTTTATTGGGGATATCTTTTTTTTTTGAAAATGTAATATAGCCTATGTCACTCAGTGAAAATGCAGCTTTCTAATGGTGAAAGAATTTTTGAAATCGGTCCAGTAGTTTTTGTGTGAAAGCATTACAAACATACATACAAAAACACAAATGTTTCCTCTTTATAATATTAGTTTAGATACCGAATCATATCGCCCTCGGCGCTGGTGTAAATGCAGCGAACATGCCTGGTAAAATCACGCAGTGGTTTAAGACAGCCGCGGGGGTAGCGGGGTGCGCGCGGGTGTTTGAAAGAGCTCTGAGCGCACGTACGTGTGGACCAGATAAGGAACAAGTGAGCGATCGCGCGAATTAGGTTGGTTATTCCACTGGTCGCCTATTGTATATTATTTGATAATATACTATAGGTAGTATAGGTATATAACCGGCGTTAAGTGTTGGAATTTCGGAAGCGAATATCTCGGCTTCTACTGATCGGATTTTGATGATTGAGGTGTCAAATTGTAGGGTTTGATGTCCTCTACAGGATGATGTAGAAAAATATGCAAATTTTTTGATATACAGGGGGAGAATTTTCACAACAATATGTTACGCTTTTATAAACATCAGAAATGTCGGAAAAATTATGTAAAAGAAAACTAGTTATAACTAATACAGGTTCGCCCGCCCAATTTTTTGGGAGCTCTGCAGCACTGCAGCGCTTATGCGCCAGCCGCCACTGTCTGGGTTGTAAACGCTATTTTGATTTTTTAGTAATCCAAATACTTTCATGCAATTAATTTTATATACACCAGATTTCCGTTTCTTAACTTTATCTTTCGCGTTTCCTAGTAGATTTGATTGAATTTCTGGTTCAAAATCAACTTGGTAAAATCAAATATCTCTTATTATATTTAGATTGGACAGATTTATAGTTCTACATAAACATATTAAATACATTAACTTGATAACAATGCAAGAGTAGTAAATCCAGATTGGCCTCCGAAATATCAGAAGTCTGTTTTGGAATAATTATATTCAAAAGTAAACTCTAGGAGCCACTACGATTGAACAATGGCTGGACAAAAGCAATACACAAAAACGATAAAAATTAAGGCAAGAAGTAATTATCTACTATTATTTAAATAAAAATGCGAATTTGTCACTATTAATATACCACTCAATACGTTTGATGAAGTACACAAAACTTTTTCATACTCAATATATGTATAATTCCCACCAACTTTGGTGGCAGCAAAGTAATAGAGTTATGTGACAGATATCAGTTCTTTATGTACAAAAGTTATGTGAATAAACAACTACATGTGATTTAATTTTAGAAACGTCAGATTGTAGTTATTCGACAATGCTGAGCTATATTTTTATTTTAATGACCTTTGTTATTAAAGGGATGCAGTAGTTTAAAAGTAAGTTAATATAATGGGTGACTCAGAATGAAATTCGATCTTGTTTGATGTATCTAGGGGAAACTGTCAGTGTCAGATTATTTTTACTAATACCATTCGAATTATCGTCTTGTGGAATTTTTTCCCAATGAAAGACTTTAGTGGAGAACAGCGTCCTTTTTGTGTAAAAGCATTCTACGAAAATGCTCATTCTTACGTGCAAGTCCCAAGAGCGTTTTGAAATCACTACAATTTGTGGTAATGCTCATCACGGTCCATCTGCTAATTTAATTAAGCAATGGATACGCAAATAACAAGTGGTTCTACAGTTTGTTCTAAGCCCCGTGGCCGCAGAAAATCTGTTTGAACTGAAATCAACATCGAAGCTGTAAGTGCTGCTGTACGCTAAAATCCACTTCGTTGGATAAGAAAACATGCGTGTGCTTTACATTTAAACTGGTTTAGTGTTCAAAAAATTTTGAAAAAGGATTTACATTACCATCCTTAGAAGATCCAATTGGTTCAAGCTTTGAAGAATGATGATCACCGTAGCCGTCTTAATTTTGCTAATTTGATGCAGGAGTTATGATTTTGATAATATTCTTTTTAGTAACGAAGCACATTTTGACTTAGACGGGTAAGTGAACAGAATTGTCGGTACTGATCTGCGACAAACCTAAAGGCCAGTTCCCACTTGTGCATTTTGATGCAGCATCAAAATGCTGCATTTTTGCGTTCACACTATGCATTTCCACCAATTGCATGCAACAGAAATGCATGCATTTTTTACTGCACGGCTTTAGAACATGTTCTAAATTCGTGCAATAAGTTGCATGCAATTCTAGTGAAAGCTAGGGAATACTGCGTTACCAATATATAATTTTACATTGGTATCATGTGTTTGGACAGTTTCATTTTTAATATTGAAAATATATCACTTCACTTTTGTTGTTGTATGGTAAGTGTTAACATGTGATAGTAATAGACAAATATTTTTAATATTTCAATTTTATAACTTTTACAGGTTCATTTTCGTAATATTACAAATCGTTACTATCTGTCAAGTAATTTTGTGATTGCCTAAAAATTAAATCCCTAGGTATTTTTTTCGGTTTTATTTTACTGCACATGGAATTGCATAGATGTGAATATACTTGCAATTTTTGATGCATAAGAAGTCATGCATTAAAAAATGCATACTTTTCATGCATCAAAAAATGCACAAGTGGGAACTGGCCTTAAGAGAAAAAAACATGCAGTCGCTTTGCACACTCCAAAAGTAACTGAACTGAAGTAACTGTATGGGCAGCAATGTCTTCCAGAGGCATTATTTGTCCGTATTTTTTTGAGAATAATCAAGGACAATCAATCACAATAAATATCCAACGATATTCTTTCGATGATCCGCAATTTTGTAGGGCCAGCATTTGAAGAATTTGATAATCGCACATGGTTCCAACAAGATGGTTTTTCCCTGAAAAATTAATTCCGCGTAGAGGTGACATTGACTTGCCTGCAAGCAGCTACGGCGAATGTAAATGAAAGATCGAATATGCAAACTACCGTCATCTCTGTAGCACTGTTTCAACACGTTACTTTAAATGCACGACATCGTTTAGATGAGTGCATAAGACATCAACAGCAACATTTAGACGACATTATTATTAAGGTTTAATTTCCATTTGTTAGTAATTATATTTCTAGGTTCAATTTATTAAAACGTTCAAAAACCAATGAACTATTTTATTGTTAAGATCGAATTTCATTCTGAGTCACCCTTTACCAGTATTGAAATAACTTTACTCTTACTAAAAGGTGAGGGAATTGCGCCAAATATTAATATTAGTAATAAATTACAAAGCATTTTCAAGTATACAATTTTTCTTCAAGATCATGTCTGTTAACTTATTTTATATATTTTCGTAAAATTTAGAAAACAAGCGGTTAATATAACGAGCCATCGAAAAAATTCATAATTGGAGTAGACTGTGAAATTGGGTTGGTACTTTAACCACTTCCACATAATGACACATTACTTGATGCTTGACAGTTTTCATTGTAAAAAAAAGATTATGGCATTGAAATGATACTACAACAAAAAAGAAAACAAATAATTTATTTAATATCGAAATCATAATCAAAATTTACATATAACTACAGAAGTTGTTGAAAATGTTGTCCATTTACATATAAATACAAACAATTTTCTTAATAAGAGTTTTGAAAAATTTGACACAAACTTATAGTTTCGATGTCGAATAATAAATGTCATTATGTGGAAGTGCCATTTCAACCCAATTTCACAGTCTACTCCAATTATGAATTTTTTCGATGGCTCGTTACAATATGTCATAGCGATAAACTCGCATTATCTCGTCATCTATTTATAAAAAAATACATTAATCAAATACAACAATACAATTATATATTACTTTAACAGAATCTGCCGGATGATAAAAATAAGCTGTAAATTAGTTTTGTAAATGATAATTCAAAATTCTCATCTAGTGGAGAAATACAGCGATACTATTACCAGTGCTTTATAACAGTACAAGGAATTCTATGTTAAAAAATAAAACACATGTTCTATAAATCACTTTATTTATTACCGTCTTGATTTTCCTCTTTTTAAATTCGCTTCGATTTGTTTAACATTTCTTTGGGTTTCTTTTTTAACATTCATTACTTGATCTTCTATTTCATCATTCTTAAAGTTCACTTTTGCTTCCTGTTCCTCATCAAATAACGTGCTTACTTCCAATAGTTTTCCTTGCTTCGAAGAAGGCATGGCAACTTTTTTTTTATTATCAAACAAAAACAATATTCCCCAATCCGAAGTCTTAACATCTTGTGATTCAAGAAACCATGCAGCATTTCTCATTTCCATTTTCAATTTTTCTACTTCCTCTAAACTAACGTTTTTACTTACATTTAAGCCTCTTTCTAAAGGATTCACTATATATAAAGGGCTATGATCTGGCTTTGTTAGTGAAGATTCACCATTTAAACAGATGGCTTTAAAAGAATAATCAAAGTGTGAGTAATATTCAAAAAACTGTTCCAAAAGAGATTGTAGACTGTATGTATTTGATGTTTTGAAATTTAATTTATTAAGGTCTCTTATAAACGTACAATTTATACCATCTTCTGTAATGAATGTATCTTCTGGTCCTAAAATATGTTTATTACAGAATATAGTACAGAATAACAAAAATATCTTAATTAAAATTGTACGAAGATGATTACAACTGACATTTTCAAATTTAATTTAATTATTTATTATATTTATCAATTTACTGGTTCGTGCCATAAGCAATTCATATATAAATACACACACAAATATATATAACGAGCCTGAATTTAGAGGTAAGACCCACGTAGCTATTGTAATATTGATTCATATACGGTTATATTTTTGCAGCATGTAATTACGATTATTCTGCACAAAAAGTTTTGATAAACGACCAATGGTGATACATACTTTGCAGTAAACACAAGCTGGCAAAAAAATCAAGTAAATGTCAGACCAATAATAATAATATACTTTAATACCCAACAGACTAGGCCCAATTACAAGGTACATTATGTATACATAACATTACAGTGCAATTACAAATAAACTGTGGACGTAAACAATGCTGTCTATCCGGCGAGCCATTTTTAACCAAACAGATCATCCAGCATTCTGTTGGCCACGTTGGAGAGAATATAGGTAGGAGTCCGTTTCAAGATGTTCGTCTTCGCGAAGGGATCTATACAGTAAAAATCTCTTCCCTATAGTCACTTATAGAAACGTGTATTACGTATGTGTGCGTTCGAGATGCGAGGAGTGGGGGACGCACGTGGCATACATATGGATGTAAGCACAAGCACATACATACATAGTATAAACGTCGATGGATGTGGAACTAGCGGCAATAATAGGGACTTTATGTAATAATTAACACAAATAAGTGTGGACTTTTTGGAAGATTTTAATATTTTTAACGTTTAAAACAATGTCAGATATACCTATAACAATAACAATAAGTAAAGCGGTAAATCATAATAACTTCTATTTTCTATAGGTACATAATAAATAAAACCTTCGTATGTTTTAACGGATTTAAACAGCCATATTTTTCAAAATTTTTAATTATGTGTCTTATCGTTTCAAACGCAATGGTACGTTGAAAGTTAATTTGAAATACCCGTGCAATTTCTCTTATGCTGCGACCAAGATGATACTGTTTTACGACAATTTTTTTTTGTTCAAGGGTAAAAATATCCATCGTGAATACCGACACAAGTTAGCTTATACGTAATCAATAGCCATAAATTTAATAAAACCAAGAAAACAAATACTGGAACTTTGATAGAATAAATAAACGTAAGATAATAAAGATAACGTAAGATAATAAACTCGTCTCCGCGCCCCCCAACCCTACTTCTCATCCCTACTTCTCACTTCAGGAACACACACATACGTAATACACGTATGTATGCATATTCTACTGACTATAGGGAAGAGATTTGTACTGTATATGTAGCGCCATACCTGAAGTTCATACGAGAAACCAAAAACGGCATGCGCTCCAATATGATTTTGATCAGTTAAGTTAAGAATTTCGTACAATATTCTAGCTTCTAACACTCAGAGATGACATGCCATAGCGTAAAAGCAAATTATCCTGGGACGCACCTCGTTCTGGGTAAATACCATCAATCTTGAATGTGAGGAACTTCAAAAACTTACGGTGAACACTGTCCAAAGGAATAGAATAGCAAGCATAGACGGGATACCAAATTAATGAGGCGTATTCCATTTTGCTCAAAACATAAGCGTGGTACAATAATTTAAGCAAAGTGATATCTTTAAAGTATTTTGACACATCCATAATAAATCCCAGAGTTTTGTAGACATTGGAACAAATATGGATTACGAGGGTGGTCTGAAAACTAAGGTAAGTAGTTCAAAAGAAGATACTTTATTCCAGTTTTTTATTTATTTTTCGACATAGTCTTCTTCTAATTCGATGCACTTGTTCCAACGATGTTCAAGTCGTTTAATGCCTTCACTATAATAGGTCGAATCAAACATCGCAAAATAATCTGCTGCAATCACTTCCTCATTAGATGAAAATCGCATTCCACCTAGCCATGCTTTCTAGTTAGAAAACAAGAAAAAGTCAGATGGAGCTAAATCTGGACTGTAAGATGCATGACGAAATGCGAATAATTTTGTGACGACAATGTTCGATGCATTGTCATGATGAAACAAAACTTTCTTTTGTGCCAAATCTTTTTCCTTTAATTTTTCACTCAGCTGGTCCAATAACGACGCATAGTACTCGCCCGTAATTGTTTTGCTCTTTTGCAGATAATCTATAAAGACAACACTACGAACATCCCAAAATACGGTGGCCATAACCTTGGTAGCTGATGGAACCACTTTTGCTTTCTTCGGTGCACTGCAACCGGCTTCTACCCATTGTTTGGATTGAACTTTTGTTTCGGGGGTATAGTGGTGTATCCACGTTTCGTCAACGGTAATATATCGGCGCAAAAAATTCGGAGAGATTAATCTTAAAAACAGTACTCAGAAGTTATTACGCGCATTCGTTTCTACTCCACACTTAGCAGACCCACCCTGCTGAGAGTTTTCTCATACACAAGTGTTCATGGACGATATGACCAACACATTCTTTAGATATACCTATAGTGTTTGCTTTCTCACGCACCTTTAAATCAACGATTATTTAAAACAAGATCATGAACTTTGATCAGTTCGTCAGTGGTAGCCTCTTTCGGACGTCCTGCTCTTGGTTTATCTTCGGTGCTCCTACGCCACGTTTAAATTCGATCACTCAGAAACAAACTCTCTTATCCAATTCTTTTTAAATTTCTATGTTTTTTTTCCCGGCGATATGGAAGTGTTTAATCACAGCACAAAATTCTCTTTTGTCCATATTTACAAAACGACGTAACACGTTTACTTTAAACAACTGTAAGAAACAACGAATGCAACGTTTTTTTGCTCAAACTTTTACAGCTGTCTTCTAATATATGATAGATTTGACAGATGACACGCATACGTATATTATCACGCCATCTCTGTGTTAGTTACCTCAATTATCAGAGCTCCCTCGTATATGGGATCTAAACATAAGATTAGAGTCAAATAAGACTCCAAGATCCTTTATTTCAGTCTTACTGGATAATATATTGTTTAATACAAAACGAGGACTCGTGAGGCACAGCAGATCGAGTATAAGTGACCACACAGCATTTGTCAATATTTAATTTATGTTTAAAACGGTCACACCATGCAACTAATATGTCCAGATTCTGCTGACGTTTAACGATATCGTCAACTGTGGAAATCTCAGAATATATTTTTATATCATCTGCATAGGCGAGAATGGGACACTTTACTTGGAAAAGGAAATCATTCATAAACAAAACAAATAGCAAAGGATGCAAATTTAATCCGTGAGGAATGCCAGATAGAAGAACGAAATCATTGGAGCAGAATCCATTTGTAGGTCACGTAGCATTTTCTTTAAAATAGATAACACCGAAGAAGACTGATAGAAGTTGGAACGAGACCAAAAGATCCCAACTTATGAAGTAAAATATCATGATCAATTACAATGTCTTGGATAGGTCACTATAAATTAGATCAACCTGACCTCAGCCATCCAAAGCCTCACCGATGGACTGAACAAATTGGTGACAGTAGACCTACCCGTGACAAAACCATGCTAGTTCGGTGAGATGAGAGCGCGTGCCACTAAAGATTCTGGAGTATAATACCTTCTCATACAGTTTGGCGAAGTTTGATATAATAGAGATCGGTCTATAATTATTAATCAACGCACAATCTCCTTTCTTATGCAAGGCAATAATTCTTGTGTTCTTCAACCGATCAGGAAAGATATTTGTTGTTATAGATAGATTAATAAGTAGTTTCAGAGGATGAGCCAGGACAAATCTATAGTCACGTATCAAAAAGCTCGGTAAGGAATCATCTCCAGCGGTGTATTTGTTAGGAAAAAGGTAGGGAACAGTAGTCCGATCCATTACAAGTGAAACCCGACAATGAGGTAGACACAGTAGAAAACGTATTCACGAAGGCATCTGCAATAGTATTTGGATATGAAAAAGCATTACCATTAGTCATGAAATGAATTAGGTATCCTACTGCAGCGCTGTGTATTGCGAAGAAAACCACAGATTAGAATGGGTTATTTTGATTGAATGCTCCATTGCAGAAAGGTACGATGTATAATTGTCCTGAATTTTTATCTTTGCTATAGTACGAAGACGTTTGAATCCATTGTAGGAGTCAACATTTCGAGCTTTGATGCACTTTTTGTTATAGTTCTCATTTTTGAGAATAGAGGTTATTTCAGATGAAAACTAAGGTGGGTAAGAAGATCCAGATTTCACCTTACGAGGCACATATAGATTCAATACAGAGTATAATGTATTGGAAAAAGCATCAAGGGCTAAGTTGACGTCAGAATGATGTGTCAGAAAGGCCCAAACAATATTCATTAAATTACTGTATCAAGAAATGTAATTTGCTTTATGGAAATTATATGTGTAACTAATGACTATTAGAAGTTGTTTACGTGAAAATAAAATTTCTTACCGCAGCAAAATCAAATAATTATTATCGGACCGCCATCGAGAGCACGTCCTATCTAGATGAACAACATCCTTGACAGAAGTTGATCAGACGTTGTGTTCAGGGATGAAGTGTGTTTCTATGTATGGTTACCGACAAAAAGAGTCTGATTTACACATGTATGAATCGTTCGGACGCACTGTAAAATACTCACTGAAGGTCCATGTGTGAGGATGCTTCAATATGTGTGGTTCTGGATTTTATAAATTTTTACAGAAAATTTGAAGCCGCCCCGATTGCAGGAATTGTGCCAAAAAGGCCTTATTATACCATCTGTGAGAAAATATTATGGTAAACACAACTATATCACTACGATGGATGGCGCTCTCGAAAACCAGATGCGTACGTTAGAAAATGTGCGGGCAATTATGAAATAAAACCTTCGTACAAAACATCATACTTTGAGATAACTCACATTAAATCTGCGCAAAATATGGTAGTCACTCTCCACTTTATATGCTGAAAAATTAGTAGAAAAAAGCATGATCAATTTCTGTAAAGCGGTTATTGAAAACGATGGAAATACGACACCATATTAAATATATCGCGTATTAGAAAAGTTGTACATAGTGGCACTGCGGAGGGGAAAGTATGCAATTCCTGTTGTAGCCGTGATGTGGAACCTTGAACATCTGAACGTCGTACGTTTGTCTTACGACGCTTTTACGCAAACGATGAATCAATTAATCAGACCAAACGAGACTTTCGTTTACATTTTAACGTTGCGCGGCATGGTGCGGTCCCTGATCCCAAACACAATATTGCGTTGGATACACAATGTGAACACGACAGGATCATTGTTGAGAAACCCCTAGGACCGGCAAGCACAGTTATTACTCCGGAGAATGTGGAGCGAGTACGGATTGCAATGGTGCAGAGCCCTAGCTGTTCGATAAGGAAGCGGGCAGCAGCTCTGACTTCGCCCATCCAGTGAAAAAAAATTTGATTACGGATCTTAAATGTCATCCATACAAGCTTGTAGTGTGTCATCAATTGAATCATGTAGATAAGAGACAGCGTGTAGACTTTTATTACAGAATTATGGAAATTTTTAATCAAAACGACGAAGCCGTTATCATTATGAGCGATGAGGCTCATTCTCATTTGAGCGGTGCCGTAAACAAACAGAACTTTCGATTTTGGTCTCCAGAAAATCCACAAATCGTGAGTGAGAAACCTCTACACAGCTTGCGTGTGACTGTGTGGTGTGTAGTTAGTGAAGTAGAGGTCATTGGTCCTTATTTTTTTGAGGACGACTATGGTAATGCAGTTACGGTTAATGCACAATGGTACGTGGAAATGTTGGAAGATTATTTATTGACTGAACGCGTCGTCGCCGCCTTGTGATACGTAATGTATGGTTTCAGCAAGATGGGGCAACAGCCCATACTGCTCGAATTTCTATGGACATTCTTAGACGAACATTTCCTGGAAGAGTAATATCTCGTTTTGCTGATGTCACCTGGCCCTCCCGTTCGCCGGACCTTACCATTCTAGATTTTTTTCTGTGGGAACATTTGAAATCTCGAGCTTACATTAACAAGCCGCGCACTATACCGAAACTTAGTTAGTCCATTCGCCAAGAAATCAACGGCATTCCTAGAAAACTGTTGTGTTCAAGCAAAAAGAGGCCATCTTACAGATGTAATTTTCAAATATTAGTTTCTTGTGAAGATTTTGTGTGTTCAAATTTCATACCTTAGGCAATATATTGCTAATAATAAAAAAAAACTTCGTTCATAATTGCCTGAGTACTTGTTATTCAAAAAACATGCGTTTTCCGGTAATCAGCCTGTATTATTGTTCATAATACAATTTTTTATTCAATGATTGAATACAACCAAAGCATTTATTGGTTACGTTAGATCAGGCCAACTTAATACATACTTTTATCATAAAGAATTACGTGTTACATATATGTATTTATTTTTACAAATCTTAATGTTCTTAAAGCACAATATTTATTGAAAATATATATTATTTTGCTCCGTTGATGCCTGCCACAGTAACAGGCAAAACGTCAGCGTCTACAAAACCAATACAGCAAAGCCCTACAGAAGACACTTCAGACAACAGCCATGAAAGCCTGACTATTCATATATTATTTTCATTTATTACTTTAAAACGTTTAACTTGATACTATATATTTTTTTAAATTTATTATTTTTACTTATATTTTTGTTACATAAAAATTTGCATTTTCTGAAATTTAACATTTTCATCAAATAAATATTATAATTACCTGAAGATTTTATCAGTAAATTTAAACCAGGAAGTATTGGGGGTCCGTGAAGGGGGTTTTGTAGAAATGCGAGAACCATTAACGTAAGTGAAAAATTGGTTATCCATCTGCCAGGATAAAAACTCGTTAAACCTACTTCACGTGCCCATTTTCTTACAGTAAATACTAATGGACGTACTCTACTATCAATTTCTCCCATAATATAGAGTAAATCAGACATATGCACACCTGACCTATAACATAAAAAATACTTTTCATAAAATCCACGCTAAATAATGTTATACAATTACATGCTTCATTATTTCTTTGAAGGCTCGAGGAATGTATAAAACAATTAGTGTAAATTTATTAAATGTTAATCTATATAACTGTAATTTAATATTACAATGTTTCAAAACTTGTACGATATAGAGCAGAGGTCTTCAAACTTTTTTGTATCGCAGACCACTTGCCATGTTTTATAGTGCTACCCACTTTGAAAGATTTTAATTTGTAACTATTGTGTGAAAAATATTAAAAAAAAGTTTTATACATTTATTAATAGAATTCAATCGACTCCTGGGAGTCGATTGAAGTGGTCTACATCGACCCCTGAGGGTCGATATAGATTACTTTGAGAATCTACGATATAAGGTATTGCAGCAAATTATAAAAGTTCCTTCCAGGTTCGGTCGCTAATAAGATCTAGAATTCAACTGAGTATGTCCTGCAGCGTGGTGGGCTCGGTCCGTGTGCCTATTTTGGAATTTTAATCTGTTGTGGTTAAGTACTGCAATTATTTGTCAATCAGTCAAGATGGTTTTCCTGTATGTAATAAACGCCAACCATGGCTCTATTTATTAAATATTATAGATCTCATCTATTTTTATCCCTTCTTTCAACATTTTATTGGTTCGGTTTTCATTCTTTGCGAATGTCCGGGTATTACTAAAAGTTGTTAGTATGCCACGTCAGGAGATTGTGTTATACTTAATACATTTGTTCTTTCTTAGCGAATGTGTTCGTTTGTTCTTCTCTTCTAATCTCTTTTCTCCTAGACATAAGACTGGTTGTACCTCAAGTATGGTAACACATATATTGTAATAGCCACTTTGACAATTTACTGAACTTTAGAAGGAACTATGAATTTTTTGAGGAAAATTTAAACTTCTTGTAATTAAAGTTTAAAAAGTTGGATTTTGCTTAGTCTAGTTACAATCAAAAAGTGATCACTTTCCAAGATGTTGGCCAATATTCAAAAGTAACAATTGCGTGTGATTTTACTAGAGCAAAAAACAAAATTAATCGTTCTTTTAGTAGAATTAGGAGAAACTAATAAAGTTGTTTTAACATTATTATCATCACACGCATTATACGCAAAATTATACATTTTCTATTTAGGGGAAGGTGCTGTACCTTGAACAGGTTTGTACCTTGAGCCACTTCCATTTTTGTCATAAAACGTAGTTAGAAACCTACGCAAACTAATGTGGAGTGACGCTGTTCGTCAAAAGGTGGCGCCATAAGTTCATATAATACAGTTTGGTGGCATGGTCATTGTGAATGGTTAATGAAAGTTTGTCGAGGACTAAAAGTAAAAATATCACTGGTAAGTTGGCACTTAATATTGTCTATTTTACTTTTTCAGTGACTTTTTCGAATATTCTGTGTTACATTATAATAAACTGTCGTTGAAGTCCAATCATTAGATGACATGATTATCTAACCTAAAAATTGTTGTTAATATTTATATTTCTACATGCTGGATGTTGTACCTTGAACCACAACTTAATGCTGTACCTTGGGCCGGCTTAAGGTACAATTTTTAATATAAAAATCGTAGCAATTATTTTTAAAAGTAGACTAATATTGTAAAATAGTTTCAGAAAAATGCCTCGCAGTAAAATAGGAGTTAAGAGACCACCTATTAATAAAAATGCGTTTGGAGCTGCAGTTAGAGATGTTCTGCGTAATAATATATCAGTTAGGCAAGCGGTCAAGGACCATAACATCTCCAGAGCTACACTAATGCGACATATTAAAAAATTTAATAATTCTAGTGAAGAGATATTTGAATACAGTGTCTCTTACGACATTCATAGAGTTTTTTCCAAAGACGAAGAACTACAGCTCGTTACCTATCTACAAAAAGCTGCTCGGTTACATTATGGCTTAACCTTGCCTGAGCTTAGAACATTGGCATATCAATATGCCAAATCAAATAACAAAAAGTACCCAGACACATGGGATAAAAATAAACAGGCTGGAAAATCGTCGTTGAGAGGATTTCGCAAAAGATATAGCAACAATTACCTTTGCGTAAACCGGAAGCTACGAGTCTTGCGAGGTCTACGGGCTTTAATAAAATAACTAGCCAAGTTTTTTGAAAATTATAAGAACGTTTTAAAAAGACGACTATTCCCCGAAGCCAGTATATGGAATTGTGATGAAACGGGAATCACTACAGTTTATAACCCACCCAAGGTGCTTGCTACAAAAGGAGTAAAACA
This sequence comes from Melolontha melolontha, assembly GCA_935421215.2. Classification (NCBI taxonomy): domain Eukaryota; kingdom Metazoa; phylum Arthropoda; class Insecta; order Coleoptera; family Scarabaeidae; genus Melolontha; species Melolontha melolontha. Next base: position 141,065,155 of record OW285236.1, read on the forward strand.
AATTGGTAGCATGACCTCGGGAGAACGAGGAGTAAATGTAACAATGATTGCTGCAATAAATGCCACTGGAAACAGCGTACCCCCGATGCTCATATTCCCCCGAGTGAACTTTAAAGACCACATGATAAAAGGAGCGCCCCCAGGAGCAATTGGTGCGGCCGCACCTTCGGGTTGGTCAAACGAAGTTTTATTTTTAAAATTTTTGGAGCATTTTATCAGTCACGTTAAGCCAACTATTGAAGATAAGGTGATTCTAATACTGGATAACCACGAGAGTCACGTATCCATACCTGCTATTAAGAGATGCAAAGAAGTTGGAATAATTTTACTTACGTTTCATCCTCATACTAGTCACAAAATGCAACCGTTGGATAGAACAGTGTTCGGTCCGCTTAAAACGTACTATAATGCGGCTGTTAGTCAATGGATGGTAACTCCAGGTAATTGTGGAAAACCTTTAAGCATTTACGAGATTGCTGAAATGATGGGATATGCGTATCCGCTGAGTTTTACACCAAAAAATATAATCAATGGGTTTAAAGTATCAGGAATTGTGCCACTGAACGAGAATATATTCGACGACCATGAGTTCGCACCCTCAAATGTTACTGATCGTCCTCATGAAGACACCTTAGATGTGCCAAATATTAACCCTTCAACATCCGTATCAACCTGTGTTGAGGAGGTTCTTAGTAATTCAATAGAAACTGTAACGCCAGAAGTACTAAAACCATTTCCCAAATCTCAGACAAGAAAAACGTCAACAAGAGGTAAACCGAAAGGGAGATCTCGCATTTGGACTGATACTCCTGCGAAATATGAAAGTGTCGCTAAAGAGAATTTAGAGCCCGAAAATAAAAAAGAAGAATCGAAAAGAAGAAAAACAGTCGAATTTATTAAAAAAAAAGTATTTTCAGACGATCAGTCTGCCAAATCTGATTCTTCCGCTTCTGATTATTTATCAGAAGTTTCATCTAATTCAGATGACGACATTAGTTTATCGGATGAAATAGAAGCTCAGCAACTAGAAGAACAGTTGGAAAATGAAACTATTAACGAAGAAGATTTCATTCTAATCAGAATAGCCGGAAAAAAATATTTGAACTATTATGTGGGGAAAGTAGTTTCTAGAGAGAATGATGACTTCAATGTGGTATATTTAAAAAAACGACCATATTCAAACAAATTTATGCTTGAAGAATCTTCAACAGTTTATGCGGTATCGCCAGAAGATATAGTATTAAAGTTACCACCACCAATGACTCCTTTAGGATCAACTCGTCAACAGTCTTACTTAACATTTCCTGTAGATTTTCGTGGTTATAATGTTCAATAACAACCTAATGTAATCAAATAAATATTTTACTTTTATGTTAACTTGTTATTTTGTTTACCACACATTTTTATACTTCTCGGATCATAATCTTTAATTGTCCATGCGGTGGCTCAAGGTACATTACTCTGTGGCTGAAGGTACAACGTGATGCTGTGCCTTGAGCCGTTTTTTAAAATTTATTGAATTGTTTTTCGTTAAGTTGTACAAACGGTTTTAATGAAAATATTAAGACTAATATAAATAAATATACTCAGTAATTAGTATCTTGTAGAAAAAAAATTAAAAGTAATTTTAGTTACTCATTACAAGCAATTAAAAAAAAATTGGTATCAAGGTACAGCACTCTCCCCTACTACATAAAAACAAAGCATTAATTAAAGGTGACATTAAAGGTTTTTCCTTATTTTGTAAATGGCTGTAAATCAAGTTCTTTTTTCCTAAAAGATGTATGTATTATCATAAAAAACAGCTCTTTTGAATAAGAAAATATAGACATAATTGACCGAGCTAAGCTTAAGTTACTACAACTAGCAGATGAACTAGGCCTAGGCTCTGTGTTGTCATGTGTGTCTAAGATAGAATGGAAATGTTTTAAATGATCAGATAAGTTGCTGGAATTTCCACTAGCCTTGTATTCTACCCTATAAGTTATACATTTAGCTAGTTTTCTGTCATTTGAAACTTTAAAATATTTCCAAACAGCTGTTTTTTCTTTTTTTATTGGCTTGCTTAAAATATTTTATCTTAATCTTTTTATGCACTGAATTCTCATATTCTTATTCATCTTTATCCTTTGTGAGTGGCAGTGACAGACTTCTTGTATTCTTCATATGATAATAAATCTCTTGCAAATTAATGCTTCATTACACATTACACCCATAGATAAGAGATAGTACACTGTTTAAAACACTTTTAGATTACATACCATTTAATTTCCCACTACTGCTTCTTAAGATAAATTTCTCTATTTTACAAAACTACTTATTCATAAGATATCACAAGGTGTTATTTGTTTAACATATACATTATTTTATCGTGTTACTGAAATGCCCCCAATAGGTGGGTTTCGTTCGGTAATTCGTCTCTGACCGTTCTTAAACTATTATTCTTCTGGTACCAAATTATCATTGCTATGAAAAGGTAGCAATTTCGTCTTTATTAATGTTTTAAATAAATCATCTATTTTTCAATAAAATTTATATTAAATTAAATTAAATTAAGATCCATGTATTTGTATGAACAAAAATTCATAAATATTTGACATTAAATAGTATATTAAAAAACGAGTTTCACAAGGCACCATTTTGCCGCACGAGATCAGTTTAGAAAACGAGCCGCTTGCGGCGAGTTTTCTAAAGAGCGAGTGCGGCAAAAGGCCTTATGAAACGAGTTTTTTATACTATTTTTTCTATTTTGCGTTTTTTACATTAATAAATTGCTTAAATTGGAATTATTTAATTTGAAAGTTCAGAGTTTAATTTTTATATAAAGCATGCAGTTGGTCACATTGATACTTGACATTTTCAAATTTAAATCTTGCTATCCGCGAAGTATATTATATTACATATTATTTATTAATTTTCGTTAACATTACTTGATATTTCATTTAAAAATATAAACATGAGTGACATAGAAACATATATATGTTGTTGTCAATTGTATACAACATACGTTGTTTGTGTAAAATGCGAACATATATCATATCTGTCAAATGTACATCATATGACAGCAATGATATTTATTTCTGTATTCGAACAACGCCAACATTGAAAAATGAAAAAAAGCGTATCGAAATGAAGCCCATTTCGATACTGTTTTGGGTTTCATAATGAGTTCATTTCGAACGCAAAATAGAAAAAATTTATTTTTCTATTTTGCGTTCGAAATGAACTCATTATGAAACCCAAAACAGTATCGAAATGAGCTTCATTTCGATACGCTTTTTTTCATTTTTCAGTGTTGGCGTTGTTCGAATACAGAAATAAATATCATTGCTGTCATTTGATTTTAAGAATTTATGTACATTTGACAGATATAATATATATCCGTATTTTACACAAACAACGTATGTTGTATACAATTGACAACAACATATATATGTTTCTATGTCACTCATGTTTATATTTTTAAATGAAGTATCAAGTAATGTTAACGAAAATTCGTAAATAATATGTAATATTATATATACTTCGCGGATAGCAAGATTTAAATTTGAAAATTTCAAGTATCAATGTGACCAACTGCATGCTTTATACAAAAATTAAACTCTGAACTTTCAAATTAAATAATTTCAACTTAAGCAATTTATTAATGTAAAAAATGCAAAATAGAAAAAATAGTATAAAAAACTCGTTTCATAAGGCCTTTTGCCGCACTCGCTCAACTCGCTAAACTGATCTCGTGCGGCAAAATGGTGCCTTATGAAACTTGTTTTTTAATATACTATTTTCTATTTTGCGTTCGAAATGAACTCACTATGCCACCCAAAACAGTATCGAAATGAGCTTCATTTCGATACGCTTTTTTTCATTTTTCAATGTTGGCGTTGTTCGAACACAGAAATAAATACCATTGTTGTCATTTGATTTTAAGAATTTTAGTACGTTTGACAGATATGATATAACGGGTGTTCATTTGAAAAGTCAATCTAGTAGCATGTGATTTACTGAGAACATTTTGAAGTATGTCGTAAATTAAAATTTACTACTTAACCTACGAAGTCATATATTTTGACAGTTTCATACATACAAATAAATAACAAATGTGATTGACATTATTAAATGTCATTTGGATTTACGTTTACGGAACAACAAACACATACTAATATATATGCGTCTAATTCTATCAAAATTTCAAAGTAACCTAGATTGACGTTTCAAATGAACACACGTTATGTACGTATAGCAAACGCCAATTAAGTTGGCGCGAAGAGGGGGTGCGCAGAAGTCGTGTTTAAAAACGTCCACCCCCACTACTCAAGTAATTGTCAGAATACATTTGCCATTGACGTTTGACGGAACATAATGTCTTTGCTAGGGCATCATAAAGTGATACACGCTCAGAGGTTAGAATTATCTGACATTTGATGTAAAACCAAATACAAATCTCCCAACTACTTTTAATCCTGCGCGAACTTACCCCTCCTCGCGCCAACTTAATTGGCGTTTGCTATACTCTATACAAACAACGTATATTGTATACAATTGACAACAAGATATATTAGTTTCTTGTCACTCATGTTTATATTTTTAAATAAAATATCAAATGTTAACGAAAATTAATAAATAATATGTAACATAATATACTTCCCGGATAGCAAGATTTAAATTTGAAAATGTCGAGTATCAATGTGACCAATTGCATGCTTTATATAAAAATAAAACTCTGAACTTTCAAATGAAATAATTCCAATTTATTAATGTAAAAAATGCAAAATAGAAAAAATAGTATAAAAAACTCGTTTCATAAGGCCTTTTGCCGCACTCGCTCTTTAAAAAACTCGCTCGTTTTCTAAACTGATATCGTGCGGCAAAATGGTGCCTTATGAAACTTGTTTTTTAATATACTATTTCAACTCTCCATGGCAATCTAATTTAAGAATTAAGCAATAGGTATATACATCACTAGTGTGTAACTGGTTGCCTACTATGTCACTAATGCAGTCACTATTCTTTTTTTATCATTATACATAGGGAAATGTATCTGTAATGATAAAAAAAAGAACCTGGTAAAATGTTTTATCATAACATTTGAAACTATTATTTTGGCTTTGCTGCACTGAAACTATGTGTGTAACCAGTTTTAGTGCCATAACAGTAGTAACAACCTTGAAGATGCGCCTTGCAACAGTGGATGAAATGTTGGCCAAGAAGGAAGCAGTGCAAAGGAAGCAGTTCTAACGCGGAATCACAGAAACAACCATATGTATATATTCTTACATAACTAAAGAAGGGAACAATATTTAAATTTTTCGTACATCATTCTAGAAATATTAAGTCATAAATTATTTTCTTTAGAAGAGTTATTAATCATGGGTAAATTTTAGTTCTACGTTTATTTAAATGTTTTATATATAAATGAATTAAAAGTAAAACTGACCTGGGAAATTTAGATTGTAGCTAGGGTACACATTTGAGTGTCCACCATTAGTTAAAGATTTATCTTTAAATGAGTTTAAACAAATTTCAACCTATAAAATTAGATGATTTAAAAAATATTAAAAGCACTGTATTAAAATTATACACACAAATAAATCAAATAAATATTTGATGAGAAGAAAAGTGCATGGTGAATTATTCACAAAAGAAAAAATATTGAATTAAAAAAAAAATACATACATGTTTAGCATAGATAAATCACACTCTACATCAGCAAATTGCTGATTATATTTGATTATAGGTACCCGAGCTTGTAATATTCTTCTAACTTGTGAACATCCTGGTAGAAATAGCTGTAGTATATCTCCAACAGTTTCCATATGTCTTTGAGAAGTTGATCTTTCAGACCCTGTTGCAGCCTTGCAGTGAAACACTAATCTACTTTCTTCAGCAGTCTAAACAATAAATGTTTAAAGTACAACAAACTTAAGTAAATGAAAACCTACCATTTTATTTTCATTTAGTCTTAATACAATGTCTAAATCACATCCCATTTTACCATATCCATTTACGGAAGAGCCAAATGGATAAGCAACCATATTTGGAAAAATACCTGACAATGCAGACTCTATTTGGTGAGCTACCATAAACCGTAAACGAATACCCACTTCATTTAGTTTTGTCATATTATAAAGCAAAGTCATCTGACTTGATATCTAAAAATAAAATATATTAATATATTAAAATGACAAAATAACAGAGGAGTACATTTTCTTCCTTTTTTAACATTTCCTTAATTGTATTTTCACTTGGTATATGAGTACCATTTTCTATTTCTAACTTTGCAGCTTTTGAAATTCTCTGTCTAAGCTTTTTCACTGGTGCTTTAAACCACAAAAATTGTGACTGTACTGGAACTATTTGTGTATCATTCACATACAAACTTCTTGATAAAATATTTGATAAATCCATTTCTTTAGAAAACTCCACTATAATAAAATGCTAAATTTTTGTTTTTATGTTAATAATTTATCTATTAACTGTTAAATTGGTAAAACTACAATGTACTAGTTGAAATTAGAAATTCATAGTCAGAATTATTAACGTACATTAGTTTTACCACAAAAATACTTTATGACTTACCAAAGGTTCCACACCAGTTGAATAATGAAACATTTGTTTAATAGTTCCTATGGTATTGCAGTATGCATAGAGTTCTTTACATGATTGCGCAGATTGTACTTGCACTAAAATGCTTCTGTTTGCTTGTAATTTTCTCTCTGAAATTACTTCTTTGAAAGATATAAACTTTGATGAACAATTTATGTTTTGAAACTTTTGACTCAGAAGTCTGTGTATTGGATGGTTTATATAAACTTGCTTTATTTTCGTGCATTTTACTATATCACAGGAGAACTTGAAATACCTATTGTAGCCCAGGCGTGGTAATATGTAAAAAATAGACATTTTGAGTTTCTAGGTTAGCTCCTCTTCACATTTTCCATTTTTCTGAAAAAAATGTATTCACCAATCTTCCAAATTGTAAAATACCCTAAAAATTAGGTCATGATAAAATTTGTCTAATATACCCATATACAAAAACTAAAATTAACTAAACCCAAATTAAAACGAATGTTATATTGGAAGTTGAAAGGAACACACAAGTTTTACAATGGAAAAGATAGATTTTTAGAACCATTTATAACTTGCAACATTGATAATAGTTTTTTTAACATGATGTTGTTGGTTCAGAACCGTTTTATGTTGTCTACCCTGTCTACGAATAACAATTTGTAATTTTGGCAATTTGTAATTGATGCCAGATGATAACATTGACAATTTTGAATATTTCTATTTATCAAAATTACTTGTCAAATTATGGCAAATAAAACGCCAACTAAACTTATCAATCCCATAGAGTCAAAATATTCACCTGTGATACGTAAAACAATCCTTCGATTCTTTATATTTATAAAGTAATGAATTTATATACATATTTTAGTTCATCAGAGTTCTACACTTAGTACAGCAAAAAACTTAACAGGGCTCCCAAGAGTTGCAAAAGATATTGTTGCAGATTTATATAATAGTATACAGAAATGGAATGATTATCATATACAAGGAGCATCAATTATTCAAAAAATAGTACTTTTAAAATGCAGTAGTACTAGAAATTTTCCCAATGGGTTAGAAGAACTTATTAAAGAACTCCAAGAAATTAATTCAAAGTTATCATTATATTCAAACAGTTTAACTTTTTTGTCAAATCAAATATTTGCATTGACTAAATTACATAATCAAGAAGCACCATTATTCTTTACTTTATCTGCACAAGAACTAGGTCGTTTAGTTGAAAATATAGCAAAAGCTTATAAATCAGAGTTTATGGTAAAGGATTTATCTTAATGTAATTTCTTAATAACAAATTTATTAATATAGGTAAAACAATATGTCCTAGAAAATATTGGTCATTCAAAGTCTGAAAATGAGGCAATGTTTCATGGTGCCTGTTGGATACATCAGCAATATATTACAAGCCAGATTAATTTAAAGTTGGAGACAGTTCTAATGGAAACAGGTCATAGACAAATAGTGTAGTTATACTAGAGACTATTAAGATCAAGTAAATTGGTGAATCTAATGTTAACTAATATTTAATAGAGATTTGTTCAAATCAACTTGATTTACAAAATCAATAAAGTTTCTTATATATATATATATATATATAAGTATATATATATTAAGTTTACCTTATCATACCTTGGTATGATAAGGTAAACTTAATTAGTCGGCGATTAAAGGTCTGGTTATTACTTCAAAGTGTATATATTTAAAATAATCCTACATGTTTCGGCAATGATGCCTTTGTCAAAGATATAAAAAAAAATAAATGATAAATTTATATTTTTTATATCCTTGACAAAGGCATCATTGCCGAAACATGTAGGATTATTTTAAATATATACACTTTGAAGTAATAACCAGACCTTTAATCGCCGACTAATTAAGTTTACCTTATATACACTCTGTTCGTTTTCAGTTTGCAGTCACATGATCAATTTTCATTTATTTTTAGTAGTATGAATCTATTATCTGTTCCAAATAAGAATAAACCGTTGGGAAAGATAGGGCTTAAAATAAGAGCTTGTGATTGGTTAAAATAGAGGCCGCTTTTATGCAGGCGAAATTTAGTTTATTTAGTTCTGTCAAATTAGCGTTTTGCTGTCAGTACTGACCGGTATTTTTGTCTGTGCTAATCAATTATATGTTTTACTATTATAGTTGTTTATTGTGCTATTTATTATTAATATTCGTTAAAGATAGTTCTTTATAGAGGCTATAAAGTGAAAACATTTTCTAAACATATTTTATCACTCATTAATTTATTTCATTTATTTAATCGCAATCATTTTAGAGCATGGATGACGCCGCTTTACTAGATCCATCAAAAAATCGTAAAGGAAAATATATAAAAAGTGGACAGAGGCAGATGGCTTACAATGTGTATTTTAAGAACAAAGCTAATATGTCCAAAACAGCTGCTGTTCGTCAAACTTCAAGGGAAGTAGGGATTGGTAGGAATACTATGTTTGACATTATTAAGGAAATTGAAATGTCTGGAGTTACACAGTCTCCATTAAGAAAACGAAGTTGCCGAGATGGTTACAATAAATTAGATGAAGTATCAAAAAGTACAATTAGAAGGCACGTGCATTCATTTTTCTTTAAAAATGAGTTACCAACTTGCACAAAAATATGTGAAGCTATTAAAGGGGATGCCAGTTTACCTCCTTTAAAACGAACATCACTTTGGAGAATCCTAAAGAAACTGGGATTCAAGTGGGAAAAACGCACACGAAGTAACATATTAATTGAACGAAATGATATTATCTTATGGAGACGTCGTTATTTGACAAGTATAAAAAAGTTTCGTGCAGAAGGGAGAAAAATCTATTATTTAGATGAAACATGGGTGAATGCAGGTTACACAAAAGCAAAAATATGGAAAGATACAACGGTACTTAATCCAAGGCAAGCATTTGTTGAAGGTCTTACTACTGGTTTAAAAGATCCATCTGGCAAAGGAAAGCGACTAATTGTGCTTCACATTGGCAGCGAAACTGGTTTTATGAATGGGGGTTTGTTATTATTTGAATCCAAGAAAACTGCAGATTACCATGAAGATATGAATAGTGAGGTGTTCATCACATGGCTGCAAAATATATTACCTTCTCTTGAGCCCAATAGTGTTATAGTAATGGATAATGCGCCTTATCATTCTACTAAAACAGAAAAGTCAACTACTTTATTATGGAAAAGGGAGGCACTCATTGAATGGCTTTTAACCAAAGGAATTTTAGCTGATAATTCTATGCTAAAGATTGAATTGTTTGAGTTTGTAAAAAATTACACATCCTGTCATCAAGTTTCATACGTGGTCGATGAAATAGCTGGAGAAAGTGGCCGTACAGTTTTACGTTTACCTCCATATCACTGTAATCTTAACCCCATTGAACTTATATGGGCTCAAGTCAAGCATCATGTTGCGGCCAATAATAAGACATTTAAATTGGATGAAGTAAGAAATTTATTATTAGAAGGATTAGACATGGTTGATGCTGACGCATGGAAAAATAGCATTCATCACATTATAACAGAAGAAAACAAAATGTATGATTTAGATAATATTGTTGAAAATGTATTAGAAAATTTGACTTTTACTGTAAATACTGGGTCATCCTCAGAATTTTCATTAGATTCAGGTTCTGATCTTGAAGATGAGTAGTTTTCAATATATATATATTCATGAACAATAGGCAACATAATGAACTGTGGTGTGTTAAATTTAGTTATGTGTGCGTGATGTTCTTGATTTAGATTCGTGTGTGTATGTGATGTGTTAGATATATTTTTTTCATACTTATAAATTGTATAGTTTGGAAAATATAGTGAATAAAATATAAACCAAATATAATTAAATAATAATGATTACCATATACATTCATGAGATTGTAAGTTGTTTCAGGTGCTCAGAAATTGTTCGACGTCCTGGGTCTCAAGTAACTACGAGATATTGTGATAATCGCAGAATATTAATGAAATTTCTAAGTAGGAAATTATTATATAATTTTTTTAATGTAATTATGTAAGAGAAGGTAAAAGATTTAATGTATATTATGCTAATAAAAGAGGGTTTTACACTCATTGTATTCAGACATTTATGAAAAAAATTGTTTTTACTGAACACACGGAGTTTTCCATGAAAGCAATTTCACTTTTTATTTATTCTTATTTTTTTTTTCAATTACATTAAAATCTGAAACTAATCAAATCATATTTCTGCTAATAGCAAAAAAAAATCATTGTACGATAGTAACAATTTATCCCATACATAAGCAAAAATGTAAGTATTAATCAGAAATAGCTTGAAATAAAGAAATGAACACATGTTTAACCAAATACTGAAACTAGAAAAATGCTTACGTTTTACCTATCTTTTGGTGCAAAATTGCTGTTTTATTATTTTTAATATGTACTTACTTTTGTAAAATGAAAATATTTTTAAATGCCTTTTTTAGATGTATAAAAATGTTTATCCAAATTATGTGAAATTATGTGCAGGTAAATGAATTTCCTTATTGCTCTCTCATTATTCATTATAGATACTATTAAAATAACTGTATTTTGTAAAATGCTATATTTTTTAAGCTAAACGATACACAAATATTATGATAATTATAATACACTGTCACCATCAATTCTTTAAATTTATTAGTTTCACATTTGCACAAAAGTTTTGTTCTCTAATAAAATCAAAGAAAGATGTAAATATTTCTCCTGTAGTAATTTTAACACATTCTCATTGTATTTACGCACAAATTTATTGTAGATGCAACACCTTCAAATAATAGATTATAAGATATTGATTGAAATATTTTATATAAGTCTAGTACCTTGCAATGGTATATATTTGCCGCTTCTTGCTTGAATAAAACTTTTAAAGTCTAAGCTTAAGCTTTCTTAATAATAAATATGTTAATAAACAAACGTCAAAAATAATCTTTTGTATAAGTTAGTAGGTACATAACCTCACATACAAATTATCTATTTTTTTGAAATTCCTGTGTAAATTATACTCAGATTGCCGCGCCATCTGGTCCTTTCTTAAATGGAACAGAGTATAGTTGGTACTTTTGAGTCAAAAGAGGTTTAAGTATTTTATAAATATAAAATTGTTATTTCAATACATAATGTTTTCTATTTATTTTCTAAATGTTTTTCCTGTTTAATCAATCGATGTTATTGACCAATGTAATGGTAATGAAATTGGAACGATGCCGTATGACATAACCTAAAATTTTTGAAGTATAAACACAGTAAATTTGGAAGTTTTAAATCTCAAATACGCATATAAAATAATATTCTTTAAAGAAGACAAAGGTACATGTAGAAAATGCAGCTTTTCATGTATAGTAAACAGATGCTTCACTTCTAGCATTAATCGCATTAAATAAATTTGGAATAAGAAATAATCTGGAAATTGCAGAAATCATACGAGAAGAAATTCACTAACATAAATGAATTACAAAGCAATTCAATATAACCAAAAAGTAGAACAGAAAGGTTGGGAAATAAGAAAATAGGAAGCTAAATTTTGATTGTTTCATATGTATAATCAAATTTTTTGCATTAGAAATGAAATAAATAAAAGCTCACCTTGATTATATTGGTATTATTATTTCCAAGAAAATGGTTAATAATAATTACACGAATAATTCATTTGTTTACAAAAACTATAGAGAATTATTAGTATTATGTATAAATTAATTATACAGTTCAATTATTACATTGCTACGCTAAGTAAAACTATTGAAGATATAACTTCATTTGGAATCAGTATGTTAAAAAATTATCATAACTGTTTGTTAAACTTGCTTATATAAAAACTATTCAACTTAATAAAATGCAGATACTTTAATCAATACAATAAATACAAAATAGCGAAATTGTATTATTCTATTCTAGTGTTAACAGATATGGATGTGATGCACAAGTGAGCGCTGATATTTTTTAATGTTATTCTGCATAAGACTTAAAACCTGATTTTAAAATGCCATACAGCATACTAAACTCAATGAACAACAGTAGTGCAGTATGTGACAAAAGCTATTTTCTTTATCTTCGCAATTTATGTTGGTTGTATCTGCAAACTCTTGAGTTGTTCATATATTAACTGAGCATATTAGAAAATAGAAGTATGTAGAAATAGCAAATAATTCATCTAATTCATAATCGGTCTAATAAGAAATATTTATTTGGATAAAACATATTTACATGGAAGCTTAAATATATAATCTTTCTAATACAATCATAAAAACACTATCATAGACAGAAAATAATGTTGTCTTGTACTAACATAAAATATGACACCTTTAGTTGCAATTACATATATTAATCTGAATCAGAGTCTGATTCTGTACTTGATTCTGTAACATTGATTATTACTGGATCTATATCCAAGTCTACCAAGCAGTTTTCTCTTTCATACCATTGTTTTATTAAATTATCAGTATGCCTTATGCAGTTACTCCATGTATTACTATCACATGTATGTAATGCCTCCTTCCACATTTCTTTCACCTTTTCGTCGGTGTAACCAGCCCTACCGATGTGCACATTGTTATATGTTTTTGCTTTTGCCCAAATTAGCTCAATAGCATTGAAGTCACAGTGGTATGGTGGCAGTCTAAGAATTTCATGTCCTGCATTTCTTAACAGTTCATCAATTTCATAAACTTTCTCTTTACGGTTTCGATCCTTTGGAAAATATCCATGTTTCATCTAAAAAGACAACTTGACGCAAACCAGAATTTGTATTCTCAATGTACTTCCTTAAAAATACACTTCGCATTACACTAACATCAAGTTTTTCCATTAATGCTCTTCTATTATCATCTTTTTTATATTTGAAACCGATATGTTTGAGTAAAATGGAAAGAGATGTTTTTCCTATTTGCACCATTTGTTTAGTTTCCAGTTCAGTCTTCAATGTTTTCAATGTAACATGTTTTTCTAAAAAAGTATATCGTTAAAAAATAAATAATTTATGAAAATAAAATTGCTTAGAATACTTTGATGAAACATGTCGTATAAAGTATTTCGGACTTCCATTTTCAAGCTTTCTGGCAAATCTTTGGTTTTTGGTTTACGTCGGGGTATTTGTTTTCCAGGTGATGATGTCCCACGTTTCTTGATATTGTAAACGGTTCGGACAGAGATCTTAAGAGCACTTGCTACTCTCTAAAAATATTTTTCCTCATTAATCTAAAGATATTAATTTGGTGTTATCTTACCTCATAAACTGAATCAACAGACAATAATGGACCTCTATTATATTTCTCTTCTTCAAAATAATGAAGAAGGTTGGCAACTAGATTTTGTGCCTGTGAATCTAGACGTTTAGCTGGCATATTCTACAACAAAAAGAACACAAACATGAAATTTTATATCACTTCATATTATGAAAATTACATTTTGCGATATGCATATCAATTTATCAAAAAATGTAATTTGTCAGTGTCAAAGTAAAATAATTTAATTAAGAAATATTACGTTAAATACTTACGATTAATTACTCGAAACTGACTATTATTGTTGCAAGAAGAACAGATAAATAAGAAATCTTAAAATATCAACGGAAAAATACAAACAAGCACTAAACATAACCTGTATATGTCGATAAATACGTATTTTCTCTTTTGACTAAAACAGTTGTCGGTATCTCATATTATACAAGACATGCTAATATTATTTTTCTTTGTCTTTGCTACGAAGAAATTTCAAAGACGTATGTCTTGTATCAAATGACATACGTTTCAATTCTGAATATTTGTAGCTCAATATATCTGAAAAACAAAGTATATAGATTCTGTGTCTGAGATAGTATGACATAGTTAGTCATGTGACTGCAAACTGAAAACGGACAAAGTGTATATATACCGATCGTTTTGACAAATAGGATAAATAAAGCCAGGAAGAGGTAAGGGGTATGAAAATTCGCAAAGAAGTGGGGACGCGTACCTATAAGTCTAGATACCACGGTCTAGTAGTAGTCAACAATTCGTGTGCCAGTCCTTGAGACGAACACACGTATTATCTCTCCGTTGAAAATAGCTCCGCTATTTCTGACAAACATCATCATTTTCTGTTTTTAATTGAATTTATTTGATTAATTTCTGGAAGTTCTTCAAGTGCTACGCCGTTTTGGACAGTTTGTGCAGCGATTTAGTGCAGTGATCTTACAGTGCGCCGATTTTTTCAGAGATTAACCGAGTTTACTCGATTAGTTTCTGGATTCCGAGACTTTCTCGAATTTTTCTTGAGTTTTTTAGTACTTAACTAAAATTCTCTCGAATTATTTGAGAGGTTTAGTGCCGTGTTGCTGTGCAGTGTTTTAAAAATAAGTGTTTGCTGTGTCGTTAATTAATTAAATCAACCTGAGTCATACTCGGTTGGTTTTTTAATTAAATAGACCGTCTGTACGCTATTATCGTGGGCGAATTGTTGGGCTGAATTCAGCTCGTTGGCAATTCCTCTGCGTAAAAACGTATAGACGCTTCACTTACTAAATTTATACGCCTTCAGGACGTTTAATTCTCAAGCTTGCTTGAATTTTCCGGATACTCCGGAATTTTCCTGAAAGTTTTTCTGTGCCGTGTTAACATAAGTGCTAGCTACGTCTGTAATTAAATAAGTCAACCTGAGTTATACTCGGTTGATTTTTTAATTATATAGCCAACTTATACGCCATCACTGTGGGCAAATTGTTGAGCTGGTAACAGCTTGCTGACAATTTCTCTGCGTGAAGACGTGTAAGCGCTTCACTTATTAAATCCCCTACGCCCTCGGGACGCTTTTTAATTAGTTTCAGTGTTTTACGCCGCGATACGTGTTCTGTTGGTTGTGTGCGCGATGTTAGTGCCGTGCTGTGCGGTTGTGCAGTGCTAGTGTTCGTCCGTGCATCTCCATCACACGATCGCCCCACCACGCCATGAGTGCCCTCCCCTCCAAGGAGCCACACCCCGCCCGGATGGAAGAGGAATCAGGACCCAGTTCGACCAATCCCGCAATGCCCCCACTTTTTAATCTCGCCCCGACGGCCAGTACGATCGTACTGAACGATTCGATGGTAGGGTTGGAAAACATCATTAATATGCAAAGCGGCGACAGCGAGATGGACACTTCGAGTGTCACTGGCTCCGCCCCTTCCGATACCACCACCACCACCACGACGACAGAAGGAACGACTGAAGGGCCCGACCAGGAAGGCCCCTTCCAACAAGTACAGCGGAACAAAAGGCACCGCCCAAATCCCCGCTACGAAACAGAACCACCAGTGCCAGCCCCGACTAGCAATAGATACCAGGCGTTGGGAAATCCCACCACTAGCGCCAGCAATAGCGGCGTTGCCCCTCCCACTCAGGCAAACATCGTCGTAAAAACCCGAATCCCCCCGATTACCATAAAAGACAAAGACAAATGGTTGTCACTTTCTGCGGCTTTTAATTCCCGCAATATTAACTTTAGCAAAGCCCGAACCACCAACCAAGGGGTAGTAATAAACCCCTCTACTGTTGAGGACTACAGGAAGATGATCCACTTCTTGAATACAGACAAGTTAGAGTATTACACATACCAACTTGCTGAAGAGCACTCGCTCAAAGCGGTTATTCGCGGTATCCCCTCAGCGATACCAACCGCAGACATCCTCAACGACCTAATCTTGCAAGGACACAACGTCCTAAAAGTCCACCGGATGAAGAACGTCCGGACAAAACTCCCAATGCCGCTAGTTCTCGTTGAGCTCCAGAAAAACAACGAGAACAAGAAAATATTTCAACTGATTGAAGTACTCCGCCTTCGGATCACAGTCGAGGTTCCGAATAAACGAACTGAAGTCACTCAATGCTTCAGATGCCAGAGATTCGGACACGGTTCGCGCATGTGCCACATGCATCCCAGATGCGTAAAATGCGGGCAGGATCACCCCACCTTGGAGTGTAAGAAGCCCCGCGAGGACCCGGCCGCCTGCTGTAACTGCACCGGCGATCATACGGCCAATTACAGAGGATGCCCCCACCACCCGGTCAAGAGAATACACAACTTCTCCCACCCACCTAGACCCGCCCAGACAAGGAACGCGCCAAGATCTAACTTCCAAGAAGAACCAAGGAAAAACCCTTCCCAAACCGGCACCAATTACCCGCCGCTCCGCCCTTCCCCATGGGCCAAACTTCCTCAAGTTCCCGTAGTTCCCAATTCCACACCAAACCCTCAGCCCACAACAAAACCCCCACCCATCCCCAAACCAACGCAACCTGAGCAATCCACAACTCAGGACAAATTCGATGGCGATAATATCGATGTCGGCGCATTGATCCGTTTAGTTTTTAAAATAAAAACTGGTCTCAAAAAAGTCAATTCCTTGGAAGACGCCATCGAAGTCATTCTAAGTTTCACTCAGGAAATAACTCAACTTTTCACCTGTAAATGAATACACGACCCAACAAACCTTCATCTCTAAAGATTGGAGCATGGAACGCATGCTCCCTACTCCCCAAAATCCTGAGTCTCACCGAATTCGCCCAACGCCACAACTTGGACGTTATTCTGGTGAATGAAACCCACCTTCGAGCTGCAAACGCTCCACACATTCCCGGCTATACTTTGTATAGAACTGACCGCCTCTTCGGGAGAGGAGGAGGTACGGTCATCTTCATTAAATGTTTCCTGCCACATCATGAATGCTTTTCCCCCGTTCTTATGGGCTTTGAATCCACAAGCATAAAAGTTCAAACAAGACATGGAGATCTCAAGATCATATCCGCTTACAAACGGCCTCAAGCACCCCTTCTGCACGAGGAACTAGATGCCCTCCTCGATGAAAACGTCCCCACCATCATCGCTGGAGATCTAAATTCCAAGCATCCAGCGTGGAACTCTAGAGTCCGAAACCGCGCTGGAAATTCCCTGTTCTCGTACATGGAAAGGAACAACATTATCGTCGATGGTCCCGCTGAGCCCACACACTACGGCCCAACCGGAGCACCTGATGTTCTAGACATCATGGTGGCCAAAGATCTCTTCTTTGACCACTCCATCACAGCGCTCCGAGACCTCGACTCAAATCACGACCCAGTAATCATCGAACTGGGTCAAGAGCCCCCCCCTTCTGAGCGATTCAGAATTGTCATGTCCTGGCCAGCTTTTTCAAAACACCTCCAGAACAATCTCGGTCTGATTCCCTTCATCAATAATGCCCAGGAGTTGGATGAAGAAGTCGTACGCTTCACCAACTCTATCCACCATGCCAGGGAATTCGCCTCAAACCGAATTCCCGTAAACAAACAAATCTCACCTCTTCCTCGAGATTTGGTCGAACTCATCAGACAGCGAAACCACTCCCGAAGAACGTACAGTCGCACCTTACACCCAGACGACAAACGAGAGTGGAACAGACTGTCTGTTGACGTTAGATATGCCCTATCCAACCACAGGAATCAGACATGGAGGGAAAACATGGAAGCTCTGGACGAGAACCCAAAGATGTGGCAGGTCAAACGAGCCCTGGGGAGGAAACATCAACCAACAGTCCCCCCAATCCATGGGCAAAACGGAGTCGTCTACTCCCAAGACGAGAAGGTAGAGGCGTTCGCTGATCATCTCGAACAAACTTTCAGCCCTACCTTCGACAACATCAATATCGAACATCTGGAGGAGGTAGATCGGGTCGTCAACAGGCAACTCGGGATTCCGCCTCAAGAAAACCTCCGCCCAGTCACTCCGTCAGAGCTAAAATCCATACTCAAGGATCTCCATGCAAAGAAAGCACCAGGACATGACAAGGTGAGCAACACCTGTCTGAAGGCACTCCCACGTAAAGGACAAATGTCGCTTCTCAACATTGTCAACTCGGCCCTCCGCCTCAGGCATTTTCCCACCGCCTGGAAAGAAGCCCGTATCATCATGATCAGGAAGAAGACGGAAAACTCGACTTTTCCGCAAAGCTACAGGCCCATAAGTCTACTTCCGAATATGGGCAAAGTCCTTGAGAAGACCATCCTCTCCCGACTCAAGGACGAAATTGAAGATCTGGACCTGATTCCAAATGAACAGTTTGGATTCAGGAAGAGACATTCCACGACCCACCAAATCCATCGAGTGGTGCATCACATCACTACGGGCTTCAATCTACGAGAAGCGACGGGAGCAGTCCTCTTCGATGTGGCCAAAGCCTTCGACAGAGTCTGGCACGAAGGAATCATCTTTAAACTTATCCAGGTCAACATACCCACATCTCTGATCCACATAATCCAATCCTTCCTCAGTGATCGTACCTTCTCTGTTGTCCTCAAAAACTCCACCTCAGCCTCCCGGCCTATATTGGCTGGAGTCCCCCAAGGTGCTGTACTCTCCCCCCTCCTATTCAATCTATACATCCATGACATCCCTAGATCCCCCAACACTCACCTCGCCTTATACGCTGATGACACCCTCATATTTTCCCGCTCACGATCCCCCTGGATAATACAACGACGCCTTCAAGCAGCAATCGACTCCCTGGAGGAATGGTTCTCCAACTGGAGGATCTCCATTAACCCAGGGAAAAGCTCAGCAATTATCTTCGTCAGACATACCAGGACCAGGCCAGACACAAACCTTTCAATGTACGACAGGGACATACCATGGGCAGCGAAACTGAAGTATCTAGGGGTCATACTAGATACCAGGCTCACCTGGAAATTCCATATCGAAAAGGTCCAGAACCACGCTACGGGAGTGATCACGCAGCTATATCCCATGCTTCACGGTCACAACAAACTGGACCTTAACATGAAGATTCTCCTCCTCAAGGCCGTCATCAGACCAATACTGACATACGCAGCACCAGCGTGGGGACATGCTGCAAAAACCCACATTAATCGGCTCCAAATAGTCATAAACAAAGTCTTGCGTATCATCACGCAAGCCCCATGGTATGTAAGAAACGACACCATCCGTCGAGATCTCGATTTCCCAACCATCCGGGAAACCATAGTAGAGATCGCAAGGAAATATTTTGAAGATGTTCCACAACATGAGAACCCGCTGATCTCCGAAATGGAAATACACCTCCATTTCGGAAATCATCGACGACCCCAAGACGTCCTACTTGATGACCCTCCTTGAAACAACCCTCCAACACCCATCACCTTACTCCATCTCTCACTCCAAAACTCCTACTGCCCAAATACCGGCTATTATTAACACCCATCTTCCGATTCAACAATTCACTAACCAAAACCCGAGAGACCAAGAGCCGCAGCACACTGCATCTTGATCTAAACTCGGACAAAAATCATCCGCGTCACGAAACAAACCATTAAAGAACCGAAACAAAGAACTAAGTTCATTTCGGAATATCTCCATTCCTAGAAGAAGAAGAAGAAGACGGTCTAGTAGCGCCAGTAGGCGACATAATACGCAGTTAGTTGCAGTCAGTAGTTCACAGCAATCGGATCGAAGTGTGTATAACAAGGACAGGCCGCTACGTCCATAATGGATTTATTTTTAGTAAATGAGAAAATTGAAATTATAAGTTGGAATTTTCAAGGGAACACGTATGAAGAGATTCGAAACTTATTCCCTTTGTCCTTTCCTAACAGACCTGTGCCATCGATATCAACTATATCCCGCGTTATTAACAAATTTAAAACCTACGGATGTGTCGTTAACTGCTATCGATGCAGACGTAATAACCCGCCACGTGATGAGGATACGGAGGTAGCAATTTGTGCTTCTGTGGAAGAAAATAAAAATAAATCTCTTCGTGATATTGCCGAAGAATTAGATATTAGTAAATCAACTGCGTACGCGGTTTTGAAAAAAAACAAATATCGGTCATATAAATATCAAAACCACCAAGAGATTTTTGAGGATGATTATTTTCGTAGAATGGAGTTCTGTCAAACTATAATCGATAAAAATATTGAGATAAATAATTTTATTGAAAACATATGTTTTACGGACGAGTCCTCGTTTACTATTCATGGCGCACAAAATCCAAGTATTTGCCAATATTGGTCTCGAGACAATGAGCACAGAGTACTTCAAACTCGTACGCAATATCCACAGAAATTAAACATCTGGGTGGGTATTTACAATAATGACATTATAGGACCATTTTTTATTAACGGCAATTTGAATGGACAACGGTATTTGAATCTGCTACAAGAACATGTTATACCAGGTCTTGAAGAAGTCTCAGACAATATCAATAATGTATGGTTCCAACATGACGGGTGTCCTGCACATGAGCATAGGGATGTTCGGCAATATCTCCAAAATGTATTCCCAAATAAATTAATTTCGAAAGTGGGCACCATTCGATGGCCTGCAAGATCCCCTGATTTGGCTCCTCTTGACTTTTTCCTTTGGGGTTATATTAAAAATAAAATTTATAGTCATAACCGAGCTACAACTTTGCCAGAATTACGACAAAAAATTATTGAGGTTTGCCAAAATATACTCCCGGTTTGTTGTCTAACGTTCGAAGAGAATTTTACGATAGAATGGGTTACTGTTTAATGCAAGAAGGGAAAGCATTCGAACACTTAATTTAATAAATTATAATTTATAAAATTAATTATTATTATAGTTTTAATTTGTTTAGATATTTTCAGAATGAGTTTAATTTATATTTTAAAGAGTACGCCCTGTTATTTAATTTTTAGAAGTCTTATTTAAGTTTTTCGTATAATAATATTCAGCTCGAAATAAATTTTATGTTTTAAATGGTACGTAGTTTTATTTCATTTTAATTTAGAGAAGTTTTTCCACTTAATTTGATGTTTTAAAAAATAAGTTGCCTTATGTTAATCTACTGTTAAAATTAAACGTTTTTACATTGCATATTATCATAGTTTGTGAAATGTCTTCAAGCACAACACGACGCATAATGCACCTTCTCAAACCTTCGCTAAACTGCTGCCCAGCTGCTAGCTAATAGAAATGAATACGCGCATGATATGCACACAGCATTCGTCGTTATCTGAATAAGCGGTGTGCTCTACAATATTGGTGGGGACGTACTTCCCTTGACCTCCTCTCCGCTTTTAATATCTTACAACTCAAAACGATCGGTATATATATATATATATAAGAACTCAATTTGAACTCATTTATTATCTATCTCTCCATATTTTGTAACGAATTTGTTGCTTCTTCAGAAAATGCTACAAAAAAAGTTCAATAAATTAATGTATACATCAATAGCAAAATACTCACAGAATGTAGAGTTATAAAATGCAAATGACTAACATAGACATATTAAAATTGATTAAATTTAAATTTAAAACATTAAGGTAACTATAGATACATGGTTTCATATCAACCTTTAAAAACATGTATATGTAAAAGTTAAACCATAAAAGCATAAAAAAACATAGTAAAAATTATAGTCACAAGAAAATCAAAACCAAAAACAATACACTATGAATTTAACAATATGAGGACAAGTTACCAAAATTATTAGGTAGTCAACTAACCGCCAAACCAAGTATATTGAAAACGTTATTTGTGTCTGTTGTTGTGGACCATACCATTTCAAAAAGGGCTCTATTTTATGATTATTTTCAACGTCTTAGATCTTAACGTCAACAAAATTAAATATATTGTCGAGATCAAATGCATGGTCCACCAGTGCACAAGATCTCTTTCCGATACGGACATCACTTTTATGCTGTTATACGCTCTTTTAGCCATTGCGATGTTTGATCTATGTAAATGCCACATCAATCCGAACACGCTGTCCTGTAGACAATATGATTATTTAAAAATAATATATACTGGGTCGTTATTATATATGGAAACGGTCAAATATCTCGAGAACGATTCGAGATATCTATATACGGATATAAGGAAATATTTTGATCTTTTTGGCTACATTTTCATTTTTTTTGTTATCGCATATTTGAAATCCATACTTGATTTTGCCGATTACGAAGAAATTTGTAGGCAGTTTAGCGAAAAGTTTCCGAATTCACGAGTACGCGACGCGAAAGTATTTACAAAATGCATAGAAAATTTCAAATAGGATCTGTTATTGATAAATCTCGAAGTGGTAGTTCTAGATCTGTGAGAACAGAAGATAACATACAGTTAGTGGCTGAAACTTTCGTAGAACACAGTAACGCGCCAAATATCTTCGGCGCCGTCGTGCGAAATACTGATAGGCGCCTTTACCCTATATGTAATGAGCCAAAATTACCAGCCACTCTCCCACAGTTCAACATTGAAATTTATGACGAACTCTTTAGACTTGTTAGTACTGGTAGGTATTTTTTATTTGAGGCAAACAATAGGTTCACATACAAAAAAATATTATTAAAATTTTTATTGCACACTGAAACAACAGTAACAAAATAAAAAACAGTATACAAACCATATACATAATACCTACTAATACACGGCGCACTTGTTATATATGCAATGGTTCTTGAATGAAGCCGAAAAAAGTCTGTATTCATTTAATAAAATTATTACAGTATGATTATTAGCTTCTATTAAAATGCTTAAGATACCCCTTTCACCTTTTTTAATTATTAAATAATATTAAGTTAAATTTATACAGAAAACAGTGTAGATGCAAATATCAAGTACACTCTTTGAAGTAACAATAAAATTATTGCTGTGTCAATGCTAAAATAATTGTAATAATTGTTTTATGTAAATTTGTTGATTTGTTGTAAACTTTCAAAAAATGTTTTTTATATTTTTAAAATTTAACTTATCACAAGTGGCCGTAGGCGCCTTTAAGGCCTTGGCGCCGTTGTGCGCTGCACGACCTTGCCCATATGGACGGCGCGTCACTAGTAGAACATCCCGTCCAGTTAGTTCGTCATGTTTCTGCTAACTTCCCGATTGTAGTATGCGTCTTATGGTGAAAGCTTTAGGAAGGATAGTTTATCGACCGAGATTATTGCAGACGCTTACGGAGGACGATCCTGATGGTCGCTTAGTGCGTAATTCGCTTAGAAAATGATCCAAATTTTTTAAAACAATTTTATAGAGTGACGAGGCAATGTTTATAAATGGCCATATCGACAGACAACAGACTAACTGCGTTTATTGGATTCACGGAAACCCTCACTTAGTTATCCAAGAAGAATTAACTGTGGCGTTACAGTATGAGCGGGGATGTTTTGTAGGTATTGTTAGCCCTTACTTTTTTGATGGCACCGTAAATGACGAGAATTATCTCGAAATGTTGCATGAATTAAAAACTGAACTAGAAAACAGCTCTTTATTCACTGGAAAACCCATGATATACCAACAAGGGGGTGCACCTTGTCATTATGCTATGATTGTTCGTAACTTTTTAAATGCAAACTTTTCAGACTGGATTGGTCGACGAGGTCACATAGAATAGGAAGCCAGGTCCCCCGATTTGACCCCGTGTGATTTTGCGCTGCGGGGTATTTTAAAAGACACAGTTTTCCGCTATAACTTTATAAACATTGAGGTTGTGAAGCAGGTAACTGACGAAATGAAAGCAATACCAAATGATAAACAATTATTACATCGCATATGTTCGACTGTCAAAAAGACATGCCGTGCATCGAAGAGAATGGAGGTCATTTTGAGCATAAACGTTAAGAATAAAATTGTATTTACTGTTTAATAAATAAAAGACTTATTCTAAAATTCGCGGTAGGTGAACTTTAGGTGCGCAATAACAAATCGGGCTGTTTATGGAGGAAAGTACATCAGTCTGCAATAGAGCAAAAAAAAACATTATTTTGTGTTCTGTAATAGTAGTTTAGTAGTAATAATATAATAGTACAAAGTAAATTGTCAGGCTGTGTTATTAATTTAGAGACCGGACACATCGGGCTGAAATGGACGTCATTACGATGGACGATATAAATAGTCTACATCTGTAAGTACATCACGCAGTTGTTGAATAGCACTATTCATTCGGTACATCTATTTTTTGTGTGCGGTTAACCTAATGAATAGTGCTATTCAGTAACTGCGTGATGTACTTACATATGTTGTAGATTATTTATATCGTCCGTCGTAATGACGTCATTTCAGCCCGATGTGTCCGGTCTCTAGTTATTATTAATGCTCAAAGTAGAGAAATAATAGCATGCATCATGAGGAGAATGCAAAATAAAAATGTCAAAAAGCTTTATATATAATAAATATTAATGATGATGAGAGTGACGGTGATTTTATAGATTAAGAGCCTCCGCACACGGGTCGATTGGTAATCGAAGTGGACGCGTCTCGAAGTCGAAGCGATTCTCCACCTTTCAACTTCGTACGTAAGTGAATGAGGATCCACCAACGGATCGAAGTGTGGTCGATTCGTAATCGGTGCGTTTGCGTCTCGATCGTCGCTCGAAGCGTGCGACCTGCAGCGAACGGGAAATCTCGAGAGTGACTAGCATATCGTACGGTGGATTTGGATTTTTTTTGTATTTTTTTACATCATAATTTCATAATCTATGTATAATATTGTACTTATTATTATTATATATTATATATATATATATAATATATATATATATATAATATATATATATATATAATAATATATATATATATATAATAATAATATATATATTATATACATTATTATTATTGTACAAATTATTTCCCCATATATGATCTACATACAGTGTGTTTCACTTTTCATGGGGACACCTAAATAACTTTTTTATTTTGAAAGCGATCAATATAAAATTTTTATCAGTTGTGCAAGCCATAACAATGCACCTTTTTGTGTGATTTGAGTTTTTATAAAGCCAATATCTAGCCAACTATAATTAAAATAAAAAGTACTGTTTCAAGTAAAGTCATGCTAGCGATTAAGATAGAGCAAAAAGTATTAGTAAAAGTTTTTACAAATAACTCAAGAACCCCTAATACCAAACTTCGCGGAAAAATTTTCATTTTTAAATTCTTCTACATTTTTATGCTATCAGTAGATAATTGTTTGTTATTGCAATGATAAGAGTGCCATGAAGCTAGAAAATAGCAACTGAAGTATAGCAAACGCCAATTAAGTTGGCGCGAGGAGGGGTAAGTTCGCGCAGGATTAGAAGTAGTGGGGAGATTTGTATTTGGTTTTACATCAAATGTCAGATAATTCTAACCTCTGAGCGTATATCACTTTATTATCCCCTAGCAAATACATTATGTTCCGTCAAACGTCAATGACAAATGTATTCTGACAATTACTTGAGTAGTGGGGGTAGACGTTTTTAAAAACGTTTTCTACGCACCCCCTCCTCGCGCCAACTTAGTTGGCGTTTGCTATAAACTGTTGTGAATTGATGTTTGAACTGACAAATTATTTTTTTGTTTCATATATTTCTACTCTATAGAATGCTAAAAATTTTGCATCATTCACTTGCAATTCTTTTGCCGCAACAAATAAACGGCAATGAAAATTCCGTTCTATGTACGGATGCATCCAAACTCTCCGTTTTCTTCTTTTTATCCGACGGTAATAATAAAACATAACAGCATCTTCCTCGTCACTTGAATCACTCATTACAACGGAGTTGAGACAAATATTAAAATCACAGGAGGAATTTAAAAACTTTTATTATAAAGATAAAATCAATCACTATACAAATATAAATATTCTGTGAACTAGCTTACAGCACAAAGTTACGGTAGAATGGTTACAAAAATGACTACGCCTAATAAAACTTTTTATCGTAAATAATACTAAAGAGGGCGGGTAATATAGTTTGTGTATAGATGAAGAAAGCAGACGAGAAAAATCGAGCCGTGTGCGGATGGACAGAATTTGCATCGTGCAGTTCGCGCGTGACGCGTGTAACGCTTCGACTTCGAGACGCGTCCACTTCGAATACCAATCGACCCGTGTGCGGAGGCTCTAAGAGTTTTCGGATAGTTAGGGACACCCACAAATATGAAAATCATGTTGAACATAATTATTTAAAAAAACGTTTTACTCTAAACGTTTATTACAGTATTATATTCTTTTTTTTATACAGGCTGTTTGTTCATTCGTTGATATAATATGAACAGTATGTATATGTACGTCAATTATTTCAATTTCCGCTAAAAAAATTTTTTTTTTTAGATTGTGCTGATTTTTAAGAAAAAGTCAACGTTTTTATGTTAAATAGTATACATTGTATTGAGGTTGGTAAGTGATAAATTACAATAATTAGCTGTTTAGTTAGTTCAAACACACAGTCCAGTGACCTGAGTTATAAACCCGTGCACCTGCACAACTATTCAAAGAAGCCGCTATCTCCCAAGATACGGAGAATTGTTAGATTAGGGACATTGTGATATAATTATTATTCTGTTAGTTTTAATTCAATTCGGTGTCTGCATTTGTTAAGAGAACTTGTAATTTAGATTTAAGAGAAGTTAATTTGTCAAATTTAAAATAAAGATTTCTTTTTAAAAATCTATTTCATCAAGGACCGAATTTAACTGGCGCAGTCAGTAGGATGTACCGTAACGAAATTTAAATCAAATTCTTTGAATTTTGGATCGTTTCAACGATTTGTACGGTAAACCTACAAAGAGTGAACAGTATACGCGAGTGTTGAATCAACTTTTTCAAACTAGTGCTATAGTGTAAACTCCAGCAGACAACCAAATTCAAGCTCTCCAAATCGAGCAGAGGGAATCTTCAAATCGATACCCGAGTTAGAATTAAGAAACAAGAAGCACGAAACAAACAAATTCACAACGAATCACAAATGTACCCAACGTATTTACATATTATTCTCGTTTATGCGAAATCCTTTTGGCAGTGTGTAAATAGATTACCTTAGTATAAGCTTAAGAGAATTCGAATGTATAGTTCCGAAGACGAATTAGAAAACGAATCAATTAGTTTGTGTAGTAGTAATAAAGAATCGAACAAAATTCAAACCGCGAATAATAGTAAAAGTAAAGTAGTATTAAGAGAAAGTAAATTCAAAAACGTAGTAGATTGCGTGAACAATATAAACCCAGCTCAAGAAACTAAAGTTAGTAAAATGACGACCGCTAAGGACATTACTAAAAATCATATAGACATCATACCTATATACGAGGGGGATCCGAATACCTTCTCTATGTACATAGGGGCTTGTGAGTATTTAGCTACAACCTTTGGCAATGTGGATCCACAAGATCCAATTAACGAATTCCTTTTGAGAATATTCCAGTCAAAATTAGTGGGTCGCGCTTTACAGCTTGTAGGTAGTAGAGAAGTAATTAAAACATGGGCAGAATTAAAAAGCTTATTACAAACAAACTTTTGCGATCAACGTTCTGAAAAATGTCTTGTTCAGGATTTAATACAACTAAAACCTGAAAGGGGGGAAACAGCGTACACTTTCGGTATGTGTTGCAAAAACATCCAAAATTTATTACTAACAAAAATTAAAATGTCAGAACAAGATGCTCAAAGACGGGCAATTAAAATCGAAATTCACAATGAGCTCATTACGGGAAGTACCGTTCAAATTATTTTTAAATTTGTAATTTTTGAAATAATACGATGAAGGGTAAGTACCTATTTAAAATGGAAAAGTATAAAAGCTGTTGGCCGGGGGAATTTTGGATTAAATCATATTAGATATTTATGGTAGAATCTTATTCACGCGCGCCCAATCGCATTGAATTCTTTAAATAAATTAATTTTCGGATTATTACCATGTAAGTATTTACTGCAAATAAAACCGTTTACATATTTTTATTAGTTTTCCTAAATCTGTTTTAATTTCTAGCAGTTATTATGTCGACCACAGATCAACCATCTACTTAAAAAAAAAAGAAAATTTATCAACAAAAATACAAAACTGATTGGGAGACACGATGATTACCAACATTGGATAGAAGCTAGTTCAAAAGGAGAAGAGTTTTACAGATGTAAAATATGCGGTAATGACTATCTTGGAGGGATAGCTGCAATACGTAAGCACCATGATTCTATAAAACACCAATCTATATCTAAATTAATCAAACAACAAAAATTCTGTGTTACGCAATATGTAAGAAGCTCTACAAGCACGGAACTTAGTACAAAAGAAATAGAAATAAGAATTGCGTCTTTCATTGCAGAACACAATATATCTATAAATTCAGTTGATCATCTGGTACAACTAATTAGGTCTATAAATAATGAAAGTGATCTTATAAAAAATATTTCCTGTAATCGTACAAAATGCACAGCTATTATAAATAACGTAATTGGTCAATCAAGTTTTGAAACTCTAATAGAAACTTTAAAGTGCAGCAAATTTTCTTTATTAATTGATGAGTCTACGGATCATACCGGAATTAAAAACTTAGCATTAGTTGTGCGATTAAATCAAAATTTTAGTATAAATGACGAATTGCTTGCTTTATTACCAATCTATGATGCAACTGCAGTAAATATACATAATGTTATTGTTCAATTTTTTAATAAACATAATGTTTCATATAAAAATAATATGGTAGGATTTGCAGCTGATGGGGCAAATTCAATGATGGGCATTAAGCATTCCGTCAAAACTTTATTAAAAAATGAAATACCACATCTTTTTACTGTAAAATGTCTATGTCACTCAATAGCACTCATAGCTTCCCATGCTTGTGAAAAATTACCTTCTACAACGGAAAAACTGGTGCGAGAAGTATAAACTTATATGCAATATAGTTTTAAACGACAAACACAATACAAAGAATTTCAGCAGTTTCTTGATATTAAACCCCATAAGCTGCTGCAACCTAGCCAAACACGCTGGCTCTCTTTAATTTCTGTTGTTAAAAGAGTGTTGGAGCAGTATGAAGCTCTTAAATTATATTTCCAAAATGAATCTTTCAATCAAATCGATGCATCTGAATCCATTCACAATAATTTACAAAATCCTATGAATAAATATTATTTAGAGTTTTTGGAATATGTTTTACCTGTATTTACTGATTTAAATAAGGAATTTCAATCAGAATCTCCTAAAATTTATGCAATATATGACAGAATGTTAGCAGTATACAAGACTATTCTAAGTTGTTATATAAATAATACATATTTGAGTAAAACTGATGTAACTATTTTGCAATATAGAAACCCAGAACATTATGTTTTACTAAATGAAGTATATTGTGGCCCGAAGGCAGCTATATTATTTCAAGAAAATACTCTTTCAGATGGTGATAAACATAACTTTCAATTAACATGCTTAGGTTTTTATGTTGAAGCTGTTCATCAATTATATAAACGCTTTCCATTTAATGCAGAAGATGTAAAGACACTTAAGTTCTTTAAATTTTTGGACCCAAAACTTATTAAATTAAAACTACAAGTTCATTAGGTCCAGCAGCAAATTTTCATAGGAAAGATATTGATCTTCTTTCATTGGATAGAGAGTGGCGATTATTGCAAAACAGTGACTTCAATGAGGATGCAGCCGATTATATTTCTTTTTGGAAAAATATCTGTAATCAAATTAGATGTGACAATACTGCTGTTTATCCAGAACTATCAAAATTTGTCAATTTAGTTTTAACATTACCTCACAGTAGTGCTTTGGTAGAAAGAATATTCAGTGCAGTATCTCTCAACAAAAGTAAAATCAGAAATCGGTTATCTGCTACTACCTTAACTGGAATTCTACACTCTAAGAGATTAATAAATAGTGATAATAAATCATGTTTTGATTTCAAAATTCCTGTAACTGTAACAAATAAACATAACAACAATATGTATTCATCAGAATAAAAATATATTATTTAATGCAATTTATATAAGCTCTAATTTGAATTTACTTTAATTACCTTTTATTTTCTTGTAAATTTTACTTAAGTTTAAAACAGCTTGTACAGTGTTATTGTAAAATAGTATATCAAGAAATTCTTGTGTTTCTTTTATTATTTACATACCTACCTACTGCTTTACATTTTTTTTTATTGCAATAGCTCTTCTTAAACTAAAACTATACATTATATATACTACCGGTCATTAGACATATGTAATGGTTTCATTTATAATTGTGGTAACAATCTAGTGATTTATTAAGTTCTCATCTAGTGAAAACAATTATTTTCACCTGGCAACACTGATCTGCCCGGTAAGTACTTAACTGGCGTTTCAGAAACCGGGCCATAGACAGTCAATTTTTTTTAGTGTAATTTAGAGAACGGACATTCTTACCACATGACTCGGCGTAATTCAATGAAGTATTTGTTAGTCTTTCCCGGCCATCTGGTCCGCTGCGATTACAATGACAACACACCTATTGTATTTGAAGGATAAATATCCAGTAAACGCAATCGGCATCTCGAAATGTTTATAAACTTCGTCGAGTACATCCCGGTGTAATACAATGAAGTATTTGTGTTTGACTTTCTCGGCCACCTGATTTTCGCAGCGTTAACAATGGACAACGGCTATTGTATTCGGAGAACTTAGTCATGTGGTAAGAATGTCCGTTCTCTATAACTCTATTTTTAAAGTAGAGAGACGAATTTCTGAACAGACCACTTTGACAGTGAAATCTCATTGGTTGAAAGCAATTTGGCCTTGCTTTCAACCAATGAGATTTCACTGTCAAAGTGGTCTGTTCAGAAATTCGTCTCTCTACTTTAAAATTAGAGTATAGTAATTATATAGTGTTGTCAAACGCGTTGATAGATAAACGGAATGTATACTATGGCTATATTGGTTTATAAACGATGGTTTGAATAACATTTGAATATTATTCCTATTTGTTGTTACTTTTTAACGTTTTGTATAAAAATAATCAATAAAATCTTTGGCAGTTCTTGTATATAAGTTGGTTATACTGTATAAAAATAAAATCAAGGCCGCGTTTTTGAACTTTGAAGGAAGCGAAGATGTCATTTGTTTTAAGGTTGGGTGAATTTGTTTGAGTACTTATTTTTAAACTCTAGGTAGCTTGTATTTAAATGTTTGGAAATATTTTTGAAAATAGAAAACATGGCTTCAGATTCTAAAACTGAATATATTCAAAGATCAAATTTGGGAAACAATCAAAATACAAAAAAAATATTGATTAACCTACTTCCAAAACAAGCAGAATGTTCATATGTTTCCTGTTATTGGTAAGTAAAACGTGTTGAT
This sequence comes from Melolontha melolontha, assembly GCA_935421215.2. Taxonomy (NCBI): domain Eukaryota; kingdom Metazoa; phylum Arthropoda; class Insecta; order Coleoptera; family Scarabaeidae; genus Melolontha; species Melolontha melolontha. The sequence goes on from OW285236.1 coordinate 141,096,743, forward strand.
TTGTTTTTAGTGATGTTCATTATGTTACAGAAAATCCAAAAAGTGCACATAATACACATTAATAAGTTAACTGCAAATAATTACGACACTCATTTCAATTAATTATTTTCCATTGATATATACTTAATTTTCAGAATAAAACTACAATATTTGAATCCGATTTATAAATTTAATAATCTTAATAAATTAGCTTGTGTATAATTTTCAATTGTAGATATCTGTTTAAATTTTATTTATAAATGTTAAGTTATTCAGTGGTTCAATATTCTTTACGTATCTGTATTTGTGGTGTTTTTGTTTGATGTGCGTAGTACTTTTATTTTGGCGGAAGATATGCAAGTAATTGTTAACAAATATGTAACTTTGTACATATTTAATATATTCAAAATAAATTGATTTATAAAATGTTAGACCTAGTTACAAGTAACTTTGAAGAAATAATATGTATTTTGAATACTTTTTTATTTAATATGCAGTTAAAAAGTAACTCTATATAACTTTATATGTATAAGGTATAAAATACAGTCATAAATTTATAATAATGTTACATGATTATGCATTCTTCTGTATATTCGTTTTCAACTTTGAAATAATAAATCTTGGATTTACATTAAAGCAGTTTTAGAAAATTCTATGTTCAATTTTTTTATGAGCATGGTAATGTAGTCTATAATTATGAAATTCTTCAAATAGTTTTACATTATTCTTTAATATAAAATAAATTCACTACTAAATTCATTTTTGTTTGTTATCTTTTACAAATAATACAACTAAAAAGTCATTTGATGTAGCTAGTAGTCATATCATAGGAAATCATAGACTCAAGTGCTTTCTTCTTAAAATAGAAGGAAATCTGTTTCAATATTTAATTGGTACACAGCACTGCTTAATTGTGGTTTAAAATCATCAAGGCAAGGCAAGTATATGTAGCGTTAATCAAATTAAAGCAGCCCTATATGAGAAATATTGTTTAGATTTATCCTCAAACCATTTCCCAGTGACATTTAACAATCTACTTTAACAGTAGAAAAAAAAAGCCTCTACGCTTCTGCAATAGTTAAATAAATTGGCACCGATTCTGTATCCAGGTGAACATACTGATAAATCTTAAAGTATTATTTAAGTATTCAGAAGACACTCTGATAGTGATTTACAATATAACAAAGATAATACAACCAGTTTTGGAACGCAGCTCCAATGCCAGAAAAAACAATACAGCACAAAATATTTCATTAATAACAAGAGCAAAAATAACTGAGAAACAAAACTCAGGAAGAAATGGCAACAAATTCGATCAGAAAATAATATAACAAGAAGTAATCTATCAAGAATATATCGAAGAACTGTCTTCTATTGTAGGTAGATACTATTCCCTGTGGCATGCTACAATAGTCGATATTATCATGTTACCTAAACAAAGAAAAAATATAAATCACATAAAATAGTGCAAATTAATTAGTCTACCGCCAATACTCTTGAAATTGATTTGAAAATACAAAATCATTACTTTAGTCTCTAACAAACTCATGAAATTATTAAGCAGCTGCAGTGTTATTAAAAAATCAGTAATGACTTTGGATATAAAAAAAAGATATTTATTGCTCAGTAGTATTCTTAGATACAAGTCGAGCGTTTGACAAAGTATAGGTCTATACTACAAAAGAAGCAGCTACAACGTCACCATTCTTATAAAATTTTGAAATCAAAACTGACTAAAAGATTTTTCTTGGTTAAACGTGAAGCAGAATTGACCAACCCAAACTCAGGTGAATCACAGATCGCACAAGAAGGCGTTTTAGGAATGTACCTTTCTACCACAAAAGTGGCAACAATTACCACATTCATTGGTAACACGGTTAGCAAGTTCTAGCCTTACATAGTAACCCACAGTTGGCTACTAGAAATCTTCTATCACTTAAACAAAATTCAATATATTTTAAGCAATTGAAAATCAAAGCAAATGAAGATAAATTGATATTGGTCCACCTTAACTACCCCAGACTAATAAAATGAGATTAAAATGCATTTGGACCAATAACAAGGATATATTTAGCGGGGGGCAACTCGAAATTAATTACAATCAAAACTTAAGATATTACGATTATAAAATAAAATTCTACGAATCATAAAGCAAAATAGTATGTTCTAAATTATAACGAGCCATCGAAAAAATTCATAATTGGAGTAGATTGTGAAATTGGGTTGGTACTTTAGCCACTTCCACATAATGACACATTACTTGATGCTTGACAGTTTCATTTGGTTTCATTGTAAAAAAAGATTATGGCATTGAAATGATACTACAACAAAAAAGAAAAGAAATAATTTATTTAATATCGAAATCATAATCAAAATTTACATATAGCTACAGAAGTTGTTGAAAATGTTGTCCATTTACATCGCAGAAACTTTGTGCAGCATTTGCGGTGAGTTGTTGATCTCTTCACACTTTTCTGTTTTCTGCGAATTCTCAGTTGTTCCAGATTATGAATTGGCGTTGAATAAATCGAATTTTTGATGTATGGCCATACGAAAAAATCACATGTTTAAATCGCAAGACCTAGTTGGATATGGGATTTCAGTGTTCCTGCGTATTATTCTGTTATCAAAAAATTCTCTGGGATGTTGAAGTGTTTCTCTGGTCGTATGTGCTGTTGCACCATCTTGTTGGAAATACTCATTTTGTAATTCCTCATCATCCAGTTGATTTATGAATGAGCCGAGTATCTCATTGCGATATCGTGCAGCAGTAAGTGTACCTTAAAAAAAATGAGACCCACCAATCTTCTTCAACATATTCTAACCCAAACACCAACTTTTTTGGGATGCAATGTTTTTTCAACAAAAAAATGAGGATTTTCGGAGGACCAACACCTCATATTCTGTGAATTAACATATCCAGAAAGATAAAACCAGGCCTCATCCGTGAAAAAAACTGTGTTAAGGATATCCTGATTGTGTAGATTATTTTGAAATCATTGACAAAATTTCACTCGTCTTAAATAATCCACTGGATAAAATTCATGAAAACATTGCAGCTTGTATGGATGACAATGTAAGACTTTTTTAAGAATGAATTGGCATGTACCATAAGATAAATTGTTTGTGAGGGTCACTACTGAAATGGATGTTTTTGGATTTTCATCAATAATATGCTGAAGGGCTTCAATATTATCAGCTGTACGTTTAGATGGCCGTCCACTTCCAGTTTTTCGACCGACGCTACCAGTCTCTCTGAATAACTTTACACAATTTGTCAATACATTGTAAAAATCATTGTAGTCAAACACTAATTCAGAATGCTCTTCACTAAAATCAGCCATGCATTCCGTAATTGAATACTGCCACTCGCCATTTACTTTCACACCTGTACGGAAGTAACAATCGATAATTTTTGCTTTTTGTTCTGTGTTGAATACCATTTTTTAAATAAATTTAATTTTCTTAATAAGAGTTTTAAAAAATTTGATACAAACTTATAGTTTCAATGTCAAATAATAAATGTCATTATGTGGAAGTGGCTAAAGTACCAACCCAATTTCACAGTCTACTCCAATTATGAATTTTTTCGATGGCTTGTTACAATAGAAATAGATTTGCAAATCCGACACATCAAAAGTATTTAGTGCAAAATACAAAGAAAGAATTAATGTCCATCGTAATGTGCTCATGAGTGCTTTGTTTAACATGACAGGTGAAGTCCATGTTTTCAAGCAACGAATCTGATAACTGCATATAATTAGACTATTAACTCCTTGTTCTGATATATCTAAATGCCTATTGAATGTATTCGTCAAATTAAAGGTAATAGTACAATGGTACATATGACTAATTTACATAACACTTTGATTGTTTTTAAAAAGAACGGATTGTATCTATAGAAAAAGGATATTGTCTATTTATAATACAAGAGCTGTTTTCCTTTCGCTGAGCCTCTAGCCAGGCCATGATATTTTGCTCCAAATTTTGTTCGACATTTTAACCTAGTTATTTAATGACATTAACATTGAAAAATATACTAGTATTTTTATAGTAATTATTTGTGGACGAAATCAATTGGTTATTTGGTGACAAGTCATGTTCCTTTGGCTACTGTAAAGCGTTAGTACGATGAAAATGTGATCGACTTTATTTAAACGACACGCTTCGAATTTCTAAACCAAAAACGGCTGTTACTGAAAAGTGTTTCCTCTCGGTTCGGACATGATTGAAGAGGACAATTGAAGGTTCATAAGTACATAATGGAGTACCTACTGCAGAGATGAGGTGATTAAGCTTGGTTATACCGCTACAGTTCCGAAAAAAGCACAATTTATAGTTTGGATTTATGAAAATGAGTTGACTCCAATAAATGTTCGAGAACAAAGCTGAAAGAAAAAAAATGTCCGCTTCATTTTTTGGGAATTAGTTAATGTGTTTCCACGGTAGCGCTGGAGGACGGTCATACTGTTAATGCAAAGTGGCACTCTATCGTTTGTTTGCCTAAATTTCTGCAAAGTGTCCTTGAAAATCGTTCAATAGGAAGGATGATCTTGCATCGCGATAACATTCATGTTCACACTCCTACTTGAACGATTTAGTATTTAAATGCCGAAAAATATTGAAATAGTGGGTCTTTCGCCACATATTCTAGACCAGGAGTGGAACAATAATTAATAATAATTTTAAATTCAATTATTACGAATAATGTAAATGGGGACAATTATTTAATTCACGCGGTTCCTTCTTTTATATAATTTTTCGAAAATTTTTGTTTACTTGCTTATACTTATACAAAATATCTAAAACTGTAAATAACTAATACTCAGCATGATAATTTATGTCCGTTTTAAAATAAAATATTGAGGAGTTAATTTATAAAATACCTAAGTTACAATCACATATCTGAAATCAAATATTTTACTTAGCCGTTCTTTAGGCTTTGCATATTCATCCAAGTTGAATGTTTTTTGAATGAAATCTTTCAGGATTTACGTAATTATGTTCCACGACTGCCGGTGCTAATATTCGAATATGAGGGCTGGCTATCGCGCCTAATACTCTAAGAAATCCCGTTACATCCAAAATAATTTCTTCACTGTGCGTTTTTCTTCGTCTTCTGTGGAAATTTAACCCACTCATTTGCTAAATTATCCACAATTAAATTAGTAACTGTATTTATACAGTGGGAAACAGTTTGCTGGCTGACAGAAATATTGTAACTTTGACCAATTAATTTTTGATAGCTGCCGGTGGCATAAAATGACTTTTGTTTGTATTCATTAACAGTACCAAAAGATGCCTTAAATTTGTTGTTAATTGATGTGAGAGCCAAAAACTTTTTTTAAATTCGTATTCGAACATACGCTACATTTCTCATATTTCTTCCTTCGATTTTGAAATTCCGAATACGTTCACTTCTTTCTCTTTCTTCTTCTATTAGATATAATGCCATATTTACTGGCAACATGATGGCATCTATGTGTAACGTAATTTAAAATAACAATACTACTAAAACGCAATTTAATTGAGCATGTAAACCACGAAATAAATAAATAAATAAAATAATACTAATAAAACGTAATTTTAAATAATAAAAGGAAATTTAAATGTGCATGTAAACCACGTGAATACCACGATAAGCATAACACGAGAACGAGAACTCCAATATTTTTGGGATGATCAGAGGCATAGGTTGTTGATTTAGCGATCTTAAACGATCTCGATTCGGCGCGGTTCCACCACTGGCTCCAAATTATTTCTTTTTGTTTGCACGTGTAGGATAAGTTATGAGTGTTATGACTTATTGAGGTTTACGTCTTATACAGGCCGAAGATGCTGTTAACGCATTTAAAAAGGGAGTAAACAACTTAACACGGACAGATTGGAGGAAATATTTTGAAGATTGGTTTTCACGAATTCAAAACTGCTTTGACTGTGGAAGTGGATACTTATAAACAAATAAATTATAAATAAATGCGTTTTGTCAAAAAATTGTGTGTTTACATCCTCGCACATATTAGTGACCAAATGCGTTTTTGTTTAAGTGACTTCAATACTAAGTAGTTTTTTTAATGTTCAGTAACATAGGACTTCATATTCACAGGTATTCAGTCCAAGGTTTTTTAAACAAATGTTTCAATCAAGGTAAAGCGTTGAAAGAGGATTCAATTTAAAAGTGAATAATTGGACTGATGGGTATTATTTTTAAAATACTCTTATGAAATTTTCATCTAAATGAAAATTTCCTGTTGTCCGACTCATTTTGCAAGCACAATAATCTACATAGTTAGAATTGACACTAATGGAAGAGGCCGTATATGATTTGAATTGAATTTCGAATTACAAGCGTTTTTATTTTTGTGTTTCTATTAAAGTATAAAAAAGTAATTCAGAAAAATATATTAAACACAGGCACGTGAAAAAGTCATGAATTTTGTAGTGCTTATATAAAATTATAACATGCTGTACACACCAATTAGCTCGATTTGTAGAGACTCGTAGAACACACCCGTTTTTTTAATGAGATTAAAATTCTTTGGGGTAATATATATTACCATTAATAAAACAGATTTAATTTTTTTATAATACTTTTCTCCTAAATCAAATGTGTTATTGTTGACTTTATATATTTTATTTTAGCGAGGAAAACGTTTATAAATTATGTCAAGAGGTTATGTCCAGGTATTCTACAGAATTGCAAAAGTGTTTTGTGGTATTTATATCTAATCATAGCCGTACCGTTCCATTATGGCGCCAAAGAGCTGGAAGAGACGAAGATCGTCTGGTTATATGGGTATTATTAATATATTATTAATTAAAAATATAGATATAAAATTGTATTATAAACAAAAAGAAAAAAGCTTGTTTATATGACAAAAACGATATATCACTTAACTACAGTCAACCATTCCCTAGATTAGAGCATTTTTACGTTTGTTAGATTTGGCTATTCACAGTTTGTTTGGCAGTACTGTCTTTTGTATATATGTTAGTTGTTCTCATGGATGTAGTATATATGTATTGCCTATGCGTATTGAGAATTGACTCTAACATTAGAGAGAGGAAATTGCAAGCGAGATAGAGCTTGTACTGGCAAAACATTCCGAGTTCGTATTCTGATAGTGAATATTGTGTGTGATTTTGTATAGATAAATCAGTTTTATTTTAAGCTCGTGGTGAAATTGCATTAAGTAAAGTTACAACTGTTTATATCTATCGTTAATATAAACAGTAGTAGTTTAATTTTGCGTTATGGTTCGTGTAAAAGATAGTGATTTCGTGTTCCGCTTACGGTTGCACAAACCGTTTTCTTAAAAATAGTAACATAAAATACTATAGGTAAGTGTATTTATTTTTACATTTTTCTATCATATTAGCATATAACGGGTGTTCAGAAACATTCGAAGTCAAGTGGGCTCTGAACAAAAAATCGTATATCTTTACTTAAGTCAGAATCTAATATCGAAGATACTAATTTGATAACCTATAAAATTGTATTAAGTAAATGTATCAATCTATCTCAGACATGACTTCATATTTTCAAGGCCTACTTTGACTTCGAACGTTTCTGAACACCCGTTATTTTTAATTTGTAGATTCCCTTGTGATCCACATTTACGAAAAAAAAAACGGATTATGGCATTAAAAAGAAAAGATTTTGAACCTTAAAAAACGTCAGTAATTTGTAGTTGTAGTACCCATTTTAGTGCAAAACGAAATAAATGTCTTGATGAAAGGTTCTATACCAACGAATTTTAAATCTAAACGAGAATCTAGACTAGTCATTGTAGGCACTTCAAATACAGAAAGTGGAAACGAAATTTAAGAGGTACATAATAGAGAAATTGAAGAAACACAAAATGCAAGATTTCAAGCCCTTGTGGAAGAATTGGTTGTTAAGGCTTCAGCTCCCAATGTATCAAAAAAAAAAATTATCAATTATACAAAATATGAACCTTATATTGTAGGAAAAGAACAAAACCACACTGCTTTGGAGATTTTGAAGCACAACATTTAGAGGATCTCATAAAAAGAAAAATATATTGGTTAACATCTCAGAAAGTAGTTAAAACACTGAAACACAAAGTTAAATACTTTGAAACAAAAACAAGAAGAATGAAAAAAAATAAAAACGTTATTAAATCTAGTTATGTTTTACTACCCATATGTTTTCTATTACCATCTACAGGGTGCGGCAAAATAACCTCCCTATTTTTTGACGTAAATAAAAAAAGCATTTTTCCAGATAAAACAATTTTATTTTTACCAACTTATTCTTTAACACGGGAATTTTTTTTTACTTGGTTATGAAAATAATATCTGACAAATGGTGGCCGCGGCTGTTGATCCACTGCTGCAAGCGAACATTGAAGCACTCGTGGACTCTCTTAAGCATCGCTTGAGGTATGCGATGAATTTCCTCGCGAATTGCTTCTTTCAGGTCCAGCAGGTTTCCGGGACGATATTTCAACAATGCTGTCTGGTGCAAGACTTTCCAAGATGAGTTGACATGCTTCCGTGCGACTCTGGCAATCACGTTGTGACAGTTCTTGCACAACAACCATCTTGTAAGGATGGAAATGAAGATCCTTGTGTAGGATTCGACGAACACTACGGTCAGACTTTCGAAGGGCGGCTGCATGTTTACGAGCTGATCTTTTAGGAGACTGCAAAACTGATTGTCTAACCGCATTGATGTTTTCAGGTGTACGGGCACTACGAGGTCTTCCACCCCGTTTTTTAACAACAAAACCAGTCTCTCTAAAGTTTTTTACCCATAACAAAATAGACTTTCTGTCCGGTACCGACTCACGCGGAGGAATTAAATCGCGTTGGAAAAGCTTGCTGTGCCGTGACAACCGCGAATGAACGCTTCGACCGCATAAGCTTTGTGCTCGATCATCCACGCCATGATGGCGACTGGTGCCTACGTGCCGAATGCAACGTAAACTTCCCACTCTCCTGCGTCGACTGCTGCTATCCCCACTACTCTAAGTGTCTCCAGTTACTTACTACCGAGCATCGAAAATAGGGAGGTTATTTTGCGGCACCCTGTATTACTAAGTAACTACTTAATTAATTTCATCCTATAAATACATGTGCATTTAATTCATTCTCATTTGGATTTTTTAAAGCTGTACTCTGTATATTCCATATACCGTATATTTAAATTAAATTAAAATTGTAATTCAGTAACAAAATATTTATTTTATAATTCCACGAATATTTAGTAGAAGTAACTTGATAAATATATTACAGTTAAACAGCCAGGTAAGCGTATGCCGTAGGTATATTTACTTGTCTGGTCGATGGCATATGTATTTTAAATAGGCAATGCACCTTTTCTTGCCAGTACTAGCTCTATCTCACTCGGTAGTTTCTCTCTATAATGTTGGAGTCAATCGAATGCACTGCTTTTGTTAGTTGCGCGCTATCCATATATACTACATCCATGGTTGTTCTTACGATATAAGCTTTAAACATAGATTCAAGTTTGCGAATTGATCAAATGCATGCTACTGCCATCTGTACAATTATGCCAAACTAATTTTTCTTGTACCAACCTCCTTCACTTGAGATGGATCACTCTATATTTACAGTACCTAAATATAATTTATTTGTTTGGTCTATATTTACAATATCTTGTAATAACATTTCCATCAAGAAATTATTAATTTATTATTAACAAATAAAGTCAAGTGATTACATATAATTCTTCTATATTTTCATTGAAGTATGGTAGAGACATCGCAGTTTGTTCAGGATAATAAATGCAAATTTGCCTAATTTTTCCCCTGCCGTTTCATATCTTTTTTTATTTCGATGAGCTATTTCATTACTCCTTGACTTCACTACAAGACGACCTTAATAATAAAATATGTCTTAAAATCCTCTTGTGCCACTGATGGTACTAAAAGAATAAAAAGGTTATTTACTAAAATAATACAAATAGGAGGTGCTACCTAGAAATTCCCGGCATGTGAAGATAAAACAATAAATTGTTTTTACAGGTTTTTCACTATCATCCCTTTCAAAGTACTTTCCATCCGTATGAATACAACGATCCCAGCGACTTGTCCATGACTGGAAGCAGTGCTGGACGTCTTCGCTTGTTAACGTGTTCAACACTGCTTGCGCTTCGGTCTGGATCTCCTCAATGGTCTCAAAAACGGTGCTCCTTGAGCTTTAGTTTCAACTTAGCAAACGGGAAGAAATCATAAGGGGCAAGATCTGAGAAGTAGGGAGGGCGGGGTGATATTGCCCCCTTCGTTGTTGCAAAATACTGATGCACACCATGTGACGTGTGGATTGGTGCATCGTCATGGTGTAGGATTCACGAATTGTTACACCACTTGGCAGGCTGCTTGGGTCATACAACAAACCGACAATGTTCCAAGTGTAATAAGATTGTTCTCCTTCGTTCTTGCAGGATAGTATCACGCGCTTTTACCCCATTTTGTGGCGTGTTTTCCGTCGATGGGCGATCGGAACGTTCATCATCAACCGACATACGTCCATGTTTGAAACGGTTGTACCTCCCATTGCGTCTAGGCCACGAATGAGGAAATAAATTTAGAGAAGGGCCATATAAAATTAAATTATTTAGGCGGACCAAATAAATTTATTATGTGGACGTACTGAGTCCGTGTGAAAAATGAAATTTAGACTGTTCTTTAATCATCTCTTTGAAATTTGGTTCCAAGTTACAAGAAGTAATTCGTAAACCGCACTCAAGATGTTCGTCGGTTTTCTTATTCCTCAATTTGCTTTTACGGAGATTCATGTTGAAAACACCTGTTCATGTTCACAGATGTATGAAGCCTTAAACATCGGGATAATTTTCTGAGCGTTTTTTATCAAGCTGGGGAATTTAGGACTTCGGTAAACATTTGTAGATAAATGTTCCTTCAGGTGGTGGTTCCTTTCATAGACATCATGCTAGCTAATTCTTGAATAATGTTAAATTTGTCGTCAAAACCTCTCACAAAAATTAGCAATTGAGCGGCTGATATATCTGTACTTTCGTCCTTTGTTATCGAAAAAAACACGAAGCTTTCAATTTTCTCAATCCTGGATGTTATTGTTCGAGCGCGATAAACCTATTGATTCAAACAAAAAGTTCTTTTTTTATCTGGACACAAAATATCAGCTACTATGTACTTGCAAACAATCCTTCACAAATTTGCCTTCACCAAATGTTTTATTAGATTTCGCAATTTTGTCACAGTTGCATGTTATTGCCTAAATAAATTTTGTTGTTTTCGGAGCTGCTTTGACAAAGACTCAATTTTGGATTGGAACTCTTTTTTTTAAGAGAAGCATAAATCGGAAGAACCATGTTGTTTCTTCCTCCTGGTTTGAAGGAAGTTCGGTATGTATCGACCGAAGTATGAGTTGAAATAATACAATAGTTTTTGTATAACACTAATATATTTACAAATTTAATCTTGGAGTTCCGTTAACTTAATATAAATGCAGTATCTGGTCTTAATACTAAAGACCTAGAAAACTGGCTAATAAATAATATTTGCTCGTATTTAGATCACTGAGATCTTAGTAGGGACTGTTAGTTAGATCACTGAGACCTAAGCTAGAACTGTAGTTAACTCAAAGAGATCGTACTTGGAACTGTAGTGAGCTCTAAGAGATCTTGTTTGGAACTATTTATTCATTTACTTATTTTTCGGCAAGAAAGTTTTGTCCCCGCCAGTCACAAGAGAGGGAGAAAACAATGAAATTGAGTATACGGAACTTTCCATACAATTATTTTTACCCTTCCAAGAAAGTATATGCTGTAGTTTCCAAAGTCATAAATGTATTAAAATAAACAATATACGCCGGAAACCCTTAATTATAGAAAATAAAATACCTCTTCAAATAATAAATATAACGGCTGTTTTTTATAGAGGTATATAACTTTAAGTCGGCAACACTTTATTTATGTTTAGTTTGGTTTGGCATTTCAACATGAATAGACCGACGCCTGAACAACGCTTCCAAATTGTGCAAATTTATTTTGAAAATCATGGTTCTGTTCGAAATACGTATCGCGCACTACGTGCATTTTGCGGTCAACATAATCGTCCATCAGAGCAATTAATTCGATTAACTATGGAACGTTTTCGCACCACGTTTACTCTAAATGATTATACGCATCCACAGAGACGTCGTACAGTGCGTACAGAAGAAGTCATTGCTGCTGTAGAGTGTAGCGTAGAGGAAGACTCGTCAACGTTACAGTCAATGGTGACCGCTATAGAGCCATAATTACTGACTTTTTCGTTCATCAATTGAACAACCATGATGTGCAGGAGCTGTGGTTTCAACAAGACGGCGCAACATGTCACACAGTTCGTGCCACAATTAATTTATTGAAGGAAACGTTTGGTAACCGCATAGTTTCACGTTTCGGACCCGTGAATTGGCCTCCAAGATCGTGCGATTTAACGCCGCTAGACTATTTTCTGTGGGGATATGTGAAGTCGCTTGTCTACGCCGATAAGCCCGAAACGATTGACCACTTGGAGGACAACAGGAGCTGTGGTTTCAACAAGATGGCGCAACATGTCACACAGCTCGTGCCACAATTAATTTATTGAAGGAAACGTTTGGTAACCGCATAGTTTCACGTTTCGGACCCGTGAATTGGCCTCCAAGATCGTGCGATTTAACGCCGCTAGACTATTTTCTGTGGGGATATGTGAAGTCACTAGTCTACGCCGATAAGCCCGAAACGATTGACCACTTGGAGGACAACATTCGCCGCGTTATTGCCGATATACGGCCACAAATGTTGGAAACAGTCATCAAAAATTGGACCTCCAGATTAGACTACGTCCGAGCCAGCCGTGGCGGTCATATGCCAGAAGTCATATTTAAATTATAATGCCAGAAGATTACTCAACATCCACCTTTCTTTTTTTCATTTGATGACTAAAATAAATTATTGCGCAATTATCATTCGTAAGAACTGCGTTTGTTCGAGCTATAAAGACTGCCGTTAACGCTACAAAATAATCACTATAAAATCACCCCTATATCGTCTATCACTTGTAATTCAAACCGCTGTTTAATCGCTGACTGATTGACACTAACTGACCCGCAGCATGCTTATATAGTCGTCACGAGTGGAATTTAAGTATGACTCAAACCTCGGACCACCGATATATTATACATTGAGTAGAGTAGTAGTGGTAGTAATAGCGCTGCGATGTTTGAGTCATACTTAAATTCCACACGTCTCTAGCCATCACACATCCAAATTTCTCGCAACGAACATACTAGACCAGATCAGAGAGTAAACGAAATTTCTTTGTAATCTAATGTAAACATCTTCCTACTTGTTTCTTGGCTTTATAAGCAGCGGCAATGCTTGTTACGTTTTATAGGAAGCGGAGCGCTCGCTGAATACCTACCAAATATGTTTATCGAGGGCCGTACTTATATACATGGCTGTTACCGATCGCGGGCCGGTTCAAATCTTGTCGCGCGCTGGATTTGGCCGGCGGCCCGCCATTTCTCCATCCCTGGTCTAGCCTAAAGCAGCCTCACCAAACGCTTGTTTAAGCATTTTCAGATTTCCGCTGTCGTTTTACCAAGTTCGAAGCAGAATTTGATGAGCACATTCTTTGTTCTTCCACATCAGACATTGTAGTGCCACAGAATAACTCAAACTCAACTCAACAAATATAAACACAAAAACTGTTTGTCACTACCTAGCAAAGTATCTTTTGACAGACAGACTTAGTATAGACGTAGTCCACACCATCTAGTGCTATAGAGCTCTTGTATCATCCTTTCGTGCAGCACGTTCAATTTCCGGGAATTCCTGGGTAGCACTTCGTACATATTATAAGCATCATTTATTTGAAAAAAAAAGTTTTTACGTGCGCAATATTAATTTTAATGTGATCATGCAGGTTTACATACTGCACATATAACCGGGTTCTTTTTTATAATTACACATAGGTATACTGCATTGATTTTTCTTCTTTTAGTTTTACACATAGTAAAACCAACTGATATTTGTGATACAATGTTTAATTTATTAAATGAAAACGAAGAAATTTTAATTAAAATAATTTTCGCTGATAAAACAAACAGTTCCGTAATAGATTTAAAGAGTTTCATGTACATTCTGTATGGCAATCTAAATAATTCGCTTTTGAATGCTTAAACATGCGTATATTTAATAGCTAGAAAGCATAGTAAGATGAAACTCATTGTGTTATTTCTTTAGATAATAGGAAAAGGTTGGGTGTAATTTTAATAAAATAAATACTTAGGTTACTTATTCATATTTCAATGTTTATTTAGGAACATTACCATATTAACATTTTTTGGTTTTAGTCTTGCACACCTTTGCTCTATTATTAAACGAGCTGTACTGTACACTTTCTGCTGAACTCGCTGGAATACAGAGGTATTTCCTAGCACATTGTTTTAAGGGTTTCAGCTCCATTCCTGTTACCTAAAAGAAAATCCAAATCAAAAATGCAATTACCCTTTTTTTTTAAAACTTGCCTGCCAAAATAAAACAGGATCTACGTCTTGATTTGAATTTGGCCTTTATTATTATTATTATTATTAGTATTACCTTTTAGTTATTACATCGGCTGTAATTAATTTTGCTTTCTTTTATTCTTCCTTGCAAAAAATCCAAATAATGAAAGTGACTTTTGATGTGGACTAATGTCTGTTTCGAGTACAGGCATTTGTTCTTTATTTTCAGGATCTATTTTCTTCATAATATTAAACATTTCTTGTTCTGGAAAAGAAGTAGCCCCGGTAGCATTTTAAGTACTACGAAAACCATCTCTTTTAAATCGAGAGTGTAAAACAGTTGCTACTCTAGTAACTGATCCTCCTTCATATGAAAATAGCCTTGCTTCCCTTCCTCAATCTTTAATTCCAGTAGAGCTGTCAGATAATTGTATAGTCCAAAAGTTATTGGGATTATTAAAGAAATAGTAACATATTTATTACCTACAAGATTCGCACTACTGTTTTTTAAGATAAATCTCTCCATTTTATAAAACCACTTATTCGTAAGATACCACGAGGTGTTATTTGTTTTTATCGTGTTGCTGAAATGCCGGCAATACATGGGTTACGTCCAGTATTAGAAGTATGATGTAATGCGAGAACGTTCTACAATTTCATAAAATAGTAAAATCTATTTGCACTATTTTGTTATATTTTCTACCTTTTTTGATACACTAATTTTACTATCTAAGATATATTTCAACCTTAGAAAAATACTATTCATCTCCTTTAAATTTGTTAAAAATATTTAAAATTGTCTTCGCACAAGGTATGCCTCTTGGGATAATTAACTGTTTTAAATAAATTATATATTTTTCAAAAAGACGTATTTAATTTAAGATTTAAATATGACTGGAAAATCAGAAATAGTTGACAATTGAAAAGTACGTCCAAATACGTCACTGGTGTATAACTGGTTGCCTACTATGCCACCATACATTAAAGGTAAAAAAAGAAAAATCAATGCATTATACCTATGTGTGATAAAAGAAGAACCTGGTATATTTTTTAAATAGTTGTATGCTAAACTTGCTTTATTCCCTTATCTTTCATTTTGGTCTACCCTAATATTAAACGGTCCAGCCTAATGGCCAAATTATATATTATGTCGTTAGAGGACATTAATACAAATTCAGAACGTGTTCATTTGTTGAAATCGGACTAAAATTGACAAAGCTATGAATTTTTTAGTTATACCATACTTATACATTTCGAGGTTTCGTACATTTTTTTAGATATTACCAATTAATGCCAATTAATATTATATTAAAATTCAATTATTTCTTGCAATACGCTTCAATGGTTAATAATCGAAACTGCTTTTGTTCCTTGTCATTGGTCAATAGAGTATTAAATTCTTCCACTAATTTGACCTTTTGTTCTGAAACATCAATCACAACAAGAATATTGTTAACGCCGGCAATGTAAAGCTGATATTTGAGCCAAATGAAGGGTTCAAATTGCAAGAAATTTGTTGAGATGTTAAAATGCTCGAGAAAAAAATTGTATTTTCTGAAACAAAGTGGCCCAACGTTCAATAGAATGAAGAATGAACATCATTTGGTTGTACCACATTGCGATGGTAACGGTAATTATATTTGTTAGGGGCAGTTGCAGTACCAGTCATAGCTTCCACCATTTTCTTTTTTATATCCAATGGAATGCTTTGGTCGAAAAATGCAGATCCAATGGCTTCCTCTGATAAGTACCACAAATAGCTTCTATTCCAAGTGGTGCCAAAAATCACATAAAGCCTAACAATAAATTGACATACATCACGAATCCCGTTTACTTCAAGAGTGGTTAAATGAAATGTTTCCCGAAGCAAATATTTCTTAAGGCAATAGATAGTCTTCGCCATCTAACGGGCATGATAAAGATATTCTCAATGGAGGAATAGCTCCCAAAAATATAACCTGCTTTAAAAATTCAGCGTAATCGGGTCTGCTGTGTTGCATTGTTAACTAATGCGAACAAAACTGAAGAACATAATCATGAAAGTCTAATAAGTCAAAGTTAGAATCGTCCATCGCTGTTTTATACGAACTGATACTCAAATTACCTATAATAGTAACAATTCAAATGTTAATAATGAAATGTAAGTTCTTTCCGATGTCAGTTTTCACAACTTACAACATTTGGATTGAAATCTCTTGAATAGAAGGACCACCGGGGCTGATCCATTTTTATGTTGAAAACTGATTTCAGTACGATTTCAAAGATGTGGTGCCGGCATAGCAATATCATAATTTTTCTTCCCAATTTTTGTAATAATATACAGGCACCTTTCAAATGACCTGTATTTGTTGCAGTTGTATCTCAGCATATGGTTTGAATATTATCGCATAGTCTACAAGCCACAAGTGTTTCGAATACAGCGCCAGCAACTCTCCGGTTTCATCAGCAGTGCATGGTACGCCAAGAAGTTGCTTGCTATTCCCGTTTGAAACTATAACTGGAAGTCGTATCAACTTTCTGCCAATTATATCCGGCAAGACTTTTCCGTCAAAATGAACAGTACATCCGAAGAATTTAGCTTGTAATTATGTTTCACGTATTACGCTAGAGCTGGACGATTTTTTTTGACGTATAGCCCGCACTGATGAACGATTAATAATTAAATCGTTTACATTGTGGCCTAATCGTTCAGCGTCGGCAATCAGAATATGAACGGCATTTCTGTCAATTATTTTACATTTGTCTAAAGCAGATGAGATCCTTTCATTGATAAATGCAATTTTTCCTCGTTGTGGTTCTATGCCCTGATCCATATCCGTGCAACACCTGTGCATCAAACTAATATTACCAAATGTCAAAAGATGGAAACGAGATGATGGGGTTATCAATTGACGTGTAGCGTTACAATCTTATAATGTAATTCCAATTGTAACAAATACATGGGCATAACCTGTCAATTTTAGTCTGATTTCAACAAATAAACAAGTTTTGGATTCGTAATAACGTTATTGACATAATATACAGCGTGTAAGTGAAATACGCCTATATAATAGACACGTAAGGCAGCAATTCAAATCTGCAAAAAAATTTAGTCTGTCGAAACTTTAATTTTTGCGGAAATTTAGTAACACATCAAATACGGTCCTGTATTCAGATTCAATCTAAACAAATAGAAATGATATGTTTATATGATGTCGATTCAACAAACTAATAGGCATTTATTTGTTCAAGTTCTCCAACAAATCCCCTTCACTTTTCCGTAATGTAATACGTGTTTGTGTGAAAAGTTTATGAACATATATTCATTAATTTCCTAGATATATATTTTTTATGCATCAGCTGTTCTGTTATTATTTATAAGTAGGTCAGTTTCTAATATCCCGAAAAAATACAATATCGAGTTTCTTCAAATATTTTAAATTTACGCCGAAAAACAAATTACATTTGTCATTTGATGCGAAACAGGTGGAATACTTAAAGGAGATGTTCGATGTGGCTGCCATTGGCGAAAATACAAGCTATCTAACCGATCGGGAAATTTTCGAAGTACACTTAAGTCTTTGTTTTCACGGATATGGGCCGCAGCTTGAAAAATACGTTGCCGAAGATTGTCTTTCACGACCACAGCCTTCATAATAACTTGGATGCAGTGAACCGCGATCTCTCAATCTGTACACGGTTTGTAAAGTTAAATAATTTGATGGATATCTTCGGTTCGGAAACCGCCCTTCATAAGTACGTCTAGTAGCTCTAACATTTCCACCTCTTTCACCGTATAACAAGACGATATCTGTTAATTCGTGATTTGAATAAGCCATACTTCACGGAAGTTGATAACAGACTGACTTCTGCCTTACAGTATGCATCATCGCGTCTACAACTCCCACCATTATGCTTCAGTATGGGTAGCGCTTCAGATATAAAGGAATTCTAAATTTATCAGAGTCGGATCGAGCCACGCGCATTTGTTAAATTTTTTTCTTTGATTTCGCTCGCGATAGAGTATTCGTGCAATAGCATTTTTAATATTATTACGTCTAAAAATTGCATTTCGCATTTGATCCAGTTTGTATCTCTGTGAAAGTCAATAAATATCTACTCATCTAACTTTTTAATTTTGCCTATAGTACAACGATGTTTAACATTTCATATTTCTGCAAGTTCTCTCTAGGTTCGACTTGAATATTCTTAAGCTGAAAGTCTCAAAACTTCATTGTCGGCCAGGGTTTCAGACCTATCCTAAGACTGACTTTCATGTAAGTTATCTCCATCATGTAAATCGTCTAAACAACTGACTTACGCAAATTTCAAATGTCTCTTTCTAACACAAATATCGTGGAATATTACACATTATTTCTGTACGAAAGGAAAAACCTACATTCTATAGTTATCGACCTAACAGCAGTATGGGCCTCACATTATACATCTAATAATAAGCGGTAGTCCTTCAAATGTAGGATACGGTTCCCAATAAAAATACAAAATTCAAACGTATGCTGTTTCACGAAAAATCAATTCCATTAAACTAACAGTTTACGGGGAGCGTGTCAGTCAGGGCCATTTACGTTGTTTTCCAAAGAACTGTTCTTAAACGCAGTTGGTATTAATTGAGATTAAATTGAAATATATTAACTGTCCAATATCCAGCATCGGTTTTTTTCATAAAACGGTGAATTTCAAAATGGCAAAAAGGTACGATGTCAAAATCGAATTCATGGCTTGTCATAATTGTATTTCAAAGGTACGCCAACAATCTTGGCTGAATGAAAATTACGCAGAAATAAACTTTTTTCTATCAAAGAGTTTCTTACATTAAGAATTCTCGTAGTAAACATTAATTTCAGGTGGTTAATGTTTTAACGGAAAATTTTTAGTATTAAAACTACTAAATTATTAAGAACACAGAAATTTATATATCATGGATACGTTTGTGACATTTGAAATATTGTTATTGTTATTACTAACCTTTTTTCTCGCATTTAACCAAATAGCACTACTAATGCTAATAATACTATACTAATAACCTGACCCAATATACTAATAACCTGACCCAAAGTTTCATTATTTACATAAAAGTAATATTTTTTATTTTTAGGACTATCATGTGATATTTCTCTATCACCCAGAACTAGAAAAATGTTTAGTGTATGATTTGGATTCTGAACTACCCTTTCCTACTTACGTTCATAAATATATAACAGAAACATTCCGGACCGACCATATTCTAAAACCTGACTATTTTAGGTATGTTATGTATTTTATTGTATTTGCTGATTTTTTGTATTCTTTACTTTCAACGTTAGACTAAAAAATACTTAAATTTTAGGAAAAATATGTTAATTTTTTATCTTTTTGATTTTTAACCAATTAAGATTTTCTTTAATATTAGTTTTAATCGTTTTCGTTATAATTAAAAAACATGTACCATTGTAATACTACTAGTTTAAACAAATAATAGACATTTTCTTGGTTTAGCGACCTTTAATGAATTTCAGTTTTTTACTACGACGTTTCGACTTTTTTTATATAATTAAGTCTTTTTCAAGTGATTAGAACAATTTATTTCGTGTTAAAACACATATTTTGTATAATATGTATGGTCAGACATGTCGACCTTTTTATAGGTCGAAATGCCTTTCTCGGAATATTTAGTGTAACTAAATGTCTTGGTGCAGAAATGAAATTAATTTGCAAATAAGAAATAAATTTTAATTCTTATTAACACTAAATATATATATATATATACAGTAAAAATCTCTTCCCTATAGTCACTTATACAAACGTGTATTACGTATGTGTGCGTGAAGCGAGGAGTGGGGGGGGGGGGGGGCGCACGGAGCAGCAGCAATGCATACATATGGATGTAAGCACATACATAGTATAAACGTCGATGAATGTGGAACTAGCGGCAATAATAGGGACTTTATGTAATAATTAACACAAATAAGTGGACTTTTTGGAAGATTTTAATATTTTTAACGTTTAAAACAATGTCAGATATACCTATAACAATAACAATAAATAAAGCGGTAAATCATAATAACTTCTATTTTCTATACATAATAAATAAAACTTTCGTATGTTTTAACGGATTTAAACAGCCATATTTTTCAAAATTTTTAATTATGTGTCTTATCGTTTCAAACGCAATGGTACGTTGAAAGTTAATTTGAAATACCCGTGCAATTTCTCTTATGCTGCGACCAAGATGATACTGTTTTACGACAATTTTTTTTTGTTCAATATCCATCGTGAATACCGACACAAGTTAGCTTATACGTAATCAATAGCCATAAATTTAATAAAACCAAGAAAACAAATACTGGAACTTTGATAGAATAAATAAACGTAACTGAAAACTATTCGCAACAGTTGACCAAACGATCCACCTTCGCAAGTAAACTGTAACTAATGGTTATCTTCAGCGTTGGGATTTTAGTGTTGGTAGATTGTACTAAAACTTGGTGCCTGAATGTAATAGAAATGTAATAGATCATATGGGCGGGAAATTTAAAAATATATATGTATAGGTATAGAAAAACGCAATTATTTATTTTAGAAAATCTAATAAAATTTAACATAAATAATGCATTAGAATATTCTCAAAACAAAACGGAATAAATTCTTAAAAATAAAATAAATGTGCCTTTATAATTTAATAATGGTTACAATTTGGAATTTACTGCAAGTGAGAATTAATGAATATTAAATCACATTCTTACATGTAAATGTCGACTTATTTAATGTGTTCGAAACTACAGTCCGACAAACTAAGTTTGTACTAGTATGCAGAACACACCCTTTCGCGACAACGAACTTCCTGGTGATTAGGTTAATTAAGAATTAAGAAATACTGAAAAAAACAAAGTCTATCACCGGGAGGAAACGCACAGACGACGTTTCGTTCTAGTTGGAACTTTTCAATGTACGGCATTCCCTCGATGACGGACATTGCTTTTTCATTTCTATACTTTCTGTATATATAGTTAACATTTGGAATTTACTGCAAGTGAGAATTAATGAATATTAAATCACATTCTTACATGTAAATGTCGACTTATTTAATGTGTTCGAAACTACAGTCCGACAAAATGGTTACAAAATAAAATTTATTCTTATAATATTTAACATTAAAATGTGAGTTCATTGTCCTCAACATCTTCATCTTCTAATTGCGAATTCGGATTAATATTACGCTGTATAAGAAGGCCAGAAGGTTCAAAATTGTAACATTTATTACTTATTAGTGATTTGGTGTGCAGTAAGGCGTCGCAAGTATTCAACTGCAATTTATTTCTATTTTTTGTTTTCATTAGCATTAGTTGAGAAAAAATTCTCTCTGCCGCTGCAGAAGAGTGTGGTAAAGCAAAAAAGGCCTGAACAAAGATTGTTAAATTAGGATACATTAAGTTTCCTAGAGAGTTTTTCATATTGCCATAGTCCAAAATTCTTCAATAGGTTTATCAACATTCTTCAATAACATGTCATTCGTTGC
This sequence comes from Melolontha melolontha, assembly GCA_935421215.2. Classification (NCBI taxonomy): domain Eukaryota; kingdom Metazoa; phylum Arthropoda; class Insecta; order Coleoptera; family Scarabaeidae; genus Melolontha; species Melolontha melolontha. The sequence goes on from OW285236.1 coordinate 141,118,722, forward strand.
TATGCTTCTCCATTCGGTACTTAATTGCTCTATATCAAGATCTTTAAATACAGAATTAAATCTGACATACATTGGTGTAATGGATGAGGGTGACACAGTTATAACTTTTGGGTCCAGATTTTGGGCAAAATTTAAAACTGGATCATTAAATCTGAATCTTTTTTTTATTTCCTTGCATAATTCCACATAAAAATCCAAACAGAGTACCTTAAAATTCTTAATTTCATTTTCTTAAACTGACTTTTCTAGTAATCTGATTTCAGCTTTAGCTCCAACATAAATCTCATTTAATTGTAAAAAGTTATCTGGATGAAACAAAATTTGATGTAATTGGCATTGGCCTACGTAATCTCAAAGCATAAAGTTTTTTAATACAGTTTTGTACATACTGGTAATGCTACTTAGCAAAATGTGCATTCTAAAGCCCTCAGCTTGAAATTGCACATTTATTTTATTAACTATATCTAAAATATACGATAAAAACGTAAAATATAGTTTAAAAATATTATTGTTCATCGCAGCCAATATATGTTTGGCTTTTTCAATATTTTCAGCAAACGCTTCATTTGAAAAAAAAATTTTCAAAGCCGACCATTGTTCAAGAATTGTGATAACGACTGACTCTAAGCTTAACCATCTCGTCTGTGATCAATAATTTGTGTGGTTGCAATTCTGCAAACTGTTGGTATTCTTTGAACGATTCTTGTCTTTTACTGCTGTGTGAAAATAGGAATGTATATCCCTTGTCAATTCTTCAACAGAATTTGGAAGTTTACAACATGCAGAACTACTACATAAGGCCAATGAATGACATGTACAACCTAATACATACAGATCTGGGTTGACTTGCAGCAATTTTTGCTGTACCCCAGATTTCTGTCCCATCATTGTTGCAGCATTGTCTGCTCCAAATCCAATTAAATTGCACACTGGAATTTTATTTTATTTAAAAAATGTGTAAATAACTGTATATATTCCGTTTGCTGTTGCATCTTCAATTTTTAATAGTGCCAAAAATTTATCACATACTTTTTCAGATGTCTTATCATAAAAACGAGCAACCATAGCCAAACTTTTTGATGTTGCAACATCTGTGGTTTCATCAATTATTAATGAAAATTTATATTCTTGCAGCTTTTTTGATAAACTATACAAACTTTCTCTTTTCATAACGTCTTTACATATTTTTGTTCCTTTTTTTCTGCATAACTTGACGTTTTTGGCAATATCAGAGTCAGGACAAATGGACGAAATCATTTTTGGCAAATGATCCAAAACGGAGAAAGCTAAATTATGTTCCGCAATGAAACCTACCATTTTCAATTCCGCAATTTTAGCCTGAGTGGCAAGTTTAAGCTCCTTTTCTTTGTTATAAAACATCGTAACTCGTGGAGTTTCTTGAGCACACTTTAATTTGTTCTTATGCATTGCTGAAGCAGCATGTCGATTAATATGAGTAATTCCACCAATAATTGCCTTGGAGCATAATATACAAAAAGGCTCATCTGGTTTCCTTGGATTTCTAATTAACCACTTACTGAATTGTTCACTTTTCAGCCACGAATCTGTAAACTTTTGTTTGTAGTTTTTCTTATTGATCGGTCCTCCGTGAGACTCAGTGCTACTGCCACTATCATTTGAAGTTGAAGGTATTATGTTTCTTTTCTGTACCACTTTCTCTTGGTCGGCAGGAGTTGACTGCGTTTCCAATTGTTCTGCCAAGACCGTTTCATTCGGTTTTGATGTTTTTATTAAAAACCTTTGGAAATAAATAACAGTAATTAACAGAAACTAAATAACTAAAATATACATACTTATCCATATTTATTAAAATGTTATTATCACGATTAACTTTAGAGCTGACTACCATCTGACTACATAATATATGCCACCAACAACGACATGAACACCAACGTAAAAGATAATCTATCAAGACAATTGTCACCATATCGCCAGTAATTATCACACGCCCAGGTATTGTCCCAAGCAGCAAAATCACAATTTTAGAGAAGGATGAAAATATAAATTTGATAATGCAGGACAAGTTTGCATATAGTGATTTTGCTACTAGGGATACTGTTCCGAAAATACAGGTCACAAGATTTGAATTAAAGTAAAAAAATCCACGAAAACGTAATAGATTTATGTGCTTTCGTAACGACGTAATAAAACACAGGGAAATGTAATAGATTTATTACAATTGTAATAGCAATCCCAACACTGGTTATCTTTTCGAGAAAGGCGTGCATCGCTGCTCGTCTCCGCGCTCCCCATCCCTACTTCTCACTTCACGAACACACATACGTAATACACGTATGTATGCACATTCTACTGACTATAGGGAAGAGATTTGTACTGTATATATTTAAGGAAGTTGAGAAAATGAAAACTTGATTAAGATTAATTCTGTCTTCATTAATAAAATATATGTGTTTACTTTGTTTACCATTGAAATAATTACCTACAGTGCTCTGATAAAACAAAATGTCGATTAATGTTTACATATTTAAGCAAAATTTGATTTTGATTTTAGGTATTTTAGAGTTATTCCAGCAGCAGAATTTATTAAAGAATTCGCTTCAGATAGGAGGCATATGAAAAGACCAGATGGTTCTTGGATAAAACCCCCACCAAATTATCCTGCTATTTCAACATCTAGTAAGTTTAAGAAATATTGCAATTTTTAATTAATTAAAGATTAAATTCAATTCTGTATATTTTATTTTAATAGCATTATCTCAATTTTTTTATGAATCTGTAATGGAGTCTCATTACTCAATAGCATTTGATTTTAAAAACTGTAAACAAAACGAACTTTAGTGTGGTGTACTAAACCATTACAGAATGTAGACAAATCGTAAGAAATGCAAATGTATGCTTTATGCGCAGAACTTTAAAAAATATAAGGAAATTGTCGGTTATTAATAAACAAGCACTGATGTGACAGCTTCAATTTTTTCAACAGAAAATGTATGTTACGTTTTTGTAATTTAGAAACTTCGTCGTAAGAAGTAATGTCTGTGTATCAGACAGTCCTAGAGTGTATTTGGAATGTTGAATAAGTAAAGTACATATAAATATGTTGACTATAATATTCAACATTGTTGCATTATTTTTCATAACAAAATATTTATTTTAATCGTCAATTGCGTTAAAAACTTAAGCCAACAGTCATTATATTATGTTTTTCGATTGCTTTTTAGAAATCAAACAAGTATATGTGTAAGATTTTCAATAAGATAATATTCAACATCACTAAACTTTCTGTTTTATTAAACAAAATGACTATCAATAATATTCACAAAATGTCAACATTTATTGATTTAATTAAATTGGGGACTGTGATTAAATTTATAAAGATAATTGAAAATAACGCTTGCTCATTGTAGTTTTTAATCCTGCATTCGATTTCCATAAACGTAATCTACTCAAGATGACAATTTACTTGTCCAAGCACAAATTGAGAATTAAAAAATACATTGTGGAAAAGATTATTTTTGATTAACTTATAATATTTATTGAGCTACTGTTAATTAAACTATTACGTGAACATCTAAATGAAATATTTTCAAAAGTATCTATTAGAGGAATAAACGTCATTTCACAGATGTTGTATTCCATTCGAGTTAAGTTAAATACAAAGAAATTTAAAAAAACTGCCTCTTTGTTTAATATAATTGCAATTTCGAGCTATTATTTGGGACACCTTTATACGAGGTAGTGTAAAAATGCTCTTACTTTTGAGTTATTATGAGTGAATGATCGATGAGTTATATACAACTGTAATTATAATGGACTAAAATTTATCATATACGTAATAATTTGTCCGAATGTTCTTTTGAAAATGATATTTTTTCTGCATGAGTCACTCACGGCGTAAAACGTAAAACGTGGGCTCCTGTACGGATGAGACTGCTTCGTTTAAGTTTTCATATATACAGAGAAGCGAATAGGTGCATCCGCGCAGGAGCCCACGTGTTGCGCCATCAAGAGCCGCAACTGGCATGAGTACATTTTATTAGTTTTTAAAATAATTAATTTTATGTCTCTTGTAGATAGTACCCATAATCTAGAAGATTATATACAAATGGATACTTCTAAAGGTCCGGGACAGGTCTACAATCTAACACAATTCGTTCAAAAGTTCTATAAGCCAGCAACATAGTTCTAGTTAGATAGAATGGAAACATGTCAATTTTGTTTGTGCTCTTAAAGGTTGCTGCATTTACAGACCAAGATGCTAACCACTTTGAATTTTTCAATTTAGCAAACACTAAAGGTCAGTCGCTAATTTTCGATCTTTAAGATTTTGAGATTTTAATCAATATACTTACTATATCTCTCGTCTTTTTACTCCAATTTTAAAGATTTTTATCTTTCAATCTCTTATGAATGTTGTTGATACACTTCTTTCTATACATATACGCATGTATAATACATATATGTATATGTTTATGTGAATATTATACATGAATACATAAATGGCTGTTGAACTTGAAAAGTTTTGATATACAGAAGATGCTTGTCGAATAAAAACCATAAATATCGCAATGATCGGTATTTTAGAATGTATGAACGTCGTGATTAATCATTTGTATTTGAAATTTACTTATGAAAATGGAATATACGACGAATTGTACATGCCAAGCAAAAACGATTTGCATTATTCTTATGACAAATAGATATTAGTATGTGTAATAAAGAAATCTGTGTTTATAAGTACAATTTTTTGTGTCTTTGTATTTAAATGCTAAAAAATCATCGTTTTATGTAGGTCAATCAAGTATAGATCGAATTTTTTCTGTTAATTATTAAACGAAGCTTGTAAGATGTCGATATAATGTATTTTTCTACGGTAAATTGAATTTATAAAGGAAATATTTCACAGTCATACATAGTTTTTGTGCTAAATTTACTTAAATTTGTTGTCGGTGCTAGGCTTAATCTTAACTAAAACAATTTGAAACACACTTGAGTGGGTAAAACATTACCATTTGAATAAAACAAAGATATTACACACAATACAAGTACATATTTCGTCAGTGCATAATGCTAGGATAGACAAAATTCACAACACTGCTCCATTTTAGCATACAGTCTGGAATTGCGCCAATTAAGTTGACGCGAGGAGGGGGTGCGCAGAAGCCGTTTTTGAAAACGTCCACCCCCACTACCCAAGTAATTATCAGAATACATGTCATTGCCGTTTGACGGAATATAATGTCTTTGCTAGGGGATCATAAAGTGATACACGCTGAGGTTAGAATTATTTGACATTTGATGTAAAACCAAATACAAATCTCCCCACTACTTCTAATACTGCGCGAACTTACTCCTCCTCGCGCCAACTTAATTGGCGTTTGCCAACTTGTGTTCTCAAAGGCCAATTTTTAATAATATTTTTTATATTAAAAAAATGTTTTTGTTTTAATATTAATTGTTTTCTAAGCTCGTTTCATTTGTTTCGAAGTTTTGGAATAATATCAGCATTATTTAGAACGTATGTTTGCTTAACACTTAATTTACCAGGCAACGATTGTACGAAGTAGCATGTAACCATTTTATTTATGGTTATGTTAAAATATTTTCTTAAAAAATATATGTAATGCCGTGTTTACACGGTCAAATAAATTCATGAATAAATTGACGAATTTCTTCATGAAGAAATCCATGAATTTATTCATCAATTTATTGGACCGTGTAAACGCAAAAGTTCTTCCAATATTTTATTCACAATTATCATGATGACCAACCATCAAATAGTGACATTTGTTTTCCAGCAACTGTGCCCAATTTATTTTGTTTTCATTCGTTCATTTGAAGGTTAGGTTCAACGTATTATTAATTATTTATATATGAAAATTACAAAAAAAGCAAAAATAAGACAACGTGTAGCGTTGTATACAATGGCAATTGCTTCATACTGTTTGTTGGAAAATAAGAAAAAGCCGGTGACAAAACGGCGTTGGTGGAAGAGAAAAAGGCAACTCAATGATGCACAAACACATGTATTTACAACACAATGAGAATGTTGGCAATACATTTTAAACTCAAATGTAACCATAATTCCCTAGAAACTTGACGAAAAATTAGAGCGAGTTCTAATCCGACAATTTATTCATGAATTATTTGACATGAAAAACTTCACGACAATTTTAGCGTTTAGAGTACGACCAACGAAGCGTGACCCTTCAAGCAGCACTGTCGGTTTGTTGTGTACATTCCCAGAAAAAAACTGAACGCGCCAGTATTTGAATCAGTCGTATCGTTAATGTCAAATGTTAATGTAAACATTGCAGTTAAAAAAAGGTAGAATGTTATAATATTAATATGCATACACATTTTTAAAACTTTTGGAGAAAACAACAAGAATATATATGATTTATTCAAAAATAGTAAAGTAATACAAGAAATAATTAATATAGCATTATAAATACACTACAAAATTCTTATTCATCATCCGATTGTAACCAATCCGTTTCTGAATCTGATTCGCATAATCTAATAATAAATTCTTCATGTATATCCATTAATTGATCCCTTTCGATATATTCTTTTTCTATTTTGTGAACATGTCTGCATTCTGCTTGCTATAAATTTGGAGTAATTTCACTAAAAGCCTGCAAAATTAAACCCTCAACATCGCAACTACCATCAATATTTCTAGAGGCCACCTTCCTTTTCACCATGCTCCAAATCATTTCGATTGGGTTAAGATCGCAGTGATATGGCGGTAATCTTAACACCGAATGACCTAATGTTGCTGCATAATTGTCTATTTCATATTCAGGTTCTGGTTTATTACGTCTCACTAATTCAAGAAATTCACACTTTAACATCTCAGGGTGATATTGTATATTCTTCACGTAACTCTCATCAAGATATACCAGGGGTCTCTTGTTTTCACCAAGACTATCGTTATACATTTTAAATCGTAAATATCGTGCTCGCCAGGCCACAATATCTTGTCGTTCCATTAATACTTTTCTGATCGATTCACATTTTTTACTTTTTACTACACATTTGTACTTGTAACCCATACCAATAATAATTTTCCGTAAAGTTTCTTTGCTGCCGGGGAATTTTGTTTCATATTTCATATATGAATGTAAACTTTGTAAAGTAGGTACAGTCTTACTGACAGTGTACATAGATGTGATCTTGTTCCACAATACAGATCTAAGATTTAAATTGAAATAAATATAAAGTATGTTAAATATTTATATTGATATATTACTTGTCCGCATCATCTAATATAATTTTGGACTTTTTCTCGTTTCTTGGCTGTATATGGATAGTAGAAGATGAAGGTTGGTCCTCCAAACTCTTGCGTAAATTGGTTTTGATACGCTTAATACTTTTTTCTGATTTTCCTGTCATTGCAGCTACTCTTCTAATGACTTGCTCTACAGGAAAAGCATAGTGGCCTGTTCGTTTCTCTTCCTCACAAAACTCGATAACTGTCTCCAGTATAGTCAAAGCGTCATCTTTCTCCGATTTTCGTTTAGCCATAATGAAGATGATGGATAATCTACAACATGTTTGTAACATAAGTAAACGCGTAAAAATAATTGAGGTTATATTATTACTTACCTTAAAGCTGGATTTATAAACTTGACGTTGACGTTCCGCACCGCAGCAGTTGAGGTTCGCGGCTGATAAAATACGTTAAACTTATGAGTGTATTTATAAACTTCACGTTGACGTTCGTTGCCGTTCGTATTCCGTTCAGACATAACCAACTTTTATCTTTTGCCGTTGCAGTTCGTTAACGTAGGTAACCAACCAATGAAATTGTGCTGATCGAGTTTGCGCAGATTTCTTGTTTTATTGGACAAAAATTGCCAAACTGACAGCCAAATATTGATTTTCGTCCATTTTAATAAATATTTTTGAATATGTCAATAGAATTCCAATTCACCGATTTCGTTCTCTAGCGTGAATGCGTTCGTACCAGAGAAAAGAGATACTTCGTACTGATAAACAGCTGAGAAACGTCTGCGCTTAGCTACAAAAAACAAGCGCGCGCGACGTCAACTGAACGTCAAGTTTATAAATCCAACTTTTAGTGCGAACGGCTACGGAACGTCAACGAACGTCGACGTCAAGTTTATAAATCCAGCTTTAGCTAACAACAGAAAATGAAATACTTTTAAGAAAAACTGTTCGGATATTCAAAAAGAAGCAAAAAATAATAGAAACGAGTAAGAACGCAAGAGAATATGAAAACAACGATTTAATAAACAAGTAAACGAGAACTGTAAATGACGGAGCATGAACGGGACTGTACACAGCTGTCGAACGTGTAAAGTGTGGGTTAGAGGGTGTGCGGAGCAAGACGTTGGTAAATTAGTTCGCATATTTTCCGGGGGTCAGATTTACTTGGTCGTAGTTTACACGCTCCGATAAATTCAAGGTCAAAAATTTCATGAATTTATTTGATCGTGTAAACACGGCATAAGAGAAACAGTAAATAGATATTTTTCCCTTTCAAACGCTTCTAGAGAAAAATATATGAGCAACATACAATATCGCTAGGCAACGTTCAAGTGATTTTTCGTATAAATGTTAAGGATAACGTTAATGCAGTATTGAATTGTAATATGTATGGCATTCATGCCGATGTTGGAAATGTTCCGAGCTGTTCGTACTTACATCATATATATTGGGGTAATATTTATATTTACTTCATTTTATTCAAAAAGCTTCATTTAAGACGTAGGTACAAACTAAAATCACTTGAGCTGCTTCTCTTATGCATATAGAAGTGCAATGTCATTGGAAAAATGGTTCAGAATTTGAAAATGTGGGCCACATACTTAAATTAGGGATATATCAGTACCTTTGGGATTCAAATCCATTTGGTCACAAATGAATATAAATACTGCTGCAATTACACAAATTATGGCTGTACGTATGGCGTGATACATCATCTGCATATGTATAACTTCACATCATGTTTGAAATAATTTATAAGTGTTTCGTATATAACCACATTCTTTTGAGAAATTAATGGACCTGATGGTAAAATCAAACGCTTAAATTATAAGCTATATAACATTACAATTTAGCATCCAATTTATGTAATATGTACATAAAAATGATACAGAATAGACGCAGATTCGTCAAATATTATTTAAGCATTGTAAATAAGGTAACCGTCCTCTTAAACTAATCTAAAGAATTTTCGGTCATGATTTATAATTGATTTATATTATTATTGGCGTATACTATCGAAAAAATCCTTAAAAATATTAAAATAATATTTTCAACAACAACCAAGAATGTCTAAAGAAATATACATTTCTTTAAATATAAAATTTTAAAATTATATAAAACTAGCTATAAATCTTTTGATTATTTTATTTTTGAACAGATCTTTTATTGTTCGTCTATACAAGATTAATAATAATTAACAGTGATAAATTAACTCCTATATAAAAATGTCCATTTGCGGGTGACATTTTTGTCACTTTGACAGCGATAAAAACCTACATAGCTTTTTATCACCGATAAAAATGCTTCTTCCTCCGATAAAAATGCTTCTTCCTGTTACATATCTAGTAGCCCTGCATCACTTAATTTATTTTGGCAGCTGACAGGTAATAACTATTAAGTATCGTTGAACATAAAATGTACGAGTCGGTTTGGGGAAATTTCAACAAATATCAAAAGATCAATACCGCAATACACAAAAAAATACAAAATCGTCAATATGGAGACAATTTAAAAAGTTTTATTCATGTCGTTAATTTATCTTGCCAAAAAACACTCGAGCTTTTCTTTCAATCGGATAAATTTCTTTTTAACTCAATATTTTTCCAATCAGTAATTTCGCTCGAAAAACTTACATTAGAAAAAATCGCTCGACCTTTCGGTCTCGCGATTTTTTCATATAAGTTTTTCTCGTCAAATTACTGATTGGCAAAATAATTTCGTTACAAAGAGAAATTTATCCGATAAAAAAAAAGCTCTTGTGTTTTTACTTATGAAAAAAATATTTCCTTGAATTACGCTGATATTTTTAAGCTAATTAATCATATCATAAATTTGTTATAGGAAATTCTCATTTTAAATAAAACGAATTCAACATAAGCACAGATTTTTTTATTAATTTTATATCTTTATATATCTATCAATTAGACTAAGATGAACTTTTTTGTAAAATTATAAACATCATATTTAATCATGAAATATAAAATATTTTTCTCGTATAGGAAATAAAAATATTAAATGTCTAAATGTTAAATATATAAGTGTCGATGGTGTGGTAATACAAGCAGGCCATTATGTTTTACTCTTATATATTTAAATATGAAAATAAAAAAATGCATTTAATTAATATTAAGACTGCACATTTGCCTTCCATTTTTCTCTTCTTATATATACACGAAATTATACGACAAAAAGTTTTTTGAGACCATTTTTGCAAGTACAATCATTTTTTATTACAATTAGTTTTTAGAATTTTTGTGATAGTATTGTCATTTTTAAATGCGCTTCTTTTCTAGTAACCCGAAAAGTGTCATAGACAGTAACAAAAATGTAACAAAATGATAGATGCACCAAGAATTTTTATATACTCATGCTATTTAATTTCTATTTAATTTCCAATTAACTACAAATAAGGATATATTTTTTTATAATTACATCTTTTTAAAAATTTTCTCGAATGCCAAGTGATTTGTAATATCTTCATATTCTCACTCTGTTTGAAAGCACATTGTCACATAACAGAGTACCTATTTATGTGTAGCAGAATACATATAGGAATATTTTCTATAGATTTTTGCTAATACTAGTTAATGAAATCTCATAAATCTTAGTTGAATGATTAATGTTATAAAGCGTATCTTATGATTACTACAAAGTACGAAAACTTATGTCGATATTTTTTTTTATATACGAGTACTTCAACATATATACGAAGTATAGGTCCCCATACTATTAAAGTACAACAAATCTTCAAAAAAGGAAATTAAATCGCAATTTTGTTTATCGAAAGTGCTGCTTATTATATTATATTATTGATGTGAAACGTTCACTTTTGTGCAAAATTGTTGCAAATATAAGGCAATTCTTAAAGCGGATCATTTGTTGCATTTTGCTGTTTTACTGCAGATTTGTTGTACTTCGTTTGAAGAATACGCAAATATGTGGTTACATAAACGTTATTATTTTACTAATGTAAGATAAACATAACGTACATTTGGCAAACATAAAAAAATTAAGAGCAAAGAAAAAGTTAAATTAAATTCATTCTCTTCATCTATGCAATTGCATTCAATACTGATATTATCATCAACAGGCCACTTTTAAATAATGCAAGTTATAAGAATGTCAAACAACCAGCTGTGTGTGCTTCATAGAAGTGAGCAAATGGATAAAGCAAAACAATATAATTTTCACTAGTTTTATTTTTGGTTGCTGCAATATGTTATGATTTTTTATTTAATTTTTGCATTTCATATTATAAGGACTCGTCAGTTTTCACCTCCGCGCATTTAACAGAACAGCAATCAACACGAGAGAGATATAAGCGTAGATCGTTCATGGTTCATAGGCAATCAACGACGAAGACATTTGCTTGGAATGTGCCGAAATAGCATCTTCTGAAAACTTAGTGCTGGTATGAAGCTGATTGGAGTCTGTCTTTCTCGTTTCAACTTAGAACGCGTGATTTTTGCTTCACGAAAAACACAGTTTGCCACTGCATTTTTACGTTTCTATTCTTAGTTCTTAATAGTTTTAATGCTTTTCTCGGTTATAATGTAATTGTGTTTGTGTTGTATGCAAAATATACAACGAGCATTTTTTTAGTAGATGAATAGAATTTCATTACAAATAAATAAAATTATCACTATAAGTAAATAAACATTTGTTTCCATTTTTTTAATTTCGAGTATGTGTATATCAATAGCTGTCACCTTCGGCATTTGTCAGTAAATTAGAAGCGCTTCTCCAAATAAAAATTTGAACGCGCATCTGCGAAGTACATAAACTGTTCTTCAAAATACCATTAATCACTAATCAGACTATTTATAACTTGTCTTTCGTTATTTCATGTATTGATAAATAGTTTTTGAGATTCTAAATTTTACTATTTTTCAATAAAGACTCGTACCTTGTGGAATTGTCATCCAATTTATAAAACACCTTAACTTTTACACGCAACCTTGTCGATTCTTTACTGTTTTTGCTTTTAATAATGTATATGTATTCTTTTTGAATGGTTTATATCTTAGATGTTATTAATATATATTTAATAGACTTATGGATTTACAATTATAAGCTTTTTAAGTTTTTACTGATTCTCGTACATAATCGGTCTTCGAATACAGTTTTTTGTGATGGCGTAACTCTCTCACTATACTGTTTAAATATTTGGTCGACTGGTAGGTACGAATGGTAAATTATGAATGAACTGAAAGTCAAAATGTAAGCTGAGCGTCTTTTATGATTGCCTTTCATTAACAAGTAGAACTGATTGATGAATAGGACTAAGGCATGCACATAACCCTTCACGTCAACATTCATTTCAAATTTTATTTCTTGTTCTTTCACAATAAATACAGATATCCGTTGCTATTGAGACGAAACATAAATTAGTTGCACGAAGATATTTTATGAAAGATAACTAACTTTGTATTTTGGGCTTATATCCGATAAGTAAATTTTCCACGTTTTGTTAATATTGAAAATCGTAGGCAAGTAACGTGCCTTCAAAAACTTTCCTCATTAGAGATGACCATGTTCATTCAAAATTATACGTTTGTGATAGATTACGTGCATTGTCACCAACCACTATGAAAAAGCATGGCCGTCTCTAATGAGGAATGTTTTTGAAAGCACTTTATATGACCTCATTTATTTTTCCACACACAACGTACTTAAGCAATAGTTTTGTGAAAAAACATTTTCTTTTATAATGAATGAATATTAGCAAAAAGGTACATTGCTTTTTTTTTGAGAACAATTATGATTTAATGGTATTTGCAAAAAGGTTTTTTTTAATAGTTACATCTTCTGGAATATAGCTAATAAATTTGTCCTATAACATCAGCAATAGTAACTACTTTGAAACTTACTTCTCATTTCCCGACCTCATATTTTGTGTATTGTTAGCTTTCTTATATATCGGCCTTTTACATTTCACTTACTGTCTACTATGTTTGTCAGCAACATTTTACCTCGCAATAAAACAGCTGTATGCACAAAATGTCAAATAATGTGTACTAAAAATGGATTTGTTGCAGTTTAGATATGTTGCCCCTTATGTACACATTAAGATTAGGATAATTTTTACTTTGATGTTTGTAAAATACTCCAATAGAAAGAAAAACAGACCCGAATTATTGCGTCATCTCTATCTTAATTATGGAATTTTATGGTTTTTTGCATTTTGATAGTAGAGCTCCTACTGATACCTGCATCAAAAAAAATTAATTAATCGTCGTTAGCAACAAACATCATATGTTAATTAAATATGTTTAAATATGAATACAAACACTCCATATTCGTAGTGGGAACACTACTCTTTCTCGTGACTCTTATATATTTTTTGAGTAAGTTCTATCATATCTACCTACTACAGTTATCTTTTATTGTTTACCCTAAATTAGTCGAGCCAATATTTTGTTCATCATATTGTTTCGAAATATAACACATCGAAACATTTTGTACAACAGCTTGAATTTATAGCATTCACGTTATTTTTAAATAACTGTTTTAACAGTTTTATATAAAGAAACCGAAAAGTTCACGAATTTGAGAATTTTTTAAGATCTATTGAGTCGAATTATTTCCACTTCTTGTTCAACAGAGCATCCATCCTATTTATATGTAGTCCTTATGATATATAAACCACCTATGTAAATCTTCGTTTAAGTAAAGATCTTGCCATTTACAATAAGTTCTGGATTATAATGTTTATTTACTGTGTGCTGAATATACTATTGCAATATTCTATTTTGAGCAGTAATGTAATTCAATCCGTTCTCATCCTTTCATTCATCATAGACTTATTTTTCATACGGTAAAACCTCATCTCAATCTGGCTTATCTTATCAGTAAAACTCGATAATTTTTTCAATAGAAAATTGCGGCATTTGGCCGTGTTCACCACCTAGTGATTATTGGTTGTGGAGGTAATTATAAACCGGGAAATGATTATTTGTACAACTGAACCCGCAATGGCGCTTTAAAAAAAATTACATTTGAAATTAATTCAGTTATTAGACGAAATTGATTTCTGATTTTTGGCAACATTATTAATGCCATAAGCCAGACAAGTAGAACGAATTAAATTAGGAAAATATATCTTTAAATTAACTGAGGCTTCACACGGGGCAGCATCGGACAACATTAATATATTTTTATCATGTATTACGTGGAGCAGGAAAAAATGCTAATCCATTGTTAATAAAATGAGTTACTGTACAGTTACTGGTTTTATCTAACTGCTTACAACTTATTAAATATGATTAACTAGGATTTCCGGCGTTCAAATAACCAATGTATAGACCTTAAGAGTCTGCTGTTCCATCAACTTGAAAATAAATTAAGTTGTGACCTATTAATGTGCGTATCTCCGCAATTACTTCGGTGTATATTTGATCGACAAAATTCTTTCTCAAAGTACTTGCATCGGAAACATGGTGTAGGATATATTTTTGAAGAAAACATTTAATTTTGGGTTTTGTAATTTTGCTGCTTGGTGCTTAGCAATGCCTCGCACAAATTCTTGGAGAATTGCTGTTTGGCGGTCTTCTTCACTATATTTTTAAACGATTCCAAAACGTGACTTTTAAATTCATTACCATAGTTAAGTTCTTTCACTTTGTTCTGATGTAACACGGCACCCACGTGCTGCGTAATTAAAAATTTTTAGAAGGAAATTTTTTAAATTCCGTAGGCTTTCACGACCGCTTTCCCTTGTAGTAAGTACAATAGTTATCAGTCTAATACCAGTCCTGAAGAAGCTGACAGTATGAACAGCGAAACGTAGAGTGAAATTATGACAACACGGCGAAACGCGGAAGAAGATTGCACTACAAGGGAATTTTTAATTTGAAGAAAATAAGCACGAATATGCAGTATTACATGAAATATGCAACAAGTAGTAAAAATATGCGTTTTTAATTGCCTTATTTTATTCAAAAAAAAACATTAAATAAACCCAGAAAACTGATAATTTTTTAACAACAGATAATCCGCTTTACTTATTTATCAGTATTCTTATAGGTCTCCATTAGTAGATTTATTTGTCACATCTGTATATACCGCATGTATGTTTTCTGTTATCAAAAATAAATGCTTGAAGGGCTACAACTCGTTTAAGACAGCTAAAATTATAATATCGCTTTTGATACATTACTCTAATAAATAAAAGTGTTAGAAGATGAACGGCATCTCATAATCGTATCTGTACACTTGATAACGATGAAAAGAAGTGGCTGTTATTGGAATATAGCAACAATTTCTAAAATCTCAGGCTTAAAAATATTTATTTGGAATCGAATATGGAAGTGATCGTAATTTCGTTAATTTCTAGCGAAAAGCACTATCATTTTGATTACTTAGAAAACACTAAAGCACTACACCAAATTTTAAATATGTTTAAAATGAAAATGGTATTATATACCTATATGTTTTTGTTAATTGAAAAATCTGTATTCATAGTAAACATATCTTGTATTTGTATAAATCAAACAGCTAGTAATGTTATTTTCTTTGGCATTTTGTAATCAAATAGATTTTTAAAAAAATAATTAAACAATTAAAAAAATTAAAAATTGTTTTAACGCTGTGTATATTAAGTACGGCATAAAATGATGTACCTTATTTATATTTTAGGAGAGTAAGTTAAAGAAATCATTACGATTATTGCTCAGACTGTATACCTGATTTAATATTTGACCGTTTGTGTATGCAATTTATGAATGTAAAGATTTAACCATTTATTGTCCAACATTGATTTTGTTTCGAATTCAGATATAAGTTATATTAGAACTAATAGATTGAGGTTCAAAAGGATTTCAAAAATGTTAGAATGAAAAGATGTGGTGCCACTACATCTCTTCGGTATTTCGCGCGTATTGCGTTGACCGCAAATAAACTAGATTTTCAGTGAACGTAAAACATATCTAAGTTGATATACCAGGACAACTCCGCCGATGCCTGAATTACAGTCTCCAACAATTTTGGTACATTTAACATCGTCATATGGTCCATTCTTTGACTTTCTTATAACCACAGCTTATTTATTTCGATAATAGTCCACAACCATTATCTTTCCAAGTAAAAAATGCTATACGCGTCGTTGAAAATATCTGTAGTCATAACAGAATAACCCGTTCTCCCAACCCAAATATCACAAACTCTTTTTCAACTCTTAATTTTTTCCGAAGCCAACCATTCTGGTCTGCAATGACCAAAGTTTACAGCCTCGCTTTATGGGTTTCATTGGATTGCGCTGTTTCAGGAAGCAGTAGTCATTAATTTGTGAATGCTCAATTCGCATGTGCCATTACTACACTTACGAAATTAGTAATTTAGAGCAGCTTATCAATCGAATTTTATATGCTTTATCTTTATTTGATCTCGACATTGGCACGTTATCATTGAGGTGCAAAGTTTTTCAAATCTGTTTCCCAGTATTACTTTTACAACATAAGGAATAGCTAAATCCTTGCTAAATAGCTAAATCCTTGTACTTTAGTAATGCTTCCAACTACGTCCAGGACGTGGTATCCCATAAACAAATTTATAAACATCAATTATTAAGGTTTTTCAAATTTAATACTCTGCTATTCTGCACTGCATAAAGTTACTTTGGTATGTTTTCTAACGCAGACTCTAAAAGGGTAATAAAAACGTCAGTAGGGGTATCACACGCGGCAAATATATCAGGGTTAAGACCATCTTCAATATTATATGTCAGAAGAAGAAAGATTTTCTTCTTCCATTTTCTATTAGACTCAAGTATTTTATCAGGTCTATACGTCTCAGGTATCTCATCAGCTCAATCAGTCTCAGGTATATCTTCTGATCTATCATTTGAATTGACTTTTGTTTCAACTTCTTCAATTTTCTCTGTGATATTTTCATAATTTTCTTGATCACTATCATTTTCACTAATTGCGTCAGCATCAGGCAAACTATAAAGTATTTCTTTCATATTTTCTGCTTCGCGTAATAATTCGGTATCACCAAGCTTCCGTTTGCAGTAATTTTTCTCAATTTCTATTAGATTTACCTGGAGAAAAAAAAACGTAGTCAAAACCAACAAAAATAAATAAGTTTGAGTGAATGTGTAATTATTTTATTCCTGGCGGGACTTTAAAATGCACAGGAACACATTTTTTCGTCTATAGTATTGTGAATCTGTAATTGGTGTGAATTTGAATGTTGGTATAAATATATAAAATGAGTTAGCTAATTATGCAAATTTAATAAATAAAACGATATTATTAACACAAAAGAAAATAGTCACCTTATTTGTCCACGAAATAAGTCAGATGTTACCATTTCACACTAGGCAATTTGCGTTCAAGTTCACAATCATTCATATAGGTACTACCAAATAGACACAAAGCATATAGATAGATACTACTGTCATTAGGCAGCAAGTCAAGTAAATAGTCGCAATATAATTCTTATGACCTGTAAATTTGATGGAACTTTTAAAGTCCACTCGTATCTCGTATCTTATCTTATTAATTTAAATTTCATCATGCTATTTGGTTCAATTTTGTCAACATAATTTATATGTATCTTAAAGCATATATTTGCGATATATTTTTATGAAACTTAAATTTCCGTCCTGAAAAAAATTCCACGAAGATAAACTATCGTATACGTCAAAAATTTAAGCAGAATTTCCATATATCTTCGATATACGTATGTATGTATATCTATGAAAACTTTCTCTATGTATAGCAAGCGCCAGATAAGTTGGAGGGCGTAGGGGTAAGTTCGCGCAGGATTAGAAGTATTGGGGAGATTTGTATTTAGTTTTACATCAATTTGCAAGATACCTTAGGTGGCGTAAACTACACATCTATCACTTAACAAATTAATAATTTATTAGAGTAAAATACATAACGTGGATGTTTATAAAAATGGCTTCTGCGCTCTCCCTCCTCTCGCCATCTTATTTGGCGCTTGCTATACATACATAAATTCCTTTCAGAAAAAATTATGCATTAGTAATACGTAATTAATTGCCAATTCTAATCATAAATCTAATTCATCTGAATGCTATTGACAAAATAAAGACCCGGACTACAAACATAAATAAGGAATGTTATAATATTAGATCAAAATTAAACACTATATACGAATTGAAAATTTTAAGCGTTCCCGTATATTTTAATGCGCTAGTATAGTAACGCAATGTAAAGGTTTAAGCTATTTCTGTGGTTGTATGGTTTACCTATGTGGTATACGCATGAAACGTTTTCCACACGTCTAAATAATTTACTCAAACCTTAGTTACAACACTTTTCTTTCGTAGACGCAAAGGGGAGAAAATGCTGATAAACATGTTAAATATTTATTTTGGCGTTATTTTTCGCTGAAAACCTGTCGAAAATAAAATACATTTTGGTATTACTCTGATGATTATGCAATCAATGTCTTAATTTTACTTCAATAATACTTCTGTTTGGTAAACGATATGCAATAAGGGTCGAAATCGATTCACCGCCCTAGCTTGTTCCATGCCTTTAGTTTGGATTTCTTAATTGATTTTGTTATTATCTATTTTGAAACATTGTAACTCTATATTGTTCATATGTTAATCATAATTAGCAGCAGGTTCTCTAGTTCTTTACAACAAGAGATCTCGATATGAAGACATCTATTTCTGCATCGCTAATTTAATGTCATCGTCAGTGCAGAAATGTCAAAGAAAAATCTCGGATGCAAAAACAGATAGTAATTATTTATTGTACAAGTGTTTTAGACAGCATTTTATCCACACATTTTCTTAAATGGATAAAATGCATCTAAAACACGCATGCAATACAACGTTTTATCAACAATCACCACGGAATAGAATTAGTCGAAATTTAATTAAAAAATATTCGTATTCATAAAATTAAATGTGTCAGGCTGTGTCATACTTACTGGTTGCTATGGTACATTCATTATTGTACTAGTGGATAATAGGTCACTTTATATGCTTCATAAGTGTAGATAAAACTCCTATTAGAATGTGATTGTGGACAAAGATAATTATTAAAGTTAGAGAAGATAGGGTATAGTCAAATGATATAATGGGATAGATTGGAGTCGCATTAGCTACATGTTTCGCTCTTGTTCATTACAGTATTCTTACGATTATAATTGTGACTTGGTGACTCGTAGCCTGAATGAACCTCTCCTGTCTTACAAAGTTAGGTATTAAGTATTTCGTTGTGATTTGGAGTACTTATGAAATTATTCATTTTAAGTATAAAATCATATATATACACTTTTCCTATAATTCATCATTTGCAATGATGTGGTTTGAATATATACTATATTCAATGGTATAGCCAAATGACATAATAAAGATTTTCCTCGAAGCATGTGTATATATATATATATATATATATATATATATATATATATATATATATATATATATATATATATATAGATAATTATTTCGTGACCTTTGTATGTTATGGTAGATTCAATTAGTTGGCGATTTAAGGTCTGGTTTTACCCAAAAATGCATATATTTAAAATAATCTTACATGTTTCGGCAAATGATGCCTTTCTCAAAGAATTTAAAATATATACATATATGTATATGATGTTTTATATGATGCATCTTAGTATCTTCGCTGATCTAGTATACTTTTTTGACATGATAGTTATGTACGCCTTTCTTATAAATCGTCGATTGCCATGAAGTTTAAGAATCCGTTACGTTACTGAATCGTATCTAATTACTGTACTGGCATTTCGTCTTTATTTAGATCTTCGTTAGCTCGAGTATAATTTTCTAGTGGTTCTTAAGAAGTTTCTAAAGAACCAATGACATTAACCATATATAACATAACGCACCAAGCAATTCACTTTCGTCATCAACCAAAAACAGTGACGTCTGTATTGCCAGTCTCATAACAACGAAAATAATTGTCTTATATATTACTAAATTTATTATTTTATTAAACTGGAATGTATTATATGTATATAATAGTAATTGTAGGATTATTTCGATGAATAATATTAATTAAAAATTATAATTTTGGCGTCATTTCAACTTGTTTTATTAAGGATATTAACCTAAGATGTTGGCGATCATTAAAAATCGTTTACATGTTACTGCCGAATCATTTGACAGTGTTTGGTTATTTCTTTCATGAGAATGTACTTAATTAGCCTTTACAAAATTTTGTCAATTTAGATGTAAATATAACCTATACACTTCACCGTACATGTTATAAGTCGAAGGCTCACAAACGTACTACAACTATTACGTTATGGATTTTAAAGTGGATTGCTTCGTGCGCTTTGCTAAACTATCAGGAACTTTTACATCGACTACAGGTACTAAACTATCGTTGGTCATAAGCGAATTGACTTCACGGCTCGATAAACTTTTATTGAAGTTTATGTCGTTCCATGGCATTTTACGAATCTAAATAAGTGTAAGTTTTAATGTTTTATTCAAGCACTGAATATTAAACGCTCTTCCTTAAAATAGGCAACATTATAGCATTAAACCATAGAGAGATTCGTTCGAGTTACATCGCAGGGGCGCGCGTATGTATATTTTGTCAGTCGCCGCCGAACAACATTGAGCGCACTTCGCTCGTGGGATGATACTAGAATGAACCTCTCTAACTATAGTAAATAATTAAACTTTAAATGCACAAACACAGACTTGAACGTAATGATTTTATCTCCATCAACTCATAATTGAGCTAGTCAAGTTTACTACTGCCTTCGGTATACATAGCGTTAAAATATACACTAGTCCGTCTCGTATTCGAAATAAGAAATACAATTAATATACATATTATTATTGTACATTTTGTTCTACATTATTACAACACTTTTTTGTTTATAAGGCCTAACTAATATGAATGTGATTATGATGTAGAATAGAGGATTTTATAAATATGGAATGTGTGCAGGATTTAAATTTGATGCAATGTTTTAATTTGTAAAAAATGCTTATGCAAATAAAAGTGTGAAAACAAAACTTTGCGTTTTACTTGTTTCTTTAAAATCTATAATTTATAAAATTCCAATTTCGTGGAATTCGATGCATAATATTCTGTCCAAACTTTAAAATTACAAACAAAAAATTTGGTAGGGGGCAAAAACGGCGTCGAAAAACAATTTTCAGTTTTTAGAAGGTATCTCGGTAACCAAAATAGTTGCCAAAAGTTAACCAAAAGTGTTATATCATCAAAGTATTTGATTTTTGATACATTACGACATACGTGAAACTTGCCCTACATTGTAATTTAAAAATTAGGGCGTGATATTTTGTGATAATTATTCTTAGTTATCACAAAATCGTCAAATTATATTATAATAACCATGGGGTTATTATAATATAATTTGACGAAAGTAGTTGAGACGATCATTTATAACTAGACTGCGGAACAGACGTTATCCTCTAATGAGTCATGCAGGCGCAGACAGAGTCGGTTTTGCTTAATAATAAGATTGATCAATATTCGCTCGTAGCCCTGATTTTAATGTCTAGAAAGGCTTTTGTAGTAATGTTCAACATACGGAAATCGGTAGATATATTAAGTTTCAAGATTATTATTTCTATGCGCCACTCACTAGCTCTGATGTTGAGCGAAGTTTTTCTATATTTAAAGACATACTGTCTAATAAAAGAACGCACTTTACATAACCAATATATTGTAATAATTAATGTGAATGAAAACTGTTTACTGTGGTGTGACAAAGCATTCACTTTAATTATAGGTGATATTATTAAATTAAAAGTTTATACTTTTCCAATACATATTTTGAATTTTTTCACTGTATAAAGGAAATGCATTTTGTATATATATATATATATATATATATATATATATATATATATATATATATAAATTTAATATTTTCGTGACCTTGGTATGATAAGGTAAACCTAATAAGTCGGCGATTAAAGGTTAGACCTTTAATCGCCGACTTATTAGGTTTACCTTATATATATATATATATATATATATATATATATCTTGAATTAATTTCAATTCAAGTTAATTTGAATTCATTTAACTTCAGTGTTTTATTTATTTTTGAAAAAATAAATTTCCGTATATACATTTCATTGGCTTTATTACGACCCTGGCGAAACATATTTCACAAGTTCGTCTGTTTGCATTGAAAGACGTACAAACAGACAACTTTTATCGATTGTACATTGTCGGCACCGATGAATCACATCCGATACGGGATAGCGCCGGTTCGGCAGTCTATTTATATCTATATTTTTTTACTCCAGAAGAGACTTATATCTATATTTTAACATGCATTCATGACTAAACGTTCATAAACTACAAATTTAATTTTACACAATGTGTACACACAGATGTACAGACTTCCAAAAGGTTTTCGATTAGATCGACCATTATATTCTTGAAACTACCTGCCATTGGCTCGTCATCCACATGCTTAAACTCTTTGGAAATTACTTGTTTAACTGCAAACAGTTTGTAGAATATCGCGTAGTTCGATCATATACATTTAGTCGACTATCGGGTGTTCCACAGCGGTCTAATTTGGAGACTATACTATTTTTAAATATGTATTAACGACATTACTAAAATAATTGATTGCAGAAAGCATATCTTTGCTGGCGGCCTTAACAACTTTCACAAAATTGATACTGTCTAGGACTATTTAAAATTGCATAAGGATCTCGATGCGATTAGCGTTTGGTGTCACCAGAACCAGCCATGCCTTAACTCAAGTAAGACTAAGACTAGGAAATTTTATTATATACTGAATGAGAAGCCAATTGGACGTTGCTTGTCTACAAAGAATTTAGGTATAACACTAAATTAATCATCGTCGAACATATGATCGCTAGTACATACAGAATGGATGCATTTATTTCTACAAATTGGCAAGATTTTAATGATACTAGATGTTCCAGAGTTTTATATTTTGCTTTCATTAGATCTAAGTCACAATATACATCACTGGTATGGAATCATGTCTCTCAAATACATACTAACAACATTGAATCAGTCTAACGTAGAATTTTAAAATTAATGATACTTGTGAGCGATGATATGTATGCGCCAAGGTTCTGATTGTTGTCCTATGCTTACCAGATTTAATAACGCTTCGTTGATCGCTAGGTGTATCATTCTAAGTGTTAAATTTGTATATGATCTGTGTAATGAAATTGACTGTTCATGGCTACTGATTAAAGTTAACTTTAACGTGCCAAAGACAAATAATTTATGACAGCTGCAGATGTTCTATTGTGAGACAAGTAAAACGTATATATTATTTAAGTCTCCTAATCTAATGTATCAAATATACATTGTAAGTTTGAGAAGATATCCACATTAATTAGTAGTTTATATTATGTTGTTGAAGTGGAAGTATTAAATAAAATGTATTGTAGATGATGTCAGAATACTTGAATGACATGTCTATATAACAACCACGTGGGATGCGAGTGATTTATTTGTATAATTTATTAATTTGAATACAACAATTGATTAATTAATATGATTATTTTCCGGTGTATATAGCAAGATTGTTTAATATGCCAGCAGTTACGGTTAGCTTGTTTATTTTACAATTGGTCAATATGTTAGTAAACAATCAAATGAATATCATTCATTGTTAATGCTGACTTATAAACCAATCGTCACAAGAACATTTTATACCAGTCTATAACTAGAAGTATGGGAGATACAAATTTTGAAATGCAAACTGACTGCACACTGGAATTCTTGAATATGAACCGCGCTTACATATCACAGTATATTTATAAGGATCAAGCGCCCACATTTGAAGACAAGAAAAAGTTAATTGAGGAGGAAGAAACGTCGTGTTAGGTGAAGATCTAGTAAGTATTACTTTTGATTTTGAACGGTATGCTATTAATTACTGGAAAAGGGGAAATAAAGGTCGTCTTTCTCTATATACCGTGCAGGAGAAGATCAAAATTTTAGACTCTTAAAGTGCGCTGGAGTGAGAGAATACTTTCAATTTTTAAATTATAATAAAGAGTAAATTTTACATATGTCATAAAGCATCAAAAACCAAATACATACTAATGTTTTATCTATTTTTATTACCGATGTATATTCAACTTAAGGAGTTATTCCCCTTATTGTCGTTAAAGTTCTGTATACACTCGCACAGCGATATGATTTCTGTTTGAATTATTATTTAATGTAATCTACGTGTCAATTTTTCTGAACGTTTCCTACAAATATAGTACCGTAGTCTGTAAAGTATTTAATTGATAATAGTACTTTTCTTTGTCTCCTTCATGGGGATATTTATTAGGTCACATATGGAACCTTATTTTAGTCACGAAATATTAGACATTACTATTTCTTTTATTTTTAAGCATCAATTACTAAGTGCTCAATAGTAGGCATAAATTGATTGCATCGAATGGTCTTCCGTAACGTGGTTCATTCTTGAAAGCGTCTGCTTTCATGCAGGCATTCATCGCAATACCGTATAACGGGGTTATTTGGAAACCGCGGGGTTATTTGGAAAATCGCGGGAATATTTATGTTTGGTATGCCAATTCAAGGCTGTTTTGGTTAGTTACACTTCCCGCCTGTTTCTTATGTTCAGAATAGGTGACTGAATATTTACAGAAGATTTTGTGAAATTTCAACAACATACGTAGAGTTTTTGTGAAGTAAAAGGTAAGTGTGCTAAATAATACTTTTTAAAAGCTTGTCAAACTTTCGTTTGCCCACTAAAAAGGAGTTGAGCTGGAATCTTTATTTTTCACAGACGAATGTTAGGTTATGTGGGAAGTACTTGTAGGGATAACCAAACTTGTACATTAGTCAACAAATTCAGGGCTGGCCAAAACGTCCGGTGGGGCTATTTGGAATGCAAAATTGGGGCTTTTTGGAATTTTATTTTTGTAAAATTATAAATGAAAACTATTTGCTCTTTTTGATGAAAAAATATTTTCATTAGGTACTTTTCATTACCTACCCAAAATTTTTTTGAATTATACAGGTCTCGATATGGTGCGTTCCTACCGCCGTTCATATACCTGCTGTCGCAAGGGCAAGCAGTTCAAGGCATACAAATCTTATAATGAAGGTGCCTTAAGCCGTGCCGTTGCAGATGTAAACTCTACTAAATTTACTATATCGGCTGCAGCTGAGCACTACTCAGTCCCCCCAACAACGTTATGGCGAATGGTACATAAGAAAAATCTACACACATCAGCCGGACACCCCACGATATTTAGTGAAGAAGAAGAAAGGGCAATGGTCGACCATCTCGTGTTGGTCGCTTCATAGGGGTTTCCATTCGACAAGATGGATTTGCGTTTACTAGCAAAAGGCTATTTAGAAAGACGTGGAATGACTATAAGAAGGTTTAAAGGTAATTTACCTGGTATAGATTGGGCCTCAAAGTTTCTTCAGCGACATGCATCAGAACTATCTGACAGACTCTCAGAAAACATATCAACGAAAAGGGCAGCTGTCTCCGCCAGTGATATAGACCAATTCTTGAATAACGCTAGGGATATACTTGAAAATGTCCATCCTTCCTGTTCGATCAAGTTTGATGAGACAAACCTAACGAACAATCCAGGTGCAAAAACCTTTATTTTTAAACGTGGCACCAAATATCCGGAGCGGGTAGTTAATGCCACGAAAACTGCTATCAGTTTAATGTATGCCGGCACAGCCGAAGGTGAACTCCTACCAATTTATGTGGTGTATAAGGCAGACCACCTCTGGGACACATGGTTGGAGGGAGGTCCTCCTTTGACGCGCTACAATCGTTCAAAGAGTGGCTGGTTCGACAGCACCACGTTCGAGGACTGGTTTTTGAAAGTGATTGTTCCATTTTGTAGAAACAAGGAAGGAAGAAAGGTTGTTGTGGGAGACAACTTGTCCTCACACTTTTCTCGTTCTGTACTGCAGAAGTGTGAAGAACTTGATATTATATTCATGTGTTTACCACCAAATTCTACCCATATCATGCGGCCACTAGATGTAGCTTTTTACGCCCCATTAAAACGATTAAAACGATATTCCTCACGATATGGAAGAAAACTTCAGAAGAAAAATGCCTGTGTTATCAAAAGATGTGTTTTCTGCTCTTCTCAAAAAACTCCAAGACAAGCTGGATGATAATGGAAAGGGTGGTGAGAATCTTGTAGCTGGATTTGTTAAAACAGGACTGCATCCTTGTAACCCTTCAAAACCAAAAGAGAGGCTTCCTAGCGTGAACACCCCAAGGCAGAATGTAAACAATACCGTATCTGATGTTGTTATTGAGATGTTGCAAGAAATGAGAGGTGGTTCTAGTGATGAACCACCAAAAAGGAGGCGCAAGAGGGTTTTAACTGAACCTGGAAAAAGCCTCACCGAAACCGATCTCCTACAAGCAACAGATGTTCCGGCAACTTCAAAGTCGAAGAGGGTTAAGAGAAATCATGCACCTGTGGATTTAGATGCCTCACTGAGTGATGATGATGATCCTGTACCTGAAGATCAAGGTGACGATGTTATAAGTGACACTTCTTCAACAAGAGACGCAGATGTTCAAAACGATTATTCAACAGAATATGAGAAAAATGACTGGATTTTGGTCAAGTACGAGTCCCGTAAAAATTCTCAAATGCATTATGTAGGAAGAATTGAGGATGTCACCCCAACAGCAGAGGCCACCTGCTATCATGTAGATTATTTTAGGAGACAAAAAGCAAGAGACAGGTGTGCAAAATTTGTTAGGCCCTCTTCTGCAGATGTTGATACTATTACCAAGGAGTTAATAATAAAAAAACTACCACAACCGCTTGAGGTTATCACTGGTAGACGCTCATTTTTTCAGTTTGATGACAATATTTTTGAAAATTATATAATACAGTAAACACTTGTGCCTTTTTATGTTATTTACAATATACTTATTATGTAGGTATTTCTAGCTTCAGTTCTTATTAAAATGTTTACAGCCTACTTTGGAGGCAAGTGATTTTATTCAAATATCCCGCCAATATTTTGGGTATCTCTTGATATTTATTTCTAAAACGTATTTTTATGTTCCAAATAACCCCAAGACTCCTTCTTATTAAAAAGTTCATCAAAATACACCGGTTTTCTAAATAGCCCCCACCTATGGGGCTATTTGGAATGAAGACTAAAAAATTTTTTTTTAAGAAACTAATTAACCTAAAATAACTTTTGTCTTTAAAATAGTTAAAGGACACATACACCTTTCCAAAAATGTCAGTAGATGGTTGTTTGAAGTTTTGATTTAGAAAATAACTAACAAAACACAGCAAAAAAATTCCGAATAACCCCGTTATACGGTATCGTACTGCCATAAAAGTTTTTAAATTTAAATTTAATTTAAATAAAACATCAAATTAAACTACGTTTGAACTGCTTCTACTGGAATTATTTTTGCTCATATTTTACACAAAGAGTTTTACATACTCATTCGAATGTTATTCACAGGTAAGTACTATTAGGAGTCTAGAATTTTTATTTATTTCTATGAACAGACTGAGGGAATATCGTGCAATAGTACACTCTGGTTCAACTTTCATATCAGACACAGACAGACACACATTGAAAATATTTTCATTATTATTTATACTGTTCATTACAAAGATGTTTCTTTTACATTAGTTAAAAATGTTTATTGAATCCTACATTTCATTCAAAATCTCAGGAAGCAGCTATACTTTTAAAGTAAGTAAGTACTCATTTTTTTTACATAATTAAAACACTAGGTATGTACTAACTTGATCAGCGACGCTAAAACTTCTTTATACCTTTCGCATAGTAAAAACTTTCGAGGGACTCAAAATAGGCATCAGCCATTACCTTGTCGTTTAAATTAAATGTCTTTCCAGACAGCCAATTCGTAACGCAGATCAAACATTTTTGCTTATGCAATTAATGATAAATGAGTTGGTGAATTATTGTGATAAAAGTGATTCTTTTCTTTGCCAAATGCTTTTAGTTTGGGCGTACAATTTGTTCAGTAATGCTGCGCAATATTCTTTTGTGATGGTTTTTCCTTTCTCAAGATAATCAATAAGTACTACACCATACTTTTGCCTTCTTCGGAGCACTTGAATCAGCTTTTACCCATTCTTTAGACTGTTGCTTAATCTTGGGTGGTCGCGGCAAATTCAGGACTTATCAACAGTAGTGGCGCAAAAATTCCGGGGAATGACGTTGGAAAAGCTCCAAATAGAGATTTTAACGTTTTTGGTCAATTGTTAGTAATCGCGACATCTATCTAACTTTTTCATGCGTAAATACTCGTACAATGCATCTTAGCCGTTTGACTAAGATCTTTACAACGCCAATTAACTCACGCAGCTTGAGACAATGATCATTCATCATTAGAGAGGTTCATTCGAGTAAAATTCCAGTGGCGGCTTGTCCTAACGCGCATATTTTATTTGTCAATCGTCGTCCGAATACCGTTCAATGTACTTCGTTGGTTTAGTGATAAATAATCTTATAATGTTACAAATAGCCAGAAAGACACCGTTTTACAATGTAGCTTATAAATATGATAAAGGGATTTCCGTATTTAATGTACAGTGGCAGTATAATAAAAGTGTAAAATGTGTGATATACCACTGTTACGCCTAGCGTATAGAAGTTTAATTCACTTAATTAAATACACATATTTCGTTTTTAAATATCTCATATTAATTATATTTAAACTTGAGACATTTCTTCTGTATATTCGTTGCAAAGAGAAAGTATTTCTATTTCTTTTGTCACCTTCTTAACCGCCGACGACCCTTCTTTCTACCTGACTCTCAAAACCCTAACGTTAATGTCGAATTTCTTCTAGATAAATTCCATATTTTAAATTGTTTTAATTAATATTATTTACATCTTCTTTTATGTGTCGTGTTTGATATCGTTAGGAAGCTTATGTCACAAGGGTTACTCTAAGAATAATTATGGCATTGACAGACGACGTCTTCAGGTCGCGCTTTTAATTAACTATAATTCAAGATATCGACCCCCTCTTCGATACATCATAAAACCGACCGTTCTAGACTTTCCTATCGACGCGAAAACTAATAGTTCCTTCTTCTCTTTCTAACCTTTCGTGAGGAAACACACATCGTGCTGTTCAAGTGACGATGCTATCACGCCGACCAGGTGTTCTTCCGTTTCTAAGGTAAATTGTATTGTTCTATACATTACTCTTTTAAGTGAATCCAAATTAATTTAAACTAATTAATTTCTTATTCCCCCGGTAAAACATCGCTCTGCATATACTTGACCAAGGTATATCTTCGAAGACCACGTGGCCACCATCGCCGCAAATCAAAAGGTAAGCTCTGTATTCTTCGATACAGAGGTTATTTTATATACATATTAATTAACCCTTAATTTACTACCCCATTTAACGTTCGTTTCAGAATATTTTTTGTGTTAATTTTAATCTACTTATCCACCACTCCACGTGTACATATTACTTTGTTTTAATTGCTTTTAAATATACGAGTTTCAATTTCTTATTATGTAAATATAAATACAAAATTTAAGGACGCCGCTGTGTTTTATTTTATGTATTAAGTTGTTGTATATTTATTTTAATTAACCAATACCACGCACGTCCTGGACCTTTGATGAGACTTCACCAACACCACAAATTATCTTAATTATTACAAAATAACTAAAATATAATTTTATTATTTATCTTAGAATAATTTCCTTATTAGTATACCTAGCCGAGCCTTCTATTTGTAATACCACTAATGTGTTTCACTGCCAAGGACACGTAAATACTGTAATGCATAATTACAAACAAAAAGTGGCAAAACGTTTTTGTTTCATTTATGTGTAACTTTCATATTGTATAATGTACCTTTTAAGCTAGTGACAACGAATCATTTCGTTCATTTTGGAAGTACTACGACAAAGGAAACGTTACCTAGCCGGGAAAGAACTAAATTTTCTACCATCCCTCCGTGAACGTATTGAACATATGATTAAATCCGAATTGAGAAATAAGATATTGTGGTTATCTGTGGACGAACCAACAAATCGAAAAATGTTAATGTTATGGTTCGCACAATGGAACCACATCAATGTCACCTTGAATTTTACTAGCTTGCAGAAGAGTACAATATACTGACGAAATAATTTTAGAGTTAGTGTTAATTAAATATAGCAAACGCCAATTAAGTTGGCGCGAGGAGGGGTAAGTTCGCGCAGGATTAGAAGTAGTGGGGAGATTTGTATTTGGTTTTACATCAAATGTCAGAAAATTCTAACCTCTGAGCGTGTATCACTTTATGATCCCCTACCAAAGACATTATGTTCCGTCAAACGACGATGACAGTATTCTGACAATTACTTGAGTAGTGGGGGTGGACGTTTTTAAAAACGGCTTCTGCGTACCCCCTCTTCGCGCCAACTTAATTGGCGCTTGCTATACATTGGAAAAGTTTGAACTTCAACAAACCAACTGTCAATGTTTATGAGTGATGGTGCCGCAAACAGGCCGGTCTCTAAAAAATATGCTAACTTGTAACATATTATTTATAAAATCCATGGTTTACATCTGGTGGCAGAAACTATTCGTAGATGTTATCCAGATGGAGTGCATTAATTGCCAGTACAAAGGCTGTGTTTTTCAAATACTCAAAACGTGTTCGCCAATTTCAGATTGTCCCAATATTTCTAAAGTATCACAGCCGATTCTTATACGTTGGGAACATGGTTACAGCAGCATTTTACTATCATAAATATTTTGATAATACAGTGTTTTTTAAATTCGATCCCAAAGAAGCTGCAGCTATCAAGGAAAGCCAGTCAAAATTTCAAGACAGGTAAAAACAGATTTAAAAACTTAGAACAATTTAGAACAATTACGTCGGACTAGTAGAGGCAATAGAAAAATTAGAAAATCCTTCGGTGTCGTTAGTGGAATCTCTGCAAATAGTGTAACTTGTTCACACACAGCTATAGTGGCGGTTTCTGCTATGGTTTGCAAGTTTGCGCAACCACCAAAACTAATAGATTTAATTTAATGAAAAAAAGCGTAATTCTACATTTTTTAAATTAAAAATTTGTACTACCTCACAGAATAAATGAACTATTATAAATTACTTATAATAGGTATATCTAATTGGATATGAATACGTTAAATAAATGAGAGAATAACACACTTGGTTTGCAGACTCATTGCAATCCACGAACGTATATATCCCTATACGGCTGACGAACTTTGTCGAACGTCTTTCGGGTATATCTCCATAAATGACAATAGTGTTGCAGCAGCAGTGCAACCAAAACATTAGACATATTTCTTGCTTACGGTGCAACGGTATAAAAGCGAATAAAAAAGTTGTATTTGTGTGTTTAAAAGTGTTTATGCTCTTTATTTTTAAATAATAATGAATTAAGTGCAGAGTTTAATAGTGGATCCGTTCTATAAAAGAACGTACGCCGAAAAAATTGAAATAAAGCGGTTGGGCAGACCTGTTCCGAATTTAAATCTGAAACAAACGATTTCCAGTAAGACGCGAACTTTTAATAGACTATTTAATAAGGATATTTATAATAAACATTTGTGGATTTGCGGTTGTAGTATAAAAAATGCATTATTCTGCTTTCCTTGCTTACTATTTGAAGGTGAAGAATTATGGACGAAAATGGGTTTAACTGATTTAAATCATTCAAGCGATCGAATTAAAAAACACAGTATATCACAAAGGCATATGAAAAATGTAGTCCAATTATCGCTTTTTGGGAATGTGGATATTGCTGCTCAGATGGATAGTGCATATCGAAGAAATATAGCATTGCACAACGAGAAAGTTAAGTACAATCGATATGTAGTGAACATTATAATTAATTGTGTAAGTATTTGTGGAGCTTTTGAACTTGCTTTCTCAAGAAAGATAAATTTGCGACTGCGAAAGATCGTCGCATGGATTTTTTGCTTCAATAAAATCAGGATCAGAATCAGTGAGTTTTAAAAGCCTTTTTTCTTCTTTATATGTACCTTAGCAAAATTACTTTTAATAAAACATACTTAGTGACCTACCTTGTTTACCTACTGTAAAAAGTATTAGTATTCACTAAATTTGCAACCCCCACATTTTTGATGCACGAGCCGCCGCTGCACAGCTATGTGCGATAGAAGACACGAAAAATGTTTGTGTTCTAGAAAGGTTTGTAAGTGTTTTAGAGAAAGATTCAGATTTTGCCACATTAAGACAAACTTGTGAAGGTGCGTCAACAGAACTGTTAAGCTGTTTTAAAGATTATTTGAATTATGCAAATATAACATCAGTAGATGTATATCGCTCGTTTTCTGTAACAAGTGTTCATTTGAAAAGTCAATCTAGTAGCATGTGATTTACTGAGAACATTTTGAAGTATGTCGTAAATTAAAATTTACTACTTAACCTACGAAGTCGTATATTTTGACAGTTTCCTACATACAAATAAATAACAAATAATAATAGGTATTTATTGAAAACTATAACAAATGTTGAAAATGCTGCCCTTCAAGATCAATGCACTTTAAAATCCTACGTTCAAAATTTCTGATGATATTCTGCAACATTACTGGATTGTTATTAATTTCCATGCATTTCTGTTCGATTCTCTGTAGCATATCATTCAAATTCAATATAGGTGTTCGAAATATGTTATTTTTTAGATAAGGCCACAAAAAGAAGTCGCAAGGTGTTAAATCGCATGAACGTGCAGGCCAGGCAATTTCAGTATTTCGACTAATTATACGCTCATCAAAAAATTCTCTTAAATAATACAAAGACTCTGCAGTACAGTGACAAGGTGCTCCGTCTTGTTGGAAATATGCATTTTGAAGTTCATCATCATGCAACTGATTGACAAATAGTTGCAAAATTTTCGTACGGTACCTTTGAGCAGTTAACGTTCCCTGAAAAAATATTGGTCCAATGATTCGCCTTTGGCTTATCGCTGCCCAAACACCAATTTTCTCTGGATGTAGCGATTCTTCATTAATTACATGTGGAGTTTCACTACTCCAAATTCTTGTATTTTGTGAATTTAGGTATCCCGTTTTATAAAACCATGCTTCATCAGTAAAGATGACTCTTTAGCGAAAGTTCTCCATTATTGTTCATATTTACAAACCAATTACAAAACTGTAGTCTACGTGGGTAATCAATTTCTAACAATTCTTGTACTGCTGTGACACGGTATGGATAAAGTTGCATATCTTTTTTTAATAACTTGAGTGGCGGCTCTTGATGACGTACGATGTGCGCTGCTGCACGGATGAGACTACTTCGAACTATTTCGGAAGATTTCGGTACGGTTACTTGCTTCTCTGTATATATGAAAGTTTAAACGAAGCAGTCTCATCCGTGCAGCAGCGCACATCGTACGTCATCAAGACCCGCCACTGACTTGTGAGTTGTACCAACAGAAAGGTTTATTTGTTGACTCAAATGTCGAACAGATGTTTGTGGTTCATTTTCCATTATTTCTTCAACACGATTGACAACTTGAGGTGTACGTTCCTTAACTGCTCCGCTGCCTGATTTTCTTAAGAGACTACCAGTTTCAGAAAAAAGTTTTAAAGTTCTATCCAAAGTATTCTTAAATTGTATACAAGGTGTGTATAAATTGGCGGACCCACTACACGCGGTTAAATTCGGAGTCCAAAATCCTAATACGAAAATGTTGTACCATGCTCCATATCTTTGCACGAGGTTCCTAAAGTTCGGACTTTCAGTCTTGAAATAAGCATTATTACTCGATATTTGTTGACAGAAAGAGCTACAATTTAGAAGAAAGAAGAATTGTTGTTATTATCCTTTCGTTAAAGTTTTCTTTTTGATTTTAAAGTTTGTTTTTAATATTTGTTTATTAACTTATTTTGACGAAAAACACATCTGACAACGTTGTAAAACAATAAGTAGGCAGCCTAATGTTGTTCTAGTCAAATACATTACTACTGTCAAATTCATTCTGAAGACAAAGGAAGCCTGATACATCGTTTTAGGATTAGGACTTTTAACTCAAAATTTGACCAAGAATGACGCCACGTGTAGTGGGTCCGCCAATTTATACACACCTTGTATAATCTATTACAAAATGTGGAAACTCAACTTGAAATTCTACCGTGCAATCTTGAACTGAATAAACCCATAAACCATCAATTTTATTACCACTTCGAAAATAAGCCTGGACTAAAAAAATTTTATGTTCTAAAGTGAAAGCCATTTTAAAACTGAGAAGCAATTTATTTAAACCAGAATCCACGCACGATTATTTTATGCACTAACTGATATTTGTGATTGACATTATCAAATGTCATTTGGATTTACGTTTACGGAACAACAAACACATACTAATATACATATGCGTCTTATTCTATCAAAATTTCAAAGTAACCTAGATTGACTTTTCAAATGAACACACGTTATATACGCACATTTTTTTTCTCCGCAACGCAGTCGGTTTACGGAAATTACTGTGGAAACACCTCTGATATTGCAAATATTTAACCGATTTTATCCAATTTGTGACTTCACAGAAGGCGTTTAAAACGGTAAGTGTTCCCCACTTTTTATAAATTTATACCTTAATATGAAATTATATAGGTTTCGGTGCGCTTCGGTTTTTTACAATAATAATTTATTACTGTAAACGACCGAAGTGCGCTGAACATTGTTCGGCGGCGATTGACAAAATATACCGTGCCTTCATAATAGGTTGTAACACACGTGACGTGTTGCAATATTGGTTGCATACATTAGGATTGGCAATTCTGCATAATAAGTTCCTAAACTCAAATGTTTTGTACGTTTTGTGTCAATTAGATTTTCTTTGCATTAATTTTATATTTATTTCGCGTTAAAAAAATCAGTTCTTTGAAGAGCTATTGAAGATATTCTAACTTTTGTGAAGGTTAGTTATCTATTAATAACATTGAATGTATGTATAAATAAAATAATTTCATTTTAGGTTATAACCTCCAAAATGGCATTTACCGTCGAACAAGATGCATTCATTTTAGTGGCCCATTATAGAAGTGCTACACAAGATGCCGAAGGCAATTGGAGTTATTCACTTCCAAGTTGTATAGATCAATTTATACAACGCTTCCCAGATTTTGACTTTGATTATGATTCATTTCGACATCGTAGACATATTATAACACATCGTTTTGAGGATAAACATTGTATTTGTAAAGGGAAATCGACTGGGAGGCCCACCAAATTAACTGAAGCTGTTGTAGATGATATTCGGCAGCGAGTAGAACATAGCCCTCATAAATCAGTTAAAAAACTATCTCAGCAAACAGGTATTTCATATTTATTTTTAATTGTACAAAGTTAACATTCAAAAAAATGTTCTTGTAGGTCTCTCAGTTGGAACATGTCTCAAAGCATTAACAAAAAAGATACATATGCATCCTTATAAAGTTACTGTTGTTCATCAGTTACATCCAGTCGATTACGATAGGCGAATTAGATTTTGTGAATGGTTTAATAATCGAATGAACGATGATCTCCTAGATTTAACTTTTTTTAGTGACGAAGCATGGGTACATCTTACAGGATACGTAATGGTCATCATTTCCAACATTTATTATAAATATGTTATTGTGAAAAAGCTTTCAGTACGTTAGCTCCTCATAAAATGTGTTTGTACAGAGGCAAAATTGACAATTTTTTCATTATTAACTGTAAATAAAATTTATGCTATTAAAATGATAATAAACACTAGTGTTTTAATTGAATAAACATACAACTAAAATTTATTTTTATTATTCCAAGAAATTACTTACGTTTCAATTAAAATAAAATTAAAAAACATCTGTCAAACTATTTTGAACTAGGAATATTTGTATAGGAGTAGTACCAATCTGTAATGTTGGTTGCATATGTATCATGTTACAACAAATAATGAAGGCTCTGTATATACGCGCGAGGTCGAACCGCCGATGCGATGTTTTGTGAACTTTTTCACTATCTGATTTTAGCATTCCAGAATAGCTGTCGCCTTGAATCGAAGTACGACGTTTAAATTCTATTACCCATTTTTTAGTGTTGGGAACGAAGGAGCATCATCGCCAAGAGTTGATTGCATTCAGTTTTTGTTTCAGTTGATATTAATTAAACCTTCCAAATGAAGTACTTAACTACGGTTCGATACTATTTTTTTTTATTTTAGGAAATGTACACAAGGTGTTTACTTCAAACTCAGACAAGAACTTGGTGAATGTATTTTAGTGAATGATAATTAGCAGATCATATGTAACACATTGTAACTTCAAAATAAACTCCATTTGAACTCTGATCGGTATCTATCAGACCTAAATATTTTACTCCGCCCTCGTTCATCTCAATTATGAGGAGCTAAATTTTGTGCTCTAAGATTACCCAAAAAAAGTTAACAATGAGGACCATATTATACTAATGTCCAGAGAGCGGACTCAAGCGGTTGATGATTCATAGTCCATAGGCGTTTACCTTACCTTATTCGCAATAGGTTCGTTTCTGTAAGCGATCCGTGAGTTTCGAACAATTTGATACATGTGGTCAGCTGCATAAGTGCCACATACCTACATATGCAGTTATGTACCTGCCAATGCACAACAGAGCGAATGTAATAAACTGTTTGGTAACCGGCAGCAACTACTGCTGAAACAAAAGTAATGCTGACAAGCGAATTGCGTATCGAGTTTTGAATAAAAATAATTTACAAAGAACAAAACTCAAAACTCAGTGTTATCCCACTGGCGATTTGGTGAAGAGCATATCTTCTAAGGTTTACCTTAGCCAAAAGCGCTACGTTTAACACTTTTTTTCAGTTTTAAGGTTATTCTACTGAAGATGGCAACTTAGTTGCCAAAATACGTATATAGTATTTATTGTTATATATTGTGGTTAGGATGTTTTTCTTATTTCTGTTTCAGATTACAAGCCACAGTCTCCACCAATTTCGGATCAAAACTATGTATTTTCTGTGAAACATTGAAAATGTAAGACATTACTATAAATAGCTATAATTTGCTATAAATAGCTATAAAGGTGTTCCTGTGTTAAATTAGTTCTTTTAGATGTTAAAGCGTTTTTAAAAATAGAAAATGTTCGTTCCACATCGCAACTGGTGATGGGTGGGTGATTAAAATGTTGCAAAAGTGCACCATACTTTGAATGTATAGATTTTTCCATTGGCTCTGATAATATATTCAAATCTGGATTTCAGCTAAATATGGCATCAACTTTTTGACTCAGCTTTGAGAAATATCTTTTCAAATGATGAAACTAACTTATTGTGATGACTCATCCAACGATACGTCACGTATCATACCTCTGGCGCCTTCTCGATAGACATCCAATACTCGAGAGAGTTTCATGAAAATAAAAAGAAATACTAAGAACAAAAAGAAATGGACTAAAAAGAAAAAAACAAAAACTACTCCAAAAATAAAGTAGTAAATTAAACTGTTAATCTGGTCGACGAATGCATTGGAGCAAGCAAATAGTGAGGCTGTTATAACATGCATACTATACATGATACCGCCACAACGTTTAATCAGGGCAATTGGTCAATTGCTTCAGTCCGCTCTCTGCATTGTCTAAGCGAAATATGGATAGTTTGTAAGTCTAGGAACTCAAGAATTGAAGTAACGAGCCATTGAAAAAATTCATAATTGGAGTAGACTGTGAAATTGGGTTGGTACTTCAGCCACTTCCACATAATGATACATTACTTGATGCTTGACAGTTTCATTTGGTTTCATTGTAAAAAAAAGGTTATGGCATTGAAATGATACTACAACAAAAAAGAAAACAAATAATTTATTTAATATCGAAATCACTTCCAGTTTTCGACCGACGCTACCTGAATAACTTTACATAATTTGTCAAAACATTGTAAAAATCATTGTAATCAAAGACTAATTCAGGATGTTCTTCACTAAAATCAGCCATGCATTTCGTAATTGAATACTGCCACTCGCCATTTACTTTCACACCTGTACCGAAGTAACATTCGATAATTTTTGCTTTTTGTTCTATGTTGAATACCATTTTTTAAATAAATTTAATTTTCTTAATAAGAGTTTTGAAAAATTTGCCACAAACTTTTAGTTTCAATGTCAAATAATAAATGTCATTATGTGGAAGTGGCTAAAGTACCAACCCAATTTTACAGTCTACTCCAATTATGAAGTTTTTCGATGGCTCGTTATAATCTACATTTTAGAGTTAATGGAGTATTTTGAAATAAAAAAGGTCATAGCTTCGTAACGATAATTCGACATAGTTATGATGAGGCTAATTTGCACTTTGATTACATTTTATAGGCGCTAATTTGATAAATACGTAACTGCGTTTAAGGTACAATGAAACACTATTTCCCTCAGATTTAAGAAAAGGCCAATGGAATGACAGAACTAATTGTACAACGCCGCCGGACGTTTTGAAATCGAAGAATAAGTATATATCAATTCGCCATAATCGGATTAGTGACTGCTTGCTGTATTGCTTTGTAACCTTACTCAAATAGCATTGAAGCAATGCTACTTAATTGTAATTGAAAATAAACAGCCTTATTTACATATCAACGAGTCACTATTCCATACGCTATTTTTTCCAATCTTCATCCCCAATTAGGATGTTACTCTGTACCCCATTTCAGCATCCAGAGCCTACATATGCAAAAGGAGATTTAAATTTGTTCAAAATTGGTTTATCCAAGTAAAAAGTAATGTTACAATATGAAACAGACATGTAAATAATTTACATATCTGTAACTTTACACATGGACAATACACCTCATATTTTCAGCATTTACTTCTGCTTAAGACATATGTTTCTGCCATCTAGGCGTCTTCAGTCAAGCTAGTGAAGAAATGTATACAAATTGATACAAATCAATTAAACAAATGATTTGTATCTGTATTTACATTTTACTGAAATCACCCAACAAAAGATAAAGCAAGTTTCGTCCTATAAGGTGACACTATTTAATAAGTGACATCTTACGGAACGAAAGAGACTATGTCGGAAGGCGACCTTTTGTTCGAATAGCTATGCTATCAGCTCGTGCTAAAAATTTTAAGGTGTTCTGCAAGTTTTACAAAAAAATTTACCTTGCACGGGCAGTAAGAGGTTGTCTCCCATCGATCTTATCGTGCTTTCTTCGCCTTCCGCACTGAAGTAATGTATTTCTGGAACGATTGTCAATTGTCACACAAAAAAATAAGAGTCACTAAGCACTACTTTACTAACAAATTATTTCCTATAAATTAAATCTATTCTACGTTCTTTTCGATTTGCAAATTTTGTTATCACTTTGTCATTAAAATTGTCTATTTCGGAGATAAACTTTTTTTCGATAGATAGCATGGAAAGAGATGTTAAACGATCTTCGGTCATTGAATTTCTGAGAAACGTCTTAATTCGATTTAGTGTTGAAAAGCATCGTTCGGCCTCTGATGTTGTCATGGGAGTTGTTATTACAATTTTTAATAATTTTCTAGTCTCCTTCAACGTATCTCCCAGATTGTTTTTTATTAAACATTTTAGAAGAGGTAGTGCGCCTTTTAAAGATCTACAATCAGTTCTTGAGTAAATAACAGACAATTCAGTTCGTAATCTTTCTTTATCAAGGGTGGGATAATAGGAGCATGCGGAAGTGAGTTTGTCCTCAGGAAATTTACTGCAATACTCTCCAAAGCATTCCGAAAAAAAAGTGATGCCACTACTAGATGCTTTTTAAAATGAAATCGATCTTTTGCACAATTTAGAATAACATCACACACCTCTAAAGCCGAAATTCAATGATTAAATCTGCTGTTATTTGGACGTTTGCGTTTTTCTGGTGGTGGCTCATCGCTTATTAAATCTGTTTAGTCCATTTACTAATTTAACATAACTTATAAACAATGTAACCCGCTATTTTAATAATGTTCATGTCATTTGGCTTTTGACACATTGTCGAAATTACTTCAAAAACGTCATCTTTCAAATATCTCAGTGTTATTGAAATTCTTTTAATAAAATTTGTATCGTATATGTTGTCTTTTCTTCGATCCTACCTTGAATAAATACAATAGTGAGTGTATTCTCTTAAATATTTAATCTTCCTTTCTTGTGATTCTTAATTTTTGGATTTTATATCACTTTATGTTTAACTTCTTTCTATAACAGCTTCTCTGTGCCTGTTTCCTATTACTTTTCATTCTCATTGAACTTGTTATTAAATTCCTTCTGCCAATACTATTCTTATTCCAGTTATTATTTTTCGATTTTCAATTTATTACAAACAAAATGAATATGGCCATCGCAATACTACTACATTATATTATAACATTATTTTCTTTAGATTGACATTTTTAAATTCGTTATCTTTTGAATGGAATGTCCGATTTTAATAATTTAAAAAGTATTTTACTGGTATTGAAATGGTCTTTAATAAAATATCATTTAATAGGATAAGAAATAATACAGAGGTATGAATAATATGGTTTGATTATTGTCGGCACTTTTATTAACTTTTAAAATGTAAAAAAGTAGTTATAGTGGCATAACTACAGTAGTTGGACATATGGTTTCGCGGACTTTTTTGTAGATATTAATACGTTCTATAATACTGTAGAACATTTTTTTGTTCTATCAACAATAGTTTCCGCAGCGTACGCGATGGCAGATTTTTGTGACTAATTTTTTCACACCTTGGGTTACATTAATGAATGCATTTTTATTGGGGATATCTTTTTTTTTTGAAAATGTAATATAGCCTATGTCACTCAGTGAAAATGCAGCTTTCTAATGGTGAAAGAATTTTTGAAATCGGTCCAGTAGTTTTTGTGTGAAAGCATTAGAAACATACATACAAAAACACAAATGTTTCCTCTTTATAATATTAGTTTAGATACCGAATCATATCGCCCTCGGCGCTGGTGTAAATGCAGCGAACATGCCTGGTAAAATCACACAGTGGTTTACGACAGCCGCGGGGGTAGCGGGGTGCGCGCGGGTGTTTGAAAGAGCTCTGAGCGCACGTACGTGTGGACCAGATAAGGAACAAGTGAGCGATCGCGCGAATTAGGTTGGTTATTCCACTGGTCGCCTATTGTATATTATTTGATAATATACTATAGGTATATAACCGGCGTTAAGTGTTGGAATTTCGGAAGCGAATATCTCGGCTTCTACTGATCGGATTTTGATGATTGAAGTGTCAAATTGTAGGGTTTGATGTCCTCTACAGGATGATGTAGAAAAATATGCAAATTTTTTGATATACAGGGGGAGAATTTTCACAACAATATGTTACGCTTTTATAAACATCAGAAATGTCGGAAAAATTATGTAAAAGAAAACTAGTTATAACTAATACAGGTTCGCCCGCCCAATTTTTTGGGAGCTCTGCAGCACTGCAGCGCTTATGCGCCAGCCGCCACTGTATGCTATTACAGGAACAAAAAAATACGTATGTCAGTGTAGTCCATTAACAACGTGCCAGATGGCGGTAAATATACAAAAAGCTT
Source organism: Melolontha melolontha (assembly GCA_935421215.2). Taxonomy (NCBI): domain Eukaryota; kingdom Metazoa; phylum Arthropoda; class Insecta; order Coleoptera; family Scarabaeidae; genus Melolontha; species Melolontha melolontha. The sequence continues at coordinate 141,160,428 of OW285236.1, forward strand.
GTGTTTATGTATGACAATACGTTATGCACGTATAAAGCATTGTTACAATATGAAACAGACATGTAAATAATTTACGTATCTGTAACTGTACACATGGACAATGCACCTCGTATTTTCAGCATTTACTTCTGCTTAAGACATATATTTCTGCCATCTAGGCGTCTTCAGTCAAGCTAGTGAAGCAATGTATACAAATGATTTGTATCTGTATTTACATTTTACTGAAATCACCCAACAAAAGATAAAGCAAGTTTCGTCCTATAAGGTGACACTATTTAATAAGTGACATCTTACGGAACGAAAGAGACTATGTCGGAAGGCGACCTTTTGTTCGAATAGCTATGCTATTACAGGAACAAAAAAATAAGTATGTCGGTGTAGTCCATTAACAACGTGCCAGATGGCGGTAAATATACAAAAAGCTTGTGTTTATGTATGACAATACGTTATGCACGTATAAAGCATTGTTACAATATGAAACAGACATGTAAATAATTTACATATCTGTAACTGTACACATGGACAATACACCTCGTATTTTCAGCATTTACTTCTGCTTAAGACATATGTTTCTGCCATCTAGGCGTCTTCAGTCAAGCTAGTGAAGCAATGTATACAAATTGATACAAATCAATTAAACAAATGATTTGTATCTGTATTTACATTTTACTGAAATCACCCAACAAAAGATAAAGCAAGTTTCGTCCTATAAGGTGACACTATTTAATAAGTGACATCTTACGGAACGAAAGAGAAGAAAAGGTCGCCTTCCGACATAGTCTCTTTCGTTCCGTAAGATGTCACTTATTAAATAGTGTCACCTTATAGGACGAAACTTGCTTTATCTTTTGTTGGGTGATTTCAGTAAAATGTAAATACAGATACAAATCATTTGTTTAATTGATTTGTATCAATTTGTATACATTGCTTCACTTGCTTGATTGAAGACGCCTAGATGGCAGAAACATGTCTTAAGCAGAAGTAAATGCTGAAAATACGAGGTGTATTGTCCATGTGTACAGTTACAGATATGTAAATTATTTACATGTCTGTTTCATATTGTAACAATGCTTAATATGTGCATAACGTATTGTCATACATAAACACAAGCTTTTTGTATAAAAAGTAATGCACTCTTTTAAGAATTTATTTAAATTTAGAACTTCTTGACAAAGTTAAAGCATTCCAAATTAAATTTAATGTGCATGCATAAATAAATTATTGCAAATACAGTTTGTTTTTCATAGATTTCACAGATATTGATGAAGAGATAAATATATTTGGATTTGATTACATTTGGGACATCATATGGAGATATCACTATGATTTGTTGATATTGCATTTCAATTTAATATTTGTTAAGGTACAATTTATTTTAAACGGAAGTGAATGGCCCAATTATGCAAGTGTACAGTAAACTGAGCTTGAAAGTTTACTATTTAAAATAATCTTAAGTCGTACAATAATCTAAAATATATTTAGTAGTTCCATTTGTATTTCTTGGACACTTTATCAAAGTTCATTTATATCAAGTTTTTGTTTTGGTAGTCTCTTTAGCCTGGCTCAGTCTTGTTTATATGATTTTTTAAAGCAATTTATGGAAGTTCACTACAACAGGTAATACATGGAATAATATATTTAAATATTTATGATAGTCATATAAGTAAACAATTTCAGATTTATTCAGTTCTAGTTTAACGCACTCACACTACTTTAGTATAATAGTTAACTCTGTGTCATTGCTTTTAGTGTGTATTATTATAAATATAAAAACATTTCTCCAATTATTTTTTATAGAGAATTAACCATGTATATTTTATATAAATTACTAATTCACTGTAAATCACGAGATTCAGAAAGCTGTCATTAGCGTATTAACAATGTGCTCATTGCCAACTTAATAAATATAACCCCAAAATATTTAAGTTAAGAATTTGTAATATTTTTATAATCCAAGAATATTGGTATATATTTTTAAAGTTCAATTGTTAACATTATTAATAAAGTAGCATTAGTTCAAGCAAAATGATTAAATTTTAGTAAAGTATTTAACGCGCAAGCTCTTTGTTTTGGTTAAACATCTAAGTATTGGTTTACACTAGTTTACAATCCCGAAAGGATAATGTCAATGGGCGATTCAGATACGTCAAACTTGTCAAAAGACAAGATGATATCATTCCCGAAAACGTATGGAAAGTGAAATTATGAACAATGCGGTAGTGTGTTTGCGTACGATATTAATGTCTTAGTGTAAAGCAACACGGTTTAAAACAATAAGTTTGCAAAATGGCTTCTGGTGATAGTATCGAAGCAATTGAAGTGGCAGAAACGCAATTTCCAATAAATAATGCAAAAGAACACTCTAGTGTTGCAGAAACTCCCCTTCAAAATGAAGGTAATTTACTTTTGTTGAATAATTTTAATTATAATTTAATATACTTCTGTGTTTCTAGGTCATTACCTAGACACATCCTTGTTCCTTGCAGAAAAGCATTGTACAATGCAATTTAAAAAGTAAATTCATATATAATTTACAAATATTCCCGAATTCTTGTTCATAAATTTAATATTTACATTATTATTTTAAAGTTTGCTTAATTGAGTAATGTCTTCTGTTACAGATAAAGAAAAAGCAACAACATTGTCAAAGTCTGGGCAAGATGTAAGTGTTATAACAAATTTACATTTGTAATGTATGCATAATATTAACAGAGTTTTTGCATCTAATTCATTATATAAAAATCTCATGTGTTTTACTTGAAGTATTCCATAATTTAAATATACCTATACGATATATATATATATGACAAGTAATTTCTAAGGATACAAATAATTATCAAAAATCTGCTTTGGGAATGATTTTTTAAATTATTTTTTTACTTTATTGTTCAATAGTATAAAACATTATTTCACTTCTTACTCTTATCTCAAAATATGTAATGGTTTGCATCTAGTTAGCATACTCCTACATTAGGTATGAATACAGTGATGGGCTATTTAAATAGCATAGGTAATACTAATAACATAAGAGAATATTAATTTATATATATTTAATACTTACCTAATATATTTACATTAACTGTAGTAACACTTATTTACAAATAAAACAATCATTTAAAAATAAATAGTATGTTACATTTTAAAAGTTTCTTCAACATTTAAGGTTAATACTTCATTGGGCAAATATTACAAAATAACGTCATCTCGTTGCCGAAATATTATATCAATTTCTTCGAAAATACTGGCTAATCATTTAACATGTATGGAGTTTTTGATTTTATATCCCATATATAGAATTCTATTAAGGGTGTTGTGCAGACCAATATAATATGCCAGTTTTCTTTTCCTTGTGTTATTATTATTATGGTTCTGGTAGTGTAATTAGTGTCGTTGTCATGCATTAGAGTTATGGGAAGGAAATCATGTGTCCAAAATTTCTTCAAAGTTTTGAAAACGTTGCAATAACCTAACATATCCATTTAATGACGAATTCTGAATATGGGTCTCACGCCACACCACTGCTTATAGCCCTATACCATTATACCTTTCCCTCCTCTATTTAATTGTTTTTGTTGATAAAATGGGACGTCGTACATATTTTCTTTTATCATACTTAAATTGGTTAAATTTGCTTTCGTCCTTTCTTAATATAGATTTTCAGGAAGCAAAATGCATTTTGAATGCTTCTGAATTATCAAAATATTTTCCATTAAATGAACTTTGTAAAGAGGTGAATAAAAATGGTAATACAGAGTATGCAATGTCTGCAGAATATTGCGGGTGAGATTGCGCTTTGTCAGAATGGAAAATGATGCCTTTTCAATTTCTAAGTGGTGGCCGTTTTTTTTATCAATTGCTACGTTTAGATGATCGAGTTGTTCACTGGACTTATTTGGATCAATGGTTTCGTTGGGCCTTTCAGGCCCTTATTATACAATTCCTTTCAAACTCCATCCAAAGTATGCTCTTTTTTGGGTGTAGATTAGTCTTCAGAGATGTTAATGGTAGATAGTTTTTCAAATTTCATATTCAATGTTATAAAGGACCTACTTTTCATCTCTACTGATTATTCACTTAAAAAATTGACATTGTCACTGCGTTTATGAGGAACTGAGATCAATTAAATTCTTCTCTGTTGAATTGAAACATAATAATTTGATATTTTTAATAACGAGCCATCGAAAAAATTCATAATTGGTGTAGACTGTGAAATTGGGTTGGTACTTTAACCACTTCCACATAATGACACATTACTTGATGCTTGACAGTTTCATTTGGTTTCATTGTAAAAAAAGGTTATGGCATTGAAATGATACTACAACAAAAAAGAAAACAAATAATTTATTTAATATCGAAATCATAATCAAAATTTACATATAGCTACAGAAGTTGTTGAAAATGTTGTCCATTTACATCTAAATAAATTTAATTTTCTTAATAAGAGTTTTGAAAAATTTGACACAAACTTATAGTTTCAATGTCAAATAATAAATGTCATTATGTGGAAGTGGCTAAAGTACCAATCCAATTTCACAGTCTACTCCAATTATGAATTTTTTCGATGGCTCGTTATTTCTGGGATCTGTCATCTAGTGTAGGCATGGTTGTTTTCAGCTAAAGCCTTTATTTCGTGTTTGTCAATAATAGAAGGTGTTTCAGACCGTGTAGCGCCTTCTATGCAGAAATTGCCAGCTCTGAACAAAGCAAACCATCTATTTTTTGGGTCCCTTACACAGCATTTTTCCATTTCCGATAATAAAGGGCCATTAAATACCGAAAATATTTTTTATTGTCTTTAGAAAAATTGTACCTAACCGTTAGGTAAGACTTACGTAAAAAGCAACTACACAAAATGGTAATACAGAGTATGCAATGTCTGCAGAATATGGCGGGTGAGATTGCGCTTTGTCAGAATGGAAAACGATGCCTTTTCAATTTCTAAGTGGTGGCCATTTTTTTAAATCAATTGCTACGTTTAGATGATCGAGTTGTTCACTGGACTTATTTGGATCAATGGTTTCGTTGGGCCTTTTAGGCCCTTATTATACAATTCCTTTCAAACTCCATCCAAAGTATGCTCTTTTTTGGGTGTAGATTAGTCTTCAGAGATGTTAATGGTAGATAGTTTTTCAAATTTCATATTCAATGTTATAAAGGACCTACTTTTCATCTCTACTGATTATTCACTTAAAAAATTGACATTGTCACTGCGTTTATGAGGAACTGAGATCAATTAAATTCTTCTCTGTTGAATTGAAACATAATAATTTGATATTTTTAATAACGAGCCATCGAAAAAATTCATAATTGGAGTAGACTGTGAAATTGGGTTGGTACTTTAACCACTTCCACATAATGACACATTAGTCACATTACTTGATGCTTGACAGTTTCATTTGGTTTCATTGTAAAAAAAGGTTATGGCATTGAAATGATACTACAACAAAAAAGAAAACAAATAATTTATTTAATATCGAAATCATAATCAAAATTTACATATAGCTACAGAAGTTGTTGAAAATGTTGTCCATTTACATCTAAATAAATTTAATTTTCTTAATAAGAGTTTTGAAAAATTTGACACAAACTTATAGTTTCAATGTCAAATAATAAATGTCATTATGTGGAAGTGGCTAAAGTACCAATCCAATTTCACAGTCTACTCCAATTATGAATTTTTTCGATGGCTCGTTATTTCTGGGATCTGTCATCTAGTGTAGGCATGGTTGTTTTCAGCTAAAGCCTTTATTTCGTGTTTGTCAATAATAGAAGGTGTTTCAGACCGTGTAGCGCCTTCTATGCAGAAATTGCCAGCTCTGAACATAGCAAACCATCTATTTTTTGGGTCCTTTATACAGCATTTTTCCATTTCGATAATAAAGGGCCATTAAATACCGAAAATATTTTTTATTGTCTTTAGAAAAATTGTACCTAACCGTTAGGTAAGACTTACGTAAAAAGCAACTACACAATGAAGCTTTTCTAACTGCCAATTATGAAGTCATCTATGTCTATGGTACATGCTTATTCTCAACTTATTGAATGTTGGAACAAGCGTACGTAAAATCCTATGAATTTTCCGAACAACCAGATATATTTTCTACATCAATACATACACACAAGCGGGTTTTGTTGGATATTGTAGAATTGTTTTTATTGATATATTAACATCGAATTGTATATTAGATTTAGTTGTTTTTTAAGTTGCTCTACAAGAAAACCTTTTCGGTTTAAATTTACTTATAATGGAAACTATAATGTTAAAACTTATAAGATAAGAAGCAACGATTGTACTGTTTACGTGCCCACGAATTAAATGATAAATGGTGATTAATGAAAATTTTAATTAATATTAAAATTTTCTTTATATTATAAATTTGCTTTCTCTGAAGTGAAGAAATTACTTCGGCAGCTATACCAACATTTTCTCGTGATTTAAGTTAAGTATTGATAACGAATCATCATGAAGTAGGTACAGACTTAATCGCAGAGAGAAGATTAGGATACTTGATAGATTGTCTTGACTTTGAAGAAAATGCAGATATCTGAATCATACAAAAGCAACAATTACTGAGATGATCCTTTGGCTCTTTCCAAATGAACACAATATATATGAGGAGCCTACGCTTTATTTAGATCTTCTACTTTTACAACAAAATATTGTTTTTATGTTTTTTAATTATAGATCTTAGAACTGATCATACATATCAGAGTGAATTTAGATCATTTACACACCTTCTGGACATTATTTTTAAACGATGTAAGTTTATTTTCAAGAAATTTTCATTAATACCAACCTCTCTCGTATAGCACAAAAATGCAAATAAAGTGACTAATTCCTTATTCCCGCGTATAATACAGTTATTGTTTAAAGCATTAATCATTAAATTTCTGGAAAATGAGTCACTTAAAGCTATACAGAAATTATGTTTAATTATCACTTCTGTAAAAGTAAATTACACACATATCTTAAAAAACTAGCTAATGTGAATTTTTATCTACAGCTTTGGAATCAAGATAATGTAGCATAGTCACAACACAATTTTTTGACAAAAAATTTGTTGTCCTGTATAATTAATTTTATATCCATACATCACAATAATTAGATAATAGCCAAAAACTTCAAATATATTATCTTGAGGAGAAGATAAGTCTTCTAAGACCCTAGACTAGAACTCTGTCCTAGATCTACCAAAGTACGTATAATAAAAATGAGAAACGCTAAAATTTGAATTTACTCTTTAAACATTTTAATTATATACCACTCTGAACAGAAGAATAATATGCTGTAATAAGTAAAAAGAAAGTAGAAAGAAAATAAGTAGAAAAACAAAATGCTGATATTCTACACAAAGTATATGAATTTATATTCAAATGCAAGATGAATTTTGTTTAATAAATGCAATAGTGTGATAATTGGCTTAGTGTGCTGATAATGTAAATTAAATTTTTGTAAGAAATGTGATAATTTTAATTATTCTTAAAACTTCGAGGAATGAATTGAGGAAATTATAGAAACTTTTGAAAAGCAAGATAATAGTGGAAATCAAGAGAGAACTTGATGGAGCATTCGGTGGAATTCCAGTGGTACCTATAATTTAGTTGGGCTTTATATAATTTATTTTTCTATTGAGGAAGATAAAGTATATCATAAACGGTTAAATGCCATACAAGAATTAGAATCTGCAATATGGAAATCTATTCTGGAAATTTCTAATAAAACATTGAAAGTAATAATAGCGAAATTATGCGCTTGATAACATTTGCTAGTATAGTAAGCAGAGACTTCTAGTTATTGGTGTACCTACTCATGGGATTAAAAAGTTTTTATTGTAAATATTTTTGCCTAAAAATGCGCTTATAAATTATAAAGGAAATGACGGTGGTTGACTCAGTGAAACACCATCACATATTAATTAATTTAGTATTCTATTGTCACAACTCAGTTCTTTCAATAAACTGCTATTACAGAATTACAGAGTTAATTAAATGTTTTGTATGTCTAATAAAATGGGTTCACAAATGCAAATATTAACTGGATATCAAGATATTATTTGATGCAGTTTTCTTATAAATAACCAAAATAAAATTGCAATCTTTATAAACAAAAAACTTTATTGAGATAATACATTAATTTAATGTATTAGTTTTTAATTCACAATTTTTTTAAATTTAACTGCACCATATGGAAATACATGTTTTACCTCTCACTATAATGTAAAATGTAATGTAAAGTTTATATATAAGCACATAAAACACTATGAAATTAGAAAACAACGTTACGAACACTACAAACATCAATTTAGACCGGTAATTTGACAACTAGTCAACTTGACAGGAAACGCATGGGCATGCCCGATGACGCGTAATATGGCGATCGCCATTAGTTACGAGGCAATCTTATAACGAGCCATCGAAAAAATTCATAATTGGAGTAGACTGTGAAATTGGGTTGGTACTTTAGACACTTCCACATAATGACATTTATTATTTGACATTGAAACTATAAGTTTGTGTCAAATTTTTCAAAACTCTTATTAAGAAAATTATGTTTAGATGTAAATGGACAACATTTTCAACAACTTCTGTAGCTATATGTAAATTTTGATTATGATTTCGATATTAAATAAATTATTTGTTTTCTTTTTTGTTGTAGTATCATTTCAATGCCATAACCTTTTTTTACAAAGAAACCAAATGAAACTGTCAAGCATCAAGTAATGTGTCATTATGTGGAAGTGGCTAAAGTACCAACCCAATTTCACAGTGTACTCCAATTATGAATTTTTTCGATGGCTCGTTACATTTATTAACCTGGCACTGCACTAAGATAAAAATTATTTAAGATATGTTCACGTAGTCACGAGAAAATGATTTTTCCTTGTTCGAGTCCGGCCCTGTCGCATCTAACAGTGCGGCCGGCAATACGGGGATCCACCGCTAAAACCAATACTGAGATTTACAAATTAGTATGGGCATAGACTTCGCTGTGGCTAGGTGCGTTTATAATGGCATCCTACACGAATATCGAATATACGGACATTATTTTAATTTATGGCGAAACATAAAATAGTCTTGCGGCAAAAAATTTGTACGCAGAACGTTTCCTGAATCGATATCTTCCTTCGGGTAAGACAATTGTGAGAGCCGTATGTTGACTTCGGGATACAGGATCAGTAATTCCACGTTTCGAAGGTCGTAGCTCTCAAAGATCACGCAGAGTACAGAAGAGGATATTTTAAATATCGTGGCAGCTAGTTCCGGCTAAGATGACAACCCTATAGGCCTTTCACGATACGAAGACGTGCACGTCATTGATGACGTTTGCATTGTGTAGCTAGATGTGCATCTACAGTTCATAAAGTATAAGTTTTCAGTTCAAAGTCAAATTCGAAGCATATGATTAAAATCAGTACTGCGGAGTCAAATGAAGTCATGTATTCAGTCGCGAAAGCAACCGTCTGTCATCATAAATTATAAATGTCATGTTTCGCAAACATTGTCAAAATTTCAGTTTTACTTGCAATATAACCAAAGAAAGCAAATACATAACCTTCATGTCAAAATAATGAGTAAAGTGGGAACATGAATAGTTCAAAAGTATTGTTTCTTTTCTAGTTTTATATAAATATTTTCAACACAAGAAAACTGTGCGGATATTATTACTTCAATATTCGAAGAAATTTTTTTAAATGTTATTTATAATTATAAACTCACGATAATATTCGATCAAAAATTTATTTAAAAAGAAATATTTCAAGTCAGATATCAATTGTGAAATGCATAGGTATTGAAAAGATCTTTAGGCCCGTATTCACAGAAAACGGAATAATAGTTCATTATGAAATGGTCGTTTTAATTATAATGGTCATTAAATGAAATAGCACATTCATAAACGTTAGAAAGAATTTTTTAACAGATCATTACGAAATTATCGATCTAGGGAATTTTAACGAAATTATTTGGGAAAAACATACTTCATTGTAATCAAATCACAAAAATGGAGATGTCAAAACGTGTAAAAGGTAAACACTTTTCGGACAGAGAGATTTGTCTTTTGCTGGATATTGTAGAATCACATATCGGTATTAGTGAGAATAAAAGGACCGATGCCATCACATCGAAGGGTAAAACAACAGCATGGGAAGAAATCACACGTAATTTCAATAGCTCTAATAGCGGTCCACATAGGACAATAAAACAATTGAAAGTGTTCTATGATAATTTTAAACGAAAAAGTAGGAAAGAACAGGCGGATGATAAGGCGAATTTTTGTAAATTACACAATATAAGTTCATTACTTAATAAATTTAATGTAGGCTAATCTGTACCTCACAGGTAGAGGGACGTTTAGAAAGACTCTAGGAGAAAATGGAGAACGTCTCCAAAGCATGTTGAAGAAGCATTTCGAATGTGATGCCAATAACTTTGACAGTGAATCATGCTATCACAAAAATATAGAGTCTGGTAAAGTTATATGTTTATATTTACGGTGTATTCAACTAGTTGTCATTGTAGATCCTCTATATATTGTAGTAGAAGCTGACAACGATGCTATCATTGAGTTAAGCGAATTAACCAGTATTAGTAAAGAAAATAATCCAAATTGTGTTAAAAGTGAATATATATTTGCCAATATAAAAGAGTCGGAACTACTACAAAGTAGTTCACTTGAAACCCAAAATAATGTACCTAGTACATCCGTTTCAAATAACAAAACTAATAAACAAGCATTGTTAATATAAAGTGGTGCATAGGAAAATATAAACAATACCACAAAGCTACCTGTAAACAGAAAAAGACATTATCTTCAAAATAGAACAAGTGCAAGTGACGTATATGCAAATTTAAATGACATTGTTCATAATAGAAAAAAAAAAATCAAATGAACAAATTTATTTAAAAAGAAAGTACAAAATGGCCATTGAAGTTCAAGAACAACTTCGAAATGCACAATTGGATGAAAATATTCTTCAAGCAAAATTAAGGTGTGCCATTATAGAAGAAAAGATGCAAGCCAACAAATTAAAATTTCAAGAAATAGAACTGTGTAAATTGTCATCATGAATATGAATTTATTTATTTTATATGTTCCTTTTTTGAAACTTGTACTACAGTGCTACTAAAGAAATTACTGTTTTTTTTTTATGTTATCAAACATATCCATGGGATTGTTTCGCTCTCTTATAAGTCTGGGCCTTGGCATAGCAAGTAGAATTTCCTCCACAAATTCTATATCTGAATCTTCAGAAGATGACATGCTGAACTATGAAATTGGTATATTATGTTATGAATATATGTTATACTTTTATCTTTATATAAATTAAACAAACAGTGAACAGAAATCACTATTATCTACAACAAATATAAAGATCGTTTAATTGGCCAAAAACTTCACGTTATTTTAACGATGCATTTAACAGGCGATTTAACGTAACGAAGTATTATGAATACAAAAACTTGTATATAAGTCTTCGTTATAGCATAATGGTACGTTATATCATATTACGAGCCTTAGTGAATACAGGGGTGTTAAAAATGTTTGCATTAGTAAGAATGACATACCTACCGAAATCATTTTCTTGCACTATATCTGGGTTAAGAAGATTGGGAATGTATTAATTTTATGAATAATTTAGATTTCTACTTAACTTATATATTGTTTATATTTTAAATAAATTTAAATATATTGGAATAGAATGTAAAAGTTATGTTCGTAACTCTTTGAAATAGAATTAAAACTTTTTAAAGTTGTAAATATATGTTGTCAAATTAATAAAAGAAACATTTATATAGTCTACATTTAATATTTTGTTGTTTCTTAAGAAAATAATTGTATAATAATACAATCCAAATCCATATTATCCTTTATTAGATGAAGATAATATTTAACAAACACATGAGGATTTTCTAACTACATTTGATAATTTTGCAGGTTAGTACACTACCGATAAAAAAAAATCCACCACCAGTAAGAAAAAAAACATACTTCATTCAAATAAAACTTTGCCACGAGATCTTTATCATGTAATGTTTCGTTGAACTCCACTTTCTCTTATTATTTCATCTATAATAAATATTTTATCTTCTTTATGATATTTTACTAATTGAATTAACTCGTTTTTAGACATTGCAGGTGAATAGCTTATATCTCTTTCTCAACCATTCCATAATTTCTGTTTTTTTTTGAGGAGGTATTCGGTTGTTTATTTTAAATAGCACTATGATAAGGATCATTATCCATTATTATTAGTGATGGTACTTCAAGATTGTACTCATATGAATAAATTCTTTCGTTGCCAAAACATTTCTTAGAGTTTTTAGGGTAAGATGTTTTTCTGAAAAATTTGAACATGTAATAAATGTTTACAATATATTAAACACATACTTTCTTTATACATGTCATAAACAGTATTTCGAGCTTCCATTTTCGTTGCTTCTGGTAAATCCTTAGTTTTTGGCTTCCTACAAGACCTGTTTTTGCCAGGAGATGATAAGACTGGATTCTGAACGCTACGATGTTTAATAGTGTAGACCGTTCTACTAGAAATATTAAGGGCCTGTGCTACCCTCTAAAATAAAACTAATTTTATAACTGCCTTATGTGATTATGTGAATTACCTCATGAACACGATCGATGGACATAACTGGCCCACCATTCTCTTTTTCTCGTTCAAAATAGGCTGTAAGATTTAATACAAGCTGTTGAGCTTGAGAACCAAGAGGCTTACCAGGCATCTAAGAAATATTCTGTCAAATAAATAGGTTAGAAATGTCAAAGTGATAATCAAACAATTTCGTACTTATTGCCACTAATTGATATTATTATTTATTACCATTATTGTTGTCAAAAGAACAGATTTTGTAATTTATTGATGACAAACGAGATATTCAAATTAGATTACTTAACCAAGAAGTCAGAATACCGGAAACAAAGTCAATAAACAACAGTATTAAAATAATTTCACAGCAATCCGAATATCATAAGACTATCTCCTAGACAACCTATCCCTTTTTATTTAATATAATATTTCAAAGACGTACGTCTTAACTTAAAATGACAAACGTTTGTAGTATTACAGCGCGTATTCATGTGTGTTAGAAAGAGATAAAGTACAATTTGCGGTTCTCACTTGGGCAGTACGAACTGAAAACTTATAACGGGTGTTTTTTTAAGAGCTTGAGAACTTAAAATTATAATACAAGACAGAAATATTGTTGGAATGAAATTTTTTTTATTATAATCTGGTAGATAATTTCATGGCATTTATTTTTTAAATATGATTTCCGGCATATGTCCGCCGCGGCTACGAGTTACATGGTCCATTCGATCAGTCCAATTTTTGACTACTTTTTCCAATAAATCTGGCCGTATGGCGTCAATGGTGGCTTGAATATTGGCTTCCAATGCTTCAAGAGTTGCTGGTTTGTCAGCATAAACCAATGACTTAACATAGCCCCATAAAAAGTAATCCAGAGGCGTTAAATCGCACGAACGAGGGGGCCAGTGAACAGGACCACTTCTGGAAATAAAGTTGTCACCAAATTGATTTTGCAATAAATCGATTGTTAAGCGCGCTGTATGGCAAGTTGCGCCGTCTTGTTGGAACCAAATGTCGTTGATGTTTAGCTGATTAATTTTTGGAAACAAAAATTCAGTCAGCATGGCTCGATAGCGCTCGCCATTCACCGTAACGGCAGCTCCTTGCTCATTTCGAAAGAAATAAGGACCGATGATGCCGCCAGCGTGTAAACCGCACCAAACAGTCAATTTTAATGGATGTAATGGTGATTCGTTAACGGCTTGAGGATTGTCTTCGCTCCAAATACGGCAATTTTGCTTATTGACGTAGCCATTTAACCAGAAATGAGCTTCATCACTAAACACAATTCTTTGATAAAAATGCTCATCTTCGGCCAGTTTCAAATGAGCCCAATCAGCAAAATTGCGACGCAAACGATGGTCGTTTGGCTTTAAATCTTGCACGAGCTGTATTTTATAGGCACGTAAGCCTAGATCCTTACGTAAAATTTTCCAAGTAGTCGAAGGACAAAGGCCAACAAGTTGTGAACGACGACGAATCGACATTTCGGCGTCTTCTTCAATACTTCGCGCTACAGCAGCAATATTCTCTTCGGTACGCACATTTCTTTCTCTTGTTGATGGTTTTGAATCGAGAAGAGTAAAATTAGTGCGACAACGATCAATAACTGCACGAATTGCTTGCTCACTAGGCCGATTATGTTGACCGTAAAATGGACGAAGTGCTCTATGAACTTCGCGAACAGATTTATTTTTTTCAAAGTAAATTTCCACAATTTGGAAGCGTTGTTCTGGCGTTAAACGATTCATGATGACTTGCCAAACCTTACTGAACAGAAATGTCAACACAGTTTGACATTCTCAGCTGTCAAACCATAGTTATCGATATCGAAAGTTCTCATGCAGCTAAAAAAACACCCATTACTTTATGAACTGTATGTAATGTAATGAATAATGATTAATGATTCTCTAATATAATTAATACATTTATTATTTATACTTTTGTTTATTTATCAGATATAACCTTTACATTTAATAAAGAAAACTGCTTTTTTAACGATTTTATTAAATAGAAACAGATTCAATTTATTTATACACAAATACTACAATATGGAATACCTTTCATCAATGTAATAGTAAACAAAGGTAGAGAAGTATATTAATGATCATTAATTGTATTAATAAAGTTAAAAACACATCAGTCTGATGAACTATCGTTACTTTCATTTCCAACATTAATAAAAAATTCAAGATATTCATCGCGATCTATACCCACTTCCCTATCTCACCATTCTTGTACTAGTTTTTGCATATGATGAATGCTGTTTTGTCAAGTTTCAGGTAAAATTGTATTCAATGCCCTTTCCCATTTTATTTTTGAATTATCAATGGAACGTCAACTCAATCCATACTCAGTGAAGTTGTCAATATGAACAACTACTTTCTTCCTGTCATGCTTTCGTTTAGGGCTGACCAGTATATTGCTCTTTCCAACATCAGTAGATATTCTGCTAATAGTTGTAAGGCTTACGCCTAATGCTGCAGATACACGGTATAAATAATATAATTCATTATAGTTATACCATTATCACGTTCTTCCTTAAAATGCGCGATTGTAGCTGCAATTAGCGATTTACTCTGGCTAGAGAACGGTTTCGGCATTATTGCGTAAGCGAATAATTCCACTTTAGTTATACGAATAACTGTTTGTAATAAAGACGAGATAAAAACGGTGGAAACTAATAAAAACATACAAACAACAAGGAAAATAAATGACAGAACACATTTATCAAATGACAACACATTTGTCAAATGACAAATTGGTGTTTTTATTTGCTACAGATTTCGTATCGTGAAAGGCCTATAGCATGGGTAGTAAATGTGTCTCAAGCTACGGTGCGTCAAATTTTTAAAACTAATTTACTTCATCCTTATCATATCCAACTTAACGGAATTAGAATTTCCCCGTCGAGTTATCTTCTGTGAATGGTTTAACACAGAGAAGTTCATCAACCAGATCTTGCGTTAGTAATTCTCTTTGCCGGCGAATCTATGTTTACCAAAGATGGTATTTTGAATTACCATAATATTTACCACTACGAAAATTCCCACAATATGCATGCACGTTACTTCTATTTAACTATATTTCCAAAGGTTGTTCACATATTCAACGTAAATATTTTTGATATTGATAAAAAACCATTAGAATAAAAGAACCAAATGTTGGTTTGCCTGTATTGTATAAATCGTTCGCTAAACAAACGACAATGTTCACTAATTATAACGTGTAACAAGTGCAAGTTTAGGAATCCCATCTATTTCTTGTGCAGGTCTATGAACTTGAATTATCACCTGTACTTACGTAGTAAATATAGGATAAACAAAGATATGAACCGACTTTAACTACATTTTGACCCTAAAAATTTGGAAATTTTTGATGAATTACAAATAAATTTCTTTTTTGATTTTCATTTAGACCTTTATTCGTATTCTTCAAATTCGCATAGCTTGGGCGCTATTCAGCGGTAACCCTGTTGTATATGTAAAGGGTCCCGCAGAATAAATGCATGTATTTCCAAGAAGAATAGAAGGTCAATGTCATAATAAATTAAAAAAAATTATTTTGCATAATGTTTGTAGTATATTAAAGTTTATTTATGAAAAATGGCGTCCCTCGTTTGCGATACAGCGATTTAGGCGATTTCTGAAGTTTTGCATAAAGCGCGCCTCATATCCGACCGTATCCTTGCCATTTCCGCCCGGATTGTTGCTTTCAAGGCATTGATGTTTTGAAAACGGTTGATGTACAATTTTTCTTTTAGGTAGCTCGAGAGAAAAAAATCACATGGCGCGAGATCGGATGAGTGCGGCGGCCATGCTAAGTCGTCGCGATGTGAAATAATGCGGCCTGGGAACATCTGATTTAAAACTTTCATGGACGCACGTGATGTGTGCGGAGTGGCTCCATCTTGTTGAAACCATATCTCACCATTGAGCTGCTACAATTTTGGTTACACCATGTGGACATAACGAACGGATGTCACTGTAACAGCCACTTCATTCTTTTCAAAAAAGTAAGGCTCCTACACTCTAAATGCAGACACCATCGCCCACACTGTCACTCGCTGGCTGTGCAGGGGTTTTTCATGAAGTTCATGAGGGTTTTCTGCTGGCCAATAACGTTAATTTTGGTTATTCACAAAACCGGATAAGTGGGAATGAAATTCATCACTGGTCAATAAAATTGCATTTCTCGGCACGTTTTGAAGAATGGCCTGGCACGCATGCATACACTTTTAAAAGTCACCTTCGTGTATCGCATGAACAAGAGCCATCTTGTAAGGATGGAACTTAAGGTCTAGATGTAACATTCGCCTCACACTTCGGTCGGACAACTGCAAAATAGCCGCTTGATTTAATGCGTAACGACGCGGCGCTCGCTCAACGGACTGCCTTAATCTTTCAACATTTCACGATGTTCAAACATTTCTTCGTCTGCCAGAAGGTTTTGTTTTAGTGTTGAACCTATTGTGCGAAAGGCAACTACCCAACGAATAATCGCATTACGATCTGGCACTGAATCCAATGGGCGAATATTGATACGTATCCTGAACGGTCGTTGTGTTGAAATTACAGAACCGCCATTTTTAAAATAAGTTTCAATAACGAACGTCTGATCAAGGCATGCTGGCATACTGAAACCTTTTGAGTTAGTGTATCTACAAAGCCCCACCACACTTTTTTATCTCCACCAGCGTAGGAGCAACAGCTGTTCGAAATCCATGCATTCTTTCTGTCGGGCCCTTATTAACTGAGATATGAATTGTCAAGTTGACGTTCACTTGACCAGTTTGATAATTGGTGCTTTCTTCACTTATAATATGTAAATATGCTCTTAATATATATTCTCTTACATTGTTCACTTATAATATCTCGTTAATAAAAATCCGAAGCTAATGCTTTTTAGCTTCTACACGGTGTTCCTTGACGACCGACCATCTGCTTTTAATGTTAAAATAAATGGACTTGCAACGTATAACTACAAAAAGTATTAGTATAATATTCAAAAGGTAAATTTTATCAAGTCAATAATAGTGTAAGTTCACAAATGCGGTGTTGAAATGATGTTAAAATATATTGGTAATAATTTTTATGCGTTAAGGAGTTATCTAATTTCAAAGCAAACATTAGGAAACACTGGAAATTTCAAATTTTTCCAATGTACTTAACACCACTTTTGAAATTACCCGCGCAGTACATTCTTCTATTTGTCTGCTAGGTAATAAAATTGAGGATGGCGATTGATTTGGTTCCATTTTACGCACCATAACATTAAGTACAGATCTTTTTTCGCTATCAGTTGTTTCATCCACACTCAACCACACTTTTTTATTTTTCAGATCAGCCTTAATTTTATTTTCTAAATGTACACGAACAGATTTTAAATAACGTCGTAAGTGGGCGCAGCTCGGTAATTCTACATTGCCATATTTTTCAAGAAATGAAATAAACGAATCATTGCGTAACAAAGTAAACGGCAAATTACACACAACCATCATTGTACACAAAGCAAATAAGAACACTTTGTATTTTGTATCGGCACCAGTGTCTCTATCTTTATGTCTTGCGCCATGCACGTGCCGTTGCAAATTTGATTTTGTTAAATGGTTTATATATATATTGCACACTAAACATTTTACATTTACCCCATTGTAAGATAAACTAGGATGGTTCTCAATAAACCTATTGACTAACTTTGATGATAGCGGTTTTTTTACTGTACGCTCCTTCAACATTATTAAATACACAGAATACACTTTCCTGCTGCTATTATACGTGTACACACGATGACCGTGAACAACATACTAAGTAATCGTATGTGCGATAGGGCACGCGGGAACCAATTCGTTAGTCACGCCTCTGTTTTCGCTCCGGATTGGTCCACTCTACTAATATGGCGTTGAACTATGTTGAAGGGTACAATTTATCTCAAACTATGTTAACTTTAACATAGCTTAAAGAAAGTAGTGTATTGTTTGAATAATATGTTAGATTATCTCGTATAATCAAGAGTTAATTATATTTTTTTCTTTGTTTCGACAATAAAAGAAATAAAAAAACAAAGATAACCTTATCTATCTTTTTGAAATTGCTTAATTGGAATAGAATAATAATTAATATCTATAAAATAAAATTTAATGATGTTGATTAACCTTTAATATTATTTATTAATTAAAATAGTCTTTTAGATGCCTAGCTATTAGAATTACATCATTTTAATGATTAAAGTTAGAAAGAAGCGGTAAAAATTAAAAATGTTAAGTGAAAACATCAGTCTTTATTTTTCAAATCATGTTTACCACACACAAGCCCTAGAAATGCTTCGCAAACTAAATTGTAATTTTTTAAACTAAAAAAATTATCTTTAAACTTTAACCGATTGATAGTATTCTTAATAAAGATTTTCCATCGTTTGCCAACAAAATATACTTGATTTGAAAAGAAAAAAACATTTCTTCTATTCTAAGATATAAGGAATTGTTGTCCACTATTGTACTTAATACATGCTACGAAATTTATAATAATAGTATATTAATTATCTAATTAAAGGGCAGTGCCCATCTCGTCTCATATTAAGCCGCCGTGGGGGGTAAATATCCCTTATCAGGTAATCCTAGTATCCAACTCGTCTCAGGTACTCGTCTCATATTAAGCCGCCGTGGGGGGTAAATATCACTTATCAGGTAATCCTAGTATGCAACGTCAATGATTTTTAAATTTTACTAAGTAATAAACGTTAATGGCTCTTTTAATTTTGGGTGTACTATATAATATACATATTCTTAATCTTAGATGCAAGTACAGTTCTTTGGCGAGTTTCAAAAGATAAACACGCAAAATTGTTGTAGTACGTAAAGTTATAGTGATTTAAAATACATACTTTGGTAAAATGTCTAGTTTGCCAGAGTTAATAAGTCAACGTGGAAAAACTTTAATTGTGCTCGATAATCACAAATTTAATGAATATAGAACACTTGCGTCTGGTGAAATAAAGTGGAGATGTGTAAACAGAAAGTGCAAAGCATATCTTCAAACCGTTGGTGAAGCTGGGGGCCGAATAATAACAACTAGTGATCGTCAACACAATCATGAGGCAATTAGCGAACACATTTTGCAAAGACACAGTGTAGCAGCAACAGCAAAACGAAAAGCCGTAGAAGATATTTGTGAGAAACCGTCGAAAATAATTCATTCGTGTATTAATGATGCACACCCTGATCTTCAAGTTGATGACTTAAAATATATTAAAAAAAGTATGTATAATGCTAGAAGGAAAACGCTACCAAATTTACCTAAGGACATTAGTGAAGTACATACTGTTGTAGAAAATTTACATCCAAAGACTAAACGTGGAGAAGATTTTCTTCTTTTCAATGATCAGGAGGAAAATATAATAATTTTTTCGTGCTGTAGTAATTTAAAATACGCAGCAGAATCTAAAATATTATATATATGGACGGCACTTTCGAATACTGTCCAAAGTATTTTCTACAATTATTTACGATACATGGATATTTTAATGGTCACTACATACCACTAGTCATTTGCTTATTAAAAGATAAAAGAGAAGTAACGTATAAAAAATGTTTTGAAACTGTATCAAGTAGGATATGTAGTAATTTTAATCTTATATTACGACCAAGTGAAGTTCTGGATTTTGAGAAAGCTATACATAATGCAGTGGAAGATGTTTGGCCGGAAACCAAAATTACCGGTTGTCGTTTCCACCTCGCACAGTCATGGTGGAGAAAAATTCAAAACTTAGGCTTGACTGCTGAGTATAAGAGCAAAAGCAGTGAAATAGGGCAGTGGATG
Source organism: Melolontha melolontha (assembly GCA_935421215.2). Classification (NCBI taxonomy): domain Eukaryota; kingdom Metazoa; phylum Arthropoda; class Insecta; order Coleoptera; family Scarabaeidae; genus Melolontha; species Melolontha melolontha. The sequence goes on from OW285236.1 coordinate 141,180,847, forward strand.
CATTACTGTTATGGACTTATATATTTGGATGGAAGTGAAGTCGGTGATTGTTTTGTTTTTTACCTTTCCGAAACAATGCCTGCAGACGAAAGAGTTAGAGAATTTGCAAATTATCTTGTAGATACCTATGTGTCACACGAATCACTGTTTCCACCGCATGTATGGGCTGAAGCTTCCGCAGCATTAAATAGAACAACGAATGCTTGCGAATCTTTCCACTCTCATCTAAATAATTCATTTTATTTTACACATCCATCGATATTTCTTTTTATTAAAACTCTAACAGATATACAGACAGAAACATACATAAAATTTAATAGTTTTCACTTGCCTTATAGATTTCAAAACGCCAAATCAAAAAAGAAGCATGAATTATTAGTTGAGAAAATTGGAGATTACAAATGCAAAATAATTTCACGCTTGATTTTATTAAAATAATGTCACATTTTTATGGAAACACGTGCAATTAAAATGTATATGCATACTAGCGTGTGTGTAACATTCTTGACAAAATATATATGTATGTATAAATGCACCTAATATGTATATAACTAGCGTATATGTAACTGAATTGTATATATTAATAAAGTTCTTGACAAAATATTGGTTTTATTGTATACGGCTTATACCACCATATGAGACGAGATGGATACTGCCCTGAGGGTACATAAAATAGAATGAGACGAGTTAGGTACTGCGATTAGTAATGTAGCCGAATATTGAGACGAGTTTGACATCGCCCTAATTAAAGGAATATCACGGCCTCAGTTACATTGTTTTCAGCAGCCCAGTCAATTTCTGATTTGTTTAGGTTTGAAATTTACGAACTGGTGAATTAATATTTTGAACAGGCCAATACTATACGAATTTTATACCGAACGTTCGTGAAGAAATAAAAGAAAAAAGACGTGTGTGGCGTTATGTTTTACAAATATAATGCTTCGTATTCTCCAAGTATGGTTTCTGGCGACTATTTTTTAATCCTTAAGCTGAAAGACTTTTTTGATGCTGAGACGTAATTGCAGCTATGAACGAGTGGTTGGTAGGACAAAAAATATTTTCTTAATTAAAGACATAGAAACGAAACTCTTTTTTATCTTCTATCAACCAAATATAAAGCAAATATCCCAATTGTTTTCTGCTGTGTTGGTAACAAAAGTTCTCGTAAAACTATTACATATTAGGAAAGTTTCTGAAGAACGACTGTAATCATTAATCAATTATCTTATGAATATTAGAAAATAGGTAGCCGAGAAAAGAAATTTAAGGGAACATCGCCATCGCATACGAGTTTGAGAATAAAAAAAAATTTACATGAGTCTTGCAAAGATTTAAAAAAAAAGAGACACAAAGGAATATAATTTTAAACTATACCGAACAAATTTAATATTCAGGGTTAGGCAAACGTATGCAGCCATTCGAATATCTTTGATATGGCTACTTAGATTTTAATTTACACAAATTTTTGGACATTCCACAATTAATTAAATACGAATCGGGGATTCGATGAATATATTTATATCCGAATCAGACTTCCGGTTTAGTCGGAAACCCTGTTAACTTTTTTATTTTAAACGAAACACGCCGTATATTTTTACGAATGTCAATAGAGCTCTGCTCTGGGAATTCAGCAAGGATAAGGTTTGTCACCCTTTTGTTCAACAACGACAAAGATATTAAAACTGATATCTTAAAATTATGTTTATGTTTAGTAAGTCATGGAATTAAAATTCAGTACTTAACTTAAACTGTCAGAATTAACTTTGTAGACGTCCAAATATGAATAATGGTTTGATTAACTGAAAAAGAACGTATTGAAATTCTGATGATGATTGGCTTTGGTGACCGTGTCAGAACTCATGAAGAATTATGCGATTTATTTAACAATTTTCATCAAGATCGGCATTCAATATCACGAACTGTCGTTGGTAAAACTTTGAGAAGGTATAACTTGACCGGAAATAGATATTACTATAGCTTTAGAAGAATTACCACAAACTTCTACTACATCCCTCGCACTAAACTATGATATAAATTGCCGACCAGTAGCCAGAATATTGTAGCACGAGAAATATCATCCGTATAAACCACATTTAGTGCAATAATTATTGGACGGCGATTTTGATCGTAGAATTGGAGTGATGGAGATTTGAAACAAAGGACCGATATTACAATTTGCTGTTTTCTGACGAGGCTACGTTTTGTTGGAATGATACCGTTAATGCCATAATTGTCAATATTGGTCAATAGATATCCCTCATTGGATTCTAGAAACGCATATAGTACATCCACAGAAATTAAACGTTTGAGCGGGTATTCTCAGAAACCGTATTATTGGTCCTTTTTTAATTCATGGTACACTAACTGAACATAGATATTAAGATCTTTTACGTAATCAGGTTGTTCCTAATGTTGAGGGAAATGGGTAAGTACCTGTAAGTGTTTGGTTACAACAAGATGGAGCACCCCCTCACTAGGCCCTTAATGTTAGAAGTTTTTTTAAACAAAACATTCCCAAATCGGTGGATTGGTCGTAAAGGCACGGTCTCCAGATTTAAATCTAGATTTTTTTCCTTGGGGTCGCTTAAAATCTGTGGTTTATACTATACGGCCGCATAACCTGGATGAGTTACGTTACGTTCACAGACTTGCATATTGTCAAGAAGTGAACGGTCATCATTTCGAAAACTTTCCTAACTGATATTGATTTTGTTTATATTTTTTGTGTTAATTTTTCTTGTTCTCAATAAAATTTTGCATTATTAGATTTAATTAAATATCTCTATCGTTGTTGAACAAAAGGGTGCCAAACCTTATAATATTAAATAAATCGCATAATTCTTGACGAGTTCTAACGCGGTCACCAAAACCAATCATCAGAATTTCAATACGTTTTTTTTTCAGTTGATTGCGCCATTATTCATATTTGGACATCTACAAAGTTAATTCTGACAGTTTAAGTTAAGTACTGAATTTTAATTCTATGGCTTACAAAACAAACATAACTTTAAGATATCAGTTTTAATTAAATATCTTTATCGTTGTTGAACAAAGGGTGCTAAACCTTATCATTGTTGAACTTCTAGAGTAGAGCTCTACTGAAATTCATAAAAATATACATGATGTTTCATTTAATATAAAAAGGTTAACATCGTTTCCGGTTAAACCGGAAGTATACGGGTATAAATATGCTCTTCGAAGTTCCTATTTGCATAAGCTTAAATGTGGAAAATTTTATTAAAATCTAAGTAGTCGTATAAGGTGGATCCATACATTTGCCTAACCCTGTATAATAAAGATACAAAATATTTCATATAGAAAATAAATAGAAAGTTTAGGTTTATGAGACAAATGCAATAGTAAACGTACATGGTTTTGCAGGTTACCTAACAAAATCTTTCAATTTATATGTTGTGCTCCAATGAAGAATTTACAATACACAATAATAACGATTCTAAAAATTAAAAACATACATTTAAAAATTTCAGAAAATCAAAATATTATATCGATCAATATTACTGCTTCTTGTAATATCCAGTTTATATGAAAAATTAATTTTAAAGGACTATGTAAGATACATAAAAATACTGATAAACTACTTGAATGTAAAATAGTCTGCTTTGCTATATTATTAATCGAAAATTGCATATCAAAATATAAAGCACTATTATATTTAAAAGTAATCTTTACATTTAGGAATACGGTAGCCGCTCGATTATGTGAACTAATTAAAACCTTAAAACGTTTATTTATATGTATATGTATTCAGTTACATCAAAAAGAATTAACAAATGAAAAATATACATGTTCTACATAGATACGTACATACATACATGAATACGTAATGATTTAAAGAAGTCAGTTTTGTTTGTTAAAAAAACTGGTTAAATTTGTTTGAATCTTTTTTTCTTTTAAACATCTTTGAACTGCGATTTCTTTTATTCTTCGCAAAGTTAATAGATCTTCAGAATTTAGCATGTTTTGTTCTGCCCAAGAAATCACTATATTAAGTCCTTGTAAAGCTTCCTGAGTGGGGATGGTAGTTGGCATTGGCTCATCATCCATTGTTTCTTCCGCACTTTCAATTTCAATTACATCCTCTTCAAGATCTTCTATGACATCCGTATTCCAGTTTTCTATGTCTTTACGCCTGTATGTTATGTTTCCGTTCACTTTCTGTAGTAATGCTACAGTTTCCTGAAATGTCACTGCCTCGACGCTGTTCTTGTATTTTTCTTGTAGAATAGCCAATGGAACATCTTCTGAATCAGAGTCGCTATTGAAAGAATCTGATAAAATATTTTTCCAACACTTAGCAATTATTTCTTCTTCCACATTCATCCATGCTAATGCCAGATGTGTAACAGCATCTTTTAGACTCAAGTTTTTAATGACAGCTGAAATATAATTGCTATCAGAAGCAACTATTGTGGATAAAAGGCTTCTTCTATAAAACAATTTTGTTAACCTAATGACATTCTGGTCCATGGGCTGTATAAGAGCTGTTACATTCGGAGGCATGTATACAGTAAGAATTTTTCCATCATCGGAAACCAAGTTTTCTGCTGGTGGATGACTTGGAGCGTTATCCAAAAGTAGAAGAGCTTTTTGTGGTAATCCCTTTTGTTTCAAAAATCTTCGACAAATGAATGATAAAACCAATTTTCAAATACCCCCGACGTCATCCACGCATTTTTCCTACTTGTGTATTGCACTGGAAGTGAAAAGTTCTTAAAGCATCTTGGATTTGCGGCACGCCCAATCACTAACGGTTTGATTTTATGTTCACCGGTTGCATTGGTGCATGCTAGTAAAAAAACTCTACTTTTATCCGTTTTCCGACCAGGGGCCGATCTTTCTTCAGACGTAACCAAAGTCCTTTCTGGGAGTAATTTCCAAAACAAGCCTGTCTCGTCGGCATTGTATAATTGGTCATGTGTTAATTGTAGCTCCTCTATTTTCTTTCGAAGATAATTCTTGAATGGACCTACATGCTCCGGAGCAGCTGATAACTTTTCTCCCGAAATTTTTAAATGTCTTATTCCAAATCTTCGTTTAAATCTTTGGCTCCATCCGTCACTAGCATTAAAATTAGGATTTTCAGCGATAGTTTCATTGATAGCTTTTGCTTTTGTTTTTAAAAGTTCAATCGAAACCGGTACATTTTTAAGTCTTTGTGTACAAAACCATGAATATAATTTTTTTTCCATTCGTGGCATCTTACAGGATTTTAAAGTTTTTCTTTTCCGTATTTCACTGCGCCTTGATGTGACTTTTAAAATGTCCCGTTTTTTTATTTTTGATTGCACATACTGTGGATTTGGCAATCCCGTACTTTTTAGACAAATACGTTACACTGCTTCCACTGTCCAGACTTTTTAAAATTTCACATTTTTCGAGCAAACTTAACACTTTTCGCTTCATTTTTATTGTAAACACAAAAATGTTCTAGCACAGTACACCTACAACATCAACAGAACTCAGAATTACAACTAAAATAAAATACATACGTATGTCCGCTGTTCTTGTAAGTTACGCCGGCGAGTCAGCAAAATAATTCATACGCCGGGAATTTACCCAGTTCTCTGAAACTGAATCGAATGCAGCAAAATAATTCATACGCCGGGAATTTACCCAGTTCACTGAATCGAATGTGTTATTGTTCACTCTATGGAGCTTTACTAATAAAATTTTAGTTGTTCATATAAACGAGCTGTTCACTGAATAGAGTGTGCACTCTTCCGAGCGGCTACTGTATTTATATACAACTTATAATAGAGAAATTAATTTAAAAAAAGTTGTAGGAATCTCTATTTGTTTTAATGGCTAAACTATGTGAATAGCTGCCTTTAGTAGAATCGACACATTAAGGAAATCCACGTGATTCAAATGACACTTGAAATCGTTTGTCAACCAACCTCGCTTTTTTGGTACTATCTTTCTTCCATTTAAAAACCCATTGTATACTATCTAGAATAACTTGTTTATTTGATAGCTTAGTCGACATCCAAATTTGAAATTTCAATTTATTGCTAGTCAGTTGCATCCATTTCAGTAATACCTTTACGAATATTTCAAGTTCATAACTAGAAGAAATATACGACACTGTATCCAATTTTTATTTATTAAAAAGTGACGCACATCTTTTTCATTTTCATCTTTTTCGAAGTATTTCATAATTGCCGATTTTTTCTGCTTCAAATTGATTTTCACTATTTTCACAGCTTTCTTTGTTTTTATCGGATATTTTGATCATTTTCGTGATATTTGTATTCCGTAGTCTCTTCATTAAGCCTAACATCAAAATATCTAACCATTTGATCTATTTCAGATGTTCACAGTTGATCAGCTCTGACACAGTAGCCTACCATTATTGTTTTTCAGTTTCTTCACTCATGTCTTGCTATCTTATGCTAATTCCAAAAGTGCATTTAATCACATTTCAATTTCATCTTTATTCTTATGTATACCTTGAACGTGTTGTTTAATTTCATTATGCCTGATTTATATTTGAAAGTGGAAGATACCATTTATGCATATTTACAGCAATATAATCATATTTGATTCGCAGATTGACCTATTCTAAAATATGTGTATAATTGATTCACGTTTTTACAATGAATTGTAATTCTATCTATTACATTTCATTAATATTTCCGTTGGTGTACTAGTATTTTATAGCTTTTGGATAACGATTTACTTTATTTTAAATCGCGTACGATTAATGCTCTAAGATAGCATTTTGTTTTGCTCTTACTAATTTACCATTTGGAATAAATGTTGTTTACTATCGAGTACAGTATGATACTTGGTCTCTGGATTGTACCGAAAATCACATTTCATCACCAGATCTAGTTTTTGATTAAAAGACGATGAATTGTTTTAGTTTGTATGTCTTAGTTATTGCAATTTTTATTTCTTTTGATATTATCTTCGATCATTGTTTGTCAACCTGATATACAGACTGTAAGGTTATTATAATAAGTTGGTGGAAGCGACAATATGCTTAATGTTATTCACATAAACATGAAATTTGTTCTTGAATAATCGAAGAAACTTTTTTTAAAAATTTTATTTATTTAAAATTATAACAATTTTATTATTTGGTACAATAATTATAATATTCAATGATATTATTCGTTTCAGTATGTGAGTACAACTGCTATGATATTTTAGTCTATGTATAAAGTAAGAGTAAAGTATTGTCGATAATAAATCGCTTGTGTTTGTTGTTTCTTCGGTCGGGTGGCCCACTTGACAGACGTTGGTTTGTACATCAACATTCCTTATACAGAGTGTGACATAATTCCTCCCCACCAAGATTTAACTTATGCAGTAAGGCGAGGAAGTTGAACTTCTTGTAGTTTTAAAATAAGTAAAATAGTTTTTTTTTCGCAAATATAGATTTGAGGAAGTGTGTGTTTGCAAGTGTCACTTTTAAATGAAAAGTAAAATTCATTCTTTACCAGATATATGTTATTAGGAATTATAACTTGAAACTGAGTTGCATTGTAGATAGGAATTGAATATAATACGTGATAGTAATTAAAAATGATCGGGATATACTATCGCAAATTTTTTTTCAAATAAGTAATTTTATTGTTTAAAATATATTCAATTTTTTAGAAGTGATTCAATTAGTAATTTATTTGAATTTCGGTTTGCAACTTTTGTAGTTCATTGTATAAGCTTGTCGATTTCGTTATGCTTGGATGCATTACTTGAAATTTCGAAAATGTAATATGTAATTCTCAATGTCTTGTATAATTGAGTTAATGATTTCGTAAATATTTATCAACTGATTTAGAGTATCGGTGAGTAGTATCAATTTTGAGAGTATGTGATATTTGTTTGACAGTCTTTTCAAATTTGTTAATTATACTCGCTGAAATAAATTTTTGTATTATAATATTTGAAGTTTCAATAGAATAATTGTAATAAATATTGATTGTACTCAATAATTGAATTTTAATTAAAGTTAGATCGTAAAAATGAATAAAGGTGAAATTAATATACTAATATTACTACTAAAAACTATAAGGATGCTTTAATGGACGTTTAAAATTATCCATATGTATTTTTTCAGCATCTTCTGTGCTAACAGTTTTTCTTTCGTAATTTACCTCTTTTATCTCAGTGGATTTATTAAACTTATTTGCGTTCTTTTGTCTAATATATTTCCTTTTGAATACCTTTTGTTCGGGTACGAATATTTCGGGATCGTCGCGATTTGTATTTAATTTGTGGATCACATTTTCTTTACTGTCTAAAAGTTTTTCGTTAATTTTTGAGTATAGTATTTTCGTTCTCTCTTTGTGATCATTGATGTAATCGTTTGTGAGAATTTTGTCAATTTCTATATTAAAAGGATCATCACTATTAATGTGTCCGTTAATGATATCTATAGGTTTTAATTTCGTGACGGAATGGATTGAGTGATTATATGCTAATATCGCGTAAGGCATTTTCATTGAAATTGGTGTTTTCAAGAAACCTTGTGTATTAAGAAGTCGAACGTGTTCAATTAACGTTGAATGTAACCTTTCTACGGGTGCATTTGATTGGGGGTGATTTGGTGAACAAAAGTGAATTTTGGTTTTATGTAATTCCAATAGTTCTTTAACTACAGAGTTTTTAAATTCAGTTCCATTATCGACTATCATTTGTTTGGGTATACCGTGATGTGAAAAGAAGGTTATTAGTTTGTTCACTATTTGTGTTGCTTCGGCTGAAGATATTGTATACACTTGTGCGTATTTTGAAAAAGTATCGATCAATGTTAAAAATTTACATTTTTCTAAGGTGAATGTGTCTAAATGAATTATTTCAAAGGGTTTAGTTGCAGTTGGTGGGATATTCATTTTCATTTTAACAGGGTTTCGCTCGTATTTACTTTGTTGACATATTTCACAATCATTTATATAAGTTTGTATTGATTGTTTCATATTGGGCCAATAATATAATTTTTTTATTTTTTGGTCCGTCTCTTCAATGCCTCTGTGATTTGACTTACTTTCATGATAATTTTGAATAATTTCTTTCATATCGTTATTGTTTATGACATCAATTAATTTAATTTTACATTTTTTTAATTTTAGCGAAGGCCATTTGAAATTTTTGCGAACTACTTCACAGAATGGTTCGTAAATTTCGGGTGTTTCGAAATACAAGGGATATTGAACTTTAGGTACAACAAATGTCCTAATAAAATTTATTATATCTTGTTCGAAATTATTTTGAGAGAGTTGTATGTTAAATCTCCGTTTGTTACCGAATAATTTAATTATTTTTGGTTTCATAGGTGTATGAAAAACGGAACTAATGATTATTTGATTTTGGCCATGATTAACCGGTGTTTCGATAATAGGTATTTCTACAATGGGATTTTGTTCATCGTTACTATGTCTAATAATATTTTGGTCTAACATTTTTTGTAATTGTTTTTGAACTTCTTGTTTGTGAATGAAAGGATATCTGTACGTTTTAGTATATGCTGGTATTTCGTCTGTTGTTTTAATACGATGTTTAATTTGATTTGTAAAAGTAAGGGGGGTGTTTTCTATGTAGAATATATCAGAATATTCTTTGCATAAATTTTCGATTAAATATTTTTCTTCAGAATTTAAGTGATCTGTACGCAATTTTGAAATGTCAAAATGTTGATTGTGAGAATCGTCTAAATTATGTAAATTAATTTCTTGTAATGAAATATTATCTAATTTTTCTACTAGTATTGGTTCAGAGAAGTCTAATGTAATTGATTCTGTCGTATTATTTAGTAATGTTGTCAGGGCTTCACCATTTTTTGCAATAGTGAGTGACTCCGGGATTTCACAATTATGAATTTTGTGATGTGGAATTATTATTTCACCGTTTTATGTCGAGGTTCTTAGTTTGATTACTTTTTCTACTCTTGGTTCGATAGTAATTAAATTAAGTTGTTTCTTTACGCTGTGATAACGTAATTTCATTGTTGCGTGTGGTGTTACTAACAATCCTTTATCGAAATCAAGGTTTGCTTGAAGTAATTTTATATTATCTAATCCTATTAAACCATGGAAAACGTCGTGAAATTTAAACAAGTAGAATTTTAAATTCAAGGGGTTCTGTAATTTAAATATTTTTGGTGTAGGTATAGAAGTACTAAATCTATGCGCTGATTTTTGGAAAACAGTGGAAACTATAAATGGATCCTTTTTTATTGAACGTGAATAAAATTTTTCAGCAATAGTTGGGTCTATGAATGATTTTGTCGCACCTGTATCTATTAAGAATTTTAATTTGTGTTCGGGAAGTATAATGTACGGTAGTTCATTTGATTCGTTAGTATTAATGGCTATAATAGGTGGTTCTATGTTTGGGGCTTTTGTGTACGAGTCTATAGGAAAATTTACATTTGAATCTTCGGTTATATTGTCATAAGATTCGTAGTTTTCATAATTATCGATTTCAGGTTGATAATTATTTTGTTGATTCTCTGAGGTAAAGGTAGAACATGAAGATGTTTCTTCGTATTCAGGCTCTTGTTCTAATTCGTTTGTTTCGACATTAAATAATTCTTCGGAATTTATTTGTCTCTGTGGTGTTTGTTGGTAGTAAGAGGGTTGATTAAAATAGGTTGACTAGGACCGGGTTTAGAAGTTAATCTAGTAGTTACACTTATAGGAGTTGGCTTTGGAAATTGTTTAGTTTGATTTGGTCGAAATACATTTTGATTTTGAGATGGTGTTTTAAAAACTTGAGAGTTATTAAAATATCTCGGAGATGAGTTATTCGGTCTAGGGCGAATATTTATCGGTTGTGAAGGGAACCTATTTTGTGTGTGCTGAAATTGATTATTAAATTGTGGTGGATTAAATTGTGACTGAAATGTATTAACAGATTGTGGAAATTGAAAATTTGGTGTGTTTCTATAATAATTATATTGTTTTGTATAATTTTTTGTATGAGTATTAGTTTGTACTTTGTTCGTAAATCTTTGATAGTAATGTATATTTTCTTCTTCTATAATGCATTGTAACGCTTCTTTTAAAGTTTTAGGGCGCATACAACGTATTGTAGTGCCTAAAGGTTCTCTTAGACCTGCTAAAAATGATTTTAATGTTAATTTACTATATAATTCGCGTTTTAACTGTTTAGCATCGTCATCGTCTTCATTTATGTCGATATATGAACATAATAAATTTAATAGTTGTAAGCATTTGTCGTAAAATTGATGAGCGTTTTCGTTTGCGCTTTGTTTAAGTAAAACTAAATCTCTATTTAAACAAGCTTCATCGCGTTGGTCGGCAAAATTTCTATGTAATGTTTCTTTTAATTCTTGCCAAGTTTGAATATTTTGAATATTTGCAATAATTTTAGCATTGCCAGTTAGTTTACCTAATAAAGACTGTAACAAATATTTATTTATAAAATTGTCAGGTTCATTGTTTTTATAAAATTCGTTTATTAAACTCTCACAGCTAGCTAAATATCTACTTAAATCATTTGGATTTCCATCGAATTGTGGAACACAACTTAGATATTCGGGTCTGAATTGTGCCATTTTATTTAAATTTCTATCTGAATTAATTGAATTAATATTTGAATTATTTGTTTCGTTTTCTGTGCTTATACTCAGTTTGTCAAATTCCGTAAACAAATTTTCTAATGATAAAGACATGAATTGTACTCACATTAAAAGTATGCTTTTGTTTTCCTTGCTTATACTATAAGATGCGGTGTTTGGTTCGGCGATTTCTTTCCTCTTCCAAAAACTGCCTCTTGCGAAATAGGACAATGTAGTTCCTCTTTCCGTGATCTGCTCTCGTCGATATTCTGAGTGTCTGCAATCCTCGACGTGTGTAGGGTTACTCACATAAAATACTTTGGAGACTTTTTCACAAGTTCGTATTGCCAATTAATCGTTGAAACGAAAATTAATTGTCCGATACAATTTAATTTTGACAATTCCAATCTGACTGCGCCAAATTTGTTTTTGAATATTCGAAGAAACTTTTTTTAAAAATTTTATTTATTTAAAATTATAACAATTTTATTATTTGGTACAATAATTATAATATTCAATGATATTATTCGTTTCAGTATATGAGTACAACTGCTATGATATTTTAGTCTATGTATAAAGTAAGAGTAAAGTATTGTCGATAATAAATCGCTTGTGTTTGTTGTTTCTTCGGTCGGGTGGCCCACTTGATAGACGTTGGTTTGTACATCAACATTCCTTATACAGAGTGTGACATAATTCATGTGTCTAGAGGCAGGACACGGACGTGTTTTTGAATACCTACATCTCATTGAATGCGCGTATTTAGAGAACTATTTTCTTATAGTCCAATTAAACTACTCAGTTAAGTCGGGTGTTCTACTGTTACTGCTTGATCGTACATCGCAAACGTTTGCAATGAGTTTATCGTGTTTACTCTACTATACTTTTAACTGTATAAATTTCGAAGTTTTAACTATTTCAAATGCCGCACATTAAAGACGTACATCAAAACAATGCATCTTATAAACCAATATCCGGTCGTCCGAGTTCGGTTGAGTTTATGAACAACATACTCATTAAGTCGCTGAAGGACTAAGTTGCGCCATATTAATGACTTATCGGCATATAAAGGAACTCCACTACATTTTAAATCTAAATGCGGTGTACCCCTTATAAAGTGAGTCCCATTTTTTTAAAGATAGCCATGAGAAAAATAAGTCATGTCCTAGAGTTATTTCAGGACGTTCCCCCAATTGATGAAAAATATTCCTATTTTAGTATTTAAATACTATACCGTATTAATAATTATAATTAGTTATTTTGACTAGATTCATTTATTTTATTGTTATATACAAATAAAGAGATTGCGGAAGAAATCTAACAAGATAATTTCAAAAAAGTTTAAGTATATCAATACGTTAAGCACGTATTACGCATTTGTTACAAATGAAACAGACATGCAATATGCATGTCTGTAACTGTACACATGGACATACACCTCGTATTTTCCAGCATTTACTTCTGCCTAAGACACGTGTTTCTGCCATCTCCTATCAGGTTTCATCACATAGGCTAGTGGAGCAAGTAAAGCTTAAACAAATCGCCTCATAAGGTATAGCAAATTTTGTCCTATCAGGTGGCACCGTATAATCTAGTGACATTTGACGGACAAAAAAGACTATGCCGAAAGTGGCAACCTTCCCTTGACTGGCTATGCCAGTACAGATGAGAAAAAATACGTTATAGGTGTAAGTCCATTAACACGATGCCAGATGTCATCAAATTTGCTGCCATCTGGCATCGTATTAATAGCGTGCCTCCGTTATCTAATAAAATAAAAATTGAAATTTAGGTATCTAATATACACCTAATGTTCTTTAAATTGAGCCTAATATTCATATTCTTTCACTTACCGGTAACGATCCTAGCTTTTTTATTTTAAATAGCACCCTGTATATTTTCCTCTAAATTTGAATTCTACGGAAAATTCTCTTTCCCATGAAGTATTACACTTTGTATTTAGACTTCGAAACAGAGGTGAAATTGCATTTTAAAAATTCAAAAATTGGGATCGTAGAAACCAAAGCGATCTATGGAAACTAAAGCAAAATTTGACATTATTTGTTTGTTAACTTTGACAGTTCATAAAGTGTTATTAACATTTATCTCAAAGTTGCTTCGAACAAAGTTTTCTTTAAAATGAATAACGACGATTTTACAAATGAGGAAAAATATGACCCTCATTTATGGGGAATGTAGAAAAAACAGGCGTGATGCCTTCCGTGTTTACGGAGAGCGGTATCATAACAGACGTATGCCAATCGCTATATATTTTACACGTTTGGCTTCAAATTTGGAGACATGTGGTGCCTTTTCAAAGAAAAAAAAACGCCTTTAAAAGAAAGACTGATGAAGAGCACAGTGTTGGTGTTTTGGTTAATAATCCGCATATTTCAATTCGAAAAATTGAACGAGAATTAAATATCTCTCGTTAGTCTATTCAACGAATACTAAAATCCGCCAAATTCAGGCCTTTCAAAATTCACCTGCATCAAGGATTTGAACCAGGAGATTATGACAGAAGATTGGCGTTTCTTGCATGGCTAGGAGTGCCCTTGAAGCTAGCATTATTAGCTCAATATTATGGACAGATGAGAGCCGCTTTCATAATAATGGAACCGTAAATCGACAAAATTGCCATTATTGTCTGATTGGATGAGAGGCTAACTTTCAGAGAATTTGGGGAACTAATGTATGGTGCGGCATAATTGATGTCTACATTATTGGACCAAAGTTTTATGAATGAACCTTAACTGGTGAGGCATATTTAGAATGCGAATTTCCAGGTTTTCTTGAAAATATTCCGCTGAATATACGTGCCAACATGTATTTTCAGAATGATGGGGCACCCGCTTACAATTCTATAATTGTTACTGATTACACCAGATTTTCCCTAATAAGTGGATAGGCGCACATGGACTAATAAGATGGCCTGCAAAATCACCCGATTTAACGCCGTTAGATTATTTTCTATGGAGATATTTGAAGTATTGGGTATACCACACGCATCTTGCAGATTTGGAAGACTTAAGAAATAGAATTAGTAATGAATGCGCAGCTCTTGATGCCGAGATATTAAGAAGTGTTACCTCTGGTGAACTTTTGCATCGAGACGAATGTTGCATTGAAGGAAATGAACATTTTGAACATTTTCTTTTCTAGCGCTCACGGTTCAAGTTTGGTGCCACTAAGAGATTCATAAATACCGTTCTTGTATAAATAAATTTAATAGGTATAATATTTTTTGTTTCATTTAATATTATTTGACTTTCAATAACATGTTTGTTAATCACTCTTGTCCAAATGAATATTATTTCTAACAGAGATCTTAAAAATTCATTTTTGGCAAATGTATTTTTCCTATTTTATATTAAAATACGAATTAATGAACATGCTTTTCATAATTTTCGACAATCCCAATTTTTTAATATTTAGAATGCAATTTTACCTCTGTTTTGAAGTTTAAATACAAAGTGTAATACTTCATGGGAAATAGAATTTTCCGTAGAATTCAAATTTTGAGGAAAATATACAGGGTGCTATTTAAAATAAAAAAATTAGGGTCGTTTCCAGTTAAACCGGAAGTAAAAGAATACGACTATTAAGCTCAATAAAGAACATTAGGTGAATATTAGATGCTCGAAATTTCAAATTTCTAGTTTATTAGGTAAAGGAGGTACGGCATTGGAACAACATAACTGAGACACCCGGTATATAAATTGTAAAAACACTTGATAAGTTCTTCAATTAACCATTGCTTTTTCTGCGATTCACACGTCTTGTTTTCCTAAATAACTGCAAAGACTGGTATTAATATCTACTGTCTATCATGTTTGTTATTGGCAAATTTCCACAAATACTTAACAAACATTCTTACTTATAAACTATTCTTTTGTAGATCGTCTAGTTATAGATGACGAAAAATTTGTTAAAATTAATTTATATTTTGCTTATCTGTTTATTTGATTACAATAAATTTATGCGCAATAGTTGTTGTTGTGGTTTTGCTGTATGTTTGAATTTATGTCACAATTATGTGATGAATTGTGCGTTTGCATCTAATGTCTGCTAGCGACTATTCGCTTTTTCAAGTTCACCTACTCCGATGTGGTGTGCATTTCAATATAATAAACTATATATGTATATATATATATATATGTTTAGATAATTTCTTAGCCGTTTATTAAATATATCAATTGATAAATTATTGGAGTTTTTCGGCTTTTATATGAAATATCAGATTAGTATGTAATTGAAAAGTAAGTGGGGGTGTAAACATTGCTGTCTACAAATTACAAAGCAAATCATACGAAATTTTTAATTGAAAAATATTGTCTACGTTGGGACTCGAACCCAAGTCTACAGTTTGCCGGACAGTCGCTTTTACCACTTAAGCCACGATAGATCTTGGTTCAAGCTATTCAGAAATGCATTATAAAGTAACAGTGTTAATGAATCAGATGTCGGTTATTGAATGTAGATGTCAAGTTGAAAGCAGAAGTCAGTTTTGAAAGCTGATCGTCAGTTTTGATAGCAGATGTCAGTTATTGAAAGCAAATGTCAGTTATTGAAAGCAGATGTCTGTTTTGAAAGCAGATGTCTGTTATGAAAGCAAACGTCAGATTTGAAAGCAGATGCCTGTTTTGAAAGCAGATGTCAGTTTTGAATGTTTGAAATTGCTAATTATTACTCCATAGCTATATGAGTGTTTAGATAATTTCTTAGCCGTTTATTAAATATATCAATTGATAAATTATTGGATCAATTATTATTATTTGCTTTCAATAACTGACATCTGCTATCAAAACTGACATCAGCTATCAAAACTGACTTCTACTTTCAACTTGACACCTACATTCAATAACTGACATCTGATTCATTAACACTGTTACTTTATAATGCATTTCTGAATAGCTTGAACCAAGGTCTATCGTGGCTTAAGTGGTAAAAGCGACAGTCCGACAAACTGTAGGCTTGGGTTCAAGTCCCAACGTAGACAATATTTTTCAATTAAGAATTTCGTATGATTTGCTTTGTAACTTGTAGACAGCAATGTTTACATCCCCACTTACTTTGCAATTACATACATACTAATGTAAATATTTCATATAAAAGCCGAAAAACTCCAATAATTTATCAATTGATATATACATATATACATATATGTATATATATATATATATATGTATGTATATATATATATATATATATATATGTATATATATATATATATATGTATATATATATGTATATATATATATATATATGTATATATATATATATATATATGTATATATATATATATGTATATATATATTGGGCACTTAATAAAAATTTAATAACACTGATAAGAATAATGATTTTGTAGAAAACTAAGTACATACATATAAATATTTTCAATTACCGAAGAAATTTGATATAAATATATTAAAATGCAATTTTAAATGAAGCTTGGATATGTCTTCAAGTATTGGTCAAAATAAGATTTTAAATATTAAAATCTTAAGCTGACATATACTCCAAATCACCAAAGATGATCCCTGCGTCATTGATCTATAATTCTATCAACGACATTCAAAGAATAATCTCCACATCTGAATAACAAACAGTACCTACTTGTATGACAAGGATAGCTTGAAAGAAAGTATGTGTTTTCTAGCAAAGACATACGGCTCAAGCAATTTATTTGAGTAAGACAAAGACGGGATTATTACCTACTCCGTGATAAATACACACATTTCCGCTTAGTAGTTCTGTCGTTACTCGTTGACATTTGACAACATACATTCGTTGATATTTGATGGAATTGTTATTTATTTTCTTTTTATAAATACATATTTTTTGAAATTTATTTTTTCAAAACTATAATGGCAGCAATCACGACAACTTGTTTTAAATTCGTTGCAATATTTTGAACGAGAGAAAAACCATGGTGGTGTTAATACCTATTACATGTGCACATAATATATTTAATTTTAATAAACCTTTTGTTTAGCGAGTGGCAGATACATTGTGCTTGGGATTAGTTACAGTAAAACGCATTAAAGCTGTGTAGCAGCAGTTTAAATCGTGTACTGCACAATATTGGATTTAAATATAAAAAGGATAATAATCATAGAGCATTAGTGGAACGATCCAACATTGCAGAGATAAGATTGACATTTCTTAGGAATTACATAAAGAACATTGTGGTTCAAAATTATGTTGTGTGTCAAATGCTTCTTTATTGTTTTCAAGCAAATCACAAATAGAAGATTATCATGGTGAAATGAATGGAGAAATGGATCGATGAACATTTAATACCAAATTTGGAAGAACCGGCACAAATACTGATGGACAATGCACCCTACCATTCACTAGTAGTAAAGAAACATCCATCATCGGCTTGATGTAAAATGATATTATTACATACTTGTCGAAACATAATATATCTATCTTGCGAACTCTATTTAAAACTGACCTACTACCCTTGCTAAAAATTTGCATAAAGAAAAACGGTATCAAGTAGATGAATTGCTACAAAGTCATGGACATGAAATATTGAAGATTGTCTCCTTATCATTGTGAATTTAATGCTATCGAAATTATTTGGGACCATGCAAAACAATATTATAATAAACATATTTTCAGGGATGTACATGGAGATGATAAAGTTATAGCTATGTGGAAATAATCACTAGAGCAGTGTATGGAAGAAATTTGGAAAAATTGTGTTTTACACACGGAAAGTATTATAAAAAAATGGTATGATAGAGAAAATACTTTTACATTGTGAAATCAATGGCTTTATAATTAACATTGATGATTCAAGCAGCAGTGAAGATAGTGATTAACAATACTTCTTATATGACCGCAGATAAAAAAAAAACTGTTAGCTATCCCATGTTTTTACTTAATCTATATTATAACCCAAGATTTAAGCCAACGTACGTGCTACACGTCGTTTTTAGTTCACGCCAAATATATCAATTTTTCTTGTGTTGGCAGTAAAAGTATCAAGTATTAGTATACAGCTGATTAATTGTTTATGTAATGTTAGTTTCTACTTTTAGTAACTGATTTTTTATGCAAGAAATACAATGATATTAATACAAATAATCATACAAAATGTTACACATGCAATTGCCAGACTGTGGCCACAATTTTTATCTAAATATGTCTAGAAAGGTAGAAAAATTACAGAAACAGATTTTATCAAGTAGCTAGATTTCCTAATGTACTAAGTAGAATTGATTGCACTCGCATGAGAAAACAATCTCCTAGTGGTAATAATGCTGAGCTGTACCGAAACAGAAAGGATATTTATCATGGAATATTCAGGTAATAGGAGATTCTCAATTAAGAATTTGTGACATCGTAGCCAGATGGCCAGGATCTACACATGACCAAACAATTTTGAATGGATCGGCAATAAAAAGAAGCTAGGAAAATGAACATTTCAATAACCCAGTTATACTTTGTGATAGTTGTTACAATATTACAAAATATTTATTAACCTCTAGGAAATCCTCAAAGTCGAGCAGAACAATTGTACGATGAATCCCATTTTACAACCAGAAACTGGATTGAAAGATTTTTTGGTGTCTTAAAAAGATTTCCAATCTTATTACATATATGGTATGAAAGTTAATGTGGAACTCTCGAAAGCAATAATAGTATCAGTTCATTTTGCAAATTTATTCTAATATCGGCTATTATACTATCTTCTAAATATTTTTTATATTTCCTTTTTTTGTATATATACTCATGATAATTTTATTATTAAACAAATAATAAGGCAATTTTGTTAAATGATTACATATGTATATTAACTTATTAAACAATTATAATTCCCAGTTACATTGACAATTAATATTTAATATATTGAAGTTTTTTTTTAATTGGCTACTTTTTCTTACTGCGTATTCTTTTTCGTTTCAATTTTAATATTTGGAGTTAAAAATACAATACATATAAAAAAACATGTATGTCCAATTAAAAACATTTGAATGTGTTTTCATCTTTTTGTAACAAGTTTTTGCAAGATACACTAGTGAAATGTGTTTCGACTGCATTATTTGATTTGGTGTCCATCAGCTCTAATCTTCTGGTGTTAACTTAAAAATTTTTAATATACACAAAACCAGCGGCGGCTCGTGCATCAAAAATGTGGGGGTTGCAAATTTAGTGAATACTAATACTTTTTACAGTAGGTAAACAAGGTAGGTCACTAAGTATGTTTTATTAAAAGTAATTTTGCTAAGGTACATATAAAGAAGAAAAGAGGCTTTTAAAACTCACTGATTCTGATCCTGATTTTATTGAAGCAAAAAATCCATGCGACGATCTTTCGCAGTCGCAAATTTATCTTTCTTGAGAAAGGAAGTTCAAAAGCTCCACAAATACTTACACAATTAATTATAATGTTCACTACATATCGATTGTACTTAACTTTCTCGTTGTGCAATGCTATATTTCTTCGATATGCACTATCCATCTGAGCAGCAATATCCACATTCCCAAAAAGCGATAATTGGACTACATTTTTCATATGCCTTTGTGATATACTGTGTTTTTTAATTCGATCGCTTGAATGATTTAAATCAGTTAAACCCATTTTCGTCCATAATTCTTCACCTTCAAATAGTAAGCAAGGAAAGCAGAATAATGCATTTTTTATACTACAACCGCAAATCCACAAATGTTTATTATAAATATCCTTATTAAATAGTCTATTAAAAGTTCGCGTCTTACTGGAAATCGTTTGTTTCAGATTTAAATTCGGAACAGGTCTGCCCAACCGCTTTATTTCAATTTTTTCGGCGTACGTTCTTTTATAGAACGGATCCACTATTAAACTCTGCACTGAATTCATTATTATTTAAAAATAAAGAGCATAAACACTTTTAAACACACAAATACAACTTTTTTATTCGCTTTTATACCGTTGCACCGTAAGCAAGAAATATGTCTAATGTTTTGGTTGCACTGCTGCTGCAACACTATTGTCATTTATGGAGATATATCCGAAAGACGTTCGACAAAGTTCGTCAGCCGTATAGGGATATATACGTTCGTGGATTGCAATGAGTCTGCAAACCAAGTGTGTTATTCTCTCATTTATTTAACGTATTCATATCCAATTAGATATACCTATTATAAGTAATTTATAATAGTTCATTTATTCTGTGAGGTAGTACAAATTTTTAATTTAAAAAATGTAGAATTACGCTTTTTTTCATTAAATTAAATCTATTAGTTTTGGTGGTTGCGCAAACTTGCAAACCATAGCAGAAACCGCCACTGCACAAAACAAATTCATACAATTTGATGAAACTAATAAATAAAATAACTATTTGTATATATTACATAAATCTGTAACTTATTGCAAGTAAAATTTTTTGTTTGCTCAATTTAATTTTTGAAAGTTCAATTACTAAACTTTTTCTTTCTTGCACCATTTCATGTTCCTTTTTCAAAATTTCTTTCTGCAATCGTACAAGTTCTATTTTACTAGCAGTCAACAAATAATTTCAAAGCAAAAAAAAAACATTTCACAGCAAATAAGTTTGTATGAATATGTTTTGTTTATAATTCATACTGCGATTTCAAATATTTATACCGACCTTTGTGCAAAACTCAACTTATCTATTATGGCAGTGTTAAGTTATATTGCAATATATTCCAAATTTTATTTAAAATTAGGCACTGTAGAACGTTTAACTAATATCTAGGGTTATTCTTTGATATAATTGGGAAGATAATGTTTATAAAACTGTCATAACAGTGAATATGTAATTACAGTTATACAAAGTAGATACTCTGGTCTATTGTACAATTTCAATTCCAGTAATAATGCTTTTACAACTAACTTGAAACTGTTTGGTTTTGCCATTCATTAAAATGATTAAAGAATTACATAATCTTATATGTAAATTCTTGATAGTTCATTTTATTTTTCAAGTGGTGTTATAGTTTAATTTGATTTGCTGTTTACGCAGCTTTGTTCAATTTATGGTAATTTTAATATAACTTAAGATGTAATTCGATTATATATGTTCATATAACCTACAAATTCGACCGACTGTGTCAAATATATTTGGCCCGGAAACGAAGTTACAATCCATATTCATCTTGCAATTTACAGTATTTAATATGACGCCGAAGTACTGATTTGAATCATACAATGTTTATTGATGACGCAGGGATCATCTTTCCTGACGAGGAGTATAACTGTATGTATAATACTGAATTTTGATGAAATTCATTGAAGATTAACGTGCGAATCAAATTACTTTCTTAAGAGTAATAATTGTCCTCAATATTTACATAGATTTTTATTTTGAAATTGAATGATAGTTATGTAGTTATATTATATTTTTTATTATAGTTTCTTCCACAAAATGCGGGTGCACCACCAAAAACACCACTGGTTTCTCAGAAGAGTAAGGCTGAGAGGGAGAAAGACAGGGAAAGAAAGATTGGTCATCGAAGAGTTGGAGTTGGGGGAGAGATAACATATAAGAAAATCCAAAGTTCTCAGATTATGGGTTCAATACAATTAGGTAAGCGCACATTTCCGTAATTATTGAAAATTCGTTAACATTGTGTATATAGGAATGCGATATTTTATGGTACTAGTTTAATAATTAGTAATACTTATGAAACTTTTATTATATATATATATATATATATATAAATGAATATGAAATGAAATGAATAATATGAAAAACAATTGTTGTTGGGGAATCCGGCAATCAAAAAACCATTAATTAGTTAATGTTCTTTATTTTTTTTACCCTATATTTCGCTCTGAGGTTTAGAGCTTCTTCGGGGGTCACTTTAATAGGAAAAAAATGTACATAACTTAGATATTTAGTCAAACAATCATAAGAAAAATTCTACTTACAAATGTGAACACTTATTATGCGAAAATTATATATTACAAAACATGATAGATCGATAATTTCAGTGAAAAAAATCTATTATTGACGGTTTCAATGTATAAATTGCTACGGTGAGAAACTAATTGCCGAAAACCAAGATTGGTATTCAAAAGAATGGCTTAATTGCGAAAACCTACAGAGAGACAGATGTGCCTCACCCTTGAAGGAGATGCGTGAAACATACGTCTTGCTGAAACTCACAGTCACAAATTGCATCTTGGGGGGATTAGAAGATTGTTTCTAATTTTATTATGATAATTATTATTATTAATATTATATTAAATGGATAAGCACTCTTTCAACTTTTCAGTGTTAAAAGCTTTATCATCGCACAATATCCTATTTTCTATGATTCTGCGTTCCCTAAGTTTTTGTCCCACTCATTAACATTGTGCAATATGACGCAACGATATAATCCTGTTCAAACATACAAAACTATCGTAAATCAAGAATTTATGGTGCTAGCTCCAGTGAATTCCAAATTAAAAAATTTACAAAACAAATTTTATTATATACGCATTCGGTTTGTCCGATAAAGGGTGAGGACACGTTAATACAGCTTCTACAGATGCGGGGCTGTACCGTCAGACGGAAGCACTTGGTTTAGTTCTGCATTTTTTATTGAGACAGTGTTAGTTGTTTCGGCGTTTGTCAATGGGCAGCGCTGAATGTTCTTCTAAGTCTTAATAACTTCTGTGAAATAGCGAAGTTGTTGTTTTGTGAACGTATCTCTCCAGCAGGGGCGTACCGATGATTGTGTAGAAAGATGAAACACGTGTCTACTTCTCTGGAGAGATACTTTAACAAATATATGAACTTGTATTGTGTTCTTCATACCCGATTTTCAATATTTTATATTATAAAAAATTTTTTGTTTTAACAAATTTACACACAATAGTATGGATAAAGTAGCCTCTACAAGTATTTAATAATACAAACAATCCAAATCATTAGGTATTAAACAAATACTTTACCTTAATCATCATATGCTTTAATAATTAACTTTATGAAATGTACGTTATATATATATATATATATATATATAAGGTAAACTTAATAAGTCGGCGATTAAAGGTCTGGTTTACTTCAGAGTATATATATTTAGAACAACCCTACATGTTTCGGCAATACGCCTTTGTCAAGAGAATACAAAATATAAATGACAGAATATAAATGTCAAATAATTAAGTTGCTATGGTTTAAATTATTCAAAGATACATTTCAATAATAATAATAAATCATGCTTAGTGTTCCAAAAAATAGATAGCAAGGTGTGAAAATATGTGTTGTTCGCTGCTAGAAGCTTGTGTCTCTATCTGGGTATGAACCTGTGTGTTGGTTGCTGCTGGCAGCAGATTTTGTATTTGTGTGACCGCGTAAGTGTATGGTTTTGTATGTTAGTGCGCTCGTGTGTGTGTTTAGTGACCGGTCGCGTAAATTTAGAGAGATCGGATAACCAGTCGTTGCGTAGGGCCGCCAACCCTTTCCCGGCAACTTCTTTACTTTTCCGAGCAGTACTTCGACGGCCCGACCCCAGCCCCAACGAGGCAAGGCGCAGACCAGCGAAGCGCACCCTGCACGGGGTTGCTCATCGCCAACCGAGGGAACACTCTTAGTGGCTACCTCAGTCGACGATGGTCACACTTTGTGCCATCTTAACGATTTCCGCAGAAGCGGGGGCAATGCACACACGTCGAACGTGTGTGTGCTGTTAACAGCAGCCTAGCCAGGTTGCCGCCCAGGACCGGTCCTAGTAGTGTGTGCATTGCGCGGCGCCGTGATTTGCGCCGCGTAGCATGGTTCCTCACTCCTGCTGGAAAGGCGGAATGGCACCTGACTGCCCAACGGGCAGACCCCCCTAGAGTTTGGTAGCGCATATGCTAGGCTACAACCCAGTAGAGGACCACATCAGCACAAAACAGAAAACAGGGAAAAGCAGGGAAAGGCAAGACATGAGTTATTATTACGTATGCGCCCGTGGAGCGACTTAAGATGCAAAGTTGTCGGCATTCGCTCAAAACGAGAAGGAAAACCACGAAAACCTGCTCGGACAACTAGACAGGAATCAAAATACGGAACAGTCAGCATGATAAGCAAAAGTATATGATATTTAAATGTAATTGATATTTAAATAACATAAGGTATATAACAAATATATATATATATATATATATATATATATATATATATATATATAAGTGTTTAGATAATTTCTTAGCCGTTCATTAAATATAACATTTGATAAATTATTGGAGTTTTTCGGCTTTTTTTATATGAAATATTTACACCACTAGGCCACAATAGACCCAGGTTCAAGCCATATAGAAATGCATTATAAAGTAACAGTGTTAATGAATCAGATGTCAGTTATTGAATGTCAAGCTGAAAGCAGAAGTCAGTTAGTGAAAGCAAATGTCAGTTTGATATATAATGATATATATATATATATATATATATATATATATATAATTCTAACCTCTGAGTGTGTATCACTTTATGATCCCCTAGCAAAGACCTTATGTTCCGTCAAACGTCAATGACAAATGTATTCTGACTATTACTTGAGTAGTGGGGGTGGACGTTTCTAAAAACTGCTTCTGCGCACCCCCTCCTCGCGCCAACTTAATTGGCGTTTGCTATACTTTATAATGCATTTCTATATGGCTTGAACCTGGGTCTATTGTGGCCTAGTGGTGTAAATATTTCATATAAAAAAACCGAAAAACTCCAATAATTTATCAAATGTTATATTTAATGAACGGCTAAGAAATTATCTAAACACTTATATATATATATATATATATATATATATATATATATAACGTACATTTCATAAAGTTAATTATTAAAGCATATGATGATTAAGGTAAAGTATTTGTTTAATACCTAATGATTTGGATTGTTTGTATTATTAAATACTTGTAGAGGCTACTTTATCCATACTATTGTATTCAAAAGAAATCTAAAGCTTGTAAAAAAACTGTGTAAATTTGTTAAAACAAAAAATTTTTTATAATATAAAATATTGAAAATCGGGTGTGAAAAACACAATACAAGTGCATATATTTGTTAAAGTATCTCTCCAGAGAAGTCGACACGTGTTTCATCTTTCTACACAATCATCGGTACGCCCCTGCTGGAGAGATACGTTCACAAAACAACAACTTCGCTATTTCACAGAAGTTATTAAGACTTAGAAGAACATTCAGCGCTGCCCATTGACAAACGCCGAAACAACTAACACTGTCTCAATAAAAAATGCAGAACTAAACCAAGTGCTTCCGTCTGACGGTACAGCCCCGCATCTGTAGAAGCTGTATTAACGTGTCCTCACCCTTTATCGGACAAACCGAATGCGTATATAATAAAATTTGTTTTGTAAATTTTTTAATTTGGAATTCACTGGAGCTAGCACCATAAATTCTTGATTTACGATAGTTTTGTATGTTTGAACAGGATTATATCGTTGCGTTATATTGCACAATGTTAATGAGTGGGACAAAAACTTAGGGAACGTAGAATCATAGAAAATAGGATATTGTGCGATGATAAAGCTTTTAACACTGAAAAGTTGAAAGAGTGCTTATCCATTTAATATAATATTAATAATAATAATTATCATAATAAAATTAGAAACAATCTTCTAATCTTCAGGGGATAGTACTGAATAGACACGTCGCAGGGAAGATTAACGTAATGAAGAACGTTTTATGATTGCAGAGCAATATGCCTGTCTACGTCGCCCCCAAGATGCAATTTGTGACTGTGAGTTTCAGCAAGACGTATGTTTCACGCATCTCCTTCAAGGGTGAGGCACATCTGTCTCTCTGTAGGTTTTCGCAATTAAGCCATTCTTTTGAATACCAATCTTGGTTTTCGGCAATTAGTTTCTCACCGTAGCAATTTATACATTGAAACCGTCAATAATAGATTTTTTTCACTGAAATTAAGAAAACATATGGGAAGGACATTGTCAGATATATTAAAATCCGAACAAGTACAAGAAGAAACCTGGCATAATTCAGAAGTAGAGAAGTTTTTCCTAAGAAATGATGGATATAGAACCAAGATACGTTAAAAACAGCATAAAATTTATTACTAGACATTTACATTAAACAAAAATGCTAACATTTAAAAACTGGAAAATTCTATAACCAACACTAAAAACTATAAATTATATATTATAAATTTACCTACAATATCAGTAATAAAAATATACAAAATATATCCACTGTTTTTACAATCAGCAAGAGGCAACAATAATAATAATAACAACAGTCAAACAAATGTTTCTCAACAAATACTCAAACTCAAAAAAACCTATGCTTTGCACACTTAATATAAAAATAATTATTTTCTCCAATTGTCAAAAAACATTTTTTTATTTACACTCGTAACTAAGACAACTCATCGCAATTGCCGTAGTCGCGGTAATTATGTAGGTGGTATTTTTTTAATTTATATTAATCTACAGTTTTAAATTACTACAATTAGAGAAAAAATGTTCTTTATGTTACGTGTGCAAAGCAGTTTTTGACTTTTCGAATGTATTTTTTGTCTCGACCTTCGTTCTTGGCAAAAAACTCAACATTCTCAAATTCAAAAAACCTATGCTTTGCGCACTTAATAAAAAAATAACTATTTATACAAAATTAGTTGTGTAAAAATACATAAAAACTCTCGTTACAACAATAAAAATGGAAAGGATTTCTTTCTTATTTACTTAATTCTTGTACACATTTACCTTTCAACGTATGGTTGTAAAAGATTTCTATAATTATATAATTGATATTATCATACCCAGGCTTGACAAAAACAATGAAACATACTACATCTATAGATACGATAAAATAAAATGGAACTTTTAAAAGAATTAAACTATATGCAAAAAAAAAGAAAAAACAAATCAATACATTACAATTTTAAAAAATGTACATGTAAATACAGAGTAAGTAAAAAGTACCTTCTCAATACTAAATCTCGTTGCAATATAAAAAAGAAAGAAAGAAAGTTGAAGACCCAGAAATTAGAAAAGCTATAATTCTCGAACATCTATTTAACAAATAACTACTGAACCATGAAAGAGCAACGCCTCTGATCCTGTTTCTAACTTTCAAAGTAGATTGTAATAATCAATATTGTATTGTCAGAGGCTTTTAAATACTCTAACAATATACCATATAGGAGTATGTATTTATTTTCAAAAGCTATTAAAATATTACTGAAAGCAAACCGTAGTTTATAATACTTTTCGCTTTAAGAAAATCATGTTGGAATTTTTTTTTATTAAGTTATACTTTATAAAGAAGTCATTTAGGAATTGTGAAAAAACAAACCGAAATTACAGTATCGTCTTTCATCAGGACAATGCAAGCTCTCACACAGTTGATTATTTAAATCGAATATTTAAAGGCGAAAAATGTATAATTAATGTCTCGTTACCCGTGTAGCCCTAATTTATTACGTTGCGATTCCTTTTTGTTCTCATTTATCAAATACAAAATAGGTGGTTAGTGTTTTCAAACACCTGAAGTAGCAGTTGACTCGTTTACATTGCAACTTTCTGTGATATTCACTTTTGAGTGGAGGCAAATGTTTTCAGAATTGGTTAGACCATATGCGAAAGTGTGTTATAGATATTTGCGGTGCCTACTTTGAAAAATAATAAAGTCGCTTATATAAAATTATATTTTTCATACTTTTTTCGAAATTTCCACAGACCGTCATATATGAGTATAAATATTGTTTTTTAAACAGATTTTCGTATACCATAAAATAGTAGATCGATGTGTAAACACATCAAGTGAATACAAATATGTTTAAAACATATCTGTGTCTGTACACATGGACATACAAAACGTACTTAACCAATTGTCACTTCACTAGTGACCACTGGAATGTCTACGCCATTGTAGCCATTCTAGAGAAAGCGCTCATACCGGTGAGCCTCTCTTGTCCGTCAGATGTCACGAGATATCTTGTCAGCTGACGGGTTGTGCTTTTATTACGGGAGCAAATCTTAAGACGTCATTTCGTGAATCTGCACTGACAAGATTACTAGGTCGAAACACGTGTGTGCAGTTGAAGTGACCATTGATTAAGTACATTGTG
Source organism: Melolontha melolontha (assembly GCA_935421215.2). Lineage (NCBI taxonomy): Eukaryota > Metazoa > Arthropoda > Insecta > Coleoptera > Scarabaeidae > Melolontha > Melolontha melolontha. The sequence goes on from OW285236.1 coordinate 141,209,431, forward strand.
TATATTTTCGTATTTGCTAGGAATGCGTTGTTGTGTGACCACTTTGAAAAACCTATCTAAATTCATCGACTTGTAATTCACATACAAATATTTCCAACATTGTTGATTGCGTTTTTCATTTACAGCTTCATAAAGAAAATTGGAACATACTTTTAGCTAACGATAGACTATAGTTTTATGAAGTAATATAGTGGAATAAATGAAACTAAGCTTTATCTTTAAGAAGTACATTGTCGCTTCTCAAGATATTTTTAAAACCAGTAGACAGTTCATGAATTCTTATTATGTCCAATAATTCTTGCATAATAGAAATTTTATAGGTATGCACTTACGTTCCCATATTTCTTGACAGAACTTATAACTTAATCCTTTAATTAAATAAAATAGAGTGGAGAAAAATATATAAATACATATATAATTTTGTCTAACTATTAAAAAATAAAATAAATGTCAGAAACAGTTGTTTATTTTATTAGGTATACTAAAAATATTATTTGTTGTTTATAGTTGAATATTCAAATATTTCTTCAGAACGATACTGAAACTGATTAAATTGTTAGTGAATTGTAAATTTAGAGAGTGAAGAAAACGTACTTATTTTTCGAAAACAAAGGAGGATTAAAATAAATTGCAAAATAATTAAAATTTTATAGACAATCCACTGTTTGTCTATATAATATGAAAAAACTTAAATAGTAGTGTGTATAAAGAAAAGTGGTTGACCCAGAGCAACGATGTGAATAGTATTCTTGAACAAAGAAAATATAACAGAAAAAAGCCAAATAGCCTGAAAAATTTTTTCCGAAGTGACTATTTCTCCAAAAAATCCAGGTTCATGTTTCTACTGTAAAAGGGTGGTTGAAAGATTCAGAACAAAATGGAAGAATTACTGTCCGAAAGCTGCTTTTAAAATCGAGAGAAACGGTTATAATAGGGACTTCGATATGTGGATTAGAATATAGAATGATGAGGCAAAGTGCTTTGAACTAAGGAGTCTAAATTTGATCTATTTAAAGCTTGAAGAAGAATTGTTGTTTGACGGAAGAATGTTTATATTGTGTTGACTCATCCAACGATGCGTCGCGCGTCATACCTCTGGCGTTTTCTCGATGCATGCAGAACGCTCGAAGAAGAGTATTCACCGCGATATATAAGCCGTCGCGGAAGGGATTAAATTATTTAATACCGAATTATCGTCGAGTAATCTCACATAAATATATAAATGTGTTTATTGTTAGTAATTAGTTTTATATTGTTAATCGTTTTTTTTTATTATTAATATAGTGTGTCTAAAGTTACCGTTAGTTTTATTTAAGAACCCCAAAAGACAAACTTTACAATATGACTAATGTATGGTTAGTACGGCAAAGCCCGACGGAGGTTCGCGAAAATTAGACATATTGCGCTGGAATATTATTTGAAGACATTCTTTCAATGGAGACTGTGGTTAAATAATAATTTAAAAAAGGTATATAACCCCTTACCACAATTATTAGTCGTATCCTAAATACGTATTCGACAACTAAGTTGTCATCATCAGTAGGTAAAAACTACTAATTAAAAGTCACACATGGGGCACAGTAAAGTAACATAAACGCTTCCGCACAACTACTATACACTGCAACCCTGTAAAGACTGAAGACAGTCTTTACAGGGTTGCAGTGTATAGTAGTTGTGCGGAAGCGTTTATGTTACTTTACTGTGCCCCATGTGTGACTTTTAATTAGTAGTTTTACCTACTGATGATGACAACTTAGTTGTCGAAATGCGTATTTAGGATACGACTAATAATTGGGGTAAGGGGTTATATACCTTTTTTAAATTTTGAAGACATTGTCGAAAATGATATATTACGAAAAGAAGTATATAAATAAATGCTGTAAAATAATGCGATGCCATCAGGATTAAATATTAGTAGACAAAGCTTACGAATGACAACAATTCAAAACATAGATCAGGAAGAAGGTTAACGGAATGGCCATCCCCTAGCTAATTCTGTCAAATTTAAAATAGAGCCGGTTACATATGTATTTTGTAAATTTTCTTTTACAAGTTCTATAAAATCAAACTTAAAATATGTAATTTTTAATCTTATAAATTATTATTAGGAAATTTATAATATATTTTCAGTGTCCAACAGAATTAATATCTCCCTCCCCCTTTGGAGGAGTTTCCTTTCGCTGGGGCTTGCAGTCGTGTGGCCTAGGCTGTTCCAGGTAGAAATCCTTATTTGTATATACGACTATATTTGAATATACATATGTATTCCGTCTCTTCAGTAAAATTGAAATCACATTATGTTTCCCAATTGGATTAAATTCACTAATTATATGGAAAATATATGTGAATATTTTATATTTGTTTCTTTTAAAATAGACGTCGAAAATAGCGATAAATATTATTTATAATGAATAAGTGAAAAAATTGTGGTACATTTGATATATTGCGAAATATTTTAAATCATGTTTTAGAAATAGGACAAAAAATTGAAGTGTAGAATCTTTATAGCGTTGCGTTTTCTGTAATATACGAAGTGCTACCCAAAAATTCCCGGAATGTGACAAAAACCAATAAATTGTTCTTTCAACTTATTCACTACAATCCTTTTCAAAGTACTCTCCGTCCGCATGAATACATCGATCCCAACCACGTGTCCATGACTGAAAGCAGTGCTGGAAGTCTTCGCGTGTTAACGTGTTCAACAGTGCCTGCGATTCAGTCTGGATCTCCTCAATCGTTTCAAAACAAACGATGCCCCTTCAGCTTCATTTTCAACTTGGGAAACAGAAAGAAGTCACAAGGGGCAAGATCTGGGGAGTAGGGAGCGTGGAGTAGTACTGGCGACTACGATGAGACTAGAAATCGATGTACAACAAGTGATGTGTGGGTTGGTGCATTGTCGTAGTGTAGAATCCATGAATTATTGCGCCACTTGGCGGCAGGTCGCTTGCGTCGAATGTTTTCTCTTAATCGCCGAAGAACATCGCAATAAAGCCGTCCATTAACTGTCCCCCTGGTGGGAGAAATTATTTGTCCACGATGCCATCAGCGTCAAAGAAGCAAATCAACATCGATTTGACGTTGCTTGGAACTTGCCGTGCTTTGTTCGGTCGTGGTGACGATAGCGTCTTCCACTGCGATGACTTCTGTTTTGTTTCGGGATACCCGTTCGGAGCCAATAATGATTCTGGTACTGAAGTTTGCATCCCTTTCGGCAGTTTCTTACAGCTCTGTACACATATGAACACGGTGCCGTTTTTATTCAATGCTGAGTAACCTTGACACAAACTTCGCAGCAATACGCCGCATGTGAGTTTAGGTTCCACATAGCCTAATTTAATCACTGCTATCAGCAATTTCTATCTGAATTACAGTTAATACACACATGAAAAGCTTCATTCTTGGTCAATTTTTTGCATTCAAAACATTGAACCCAATCTTCCCCACGTTTGGACTGGTTGTAAGGTCCCATGCAGACTAAACAAACACAATCTTCATCATTAGCTCCTGAGTTTATTCCATCCATTTTCTTCCATACTTTGGTAAATCGTAAATTTTCCTTTTTGCCTTTTCTTCTTTAAAGTTCCTTGTTTCATTCCTTTCTGTTTGCTTTAAGCGAATTGCCTCCTTGACATGTGTGCTCGTTAAGATGACGGATTTCAGGGTTTTACGGCTTATATTTTTACGTGGGCTAGCTTTTGGCAAAGGTCTGATATCCATTGGACTTACAGGAGGCATTTTACTGCAAGATGGTCCTGTTCTTCAACTGTTTGTTGTGGTAGTTTCATGTACTGTGTTGCCTACTCCGTCATTACACACTTCAGTCACCGCCACCATTTCTCGGTCTATCGCAAATGAACAAAGGAAATCTTCCTCTTTAAAAATATTCATGTTGAATTCCCAGATCCCAGTTGAGCGAAATCCTGCGTGGATATTGGTTGGTGTTGCTGCTTTTAGTAATGCAGTCTTTATTATGATCGGGACATCGTAGATTGACACTGTACAACCACGGTGTGATTTCACCCATCCGCACATAACGTCGTTGCAAAACTTCTTAAACGGGCCAAACACGGAAACCCCCAAAGTTGCAGTCTGTTCGTTGTATGGTGATGAAACGACAGTAGAGTAATCCCATGTTCTTCGCAGTAGTCCAGAACATCAATGTGCAGATAAGGATTGTGGTTGTTCAGTAGCATCAATACGCGAGATTCCTGAGAGCACCTCACCTTCTTCACAAAATACTTCATAAAAAGCAAAAGGTATGACCTGTTATCCAACCACTTGGGTTGGCAGTCCACGGTAGCTTACTGAGCCATCACCCACAAAATGTTCTTTGAAAAACTTTCTGGAGAAGACCCCAACATCTAAATGCCATTAGACGTTAAATTGTTTTTATTGAACACCGACTCAAGATTTTGGAAAAACTGTTTAACATTGTGTTTGTTGAAACTCGTGCAGCGGCTTAGGCTGGTAGCCTCATAAACACGGAAAAAAACATTTCTGTGACGTTGCATGAATTTGTTTCAGCTATCTGCCTTAAGCTACATCCCCCAGACTGTACCTCTAACGCAGCTGACTCATAGTTGCTGACACTCCCTTTATCTCTTCCTTTAAAATTTCTCACCATTTTCTCTAACCAATTTTCTCTCTTTGTGCATGAAACAGAACTGTTCGGATAAAAACTAAATTCCAACTTTACACTGCGGTGATATACTGAAGAGCGGTGAGGTGCTGATACCTGTCATCTGTCAGCACGACTAAATATCACAAGATGCCCATGTCACAACTAACCTCGGTCTACCCCTGCACAATCTTCTATTTTACTGTCACTTTTTTATTCTTTGTGCGGAGTCTATTAATGCTCGAGCTCACAAATTGTACATATGCATGTATGTAACTTGTTTCTGTATTTCTATGAATTATTTTTCTGTATTAAGTTTTATGCTTTGTAAATTCTAATATTCTTTTAGAAAACGTAATTGTACATATGCATGTATGTAACTTGTTTCTGTATTTCTATGAATTATTTTTCTGTATTAAGTTTTATGCTTTGTAAATTCTAATATTCTTTTAGAAAACGTAATTATATCACTATATAACTTATACAATATGATCATTTATATTTACCCTCTAGCAAGCCATGAAATTATTTCTTGAAAATATCGTGTTGGTAGTGACAAATAAAATACATCTGTCATTATGTGTGTGTTCTGATAAATAAAACTCATCTGTCATTAATGTATTTATTAATTGACACTTAAAAATGTTTACAATAAATCATAAAGTTTTTCTGATCGAATCATACTTTAGGAATGGTGTAAAATTAGAAAATGGAGAATGGTCGTACGCCTTGCAGCCTTGTATAGAAGAATTTCGGGCAGAATTTCCAAATTTTACAACATATGACAGTTTGCGGCAATTAATTCAAAAGTCAGTGGTTAAATTCCGTGAAACAGGGTCTGTGTCTCGAAAACCAGGTGCTGGTAGACCACTAAAGCGGACAGTTGAAAATGTAGCAGATGTTGAGGGACGAATAAATCAATCACCTAAGAAATCGATTCGTAAGCTTTCACAACAAACACAACTGTCATATGGGACCTGCCAGAGAATCCTTAAAAAAGACTTACAAAAATTTCCATAGAAATTTCATTGCGTGCAAGAGCTTTTACCAATCGATCATGTAACCAGAGTTAATTACTGTCAGTGGTTCTTAGGTACGATTAATAACGATGACGTTCTTGACAAATCCTTCTGGTCCGATGAAGCATGGTTTCATTTATCAGGATATATAAATAAACAAACAATGGGCATCTGGTCTAGTGAAAATCCACATGAAATTCTTGAAACACCCTTGCATTCACAAAAAATAGGCGTTTGGCTTGCTGTTTCTCGTAGACGGATTATTGGTCCAATATTCTTTAATAATACGATAAATGCAGAATGATATCGTAATAATTTATTGCTACCATTTGTAAATCAATTACATGATGATGAGCTCCGCGAGGGATATTTCCAACAAGATAATGCAACAGCCCATAAGACAAGAGAAACGATGGAATTATTGCATGAATTCTTTGATAATCGAATAGTAGACTTTCCACCACGATCTCCGGATTTAACAATTATGGACTATTTCATTTATCCACATCTAAAAAATAGAGTATTTACGAATCGTCCACATACAATTGAAGAACTTACTAATGCTATCCGAAATGTCTGTGAGGAAATTACACCACATAATTTAAGGAATGCCTTCAATAATATGAGTCGAAGAGTTGCGCTATGCATAGAAAATGAAGGAGCTCACTTTGAACATTTATTGTAGCTGTTTTTATTATTAAACTTTTTATTTTTTCAACTGAAACGTTTGTATGTAATTATTTGTCAAAATGACAAAACCTAATCTGTCATCAGTATAAAATAACCTATATCACACACACGCTGCAAAATAAGTTAACTTAAATTATGGTACCAACTTAAGTTTAAAAAAGAAAAATGTCATTGCCTTCTAGAGGGTAGAAATATATGATCATATGGTATATTATATCACGATATAATTTCAATATTTGGTGAGACTACTCAGTTTAAAATTAATTAACTGATAAATAATGATGAACGTGTGTTGAATGTAAGGAAATTTAAATTCTAAAGGTCTGCTTTATGTTCGCGATTCAATAAACTGTACTACGCTATATTTTATACGAAGTGCCCAAAATCACTACAAAATCGAATACTCTAAACATCAGAATATTCACCTAGGGCTTTCAAGGAAATATGTTTAGTATAGGTAACTGGATTAAGAAATTTAGCTCACTATAAATCCCCGGAATGTAGGTAATGGTATCTTTGAAGTGTTATAGTTTATTTTCGCAGTACTGTAGATAATCAATAGAACAGGTATTTATATAATTAATGGTTGTATAGTTGTACTAAATATACAAAACTAGTTGGAACAGCAAATCCATAAATAATTAATTTCAATTGTATTTAAAAAATGAATGGAAAAATGTCATTTTGAATTTTGAAGAAGTATAGTTATAGTAAAAACAGATGTACTTTACTAATAATGGGTAATTTAATACTTTATATATTTATATTTTTCCTGTTCTAATATTATTTCGATATATTTACAACCTTGGAAAAATTAAGGTAATGTGATTCAAAGCAAAAAACAGTGTGAAAATTACATCAACATGTGCTCAGAATAATTACGGTGGCCATGGAATTTACATGGAACGTTGTTAAAGCGTACAATTTTATGCTATTTAAGTAATATAATATTTAATTAATACTATATTATCCAAAATTAAGTAAATATACAAAAATTTAAACATTGATTAGACGAATCTTGAATAATTTTTACATTCATTTAATTAAATTATTCTATAATCATTAAAACGCCCCTAGAAAATTAGAAATTAATTATTAAAATAGAAACACTTATAAATATAGACGAAATAGTGTGTATCTTGAAGCATTAACTGAGCAAGCTACTTATTAAACAGTTCTTGTGGGCTTGCTTTCCCTTATTCTGCGAGTAAGGGAGTATTGTGTTTTCATCGGTATTAACAAAGTTTGCTAAATTGAAAGACGTCCACCTAAATGTTAATCACAATCCGTTTTTGTACCATCTGTATCAACTATTCTTATACGTTTTTTTGCATGATGTGGACGAATACTGTGATCATTAGAAGAAAAGTGAATTTTTGACTAAGCGAATTATTGTCATATGTTTATATGACTTATTTGACTGCAGCTTACAGCATTGTTAAAATATTCTCACTTGCCATCTACAATGTTCTGTGTCCATATACTTTAGCGATCGTATTATATTAAGGTTTTCCAAATTTTCAGAAAAACAATAACAAATACCATACAAATATCATTTCTATTATTGTCGATGATGCTTAATTTTAACCTTTTTTCAGCAAACCTATCTTATTTAAACACATACGAAATACATTATTTTTGGCGTACCTTCCCTGGATTTTTGCGTCACTTTATCAGCAACACTTAATATTCCGTGGTTACGTTTCAGATGTCTCTAATATTAAATTCAGAGGATGTTCACCGTAATTACATTTAATTTTTGAGAATTTTATTGTCTGGGGAGTGGGAAAAATGTTATAAGCAATTCGGGAGGTAACATTTACTAGTCTCGAAGTTTATTGGAAGGCAAGCCCTCGGATGCAAATTTGTCCTCGACTAATAATATTTGGCACTTAGAAATAAAAAAAGCAATTTATGTGGTACGAGCCCCGTCCCGTTTCAATTAGCACACCTCTAAAATTTTTAGTAAGTAACATTTTAGAAGAAGAAATCCTGTTCATAAATATGTTAAAAGTTTTTTAATTTTCATCAAGCCTTTTTGCCAACAATTACAAACTAGTTTACTTATTTCGAAAAAAAAAAATCAGTAATAATAATAATTATATATAAATAAACTTCAGACGAACAACCTTTGACAAACATTAACGAAACTTTACCATTGCGTTACATCGCCTTTAGCTTTGATAACGGCATGGATTCTCCTGGGCATTGTATTTACAAGTTCTTGGCAATCTTGTGCCGTGAATCCATACCATATTTCTCGAAGCGTGGTTTTCAATTCTCCCACTAATCTTGCAGGAGCTGCGCGCAAGGCCTTTTTCATTTGATGCCATAGAGTCTCTATGGGCGATAGGTCAGGGCTGCTCGAGACCCATTTTAACAATGGAATATTATTGTCCTTAAACCATTTTAATGCTGTTTTTGACGTATGACACGCAGCCCCGTCCTGCTGGAATATAAAATCATCCCCCGAATTCAAAGTTTCTTCCATCGTGGGTAACAAACATTCCTTAAGAATGGTTAAATATTTATCGGTATTGACAATACCATCTATAAAATATAACCGCTCGACACCTTTTGCCGACATCGACCCCCACACCATAACGGATGCCGGAAATTTTACTTTTCGTTTCAGACAATCTGGATGAAATGTCCCATGTCTTTCACGGAGGACTCGACTCCGACTGTCACCTATACAGATTTCAAATCGAGACTCATCACTCCAATGTATTTTGTTCCACTGTTTCAAGTCCCAATTACTATAGTCTCTGGCCCATTTCAATCTATTTTTCTTTTGTGTTGAGGTCAATAAAGGTTTTTCTTTGGCCTAGAGAAAAAGATATTTAACAAAACAAAATTAGTATTTCAAAAGTGTCACCTTGTACGACCCAAATCCAAGTTTCTTAGCTTCTCTGTGACATGTGGATCTTGATACACGTCTTCCTACAGCATCACTCCATAGTACACTCAACTGGCCATAATTAGCACGCCTATTTTGTTTTATTATTCGTTTCAAAGCTCTTCTGTCGTTATAAGTGAGTTTGCTTTTCTTTGTATTACGGGGTTTGGGTCACTGAACTGTTTTTCTTGTAAAATTTTATTACATTTCTAACACTGTACCTTGATATATCCAACAATTTTCCAATTTCAGAATATGAATTCCCTTCATAGTTTTACAATTATTGACCTAATTTCTTCATCAATTGCTTTACCTCTTGCCATTGTTTATTTAATTACAATAACTACAGCGTATAATAATAATATTTACTGCCCACAATATAACCTAACGATGCATTAATGGAAGTTTTGACATATCTTTCATAGCTACCTCGATTTTTACCAATTTTTATGTGTTAAGAATACATGAACAAATCAGACACAAATGGTTAACTGGTGAATTTTGTTTTTATCTAATATATTTTATTTGAAGTATATATTTAACATATATTGTCCAACGTTTAAGAGTGTTATCCTTTTATTTTTCAGTTAAAAAAATTGATAGTAACCGTTTTTCAAACATGTTTTGAGTAAAATTTAAAATTTTAGTAGGTGTGCCAATTGAAACGGGACGGGGCTCGTATATACATTTGCTTATCATGCTGACAGTTTCGTGTTTGGATCCCTGACTGGCTGTCCGAGTAGGTTTTCGTGGTTTTCCTTTTCGTTTAAGGCGAATGCCGACAGCTTAACATCTTAAGCCGCTCCACGGGGGCATACATAATAACTCATGCCTTGCCATTCCCCGTTTTTGTTGTCTAACTATTTTTTGAATACTAAGGCATGATTTACTATTATCAAACTGGATGTATCTTTGAATAATTTTATCCATGACAACTACAAATGTATAAGTATGACATTAATATACTGTCATTTATATTTTAAATTCTTTGAGAAAGGCACATTTGTCGAAACATGTAAGATTATTTTAAATATATGCATTTTTAAGTAAAACCAGACCTTAAATCTTCAACTAATTAAATCTTTTTGTTAATACAAATAAATGTATAGATTATCCAAACTGAATTATTTCAAGATAATTCCCTTAAACGGACATGACAAAAGTTACGGAGTGTCCGTTTTAGAGAGATTTCCTGTGACTAATTTATTAAGGATTTCCCTGATAATTGTTAAATTACCATGTTATTACATTTTGAATGCTAAAGGTGTAGTGTTATGTACGATGTTTATTACTTTATTATTTATTATTATTCATTGTAATAATTAAACTGATGTAACGTTTAAAATATGCGAACGAAGGAAAGAAAATAAATCGAATATGTAATTGAATTTTAATTTTAAAGATTGGACAATAAAAATGCATAGGCAATAAATGAATAATGAGTAAATATGTTCTTTATATACCAATATATTAGTGCGAAGTACTTGTAACCAAGTTCGCAAAACAAACGTGATGATCGAATGAAAATTAGTTTTATTGTCTGAAAATATATTTTGATGTATTTAAAGAACTCGCGTGCCTTGATGAAATATAAAGTAAATGCGTTACTGACTATGGCACTGGATTAAGCGCAATTGTATAAACCATGTCAAAAAAAAAATTTTTCACCTTATCGATAGAAATAGTGATGCGTAACAATAATTTTTGCAAAGAGCTATGAGTGATGGCTCGGTTTTGTAATTAGTATCATATAGATTGTCACAATAATCAACAAATCATATACACGTTGTATAATAATTATAAAAACAGACCACTACCTTCTAGCAAAAACGCGAAGAGGGTAACTGGCGATATGGTTTCACCCATCTAATGCGCGTTATAAACTTAAGTTGAATATTAGTCCTTGTGCGATATTTTATGTTAAAAAAATTCTGTATAGGCGAAACGAAGGCGATTTTCTTGTCCGAAATATTGATGAAAGTTTGAAGAGTTTGTAAGGTTTTGTTTCAATCGATATAAAGCAACAGAGACAGTATATACTATCCCAGGTCAAAGCATATCATGTGCAACGACAACGAGACAAGATAGGGTTGTTGTTAACTTTTTCAAAAAAGCCTGGATTCATTTTTCGAGAAGAACAAGCAGAATTGGCAAAGAGTAAAGATAACACTGGCCTACAACCATTTTGGTGCTGGAGATTTTAGACCCGATTTTAAGTATGTCTTACATGGCGATATCAAAAATGTTACCCGTTTTCTTCTGTCAGCTCTAGTTCCCGAGAAAAAAAAAACACAATTCACGAAAAAATATATATTTTATTGACATTAAACATCAAGAAATTGTCTTTTGGGTGATTTTCTAGAATGAAACTGACTCGGGCAATCTCGCATGATTCCCCAGCAATAGTCAGCCATCATATGACTGTCCCACCTTCCTTGGTATCTATTCTCAATTGTTTTTAGGTCTTGGTGGAAACGTTCCCCTTGTTCTTCGCTTAAGATCTCCTAAATTGTGTTGGAAATGATTTAGATGACTATTGAGATAGTGTAATTTTATACTCATATTACAGCCTAAATCTTTGAATCGCACCAGCATTTCCTCTACTAGTTCTACATAGTTGTCAGCCTTATGATTTCCGAGGAAATTTTGTGCAACTGCTACAAAAGATTGCCAGGCAAGCCTCTCCACATCATTCATAGAAGTCTCAAAATTAGTTGTGTCTTTCATCAATTTACGTATTTGAGGTCCATCAAAGATACCTGCTTTTAGTTTTTCAGTACTTAAACCAGGAAATTTGTGAGAAATAAACTGGAAACATTGACCATTTCTATCGAGAGCCTTAACAAATTGCTTCATTAGCCCTAATTTTATATGCAATGGCGGAAGAATGATTTTTTCTCTTGAAACTAAGGGTTCATTTATAACATTTCTTTCCCCAACAACAAGAGCATCTCTCACAGGCCAATTTTTTGCAGTCCAATGACGTGATTTAGCTCGACTGTCCCAGAGACAAATAAAACATGGGTATTTAGTATAACCACTCTGTTGACCCAATAAAAAATTAACCATCTTCAAGTCGACGCAGATCACCCAGTTATGTTCAATATATTTTATTTTTAGTAAAAGATTTGAAATTACCTCATATTCTTCGTTTACACATGTTGAGTGAGCAATTGGAACGGGAGCATATTTATTTCCATTATGTAGAAGAACTGCTTTTAGACTTCGTTTACTACTGTCAATAAAGAGACGCCATTCATTGGGCTGATAGATCGTTAAACCCATGAAGGCCAGCAAACCACTCACATTACAGCAATACACAAAATTTTCATCAGATGAAAAAAACTTCAATAACTTTCCCTCTCTCGTGCGATATGTAGACACTCGAACATCTGAGGAAATACTTTTTTTCTTTTAATCTTGACGCTAGTAACTCAGCACGTTCCTTCGAAAGATCTAAGTCTCTGATGAGGTCACTAACTCATTCTGCGGAAATGGCTTAGGATCTGATGTTATTCCGCAGTATTGAAAGTCATCATCTACTTGGGAAGAAATAGGTATTTCAGCTTCATCCTCCTGAGATTGCTGCACTACCTGGTGAAAAGTTGGTATTGGAACATTTTCTGAATGAGGAACAGGTTCTTTGTACTGAAGAAATATTGGGGTATTTCCATTTATGGCGATTGTTTTTGTTGATGCCCACAATATTAATCATACAAAAGTAACAGTCGTCATAATGATTTTTTTGTTCTCGCCATATCATAGGCACTCCAAACTTCAAAGACTTACGTTTCCCTCTCTCCCATTGTCGCAAATGTTCAACGCATATTTTACAAACACTATGAGGCACCCACACTTTATCTTGGTGTAGAATTTCAATACCGAAGTAAGCAAAATACAAACGACGCACTGTGTTTGTAATGGATTTACGCTGATTTTTCAGTATGTATTCACCACAAACATAACAAAATATATCAGGATCGTTAACACAACGTCTGGACGTACTAGCCATAATGAAATAGTAACACAAACTTTATCGATGATATTGTAATAATGACTAGTTACGAACAAGACCATAACAAGACCGACAACAATTCACAATGAGGGTAGTAGGTAAACTAGAGCTGATGAGTTAAAATGACGTATGTCAATATACTGTATATTATCTACTTTATCGACAATTCAAACAGAGATGCACCAAAAAAATTTTTTTTTTTTGTAGGCCTGTGTAATCAGTGTAATGTCTACGGAATAGATTACATGAGAGTAACGTTATTTATCGCACTATGGTATCATGTTTTTGATTGAGGGTAATTTCTGGGCCCGGATGTCCAGAAAGAAAATGGTCTTCAAGATACAAATCGACTTGTAGAATGTAAAGTAATACATCCAGTGAAAGGTTTTGGTGTTCTGTGTGTGTTTACCGGAAATCTAGACCCCTCAAAGGACGACTAATTTATATCAAAAGGGACTCTTATGGTCAATACAAAAATGACTTCATACTAACACGTAAGAATGTTATTTCAAAAGGACAATAATCCGAAAAGATCGCAATAGACTATGCCTCAAATGTAAAATAGCAAAGTTTTTTCAACTGATTAAGTGGCAATTGATCCTCTATCTTATATGAAAATTAACAGGGCTAAAAATTTCTTCTTCTTCCCTACTGATGCAACTGAAATTGAACATACGATTCGGGAAATTAGGAAAGAGAGTTCGGGTGGGTCGGATGGTGTTCCCATGAATATTGTCCGGTGGCTGCCTCCTTCGGCCCTTATGGCATTCGCTGATTTAATAAACTTGTCATTTCAGAGCTCTGTATTTCCTACTTGTTTCAAAATTGCAAAAATAGTTCCTGTCCATAAGGGAGGATGTGGATTTGCGCCGTCCAACTACAGGCCCATTTCCATATTGCCTGTATTATCTAAAATAGTTGAAAAGATCGCGAACAGAAGAATTCGTAACTTTATTGGGGGGGAGGATTTGTTGGTTGGTTGTCAGTTTGGCTTCAGGCCCCACACATCTACGTCCGATGCTATTTATTATTATCTCGAGAATGCGTACAATTTTATTAACGAAAAACAGGTCGTCGCGACCATGTTTTGTGATTTGGCGAAGGCATTTGACTGCGTTCCGCACTCGCTTCTTCTCCGGAAGCTCGAATATTACGGGTTCCGGGGAGGAGCGAATGACTGGTTGAGATCTTATTTGCTTGGGCGTACACAATATGTTAGTCTGGGCTCTGGGACGGGTTGTGTGGAGTCTGGGGTCAGGGATGTTATATGTGGTGTGCCGCAGGGTTCGGTTTTGGGTCCGACGCTTTTTCTCTTATTTATTAACGATCTTGCACTGTTGGACACCAGGGCTCACATTGCATTGTTTGCCGATGATACGTCATTAACTTGGCATGCTGCGGACCCGCGATCTCTGGAGGGCCTGATGAACAAAGAGATTCCGATTTTTCAGAGTTGGTTTAATGCTAATGGAATTACCCTAAATTTAAGTAAAACACAACTTTTAATTCACAGACACAATTATGTAAGTGTGAATATTGAGATTGGTGGCATCACTTTAGAGCCTGTGAACTCCGTGAAGTTCCTTGGTCTGATTCTGGAGCCAGGCCCTTGTTGGACCGGGCATGTTCGTCGCCTTTCGTGTAGGCTCTCATCTGCTTGTTATGCGATTGGAGTGGTGCGTCGTAGCCTGGGAGAGTCCACGGCTAGGACAGTATATTTTTCATTGTTTGAGTCTCGTTTACGGTATTGTCTAGCATTTTGGGGATTCACGACCGCTGGGAATCTTCTTTCGATTTTTAGGTTGCAGAAGCGGGCGGTGCGGCAGCGGACGCCCACTGTCGGCCGTTGTTTGCGGATAGTGGAATCATGACGGTTTATTCATTGTTATTATACGAATCACAATCTATCATTTTTAAAAAGCAAAGTAATATCCAGCATAGGTCTGATATTCATTCGTATGACACACGCGGCAACCAACTTCTGAATTTACCAAAGCCCGCGACAAGAGCGAGTCGCGATTCAATATTTTATATGGGCTTGCAGTATTTCAACGGACTGCCAATGAACATTAGGCAGTCTTCAAGCTTAAAACAGTTCCAGGGAAAATTGAAGGTGCTGCTCCTCGGGCAGGTTTTGTACTCGCTGGATGAGTTCCTTGCGGGTTGACGTTGGAATCCCTTGCTTTTATTTTTAATTTGTTTTTATTTTAATATTGCTTTGATCA
This sequence comes from Melolontha melolontha, assembly GCA_935421215.2. Classification (NCBI taxonomy): domain Eukaryota; kingdom Metazoa; phylum Arthropoda; class Insecta; order Coleoptera; family Scarabaeidae; genus Melolontha; species Melolontha melolontha. The sequence continues at coordinate 141,224,900 of OW285236.1, forward strand.
TGTGTTTTTATTAGGTGACATGTATTTGTTTGTTTTGGCAACTTAATCAATTACTGTTATGTGTTTATACTATAATTGTATGTGTATATTGCTTACTGTCCACGTACTGTATGTGCTTATTGACAATATTCTATCCAAAATATTTTCCCAAAATTCTCTCCCATAAGCGAGAAAAATATGAAAAATATGAAATATTTATTTTTTCCGTATTCAATTTTTATCTAGACTGTATTTGAGTTCATTGTCCGCAAAAGTAACTGATTGTATTAATGCGGCCTCACTAATACATCTTACAATTCTTTTCTCTAAAGAATTATATATATATATATATATATATATATATATATATATATACATATATGTATATATATAATTGAAACGAAATTATCGACCGTGATATATTATAAAAAATTAATTTAAATTCGGGTAAGCGGTCAATTAAGAAAAAAAACTCCTTTGTTAAATAACCCTATATTTCGCAACAGACTTTGTCGCTTCTTCTGGGGTAAAAAATGTAAAGTTGAAAAATAATAGAATTGACGTACAAAATATAAAAATGATACGATATGATATTTTATATTTTGTACGTCAATTTTATTATTTTTCAACTCTACATTTTTTACCCCAGAAGAAGCGACAAAGTCTCTTGCGAAATATAGGGTTATTTAATAAAGGAGTTTTTTTTCTTAATTGACCGCTTACCCGAATTTAAATTAATTTATATATCTATATATATATATATATATATATATATATATATTAATATATATATTAAATATATAATATTAATATTTTTATATTATTAAAAATGATTTTATATTATAAAATAATGGAGAGGTTTTACCCACTCAATTTTTTGTTTGTTTAGAATTATATATATATATATATATATATATATATATATATATATATATAATTCTAAACAAACAAAAATTGAGTGGGTAAAACCTCTCCATTATTTTATAATATAAAATCATTTTTAATAATATAAAAATATTAAAACTCGGGCGTGGACAGCACAATTCAAGTACATATTTGTGTGAAAATTGCTTTCCAGACATGTAGCCATGTGTTTAAATTTTACAAGAAATAACTCCATTATTTCATACAATCAAGTCAAAAATGCTGTGCCGCTTATTAACAAATGACCACATCACGAACGCCAAAAACAACCATCGCTGTCCTGATGACAAGTATGAGACTTGGCAAGGGATTTCCATCTGACAGATACAGCCGCAACGTACGGAAACTGTATTAAAGTACAGTGAAATCTCCCTTGACCGGACACCTACCGGACGATTCCAATCTGTCCGCTCAAGAGAGGTGTCCTGTTAAGGGAATAGTTGGTGAATTTTTTGGGAATATTAAAATAGGTAAGCTCATAATGAACCAATGTGATTTTATTAAATATATAAAACATAAATGTAACCTCTGTAAACCAGCACAAAATTTAAAGTAATTGAATTGTACATATTGCAGTGGAATTTGCTTTGAAATTGCTTATTAATTTTAATTCACACTACAGCTTATATTACCGGCTATTCAGTCTAGTAGAATCCACGAACTCCCATCTCATGAATCGTTCCTTGCGGAATGGGTCCAAGTTTTTTTAATTTGAAAATAAAACAATGAATGTCAATGAAAGATCTTAATTAGTTAATTTAGAAGTTTTTATTAAAAAAAAATAAAAAAAATCCCTCTACCGAGTGTATAGGGTGCTAAAGCATCATTAACAGTAGCAATGGGGAAACACTCTTTGTGAATAATGACTCGCACACAGAGAAAAACCCCTAGTGACACTCGAACAAAATTAAAACTAATAAATACAAGTGAAATTTGTCAAGTTTAACCTCTACGTTAACCCCTACAATCAAATGTCAAAAACAACCAAGTTTTCAAAACCCGCGAAAATTGAATTTTAGTCGTGCGCAAAAATAACACAACAAGGTCAACCCACAATACAGAAAACTCCAACCTTGAATTCAAAACGTTCTCGAATATTATTTAAAAAAAAAAACTCCCCTTACAAAAAACATGACAATTTTCTCTAATACCCATATACTACTTTCAAATATATAAATTATTACAAGAAATACATGAAATTATAATAATAATAATAATCGTGATATCAAATATATATAAATAAAATATTTTTATCAAACTTACACAGATCTATGCACCATTAATAAAAACTACGTGAGAGATATCTTATTTATAAGAACATTTTATAATAACCAAAACACTCGCAAAAAATCGAATTAAGATTAACATGCACCTCACACAAATGCATAAACAAAATACACCCCGATTTTACAAAATAAAGAATAAAATTGAGTATTTTATTCTTTAATAATCCGATCACTTCAAACGTCAAGATATCTCTAACAAAAATGAAATTTTTAACATCCGCCTGGATATCCCTACCAACTATAAAATCAAAATATATACAGACCATACACATTTTAATAATAATACAATATCCTGGAAAGCGGCAACTTCAATCCTCTGATCAACCTAAATATACGAGGATGGATCAAAATTTCGAACATAATAACATTTATCACTTATAAAATAAAATATATTTATAACGATCCCCGTCTGAAATAAATAAACATAAAAATTGAAATAGATAAATTTTAATAAATGTACTACATAAAAATTTTAATATTGTTCAATCATTTTCCTTTCTTGTCCAACGAAAAATCCATGGCATGATGTACATAATTCCCTGTTACTTATATCTAATGCAACATTGTAAAATAATTCAACAGGGTTGCCTGGCGACTAGTTTTCTTAATGTTTTGGTCGTGATAGTGTAATTCTAGTGTGGTGAGTAACTCTAGTACGGCTGCATCTCCTCGATCTTGACTAAATTTTTTTAATTGTTTTACCATATTTATGGCTTGCTGATAAGTCGTTAGTTTCATGTTGCTCACTTCTTCCACATCTTCATCCGATCCATCCAGTTCCACAATATTCGACGACTGATTTGTGACAGAGGGCATGTCATTCGTATCTTCTGCTACTAGATTTTCGTCGAAGCTCAAAAAGGCCTCTACGTTGCATTCTTCAATCCATAATGCTGGTGGTACTTTCCACAATTCAGCTAATAGTGATAGAGGAACATTATCATCTGCCGTAAATTCATCTTCTGTGGACATGGTTTTTTGATTTCCAACAATAAGCCCAGCCTTTTGAAAACAGTTTTGAATCGTTTGTTTTGATACTTTGTCCCAAGCGTTCTTTATAAAGTAAATAGCATCTAAAATGTTAATTGATTTGCAAGTTCATGAGCTGAGTTTGAACACTCGATTTTTGCTAAAATAGTGTTAACGACAATGGTCCTATAGTACATTTTAAAATTTTTTATTATACCCTGATCAAGGGGTTGACATACAGATGTGCAATTAGGTGGAAAAAACGCTAATTTAATGTTATGCAGTTCTATGTCCCTTGGATGCGAACAGGCATTATCAACAAATAGCAAAATGTGTCTCTTTTGTCTTTGCATTTTGCTGTCTAGTTCCTTCAACCATTCCGTCATTATAGTACCGGTCATCCATGCCTTGCTGTTGGCCTTCCAAGTAACAGGCAATTCAGTTACTTTTATATTTTTGAAAGCTCTAAGTTTAGCCGCATGACCTATAACCAACAACTTTTCTTTGTCACCAAGCATGTTAACACAGTGCATGATGGTGACTCTTTCTTTCGAACATTTACCGCCAACGCATTTTTCCTGTTTTAAATGTAAAGTCTTGTCAGGAAGAGCACGAAAAAACAGCCCGGTTTCGTCGGCATTGAATACATCCCTCGGTGAATAATTATTCAAAATTGACGGTAATTTATTTAAAAATGTTGCTACATCTTCCACCTTAACACTAGCTGCCTCACCACAAATAGCTTTGAAGCTTATATTATGGCGCTTTCGAAACTTATCTAACCATCCATAAGATGCGTTAAATCCAGTGTAGTCTATACTCTCAGCAATTTCTTTCGCTTTACTCTGCACTATGGGCCCTTTAAATTTGAGAACATTAAAATAAAACTTACCTTAGTATCCCAAATTTTTACCTGACAGAGGAATTCCTTTACTTCTTGCTTTGATAAACCACTCGTAGCACATTCTGTCTACATCTGCACCTCCTTTGTTAATAAAGCATCGTTTCTTATTAACATTAACATTGGAGTGCCACACTTTCAATAGATCATCTCTATTTTTTATGATATTAGCCGTCCGTGTTTTACCAATACCAAAACGTTTAGCTAACTCACGAACACTAACTTTCTCACTTTTGTATACTTCCACTATTTCAATCTTTTCCTTGAGTGTTAAATAATTTCGTTTAGATGCCATTTTTATTGCTACGTATACCGTATGAACGCCGGGGAGTGATTGATCTACCACAATGTAGTAAGACGAAGACGAATAGCGAGTTTATGTGGTTAGGGTTGAGAGAGGTATATTCAATCTGTTCTACTGTCTAACTGTACGGGCGTTCCATTTCTTTATCCAACACATTCTACATACGATCTAAGTACGAATCAAATAATCTCTCTCTAACACATTGAATATTCCTATCAGTCGCTCATTGTGTTCAAGCAAGGCGAATATACTTGCAGTTGGCCAGTCATTACTTATATATCCATCGATCGCACGACGTTGTGCACACGGTATGCAGAAACACACTACTGTATGAATTCGGAGTCTCGGGGAAATCCCTATCCACTAACTAGCGTGCGTGCGAATGCCGTTGCGCATACCGATTTAGCAGCCCGTTTCATATATGTACTTTGATGTGCGCTGTCCGCACAAGAGAGATTTTTTAAAGGAAACGGACTGAATTCGTCTGTCCGTGTCCGTCCAAGAGAGTGTCCGTTCAAAAGAATGTGATTTACTTGTAAATTCCGTAAGACAAATTCGGGGCTATCACAATGTGTCCGTATAAAGGAGATGTCCGCTTAAGGGAGGTGTCCGTTAGGGGAGATTTCACTGTATCTCTTATGTAATATGAACTTATATTGCGTTCTACACATCCGATTTTTAATAATATTTTTATATTATTAAAAATGTTTTTGTTTTATACACAAAAAATCGAGGGTATATTATTACTAGAGACCGGACACATCGGGTTGAAATGACGTCGTCATTACGATGGACAATATAAATAGTCTACAACATCTGTAAGTATTAGAAGCCAAATCAGTACCTATGGATAAGTGCCGATGAAACTGTCGATGTATTAGGACGCTGTATGGTGGTAAATGTTGTAACTGGTGTACTACATCCAACTATTCCATATAACGCATACGTAATAGCAACAAAAGTTATAAATACGGTTGATGAGGAAACAGTAGCTAAAACCATTTACGAGAATATACACCAAATGCTTCATTCGGACGACAGGTACAAAGAAAAAATACTTTTATTTGTCTGTGACATTGCTGCATATATATTAAAAACAGGCAGACTATTCAAGAAAACATATCATAATATGCCACATATTACTTGTGTAGCACATTTTCTCCACAGAATCTGTGAATATATCAGAGACATCTTTCCAGAAGTTGATAGACTTGTATCCGCTTTTAAAAAAGTTTTAGAAAAGCACCATTGAGAGTAGCTCTTTACAGGGAAAAACTGCAATCTTTGTCACTGCCTTCTTCCCCAGTAATAACTAGATGGGGACATGGTTGGAAGCTACTAGTTTTTATGAAGAGAATTTCGATAGTTTACAAAATTACATTGCATGTTTAAATGACGATGCTCGGAGTGTTTCTGAGTGCAAGGAATTAACACGAATTCCACATTTAAAAAATCAGTTGTACTTTTTTCAGGAAGAGTTTGGAAATTTGACAAAACTAATTGCTTATTTTGAAAATCAAAATCTCAAATGAAAAGATGGATTAACCACATTAGATGTGGCTATTAATAATTTGAAAAATATTCCAAGTGACTTCGGATGTGGCCTTCGGCAAAAGTTTGACGCAGTTTTTAATAGAAATCTAGATTTAATAACATTGCGGCAATTGTGTATGGGGACAATTCCTCAAAATCTAACTGCTAAATACGCTGAAATAAAAGAATATTTCCAGTATGCACCTATAACGGACGTTTTCAATTTACAAAGATGTATTTCATTCAAAGAGAACAAATTTTACAGAAGAGAAGAACCTTGAGAAAGTATTGCTAGTTAATATTAATACTCCTTTACTCAACTTGAACTACAAAATGAACAAATAAAACTGTATTTCGTATTTTGTAGCCGTATACATACCCGTTTTATTATTATAAGTATAATTATATAAATAAAATTAAAAGCTTTAAAAATACAAATGTTCAATAGTACGCTCGTGGGCGATGAGTCATCAACCGCTCGTGTGCGGTCTCTAATTATTACTTTGGTTTATCTGTTTTACAAAAGACACCAGAGAAAATAGGATTTTGATTTTCAGTACTAGGTCAATTTACACTGTTTCACGAGCCTTTTAATTTAAAGTTTGTCACGAGTTAGCAATGTTTTCCATTAAAAAAGATATGTCCAATAGAAAGATTCATCACTCATCACTGAAGATGCCATTGTTTCAATTGCGTAGCAAGCCGCTAGCGTTAGCGGCGTGCTACTAATTTTTTGTAGTCGAATGTTTGTCATTTTACTGATATTTATATGTTTATTCCATACTGAAATCATTTTACGTCCAATTTACGGTATATTTTCCTCGTACCATTAAAACTAGCACTAACCCTATGCTAACATTTTTCCAAGTGTCATATTTCACAATTGATTAAAACCATTTTAAGTTTACTGTTCTCCAGGCCACCGCCAAACTTTCTGTGGGCTTATTTCGATATTTTCTTGGAAACCTCGGTTCTCTTTTTTTGTTCTTTAAATGAATAAATTGTTTACTACATTTAATAAAGCTTTCTTCTCCTCCCGTGTGCTTTTTTTGCAGTTTTTGTAGAAATGTTAATATTGAAGGCTTTTTTAAAATAAAACGAATGGAAAAAAGGCAGATTTTAAAGAAATTTACTTTATGCCCTGTAAACTTTTCGAAAGCTATAGGACTGTGGCGTGGCATAGCGGGAGCGGCCCGCCCAGGCCGGTACTTTTTGAGGCTAGCAAAATTTCACAATAAATAATAATAATAATAATAATATCTTGTAATCTGAACAAAAATTGAAACAATTTCTTTTCATATTTTTGTCGCATCTTCAATTCGAACCGATTTAATGAGCACGAAACTTTTTAATATTTAATCTGTGCCGGAACCTGGGAATCTCCCGAGCGACTGGCAACACCGTCTGTACTTATCAGTTGCCTTGCGGTAATTCCCTGTGCTTTATTTTGTGCTCGAATTGTTTACGACAAATATTCAGCGAGAATTAATTCTTTCATATAAAGGATGTTAAATATTGTCTAATAACACCTGTAATATATCAGTAGCTTTTGGTACTTAACCAATTATAATTATAAGCGGCACTTGGATTATTACAATTGATTGTAAATCCAAGCTGGAAGATACTCTTAATGTTATAATAATGCTCCGAATATTGCTCACAATTGCCATAAGAAATTCCAGCTGTGAGAGAAGCTTTTGAAAAGAAGTTGATCAATAATTATTTAATATCATCAATAAGTACTTTAAGACTAACCAATCTGGTTACCTTGTCTATTGAGCAAGATGTATGTGATGCTGCAGATATTGATAGTGCAATAAAAAACTTTGCTTTTAGAAAAGTAGACGAATAAAGTTTTAGTTAAAGACGGAAGTTTTATTTTTAACTCCATGAATTTTTCAATGAAAATATATATCGTAACAGTCATTCTAATTCTAATTAAAAGTTCATTTGTGTTTTATATTCTATTCGCTGTTATTCGTTATGTGATCTTAATTTAATGTAATAATTACTTAATCTTGTCGACGCATATCATAAATGTTGTGTAAATATTAATAAGTGTAAGAATTTTTGTAACAAATGTGTTTATTATATTATAAAACATACATAGATGACTTCTTTATTTATACCATGTACAACACAATAACTAACTGATTTTTGCCGAAAAGTTCTTTAGAATTCCTGTAAATTTTGGAGCCTTTTGGATTTAAATACCTAAATAAGGGAGCGGCGAATTTGGCCTAGGCCCCGAGCGGCTGAAACCCACGCTACGCCACTGAGGACAACCAATACTAATATATCTTTTTCCACCGACATTATCTTAAACATAATATTCCTTTAAAATATGCAATAAAAGTGTTGTTCTTCCTTTTCAATACCCGACGAAGTGCAGGATGATCCTATTATACACTCAAATAAGAATGCACTCGGTTATAATTAGAATTACGATTAACTTTATGTCGTATCAACAATGTTTTCCCCGACTGTGTAGGCATCCAACACATCGTAATGTGAAAGAAAAATGTACAGTTAAAAAAAGTATTTCTGCTTTACAATTATTTTTTAACGCAAGTAAATAATTCCTTCCGCGTGAATTTAATGTGTTATAAAAATTATAAAGAAATATTACATAAGCCAAATTTTGACTTTTTATCATTTAATCTACAAATAAAGAAATAAATCAGAATTGCTTTACGTATTTATTCTTCAACCCCTTCTACTGTGACTAGAGCAAGGAGCATGTCACATAAGAGTGCTACATTCCTTGTTAAAAATTGGACTATTACGCTAGCGCCTCTGATGTTCATATGGTAGTACTAAATTCGTAAACTACTGCGATGGCGATATTTTTAAATTACTATAGTGATTTTTTTTTTGTTCTAAATATATGTTTCGATCTTTTTTGATCTCATGGCCAAAATATTTTTACGACACAACCATCTTATCGTAAAGGGTATTAAACATTGTAAATGTGTGATGAGGCTCTGCGTTAGCAGAAAATAAAGAAGATTTACAAACCTCACGATCGGGTAAATTAAGCTTTTTTTAGGAGGAATCCACATACATAGGTGACAGCTTGATAATTAAAATCCTTCTCGTCATTATTAATTGAAATATTTAGAGAAGATTCTTCTAATTCATTCGTATCCAATGTAACTAATCTTAGCACTTTTAGGCTCAATAAAAACATAAATAATTGCAAATTAGTAAACATATACCCATTATCCTCACAATTGAATCCGATGAAATGAAAAGACACTAAATTATTTAGATGTTCAAAATTATCCTCGCAAACATATTTGTTTTGAATTCGAACAAACATCAATACCTGAAAAACTTTTAATAGAGTTCAACCATACCTGTTTTCTACCATCATCAGAAGGGAGAGTGAAGAAATGTTTATTTTGATAACTTGAAGCAGAAAAAATATTGGAATAATATCGATTTTTGCAACCTAGAATTTTACATTTGTGCGTACTTGGAAATGTCATTATAAAAGTATGTAATATTTTATGCAAAATATTAAAATTAATTAGTACGACAACAATTAATAACAACGAAACAACAACTAATAATAACTTACCCAAAAGCTTGTTCCTCTTCAAAGCTAATTTTGTAAACACTACGCCATTATGATTTTATGACTTTCATTTTTATTGTATCCTCGGTACCGTGCACTGTTGCTATGTCGCATACTCTTATAATTAACCATATTTATTCGATAATTTCTTAAGAATATGAGCAACAAAGACTTTTTGGTGAAAATAACGTTAAAAACCATCTCATTCTTAATATTTTCGATTCGCTCCTAAATTCCTTAATTTCTTTTTTTATAACCCTTGAATAGAGCCGCGCATTCTATACTATTTTTTCTCTGCTTTCATATTCTGCCCTAAAAATCCTCTCTGTAACTGCTTTTTAATCTCTAATTTGATTAGCACACTCTCTTTATATTATGCCCGCTACTCCAGTTTGTGTCCTCTCCTCATTCCACTAATATTAATTATATCTTCTCCTTGTAATCTTGTGCATGTGTTTTACTTCTTTCTAGTTTCTGGTTCCACTAACATATACCGGTCTATCTTCTCATTCCTCAAACAACTCTTCCTCTAATTTCTATATGGCAAAATTCCAACTTTTGCTACATGAACTTCCGTAATACAACACTATTATTCATAGTTATTACCAAGATAATAAAATTACTCAACAGACATATTTAGTGATGTTTACTTTTAATAGGCATTGCAATCTCTAGACGTTTAGGTATAATGGTCACTAATTTTTGAACTTGAAAACGAATTAATGATTACTAGTGATACTGGTCTTTATATCTTTATTTAATAATTTTTGACCATAAACTGTTAATTAAATTTAAGGACTTTGGGCGTGTACCATTAAATAATATGAAATGTATAAAAACCATTGCCTTACTTCGTAAGAGGTATGCTTTGGGTTATTGTCTTGTTGGAATCGATAATTATTTCCTACATTCAACTATTTTGTACCACTTTATAAGAATTTCATTTTTAATATTTTCAGATACGTAGGTACTTAAGTTTATACATATAATATAAAAAAATAGATTTACAGTTCCACGCGCATATACCATGCCAATTATTCTATCGGAATTATATTTAAAAATTAGACATTTTTCAGTTTAAACAGTCTTTGCTTTACGTCACATTAAGTGTCTCCTGTCTGATTAAAATATATTTTCTCTTCACAGGACAGAATTCGAGCTCAAATATGAGATTTTCAGAAATATATTTTTTAAGCAAATTTAAATTTTTTAGGATTTATTAATCAAGGTATTTTTTTGAACTACCTTAATAGATCGCATCATTTGAAAATACTGACAAGTATCTATACTTAGATTTTTTTACTAATCTTGTTACTGTGGGTTAAACACTTGTAGATATGCATTTTTGGGTTTCGTGTACTATAACTTCCTCGCCGCACATTTCGCTTTTTTCATATTGTTATATAATATATTGTAAAATACTTTTATTTCTATTTAACAAACTACCAGTTTTTACCTTATAAACGCCATTTTGTGACCATTTATCTCTGTCGTGTCATTTTTTCTGGGTCCCTTTATAATTGGAAGTCTACACTTAACAAAGCAAAAGTGTTCAACGCTCTAATCTGCGAGACTTTCCCATTTTAATTGGCGCTAATCTTATGCGTAATATAATACCTCCGCTGTGTATAATTTTGTACTAGTAAATATCATTATTTATACATATTTATATATTGTACATATCTGTGTATGACAGGACATGCAGCTGAGACTTGGTTTATATATTATTATATATTATTATTATATATTATTATACATAGTGTACAAGTGTGTATGTGTTTGTTACAGAAAAATTTGTGTTTTTAATTCAGGTTCGAATATTTTGATAACATTTGATGTTTTGTAGAGTGAACATCATTAATAGATTAAAAAGAAGTCAAGCAGTTTCATTTGTGCACATCACTAGTGTTGTGAAAAAACTATTTTTTGTGTAGGTTGACTATTAGAGAGAAATCACTAACAAAAACTTTACAATTGGCTTGCAGAATTCAAGCGTGGATATAGAACTTTTAATGATGAATTTTGTAAAAATCGTCCATCAATAAACTTTGTTGTTGCAACAAACACCGTCAAGAAATTATACAGATAACGCGGCATGTGAAATACCGTGGAATTCAAGTATCCATTGACATTAGCATTAAACAAATGGATGAGATCTTATATTAACTGTGAAAAATCTTTGTGTTCGTTGAATTCTGCACAGTTTGTTTGAAGCCCAAATAAGCCTCGTGACCAATGGAGTGAAGAAATGCTTAAAAAGCTCAATTACGGTGCTAAAATTCCGTTTATAAGGTGCTCGAAATCAAACGTAAATCAGTTGCTTGAATGTCCCAACATGAGGCTAAACCTATAAAAGTTGTTCATTCTTCCAGTGCTTCAAAAAAATATATACGACTACTACCGCTTTATAGGATCGAACAACTGTTACTACTGATTGATGTTTGCCACAAGTCCTTGATGAAGTACGGAAAATAAAGTGAAAGCGGATTATCCTCCATCATGTTATCCCGTTCTGTTTTTGGATATTATCATGATATTGTAGTTGAAGTTGGTGTTGGTTTTCGTAGTTTATCCTATCAATTGAATTGAGATCGAAACATTGAAGTGGATGTTTTATTAACGCGAAGAAACATTTTTCTTTCGTTACAAGAAATCATTTTGACTCAATTTTCGCAATAATTCTAAGCTCAAACCATTACCATATCTCTCCCGTGCTTAATTGTGTTAATCGTACATTGGTCACATAACGTTTAACTGCAGATCTTGTTGATCACTTATTGATCAAAAATTTGTCTTGTGTGCGTCATTGTTCTCGGTCTGGCACTATTTTTGTTTGTAAAATAATTTTTTTTTGCATTATAATCCATTTTTGTCTGTAATTTTAATTCTTCCGCAAATTATTGGTTATTTATGCCTGTTCTATGATAAGCAAACTATTAACATACACTTTTTGCAAACAACTCTTTTCTCTTCCACTTTTTAGAAAAATTAGCACCAGTTTTTATCATCACTTAAATAATATCGTTACACTCCATTTCACTACATATGGATATTTTTGTTATATTTGATTAGGTATGTTCAGTAATATTCATTTCTCTTTAGGATTTTATTGTTATACAAATAAACTTTCTATTACATTTAGAATAACTAATAGAAATATGGAAAAGGGCATGGTGCAATTTATGATCGATAATGTACAGTTAAAATTATTACTATGGTTTAATGTAAGAGCGACAAAAGTGCTCATTAAAATGTAATTTTCAAATATTTATACATATACTGTAATAATTATTAAGTTTCGATATTGGCAGTAATACCAGTTCTTCAGAAAATATTCTCAACACATAAGTTATATAATTATTAAAGAGAGAGGAATTACTCGGACATTTTAACAGAGAAAGTATTTTGCGGGAACATTTGGTTAGTTTTAGTGATTAAAAATTTTGTTTTACGGTCACGTCGAAGTTTCCAGTTGTTTTCAAATTGTACATATATTTAGTTCTGTTTCTCAATCAGGTTTTGTTTAGATCAATAGTACAATTATATAAACAATATAAATATTTCACATTATCTGAAGTTAATTTTACTACAATGAAAACAATCTCGTAATAATTACATGCCAGTGAAAGAATTTCGAGTACTTTATATAATTTCAAAATTAATCACATGATCGAGACGTTTGTATAATACAATACCCTCAATTTTAATGTAATTTGCGACACTGTCATCTCGTTGCCCATCGTTAACTAACCGATGATTTCGTATTGATGTGGCGTATTTATTTCAATTAGCGACTCGTTAAATTATGCCGGTGTACCTATATCATATCAATAACGAAATCGTGTTTGATAAGTTAACATTCCCTTGTTATATTAATATGTTGCGACTTTTTACTTAAAGTAAACATTGGTGTCCATCTTATCTAATTACTGACGTCACATTACCGACGTTAGATGAAATCATAAAGACTATACAGTAGTATTCTTTAGGATGTAGCGGCGTGTGTGATGTGCATCTAAATAAGTGTACGTACATACATTTAAGATGAAAACTCCACAACCAAAGGAGAATTCAACATTCAATCGGAAAATACAAACTGGTACGTTACTTTTCATTCACATCCATTTGCGAAGAATATTTTTTTCTTTTCTGTCATCATTTCATTAATGTAGCCTGTACTTACTTGTAAATATGGCAAAATTATTGCTTAATGATACTTAGAAGTTATTACACATTTTACATTACCCCAATAATTTATATTTTGATAGTGATAATAAATTAAGTTTGTCATTGACGTTAGATATCATAGGAATAACTGTTTTCTTGAAAATCATAAAAATATATTCAGGAGTTTTTCTTTCATTATTTTCTTTAATATTAAATTTATCAATTTATTATTATTTATCAAATTATTAGATTTGTTGGAAAGTTCTTATATTTGTTAAATAAAACGAATATAAATTTAGAACATACAACTTCTTTAACGTGAATCTCCAAATAAAAGAAAATAATATTCGAGTCAGGGAAAATTAAAGTCATAGTAAAATTCGCGTATACTATTGTAACGAGCCATCGAAAAAATTCATAATTGGAGTAGACTGTGAAATTGGGTTGGTACTTTAACCACTTCCGCATAATGACAGATTTCTTGATGCTTGACAGTTTCATTTGGTTTCATTGTAAAAAAAGGTTATGGCATTGAAATGATACTACAACAAAAAAGAAAACAAATAATTTATTTAATATCGAAATCATAATCAAAATTTACATATAGCTACAGAAGTTGTTGAAAATGTTGTCCATTTACATCTAAACACAAACAATTTTCTTAATAAGAGTTTTGAAAAATTTGACACAAACTTATAGTTTCAATGTCAAATAATAAATGTCATTATGTGGAAGTGGTTAAAGTATCAAACCAATTTCACAGTCTATTCCAATTATGAATTTTTTCGATGGCTCGTTATGTACACATATCTATGTGAGTATGTATGTATTTATATGCAATAAACATACATAAAACATGAAAAAAACTAAATTCTTATTAAAAAAATTGGTATTTTTGTGTTAATTTGGAGTATTGTCTTTGCCTATATGATGTTCCACTAAATTTAAGGAACAATGTGTTGCATATAGAACATTTTCTCTGGAAGAAACAAAAAATTTTAGGGCTTCGTCTATGGGAATTTCAGTCGCATTTTCACCATTATCCTCTATCTATTCGTCTTAATCTGACTCTGAGTTTGAAACAGTAACAAAATTTACATATTTTTTTAACCTATGAAACATGGGTGCTAGTTAAACTTACCTTCTTTATTAGGATGAAGATGTTCTATGAAGCTTTTTAAAATGTCTTCATTGGTTGCGAAACTCATATTATGCACACATCAAGATTAACATAGCCTTTCAAATGCGACACTATTCATATTTACTGAATTTCTGTATGAGGCCCACAAGTTTTTTAATTCAGTTACTGGAAGGCTATTGTCATCCCAGTCGAGTAAAGACACACTTGTAGAAGTTGCCTCTTCCAGATGGACCAAAACGATTTGTTTATAATTCTATAATCTATTTTTGCAAGATGGAGATTAGGTTAGGAGGAAAGTATTCCAGTCTAATATTTTTTGGTTTTGCTTTATTTTTGACTTATCAATAATAAGTAATTTCAGCTATCAAAACAGTAATACACTCATTGCAGTTTTTGCAACCAAAGCGTTTTTGTCCTTAAATGTGAATGTTTTGTTGCACAAACAGTAAAAAAAAGTAGACTGATTAAATTGGATAACACTTTTTTGCCATTCCTCACTACATTGCAAATCTGTAGAAACACTTTCACCACAGTACTTTTCTCAACAGTAACATTTGAGCAATGCTATGCTTCTGTTTAAACTTATCTACCCATTCTATGCTAGCTCAAAAATCGTGAAGTCTCAAAGTAGCAGTAATTTCTTAGCCTTTTCTCTAATTAAGAATTCCCGAAAGAGAAAGATTTTTATTACATGCAGTAGTAATCCAATTAACCGTTGCTTCATCAATATTGTTGAAACAAGTTGTAAATCTTTTTCGTTTACTGTTAAAAAAGTATCACCTAGTTCTCCTGAAAGTGTGTCCCTTTTTTTCAATATTATCCATAATATTTTAGGGCTGATCCCAAATTCTTTCGCAATATCTTTCTTTTTCTTTTCATCCTTTTCCACCTCCACAAATAATTCTAGTCTCTCATTTAGGGTTAAACGTTTTAAATTGAGCTTTGACAGTTTTACTTTTATAATTTAATTGCATTACACGTGCCAAGAAACTGTAATTCCAGAAGCATGCGACATAGAGTAGGTAGGAATTCTCCGAAATGTTCGGCTTAGGATGGCTAGTCGTAAAATAGTAGTTCGAGTAAGAAAAAATACGAAAAACAGAATTCAACTTAAAGAGTAAAAATCTATCTATAAATTGCTTAACCCCTATATTATTCGCAAAAAGATTCAATGTATGGAATATTTGGAGTTTGCCACTCTATTTATTAAAAACATTAGTCACCATTGTTTGTTTGTTTGTTATTTTGGTCGACAATTTTTCAACTTTCAGGCAAAATATAAATACCCTTTCTACAAATTTTACTGGATTGAGATTGAAATAACAAGTGTTCATTTGAAAAGTCAATAGTAAATAGAAAGTAGAAAGTCAATGTAGTAGCATGTGATTTACTGAGAACATTTTGAAGTATGTCGTAAATTAAAATTTACTACTTAAACTACGAAGTCGTATATTTTGACAGTTTCATACATACAAATAAATAACGAATAATAGGTATTTGTTGAAAACTATAACAAATGTTGAAAATGTTGTCCTTCAAGATCAATACACTTTCTATGCATTTCTGTTCGATTCTCTGTAGCATATCATTCAAATTCAATATAGGTGTTCGAAATATGTTATTTTTTAGATAAGGCCACAAAAAGAAGTCGCAAGGTGTTAAATCGCATGAACGTGCAGGCCAGGCAATTTCAGTATTTCGACTAATTATACGCTCATTAAAAAATTCTCTTAAATAATCCAAAGATTCTGCAGTACAGTGACAAGGTGCTCTGTCTTGTTGGAAATATGCATTTTGAAGTTCATCATCATGCAACTGATTGACAAATGGTTGTAAAATTTCCGTACGGTGCCTTTGAGCAGTTAACGTTCCCTGAAAAAATATTGGTCCAATGATTCGCCTTTGGCTTATCGCTGCCCAAACACCAATTTTCTCTGGATGTAGCGATTCTTCATTAATTACATGTGGATTTTCACTACTCCAAATTCTTGTATTTTGTGAATTTAGGTATCCCGTTTTATAAAACCATGCTTCATCAGTAAAGATGACTCTTTGCGAAAGTTCTCCATTATTGTTCATATTTACAAACCAATTACAAAACTGTAGTCTACGTGGGTAATCAATTTCTAACAATTCTTGTACTGCTGTGACACGGTATGGATAAAGTTGCATATCTTTTTTTAATAACTTGTGAATTGTACCAACAGAAAGGTTTATTTGTTGACTCAAATGTCGAACAGATGTTTGTGGTTCATTTTCCATTATTTCTTCAACACGATTGACAACTTGAGGTGTACGTTTCTTAACTGGTCCGCTGCCTGATTTTCTTAAGAGACTACCAGTTTCAGAAAAAAGTTTTAAAGTTCTATCCAAAGTATTCTTAAATTGTATATAATCTATTACAAAATGTGGAAACTCAACTTGAAATTCTACCATGCAATCTTGAACTGAATAAACCCATAAACCATCAATTTTATTACGCCTTCGAAAATAAGCCTGGACTAAAAAAATTTTATGTTCTAAAGTGAAAGCCATTTTAAAACTGAGAAGCAATTTATTTAAACCAGAATCGGTGCACGATTATTTTATGCACTAACTAATATTTCTGATTGACATTATCAAATGTCATTTGGATTTACGTTTACATAACAACAAACACATACTAATATATTTGCGTCTTTTTCAATCAAAATTTCAAAATAACCTAAATTGACTTTTCAAATGAACACTTGTTATTTACGTAATGCTACTTCAAAGACATCATAGGTAGGAGGTTTTTCGCTTAAGGATTTATAATTATTGAAAAATACTTCTCTGTAATAAAAAAAAAACTTTATATTTGTTTCTTCTTAAAAGTCATATCTTATTTAACTGTTTTAGTTATTTGTACGGATCTTGTGAACATCTAATCCGATACATTCTGCAGACAATTCCTGAAAATAACGATAAAACTATTTTTAAAACAACATTTTGTATGGCATAAGAGAAAATAAAATAAATAAAAATTATTTAGTTGCATTTTAAGTGCTATGTAGTAAAGTATAACAGATCAGTATGAGATCTATACTATTTTATACAAAGTGAGTGCTGAAATAGGGACAAACAAAAGATGTAATGTTTCTACAGGAAAAATTATAATAAACATGTATTTGAAGGACAAAATCTGTCAAATCGCAGTTGCCCGCACTTCATACATTTCAAGAAATATGGTTAGAATGTAATTAAGTATTTGTAATTTAAAGAAAACGCAATAGAAGAAATTCCAAGAGTACCGGATCGTTATCTCTTTAATATTGGATTCTCAGAAATATCTGTAAGAATAATTAGGAGGTAGCAGCAGAACGCAATAGACTTGCATGGACGATCAGCTAAGAAAAAGCCCTTATTATCAAAACAAATTGAATGAAGTGGTTGGAGTTTGCAAAGGTTCATGCCAATTGTAGATCAACGAAAAAATGTTCTGTGGTCCGGACAAAAATTAATTTCCAGATGGAAAGTATTTAATCCAAAATACGCCTTAACTACATTGAAATGCGAAGGTGGAAATATAATGGTATGGACCTGCTTTTCGGGGCAAGGGACGAGTCTGATAAACCGCATAAATAGCATTTATAGACGAAGCTCAGTATACCGTGTGTCCCAATTTCGATGCTCACCATTGGTATCTCGGTTATTAGAAGATATACGATAGAACAACGGTTAAATGGGGAATGTTTTGCAGAATTCAATACTCGCGGCAAATCTCATTTCAAATTTGACCTAACTTTTTAAATTTTTAAAATATTTTGAAAAATCAAAAATTTGCCGATTTCGTTATTCCTCAATAACTCGATAACGCTTAGTCTGACCTCTTTTAAAGTTTTACATTGTTCAGACACTTTTTTAAAACAAATTATTTGATACAAACAGAAACCCCCGATTTGTTTTTAAGTTATTACCACTATCTTTTGTTTTTCATATGGCGGCCATATTGGATTTTGGGTTTGTTAGGTAGTCCTCAAAATGTGCTTTTCAACGATGTATAACATGCCTGAAAATTTTTATTTATAAGGAAAATATTAATAAAAACGTAAATTAATCTTTAATATGAAATTAGTAGGCTGAAAAATTAAACACCAATGTCAAATGAAAGTGAAAAGATATTCCAAGTATAGCAAACGCCAATTAAGTTGGCGCGAGGAGGGGTAAGTTCGCGCAGGATTAAAAGTAGTGGGGAGATTTGTATTTGGTTTTACATCAAATGTCAGATAATTCTAACCTCTGAGCGTGTATTAATTTCATAGTTAGCTCGTTTTTGTTCGAAGCTTCCAAAGTTTTTTAATTTGCTAACTAGTCTTCCAAAAATGGTCCTGTGTGGCTGTTGTCTTTCTGGAAAACGCTCTGCATAACTCGTGCACGCATTTTTAGTGTTTCTATTTGCTTTGAAATACACGTCCAACATATCAACTTTTTCTTCGTTTGAATATGTATGTGCCATTATCAATACTTATAAATCTTAATACTTGACAATAATTACTTATCACTAACTACAAGTAGTTTTAATTAACTTATCTGCAGCACTAATTGTACTTTGACAGGTTATCGTTTTGTTTCATTGTCAGAATACATTTGTCATTGACGTTTGACGGAACATAATGTCTTTGCTAGTGATACACGCTCAGAGGTTAGAATTATCTGACATTTGATGTAAAACCAAATACAAATCTCCCCACTACTTTTAATCCTGCGCGAACTTACCCCTCCTCGCGCCAACTTAATTGGCGTTTGCTATACTTGGAATATCTTTTCACTTTTATTTGACATTGGTGTTTAATTTTTCAGCCTACTAATTTCATATTAAAGATTAATTTACGTTTTTATTAATATTTTCCTTATAAATAAAAATTTTTCAGGCATGTTATACATCGTTGAAAAGCACATTTTGAGGACTACCTAACAAACCCAAAATCCAATATGGCCGCCATATGAAAAACAAAAGATAGTGGTAATAACTTAAAAACAAATGACAATCGGGGGTTTCTGTTTGTATCAAATAATTTGTTTTAAAAAAGTGTCTGAACAATGTAAAACTTTAAAAGAGGTCAGACTAAGCGTTATCGAGTTATTGAGGAATAACGAAATCGGCAAATTTTTGATTTTTCAAAATATTTTAAAAATTTAAAAAGTTTGATCAAATTTGAAATGAGATTTGCCGCGAGTATTGAATTCTGCAAAACATTCCCCATTTAACCGTTGTTCTATATCTTCTAATAACCGAGATACCAATGATGAGCATCGAAATTGGGACACACGGTATATACATCCTCAAAACTGTTTGTCGAAGAGCCATTTATCTTTGATTGCAGTATCCAGATTTATCATTTGTTGACAATACTTAACAGTAATAGTGTCTTTTGCTTGAAAAAGTTTACAATGTTTGTTTATCCCATCCCACAAAATCCACATCATTCTCTGCTTTCGGTACAAATCCGTTTTACAATTGTTGGAGTTGTTAATGCTTATTTTCTAGGAAACAAAGAAACGACAGAATTTTCAAGTGACATAATACTTATTAATTTTGCTGTTGTTGGTATTATAAGTCAATTCTTTTAATAAATATATTCCTATTATTGGTGCTAAATATACATACATTACATAGTGTTTACATAATTCAAAAACAGCTTATACAGATATTAGATAAAACAGGGATCATAATATCTATTACAGATACATGTATTTACATTTATAATCTATAAATATATATACATATGTATGTATACGTATACTAAGTTATAATAACCGTGATATATGAATCTCTAAAATAGTTAATTAAAAATTCTTCTACAGAATATATCAGGGGTTCAAAATATCGCAATATTAATACTTCAGTACATTCCCGATTATCCGAATCGCGATTTTCCGAAATCCGGTTTAACCGAAACAAACTATTTAAAAACAAAAATCCCGATTAACCGAAAAAATTCGCATTATACGAAACGCGTCCGGGGGCGTTACAAGTACATATGTATTAACGTCTGTTATTGTCGCAAAAGAGTAGTTTTATTCTCAAATATTTTACAAAATGCAGTGTCAGAGCAATGAACGTAAACGCGTTGTTATCAGCTTGCAGGAAAAACTTAAAGCGGTTCGACGATTAGATAATGGCGAATTGCTTAAAAATATAGCAAAGGATTTAGGCGTAGGCGTAAGTACGGTTGCAGAATGGAGAAAAAATCGCGAAAAACTTGAAAAATGGTGTAGTGTTTTGTCATCGCCGACCCCGGCACGAAAAAGTATGAAAAGAGGTGAATACGAAAAAGTGGATGATTCTTTATTTTTATGGTTTACACAGAATCGAGAATGTGGGGAAAAGTTGTCTGCCGATGTATCTGCCGCGAAAATATTTGCAGAGAATTTTATGGAGCTTATGAAAGAAAATGATTTACAACCAGACCAGATCTACAATTGTGACGAAACCGGCTTGAATTACAAAATGTTGCCCTCAAGTACCTTAGCTTCAAAAACGGAAGCTGGAGCACCTGGTTATAAACGTAGCAAAGAACGTATCACTGTTCTTGCATGCGCTAATGCTTTTGGGAGACACAAAATTCCATTATTATGTATCGGTAAGTCAGCAAAACCACGAGCCTTCAAGAATATTCGTCCCAATGCTTTTCCTGTTTTGTATAAAAATAAAAAAAAAAGGCTGGATGAATGCAAATCTATTCAAAAATTGGTTTTTTGAAGATTTCGTACCAAATGTAGAGTCTTTTTTTAAAAGAGCACGGATACCCCAGAAAATGTGTTTTGTTACTAGACAATGCTCCCACTCACCCAAGTGCGGAGCAACTTGAAAGTGGGGAAATAAAAGCAATGTTTTGCCTCCTGCTGTAACTTCTCTCATTCAGCCCATGGATCAGGGTGTGCTGAAAAATTTAAAACGTAATTACAGGCGTTTGCTATTGGAGCATATTTTGGAAGAAGTAGATGAGGGTGCCAATCTCACTGAATGTCTAAAGAAGTTAAACTTGAAAAATGTATATTGGATAGCTTCAGCTTGGAATCAAGTAAAAGGTAGAACCCTGGAAAAATCTTGGTCAAAATTGATTCAACACGAGGAGGGACGTATCACAGAAGCAGAGTCCGACCATGAAGAAAGTTTACAGCAAATTTTCACGAAAATACCAGGATGTGAAAATGTTACGGAAACAGAAGTTAATGAATGGTTAAACAGTGATAATGTAGAAGATGAAATGACTGACCAAGAATTAATTGAAAGTGTTTGCAAAAATGCTAATGAAATAACCAGTGATGACGATGACGAAGTAGAATGCACTGACAATATTCCTGTAAATATGTCACATTCAGAAGGACTAGAAGCCTTGGAGAAAGCGTTAACTTATGTAGAACAACAAGAAAATGCAACTGCCGCGGATGTTCTTTTTATAAAACGTTGGAGAGACAATGCGGCCAAAAACAGAAGTATGTAGTGCTAAACGACTGCAGTTAAAAATTACCTCATTTTTAAACAGTAAAGTGTAGAATGGGATATAATCTTATATTTTACGTTGCATTTAACATGTCTTTTATGAATGTACATATGTATGTACATACATATTTAGGCATTTATGTACGCACTATGTTAAAAAAAATTAAGTAATAAAAATTAAACAAATTATTTGTTGATGTTTATTTTTAAATTAATACATAAATTCAAGTAAAATATTTCATAAATGTTTTTAAGTCGATCTAATGATATACGCATCCTAAACTCCTATTTTCCAAAAAAAAATTCGGATTAACCGAAATTTTGATTATCCGAAATCACTTTGGTCCACACTATTTCGGATAATCGAGACTGTACTGTACTTCCTTTCTTTTAATATTACAAAGTCTGTTGCATTAATACGACTGTTTTTTTTTTAAATTAAATTGCACCATTAAATGTATCGCTTGGAAGCAAGTGATGGAATGAAAACTTTTATATTTATATAAATATTATGTACTTGTTGCTCTACCAAATATTATATGAAAAAGTTATATACGTATGATGTATGTTAACAAAATTGAAAATAAAGATGTTATTACATGTTAAGTAATCCTAAATAATGAGGTCATAAACGGAGGTAATTGGTAATTAGATGATAACGGTCAACACATTTTTCCAGATTTTCTGCTTTTCTTTCCTTTTGTATTAAATTCTCACAAGTTACATATTTGAAAATACATAAATGTTTTAAAATTAAATACAGGCGAGTCTTAAGACAAGATTGCTGCGTATACCTTTACATTTAACGTTACAAACATAAAAAAATTTAACCAAATTAGGGTGATAATAAACTCAAGGCTTATTAAATCACGACTTATAAACTTTAAGTTTACTACTCAAAAGATCGAAACTTTCGAATTTAAAAATTCCAAATAACATAATAGTTGTATTCATAAACTTCTTAAACTACTACTGATTGTTAATCAAGTGATTAGAGTAAATACTTTGCAAGGATGCCAAGTCTTGTAGTAGTTTGTATTTAGTAAAAACTACTACAGGTTGTTAGAGGCTTGGCATGCTTGCAAAGCATTTACTGTAATCAGTGTAATCACTTTATGAACATTCAACAGTAATTTAGTCAGTCAATAATTACATCTGTCTATGTTATGTCTGGAATTTTTAAATTCGAAAGTTTTTCTCTCTTATTATTGAAGCAGTAGGATTTAATATATAAAATTGCACATGAATTTACTACGTCACAGTAAATTGTATAGCATATTTTCATTATAATTTAAAACTATGATTAGTATATGTTTATATAGTTTCTATTAGTTTAGCCGGCCACTACCTCAGTGGTAAGTCACTGGCTTATCATGACGGGGTCTTGGGTCCTAAACCGCTGTCCCGCGAAGGTTTTGATGGGTTTTCTTCTCCTTTAAGGAGAATAATAAAATTTTAAGGCACGACACGGGCGCGAGCGTAATAACAAATAGCTTGCCGATGCCCCCTGTGCACCCCCGGTGTTAGTCCGGGCATGCACAGCCATGGATTATTACAATTATTGAATATAAATATGTAATTTAACAATCAGAGTACGGAAAATGTTTTGCTATCGACGAAATTGTTTATAATTAATTTGTTTATCAACGGTGCAAAAAAGAAAAACTACAACGGCATATGAAAAATAATACATTAAACAGAATAATTGAAACATACATGAGTGAGAACATATCCCCCCCAGAGACGCAGATACGTATTTCATCTTTCAACAGATTCAACAGTTCGCCCCTGCTGGAGAAGGAATATCTTCAGACAAATTCACGAAAAAAAGAACGACTTCGCTATCTCACAGAAATTATTAAGACCGAGCGTAGAAGTACATACAGCGCTGCAAATTGTCAGACGGCCGAAGTGCTCGCTTTGTCTACATTACCATTGCAGAACTAACGAAGTGTTTCAAGAGGTGGCACTGCCTTATCTCTAGAAACTGTATTTTGTTTGTGTCTTCACTCATAATTACGGAATAACCGCATGTGTAATGTAACAAAGTAATTGAAACATACATGAGTGGGTAAAACCCCACCAGTTTTGTATAATACAAAAGTATTTTTAATAATATAAAATATTCAAAATCTGGTGTCAAGCACACAAATACAAGTTCAATATTAATATTTTTTGTGAACATGTCCGTTTTAAAATATCCAATTTAAAAAAAAAACATTTTTTAAAATATGTTAATCGCCGAATATTTGTATTTCTTTGCCATTCTTTCCTTTTGTTATTTTTCACTTAAAAGATTTTTCGCTCTTATAAATTTTGCTGTATCAACCTTTGTTTGTGTTTCTTCTTTTCTTTTGTTTGTGTTTCTGTTTTGTTTAGTTTTTTTTTATGGTACTTCTAGAAGCTTGTAAATATATTCGTTTTAAACTTATGTTTTTGTTTTGTATTTGGTTGGCGACTATTTTTTATTCTACCTTAGAAGAAGTTGGACTTTATCTCGCGCTACGGAACAGATCTCGTATTATACATTTTATCGTTTTAGCTATTTTTAATTCACTCGATCCTTGGTTATTCATTAAAATAAACTACTTGCGTTGTGTGTCATTTAAGCCTGATGTTTTTGTTTTATATGTTAATAAAAATTTAATACACAAACACTTAACTTTCACTTCTTTGGCATGTACGTACGGAAAATTCAATAATTTTATGTATATGTACATGCCAACTAAAAACTTCTAGGAATTGTTACTTAAAGGACGACACGGAGTCTTTGGAAGTGCAACATCATAAAATTTTTGGAATTATAGTTTACAAAATACAATCCTATATATAGTACCTTTTTCAAAACTATAATATTTAGTACAATGTGAACTTAAATCTACTTACATACATTACATTTGTGCTGTTAATATATTGTAATACCGTGATATCATAAAGTTTCTAGGACGAAGATGGCTTTGTAATGTAAATTGTATGTCTGAACTTAAGTTAGGAACTATAACTCTGTTTTGTAAATTATTTTGACAGTGACATTATCTGTCATCCATTAATGTGTTAGAATTGCTGAAAGCAAGTTTGAACGTCGAGTTTGAAACATAGCACATTCGAGTAAATTCAAATATGGTTTACAATATAGTGCAAAAAGCGTACATGATTGAAGCCTATTTTCGGAGTGGAGTGCGAATTGATGGAATTTTGGTGTACAGTCAACGTGCATGTTTGGATGATTTTAGAAAGCACTTTCCAGAGTTAGCTGTAATTCCCAAAGATTTTTATAATTGCCTTTCCAATTGTGTTGGTGTGTTTCGTGAGACTGGTTCTGGGTCATAAATCACGTACTGGTAGACCAACTGTTCGTTCGGAACAAGTTATAAATGATGTTCGTCAACGTATGGTAAATGAACCCACAAAACCTTTGAAACGCCTTTCTCAAGAGATTGGACTTTCTTATGGAACATGTCAGAAAATTGTAAAGAAAAACTTACACATGCATCCGTATAAGATGCAATCACATCAGGCTATTTTGCCGGTAGACTACCCTAGACGTCGTGCGTACTGCCAGTGGTTTGCAAATAACTTAATAGAAGATGATAACCTGCTAAATTTGTCATTTTTCTCTGATGAAGCATGGTTTCATCTTTCGGGGTATGTCAATTCCCAAAATACTCGAATGTGGAGTAGTGAAAATCCTCATATTTTTATTGAATCGTTTCTCCATAATGCGAAACTTGGTGTTTGGCTAGCAGTTTCTCGCCGCAGAGTTGTTGGCCCTATTTTTTTTAATTTCACAATTAATGCTGAGAGGTATAGAAACATTCTGAATGAATTTATTGAACAGTTGCATGATGATGAATTGCAATATGGATACTTTCAACAAGATGTGCAACGGCACACACAACACGAGAAAATATTGCTTTTCTTCGTGAGTTTTTTGACGATCGGATCATAAGTTTACATACGGAAGTTGAGTTTCCACCACGATCACCTTGTTTGACAATTATGGACTTTTTCGTGTTTCCTCACCTAAAGAATAGAATATTTAAAACTCCTGTTGCTAATTTGCAAGATATGCAACAAAGAATTATTGACGAATGTGCATTAATAACGCCCGCAATGCTGCAAAATGCCTTTAACAGCATGAAAAGGCGTGTCACATTGGGAATTGAAAATAACGGACAACAATTTCAACATTTGGTTTAATTTTGCCTTTTTTTTATTAATAAAATTTTGAATACAAGCTGAGCTTGTTGTTTTATTGTATCTTTATTAAATCAAATGACATATTTATTGATGTCACGATGACACTATCAATATAATTTTCAAAAATTAAGGTTAAGTTACCAGTATGATAATATGGATAAAGTTCAGACATATATTTTCTATTTCAATGCCATCTTGGACCCAGAAACTTTATGATATCGCGGTATATTTCTGGCTTTGTTATTTTTCTCAGGTGTAATTGTAGAAGATTTTTCGAAATTGAAGGTGTGTTTGGTTTCTTTGATGTTCTATAGGGCTGTACTATTGCTTGAAAATTTGTGTCCATTTTGTTTTTTAATTTTGAGTGTAAGTTATTGAGATTATTGGAATTTTAATGAGCTACTTTTATGTTATATAGTGCTAAGATTTTGTATATTTTTTCTGATATGTTGTTTAGATAAGGTATTAGGACATTGTTTTTTTTGTGGTATTTTTTAGTTTATGATTTTGTTAATGAACGAGAGGGATAATTATTTTTTTGTAGAGAATCGTTTGTTTGTAATAGAATTTCAGGTCGGAGCCTGAGTTTGTTAGTTTAATTGCTCTATTAATTAATCCTGTTGCTACATTCAGTTTGTGTGACATTGATTGGCATATATCGAAATTAACGATCAGATGCAGTTGGTTTGTGATATAATTTTGTTAAGATCTTTTTTCAGTGCGTATTAAGGTTATATATATATATATATATATATATATATATATATATACATATATATATATATATAAAGATAATTATTTCGTGACCTTTGTATGTTATGGTAAATTCAATTTGTTGGCGATTTAAGGTCTGGTTTTACTTCAAAATGTATATGCAGTAGCCGCTCGATTATGTGAACTAATTAAAACCTTACCTGTTCACAGAATCGAAATGTTCACTCAATCGAATGTGCAGTTTAAAACGTTTATTTATATGTATATGTATTCAGTTACATCAAAAAGAATTAACAAATGAAAAATATACATGTTCTACATAGACACGTACATACATACGTAATGATTTAAAGAAGTCAGTTTTGTTTGTTAAAAAAACTGGTTAAATTTGTTTGAACCTTTTTTTCTTTTAAACATCTTTGAACTGCGATTTCTTTTATTCTTCGCAAAGTTAATAGATCTTCAGAATTTAGCATGTTTTGTTCTGCCCAAGAAATCACTATATTAAGTCCTTGTAAAGCTTCCTGAGTGGGGATGGTAGTTGGCATTGGCTCATCATCCATTGTTTCTTCCGCACTTTCAATTTCAATTACATCCTCTTCAAGATCTTCTATGACATCCGTATTCCAGTTTTCTATGTCTTTACGGCTGTATGTTATGTTTCCGTTCACTTTCTGTAGTAATGCTACAGTTTCTTGAAATGTCACTGCCTCGACGCTGTTCTTGTATTTTTCTTGTAGAATAGCTAATGGAAGATCTTCTTCTGAATCAGAGTCGCTATTGAAAGAATCTGATAAAATATTTTTCCAACACTTAGCAATTATTTCTTCTTTCACATTCATTCATGCTAATGCCAGATGTGTAACAGCATCTTTTAGACTCAAGTTTTTAATGACAGCTGAAATATCATTGCTATCAGAAGCAACTATTGTGGATAAAAGGCTTCTTCTATAAAACAATTTTGTTAACCTAATGACATTCTGGTCCATGGGCTGTATAAGAGCTGTTACATTGAGACAGTATACAGTAAGAATTTTTCCATCATCGGAAACCAAGTTTTCTGCTGGTGGATGACTTGGAGCGTTATCCAAAAGTAGAAGAGCTTTTTGTGGTAATCCCTTTTGTTTCAAAAATCTTCGAACCTGCGGGACAAATGAATGATAAAACCAATTTTCAAATACCCCGACGTCATCCACGCATTTTTCGTACTTGTGTATTGCACTGGAAGTTAAAAGTTCTTAAAGCATCTTGAATTTGCGGCACACCCAATCACTAACGGTTTGATTTTATGTTCATCGGTTGCATTGGTGCATGCTAGTAAAGTAACTTTACTTTTATTCGTTTTCCGACCAGGGACCGATCTTTCTTCAGACGTAACCAAAGTCCTTTCTGGGAGTAATTTCCAAAACAAGTCTGTCTCGTCGGCATTGTATAATTGGTCATGTGTTAATTGTAGCTCCTCTATTTTCTTTCGAAGATAATTCTTGAATTGACCTACATGCTCCGGAGCAGCTGATAACTTTTCTCCCGAAATTTTTAAATGTCTTATTCCAAATCTTCGTTTAAATCTTTGGCTCCATCCGTCACTAGCATTAAAATTAGGATTTTCAGCGATAGTTTCATTGATAGCTTTTGCTTTTGTTTTTAAAAGTTCAATCGAAACCGGTACATTTTTAAGTCTTTGTGTACAAAACCATGAATATAATTTTTTTTTAAGTTTTTCTTTTCCGTATTTCACTGCGCCTTGATGTGACTTTTAAAATGTCCCGTTTTTTATTTTTGATTGCACATACTGTGGATTTGGCAATCCCGTACTTTTTAGACAAATACGTTACATTGCTTCCACTGTCCAGACTTTTTAAATTTCACATTTTTCGAGCAAACTTAACACTTTTCGCTTCATTTTTATTGTAATCACAAAAATGTTCTAACAGAGTACACCTACAACATCAACAGAACTCAGAATTACAACTAAAATAAAATACATACATACATCTGTCCGCTGTTCTTGTAAGTTACGCCGGCGAGTCAGCAAAATAATTCATACGCCGGGAATTTACCCAGTTCACTGAATCGAATGTGTTATTGTTCACTCTATGGAGCTTTACTAATAAAATTTTAGTTGTTCATATAAACGAGCTGTTCACTGAATAGAGTGTTCACTCTTCCGAGCGGCTACTGTATTTAAAACAATCCTACATGTTTCGGCAAATGATATAAATGACAGTATATTAATGTCATACTTATACATTTGTAGTTGCCCTGGATAAAATGATTCAAAGATACATTCCAGTTTAATCATAATAAATCATACCTTAGTATTCTAAAATAGATGGACAACAAAAACAGGAAAAAGCAAGACATGAGTTATTATGTATGCGCCCCTGGAGCGACTTAAGATGTTAAGCTGTCGGCTTTCGTCTTAAACGATAAGGAAAACCATGAAAACCTACTCGGACAGCCAGTCAGGGATTAAAACACGGAACTGTCAGCATGATAAGCAAATGAATAGATATTTAAATAACATAGAGATATAATTATATAACAGCAACATACATTGTGATGGTAAATTGCAAATCTTTACATAATTAAGTTATTGTATATACTGCTTAAATTTTTTATATCACTTCTGTTGATTGAATTTTTTTCCTGTTTAATACTAATCATTTCTTTAATTTCCCTTTTCATTGTGTGTTGTTCTTTTGTTCTAATTATCTGTGTGTTTTCAAAATCGAAATGGTGATGATTGTAGTTTGTGTGTAGATAAAGCAGTTTTGTCTGTTTTAGAGTATTTGCGGGCTTGTATTATTTTGTATAAATATTGTTTAATTTGGCCTATGTAATAACTATCGCAATCGCGACATGATATTTTATAGATGTTTATTAGCATTACTAAGTTTATATCTTGTAGAAATAGGTTTTGTCTACGCCATTTATTTATAAAGTTATTATTTTCTTGAGTTTTCTCTGTTGGATTATTTCTTTCTTTTTTATAGGCGAATTTATCGTTTAATAGTTTTTCTATTTTTGCTGTTATTATAATATGAGGGTTGTCTTGGACAAATCTTTTTGTTTCTTTAATGAACTTATTCATATAATTTAATAAAGGAGTTTTTTAATTGACCGCTTACCCGAATTTTAATTAATTTTTGATAATATGTCACGGTCGATAATTTCTTTTCAATTATATATATATATATATATATATATATATATATATATATTTTTAATTTATATTTGTTTTTAAGAGGTTGACGACAAACTAACAACATATTGATGTGATGTTTTAAAGTTGACGAATTTTAACATGTTTAGTGCCGTTATTTGCTAAATTTTAACTGTGAATTACACTCCTGATGAAGTAACCAATGCGTTATGAAATATAGAGTGGAATAAAGGAGTTTTATTTTTACTTGACAGACCGCTCACCCGTTAATGAAATTTTTACTTATATACATATATATATATATATATATATATATATATATATATATATATATACAACAATTGATAAATTATTGGAGTTTTTCGGCTTTTATATGAAATATTTACAAATATCAAATTAGAATGTATGTAATTGCAGAGTAAGTGGGGATGTAAACATTGCTGTCTACAAATTACAAAGCAAATCATACGAAATTTTTTAATTGAAAAATATTGTCTATGTTGGGACTCGAACCCAAGTCTACGGTTTGCCGGACTGTCGCTTTTACCACTTAGCCACAATAGACCTTGGTTCAAGGTATTTAAAAATGCATTATAAAGTAACGTTAATGAATCAGATGACAGTTATTGAATGTAGATGTCAAGTTGAAAGCAGAAGTCAGTTTTGAGAGCTGATGTCAGTTTTGATAGCAGATGCCTATTTTGAAAGTAGATGTCAGTTCTTGAAAGCAGATGTCAGTATTTTGAAAGCAGATGTCAGATTTGAATGTTTGAAAATGCTAATTATTACTCCATAGCTATATGAGTGTTTAGATAATTTCTTAGCCGTTTATTAAATATAACAATTGATAAATTATTGGAGTTTTTCGGCTTTTATATGAAATATTTACAAATATCAAATTAGAATGTATGCAATTGCAGAGTAAGTGGGGATGTAAACATTGCTGTCTACAAATTACAAAGCAAATCATACGAAATTTTTTAATTGAAAAATATTGTCTATGTTGGTACACGAACCCAAGTCTACAGTTTGCCGGACTGTCGCTTTTACCACTTAGCCACAATAGACCTAGGTTCAAGCTATTTAGAAATGCATTATAAAGTAACAGTGTTAATGAATCAGATGTCAGTTATTGAATGTAGATGTCAAGTTGAAAGCAGAAGTCAGTTTTGAAAGCTGATGTCAATTTTGATAGCAGATGTCAGTTAGTGAAAGCAAATGTCAGTTATTGAAAGCAGATGTCTGTTTTGAAAGCAGGTGTCAGTTATGAAAGCAAACGTCAGATTTGAAAGCAGATGCCTATTTTGAAAGTAGATGTCAGTTCTTGAAAGCAGATATCAGTATTTTGAGAGCAGATGTCAGATTTGAATGTTTGAAAATGCTAATTATTACTCCATAGCTATATGAGTGTTTAAATAATTTCTTAGCCGTTTATTAAATATAACAATTGATAAATTATTGGAGTTTTTCGGCTTTTATATGAAATATTTACAAATATCAAATTAGAATGTATGTAATTGCAGAGTAAGTGGGGATGTAAACATTGCTGTCTACAAATTACAAAGCAAATCATACGAAATTTTTTAATTGAAAAATATTGTCTATGTTGGACCTCGAACCCAAGTCTACAGTTTGCCGGACTGTCGCTTTTACCACTTAGCCACAATAGACCTAGGTTCAAGGTCGTAATTCTTCAATGTCTTGTAGCGCATCTACTTTATAAATATTATTTTTAACATATCCCCATAAAAAAAAAATCTAGCGGACTTAAATCAGGTGATCTCGCAGGCCATTCAACAACTCCCCTATTTCCAATCCAACGGTTTGCAAACTCTTGATTTAAGAAATTTCTAACAACAGCTGCTTTGTGTGCTGGTGGGCCATCTTGTTGCCACCATAAATATTGTAATTGATTTAATGGGATATAGTCGTCAAGATAGTCAGATACGTATGTACGTAAAATGTTTAAATATCTTTCTCCATTTAAATGTTCTTCATACATAACTGGTCCTAAGAGACGATTTGCCAAAATACCCATCCAAACGTTTATTCCAAAACGATGTTGTGGTCTTCTAGCCCTGTTTTGTCGGGGATTTTGTACTGCCCAATAGTGCTCCATATTTCTGTTGAACATTCCAGAATTTGTAAATTTTGTTTCATCTGACCAGATGATTTTGCTTAAAAAATTTTCGTCATTTTCTATCCTTCCCATTAACCAATTACAATATTCTAGCCTTCTCAAATTATCTCCAGGCAGTAAAGAGTGACTAACATGGATCCTGTATGGTTTAAACCTACTTTTATGTAAAGTTCTCCAAACTCTGGACTGGCACAAATTTAATTCTGACGCTACTTCGCGTGTAGAAATTGATGGATTATTATTTATCTATAAAAATACAAGATTAACATGAAATTTGAAAACACGCTTTTAATTTACCATTTGTAAAATATCTTGTCGGTTTTCATTTAAATTCCTGTTGTCTTGACCATTACGCGGCTTAGTAAACGATCCATTCTCGACCAAATTTCTGTCGAGATCTAGAAAAATGGTACGATGAGGCTGTTGTCGTTCTGGATATAATTGTAGATATCTTGTACTCGCTACTGTTGAATTTCGGTTCGAAGAATAAAAAATACTTATCATATCTCGTTTCTATTCGTTAGTGTATGACATTTTTGTATTATTAATGAACAATAAATGAAATGTTTGACAGATTGAAATTCCATGGCTACCTTATTTAATCTTATAATTTATTCTTTCAAATAAAACCTAATGTCAAAAACTTTAGTCAGCATGTGGTACATGGTTGAAATCAGAAAAAAAAATTCTTTCTGAAGATGTCTAAATCCAATATGGCGCATATAAGAAATTAGATAGTTGATGATGGCCAGAAAGAAACGAAACGTCGTATAAAAATTTAGAGTACACCACTGGATATAGGTTTAGAAATGGCCACAAGAATGTGTTTTTATTTTTTCTCTACAAAGCCAAATGTCGGTGCTACAGGTAAAAGAAGAAAATGGGGTTTTCGCGTTTTTTCTTAAATAACGAAGGTCATTTGTCGCAGGTCTATTTTATTTACGGATTTATAACAAACACAAAATTTAACAACTTTGCCAAATTTAAACCTATACTCTATCTCCAATAATAAGCGAGATCCCCATGGTGAGGGCCGAAAATGAATCAGCCCGTATATATATATATATATATATATATATATATGTATGTTTTAACTGGATTCCGGGTTTTCTTCCGCATTTCCACTGTTTGGTCTTCGTAAAGACCGGTGCTCGTTTCTGGACGACGTTTCGGAAAAATCACATTTGCCATCTTCAGGTCTGCGATAACTGTCTGCTTCTGGTTACTCGTAAATCTATATATATATTAAATAATATTAAATATATATACATACATATAGATATACATATATATACTTCTAAATTAAATGTTAGATAAATACAATTGACAATAAGTATAATTAAAATGATTATTGAAATTTTCGCAGACTTCACAATAATTTTCAATCATTAAGCCCATAATAATTTTTTTATTTACAATTTTGTGCCATTAGCATGTAGATTTTTTAACTGGCGTTTGCTTGTGCACTGAAACATATAAAAGTATACAATTTATTGTCTTAAATTGCTTTAAAACAAACCAAAAATTTGTCCAATATTTAACATTAGAACTAAACGAGAAAATAGTTTTGTATATGAATTTAACTGAACTTTATTTGTCCAAATAATTAAGCTAGTAATAATTATTTAAATAATTTTGCATATATTTATTATATTTGCTTTTTCGTTTTTTTATTTTAAGGAAGAATACTATACCATTTTCAAAAAAAGACAAGTTAGTAATTGTCAAATAGATACATAGCGAGGTTTTATTACATATTTTACTAATGTTTGGCGAAACTATACACAAATAATTTGGTGTTTTTTAATGTTAACTTTATTTTCATTGATTTGCTCCGTTTTAACTTAATCACTGCTTTACAAAGTTTGCGTACCTGCCGAGGCAATTATCCAAAGTACACTTTATTAATTTCGTGCCAAGCTTCTTGCAAGAAAACCCTAAACTATTTACTGATTTACTCTCTTTTAATTTAATAACTGTTTTACAAAGTTTGGGTACCCGTCAAAGCAATTATTCAAAAAACCGTAAAACAAGGCTGCTTTGACCCAATGTTACCCAATACTTTTCAGTAAAATAAGGCTTATTGCTATAGTGTTTTGTCAACATAAAAATCTAAAATAAATCGCACAGCCTACGTAACACTTGCTAAAGACACTAGAATAGATAAATTATCAATTTTTATAAAATAATTCGAGCACAATAGCGTTTTGAAATTTGGGACACCCCACACGAGTAGGGTTACTTTGGCCCAGATGATATTTTGCCTTTTTATAGTATTATAAACGTTACTTGGCTAAACTATGACATAGATTAGGTATAATAATGATGCATTATACTTAGAAACATTTAGTTTTATTAAATTTTACGATAAAAATCACAATTATGTGATTAGTAACGATGAAGTTGGGGCACGAGGGAAAAGTCTTTTCCGACCTCTTTGGGGTCAGGAATCTTCATTCTTATGTCAGACGCCTTATAGAATAGAGTATATGGAATTTTGGATCATCTCCAAACTTGTTGCTTTTTTTTCATGCAGTCAACTGCTCCATCATCAGCAGTAATGGCAGTAATACTCTTCCAGGATACTCCTGGTCGTCATATACTACGACAACATAATCTGATTTGATTTGCTGAACAATATCACTTAAATTTTGTTGCTGCAAAGCTTGATCTTATGATTGTTCTACGGTGTTTCAGCCCTGTTACCAGTTGACGTAATGGGTTCTTCCATTTGACTTTCAAGGAACTAAATGATTTCACGCTTCTTCCAGATGAGGCAAGGTTGAAGTTGTGTCTAGTGATGATGAATATACAGAGGAATCAACTCTTTGTTTCCGTTTTTCCATCTTACGAGGAGGTTTTGGCTCTGGTTTGTCTGACATTTGCACACGGGAACATTCAATGTCACTAGGATGAATACTCTGCCCAGGCGGGGCAGCTAATTTTTTCCTTCGATTGGTCTTAGGAGTTATTTCCATTCTTCTCTCTT
This sequence comes from Melolontha melolontha, assembly GCA_935421215.2. Lineage (NCBI taxonomy): Eukaryota > Metazoa > Arthropoda > Insecta > Coleoptera > Scarabaeidae > Melolontha > Melolontha melolontha. The sequence continues at coordinate 141,260,361 of OW285236.1, forward strand.
TAAGTCTTTCCAAGAATACCTCCACTATTAAGCCAGTATCAACAGCAGTGCGATCCTGATTGGGCAAATGATTTAAAATTGTATCTTTTTTAATCGGATAAATTCCAGCTTTCCTAAAACTGGATTTTAAATTTTGGGAAATGATAAGTTCAAGATCGTGCAAGGTTTTTTGGTGTAATGAAGGAAATTGGCCCATTGGTAAACAATGGGCCCTTTCCCCTTGCTGTGATTCCCTCCATGCTGTCAAAATTTGCTTCTACTTTATCTTCAGTGGTCGAAAATAAGCGATATCTACCGGTTGTGTCAAATGTGTTGAACTAGGTGGTTGGTACAATCTCAACACATTTGGGCTAACCTGAGAACTTAAGTTATCTCCGAAAACGATTTTTTGCCAAGGCAAAACAACCATAAGTGGACCAAAATAACATGTTCTCTTTTAGCTTAATCACTGCTTTACAAAGTCTTTACAAAATATTTTCCCAAAATTCCCTCTCATAAGCGATAAAAAAAATTACAAAGATATTTAAACAATTTTTATCACCCCAGTGTGCGATCGACTATATTATAAAATACGATATCTTAAAGTTTACCGACAATAACAAAAAGAATAGTTTTATTTTTCATCTCATCTAGCTGTTGCGTATGCAAACATACGCTGTAGCGTATGTGTGTGATATTTATTATTTATACATATTCTGAATATTTTAAATTCATAGGCGCCACGTAATACAATTTTCAGGATATTTTTAATTTCGAGCGTTGCGTCGTAATTGACTCACAATATTTTAGAGTTATGTTCTATATAATTACATCTTTCTATTTATCATATGTTGTCTTTCTATTTCAAGGATAGCCTATATATCATTTGACCTATGCTTTATGAAAAGTAATAAAGCCGTGATAGATGAAAAAGTTTACAAGATCTCAAATTACAGCTCACAACTCATGTAGTTATCATTGTTTATGTTTTTAACTAATGTTAATAGTTTTCTTTGTTAGTTTCGATAGTCTTTTTTTACCTAAGTACAACTTCTTAAATCATAGTAGCTTTAGTCATCGTAGAAATATTCGTTTATTTTTATATATGTTCAGAAGTCTAGTTCTGTCGTTTGCTTTAGCTACCCGTTCCATACAGTTACACACCTACAACTGAAATGCAAAGCCTAACACAATAGCCTTTTCAGAATAGCATCGAGCCCGAGAAATGTTAATGGCAGAACGTTGCTTCGGTGTTAGTTGTTTATCTCTTGGTATATTTTGAAAAAAGTTCAAAATTGATGCCTTTTTTAATTGAAAATGAGCGAATTCCGTTTGACGCTACCGTGACTTTTCGATAGAAGATTCTAGAGTCATCAAGATTCATAGGTTTTTGACATTTGATAACTAACAAAGCTAGATACACAATTTCAACGTATTAAATAGTTATTGTTTCCCACGATTCGAAAGCAAATAAGTATGTAGATTTTTGTGAATTACATGTTTTGATAAAAGACTACTTTTTGCGTGGAAAACCATAAAAAAACGAAGAAAAGTGGCAAAAGCATTACAAGTATTCTGTCTCTCTGTTTTAAATCGTTCAAAAGTGGTTCGCTCCGTTTCGTTATGGTTATATGAGCATGGATGACGCCGAGCGCCTAAATCCTTCGTTTACACTGACTACAAGGGATGTGATTAACTAAGCCCCCAATTGAAGGTGCGTAAAATGGTGGTTCGTTACATTTCGTTATGGTCATATGAACATGGATGACGCTGAGCGCCTAAATCCTTCGCTTACAGTGACTACAAAAGAAATGATTAACACAATTGAAGATACGTAAAATAGTCAGGTTGTAAACATCTTTACTGAATGTGTATTCGATATCTCGAACGAATATTTGATTATGAAAAAGTTGTCGGCAGGATGTATGTCGTTTAATGTCAGACTACCAAAAACACAATGGCGTGGCTATTTCAACTTAATATTTGAATATCTAAGAGCGCGATCCAAGTGAATTCGTGCAGCATTTAAATCATGGATCCATTACTTCACGCCAGAAACAAAAGAACAGTGAAAATAATGGAAAAGTGGTTCCATATGTCGGAACGGTTATAGTAGGGTGCTTTGAGATTCGTACGATATAATTTACATATATCAATTATTATTTGGAAACAAGAAGAGCGATCACAAGACTATGTTTAATTGAACTATTTTAATGCTGAATTATAGAAAAAACGGTCACATTTGGCGAAGAAAACAGTGTTTCATCATCATATTGTACCAGCTCCTTCATGTGCCATTTTACCATTAAATTGGACGAATTATTGTCGTCTCCCCCATATTCGATAGTTTTTCATTTAAAAGTTACGTTTTTTCATAGTTTCCTTGCAGACGCAGAATGATCACTTAAATATATTGCAATGTTTATAGCAACAGTCATTTTATAACATTTGTGCATTTATTCCTGTCGCGAGCTCGCCATTAGCCTAAATAGATCACAAAATTGATTTTACGAGACTTTTAGTGTTAGTCTTTTCCAATGTAAATCATTATTATGTGTTTAAAAGAAATTTGTGCTGAAATTAAGAGTTTTTACTTACTCGTTTATCATCTATTTTTATTTAAAAAAAATTATTCTTAATGTGTCTTTGAAAGGGCGGCATATATAAATGTGAAAACGTGTAGCACACTATCACTAAAGAAAGAAATAATTGTCTAAAAATACTTACTCTTAAAATACATTCCTAAATTGTAGGTAGAAGTAGTTTTAAATGGGAAGTTATTTTAAGAAAAGGAACGTTTCTTTTTAAGATATGTTTAAGAACAGAGCTTTCTTTCTTTCTACATTTTTATTACGAAAGTTTTCAATTAGTATATTCCTTAAGAATGTCAATATAAAGAAAATACAAATAATAGTTTTTTTAAATATACAATTTATTTTTTCCTACTTAACAAAAACAATTTGAAACATACTTGAGTGGGTAAAACCTCACAAAAACATTTTTTCGAAATACATATTATTAAAAATCTGGCGTGGAGAATACAATACAAGTTTATATTTTCGTCTTTCTATAGACTCGTCAGTGCATGATGCTGGGATAGTAAAACTCAGTACAGTACAGAAACATCCTTACTACATATAATCAAGTCACAAAAGACAGCCTGGAAGAACACTCAGCGCAGCCAATTGACGTAATGTCAATATCACGAACGCCAAATCAACCATTGGCGTCCACGTGACAAGTGTAAGACAAAGCAAGTGGTTTCCATCAGACAGTCACTGCTCTAACCAACGGAAACTGTATTAGCGTGCTTCCACTGTTAGTCAAACCGCTTCGAGAGCGTACATAACAAAAACAATTTGAAACATACTTTAATGGGTAAAACCTTACCATTTTTTGTATAAAACAAAAACAGTTTTAAAAATATCGAAATATTAAAAAATAATCGTGATTGGAGAACACAATACAATTTAATATTTGTGTGAACATTTCTATCCAGACATGCAGACATGTGTTTCATCTTGCTATAGACATCATTCTACTTTATTCTAACCTAGCGATACCTCCCTGGTTTCTTTAAATTGCATTTGTTTCATTCTAAATGCTATAGTTCAAATTAAACTGATAGAATACTACGTTGGCGCATTATTATATGGCTTAATTTTGCATAAATGTTTATTTCTTCAAACGTAATACTTTACTTCTTTAGGTTTTTATAGAAGTGGAAGTAGAACGCAAATTTTATACTGTAAGAAGTATTTTAATTTAATTTTAATATGAAAAAGAAATACCATAAAATTAACCAGGAAAAAAAAATTCATTTTAATTTGATAAGTTTGATTCCAAGAAGTATTTAAAAGTATTTTGTTTTTAAATAGTCATAACACAAACTTCGTAGTCATATCCATAGGACTCTGTATACTCTAAGTCGTCAACAGTCGTAATGTATAGATACTGAGTCGATTCTGTTATTTAGGAGATTGGCGCTATTCCTTTATTTTCGCACCGCTAGCATTTCCAATCCATGCCTTACAATGAAATCCCTGTGGTATATATTTTAGTTCTAAATAGACACCGTCCAGTCTGTAACTCAGGCACTCTAAAAAATTGCACTGAACACGTTCAATTTGATTCACGTGTGAGTCATAGATTGGATACCAAACTGTAGACGCATATTTCAACTTACTAACGACATATGCGAAATAAAGAGTTTTAATATCAACATTTGTAAAATTTCGGGACACCTAATGATAAAACCCAGAGACTTCACAGCAGATCTAATAATGTTTAAGTGTAGCACCAAAATCTCTTTTTCTATAACAGCATTTTCGATGTAATAGAGAGAAGAGTTTACGTCATTTATTTTTCTTGTGAAAGTTACAACACAGCATTTGGAAATATTTATATTATTCCAAATGCTGTGTTATAAAAACTTATAAATTAAATTTATTCATGCGACACCAATTGTGGACGATATTTAAATTCTTTGGAAAAACTCCACATCATCAGTTATATTATTTATAATGTGACATATAAGGTCATTTGCATAAGCCAGCACATAGCAGTTAAGTGATGCTATTTGGTCATTGATAAATATAACAGGCCTTAGTTGAAACCTTGAGGGACTCCAGAAGTCGAGTGAAAAAGCCTTAATTCATAGCCAATGTAGGTAACATAGTTACTTACAATGACCCTACCCCCTTTATGAAGTCAAATATAACTTCATAAACTTGATTAGAGAACCGTTAAACCCAAAAGATCATCACTTTTGCAAAATAATATGGTCGATGGCATCGAATGCGGAAGTCAGTATAAATAACATCCAATTGACTAGCATTGCCTAAAGCTTCGGCTATATCGGGCAATGCAGCATAAGTTTGTTTGAGTGGGGCGATTTTCACAAATCCATGCTGTGAAGGAGAAATAAAGGGCAGACATTTGAACGAGATAATTTTAAGAAGGACGGACTCAAAGATTTTCGCAAAAACAGAAGTAATAGCTATTCGTCTATAGTTAGAGATATCAGTGTTATCTTTGTTAAGTTAATTGAAAAGTTTGTAGAGTGGATGAACAAAAATATTAGTGCGGTCCTTAACCAAATACGAAGGAATATTGTCGTCTCCAGCAGTCTGTTTGTTCGTCAGTTTCCAAATGTCCTTGATAATATCATGCTGAGTAATACAAGAAACCACTATAAGATAACTACTAATAGTATCATATTCAAGTGACGCAATTTTTAGGAAGATAAACTTCTGCAAATGTTGTGGTTCCGAATATTCTTGATTATCAAAATGGAATTCTACACATATTGCGATTTGAATTAATAAAAGCCCAGAATTGAGACGCATCATTAATCATTTTTTCTTCTATATTGCGTATATAACATGTACGTTTAGCTCTTAGAAATTTCTGTTTTAATAATTCTGTGAATTCTTTGAAATCCTGATTTGTAATAATCATTACCAGTAGATTTACATTTCCTATGGCAACGACCCTTTAACAGAAGATATTTGTTTGGTTCTTATTTGAAAAATATTTGTGCTATTTTGTGTTCGTAATGAACTCATTATGAACCCCAAAACAGTATCGAAATGAGCTTCATTTCGATACGCTTGTTTCAATGTTGGCGTTGTTCGAACACAGAAATAAATATCATTGCTATCATTTGATTTTAAGAATTTAAGTACATTTGACAGATATATGTACGCAGGCTACACAAACAACATATATTGTATACAATTGACAACAAGATATATTAGGTTCTATGTCATCCATCTAGGAAGGACCAATTGGTTTGGAATAGATCAAAATAATGTAAAAAAATGAAAATCTACGTATTATTTAATATTTTTGCCAGTTTTTATATTTATTCAACTATTGTAATGTTCTGGATCGTCTTTTAGTAACTAATATTCATTCTTGTTGTAATGTTATATGATACCTATAATTGACGGACAAAATTTTTATTTTAATGTAATGCATAATCAATTAAAATTAATGTACACGAATTATATTGTTAATGTGCTTACAATTGAAGTACCACTTACTGGTCTAGATACCCATTTCAGATAAGTATTAATCTTATTTAAAAAATGCATTAGAAGCATAATTTACAATCAATAGTAGTGCATTTCTTACAGATTAGTCACCCTCTAAATTCGGAAACCAAATATAATCTTTCTAACGAGAATTATTTAGTTCATATTAAACAAATACCGCCTAATTCTGAGCAAACGCAACGATGCGAATGTATGAATATTTCTCCCGCTCCAAATAGAATTCCCCTGAATGCTGTAGGCGTGTCAACATCGATGTCATATGTCATACATACTTACATATTATGGAGCCGCGTAAGAAAATTATCTAATTACCAAATTACTATTAAAGGACTATAAATTGTTTAGTCCTGTGTTATTGTAATGATTTTATAATAAATAAATTGCAATACGTTATACTGACGATGGTCACACAAAGCGTAATAAAATTATTAATAAGCGGTTAAGAAAAATGCAAATAAGGCATCAAGAGATTTAATAAATTAAATTTTAATAATAAAGGTAACAAAAACTATTCATAGTAAACTAAATAAACTTCAGAAATAAATAAAAACTAAATTAAATTCTAGTAATGTAAAGAAAAATTTACTCTTACAGATAATAAAATAAATTGTTCATAATGAGAAATTAATTATATAATAACGGAAATTCATCCGTTTAAACTCATCACCGTAAAATAATTGATGATGTTTGGAATATTTATAATTAGGAAAACCATTTAATTTTAGTATGCGGTTAACGGAAGAGCAGCATATGCCTAAATCGTTGAAAATATCGCTATGTGTCAAATTTGAATTTAGTTCTATTGCAGCGCATACTAAAATGAACGTATCATTAGGAACTCCGGCAAATAAGTCACATATTCTTTGATAAGAATTATCAGCGTGGTACCATTTCATCATTTCGGCTTTCTCTTCTAGTGTATAACGCGGCATTATCACTATTCAAACGCTTAAGAGACTCCGTATAGGGTGACAGTGGTGACACTAATTTGTGACATTAATTGTCAAATCGTTGCGCGACAGACTGTTTTGTGATTAGCTAAACGCGTTCAGGGGATTTGTATTCGAAGCGGGAGAAATATTCATACATTCGCATCGTTGCGTTTGCTCAGAATTAGGCGGTATATAATATTAATACTATTGCAATAGTCTAATTAGAATATGTAATATCTTCTTTCAAGCTAATATGACAATGTAATTGAAAGGTTAATAGTAGGGTATAAACGAACTTCTAATATTTTGTTCTTTACTAATCCTCGGCGCAAAATGTCCTGAGGATAATAGAGGATTTTAAAGATTCGTTAATCAGTAATAGCAGGTGGAATACTATACTGAAAATTACAGAGATCGAATAAAGTCAATATGCTTGTGATTTGTATGATATATGTTTTAAAAATTCCAAGCTTTATTTTTATAATTGCTCTGCATAGCAAGTGTTGTGTGTTGCTATCTAAAAAACTACATAAACAGTAGGAAATTTTTCATTGGAAATATTTCGTGTTTGGCCTATTATTTGATCTAAATTATATATTTTTTCTATAGTGTATACGTGGACGCCTTGTAAAGTTGTTGCGTAAGCTGTTGTGCTAGTTTTACTGTGCCCCATGTGCGACACCTTAATTAGTGGTTTTTACCTACTGATGATGACAACTTAGTTGTCGAAATACGTATTTAGGATACGATTAATAATTGTGGTAAGGGGTTATATACATTTTTTAAGTTTCTAAATTATAGTATTTACTGATTGTTTATTATACGTGAACCAGATTGTAAATACAAAAAGTGTTAGAAAGCCGAAACATCTCAGTGCTTTATTTCTCTTAACTTTTTTGTATGTACATTTAATTGTTTACATACAAAGTGAACAATCTCAAGTGTCCGTAGTTGACAATAGAAAACTTAGATTGGCATTAATATAACATTGATGACTATTGTTTCGCCTTCATGACCTTTATCATTTCTCAATGACGATGATAACGTTAACCATTTATAATAATGTTTGCGTGTTGTTCAATTGACAATTCAATAACATAAGGCGTTTTATATTAAACTAGCTGAATCCGGCAATGCTTTGCTGTTGCTAAATTTGTGTATAAATATATAGATTAAATGAACACAATTGAAAGTTTGATATCAATTTATTTAGTTAAAATTATATATTTATTTCAACTTTAAATTCATCGCAGTGCTTGGATATACAATGTTTTTGTTGATTACATTTGGTATATATACAAATAAATTTTTTGGTTTTCCTACAGGGAAGCATACAATGTATAATTGTCCATGAGAAAAACATGACATATGACATTGCCTTCTGTGCGTATTGATGCATGTGTCGTGGACTGCCTATATATGTTTATATATGTTTTCCCAATATCATTTATATTGCCGTCATTGTTTATTGCATCACGCAAAGGTATCTATTCTTCAGAACGTAGTTTTTTCTAATTCAGGCGAATATAACGGGTGTTCAGAAACATACGAAGTCAAAGTAGTCCTTGAAAATATGAAGTCATGTCTGAGATAGATTGATTTTTGACAGACAACAGTTGACATTTAATAATTATTACATATCAGATACTTAAGTAAAGATGTACGATTTTTTGTTCAGAGCCCACTTGACTTCGAATGTTTCTGAACACCCGTTATAACAAACGTTCAGATTCAATCTTTGCATACACGTCAACAATACATTGATGAAACAAATGACTCCATTTTAAAATTTGTTTTCACGAATCATCAAGCTATAGGAATAGTAAGTCATAGCACATATTGTAAAATATAGGTTCCACTTAATAAAATCGAGGGAGAAGCGTTTGACTTTCGAATAATGTAGCACGACTTATTTAAGACTTTGTATATATGGTTACATTATACCATCTTCAAAAGTGTTAGACCCCAAATTTACATCCAAAGAATAATTCGATGCACGATACCCATCTTCAGCCTACGTCTTAAAACACCAGACGCTGCAACTGTAACATTTTTGTCAAAAATTTCAATATAACCAAAACTAGTTGTCGGAAATGCACATAACCATATATCACTGCAAAGGTAATTTAGGTGGCTATCGAAATAGCTTCTAAAAAATATAGCAATCCATTTAAACTGAAAAATCTTAAGGTGGGTGCGGGAATTTAACGCCCTGTATATTCGTAAATCATTTTACAGTTTTAACGCCAAACTCCGCCGGCACACTATTGGCGATATAAATAAATTCACATTTAGTTCATAATATTTCAAAAATTGAATGCCATCAATTTACGAATATTAAAATGTCTCCAATCTAGGGATTTTAATGCAATCAACTGCGGTAAGTTGAAATTGTTCACGGTAATAACACTAATAACTAATAACACACAATGTTTTCCATTTCAGCATCTAGTTAATCAGAATTACAATTACGAACATCGTTTTCATTTTTGAAAGAAATTCTTTTTACTTGTATACTTTAGTATATGCATGTATTTCTTTAAATTTTATATAAATTTAAATTTCTTTTTAGATTTTTTTAAGTATACTCCAGTAATTATGATTTTTTTAAAATTATTTTTAGCCTGTAATTTGGTTTACCGGGCAAATTGATTATTGTAACTTACAATTCTTTGAGTCTTTAAATATTTTCATTATACTTACTGTATTGTACTAGTCATTGCGTAAATTTGATACAGGAAATTAAAAACAAATGCTGCATCAATTCACAGTGATTTGTACAGACTGACAATTCTTTATAGATTATGTAAATCTAATCGATTAGATATGTCCTTTATTTTATAATCATCAATGTCTCTAAAATGTAGTTTTTTACGCTAAACATTTACAAAATTAAAAATATACATTTATTTCTATAAATATTATATGTTATAATATTATAAAACTTCCAAATTCGCTTTTTAATTTTAATCATAAAAAAATATAAAATACATATATAACATATAAGAATATATTAATTAATAAATCAATTATCTAAAAATAATTGTTGCAGACAAATAAGAAAAGTATCTTGTTAAACAGTTCAGTAAATAGAATTGAAGACTAGACAATTTCTGTAAGTTTATTTCACCGTACCTCTTAAGGGTTAATATACAACTTTACTACTATTTAATGTAAAATTATATATGTATTTATAAAATATACTATAATAACAACCGTCTGTTATGATTGTTATTATTAAGTATATTTTATAAATATATAATTTTACATTAAATAGTAGTAAAGTTGTATATTAACCCTTAAGAGGTAGGGTAGGGTGGGGTACAGTGTAACAGAAAAGTAATTAAGTGATTCAAAAATGTTAATCTTTGTTGGACGACCATTTCTTTGGTATTTATACAGTGAGAAATGTTGTGTCATCATAATTTAATTAGAAAAAATTCTAAGATATTTTTGAAAACTATTTATTTGTATACTTTGCAGATATCGGGTATTTGTTACACTGTACCCCCGACCTGGGGTAGAATGTAACAGCTATAGGGGTACAATATAACGAAGTTGGGTACATTATAACAATGGAATAAAGATTGAACATACTAACAGTGCCCAAAAGGTAAAAAGTTTTTTTTAATCTAAATTATATTTTCTCAATATATTCCTTGCGAACGAGTAACAGTTTGCTTGACGTTTTGTCTTATTCGTGGTATTAGGTTGTGGCAACGTCACTTCTATATCTTCCACTGGCACAATTGCCAAATCCGGCTCCAGAGGAAAATAAAACATATTCATCTTTCCATGTTTACGTAAATAGCTAATGTCATATTCATCGTTCTGATTGTCAGTTAGTAATTTACCAACAAAATATTTCACTTGCTTTCCAGGAAATTTGACTATAACAAAATCATCTTTCTTCGGAGTCCTGAAGCAGGACAATGGAAAGTTCTCAATTGAATCTACTGATAAAATTAACTTGTCGCTAACATCTGAATCATTTTCCTCGTCCAAATCTCTTTCAGAATTAAAAAAAAGAACCTTTGCGACCTTCTCAAAACTGTTTCTATTCTTCTTGGTAACATTTTTACATTTAGGGATTGGTTTCCTAGCTTTTCTCCTTTATTTTTCTCGAACTATTTCTTCAAGTTCCTGTTTAATCGGTGTATCAGTTGCAATACAACTTTTTCCTTTTCTATTCCCTTTTTTCGAAATAAGCCTTGGCCCGGCTTTTGGATAATCTCTGCATCGAGTGGACTCTTTAAAATTATATTTTCTAAATTTTCTTTTACAATGATGCGTTTATTTCTATCACTGTTTCCATTCGAATAACTTGTTTGGATGATGAGCATCCGCAAGGTTCCTTCAGAATCTTGTTGTAATTGTGAAGTGGAAGGTTGGAGTTGCATAAGACGATTAGTAACTTCACTTGACATAAATTCATCATCTGTGAAAACGTTCCTGTTAAAAGGAAAAATACCGGTCCTCCTGAATCCAGACTTTATGTTTACTGGAGTCATTGCTTTTTCAAAAGCTTCATGCATTAGTTCCGCAATGTTATAAATGGAAACCGGTGTACCGGGATGGCGCATCATCCATGAATCTAATGCTGCATTGTAATATGTTTGCAGAGGACCAAACACAGATACGTCCAAGGGTTGCAGTTTGTGACTCGTGTGGGGTGGTATCGTGAGCAGGGTAACACCGTTGTCTTTAGCGATACTTAGAGCTTGAGGAGCTAAATGGCTGTCATGATTGTCCAATATTATAAGAGATGGATTATCTTTTGAGGAAGCAGTAGCCTTCACAAAATGTTTCATAACTTCAGCAAACAACTCTGTGTTCATCCAACCTGTATTTTGCGCTAGTCCAAGAGTACCAGGCGGCGCCCCATTCAACATATGTGGCTTAAGGTTTTTCCGAGAAAAGACCATTGCTGGAGGTAAAGCTGAGCCAGTTGCAGATATGACACAGCATGTTGTCGCAAGAGTGCCTCTTTCACCACTCGTAACTTTATTCAGTTGTTTGGATCCCTTAGCTGCTATTATACGTTTGGGTTTCTGCACAGTTGTCGTACCAGTTTCATCGAGGCAGAAAACTCTGGTACCGTCGCCAAAACTTGGGCTCCTGCGCATCACTTCTTCTAAATCGTCATAAAACATTCCGACGTTGTGTCGGTTAAAAGATGTGGCTCGTGATAGGCTACAGGGTTCTGGTTTTCGTAAAGCTAGGTCGGGGTTTCTTTTTCTAAAACCATACAACCAGTCAATTCTTGCCTTTTGTTTTGCTGTCCAGCTCTTGGGTACATCTACATCGTGATAGTTGGCCATTTCATAAGCCAGCTTTCTAGTTTCAATTGTATCGAGACCATAGCACATTTTTGAACAAGTTATCAAATATTCTTTTAGTGCTAATTCTCGTTCAGTTGTAAAGATTTTTGTAACCGCATAATTCGGTGTAAAACGCATGGTTGCAGCTTCTTCTTCTGAACAAACTTTTTTCTTCTTTAAATATCTATATAGTGTTCCATAGTTAACACCGTTCACGTAAGCCGCCTTTCTTCTCCGCCTCATTCCTTTTTCTACTAACTCTATTGCCGCTTTCATGTGCTTCACATCGTGTAAACCGATGTCGGTTTTTCTTTTCCGATCTCGAACCATTCTATTAAAATATCTAAAACAGATAAAAAAAAACCGTTGAAATTGTCAATTCCCACATAGCAAAGAAAATTTGCATCAAACTTCAAAAACTTTTTGTAAATTTTTTAAATTTGCGTTGTACGAACTAAAATCGAGTGAAAGGCAACTTTGTCGAAAACTTCGCGGGTGTAACATGTTACACTGTACCCCGTTACACTGTGCCCCGTAACGCGTGTTCAACGATAAACTCAGTTTGAATTTTATAGGTTATAAGTACCGACAAACCTTACTGTCCTATTAAACAAACATTAAATAAAGTTTATACACATAACATATTTACTTACCAGAATTAATATATATCTGAGAAACAACAAAATCACTTTGCGTCACATAATTAAGTTGGAACACTCAAAATCACACTTCTGTGGATATCAATTAACGTAAGCACTGATTTCACTAACGAGTACTACTGCATGATGGCACCTTACGTGTGCGTCGGAAAAATAGAATAATGCAGTTAATGTTTTGAAACCAGACAGAAATATTATCACTGTTATACTCTACCCCGTGTTACACTGTACCCCACCCGACCCTACGGTGAAATAAACTTACAGAAATTGTCTAGTCTTCACGGACTCCAGTCTAAAATATCTCAAAAAATGGACAGTTTTTCTCATTTTTTAAAATTTAGAACTACAAAACATATGTAATACTACATAACATGAAGAGCATAACATTATATGAAGGATGCATTTGTAATTTCGACATTTTTCGCAAACTTGTTTTTTTTTGTCAGAATGTTTTGGGCAAAGGTAACATCTAAATTTTCTTACTTAGGGAGAAAATGGTCAATATTACGGCGCTCACCGTAGTTTCACTAAAGACATTCCGATTTTTTTTTTAATATTCCTTCGTGCTATATCGTGTATGCAAGCGATTTTTTTATTCTAGTTAAGTATTATCGTAAGCATTGATACCTGCGATATTTAGAACTGTATAAAAATTGCCATTAACGCGTTCTCCGTGAAACTATACAGTAGGGAAATTGCTCTACGCGCCCGTGGCCCGCGCTCAATAATAATTATTGAGACGCCGCAATCGCTACAGCCTTCAGTACAGCTTCTGCCGGGTACTAGAGCTGATGTACGAGGGGATATTGATTAGTGTTGGGAAAAACCGATTTATTTCAAAAACCGGATAATCATTATTCGAATGATCATATAAACCGAAAGATCATTCAAATGATTTTTCACTTGGATGATTCTATTAATCAATACAACGTCAAATTTAAATATAATGATGAAGTTCTGCAATGGCCCGCGGATTCCGGATTTGAATCCAATGAAAATATTTGGTGACTTGTAGTTAAGAACATTTATAATCGAAATTTCCGTCCTCAAGATTCTGATCGATTTTGGGAAGCCATTCAAAATGCATGAGAGGAAATAAGACAGGACAAAAATTTTATTGTGCCTTTTATTTCATCAATACCTAAAAGACTTCAGCAAGTTATTTTATCCAATGGTACATCTATAAAATATTAAACTAGTTTTTCTTTTTGCTATTTTCATTTTTATATCTTAAAAAATCTGTTAATTTTGAATCAAATATAATGTGTCACTTTAATATTTCTCATTTGGGTACTAGACAGTTTCACAATACTTAAAAAATTTATAATATAACTGTACATTATTAACCATCAGAGTGAAAATTAAGTTTAATGTTCTATGTATATTTTTAATACAATTGTTTTTTGTTACACTTGAGTAGTGTTTTTTTTTTTATCAGAAGGATATAGCGTACTAACACACTATTAACTTCACGACTTGCATAAGGCAGATTTATTTTTAAAATCTATGTATTCATTTTGATATTAAATGAAGTTTATTACCTAAACAAAGATTCTTTATTCTAAATGCGTATTGATTTTAATTTTCATCGATATAAGCATTATGTCATACGAAATATATAATATGGAAACATATTAATGATCTGATATATAACAAAGCGCTAGATCACGGACTAACGTGTATACCCTACCCTACATTACGTTCGTTTATTGTTCGTTGCGGCTACACCAATAACTGCATATTTATCTTTTATCAGATACATAAAAATATGATCTTCTATACTGTTTTATTTGCAGTCACTGTTGGCGATTTTTTATTCGGATTTTTCATTCGGTTATTTTAATAGCCGAGTTATTTCGATTATTTCAAAAACAAATTAATCGGTTATTTTTCATTCGAGTGATCCCATCACTAGTATTAATATATTCTCAGCCTACTATTGAAACAATTTAAGTTGGCACTTAGAATATTTTGTTATTCAACATAGTCTCTTAAATTAATACACTTAATACAGCGATCCTGCAACGCCTATAATCCTTCTTGATCTGCAAACCAGCCCTCCACAGCTTCTATTTCCTCTTCGTTACACAAAAATTGACGTCCTTTTAAACTTTTTTCAATCGAGGGAACAGATAATAGTCTCAGGGGGCCTAAGTCTGGGGAGTAGGGTGGGTCTTCCAGTAATTCAAACCTTCGATTCCGAATTGAATTCATGGTAATGCGCGATTTGTCTACAAGGACATTGTCCTGAAAAAACAACACACCTTCCGTAACATGCTACGTGTTGTTTCCTTAATTTTTCTCTCAAGCTGGTTAGTAATTTAGAATAAGAATTTCCAGTGATGGTCTGACCCTTTTTTAGGTAACTGATCATAATTATTTCACGGATATCTCAAAAAACTGGAGCAAGAACTTTTCCAGCTGGTTTTCGAACTCGAAACTCTTAGGCCTTGAAGAACCACGTTGCTTCCACTCCATCAATTGTTTGTATTTTGTTTCTGGGTCGTGAAAATGGATCCATGTTTCATCCATAGTCTCAAGACGGTTCAAAAAATTTGGATCTCCTTCAAAACTGGTCGTCACCGTGATGCTTTCACTCTCGCTCGTTGTGTTCGGCGTTCAAGCATTTGGGAATCCATTTTACATAATTTTTTTTCATATCTAAATCGACGCGAACTATATAATGGACGCGTTCATATGAAATCTTTAGTGCCTCAGCTATATGTTTCAGCTCAATTCGACGCTCTGATAATTTCATGTCTGCGTCAATATTTTCGGGGGTGGACACCGAAATCGGTCTTCCTGGTAGCTTCTCATCTTCAACGGAAAGTTTTTCTCTTTTGAATGACGCATTCCAATTTTTGACTGTCGCATATGATGGGCATTGATCGGCAAGTGTGTTAAGAATATCTTCGTAAAACAAAAACATTCTGTGGTTAATATAATGGTACGTAAAATGGAACCACATCAACCGTCATCTTCTATCTTACTTGCTTCCAAAAAATGAGATTTTAATGGTGGTGTTGATTGAATTCATTGACCAAATTTGAACTTTCAACAAAGCAACTTTTATTGTTTATGAGTGAAAATTTGACAGTTTGACATTTTTTGTTGTACTAGATTTTTGCGAGTGTAAGGCCCGGTCTTTCCACCTCTAGTTAAAGTTCTGATTAAGTAACCATTGGTTAAATAAAAAATCTGACGGTTAACGAAAATGGGTTTTTCCAATGTATTTTAACCATTGGTTTGTAAATCGGGAGAAGCGTCAAATTTATTTGTGTTGGCAATGTTCTTAGAAAAAGATAGAGAGTGTTTCGAAGAAGGGCGACGATACAATAACTTCCGGCAATACAATCGGTTTTCAATATAACCTATACAGTTTTAAGCGCGTTAGCACCCGTACTCTTCTGTTGTAGTTGTTGTTTTAATTCTATACCATACTGGATCCAAATCGTAAAAAAAGAGAAAGGAGCATCAATTTTAGCATAGCCGAAGTAGCACAGTTATCTTCACTGGTGATAGAAAAAAAAAATTATAGAAAACAAAGAAAGCAACGCAGTAAGTTGGAAAGAAAAAGAAGAAGCATGGGAGGCTATAAATCATAAATTTAATGCAAATTCAGGTTAGTATGGAATAATTTAAAGTTTGAAAGCTTTGGTATTATCTTTGATATAATATTTAGATGTAAATCCCAGATGTGCAAAAGTACTTCGACTCAAATATGACAACATTAAGAGAAATTTAAAAAAGAAGAGAAGTGATGAAAAGAAGGAATTGTACATAACTGGTGGAGGTCCTCCACTTCCAGTTAACTTCACTGAGCCAGAAGAACAGCTATATTCAATAATATATACCCAAATAGATGGTTTAGAAAGTAAAGGTGATTGTGATTCTTTATTCAATAAAACTGCTACTATATACTTCTATAGGTATATAAAATGTCATAACGGGAAAACTATTCAACATATAGGAGCATGTATTAGGTATTACAAGAGAAAACATGAAATACATTTTATCTTCGTGGCTATGACATTTATAATATAACTTATTAGTTTATATCCTTTTGGCATAATGATGTAATGCAAAATAATATTTCAGAACATGAATTAATCACCAATGTAGGTTTGATAGATCCTGAAGCAGAAGGAGCGACTCAGTTTACAGAGTATTCGAATAATGCTACTGATTTAACGTCAACTCCTTCCACAAGTAATGCAAAATCATGGAATTTGAAAGACAAAAAATCCAATTCTCTATGCATAAAAAATTAGAAGCCACGGGGAAGATTAGCTCCTTAGCAGAAAAAAAGATGGCTCTAATAGGGATACAAATGGATTTGGCCAAAACCGAAAGCCAAATTAAGGAATATGAGTTAAAAAGAGCAGATGCTCTTCTTAAAGAAGCAGAGGTTCGTCTTAAAGAAGCTGAACGAGAATCAGAGCGAAAGGAAGAAGAGCATAAACTTCGGTTAAAAATGTTAGAAGTAGAATTAAGACGAAAATTAAATTAGTACTATTTTATTTATATAATAAAAATATATACCTATCACATGGCTTTTATTTTCTAATGTCACTATATAGCTGAGTGTTATTTTTAAATTAATTGCAAAGTATTTCCATTTAATAATATTGTAGGAAAGTGCTTGTATTGTAGATTAATGAAACAACAAAAATTGAATTCAATAAAATATATTAACCTAGTACAAGGGAAAAAGCTAATGAATAATGTAAAATTTGTCTAATATAGCTACACTAATCTTTAAAAATAGGCTATTAGTTCCTGTTATACATTATTGTTAATTCTACATGGATTTTGATTATTTTCATCTTCAATATTATATTGATTATCATCATTTTCAATAACTTCTGGTTCATTTTGCCTTCTGGCTATATTATGCAGAATAGCTGTAGCTAATATTATTTCTTGTGCTAAAGGTATTTTGCACCGTAATCCCACTGTTAGGATTGGAAACCTTCGCTTCCATATTCCAATAATTCTCTCAATAATTGTCCGTGTTCGAATTTGGCTTTCATTATATAGATGTTCAGCAGAATTTCTAGGGCCACCTAGAGGTGTCATTATATAGTTGCGTAATGGATATCCACTATCACCTAATAAAATACTTGTTCTGAAATCCTGATTTTCAAAACGAGCACGTACTCTGCTTTTATCAAAAATATGGCTATCATGGGCTGATGATCCTGGCCAACGAACAACAATATCATTTATGAGATATTTAGCATTACCCAGTACCTGTACATTCAATGAAAAATACCCTTTTCAATTTCGAAATATTTCTGCATGTTGACCTCCTAAAAAAATATATATAGACAAGACATATAATAACAAATTACATTATTTATCTACCGGGAGACTGAATTCGTATTTGGGTATCTATTGCTCCTAGAACTCGTGGAAACCTTGCAATATTATAAAAATCTTGATGTGTTAAATTAACTTCTTCAAGAGTTTGTGGTAATTTTACAAAGGTGTCTCTTAAAGAAATTATAGCTCTAGTCACTTTTGGTATAATTTTACCTGAAGTGCTTTTAGATATTCCTTCTAAATCTGCAACAGTTACGTAAAAGTTTCCTGTGGCATAAAAGCGAAGGGCCAAAAGTAACTGTTGTAATGGTGTTACTGCCTTGTTTCTATAATATGATAATTTTTGAAAAGAAAAATATGAAATTTCTATTTATTGCTTTTACCTGTTTGTTCTGTGCACTAACATGTGTTCTATGTTTTGCAAAATTTGCTGAACAGAATTCTTGCTAAGTCGAAATCTACTTAAAAATTCTGCATCACTCCACTTATTCATGTCATCTGTGCGTTCTCGAACAACATAAGGTCTTAAATTATTTACATATTGGATTAATTCTTCGTCGCTGACTTCGGATTCTACGTCGAAATTTACTTCAATATCCATTTTATATAAGATATTAACATCTAATTTGGTTATGTTTACATTATATTATTTCAAAAAGTCTGTCATATAATTTATTCGGACGTCTTCGCTTACACTTCGAGTACTTTCGGGTACCGGTTATCATTTATTGGGAACTATTTTCGTCTACTAACTTTAGTGCCGGTTAGAGGCACTTTAACTGGTGGTTATTGTTAATCGTACGTGGAAAGACTCAAATCTTACAGTTACCGTTAACGGGTACCATTTAAGATTTAACCAGAGGTGGAAAGACCAGGCCTAACTGTATATTAAACTATGAGAGTATATTAAATTATGATAAATATTAATTTATCGTATCCTCTTTATTTAGAAAACATAATTTACATATTCATTAGGATAATTACAATAAAGCACTTCTTAGTGTAGGTATTTTAATTATTGTGATTATGGTATTGTTTTTTTGCGATAAAATAACTTTTCTTCATTCTAATTTAGTTCGTCCAGAATTGTGCCAAGGTAAGAATTTTTTCTTAAGAAGATTATTGTTTTGCTCATTAATCAATATAAAAAAAATATTTGTACTATACTCCGTAATACTGCTGTTTTAATTAATATTACAATAAGTATAAATAACCAGATTTATGCAATTGGGAAAGATAGTACAGTGATAAGAATTACATATTTTTCTTTTCTTCTACACAATCACCTTCTTTCTCAATGCGTTTTTGCAAATATTCTATCATATGTTGAATTGAAAATGAAAAGTTTATCGAATTGTTTTTGATATTCTCGAAACATTTTGAAAAGTAAACGTTACTACTAAGCCTTGAAAGTCATTTTTTTTACATTTTCATATATGTAATACAAGTAACGTAAATTTAATTTATTAACTCGAAATTACAATAAACGTTGAAAATGTCCTTGGTCAATACATTCAAAATTAGCAACTGTAACTGCCACTAGCTAAATGTCACGTGAATTAACTAAATGAACTTTTCAATAGGGCACACGATATTTAATAGAATAGGAATGCAGAAGTCTATTCACTAATCGTATAGTTCTGATTCTGACGGACATGTTTACCACAAATTTGGGACGATTTCGCAATTTTCCTAGCGAAAAAACATTTGGTAATTCAGTAGAACCCAACTTGCAATGACCATATGTGGCATTCATATAAATATTTTGCTAAACAAGTAAGGTATAACGAAACAAGAAGGCAGCGTAGTTTATCCCATTCTTCTTGGTAATTAATGGATTATATCTTTGAAATATGTACAGTTATGCTCGCAAAAAGTATCAACTTAAGAAATTTTGTTGATTTACAAGCACAACGTGATCTAAGAAAAAAACTTTAAATATTATATTCGAATATATAAGTTGATACAATTAACTTTTTTTATTGAAAAAGACTGCCGTCTAAATACAAATTTAGGAAAACTACAGTCAATATTTTATGGCAATTATTTTCATAAATAACTGCTCTCAACCTCGTTGACTTTGAAAGTACAAGATTTCTAATGTAGCCCTGCCCCTTAACTATATGTTCCCAGGCATTTAAAATTGATTCTCATAAGTTTTTCCTATTATTATAAAAAAAAGCATTTTTAATAATATAAAATAGTATATTAAAAAACAAGTTTTATAAGACTTGTTTTAAAGCACGAATTTAAGTTTAAAAAGCAAGTGGTGAAGTTAGGAGTTTTTTAATGAATGAGTGCTTTAATGTCTTATGAAACGTGTTTTTTATGCTATTTTTTGCAATGAGCTTTGTTAATGTATTTTTTTAAGAGAAAATGAGAAATTTGATAATTTAGGGAAATTTAATGGCGGTTGGTAACGTCCGCGTATGTTAAGAATAAAATACAAAATTTTGAATCTAGTTGCCTATGATTGACTTAAATTAATTTTCCATTGTTAAATTTTATTTAATAATGAGTTCTGAAAATTTTATATGTACCTACTCCACGAGAAATACGGCAAATTGTCGAAAATACAGTTATTAAGTTACTTCCAGAGAAGTCATACACAGTACGAAAAACAATATCATAATTTAAAAAATTGTGCAACGTAAATTCTTCATATTTCTGAAAATGTTTTGTTACGTACTTTGAAATACTACGTAAAAATTATAAATCCTCTTCACTGTGGGCGATTTATTCAATGTTGAGATCTTGTTTAAATACACATAGAAATGTGGATATAGCAAAGTATATGAGCCTCCAAGCTTTATTAAAACGGTTATCTTAAGGTTACGCTCCAAAAAAATCTTTAATTTTAGAAAAATATTATGTTCATAAATTTATAAAAGAAGCAAATGTATGTATACTTAGCTATGAAAGTGAGTCCTAAATTTATTCTATTGAATTTCATAAGCAGTTTGTGTTCTAAGTTATTTTGATAAAGGGATACAATGGAGCTTGTAGACGAGAAGAGCTAATTAATATATGCGTGGATGACCTTCAATACAAATCTGATTACATTACTGTCAGTGTATCTAAAACAAAAAATAATGTTCCTAGAATGTTTGCTGTAACAAATACAAACTGGATGGAATTGATAAAAAAATATAACAATCTTCGTCCTGAAAAAGTTACCATATCTTGGTATTAATACTATGAGAAAGACACCTAGACAAACTGCCAGTTTTCTTCGATTGCTAAATCTTCAACTTTATTGCCATCGTTTTAGAAGATCAAGTGCTACATGTGGCAAATAGTGGAGGTGATCTCCTGACTATAAAACGATTAGGTGGCTGGAAAAGCTCGCTAGTTGCTGGAGGATACGTTGCCTCTTCTTTAAAAAATAAAATTTATTTTGCAAATATGTTTGTACAAGAAGAGGGTGTGAATTTACCTGGATCTTCTCGGAATATCTCTCAGTTTGAGTGTGACTTTAACCCAATAAAAAATAATATGAATATTGCAGAGAATGATAACTGTGAACAGAATGTCTCTACTCCACATGGTGTAATTATTAAGTCATAAGATAATTCGAAGGTTAATATAAATGTATATAATAATTGCATGTTTCCCAGGAGCAATTAAAAATACCAAAATCATAGAACGTTAGTTTCTCTTGATAATAAAATATTTGTTTTTGTTTTGCAAATATATTTACCGTATAGTAAAATGTTTATTAATAACTTGAAATTATTTAATTTGAAAGTTCAGAGTTTTATTTTTATATAAAGTATGCAGTTGGTCACATTGATACATGATATTTCAAATTTAAATATTGCTATCTGTGAAATATTATTTATTAATATTCGTTGACATTACTTGATAGTTTATTTAAAAATATAAACATGAGCGACATAGAAACTAATATATCTTCGTTGTCAACTTTATACAATATACGTTGTTTGTGTAGCATTTTTCTTTTCTATGTAAGTATACCTATATCATTTCTGTCAAATGTACTTAAATTCTTAAAATCAAATGACAAAAATATATTTATTTCGGTGTTCGAACAATACCAACATCGAAAAATGAAATAAAAAGCGTATCGAAATGAAAGTCATTTCGATACTGTTTTGGGTTTCATAATGAGTTCATTACGAACGCAAAATAGAAAATTCGGGTGTAGAGATTACAATACCAGTTCAAATTTGTGTGGAAGTATCTGTCCAGACATGCAGACACGTATTGTCATCTTACTATAGAATCATCACTATGTGCTGCTGGAGAGATACTTTCACCATAAATAACACCCTTACTACATTACAAAAGTTATTAAGACACTACGTAGAAGAACATTCAGCGCCGCTCATTGACTAATGTCAACATCATGAACGCTAAAACAGTCATCGCTATCTCCATAACAGGTGTAAGGCTTAGCCAGAGGTTTCCATCTGACGGTCACAACTGCAACTTACGGAAACTGTGCCTCCACTCTACATCGAACACAAACAATACCATATATAATAAAATAATTTGGAACATACTCGTACTTGAGTAGATAAAACCTCACCATATTTTGTATAAAACAAAAACATTTTAAATATGTTTTTGTTTTATACAAAATATGGTGAGGTTTTACCTACTCAAGTGTGTTTCAAATTAGTTTGTTTCCCTATATCATTACTATTTTTACCACGCTTATGAAATCTCGTATTTCTTAATCTATAAATATGTATTAAAGTCAACTAAACTAAATCTCCACCTTCTTTGAAAACTAGCTCCGCTAACCTTTTTTGGGTTCACTATTTGTTGACAGAAATTTGTTTTCACAAGAAAAGATTTTTTTCCTTAAAAATCGGGTTCGTAATTTAAATGATTTAAAGCAAATATTAGCTTCTATCGGATTGCTTCCTTTCTTCAGATAAGTGAATCTTTGTTGTAATTTGGTATCTATAGTGAGTTTTTTTTTTATCCGTCGACTTGCCATTTGACCAGAACCAAGAAGAATACCATTTTTTCCACTTTCAGATGTTTTACTAATATGCGAATATCTTGGATATGCGTTGCCTGTGAGCTAAAATTTTGGTATTTTCGAGATCTCCCGCCTCAAGAACCCATAAAATGTGAGTTTTATTAAAATCAAAGCCATATTTTTTATTCTTAAGTTTACCCATGATCTCTAAAATATTGCACTTAATTAAATTAGAAATCTTTTAAAGACTGGTTCTTTGTTTGCTGTTAAAATCTCGCTCATTTTACCACTTCTTTACACTTCATACGTTAGATTTATTTGTGTGTATTCCATTATTGGTTTCCCTAATAGTTAATAATATAATCTCGTTCTACAATTTGGTTGTAATTCTTAATTTATCAAATTAAGTAAGTTTTCTTGCCACACTTAAGTTTTTTAAATAATTAAGGTGACGCATTGTCAAATTGACAATTATAAGTAGGTATTACAGCAAACTAAGAATGACTATGTATTCGAGTTATGTGAGCACAACTGTACATATATACTCGCTGATAGAAACCTCGGTCTAACACATATACAATTATCAAAATACCCACTTGATATAAAGATACTAATCGGGTTATTCTAGGGTTATACGGCCTTCGGCCTTCATGTTGTCCGCCTGCAAACAACTCGCGCGTTGGTAACAGATTTTTACAATTTACATTACGAAATTGACAAAAATTAATTTTACATTTAGATTATATCGCATCTATCGCTTTGTTCACATTTGATCATTTGTTGATCATAACCTGTAATGATAAATACAATTGACAACACAATTGTTGACGTGAACGCAGAAAATCCTATATCCTGCAAGATACGTCCTTAATTTTGAGTAGGGTAAATCTATAAGTTTTACTTTCCAGTCAGTAGAGATTTCAATGTACTTAAAATATGAAATGGTTTATCTCCAGTTACATACAACTGATCTTGATTTTGAATCAAAAGGCATGTTCTAATAAATTTAGTGTTTATTGTCTATTATTTATAGATATAAATATTGATTTTTAAAAAGGTTGATACCGACTAATCTATCGATCAACTTGATATTTCAACGGAGCATCCGCAAATAATGACATAACTTAAATGTTTTGAATAGATGTAATCATTTTAAAATTTTAACTAAATTAAATAGTAATCTTTAAAGAATACGTAGAAAAGAGGTATCTTTTATAAACAGCTGATTATAATACATCAATGAAATTGAAATTAATGTACGTATTTTGCTATCTAGATTATTATTTCAACATTAATTTCGAACATTATTACAAACAAATATCCATCCTGACCTTTCATCATATTTTCAATCATCCATGAAAAATCATAAATATAAACGATTTAACAAGCAAATCAATTATTAACGAAGAAGATTGCGAATATGAAAAAAGAAAATTTACATAAAAAAATATTTAATCAAAATAAAACGAAAAACAGAAATGTTTTGCAATAGAAAAGAAAATAAAGCTAAGCTTAATTTGCTAAAGGCAGTATTGTCATCTAAAAATTTTTGGTATCATTTTCAATAAAATATTAATTAATTACATAAATTAGAATGAATTCGTTAACAATCTTTGTAAGGAAGCTTCAGACACAAGAGTGATAATAAAAAATAATAAGCCCAGTATGTTTTGCATTGTTATTTGTACGATAACTGTTTGTTTGTAATCGGTACCTTATAAAAGATACCACAAGTCTGTTAAATTTGCTCGTACAAAAATTTAACAAATACGAAGTACAGTCAATGGCAATTGAGTTAGGCTCACCATATATTTTGTCTATATACAAGATATATTCTATTTGTTTGAGAATTTCGATTTGTTTGCGCTAACTACTATTGTTCTAGAGTGTACATGCTTTTACTATGGATACGAATAAGATGAAACACTAACCACACAATTTAACTTTATTGCGTCATAGAAACGTAAAAATATTTAGACGGAAACGGATTACCTAAATTGCGATAAATAAAATAGTGATACGTATAAGTGGTTTTTTTTTGTTTTTTATATTTAAATTTTTTAAAAAGTTTAAAATTTTTACATGTTGTAACATAAATTCAATTTTCTTAAATGGGTAAACAAAAAGATATTCCGAGAGATACGAAAGTGGAAATAGCTACCTTATTGAAAACTGGACGATAGTTTCAACGGTAGATAGCAAATATGGTTTCCAAGTTTGACAAAAATCGCATCGGAGTCTATAAAGAATGTTTTTCAAAAGCACAGTTTATCAGTGTTTCCGGTAAGTCTCCAG
The DNA here is from genome assembly GCA_935421215.2 of Melolontha melolontha. Lineage (NCBI taxonomy): Eukaryota > Metazoa > Arthropoda > Insecta > Coleoptera > Scarabaeidae > Melolontha > Melolontha melolontha. The sequence goes on from OW285236.1 coordinate 141,285,885, forward strand.
AGTTGAATACTATAAAAAATGTCTAGCACTCTAAAGTCTTTAGTTTATAAAGAGAGGATTGTTATTATGTTTCTTACAGACATCTTCATGGGAAAACTCCAAAACATATTTGTTTGTATTCAAGCATAAAATATAAGATTTCTCTTTGCAATCGGATATAAATAAAAGTAATTTGAATCAGAATCTAATTCTGAACTTGACAATCTGCAACATTGATTGTTACTTATTGTATTGTATTCCTATCACATATATGTGGCGCTACCTTCCACACTTTTCGCACTTTATCATCGCTGCAACTATTCTTACCAATATGCCTATTGTACTAAGTTTTGTTTTTTACCAAAATTAGTTCAAATGCAAAATGAAATCATAATGATATGGAGACAATTTAAGAATTCCATGTCCTGCTCTTTTTAACAATTCATCGATTTCAATTATCGACACAATTTTTTCACTTGTTGCAATAACTATAATTCTGTCATCTTCAGAATAATTGATAGGTTTATTTTATAACTACTCGATAATATCTGACTTTTTCCGCAATAATTGGAGATTTATTTAGGGTTATTATTCAATTTTTACACGAAATTGTTTAAATTACTTTCGTGATACATATTGCATAAAGTATTAAATTTAATTCTGCAGCAATTTGTCAAATAAAATAACATAGCTTTTCTATACTTTCAGAATATTTCACAAAAATAACAAACATTTCACCACTAAGAAATACATCAACACGTCAAAACACTTAATTGTGTACTTGCAAAATAATTATAAGTACGGATTTAAAGACAAGTAACTAATGGTGAAAAAATGAGGTGCAGGTAATACTCTAAAAACTGTTATTGCCAATAATATTCCTCAAATTTATCTATTTAGCATACAACTGGGATTTTCCTTTACGAATAACAAATATGACAATTACACATCAATTTGTAATAAAAATTAGCTATAGGATCTCCTTAGTAATACTTAGAATTACCATGTACTACATGTATAAATTTGTAGCGTTTTCGGTTTCTAGAATGAGAGTGCCTTAAAAAAAATTGTTAGACATATATCAAAGTTATTTTAACATCGTATTATTGTATAAGTAATCGTAATAGTTTAATTGTTAATAAAAGAAAATAAAATAGAATGTCAAGTAGAAAAAAACGTCAGCTCGTCAACAACATCGACCGTTTTTGTCATACATTGTTACTGCTGACGAAAAACGGTGGCTTGATGTTAATATCGTGAACAGAAAAGAGTGGTTAGTCCTAACAAAAAGGCAATTCCCAAATCTGATACTCTTCGACGTAAGCTGACGTGTCTGATGAATGATACAACGAAGGTGTCGTTTACTATGGATTACTTCCAAGAAATGTGACCATCACTGCTGAGATTTACTGTCAACAACTCTCGACTTGAGGCCGTAATTAAAGGAAAAGACCGAACAGAATTCATTAAGTCATTTTGCAGCACGATTACTAGTGCTTGCCAACATTATAAAAACGGCTATTCCAGAACTCGGAATAGTCGTTTGGAAGATCATTTCATATCCAGCTTTAACGACTAATTTACTTCCAAATCACCAAATTTCTTCAGACGTGGAATTGCAAAATTTCCAGATCATTGGGAACCAATCGTAAATAACGGAGGAGAATATATTGACGTATTTTATTTGTTAAAAAAATAATCTTGACTTCAATAAGAATGCTATGAACTTATGCATCAACCTAATATAATAAGATTTTAAATTAGTATAACATAATGTCATAACAGTTTTAAGTAAATACTTTCATATTTATATTTGTTTCATATACTTTTTAAAAATGAATGAACTGTGGTTGTCTTCTCTTTCTGTAGTTTTCTATTTTTCCATTGTATAGATTTCTCAATTTTTTTATTTTGTCTGTTCAATGAGACTTGTAATCCCAATTTCTCCCTCCCACCAGCCCCGTCACCTTTTCCTTCTGGCTCTTTCACAGAGAAATTCTCCAGCCTCAGTAAAAATCACAATACCTCGAATTTTGTTTTGCATATCCTTTGCCATTTAGTGTATATTTTCTTATGTGTGCATAATCTGCAAATAATATTACAATGGAACTTTATTCATTTGACTTCAAACGATAATAATTTTTTTCTTGTTTTAGGTATTCAACATGCCGTAGGAGGATTGGCGTCCAAACCAGAGAGGGATCTTCTTATGCAAGATTTTATGACAGTAGAAACTACAAATTTTCCTAGTGAAGGTTCGAATCATACTCCAGCACATCATTATTCCGAGTTTAAGTTTAAAAATTACGCTCCGATTGCATTTAGATATTTTCGTGATTTGTTTGGTATTCAACCCGACGATTTTCTTGTAAGTATTATATTGTTATTCACGAATTAGTATTTAAGTTAACCATTACATAAAATAAAAAGTAATAATTATACTAATTCACTAAACGAATGGCAACAGCAGTGAGACGTTTCAATAACTGTATCAATTTCATAATCATTTTCTGCAACGGATTGAGTTCTTGCCCTGGCTTTCATGTTTAAACTTGAATTTAATATATTCCGTTTTTTTAGTTCTGTTTAGTCGCGACGTGTAAACTATCTTGTGTAGGGTGATATAATGATTTTATATTTCTCTTTTAAAATTCAAAACTATGAAATAGGTAATAGTTTCAAAAACCCTAAATTAAATTATATATTTATAGCTGTTTTGTAAGATACATGTGAAAAATTACATTCGGTAAATGTTAGTTACAACGCACATAAATTCGTGCTCTTTTCAAAATATCGTTCGTTGACATTCAATACTTCTATTGGATTTTTTTCTTTCGTCTGTTACAGTGTCTGGGCCATGTACACAAACCCCTTTTGTTTTCACAAGTAAGTCCGATAATCTTGTGTACCATCACATATCTCCACTTAATCCAATTAATTGATTGTAAAGATAATAAAAAAGCCATTCAAGCATTGACTGTGTAAGCAATAGCATCGCATTACTGATACTTATAACATTACTTCTTGCTGGACGAAGAAATAATTTTTTATGTCTCTATAACGGTCGACATTTATGCACGACCTTTAGTAGTGTAGATTAGAAAATCAACCATATTTCTTATAAACTTTAAAAAAAAAAAGGACATGTTATATTAAGGTTACCTCCATACCATCCAGATTTAAACCCAATAGAAATGATACGGACTACGTTAAAAAGTAATATTGCTGCTAGAAACCTTACTTTTAAACTGGATGATGTGAGATCGTTTTAGTGGAGGAAGAAGTTAATAATATTTTTTACTGAGGATTGGGAAAAACGCTGCGAACATGTAATAAAATGTGAAGAGAAATACTTAGAAAATAAAATATTCATTGACGATCATGATACTTTAATTATTAACATACTGGCGATAGTGACAGCTATGATTTTGATGAACTATCAAGTGACAAGAGGTAGTAATTTATCTATTGTCGATGTTATTATTTCATATTTTTTATGCTTTTAAAGTAACAACAATTATTATTTTTTAAATAAGTACTCGTATTGACTCATGTTAATATTGACTCTCTTTTTATATTATTTTCACTACTTTCGAATAAAGCTATCTATTGGCATTACTAATCTTTATAACAATTAAGTCCACCATAAATTACTATTATGATCATTATATATTCTGTACATTAGATATTTATGTTGTTTGTTTGTAAATACGATGATCAAAATACCATAATTCACTTTTTTAAAAACTTGAAATTTTAGTCATGTATATTATTATGTCTTCTTAAATTTTAGCATTGTATTAATTTTGATTCATTCTATTTTACAATTACCCTTTAGAAACCTTATATTTACATTATTTTTGAGTAGGTAGTCTGTAATAAAATTACTTGCAGCATACTACAATATATTAAAGAGTAGGTATTGATTTGTGATTAAAGTAGAACCAGTAATCAGTGTTTCAGAGGCTACTTAGATTCGGACTCTAGCTGCGCGACCTTATTTGACATTTTATTATTCAAAATAGCGCTATTGTATTTTCAGCACAGTTAATTATTTAAGTAAAAGTTCTTGCAATCAATTGGATTTTATAAATGTAGGTTCATATGAAGATATTACTTTGAAATGCTTCATAGCTATCGTCTTTTTAACTTTCACCCAGCAGAGAAATGTGCGAGTTGAAATTCTTGATGCTTCACGTATAGTTTTCAGTTTCTCTCATTGCCAATTGTCTGTTTGGCTTCCTAGTGTTTGTTATTAATTCAGATTTGTCTAATAATAAGTACAGAAATGGTGTTTCTTTGCTTAAAGAAATCATTTCTTACGATTAATGACTGCTTCTCCCGTTTTTCAAATAAAACATATAATTTTTTTTTAGTCTTTATTATTATTTAAAACGAATAGCTTTCCGTTGATATTTTTTCCATTTCTAGTTTAATTAAAAAAAATACAAATTTATAAATTATAGTTTATGGCGGAGAAAAGTGTTTAATAATATGATTTTCATAAGAGGAAAAATTTTATATCATGATAATTTTGTTACGTAAATTTTCTTAACCATTAAATTAAGTGCATTATAGTTAGTTCATTGTAATAAATATGAATTAATATAATTTTATATTTTATTATCAATGTAATTATAGTTATTGTTATTATAGACTGACTGACATGAGTTTTCAAAACAATAATTTTCTTTTAATGTTTGTGTATTTACTTATTTTTTTAAATTCTTTCGCGAACATTTTACAATATGTTCATTGTGAATAATCTTATTACTAAATAATATACAAATAAAAGACATGTAACTATGACGACACACAATTTATATAACAACATGGAATAGCTAATTGATCAACCTGATTGTCAGGTTGTTGGTTTTTTAAATTTCAGAGGAGGTACTTCACCATTTGATTCAATGATGATACACAGTGCCCAGTGATATTCTTATATTTTCACTAAATCTTCTGATTTCAAGTATTCGTTTATATTAAATTTCATTTTTAGGAATACTAGTGTGATTAAAATACCTTGCTCTAATTTACTTTTTTTTATCTTTATGATGTTTTCTTTTGTTGCCTTCGTTCTCAAGGTAGGGAAAACAACGGATTTTTGAATCATCTTTTCGATTATGTATATCTCCTTGTTTTTCTTTAACTTTTGTCACACTACAATAGTAAGAGGATCTTCTATAATTTAGTCGAAAATTATGGCTTCTCTGATATATTTATATCAAAACACTAGAAATAATAAATTACTCTTATATCAATAAATATAATAATATATATATTATATTTTCAATTAATTTAAATTGATTTGGAAAATATTTATGTTTTATTTAAAATACTTTTATTAAAGGTAGCATAAATAGATTATTTAAAATCTAGCTTCTTCAATCCAGTTTTTTTTTTTAAATAAAAATGTATTGTGGCAAATTGGTACCGTTTTTTTCTATATTGCAATTGTAATTGTTTTGTTAAATCGTTTATTGTAACTATTGTATTATATTTTTTATTCAAATCTACACAGTCAAACAAAATTCTGAGTATGATTTAGGCCAGGTTTTATCTTTTATAGACGTGTGCATCAGTCTGCCTGGCTTTCGGTAATTACACAAAGTATAAATCCAAAATAAAGTAATGCAAATCATAATGTATTAACGAGGGCAGTATAAAAAATAGCAAAAACATCGGAAATCTAAGATTCGAAGGATATTTATAACATCGTTAGGAGGAATTATATCTAGAGAAGATGAGATAATTTTAAAGTACCAACAGCAAGGTCGTATTAAATAAGATTTTAATTATAACATAAAAAAAATACAAATTACAAACTTGCTATAGGGACAACCAAAATTTTGCTTTTGAGTTATTAACTACTTACAATATCATCTCTCTTTGCTTCGCTAACACTTTATATAAAAAAATGTAAAAATTGATCAAATAAATTTAAAAAAAAAAATTTTTATGTTATCAAATTACGTGCCTTTTAATTTTATAAATGTTTTGCAGATTCGAACATATGTCGCCATAATTACAGTAATGTTCACTTATAACTAGACTGCGGAACAGACGCTATCCTCTAATGAGTCATGCAGGCGCAGAGACAGTCGGTTTTGCTTAATAATAAGATTGATGCAATTTTCGCTCGTAGCCCTGATTTTAATGTCCTGAAAGGCTTTTGTAGTATTGTTCAAAATACGGAAATTGGTAGATATACTAAATTTAAAAATTATTATTTCTATGCGCCCCTCACTAGCTCTGATGTTGAGCGAAGTTTTTCTATATTTAAAGACATACTGTCCAATAAAAGAACGCTCTTTACAGAACAAAGTTTAGAATATATTGTAATAATTAATGTGAATAAAAATGTTTATTGTGGTGTTACAAAGTATTCACTTTAATTATAGGTGATATAATTAATTGCAAGTTTATACTTTTTTAATATTTTGAATTTTTCCACTGTATAAAGTAAATGCATTTTGCGTATATATATATATATATATATAGTAAACCTAATCAGTAGGCGATTAAAGGTCTGTATATTACTTCAAAATATATGTATTTAAAAAACTACATGTTTCGGCTGTATACGCCTTTTTCAAGAGAATACAAAATATGAATGACAGGATATAAAAATCAAAATTTTTATATCCTGTCATTCATCTTTGTATTCTCTTGAAAAAGGCGTATACAGCCGAAACATGTAGAGTTTTTTAAATGCATATATTTTGAAGTAATATACAGACCTTTAATCGCCTACTGATTAGGTTTACCATATCATACCAAGGTCACGAAGTTATTATATATATATATATATATATATATATATATATATATATATATATATATATATATATTTCGTGACCTTTGTATGTTATGGTAAATTAGAGTAATAAGATAGTTTATTTTATTAGTCGGAATACATGTTATGATAACATCAACATATCTTTTGAAGAAAATAGGGTGGAAGTCTAATGAATTGCTAACGTTTTGTTCTAAATGTTCCATTACCAGATTTGCAATAGGAGCAGCTAAAGGAGAGCCCATGTCAATACCAAATGTTTGACTATAAAAATAATTTTTGTGCTGAAAATATTAAAAAAAGAATACACCAAATATACAACACTGCAGACACCAATAACAATTTAAACAATGACACAACATATATCACGATTCCATATGTTCCACAACTATCAGAAAAAATTAAATATTCTTTAAAAAAATATGATATAGCTACAACATATAAACTTAGTAATACTAATAAACATTTATTTTCAAAACTTAAACCTAAAATAGAAAAAATCGAGAAACACATGTCATCTATAAAATACCATGTCGCGATTGCGATAGTTACTACATAGGTCAAACTAAACAATATTTATACAAAAGAATACAAGCCCACAAATACTCTAAAAACAGACAAAACTGCTTTATCTACACACAAACTACAACGGGATCACCATTTCGATTTTGAAAACACACAGATAATTGATAAAGAACAACACAAAATGAAAATGGAAATTAAAGAAATGATTACTATTAAACAGGAAAAAAATTCAATTAACAACAGAAGTGATATAAAAAATTTAAGCAGTGTATACTATAACTTAATTATGTAACGATTTGCAATTTACCATCATAATATATGTTGCTGTTATATAATTATATATCTTAAGTTATTTACATATCTATACATTTGCTTATCATGCTGACAGTTCCGTGGTTTTCCTTCTCATTTAAGGCGAATGCCGACAGCTTTACATCTTAAGACGCTCCACGGGCGCATACATAATAATAACTCATGTCTTGCATTTCCTTGTTTTTTGTTGTCTATCTATTTTAGAATACTAAGGCATGATTTATTATTATTCAATTGGAATGTATCTTTGAATAATTTTATCCATAGCAACTCAAATGTATGACATTAATATACTGTCATTTATATTTTATATTCCTTGATAAAGGCATCATTTGCCGAAACATGTATGGTTGTTTTAAATATATATATTTTAAAGTAAAACCAGACCTTAAATCGCCAACAAATTGAATTTACCATATTTATATGTACATATATATATATATATATATATATATATATATATATATATATACAGTGAAAGCTCTCTTAACGGACATCTCTCATGAGCGGACATTTCTCTTAAACGGACATTTCTGTGGTGACCAACCTGATACATACGATTTTCTTGAGACGACAAGCTCTCTTAAGCGGTCGCCCTGTAGAACGGACGCGGACACCGTGAGACACTCCGTAATCGGCAAAAAGCTCTCTTACGCGGACATGACGCTCTCTTGAAGTTGAACTGCATATTTTTTCTAAACACTGATTATATCTCCGAAACGCTGGGTAAATTCCCGTTTAAAAATATCGTTTTTATCCCGTATTCTGCACTTTTCACGTCGCGTCGTTAGTGTGAAGTGTGCCGCGTATGTATGCAAAATGAGCGCTAACAAGAGAAACTTTTTAACTTTAAAAGAGAAAATGGAAATTATTAATACATATGATAAAGAAAGAGTTAGTGTACGTGCATTAGCCAACCGATTTAAAATTGGAAAAACCCAAGTTGGTAAAATAATAAAGCAAAAAGAAGAGTATAAGGCAAAATGGCAATCAGGAAGTAACATTAACGAGAAAAGAAGATTCTTCAAAACTGAAGGTCTCAATGTGGATAAATTATGTTACGATTGGTTTGCAAAAGCCAGAAGCAAAGGCATTCCAATATCTGGACCTATAATACAAAGCAAAGCTAAAGAAATTGCAGAAGGGCTTGGTTATCACAATTTTCATGCGTCTGATGGGTGGTTACATAGATTTCGTACACGTCATAATATCAGCTTCAAGTGCATATCTGGGGAAGCAGCCAGTGTTAATGCAAATGATGTTACTCAATTTTTTGAAAAGATTCCATCTTTGTTACTAGGTAAGAAAAGTTAGTTCAAATTTAAAACAAAAAATAAAACATCAAAAATTAAAAAAGATAAAAATCTTACTTTTGTGAATTTTGATTGGGCTTGTAGGTTATCAGCCAGAAGACGTGTACAATTGTGATGAAACAGGACTTTTTTTCCGAGCTTTACCAGACAAGACATTAGCTTTGAAGACAGAAAAGTGTTCTGGGGGAAAGTTATCAAAAGAGCGACTTACTGTCTTGCATTGTGTGAGCATGTCAGGCGAAAAAGAACCGTTGCTGGTCATTGGAAAAGCAGCACGACCACGAGCATTCAAAAAACTTGATTTAAAATTGTTACCTGTGGTGTGGAAATCTAATAAAAGAGCGTGGATGACTACAGATATCATGATGGACTGGTTGTCAGAGTTTGATAGGAAAATGGGCAGACAAAAGAGAAAGATTTTATTATTTAGGGATAATGCAGGTTCACATCCTACAGGTATGAAATTGAAAAACATTAAAATATTATTGTTGCCTCCCAACACTACAGCTTGTTGCCAACCTTTAGACCAAGGAATCATTCGCAATTTTAAAGTATTTTATAGACAACTTATTTTAAGACACATTTTATCTGTAATGGATAACATTAAGTCTGCACGTGAACTTTCAAAATCGATAGATTTATTAGAAGCTATCTATTTTATACATAATGCTTGGCAGAAGGTAACACCAGAAACAATACGAAATTGTTTTTCAAAGGCAGGATTTAAGAAAAATAATATGCAACAATATGAGCAGTGGGAGGCAGAAGATGATCTGCCTTTGTCCATACTATCGGAAATGCATAGGATTGCTTTAGAAACTGGAATAACAGAAATCAATTTAGAAGATTTCATAGCAATTGATGCAAATTTGGCAATCGAAGATGACATATTGGAAGTCACTGATATGACTGAAGAATATGAGGCTAGTAGATCAGAGGAAATCTCAGATGATGATGTGGACCCAGAAAAAGAAAATGAAGGTCAAGAAGTAACTACGTTTGAGGAAATTTTGAAGATAATAGAAGAGATAAAATTGTTTGCCAAGAACCAAGATGATTTTATCGGTTTTCAGATGATTAAAAATGTAGAAACACATTTTCAAAAAAAATATTTAGAACGTAAACAAACTAAAGTAAGACAAACAAGCTTGCTTGAATTTTTTAATAAATAATGTACATATATGTATATGTATTTATGTATCTACTTTTAGTACTTGTGTACCTCTCATACAAATAAATAAAAAGTTAGAGTTGCCATAATTTTTACTTCTCTTTAAAATGAGAGACCTGCAAAAATGAGCTGCTTCTCTTGAGAGGACACCTCTCTTGTGGGGACAAAATTTAGGGAACCGTCGATGTCCGCTCAAGAGAGCTTTCACTGTATATGGTAAATACAATTTGTTGGCGATTTAAGGTCATGAAATAATTATCTATATATATATATATATATATATATATATATATATATATATACATATATATATATATATATACATATATATATATATATACATATATATATATATATATACATATATATATATACATATATATACAACGTGTCCACTTAAGTATGAGACAAATGGGAAATATTTTTTTAAATTTTTGATTTCACAGAAAACTTTATAGAAAAGAAAAGTTCGTGCATCCTAAGAAACTTGATATTTTGTATTCAGGGTTGCGTTGTATTACTTGGTTAGAGGAAAAATTAAAAAACATTGAAGTTGCCGTAAGAGTACGCTACACTTATTTTTAAAGATATCAAAAATATTCATATAAAAATGTTGTTTCAAATTTCAAAATATGCTCAAATACGAATTGTTATTTAAAATTTCGAAAAAATAAAAATTAAATTATCGAGCAATAATAATAGCAAATACGCAATAGTTTTTAACATCCATCTATGTGACAGTAGTTCTATGGTTGTCATTTGTATTGTTATAGCAAACGCCAATTAAGTTGGCGCGAGGAGGGGTAAGTTCGCGCAGGATTAAGAGTAGTGGGGAGATTTGTATTTGATTTTACATCAATTGTCAGATAATTCTAACCTCTAAGCGTGATCCCCTAGCAAAGACATTAAGTTCCGTCAAACGTCAATGACAAATGTATTCTGACAATTACTTGAGTAGTGGGGGTGGACGTTTTTAAAAACAGCTTCTGCGCACCCCTCCTCGCGCCAACTTAATTGGCGCTTGCTATACTTTAATAATAAATTTTATGTAATTGCACGTGAAATAATTTACATTCGATGTCAATTTGATGACAATGAAACAAAAATCATTTGCATATAACTTTATGAAAATACATTTTTATATTACAAAATAAATATGAAATTTAGAATAATTTTTTTAGAATATTTTTGATATATTTAGAAATAAGTGTAGCGTACTCTTACGGCAACTTCAATGTTTTTTAATTTTTCCTCTAACCAAGTAATACAACGCAACCCTGAATACAAAATATCAAGTTTCTTAGGATGCACGAACTTTTCTTTTCTATAAAGTTTTCTGTGAAATCAAAAATAAAAATATTTCCCATTTGTCTCATACTTAAGTGGACACGTTGTATATATATATATATATATATATATATATATATATATATATATATCTTGAACTAATTTTAATTCAAGATAATTTAAATTCATTTAACTTCACTGTTTTATTTATTTTCCTAAAAATAAATTTCCGTATATACATTTTATTGGCTTTACGACTCCGGTGAAATATATTTCACACTCCGCGTCTGTTTGCATTGAAAGACGCACAAACAGACAACTTTTATTAATATCATCGCGCTATAACATTCATATATACTGTTAAATTGATCGATTGTCGGCACCGATGAATCACACCCGATACGTTATAGCGCCGGTTCCGCAGTCTACTTATAACGAATCTGATTAAAATAAAATCGCGCTTATAACAAACGAAGTTGCAAGGTACGAACCAAAGTTTCATAAAAGCAGTGTAATATATATATATATATATATATATATATATATATATATATATGTTTAGATAATATAGCTATGGAGTATAATTAGCATTTTCAAACATTAAAATCTGACATCTACTCTCAAAATACTGACATCTACTTTCAATAACTCACATCTAATTTCAAAATAGGCATCTGCTTTCTAATCTGACGTTTGCTTTCATAACTGACACCTGCTTTCAAAACAGACATCTGCTTTCAATAACTGACATTTGCTTTCACTAACTGACATCTGCTATCAAAACTGACATGAGCTTTCAAAACTGACTTCTGCTTTCAGCTTGACATCTACATTCAATAACTGACATCTGATTCATTAACTTTAACATGTTACTTTATAATGCATTTCTATATGGCTTGAACCTGGGTCTATTGTGGCCTAGTGGTAAAGGCGACAGCCCGGATAGCTGTAGACCTGGGTTCGAGTCCCAACGTAGACCATATTTTTCAAATACAAAATTTCGTATGATTTGCTTTGTAATTTGTAGACAGCAATGTTTACATCCCCACTTACTCTGCAATTACATACATTCTAATTTAATATTTGTAAATATTTCATATAAAAAAGCCGAAAAACTCCAATAATTTATCAAATGTTATATATATATATATATATATATATATATATACATAAATATATATGGTAAACTTAATAAGTCGGCGATTAAAGGTCTGGTTTATTACTTCAAAGTATATATATTTAAAACAACCCTACATGTTTCGGCAATGATGCCTTTGTCAAGGATATAAAAAATATAAATGACAGAATATAAATTATATTATATTTATTTTCCCCAAAAAGCAATTATCCTTTCCATACATGTTCTAACGGCAAGGACTCCTGGTCTATATACCGTACGAATGCCGGGGAGTGATTGATCTACCACAATGTAGTAAGACGAAGACGAATAGCGAGTTTATGTGGTTAGGGTTGAGAGAGTATATTCAATCGGGTTCTACTGTCTAACTGTACGGGCGTTCCCTTTCTTTATCAAACACATTCTACGTACGATCTAAGAACGAATAAAATAATCTCTCTCTAACACATTGAATATTCCTATCAGTCGGTCATTGTGTTCAAGCAAGGCCAATATACTTGCAGTTGGCCAGTCATTACTTATATATCCATCGATCGCACGACGTTGGGCACACGGTATATATATATATATATATATATATATATATATATATATGCGTATATGTATATATAATCTAAATTCCCTTCTACCATATAATGGTGTCAGGACGAAACTGTATTTTTATTCTAGGCGTCTACAAATTCATTCCATCCTTTTCTTTCTTCCGATATTTTTTTTGCTTCTGTCCATGTTCTTTCCTTTGTCTCCAGTATTTTCGCTATTACTCCATCCCATTGCGTTTTTTGCCTACCCCTCCTTTTGTTTTTCAGTATTTTTGCCTCCCACACTCTTTTAGCTGGTCTTGCTCCTTCCATTTTTGCAAGTGGTCCCACCAACCCAGTTGTCTTTTTTCTATGAATTTGAGTGTTGATTCTATTTCCAGGTCTTCTCGTATTTTCACGTTTCTAATTTTATCTAGTTTGGTAACTCCTCGGATTCTTCTCAGGTATTTCATCTCGACAGCCTGTAATTTGTTTTTTTGCCTCTCGCTTAAAACCCAGGATTCACAGCCAAATGTTAGGTCTAAATATCGCTTTAAATATTTTCATTTTTGTGTCTCGTGAAATTTCTATATTGTTTATGAATTTCTTGTTCATCATATAATGAAGCTTTAACATTTTCTCTATTCTCTGGTTTATTTCTACTTCTTGTGTTTCCTTTTCTTCTATTGGCACTCCAAGATATTGGAAAGTGTTGCTCTATTTTTACCCCGTCGATTTCTATATTTATGTTTTATGGTGCATCTCCTATCGTCATCACTTTTGTTTTATTTCTGTTTATTCTCATTCTGTTGTTTTCCAGCTCTGTGTTCCATATTTCTAAGTTCTGTTGTAGTTCTTTTTCACTTTTAGCGATTATAACGACATCATCTGCGAAAACTCCCTCCGAGATATCTACTCTTTGTAGTTGTAAGTGTCCAACGTTGAACTTGCTAGTTTTTGTGGTACATTTCTTTATTATTTCATACATATATGTTACGAAAAGCGTTGGGCTTAAACTGCCTTCTTGTGTCAGACCGTTTTGAGTTGTAAATGTTTCAGATTATATATTATTATTTATAATAGTGTTAACGTTGTTACTGTAAATTTTTCGTATCAATCTTATTATTTTAACACTTACTCCTCTTTCTTTCTAACTATTTAATACTTTTCCCTCGGTGTTTTGTTGAACGCTTTCTCCAGGTCTATGAATGCAAGAACTGTGCAACGTAAAAACGTGATCTTGCGCACTTCTCCCTTTTCTGAATCCACTTTGCGCCTCATTTAATGTACTTTCCACTATATTTCTAAGTCTTCCATCTAGAATTTTCTCGAATATCTTCATGGCTATACTCAGTAGTGTTATGCCCCTGTAGTTGTTACAGTTTCTCCTGTCCCCTTTTTTATATATTAGTATTATTAAGGCCCGGTGCCAGTTTTCTGGAAAGTTCCCTTCTTTCCATATTTTATTATGAATTTTCAAGAACAACTCCCTTCCTGTTTCTCCTATGAAAGGCAGTGTAATTTTTTACCTAATACAATGAACCCGTTTAAAACCAGCTTTCGCATAAAGCGCACCGCTTTCTATACCGTCTGGAAACGTGGTAAGTTAATGACACTTCTGCGCAAGACGCGTCCCCGCCAACTTTACTTCCTCGATATGTTATTCAATGTATAGTGTAGCATTTGATTGGCTAGGCAATAGGGATAGGTCAGAAGTACGTGTAGTATACACATACGTATTTCGTAAGTACTCGTAGTTCTATCGTATCCATCGTCGACGTATCTGATCAGACTGGGCATAGCAGAGAGTATGAATAAACAAGAGATGTCAAGTCCATGTTAAAACGTGGAGACATTCGCCCTCTACAGTTGCGGATTTTAATTAAATTGCATGCGCGGAAAATTTAAATGTATATGTATTTACTCGTATTAGAAGTATTCAAGTTTTTATACTTTATCTAGTGACTAAATGCAGATAAAATCTTCATTTTGTCGCTAGATAAAGTAAAAAAAATATTTCAATTAATATAATTAATATTTAATCTGCAATTAAACAATACTTACGCATCTTTTGCTAATGTTTGTTCCACATAACATCAAGAATAGAATAGTATGTGCCAGTAACAACAATATTCACTTGTTTTGGCACATCTTTTTGCAGGGTTTAAATTGAAAGTTTTAATAAAGTAAACGCTATTTTTTAAAAAAGCAATATTTTATTAAATATGTTCATTAGATAAATCATATATTACAACACTTTTGATGCATGTTGTTGTAAGTAGGCATTAACAACCGTATTGGGTCTAGCATCTTGTTTAGACAATTTTTTATTCACGAGTTTTATAAAATGATTTGCCATAATAACTGTTAAGGAATAACACATACTTATTTCTTCTCGGTGTTGACATTTTAAAAATACAAGAATTTTAATTTATAATAGACATATAATTCTTGTATCCAATCATTTCATTCTCCCCAAAAATTCAATTTTTCTTGGAATCAGAGAAAAATTATTACAAACAATACAGACATAATCAAGAAAATATATACATATACTTAATGTGAAATGTTACTAGTTATAGTAAGTTAAATAATAAATTATCTTATATCTACAAAGCCTTTAGTAAATAAGTAGTAATTGCATATGTTGTGAATGAATATGGAACTTAACTAAAACAGCATCTACATGTAACTTACGTCTTTGGGGTGTAATATTTTTACTGTGATATACTGGTGAAACTGATATAGAAGTTGATGTATTCAGACAACTTGCGTCAACTGATATATTTCTTCTTTGGGGTATGCCAATTTGTAAACCTGAAGTGCTTGAGCAACTTATAGCTAATGTACATTGTGAATCAGTTTCTAATGATAAATGTACAGTAGGTATTGTACCACGATTTAATTTTAATTTTTCTTCAGTTTGAAACTGATTATCTTGAAAATGCCTTTGACAAACATTATATGAATGTAGCACTTTTTTCTGAGGCATTTCTAACAGTGCACTATTATTTACCGCTGCTAACCAATTATTGTTTAAAGTATCGTCTCTTGGAAACGTAAAGTACCGTATTTGTGGATCATCGACAAATCTCTTCCCCGGTACACAACATTTTTTTCGGTACTGGTACGATTGCTCCTACAAGTAATTTGATAAATCTATTAAGAATTTATTTCTGGTATTTATATAACAAAACAGTATACTTACCATTTCAAAAGTATTTTCGTATAAATATATACATATTCCATAAAATAATATGTTTATTGTTCTATAATCAACTTTAACCCTATTTTTTTCTGGCAACTATTTAGGGAATTACCAAAACTATCATATATTTCAAGAGGTTCGCACGATAATACAGTTCTCTACTGCCTCACTTTCCGATTTTATTGCCATCTCTAATTGCGGATTCTTAACAAAAATATGTCCCGCATACTTCCATAAACATGCCTACCCACTGGGGCATAGACACGCCTGGCGCTTGGTATGGTACCTCCCTTCCCTCTTATCTAGTGTACTGGTGGGGTATCGTTCACGTCTCCGCCGTTAATTTACCAGGTTTCCTGGCGCTATATAAAATTTCAGAAGTTTTCCATTATAACGAACCCTTAACGGTAAAATAGGGGACATCCCGAAAATAAAACGGACGCCACTAAATGGACAAATAGCATTCGACAGTCAACATCGAGTCTCTAACCGTGCTATACGTTTACTTGCACTGTGAGTTATAAAAATGAGTCACGTTAACGTTGCTGCTTAGATAAAAAACGAAACTAGTTTACATTAAAAACTAAATACGATATATTATAAACCGTTTGCAAAGAGGTGTAAAACAGAGAGACATATGCCGTGAAATGAAACTAAACCAACAATAGCTACAATTTGGAAGAAAAAATATTGTAAAGCTTTGGACACTTAAATTCAAGCATTAAGAAAGTTAAAAAACCTGCCAACCCAGCAGTTGATCAAAGTTTATTAAAATGGTTTTTAGCCAACACAGAATGAATAATGTAATGTAACTGTTCGTGAAGCTCTATGCAACAAATAAATTTAACCAAACAAATGATAGCGATAATCACATCTAAAAGGAGATTTAATAATTATTAATTCTGATACACATGAAGTTCATTATAGTTCGTATATATACACGCAGTATAGAAGTGAAGGTCATGTCTGTCTCCGAATAATGTCCACTGACGATTTGTAAAAACAGTGAAATATCGATATTTGCACATTCCGAACGGATATGTCTTTCACAAATTATTCATTTATCACTTGTACTGACAATTTGTACAGTTGAAGTCGCGGCTTGTTGCGTCTACAATCTAGGGCAAAAGTGATTTACCGGATTGTAGAATTGAATGCAACAAAAAATTATAGCGACAATCACATGTAAAATGAGATTTAATAATTATTAATTCTCATACATATATCTCATATATATATATATATATATATATATATATATATATATATATATATATATATATATATATATACGAGGCTATAAGCGATGAGGTATTATAATGATTATATAACTCATTTGAAATTTAGCCAATAGCAATTACAAATTTTACATAGTTACCATGTATTGATAAGTGAATATACTCTTGACGACGTGATATAACCGTTTTGGTGTTTCGCTTCCTCCAACAATATGAATTTTGTCATGGTAACAAGTGTTTTGAAGTTTGTTGATAAACGTCAAAAATATATTCAGCAATTTTCATAAGGTTTTTTTAATTTTTTCGACATGGAACGCTTTGGTATAAGCTCGGGGACCGAAATAGATAAAGAAATTGAAGATTTGACACCGTAAAATACCGTTAAAACACATAAATATGTTTGGAAACAGTTCACCGAATTTTGTGAACAGCGAAATTATAAACTTTGTGCTCAAACTTTCTGACGAACAATTAGCAAGTATTTTGAAAGATTGGGCATTCAACATGAAACGTGCAGACGGCACCGAATACAAAGAAGGTACGGTAGCGGAAATAAATTTGGAATATTTCCGCTAAACTTGTCCAGAAAAAGTTTTATGAAGAGTTTAATCGAGAAACAAATCCATTCAGAGGCGTAATTTTTGAAGATGCAAGAAAGGCGCGGGCAGCTAAAAGGAAGAAGTTACAAGCAATTCCTGAAAAAAGAAAAACAAGTTCTGTCGCCCTTAAAGCGGAAGAAATTAGCAAAATTGTGTCATTTTTTTACGAAAATACGCCAGACGGTTTACAAAAAAAATTCTATCAAATTTGTTCTGTGGAACTGGCGTGACGTGGAAATGAAGCAGTCTTTTGCTTAATTGACTATTTTAAAGCAGAATGCGACAATTATGGTCAACCCACAGGACGTATTGTGTACAATACCATATTTTCAAAGACAGCACAAGGTGGCGAAAAACATACAGCTGAATCTAAATGGTTGACACCGAATAAAAATTGTGAAGATCAGTGTCCAGTACGCCTGTTGAAGAAAATGTTAAGCAAAAGAACACCAAACATTAAAACCAATCGTCTATTTTTAACACCTAATCCTGATTGGCAGAAAACTAAAATATGGTATAAAAACTGCCCTGTAGGCCTTAATCAATTAAGTAAATGGACACGTTCAGCGGCAGAAAGTATAGGACTTGATACAAAGAAGCAAAAAATATCTAATCATTCCAATCGCTCTTCCGCTGTTAACATCTTGACACAATCTGGAGCAAACTTACAAGAAATTATTAAGATAACAGGCCACTCATCATCTGAATCTCTGAAGGCGTATCTAAAGCTTACTAATGAACACCATAGCAAGATACTTGAAAAAATGAGAAATAAACAAGATTCTGCCAACTCTACCATCACCAGCACCTCAAATTCAACTTCTAAAGATAATACAACAAATATTTATTATAATAATTGTACTTTTAATTTCAACCAATAAAAAAATTTCGTTAGTTAATTCTTTATATAATCGTAACGAATACCACTCGAGCAAACGAAAATAATCCATTATATAACCTCTTCACTCGACGTATATTCTTAAAACACCACTCGAGCTACGCTCTCGTGGTGTTTCGCAGAATACGTCTTGTGACTCGGAATTATAATCGATTATTTTCTATGCTCTTGTGATATTATAACTGAATATTAAGTTTTTAAGAAATTTAAAATTCGTGATACAATTTGATCCAAAAGCTGTATAAAAGAGTTAGCAACAATTCAACAATGTACAAGTCAGAAAAGACTTGATCACTATGCATAATAATTACAGCATATTAACAGATGCGCTTTACATATTTCAAAGCGGGTTATCTTTATCCCAATATTTAGATACAGTTAATAAAATCAAGGTGACATTACAGACATTAATAGATAATCTTGGTGGTCGTGTTGCTAATAAATTTCAAAACAAATGCTTAAGTGATCGAAATGCTAGTGAATTGCTAAAATATTATCTGTATGCGAATATTACCTCTTGAATGGAGAACGTTCGTTTTCAACCATCGACGTTTACACCAAAATGTAGAAGCTTATCAGCGGATACTGTAGGTCTATTAATTATGTGAAAAAGACATTTTTTGAGCAAGTATAGAAATTAAGTTTTTGTAATTAGTTGTACTTAATATTAATTATAATTCATATTAAATCACCACCGTGAGTGTCTCCCTACAGAAATGTCCAATTTCTTCAAAGATGCACTTAGACTAAATGTTTAAATAATAGAGAGGTTCGTTCGAGTAACGAGTAACAAGGCAACGGGCACGCATGTACCGGGCGTCTCAGTTATGTTGTTCCAATGGCGTATCTCCGTTATCTAATAAAACAAAAATTTGAAATTTGGGGCATTTAATATACACCTAATGTTCCTGAAATTGAGCCTAATATTAATATTTTTTCACTTCCGGTTTAATCGGAAATGACCCTAACTTCTTTTATTTTAAATAGCACACTGTATATTTTCGTAAAAATTCTACGACAAATTCTCTTTCTCATGAAGTATCACACTTTGTATTTAGATTTCAAAACAGAGGTGAAATTGCATTTTAAATATTCAAATTAAAATTGTAGAAAATTATGACAAGCGTGTTTATTATTTCGTATTTGAATTTAAAGTAGCAAAAATACACTTCCCAAAAATGCATTTTTAGGATCTCTGTTAGAAAGAATATTCATTTAGACAAGAGTGATTTACAAACTTTTTATTGAAAGTCAAATAACAAAAATAACTTTAAACGAACCACAAAAAATATTATACTTATTCATTTTATTTATACAAGAACGGTATTTATGAATCTCTTAGTGGCACCACTTGAACCGTGAGCATCAGAAAAGATGCTGAAGAAAATGTTCAAAATGTTGTCTATTTGCTTCAATGCAACATTCAGCTCGATGCAAAAGTTCACCAGAGGTAATGCTTCTTAAATACTCGGCATTAAGAGCTGCGCATTCATTCCATAATTATAGTTTTTAAATCTTCCAAATCTGCAAGAGACGTGTGGTATACCTTATCCTCCAAATATTCCCATAGAAAATAATCTAACAGATCGAATGATCTTGCAGACCATCTTATTGGTCCATGTGTGCCTATCCACTTCTTAGGGAAAATCTGATTAACATAATCAGTCACACACTAGAATTATGAGCGGGTGCCCCATCATGCTGAAAATACATGTTGGCACGTATATTCAGCGGAACATTTTCAAGAAAACCTGGAAATTGGCCCTGAAGGAATTCTAAATATGCCTCACCAGTTAAGGTTCTTTCATAAAACTTTGGTCCGAATTATCGCAGAGAGTACTTACATAAATATAATTACATAAATGTGCTTATTGTTACTAATTAGTTTTTATATTGTTATTCGTTCTATTATTAATATAGTGTGTGTCTAAAGTTACCGTTAGTTTTATTAAGAACCCGAAAAGACAAACTTTACATCGATCATACCGCACCATACATTAATTCACCATACAAAATTCTCTGAAAGTTGGTCTCTCTCATTCAGTGGGAATTTTTTACAGACCTATAATGGCAATTGTGTCGATTTACGGTTCCATTATATAAAAACGGCTCTCATCTGTCCATAATATTGAGCTAATAATGCCACCTTCACGGGCAGTCGCTAGCCAAGCAAGAAACACCAGTCTTCTGTCATAATCTCCTGGTTCTAGTCTTCGAAACAGGTGAATTTTTAAAGGCCTGAATTTGACGGATTTTAGGATTCCTTGAATTGAAGAACGAGAGATATCACATTCGGTTTTAATTTCTCGAATTAAATAAGCGGATGATTAAGCACACTTCCCAAAACACCAACACAGTGCTCTTCATCAGTAGCAGTTTTTCTTTTAAAAACGGTTTTATTCTTTGAAAAGGCACTTGTCTCCAAATTTGAAGCCAGGCGTGTGAAATACATAGCTCTTGGTATAATTCTGTTAGGACACCGCTCTCCGTAAAGACGGAAGGCATCACGCCTGTTTTTTCTACATTCGCCATAAATGAGGATTATATTCTATTTTTCTTCATTTGTAAAATCGTCGTTATTCATTTTAAATCCAACATTGTTCGAAGCAACTTTGAGACAAATTCTAGTAACACTTTATGAACTGTCAAAATAAACAAACAAATTATGTCAAATTTTGCTTTAGTTTCCATAGATCGCTTTGGTTTGTACGATCCCAATTTTTGAATGCAATTTTACCTGTGTTTTGAAGTCTAAATACAAAGTGTAATACTTCACGGAAAAGAGAATTTTTCGCAGAATTCAAACTTTGAGGACAATATACAGGGTGCTATTTAAAATAAAAGAGTTACGGTCGTTTCCGGTTAAACCGGAAGTGACAAAATATTAATATTAGGCTCAATTTGAAGAACATTAGATGTGTATCAGATGTTCAAAATTTCAAATTTTTATTTTATTAGATAACGGAGGTACGCTATTGGAACAACATAACTGAGACACCCGGTATATATTTTGTCAGTCGCTGCCGGACAATGTTGAGCGCACTTCGCTGGTGGGAAGTTACTCGAATGAACCTCACTATTAATTAGTCCTATATGATAACTTCATTCAATAAGTATGATTAAAATTCAACAATTTAATGTACAGAGAATTTATAAAATAATTGTGAAAGTATTATCTATATTTCTACTTGAATTAACTTTTATGTTTTATTTTCCATCTTAAATTAAAATATAAATATTTCAGTATATTAAATTTTATAGAAGTTAAATTTATTGTTTGTAAGACGATTCAATCGAAGCAGTTCAATTGATGTTAATTTTTTACTTGGTTTATTCGTTCGCATTTAATCCATTAACGAATCGTGAATTTTTAAAAGTATTATTATGTTACAGATGTCGATGTGTAATTCCCCTTTGAGAGAATTGTCAAACCCAGGTGCCAGCGGTTCTATATTCTACTTAACCAATGACGATGAGTTTATTATTAAGACTGTTCAACATAAAGAAGGAGAATTTTTACAAAAATTATTAGCTGGTATGTATAAGAATAAATGTTAAAATAATTGCTTATTTCACTAGTACAAATCTTGTGTTCTGTTCCATAACCATTAACGACCATTTGTATCTTAAATCAAGCGTTGTTAACTAGTTTAATTCTAACATATTTTCTAAAATTTTCAACTTCATTCGCTTTAACAGATAATCGTCTCTTTCAATTTTCGTACGCTTCCTTTTTTTAGTAAGAGGTCTACACTGGAAATACTACACTTCACTCTTTTCCTAACTTTCACAGTTTTCCATTACTTAACACTAAAATAATAACTTTTGTTCTTTCACAAATTTTTCATATTAGGATATGTTGTGCAATCAATCTTAAATGATAAAGGAGAAGGATAGTCTCTCTCGAGTACTACAGTCAATTGCATTTAATATCATACGATAGAAAGACCCGAAATAATTACCTATATGCAAGTATTGCCCGTTATATATTAAATGTTTCAATTTGTTTTTTTTTATATCTTCATAACTACAATTATATTATAGCCGAGTAAATTGCTGCAAATAGCCAATAAAATTGACATTAAGCGACAATTAAATCATAAATCATCTCCTTTTTTTTGGGAACAAATTGTAATAATATGTTTGCCATCCTATTGAGGCTCGTCAAATTTGTCAGGTGTGAACCTGCTAGCAGTGAATAAGTATTCCCCGAGTTTATAGTAGTAGTGGCAGAGGTACCCCGTTGGATGTTGAATCCAGACTCACTCATCAGACTTTTATGATGAAGGTTTAAAATCATTGACGGAATGCATTCCATAGCAGCGTACCCGTAATTTATCAATACACATTGCATTCCACCATGTACCGGCATTTAGAATGGATAGGAAAAGCCAGCAATCTAGATTTTAGATATCATATGCTATCAGTGAAAAAAAAGTGGTTCGTTTATCGACAAGTCTTCTTTCACGACAGAAATGAGCCATGGCTTACATATCGTAACAGGTTCTACAAAAAGCTTGATTAACGAGAATAAATCTCCCCAACCAATCTTAAAAGTTAACCATCACGGAAGCAAAATATGATCGTGGTACTATTTATTGCGAGTTTGAAATCGCAACGAAAAACTTAATACAGATTTTATGTCCACCAACTGCAGCATGTATATGATTGATCAAAAACTCCTCAGCATTCGTCAGCAGGAAAAATGTTGTTTTCCTCCACGACAACGTAAGACTGACCGCATACAGCAAAAGAAAAAAGAATTTAACTGATCTCTTCTACCCCTTCCACCTCCGTTCACTTGGCCTAGCGCTATTTGATTATTACCTTTTTCGATCACTGCTAAATTCATTAGTAGGAAAAAATTTTCTTGAATGACAACCAAGTTTGAGAGTTTTTCAAAAACTTTTTAAATCAAAACCAGCTGAATTCTATAACAAAGTCATCAACAAGCTACCCGATAAATGGCAACAAGTAAATGTAAATAATGAGGAATATAGTTATAAATTAGGATATAATTGTTGTTTTGTTGATAAACCAATGTTTTACTGAAACGGAAATTATTTATGACTTTACCTGATACAAAAATCTAAAATTAAGAAGACGTTTTTAATCCTTTGTGGTAAAAATTTAAAATAGTATTTGGATAATTAATCTGCATAAGCGTAGCTAGGACCACTAACACTTCTGTATTTTATATAGTTACAACTTATTTAATTCTTTCGTTGCTTTCCACTAAATAAGACAAATTATTTATTAAATAAATTAAACTTTTTGTGGTCGAGGCTTTTATTTTCTATTTAACAAATATATCAACATACGTTTTCTAAAAATTACTACAATTTTTTTTTAAATTTCAGGTTACTATATGAATTTGAACCAAAACCCAAGAACATTGCTGCCAAAATTTTTCGGACTTTATTGTTATCAGTGTAATAGTAAAAATGTTAGATTAGTTGTTATGAATAATTTATTACCTAGTGTAGTAGTTTTACACCAAAAATACGATTTAAAGGGAAGTACGTATAAAAGAAAGGTACTTATGCTAAACAATCTAAGAAATATATGTTGCTGACTTGTTAATTTTTTTACATGAATGTAGGCGTCCAAGGGAGAAATGAAGAAACGATCTCCAACATATAAAGATTTAGATTTTATGGAACACCATCCGGAAGGAATTTTTTTGGAAGCCGACACATATAGTGCTCTTATTAAGACGATCCAAAGAGATTGTCGAGTATTGGAGAGCTTTAAAATTATGGATTACAGTTTACTTGTTGGTGTACATAATTTGGACCAAGCGCAAAGAGAAAAAACGGTATGTAAATTATTTATAAAGAAAAACATTAAGAATTTTTAATATAAAAGTTTTTCTCGAATATCATCCCTGAATATAATAATGTTAATGTACATGCTATTATAATGTAGTAGGGTAGAGTGGGCTGGATTGGGACATTTTTTTATATTTGAGCATTTTTAAGACTTCCTGTAATGCTTATCCTAAAGCAGAGATGAAGCATATCTGTTGGCGGCTCACAAAATTAAAATACATTTCCAAGTGTTCTTTTCAAATTTGAAAAAACGAGAATTTGCAAATTGTCCCATTCCTTCTATGGGTAGGTATAATGGGACAACTTGCGGGAGACGTGGGACAACAATGCAAAAATATCAGTTATTGCAATAACAATACAAAATAACACAATAAGAAATGACAACTATAGCTAAAGTTTTATTGAATACAGAGATACATTTTCAACAAATTGTAGGAGAAGAAATCAATTTCAAAATTAAACAGCACGCATTCGTTCTGGATCACCACATTTTTGAGGTTCGGGAAGCTTCATAACTATGTTTTCTTTCTCAACAGAAGCAGTGCCTTCCATCAAAGGCCAAACAAAATTTATCTGCTAACGACGACTTTTCCTGAGAAAATTTATTTCGCGGCATCCAAATTTAGATGTTCGTCGTTTCGCAGGATAGAGACCGGCACAACGTATATAGGCACCCTACTCCAAGACGATTCTTATCGCCTCTTGAAGCGGGACCCTACACGTTCTGTAACAGATCTTAAACGATCTTCTATCCCCGGAGCCAAGCAAAAATCTCTTATCCCAAGACACTCCAAGCCGCCGAAATTATATGGATTGCCTAAAATTCACAAATCGACAGCCCCATTTACAAATTAGCCAAATATTTATCTTACTCTCAAACAATACACAGGCGATAGTAACTCTGCGATTAAAAATTCTCAACTTTTTGTAACTCGTTTACAAGATTTTTCCTTAGACACTTGTAATTTACTAGTTAGTTTTGACGTGGAATCTCTTTTCACGAAGGTTTCGATCCCGGACACAGTCAATCATCTCCGACATTATAACCGCCCACGGCAAACCGAATGATATATCCGAACTCGTAAACGTCTGCCTTACTTCCACGTACTTCTAATTCCGTAATAAGTTCTATGAACAAGCGTCTGGAGCCACTATGTATTCCCCGTTATCCCCACATTTTTATGGAAGCGTTCGAACAGCAAGTCTTACGTTCCTTTCACTTAAAACCTAAATGTTGGTTTAGATATGTAGACAATACGTTCGCCATCTGGCCGCATGGGCGGCAGCCCTTAGATGAGTTGCTACTTTTCCTTAACTCCCAGCACCGTGACATTCGCTTTACCATGGAGGTGGAATCAGACGGAAGTCTCCCGTTTTTAGATGTCTTAGTGATCCGCAATATCATTAGCAAACTGGATCACATGGTTTACAGGAAACAAACTCATACGGACCGGTATCTGAACGGGTTTTCCCATCATCACCCGGCACACAAACAAGCGGTCATCAATACTCTTGTACATCGTGCGTTTTCTATCTCAGAACCCCAGGGCACTACTCTCTGAACTTAAACATATTTCTAACACCATACTCCAGAATAATTATAACGCCCACGACATACACTTAAACATATTTCTAACACCATACTCCAGAATAATTATACCGCCCACGACATACAACGTACTATAGTTAGACATCGTAACCCCAAACCTCGGAGCGAACCCGATCCTAACATCAGCGCCACCTTCTTACCGTATATTCAAGGTATCACCGATCATATAGGGAAGGTTCTACATCACCGATCATATAGGGAAGGTTCAAATAAAATCAAAACCGTCTTCAGACACCATTCTAAAGTTTCGGACCTCTTACCCTGAAGAAAGACAAAATATCTCGCCGCATTCCGTGTTCGTGTGGCAGTGTGTACATTGGCGAAACTAAGCGGCCAGGTGTGTCCGAACATGGACGTTGTACTAGACTGTTTAATATAGCCAGTTCGGCGTTGCCAGAACACAAACTCAACTCCGGTCATCAAATTCTATTTAAAGATGTCAAGCTTTTGTCCCGTGAATCCGCATTACTTCCATAGGAAAATCCGTGGATCGATTGAAATTCACCAAACATCCCCGCAATCTCAATAGAGACGATAGCTATGCGTTACATCCAACGTGGCAAACTCTATTGAATTCTACTATGCAATACCACGCCCATACGACACATGCAATTGGCTCATTATCTCCAGCCAATAGCAGGCCACCATCTGACCTGGTCCCCTCTATATAAGTTGTGCCCGTCTCTGCTAGTATTTTTCAAGCTACTGCGAAACGACGAACATCCCTTGCAACCGTAGACGAAACGTTGACAATTACGCCTAACTCGACGCGGTTTCAACCTGGAACCCGAGATCTACAACTTTTGTAAGACTTTCGAGCAATCAGATTCTGACGATGTCTCTATGACAATCTCATTTGACACTTCGGCCTTCATCGAAGTTGAGACCTGTCGTTTTTGTTCTTCTACTAACAATTCGTCCTTCTCTAGTATATCTTTAAATATTCGAGTTTTTATTTCCACGCATATCGTTTTCGGGGGGGCCCGCTTTCGGATATGGCCGAATGAATTGAAGCGACATATCGGTAACATTTCCACTTGCTGTCGGAACGTCACTTAAAGATGAGTATGATGCAGCATCACCTTGATTATTTGAAGACACTATGGTTTGGACGGTCTGTTACTGCCGAAAAATCGGCATCTGCAAATGTGTTGGGTTCAAATTGCCAGATTCCGGTTTTCTGGAAAGCTTTCAGAATGTTGCTTCTTCTGAAAACTAAATTAAAGGCTTGATTCAAAACTCTGCAACATTATAAATTGATACCTCTTGCCTGCATTTGAGGTCATCCATTCAATGCAAGACTGACTATAATAAGCTTTTAGAGGACCATATACAGGACCACATCATAATAATAATAATATTTATTTATTTGCCCAACAGGTAATCCCAATTACAGAGCAATAAGTACACAAATTAGATGTATGAATACACATACTATGTTAAATTATTACATAACTAAAATAATTTTGATATATAACAAATAAGTAATACCGATAATTATGATGTCAAGGTTCACATATCCTTAGTATCCACCTCTCCAATGAATATGTCACTATAATATGCCTCAGCATTCCTCATCATGTGGAATATCGGTGATCTCATCAGTAGATTCGTCCTTGGAGTCGACAGCAAGAAAGTAACAGGGTTATGGGTACTAACACTAGGCACATTGAATCTGACCCTAGACAACAGCGCGGCACAATCAATTTTATTGTGGAGAAGATTATGAAGAAACCTTGCGCTGTAGTTAACTCGACGAACGTCAAAGACTGAACCCCATAGAGTCGAAGCAGTTCTTCATAGGAAGTGTTCCAGTCAGGATATACACAATTAGATTTGAAAAAGAGGTATTTTACAAATCGGCGCTGTATACGTTCAACTGGAAACTGTTGCGAGATGTAGAAGGGATACCAAACAATAGACGCATACTCGAGTTTCGGAACTATAAGAGTGAAATACAAAGATTTTAGCAAGGAAATGCTGCTGAAGCACCCCGAGGCTCGAATGAGGAAGCCCAATGCTCTCGAAGACGAGTGGCAGATGCCCACAATGTGATCATTAAAAGATAGCTCCGGATCAAACGTCAGGTCCCTTACCGAGTTTGTGTTATTCAACTGCTGATTATTTATAAAATAACGTGATAAGACTGGTGCGTTCTTCCTGGAGAATGACATCACCACACATTTGTCGATATTCAAAGACAATTCGTTCCTCCGAGACCACTCCACAAGAATGTTAACATCATGCTGCAAGCCAATAGCATCACCTGGTTTGGCACTATCAGAAAATAGTTTGATGTCGTCTGCGTAAGCTAGCGCCTGACATCTTAACAGTGGATAAAGGTCATTCATATATAATGAGAATAGCAAAGGTCCTAAGTTAGAACCCCGCGGTACTCCAGAAGCCACTGCAAAGGTGTACGATTTATAACCATTATAAAACACATAATTATATCGATTAGATAAATAAGATCCCAACAACATGTATAAATTCGGAGATAAGCCAAAGCTATCAAGTTTTTGAAGTAGCAACATATGGTTGATGCTATCAAAAGCATGTCAATAATCCATATAAACAACATCCACTTGACCCCTACTGTCCAAGACTTCATTCGTATATTGCGTGAAGCAAGCTAGATTTGTAGTAGTAGACCGACCTTTCATAAAACCATGCTGGTGCTGTGTGATATATGAATGGGTATTGAAGTAAATAGCATAAAACAAAACTTGTTCGAAAATTTTTGCAAAGTTTGATAAGAGCGAAATCGGTCTGTAGTTTGAAATATGTCTGCTATCACCCTTCTTGA
Organism: Melolontha melolontha; assembly: GCA_935421215.2. NCBI lineage: Eukaryota > Metazoa > Arthropoda > Insecta > Coleoptera > Scarabaeidae > Melolontha > Melolontha melolontha. The sequence continues at coordinate 141,315,119 of OW285236.1, forward strand.
ATACAGGAACAATACGGCCGCACTTCCATCTATCGGGGAAGGATGATGTCTGCAGTGCTAGGTTTATAATTTTGGTTAGTGGTGCTGATAGAACAAATTTGGTGTCCCTGATCAGGAAGCTGGAAATGCCATCATCACCAGAGGTAAACCTATCAGGAAAAGTAGCCATTATGCTGGAAATAGTATGTTCAGTAATGCGACAGAGAGAAAACGGCTGACATTGAGATTTTAGAGTGGGAGAGTCAACAGTATTGGCGGTCGAGAACATTTCCGAGAAATTACTGGCAAATGCGTCTACAATGGCTTGTGGTTTGTCAAGCCAAGCATTTCTATAAAATAGTTTTCCAGGAATACGTGAGGTTCCTCTCCGGGAACGTACGAAAGACCATATTCGTCTAGAATCCGCCGTGATGCTGGTCTCTATATTCACCATGTAAGCAGTATAAGCAGTAGATATTTGTGATTTCGTTAGTGTACGCAGTCTTCTGAACTCTTCATAGAACATCGGACTATTAGTACCTTTCCATTTACGCCTATAATCATTTTTTGCTTTAATGTTACATTTAATTTCATTATTGAACCAAGCAGGAAAATGCGAGGTGCTTTTCGACATCTTCGGAATAGTTGAATCAAATATATCGCTCAGAACATTGTAAAACCAATCCAGGGCGAGATTAACATCATTAATACCATCCAGAAAGGACCAATCAACCTTCACCAGGTCCTCATACAGTTTTTCATAATTCGCCTTTCTGAAGAAGTTCTACTGACAGTTAGTAGATGGAAACTGATCCGGTCTCAATGTAGATAAAAACTCCATATTAACTGACAAGGCAGGATGATATACGTTTTCAGGAACAAAGGGATGCTGGTCGTGGGTAGTGCTTAGATTGTGATCCAAGTTCGACAAGACCAAATCAAGAAGTCGACCGTCAGCATTCACAATCGCATTGTATTGCTTGAGTTGTAAAAAATCACAAAATTTCAGGAAAGCAGAAACTCTAGTACTCACTGTACTGGAACTAATATGTTCATAATATTGTGGTAAATTAAAATCACCAATAATTAAAATAGGTTTGTTTATTATAAGGATTTGAAGTGCTTCGAAGAAGGTATCCAAAGCAGAATTCGGTAATTCAGGTGGAATGTATATAACGGAAATATAGAAATTGAAATTATGAATAGTGCACTTGCAAATGAGAAGGTCAATCGACGGCACCAGAGTTTTTAATTCAGAGATGTCAAGCACCTCTAATGTAAATTCAGTTGCTAAGCCCAACAGAACACCACCACCTGTGGACTTTCCCACAGAGGCAAAATCTCTGTCGCATCTGACAATATTGTAGTAGGGAGGAAAAAATTCATAGCTGTCGAAAGACTCGTCAAGCCATGTTTCAGATATAAGTATGACATCATATGCCAAATCAGAAGAACTTGGATAGAAAATATGTGGCTAAGGGCGATAACTACAGTGAGGTGGAAAGGTATTTAGATTTACGCCATGTCTTTTCGCTTTTTCAACCACGTCCAGATTTACATGACTGTTGCGGTTATCAAAAAATAAGACTACAAGAAAGATCATCTTGAGAGCACTTGATATGGGATATAAAACGTTTCAGAGCTAGTAGGAAATTTGTCGTCCAATCACTCACATGTACTAATCCAAGACTTCCCGGGGATCCATTAGTCAGCATGTGGTCTTTGAAGAATTTCCGTGGTAATACATATGCTGGTGGAATATAATTCATATTTAAAATATAATGTTTAAATTAAGTAACTTTTAGTCATAAAATAATGTACAATAGAGTAATTTGTACAAGATCACGCAAATAGTGTATACATTGTATAGTCCAACTTTTTACTGTTTTTTTTTTTTAATTCATATTGGTATACAAAATTTTATCACAACCAACGTCCTTGTTCATTCTGTAAAAATATACTACCAATGGGAATCTTTTTTTCTGACGAAATCTATTTTGTATTTAAACGAATTCAGTTATAGTTATGATGATTTATTAATTTCCTTGCTGAAAGTTAAAGAAAAAAATTCTATCAGTTATTACTTATTATGAAATTTTATTTAGCAAATATTTAAGTCTAGTAATTTTTCTTAATCAATTAAATTTTAATATTTTGGAAGAGAAGTCGTTCACTTCTCTTTGCTTCAATATAATTCGGAATGGTAGTTATGGTTTTTGTGGATCATTTCATTAATTCATTGTCTATTATAACAATATATCTTACACATCAAACATTTCCATAGTAAAGCTCGTAGTAGATTAAATTCAACGAACCGAATTCAATTAATCGAATAAGCCAATAGTTAGCGTCGTCAAATGTAGAAAGCATATTTACAGTGCTTCGCGAAAATGCAATAAACTTGCGCAACTGCTGACTACGGATAAGATATATATCATCTGTTTCCTTGATGTAACTTAAGGCATTCTCACAAAGATTCGGAATCACGGTCCTTAATAGTTTAGTGGTTAAAGCATTGGTCCCGGCAAGCCATGGACGTTTCTATTAAAAAAATCGAATAATTAGCGTCATAAAATGTAGAAAGCCTATTACATTATCATTGTTAATATTAATATTGTTTTAACATTTGATATATAGTTTGTCACAGTATATAATAACTAGAGACCGGACACGAGAGGTTGATGACTCATCGCCCACGAGCGTACTATTGAACATTTGTATTTTTAAAGTTTTTAATTTTATTTATATAATTATACTTATAATAATAAAACGGGTATATATACGGCTACAAAATACGAAATACATTTTTATTTGTTCATTTTGTAATTCAAGTTGAGTAAAGGAGTATTAATATTTACCAGCAATACTTTCTCAAGGTTCTCTTCTGTAAAATTTGTTCTCTTTGAATGAAATACATCCTTGTAAATAGAAAACGTCCTTTCTTTATAGGTTATACTGCATACTGGAAATATTCTTTTATTTCAGCGTATTTAGCGGTTAGATTTTGAGAAATTGTCCCCATATACAATTGCCGCAATGTTATTAAATCTGGATTTCTATTAAAAACTGCGTCAAACTTTTGCCGAAGGCCACATCCGAAGTCACTTGGAATATTTTTCAAATTATTAATAGCCACATCTGATGTGGTTAATCCATCTTTTAATTTGAGATTTTGATTTTCAAAATAAACAATTAGTTTTGTCAAAGTGCTCCTGAAGAAAGTACAACTAATTTTTTAAATGTGGAATTTGTGTTAGTTTCTTGCACATGCAATGAAATTTTGTAAACTATCGAAATTCTCTGCATCAAAACTAGTAGCTTCCAACCATGTCCCCCATGTAGTTATTATTGAAAGAGGGAGGCAGTTACAAAGATGGACAGTTTTTCCCTGTAAAGAGCTACTCTCAATGGTGCTTTTCTGAAAACCTTTTTAAAGCGGATACAAGTCTATTAACTTCTGGAAAGGTGTCTCTGATATATTCACAGATTCTGTGGAGAACATGTGCTACACAAGTAATATGCAGCATATTAGGATATGTTTCCTTTAATAGTCTGCCTGCTTTTAATATATATGCAGCACTGTCACAGACAAATAAAAGTATTTTTTCTTTGTACCTGTCGTCTGAATGAAGCATTTGGTGTATATTCTCGTAAATGGTTTTAGCTACTGTTTCCGCAACTGTATTTATAACTTTTGTTGCTATTACATATGCGTTATATGGAATAGTTGGATGTAGTACACCAGCTACAACATTTACCACCACACAGCGTCCTAATATATCGACAGATTCATCGGCACTTATCCATAGGTACTGATTTGAAAGATAGCTTCTACTGCTTTCGTGGAGCACTTAGAAACATAATATTTGCGTAAGGTGGTTTCATCAGGAACATTTCGACCAGTATATTTTTGGAGAAATATTTTTAAAGTGGGATTGTTAAATTTATTTAATGGAATATTTGCCGTCATAAAAGTTTCACAGAGTTCTTCGTTAAAATTGTCAGATTCCAACGGTTCCAATTTCTGTGCATGTGTTTGCCATGCTAAGTGACGTTGTACGTGCGATTTCATAGAATTTTTTAACGATTTTAACGATATTTTGCTATAAATTTCGGAATCACTGACAATGGACATACAATCAAGATGACCGTCAATCCAACTTGGCATTGTTTTACGATGCCGTTCTCGACGTTCTTCCATATCAAATCTGAAAAAGTAACTTAAACAATGTTATAGATTTAAATAAATGAAAACTAAAAATGTATGCGTAAGTTATTGAAACTGAACGAAATTCAATGCACACTTACGTCGAAATAATTGGCAGAAGTAGATTCAATCAAACGATATTAAGCAGGATCTATCACAAAAATTACGATGTAATTAATAGAGACCAGACGCATCAGGCTGAAATGACGTCATTACGACGGACGATATAAATAATCTACAACATCTGTAAGTACATCACGCAGTTATTGAATAGCACTATTCATTCGGTTAACCGCACACAAAAATTAGATGTGTCGTAAACTATGAAAACAACAAACTAACTCACAGCACTTAATTTATCTTACGAAATATAAACTAATAAATAAAATTAATATAAAAACACTGCTTCTATCTACGCTCATGAAACCAGAAATTTAACTGTAAATATCCAACAATAAAACGTCGCAATTTTTGATGAAAGCAGATGTGCACGCTAGCCAGATCAATAGTGCATTTAATAACTGCGTGATGTACTTACAGATGTTGTAGACTATTTATATCGTCCGTTGTAATGACGACGTCATTTCAACCCGATGTGTCCGATCTCTAATAATAACCGAACGCACAGTATATGTAGTACCCTACATATACTGTGCGTTCGGTTATTCGTTCCAACGGATTCCTTAATTTGTGTACCGAAGCGTTTGCTTATTGCAAATAATAAAATAAACAACACACTAATCAACCATTGGGAAAATTAAAAGTTTGGAGAACATTTTAATTGCTTGATAAATTTAACATAATTTATTTTTGGACAAGCTGTAAATATTGTTCTTTCTACATCATTTAGAAAAAGGGAAATTTTTTTTTTGTGAAGAATGTGAATTGATTTACTTCGTTTGATCCGTGTTTTGATCTATAGAACAAATAAATGATGGTATACTGCGCGACATATAAAACCCGTACACTAACATATTATCAATGTAAGCCGGGCTTATCAAATTTGACATGTCTTTATTTGTCTTGTCAAATTTGACTTATGTTATAGGTTATAGGTATTAGCAATGTATGTATAACCTATGAAGTCTATAAGTCACAGTATGAATATATTTGTCTCGTTTACGCAACATAAGAACTCCGATTTTTTATACTGAGAGAGATTTTAGGATACCTAGAAAGTTAAACTGTAATACAATTAAAAAGTATATTGATAGTGAAATAATAAATCTTTGATTCAAAATCATTTTTATTCATAACAAACTTATCAATGCAACTCTGATAGAAAGAAAGAATATTAAAAGGCACAATGTAGGGTCTCCCAAGAAAGTGGAGGCCCTAAGCTATGGCTTGTGTAGCTTATACGTAAATCCGGCGCTGATGGTACTCCCTATATGATATACAACAGAAGAAATATGACATTTTTTTTTTGGCTTGGAACTCTAAAATATCTTATTTATAATTACATGTTCATATTTTCAATGAATTGTATGGAAATAAAATATAAGTTAATTTTATTCATTTTTTCTTTTTAGGAAAAGCGATCTCACTCAAATTTAGAAGAAGCGTTGGAGGATAATGAATTCGATCCTAATGACCCATCATACAATATGTTAAACAATGAAAGAATAAAAGAAAAAGACGATCGCATTGGAGCTGCTGCTTTGAATCGTACAAGATCAATCAAACAAAGGCTAGTGCATCATTCAACGGCTATGGAAAGCATTCAAGCGGAATCGGAACCTATCGATGAGGAAGACGATGTTCCGTAAGCGTAACAACAATCTTGGAAATAAAATTCGTTTAATAACTTCAATATTTACAGTCCTGGTGGTATTCCAGCTAGAAATGCTAAAGGAGAGCGACTGTTATTGTATATTGGTATTATTGATATTTTACAAAGTTATAGGCTTAAGAAGAAATTAGAACATACTTGGAAGTCTATGATACATGATGGGGTAAATAATTTATTAGTCACTTTATTTAGAAGTATACCTATATATATATTACTTCTACTTAACATTTTTGTTAAAAAGCATTGCAATGTATATAAAATAAAGCGTCATCTTCATAGCATGTTTTTTTTGGAAAATATTCAGTCCCCTTCTGATATTTTATTGAAATAAATTTCTAACATATGTAAGTCATTGAAGGTCTAAAAAAATTATATAAACATAAAATTTGTGCATTCCAAATTTTGAAAGAAATAATTAACTTAGTTTTTCCGAATAAAATTTATTATTACCGCCATAGTAACAATCAAACTATATAACATAAAGTAGTTCATTCTTGAAACTATAAAGTTTTTGCATATATTAATATTAATACACGTCCAATAATCAATTAAATGGTCTTATTCTTATTAAAAGTTCTTATTCTAAGAATTCGATCTCGAGTGAGATACGATCCACGATTTTCTGTTCGTGCTTAGCAACTAAACTGCCGAAAACCTGTGTATGTGCCGAATGTATGTATGTATTAATTAAATAATTAATATGAATATTAACCTACTTTCAATTACCTGTACTTGTTACAATAAAGCTGGATTTATAAACTTGCCGTTGGCGTACCGCACCGTAGCGTTGCAATTCGCTCAAGTTAAAAAGCGTTGAAGTAAACGTGTATAATTATAAAGAACGTTCGTTGGAGTTGTGACGCCCACATTCCGTTCGCTGCCGTTCGCAACCGTTCAGACTTGACCAACTTTTATCTTTTTCCGTTGCAGTCCGCAGCAGTTCGTTAACGTTGGTGTATGAACCAATGAAATTGTGCAATTTGGAGTTTGCGCAACGCACTTGGTTTTGTTTACAAACACAAACAGCGTCAGTATTGGGAATTTAGTGATTTTATCGTAAAATTTGGTGATTTTTTAAGCCATCAACGACAAATTTAGTGATAATTTTTTGTCAGTGATTTTGTTGGAAACTTGTTTGTTGACTCTGTGGTGGTGCCATCTACACCTATAATATCATAACTTATCTTGAGTAGGGCCATAATTGCATGACTTTGTCAGGTTGCTATTAAGTCGTATATATCGCATATATCATATTTTGTATTAGCTATGCTAACCCTGCCTTTTTCAAATGCAGAAGTAGAAAGAGCGTTTTCTGTAGTAAATATTGTCAAAGACAAATTAAGAAATAAGTTAGCAAGAAAGATGGCTGATTCGATTTTAAGATTGACATACCATATGAATAACAGTTGTCAAAATTTTAATCCCACACCAAGCATGTATGATTTAATTGATATAAAAGAAATATGAAAGATTTAATTCTGAAAACATGTACGGTGGTGAAGCAGTGGATTGTGAGAATTCTGTATTAGATACATTTGCAAATTTACCTATATAACTCCTCTGAAATCCATTTTCCACGATTTAATTCGATCGTCGATTACCTATATGCTGAAATTGTTTATAGATTATATGTTTCTTAATTATGTGTAATATTTATTTATAATTATGTTAAAAAATATCTTATTTTAGTAAAATAAAATATTTATTTTTGTCCATTTTAAATAATATCACGGCAACACAAATGACACATCACCAATTCCTTTCTGTATGTGAGATGTGAACAGATGTGAATGCGTTCCTACGAAGAATGATCTGCGCGTGCGCGGCCGCTCGCAACGTCCAGGAACGGCATGTTTATAATTCAACCTAACCAGGACGAACTGCTGCGAACTGCAACGCTACGGTGCGGTACGCCAACGGCAAGTTTATAAATCCAGCTTAACTTCTAAATCCAGAATTAGGCAACAATGGCGTTTGGTTTATATCACATTATACAGCGTAGGGTGTCTTTGAAAGGCAGAGAAGTATGAAAAATGGAAAGATGTAATTACATATATAGAATATAAATCCAGAGTATTGAAGGTCAATACAACGCGAACTCCAAAATTAAAAATCGCCTAAAAATTGTATTATGCGCCGCCTATGAATTGAAAATATTCAGAATGTGTATAAATAATCAATACCTCTATTGAAGTTCCACACACGCGTATGTTTACATACGTAACAGCTGTCAAGGTTATGAAAACTATGACATCGTAGGTCAAGGTCAATGACCTCAATATATTTACGTACAAAATCAGCTGTGTATAACCTTTTAGAACTGACCTAAATCAACTTCATTTCATGTGTATTATGTGAATGTCTTTTTTTTTTGTTACGAGCAGTAACGATTACAAAATATTAATATGAATTCAGAATGTCTATACAAAAATACCGCTTTTGAATTTACACGCAAAACACACGCTGCAATATTTATGTTAATAAAAACTTTAGAAGATAACATTGTGTAGACAGCTTTGTATGCTAAAGCTTCGACAACCTGGTACGAAAAGTCGGCTGTTAAGAATTTATACTTGCATGTGAGTTTTTAAAAGAAGATATAAGATGGGGCATTTCGCGACCAATTTGGTAACAATCTACCTTTAATCGAAGACGTAAATGTCGTAAAATCGTAAGAAGTAAAATCATATCGAACGTTCACATATATACATGTAACGATCGACAACTGACTGAATCGGAAACACAATTGTTTCTATATTTAAAGCAGACAGACAATAACATAAAGAGTGGGGTTACCTACTATGATATAGTCGGTCGCATAGTAGCGTGACAAATATTTTTTAAATATATTTGAATTTTTTTTTCTTGTTGATTAGAGGGAATTTTGGAAAAATAGTTTGGATTTATATTCTAAATAGTTACATTTTTCATACGTTGTCTCTTTCTTTCAGGAACACCTGTATATTACATATCGTTTGCGTTTGTTTCGTGTGATTGTACGAAATGTGGACTATTTTCTTTCTTTTGTACTAATTTTCATTTATAGTTGTGTCTAGTTAAGTAGCACAATCGTGCTTAAAGAATTTACACTATTTAATCTATCTATAGTTTACTTTATATAACTTTGATAAATAAGCGAATTTAATAAATGTTATTTGAGAGTAAACCCTTATCAGAATATATTTTTAATCCTGGATATTTATTTCAACAGCTTAATTGTCATCCTCAGAACCAAAAAAAAAGTATTAAACTTTGCCTGTGTGAAGTGTGTGGTTTTTAAAAATTTATAACTATTTCAAACGTTTTTCGACTTGCATTCAACATGTATCTTACTATTTACCAATAAAGTATACACACATTTTGACAGTTTTGAAATGTCTACATAATTTCCACTATTTTCCGAAGGTGAATTCTCAAAAATTTTTAATTTTTTTTTAAGTTTTCTTAGAAGAGAGTGTATAACATCAGTTAATATTAATATATTTGAAGATGATACAATATTGTAGATGTGTCAATATTTTTCTATCGACTTTTTTTCTCGAATAATGTGTCCATTGTTTTAGAAAAACTAAAATTTTTCATGAGATTATAATAAAGAATATGAAAACAACTAGTTATAATTTTTCGATTTTAAAACATCCATTGTGTTAAGAATATGAATAATTTTCTGAATGGCGAATGGCCCATAGTTTCAAATACCAATTTAAATAAATAAAATAATTATTTTATTTATATAAATATCTAAGAATAATAATACAATGATAGCCAAAAAGACTAAAATAATTGGAGCATTGATTTTAATGATAAAGTTGGTGGTGGTGGTGACTACTTGACTAAAATATATTTATAAACAAAGCATTGACATGTATAGCAAGCGCCAATTAAGTTGGCGGAGCAGGGGTGCGCAGAAGCCGTTTTTAGAAACGTCCACCCCCACTACTCAAGTAATTATCAGAAGACATTTGTCATTGACGTTTGACGGAAGATAATGTCTTTGCTAGGGGATCATAAAGTGATACACACTCAAACGCGAGAAGTAGTTTTTAATGTTTAAAATTATTGTTATAAACATAAAAGTACAAAGAGGAGTGCGATTTACGAATCCTACAGCTGCATCATTTACACCATTTTATTTATTTACACCTTTTGGTTAAAAATTTTACCCTAAAACACTCAGTGGGCAGCAACTGCGAAAATGATAACACTGTTATTTTCTTAATTCTGGAAAAATTTGTTCAACTCTGTTAATATTTTATAACAAATAATGATAATACTTTTTGATGATATTTGATATTGATATTTATTGTTTAAAGACAGTTAGCAAAGATGTGAAGGAAACAAAAAAGATCCAAATATCACTGTCACATATGAATCTCTCTACCACAAAATTAAAAGAAAATATTACTGCTTACGTGGCTGGTTTTGTCACAAAAGGAATAAATAAAATGATCAAGCAGTGTAATGTCTGCATAGAAAACATATACACGAGAAATACAGATGACAGTCATTTAAAATTTACAACAATGAAAGAGTACAGTGCAACAAAACGATTGAACTATATTAATGCTAATTTATTCACCTCGTCAATACAAATATATAGTCAGACAAAATCTTTATTGCCAGAAAGAATATATAAACAAGGTTTTTATAATTGTTTGATTGAACATTTCAAAAAAAATATTAAATTTAAATATTGTTCACATGGCGGACACTATACAATATATCATTAGAAAATTTGTGGAAGTATTAATTTTTAATTATATCAGACATATAAACAGAATTTTATTAGGCAAGGATAAGCGAAATATAAATGAGACAAACAATCAAATATTTCATAATTACAAATGAATTTAATGTTAAAATTTAAAAAAGAATATATTTTCTAAAAACATGCATATGTAATATTTTTTAAGAAATATATTTCAAAGAAGTTGAAAAAAACATTGCAAATATTTGTAATTAGGTTGACTTGTAATTCTTTCACTATAGCATTAAATACAAATTAAATTATAGTGATTGTGCAGTTTAAGTTGTATTTCAAGTTAAAGTGGTAAAAGTCTAATACACCATTTAAAAATTTAATAAATCCCCTATATATGGCTTTTAAATATAGTTATCCCCCAATTGCTCAGATGGCTCTAATCTATTCTCGAAATTTAACATTATATGTCCATTCTATTAAGGTTATCATGGCACTAGCAATAGAACAAAACCTTTGACCACATTAGCTGAAGAATTACTAAAACTGAGCAAGAAAGCTGAGGTAAATTTTGAGAATATACAAACTATACTTGAAGAAGTAGGAGATGCGTACTTGAAAGCAATCACCAAAACAAGTCGAATCAAATTATTAAACTTTGAAGTAGCTAAGTATTCGTTCCAAAATCCTACTTTTGAATTCCAAGAAAAATAATGTTGTAATTCTTAATATTTACATTGTACTATAATACAGAGATAAAATAAAATTACCATGTATAAGATTAATGATTAATATATTTGTCTGTACATTTAAATGAGTGCCTATACATAATCAAAGTAAATTATTTTCAATATATGCATTTCGTGCAGCTTGTCCTACTAGTAACACATTATTAATAGCAGCAGCATCTGCAAAGAAGTAAGGCATTAGTTGCGTTCATTGTTACTGCTTACAGTGATTTTTTTTTCTTTGCCTGCAATGGACTTACCATTATTAACTTCATTTTTTCTGTATTCAATTTCATGACCTTGTATTGATATTCCAGCATTTATTGCAATATTATGAAGTACACAACATGTATGGATAATTTTTGCTGCTTGCTGCTCTAGTTGGATGGTATAACAAAATCCTATGTCTAGAATGGCACCTAAATCTGCCCTATAGCACACCATTTGTTCTCTCTATAACGTTTCTGGTTTTGTTTAAGTGTTTATTGAAATTTGCTTCGATTGTGCCTTCTTGTACATTAGCAAACGGTGTGAAAAGCCACGGCTCAAGAGGATAACCACTATCCCCTGTTTGGAATTCAAAATAAATACACAGTTCAGTATATGTGCATACATGTAACTGTTTACCTATTAAATGTGTTAAGGTATCCCCATGTTCGTATTGCTCTCTTAAATAATTTCTAATATTACTTGTTTGCCATATAGCAGCATCATGCACTAATCCTGGATTTCATGCACTACATCCAATTATCTTGCAATTGGAATCTGCAATCTAAATATGAAATATACGTATTTAGAATTATCCATTAATGTGATATTTTACCCTTCACTATATCAATATATGTTTATACACATAATGTTTACTTACAAGCCTTACATTTACATAATATCTTCTTTTTCTGTTAATATATACATACAGTGGGTGATACACATCATTTACTGGGGGAGCAGGTATCTCAACATGAGTTCCGTCAATTACACCCACAACTCTTTTTATTTTATTTTTCATATCTGCTGTTGTTGGAAACTGCACATAATTAGGAAACAAATGTTCAGCTATCACAGAACAAATTTCATTTAATATTCGACATACTGATGCTCGGCTTACTGCTATCCAAGAATTATAACCTACTGGATTTTGAAAGGATCCTGTGTCAGTAAAATGTAATGTTAAAAGCTACAATTCAAAACAGATATATACAAAAAATTTCAAATTATAAATACATAATTACCTTCAGATGCAGTGGAATATGGCCACGCAAGTCCATAACTGCTCCCAAAGTATTAATTAAATTGGTAGCAGACCTTTTGTCTAAACGAAATAACTGCTGGAAATGTATTTCAGATAATTCAAAAGGATTCATTGTACGATTAATTACGATACATCCTTAGAGTTTATAGGAAATCGTAAGCTACGGGCGACTTCAGAATTGCATTTTGTACTTTTCCGACTTACGAGACTTACAGATTTTGTTACGATGCTTATAAAAATATTCTTAAAAACCTGTTTATACATTACAATCTCATTATTTTTATCAAATTTTCTGTTTTATGTTTTTTTAATCTGTTTATGTTTTTTTTTTCGAAGAGGTTAGAATTATCTGACATTAGTGCCTATGCTATCTTGTAATTTGATGTAAAACTAAATACAAATCTCCCCACTACTTCTAATCCTGCGCGAACTTACCCCTCCTCGCGCCAACTTAATTGGCGATTGCTATACATAAAATTAAAGCGCTGCACACATAAATTAATGAAAATACATTCAAAATATTGATTTTTATTACTTAATAATGGCATTAAAGAAGTACTCATTCTATTTTAGGATACCGTTTCCGTTCATAGGCCAAGTTTTTACGCCCAAAGATTTCAAGAGTTTATGGCCAAAAAAGTATTTAAAAAAATTCCTTCACGTAAGTATTTTTTCTATTATAATGTTATTAAAGAAAATGAAGTTTTCATATAGTAGTTTGTCTATTTCTCAATGGATATGTACCACTTTTAAATAAATGTTATTGTTACATGTACCCAAAACTAAAGTTTGATACTTGTGTCTATTTTAAATATACAATTAAACTAAGTGAAACATTTTAATTACTTTCACTTAGCTTTATTGTACTAATATTTTTTGTATTACCTACTATTTTCATTATGTAAGAGTTTGAGTGAAAGTATTTAATATGGTTATATTAGAGTGGTTCAGTGTAATGTAATATTGTAATGTAACGTAAATTATACTTGTACGTTTTATGTTGTAATGAAAGTAATAACTTTAACTTGGTATTTGGATACAGTAATTAGTTGCAGCTTGATACAATTTCTTATTGATAGTTTTGGAAGAGATAGTTGATTTTCATTAATGCTTCCATCAAAATACATTTATTATTTTTCCATAATTTATAGTTTTTCCTAAATAAAACTATAAAATGTAAAAAAGCCCTCCTTATAGGCTGGATGTACAGTTTACAGTGGCGGATAAAAAAATTAATTTCAAAGTGAAGATGATCTATTAGTTTTATTTTCGTTTTAAATTGTAGATCTTTATCAAGTAAAAGCCGAATCAATCCAATTATTTTCTGAAATACCTGTAATATTATATCAAAGTAGCAAATAAAATATTTATATAATAATAATTCTGTAATGGACTGGAATGCTATAACAACAATAGCTTGTCATTTTTCCTACAAAATTTTCCATAGTTGAGGTTTATTTTTAAGTTTTAGGCCAACCAAGGAATCCTTGATACACATCGAAAGGTTTTCGATTGGATGCGGTTGAGTAGGACCTGGTATTTAGGATCATAGTCATTTTGAAATTTCCTGACTAGTGGAACTTTAGGGTTTCTTTAGTGAAGAGGATGACATGAACGATGAAAATCTTCCTCAAATCATTATATTATCTCTTCCGGTTTTTTTTTTGTGTTGAGCATCAACTTCTTTGTTGCATCGCTCTAGGGAGTTTCCCAATTTTTTATTTCCAATATTAAGTGGTTTTTTTTTTTCGAAACCTAATCTCGCTGTAACATTTTTCTTGCTTGGAAGAACTTTTCGCGCTGATCAACTGTACAAACTCATTTTCCACCAGCCGTCTTCTAATAGTACTGGCATTGATGTCTCGATTTAATTTTTTTTCAAAATATTTTTACAGGTGTAAGAAAACTGTCTTCTTTTAGATAGACATTTTATGTACTTATCAGTTTCAGCGACTGTTTTTCTTGGCCTGCCACAATTTTCACATGTTTTTCTGTGATCTTATTTTGTGAACATCATAATAGTTGTGAGATATTCTTGTAAGTTTCACCTTCGCTTCGTAATTACTTATTTCCTCATTCGTGCCGTTCTGTTTTGGTTTCATTTTATTCACACTAACCAATTTTTCAAATAAAAAATTACAGAAGAAGCTATTCTTTCCCCTCACTATGAATTTGTTTGCAACACCTATTTTTTGACCGTCTAAAATTATGTTTGATAAGAAAGGAATTCTCGTGATTATCTGAGAAACTATGGCCTCATGGCCCTTCAACGTCTGTTACGGCAAACCATAGTATAAACCTAACCAGTAGTTTCACTTCTTGTTGGCACCTTTTATCTTTAAAAAATAAACCGTAATATGCGCATGCCTCCCGCGCGTGTTCGCTTTGTAACGATAATTTAAAGAACTAAAATTGATGTATATGAGACTGTATCCGAAATTGGTGGAGACTGTGGCTTGTAATCTGAAACAGAAATAAGAAAAACACCCTAACCACAATATATATCAATAAATACTATATACGTATTTCGGCAAATCTTCAGTAGAATAACCTTAAAAACTGAAAAATGTTAAACGTAGCGTTTTTGGCTAAGGTAAACCTTAGAAGATATGCTCTTCACCAAATCGCCAGTGGGATAACACTAAATTCCTAACATCGAAATAACACTTATATACTACTTAAACCTAGCGTGAAATTAAGGGAACCGTGAAGCGTGAATACATGAAGCGTAAAAAAAAAAAATTAATGCTATTGTCACAATAAGGCATACAAACTGGACTGAGGGATTGGTCCATTGTCAGAATTAATTAATTTGTTCTTATTTCTATATATATAAATACTTTCATAACTATCTAATTCTCTATAATTATTAACAGTTTTAATCAACCTAAGGTTATTTGCCGGCACAGAATGACCTGTGTCCCAAATATGTTGGCCAACGCTAGATTTTTCGGGTCTGTTGAATCTAAAGTGGAAAATATCTTCCTTGTAACGAGTTGAAATTGAACGTCTAGTTTGGCCGATATATTTTTGGCTGCAATCGTTACAATTTATTTCATATACAGTACAAATCTCTTCCCTATAGTCACCTACAAACGTGTATTACGTATGTGTGCGTTCAAGAAGCGAGGAGTGGGGACGCACGAAGCGATGCATACATGCCATTAGTTACAGTTTACTTGTGATGTTGGATGGTTTGCTCAACTTTTGCGAATAGTCCGTATTCACGATGGATAGTTTTACCCTTGAACAAAAAAAATATGTCGTAAAACAGTATAATCTTGGTCGCAGCATAAGAGAAATTGCACGGGTATTTCAAATTAACTTTCAACGTACCATTGCGTTTGAAACGATAATTACGGGCGAAAATAGTTGAATCTATCCTAAATATTCAACCGCAAACGATTTTAAATGTTCAGAGAAACTTTTATGACAGATTAGGACATAGCTTGTTTGCATTATTAGACCGTTTTGAACATACAATACATTAAATAGTTTACTTTTTATTTTTTTAATTCTAGTTTTATTTATTATGTATAGAATATAGAAGTTATTATGATTTACCGCTTTATTTATTGTTATTGTTATAGGTATATCTGACATTGTTTTAAACGTTAAAAATATTAAAATCTTCCAAAAAGTCCACACTTATTTGTGTTTATTATTACATAAAGTCCCAATTATTGACGGTAGTTCCACATTCATCGACGTTTATACGGTGTGTATATAAATGATTGAAAGGTGTTTGAATTTCCCGCTTTCAATTTTTTGTGTTTAAGTTGGTGCTAAGTGCATGCCAGCATCTCTGAGGGAGCAAATGTCGTATATCATAGGCGTAACATTAAAAAATTAGAATAGGAACAAATATAGTAATAAATAATATTTTATTGAAAGATAATTACAATGAAATTATGTATGTTTTCTAATGCTGGTATCTTAAATCTCACTATATAATACTTTAATTTCAGACTTGCATACTCTATCAAAATTATAACAAAACTATAACACTTATTCAAGATAAAATTATAACATTTGTTCAAAATGCCGTCCATGTAAATTTAAGCACAAATTCAAATAGCAGGACGTCCTGTAGATTTTCCCTTTAAAACGCTCCCTGTTGTGCGATATCTCTCTATTACACGACGAACGTGCTGTACAAAACAGTCATATGTAAATTCCATTTTTGGAAACTCCTCTTGAAACTGCTGGTGGCAATTTGGATAGGAATAATCCCATACTCCTTCAACATTGCGTGTTCCCGAACGAAAATATGCCTCAACAATAAATTTGTTGTGCAGATCTGTGAAAACCATTATTAACGCCTATACATATATGTATTATGTTTGAAATAATAAAAAAAACTTTTCTACTAATCGTTCGCTTACAGCTGTTTTTTTATTACTTTACATTTCATCTGCTAACTGTGCCCGACTACTTTAGACGACGAACGTGAAAGCTTGAGTATAGTTCTCAAATGAAATCAATATATTATTTCACTAATTGTTGGAAATGTATAAGTAACTATTAAAAAGAAAGGAACAAATCAAAATGGTTTTTAAATTTGCGAAAAGAAATGGAAATAATAGTCGACTGGGTCTATTTAGTTCAATTGAAGTTAATTGTGTATGAATTTCTTAGATAAGGGCTTAGAAGAGAAAGAATATATTTTTTCAAGTAATGATAGATCAAATTAATAATACTGGGGTATTATTTGACATAATTTTTTAAAGCACGCACTTCCGCATTAGGTAAGACTTCTAAAGAAAAAATCAATAAAAATAACTAAGTTTCGATAATATAAATTTAAATATTCAATATTTGTTTATTAATAATATGTAATTATAACCTAAAGCAATAGATTGTGTTCAATTGCTTTTTCACTATTTAAATATTAGAAGTACATTTTTAAAATCACAGTCAAGTACTTTAGTGAGCATTTTGGCCGATATTATCAGGATAGTATTATATTTTCAAATGGAGGCTTATACCTTATACATCTTTAATATAATAAGTAATTTCAGCTGCCACTATAATAAACTCACTGTATATTATATCAAAATTTGGAATACTCGTTCTTACTAACATGTTTTGGTCTTTGTATAATGCAACATGCCTTCTTATTTGGATTATTTTCTACTTTTGTATATAAAATAATTACGTACATGCTAATGTTATGAACAGTGTATCATGTTCAGTGACAAAGTAGCATTAAACAATGATTTTAATAATTACGTTACATTATAATCCCAAAATTAATATTTTGTAAAAATAGACACAAGCCCGTCGTTGTACTGTGTATTCGTTTTATTAAAAACCCATTAAAGGACAGAATTTAACTCCAGATCCAACAATTGTGTTTATACTGAAATTGTATTTTTGTTGAAATGCCTTCGTAGAAACCTGTAAGAAACTTTGTAACACCAAGTACTTATAACAATTTAGTAAATTAATTGAGTAGCATTTGCACAATTAAGCCAATTTTCACTTTGTCTTTTGTTTAATTATTCCCACTACTATACTTTATTAATATTTTATTGCCCTCAATGAGAGACGGTTTTGAGTATATTAAAGTATATTATTATATTAAAATATATTGAGATAAGAATTTAACAGAAATGTGTTAACAATAGATTGTAGTAGTGGGCTAAAGTGATAAATTGTGACAAAGGAGGATTAAATACACTGGTTAGAAAAAATAAAATACCTTGATATTAAATTATTAAAAAGGTAATTAGCAAAGAAATAGAAATAGGGGAAAAGGAAATCATTAAAATGAATGAAATGGATGTCATTTTAAAGAAGCTAAATTAAGACACTTTGTATAGAGAAATTTCTGGGGAATTTATAAATTATAAAACAAAAATAGCATTGCAGTACAGTAAAATATTCTAAAATTATCTGGTACATAATTATAATAAATATAATACACATATTAAATTTAGTGTAGATGTTATCTGAGCGTGGAAGTACATATTTTTATCACAGATAACTTTACTAACACATTTCCAGTGCATATTAAATGCATTTTTTAATAACTAAATGCCACAACATTTTTTATTTATTCTTATTTGGAATGTAAAAGTTATTCAGATTTGAGTATCATATATGGAATTCACATAAAAAAATAAGTTTGAAAATGTTAAAACTTTATTTCGGTTTCATTTGATTGAAATTAACTAAAAGAAAATAAATTGAAATGTGAATTTTTATTTTTTGCAATGAGCATCCTGTCCGGTCATTATTTTGAATGTTTCTTTTTTTTTCAATAAGTTAGTCTTGATATCCGGTATATTTTGTCCCATTTAATCAACTCCTCCCACCCCTATATCTGTCAATTTAGGAGATTCTAAAATGAATACCTTAACTGGGGCAATATATTTCCAAAAACATTTAAAAATTTTCCAGTATATATGAATTATTGTTATTATTAATTAATTACGAATTAAAAGCAAGACTTTTGGAAAAAATTGGGGTATAAATGAAGGATTATAATTAATGGGAATAAAGAGTTTCCTTACTTCTTATTGGTCACCCATTTCACAAAATACAAAGTGAATGTAGGTTTTATATGTTATGTTCCTTTTATGTTGGGAAATGAGTTAATGTCCTTAGTGGTTATTGGTAGTATTCTCTGACTCTATGTGTGTGTTTCAATGCTTCATGTAGTGGACTTGCCCGAGATTAAAGGCAACCATCGCAAGTTTCGCACACTGGTTACCAGTTATATAGGTAAAGTCCACCCTCACAGATGCTTATGTTTTTTATTGTTTTGTTAACAATTTACTCATATCTGCACTGAATAATTCACTTTTGCTTTTCGTTTTATCCTTTTATAATTATGTATTAACCGATTATTTTTAGCTTCAGTTTGCGATAATTTTATTAAAATGGAATATTCATTCTTATTTTGAGACTATACAGTAAATATTATAGACTATACAGCAAATATGAGTTTAAAATGTATTGAAATGTAATAGAATAAGAGTTGTTAAAATTGTGATTGACATTTAATTAAAATTTATAAATTTGAACTATTTATCTAACAGTTACTGTATACATATTAATAATTTTTTAATATAATTTTTATAAATTTTGTTTATACAGAAATATAAAAGCATATACTTTCAATAGTATAAATGGGATAGTATTCCATTTTAATGTTATTACATTTTTAGATATTGTCTATTTGAAGACGGTAAGAATTAACATTGTACACTGGGTATATAATATTAAAGTCAATTATTTCTCAGACAAAAATTCATATGCATGTATGGAAAATAACGTATTATATCAAGTATTCCATACCAGTTAAACGATTTTTTTTTAATTACAAACCGTATGTATATCTGTTCAACTAAACAGATTTTTATACTATGTTTCACAGGGACATAAAAAAAGTTTTGAATTTGTATCTAATTATCGATTGGTTTCGAAAAACAGTACACAGTAAGCAGGGCCTTATATAAGAACAGAGGAATTGTATGATCAAACATGGTTGAATGTAGTTAGTAGTGGGGATAGATAGCAAACAACAGGTATTTGGCATTCGATTCGCAGTTATTGTTGTTGCCCTTGTATTATAATGGCAACGTTATGCTTGAAGGAAAAAAAACGATAATAAAATTATACTATCAGGGACGTTTTCTATATGGTATTTGCAATGTGTCGGAAAATAATTTTGCAAAACAACTTTACACCGCGTTATTAACAATTCCGAGAATTTGGAATTTAAAATTTTGAGAAACTTGGTTGCATTTCACCTCAACAACAAAAAGGCCTAGAATTAATAATTTAGATAATTTTAATAAACAACGTAATTTACTCATTTGAGTTTCTCTAGAAGGAAAATCAACAACCAACAAATAAATTGCACGTCAATTTGATATTTCCGATAGAAGGGTACGCAAGGTTTTGAAATGAAACAGGTATCGTTCATACAAAATTTAAAAAAACAGGAAATATTTTTCGGAAGAGTAAATATGGAATTTTGTCACATAATGAGAGAAAAATGTAATCGAAGTAAAAGTGTTATTAAAAATATTCTGGTTACTGATGAGTCGACATTTTCTTCCCACGAGCGTCATACAAATACTGTTTGCTGATTGACGCTGGTGAATTGATGTGAATCAAATTACATTCGGTATTTATAACTAGAGCAGACCAATTTCCGTGCGCGCCATGAGCGCCGGTATGTGAGTGTAATTCATAATATATTAGAATATACGATAGAATAGGGACGCAACATGAGCTTGTTACCGATATAAGTATAGAAGTAGAGCTATTCTATCCCCTATTCGTCCCTATTCTATCGCATATTCTAATATATTACGAATTACACTCCCATACCGGCGCTCATGGCGCGCACGGAAATTGGTCTGCTCTACTTATAATGTATCGAGATATACAACCATTCGACCAACTTCCTATGACGCTTATGTTCTTATTTAAGGCTCCGATTACGGTTTACGTATGAACTTTGTCATATTACAAATCTAATAACGCAGTTCGATATACAGGTTTTCCAGAACTCATACACCAGAGAAAAAAAGAGAAATCAACATAAAATGACAAATAAATAATGTCAAAGAAAAAATTTCGTATCTTGAACGGCATTTAAAAACAGAACATTTTAATTCATAAATCAGAGCGTTTTTAGCCATCCAGGAGGATTTTTCATAATTGTTGCTAGGTTAGATATTTTATTACTTTGTCAATAAACTGGTCGACTATGGAACTTTTGAGAAACGTCAGTGTCAAATCCCTTCAAGCGCCTTAGTACTGCCGTCGTGCTCAACCGTGTTCTTTTATTATGTACACTGCCGCGGATTATGTGTAAATGTTGATAATTCACGGAGAATGTGGACGGAATGCTAGAAAGGCAGCAAGTGTTAATGCCCAACGCTTTCCTAACGAGTCATCCCGATCACAAAGTCACCCTCTTAGGACTATCGCACGAACAATCGAAACAGGCCAAATTTTACATACTAGAAAGGAGACTGGTGATGCTCTTCTCAAGACTGTACACACTGTTGAAAACGAACAGGCTTTGTTTCGCACTCGAGAAGTTGCACAGGAATTGAATATTTCGAAAACTTCTGTACATCGAATGATGAAGGCTGAACTACGACATCCATATCATTATACGCGTGTGCAGCATTTGCAGCCAGAAGATTACCTTACCAGACGGGATTTCTGTACATGGCTTTTAAATCAAGAAGGAAACAATTTTGTATACATATTGGATTTTGTTTAGTAATGATTCAATTCTGGGCAGAAGAAAATCCACACGCTCTATTTTCAAGAGCATTTCAGAAACAATTTTCCATAAATTTGGTAGGACCTTTTGAATTCTCTGCGCGGTTAACGGGACATATTTATTTATTTAGAATTTTTGAACGCAGAACTTCACAATTTGCTTGAAGACATTCCACTTCTTTTTCGTTAACAATTGGTTTCCACCCGATGGCGTACCAGCACAGTTCAGTCGAGAAGTTCGAGAAAAGAACAGTATCCTGATCGATAAGTAGGTCGTGGCGGTCCACGACACTGGCTTACGCGGTCCCACGATTTAAATCCTCTGGATTTCTTTCTTTGGGGCCACATTAAGAATGTTGTATACGGGCACCCTATTGCTACAGAAGAATAATTGAGGGATCGCGTTCAGGAAGCGTTTACTACAATTACTCCTGAAATAGTTACGAATGCACTTTGAGCATTTGCATTTATGTTTCGTTACATGTTCCCTTTTGGATATGTTGTTTCTGTTATCGTTATTATTATTATTATTATACAGTGAGGTTCAAACTCGATTAAGCTATGTGAACCGGTCTTAATTTTGACAGGTTTAGTGACAGCACCGAAATGTATGGCATTTTAGAAACTAGACTTCAGTAGAATTTTCACCATGTCTCAGTACACACTAACCGAGCGTTCTGATATCGTAGAATTATACATTGAAAATCAGAAGTCAATTATTTTGACTCAACGTAAATTTCGTGTAAAATTTCCTGGAAAAAAAGCACCTAATCCGAATACAATTCGAGCATTATATTCAAAATTCAAGTCCAGTGGTGTGCTAAGTAATGTGTTGCGTGGCACTATACAGCGCAGAACACGGTCGAACACAAACATCGCCATCGCACAGGATCTTTTAGCTGAGAGCCGAAATGTGTCGACTTCGCGCCATGCTCAGACTTTGGGCATCAGTAAATCGTCAATGCGACGCATCTTACGGTATGATTTAAAGTTGTTCCCGTACAAAATACAAATGGTGCACGAACTGAAGCCGGGAGACTACCCCAGACGATTGGAATACGCTAAAACGATGCGAAATTTGGAGAGAAGTGAAGATGATTTTTGGAACAAAATCATCATGAGCGACGACGCACATTTTGACTTGAATGGCAACGTAAACAAACAGAATTGTCGTATTTGGGGCGACATAAATCCAGAACAATATCGTGAGTAGCCTCTCCATGACAAACGAGTGACAGTTTGGTGCGGAATGTGCTCGGATTGCATCATTGGGCCGTTCTTTTTCGAAGATGACGATGGCGAAGCAATTTCGGTGAATGGTGCCCGTTATCGGGCTATGGTGAACGATTTGTTGCGTCCAGAGATCGAGAACAACGGCCTGGAAGACCACCGGTTCCAGCAGGTTGGTGCTACAGCTCATACATCTCGTCTAACCATCGAATTGTTGAACGAAATGTTCCCAGGCCGTTTAGTGTCAAAAAATGGTGATTTCTTCTGGCCGCCGCGTTCACCTGACCTGACGCCACTGGACTTTTTTTTGTGGGGATATTTGAAGGGAAAGGTGTATGCTGACCAGCCAAAGACTCTCAAAGCGCTCAAACGTAATATTCGACGAGAAATCACTGCCATATTGACCGAAACATTGAAAAAAGTCATGGAAAATTCCAAAAAACGAGCCCAACTTTGCATCAAAGAAAAAGGCAAATATTTGCGCGATATCATATTTCACTGATGATGTAAACAAATTGTATTGAGCCCAACTTTATAATAAAACCGGTCATACTTAAGTTTATTGCGTATTTTTTTATTTACCGACAAAAAACATTGCTTAATCGAGTTTGAACCTCGCTATATTATACCTTTTCTCCTGTTTTTATGATATGTTTACGTGTATTAGAATAAACAAGGTTCCTTTCAGAACCGCCATTTATTGTTTTATTTTTTTTTAATAAAAATAGATTAATGATGGAGAGTGTAACGTCTTGAATGACATCTGCCTTAACCTAACATGTTTATGTTAATACTTTGGCATGTTATTCCGACAATGTGATAATATAAGCTTAGCAACCGATTTTATTCACATTACCACCAGGAGTGCCCTTTCTGGAATTGGTGGTTCTTAAACATCACACAGCACTGTTATGGAAGTAATTAATTTTTCTTAGTTTGCATTTTTTGGATCTAAATTATCATCGGCATTTGCCAGTTTTCTCTGGGGTTCTGAGATACCCTGTATTTACGTTAAATACTTGTGTAGAAATCAACAACGATAGACGTCCTTGGAACAGTGTGAGTACAATTTCGCGGTATGATTTTGCTGATTAAAAAATATTGTTTTAGAGAACAACGCACTATCAAAAATTAAAAAAATATATAGATGCTGATTGCGAAATAGAACGGCGAACAATATCTCGCCCAATTTGTAGAACAGTTGCACGACAAACTATTTAGGCCAAATAGGGTTATTTACTTGAAACATTGACGTTACAGTGCGGACCTGATCGGATAATGATTAAGACTGTATGCATCAATTTATAGAAGAATCGTGAGAAAAGTTGAATTTGAACGGAAGTGAAATTTTCAATCTAGTGTATGATTCTAATCAATTATACCAATGAAAAGGTATTTAGCATCAATAGAGAAAATTAGTACAACTCTGAAATGAAACGGTTCAAAGCAGTTGTAATTTCAGTACAAAATGTAGTACAAAGAGCACTGTGGTCAGGTGGCGGGACTTATTGACATCCAACCCTAAAGAATTAGATCACTGTAAAATTCTACTTATTCAAAAAGATATATGTTAAAACTAAGTCGTTTAAATATAAAATAAAGTTATGTTTTCAATATTGTAAGTATATTATAAATAAACAACATTGTGTTAATACGGATTAAAAAAAAATCAGTCGCATTCCAAAATATATTTTTGCTTAATTCTAGTAAGTAAATGATTACGCTCCTCTATTCTTGCTTGCCCTTATAAAATTATGAGCAGAATAAATATAGTCTGATAGAGAGTTTATTGTTACATAGATTACTAAACCAGTGAAAATTTTGATTGGGAAAACTTATATTTACAAATAATTCGTTAGTATAGATACATTTAATCTTACTCTTTTATACATAAATATTCCAAAAATTAAGTTGACCCTGTACATTCAGTTTTAGTAAATTTCAAAGAACTATTAGTACCCAAATAGACAATATACTTCCATTAAAGTTTTTTGAGTAATAAATAATATTTTATATTCTACACCTATTTTATTTACTTGTCTATACATAAATTAACGCACTACTTACATAAGGTAACGTTATATGTGGGTTGTTTTTGTTCTATGTTTGTTAATTTTATGTTAAATTTCTTGGAAAATGCGTTTATGTTCTTTTTATCATAAATATTTTCTCATACTAAAAATTATGAAACGTTTTTGTTGCAGCTCTTAAACATTCACCCTCAAAAAGAAAATCTCTGTCTAGACCTTTAAGATCTCAAGATGAACACGAAACGAATAGTGAGTACCATATATTGTTTATGTTTTAATAATTAAACAATTAGTATACCATTCTGTTGCATGCATTTACGTTAAAATCTTGAAGATGCTTTCTAATTTCAGATCTGTCTTAAAATACTATATCGATAGAACTCTAATTTGAAAATTAATCTTATTTATGATATTAAATATGGATAAAAATAGATCCTGTTGTTTAAACGAATGAGTACAATCTTTTATTATTCGATCTTCTTTCCACCCTATTGAAAATACAACATTACATAGAGAAAATACAAAAACTTGGAATTTTAAATGAATGTTGCGATTAGGGGCTTGGTGTTGTTTACATAGGGAATTCATAGATTCAGATAAATATTTCCCTCACCTGTTTGCGTCACCTTGGCAGTGTCTTTTCTAAGTGTACATTTTTTACAACAAAAAGTATTTTATTTTTTTTAGACTAAATTTTATCAATTGACGTTTTTTGCATAATAAATGCAGGTAATGTTTCTATAAAGTTCTATAGATTTCAATTTAATAAAATTCATTTACTCTGCAAATTATGTTAATTAAAATTACTTTTGTAATATCATTTACTTGACGCTTTTGTTATAAAACCGTAATTAAATATAAATTGTATGGGTTCATATTTTGTGAGAAGAGCAAAATAAAAATTTATGCAGTAGCGTTGTTATATGTTTTAAAATACATTATTCTAAAATAATATAGATAAAATTATTTTTCAAAACGAGTTCATTTGATAGTTTTTTCCTTAAGAAATTGTCAGTTACGTTATCATTTATGCATATGTTAATTGCGACAAAACACAATATTAAGACGAGCCGCCGATTCTTTTTCTTAAATGGTAATTTTAAGTCATTATCTAAATTACAAGTTGTTGTTGCATCTTGTTGCAAGAACAAATCGGATCGTTAACCATGTCGATAAATTTTTCCCGATAAAGAAATGGTTCGTTTCTTAAACATATAAGACGTGATGGAAAATGAGTCACATACCACAATGTTCAATGTAAAAAGCAGTGGATTAACGACTTATGTCATAACCTATCCCAAAAGCTTAGTTTCACTGAAGCAAAACTGAGATGGGATCATCATTGTATTACTTATTTCGAGTATTTAAGCAGAAATAAAATACATGACCCATATTTATACGTCCATTAAGTGCACCGTGTTCATGATAGTTTTATCGAAATCCCTGCATTCATATATAAGAAAAATATTCTCCTCCATAACAACACAAGACAGATAGAGCCAGAGTAATGCAAGAAAAATTATAGAGCTTGGTGGTGATATTCTACCACACCCACCTGATCTTTCTTCATAATAATTTATAATTTATTTCAATTTATACCAAAAATTAGCTTAAAAATAGAATTAGTTTGGTCTTCCTGTCATTGTGGTATGTATATTATCGATATTCACTACTTAACACTGTTATTGATACTTTTTAATGATGCTTTAATATAGTAAATAAGCTTCTATAGTTACTTCGGTATACAATAATTTATATTGATTCAAACTTGAATCATTCGTAATAGATTTTTTCGACACGATTTAAAAATTAAGCCAATTCCGGATGTTGATCGATCTTTATAAAAATTTCATTTGCCTTATGTCTCTCAAAGTAACTTGTTAACTTTGTTATTT
This sequence comes from Melolontha melolontha, assembly GCA_935421215.2. Classification (NCBI taxonomy): domain Eukaryota; kingdom Metazoa; phylum Arthropoda; class Insecta; order Coleoptera; family Scarabaeidae; genus Melolontha; species Melolontha melolontha. The sequence goes on from OW285236.1 coordinate 141,342,186, forward strand.
GTAATATATTCCCATTTTTAGAAATTCACATACATCGAATAAGTTAATTAATGTAACTTTAGTTTTAACCGCTTATTTTGAACAAGTATAGAATAAAATAGAGACATTTCTGATGATAATTATGAATACAGAATATATTTTGAAAATAATTAGAAGATTTAATGTAGTAACATTAAAGTTAAAAATTTATAACCACACACCAATTTACGTTTGTATAAACAAAATCTAAATCTTTGTTCTTCAGAACATTGCAAAAAAAAATCGTCAATAAAATATTTTTTTCGAGAGTTAAACAATATGTAAAATAAATGTTACCATCACATATATAAAAAGATGTTGTTAATTCTTTTTGACTTCTTTATTATTACAAATTAGCCATTAATATATTAATTGATTTTTTCTTGACAAGTAATAAACACGTTTCATAATCTTAAATAAATTAATATCGCCTTGAATCTTAATGGCTCAGTACAACTATTTGTGTTTTGTGAAATGTATCTACATTAGTGTACATTTAGAGTGAAATTCAATGGCTAATTAAATACTATAACATAGTATATGTGGTCAAAGACATACAAAATACTTTTGCATATATGAAAATAATTTTATAAGTTACTCCTCTAATAAATGTTATACTCAAAATGTACGTGGATGAACGTAATTGGATAGCTTTCCAGTGTTCCTAAGCACTAAAATATTTCTTTGAAAAAAGTATTTTTATATTGCCTTGGACGTAATATTTATTTAAATCCAAAATTTGTCATAGTAGTTATTGTAACAACTACTTGAGATAAAATTATGTATATGTGTTTGGTTAAACAAACATGTATGCCGATCTTCTTTTGCGGTGCTTGTATTGTAATTAGTGTTTCGTAATTCAATTCCAAAAAATGACAATTATTTTTTTAGAAGAAAATAATTACTTAATTGTATTGTAATCGCGACAGATTTGAAAAAAAAGTAGGTTAAGTATGTGTATATTAAGCTTCCAAAAAAATAGACAAATATATTGTGTGAATTTTTCTAATGCAGCCGTTGTACTAGCGCAAACAAATTCTAATCAGAACGGAAGTAAAACTGGTGAGTGTTTGGTGTTGAATGTATGGCACAGAAAAAATAGTATAACCTGTTTGAGTACTCTTTATGGATACAAATCTCTTTCAAAATTACATTTCAAACTTTCTTCTATGTTCTTGTTGTTGTGTCCATTCGGGTTACTTTATTTTCGGTGTCTCTGATTCTTTTTTAAACGAGTTTTAACTTACTTAAAATTCTTGGAAATCCTACTTCTGTTCTTATTATTACTGTAAATTATGTGTATATCCACTTTCATCTAATGTTGGCATTGCATGTATCATTTCCCACCGTCATTAATCAACTATTCAAATTCATGGCTTTCTGTAATAAGCTTGTTATGCTTTTTGATGCGAATTTACGTGCTTGGACACTATGACTTTTAATGCAACGAAACAAGTATAACCTACGTTATGCATTATTTTAAGCACACTGATTGCTTGATTTATGACTTTTCTTTACTAAACACGGTATAATTTTAGTATTTCTGCGATTACATAAACAGAAAAATGTATTACAATCTAAACACAAATTTCCAATAACAATTCACATCATAAAGCAGTAAAGTATAAATTCTGAAAAATATAAAAAATAATATGTAATTTCCATTTAATGAAACTATCTCTAACAATTATACGTAATTAAAGTGTATTTAGAACTTTTGAAATTAAAGCATGATCATGTCAAATATTAAGGAAAAAAAATATTGAGACGTATCTTTCCTACTATTGATTAAGGATACAAATGAACAAAATATTCAGTTATTAAATACAATGTTTATTCTTTAAACTGTAATTTAAAGTTATAGTCTAGTTGCGATAACATACAAGACACGAAATATACGACGGCGGTTCAACAATTAACTGAAAGTTACGACTCTCCCTTACGGATGAGATCTCTAAAGTTGCAAATAATTCTGGCAATAGATCAGTTTTTTACAGTTGTTTCAACAGGAATGTTTCGAGTGAAAGTCAAAAATGGATCAAATTGGAATTCCTGTGTGATTATTTTTTCTAGAAGAGGAGAAAAGCGAATAAAATTCATTAAGAGGATTGCGCCTACATTAGGTGGCTCATGTCCTTCCTATGACACTATGAGACTCTGGGTCTGCGAATTATCATGTTTTGAAGAACCAAAATCTGCTGCACATGAAAAAACTTTTGATTCGTCACTATACGGCGGAAACGAAACAATAGTCAAAACAATGTACCACACGAGGATGATTTCATCGGGTGATCGTTTCAGGGCGAAGGGAATTCTCCTGATTGACTTCATCGAGGGAAAAAACTATCGTTGGCGTATACTCGTATCCTTTTGGATAGACTTAAGGCAGCGGTTACAGAGAAACGTCCCGGAGTAGCCAAAAGAAGTATTCCACCACGACAACGTACCGATCCAGTCAAGCCAACCAAAGTTGACCGACATTCGCTTTGTCCGAATACTGCCAGTTGTAACATATTGTAACACAACGGCACAACAGCAATGACGTGAAAAGTAGGTAGCATAACATATTCTAAATGAAGCAGTAACAGGCTCGTATGTTGGCAAAAGATATCCAAATACAAATAAAAACAAAGAAGGAGGCATGGAAAAAATATCTATCACACAGGACAACAGACAATTACGACACGTATAAACAAGAACGAAAAAAAGTAAAAGAATTAGTAATAACGGCAAAGAAGGACAAATGGAAAAAGTTTGGGGAAGAAATAGAAAAAAATAGCAAGGAAAATCAAAAACTATTTTATGGAGCACTAAAATCGATAATAGACGGAAAAATACAAGAAACAAGGTACATCAAAAGCAGAAACGGAAATATGTTGACAGAACCTAAAGATATAATCAACAGATGAAAAGAATATTTTCAAGAACTTCTGACTGAGCAAACGGAGAAGGATCTGAATTGGGGACACGAAGAAAAAGTGGAAGAAAATTTAGAAGATGAAATAACTATGCAAGAATTAGAAAAGGTAATACGAAAATTAAAGAACGGAAAGGCACCAGGATATGGCAAGATATCAACAGAGATGATCAAAAGCATGGGAGAAACAGGAAGGGAGTTGTTCTTGAAAATTCTTAACAAAATATGGAAAGAAGGGAACTTCCCAGAAAACTGGCACCGGGCCTTAATAGTACCAATACATAAAAAAGGAGACAGGAGAGACTGTGACAACTACAGGTGCATAACACTACTGAGTACAGCCATGAAGATATTCGAGAAAATTTTAGATGGAAGAATTAGAAATATAGTGGAGAGTACATTAAATGAGGCGCAAAGTGGATTCAGAAAAGGGAGAAGTCGCAAGATCACGTTTTCACGATGAAACAGATAACCCAGAAAGCCATATGTGAGAAAAAAAACCGTATTTCTAGGGTTCATAGACCTGGAGAAAGCGTTCGACAAAACACCGAGGAAAAAAGTATTAAATATTTTGAAAGAAAGAGGAGTAAGTGTTAAAATAATAAGATTGATACGAAAAATTTACAGTAACAACGTTAACACTATCATAAATAATAATATAGAATCTGAAACATTTACAACTGAAAACGGTCTGAGACAAGGAGGCAGTTTAAGCCCAACGCTTTTCGTAACATATATGGATGACATAATAAAGAAATGTACCACAAAAACTAGCAAGTACAATGTTGAACACTTACAACTACAAAGAGTAGATATCTCGGAGGGAGTTTTCGCAGATGATGTCGTTATAATCACTAAAAGTGAAAAAGAATTACAACAGAATCTAGAAATATGGAACACAGAGCTGGAAAACCACAGAATGAAAATAAACAGAAAAAAAACAAAAGTGATGACGATAGGAGATGCACCAAAAAGCATAAAGTGAAGACTTTCCAATATCTTGGAGTCCCAATAGACGAAAAGGACACACAAGAAGTAGAAATAAACCAGAGAATAGAGAAAACGTTAAAGCTCTATTATATGATGAACAAGAAATTCTTAAACAATAAAGAAATTTCGCGAGACACAAAAATGAAAATATTTAAAGCGATATTTAGACCCATACTAACATTTGGCTGCGAATCCTGGGTTTTAAGCGAGAGGCAAAAAAGCAAGTTACAGGCTGTCGAGATGAAATACCTGAGAAGAGTCCGAGGAGTTACCAAACTAGATAAAATAAGAAGCATGAAAATACGAGAAGACCTGGAAATAGAATCAACACTCAAATTCATAGAAAAGAGACAGTTGGGTTGGTGGGGTCACTTGCAAAGAATGGAAGGCGTAAGACCAGCTAAAAGAGTGTGGGAGGCAAAAATACTGAAAAACAAAAGGAGGGGTAGGCCAAAAACGCAATGGGATGGAGTAATAGCGAAAATACTGGAGACAAAGGAAAGAACATGGACAGAAGCAAAAAAAATGGCGGAAGAAAGAAAAGGATGGAAAGAATTTGTAGACGCCTAGAATAAAAAATACAGTTTCGTCCCGACACCATTATATGGTAGAAGGGAATTTAGATTAATTATTAATTATTATGTTGGCACAACGTGTGTTCTTTAGTTTAGACCTTGTTTGTTACCGTAAATGGACTATATCAAAAGTACAAACAGTTAAATTTTTAAGATTGATGTATTTGAGTTTTCAGCGTTCGTTTTTTCCTTTTCATATAATTATCTTAATCATTCGTGTTGCACAAAAACAAAACATGGTTGTAGGTGGTATTTTATTTCGACAGTATAGTAGCTCTGACTGTAACTTTCTAGTTAAATTAGGATTTCATAATCGGATTCATGGGCAGGTTCCATCATTGCCTACAGGCATTTTCACTGCAAAATTAACGGCAGGGAAACGCACTCTTTCCCACGTATTAACATTACACAGTCTAGCCATAAATACTGTGATTTTAATGGTGTATAAAAAAAAGAATAACTCATCGTACAAAACTGAAATACATACAGGCAAAATGGAAAGATGCAATTATATAGAATATAAATCCAAAAAATTGCGAGTCATAAAATTAAACCCCCGCTAAAAATTGTGGTATCTGCCGCCTATGAATTCAGAATGTCTTATCTATTGAACTTACATACACACACATACACTACAGCGTATGTGTATGTGTTACATACGTAACAGCTGTAGATGTTGTGATAACATTGTTTAAACTGCTTTGTATGCTAAGGGTTCGATAACCTCATACGAAAACCCATGTGTTAAAAATTTTCTACTTGCATATGAATTATTAAAGATGTATTAAATGAAGATGTTAGATGTTACTCTACTGGGCATTTCAGGTCCAATCTGGTAACAATCTACTTTTAATCGAAATGTAAATCATATCGAACGTGCACATGTAACGATCGAAACTGAATAGGAGAATTCTTTCGCTACTTAAACGCAACCTCGACCCTTTATTCATTCGCACTTCTTCAAATGCAGCGGCGTGACAAATATTTTATCAAACTCTTTGTCGTTTTTTTTCTCGCATATCAGAGAGAATTATGGGAAAATATTTTGGATTCGTATTCTATATAATTACATCTTTCCATTTTTCATATGTTGTCTCTTTATTTCAAGGATAGCCTGTATATTTGAAAAGTACAGAAAATAAACTTTCGAACTATGTATAAAATATTAAAAGTGTTCGTCTTCTCTGTCCACGCAGATTTGCAAACCACCAGAGACCATGCGTTTATTGATTTTTGTTGCAGCTTTAAGAATACTCTTCCAGAACATCGAGTAATCGATAATTGAGGGGGCTCAGGTCAAGGGGTTCAGACGGCCAATTGAAATTAAACTCAGGAACGTTGTTTTCCAGTCATATTTGGAAATGCCGAATCCTGTTTAGACACTGACCAGTTTCTTAGTACACTCGGGCCGATGTTTGCATCCCAGTCTTGGAAAAATGAATACGAGAAACACATTTGTATAAGACACCCGCTATGTTTGCATCCCAGTCTTGCAAAAATGAATACGAGAAACACCTTTGTGTAAGACATCCCTAGAAGCTATTATTGATTATTGAGCTAGATGGAGACCAGGCTGAACCGGTATCACGATCTACCAGGGAACATAGGGAACTTCTAGCATACACCTTATTATTAAATATTTCCTTAATAGTAAATATATTTTTGTCCGAGACAAGATTTACCGTTTCTTATGGCCTTCAATGCTGGGGTTAAAATTAAAAGATGGTTTTTGCTTCTTCATGCCTAAATCTTCCCTAATAATGCGAGAGATTGTTCTGGGTGCTATTCATTTCACGAAACACGATTGTTTGCTTCCGCAGTGAATTTCGAATTTCTTGCACGAACAGGTGCGACAGTGTTTGATAAATGCAGAGGTCAGAGACATCGCCAATGTCTCGAAAAATGAGCCATGTTATAATATACGAATACTATGTGAAGGAACGGAAGAAAAGCTAAAATTTGTCACGCAACGCTTTGTACAATGTAATAATAGTGACGCGGTTATAGTATTCGGACCACTCCACTATAGTTCAAATGACTACTTTTTCTGTGCGAAATTATTAAATATCAAAGTATTATGCCATTTAAAGCAAAAATGGGATGATATGCGAAAATAAGTGTATGTTCAACAAATCTATGGAAAAATTAACCCTTTGACGGCCATTAACCCTTTGGAAGTAAAGAAGTCATTTCAGTTTTTTCATTAAAATAGTATATTAAAAAACAAGTTTCATAAGGCACTATTTTGCCGCACGAGATCAGTTTAGAAAACGACCGCGACAGCGGCGAGTTTTCTAAAGAGCGAGTGCGGCAAAAGGCCTTATGAAACGAGTTTTTTATACTATTTTTTCTATTTTGCGTTTTTTACATTAATAAATTGCTTAAACTGGAGTTATTTAATTTGAAAGTTAAGGGTTTAATTTTTATATAAAGCATGCAGTTGGTCACATTGATACTTGACATTTTCAAATTTAAATCTTGCTATCCGCGAAGTATATTATATTACATATTATTTTCTAATTTTCGTTAACATTACTTGATACTTCATTTAAAAATATAAACATGAGTGACATAGAAACATATGTATGTTGTTGTCAATTGTATACAACATACGTTGTTTGTATATAATACGGACATATATCATATCTGTCAAATGTACATAAATTCTTAAAATCAAATGACAGCAATGATATTTATTTCTGTATTCGAACAACGCCAACATTGAAAAATGAAAAAAAGCGTATCGAAATGAAGCTCATTTCGATACTGTTTTGGGTTCCATAATGAGTTCATTTCGAACGCAAAATAGAAAAAAAATATTTTTATATATTATTATTCAATTAACTGTAACTCATTTTGTAAGGACATTTTATTCAAAATATTGATTGAATAAGCAGGTAAAATTTCATTTTGGTCATTATTGTCATCGTCTTCAACAAGATTCTCTGTTGGCTCACTACCACTTAAAAGGTCGATAACTTCAGGCGAAAGATTTAAAAACTTGTGTTGCTGCACGCGCCTGCTCAAATATTTTGTAGAGATGACAGGATCAGAGGTATCAAAAGCTCTATTAAAAACATCCAGAAGATTATTAACTCGACTGTTTTCACAAGTGTAATCAGTTATATTTATAAAGTCTGTTGGTGTAGCGCCGCAGATAGGACAAGCTTGATTGGATTTAGTTCCAGTCAAAATATTTAGAACTTTTCCATCAATTAGTGTTAAAAATAATTTGAATGATATTTCCACAGTTTTTTTATTACCAATGCTTATACGTAAATTTTCTAGGTCCTCAATTTCTTTTTTTAAGTCCGATTCCTCTTTTAAAATAGAATCTTTCGTTTCTTTTACGTATTCTAACTTAATTGGCCGACAAAATCTTGTTGACTGGGGCGTACGATTGTTCCAAATTGGGTTTCCAGAAGAGAGTACAAGTCTTAATGGTACAATTGTTGTGTCCAGAAGGGACGCATCAGAGCATTTTGATGTGCCTGGATCAAGAAACACTTGTTTATATTGCGCTTGGCCAGTGCTGCTGTCAAATCCATAACTGCATATTAATTCAGACTTTAAATAATTCGTATTTTCGGTCATCATAACGGCCTCGAAAACTTCCTTCTGCATTTCAACAATTCTCTTAGCTGCGTGCAATACAACTGATTTTAAGGGTGCTCTTGCTATTGTTTCTGTTACTTTTATGCCTAAAGGTCTGCATTTGGACTTCGCATCTAAAATTTTATTGTAGTGTGGATATATGTCACAGTTGCGCAACTTACTTTCACGACGTATTGCGTTATACTGCTCCTTTGAAAAATTGTTTTCAATAAAAAAAGCTAACGCCTCATCTCCAGTAAGTGGAATCGGTGTAGGAGGACTTGTAGAACACAACTTCTTCATTTTTGAGGGTCTTGTCGGGCTAGCAAGAGTTTTTTTAAGAACAACAGTTAAGTCTGAGTCTCCTTGTTTCCGAGCTGATGTTGCTGCTGCACGAACTAATAGCTCGGTTTTGCCACCTATTGCGGTTGAGAGCTCTGCTGCTGCTCTTCTTTTTCCATATTCTGATTTATTACAAAATGGAACCTCCGGACGTCCGACAGCCAGAGAAGTTGCTTTTACAGCTGCGTTTTTAATTTGAAAACGTATGTCACCATTAAGCCATGTAATGTTTTTATTTCGAAATATTTCTTCCTTTCTCCTGCATTTGTCCCATTTGGTTCCTAAATAGTTGCAAAAACGGCGGACCTTTTCATCCAATAACTTTCTCCAATCATCGTTAATATCAGGAGCACCAATTTTGTTCAACACATGCTTGATAACGGCATCATACTTTGTCTTCTTTGAGCGCACATTCAACCAAACTTTAAAAAGTTCGTTTTTTTTCATAGCAAAGTAACCTAGAAAAAAAAATATTTCTCAGAAATCGCAAAAAAAAAGCAATTTGTACATAACTGAAATGAATTAATAATATTTCGATCTATCCATTTCTGTCAACTTTATGTTTAACAAACTTTAAAATTTAAAAAGCTACCAAGAACTTAAAAATGCAATTAAAAAAAATTCTTAGGGGTTAGGTTAAAAAATTGCCTGTTTTCTAGAAAAGGAAAATAAATTACAAGCATTTAAACAAAAAACATTAAGTACTTACATGTCTCGTTGTTTTCCATTAAAAACTTAATTATTCACACACGTTTTCCAATAAACGCTAAAAATTTTTTATTAAAAACTGATACTGCACAAAATATTTCTAACAAATATCAATTCGGTGACTGATTGCGATCTGTTAAACAGTATTTGAGTTTTAACAAAAAAAATTTTAGCACTTGTTTGAATTAGATTCTTAGTGACTGGTTGGCAGCAAAAAAAAATATATAACGGCTGCTTCAAAATTTGAATTTCGCGCAGAAAAAGTGGTCATTTGAACTATAGTGCACTCCCATAGTGTTCAAGTACTAACATAGTACATATCCCCGACGATACATTTATGCTGTTATGAAATTCTCGTACCCATAATTTCGTACAATCCTGAAACATTGATAGTATTTATGGCTTGATTGTGTATATCTAACAATAGTGTAATAAAGCGACAGCAAAATAAGGCGTGTACTTTGACCATTATTATTAGATAATTTGGGTTAAACTACTGACTATAATATGTTTCAATCTTACATGGAAATATTGCTTTTATTGGAGATGGTAGTGAAACGGTGTTGTCAATTCTTGCATTTTTTGTATTTTAGTAAAAATCTCTCTGATAACGATAAAATTAATTGCTGCAATACTCATATATTTTAATTATTTTGGTGTCGAATTAAAATCAACGTAAATATATAAGAATATCTCATTATAATTTTCATTTTATCTTGATTTGCTATAAGGACTAAATTATTAATATAAATACCACACATTTGAGATGATAGCTGAGCACTTGTCTTTAACAATAATAAATAAGAATCCAATAAAACTAGTATATTATCAAATTTAGTCAAATAAAATAAATTTTCTATGACTTCAAGAACATAAGAAATAATATAACAAAATCAAACAAACTCAAGGATACTTCGATGGCATTTAATATAAGATTGACAATATAAACGCAAGTATTCTAATATACCAGTCTAATAATTAGTGCAGTCTAATTTATATGCAATAGCACATTGGATTAGGAAACGGCAACATATTTGAATATTTGTTTATATTGGAACAGGTTTCCGTTAGTAAAATGCGGTAATTATAAACAAAGACTTTTTAATGTTATTATGCATGTACTGTTTAAAGAATCGCATTTCGCAAAAAAAAAGCCGTTAAATAGAATCATTTTATTCAAGTAGTTAATAATCATACAAATTTCGAAATTTATAGATTCTCTAAGATCTCAAAGCATTTCACCTTTCAAGGTAAATAATTTAAAGTCATTTTATTACATTTTTAACTCACACATTTATAATAACAACTTGTGAGGCAGAATTATATTTTAGAGAAATGCAAAAGAAATATATTATTTACACTTTTAATACCTAAGCCATGTAAAAAGAAGATTTAGATAATTTCAAATCTAATGATGGATTAATGTGATCTACTTGCATCATTGTTTTTAAATAAAAATCACTTCGAAGTTCACTTGGTCGCTCGTTATTTTCATAACTATTATGAAAGTGTCAACCATGATATCCATTTATATATACGTAAATTGTTTGTTTTTGACAATCTTGATTGAATTGTTAGCGTTTTGATAAATTTAAATAAATATGCACCGAGTAGTAACGGGTAAATTATTTTTTCTTAAAGCTGGCAATAATTTTGCAACTTTATGTTGATAGCCTGATTCTTAAATTTAAATTTGACAAAGTCAAAGCCAATCCATATTTATACAAAATATTCTAACAAAAAAAAAAGATAAATTTCAAGCGAATGATCAGGCAAGCCTATTTCTCAAAGTTACCATTTAAATATTGCTATAATCATTTATAGTCTCAAGATCAGTAATAATACAGATGTGTAACTTAATGGTAAAAGAGATCCCTATGTATAGCTTGGGGTCTGGTCACCTTGCGGGGAAAAAAATTGTGTATGCAACCAACATAGCTGTAGTTAAATTATTATTGGAGTTATTCAAATTGTATGTATGAAGGAAAAATAATATTTCATTTGATTAACTTCTGTATTCCAATAAATATACCCAATTTAGAACCCATTACATAAACTTTTTAGACATATTCAATGCAGAATTTAATCGAACGAAACATTCTTTTTCTCCACCTTCTTGAATATCTTCAAAATATATCATAAAATATATATTCAAATGAAAATTACAAGCAAACGTAATTCGTGTGAAAATATATTTATACCAACTCTTATGCCAAATGAATTTAAAAGAAATACAATAGTATATTCAAAAATTGTACAGTTTGACGTTTCAGAATATGACACTATGCGGTTAATAATAATCTAAAAAATCTACAACTAATAATATCAAAAAAATGGTAAAACTATACACTATTATCCATACTCCTAAATGCTACTTACACAAACAAACAATAAATCCAACGAAAGTTTATAGCATATAACACGGGCACGAGATCACAAAACTTAAATACGGCGAATACTAATCTACCAAGATAGCCAACATTAAATTTTTCGTTAACATATGAAATTCTTACCCCAGAACAACTTCTAAATGCAACACCCTTGTGATGTTTAAGTTGCATAACTTTCCTTCCCCACACGTTGTTCGGATACCTTACCCCGCAAAATTATACACGGATCCCCAATCAACCTACACACACACACACACACACATATATATATACAGGGTCCGGCAATGAAGCGGGGACGGAAGATTACACACGTATTTGAAAGTTAGTGCATCAAGCGCACGTTTTAAAAATATTTTGTTTTATACAGGGTGTTCCAGATGGAAATGCCAGACTAAAGTTGCATTTTTTTAAATGGAACACTCTGTATATTAATAGATAAAATTATCCGCGCTTGAAAGCTGGTTACATCGATATAATGTTGTATGGGTCTGTTGATAGTTTCTGTGTAAATAATTATTTTACTTGATAAATTGATACATTTCAGTAGGCTATGCTGCATAAGGAAAATCAAAAGATCCGAAGCCAATAGAATAGAATATTTTCTACTAGTATGCACTTTCGTTGCTACGTGAAATAAATTCTGCAACTGCTCGCGTTATACAGGTGTTCACAATTTCGCAAAATCGAAGAAATCTCGTAATCTTTAAATGAAACACCGTGTATATTTTTAGCTCATTGAAAAGCCCTTGTACTACGCTTTCTATTGATACCTCATTTGCTGCACCTAGGATGGATCATTTGCTAATTATTTCTTTTTAGAGTTGAATTAATGAAAAATGCTTGTATTTTTAGTAGCTAATTTGCGCTTTTAAACCTTCTGTAAAATCGGATATTCAACAAATTATCCATAAATGGTCTATAATAAGAAGAAACCTCATTAAGTACGAGAAACAGTTGATTTTCGCTCAGCGGTGAAAGCAAACATTAAACTAATATAGCATTTTCAATAGATTCACTTCTGATCAAGTTATCTGGTGTCAGTTTAATAAAAAATTTGCACTAATTTGTATTTTAAATAATTTTGTAAAACCAACTATTTTACGAATACCTAATATGAAACAATACATACCTAATTAGCTTAACATATATCGAAATCATGTAGGAAAGAATCAAGTACGAGTAGTATTAAAAGTTTGCACTATTTTAAATAAATACTAATTATTAACCACAACATAAAATTTAATTAACAAAAGTAGTAGCACAGTAAATAAAAATAAAGTAAATGTAAATAGTAAATGCAAATAAATCAAAGAAAACTTTCAAATGTCCTTCCATGTCTCTCAATACATAAATGAAGCCGCCTGGTGAAATTCTGTTAAACATGCTATAATGTTTCTTGGCGAACATTTCTAAATGCCTCTCTTATGCGTTCCATCATATTTTCCCTTGTTGTAGGAACTTACACATAAACTAGAGCCTTGGCATATCCCCAAAAGTAGAAGTCCAAGACAGTAAGATCTGGACTTCGTGGAGGCCAAGCGATTGGACCACCTCGACGTTAAGACCCCAGACGTTAAGAGACCATCTATTCTGATTGTCTACATGACGTATCCAATGCGGGTTTTCTGTTGCATAATAATGCATGTTTGTTTATTTACCGCCCCATTACTTTTGAAAGTAGCCTCATCGCTAAACAAAATCTTTGTTAAAATAATTGGCATTTCTCGCATTTTATTTAACAACCAACCACAAAAGTCTGTTCTTTTAATGAAATCATCACCATGCAATTCCTGATTTAATTCCATATGGTACGGATGATAGGTACTTATGACTTCTTAAAATTCTTCGTACGCTCCTATCTTCAATAGCTGTTACCTTTGAAATACCGTCTATACTTATATGTGGATTTTCCTGTATTGTTAATAATACGGCCAATTCGCTTTTTTCATTGATTACCGGCTTATTTATTTCTCTCTTCTTGTAGGTTACACTACCAGTTTCTGTAAATCTCTCTAATAACCTTTCAAATGCTTCCGGTCTTGGCTTTCTTTCAAGGTTTGGAAATCTGTCTGCATATACTCTACTTGCTAGGAGACAATTTCTTGTACACTGCCCAAGAATAAATATCATATTCACCATTTCTTGAATACTAATATTAGTCATTATAGCAATTTCTTTTAAAGATTGAACGAAATACTGTGTAAGATGGAACGAATTTTTTGACAACTTGGTTATTAAGTATACAAGCTTAAAACTGACACCAGATAACTTGATCAGCAGTGAATCTATTGAAAATGCTATTTTACTTTATATTCATTTAATGTTTGCTTTCACCGCTGAGTGAAAATCAACTGTTTCTCGTACTTAATGGGGTTTCTTCTTGTTATAGACCATTTATGGTTAATTTGTTGAATATCCGATCTTACAGAAGGTTTAAAAGCGCAAATTAGCTACTAAAAATACAAGCATTTTTCATTAATTCAACTCTAAAAAGAAATAATTAGCTAATGATCCATCCTAGGTGCATCAAATGAGGTATCAATAGAAAGCGTAGTACAGGGGCTCTTCAATGAGCTAAAAATATACAGGGTGTTCCATTTAAAAATTACGTGATTTCTTCGATTTTGCGAAATTGTGAACACCCTGTATAACGCGAGCAGTTGCAGAATTTATTTCACGTAGCAACGAAAGTACATACTAGTAGCAAATATTCTATTCTATTGGTTTCGGATCTTTTGAATTTCGTTATACAGAATAGTCAACTGAAATGTATCAATTTATCAAGTCAAATACAGTGCAACCTCTACAGTCCGGACATGCGATCAATCGGACACTCCAGTAATACGGACATCATCACAATTCGGACATTTTGTGTTTAAATCTCTCTTCAGTCCGAACGTGGACACGCGGTAACGATCCTCGGTTCGGGGAAGTCCGAAATTACAACACGCATATATTCCGGAATTCACAGGCAGTGAGCTCGTATAACTGCGTAAACCGAATATATGCAGTTTTAGTTCGGGAGTGCGACCTTGTTTGCAGGTTTAGTCGCGTTACTTCCGTAAGTGGCAACATACGTATGTATATGTATATTAAGAAATAACTACCTAAATGTATAGCTTAACCATGCCACCGCAAACGAAACGGAAGCACGTTACTGCGAGTTTGGCAAAAAAATGTGAGGTTTTAAAAGAATTAGAAAGTGGAAAAAGTGTGCGATTTGTGGCTATGAAATTTAATATGGCAAAATCCACAGTAGCGGACATAAAAAGAAAAGGGACACAAAGAAAAACGTTTGTTAGCTCATCATATCATACGATACGTAAGGAAAATTTTATATACGTAATTAAAACCCAAAAACTGTAGGTGACATTTTTTTCAGAACATATGAAAAAGGCTCAAAACCCTAAAGTAGAGAAAGCTCTGTATACGTGGTTCCTACAAGAAAGAGCCTCCCATGTTCAAATTTCTTCGGATATTTTACGAGAAAAGGCAAAATTATTTTACGAACAAATTACAGGAAACAGTAACTTCGTGGCTAGCTCTGGGTGGCTCGAGAAATTTAAAAGACGACATGGAATTAGGTTTTTAAAAGTGTGTGGAGAACGACTGTCCAATGATGAGAGCGCCGTACAGCCATTTAAACAAAAGTTTGCGAAAATAGTTAACGAAATGGATCTACATGAAGACCAAATTTTTAATGCTGATGAGTCGGCCCTCTTTTGGAGAGCACTACCCTTAGGGACTTGGGTGCGTCAGGATGAGAAGTCTGCTCCGGGTAGAAAAATATCCAAAGATAGATTAACTATGCCTTGCTGTAATGCATCAGGAACGCATGAACTTCCAGTTTTTGTTCTTGGAAAAGCGGAAACCCCCCGCGTATTTAAGAATGCATCGTTACCAGTAATATATAAAGGATCCAAAAAGGGATGGATGACTAAGAAAATATTTTCCAGTTGGTTTAATGATCACTTTATTCCTAATGTTAAACAATTTTTAGAGAGTATAAATAGACCTCAAAAAGCATTATTATTAATTGATAATGCTCCTTCGCATTTAGTAACTGAGGAATTAAATGTTGATCCCAATTTTCGCATTTTGCTAATGCCACCTAATTGTACAGCAATTTTACAACCGATGGATCAACATGTTATTCAAAATATCAAAATGTTGTACAAGAAAAGTTTGTTAAAGCATATAATACCGTTCGAGGATGGCAACATAGCACAACATTTGAAAAACTGTAACCTGAAAATGCAGTTGACGCTTTACACGGCGCTTGGAAACGTGTCACACAAAAGCTGATTGTGAATAGTTGGGTAAGCTATTACCGAAATGGGAAGAAGACGATCTCGCGCTTTCCGAAATTAGACAGTTGTGTATAAATTCCAGTGTGGCAGATAAGGATATGACTGATATACAAAATATAGTAAAGAGTATTGATCCAAACGTGGGTAATAACGAGATATTGAATTGGGCTTTAGGAGAACATGAAGATATATCAACTATAACAGAACAGGATATTATTGAAGAGGTTACACATGTTGACAAAAGCTGCGATGAAGATGATACAAGCGATTTAATCACAGTACGTAGTATACGTCACACTGAAGTCATATCAAGTCGTTTGAACACTGCATTGCATGGGCTCAAGAAAATGACTTTCCTTTGCAAGATATACTCCTATTAAAAAGAATGAAAGAAAAAGCGCAATATAAATCAGAACGCGAGGTTGAAACAGACAACGATTCAATCATTTTTAAATAAATGTAATTAAATGGAATTAATATGTCTGGTAAATACACTGTGTTTTTTTAAAATATTTATTAATAAAATTACATAAACTGTATTATTTGAATGTGATTACTAGTTTTTTTGAAAACGCCGCTAATCCGGACAACCTCGATGATTTGGACAGGCCGTAAACTTTATGTGTCCGGATTATCGAGGTTGTACTGTAATTATTTACACAGAAACTATCAACTTTAGACCCATACAACATTATATTAATGTAACCAGCTTTCAAGCACGGATCATTTTATTTATTAATATACAGGTGTTCCATTTAAAAAAATGCAACTTTAGTCTGGCATTTCCATCTGGAACACCCTGCATAAAACAAAATATTTTTAAAACGTGCGCTTGATGGTACGGAAGGATATCCGATGACTAAATATTTGACTAACTTTCAAATACGCGTGTAATCTTCCGTCCCCGCTTCGTTGCCGGACCCTGTATAACGAGCCATCGAATAAATTCATAATTGGAGTAGACTGTGAAATTGGGTTGATACTTAAACCACTTCCACATAATGACACATTACTTGATGCTTGACAGTTTCATTTGGTTTCATTGTAAAAAAAAGTTTATGGCATTGAAATGATACTACAACAAAAAAGAAAACAAATAATTTATTTAATATCGAAATCATAATCAAAATTTACATATAACTACAGACGTTGTTGAAAAT
Organism: Melolontha melolontha; assembly: GCA_935421215.2. NCBI lineage: Eukaryota > Metazoa > Arthropoda > Insecta > Coleoptera > Scarabaeidae > Melolontha > Melolontha melolontha. The sequence goes on from OW285236.1 coordinate 141,359,190, forward strand.
GTTGTCCATTTACATCTAAACACAAACAATTTTCTTAATAAGAGTTTTGAAAAATTTGACACAAACTTATAGTTTCAATGTCAAATAATAAATGTCATTATGTGGAAGTGGTTAAAGCACCAACCCAATTTCACAGTCTACTCCAATTATGAATTTTTTCGATGGCTCGTTATATATATATATATGTGTGTGTGTGTGATTTGTGTTTATAGTCACTTGGTAGAATCGTTTTAACATGTACCGACTGGACCATAAATGATTGAAGCAAATATTTAATTTGCCAACTGTGAGGAATTGACTTGCCTGGATCATACGCTTTAGGTTTATCTTTTTTGGTTAGAATAATTTGTATAAATATGAATCAAATATGGTTAAAATTACTTGTTCCACTTTTATATTGTAAAATTTAAATTTAAGAATCAAACATGTCAACATAAAGTGAACAAAATTATTACCAGCTTAAGAAAAATAATTTCAGTAATTTATAGTCCCCCATTAATTACATTTGCAGCAAAACTTTGGCATGTTTGATTTAAACTATTTTTAGTCAAAGTAAAGTTAAATCTCACACACATACAAGTGATAAAATATGAAACAAAAAAAACACATTTTATAGTTTTATTATAAACACGTTCTTTTAATATGTAATGCTTGCTAACCGAATATATAGCAAAACGCAATCCACTTTCGTCATCAACCAAAAACAATGACGTCTGTAGTTTCATAACAACGAAAATAATTGTCAGAATAATCAGAATAATTCAAACATACATGAGTGGGTAAAACCCCACCAGTTTTGTATAATACAAGGGTATTTTTAGTAATATAAAATATTATTATATTCACACCAGATTTTATATTATTGAAAATTATTGTCTTATATTACTAAATTTATAATTTTATTAATCTGAAATATATTATATGTATATAATAGTAATTGTAGGATTATTTCGATGAATTATATTAATTAAAAATTTTAATTTTGGCGTAATGACAACTTGTTTTATTGAGGATATTACCATAAGATGTTGGCTATCATGAAAAATCGTTTACATGTTACTGCCGAATCATTTGACAGTAGGTTGACCGTGTTCGGTTGTTTAAAATAGTGAACTTCAAAATGTAGTTTTATTTACTTAGAGTCACAAAATACATTAGTTTATTACTTATTTTCTTTAATGAGAATGTACTTAATTCGCCTATAGAAAATTTGGTCACTTTAGATGTAAATATACCGTAAAGTCGATACAAGGCTCACATAAACGTGTTGCAACTATTACGACATGGATTTTAATGACGAAAGGTAATTGCTTGGTGCGTTTTGCTATAAAGTGTTTCATATGTATTGGTAATAGGAAGTAGTGTCCGATAGTGTCCGAGCTTCTGTAACTATTGAAAACCATTTTTTATAGGAGATCTTTTACTCTAAAAATAATATTTTTCGAACATTAAATTTTGACTTTTTTTAATTGGTTCTAGTGATCACGATGAATATAACTCATTTTTATTTTAAAATAATCTGCGAAGTATATTGAATATATTTTATATAAAATATTTATGCATGTGTTGTACAGTTATCTAAACATGTTTACGCGTTAATTGTACTTTAGACACATATGTGTGTTATATATAAATCATCTTTTGCATGGCGTAGGTATTACCCGATTGATTATATAATTAACTTGTTTTATATGACAATTCTTTTTTCATATTTATAGCTAGTCCTACAGAGACTGTTCCTGCAAAAATTTCACCTCCGACTGTCATTGCGGCAGTGCCCGCATCTTCCGCGACGCCTTTAACATCCCCACCAACTTCCTACCCTGCCGTCCTTGTTGGAAGGCATACGATCTCTTCCTCCGTATCAGAAACAAAACCAAAAATCCCACCACCTGTTCCCCCTAGAGGTACGCCGAAAGTCAAAAAAACTGGGATTAATGGGAAAGGTGCGCAGCATGAAAAAATACAGAAAAAGAATTTATCTTTTCGTCACCCGCATGATTTGACCTCAGCAATCATACATAAACCTAAGTTCATGCATGTTGCAAACAGCTCTGCTAGACGAATAAGGCCAGATATACCTGCAGCTATGCGAGTTGACCAACATTATGTACTTAATCGTAGATGTTCATCAGATACATTGGTCAAAAATAGTAGCATAAGCAGAAATGCACAAAAGTCTACATATTCCGAATCTTTAAAAGATAATGTGAAAAGTTCTTCAAATATTTGTTCTGATTACTTAACTTTTAATCGACAGTTACCAAAACATATGTATGCAAGCTGTTATTTAAGACGTTCTATTAATATTGAAAATCTTTCTAGCCATGAACACTTTATTCCCAGAAAAGACTATGCTACTATTAAGTGCAAATTAGACGCTTTGGAAAATCGTACTATTTCTCAATTACCCTCTAAAATTTACGATTTTACTAAAATTTCTCATTTAACTGATGTTGATTCAGATTCTGATGTAGATGATTTAGTTTAAAAGATCACTTACTATGTTGAAAATATTAATTATATACATACACATTAAACAAAATAGAACTAAGAAAGCATGTAATCACACTGCCCTTCATTTGGTTTTTGTCTACAAGTTTATGTTTGTTCCGTTATAACTAACACCAAACTAGTAAATAACACCTGTATGCTTTTCATTATTTGTAAAGTAGAAACACAATATTTCCCGTTGCATATCATTAACATATCGTGACTAGAACATATAAACTCTAGGTATTCTAATATTATATTGAAGTTTTAAATTTACCAGAAAAGAATAAAATATTCACATCAAAATTTGAATTTTCTCTTCCTATTTTTTTTAATACATATTTTTTACTAGCTTTCTGTTTCTTTCTTATAAAAAGAATCGATTTCATTTCTAACAGGATAAGAATGAGTCATGTCATAACAAACCAATTCTTTCATGATTTTTTAAGACTTTACACTAATCCTTTCGTAATAAGTTCGGTAAATATGTTTTACGAAATTGTACAGCTGATTAGAATTTTTGGTCGTTTCATACAATACCATAATTTTAAGATGATCGAGCTTGAAACATTTATGTTTGATATTTAGTTATTTTGTCAAACACATCATTGTAATGGTGTCTCAAAAAAGAGATATTTAAAAAGAAACCTTATTTCCTAGCAATTAGAATTACGAATGTATGCCTTAATAATGACTAATGCCATAATTAAAAGAACTTAGTTAGTATCGACGAAGTTGAAATGTTGAGATTAAAAAAGGTTCTATTAAATCGACACGCGAAACAACTGAGAAACTATATCGATGTGTGTAAAATTTGTGAATGATCACACTATCAATACATATTAGGTTTGTTCGAACCTATCAGTTCCGAGTAGTTCTGAACCGGCATGACCGCAAGTTCAGAATGGTTCAAATTCTTTTGTTAAAGGGTTCGAACGCTCAAGTTTAGAGGAATTCTGATAACATTAAAAACTAAACTAGCGTCATTATGTTGGTCAGAAAGTAAAAGCGCAACGCTACCTTCTCAATTGTGAAACCTTTGTTCGTATGGTCACATGATGGTCACGTATGGTATTCATGTTAGTGCCTCTGTATTTAATACCAAACATGTCTATTTTAACAAACTGCAATAAATTCATTTGTTTTATTGACTAGATAACTAATAATTTAAAATGCAATGTACCTTTGAGAACGAAGAATCAATTCGCAGTTAAATTTCTAATGAAATAAGTTTTAAAATAAAGGAAATTAATAACACACAAAATGATTAAATTGATTATAAGGTAAAGGTAAATGAACAAAAACACAAAAAAAATCCAACAGCAAAATATAACCAAAATTCTGCAATAATAGTTTAACCTAATAGTTAAATATGGTTAAAATAGCGCGAACCAATTCACATATGTTCAAAACAATCTTGAATTTCAAATACTTGGTCTCTGTCGAGAACTGCGGGAACGGTTCAAGAATTTTAAATCCTTGGAGGTTCGAACAGAATACTGATAGTTCGCGGAATTTGTAATTCTAGAACTACTAGAACTGCAGGTTCGAACAAGCCTATTGAGTGAACCACAAAAAAAGTTTTCAGAGTATGCCATGGATTAAATCAGTTATGTCTTAGATTGATTGAGTGATCTAACCTACATGTCGTACTATTAGTAACAGGTTACTTGTCAATTGGACTTATGATTATTTACAAATGACACGCCGTCAATTCTCTAAGTTCAGACGTGACTTGTATGTCTATCTCAGTCGTTCATGGCCTACCTAGGATACAAATTTTGTGGCTCGCTTGATATAACGAACATCATTGCCGCTTATGATAGGCATTTTAGTGTATTTTAACGGGTACCTTTCTATGACACATTCTATTCCGGTATAGCTTATACATGTAGCATAAGAAATCGACTGCTAGACCCGGCCAATTTTTTTTATATTCTGTCTATTGTAATTTTTTAAAATTAAAAGTTATTTCTTCTATAAATATTATTATACATACTGAATTCCTCCCAGGGCAATGATAGAGTCCGTTACCCCCACTATCAAACCTTCCCCGATCGGTTTGATACTAACAATACTCCAGCAAATGTGACACGGAGCTAGGCGAATATGTTTTAACAAAATATTGTTTGTGGGGACGCGGGCATGCATAGTTGACCGTTGCCTTGGCAAAAATTCAGACGATATATGTATGTATGTATATAATATACCTACAAATTCATTCTATTTTCCTACTTTACATCATTCAATTTTTTTCAAATTAATTCTTACTTCATGTCACTTAATAATATTTTCTCTTAGTTCGATCTCGCTTATTGTATGTATAATTACTACAAATCTTCTTATCCAGAGGGTTAAGAATAGTACATAATAACAATCAATAAATTTACATATTTTCAATATTTTTTCTTTTTTAGTACCTACAATCATTTAGAGCAAATTATTTAGTAATTTTTAAAAGAACATTTTTATTATTTGTATTAATTTCTTCATATTTTGGAAGAATGCATAACCTTATGATACTATGAAAATGAATTATAATGCCTTTCAGAGCAAAATACAAATTTATTTAAAATAAAATCATTATAATTATAAATTAAGGGAAGAATATATTATTCTATGTACAGGACAGGTCTTTGCTATTTTTATGTTTGTATTTCGACAGTTGATTCTTTTTTGCAATTTTTATAATTTGCCGAGCAATCACGAGCTGTTGTCTTTCCTTCACAAAATTGAAACCAAGAATGGTTTTTATACAGTACCGTTTGGTGGGAAATAAGTTCTTTTTGAACAATTATATTTTCGCCGTTATAGGTATCTTCTTCCCATAACAAAAATTTAAATTTAAAAAACTTGTACCAACGACAAAGGTTTACTGCGCACAATACAAGGAAGTTTATTTTAATCTCAAAACACTTCATCTTTACCATAATATATATAGGGCGCCCTTGAAATAAAAAGAAGTATGAAAAATGAAAAGCATAAGCAAGAAAAAAATGACAAAGATATTTAAAATTGTCACGCCACTGCGATTATAAAAAGTATCAGAAACGATATCTTAAAGTTGACCGACAATAACAAAAATAATAGTTTTGTTATTGTCCATCTCACCCCGCTGTTGCGTATGTAAACATCCGCCGTAGCGTGTGTGCGAGGGTGCATGCGTGCGTGCGTGCGTGCGTGCGAGCGTGCGAGCGTGCGTGCGTGCGCGTGTGTGTGTGTGTGTGTGTGTGTGTGAGTGTGTGAGGTTTTATTATTTATACACATTCTCAATATTTTGAATTCATAGGCGTCACGTAATTTTTGGGGTATTTTTAATTTTGGAGTTCGCGTCGTAATTGAGTTACAAATAAATTAATTAATATTTTGGAGTTATATTCTCCATAATCACATCTTTCCATTTATATGTTATCTCTTTATTTCAAGGACAACCTGTATATGAACTGAAGGCCTAATTTATGAGGGATGGTATTTACCTATTTACCTTTTGGGAGTGAAATACAAATGGCTGAAGTCATCGGTTTTCAACCTTTTTCAAAGTTTGCACTGCCTTCTTAAACGTTTGCTAGCTATATGCGGCCCTTTCTTTGCTACCGATACGAGAAAATAAATACGTGATTATTTTTCAAAACAACAAATTTATATTAAGTGTAATGTAATACACATGTGTAGAAATATAATGAACAAGTTAAAATAATTATTTTTGTAAATAAAGTAAATAATACAATGTAATGTAATGGTTACGTGTTAAGTCTATTCCAGTTTTTAATTTTTATGTGAATTAGAGCTGAAACTGTAAACTCACATTGGTTACAAGGCATCAAATCAAGTATTTTACTACCTCGGTAGCAATAGTACAAGGACCGCAGATGTAACCAAAAGTTGATTAGTCATGCGGATGGCAATAAAAAGTTTAATTACAGGATCATTCAAGTCGTTGGTTTTCTTCTTTAGACGGCAATTCTTTTTCTATCTCCAAAAATATATTTTTCATCCGATCAATTTTTTTCAATGGAAGAATAGTGCTCTTTTAATGCTCGATACAATATTGTTTGGAAGTTGTTCATCACTTGTAGCTACATCACCATTTAGATTTGAAAGCCAATCATACTCATTGTTGCTAAATTCGACGAAACCTGTCATCCAATTATTTAAATGTTATAATAACATGATACCTTGAAGACTAGCGTTGAATTAACAAAATATGTCTGTTAAATAAGCAAGATATAGCAGTAATGACAAGTCGATCAAACGATATTTTAATTCGAATTCCGAATTAATAAGGAATAATCTTATTTATCACGCAGTTTACGAGTTTCTCTACCTCAATGCAACTAACGTACTAACGCATAGTGCTTTGAAAATTCATCAACTGAAAAACTAATCTCTAAATAGGAAAGGTCATATCTTCTTACCTTTTCCATCACTAGTGGCTGTACTCGTATTATTTTAATTAAATAGCCATTTGGGCCACAATTCCATTATAAAATTATTTACAATCTGAATTGACAACAAATATACAAAAGAGAAAGCGACATTAGTTACGATTCTGTCTTAGAAAATTAAGTATTGTGTTTCATTTTCATAGTACTCTAAACCAGTGATTTTCAATCTGTGGCGCATTTCCTTGAGGTTGAGAATCACGTCTTAATCCAATCCTACGAAACATTTACATTGTCTGTTATTCAAACAATAATAACATTCTACAGAGTTAGTATTGGACCCTCAATTATTTGATCTATAGTTATATATGTTCATATATTACTAGATAAGTATAACCAGAAAGTAGACAAATATGTTCTTCTAAATCCTCCTTTGTTAGCATATCTTAAGAAAAATATTTCATGGAATAGATAAATAAACACCGAAAATATTATCATCGCAACTAAAAATTGCACTAGTCATAAAACATACTTTCAAGAATTTTTAAGAAGTTTCTTTAACGTTAGAGTTTATAAAATTGCCTTATTTATGATAAAATATTTCTATAAATACTGCGCATACAAAGTACAAACAAATATTCAAACTTTTGGTGTTTTAAATCAAACACATTATCTTTTTAAAGAAGCCAGCTTTATATAGTCTGTAAGCTTTATTTTACCGCTATTGATAAATTATTTTTTCTTTGCCAGGTTCAATACGAACTCATACCCATGGAAGAAAGTTTCTTTGCACCGTATCATAATTTAGTTCTTTTTATTATTACCTACACAAAATTAATTAATATTGCTAACAGTGTTGTTTTTGTTTTGTAAACAAGCATTTTACCTTCTCACATATTTATAAGCTAATAAAGGCTTTGATTTCAGTAGTGTTATTGTTGTATTACATACTTTTTTACTGATCTAAATGTATGCGCGAGTGCTTTTTTTAATATGTATAACAAACTATTATCGTTGCTAGTGCTGTAGGCTTTGTGTGTGTGCTTCAGGTGTAGTACCAAGTTGCTGCAGTACACCCCCACCACCATTCGATGAATTAGACCATAAGCCAGCAATAATGGAGACTATCTCAAGAGTGCGTGTAGCTTCTCATACGTCCCATCCAGGATACGTAAGAAATTATAAGGATGATGTAGTTAGGTAATTATATATTTTATTTATTATGCGCATTAGTTATAATAATCTATCAGTCTATCAGGGCATTTTGCAGGTGTTCTTGTTTTTTTGTACTAATGAGAATATATTTATAGGATTGTTTCAGCCTTTACTTGATGAAAATTATATTATAACTATTATCGGGATAAAATAAAACAAATTTGAATGAATTTTACTACTTTTTACTTCACAAAGTAACGATCGTTTCACTCACAAAGGAGCTTCGTCAGACATATACCTAACTTATGAACATAACATTTCTTTACATAAATATACCGTAACAAGCACATGTTTTGAATAGTTAGAAGGAATGGGTAGTCTTTATTACTACGGTGTATACAATACAGTTCATAAAGTGATAAAACTTAGGGTCTACATTATATTAAAGAGATGTAGAGTAGCGCTTTGGAAAAATATAATGTATGACAGTCTGAATAATCAGATAAATTAAGTAACGATGATTTATTAATTTCTAATTAATCATTGAGAATGTATAATTGCTTTCGTAGAACCAAATGTTGCATTTGACTTTTATTCACTTTCATTATTTCTAAAGGAGGAAAAATGTTCTTTGATGCGTATTTCAAACGATCTGCCTGTCTGTTTGATATAAGCGAAAGTTAGCTTGTTGCAGTTGCCCCATGACGTATATCAGACAGACAGACACATCGTTTAAAATACGCATCAAAGAATATTTTTCTTCCTTTAGAAATAATAAGTGACTCTTCATTTGCGTCTCATATTAATTTAGCAAACCATAACTTTAACAACGAATTGAAAATACTACACATAGAAAATAAGACCAAAAAGCGTAATTTATTAGCCTGTCTGTCCGATATAACTGTAAGTTAGCTTGTTGCAGTTGCCCCATGACGTATATCAGACAGACAGCCACATCGTTTAAAATACGCATCAAAGAATATTTTTCTTCCTTTAGAAATAATAAAAGTGACTCTTCACATGCGTCTCATATTAATTTAGCAAACCATAACTTTAACAAAGAATTAAAAATACTACACATAGAAAATAAGAGCAAAAAGCTTAATTTATTAGAGTCACTTGAAATTAATAAATTAAAGAAAACTGATAATATCCTCAATGATTAATTAGTAATTAATAAATTACCGTTACTTAATTTATGTCATATATTGTATTTTTTCCAAAGTGCTGCTCTACCTCTCCTTACCATAATGTAGACTCTTAGTTTTATCACTTTATGAACTGTATTGTATACACCCTAGTTCAGTATTTATTTAAAAGTTTTCGTTCATAGACATTTAAGAAATAAAGACTATCCATCCCTTCTAACTATCCAAAACATTTGTTTGTTACGGTATATTTATGTAAAGAAATGTCATGTTCATAAGTTAGTTATATGTCTGACGAAGCTCTTGTATGAGTGAAACGATCGTTACTTTGTAAAGTAAAATGTGCAATTCATTAAAATTTGTTGTATTTTATCCCGATAATAGAATATATTTATATTAATTTTCAACAATTTTTAATTAATAACAATCTTTTACCGACGAAAACAAAATTTTAATATCAGAATTGCTTTTCTAATAGTACATCATAATAGTTTTAAGTAGTTCTAAATTGATTGATAAGTTACAATTGAAAAAACACATGCAACTGAATATCTTAATTATGATTGCAGTTTAGCCTTCAGAGTTTGCCCTTTTATCAGATAAAAAACTGAAAGTTGCACTTTAGTAGTAAACAGTTTGCGTTCCACTTTTAATTGTTTTCTGTGTTGGTCCCAAACCTTGTCAAATACCTTGAATACAGTTCTTGTGTATTGCCTTTCGTGATTTTCTCGATGAGCAATGTATCATAGTCGCGTCGGAACACGAACTAAGACCTCAGATAGATAGTCTTGTTTATTAAATAAGTACGATCTCATACGATCTGCTAATTTAGAAGCCAACATCTTTTTAGATTCGAAAGCACGCAAAAGATTTATACATGCAACCTAACCACGATGGTTCAACGCTTCGTTAGTACAATGGGAAAAGAAAAGCGTAAAATCATGTTGCTGACAATAAATGGACGTGTATAAACACGAACATTAACTTTCATTAAAACAGCAGATGTCACAAATTATCTTTTATTAAAAAACAAGAAATTAGCCCGATGTATGCATGTTTGGTGCCCACAATATTGATGAGTGTCTTCAGAAACAGGTTGCGAGTTAAAAGACGGTAAAATTGGAAATGAAGTAGGTGTTCAGTCTAAGTGCAGAAGCATACACATTAGAGAAGACAACCCTAATGTTTTTTTCGGATGATTAACAGAAACTTCATTTGCCAGATATAATATTGCATTTTTAATGTGTATAAAGTGGCGTAGCTAACTAGAATCAGTTCTCATGGAATTGTACGTCACACCCTATGAACACCAATCACTTAGCTCTCGCAAGAACTTTCTTATATTATCATAAAAAGAGTTACCCGTAGCTATCCACTTTAGTCTATAATGCTCCTTCAAATTCAAGGATAACTTGGCTTGATAATGAAACCAAGATGATAAGTTTTTATCTTAACAATACAAACTAAACACTAAGGCTTGGCATATACTGGGATACAGGCGACATTACAGGGCCGACCAGGTTTTTGTAACTTATGCAAATCGTAATTCCCGCGTATACCGCATCCCGGCAGTAACGTGTCTGTGTCTACACGTTCGAGTTGCAGTTTCCTGCATGCAGTGTTGGTTACCTATGGAGTTAGATACGCACGTAAGTAATATGGCGAAGAATAATTTATCGAATTTCTAGGAAGAGACAATTTTGTACAATACAAGTAATCCAGAATATTCAAAAATACATTAAAAATACACAAAGATTAAATAAATTCTAATATCAAGTCAAACACATAAAGTCGCTCCATGGGCGCGAGCGTAATAACATCTCACATTCATGGCCTGCCAATGCCCTCTGTAATTGGCGTTAAGCTGTCCGGGGGGGGGGGGGGGGGTGCTAAGGCATTAATTATTATATATCAAATCTTGATTATATTTATACATATATAATTTAAAATCTTAAGATAATATTATTAAAGCAATTAATGCTGTCCCCTTCCTCCAACTTTTGTTGCCATTCAAGAGCCCCTATTTAACTATTAAAATAATCTTTGAAATCGTGTGTAACCGCATGTATTGATGTATTGCCATGGCCAGCACAATCTACGAATCTGAATCCCATCGATCATGTATGGGACATGCTTCAGAGAAGAATTACTCCACACATGGGCAATATTCCCAATGTTGTTAGATTCAAGGACCTTCTGACAGCAGAATGGGCAAGTATACCACAACAAGATATAGACCATGTAATTCTATCGATGAACAATAGGTGTATGTCTGTGCTTAATCAACGTGGCGGTCAATCTCTATATTAAAATGTGTTTTTTTATTTCTTTCTCGAAAATTGTTTAAAAACAAATCTAAAAATGTTGCATTGTTTTAATTGTTTAAATTTTCGAAATATTTTTTTGTTTTATTAAAGAATTTTACATTAATATGTTACATATTTAAACAATAAATAACCTTAAATATCAGTATTCTTTGAAATCAGTTGTTGCTAATAGAATACTTCTTGTGTGTGTATTAATAGCACAAGTTTACAAATTCCGGTCAACTTTTGGATCAGAGCAGATGAGAACAAATCTTGACGTTATTTGAGGTGCTGAATTCAAATCCGGGTTTCGTTTTTCAAAATTGGTTCTACTTTGTGAGTTCGCGCATGTTGGCTGCACTGCGCTATCATAATGACAGTCAGCTGTGGCGTCGCTAGAAACAATATTTAATTTGTATTTTTAAAGTTTTTTTCTGAATCCAAAACATGCAAAGACATAATTGTAAAGTTGATTCAAAGTGTTTTTGTTATGTTTGCGGATGTTATATGATCAGAAAAAGTGGTAAAGTTATTACTAATGTGATCAGAAATGCATATTTCTATTATTTTGGTTTCTCTGTATCAAACACTCACAAGCCGTGGGTACCGAAATTGTTTTGTAACGCGTGTAGCACAATATTATACAAGTGGTCACGCGGTAAAAAAGTATGTTTTTCATTTTCATTGCCAATGTTATGGAGAGAGCCGAAAAATCATGTAGATGATTGTTACTTTTGCTTGATGAATGTCGTCGGTGTAAATGCAAAAAAACTATCAAAATATAAATATCCTGAAGTATCATCAGTGTCTAAGCCAGTTCCCCGTGCGAGCTATGATCCTTTGCTAGTTTGTCCAGGTACGAGTGCAAATTACATGGAAACTTGTAGTTCATCACCGACGAACAGTGGAAGCGATTTTAACATGGAGGAAAAACATTTAGTTTCGCAAAGTGAACTCAATGATTTGGTTCGTGATTTGAATTTATCGAAACAAAAATCAGAATTGCTCGCATCACGGATGCAGGAGTGGAAATATCTTGACACTCAAACAAAAGTCACTGTATATAGAACCAGAAATGAGGCGCTTTTACCGTTTTTCAAAAAAGAGGAGAATATATGCTTCTGCTATGACATCAACGGTTTGTTTGATGCGATGAATACACCATACGATGTAAATGAATGGCGTTTGTTCATAGATGGTTCAAAACAGCCTGAAAGCTGCTCTGATACACAATGGAAATATAAAACCATCAATTCCGATTGCTCATGCAGTACAAACGAAGGAATGCTACGATACAATATGTAAAATTTTTACCAAGATAAAATATAAAGAGCTTCAATGGAAAATTTGTGTCGATTTGAAGGTTCGAAAATAAATTTCAATTCAATTTTAAAGAATAAATGATTTATATACTATTCCTACAGGTTATTGGTCTCTTGATGGGGATGCAATCTGGTTTTACCAAATTTTGCTGTTTTTTGTGTCTGTGGGATAGCCGTACAATTGACCAACATTATGTGAAAAAAGATTGGCCAAGCCGTACTAATTATGAGCCAGGAAAACAAAACGTCTCTTCTATACCACTTGTGAACCCACAGAACATTTTCTTGCCACCTCTCCACATAAAGCTTGGCCTTATCAAAAACTTTGTCAAAGCGCTCGACCGTGAAGGACCGGCTTTTGAGTACTTGACCAAGTTATTTCCCAAGTTGTCGTACGCCAAAATCAAAGAGGGAATATTTGTCGGACCTGATATTCGAAAATTAATGGCCGACAGAAACTTTACAAAATGTTTAACGCCCAATGAAGCAGCAGCATGGGTATCATTTCAAGATGTTGTTCACAACTTTCTCGGTAACCGCAAATTCCCGGATTTCAAGCAGATAATCGACAGTTTGTTGCAAAATTATTGCAAGGTTGGAGCTCGAATGTCTCTCAAAATACATTTTCTGCATTCCCATCTCGAATTTTTTCCTGAAAACTTGGGTGATACAAGCAACGAGCAAGGAGAGCGACTACACCAAGATTTGGCGAAAATCGAAAAACGATACCAAGGATTTTGGGACGAGGGCATGATGAGCGACTACTGTTGGACTTTAATGCGTGAAACAGATCCCAAACAGTACAAGCGACTCAGTTCGACTGTTCTTCATTTCTAATTTAACACTTTTTAATGAATAAAATGGAGATAATTGTCAAAAATTGTGTTTATTTAATATCTCGAAAACTAGAACCAAAATCAAAAAACGGAGTGCAGATTCGGATTCAGCGCCCCAAATAACCATAGAAACAGCTTTTGGTTGCTTAGATCCAAAACCGTGTATACTTGTGTAGTTTATTAAATACGCTATCGCCTCTCTTAATTACTTATATTACCTATATGTCCTATAAACGGCTTGTTACTTTTTTAATTACCTTTTCAATTAATACATTTTTAAAATACAAGTATAACCGAATAATTAGTATAAGACAGCGATCTATAAATGCGGACAATGGAAACTGTTGCAATGAATGATAAATAAAATGATTATTTTTAATTTCATTTATGTTATAAGATAAATAAATTATATGTAAATTATGTTTATTTCTTACAAAATTGTGAATGTGTGTACTCTAGAATTAGTTTGATCACATATAACTATAAATATACTATACTATACTATAATAAACTATAAATAACATTCGTCAACTAGTGTACACAATATTTCAAATTTTAATTTGTTCAAGATATGTGAAAAATGCTAATGGAGCTGCTTCAATAAAGCTAGATCCAAATTCATTTTAAAACTTATCACATGCTCCCATCACTCCCATTTCTAAAATAAAATGAATCAGAAATCAAAACTAGCCCATGCCTATATGTTGTGTTTTTATTAAAACTACTAATTTCGACTTCGAATATTGGAGTTTTTTATATTTTTTAAATTTATACAAATACCAAATTTAGTATAAATGCAGTCTATATATTGTAAACCGCTCAATATTTTTTCAGTATAGGGGATATAAGATTAGAATCTCGAGCCGAGAATAAATCATCGCTGAGCGTAGAGTCGGGTAGTTCAGGTGCTGGTCATTCTAGTCATTCACGAGGGGGATTAGCGTGGACGCCACCGGCTTCAGTTGAAGGTTCCACGCCTACTTGGACCGAAGGTACGCCCTCTTTCACAGAATCCTCGAGCAGCGGAGACATGGGTGAGCAAAAAGAGATTTTCTTAAAAGATCTTCTCTTCAAGCATGATTTTAATTTATTTATCTCTTTATTATTTTTTTAATAGATTAGATTATTGATTATTGTTATTATTTTATATTTTGTTCCTTCATTATTCTCCATTACCTCATGTTTATTTTTCTTCCATCCGTAAATAGTTGAAATATTTTAAATAAATATTATAGTTATATGATTTCTTTTTCTGATGCAATATTAACTGGAGGAATATTTTAGAAAATGAAAGTAAGATAATCAATAAACTTAATCTTAAGAAGTGTGAATACTTTTGAAATTTGCAGAGCATATAATTTAGTACCCATTATTTTGTAAATACACTCTTGGATATAAGTATCTGGTATACACTGTATATTCAAGACGAAGAGGGAGGGGGCCCCCCCTCCCTCTTCGTGCAATGAAATTCGATATGCAAGTAGTAAAGATTATACTCATCAGAAGTGCAACGTAGCACTGTTTTGTGGGGATGCACTAATAGTTGGAGTATCCTCCTCGAGTTGATAGTATCGCAGCAACGCAACGTAGCATGGAGTCTAGAAGGCCAAGCACGTCGCTTCAACTCTTATCAAGGGTTCTTTAACATTAATTAGGGGAGCCGGATATTACTTAAGCATTCGACCTATTATATCCCAGATATATTCAATAGGATTAAGACCTAGAGAACGAATAGCCCAGGGAAGCACCCGAATGTGGTGGTATTTCATAAGGGTCCATACTACATTTACCGCATGTGGTACAGCAGACGTACGCGTCTGCGAATATAGAGGAGGACTACTGAACGTAAAACTTTGTCTACACAAGACTGACCCGTCATTTTCTGCTATACACGCACAAGATGTACGGCCCCCGTATGTAATACCACCCTATAACATGATGCCCTGCTGCTGGCATGTACGCTTCGATTGGGCGCTAACCACGTCTCGGACGAGCTAGATCTAGGACCAGTCGAGAACAAGATGCATGTCCATTCGACACGTCATCCTCGCCTTACATAATTTTGCGGTAATTGCCTAGAAGAGTCTCGATTCTCTCTGATTGTAGTCATGCAGAGGCGTCTAGATCGAGGCTTTGCAATTCTACTACCTTCAACATACCATACACTTCATACGCCTTGGATAGTACTGAAATTTGAACCCACGACGCGCGATCTCACGGGAGGATGCACCCATACAACATCCCGACAATCTGTTACTTTTCAAACTCGCTTAAGTAAGTAACCGCTGACTTCCTTCTCCTCTTGCCGACAACATTTCGACGCATTACATAACTACACTAACAACTCTGGTAATTATGGTGTTGCTATTTTCACGTGTTCCGAATATACAAGTGTACCGGGTGTATTCTAATTAGAACCACAAAAGTATTGACATGTCACTAGTACCTAAGTATAAGAATGTTAATAGTATTAGAATATATAAGATTTTAGAAATTATTCAAATTAAATAGATTAAAGTATTTTGGTTAATATCAAGTCAAAACCTTTATTTAATTAAACATTCTAGGTAATCAAATAGTAACATGAAAATACATAATTTAACATGTCACAAATTATTAAACCTTATTACAATTTATCGTACATAATTTTGAGAAAGCTATTTGTAAATGTAATTTATATATTAATGCTGGATACTTTGTTTTGACTTTGGTGACGTACTTATATTAATATTTACCTAGAAAATAATATCAAACGCAGTTGTTTTATATTACCTCGCCTTATTCAAATGTATTGAAAATAATAAATTCTAAAATCTTATAATTTTATTGTAATACGTCCAAAAGATAAACGAACAATGTATAGGCTGTCCAACAACACCTTTACGCCAGGGAACATACACTTCGATTTCAACCCATCACCATCATAAGAAAACCGTTGACGAAGCTTTGAATAACCTTGCCACGGAGATGGTGAGTTTAAAAAAACTGAGCTAATTTATATGTTGTGCGGTATTACCATACTTACGATCAATATTTAAAAACCTTATTCATCCTGTATTTGTGTGTAACATATAATATGCAAGTATTTAAATATGAATTATAATTCAATATGCAACTGCTACTTGTTCAAATTAATTTACACTTGCATTACATCGAAACTGAATTCTTTTAAGTAACTACACTACACTTTTGTAGTATTTATTGTAAATTGCAGATTTAGCAATAAAACAAAATTACTAATGTAATAAATTGTTTCACTTTTATACATAGTTTGTCTAGATTTTCGTTGGCTCAGTTGTATAGTAATAGTATATTAAATCATTGGTAGTAGTAGTATTTTTTCTTTTCTATTTGACAAATACTCAATGAATAAGCGCTTTTTTGGATTCTATATATATTATATGTAAGTTAAATTAAAAAACTATTTAGATTTTGATTATATTATGTAAGGTGTTAATTGCAAGAACATCATATAAATTGACGGATTATCATATTTCATTTATAAAAATGATGATTCTCCGAAAACTTCTTCAGAAGTATTAATTTGAGAATATTACTTCTTGTTTACATGCAGATATCCTTGAAATAGAAAGACAATGTATGAAAAATGGAAAGATGTAATTATGTAGACTGTAAACCCAAAATTCCCTCTCATAAGCGAGAAAAAAAAATGACAAAAGTATTCAACAATTTTTTGTCACGCTACTGTGTGATTATAAAAAGTATCAGAGAAGATATTAAAGTTGACCGACAATAACAAAAATAATAGTTTTGTTATTGTCCATCTCATCCAGCTGTTAACGTATATAAACATACGCTATAGCTTATGTGTGTGTGAGATATTTATTATTTATACACATTTTGAATATTTTGAATTTATAGGCGTCAAGTACACGTTGTAATGAGTCACGATATTTTGGATTTATATTCTACATAATTACATCTTTCCATTCGTCATATGTTGTCTCTTTGTTTCAAGGATACCTGTATTGATAGTGTAATTTACTAAATTGCATATTAATACAATATACATACTATTTTATTAGTTTTTAAAATTAAAAAAATCTTTCTTGAGGTAAAATATTTGTAATTTATATTTATACAAATGAAAACTAAATAATTGGTTATCTTGTAGACCTTTGGTATAAGAGATATTACATGACAACATAAAAAATATATTCATTTAATACTTTCACGAAATTAACGTAAAAAAATTATGTAAAGCACCATTCAGAACCTACTTTACTTAAATCACGTTAGGAGTAGAACAAATAATTTGTACGTAAACAAGATACGCATTTATAGAAAATTATTTATCTGTATTCGAGAATATAAAAAATTTCCAATTCGAAGAAATTAACTAATTGCAAGTTAGATAAATTTTATTAATATTGCTGTTAAAATCCACAACAATACATTCAATCTATATACCATTTTCATGACAGGATACATCATATATTACAGTTTTAAGTATAAACATTTCCCTTGAATATAGAATTCCCTTAATGTTAATATCAAAGTGCGCTCAAATAAAGAGGCAGACATTTTACCTTATATAATAACGAAAGATTATGTAACCCTTATTTTAATTTTATTATAATATAATTGTATTAATACATTTATTTGATAAAAGTTTCATCGGGTACCTTACGGACTAATTAGTTAATTACACAAAAAAAATTGGACACATAATTAAGGAAATACTTTGTTATATTTCCCAAATGTATATTGTCACGTATTTTTTTTTTAATTGCCATTGGTTTTTATTTCGTGTGTTTGCCCTTTAAATGTACCAGTTAATTAATTGCACAAGGAAACCGTATATTGAATAAAATTAAACATTGAAACTATTCACCTGAATTAGTGGTATGAACTGAAAACGAATTTTGTTCTACCCATAATGTGTGATGTAAAGTTAGCGCCCTGATCTATATATATGGCTAATATATAACCATATCGTTGATCATTCGGCTAAATTAAAAAATAAATTCAAGGCAAAACTATTTTCTATTTCTTCAGGTGCTAAATATGATAATCCTTAGCCATATTTTAATTTCACAGCTGCTTTTTCGGTATTCTTTTACTAATTCAAGAAATTTAATTTTGCGAAACCATACTTGATACAGATGGAAACGACATCTTGTTATTTTTACACTGACCCAACTCTTCTTAAGTACAGCTTTAAGAATTGCATAATTGCATTTTCCAAATTGATAGAATTTTTCTGTGTATATAGTGGTTAAAAATTTTATATTTTAAGAAGGTGAAGAGATTTTCGTATGCAGCCGCCCTCTTATTTCATTATTGGAAATTGGCTTGACAATATCTTCCGTCCGTAGTTGCATAAATTTCGTCTCACATAAATATCTTTTCCGTTGTTATTGCTTCTGGCAATTGTTTTGGCAAATCACAACGAATTTTCCGTAATATTCTTTTCTGCTTTTCTTTTGCTTGTTATGATATGGCGCCTTTTGATTAATTTCGTTTCCATTATCAATTCAATACTTGTTTAGGCAATAGAAACAAAGTTGTGTAAAAAACCCATCCGGATTGTACCATATTTTTAACGAATAAAGAGGTATTATTGGTGTGGAGATTACATTCGTCCACCCACCTTTGAGTTACTAACTGTATTTACCTATATTGCAATTACAATTTTCATTACCAAATCTCAATTCATTATTATCTCTGAGTGTGGACTATTGAAAGCAGGGAATGAACTTGTTAAATTCAATCGTTTAGCATGGATTTTATACATTTAAAAAGTGTGTGAATATTGGATTTCCAATTAATCTTTCACAGTTAATCATCCATTAAATTATACTTATAAATATAAATAATAAAATTATTCTACATTTTTTTTCTGGTTGGGCCGTCTTAGACATGATTATTATTATTTATTTATTATTATTTAATTATTATATTATTTATTATTTTAAGCTAGTACCAAATTTTATACAAAGAAGTTTTCGTTTAGTTATTTAAGCTTTTCAATATACATATAATAATATGTTTTAGTATAGAAAAAATTGTCGTTATAAACTGCTATTTTGTTTGAAGATTTTTCTATTCTAAAATTTATCGACTTTGAGTTTCAAGGAATACATACATTATATTATTTTTAAAACTTATCCAATTCTAAATTCTGTGCCTATTTTCACATGATCAATTCCACAAAAGATGTAATTATTTTTGAACAACCCTAATTTACAAGGGAACAGAACAAGAATCCTAATTTTATTTATTAAAAAAATATTATATTGATATCATTAACATGATTGTAAGGCTATTTAGATGATTTACTTACACATAATTGTATATAGAATCCGCCCATAACTAAGATAAGACTGATTTCTTAGTTGTAAATCAGTTGTTATTACACTGAAAAACACATTCTAAATTTTTTTATTGTTTGTATAACATACAAATAACAAAAAAAAATGTACATTAACGTACTTTACTTTTTTGCACATTATTTTATCCTTCCGTCATGTGTACACAGTTTAATTTTTAACTTTCATATTTGGCTGTGTGCATGTTTTTTCAATATATGTAATTAGATCAACACATCTGCAATTACTTTTAACGTATTTTAATACTGCCACTACATTGCTTGCATATACATAGTTTTCTTTTATATGAAAGAAATTCCATATTTTTGTTCTAATTTAAAGTGTTTAAAACTTTTTGTTTTATTTCATACGAAATTATCTGCAGTGTAAAAAGTAACCAAACTAACATTCTTACGCTTTCTTGTTACATATTTGTTAAAGAATCATGTTCTGAGGTAATCAT
This sequence comes from Melolontha melolontha, assembly GCA_935421215.2. Classification (NCBI taxonomy): domain Eukaryota; kingdom Metazoa; phylum Arthropoda; class Insecta; order Coleoptera; family Scarabaeidae; genus Melolontha; species Melolontha melolontha. The sequence continues at coordinate 141,379,627 of OW285236.1, forward strand.
ATATTGTTGCGAATAACGTATATAGATTTGTTTTTTTTCTTTTTCTAAGTTTTTAAATAATTCCATTCTATTTTGTTGTTAACAAGTATGCATTGAATCTTGTCTTGTTTTGACGTCGCACTTGAATATTTTAATATATTTTGTTTGCATCAATTTTAGTAGTTCATAGAAGTGCATGTTGGATTGTTGCATTTAAAATATGAAGATAATGTTGAGTTATACATAATGTTAGCATTGTATCTGACTTAAAATGTGGTTAATAAACTACTTTTAAGTATCAATACAGCAAAGTCGTATTAACTTACTCCTAAATAAAATTAAGCGCATATTGTGTGTGACAGTTGTTCTTGTTATACATATTGCAGTGGATTTTACTTTGAAATTGCTTTATTTAATTTTAATTCCACTACAGCTTATATCGCCGGCTATTCAGTCTAGTAGAATCCTTGAGCTTACGTCTCTGGGTCGATCCTCTCGGATACCGGTATATTAAAAATTAAAACACAAGGTGTCAGATAATTTATACACACATTTTTCCTTTACATTAATATATATATATTTAAAAAATAAAAAAGAAAAAAATCCCTCTACAAAGTGTATAGGGTGCTAAAGCGTCATTAAACAGTAGCAATGAGGAAACACTCTTTGTGAACATTGACTCGCACACAGAGAAAAACCTCTTCTGAAACACGATCAAATATAAAACTAATAAATATTAGTGAAATCTGTCAAGTTTAACCTCTACTGTGACCCCTTCAAACAAATATCAAAAACAAATTAGTTTTCAAAACTCACGCTAGTTGAAATATTTATTCATGCATCAAATAACATGATAAGATCAGTCCCCACTACAATTCCTCCAACCTTAAATTCAAAAAAAAATGTTCTCGAAGTATAATATTAAGAAAAACAACTTCCCTTAAAAAAAAAACATGACAAGCTTTCGCTAATATCCATATACTACTTTCAAACACATTATTATTACAATAAATACAAAATTTATAGCACTGAAAATAATCCTAATATCTAATAAATAAATAAAATAATTTTTATCAACTTACATTAAGTTTTTGTGTGATTTTAAAATACACGAGAGGCATCTTTTTCCACAAGATTTCTAATAAATATGAAAAACTTCGCAAAAATTGAATTAAGATTACTTGCACCTTACATTAAATGCAAAACAAAATACAGACCGATTTTATATAACACAAAGAACAAAATTGATTATTTTATTCTTTAAACTGAACACTTTAACAGTCAAGATACCTCTAAAACAAAAATGAAAAATTCTTCATATCCGCCTGGCTATCCCTACCATCTATCAAATCAAAATATACAGACAATACATCTTATCAAATACAATATCCGAAAAAGCGGCAAATTCAATTCCTTGGTCCACCTAAACATACGAGGGCTAATCACAATTTCAAACATTAAATATTTTATCTATAAAATATTATATATATCAATTTTCATCTGAAATAAACAAATATACAAGTGAAATAGCTAATTTTTTTATAAACTGTCCCTAGTACAGAGTTCACTAATAGTTCAATCTTTTTCCTTACTTGTCCAAGGAAAATCCATGACATAATTCCCCGAAATTATCCGAAAACAAAGTCAGAACATCACTGAGCTTTTTTCAAGGATAATCTTCAGCACAGCACTCGAGACAGTACCGCACCCTGTCTTGGTTCTCGGCACTCACTTGTTGTATTAGTGTTAAACAGGATCCACGTCGTTCTGATGCTGTAGTGTGATAAACGGATGCAATGCACTGATGTGATATCGTCCTTTTTTCTTACGTCCATCCATCGAATGCAGCTCATACGTCACATTATTGAAGCATCTCGATATCCGATAAGGTCCTGTATATGGCAGATCAAGCTTCTGACATTTACCTTGATCTCTTCTGCCCAAACGATAACTTTTTACAATCACCACATCTCCAATATCAAATCTCGTTCTCGTCGTAATCTGCTCATTTTGTTTATTTAGATATTTCTGTGCGTTTATTGTTATTCTTTGTGCAACTTGGTTTTTTAACTGTACCAGGTTGTCAACCCTTTCATTTTGTGTGTTCCAGGGTCGGACAGGTTTCGTCCCATACATCACAGTCGCAGGACATTCCAGTGTGACAGTATTGGGTGTATTATTGATGTTATCTTCGACATCTTGGACATGAGCAACCCATCCTGCATGATTTTCGTAGGTTTTGATCCTTAGAAACTTTATTATTTCCTGAATGTATCTCTCACATGGATTCCCGCATGGATGACGTATGGAAGAAAAAGAAATTTCAATATTACGATCATGTAAAGCAGTCTTAAATCTATCATTATTAAAATACGAAGCATTATCAGCTAATATTCTATTCATTTTCCCTTGACGCATAATCCATGAGTCAATACATTGTATAGAAGTATCTGTATTATATTGTGAAGTGGGAAATAATTTAACAAACTTTGAAAATACATCAACCATTACTAAAATATTTTTATATTCGAATTCTCCTGGAATAAGATTCCCTAAATAATCTATCGCTACCAATTCTAGTTTCTCATGAGTAATTATACTCTTTATTTCATACTGACAGGTTCTATTCTTATGTTTGCCTAAACGACAAGTAATGCAATTTCTAACCACATCTTTAGCGATTATGCGATCTTTCTTTGCATAAAACGCCTCTCTAAACACCAACCATACTTTATATCCCCCTATATGTCCCAAACTTTCATGAATTTGTAACATCGTTTGCCTTGCATACACATCATTTACAGCAATATAACTTATTTCCCTAATCACTTTCATAATCAACCCCTCTTTCATAACAAAATTTTTATAATTATCTTTAGTATTTAATTGTTCCCTTATTATATTAAATCTTTCATCTCGCTGGACCTGAAGGATCATCTCAAATTCATAATTCCCCGTAGCATAGTGTCTATTATATTCATTTAACTCTACGTAATGAAATTTACTTTTACTGTTGTACATTCGTGACAACGCATCGGCAGAAACATTTAGAACGCCTTTAATATGCTTTATTTCAAAAGTATACTCTGACAACAATAGTGACCATCGATACACTCTATTATTTTTAAAACGTGTATTCAAAAGTGATGTCAAGGCAGCATGATCTGTCTCCACAACAAAGTTTTTTCCCAATAAATAATATTTGAGCTTTTGAATCGCGTGTACCACAGCCAACATTTCTTTTTCACTTATGGTATATTTAACCTCATAGCTTTTCAAAATACGAGAGATAAAACATATCGGTTGTTCTATCCCTTCGTCATCTATTTGAATTAAAACTCCGCTTATAGCGACATCACTAGCATCTACTCTTAAAACAAACTGCTTATTAAAATCTGGTAATATTAATTTTAATTGATTATAAAACTCTTTCTTTAGCTCCTCAAATGCATTCATTCTTAATTCTGTCCATTTAAACTTTTCATTCTTTTTAAGCATTTCATACAAAGGAACACTAATACGTGCCAGGTATGGTACAAAACGTTTATAATAGTTAACCATGCCTAAAAATCCTCTCAACATTCTTATATTCTTAGGTAGAGGATACTTCTTAATGAGTTCCAATCTACTCTCATCTACACTTATATATTTAGTACTTATATTATACCCCAAAAATTTAATTTCTTTCTTATAAAATTCACATTTACTCAAATTTACCTTTAACCCTTCTCTGGCTAATACTTCCATGATCTTCTCTAAATGTTGTGAGTGCTCCTGCTCATCCCTGCTATATATTAAAATATCGTCCACGTAATGAACCACAAACTCTTCATAAGGTTCTAAAATTTGTTGCATAGCTCTAATTAAAGCTGCTGCCGAACTGCTTAACCCATATGGTACAGTCCTAAATTGATATACTCGTCCATCTACCATAAATCCGCAATATTTTCTGGACTCCTTTTCTAATGGAACCAACCAAAAAGCACTTTTTAAGTCCAATTTACTATATATTCTTGCATTGTAACATTTCGCCAATAATGGTTCTATCGTAATAGGCGTCTCAAATTGAGGCTTTGTTCTTTCATTCAGTCGACGTGCATCTAGACATAATCGAATATCTCCTGTTTTCTTTTTTACAACTACTAATGGATTAACATAACGCGTTTTACCAGTTTCAATAACACCATCTCTCAGCATCCTCTTGATTTCATCATTTACTTGTGATTGAATATTTTTAGGAATGGGATAATTTTTCACCTTAAATGGTCTCGTCTCATCTACCTCTAAGGAATGTTGGTAATTTCTGGCAATACTAGGAAATTTATTGACTAAATCTATATTCTTTTTAATTAAATTTTTTATTTCTATTTCCTTATCCTCTCTGCAGTCCAACTTCATCATATCTAAATCTTCAGGGAACTCCACTTCTCCATTATCTTCCTTGCCCATATCTTCCATCATCATAACCTCCTTTTCTTCAAAATCCTCTTCTTCTATATTATTAATAACTTTTTCACCATCCTCTTCACACTCCTTAATCCATTCGACGCTCGTATTATTAATTATTATATCCCTTTTTTGTATATCTATAATTGCATTAATCTTATCTAATAAATCTACTCCTAGTATTCCATCCCTTCCTAATCCTTTTAATACTATAAATTCTCCCAAGAACTTGTTATTATCTATCATAAATTCAACAATAAAAATTTTATTCACTACTGTTAAAATTTTCTTTGTAGCTGTTACTATTGTAATTTTTCTTGTGGGCATATATTTCCCCACATTATTTTTAATCAAACATTCAATCACATTCTCATCTAAAAATGACGTTTCACTTCCTGAATCAATTAAACAACTTAACTCTTTATCATTTATTTTTATTTTTATATGTGGTAAAACCGTGTTTATTGCGTATTTCGACTGTTCATACAATGCATTACATTCATTCTTTTTGGTTGGTTTTATTAAAAATCCTTACTACATGCTAATTCTACTTTCCCTTGTTTATCTTTCGTTTCTAAATTAAAATTACATCGACTATCTTTAGGACGTGTCCCAGTATAGTTTTTAACTTCTGTTAAACTTTCCTTTCTTATTTCTTTACTATGATTATCATCAATTCGACCTGGTGAAGCCATTCGATTATTTCTATTACTATAGTTATTTACTCGCTGAGGACTTGAATATTTATTATTATTATTATTTTCTATTCTAGCATATGACGATCTATTCATACTACGATCTATATAATTATTCTGATATCTTTTACCATATTCCATGTCATCTAATCTTTTCAAAAGTTCAATAAATTGTTGCATGTCACTTATATTCTGAATGGCTACTGCCTGATTAATTTGTGCATCAAAATGAGTACTTAATTGGCATATTAAATCTCTATCAGTGATTTTTGGTTGCAAGTATTTTAAAATTGAATGTCTCCTCATAACGTACGACGCTCGTGACTCATTACTATTATTATTATATCTACCAACTAATAAATCATTTCTTACCCTTGTTTGTCTTGTTGTTCCCCAGAATTGGCTGGTAAATCTGACCTCGAACTCCTCCATCGTCTTCACCTCATCCGAGATCATGTCCCACCAGGTCATTGCATCGTCCTTGAGACAGTTCCCTATTTTCTGGAGCTTCTTTTGGTCCCCTGGCACATCCTCTAGACTTTCCTTTAATTTTTTTAGAAAACCCATGGGATTTGTGTTTGCCATACCATAAAACTTCGGCAATGGTTCATTTTGTACTGGTACAGGGATGAACACAGGTACACTCTCTTCACTCTTCTCTTTTCTCACTTGTTCAATCTGTTTCTGCATATACGTTAGTTTCTGTCCCTGCCATTCTCTCTTTTCCTTTTCTTCTAAAAATTGATCTATGCTTACAGTGTTTTGTGGTATGTTATTTTCATTTGTTAACGGAAGTGATTCATCTATTATGTCTTTATCTGTTTGTTTACTGCTATTTATAGGCACCATTTGATCTACTATCTCTTCCAATTTTCTCTCCATATCTACTTGTCGTTGTTCTATCCTATTCATCCTCATTTCCATCTCCTTATGGTGTTGTTGCATCATTCGTTCCATTTGTTGTTTCATTTCATTATGATTTTGTTGTATCATATTCATTATCGTTTGTGTCATTGTTTGCATCATATTCATCATCCCTTTACTGCCACCTCCTTCCTGTCCTGCTTCATGTATGGGGTTTAGATTGAGATTACTTATACCTGCACTCGCACCTTCTAATGATTCTTGACTGCCAATTAATGGTGGCTGTCTCCAGTCATTTACATTCGGAATATCATCCATTCTGCTTGTTATTGTTTACTATATCTTCAATATAACTCTTTTAATTTACTTATATTCACGTGACGCTTTATACTCTCCAAATGTATAAATTATCTTGTATTTCAAAATTATTTACTTATCTTCAAATCGCCGACACGTTGGGCTGCCAATTGTGCAGTGGATTTTACTTTGAAATTGCTTTATTTAATTTTAATTCCACTACAGCTTATATCGCCGGCTATTCAGTCTAGTAGAATCCTTGAGCTTACGTCTCTGGGTCGATCCTCTCGGATACCGGTATATTAAAAATTAAAACACAAGGTGTCAGATAATTTATACACACATTTTTCCTTTACATTAATATATATATATTTAAAAAATAAAAAAGAAAAAAATCCCTCTACAAAGTGTATAGGGTGCTAAAGCGTCATTAAACAGTAGCAATGAGGAAACACTCTTTGTGAACATTGACTCGCACACAGAGAAAAACCTCTTCTGAAACACGATCAAATATAAAACTAATAAATATTAGTGAAATCTGTCAAGTTTAACCTCTACTGTGACCCCTTCAAACAAATATCAAAAACAAATTAGTTTTCAAAACTCACGCTAGTTGAAATATTTATTCATGCATCAAATAACATGATAAGATCAGTCCCCACTACAATTCCTCCAACCTTAAATTCAAAAAAAAATGTTCTCGAAGTATAATATTAAGAAAAACAACTTCCCTTAAAAAAAAAACATGACAAGCTTTCGCTAATATCCATATACTACTTTCAAACACATTATTATTACAATAAATACAAAATTTATAGCACTGAAAATAATCCTAATATCAAATAAATAAATAAAATAATTTTTATCAACTTACATTAAGTTTTTGTGTGATTTTAAAATACACGAGAGGCATCTTTTTCCACAAGATTTCTAATAAATATGAAAAACTTCGCAAAAATTGAATTAAGATTACTTGCACCTTACATTAAATGCAAAACAAAATACAGACCGATTTTATATAACACAAAGAACAAAATTGATTATTTTATTCTTTAAACTGAACACTTTAACAGTCAAGATACCTCTAAAACAAAAATGAAAAATTCTTCATATCCGCCTGGCTATCCCTACCATCTATCAAATCAAAATATACAGACAATACATCTTATCAAATACAATATCCGAAAAAGCGGCAAATTCAATTCCTTGGTCCACCTAAACATACGAGGGCTAATCACAATTTCATACATTAAATATTTTATCTATAAAATATTATATATATCAATTTTCATCTGAAATAAACAAATATACAAGTGAAATAGCTAATTTTTTTATAAACTGTCCCTAGTACAGAGTTCACTAATAGTTCAATCTTTTTCCTTACTTGTCCAAGGAAAATCCATGACAATATGTATAATTAACTTGTGCCTATCTCAAATCTCTACTATATTTGATATTTTTTAAATTTAAGATAATTTTTGTTTCTAGAATAAATAACTATTGCCTTGTAATATTGCATAAGTTAAATAAGTCTTTCATTTGTTTTATTTTCTATGTTAAATTATATTGCAACTTGATTAATTTATCTAAAACATCGGTTGATATCGTTTGCAATAGTACACGGAACTGTACTATGCGGCTTTAGACAGTCAAGGAAACTCATGAAGAATTTTATGAATTTGTTGAAAATTCACGCTTGTATTACACGATCAAATATTAAATTCAACGCTAAGAAATATGTAATTAAACTTCTAGTTTTAAAAATTCTTTTATTGTAAATTCACTACAATATTGTTTCGACTTTCACCATACAATGGCTTCATCAGGTGGATGAAATACTGAATATGTACAATACAACTTTGAATATTTATGTGAAAATTATTGGGGAAATGGTGGTGGAAAAAATTTTTTTACAATCTTAAATTTAGTAGAGGGGAGTTGTTTAAATCTAGTTGGTCATTTAAAGCTAATCCTAAACTATTGTATCTATTAATTTCTAAGTTTTCTAACAGGTTTTTTACTTTTTTCTTGAATGTGTAAAATTTTGAAATTATGATTAATTTCTAAACAATGATTTGCGAAAGTTGAATCTGTTTTCTTTTCTTTATGGCTTCTCTCGTGTTCTTTCGTCCTAATTTTGAATTTCCTCCCCGTTTGTCCTATGTATACCTTATTACAATCTTCGCATGTTAACTTATATACTTATTTCTTAGCGTCATAATGAAGTTTCAACAAGTATCTCCTTCGTCAATTAACTATTAAATTCAAGTTATTCAGTTAGTGCTAACCATAAAATAGTGACTTTTACTTACTATCAACCTGTTTGTGTTTGGTCTTATAAATTTAGTAGATTATGTCAAACAGTGCCTTTAAACATATTTCTTCACAAATGTTCACAATTGTTCACTTGATCTATGAAAACGATAACTCTAATAATGTACAACAGTTATAAGTTTCACATTGACATTGCTTAAAAACGCCCAAGTTGGCAAAGACTTTGAAACCGAAATGTCACCAGAATTATCCAAAAACTAAATGAAAAATTGGAGCTGGTTCTGATTCGGCAATTTCTTCATGAATTTATTGTTGTCACTAAATTCACGACAATTTTGTGTATTACACGCATGAATAAATTCAAGGTCACAAAACTCATGAATTTCTTTGGCCGTATAAAGCCCGCCTTTATACAATTGTCTTCGTAACAGTTGGTAATTAACTGTGCAGTAGTTCAGCAGCCCGTTATGACATCGGAACTTCAAGCAAATTTGAATTTAGGAGACTCTTGTATAGAAACATTTTTTCCTTGAGAAGAGAGGTATCCCACGTCTTGGTATACTTTCATGCGAAATAAACATAATCGTACATGATTTTATTAAAAATAAAACAAATTTAAATATACAACATTTTGAAAGAATTGACAGTTTAACCTATTTGATCCCACGGTATATAAATTCTTGTGATCTAGGAAACATCTCGTCTTTTTTTTTATAGGTTTAGAATTATAGTAGGTTTGTTCCAACTCGCTAAGAAAACCGTACAGTGACGGTCTGGTACATGCACACTGCAGAAAAGCATTCCAACTTCATTTCTGACCGTACATTGAAATATTAAAAGTGTTACAACTAAATTTTGACCGTATACAAACCAGTTACGGGGCGGTCAAAACAGTTCACAGACTGAAGTATGTACCGTTTGTACTGACATGCGCATTACATATTCCATCCCGTGAGTTGGTAATATAAAATAGATTGATAACGAAACAAACAAATACGTTCCAACTTCTTTATAATTATCACCGGTCCAAAAGCAGTGCAAAAATAACGCTTGCGCACAAAACGATCATCAAACGATATGAAACCAGGAGTTGGAACAAACGTAATATTATAGTTTGATACCAAATTTTGAAAATATGTATGTGTGCTCAAACGAACATCAGGACAATAGCGGCGTTATAGTAATAAGAAAAATACATTTATTTATGCATTTAAAGTTTATTTTGTATGAAATTTTATAAAACAATCTCGTTCTATGTATAAAGTAAATTAAATTTGATAAAGAACCATTGAACACCTAAATAGTAGCATTGACGGCATCTCAGTTGTTTTTCCAACTTTTGAGGTAATTCTACATTCCTATCCTTTTTTTTAGTAGTGCCAAAGGTACGTTATCGTCTGAACTATAGCTTTATGCCTGCTTACTTAAATAACTTCAATTTATTAACCGGGACCATTTCTAAGTCAACATTTCTCCCGTTTCAATCAAATCTTCTATAACAACATCTAAATTTTGATATTTTCTGCCATAAAACGAATTTATACTAATAAGTCGTGGTTCCATTTCCATTTCTAAAACAAAGAAATACTTATAATAAAATGATATGCTTGTGTTAGTGAACTTATTTAAGTATAGTTATGTGTTAGAACAAAAATTATTGCATGATTGCTTTTGCAAATGTTTGCATTCCTTTTTAGTAATTAATAATACCAGCTTAAGAAAAGAATAACATAATCAGTTCTAACGGTTAATGACTGAGTTACATTACACTTTTTTCGTCTAAAAACTTTGACAAGTTTTCAAACTAGATGTACTAGTCGATAGTTTAATAATGTCAATTAGAAGAAACACATCAAAGTTTCTAAACTACAAAACTAGGTCCGGTGCTATTTTTCGTTCAAGTTTCATACTAGACTTGCGCATTAAACACCATTTCGTTTATACCAGCTGGGCTTCTTTTATTCACACAAATCATAGTCGTAATATTTTGAATAAAGTATATATTTTTTGGTTTTCAACTTAATTTTTATAATATTTTTGTATTTATAAGAGTCAATAAATAACCACAACCCGTCTAAACATTAAATATATAATAATAAACAGCTAGAAATTTTTATTTTGTGTTGATAATGCATTCAAAGTTTGATGACCTCTATTCGGCATAGCATTAATTAAAACTTGTATGAAATCTAGTACCAGAACATGTTCAAGTTTTTAGTACAAAATAAAGTGTAATGTAATTCAGTCTTAGAGTTCTATAGAATTTACCAGTCTGAATGTTGTCGACAAGTCAAAATATGCCATAGTTAGTTTGCTAATAAATCGGCGTAGTGGAAAACTTTAAAGTGTCAGAAATCTGTAGCAACAGAGATTTTTCAAACTTCGTGAATAGATGGTATTATATTTAACTGTACCCTTATGTGTACAGCGGGACTACATGCGTTAAGGATAATCTACACGAAAAAGTAAAATCGACTGAATTAGTATGGAAGTACATACTTTTATTGCATTAAAAAAATGAAAGTAGATTAATTAAACGAGAATTAAGAATAATATATGTTTAATATAACGAAACAAACTTCCTACAAATTATTATTAGTATTATTTACTCGTAGGTTCATGGCGTTTTGTCGTCCTTGGTCCTGTTCGTGTTTTTTTTAAATGCAATTTAGATTTGGATGTGTTTCTATTTCGCCTATATTTTGTGTAAATAGGTACGTAGAGTGTTGTATGATTTCTGACGTTTGCTCCATTTCTGTATTTGCCCGTGCATCTATTAGTGTTTGATCTTCGTTTCTAAGTTCAATGACACTTCATATTTTAATTTTTCCAAACTTTGCTTTGGAAGTCGATTTTTATTAGTTATGACTCTATTTTGATCTGCTACTCTGTTCCATAATATGTACTTGTATGTTCTCAATATTTTTGTAGAAAAATAACTTTCCAACATCCTGTACAGTTCTAATTTAGTAATTTTATAATAGTGACGCATGACATACACATTCATTTCAATAGTCCCCGCACGCGTTGTGTTTAAATTCAGCGTTAATGGTTAATGATCGAGTGATTTTCCAACAAAACGCATTCTGCAGGTCCATGTTTATTTGCCTTGTTGTCGTTAGTTTGCTCTACCTAATTATTCCTAAAACGTTTTCGACCATTATGTTGCTGGTCCAACACTTCAATTTTTTCTTTCGTTGATTCTACTAACTCTAAAATAATAGATTTTATTTCACTGAAAAACGTCGAAAAATCAAATCTACACTTCCTAGAGATCAAAATTCACCGCCTATCAAAATGATAATAAATATGCTACAATGTCATGAAAAAAAGTTTAGGCACTAAACATTTCCAAGCGGCATCAGAGCAGTACTACAGCATAAATTAAAAATAACAACAATTTTTAATGAAACAACAAATTCCCCAATAAAAATCGCCTTTAGAATGAAAATTAAAAGAAAAATACATTATTGGATAATGTCATTGCATAGGACTAGTTTATTCGGTTACGACACACTCGCAGTCTAGAGTCACCAGATATGGGACAGAAATTTAATTTTCGACCCAGGCAATTGGTCTTTTTATCCATAAGATAACGCGCCGCTGTCGTAATTTAATTCTTTTCGTGTTTGATTACTTTTCTGTTTCTTTTTTTTTTGTCATGTTATTCAGCGCTCTATCATAAAACAAAGTGGAAACATTATTTGACTTGCTTTGAATATTTTTCTTTCGAGCGAAATTTATGTTTATGTACAAGTTTCGAAAGTTTTTAGTGTCGTTAATTGCTTATCGTAAAACAAATAATGAAACAACAAATGAAAATATATTCTTATCTCTAATGCATTTTATACAAAAATACGTTTATCAATCTAGGAAGTATTAACAAATTCAAACTATATTTTGTTTAAATTTTATGTCTGTTTTTATCATTCATGTGTTACGCTTTAATTTTGCGCCAAGTATAATGAAATACGAGAAAATTTCATTATGAATAGAGCAGCAAAACATGCAAACCAACAATTTTTTTAAAAACGAGCAATTTGTGTTAATTTAATTAATAACAAAATACCTCTACCTATGAACTATGTCAAGAAGAATAAATTTGCAGTCAAAATAACTTGAAGGCGAATAACATTTTAATTACAAATATGTATATGTATATACACAGTGAGCATTTTAAACATTATTAGGTAGAGAAACCTGTTTATATTTAACAAAATTGCTAAAAGGTATATATGTTTTATTCAATAAAACTCTGTAAGAAAACACACATATATAAGTATTGTATTATTATAAATGAAATATATCTAAATTATTGGTAATCTTCTTTAGTATTTTAATGACGATATAGAAACAATTTTTCCTTGGTATAAAATATATTTATGGAGTAAAGAACATGAACAACATAGTCATTGCATTTTAAAACCAAGAATATTTGGTAAAACTTTGGACTTGGCTGTGTAAAAAACGATTCTGCATATTTTTATTGTATATTTATTTATTTATTTATTTATTTATTTTAATATCTTAAGTAATGCTTTAAAATTGTTTTTCTGTTATGTGTATGCGCATGCTTTTCCATATATGTAAATAGATTTTTTTTAAATAGTATTTTTTTATATTTTGTCTGCAACAGTCTAACATCTTAAGCCAATATTTGTGATATAATGGGCTTTCTTCCTTTTGTGTTTATCATTTTAAATAAACCTCTTGCTGTGTACACTGACGTATGCTTCTTGCCTGTTTGTCTGTCTTGGATGCAGGAACATCTCAAGAATCGAGTGGAAAGTGACTATGAATAAGAACGTTTAGTCACAAACCGCGCGCCTTCTTACACACAACGTGTAATAGCATACTGATGGTGCCTGTCATTTCTGTCACCGGTTTGCTAGAATGTGTGTGAATATGTCCAATAACAGCAAGAATTATTCTTCTCATTGAAAGAAAAATATGCAAATGCTCTATCGACAGCTGTTGTTTCAAATCTTTTGAAAAGAACAATCAAAAGCACAATATTTTTATTCATCATGTATTTTTGTATTTATTTTGTACGTTTTATAAATATTTGCCAATATATATCTAAAAAGTAGTTTTTCTAATCGTAAAAAGAAAATCTTATTCAAAATAAGTTCTAACCGTTGACAAATTATTTATGTAGATATATTTAACACCTGTGCCGCATAAATTAACTGAAATATGTAATTTTATATTTAGTATATATGTATACATTTAGACACAAGGCATGCACATTTGTTGCTATGATCTAGAAAAGAAAGCGTTCAATAGGATAAAAAGGGAAGATATTTGGAAGACCTTGGACCTCGGCAGTAAAAATCGCAGAACTGAGGTTCGAAGCCGATATACATCTTCAACGTAACTGTATGTCATTCATACTTAATTAGACAAAGTAAATATAAAAATAAACACAAAAATCATAAAGAGCATGATACCAAAAGGAAATAAAACACACGGTATCACACTGAACGGACAAACGATAGAAAAAGTTGTGGATTATAAGCATTTAAGAACGATTATAGAAAGAAATGGTGAGTGGGACACAGAAACAAAAGAATGAAACAAGGAGGAAAGATATTCAACACAACGAAAAGGAGCAGCTTTGGGCAAAAGGGAAACTGGTGAGAATATAAAGAAACCGAGATAGTGAAGAAAATAGATCCATGATAATATATGATAGTGAAAATTGGACGCTAACAGAAAATCACAGATCAAAAGTAAATTCAATTCAGATGAGATTCCTCAGGAAGATTAAAGACTAAACAAGACAACAAAATACGAAATTAAATATTCAGAGAGCAACTAAGAATCGAACCTATAAACGATAAAATAGCAGAAAACCAGTTGAGATGGTTTAGACATGTATGTCGAATATCTGAAGGAAGACTCACAAGAGGAGTGAATGGAACAAAAATACCAAGGAAAATGCTAAGAGGAAGACTTAGGAAAACATGAGAGAAACGAACAAAGGAGGACGCTAAAAAGAAAGGACTAAAATGAGTAGAGCTGAGGATGTTTGCGGTATAACCATGGTTATATCATATAACCATAGTAATTTACTATGGTTACATGACATAACCATGGTTATACCGCAAACATCCTCAGCTCTAAAAATGAGAAAGAATAAAAGAAGAAACGAAAAAACAATAGTGTGGAGAGAGAAATATATAAAAATGAAACTAAAAATTCAACACCAACCATCACGGTAAAAAGGCTAACGATTAAGAACAGAGAGGAGATACATACATTTATATTAAATACCAGAGCATTTATTTTACATTAATATTTATTGTGTACTTTTCTATTCTCTGTCATAGATTAAAAAAGATAAGTGATCATATTATCAGTATTATATCAATAAGTAAATAGGAAAATACGCTTACAAAATATATTTGTAATACAATTGATAATGATTTATTTGAAGTAACTAATAATTACATATTTTATAGGAATGATAACATTGAAATAGTGACACAAATATTTTGCAATTTTTGTGCTTTTAAATATGGTTCACTGTTTTTATCAAGACATAGATGATTTAATAATTTAGGTTGTTGACCAGTTTTTAAGTTTTATTTTGAATTAACATAAATTCTGCATGTGTATGCTGATATTTCACTATATTTGTGTACATTTCAAAAAAAAAATAAAAGAAAAGTTGACTTTGAAAAGAAAAATCTTGCATCGAACAAATTACAAAATTAAGAACAATAATAACGCAGACAATATAAATAAATAAAATTCTGTAGTGGATTTTCTTCGAAAGAGAGTGTTTGACAAACTTAGATGTGATAGTATTCGATGGTTTAAACACTTTGAAATGCGAAATAAGATATTCCAATATTAAGATCATGTATAATGGGTCCAAATGTCAGATATCACATCGAGGTAATTTAAATAAAAAAATTAAAATAGAGTAGTGGGCAAAGCAGTAATGCATAGTCTCTCTTTACTTTTCAATAGATTTTGGCGATAGTCTCACTGATAAAAAATACGCAAATAATATTTGTGTAATTTAAAATACCATATGATACGATAGTTGTACTAAAAGTATATAAATCTAAAGCTTCGTATGAGAAGTGAAATCGAAATTTAGATATTAGTGTATAAAATCACTTTTATGACAAAGAAAGAGGGTCGCGAAACTAATTTATACACTAATTTAATCAGAACATATTAAGAAATCAAAGGTTAGTGTCAGAATGTTTGCGACGCATGTTAAATAATTTCTATATATGGAGAACTAATATTGTCAATTAGACATGAATGCGTCTAAAATTAACAATTACTTTCAGACTTCAAATGAATGAAGTTTGTAATCATATTCAAGATTTTTAGATTATTAATGTTTATTGACGTAAAAAATATTGTTACGAGAACGCTGCTCGGATGGGACGTGCTAACAATAAAGAGAAATTATTTAAATAATAAATCGTGTAATGATAACCAACGGTCCAGGACGTGTGTCACATGCTGAAATAAATGGATTATAACTACAACTTATTAAATTAAATAAAACACAAAATTAAATTAAAATTTATTCAATATTTACATAAGAAAGAAGTTACGATTTGAAATGCATTAAGGTGATTAAATTAAATGCGATTGAAATAAAAATTTATCAAACAATACAGAGTTTATCTGTGAAACGTGTGACGATAGGATGACACGTGGTACTTGGACAAGTACGTTAGGGTTAGTTGTTACGACGAAACGATGTTTACCTCATGGCAAAGCGGAAAAAAGGATGAGTTTGGTGTAAGAGAACACTCGTGGTTTGGAAAAGGTTTTATAACTCAGTTTTTAGGAAGGGTAAATCGATGACATTGAACGTAGCGATGTCTTAGAATTAGGAACTAATTAAAGACGCGGACTAAAGAGTTGCGATGTCGATGAAATAAATGCCATTAAAATATTCCTTGTGAAAAAAGCTTTAAAACGATATCAAACCTGAAGTAGTTTAGATGAATTTCGCAATAGTAATTTAATGTATGGCTATTAAAATATGTCCATATTAATACGGGATCAGTATAATTTCGACATGTAGGAAACCAGCTCGATATAAATAAACTTACTAATTAAGAAATAATTGGAAGAGAAATCGTACGTAATTAAGTAATAACTAAATTAAAATGTAATGTATACAATTCTCGGAAATATGAACGAGAGAATATGATATGCCTGGAATTACTTACTGTTCGATAGATAATTTCTTGCAAGGGTCGTTTTAACCAGAGCGATACAAATAAAGGTTTTTCATTGCAAATACGAAATATTCACAAATAGGCCACAAAATGGATATTAGTTTTAATATTTTAAATTAAATGTATTAGTGAAAAATAATTTAAAATTCGAATTAAAAACATACACGAAGTGTAACAATATGAACACAGAATTAAAACTATAAAAACTTTCAATTTGCAAAGTACTTGTTTTCTTCAGGTAAACGAATGTTATTAAATTATCCAAAGATATAATATAAAGTAAATGTACTTCGACATAAACAAGGCAAAAAAATTTAAAGGTGTTTCTTCGCTATGCATAATATTTTGTCAACTACATGTGGATTCGTTAGAAATCTGGATTCTGTAATTATTAAATTTAACTAAATTCAACTATTCATTATAATTCTCACCTCTTTTCGAGTTGTAATGAATATATACGTAGTTAAATTAGAAAAATTAATATCTAATTCCCAGCTTTCGCGAATTAATCTGAAAATAAACCAATGCAATTTTTGTTGATATTTGCTACCTTTTCACCAATAATTTGAAGAATTCTTAAAAAAACATTTTTGAGGAAAGATTGTAGCGAAAGTTATATACATCATTGAAATATAAAATCCAAGTTATTTACTAGCTTAAAATATATTGGAGTACAGGTGACAAGCTCGTTCTTAGAAGTATTTATATGGTGAATGCATTTGTGCCTTTGATTGTTTCTTTTTTTTTGTCTGTTTACAATGTGGTGTAATTAACGTTTTATTGTTTTCAAGACTTTATTTTCTAGCTTAGTGATTGCTTGTGCTTTTATTAACAGTTATTGAGTGTTTTTTGTTTTTATATTTTTTAACACTAAAATCCCTTTTTCTTTGTAGACTTATGAAAGAATATATTGCGCAAGATGGGAATACTAATGAAAACACAAGTAATCTCTATGCATACAGTTGGTTAGAATATATATTCAAGTTATCAGCGATTCCAATTATAGGACTATTAATTTTCTATATTTTATGACTCGAAAAATCTGTAACATTCCATATGTGTATATATGTAGCTTAGTACTTAAATATGTACAACAAAAAATGTATATTAATGCATGTATGTACTTTTAATTAAATTAATTTTATTAAAATATTATATATTTATTTTCTCACAGTTTTTATAATATTTGACATCAATAATAATTCATATATTCATCTCAATTAATTTATTAAAGTATATATGTATATATTTTGTTTCGTCTATATTAGTTATATATTAATTCCCAGAATTATTTAAATGACAATACATGGATTCGAAACGAAGATAGAAAACGCAATGAGATTTTATGTTAAAATGTATATGAAGATCCTTACTTATTATAGCAGGAATTGTAGGTTTTTGCAATAAAATATATATTTGATAACTTTTTCACCTACGAACACATTGAAGCCAACGAAGATAAAGATGTTTTCAAAATTTGATTGCATTTTCTTTCTTTGGTCGTAATGTTCATATTTATTCCAATTTTTATAAAAAATCCAAATTTACGTTACGTCAATGGAGTCTTCAAATTATTTATTATTTAAACAAGGTGCACACTTCGAATCTTTTTTTTATGATTCTTGATATATGAATTGTTTCATATTACTGTGATATAGATATTTCGCTAGACATAATTTTTATTTATCAACATTTATTCCAATTTTTAGTAGTTGGAATATTGCGGTTAAACTAATACTCATATTTAGAGTGCGAAATATGGTCGACGCACTAGAGTCTAATTTATGAAACGTGAAACACTACCGTTTTAAGCAGCGACATACTTCTATACAACATATAAAATACTGTAATACAGGTAAACGCGTCCGAACGAGATGTACCATATAATAATAATACATGCATACATCTTATGCTTATGAAGCGCCGACCGAATTTTCGTACTCGACTCATTAAATGTAAAAAGGTTGTTGATTTCCAAATAACTTGTCAAATTGATGTACATTGATATTACTTTTTATTAATGCGATATTCTTTATATGTAATATTTTTTAAATTAAAATGTACTCGTATTTAGAAATTTATAACATTTTTAAAATTGATATTTCATGTAGCAGTATTAGCGTGGTAATTGTTTTCGTATATTTGTCATTATTTTATAATAACTGTAAATATTAAAAATGCAATACATTGTTGACTGAGTAAAAAAAAACTACTGTATAACATTTTCCACTGTAATATAATCACTTTTGAATCTAATGTGTAAAAAAATTGCATGTCTACCTTTGAGTATATTGTGAAATTGTTGTACATGAGTTTCGATTGTTTGGCGACTACTTTCTAATTACTTAGGATTAATTTTGTTTAGAGATGTGCCTATATATAATATTGTTTGATAACATGTGTGCCACTTGTACAAAGAACATAAAATTTGTATTACTCTGACATCCTTACAAACATTGATTATAGTTGACATTTATATATGCATATAACATTTTTTATCAAAAAATTGTAGAAGTGACGGTGTTTTTACCTTTTTCTTATTTCTTTGTTTTTCTGTGAAAAATTTTGCTCAGGTATATGTACGCAATTGTTCAATATTCCCCAAATGTTAATACAATATGTGTCCATTATATCTCCTTCAGTATTATTTACTACAATAATGTGAAATGACTGAACAATATGATATTATAATATTAATTTTACAGAAAAAGTTATCAAATAGTTCTGAACAATCGTGTAAAGTCATAAAGATGTTTAATCTACATATAACACTGTGTTTTTTTTTTGTTTGGGAAAGACATAATTATGATACAAATTAGAATTGCTATTAAGTAAAAATTTTAGTTAATACTATTCATAACTAATTCATAGGGGCACATAGCTTTGTACCAGTTAATTAGATGTTTCTTCTTCTTTGGTAATTTCGTGAAAAAGTTTTATGAAATAATCTGTTATCCATTGATTCAAAACTGATTAAAATTTTTAACTTGTTTTTGTTTTTTTTTTATTAATGTATGTACATTACAATTTTTCGCTACCCAGTGCCTTCTGCCGATGTTGAAGTACACATATATTTAAAAATAAGAATAAGTGAAAATTTTACACAATTTGTGTTATTATTAACACAAATTGTGGTAAAATTTGTGTTGTTACTAATGGTTACCAACATGAACTTTCAAGTAAAGGCGGAATCAATTGAATATATAAAATCCCTGTGCGTATAAGCAATGACTTTAATTTGTAAACATACACAAGTAGCTTATGATAGGAAAATTGATAGATACATAGGTTCTTTTTAAAAAAAAAGGGGAAAATATTCAGGAAGTAATATTTCATTTGGTATTTACTCTCATTATGCGGAAAAAATTTATTATGTTTACACACTATCCAAACAATACTATGGCTTAAATGATTTAAGGTGAATCTTTGGTTTAATTTTCACATAAGTTGGTAACACTGCAAACGTTTTCAATAGTGTTTTGAACTATTATTTATTACCAAATACATATGTTGAATATTGGCACATAACCTCTATGCTAAACAAAAGCTCCATAATATAAAAAATATTTGATAAGAATTATATTTAATTTCAAACATAAATTCATTCTTCGCTTTACATTTTCAAAAACATTATGATGTTCTTCCTTTATTAGTTACACGATTGTAAATTTCTTACGGATATCTATTTTTTTTTCCAATATCAACCACCATAACCGAGCGCCTATCTTAATATCATTCATTTTCATATATAAAAGTTCCTGACTTCTGCACCCCACGAAATATTTCATAATCAAAACCATCTGTATGATAGAGCAATAAACGTACAATTTTCACAATTTAAGGCATTGCCTAATGCAGGAAATACGCTTCACCAGAAGCATCCTTCAGAAACTTAACAACATCCCGAGTAAACATTTTCGAATTTTTTGGCTCGTAACCTCCAGTTCATGAAACTTTGTCCCATTCTACATTGTTGTAAATCGCCATAATCAATTTTAGCTATTTGGTCCAGAAGGAATTATGACTATACGATTCAGACTATAAGAAATATAAACCAATATCACTAAACTAAAACGCAAAAGAATCATTATTATTATTATTAATACAAGTAATTAATACCTTTATAATTTTTTGTAGCTTCCACTAAAATGTGTAAGAATAATTACTATTATTAATAAAAGTAATTAATATGCCCTTATAATTTTTCGTAGCTTGCTTATGATATTTTGAGAAAAGTCTGCCGTTTTTGATCAAAAATCTAATCGAATCGTCCAATATATTAACAATTCCAAAATTGAGAATCTTAAAAAATTACACCCTGTAGAATAATTTGTGTATTTTTGATTTCTTGTGGTTGAATAGTAAGTAGTATTCATTTAAATAGATCTAGTTATTTTCTAAATATTCTAATAAAATCATCATTAATTAATTGTGTTTTTTTCCAAGAAATTAAAATAACATTAGACTTATCTTTTGCTTTTATCGTTAAATTAAAAAAATTAGATTTATTGTCAATAAGAATTCATACATTATGAACGAGTTATGATTTCTGATAACAATATTCAATTCATGATATTCAATAGAGGGAGATATAATGTAAAAAACATAAAAAAAACTCTGCTGTTTTAAAAAATAATACAATGTTCAATTAATTTTTTTTTAATATATATTCACCAGTGTTACTAGAAGATACCAGTTGTGTAACTGACATGCTAATTGTTTATAAAACGCTTCAGATTGCTTAAAAATATAAAATATTTCAACAATATATAAGGCACTATTATTTGTAGTTGTTAGCACCTCTTCCATGCTCTATATTGTTTTGTGTTTCCCTTTGTTTTCCATGCAATGTATTACATGTCCACTACTTCAACTATAGATTAGCAAACATTTTGTTCCACCTCCTAAATATTTGTGTTATATATACACTTTGTCTTTTAATTCGAGTGTCTATAAAAACCACAGGCTTTGTTAGAGTATTTACCAGTTTCGAAGTAATTCTCTTCGAAAACTCACCGATGTTTTAGTGACCAATACATTAAAACGAATTAATCTGTGGAAAATTGTAAGAAGCTATATTACCACATTTCATCGACATTCCGCCATCGTTTAAGGAAACATCTAGTGAATCATGTCTATATAGTAAGAAGCTCGCAAACGAACATGTTATGGTGAAATTAGCACTGTTTTTTTGGTACAATTATGGTTTTCAAGCGCCTCAAAACGTGATAATAATAATAATTCCCTATCTGAAAAGAATTACCAGTACATTTTCTCTCATAAGAACACTACAACTACGGTTTACATTTTCTGGCATCATACATATTTATACACCATCTACCACTAACCATACTTGCTTTTAAAAGTATTTACTTTAGACATAGTAATAATGATGTTATATTGATAATAATGCGTGCACGACTCATATAATCTCGTAATAATTTTTTGTAACTTTCACAAGTATCTTGGCAAGCTTCAGTTAGTTTTAAGCGAAACATATTATAATTCTTTAATTCATTTTTCTACGTGTTAGGTATGATGCATAGTTGAGCTGACCAAAGGGCCGAGATTAATATTGTAAGTAAGCTAAATGAGTTGTGAAGATGTGATTGATGAGGAACGTACCTGTGTATAGAAATTAACCGCCGGCAAATATAATTCCTCTAAATCCTATCATTCCAGAGCTAAAGATCTTAATTATTTCTTGTACGACATGCATAACACCTCCTTAAAGATGGTTTTAATACATTTTCACACGAAAAATATAATTTATAACAAGTGTGTCAGGCCTGTGGTTTAAATACTTATATACCATTAACGCTTAAGAATAAACTACTTCTTCACAAGACTTATGGTTTAATCCCATACGTATAAAATAATTTAAAAGTAAGAATATTTATTTGTTATTGGGTAATTGTATAAGATGTTACTTTTTATTGTGTTAGCAAATATAAAGCTTCCCTATTAAAAAATATCAGAATATGTCCGTTCTTTTTCAATATAGAATTTCCTACCTGTTACTTCAAGTTCTTTTGACAAACTATTACTTTATTTATAACATGTAGCACAACGTAATCGAAATTTACTGCCAACTTTTTATTTTCTGTTGCTTTAAAAGTACGTAAGCATCTATCTATAGGTGCGTACTTTATTTTAAAATCTCATTTAGTATATATTTTTTATTTTCTATATTTCTTATTTCAGTGTTTTCTTTTCCAACGTAAGATGCAATGTATTAGTATAATAGTTACTGTGTACTTTCAGTTACTTGTTTTTTCAGCACTTAAAGTATACTTATATCACTCTTTTGGTTACTTTTTATTACTTGCATGATTATTTTGAATTCTTTTAGGTATATTAGTAAATTTTCACTTTTATTTTATATGATACGTTTCTTTAGAATGCTGAACATAGCTAATTTCTCTTAAGAGTTATTAACCATAAACAAGAAAATATAACTTTCTACTTTTGTGGGTACACAAACATTCACTGATAGAATACAAAGTTACTTATTTTGTTTTGCAATGGAGATTTGGTTACTACGTAAGAATAATTTTGGATCGCCCTACAGTTAAGTTACAATAAGAATTTTTAGTAAAAATCAAAATTTTTAATTTTGCATCTATATTGTTTGCTAAAAAGATGCGAGAAAAATGTAATTGGGATTAATATGAAACATTTAAATTAAACATTAAATGAAGAATATAAGAATGAGGTTGATTTGACTGGAAATGAAACTATGACCAACACTATCTTTCGGACAAACGTAGCATTATCTTCTAATTTTACCATTTTTTTTATGGTGACAGGTGAGATTTGGTTAATTCCTGGAATTTGATTTTGAGTCAAGTCACAGCACCAGTGGCGGCTCTTGATGACGTACGATGTGCGCTGCTGCACGGATGAGACAACTTCGAACTATTTCGGAAGATTTCGGTACGGTTACTTGCTTCTCTGTATATATGAAAGCTTAAACGAAGCAGTCTCATCCGTGCAGCAGCTCACATCGAACGTCATCAAGAGCCGCCACTGCACAGCACTATGAACACAAGTGTCTACAATGTATGGATTTGCAATTCGTGGTGCAATCCAATATTTATTTTTGAAAGGACTAAACATCTTCAATTTTGTCTGATATGCAACAAAGCCCGAGCCATAATGCTCATTCGAAAGCCACAGTTTGTCGTTAGGTGGTCTAATTAACCGTGCTGATGGGCATCGAAAATGATGTATGTAAACTCGTGACCATAAAATTTATCACGCTGATTTTTTGCATTGTAAAATGGTTTCTGATCTATCAATCATCGCTGTCAGATTGAAGTCATTTGTATCATACTTGGCTCATTTATGTCACATTCTTTAAATCATTAACTGTACTCTCAAATTTTTAAAAGGGTGTACTTAAATGAATTACAATGTGCACGAGTTTCTGCTAAAATTGAAAGTGGTCATACCCCTAATGAAGTCGCTCGCGAATTTAATATATGTAAACGCACTTCTATACGCATATACAGGTTGATTCTAAATATATGCGACAAATTTTATGGGCTGATTCCAAGGGTTATTATGATCATAAAAGTTCATATGAATGTATGTCTATGACTCCCATTGAAAATGTTGATGAACTGATGAATCGTATTGATGCAGCATTTGAGCCAATTCGAAACACCCCTGGTATTCTTCAACGCACTCACCAATCAATGCAACGAAGGATAGACCACTACTTGTTGACCTGAATTTTTTTATCGGAAAGGATCATTTTTCTCAAATTTATATTATATAATTTATATTATTTAAAGCAAATATTAATCAGAATTACTCCTGTTCTTCAGATTAGTGAATCTTCTTTGCTGCAATATGGTATCTATATTAACTTTCTTTTATCCATCGACTTGCTGTTTAACGAGAACCAGGAAGAATAGCGTTTCTTCCACTTTCGAAGGAATTGTCTCAAATATTCGACTAAAACGTAATCTTGCTCCTGGTTAGAAATCCTTTTAAGACTGATTGCTTATTCGCGGATAAAAAAAAAAAAGTGGAAACTTTTTCTGTACACTTAATAATTGTATTTGTATGATTATCTACTCTAATAGTATAACCGTTTTTACAATTTTGTTATAATTTTTAATTTAATCTTCTTTAAATAATGAAAATTACATTGTCAAATTGACAATTAAAGCATGTTTAACATCAAACTAAAAATTTAATTGATAGCAAGCGAATAGCCTAGCATGGTAATCATCACATTCTACGCGTAGAATTTGGCATGTCCAAGCTGTCAACAAGGTGAATGCCTTATATCTGGAACTGTGATCAAAAAACGTAAAAAATGCGAACCTCAAGTGATAATTTAAAACTGTTTAACAAGAACCAAGATGGATTTTTTGGAAAATTTGTTGCAGTTGATGAAGTACCTGAATCCACTATTGATTATTCTTGAATCCAAACAGCAATCTCATCTGTGGACACACAATTGGAGTCTTCCCCCGAAGAAATCAAGATATTCCATCCGCGAAACACGCTTTCCGTCAAGTCATCCTCATAATTCTGAACATACTAATTTTTTAAGTGGATGAAATAACATGCAGTCAGTAAAATAAAAATAAAGCATAAATAAATATCGTCCACATTTTTCACTCACTATGTATAATCTCAATTGCATGATTCTTTCTTTACGAAAGTTTTTATGTTAAATAGGAACTTGTAAGTTCAGAATATTGTCTTACTTTAGTCTTGTAAGTTTCAAAAAACTCTCTCATTGGAGACTGTGGCTAAGTAAAAAAGACTTTAAAAAGTGGTATAAAACCCTTTAACATATTTATATTCATATCCTAAATACGTTTCGACAACTAAGTTGTCATCTTCAATAGAGTATACACAGGATAGAAATATCAATGTGGTTAAAGGTTTTATATCTTGCACGTTTAGATAATTAACTGTATATACGAAACGAATGCAAATTCTTTTCAATCAAATTCCAATTGCGCCATGATTGTCAACCTAAGTACATACTGGAATATGAATAGTTGCGATTAAATATTGAAAAGTGAAAATCTTAAATACAGTCACAGTTACAGAATTGACTGCATAATCCATATCAAGTCTTACATTTCTTACAGTCGACATTTATTTGTTATGGTTCAAAATGTAATCAAATG
This sequence comes from Melolontha melolontha, assembly GCA_935421215.2. Taxonomy (NCBI): domain Eukaryota; kingdom Metazoa; phylum Arthropoda; class Insecta; order Coleoptera; family Scarabaeidae; genus Melolontha; species Melolontha melolontha. The sequence continues at coordinate 141,405,559 of OW285236.1, forward strand.
TGAGATCTCGACCCGATTCAAACAAATAATCAAAGTAGTATCTTTTATATTTATGTAAATAAATATTTTCTGTAAATTATGTGAAATTTGTGTAACCTGGTATTAAATGGGCAGATTAACCATTATCTCTTAATATAAATTAGTTTGTAGTTGCAAATACTTTTCATTTTAAACATGTACAAAACTATTCTGTAATTATTTTGGTAATTTATATTATTTTCGGTTTGATGGGTACAAAATTATTGAGATTTGCATATATTATCGAACTATTGACATACATTCTTCAATATCCATCCTAAGGAGAAAAGAAATCTGGAATATTAAATTTAAAAAAATATTAAGAAAACCGGCAAATTACAATGATTCCAGAAATTTGTATTAAATTTTAATAGTAAAATCTATGTTTTTCTTAATTATTGCAGTTGATAAAAAAAATTGCTAGGAATATAATAGTACGATATTAACGACGTTGATAGTATTACTTTAATTAAGGATCCAACATTATTAGGGAAAGGTATAAGAATCCTTTGTGTTGTAAATTTATTTATGTTTTAAATTTTAATTTATACATTTGGTATTAGTATATTTCCTATTTATATATTAATGTTATAGTATTCATATTAATTATTACATGTTTCTGTTTTCTTTTTTTTTATATTATTGGTGTATATAAGGAATTAGTTTAAAAATTTACTTTACAAATTTAAATCTGCTCCGATCGTGAAACGACGATTTCTTAGTAACAGCATTTGAATATATTGTTTTGCTTTGTTGGTCCATTATAGCCTCACACTACGTCTTATCGTCTTAATTTTCTTTGACTAGGCATTTTTGCTTAATAAGTAACAAAACAGCATTCAACAATCATTATTCCGAATCAGACTTAATAAAACCATTTGAAAACATTTTTGATCACCAATATTTCGTGCCAATACTGTATACAAAAGTAATAAAAACAAAAAACAAGAACATCCAGGAATTAATACATATACAGTAATGTCCGGTTATAGCGAACTCCAAGGGACCGGCAAAAAAGGTTCGTTATAAGCGAAGTTCATTATAAGTGATGATTTTGAAACAACACCACTATTTTGAGTGAGTCAATTTTTATTCTTTTTTGATATAACAAAATACATTACAAACATTACATGTCTGAAACAACTTGAAAATATTAATTATGTACTAAAAAAACGTATTTATTTTAGTTTGTTTTTTTTTTGGCAAGATTAATCTCTCTGATGTGCACTTCCACTTCGCTTAGCTTCTTAAGAATATGTTGCGGAGTATTCCGCGTTTGAAGAAAATGACGAACGACTTCAATATTTTGGGTTGCATTTGAAGTGGTTGGAACTAGTGGTACTTCGTTATTTTTGGTTTCTTCCTCTTCGTTCTCATCTTCTTCGTTCTCATCGTCAGTCTGATTAGCTGCAGAAGACACAGAAGCTACAATGGCATCATCATCCAAAAATTCCACATTTACAAGGTTGTCATCAACGTGAACGTATTCATTAAAATCATATTCACCAAGAGTGAGTTCATCTTGAACATCGTTAACACTTTCTTCTTGATTTTTTGTGAGCCATTCGACTAATGGTAGATTGTCATCTGAGTCAAATTCATCCTCACGCCTGATAAATCCGCCGTGTCGAAAACAATTAGTGATTGTCTGCTTTGACACTTTTTGCCATGCCATATGGATGAAGTTAATTGCATCCAAGAGACTCACAGTGAAGTTAGTTTGATCATTATCAATTTTTAAGCTATGGATAACACCCTGGTCCATGGGCTGCAATTTCGAACTTGTATTCGCAGGCATAAACACCAACTTAATGCACTCCAAATTTTTTACATCCAGATGAGCCGGGCAATTGTCCACTAGTAATAAGATTTTTCGTTTCTTACGACGTAATTCATCATCCCATTCTCGTAGTTCGTTTGTAAAAATTTCGGAGGTCATCCAAGCTCTTCTGTTACATTTATTGACTGGTAATCGTACCACATTTTTGAAACATCGGGGGTTTTTGGCCTTTCCGATCACCAATAATTTTCTTTTCTCTGTCCCCAATAAATTTGCTACAACCAAGACGGTAATTCTTTCTTTAGATAACTTTCCACCTGTACAGGTCTCCCCTCTGAATCTTAATGTCTTGTCTGGTGTGAGCTTATAAAACAACCCCGTTTCATCGCCGTTAAAAATGTCCTCATCTCCAAAGTTTTCTCTAATTATTGGCCACTTATTTTCCAACCAGTCATTCACAACATCCATATTAACTGAGGCTGCCTCTCCAACAATTTTTCCGCTGCTGATGTTGTGTCTTCGTTTAAACCTTTCGATCCAACTTCTACTAAATTTTAATTCAGAATCTTCCAACAATTTACTCCCAAGATCTTCAGCTTTAGATTGCAACACGGCACCGCTGATAGTTACATTTTTACTGCTTTGCTGAGAAAACCATTTCAAAAGTCCTTGATCAACTTCGTGCTTAGTAGGTTTTTTGATTTTTTTCACATTTGAGTTTCGTACTTGTTCGAAACTCTTCAATATGGTTTGCCTTCGCTTCCAAATTGTAGCAACCTACAATGAAGTTTTTGTTTAATACATGCATTATCCTGAATTTAGTTTTTTATTACCGTTGATTTACTTAGTCCCATTTCAGTACAAATTTCGCTTTGTTTGACACCTTGTTGCAATCGTTTCACAATATCATGTTTACTTTTCAACGTAAAAGATTTACGTTTTTTCTTCGCAACTGCGTCACTCATGGTCTTAAAATCACGTTTGAGAATCAGCGTAAGCACAGATTGATGACTCGACGTCGACTGCTTGCACAAACTGCTAGAATCGACTACTGCATTTTTGGCGAGATACTCGTGGAAGTCCCTTGTTTTCTAATTATAAGTTCGTTATAACCGAAAACTTTTTACATACAAAATGGAAAATAAGGTCCGTTATATCCGAAAGTTTGTTATAAGCGGGTTCGTTATATGCGAAAAAAATTGACACGTTTCTTATGGAACCTTGGTTCGTACTTTTCAAACTGGTTCGTTATAACCGAAAGTTTGCTATAACCGGGTTCGTAATAACCGGACATTACTGTACTCATAAATCAAGATACATACATACTACAACGAATATTTATCGCAGGTGTCATAGAGGAGCCGCTTGAAGGTCAACGAACTATAGAAATGTATATCAATATCAGAAGAAACCTGATTTGAAGTTGCTGCTCAGAACGTAGACAGGAGACCTGACCAACACATTGGTTCGAGGAAAAGGAAGACAGAAAAAATTAAAATAAGATAATAGCGTTGTGCAGTTAATTTCGTTGTGAAGAAGCCTATGAAGGAAGTTGAGACTGGCTACAAAACGACTAAAGGAGAGAGAAGGCACGTTGAAGCGAGAAAGGAGTTGAGTGTGATCAAAGCCCCTATGGGCATAGACGCCGTCCACCTTAAACCACATGTATTTCAAAAATCGTCGCTGAACTTGTTCAAGTAGACGTTTTTGTTCTTGATAAAATGGATACCATAAGCCGGCATATTCCAAACGTGCTCTCACTAATGAGTTAAATAAGAAACTCAATACGCTTACGTTATAAAATTCACCACAGTTACGGATAATAAATCCAAGAATTTACGTGGCCAGTCAGTTCCATATCGAAGCTAACGCTCAAGTCTTTAATTTATTCAACACGTAATATACTGATATCCCCAAGTTGGTAATTCAAGTGTATAACATTATGTCTTTTGGTGAAAGATAAAATCTTGCACTTAACGGGGTTCAAAGGTAAATTGTTATTTTTGCAGTAAGTCTGTATGTTAACCAAATCGATCTGTAGTCGAAGACAGTCCCTCGAGTCGGAGACTCGAGAAAGCAACTTCAATCTGATCGTTAATGAAAATAATAAAAAGCAAAAAACTCTTGATTATAGTAAAACAGGCCATTAACATGCTGCATTGATCATTAGTAAAATTGCAGAAATACAACTTGTTATTTTAAAAATTTTTGGGGAAAGTAGTATAGTAAAACTTAATATGTGGCCGCAAAAGATATAAAATAAATCGATACGCGGTGAAGCGTACATAAATAATTTCCTCGAGGAACAGAATAGAAGACCAAAAAGAAGTAGACGGCCTAAAGATATAAAAGGACAGTGAATACGATTTTTAAAAACTTTTACATCTCAGTGATTTTGACAAAAGAGCTGGAACGAGGTTTTCTACAGTCTAGCGGATTAAGAAGAAACTTTTACCTATAGACAGAAATCATAAAGGCGAACAATAAAACAAAAAATACAGCTATAAAAAGATCGAGATTGTTGTTTAAAGAGGAAAAAAGTGATTGCGTTCTTATTCTTAAGAACTTTTGTCTGACATGACGGAAATGATATAGAGTTTGAACAAAGAGATATGAATCCACCAAATATACCAGAGCTTAGTCCCGTTGAACGAAATTGGGGATTAGTTAAAAATATCTCCGGAAAAATGGCAGCGATAAGATAATAATAATGCTCTTTATTACCCAACATTACTATTTGAAGGATACCAACAAAAAAAGGCAAATAAACATGTGCCTAAATTCAACATTAACAAAGAAAAATATGAATGCCTAGCAAATGAAAATAATAACAAAACTTTAAAATAAAAATTTAGAGAAGAAAAGAAAAAAAATATTGTATAAATTTCTAGGTTAACCATATCGTTAATCCTTGCATTAGTTATCATATGGTACAAGAGTGATTTCTTCAGGGCATTAGTCGCAGGTCGAGAAGTACATAACACTTTTGACGATCGCACACATCAGGAAGGCACGGCGAAGTTCGTGACAGGAGGCATCCACTTTATTATTTAAAATTTTCAACAGAAAATTACCGCTACTTTCCACTTGGCACTCAGTCAACGATTGAAACGAATAGCACCTCAGCAAAGCACCGTAATGGGTGTTCCTGGGTGAATAGATGTGATTAGTGATGTGATAAATGAAGACATTTTAGAAAGCGCTTCTGTACCTTCTCCAAAATGAGTCCGTGGTGGATTTAATATGGATACCATATGATTGCGTCGTATGCTTCTTGCGAAAGCATGATTAGCGATTTTAGAGCTTGAAGACTGTAAAAGTGTCTGCAGGAGCAAATAAGGAAACCCACAGGTTTCAGAAGTGATTGCAATGTGATTCGCAAAAGTTAATGGAGAATCAAATAAAATACCTAAAACCTTAACCTCACTTTTTAGTTAATATATTATCTATATTATATTCGAATAACAGGCTTCAATGTTTTATTATAAATTACTACAGAGCATATGTCTATGCACAGCTTGATACTAGTTGAATACCAATTGTTTGTAACTATATAAAACTGCGCCAAAATTGCTGATTTGAGGAAGATAATTAAAGTATATATGAGATCTTATAAAAACCAATGGGTAATATTAAAAGAAATATTATAATTTTCAGTTAAAAAAATTATTTAGATCTATATTTGTGAACGATTCACTTTTCCATTAATAATATATAGAATTTGTTTAAATTTTCAGTACATATTAAGCCGTTATTCTTGTGTGGTAAAATTTAATTAATGGTATAGATTATATAGTATAAGAACGATTGATGGTTACGGTGAAGGTCAAATTATTAATCTGAAGAACTTCAAATTTTCTAAATTCTCCAACATCTTCCATTTTCTATCTTTGATTCTAATGGCAAAGACTTCTTGTCTTCGTGCCAACATTAAACTTGAGTTAATTGTTTAATATAAAATAAACTAAAGAATTTTAAGTTTTAAAAAAAAATTGTTGCATTTGAGCATTTTATATCTCAGTAATGTAAAATTATTTGAAAGAGAGAAATAAAATATAAATTACCGAAATAATTTGAGATTACTAATTTTTTACTTTTATGTGCACAACTTATTTTTTTCTTTGCACATTATAGTAACATTTATGAAATTTAGATACTATGCCCTTTTCACAAAATTAAGGTAAGATCATTCGATATTTTCATAACTGTGCAGTATATAATTGTTCGTTTTTATTCATTATACTAATAACGCCGTTGTTTTTTATTTTAGACTCATCTTTAAGGCACACGAGACGATAGGAACTATTAAAATTTTTCTTTTACCCAGGAACTGGCTGAAAGAATTGTAAAGGAAGATACATATAGATGTATACATTTGTTTCTTCTACATTGCCAATGAAAGTTGCTATCAACTTTAACGTATACGAATTTAAAAAAGAATTGATAGCAATTTTCTCTTATATAATCAAAACTTGTGATGATATTTATTTTGTATAGGTATATATTTATTTATGTATATATAAAGTAATTGATTAGGTAAAAATGTTTACATGTGACCATTGAATGATTTTAGAATTGATTAATTTTTCTACTATTATTTTTATGTGTTTACTTAATTATTTTTAAGATGTAATATTTATCCATTTATTATTTAAATGTATCCTAACGGATGTCCGTTGTACATTTGATAATTCTTACATAAATTGTGTAACCTATTCCCAATTAATAAAAATGGGAAAATCAAAATATTGAAAATGTTTCAAATTTCGATATAGCTTACGTTACATTTATAAATTTTATATTTTATAACACATTCTGTGTCTTTTCCAGTTTGATCAATATTCCTACTTTAATATTGTATACATTAAACTGGATACATTCAAATCTAGTTCAAATTGCCTAATTTGCTTAATGTTCATTAATATAAATGTAGGCAATTTTGTAAACATTGCTTCATTCTACTATCAATATCAAATTCATATCTTGATTTGTTTTTGCTTTGAAGAGTAAGATAAAGCCAAGTATTTCTAATGATGAAATAATGTGTTCTCCAAAGCTTGCAACAAAATGTTACCACTTTTTTTTTAATAAAAATTATAAATTTTTCCGTTTTTTTAATTTATCATTTACGTCCTTTTCATGCCAATCTGATTATATTAGTACGAGGGCTGTTTTTTTTCAACCTTCGATAGCCCATAAAGAAAAGACAAGTTTATATAAAAAATGATTTTATTACTAAAAGTGTGTACACTTATGGTTACTTTTCAAAGTATTTGTCGTATCTGTGGACAAACTTTCCAATACCTTATTCATAAGATATTGCGCTAATGAATTAAAATGAGTCTTGACGTTGTCTCGAAGCTCCTCGTTAGTTTGGAAGCGCTGCCCTCCTAGCCACTTCTTCAGTTCAGTAAAAACATAAAATATCTCATTGAAATTGCTCAAGGAAGCGTTGGGTTGCGGCAGCAGTGAAAGGGCGGGCGTGGTCATGGATCAGAACAACTCCAGAAGTCAGCATGCCTCTTTTTCTGTTTTGAATGGATCTCCGCATACATTGTAAAGTTTCGCAATACACAGCTGCGGTAATCGTAGTCCTCGGCTGCAAGCAACACACCTTTTTGGTCCCAAAACTCGTTTGTTTGATTTTTTTTTGGCTTGTTTGGTTAGTTTATGTGCATCCATTGTGATTGTTATTTTATTTCGGGTGTTATATCGAACCAGGTCTCTTTATCTCCTGTCACAAAAATCTTCTCCTTCAGCGTCATAAGGGGTAAGGAACGTCAAACCTGAACGCATTCGGCGAGTTTTGTGGCTGTCATTCAACATCTTTGGAGCCCCGCGAGGACTAAGTTTTGTGTAGCCTAAATGTTTCATTACGATAAAGTACAGAGATGACCTCGAAACTTCCGCAAATTTCATAGGCAAATCATTTATGGTGAACATTCCGTTTCCCTAACCACTTCGTCAACTCGTTGAACAGTCAGTAGCGACAGACTTGCGTCCTTGACTCCCTTCATCATTCACACTAGTTCGGCCATCTTTAAATTTTCAACACCATTCACGCATAACACTATCACTCAGTCAGTTTTCTCCGTACACTTGGCTCATTCTCCGATTAATTTCTGCTGCACTATTCCCTTCTTCTTGCAGGAAACACATAACATTTCATAATTCGCACTTGGCGGGAGAATCAATTGTGGCAACTATGTACAAGTAACTGCAGCTCAGCTTAGAATGGTGTCAAGGACCTGGCAGTGACAGAACGTATGGTGGGAAAAATGCGCTGTCGCTCACTTCGTACAGCGACCACCTGCCACTCATCTAACGTTTACGCAATGCGATCGAATGTTGAAAAAAAACCGCTCTCGTGTATACACACTTACTCATTATGGCGAAAAATATATTCTGGTTTTCAATCGAGAGGTGAGCTGTTACTTGAACCGTAGATGTAAATGTCTGCTATTTTTAATATAAACTAAGTTTTAACTTAATGGAAAAAATGTTTCTTTTTTTTACTGAACTGATGTTACATACCAGAAAACACAATATTACTAACCAACTGTTTAAAAAATGCCGCCAAAATTAAAATATGAAAATCACTTTGATACCATTAAATTAATAATCAAAACACTGGACAACACGATATGCTAGAAGATTTTATTGAATGATTATAATGAATTACAATGTTTTGGTTACAAATATGTATACACACGGGGGTGATTTGACGTGAAAGTAACTTTTCAATGAAATACATATTTTTAGATAAACAATATATCAGTTCACATATGAGTTCCTCAAAATAAAGACGTACTTGTTATCGTAAGTTTATTTATCTACCTTTCAAAATCCGGACGTTTGACAACCAAGTGATAAAAAGCTTAAACAATTTCGGAATGAAAATCGCTCAAATGGTGTACCGTATTTTATCACAAGTGAGCAGACATGGACCTATTATGTCACGTAACTTTTCATTTTTCAATGTTGGCGTTGTTCGAACACAGAAATAAATGTCATTGCTGTCATTTGATTTTAAGAATTTAAGTACATTTGACAGATATGATATATGTAGGTAGGCTACACAAACAACGTATATTGTATACAATTGGCAACAAGATATATTCGTTTCTATGCCATTCATGTTTATATTTTTAAATAAAATATTAAGTAATGTTAACATGTTAGTAAATAATATGTAATATAATATACTTCGCGGATAACAAGATTTAAATTTGAAAATGTCAAGTATCAATGTGACTTACTGCATGCTTTATATAAAAATAAAACTCTGAACTTTCAAATTAAATAATTTCAATTTATTAATGTAAAAAATGCAAAATAGAAACAATAGTATAAAAAACTCGTTTCATAAGGCCTTTTGTCGCGCTCGTTTTTTAGAAAACTTGTGCCACAAAATGGTGCTTTATGAAACTTGTGTTTTAATATACTACTTATAATAACGGTAACAACAATTCCACTGCACAGTTCATGCAAGTGTATCCAAATTAAATCATATATATTCCATAAAAGACACGCAACTTCAACAAGAAAAACAAAATCGCGGAGGATTTTCGAAAGTAAGAGCAAGAACAGATTTTATTAGCACAAAAAACGGGTTTTCTATTCTGTCAAACCAAGATGTTGTACTCCAGAAAAGTTATTGATAAAATAGATACAATACCAACTTTCAAACTATATAGAGTAACTGAAGTGAACGTGAATACATCGATCGCAGCGACTTGTCCATGACTATGACTGGAAGCAGTTGTTGAAGTGTTCGCGTGTTAACGTGTTCATCGGTCTGAATCTTTTCAATTTTTTAAAACGGCGCCCCTTGAGCTTCAGTTTCAACTGTTTCAAACAGGAAGTCACAAGGGGCAACGAAGACTGCCGTCATCGCTGAGGCTAGAAACTGACGCACAACAAGTGACGTGTGGGTTGGTGGGATCCCCGAATTGTGGCGCCACATCGAATGTTTTCTCTTAATCACCGAAGAACATCGCAATAAAATCGTCCATTAACTGTTTCCCTGGTGGAAGAAATTCCTTGTGCACGATGTTATCAGTGTCAAAGAAGCAAATCAACATCGACTTGATGTTGCTTCGACCTTGCCGTGCTTTCTTCGGTCGTGGTGACAATGGTGTCTTCCACTGCGATGACTGCTGCTGCTTTGTTTCGGGTTCATACCTGTACACACATGATTCGCTGCCCGTAATGATTCTGGTACTGAAGTTCGCATCCGTTTCAGCAGTTTTTTTCAGCTCTGTGCACTCATGAACACGGTGCCGTTTTTTTTCAATCCTGAGTAACCTGGCACAAACTTCCCAGCAATACTTCGCATGTTGAGTGACAATGTTACAAATGTCATGGATTGTTCTCCTTCGGTCTTGCAGGATAGAATCACGCCCTTTTGCCACATTTTGTGGCATGATTTCCGTCGATGGATAACCGGAACGCTCATCATCAGCAACCGATACACGTCCATTTTAAAACGATGGTACCACTCATAAGTTTGCGTCTGGTCTAAAGCATTCACCAAACCATTGTTTAAGCATTTTCAGAGTTTCCGCTGCCGTTTCACCAAGTTTCAAGCAGAATTTGACGCATGTTCTTTTGTTCTTTCACATTAGACATTGTAATGTCGCAGAATAATTCAAACACAACTCAACAAATATAAAAACCGGAAAGTACCGTTAGACAGACTGACTTAGTATAGACTAGCTCACACCAATTAGTGCTATACAGCTGTAGTACAATCCCTTCGCATGCCACATTAAAATTCCTGGAATTTCTCGTAGCATTAATAAATAATATTGATTCGAACCAGTACAAAAGAATTCACTTATAAGCCCTTAACAGAAAAATATCAAAATAGAGACAATGTGGAAAAACAAATTCTAAACAACAAAAATTATTAGACATCCTTACAAATTACCAGAAGTAAAATTATACAGAATAGTCTTTAGAAACTTGCACCACAGCACAAAACTGAAATTACAAAAGCATTGAGAGAAAATGACCAAACAGTAAAATATATAATGAACGCCCGGAATAGACAAACGAGGACATCTAAAAATCTGTTTTTTATAGATTTTATAATATCACAAATTTCTTAAATGCTGTTAAATTTGGCGCACCGCATAAAAATTCAACCGTGATGCAATGCAAGCGATGCCAAAACAATACTGCCAATGTACGAAAAAAGACGGGAAGCTTTGCAAAATGCATTTTATGTGGAGGGGCGCGCCCCGCTAATTACAAAAAATGTCAAGTATACCTTGACATTTTAAACAAAAGATATTCTATAGCAAATAGAGTGGCTATACAAAAAAAAAAAACAAAAACAAGAAAACAATTATCTGAACAAAGGAAAGAAATGCTTACTTCAAGTAGCGTACAACCACCCTTAAAAAATTTGACATATGCACAAATAGCTGCTAAAATACCTCAAAACGAAAATCATACGAACTTAAAAGTGCAGTCAAGAGTAAGGTACCTGTTCCTGTCATTTCATCAACAACAAAATAGTCAACTACAACACAAATATTAAATCAATAGAAGACACTTAAAAATTGTAGAGCTACAAAATTATTTTGTCCCAGATGATCGTCGTGATATATCAAAAAAGTGGACAATACGATTTGATTTATGGGAAGACATTTTCTAGATCCTGTTGTACAAATAGTAACACGAAAATTCCACTCTTAACGCGGTTGGCATGTGTGAGCGTTTCCTCTGTTGTAACCGTCTTCCTGACGAGTATGTACAATTGCTTCAATGTGGTAAGTCTTCTAGCGTAAATCCACCTTCAATAGGTGACAAAATATCGTATTTTCCTTGTTTTCTTTCAGCCAAAATAGAAGTGATACCGTTTCACCTTCTTTATTTTAACTCTAACACTAGGTAATCGATAATCCCGCAATATCAAGTCTTCATTCTTCTTTATCACACAGCTATAGCCTTGTCATTTGCGAGGTATAACTCTTCAATTGTGCAGACCTCCACAAGACCAGGGCAACACAACAGGTATTGGTCGGTGTGGGCCTTCCCGCATTCACATAGATCGCTTTCCGCTTGGCAATTCTATCTCCTAAGGTTTACGCAACAGCGAGTAACACCGGTCCACAGTCTATTCAATATCCTCCAGATTGTATAAAGCTGATTACGCTTAGGGGTAAGTTCAAATGAGGTATTCAGTGTTTTGTTCTTCCACAGTTCTACGGGTGGTGATGTAGGTGCAAAGTTTTCATTATTGCCTCCCTTTTTAGGAAAAATTTCCTGGACTTCAATCTTGGTCTCGCCAAAGTGTGGTTCTGTAGCGGATGTCATTTGTTTCTTCCTCTCCTGTTCCACGGTAGCCTGTCGCCCTATATTAGGTGGAGTGATGCCAGCGAGAGGGTGTATGTTCAATGGGGTAGGACGTAAGCATCCTGTAACTATGCGGGCCGTCTCGTTTAAACCGGTGTCTACGTGTTTTATGTGGGCAGAACTACTCCACACCGGCGCCGCATATTCTCCGGAAGAAGAACAGAGAGTAAGAGCAGAAGTCCACAGAACCGAATGATTGGCTCCCCTCTCCATGCTAGTGGACTTACGTATGATACCGTTTCTAACTTGGACTTTGGCCTTTGTGTTCTGACAGTGTTTCTTAACGTACGATTCAGGGTTACCCCTAAGTATTTTGGGTGCTCACATGACTCTAGCTCTTCACTTCTCCACATGATTCATACATAAACTTGAGTTTCACTGGGGTTCAATTTTAATTGATTACAAGTACAATTCGTAAAGTAAGTTCCATTTCCGTCTAGTGAGAATGGGGATATCGGCGCGATCGCATCTCTGTGGTGTAGTCTGATTCAGTGTGAGTCTGGCAGTGCTAGTGAGAGAAACGTTCGGACATTAAAATGTCATGAATGACAGTATTGTTAGAGTATCTTTCGAGAAGGGCAAACTAATGTCCATGATGAAGAACGGAATGAAAACCAACTATTGTGACGAACGAACTCGTGGGTAATTTCGAAGAGAAAATTTGTTCACGATAGGTGCCAGAAGAACATAAAACAAAGAGAATGGAATCGGCACTAACTTTTCTGACACGTTTGGATGTTGAAGGTTGAAGAGTTCCTCAAGTATATCATAGTAGAGGATGAGACTTGGGTCACTATGTTAACGTTGAGACGAAAAGACAGTCACTGCAGTGGGGTCGCTCTAACACGCCTACGAGGAAACCTTTAAATTGCCGTCAAACATTTGTGCGAGAAAAGTCATGGTCACTGTCTTTTGGGACAAGATAGGCGTCCTTCTTTTAGACTTTTTAAAACATTAAACCACAATAAACATTGAAGGACAGTGTTACACTTTATTTGATTAACTAATACTATATGACAAAACTTGTCCTAGGTCCGGTGCTCCGCCTGTGGCACTACACCGGATGTTCTAAACTGATCATTTGTTTCAAACTCTCTAATCTAAACTAATTCTTAACTACGTCTATGTACGGGCGACGCGTCCTACTTAACTTTGTTCATTTTATCTCCTAATGCTGCTGCAGTAGTCCGCTCCCTTAAAGACCTCATTAACTATGTTTTCCTAGCCCATTTACTATCACTAGTTCGATCCTGGGTCGTCCTGGCTCGGCCGCCCCTCCGCCAGCTTAGTGCGAGCACAGTAACTGGAACAGAGAAATCGGTAACCACTCCATTCGTCTTTCATCTTATAGTCTAACGCTAACTAGTTTATAGTAATTAATTAGCAGGATTAAGTCCGCTATAGTCATTGCTGCCATAAACTGAATAACAAAACGAACAAACTAATACTTAACTTGCTAGTGGTTCTGGTCCCGGTCAACAAAAGTTATCACTCACGTTGAGTGGCTCCTTCAAGTCAAGAGGCTAGCAAGTTTGTCCGAACCGTCGTGTGATCTCTGCTTCACTGTGCTTGCGTAACCTGCCCTCCTTGGTGGAAATTCTCCGCCGCCTCTTTTCTTCAGGAAATACGGACGCCTGCAACAACAAACAACCCGGTAGCCACTCCACTCAATACCTTTTATTCAAACATTCGTTACATTCGCTCACCCTGTATATCGCCCATACTTGTGTGTGTGTGTGTGTGTGTGTGTGTGTGTGTGCTTATCACTCATCCTGCATGCTCATCGTGAAAAAAATACAAATACTTATCTTTCTCATCCATGTATTGGCTTCGTCACCTCTTCCTGTGGCTTGTGTTCGTGCGTGTATGTGTGTATTGTTTGCGTGGCCGTGTGTGTGTGAGTGCGAACGTGCCTTTGCGTGTATATTCTACAGGCGCGCTCGTGCACCAGTAGTAGGTTGGTCAACTTTCATATTTATCCTGCCATGGTCCATGGTTACCGGACCGGCAGGATAAATATGAAAGTTGACCAACCTACTACTGGCGAAAGGAGGTCAGTCGTCGTCGGCGCTATACATAATAAAATATATGTCGTCGCATATCGTTGTTGACGTGAGAGTTTTTCACAACATATATCAGGAGGTGGTATTATTTTTACTTTAAAAATCATTTAGTTATAATTTGTTCGTGAAAGAATATACATGCTTGATTTAACGTTACCAGGTTATAATTATCAGAATAATTGAAACATACATGAGTAGGTAAACCCCACCAGTTTTGTATAATACAAAGGTATTTTTAATAATATAAAATATTACTAAAAATCTGGTGTGAAGAACACAAATGCAGGTTCACTATTAATATTTTCTGTGAACGTGTCCGAATATATCCTATCCCCAGAGACGTAGATACGTATTTCGCTTTTCTACAAGCTCATCGGTACGCCCCTGCTGGAGAAAGGATATTTCCAGACACATTCACAGAAAAGAACCACCTCGCCCTATCACCGTAATTATCCAGACCGAGCGCAGAAGTAAATTCGGCGCTACCTGTTGTCAGACAGCCGAAGTACCTCGGATAGGATATATTCGGACACGTTCACAGAAAATATTAATAGTGAACCTGCATTTGTGTTCTTCACACCAGAGGTTATAATTATTTAGGTCCTGGAAATCCTTTAAATAAAGGACCACCTACTAATACTGCTGATAGTATAGCAAGAGAACATGATTATGCATATTATAATGCAATAACAAAACAAGATATTTACATAGCAGATCGACAAGCCATTAAAAAATTCGCTTATGACTTTATTGAAACTGAAAATATAGGAGATGTAATAGGAGCGGTAGGATTGACTATAAAAGATGCCATCGAAGCACCTTTAGGAATAGTATTGTACGGTATGCCGTCTGATAAACGTGCTGCCTATGACGTTCCTTGGGGTTATAATCGTCAAGGAAAACCATATTATAATTACGGTAATAAATTATACGCCGATCGTGCTAGTGCTAAGAAAAATAAAAAAAAAGGTCAGTATGCCAAATAAAGTATCACCTAGAAGTTTTCGTACAAGACGTAATTTGTTATCATTGAATAGACCTTTCGCATTTCCTACATCAAATATTATTTATTATTCAGGAGATCAATCTAGAGTTTCAAGACGTAGTCGATCTGCTGAAGCTGGTCCTTCAACATCCCAATTACCACCAATACCTCAAGAAAATTCCGACGAAGAATTTGATTTACCAACCGAAAACGTACAACAAGATATCAATATGCAAGCCGATGCTCCTGCTGCCAATAATTCATCAAAAACAAATCAAGCAAATTCGACAACAACAGGAGCTCCAATTGTAATTTCGAATGTATTACCCGATTCTCAAACAATAAAATTTACACGTTCACGATTGTTTACTTCATGGGCAAATGAATATGTTTCTAAAATTGATGAAAAAAAACACATGCCTAGTATGGCTCTACCTTTAGCCGCTATTCCGGTCGAATTGTTAATGTTTTATATTTCACCTGCAGAATATGCATTATTACCTATAGGAAGTAGAGTACAAGAAGTTAATGTTACAGTGACACCGTTAGGAAGTAAAGTCTGTTTTTCTACAAATGAACAAAATGCTAAATGGACAAATTCAACTCAAACTATATTTGGTATGTCGGCGTTCGGATTAAATAAAACGGGTTATTCTACAAATACTAAAATTACTTCTAGAGATGCTACTAAAGTTATGAAACCTACTGGCTTTGAAGCCTGTAATGCACAGAAACATTGGGAATCTCGTTTATGGGGAGATCCATCACAACGAAAGGAATACGCTTCTTGTATGTCAACTGTCAGAGCATTACCTTGGTATGCCACTTGGGCTGTACCCGGAAAAGATCGACTAAATGCATATTTTTCCGATCTGTCGCAACATGTCGATATGTGGGAGTTTTATAATATGGTAGGTCAACCAATACAATATCATTACAAACCCAGAAATGGATTGATTAAAAATAAGAAAATCGTAAATATAAATTACGAAAATAAGGATCGAATGCATAATACTTATACTAATGCATTTACCGCTCATATCGTTACAAGGATAGATGAAGAGAAAGGCAGTGTGGAATTGACAAATTCTGATATTAATATTAATAGGAAATTAACAGATTATAACAATAAACTAATTGATATTTATGCGACTAGTAGTATGTACGGCCAAATGCAGAATAATACTGTGCAGCCTTCTCTACATGTTGGTTTGCAATCAGTACAAGCTAATGCTCCAGATGATCCACAAGTCGTATAATAAATACAAAATTGAATAATTCAATATAATAAAGCTGATAAAGTGAATTTTTTAAATGAATTACAAATCTCTATATAAATAAGGTATCAAATGTTACATATGTATAGATGGAGTTGTTTTAAAATATTAAATCTGTTACTTGCGTATAATTCAACTGATACATAATCGTTTAATAACGAAGTATACTTAACCTCACAGCTTTACATGTATATAACTTCTTATATTTATTGTCGGGTGGGCTTAAATTTGTGTTAAATGTCCGGCGATATCAGAACAAAGAGACTCTTCTGTTGTGCATACAAAATACACTTTAAATGCAGGTTCGGTGACTACAATAGAACACTTACAAAATCAGATGGTGAAAAACACAATAAATAATGGTATTTACTTAATTGCAAATTCTACTAAATGAAACGAGTGAGTTAAGGAATAATGTAAAAGCTTTAATGAAAGTGTTAAATAACAGGTAAGTGATCGATATTATAAAATTAGTCTAAATGAAAATGAATCATGTCACGTGATAATCAACATAAAATAAATTTAAGGTTAAGCATATAGAATAAATGAAAGTGAATATAAATAAGCTAAATACATAAATGTTACCATTAAATTTGAATAATTATAAACAGGGAACTGTATTCTTCAAACTTTAAATTAAATACTCCAAATACTAAATGTACCCATAAGGTATATCTATTCAAAAAATCTTTAACAGAGGTTATATTTTGTGAAATGAATTAATTCAACATTTTCAAAATTTGTAGGAGATTGGAATAATACTTATGTAAAATAGACAGGAATGGATGAGTCTGGAATCTTCCGTGTATTCGTAAAGGCAGGATACAGGTTTATGCGGTTTCTCGGACGGCGTCACCTATTAGCTTCTATCTAGCGGCATGCTATTCCCGGTGAAATGGAATTTTCAGTTTATGCGGTACTGGTTGTGGTCTGGACACGCAAAATGCGTCAAACAGGAGCTGGATAAACAGATAATGTTTTACTAGGTTCGTTGTGTAGGTTTTCTAATTTAATTTTTGATTTTTCTTTTTATTTCCAGAGAGGCACTTAAATACGT
Source organism: Melolontha melolontha (assembly GCA_935421215.2). Classification (NCBI taxonomy): domain Eukaryota; kingdom Metazoa; phylum Arthropoda; class Insecta; order Coleoptera; family Scarabaeidae; genus Melolontha; species Melolontha melolontha. Next base: position 141,423,104 of record OW285236.1, read on the forward strand.
CGAGGTGTTTTATGGAATTTTTTACCTAGTGACGCTAACTCTCATTTGTTCCGAATGCTAGCTTCTTATTCGTCTAATTTGTATGTATTAATATAATCTCGCTGCTTAATTATAATGAAAATGATAATTTAATCACTCAAATTATATATATGTTTGATAAAAATTACATATTTTATTTTAGTAAATAAATAATTGTCATGTGAATGTTAATAATTTTATATTATGCTAATTTATGGTTGGGATATTTCCCGCTGTAGTTATTTCAAATAAGTACAGTTTTTTCTAAAATAATTCGTGTCATTTATTAATAATCAATTAAGTTGAAATATCTTCGGAAATACAAAATATTAAAATAGAATGACTAAGGCAAATGAAAAGATAAAAATAAATAAATATGAGAATTAATTTTGAACAATTCAAAACGCGAAATCAACTTTATTGATATGACAGATGAAGAATTCAGTTCCAAAAATTTCTTATTATCTAATATTTACATATAGACGTTAACGATCTGTATTTTATAAACTAAGACTTTCTCATGTAGGCTTGACCTACCTCAATATATATATATAAATTCGCACGTGTCGCGCTTTTCCACTCTCGTCTCGCGAAAAATCAACCCTTCCTAATTGCGTCGGATGTTATTCCGTGGCCTGTTGCTTGTTTCGACATCAGTTGGGTCGATGTCTAATCCGGTATAATGGGCAAACACCTACCTGTCTGCTTTGACAGCGTTTCTGCGCCTGGCGAATTCCATACTGGCGAGTAGCATACCCGCGAACGTAGCCACAGCCTCCACCGACATAATCGCATACGCCCTTGACCGTTGATATCCTCTGTACGCCTATTATTTTGCGAGTTTCCCTAACCTTTAATGATTCAGCCCATATCGGTGCCGCATACAACATTGCCGACTCTATCGGGCCATTGTAAATTATCGCAGCCGTGCTCCTGCTTAACCCCCAAGTTAATTTCGCAGCATGCCTATTTTATTCGAGATTTCGCGCGCTTTGCTTGTCCCATATTGAACGTGTTCTTTAAAATTTAATTTTTCGTCAACGATGACGCCTAGGTATTTAACACTTTTTTTGCAATAAATTGTATCCCTTCCCAGCTTAAACGTCGGCCGTTGTTGACCCGGTTTCCCGAAAAACAAAGCTTCCGATTTATTCGCGTTAAATGTTAATTTGTTCATCACGTTCCAATCCAAAGTTTCCACGAGTGCCGTATTCGCGTTGCTTTTTAGCGTTTTATATTGCCACGCCTTGACCAATAAAGCCGTATCATCCGCGAATGCTATTACTTAACATTCCTCTGGTAATACCAGGTCGAATATACTGTCGTTTAAAATATTCCAGTAACCTGGTCCAGTCGCGATCCCTGCGGACAACCGCGCGTAATTTCCCTAGTGATTCTCAAAGCTGGCTCTATAATAGCCTCATGGTCAGAGAAATACGCTAAATTCCGCGGGCAGTTTTTATTCCGAAGTTGATTCGCGATTTGTGGCCACCACGCGTGGTCGAACGCCTTACCAATATCTAACATTATTGCCGCTCTATACTCTCCCGCCGTTTTAGAGTTACGTATAAACTTGATAACAGTTTCGATTGCGTCGACCGTAGACACGCCCCTTTTAAGCCCGAACTGATTTGCGTTCATTATTTCATTAGCGTACACGTGATATTCGATACGATTTATTAAAAGACTATTTAATGCCTTCCCTATGACCGGCAACAGGCTTATTGGCCTAGTTTTTAACGTCACTCATATCCGTTTTCCCTGTTTTCGATATTATTTTAAGCATTCAGGAAAAACACCTAGCTTCAGACATTTGTTGAACAGCCTTTCGAAAATCTCTGGACTCGTTTTGAAAGCCCTCGCCGCGATATCCACCGTTATACTGTCCACATCCGGAGCCTCTTTTGCGTCCATCGATTTGAACACCGCGTATATTTCGCATCTCGCTAAAAGTACAGTGTTACAACATAGCTTAATTCACAGGCAGAGTTCTATGAAAAGGGTATTAAAAAGGTGGTTGACCGCTATGAATGTCTCAATCTTAATGGCATAGTGAAGCAAGTAGCTTTAAGTTGTATGTAATAAAAACCTCTTCATGTATTTGTATTTTTTTAATAACCAAACGAAACTTACTTTATCAATCGCCCTCGTATTTTCATAGTATGCCTCCAAGGCCTCGGAATTTTCGACGGCCTCGAGTATTCTTTCAGGATCGCTACTTCCTGTCGTCAGCGTATATGAAGTTACGGCTTAATACATAAATTGACTGGTCATTTGTATACAGGTTGTACAGAATTGGGGCAAGTACGGTGCTCTATTGAAACCCGCTCTTTGGTCCCGCCACTTGCTACTCTTACCATTGAGAATCGCAAGGGACCTTCAATTTTCTAAAAAAGACTTTGATGATGCATGCCAGCAGAAAGTTTTTTGATTTGATATATGGCCGACAGATCCACGAAAGCGACTACCGTAACCAGTTTGCGCTCGTCCGCGTTTCTTAAGGCAGTTCCTTAAGCATCGCGTTTGAACGTTTGACGTACAAGACTATGCAAATATGTACTCAAAAATCTTTCGTTTTTATGGATTATTTCGTTTGTAAATCAAATTAAAATAGTCCATTGTGTAAACTGATTTCGTGTAGATTATAAGCATGGAGATCGGACGTTTGGAAGTTTCAGAACCAAATTCGTTCGGAAATGTGTCTGATTGTGTATGCGTTGTATGCAGAATAGTGACAAAAAAAGTCCAGCATATGACAAAAAAAATTCATACATTAAACTTATATTAGTAAAAAAATTACAAATAATATACAAAATGTGAATTTACTAGAGACTACAAAAATGATCAAGAGGAAAATACCTAGTCGTAAAAAATATCTTTACCTGTCAATATACTTTCTTTCTTAATATTGGAGCAAGGGGTTTCTCAAACTACTGTTCCAACTATATTAATAGAACAAATAATTGCTTCCTTTGAAATATCTTCTATGGCATATTTTTATGTAATTGGAACATTACGAATGTCGACTAATATCAGATTTTTTGGTTTATAGGCAGCAGACACATCAACTGATTCTAAATTACAGCATATATTAATAGATCAGTTAAATATGTTGCAAAGGATTACCTACCTAGTAAATAAAGTGTTGGTATGGCCTTTGATATTAGTTCATGTTAAATATTGTGCCTCAAAATACTTTCTACAAATAGTAAGTGAATATCGTCTATTCTAAATGAACATATTCTTGTGGCACTAATCAACTGTTGAAAGCTGCATAATGTTGCTTTTGGAAATTCATGAAGTATAGACCTGTAGTAACCAAATCGAGTCATGTATTGAACTACTTATCTTAGTCAAGGTACGACCCCGGTCTTGTTTCTATTGTATATAAAACACGACCTCGGTACGTCCTACAGCCTCGATATGTGTTATATTCTTTCACCACGTTGTTGATATTATACTAAGGCCACTAGTCTGAATGAGGCCACTCTGCAGTATATAACAAGATCCATCAGATCTCAAGGGAGTTAGATATACAGTAAGATATGCAGTAAGACACAGTAAGTCTTTGAGAGTGTAACATAGAAACCTCATTAAGACTAGTGTCTATTTGTTAATGTACATACTGTTATTTGTTACTTTGTTATAATGTGTTAACTAATTATATGATGTTATTCAAACGTTGCCAGTCTATTATTTAATATAACGGCGAGTCTGCGTACAAACGCAGCAATGTGCCCTTCAGGACCGGGTCACATCACATGGCCATCCTGCCTTTAGTTAGACGATTTGACATCACATGGACGCTGCTCACGTCTGACATCACAGACCCTTCTTGTACACAATGTGCTACGTAACACCATGTCCCGTTGAATATTCTAAAAATTTAAAATTTATATATTATATACGTGTATATAACTATTTGTTTACTATTGGCTGCCCTATTTAATAATATTTACATAGACTGCGCATTAAGTAATATAAAAAAATAGTAATGATCGTTTGGTTACCTTAAAATTTGATCAAATCTTCAACTTTTGCCAAATTCAACCACGTTTTCAGTTTATCTACGAAGTTTACTTTTCTAACTAGGTTAAGTGTATAAAATACAGTGTTGTTCCGTGACCTGTTGAGATAATCGGTAGAATGGTTCGTGAAAATTCTGTAGAATTCGGTAGATTCTTTTATCCTTGGTTTAAAATCAAACAATTATATGAAAACAATTTTAATTTCTAAAATACATATAATAATAGTTATTAATAGTATCATATAACTAGTAAATATAATAAAAATGTTAATATATATGAAGCACACTAACAATAACTTATATTATTATATACATGATGTTTTATAAAACTAATGACGTTAATAATAATAATAGTTAATAAACTCTACTCGTCATCAGGTATATTTTTTAATGTTTGTTCATTTATTTTCAGTATCAATTTTTTGTATATTTTAAAATCGAAACAACTATTTTTATTTATATATGTCTTACTATGAAGTCCTGTGACTGTTTCCGTGCTTAATTTAGTACGTTGTTTAGTTTTCATTAAATTGATGGAGGAAAAAATTCGTTCCACATTTGCGGAAGAATGTGGCAAACACAACAAATTTGGAATAAAATTACATAATAATGGAAAGACATTCGATTCATCACCACGTTTTATTGCCCTGACACTAGCCCAGAATTCCAACATATCCGTTCTGAAATTTTGGCGTTATGTGTAATTTCGTAACTGCCTCCATTAGCTATCTAAATTTTCAAGTTCGTTTTGTGGTATTAAATTCGGAAAAGGAAAAGCTATATCTGCTATTGAACTTATAGTTCCGCTTTTTACTATCTCGGGGTCAATGAAATTAAATTTTTTTAGTGAGTTGTTTTTTAGTGGAAATCTAGTCGTGATTTGTGAACAACGTAAAAATCCAAACAACGTAGTCGCAAATATTTTATTTGTTCTGAACTCAAGTTACCTTCTAGATAAATTCTAACATTTGCTCCTAATACAGATCTTCTAATGCTTGATAATTATGTGGATTTTTAAATTCAATGTTTTCTAATGCTGTAGATAATAAATAGTTACGTTTTAGGAAACAGTCACAAATTATTCGAAAAATATTGGATACACTATTATATAAAGTGTAAAGTTCTGGCGATTCTGATTGCATTTCACGATTTAGACTATTAAAGAGTGGCAAAACATAATCTAGAAATAATAGAAAGACTTTGGTTAGCGGATTATTTAAATGATCGAGTATGTTTTCAGCTGTTGAGACATCGTCATCTGCAACAGCAGTTGTAAAATATAATCTGAGCGGATCGTATTGTTCTAGAATTCGTTTAATAGCTGAATCAACCGATAACCATCTGGTTTGGGACGGGTGTAAAATTTTGTGGATTTTAACATTGCAAAATAATTGATACTCTTGGAATTCGCTGATTCTTTTTGGACTAGAGCTGAAGTAATTAAAAATATTTCTTGTTAAGTTTTCAAGGAAATTTGGCAATTTTTCGCATGCGTATGAAGCAACTAAGTGAAATGAGTGGCAGATGCACTTCATGACAAATAAATTCGGTATATATTTTTTTGGTAATGTTGTAACGGAATGATGTCTTCCCATCATTACATTTACTCCATCAGAAGCAAAGCCAATCATATTATCTTTATAAGGAACAGAATTTGAGACAAATGTATTTATAACATGATTATATAAAGTTTCCGCATTCGCACTATCTAATTTCACAAGAGAAAAAAAACAGTCTCTGATTAAATTGTCTTTTGCATACCTGACGACGAGACAAAGATGTTTTATCGTTGAGCGATCTGTAGACTCGTCTATAATAAGGGAAAATTTATTATATTTAATATCCTCACATATATTTTCGAAACATTCAGCACCTATGACATTTCGAACAATAGCTGTGGTTTTCTTTCTGGCGCACGATATGCCTTGAGCAATCTTTGAAGCGGGACAAATGTTAGCTATTAATTTTGGCAAATGATCCATTACCAAAAATAGCAAATTATGTTCTGCAATAGATGCAGACAAGCGGATCTCGGCTAAAACCAAGATAATTGTAAACATGAAATAATTTAAATAATCATACCTTCGGCAATATTATTCTTTATTTGCGCCGATTCTGCCATACCTGCTGAAAATTCGGTTAAACGCGGCTGTTTGCGTATCATCCTTGCTATATGTTTATGAATTATCGAAAGACTGTGTTTCATTAGAGAATCTTTTCCGCTAGAAATATTAATGTCTTTACTGCAGATCTTACATCTTGCAAGATTTTTTCCCTTTTTACTTCTAGAAAGCCATCTCTCAAAGTCTTCCAGCTTTTCCCAATCTTCCTTATAATTTTGGGAATATTTTTTTTTTTTTGCTATATTACTTGGGCCAGCTTGTTCACAGTCACTGTCACTACCCATATTTTAACACTAGGTATATTAATTTAAAAAAAAATCAAGTGACACCTATGTATGTGTTCTTCTAGAACCGATATAGGATACTGATTTCAAATTTTAAATGCAAAAACAGAAACAAACCCTTCACTCAAGATGCCCCACTGTTTTAAACTCATAGAAATAAGCAAATAACCAAATAGATATCGCTTTTATTCATTATTGAATGATATGTTGTATTTACTTCATTCATTCATTTGTTCGAATGAAAAGGATTATTTCATTGTTGTAGTATTTTGAAATAATTATTTTCGGGGGAATAAGTATTTTTATTTGAAAAACAATGTTTCTTTAAGATAATTTTTAACCAGAATAGTCCCTTTATTTAGAATAAAGAGCGCTTGAGAAGCGTGCAAATAAATATCTACCGACATATATAATTGTTGCCTTTGAATTCAAGCATTATATCGAATACAATCCATAGTAGCTTTTATTACTGTCCCTACTCATAAAATTGCTTGCCTGTTTTAATTTTCTATTTATTATAGTCATAGATTAAAGATGAATGCCATTATAGTAGTAATTTATTATATTGTATTTTTATTCTTTATTATACATTAAAAAAAATACCCCTATAAATATTTACATTAACACGTATTATTTACATGAATATAAACAGTTTTAGCAGAATTTTTTTTTCTCATTCGTTTAAAAATCGGTTGATATGATGGCTTCATCGGTAGATCGGTATAAGTGTAGAAAAATCGGTAGATCTACCGAAAAGTCGGTAGACGGAACAACACTGCAAACCAGGATTGCTAATAGCAGAGGATCACTTTCTACTAAAAGTTCTATTAAAATCTACTAGAATTCTACTAAAATGGGTAGAAGGTTGGAAGTGGGGGTACTGGAAATAAAAATTCAATTTTTTTTAAAGTCTAATGAAAAACAATACATAAATAATAATAAACAATACATAAAAAATACATTTCTCTTAATACTGTCATCAATTGGAATTCTTAAGTTTCTTGATATATTCTTGATATATTGTAGGTAACTAATTCAAAATATTTTCAATACCATCCATTTCCAAATTAACACATTCGTAAGTTTTCATAGTTTTTATATTTTTTAAATACTTTGGGGAATATTACAATTATGGCAACATTTATTTTCTCTGGATAATCCAGATATAATTATATCTGGATTATAACCGCATGCAAATTCCAATGTTGAGCAATAGTTTATGAATTATAATTCATAAACTATTGCTCAACATTGGAATTTGCATGCGGTTACGCATTTTGCTTTTTATTAAATTCATTTGCCTTTCAACTTTTGCATTCGAATGAGGCAGAATTAAAAGAGATAGGACAAATTCAAAATAAGGATTTTCCGTAATCGAATCTTTACATTCGTTCACTTCAGACCAAAACGCTAACGTGTCCGAAGTTTTTTCCCATCTTACTAAAAACTTTCAAAACTTTTAGAGTATTTTCTATTGAAAGTACAGGTATTTGCTTTAAAATATTAATATTTTCAGGTAGTCTTTAGTAGTATTCAGGTAGTACTTATTGGCTTTAAAAAACACAAATATGCAGAGTTACTATTTTTCAGTGTCTTTTGCAATTTGAAAATGTGTTCAGTTCCAACCTTTGGTTGTGTATTTTTGACACAGCAGTCTCTATAGACAACCAACGAGTTGTTGAAACAGATGTAATTTTTAAGGGATCTTTGCCCCTCGCTTATCAAATTACGAAGGATGTTTCCAAATTTCTGGGATTTTAGCTATCATTTTTTGATTTTGTCAATTTTCATCAATATTACAATGTAGTTTTTCAACAAAATCGCCATTTAATTGAATACATTTATCCCAACGATAAATTAACTTTTTTAAGCCGTCCTTGAAGAACTTCTTCAGTGTCTCCTCAATCCACCTATTTATGACACGTTTTACGTCAGTTAAACTCTTGAAAATGAAAGGTTTTTTCAATCTGAGAATAGATGAAAATCACTCGGTGCGAGATCCAGTGAATAAGGTGAAGGCGGAAGCAATTTCCATCCTAAATCATTCAAAACATCTTTCGTTTTTCTTGCGATGTACGGTCTTGCATTATCCTGTTGTAATAACGGACGCTTATGCAACTTCCCAGGCCGTTTTCTGATAAGTGCCTACCGCAGTGGTCCGGATAATAAGTTTGAATAATATTCTGCGTTAATTACCTTTCGCCAGATAATCCATAAAAATAATCTTTTCGCAATCCCAGAATACAGTAAGCATTACCTTTCCAACAGACGGAACTGCACACGCCTTAAGGAAGGTTCCTTGGGGTTTACGCCATTCTTTGGATTGACTTTTGGTCTCAGGATTGAAATAATAATCCGCGTTTTGTCAGTGGTTATTATCTATTGCCAAAATTCATCACCGTAACAGGCTAACAGTTCTTGAAGTTAACAGCGAATGTCAATCCTATTGAGTTTCCGTTCGGGTCCCAACAGCCTTGGTAAACCAAACCGTCCTGAATTTCTGAATGTACTAAAGTTTACCCATTTTATTCTTTAATAAAAACAAAAGCTAATTGAATACATTTATCTCAACTTCTAAAATTGTAGAATTTTCACTAAAGAGATGGTGAAAAAAATGAAAATATTACTATTTAATAATTAAAACTATTAATTACACAAATATTACTTACCAAAAATATCTGTAATCTACCACTAATGTTTTATTTACTCATTTAAGAACTAAAAATCATAATTTTCGCTTATTTAAAAGAATAATGCCGTTAAAAGAGAATCTTTTAACGATACAGACAGACAATTAAAATCTTTACATAATTACATTAACACTATTCACCCAAACATCAAATTTACCATCAGCTTATCAATCAATGCTTCACAGACTAATTAACGTCCCGTTGAGTAAAGAAAACTTCGATATAGAATTAAATAGAATACACGTTATAGCGCTAAATAACGGTTTCACCATAAATTTAATTAATAATATTCTAAAAAAACTACAGAAATCTAAAACGGTATCTTCAATCTACCCCACAGTAAAAACAATAGAACCTTTAGTTATAATTCTATCACATACATCGGTACAATTTCAAACAAAGTAGGAAACTTAATCAAAACAAGTAAAGAAGAGACCATTTCATTCAAAACTAACAATTCCTTACAAAACGCTATAAAAAACAACAAAGATAAAACGGACAATAGATTAAACTCAGGGGTTTACAAGTTGACATGCGAAGATTGTAAAAAAGTGTATGTCGGACAGACAGGACGGACATTTGATATTAGAATGAAAGAACATGAAAGAAGCCACAGAGATAAGAAGACAGACTCAACTTTCGCTAATCATTGCCTAGAACATAATCACAAATTCAACACTAATTTTAAAACTTTGCATGTTCTAGATAAAAGTAAAAAACTTAATATGTTAGAAAGTTTAGAAATTAACTAATATAATAAATTAGGTATAATTTTAAATGACCAACTAGACATAAATAACTCCCCCCTACTAAACTTAAAACTCATACATGTCCACCCCCTCTTAGAATGAGATTAGTTCTGTACTTTGTATTGATATATATAAGATCTAATTGATAATTTGAATTAGTATTTTCATCCACCTGATGAAGCCACAGTGTGGTGAAACATATGTAGTGTGTTAACATTATATATATTATTTTGAAACTATACAACTGTGTTTTATTATATCTATATAATGAAGTTTCAACAAGTATCTCCTTCGTCGATTATTAATTTGATGAATGCCATTATAGTAGTAATTTATTATTTGTATTTTTATTATTTATTATTTATTATACATTAAAAAAAATACCCCTATAAATATTTACATCAACACGTATTATTTACATGAATATAAACAGTTTTAGCACAATTTTATTTTTTTTCTCATTCGTTTAAAAATCCGTAGATATGATGGCTTCATCGGTAGATCGGTAGAAGTGTAGAAAAATCGGTAGATCTACCGAAAAATCGGTAGACGGAACAACACTGATAAAATAAAACTAAAAGAAACCCCCAGTTATGGCCAAGACAGGTAATTTACCGGCAAGTTTCTGTGTCTAGTGCCATCTTGAAGTCATATCCTAACATTAAAACAGTAGCGGCGGCTCGTGCATCAAAAATGTGGGGGTTGCAAATTTAGTGAATACTAATACTTTTTACAGTAGGTAAACAAGGTAGGTCACTAAGTATGTTTTATTAAAAGTAATTTTGCTAAGGTACATATAAAGAAGAAAAAAGGCTTTTAAAACTCACTGATTCTGATCCTGATTTTATTGAAGCAAAAAATCCATGCGACGATCTTTCGCAGTCGCAAATTTATCTTTCTTGAGAAAGCAAGTTCAAAAGCTCCACAAATACTTACACAATTAATTATAATGTTCACTACATATCGATTGTACTTAACTTTCTCGTTGTGCAATGCTATATTTCTTCGATATGCACTATCCATCTGAGCAGCAATATCCACATTCCCAAAAAGCGATAATTGGACTACATTTTTCATATGCCTTTGTGATATACTGTGTTTTTTAATTCGATCGCTTGAATGATTTAAATCAGTTAAACCCATTTTCGTCCATAATTCTTCACCTTCAAATAGTAAGCAAGGAAAGCAGAATAATGCATTTTTTATACTACAACCGCAAATCCACAAATGTTTATTATAAATATCCTTATTAAATAGTCTATTAAAAGTTCGCGTCTTACTGGAAATCGTTTGTTTCAGATTTAAATTCGGAACAGGTCTGCCCAACCGCTTTATTTCAATTTTTTCGGCGTACGTTCTTTTATAGAACGGATCCACTATTAAACTCTGCACTGAATTCATTATTATTTAAAAATAAAGAGCATAAACACTTTTAAACACACAAATACAACTTTTTTATTCGCTTTTATACCGTTGCACCGTAAGCAAGAAATATGTCTAATGTTTTGGTTGCACTGCTGCTGCAACACTATTGTCATTTATGGAGATATACCCGAAAGACGTTCGACAAAGTTCGTCAGCCGTATAGGGATATATACGTTCGTGGATTGCAATGAGTCTGCAAACCAAGTGTGTTATTCTCTCATTTATTTAACGTATTCATATCCAATTAGATATACCTATTATAAGTAATTTATAATAGTTCATTTATTCTGTAAGGTAGTACAAATTTTTAATTTAAAAAATGTAGAATTACGCTTTTTTTCATTAAATTAAATCTATTAGTTTTGGTGGTTGCGCAAACTTGCAAACCATAGCAGAAACCGCCAATTAAAACACTATCTCAATACTTCCCATTTAACATTATACCGTCCGGTATTTGCTCATAACTTACTCTAATCACAGCTCTAATGCATCGTATGTGATGGCATATATGCGGAATTCTAGTACGACTTCTCTTATAGTTCACATACACCTATTCTTTATTAGGGTCATTTATAATATTATTCTGCATATTTAGTATATATGTAATTCTAGTAACCAGTTTTTACAACTTCTTTAAGGCGTTTACCTAAATGTTTAAAACAATTTTAGTATGTAGTTAAATCTGCCCCATTTCTTTAATTTTTATGCGCTCTGTGCTCTAAATGAATATATGTACTGCACAATATTTCGATCAACCCTTGGTGGTGTATCATAGTTACTTTTAATATTACGCAATGGAATAAATTCTTGAATACGTTATATACTGCATGACAGAATATATCAATCAATATTTAAAAATCTATCTGCATCAAACGAAAGTTTGCTCTTTTTGAAATCACATGAATTTGATTTATCATTTGGTCAAACCGTAAACAGAGGTAGGTGATGATGTACTTACATCGTCTTTAAGCAGAGGGCAATCTTCGTGTTAACTGTAAATATTAATTTGAAAACACCAAATCTAATAAGCGATTACCCATTTATATTCATTACATTATTAAATGGAGATAAAATGCAAAGTTGTTGGAAATTATGCATCATGACAAATTTCTGATATCAAATGATATCATTTATTTCCAACAACGACAAAAAGTACAGATAAGTATCCTACGTAAATATTTGAAACGATTACAGTAGTTTATCCTACCGTGTTTCTTAAATTTTGTATGTGCTTTGTGATTTAAACGAATATTCAAGATTTCGGTCGAACTATACATATTGCTATGAATTGTGATCTTGAAATTTGCTTATTCACAATTCACAACAAATCTATCCAGCTAGGATACTCAGTCGGTTTAATTTAAAAAAATGGGACTGCTTTCCTCTCAGGGTTCCAATTGGAAAACGTGGTTTTTCTCTTGTAAAAAATATATTCAACACACGTGAGTAAGAAAGTGTAAAATATAACAATTACGAGATCAACAAACTCGTATAAAATATCGGTAATGAATAAACACAGCACCAACCACAATTAAATCAAAAATAAACCCGAAGTTACTTTTAAAAAGATAAAGATTTATCTTTTTATAAACACGTCTTTCTTAACTCAGAGTACACTTGTGTCTGTAAAGGTCAAATCAAGCGCGCTGGCTTAGAATATGAAACCAGTTTTTTTCAAAACACATGAATATTACAAACAATATACACTAGCGTTCAAAATAACTGTTCAAAGATAAATACATAAATTTAAAAAAAAAAGGTATATAACCCCTTACCACAATTATTAGTCGTATCCTAAATACGTATTTCGACAACTACGTTGTCATCATCAGTAGGTAAAAACTACTAATTAAAAGTCGCACATGGGGCACAGTTAAACAAGAGAAACGCTTCCGCACAACTATTATACACTGCAACCCTGTATAGACTGACTATAGACTGACTATTTTTAAATTTTCATTTAACCACAGTCTCCACTGAAAGAATTTTTACATACATTTTTATAATATTTATGGGGAAAAGTCCACAGCAATATGTACGCTGATTACTTTTGATATTACGAAATGGAATAAATTCATTGAATATGAGTTACACTAGACTAAGGAAATGAGACACTTTGTTTGCGTATAGGCAACACACATTGCGACCTGTACCAAGCCGAATTAAGCCATGAATGTGAAATAAATTTATGTAGGGTTGGGAATAAATGGTTCAATTAAGACGTCTTAGATACTATTTTCAATATTTTTGCCTTTGTAAATTCATTAAAGCGAGTGACTCTAAATAATTTAAGCAGATATTTAATTTGGCAAAATCATTGGCTTTAGATTTATCTTTCTTTGCAAGAATATTTTGTATAAATATTGATAACATATGGTTAAAATTACTCGTTTGACTTTTACATTGTCCAATTTTCGACAAATTGTAATTTAAGGATCATAAAGTTACAAAATTATTGCAAGTTTAAGAGAAACATTTTCAATCATTTATAGTTACCCGTTATAAAGAATCACTAATATTATTGTAAACATTCTATCAATAAAAACCAATATTTAGAAATTAAAAGTATAAAAAGAAATGAAATTGAAATATTTAGGAAATAAAAGTAATAAAACTACAATATTGTAATGTGAGTCGTGCAACGACGTCACCCGCCATACGTGTCAACATGTTCGAGATCCGTCCGGAAACATACCAAACAGAGTTTGTAATGTTCTAGACGCTTCTTTTATATGAGTCCTTTTGAGTTTGTTAGGTGGTCGGAGTTGCCTCCATTTCCACTCCAATTTCATTACCCGGGGTTGTGTGTGTTTTGTGTTATTGTGTGTCGTTGTGTGTTTGTGTGTTACGATTGTTTTATCCTGTATGGAATGCTGTGTGTTTTGCTACATTTTTGTGTGTTTGTGTTGACTCTGTTTATTTGTTAATTTTTGATTTTTTTCGCGGCTAATTGGATATCGTTATCCTCTGCGCGTCTTTTAATTTGTTTAAGTCCGTCTTTTTTAATTAGTCTCCGTTTTGGGTTTATTATTTTCCTTATTGTGGGGTTTTCGTGTGACTGTATTGTTTCTATTGTCTTTAGTGTTCGTTTGCATATTATTGTTTCCAATGTTTCGAGTTTCGTCTCTTTATGTATCTGCGCGTTTGTCATGTATCGCGGTGCATTTATCGCGAGTCTAATAACCTTGTTTATTTTCCCTTGTACCGATTGTCTTTGCTTTTCGCTGGCTTGATGCCATATTTCTCCGGCATATGTTGCGCCCGCGAGTATTATCGTTTTTATTATTAATATTTTATTTTCCAGTGTTAGTTTGCTTTTGCCGTTTAGTATCGGGTACAGTGCGTGTGTTGTGAACCCTATTTTTCGTTTTATTTCTTTAATATGTGCCGTGTATGTTAGTTGTGAGTCCATTGTGACCCCGAGATATTTAACTTTTTCCTGCCAGTGTATTGTGTGACCTTCGAGTTTGACTTCGTCCGGCCTTTTGTGTCGTTTTCTGTGTTGGAAGTAAATTGCCGCGGTTTTTAATGGGTTAATTTTAATTTTCCATTTGTCGTACCAGTCTTTTAGGAGGACTAGATTGTTTTGTAACTGATTGTGTATGTACGATGTTCGTCTGCTGCTTATGTATATAGCGGTGTCGTCTGCGTATTGTGCGATATTACATTTTTCTATTGTGGGAATATCCGAAGTGTATATGTTATACAGGAGCGGTCCGAGAACGGATCCTTGTGGATCCGATTTCCTGCTGCTATGTGTTCGGTTGTCGATTTTTCGTTTCCGATTGTGACATTAAATGTACGGTTCTTTAGATAGTTGTCGGTTATTTTTATTAATGTGTTTGATATTTTGTGACGTTTCATTTTGTGTATGAGGCCGGCGTGCCAAACCCGGTCGAAGGCCTTTTCAATGTCAAGAAAGATTGCGCCCGTTGATGTCGATATGTTCATTTTTTCGGTTATGTGTTCTGTCAGTCTTAGTGCCTGTTGTGTAGTTGAATGGTTTTTCCGGAAACCGTATTGAAAATTTGGGATTATGTTTTTGTTCTCGACTTCATTTTCAAGTCTTGTCTGTATTACGCGTTCTGCCAGCTTACTTATTGACGGAAGTAAGCTGATTGGCCGGTAATCTGCGGTTGTTTTTGTTGTTTTTCCAGGTTTGTGGATCATTATTATCTGCGCGTGTTTCCAAATCGCGGGATAGTGTCCGTGTTTTATTATTCCGTTTATTATGTCGGTTATAATTTGTATACCGGTTTTAGGTAGGTTTTTTATTGAATAGTTAGTTATCGCGTCCGCTCCCGGGGCTTTTCGGTTTTTAAGGTTTTTAATTATTTTTTCCACTTCGTCGGTATTTGTGGCGTCGATTTCTCCATCTGTTATATCGATTTTTGTATTTCGTTGCCGTTCAATTTGGTTTGTAAATGTGTTATGCTTCGGTATTGTTGGGTTCGTTTCGAATTGTCTCTTTAACGCGTTCGCGAATTCGTCTGCTTTTTCTTTATCAGTTATTGCCGGTCCGTTTGCGGTTTTTAGCGGTGGAATTTTGTTTTTTTTTGTTTGTTAGGGCTTTTGTCATCTGCCAGAGTGTTTGATCTTGCGTATTAAGGGATTCAATTTTGTTATTCCAGTTTTTGTTAAAGTGTTCGATCATGTTAGATTTTATTTCATTTGTTATCGCGTTTAATTTTGTTTTTATTACCGGATTTAGCGTTCTTTTATATTCTTTAAGTATGTTTTTTTTGAGTCGTAATTTTATTTTTAGTTCAGTCGGGATGTTAAGTTTTGTGTCGATGGTTTTAGTTTTTGTCGTTTGTGCTATTGCGTTTTTTATGTCATCTTCCAGTGTGATCACTGCTTGATCGATGTCTTTCGCGTTGTGAATTTTTACTGTTCTGAGTACTAGGGATTCTTTAAATTTTCCCCAGTCTGTCTTATTAAATGTTTTTTTCGTTCTAGTTGTGTCCATGTCAAGCGTTAATATCACTGGAAAATGATCTGAGGAGAGGTCGTTTATAGTTTCTATTGTATGTGTTGTGGTTATGTTTTTAAGTATTGCTATGTCTAAAACGTCAGTAGTGCCCGTTGGTATGTGTATGTGTGTGGGTTCTACAGGCCCGATTACATTGAGGTTGTTGTCTTGTGCTATTTTCTTTAGTTTTTTACCGTTTTTATTGGCTACTTTCGAGTTCCAGTTTTGGTGTTTCGCGTTAAAATCTCCCGCAAATATTGTAGGTGTGTTTTGATTGAAGATCGTTTGTATGTCTGATTCTACTATGTCTAATCCGGAGGGAAGATAGCTTGCGTAAAGGTTTATCGGTCCCCTTTTTGTGTTTACTTGTATGCCTGTGTTTTCGATCTTATCGAGTGTTTTGTATTCAAGTTCGCTGTGTTTTATTGTTTCGTGTACGAGTATAGCGGTTCCGCCGCCTTTCTGTACCGGCCTATCGTGTCTGTATGTTTTGTATTTTTGTATTTTTAATGAGTGACTTGGTTTTAGATGTGTTTCATTTAGCAGCATTACGTCTATTTGGTGTTCGTCTAAAAATACGTGTAATTCATGTTTTTTGTGTGTTATGCTTTGTGCATTCCAATAGGCTATTTTAATGTTGTGTTTGTGATTCATTGTCTGCGTGCGTGGTAAAGTTTTGTAAGTTCATTTGTTTGTTCGAAAAAGCTTTGTGTTTGTTGGGGTGTAGGGTTTGTCGAGCTAAATGTTAGGAATAGTTTCCCAATCATGAGTGCAATTGTGTCGTCAGCTTTTTCGTGTGAGTTAAGTGTTGGTTTTGGTGTATTTTCCCGGGTTGTGGGTGTGGTTGCGGTGATGTTATTTGTCTGTTGTCTTTGAGTCCACGCGTTGTGTTTTGGTAGTGGTGCTTCTATGAGTTTGTGTGTTTGTATTGGTGTGTTTATTGGGTTATTTGGATTCTTTTTGCATGATAAGCTGAACGAGAGGTGAGCTCCGTCACAGTTTGCGCATTTAGGGGGGGTGGTTGACGGCTTTGTGCATTCATGCGTCGAGTGTGACTCTCCGCACTTCATGCACGCGAAATTCACGTTGCAAGTACGCTGTTGATGACCGAATTTCTGACATCTGTGACACTGTACGATGTCTGTTCTAAGTCTGAGGGACTCTACTTTTACTTCTAATCCGCAAACTGTGTGGATGTCGAAAATTGACTTGTATTCTTTGTCTATTTCTATTAAAATAAGGGGGGCTGGAAGGCGGTCTTTACCGTTCACCCTAGTGATTTTTGCGATCGGATAGTTTCTGGAATCTAGATCGGCTTTGATGTCTTCGTCGGTCAGGAATTGGGGTACGCCTCTGATGACGATTTTTAATTTTTTTTCGCTACGGAGTTGGTATGTGAAAGATTGAATGGCTTTTTCGTTGAGAATTCGGTTGAGATTGCGATAGTCTTGTTCTGTTGATGGAGTGATTTGGACTCCGGCCGGGACGGATCTACTTTGTGTGTATTGAATGTTGTGTGTTTTCATTAGATCTCGGACTCGATGCCATTGTGTTGGGTCAGTGATTGTAATTGGGGAGATAGAGGGCATTTTGGGTAATTGGATTGTGTTGTTTGCTGTTTTTGTGTGTGTTTTGTTCTGTTTGTGTGTTTTGTGATATTGGTACTTACCCCGGGTTTCTCTGCGGAGGTGGAGGCTGTCGGTTCTTCTTCGCTGCTGTCCATTGGCGTCGTTTCTTCTTTCTTCGTATCTTCGTCGATCGTGCGGAGTGCTTCGTACATGTTGCTCGTTTCTATATCCGGTGATTCTGTCTTCTGTCGTTTGTTGGACTTTCGTGGTGGTTTTTCGTTTTTCTTGAGCTCGTTCATCTTGTTTTCGAAGACGTTGTGCATCATCTTCATAAAGTTTTCCATTGTCTTTTGCAGTTCTTCGTACGTGTCAATATTCTGCAATATATCCATTGCTATACGTTGGCCGTTGTCGTTGTTGTCGTTGGTGCCAGCCATTTCTTCTGGTTTCGCTTCGTTGTCGGTAAAATATATTATAATATAATATATCGGTCGTAATTATTCTATTACTACCGATGTGCTCAGAGCCATCGATAGCGTGCGAATGTTCTAGACGCACCAGTTAGACCTATATATATCGCTCGGAAGGAATTATGATTCATTCGACCAGCAACCGACCGCCGTGTTAACGTCGTAGTTATAAATAAATAAATATAGATATTGTCATTAGTTATTAATTGTTATTGAGTGTGTTCTTTTATTAATGTAGTGGTTTAAATTGCCGTTAGTTTTATTTAAACTAACCCAGAAAGACAAACATTTTCCGATATGTTGAAATACGTTTAAAAATATTTTGAAAAGTTACGCGTTCATTTACATATTTTTTAATCAAAAATACATCATGAAAGCAAAAATTCTAGATCGTCAACACTTTCATAAACAATATTTAAGAACAAAATGAATAATTTCAAAATAAAACAATGAAACCATTAAATATTTCTTGCTACCTACGTGTGCTTGCGCGGTTCTGGCGAAATCAAGATGGTCGGTAAGTTGTCGAAATTGATAGTCGTAGCGCACAATATAAGGGAGCCTCTATTTATCATGTATGCCTTTAGTCAGTGGGGACAGGTGTGGGTTGACTAAATCAGATGATAGGTAGCGCCTCTTAGTTTTACTTACGGTGGCTCGAGACTGAAAACTAAGAAAAGAGTTTGAGCAATCGTAGGCGCATGCGCTTACAGGCTCATAAATTGTACCAAAGCGACAACTAAACTATAGGAGAAAAGGGTATCTAAATACATAAAATAAAAAAATCGCAAATAGTTAATTCGTATATTGAGATAACAGCAAAAAAAATGTAATTAATAAGTGAATAACAAATGACTCTCAAGCCGCTAATAAGTAAAATGTAAAATTTAATTAATGAAAAATTTATACTAGGATATGAACACCTGTATATCAGATCATTAAATTATTGAACATATTACAAAAAAAAATGGAAATTACATGAGCTTATACTGCAACAGCTTAAAACACCCCAAAATCAGATGAATTAAATTCATCTGCAAAATGCATCCAAATTATGACAATTTCAATTTGCCTTAACCTAAGATCAAAAATTCGTAGTTCGACTGCAGATATATTGTTGAACCTTACATTTGGGTATTACATACACAGTATATATTACGAGAATAGTAATAAAATTCAATAGAAATTACTATTTAAGGTCATAGCCAAAGAAAAAAAATCATTGTAAAATATATAACTCTAGTGTCTCACAAAGGTTGGTGCAAAAAAAAAGAAATATAATAAGAAGAGTTAAGTAGTTCTCTTAATAATTGTGTGAAATCAATTAATTAACTAACAATTCAAAATTCAAAATTGTTACTACGTGAAAGTCACTAATATAATCAATAATTTAATTCAAAATTATTTAAGAGTAAATTAAATTTCTATATTACGATAAAAATGTACTTGAATTAATTTTATAAATGTTTAAGTAACAAATATATATGAGCGTTAATTATCTGGACAAATGGACATTAATCAAATAAATTCTTTTACAAATTACGTGTATCACGCAAAAAAAGAAACGATTTAACAAAAATCCAAATACATATACGAATTAAACTAACATTAAATGCCGTTTTGATCAACATTAAAAATTTGAAATCATGATTATAACCAAATAAAATATCGACGATAAATTTTCAAGCATTGAACAAAAAAATCTGGTACAATATACCTTTAACAGATGTAAGACGACACAGATGACTTGATCCAAAAAAAAGAAACTAATGACGTACGGTTCTTGTCACAGGTAATACAGGTAATATAATAGATTTATATTTTAAATTCTTTGAAAAAGGCATCATATGCCGAAACATGTAAGATTGTTTTAAATATATACATTTTGAAGCAAAACCAGACCTTAAACTGCCAACTAATTGAATTGAATCTACCATAACATACAAAGGTCACGAAATAATTATATATATATATATATATATATATATATATATATATATGGGTGTAGAGAGAGACCAAATAAAGAAATATTACCAGCGAAATACCACAAGGCGTCAACGGGGACAGCGAGACCAGGTATGGGAAATTGCAATACATATATCCCAAACCTAACTAACAAAATAAGAAACGTTTTCCATAACGTGGTTACAGCAGCGTACACAACAGCCGTCCCCGTTTCCAGACTGTTCACGAAATTAAAACATCCAATACCCATAGATATGAACAACAACGTCATATATGCAATACCGTGTAGTTGGAACTCGTTTTATATAGGGCAAACTAGGCAAAGATTAAAAAATAGATTGACACAACATGATAGCGACAGTAGAGTTAAACCACAGGCATGCGCACTGGCAAGCCATATAGCGTCGACACACCACCAACCGAGATACAATGATGTCAGAATCATCTTCAAAGAACCAAACTACACAAGGCGGCTTTTCCTAGAAACTCTAACAATTAAGAGGGTGCAACATAATCTAAATACTAAAGCCGACTCCCTCAGTTTCAGCAATATCTACATACCACAACTACAACATATAACACCGGGTATACAGAATAAGTTCACTTAATAATATTATATAATGTGAGGGAGTGTAGTTTCCTGTTGGTGCGTGGGGTTTGCCTTTTTCACGTGGCGTTTTTTGTTTTTCTGTTCTTTCTGTTTTTTATTTTTTTTCTGGTTGTTTCTAGTAGAGTATGTTTTCAAATATGAAAATGGTAAGACACACAAAACACAAGTAAAAAGAATTGAAGTTTCCATGACACACAGTTTACTTTTATACGTACATTGAGATATATATTTAGCGATAAAAGTACTCACATGCATATTTAAAATGCACACAATAGAAAGAGATTTCAAGCCTGTCTTTGACTGATTTTTATTACTGTATGTGTACCTACTAGTTTAGTAAATGTTTTGTGTTTTTTATTATCATTAACATAACGATGATTTTAAAGTGTAAAGGCCACTGTAACAGGCTCGTGTGTGGAGTAATACAATCAATAGCCCATATAGTTTAGGTTATGTAAGTACTTGTGATACAGTATATTAATATGTATTGTACAATGACAACATATTGTCAAGTTTGTTACATTCTTTTTTCTTCTTAATAAATTAAAACAGGTCTGAGAAAGTTCTAAATACAAGACCGAAACGTCACGAAACCAAAATAGTGTTTTTCTACAAAAGGACACCCTCACTTGACGAAACATGTAAGATTGTTTTAAATATATGCATTTTTAAGTAAAACCAGACCGTAAATCGCTAACTAATTAAATCTACTATATATACAGACTGTCCCGTAAAAAACGCCAACATTCATAATTCCGTTATTTATTGTCCGGTTTTTTTAAAACAAAAAGTAAATTTAATAGCATCAAAAACACTATAAGATAGCAGTGTTTTATTTGTTTTCAGTTGTTTTCATTAATGTCAAACGACAGTCAAGTTTTTTATTTTAAATGGCAACATATATATTTTTGGCTATATTCGGATTGTATTTTTTTTCTGAATTCAACGATGTATAACATGTTTATTTTTGATAAACGTTTATTGCAAAAAAAAAACTTTATAAATTTCATCTTTGTCTTCCATTATTTATAAATATTCGAATGTGTCATGAAACATTTGAAATGAAAGTATTATAAATATTATTATAAGAAACAAAACACTTTAAATAAATGTTGAAATTGCCCGCCACCTTGTTTAACACATATCGCACATCTCCTAATAATAAAAAATAAAAAAAAACTTTATAAATTTCATCTTTCATTATAGTAGACTTGGCCCAGTCCACTAGCATTATGTCAATGTGCCTTAAGGAGTGTCAGTTTGACTTTATTAAGTTTTCTGTATTATCCTGTTTGAACGTTTTGCCTCAACAAAAAGCGTATTTTCGTTAAAAATGAATAACAATGAATTAACGGACATGTTACAAGTGTTCTTTGAATGTAATAAAAATCGCCTTCAAGCAGTTCGTCGATACAGTGCTCGTTTTCCGGACAGAGAAGTTCCAGGTTCGAAAATATTTCAGAGAATTGAAAAGAATTTTAGAAATTATGGATCATTTACCAAACCAAAAACACAAAAACGGAAATTCTCCGAAGATAAGGAATTAGATGTTCTTCTTGCAGTACAGCAAAATTCACGATCTTCGATTCGCGAAATTGCACATAATATTGGGGTATCAAAAACTACAGTTCATGGTATTTTAAGAAAACACAAAATCATCCTGGCCGAAGAAAGTTTTGTCGTTTTTATTTAAATGCATTAGAACAAGACCCGAACTTTTAGAAGGATAATTTGGTCTGATGAATGCACTTTTAGCAACAACGGTATTTTTAATAGAAACATACATCGACAGTGGAGTGCAGACAATCCGAGATTTGTAATTGAAAATAATTTTCAAAGACGTTTCAACGTAAATGTTTGGTGTGGCATTTTAGGTGATCAATTAGTTGGGCCATTTTTCATAGATGGTTGCTTAAATCAAGAAAAATACTACACTTTATTACACGAAAATCTCAAAACTTTTTAGATGAATTACCTTTGACAAATTTAAATAGAATATTTTTTCAACAAGATGGGGCTCCCGCGCACAACGCCAGAGTAAATACTGATTTGTTGAACACCCAATTTAGAAATAGGTGGATAGGAACATCCGGTCCTATCGAGTGGCCTGCGCGTTCACCGGATCTTACGCCCCTCGATTTTTGGTTGTGGGCTTATCTACAAGATCGAGTTTATTTAACAACTCCAGAAAATGTTGACATTTTAAGACAAAGAATTATTAACACTTGTCAATAAGTACCTGCCGCTTGTCTTTTAAATGCGACCTTTGGAGTAATTAAGAGATGTGCGATATGTGTTGAACAAGGTGGCGGGCAATTTCAACATTTATTGTAAAGTGTTTTGTTTCTTATAATAATATTTATAATACTTACATTTCCAATTTTTCATGACACATTCGAATATTTATAAATAATGGAAGACAAAGATGAAATTTATAAAGTTTTTTTTTTTGCAATAAACGTTTATCAAAAATAAACATGTTATACATCGTTGAATTCAGAAAAAAAAACCAATCCGAATATAGCCAAAAATATATATGTTGCCATTTAAAATAAAAAACTTGACTGTCGTTTGACATTAATGAAAACAATTGAAAACATATAAAACACTGCTATCTTAAGTGTTTTTGATGCTATTAAATTTAATTTTTGTTTAAATAAAACCGGACAATAAATAACGGAATTATTAATGTTGGCGTTTTTTACGGGACAGCCTGTATATATATATATATATATATATATATATATATATATAATATTTTCGTGACCTTGGTATGATATAGTAAACTTAATAAGTCGGCGATTAAAAAGGTCTGGTTTATTACTTCAAAGTATATATATTGTAAAGTTTGTCTTTTCGGGTTCTTAAATAAAACTAACAATAACTTTAGACACACACACTATATTAATATTAAAACGTATAACAATATAAAACTAACTATTAACAACAATAAGTACATTTATGTATTTTATGTTTATGTAACTATATTTATGTTTACTTCGCGAGATTCGGGTATCGAATGAATGTTCATCCCTTCTTCGACGCGGCTTTTATATCGGTGAATACTTTTCTAGAGCCTTCACGTAGGCCTCGCGAAAACATCCAGAGGGATGACGCACCTCGCGTCATCGGATGAGTCATTACATTGCCCCCTTCTTAAAAATGAAGTTTCGTCCCGAAACATGTCATGCTTTGGTCTCCTCAAACGATGACGAAATCGACAGGTAGGGCCTTTGTTACATTGCGACGTCATATCGAAATAACGGTCCACGGTCTTATCTTGCCTGGATGGACAGGAATATTCAAGCTGGTAACTGCATACCAGAATTTCCATACCAGTATGTCGGAAGATTACTTCCAACATGCTCCTTACAATTCTCCAGTCCAGGCGGTCCAATCCACAACCCAATGTTGGAACTGCTAATTTCAGAATGTCTTGCTGTAACATTTGTTCGCGTAAGTGGGTCAGGGCCTCCCATAAGGCTCGATAGGTTGGCTTTAGGCTCGACAGTTCTTTCGTGACCAAATAAAATATGGGCTGTCCTTCATTTATTATTTGGAGACTCTTCCCAATTGCTGGTCCCTGCTGCCTTAGCCTTTCGATTCTGCCAAATCTCTCTTTAAATTCCCAGGCAATTCCTTTGGCCATTCGTAGATCTCGGGCTACGCAATGAGCAAGCGCGTAGTCTGGCGGCACCGTGAACAAATCCTGCTGTTTCTCGATGGTTACCCCAAATCGAGCTTTTCTCGAACCAGAATACTCTTGCATAAAGTCTTCGAAGGTTAGTTCATGGTATTGGCTATCCAATCGGCGCAAGTCAACGGTTTCGTCATTGTCTCCAGAGTATGGGGCTAATCGATTAAAATGTACGACTCTTGGCTTAGTGTGAGGTGTTCGCCTGATGCGGTATATTACATCGTTGATCCGCTTCAACACCTCGTATGGCCCCTCCCAATTCTTTTGAAGTTTTGGAGATAGGCCCCGTCGACGTTGTGGATTATACAACCAAATCCGATCGCCTTCATGGTAACCACTCTTCTCGGCGTTGATGTCATAGCTCTCTTTCATTCTGTCACTAGCATCTTGGATATTATGTCTGACTTGTTCATGGATATTATCTAGTCGTCGTCTGACCGTGCTGACATAATCTTCTCCGGCAAGATCTTCACCAGGCTTGCTCCCAAACTTTAAATCACAGGGTAATCGGAGTTCCCTCCCGAATAGCGCGTTTGCTGGTGATTGGCCTGTTGTCTCTTGAACGGAGGCCCGATACGCCATTAGAAATAATGGTAAATGTTCGTCCCAATCTCTCTGGTGTTCGGAGACCACTTTGGATAAGTGTCTGATCATGGTCTTGTTCATTCGCTCTACCATCCCATCTGATTGTGGATGCAAGGGAGTTGTTCTCGTCTTCCGTATGCCCAAAAGTCCACACATCTTTTCGAATAGACTGGACTCAAAATTTTGCCCTTGATCGGAATGAAGTTCCAAGGGTACACCAAAACGGCTGACGAACTCCTTCACAATCACGTCTGCTACAGTTCCAGCTTCTTGATTTGGTAGAGCATATGCTTCAACCCATTTGGTAAAGTAATCCATGACCACTATTATGTATTTATTTCCTTTGCTGCTTTCTGGAAAAGGACCGGCGGCGTCTATGGCGATCCTTTCAAATGGGCTTCCTACATTGTATTGCCGCATGGGTGCACGTCGACGCCTCTGGGGACCATTGCTTCCGGCGCAATTTGCACATTTTCGGCACCATTCTTTCACATCTCGTGAACAATTCACCCAGTAAAATCTCTGGCGCACCTTCTCCAGTGTTTTATGGACTCCAAAATGTCCCCCAGAAGCACCATTATGGAGTTCTCGCAATACCTCTGGTATTCTTTTCTTGGGAACCACCATTTGCATCTTGCGCTCACTTCCATCGTGATTTTCGACCTCACGTCCCAGGAGATCGTCATCCATGGTTAAGGAATCCCATTGTGCCCAGTATGACTTCAATTCTCGTGAATGGGGAGCAATTTCTTGCCAGGTCGGTCTTTGCCCATTTCTTTTCCAAGCCATGAGGACTGCAAGATCCGGATCAGCTTCTTGATCTGCGCGCAAATTGTCAGGTTGCCATTGGTCATCAACAACGGTGGTTCGAAGAGCGTTGGCCGATTTGTCTTCGATTCTGTTGCAATATCGACAGTCTTCTGGACAGGGCCTTCTGGAAAGGGCATCTGCATTTTTATGTTTGAGGCCTGCTCTGTGTTCAATAACAAAGTCATACTCCTGTAGCCTCTCAATCCATCTAGCTACTTGACCATCTGGATTCTTAAATTGCAAGAGCCACTTTAAGGCGGCATGATCAGTGCGGATCAGGAACTTCTGCCCATACAGGTACTTGTAAAAGTGCTCAATGGTCTTAACTACTGCCAATAGTTCTCTCCTGGTTACGCAGTAGTTCCTCTCCGGTTTGGACAGGGTCTTGCTGAAGTATCCAATGACCTTTTCTTGTCCATCTTGGATTTGAGAGAGCACGCCACCAATCCCGACGCTACTGGCATCCGTATCCAAAACAAACCTCCCAGATGGCAGTGGATAGTTTAAAACAGGTGCACTGATCAAGGTACCCTTTAACAACTCAAAGGCCGCTTGGCATTCGTTGTTCCAAATGAATGCTCGATTTTCTGTTAGGCGAGTAAGTGGTTTTGCAATGTTGGAGAATCCAGGAACGTAGCGTCGATAATATGTGCATAATCCCAAAAAGCTTCTTAGCTGATGTTTGTCTTTGGGTACCGGCCATTTTTCCACAGCTTTTACTTTTTCGGAATCCACAGCAACTCCTTTTCTGGAAACCACATGTCCAAGGTAATTTACCTCCTTGCGGAAAAGGTGACACTTCTTTGGACTTAATCTCAGGTTGGCATCTCTCAACCTCTGGAATACTACTTTCAAATTTTTCATGTGATCTTCAAAGGTCTTCCCTACCACAATCACATCATCGAGATATACCAGGCAGGTGTTCCAGGACAGTCCCCTCAGTACAGTGTCCATGAGTCGCTCAAAAGTAGCTGGGGCGTTACACAGTCCAAATGGCATGACTGTAAATTGCCAGAGTCCTGTACCTAAACTGAAGGCAGTCTTCGCTTTGTCATTGGGATCCATTCCCACTTGCCAATAACCGCTCTTTAAGTCGAGAGTGGAGAACCATTTTGCTCCTGCCAAGGTGTCTAGCGTATCGTCTATTCTTGGGAGAGGATAGCTGTCCTTTTTGGTCACACTATTCAAACGACGATAGTCCACACAGAATCTGGTAGATCCATCCTTCTTCCTGACAAGGACTACTGGTGAAGCCCATCGACTATTCGATGGTTCAATTACTCCTTGGCCTTCCATATCTTGTATAATTTGCTTGGCTTCCTCACGTTTTGCCAGTGGTAACCTTCTTGGTCCTTGTCGAATTGGACTTGCATCGCCGGTATTTATTTTGTGCATTACAATATTTGTTCTGCCTTTCGTACCAGTTTCAGTTTCAAAGACGTCTTCATAATGTTTGATTAGGTCCTTAACTTGACTTTGTTCCTTCTTGCTCAATCCTTGACAGGCGGAGTCGATTATCTTGGACAATTTCTCAGAAACCTGCACGAATCCATTCTTCTTCGCCTCTATATGATGAACGACGGCCGACACTGGTGAACACCACCCCAAAATAGTACCCTTCTTCAATGAAACAGGGTAATGGTTCACATTCATTACCCTTATCGGTACAGTCTTCTGAGTCTTAACCAGCATTTTGGCAACTACTATTCCTCGACCCACCTCGTCATCATCAGCCTTTGGTTCCAACATTGCAACATTTCCGTCCATATAATCACCTTCCGTACACGCCGTCAAAAAGTCTCACTTCTTGCATCCAGAACAACATTCTCTGCTGTAATTACTTGTACACTCCCACAATTTTTCCCATGAAGAAACAATTCCTCATTATTTATTTTTAAAGTGCCTTCTTTCATGTTTAACTGGAAGCCGTAGGTGTTCATGATGTCTAATCCCAAGATTATCTGTTCTTCTATGTCGGCTACGAGAACACGATGTCGGATTGATGTTGGTCCTATGACAAAATTGACATCTACTTCACCTTCCACAGAAGCTGCTTCTCCAGTAGCTGTCCTTAGTCTCCATTTGCTAGAAAGTAATTCTTTATTCCAGGATATTAAATCGGGTCGTAAATGGTTTTCGTCGATCCAGTATCTAGCAAGCAAGCATAGGTTCTTCTTTCCATAATAGCATCCACATACAGGCCATTGGTTTGATTTTGCAAGGATGCGATTTGGGCAGTCCTTGGGACTTTCGGATTCTCAGCGGATTCTTTCTTGGTCCTTTTATCACATTTATTCTGGATATGACCGTTTCTTCTACAATTCCCGCATGGCCGCGCACTTTTATTTGATTTGATCTGATTTAGGACTTGACTAACCACCTGCTCCATGAACTCCTCATTTTCCTGTTCGTCGACAGAACAGCCACGAGCATTGTTCCGAGAGGCTTGTTCAGCAGTCTCAAACCCAAGCGCGTGCTCCAAAGCATCGATCAAGGTTTTCGGTCTTGCCAACCTTAATGCTTGCTGCGTATCAATATCCCGGAGACCATTTATGAACGTCAGGACCGCTAGGTGTTCCATGAAATTATCTGGCGCCATCGGATATGCAAGTCGAACTAGACGAGCAATATCTGCCTCAAATTCCTGAAGATTCTCGCCTTTCTTCTGTGATCGATTCTTCAGTTGGGTATGGTATACTTGCTCCAAATGCGCGTGGCCATATCTCATGTCCAAGCGTTTAGGCTATATATATATATATATATATATATATATATTTGTTTTTAAAAGGTTGACGATAAACTAACAGCATATTGATTTGATGTTTTGAGTTTGATAAATTTTAACATGTTTAGTGCCGTTGTTTGCTAAATTTTAACTCTCAATTACACTCCTGATGAAGTAACAAATCCGTTATGAAATATAGAGTGGAATAAAGGAGTTTTATTTTTACTTGACAGACCGCTCACCCGTTAATTAATTTTTACTTATATATATACATGTGTATATATATATATATATATATATATATATATAATAAGAATTAAAATTTATTTCTTATTTATTTTATTAAATTATTTATATTAAAAAAAAACGAAATAATATAAAAAAATTTCATTTCTATAACAAGACATTTAGTTACACTTAAGATTCCGAGATACGCTGTTTGGACCCTGTAGTGAAGGGTCGACATGTTTCCGACCATGCATATTGCACTGGGCATGTGTTTTAACACGAAATCAATTGGTGAGTTTTGTATCCTTTAAATTTTAAATCTAAATTTTAACTTTCTTTACTCTAATCATTATCTTAATTTTAATTCATTCATATAATGTAAATATAATTCTTACCTTTCGTTTGTAATTTTTTTTTTAGTTCTAAATCACTTGAAAAAGACTTAATTATATACAAAAAAGTCGAAACGTCGTTAGATAAATAAATTGAATTTCAATAAAGGTCGCTAAACCAAAAAAAGCTTATTATTTTAATATATGTATATATAGTTGATGTAGATATTCGGCGATTCAAGATCTGTTTTACATTAATATATCAGAATAATTGAAACATACATGAGTAGGTAAACCCCACCAGTTTTGTATAATACAAAGGTATTTCGAATAATATAAAATATTATTAAAAATCTGGTGTGAAGAACACAAATGCAGGTTCACTATTAATATTTTCTGTGAACGTGTCCGAATACATCCTATCCCCAGAGACGTAGATACGTATTTCACCTTTCTACAGGCTCATCGGTACGCCCCAGCTGGAGAAAGGATATTGCCAGACACATTCACAGAAAAGAACCACATCGCCCTATCACCGTAATTATCCAGACCGAGCGCAGAAGTAAATTCGGCGCTGCCTGTTGTCAGACAGCCGAAGTACCTCGCACACTGTCCACATAATTAATGTGAAGTAACGACGCCCTTCCAAAGGTTGGCACAGCCAATCTCTCTAGAAAACTGCATTTTGTTTGTGCCTTCACTCATACTACGGCTTAACCGCATGTGTAATGTATCAGAATAATTGAAACATACATGAGTAGGTAAACCCCACCAGTTTTGTATAATACAAAGGTATTTTTAATAATATAAAATATTATTAAAAATCTGGTGTGAAGAACACAAATGCAGGTTCACTATTAATATTTTCTGTGAACGTGTCCGAATATATCCTATCCCCAGAAACTTTTCTGTGAATGTGTCTGGGAATATCCTTTCTCCAGCAGGGGCGTACCGATGAGCCTGTAGAAAGGTGAAATAAGTATCTACGTCTCTGGGGATAGGATATATTCGGACACGTTCACAGAAAATATTAATAGTGAACCTGCATTTGTGTTCTTCACACCAGATTTTTAATAATATTTTATATTATTAAAAATACCTTTGTATTATACAAAACTGGTGGGGTTTACCTACTCATGTATGTTTCAATTATTCTGATACATTACACATGCGATTAAGCCGTAGTATGAGTGAAGGCCCAAACAAAATGCAGTTTTCTAGAGAGATTGGCTGTGCCAACCTTTGGAAGGGCGTCGTTACTTCACATTAATTATGTGGACGGTGTGCGAGGTACTTCGGCTGTCTGACAACAGGCAGCGCCGAATTTACTTCTGCGCTCGGTCTGGATAATTACGGTGATAGGGCGATGTGGTTCTTTTCTGTGAATGTGTCTGGGAATATCCTTTCTCCAGCAGGGGCGTACCGATGAGCCTGTAGAAAGGTGAAATACGTATCTACGTCTCTGGGGATAGGATATATTCGGACACGTTCACAGAAAATATTTATAGTGAACCTGCATTTGTGTTCTTCACACCAGATTTTTAATAATATTTTATATTATTCAAAATACCTTTGTATTACATTAATATGTATATATTTAAAATAAGCTCTTACATGTTTCGGTAAGTATTACCTTTATCAAAGAATTATAAATGAAAGATATTAAGTGCACTTATATAACATTGACATTAATATCTGTCATTTATAATGACAGATACATACTGTAATACTTACCGAAACATGTAAAAGCTTATTTTAAATATATAGACATTAATGTATTACAGACCTTCAATCGCCGAATATCAAAATCAACTATATTGTTCAAAGGTCAAGAAATAATTATCTCTATATATATTTATGTAGATATAATAAAACACAGTTGTATAGTTTCAAAATAATATGTATAATGTTAACACACTACATATGTTTCACCACACTGTGGCTTCATCAGGTGGATGAAAATACTAATTCAAAATATCAATTAGATCTTATATATATATCAATACAAAGTACAGAACTAATCTCATTCTAAGAGGGGGTGGACATGTATGAGTTTTAAGTTTAGTAGGGGGGAGTTATTTATGTCTAGTTGGTCATTTAAAATTATACCTAATTTATTATATTTGTTAATTTCTAAACTTTCTAACATATTAACTTTTTTACTTTTATCTAGATCATGCAAAGTTTTAAAATTAGTGTTGAATTTGTGATTATGTTCTAGGCAATGATTAGCGAAAGTTGAGTCTGTCTTCTTGTCTCTGTGGCTTCTTTCATGTTCTTTCATTCTAATATCAAATGTCCGTCCTGTCTGTCCGACATATACTTTTTTACAATCTTCGCATGTCAACTTGTAAACCCCTGAGTTTAATCTATTGTCCGTTTTATCTTTGTTGTTTTTTATAGCGTTTTGTAAGGAATTGTTAGTTTTGAATGAAATGGTCTCTTCTTTACTTGTTTTGATTAAGTTTCCTACTTTGTTTGAAATTGTACCGATGTATGTGATAGAATTATAACTAAATGTTCTATTGTTTTTTTTTTAGTTTTAGTTATAATTCTATCACATACACCGGTACAATTTCAAACAAAGTAGGAAACTTAATCAAAACAAGTAAAGAAGAGACCATTTAATTCAAAACTAACAATTCCTTACAAAACGCTATAAAAAACAACAAAGATAAAACGGACAATAGATTAAACTCAGGGGCTTACAAGTTGACATGCGAAGATTGTAAAAAAGTATATGTCGGACAGACAGGACGGACATTTGATATTAGAATGAAAGAACATGAAAGAAGCCACAGAGATAAGAAGACAGACTCAACTTTCGCTAATCATTGCCTAGAACATAATCACAAATTAAACACTAATTTTAAAACTTGCATGTTCTAGATAAAAGTAAAAAACTTAATATGTTAGAAAGTTTAGAAATTAACAAATATAATAAATTAGGTATAATTTTAAATGACCAACTAGACATAAATAACTCTCCCCTACTAAACTTAAAACTCATACATGTCCACCCCCTCTTAGAATGAGATTAGTTCTGTACTTTGTATTAATATATATATAAGATCTAATTGATATTTTGAATTAGTATTTTCATCCACCTGATGAAGACACAGTGTGGTGAAACATATGTAATGTGTTAACATTATACATATTATTTTGAAACTATACAACTGTGTTTTATTATATCTATATAATGAAGTTTCAACAAGTATCTCCTTCGTCGATTATTAATATATTTATGTAGTAGATTAAATTAGTTGGCGATTTAAGGTCTGTTTTACTTTGATATGTATATATTTAAAACAATCTTACATGTTTCGACACATTAGTGCCTTTTTCAAAGAAATTTTATAATTTCTTTGAAAAAGAAATGGGTTAGTTTTTATAAAGATAGCCCCTACAAACAAGTTTAGCGCACAATTAAGAAGTTTCGAAGAATGCGAACTCATAATCAAACGCGTATAAATGAGCAAGCTTCAGATTCTCTGTTAGACTCTGTTGCTCCAATATAATAGTAGTAAACAAAAGACCCGTATGCAATCGTTTAAATTTACCCCATTCTCATTACTTTAATTCAGGGATGCACATAACGCGGCCCACTGTCGATATTTATGCGGCCCGCCAACGAATTTTAAAAATTGTTCGAAAAACTACAAAAGTATGTAAAAATCCATTCAAATCAATATTTCTTAACTTTTTATTTTATTCTAACTTTTGTAATTGTTAGTAAGATATGTATCTTTAAGTACCTACTACTTTCTTGTTCAGGTTTACTGCATAGGACAGGTATGCTCCTCGTCGTTCCAAGCATATTATTACGAGACTAGAAATCTGTCGAACCAACTAGATTACTCGAAGATTCGCGAAACACGTCGGTATTATCCCCGAACAATGTGGTAGGTTCTCGATGTTAGGTAACTCGTATAAATACAACGCATCGCCCGCTATCGTGGCAGTTAAGTTTTAACTACGGACAAGCGAACGTTATATTGTTTGAATTGTAATCTGTGAAGAATAAATATTTCGTCGTTCGAACTTGGCATCTACCTACGTAACAATATAATATCAATTTTGATATGGATAAACCAGGCCCCAGTAAAAAACGTAGTGGTAAGGTTGAAGATCGAAAATCGACAGTTTCAAGATATTTGGACCGAAAAATACTTTTTTCTATTTTGCGTTCGAAATGAACTCATTATGAAACCCAAAACAGTATCGAAATGAGCGTCATTTCGATACGCTTTTTTTCATTTTTCAATGTTGGCGTTGTTCGAACACAGAAATAAATATCATTGCTGTCATTTGATTTTAAGAATTTAAGTACATTTGACAGATATGATATATGTTCGTACTCTACACAAACAACGTATATTGTATACAATTGACAACAAGATATTTTTAAATAAAATATCAAGTAATGTTATCGAAAATTAATAAATAATATGTAATATAATATACTTCCCGGAGAGCAAGATTTAAATTTGACAATGTCAAGTATCAATGTGACCAACTGCATGATTTATATAAAAATTAAACTCTGAACTTCCAAATTAAATAATTCCAATTTATTTATGTAAAAAATGCAAAATAGAAAAAATAGTATAAAAAACTCGTTTCATAAGGCCTTTTGCCGCACTCGCTCTTTAGAAAACTCGCCGCTATCGCGGCTCGTTTTCTAAACTGATCTCGTGCGGCAAAATGGTGCCTTATGAAACTTGTTTTTTAATATACTATTTTATTTCATCGCATAACAAAAATGTCTGTTTAATATGTCAGAGTAGTGTTTCTATTCCGAAGGAATATAATGTGAAAAGGCAATATGAAACCCAGCATCATACTTTTACCAAATTAACCGACGAAAATCGAACGCAAAAAATGACCACTTTAGAAAGGGGACATATAGGCCAGCAAGCTATGTTTACAAAACCAATTCAAGATGCTGAAACAGCTACTGAAGTTAGCTTTGGAATATCTCGAATAATAGCGAAAACTTGTCGGCCTTTTAAAGATGGTGAGTGTTAAGATATCGCCGCAAAAAAAAATGTGTCCGAAAGATGCAAAGAAGTTTGAGAAAATTCAACTAAATCGGATGACAGTTCAAAGAAGACTTACCACATTAGCAGCTAATAGCAATTAGCTACGAAGTCGAAAAGTTTTGAGTATTTTTCTATAGCATATATATATATATATATATTATATATATATAAGTATATATATATAAGTTCCGCTGCTCAACTCTTAATATTTTTACGAGGTGTAACGCAAAATTTTGAAGTGAGTGAAGAACTGATTGGTATGAGTTCTTTGACAAGTCAAACCAAGGGGAGTGACATGCTCAAAGCTCTTCTGGAAAAATGTTCTATAATGGATTTGGATTTAACGAAATTATCTGGAATTACGACTGACGGAGCACCTTCAATGGTTGGAAGTAAATCTGGGATAATAACTATGTTAAAAGAGTATTTACAAACTAAAAACATAGATACCAAGGAATTAATGCAGTTTCATTGCATTATACATCAAAAAGCCCTCTGTTCAAAATTATTGGGATTTGAAAATGTGATGAAAGTTGTAGTACCTACTGTAAACTTTATAAAATCACGAGGGTCTCAATCACCGACAATTCACACAATTTCTCGAGGATATTGAAAGCGAATATGGTGATCGCCTGTTTTACACTGAAGTAAGGTGGCTAAGTCGTGGGTTGTCACTAGAGCGGTTTCTTAACTTGATTCAAGAAATCAAAATATTTCTGGCGGAAAAGAAAAAGGACATCTCCGATTTCGACAACCCGGATTGGCTGTGTGACTTAGCGTTTCTTGTAGACATCACAAATCACTTGAATGTCTTAAATACGCGACTCCAAGGCAAAGATCAATTGATTTCGCAGTTATACTATCATGTTTCGTCTTTTCAATGCAAATTGAGTCTTTTCAGGACACAAATCAATTCAGCCAATTACTGCCATTTTCCGAACTACAAAAAAATTATGGAAAAATTCAATAAAACTGATGCCAATTTCGGTTATGTTGAAAAAATTTATATTTTAATACAAGCTTTTCGTGATCGTTTTCTAGACTTCAAAAAAGTTAAACCTCTATTAGACATTTTCAGTAATCCTTTCAACATTTCACCCGAAAATGGACCGGAATCAATACAGCTGGAATTGATAGACATGCAAAATGATGATAATTTACGAAACAAGTTTAATGAAGGTAATTTACTAAACTTTTACCGTTGCGTTGACAAAACCGCTTATAAAGAGTTGCGAATAAATGCATTCAAATGCGCAAGCTTATTGGGATCGAGGTATATTTGTGAGCAAACGTTTTCAGTGATGAAACTTAACAAAACAAAAAATCGAAACCGTCTGGCAAATGAAAATCTGGAAGCAATTTTACGTGTGGCGACAAGTAATGTGGAGCCAAACATAAACAAAATTGTTAGGTCAATGCATCAAAATAATATAATGTCATGCATCAAAATAATAAAACATGAAATATTACATTGTAATGATTAGATTACATTACGATTACATAATTACAACAAACATTTTTGAATGTTCTTTTATTTTTATCATTTGTAGTAATTCATACTATTTAAAAATAAAAATATTTGTGTTAATAAGTATTCTTTGTAGAGGCCCGTCCTTGGCTTATAATTTTCCCGAGTGGTCCCAGTTCCCTATAAGTCTGTGCATCCCTGCTTTAATTAAACTTAGCGTTAAAAGTGTTTAAAAATACAGCCCCAGGTTTCGATAACATTTCTCATACTCTGCTTACACATTTGCCTTTTTATCTGTTTTTAATGTAATGTAGTTAGACGAATTGAAGAAGTTGCTAAATGTATCCATATTGAAACCCCACTTTCCGTCTGATTTCATCGTTATCCTGCTTATTAAAGACCTACGAGCGAATGAATAAAAATCGTTTGGTGTGATGGGTCTATAATACCAACGTCCTTCCCAGCAAACAGTATGGCTTTTACAGACAAATGAGTACTATCGATTTGGTAGCAGATTTAGTTACCGGAATACAAATAGGCCTGTCTCGAAGTTTAGACGTAGGTGTGATTTTCCAGGTCCTCAAAAATGATTATAACACAGTTGATTTAGATATTTTATTTCAAAAATTCTGTAAATTTCGGATGCCCGAACATATTGCCAACAGCATCGTTAATATCTTTAGAGATTGCATGATATAATCAGGATTTACAATAACATTCTAGTTGGAATAAGGAGAGTCCGTCTGGGATTGGCACAGGGCTGGTTTTTAAATTCATTATTATTCAACGATATTTTGCGTATTATCACAAAGTCACTGTCGTAACTATTAAGACTATCTAATATTTGTATTGTCATTTCAGATAAATCTCTTACGGCACTTCAAAATAGTTTTTCCCGAGTAATGGCACAGTGAAGTCAATGGCTTTTGTCAAATGGTTTTTAGTCATAGAAAAAAAAAATGTAGTTTTTTCGCGCCATAGAATCCGTCCATGTGATAATATTCAATTAGATAACAATGCTGCCGTTAAAGAAGCTATCAAATATTTAGAACGACAACAAGTTGAGTTGGTGCTTCCATATAAATCAAATCGTGGGTAAATGTGAAATGTATGTTAATGTGTTAAGAAATTTTGTTAAAGCCAGATGGGGCGCTGATATTTTTGTAGACACGTTTTATTATGTATGTAGTGGATTTCGGGTGTACTCTCTTTGGTAATACTAGAAGAAAGAGTTGAATAGTTTGAGGGTAGTTCAAAACAAGATTCTTCTAATTTGTATAGATCCAATGAGGTCAACTCCACAGGTAGCATTGTACGTGGAAGTACAAGAGCCGCCTCTTGAGTTACGCCAGGAATATTTGGCTGCCAAGTAGGTATATAACAAAATTAAAGATAATTTATTAAGAAATGGAATACCTATCAAAGTAAAAAGGATATTTTTATAGGTTTGAATGTAGCTAATAGGTTTGGACTCTTCAATAAGAAAAAGATAACAAAACTTAAAAAAAAGTAAAAATATTAGGAAGCAAAATGAAGAAAGCAAAAGTTTTTTTTATTATTAGTTGTAAAAACTTTCAGTGGGAACGAATTTATATAACAGAAAAGCCAACTAAAGGATCGATTGTTAGAGGTGTACTTATATTGTTTATTAATAAGAAAAATTTAAGGTAAACTCATTTTGTTTGACGTCACTAATCTTTTCACAGCCATGGGCCGCAGCCCAGAGCCCGAAGTAAAAAAACGCCCTGGCCTACGTCGTTTTATTCCGGCTATTTTCACAGTACAGTTGATTGATTTCAAAATCAGAGGTACCTCAACATTATTTATTGCAAGACGTGCATCGCCCGTGCATAGTCTTATCTATGGCATCGCCGTCTAAATTCCTCGGCTGCTCTGGCACACCAATTAATAATAATCTTGTTCCTTTTCTGTCTATCGTTAGTCTCACTGATAAACTCTTCCAGATCAGATTATACCTTTGAAGACTTATGCTTAATATAAATATGAAATTTTATAGTTTGTAAAAAGCGTTCAAATAAGCTTTGCCTCTTATTAATAATTTAAATTTGCATTAGTTGTCAATTAGACAGATGCATAGTTGACAAAAATTGCTTTGTAATTTAAAATTGATTTAACATGGTTTTTACTATACAACACAAATCATTCATTCTAGACTCTTATTTTCGAAACGGACGTAAGATTGACGGACAATGGCAGTATTCTCTTCAAGATTGTTTAGAAGAATTTAGAATTTAGTCGAAGGAGAATTATTGGCCCTATTTTTTTTAACGGAACCTTAACAGGAGAAAGGTATCGACAAGAAATTATTATGCCATTTATCGAACAGCTTGACGACGAAGAAATAACACGGTTACTTTCAACAAGACGGAGCTAGAGCACACACAGCAGGTGAAACAATTAATATTCTGCAGCAATTTTTTCAAAATCGGTTGATAAGTTTAAACATTGAACATGAATTTCCACCAAGATCTTGTGACATTACCCCATGTGATTTCTTTTTATGGCCATTCTTAAAGAACTCAATTTATCAAGTATCTACAGATACCTGATCTTGCAGGCCTTCAAATCAGAATTGCTGAAAGAATTAATGGAATTGACAATGCGATACTACAAAACACTTTTTCCTCCATTAGAAGAAGATGTGTATTTCGAACAAGGTGGTGGACACTTTGAACAATTTTTATAAAATTTTGCTTGTTTGTTGGAAATAAACATATTTCATTCACTTAAAAATGTTCGTTTTATTATTTTGACATTTGTCATTTCAATCAAATATCTCATCTCATAACCAACAAAATTCCTATTAAAATTAGTAACAAGCTAAGACATAATCATAATTTCCAAGGGCTACTTTGAGGTAAAATTTATTTGAATTCTTTGTATTTTTTTCATATATTTGTCCTATAATTGGGGATATCCTATTGGATATTTATTTTATGTATTATATTAAAACAAAATTTCAACGAACATTAAGAACTGTGATGTGAGTATACATTTTTTTCAAATCAATTACATATTTCTCTAAGGACACGAGGCAACCAAAAAAAAAATACAAACAAAAAATTTTAATAAATTGCTTTAGATCAATATGTATTTAGCAAGAAGACACGTTATTAGTGCATTAAGGAATAGGGTAAACCTGCAGAATCAAGCTCCCATTTCAACTGACATTTACGGATGAGCATAACCAATCATATGTCGGCAATATACGAGCAACATTACCAAATGCACTACTAATATAAAGAATGGTGATTTAGAGCGATGTGTAAATATTTGTTAATATAACCGCAAAATAATTTTATACCAAGACGAACCATTTAACAATGTATTTTAAGTTCTAACTAAATTATAACATATAAATTAGGAGTACCTATAACATATAAAAATTACAAATTAACGTAAATTAATAACTGGAAAATAAGGTGAATTAACAATGAGAAATAAATTAAATAATTACCAGAGATTTGACAACGTTGCAGTAAGTTTGCTATATTCGTAGCGGGAAATTTGGATGGGGGCTTGATTCTGCAGGTTTACCAGGAATAGTAAATTACATGCGTTTTTGTCTTCATATATCTTATTTTGAAGTTCTAGGTTTAATTTATTCCATTGTATGCTTACATGTTCGTTAATATTCGCTGACTCTGTATAGTGTTCAGGCGCAGTAAGAAATAACAAGTACTTTCTACTTATTGTGAAATGTAGAGGTGATGTTAAATTGATATCTATGTGTATGAACACATATGTATGTTTTTATTAAAAATGTAATCCGTAAACTACGAATATAACCCATTCCTCTAATGAATTACATTAGATCACTCAACAAGTGTTTTCAGAATTTTGTTTGGAAATTTGTGTGAGGCGTTCTAATCGTAAATAACACGACTGCGATAAGATAAGAAAATGGGCTTGGAATCGGATTCACCACTTCATTCAGTTTGGAAAAGTGACTGTAAGAATACATATGTAGATAGGGACTTACTATTTATTTGTTTACTTTTATAACATATATATCTATAATGGTTGGATTAGAAGTTGTACCTACTAATAAGTATTATATGTTGGATGATTATGATAATCAGTTATTTCCTCCTTCTTTATATTCAGTTAAATGTATGTCACTAGGACACATATATTTTAACAGTTTTAAGACAATTTAATAAGTTCATTTTCTTTTTCCAGTGTATCGAATGCAATTGAAAGCACCAGTTCCATTACCAGTAATTAATCAAGATGTACCTAATGATACACCTGCATATTTAGGTAGAGACTATCATGGTGATATATCTCATGTGGAAGCAAATAATTTGCTTAGTTCACAGCCCAATGGATCATATCTAGTCCGAAACAGTAAATGTGCTAATGGACAATTTCATACTTTGAGTTTAAGGTAATAAAATGGCATATGATTTATATTTATCAAATAAGAATCCTATATTTAATTTTTAGATTTAATGACAAAGTCCATCATTATAAATTATTCTATGACTCGAATTCTGGACTATATGTGAGAGAAAAAAGATATGATTGTGTGAGGTCACTTGTGGCTGATGGACTTGTCACTATGTATCTTGAATTGAAGGTTCCTCACACATTGGAAAGACTTCCTACAGCCAATTATCAAGAGAGTCCTTATATGACAATAAATAAACGAAAGCTGAAAGCACTTTCCAAACATTTAAGGTAAATTATTTCAACATACTTAGCATTTTGTAAATAGAAAATTAATACTTAATTACCTTATATCACAAGTTATATTAAAAAATAAAATATTGTATAATAATAGAATGGTGTAAATATGTATGATAGGGACAGTTTAAGCCCAATGCACGAAATAACAGAAATATTCAAAGATAGAAGATATAAAAGTTTTGAGCAAGTTCAGTAATAAAGTAAAATATTTTATTTAGTGTATGCATATACATAAAACTACAGTAACTAAGCACATAATAAATTAAAGGATATCAACATTATAAGGCAACTTTTCTAAACATTCTAGCTGGAAATCTATCTTATCTGCATATTTCATTATTAGAGATATGTTATTGGATATAGAGATATACATTTTTTAAATAGATATAGCAAAGAAATATAAAATGAATAGATAGACACAAATCAAGAAAGAAGAGTTATTGCTTTAAGTTAAGGAATTGCAAGAGTCTGAACAACGAACTATATAGGTCACAACTTTGTAACTAGTATCATTTTTAGGCTGTCGTATTTTTTTTGCAGAATTTTATTGGAGTATTAACATTCAAATGGATAAAGCAAATATATTATTATTTCTCATTTGGTCAAGTTCTTTGACCTATATAATGAAGTTATATTTTTATTTATCAGAAAGCAAACATTAAAAACATGTAATCATATGTTAACTTTATCAGAGGAAAATATTATTTGATGTTTAATTAATAATAATAAAGCTAAGTATAATAAGATTCATAAGTATACCTACTTTAAAAGCAAAGCAGTATAAAAAATAATTTAAAAAAAATGTTAGACTAAGTACTGAGATATCAAAAATTATCTTGGTCAATGGTGGCTATGGAGTGAAAAACGTCTGTCTCAATTTATACCATCCTTTTGAGAATATTTTCAAATTAAGTGTCATGCTGATGTTAAAATTTGTCAATATGTTAATCTTAATGTCAGTATGACATTTAACCTGAAAATTTTATTAGAATTTTTTCAAAAGGATATAAATTAAGCAGACGTTTTACACTCCATGGCCACCTTGACCAAGATAATTTTTGATATCTCGGTATAATATATAATTTTGTATCTAAATATTCAAATAAAAAAATAGCGTTGCTAAATCGAATATTTATAATAAATATTAATATAGTGTGATTTGTAGGTTAACAAATCAACATACTTATAGAATTAAATTAATTTATTCTGTAAACATTTTTTACCTCTGCATCTCTTAACTTACAAAAACATCTTGAAACATGTTTTTCCATTGAATGCTTGTTGCAATATGAATGACAAAGCTCTATTAATTATTTGAACTATTTCATTATAGTATAGTAAACACCAAGATAACATAAGACAGGTCTTATTGCATGAGCCCAAGGAAAGGGCGAGTGCGATACGTGTTTTATGACACAAGTTATTTGTTATTTTTTTCTAATTTGTCTCTTTTACATAAATGATAGTAATTTCCATATTGTGAATTTCCATGGTGGTGGCAGTACACTGAAACATTTCAAGTTAATTTAAAATTTGAATAGAATAAAATGTAAATTTAATGTAAAATAAATAAGAATTTTTTCACGCACCGCGCCTGAAATTAGAGAAATTGCTAAAAACACTGTAAATAATTTACTTTCCATTAAACCTGAATTCACCTATTTATGGACGTTTTACGTTAATTAAACTCCTAAAACGAACGTTTTATAGGTTTTTTCAAATCTGGGAACAGATGAAAATCACTCGGTGCGAGATCCGCTGAATAAGGTGGATGCGGGAAACAATTCCCATCGTAAATCGTTCAAAATATCCTTTGTTTTTCTTCCGGTGTGCGGTCTTGCATTATCCTATTGCAATACCGGACGCTTATGCAACTTCTCAGGCCGTTTTCTGATAAGTGCCCGCTGCAGTGGTCCGGACAATCAGTTCGAATAATATTCTGTGTTAATTGTACTAACTAATTGTAGTAACTTTCGCCAGATAATCCATAAAAATAATCCCTTCGCAATCCCAGAATACAGTAAGCATTACCTTTCCAACAGACGGAATTGCACGCGGCTTAAGTGAAGGCCCTTCTTCTGGTTTACGCCATTCTTTGGATTGATCCTTTTGGTCTCAGGATTGAAATAAAGAATCCACGTTTCACCAGTGGTTATTATCCGTTGCCAAAATTCATCACCGTAACGAGGTAACAGCTCTTGAGCTTGACAAGTGTCAGATCTATCGAATTTCTATTTCGGCCCCAACAACCTTGGCACCCAGTGGATTGAAACCTTGCTTACGCCCAAATAATCATGTAAGATTCCTAGGCGTATATTAATTGGAGAAATAGTCATTCGTCTATCCTCTTTCAATAGGCTCTTCACGGCAGTCAGGGTTTCTTTCATTTACCGACGTGCTCGGGCGACCACTGCGTGGATCGTCTTCTAATGATGTTTTACCACTTTTAAAACGATCGATCTACCGATATACAGTACTTTTAGATTCTGCAGAATCTAAAAGTACTGTATATCGCGTAAATTTAGAGAGATCGGATAACCAGCCGTTGTGCAGGGCCGCCAACCCTTTCCCGGCTGGTTATCCGATCTCTCTAAATTTACGCGACCGGTCACTAAACACGCACGAGCGCGTCAACATACAAAACCCTACACCTACGCTCTCACACAAACAAAACCACACACCCAAAGAGAGACGCAAGCTGCCAGCAGCAACCAACACACAAGTTCATACCCAGAAAGAGACACAAGCTGCTAGCAGCGAAAAACATATATGTTCACACCTTGCTATCTGTTTTTGGAATACTAAGGCATAATTTATTATTATCAATTGGAATGTATCTTTGAATAATTTAAACCATAGCAACTCAATTATTTGACATTTGTATTCTGTCATTTATATTTTATATCCTTGATAAAGGCATCATTGCCGAAACATGTAGGGTTGTTTTAAATATATATACTTTGAAGTAAACCAGACCTTTAATCGCCGACTGATTGAATTTACCATATCATACCAAGGTCACGAAAATATTATATATATATATATATATATATATATATATATATATATATATATACAGACTGTCCCGTAAAAAACGCCAACATTCATAATTCCGTTATTTATTGTCCGGTTTTATTTAAACAAAAAGTAAATTTAATAGCATCAAAAACACTATAAGATAGCAGTGTTTTATTTGTTTTCAATTGTTTTCATTAATGTCAAACGACAGTCAAGTTTTTTATTTTAAATGGCAACATATATATTTTTGGCTATATTCGGATTGTATTTTTTTTTCTGAATTCAACGATGTATAACATGTTTATTTTTGATAAACGTTTATTGCAAAAAAAAAAACTTTATAAATTTCATCTTTGTCTTCCATTATTTATAAATATTCGAATGTGTCATGAAACATTGGAAATGTAAGTATTATAAATATTATTATAAGAAACAAAACACTTTAAATAAATGTTAAAATTGCCAGCCACCTTGTTTAACACATATCGCACATCTCCTAATAATAAAAAATAAAAAAAAAACTTTATAAATTTCATCTTTCATTATAGTAGACTTGGCCCAGTCCACTAGCATTATGTCAATGTGCCTTAAGTGTCAGTTTGACTTTATTAAGTTTTCTGTATTATCCTGTTTGAACGTTTTGCCGCAACAAAAAGCGTATTTTCGTTAAAAATGAATAACAATGAATTAACGGACATGTTACAAGTGTTCTTTGAATGTAATAAAAATCGCCTTCAAGCAGTTCGTCGGTACAGTGCTCGTTTTCCGGACAGAGAAGTTCCAGGTTCGAAAATATTTCAGAGAATTGAAAAGAATTTAAGAAATTATGGATCATTTACCAAACCAAAAACACAAAAACGGAAATTCTCCGAAGATAAGGAATTAGATGTTCTTCTTGCAGTACAGCAAAATTCACGAACTTCGATTCGCGAAATTGCACATAATATTGGGGTATCAAAAACTACAGTTCATGGTATTTTAAGAAAACACAAACTTAAACCGTACATAGCTCGAAAAGTTCATGCAAGAACAAAATGATCCTGGCCGAAGAATCCAGTTTCATCGTTTTTATTTAAATGCATTAGAACAAGACCCGAATTTTTACAGAAGGATAATTTGGTCTGATGAATGCACTTTTAGCAACAACGGTATTTTTAAT
Organism: Melolontha melolontha; assembly: GCA_935421215.2. Taxonomy (NCBI): domain Eukaryota; kingdom Metazoa; phylum Arthropoda; class Insecta; order Coleoptera; family Scarabaeidae; genus Melolontha; species Melolontha melolontha. The sequence continues at coordinate 141,467,785 of OW285236.1, forward strand.
AGAAACATACATCGACAGTGGAGTGCAGACAATCCGAGATTTGTAATTGAAAATAATTTTCAAAGACGTTTCAACGTAAATGTTTGGTGTGGCATTTAAGTGATCAATTAATTGGGCCATTTTTCATAGATGGTTGCTTAAATCAAGAAAAATACTACACTTTATTACACGAAAATCTCCAAAACTTTTTAGATGAATTACCTTTGGCAAATTTAAATAGAATATTTTTTCAACAAGATGGGGCTCCCGCGCACAACGCCAGAGTAAATACTGATTTGTTGAACACCCAATTTGGAAATAGGTGGATAGGAACATCCGGTCCTATCGAGTGGCCTGCGCGTTCACCGGATCTTACGCCCCTCGATTTTTGGTTGTGGGCTTATCTACAAGATCGAGTTTATTTAACAACTCCAGAAAATGTTGACATTTTAAGACAAAGAATTATTAACACTTGTCAAGAAGTACCTGCCGCTTGTCTTTTAAATGCGACCTTTGGAGTAATTAGGAGATGTGCGATATGTGTTGAACAAGGTGGCGGGCAATTTCAACATTTATTGTAAAGTGTTTTGTTTCTTATAATAATATTTATAATACTTACATTTCCAATGTTTCATGACACATTCGAATATTTATAAATAATGGAAGACAAAGATGAAATTTATAAAGTTTTTTTTTTGCAATAAACGTTTATCAAAAATAAACATGTTATACATCGTTAAATTCAGAGAAAAAAACCAATCCGAATATAGCCAAAAATATATATGTTGCCATTTAAAATAAAAAACTTGACTGTCGTTTGACATTAATGAAAACAATTGAAAACAAATAAAGCACTGCTATCTTATAGTGTTTTTGATGCTATTAAATTTACTTTTTGTTTAAATAAAACCGGACAATAAATAACGGAATTATGAATGTTGGCGTTTTTTACGGGACAGCCTGTATATATTTAAAATAATCTTAAATGTTTCGGCACATAATGCCTTTAAAATATAAATGACAGTATATTCATGTCATATATCTATGGTTGTCATTAGATAAAATTTATAAATACATATATATATATATATATATATATACCGGGTGTATTATGAAAAACCTTAGGGGCTGTAGCTTCCTTATATTTTATCTGATTTTAATGAATGATATGTCAAACTAAATTGTTTTTAAAGCACTGTAACCTGTTTTAAAAAAAAAATTTTGACATTTCGTTTTTGACAGACAGTAGTAAATTTTTTTTTTTGGAATTGTACTACATATTTTTTTTTTACTTATTCTAACAAACATTTATTTCCTGAAGACACCTCCATTAAATTGAGTGACAAATTTTTTATTATTAAAAAAAACTACGAAATTTACAGAAATCAAGCTATCATATATTTTAATGAATCAAATGTTCGAAATTGGCCCCTTTTTGTTCCAGACACATTTGACACCTTCTATTAACTCCAACTGTTGCGTTTAATATAAGATTTGGTGGTATTTCATGACATACTTGTACTATCCTTCTTACTAAGTCATCTCTGGTATCAGGTGGAGTCAAATAGACGTGATCTTGAATGTAAGACCACAGAAAGAAATCCGGTAGATTCAGATCTGGCGATCTAGCAGGCCATCGAATAGGTCCGTAAGTGCCCATCCATCTGACGCCAAAATAATTATTTAGAAAATCAGTATTCATTCGTGCGTTATGGGGTGTGGCACCGTCCTGTTGGAACACCACCTTGTTTAACTTAGCAAGTGGCAACTCATCTAAATAATCGCCTAATTCATTGCGTAACAAATTATTATACTTTTCTTGGTTTAGATTACCCTCCACAAAAAAGGCCCTACTACTCTATCGCCTAAAATGCCACACCATACATTTACACTGAACCGATTTTGAAAATTGTGTTGCATCACAACATGGTTATTTTCAGTGCTCCAATGGCGATGATTATTTCTGTTGAATTCACCATTTTTCCCAAAAGTGCATTCATCTGACCACAACACACGACGATAAAAATTGTTTCTTCCCTTAGTTTATTCATGAAAACCGTGCAGAATTGAACCCTTTGTTGAGGGTCGTTTTCACCGAGAGCATGCACCTTCCGTGGTTTATAAGGAAAGAACTTGTGCTTCTTCAGAATGTACTGAACTGTAGAATGTGATACCTGCATGTAGTGAGCAATTTCTCGCGTAGACGTATTAGGGTTTTCTTCCACATAGAGCAAGACACTTAATTCTAAATTTTGATCTTGAATTACACGTGCGTTTATTTTCGGTTTTTTGAATGATCCAAAATTTCGTAAATTTCGCACGAGCCTTCCAAACTTATCGGCACTTGGACGCAGTCTGTCAGGAAAACGATTTCCATAAAGTCGCAAAGCAGCTGCAGAATTTGTTCCCCATTCAAAATATGCTTGAATCGCATCCACACATTCGCCATTATCCATTTCAATAACAAAATTTAGAAATAAATCGTTGAAAATGTTATAATGAATGTGTGACTGACAGATGTCACAGCTCTCTTCGAAAATTCGGAATGCACTTTTATCGTTCAATATGACTGCTTGATTTTTAAATTTTTAAAATAAACACTGTAAATGTTGTTGACCCACCGCTCACTGATAACATTGGTTTGTAATCCTTTATGGGCTATATAGTATTGAATGTAAGTGATTTTAAAAGGTACACACATTTGCTGGTAATAAAATGAAATAGAGTATTTAAAATGCATTTAAGAAACCTCTGTGTTCGGAAAAATCGGAAATCGTTTTCCTGACAGACTGCGTCCAAGTCCCGATAAGTTTGGAAAGCTCGTGCGAAATTTACGAAATTTTGGATCATTCAAAATAAATCGAACTAAAAAAAAAAACCTTCAATTTCTCGATTTTTTTTCATACAAGGCTATCGTTGTTTACAGTTTCATATTCAGAAAAAGAAATATATTTGAATAAGGAAAAAAAAAGTATAGTGCAATTTAAAAAAACACAGTTTGCAGCTGTCTGTCAAAAACAAAGTGTAAAAAAAAATTCAAAGCGGATCACGTTACAGTGTTTTTAAAACGATTTAGTTTCACGTATAATTTATTACATTCGGATAAAAAATAAAAAAGTTACAGCACGAAAGGTTTTTCATAATACACCCGGTATATTATTTCGTTAGACGTTCAAATAATCGCCTAAAAAATTATATCCGCTAATTTACAAAGTGAATGATTGATGGAGAATCAAGTAACATCAAACTTGGACTTTTAAATTATATACATATATTTTTTTAATTTAAAAAAAATTATAATCTTCTGATTTTAATACTATGTATGTATAAACAAAGTATTATATTATTTCTGTTTTGTTTCGAATATAATGTGTTTTATGTGATCTTCGTTATTGTAGACAGAAAATACCTTCGCCCAATCGTACTGACGATATACCATTACATCATCAAATATTAAATCCTACGGTACTTGGAAAATTTGAGAAATCTCATGTATTTAAAGTTACGACATTTAAAGGTCTGAATTGGTGTGAACTTTGTGGGAATTTCTTATGGGGATTTACTGCTCAAGGAGTTAAATGTGATGACTGTGGTATGATAGCTCATAGTAAGTGGAGAAACGTTTAAAATTATATTTCCATGATATTTGAGAATTTATTTTTTAGCGAGATGCTCAGAAAAGATTCCCAATGATTGCGTACCTGATTTGAAATATTTAAGAGGAGTGTTCGGTATAGAATTAACAACGCTGTTAGCTGTTCACCATGCTGAATTACCTTTTGTTGTAACAAAATGTGTAGAAGAAGTAGAAGCTAGAGGCTTACACACTGAAGGCATTTATAGATTGAGTGGTTTTGCTGAAGAAATAGATGCAATTAAAATGGCTCTAGATAAAGGTATTAGTTCTATATTTCCTGTAATCATTTAAACCAACTGTTGTTTTATAAATTTTATTAAGCGATATTTTATGAACAGTTATACTGTTCTTTCAATAATCTTCTAGTATTAATAACTTCACAAATTTTAAATGGTTGGGTCAAAAATAAATAAACACGTATTTAAGATCATAAAAAGTAATTAATTATAAAAAGTGCGCGCCACGACTTTTCAGAGCGCTTCGCCTGGAGTACGTAAACAAATACATACGTATTTAGCATTTTCAAGTCTCAGCATATAGGGAACAGAAACCTTTCGTATGTATTAGATAAACAAATGAATGAATGACATTCGATAAAAACATATTTGTTTTAATAAATGTTACCCTTATTGATATTTCATTTATCATTAATAGCATTAGCATTCCTTTCTCTTGTTTCAAATTATCTTAAATACATGTTTTGTAAATAAGAAATACATAATTTGCTAGAAATCATATATGTATATGACATATCACCATAAATCTTAAAATATATAAATTTTGTTGTTAAGGTAGTGTATCTGGAATATACAATAAAGATATTACAAATAGGACGAACACCCAACCACTCGACATACAACATTACATTAAGTAACTTCTCAATACGTAGAGATTCGAATATTTTTTATTCTTTATATACATCGGCATTGCAAATCGGCAATCGGCAAATTTGGTTCTTTAGTCGTTCAAGAGATATTTAAATTTTTATATGCTTTATCATTTTTTTTTTACTTTTAATATCCCCTTTATCTGTCTTCGATGAAATTTTTAAAAGATGGACTGATTCATGTTTGAGTAGTACTGTTACGTGCAATAATGAGTAATGACATGAGAATAGAGGCAAGAAACAATGATATTATTTAAAATAGTATATTTAAAATATGTTTCATAAGGCACCATTTTGTGGCACCAGTTCAAGTTTAGGTAACAAGCTGTGATAGTTTTTTATACTACTTTTTCTACTTTCCTTGTATTCCGCAATATACAGTATACGTCGTTTGTGTTGCATTTTTTTTTGTTCTATGTATATCATTTCTGTCAAATGTACTTAAATTCTTAATGGCAGCAATAAGATGTTTGTTTCTGTGTTCAAGCAATGCTAATATTGAAAAATGAGAAAAATCATATCAAAATGAAGCTCGTTTCGATATTGTTTTGAGTTTTATAACGAGTTTATTACGAACGCAAAATAGAAAATAGTATATTACGTAACTAGAGATGTAAATAGCATATTACGCAAGTGTGGAAAAAGTTACACACGAGTCGCGTAGTGTCGAGTGTGTAATTCCACCAGAGCGTAATTGCTTTACAACTCGAATTTTGTATCATACTTTTTCTATGACCGCCGTGATCCCGACAAAATTTTAAAAAACATCTTTTGTTGAAGACAAGATTGTGAAGATAGAAATTTCAAATGTCAAATATATCAATTGATATTTAAATATCATTGACAGTTAAATGTGCTTGTGGGCGGCGTTAATTTACATTACACGTGCGTAATGAAGCATTTACTGGAGGGGTTGTAATTTTCGCTATTTACACTAGCAGTCGTAGAAAATAGTATATTAAAAAGAGTTTTCTAAAGAACGAGTGCGACAAAAGGTCTTATTAGACGAGTTTTTTGCACTATTTTTTCTATTTTGCATTTTTACATTAATGAATTGAAATTATTTAATTTGAAAGTTTAGAGTTTTATTTTTATATAAAGTTTGCAGTTGGTCACATTGATACTTGACATTTTCAAATTTAATGTTACTATCCGCGAAATATTATTTATTAATTTTTGTTAACATTAGTTGATGTTTTATTTAAAAATGTAAACGTGAATGACATAAAAACTAAAATATCTTGTTGTAAATTGTATACAATATACGTTGTTTGTGTAGCAATTTTCTTTTCTACGTATATCATTTCTGTAAAATATACTTAAATTCTTAAAATCAAATGACAACAATAAGATGTATTTATTTCTGTGTTCGAACAACGCCAACATTGAAAAATAAAAAAAAGGCGTATCGAAATGAAGCTCATTTCGATATTGTTTTGGATTTCATAATGAGTGCGTTACGAATGTAAAATAGAAAATAGCATACTATGCATTTAATGATGACTGAAGACATGAGTATGGGGAAAGCGAGTGTCGTCAAGAATACTACAGCGTCTCAATAGCCATTAAATCCGAATTGCATACACTATTTTTTCTACGCCTAGCTATATTAACGAAAAAAAAATTAGATTTTATTTTCAAAATTTATTTATTTCAAGTTACAACTATGTTTAATATAGTTATATCGTCTAACAAACTATTACATATAAACAAAACACATAAATGTCGGAAAATCAAAGTTAAAAAAAAGAACTATCATTTTTCGTTTATGATTACATTATTTATATGCTATTAAACTATTAAATAAACAGTAGGACAACGACAGAGCCAATAGAGTAGGTGACTGAATTGTCAAAATTTGTCAAATGCTCATGGCAATAGCTGGATATTGTTACATTTTCTACTCTCCAGTGACAAGTCCAAATCAGCGGAAATCTAAAGAAACGAACTTTATCCCTTTGAATAATCCTCAACTGAACAAACCAACGGCATTTTAGTAATTTTTCAAAATTTAAAATGTTATTCCCATAGTATGTTATTTTTTTGCGATATTTGACATTTATTGAGTGGATCACGTGTGTATGCTGGTCGATGCATTAGCATGCAATGATGCAATAGTAGAACAATATGGCGACAAGGTCGTAACCTGTATCGTAATGAATCTCATTAGAGTACAGGTAGTAAATGTCTAATACATCAATTAGAACATGGGAGTAGAAAAAAGATATTGTGTAATAAATCTAAAATTTGTAATAATTTTAAATTTACCAAATTTAAATTTCGTCTCCCTCTATTTAACTGAAAGGTGAATTTTGCGTTACTTCTCTTAGTAAAATATGTGTTTATTATTACATGCTGGTTAACTAGTTATATTTACCAGTATTTTATCGCAATTTTGTGTCGTAGGTTAATGAAAAATTAGATTCTAGTGTTTACAATTTGGTAAAACAGAAGTAATTTATCATCATATTTTTATAATTGTTCTATGTATTTTGATATTTTAGATGGTGAAAAGGCTGATCTTTCTATGTCCAAATACCCAAATATTAATGTAATAACAGGGGCATTAAAATTATATTTACGTCTTCTACCCATTCCTTTGATCACATTCCTCGTACACCCTTTACTCATCGATGCTATACGTAAGTGTTGCACGATATATGCAGATAAGAACTTTTATAAATTCAGTTTATTTTGCAGAACATAAGAATATAGATTTACAAATATCGTCAATAATTCATGGTTTAAAGTCGCTTCCTAAAGCACACTATGACACCTTAAAATATATGATAAATCATTTACAAAGGTAAGTTTTTATTATTTCCTTGATAGCAAATTTATATATATATATATATATATATATATATATATATATATATATATATATATAAAAGGATAATTATTTCTTGACCTTTGTATGTTATGGCAGATTTAATTAATAAAACAATCTTACTTGTTTCGGCATATGATGCCTTTTTCAAGAAATTTAAAATATATATGACAGTATATTAACGTCATACTAAAATATCTGTAGTTGTTATGGATAAAATTATTCAAAGGTACATTCAATAATAATAATAATAAATCATGCCTTAGCATTCTCTAAACAGCTAGACAACAAAGACGGGGAATGGCAAGCCATGAGTTATTATTATGTCTTCGTTCGTGGAAGCGGCTTAATCACAAAATTATATCACTTGATGTAGAATCTTTATACACTAACATTCCTACAAATCTAGCTATAAACATAATAGAATCCAAATGCGATGAAATTAGTCCACACACATCACTAAATAAAAACGAATTTATTAGAGGTATACATTTCTGTCTCGACAACACATATTTTCAATTCAAAAATTCTTTTAATAGTCAAACATTTCGTATTGCCATGGGCTCTTCTTTAGCTGCTCCTACTGCAAATCTGGTAATGGAACATTTGGAACAAAACGTTATCAATTCATTAGACTTCAACCTCATTTTCTTCAAAAGATATGTAGACGACATCATAACATGTATTCCGATAAATAAAATAAACACCTTTTAAATAAATTCAACAGTTTTCACAACAAATTAAAATTCACTATTGAAGAAGAAATTAATAACAGTATTAATTTTCTTGATATTTCTTTAACCTATGATAGTTTTGCAATATAACGCAATCGGGTGTTGTGCCTCTGTGACAAGTTCACTGTAAATTTGTACGTGCTCTAACCCACACTAGTGTTCGGTGCCTTGGTCTTTGTGTTAATTGTTCTCGAATTATGGCAGTGTAAATTGCTCAAAATGTTGGTCAAAAACAGACCACCAAACAATTTTCCGCTATAACTGCGCTCAGATTGAATATTGGTCAGTGTTTGGAGGAAATGGCTCCTTTGCCAGAAGATGATTGTCTACATCGTACGACCGTATTCAAGAGGTATAAAGAGTCTCAGAGAGGAAATTTCAGCTTGAAACATGCTCTGAGGTCAGGACGCATTACCTCGTCCGTTCCCGAGAACATTGATACTGCCAGAAATATGGTGTAGACAGATGGGTATGTAGGTTCTCGCGAGATAGAAGACTGTCTGGGCATTCATGCACTGACAATTGGTGCAATCAGCTTCAAGGTCGTCAAAATACTGCTCCACTTCTGCAATAACTTCCTCGTTTGTCTTGAATTTCCTTCCAGTGAGAAACAGCTTGAGTTTTAGGAATAAGTAGAACTCTGAAGGGGCTTCTTAAAAATCAAATTCTGAAATGCACCACTAATAGCGATTTTATCCATTTTACAACTTTCACAACATTTTACAACTTTCATTAAACACGTTTTCTTTAAGCAACTGTATCTGTCAAAACGTTAGACGATAGTGAAAGTTTAAATAATAATTCTCGAACAAGCATAGCCTACTGGAAAATAATACCAATTTTTCTACAAACAAACACTGATAGGTGAATCCCACCTTCCGTCAAATCATTCTCGTATGTATCAGGCCGAGAACATTTCTCACCACTATCGTAGATTTAGCATCGAATGAGTTCATGGAAATATATGAATATGTTTGTGATACTTTCATAAATTATTCAGGTTAATTTTATATATATTATAACTTTGTTAATTGTGTTTTGAAGAAGTAAAGGTGTATACTGGCGCCATTGCGTGTGTCAATATAAATATAATTCAAATTTAATTAATCATTTTTAATTATGAACGTCATTTTCCTATTTGAAGTACATTTCTAGTAAAAGATTGCTTTTAATTGAAATTATTATACAGATTAATATAACTCTTACACAAGCTTTAATTGTGATTAACTAAACAAACCGGATTATAAAGATAGTAAATATGACGAAATAATAATAGTTAAGCCTATGTATATGTATTTTCTAGAAGATACATTATTCATTATTTTTTTATGAGTCAGATTTATACCTAATTGACTTATTAATTTCTTCCAAATAATTTCACACCATAATCCAAAACCCATTGAAATTATCAACTTAAAATGAAAAATATACAGTTATAAAATGACACTTGATGCTATTGATAAAGTTATTCCTACATTAATTAGAACAAAAACTATTGCAACATTATAACTAGAAAAATTTAAATGTCTTGATTTTATTCTAAGTAACATGAGGATAATAAAAAAATATATTTTCCATGCGTGAAATTTAATTTTTTATATTTATATTAAAACATAAAAAAGTCAACAAGGCTCATAAAAAATACGTTTGTTATAAGGCTTGTTATCTAGTGTTAATTCGTCTAATGGTTAACACTTTCCTATTAGGTATCTATCCACTGTCAGCTGCAGAACTTCTTTTTTTTTTTAATACAATATTTAAAATTGTTAGCAATCAGTATACTCATTCTATAGGCTGATATGCCTAAAATCAATGGTGCTCTCATTTGGCATGATGAGGTCTTCTCCAGTGACAAGATCTCTTGAAACATCTGTCAGGTCTGCTTGCCAGTTGCTTTTCAATTTGAGGTTTTAGCAGTGGCGGAAACTGTGACTGTCTAGTTTGTTGTGATGTTTTACGCTTTGCTTTCGGATGTTGTCTTTGACATATGATAATCTTGGGCTTCGTGTAATGTTTGATTGGACACAGCATGGTGCGTTAGTTACTATACCCAATATTTTGAACAGGCTTCTTTGCATAATAGCTACATTTGACTTGCTTGCACATCCTCAAAATTCCAGTGCTGTAAACCTAAATTAGTTATGAACCATGCATTACCAGATATCTTGTAACTAAAGATTGTGGGACCTGTATATTATTCAGATATATCGGCAGGCATTGATTTCATCTTAGGGTGAACCTTATTTGAACAGATTTTGTTTCATTGATTTTGTCATTTGTTTAGGCAAGATTGTATCTTGTTTAGATGTCTTTGCAGAAATGTAGAAGCTCTTACTGAATCTTCATCGTTTGCAAGAATTGCAGTGTCGTCACCGAAAGTACATAGATATAGCAAACGCCAATTAAGTTGGCGCGAGGAGGGGGTGCGCAGAAAACGTTTTTAAAAACGTCTACCCCCACTACTCAAGTAATTGTCAGAATACATTTGTCATTGACGTTTGACGGAACATAATGTATTTGCTAGGGGATCATAAAGTGATATACGCTCAGAGGTTAGAATTATCTGACATTTGATGTAGAACCAAATACAAATCTCCCCACTACTTCTAATCCTGCGCGAACTTACCCCTCCTCGCGCCAACTTAATTGGCGTTTGCTATACTTCTCAAGTGATTGCAAGGTCCACTGCGAAAAGTATGTAGAGTAGTGGTCGAAATACACTGCTTTGTGAATGCTAGATTTTGTGGAACAGTTAGTAGAAACATTTTCGTTTACCCTGGTTCTGAATTCTCTGTAACTCAAGTACGAGATCGTAAATTTAAAACACGTGATGGGAAGGTATTGATTTTGTACAGCAAACCCATATGTCAAACTTTGTCAAAGGTTTAGCTAACGTCTAACGGATGTATAATATTTCTTATCGTCTATAGATTGATTTATGTTGTGAGTAATTATGTGGATTTGCTGCACAGTAAAGTGTTGTCCTCGAAAACCAAATTCGTGAAATGTTCGCCGGTATTTGGATTAGAGTGTTGATTGTAGTAAAAATCTTTCCATTACATATGAGCCGATAAGTTGTTACGCTATTTAGATTTTTATTTGGTTTTGGAATCAATATTATTTCTGCCATCTTAAAAGATTTTGGCCAGTAGTTCAGAGTCAAGATAGCATTAAATATGCATGTAATGAGTATAACACCTTTCTTTGCAATTTTTTTTTAACAATATTGGTGTTGTTTTGTCTATTCCCGGAGCTTTCCTAGGATTTGAATAATTAATTCCTTTTTGCACTGCGTTCAGAGAAAACTTTTTAATTAGTGGTACATTTAGAAGACGCAATCAATTTAGGCCCAAATGTTTTGAAGAAATCGTTAAAATTCTAGTAAACTGCTGCAACTGTTAATTCATACAGCATCAATCTTTTATAGTTATGGCTTGCAGATAATCCTGAGCATATTTTGGTTGCTTCACATGATTGACAGTATTTTTTATTATGGTAGCACTACCAGCATGAGCAGTGTTATCCGGATGTTTGATGCTGTAAGTAGTATAGTATGGTATTTTGAAGTAAGATCTGTCTGTAAAACGGCTTTCTATAAGTAGGGTGTCTACTGAGTTGTGTAAAAACACGTTATATAATCCCATTTCATCCTAAAATTTCGATAAAAATGAATTTTAGTTATAAGCCTGAAGAGTATGTTTAATACAATGCCATTTTGCTGGACGCACTGGGCAGGGGTATTTTTGCTCTTTTTGCAGATCGCAGTAGGTACTGTGTGGCCCTTCGCATTTTACATATACATGCGGTCTATTGCAATATATTCTAGAATGTCCGTATTGTTGAGATCTCTTGCATTTTAATCTTTTTCGGTGGCTCTATTTTATTTGTATTTTGTATTTCCCTGTTTTGGAGATATCGCGTTGTTTTCTTTTGTTATATCTCTCAGTTTTTTTTATATTATTTCTTCATAGCTTATTACGACATAAATGAAATTTGGAGGAGGCTTGAGTATTTTATTTTTGCTGTTTTTACAGACTTCTTTGTTATTCTAATAACAAGGATTTTACCTCGGCTCATTAGAATTTTTCGTGGCTCATTTTAATAAAATCCAATAAATTTGTCATCACTGGTAGAGTACATTCTATAAAAATGCCCGTTGTTTGGAGCGTGGTGTACATAATTATGTTGTGATGTATAAATTTGTGGCATTTATGTGTTGTACATATCCTGTATGACATTATTATTGTTTGTTCCTGGCACATTAAAAGCTGATATCATGTTTATTTATTTGTTTACTTTGGTTAAAAACTGCTTTTGTCCACGACTATTGTGTAAAATATCCATAATGCATGTGTTTTCTCAAGCATTATGATATCCATTAGCTACTAGTGAATAATGAGATCATAATTCACTGGTCAATCAAACTTCAATGTGACAACCATGATGGAAATTCTATGTTAAGCATTGATATAACGATTGTAATTTTTTACCCAATTAGTAAGCTACGGCAGTCATCTAAAAGACAAATTAGTTACTCAAATTGAAACGTCAAATTTTGAATGCCAAAAAATTTTCATAACTACCTAACATCGTGGACAAAGTATAGTTAGTATTCTACTCGCATATATTGGTTATTATTCACATGGGTGATTTGTGCCACTCGCTTCGTTCGTGACGATAACTTTACCCTGCTGAATAATCGCCGTCATTATATGCTTGTTGAATAATATACGATTATAGTTGATCGCTAATGATTTTTTTTATATTGCGTTCATACTGAACTCATTATGAAACTGAAAACAGTATCGAAATGCGCTTTGTTCGAACACAGAAATAAATATCTTATCGTTGTCATTTGATTTTAAGAATTTAAGTACATTTAACAGAAATGATATACAGAGAAAAGCAAAATGCTACACAAATAACGTATATTGGGGTGGAGTACAAGATATATTAGTTTGTATGTCACTCTTGTTTATATTTTTAAATGAAATATCAAGTATCAATATGCCCAATGATATACTTTATATAAACATACAACTTTGAATTTTCAAACTAAATAATTTCAATTTATTAATGTAAAAAATGCAAAATAGAAAAAAAGGTATAAAAAACTCGTTTCATAAGGCCGTGCCTCTATCGCAGATCGTTTTCTAAACTTTAACTCATATGACAAAATAGCGGCTTATGAAACTTGTGTTTTAATATACTATTTTGTTTTTGTTTTACCTTTTAACACTAACTCACCGTTTTTTCTCGCGCGTCTATTATCTGAATTCGCAATACAACAAGTGAATATCGAACTTCCTGGTATCGATCTTTTAACTTATTTTTCAATTTGGTGGTGACATTTCATGGCCGAACAGAGAGTGTACTTTTTTAACCTACAACCTTCCACAACATTTCAGCAGCATTATATCTATAAATCACCTTACATTTCCACTTTTGAAGTTCCGCAAGGCTCTAACTTAGGACCACTTCTATCCATTTTTTTCATTAATGATCTTTCAGACCAGATCGAATCTAATAACCTTTTCTTTGCTGATGACTTGAATTTGTTTTCTCGAGTCACAGACGAGGGATTGTCTTCTACTACAGGCCGATCTGATTAACATGTAGATTTTGTGCAAAAAAAATAAAACATTTTTTCTGTGAACCCCGAAAAGTGTAAGATTTTATCTTTCACCAAGAGCCTAAATGTTATAAACTTCATAACTTCATAACCGTAACTGTGGTGAATTTTCTAACGTGAGCGTATTAAATTTCTTGTATAACACATTAGTGAGATCACGTTTGGAATATGCTAGCTTTATATTGTATCCATTTTATCAAGCACAAAAACGAATACCTGAGCAAGTTCAGCGATGATTTTTGAAATACATGTGGGGGACTTTGATCATGCTCTACTCCTTTCTCGCTTTGATGTGCCTTCCTTCATGGGTTTCTTCACAACAAAGTTGACTACAGCGTTGTTCTTGTTCCACCATTTTTCACACGTCTTTCCTGTACTTTTTGTCTTCCTTTTCCTCGAACCAATATTCAGGGCACCTGACAACAGATTGGTTCTTCGTTATGGGCAGTAACTTCAATGCGGTTTCTTCGGATATCTATATACTTCCATAGTTTGTTGACCTTCAAGCGACTTCTCTATGACATCTGCGGTAAATATTCGTTGTAGTATTGTTAACTTAATTAATTGCTGGATGTTCTTGTTTTTTGTTTTTATTTTGTTTAAATATATAGACTTTAGTTTATATTCATATATATTAATTATTTCAATCTTGTTTACTGTTTTATGCCGAAGGAGTTAGTATTTGTAATACTGGAGCTAGTATATTAATACTTTTTTTCTTACTTGTAGTACTTGTGTATTACTTACAGTTTTATATTGATATTATCCTGTAAATGGAATTATAATTCTGTTGGGTAAAATAAAATAAATAAATAGTGCACAATATTTATTTGGATAAATTTCAAAGAAATTCTAATCGTTCTAGTTATTTCATCTTATATCCATTTAGAGCATGTTGCAACCTCAATATTATATTGTTACACGCGCCTCTTCTAATTGTCTTAAAACCCTAACGACTCCCCAACTTACCCCACACGAATGCCCCGGAGATCTTAAGTTGAGACGTTAGCCAGTTTAGAGGCGAGCAAGGGAGAGGTTTTTTTTCAAAATAGGCGCAACCGTGTTAATAGTTTCAACCTGCAGAGCTAACATAGAAGTTGCCGAAAGAAAGCTTAATAAATTCGAATGTATCAAGCAAACAATTGACCAAAATAAATGAAGGAATCGGAAATAGATAATCCGTATATTGGAAAAATTCAGCAAAAAAAATATATGTAACAACAGTATAAAAAGCGACCGACAACTTGCTTGAAATAATCAGAAAAGTTAATAGTATATTGTTGAAGGTTAAGTTGAGAAAAATTGACACTGGGTTATGAATCATCCAATATATCATATCATTACATTATTGAACAAAATTACATAAGAAAGAAAAATTATAAGTTTAAACTGAATCAAGTTAAAATTCCAAAATCAGATAAATGCTAATTATACTGCAAAATATACTAAGACTATAATAATTAAGTAATTAGTGAATAAAGTGATATGCTTTAACTAAGATCAACAACTATAATTCGACTTCAGATCTGTAGTTGAATTGTACGTAGCTGTTACACACACACAGTATATATTACGAGATTAGTAATAAAATTTATTAGAAATTACAATTTAAAGTCATAGTAAAAAGACATTGTAAAATATATCTCCGGTGTCTCACAAGGTTATACCAAAAGAATTAAAAAATAAAATAAAGAGTTAAATAGTCTGTTAGTAATTGTGAGAATTTAACTAATTAATCATGAATTTAAAATTCAAGAATTAGCATTACGTGAAACAACTAAATTTAGATATGAATTTAATACAAAGAATTATCTTAGAATGAAATGTTTTTATAACGATAAAGATTAAAAACGTTCGTGAACTATTATAAAAAAAAACTATATAAGAAGAAATGCTTACAGTGATGACACGTACGTGAATTAAATTTTATAAAAGTTTAAGTAACAGATATATCAGCGTTAATATCTAAATAAATGTACAACAATAATCAATTACATTCTTTTACAAAATTACGTGTATCACCAAAAAAAAAATTAATAGATATACGAATTAAACTACACTTTATAGGCTGTTTAAATAGCATTAAAAGTTCGGAATCATAATGATAACGACTAAAATATATCTGCCAATTCTGCCAAAATCTGCCAAGTTCATTGCATAAAGATCTTACACCAAAAATACCTGTACGTAAGACGGCACACATGGTTGTCTCCTGCGTAGAAACTTATCTAATATTTCTCTTCATAGAAATAAATATCTTTCAAATTAAGTTCTAAAATGGCAGTCAGTATAGTATATAAAAAAAAACGACGGAGGCTAGTCATGGGGCCTCAAAACTAGTATGTGAGTACGGGAAATAGCGCTCCCGAGGACTCCGAGTTAAACTTAAATTAAGGTGGAAGGTAACGTGCCGAGTGTTGCAGCACTCGTCTTTAACGTTCTCCTAGAAGCTTAGTCTTATCCGGTCAAGCTGTGCTCTGATCGGACGAACTGTTATTGCCCTTGCTACTTACTCCATGAGAACAAAATGGATAATACACAGTAAGAATTCCTAAGGATGCAAGGTAGAAAGCCCACAGGAGTAAATTAAGCCAGGAAAGTAAGAATGAACCAGGATAATCTACTAAAGTAAATATTTAAGATTGTGACGGTCAATATCGTAGTGGTGATGTCCGACGGGAAGATCCGATCAGCTAACTAAGCTCTCTCTAATTTTATGGCTAGAGCAACTACGGAAAAAGAATCCAAGCGTCAAAGAGGCTTTTCTCTTAAAGTTGTTAGGTCCAATTACGCGAATAAGGTTACAGAATGTACTCATAACGAGACACGAGGGCCATAATATAACTGAAAAGGTCGCAGTGGAATAGGCTTTAAAGTCATTTCAAGTAATTTAATCTGATCCCATTATCTTTCATAACAAATTGTTTTTTTGCAAAAATCTTTTGTCATATATCTGTATTGTCTCTTGAGGAGTCGTTTACTGAATGTTTTTTTTTCTTTATTAAACTGGTGCCTTCCTGATAGCTCGTGATTTAAGTGGAAATCGTATAACTTTGTTTTAATACAGTTTGATAGTTGTGACTTTTGTGACTTTTTTCAAATTCGCGTTAAGTGCTTTCGCTAATACTTTGTTAATCACTGCGAAAATGAACTAGATGTAAGTTTTCCAACTTCATGGGTTTAAAATAGTGTAAATAAAGGACAAATTTTTTAAAAATAGCATGGCTGATCGCCTTGTAATAATAACTTGGTTTATAAACGTCATTCCTGCAATCTCCATTCGCATTCGCAGTTCTTCAAAATATATACAATTTTCACTGGGCCTGAAACTAGCCTTTTGCTGATTAAAAGAATTTTACTTCTACATATTTAACATAATAGGTTGAAATATTTTAAACAAAGGATTTGGAGGGAATACAGGACTTTTATACTTTTGATAAAAAGTCAAGAATGCGTAATAAAAATATAATTATTTTTTCTAACGAAAAATTATTTATCTATTTTTATATTTATTAATCGGATTCTTTATAAAATTTCACAATTCGTTGTATTAGAGATGCTGATACATCATTACTTTGAATACTTCTACTTGGTAGGCGACCTAATTTGCCGAAACACTGACTTATAGAAATGCGATAATCATTGTATTCGACCAAAAATTAATTCTTTTTTATTATTTAGTTATGTTAATTTTGATTAGCGGAACTAATACAAAACAAAAAGTATTTGTACTTTTTGGCTTTGAGTATATGAAGGCCATTTTATAGTTTATAAAATTTGTACTGATTCAGTACAAATTTTTTTTTGAGTTAAAATTTGGTTTTGAACAAACTTTATTGTGAAAAGCACATTTTTTTTTTAAGTTTTTAAGGACTTTGTTTTCATTGTGAGTGTATTTTAGTATAATTTAAAGATACATTTTAGTGAACTCGAAACTTAACAAATAAGTATAGCAAGCGCCAGATAAGTTGGCGAGCGGAGGGGTAAGTTCGAGCAGGATTAGAAGTATAGGGGAGATTTGTATTTAGTTTTACATCAATTTGTAAGACACCATAGGTGGCGTAAACTACACATCTATCACTTAATAAATTAATAATTTATTAGAGTAAAATATATAACGTGGACGATTATAAAAACGACTTCTGCGCACCCCCTCGTCTCGGCATCTTATTTGGCGCTTGCTATATTTAGGTATAACTAAATAAGATGTGTTTCAGGATAGCATCATGTTCGGCAATCAACAAAATGAATCCTCACAATCTGGCAACAGTATTCGCCCCAACTTTAATTGGACCTCCTGAATCTACAGATGCACTAATTCCCGACCTCACTAGTGACATACTGCTCATTGAAACATTAATTGAACACTGTGATCAAATTTTTAATAACGTAAGGAGAGATTTTTAGTGATATAATTTTTGAAACATAATAGTATGTCTCAAAATGTCCATAGCATGTACAGTTACCATACAATTTGCTTATAATTCTGTGGACATAAATAGATTTTTCGATTATTTGCAAGATCATTTTACATATAAAAAAATATTTCATGTGTAATAAAATAATATATTTTAAACAGAAGCAAAATTTTTGTAAACAATACTAAAACGAGTCAGTATAATCTCTTTTTGTTAAATTATTTTTGGAGGTGTTATAACTCCTTTAATTCTCATGCTTCTCAGAGAATCTTTAGAATACTAATCTACGTACCAATTACGTATAATATAATAATTTTGAGTAGTGTCTTTGTTACATGATTGTAATATTTACCTACAGAAGAATAAGAATTGTCTATAATTTCTGAGATATATTCTAATATTGAAAATTAAAATACAAGCCCATGTAAATATGTGTTAAAAATATTTAATAATAATAGTGATTAACAAAGAAATGTCCTTAGTGCATATGTGTCTTATTAGTAGGAAAATTATACTCAGAAGATTTTCATAAAGTAAACGAAAAACGACACTATCCAAAGAAAACTGATGCTAGTAAAACTGGGTAATTTGCGGCGAAATCATACAAGATAACAGTAGAATACTGTCCTAATGTGAATAGGAGAGTCTAGAAAAACGGGAACTGCTGTAAGAGCAAGAAGTATTTGGAATACAATACCTAAGCAGCTAAGCAGCGGATAGAGCATAGGCTCTATCCGCTTATAAAAAATATAGGTTCTAAATGAGCTTGTACATTTCTATGGAATTCAAGTTTTGCCAAATACGTTTTTTTTTTACAAGATATTACAATTTTCCATTACATTTATAAGCGTCACTATTAAATTTGGTGATCTCTCAGGTCGTCATCTTTTATTTTCAGAAATTTTAAATATATTTTTGTTTATCTGTTGCAAATCTGTACTGTCATGTCAATATTTTTTTTATTTCAAGGTTTTTTTCTATGGTATCAATGTGTGCAATGCCTGATGTACCTGATTTTTTTAAATTACTCAAAACTTGAAGGTGGTTTAAGCAATAAATTAAGCAGGCCATAGAGTATTGGAACTTGCGTAAGATTGAAAATCATAATTTTAAACACTTGCTTATTTTTTAAATTATATTTTGTTTCTTTTTAATATATTTTTTTATATAGAAGTCCATTTTTAATATTAAAATAAGATAACTTTAAACGCAATTATTAACTAATGATATTCACGATATTTTTTAGTATTTGAGCAAAAAATAGAAAGTAACTCATTTTCTGTACTTTTGTTAAATATTCTTAAACACATGTTTATTTTGATTTTTCTTTTTGTTTTGAATCGTAGAAAATGTCACAGAAATTATGCTCAAGCTTTATATTACACTTCATATTTCAAAGAAATAGACGAACAATTGTTAGTTTATAATTTGCATCTGTATTGGCTCGCTCTCTATTTGGTAGCGTGAAATAATTCTTTCAACCAACCTTTATTTTTTATTAAGTTTATTTATTATTATTTGTATAAGTAGTTGTAAAATATATAGACTCTTTTCTTTCTAATTTAGCTGTTGTAATTTGTGGAATTATTTACGCTATATGCTGACAGATTTATTATCAGCGTAAAGATATGTATTTTTTAAACTCTACTGATTATTTTCTCTATATTTTGCGAATACCGATTGATTCCTTCAACGCTTTTTCTAAAAATCTTGATTAATAGAGTTTATATTTCAACATGGTTTATTTTTCATTGTAAGATTTTTATGGTATCAACAGTTTTTAACATTTTAATTTATTCATTGGAAAAATTATTATGTTCATGCTTAGTCCATTCTTAGTACTGTGGTATTATCTACTTTCCTAGATATTTTTTTCTAACAATTTTGAAGAAGGGGCTTATTTGGTTTTGTAGCCTTTCTTTATTTTAAAGTGTGAATTGGTTTATACGACCCGTGGGTGTAATTTAGCTACGTCTAGCCTATGAGATGGAAAAAATATGTAAATGTGTATCATAGAAAATATTTAATCAGATTAGAAGAAGAAATTGTATCTTAGCGACATTATACCTTAATAATTTCAAACAAAGCAAAAACATTCAGTACGCAAGAATTCATTTAAATTTTCATATCCTTCTGCAAATAATAATGCAGTAATAAATATATTACTTAATTATTCGACACATAAATTAGTTCAATACGTCTTTGTAAAGTATAATGTGTGTAATATTTCGGATATACATACAGACTATTCTTGAAAGAAGAAGATATTTCACGTGGTTAAATGATCGAGAAACAAAGTTTTAAGCAACCTATTATTGTATTCTTTTAAATTTATAATTAATTACTACAGTACTAACGTGAATATTTTAAAGTCCACAAAAATGATTTTAAGTGAAATGGAAATTCATATGTACGCTATTTTCTCATGGCCTGTTTGCTTTGTTCCCAAAAGAATCGGTTTATTCATACGCCTCTTCTTTTTTTTATATTCGAGAAGCGTTCAAATTAAAATTATAATTAAATAATTATAAAAAAAATTAACAAACGAAACTAAAATTACACATCATTTTTCTAAAGAATTCTCCCTCGTTTTGAATATACCGCCTTCATCATTCAAAAAACTTCCGTATTCCTCGAGAAAGAGTTAGCTGGTTGTAGAGCATCCATTTTTGAACAGCTTCAACGACTTCTTCATTGAAGTGGAACTTTTTCCCACTAAAAATTACTTCAAGGGACAAGATTCTGAGTTCTTGATGAAGAATTATTCACTTCAATTTTGGAATTACGAGCAGAGGCACGAGAGCGAGCATTATCCTTAATAAATAAACAGATTTTTGACTTTACTACGTTTGCTCCGTGGGCCTGCTAGTGAGTCTGTGTAGTACTCTGCGTTTGTCGTCTGTTGCCGTCAGTAAGTCTAATTGTAAAGCCCCTCATGCTCCAAGGGAAGATAGCCATAATTTTCTTTGCTGGAACAATGGACTTTGCTTTCTTTGGTTTCGAAGCTAAAGGATGTCGCGACTGAATCGACGCTCCTTTGATTTATTTCAGAGGTAAAATGGCACACACAGCTTCATTAGTAGTAACAATAGATTGTAGAAATCCATTACCCTTTTCTTCATATTGTGCCAGGATTCTTCTGTCTCATCTCATTACCCTTTTTTTCTGATTTTTATTTACCACCCATGTCACAGCTATATAGTAATATAACTGTTATGATAATTTAAAATGTATTATACGTGAAAGAGTGAATAATAGCAAAGAGGTTAACCTTTACTGTTGGCTTTTATCAAAAGCAGGTACAATTAAAGTTCTAGTAATTAGTATTTCATTTAACAAAGAAATAAGAATGTGAATAAACACTTTATTGCTTCAAATCAGATTTAGAAGAAAATTTAAAGCGTTTGTTCTTTGAAGAATAATAACAAACATGCACATTGTAAAAATGTCAATTTAAGTATAACGTCCTTTTCGTTTTTTTTCAAGCTTATGAGTTATAAAAAAGCCATTATTTCTTTCAAACATGTTTTAGAATCTGGAAAGAGTGCGCTATACAAAATTATTTTATATAGAACTGCTCATAATATTCTATACGATCACTTAACAATATGCGTTGGCCCTTTATTTTAAGAATATCTGTATAGAATCGATTAGGTGAATATTTTTATTTAAAATTTATTAATTCCAGTTCGTATCTTTTTTTTGTTTACAATAATTTAGCAAATTTAGAGTAAAATTATAATAATACTTAAAAATTCAGATAATCATCGTGTGTTCAGATAATTTCAATTATTCAATTAATTATCATTACATCAGTATACTAATGTGTAACGTAGAATTAATTCAAATAGTTTTAAGAAACAAATTTCCAAATTTTTTAGGAGGAATTTATTTGGATACACGGTAGATGATCTTTAAATTTTAATTCATTGTTTAAGTATCCGAATAAAATAAACGTAATATCTCGAAATTACATTTCATTGCAAATAGAATTCCATTTCATAAATGGATTACGAATCTAGAATCTTATCGAAAACTCGTTCTATGAATGTTGGAAAAGCTAAGAACGCGCTTATTTATTGTGTTTAAATTTTATTATTGATGTTTTTTAATATATTTTTTTTACAATTTCACAGAATAGTTAATCATATTGTAAATAAAATTCGCATTATTCGTTTTAATAATACGTAAGCACTTTCAGTATTATATGTAACATAATTACTGTATAAGAAATAAATTACTTAGTGATAAATAAACATTTCTTATCTATAAATGGAAGTTTTATTTCAGATTTTTTTTGAATATATTTTTACGTTTTTAATATGCTGATTTCAGAAGTTTTCAGAAAGACATTTTTAAATTTCGTGGGTGTTTTGAGTTTGTAATACTAATATAATAAAGGTTAGCTATGATTTTATTTTATTAAAGAAATCAGCAAAGCGTCTGTCTAATAGATATGAGTTTTACTTTAAATTTTTTTATTGTTCCTTTATTAATATTAATCCTGCAATGAAACGAAATATTTTCAATGTAGTTATTTTCTTCTTCAAACAACTTAAAGTACCTACGAAATTTTAATATCTGTAAAATGATTAGATATTAAAGAAGGAAGAATTGATCTCAGGTTTAAATTTGTTTAAAATATTTAATCAGTGAACACAAAATATTTATTAAAACACTCCAATTTTGTAATCAACATATTTTACCTCAAGTTCTATGATCACTGTAAATTTGGGTAAGAGCATTGAATTTAGTAATTATTTCTTTATTTTATTGTGACGCTTAGCTAGCCAGGATCCCACCAAATAAATTTACTTTTCACACCGCGCTAATAATTACTTTGGTTCCATAGCATGACGTAAATTTCAACACAGTGCTGCAACATGGTGTAAATCTAAACATAGCATCGGCTACACTGTTAATAGATATTTTAATTTCCTTTCAAATGCTGTTTTAATAAAGGTCAAAAAAGAAAATAAGAATATACAAGGCGATCCTGGTGACAACCGATGTCATTATCGTAAAGTTCGATATTTTTGACAGAATAACTTACTCAGAACGTTTTGACGTATGGTGGTATTTCTTTTGTTTACAGTGACTTAAAAAATTAATCTTGGCCTAAAAATGGAATTAACGTCATGTGACTTATCGTGGGATAGAGGTATCCTTGGGCATTAGTGGGCATACATTCAATTTTGCATGAACATTTGGCTGTTAAAAAATTTGTTCGCGTTGAATCCTACATAATTTGACAATCGCTCAAAAATGGCTCGTGTCGATTGGTCGAAAGAAATGGTAAAAAAATATGATCGGGGTACTTCAAAACACGTCTATGCCATCGTAACAGGTGCGGAATCATGGATCTACGCATATGAGCCCGAAAGTAAACATCAGTAGATTGTATGGGTCTTTCAAGATGAGCCAAATCCAAACAAGTTGTTCGCGCACGAAGCACTTCGAAGCAAATGGTCGCTAGTTTCTTCGGGAAAACCGGACATGTGGCAACTGTGCCATTAGGGCAACATCAGACGGTCAATTCTGAAAGGCACACACACAAGCATTTTCTTGCCAGAAGTATTCGGGAAAATAGGAGAAACCAATCGCCGAAGACGGATCATCCTCCACCAGCTGACGTTTGTCAAATTTTGGATATTCGTTGCTTTGTATTTGCCACACTGAGAATTATAGTTATTGTCAGCTGGTGTTTGACATCTCTTGTCATAGTCGTACGTATGTGTTTTTCGTTAGCATTTATTATTCCCATTTTTTGTTTGGAACGCGGCACAATCTATCCCATTTTCTTAAAAAATTGTAATTCACAAATATTGCCAATAAACGTTTCGAAAAGTAAGGTTATCGTGTTTAATTTTATCAATCTTTATATTTATGTCAAAAGTGATTACCGTATAGGACGCTAATGTTAATTGTTAACCAAAATTTGACACAAACCGTCAGCTTCAGTATTAAACGGACACCCGATACCTCAATCGGAGTGGAAAAAGTGCTTCGAAAATTGGATTAAGTGCATGTGCTTTTGCATTCCATTACTGATTAAAAACATTTATTACGCCTATACCTAATAGGGAAGAAACGTCACAATCGCGTAAAGAATATCTGTCTGCAAATATCATTTCAGTTCAACGTTACCGTGTAAATAACAAGCCATCGAAAAAATTCATAATTGGAGTAGACTGTGAAATTGGGTTGGACTTTAGCCACTTCCACATAATGACATTTATTATTTGACATTAAAACTATAAGTTTGTGTCAAATTTTTCAAAGTTAAAAAGTTAGAGTTTGTCTGTGTTTAGATGTAAATGGACAACATTTTCAACAACTTCTGTAGCTATATGTAAATTTTGATTATGATTTCGATATTAAATAAATTATTTGTTTTCTTTTTTGTTGTAGTATCATTTCAATGCCATAACCTTTTTTTTACAATGAAACCAAATGAAACTGTCAAGCATCAAGTAATGTGTCATTATGTGGAAGTGGCTAAAGTACCAACCCAATTTCACAGTCTACTCCACAATTATGAATTTTTTCGATGGCTCGTTATAAGTGAAGAAATAATTCGTAAAAATAATTGCATGGTGACTAGTGTTCGAAAGTTTGTTTCAAAACATCCAAACGTCAAATACGATAGATCTCTTGTGAAGTGTTTGATGCGCAATAGGGATTTAATGATTTGGAAACGATCACAATGCCAAAAATATGTCAATAACCGCATGCAAAGGATTTAATATTCATGTTGAGTGTTTTGCAACATTCTGTTTAATAACATCCAAAAACAACAGTAAGGTTTGGGACAAATATAATTTCCACTGGAAATCGCTAGTGAATCAACATTGCGACATAATTCGATGTGAAGTGCACGACAAAAAAATATATTTAAACAGTTACGTATTTTTCAGTCGCTGCTTGCCATGCAAAGTTTCATCAGAAAGCAGAAAATGACCTTGGATTTTCTTTATCGCCACACTTCGTTTGCTACTGCAAAATTTGTCTATTCGGGTCCTTGGTTCTCAAATAAAACTAACGGTAATTTGGACACACACTATATTAATGATAAAAACGAATAACAATTTTAAAACTAATTATTAACAATAAGAACATTTATGTATTATATTTATGTAAGTTCACTCGGCGATGATTCGGTATGGAATGGCCTAAATCCCTCTCGACTGCTATTTATATTAACGGAAAAACTTCTGGCATATTCGATGTTCGCCTAGATTTTTCTTGTGTTGTTTGATCCCGCGATTCGGCCACATTTACATTTTCTAAACGGTTCTCGACGTGTGAGATCATCGGTGACTCATCACACTACGAAGTGTTATGAAATATATCAATGCCGGTATGTTCTTAATGTTACACTTACTTGAAAGTGTCACTTTTGTTTTACGGGGATAGTTTGTCTCTGAGGTATCCCGGATTAATGTCAAGCAGTAATCGGTAAGCAATCTAGGACATCATTTGTCTTTGTATTGTTTTTCCATGGTTACAATGTCTAGGTGGAATCGTTCCTTATATTCGTCGCTTACGGCATCCAAATTTTCCGGAAAGAAATTGAGACGAGGATCTAGAAAGTGAATTTTTAAAGACGTGTTACATCACATTTCTCTGTAGGTACTACGTAATTCAGTCACATGATTTTTATAATTTCCAGCTTTGACATTTCCAAGAAAATTGACCATAACTGTTTTAAAACTGTAAAAAAACTTATTAACTTTATTCAGCATGTTATTAAACTCGTCATTTTTCATTACTTCTAGTACCTATTTGTGGTTCTACAAAAATGCCCTATTTAATTTTTGCCTCACTAACTCTAGAAAATTTTCAGTTTCAGATACAAGAACCTTCTTCCATTCCGATCTAGCACTTTAAGGAAATTTTTCATTAAGCCCAATTTTATGTAATGGTGGTAGAAATACGTTTTTAAGATAAACCAGTGGTTCCTTGGTAATATTTTTTAGACCCGGAGTTAGTGCTTGCCGTAGCGGTCATTCCTTCTGCATATAGTAACGATCTTGTAAACGGCTGTCCCATTCACACAGGATTCAACAACAGTATTTTGTATACATCACCTGCAGTCGAAAGAAAAAACGCCGTCACTTTTAGGTCTCAATAGATTGGTCACTCATGGTCATTATACCGGCCGCATATTCTCGTATGATTACTTCATATGTACGGTATGAGCTATAGGTACAGATGGGTATTTATTGCCGTTGTGAAGCAAAACTGCTTTTAAGCTAAGTTTGGAAAAATCAATGAATATGCGTCAATTGCTTGGCTCATGTTTCTGTCCTAATGAGCCAAATAAGTTGTCACCATTCGTGCAGTATACCAAAACCCCTTCTTGAGCGAAACATGTTTTTTTTTGCGCAGCCTTCGAGGAGCTTCCATTCCTTTAATCTAGGTGCAAATTTTAAATCTCAAATTAAATCATTCAGTTCAGCCCGTGAAATCAAATATGGTTCCGTTAAACATTCTGGTGCTTAAAATACTGAATCCTGATAGATTTCCTGTGCGAATTACATGTTATCGGTAGGACCATCGACGTTCAGGTTCTTTTTCCTCCAAATTCCAAAATTCTTGTGGTTTTGGGACAGGAAATTGTTCACTATGTTCGATGGGGCGTGAAGATGATAGTAAATTGGGATACTGTACAGTATGCTCGAACTTCGGTTCGATGCTTAGTAGGTATGTAAGTGAGGCAATATGTGGCCTGGTCTTTCGGTTCTCTCCACACCATTGGTGCTGCAAAACGCAAGTCTTTTAATATATTTGAGGGGCCTATGACTTATTATCTTGATCTCCTACTTAAAAAAATAAAATAAAATTCACAAGCTTCTCGTACAAGTTCGGTAAAAGTAGGTTTTGGCGGTTTAAAAGGTACTTCCCCACACACATAACAAAAATTGTTCACTTGACATATACATTGCCTAGGTATTGTACTTCCTTGTTAATTCACAGTCAACCATACTACAGTAAGAAACGTAATTTAACAAAAATCAAGTATGTAGAGAACGCAAACACGTTAGTAACGACGTTTCACGATATGACAGAAAATGTAGTAACTACATATGCCAGCGAATGCCGGTAATGCACAATATCTGATTTGGGTGCGTACTTCTTGCGCATAATAGACAATAATGAACTTGTTTTAACACGGTACGTTCGTAACTACTGATACATTACACAAAGTGGTGGATATGCATATGTTGCATACTTGCAAAATATAAATGCTTGCAGTGACGTGCCGTATTTATGGCCGCCTGTGCATGCATCAATTTGCCGACCCTAATTTTAATATAGAATTACATTTATGTGTTAGGAGTGCATTTAAGGTATTACGCGCAGGGTCCGGAATACATATATTCAACATTTCAAATCATTCATGTGTTAAGATAACGAGCAATATGTGTTGTCCACACTGTTAGGATTATTATTATTATTGCATATTCGAGTGCATACATTATTTTATGCTAATATTGCAATAATACAGATATTATTTATTGATAAATCTATCAATTTCTGAACCCTGATTAAACGTATGTACTTATTGCATATATATTGCTTACTCTGAAAAATTGGTATTTACGTGTGTCTATATATTATATTTTTAACGACATCTTACATATTATAGAGGTACAAATTAGTACGTGCACACAATTACGGCGTGGGACTGAATGCTTGTTATTAAAAATCCGTGGGCGATAAGGCATTTCTGTTTTCAAATTCGTTTTTAGAGTGGTGAAATACATCAAATACACCTAAAAGCTTCCATGTCGCAGAATGTGTGTTTAACAATATTATTGTTAGGTATGTTGTAAAATGATAAACAATACTTTCTTTCACAAAGTAGTAATTTGAAACAAACATGTAAATAATTTACATATCTGTAACTATGCACATGGACAATACACCTCGTATTTTCAGCATTTACTTCTGCTTAATACATATGTTTCTGCCATATAGACGTCCTCAGCTAAAAATACGAGGTGTATTGTCCATGTGCATAGTTACAGATATGTAAATTATTTACATGTTTGTTTCATATTGTACAAACGCTTTATACGTGCTTAACGTATTGTCATACTTAAACAAAACCTTTTTGTATATAGTAATTTGAGTTTAGGGACCAAGAAAAGTTAAACGGGGCCATATCTGATGAATAGGATGCTTGGCCGATGAAATTCGTTGAATTTTTAATCAAAAATTAGATAAATAAATATTAGGGAATATTCATTAATCTATTCCTTCGAATAAAACAAACATATCAAGTCTACATGAATCAAATAAGTGAGCTTTCCTTAGGTATTGCTTATTGGAATTCAACGGACTATGTATTCTATTTTATCTGTACAGTATCTACAGTATTTTGTCCTATATTTTTCATACTATTTTGGAAGTTTATAAAGTTTATTTAGAATATAATTAAGTGCTACAGATGTTCGCTACGCTATCCAAAGCGCCTTGATATTTGTTTGATAATTACATTTTTTGGAATTACTCCAGTAAGGGATTTAAATTTTCAATTTAAATGAATAACTCGATTAACACTTAAATTTACATCTACCGACAGCATAAAATTCGAGATTAGATAAAATAAGTATGTTCTTTGCACCAATTTGCATATCAGAGATGTAAGTATACAGATATCGGAGATACATATATGTATTGCAATTATAAGACATATAATTTCTTTGATTTAAATACAATTTAGTTAGTCTTAGCACTTTCTGAGTAAGCAGAAGCTACATTTTTCCCACAAAGGTAAATTACACAGTTTAATATAGGTATATGTTTGTATGTTTCATATATTTATTTTCTTTATTAAATAAAATGTATGATAATTAAGGAAAATATTTTTACAGAAAATTTATTATTTAAGAGGCCAATAGGTAACAGTATTTTTTCATCAAAATTAGTATAGTTAGCGCAAATATTTTCTTGATTATACAAAAAAGGTTACTTAAAATAGTTAAAATGCACTTTACTATTTTTTCTTTTAAAAATATGTACTTAATAATTTGCGCAAACTAAGAAAAAATCGAAATTTAATCTCTCAGATTATAATAGAATCAGACACTGACGCTTAGCAACCGTTTGACATACATATTTTGTCAGTTATATAACAAGAAATATTCGCGCGTTAGGGTTTAATATACCGAGTGACTATAAATGGTTGCCAAATTTAATTTGGCAACCATGAGAAATACATTTATTAAACGGTCTGGGAAAAATTATTGTAGTTGTATGTGTTGTGTGCAGAATTTTGTTGTAAATAACCATTGGTTAATTCTATATTATCCGACTGATTTATAAATGACTTCAAAATAATGGTTTCATATTTGCGAGAGTTAATTGTTTCTTGAAAGAAAAATATTAGCCAATAATTCGTCGCCTCGAAATTGCCACTCAAAGACCAATTTTAACTGGACGCAATGATACTTCGATTAAATTGTATGGATTATCTGCTGACCAAGTTCTATAATTCTGCAAATTAATATAACAACACAGATGAAACCACGCTTCATCGAAATAGAAAGTAATATATGCTGGTCAATTATATTATGGAGATGATCAATATATCTGGAATCGTTGCAAAAAAACATCTGACTAAATTTTATGGATGATTGAAAATGTATATGGATGTAAATGTACTGTTTTTCAGGATATTCCGAGACAATTCATAGTCTAGAATGGATGTACAAAAGGTTAAAAGAATATATTAATTGTTAAGTGGAGTTTACCCATTAGTTGGGATAGATGACACCTACAGAAACACGAGGATTTTGTTCAACAATTTGGTGCATACTTTACGAAACATCGGATGCACCAACAGTGGAACCACCAATAGATTTACTTTTAGCTACATTACCAGTGTTAAAAACCGTTTGATTATTCTAACATTGTGTTGCAAAAAGTAACGATATTCAATTTGTTTTTCTGGATACATTTTGATAAATTGATCATAAGCTGACTACTTGGTATATATCTAATTACCATCTTCATTTTGCAAATAAAACAACAAATCGTTTTATTTGCATGTCAATCGGCATAGTTGGCCTGAAAATTGCTGTACGATAATCTCATCTCTTTTTATCGTTAGTCAATTGACACTGACTTTTTGAACAAAAATCAATCTTTTAACTTCTACAACCTCTCTAAGTAGAGAGCCAAATACTGGATTTGGTTCCGTGTGGTTATTTTTTATACCCTATGTTGCACATATTAAACTTCTTAAAACTTCATTCTTGACCGAAGGTATCTATAGATAGCTTCCAATAATATTATTAAGTACAAACCATGGAGCATCAACTATCATCCTTAATGTATTTTGCTCGACAGTAGTAAGTACTATTTTGAAAGTATAAAAACAAATTGTTTTATTTATTTGCTTGTTTGACGTATACTTTGTCGATTTTGGACAAATTTAAAAGTCAAGAATGTCGACATAAATTTTCAAAATTATTGCCATCTTAATAACAAAAGTTTCAATCATTTATAGGAGTTGAATCGTACGTGCCGTACATATGACATATTGACAAATGTGCTCCGTATTTTAGATTCGTAATTATAATTTTATGGTGTTTTTTACTAACGGTACTTTGATTAGCTTTTGGCTGCGTTGCTGATTAAATATGGACTACCCCAGCTTTTTAGTAGAGATAGCTGTCAAAGACATTGTAGCCATTATTATTTTTTTTGAATTATCATTTTGAGATGGACAGTAATTTATGAATTAATAATTTATTAGTTTGCTGGTTATGGTTTCTTTTTCACCTGCTTTTTGGGTGAAAAGGTATAATTACATGTCATTGTTACAATTTTGTTATTTTTTCGTCTTTTTGTTCTATTTTTGAAGTCTGTTAGTGGGTGTAAGTCTCGTAGGCAACGTTGAGCTAGTTTAACAGTAAAAAATCCACACATACTGTCGTGAGCAAAAAAATCGGGACAGTGTCAAAATCGTTATGTCAATTTCCTTTATTTTTTAGCGTTGTAATTTTGACGATATTTGATTAACTTTCAAACTCTACGTCAAACTATATATCATTGTTGCTAATTCAAAATTGAAAATGCCGCATCTTTCGAAAACTGATAAAGCCAGACTTGTTAGTAGTTTGAAAAATGGGAAATCATTAAGAAGTGGACCCAGAAGTGTATCAAGTGTATTCATTTTAATATTGGTAAAAGTTCAGCCGCAAGAATATATAAAAAAAATGGAGGGAAGAGGATAATTTAAATCGGAAAATAATTTCCGGACGTAACAAAATTTCGAATACGCAGGAAGACGAAACATTAATTACTGAGATTAGGCACAACACTTTCAAAACATTAAAAGAAGCTATAAGAACAACACAATTTCCTGTCTCGTCTTGTAACAATGGTTACAAGAGAATGAAATTTAAACTTGAGATATCCAGCCCTACAGTCCTTATCTAAATTCCATTAAAAATGTATTGGGATTAATGAGATAGAGCTTCTACCCAGGAAGAATTTTGGGAGATTGTTCAAAATGCTTGGCATCAAATTTCTATAAATGTTGTACAAAATATTGTCGCTTCAATGTCTACAAGATTATATGCAGTTAATAATAACGGTGGAATGACGAAATACTAGTTATTTTAATTTAATAAATAATCATTCTCTATCGTTTTTAGTAATTTTTATTTACATTTATTTTAAAAATGTTTAATAAATGTCAATAAGACACACATTTTTGACAATTCCTGACTTACTATTATGAGTAAAGATAGTCACTTAAATAGTCACAATTTAAACCCACGCAGAAACAGTGTCCCGTTTTTTTTTGCTCACGAAGTATAGCAAGCGCCAATTAAGTTGGCGCGAGGAGGGGGTGCGCAGAAACAGTGTCCCGTTTTTTTTGCTCACGACAGTATAGATACGCGATATTGATAACTTTATTCCTATGATATCTATCTATCGTTATAATGGTCAATTGACTAAATGAACTAAATATATTACAACTAAATGTGGAAAGACTTTCTAGATCCAAATACGGCTATATACATCGCTTGGTAGTTGACAAAGAACTGGATGTCGTCTGCTTGCAGGAAATTCACGTTTGCAGAGAGGATTAATGGAGACTATACAGAATCGAGGTATACCAATTGGTGACTTATACAGTTTCTCGACATACGGATTACCTATCCTTGTAAAGGAGGGATTAAGTGACATTCATTCCAGAATCCTAGCAAATGATGTTGAAGGTCTTGAGTGTAACGCTTGTTACGTGTCCGTAACGCTCAATGCATCGTAACGTTTATTTTGTAATAAATAAATGTTCTCTTCATTATATTTTGCTCCATTTCCAACGAACCTACCTGTATAGATATCGATAGTCGTTTATTTGTTAATATATTTGATTTCTTTCAAGTTTTTTTCTTTTTTTCTCGTACTTCAGTACTTGCTTTTTAAAAAGTACGAAACTCTCTCTCTGCACGAGACGTAAGTTAGCCGATCTTGAGCGAGGTCACGTTTTTCCTCAATCACGGGTATCGTATCAATGCAGCCTTAGTGTAATTTATGAAAATTACGGCCCCTTGCGGGATTTTAATTGATAACGATACCGAAATTGATCGCCTATGCGATATCTCCCTGGGAGGAATTGAATGATTGACTGAGGGAAAAGAAACGTTAACCAATACCTCTTTAATAATTTGCAAAGCCATCAAACATTTCTTCTAGTACGTATCTGTGTTTTCTGTTGTGCTTTTGCTTATTTCGTTGTTTAATTTCTTTATTTAGATGGTTCAATCGACGAGCGAATCACACCACCTTATTCTGCACCGTTAGAGACGCTTGATCTGGGGAAGACGTTGCCGAAGCCGTCGAACTCAGCAGATAAGCCTCTATACCTATTACTTAGCTAACCGTTACCATTTCTTTTATTTTATTATCTGTTTCATTGCCTTTATAATAATTCTTAATTAACTTTTAGTCAGCTTAAATAATAGCCCAGGTGTTTCTTTAAGAAATATCCGGCGTCGTTCGACCAGTTTTTTGGTCTTTTTTCTTTCCGCTTCTTTCTTAATTTTTTTTAATCGCTTCACGAACTCATGTAAAGATTTAATATTAACATACTTTTATTTGTGTATTTTTATGTAACTATTTTAGTTTTATGCGTTGCATATATTTCAAACTTACTAGAGTATTATTGATAATTACTAGTAATAATTAACTCATTAAACCAAAATTTCGTAAATTAAGGTAGATTTAGTTCAACGGATTGTTGAATTACAAATAATTTGTGAACCGATAAAAAGAAAAGAATACGTATTTGTTTTTTTTTGGGCGAAATAAGGCCATCTGCCACTTTATAAATTTGAAATTATACACCATTGTTCCAGATAAATTGCAACTAATCATTCTAAGCTCACAGTCTTAGAGTTTTGAATTGTCACTAATAAGGCCATCTGCCACTCTATAAAATTGTAATATATACATTTTACACTATTGTTCGTAGTTAAATTTTTAATAAGCATTTAAGCTCACTGTCTTAGAGTTTTTTTTGTTGTAGTTTAATTTACTAGAGTGGCCACTACATGTCTTACCCGCCCTGTCTCACCCTGTCGGTTTTAATAGTCATCACAACTAGAGTGGAATTTCTTAACTGGGCAGAAGTTGTGAACTTGAATTTATTGTATGGTGCTAAGGATCATAAGGCTTTTCGTTCTGCTCGCTGGAATGCAAATATTAATCTTGATCTCACTTTTGTGACTTGTGATGAGCACGGAAAACCTCTTGATGCATCGCGTAGGGTTCTGAATATCTTCTCTCACAGTCACCATAGACCGTCACTTAGGAGTACCTTTAAGCAAAGATCGATCAGCGTATACAGGACCTCCCTTCGACTTTTAGAAACTATTATAAATTCGGATCAATACTGATTGATGCTGCTAAAAACTCCATTTCTCCTGGCTATAGAAAACAGTACGTCCCGGGGTGGTCAAATAAACTTTAAGAATTTTACAAACGATATTCTGAGAGTGGCAATAATGAACTAGCTGATCCAAGCTCTTAGACAGATGAGACTCGGAAAAGTAATTGGAAGGAAATGATTGAAAACATGAGTTTTACTCACTATAGTAGGAAAAGCTGGTCGCTGCTTAGAAATCTAGGTTCGGTAGCATTTCCCTTCAAACAAACTTCCAAAATCGATCCGAACCTCATAGCTGATCGACTCCGAAATATTTAAAATAATGTGCCTGTCGACAGAGCTTCTTCTAGAGATTTTAAAACACAAATTAAGGAAACCGTTTCCGGTCTCTTTCAGAATTCGCAATGGTCATCTTCTTTTTCTATTGAAGAAATTAATTTAGCCATTGCTAGGTTCAAGTTAAGAAAGGCTCCTGGTGTTGACAATATCTTTCCTGAATTCATCAAAGATCTTGGAATGGATGCCCGAGAATGGTTGAAATACTTTTATAACAATATCTTAGAATCTGGAGACAATATTAAAGCCTGGTAAGTCCCCGGAAGATCCTGGAAGCTATAGACTTATAGCTCTCTTATCTGTTTGCTATAACTTATAGAACGGCTTATCTATAATAGATTAGCGTGCCCCGAGATTATTAATAAAGAGCAAGCCGGTTTCAGAAGGGGAAGGAACTGCTGTGCCCAAGTCTTGGCGTAAACAACGCACATTGAAGCAGGTTTTCAGAAGGGTCTTATTCTTAAAAATCATCTCATGTGCTAAATTAGGCAAACTTATCCAGAAAATGCTGAGCAATCGCTGAATCGTAGTTTGGCTAACCAATCGAACTAGTAATGGCGAAACCTTGAAAAATGGTGACTTCGCTTTATGTTCCCAAACCAAGAATTTAGAGAATGGAGAATTACAACTTGCTGAAGATCTGCAAGTTTTAGACGAAAATTATATAAGAAATTGCACTTACAACCAAACTCTTCAAAATCCAAATCATGTGCCTTTCGTTTGTGTAACAAGGAAGTCAACAGAGAACTGAATGGTGAATTTGGTGGTAGTCGGATCAGCCACAATCCCCACCCTAAATATATGGGCGTAATGTTAGACCGGTCTCTTACGTTCGAGCAGCACCTTTATAAAACTGGTCAAAAGGTGAAGATCCGCAATAATAAACTACATAAACTTGCTAGCAATTCACGAGGAACGAATGGGGAGACCCTGCGAACGGCGGCCATTGAGCGACTTTCTCTCCTGCGTAATACTGTGCTGCTGTTTGGTATCGAAGCTCTCACACCAAGCTAGTAGATATTCAACATAACGATACAATTAGTATCGTCACTGGTACTGATAGATCCACTCCTAGTCTCTGGTTACTGATTCTTTCTAACATTGCCTCGGCGGATATCAGATGTGTCGCTGCAGCACAGAATGAATCGGTTAAGATTTCCAACAACAATGATCTTTTCATACACGATGATTTGGAGAGCGTCCCCAGGACCCGACTGAAATCTAGGAGACCGATTTGGCTGGATATGGTAGTTCAGCATCCCATCAATATGACTGATTGCTGAATAGCCCCCAGCACCTTGAATTGAGGAATAAAGATTTAATCTCTAATCCTTTAGAACCTCTGCCGGGCCTAATCCTTCCACATAGGCATTTGTCTCAATTAAATAGACACTCAATGGAAGGTGTAACTCAGTGCTGTATAAATGGAAACTAACAGAAACTAGCCTTTGCGACTGTGGAAATGTCAAACAAACTGCGGCCCACATAGTAAATTACTGCCCCAGAAGAAGTTTCCCTGGTGGTCTCCACAAGCTGAGCAAGACAATTCCTGCAGCTCTGGACCGGTTGAAAAATTTGGATATTAGTGTATAAATTAGTATTATGACTCTTATTTTTGTCATGAAGGTGATTTATGTACTAATATCGAAATTTCGAGCTAAATTTCCATTTCGCTTCTCTTAAAAAATATAATTTACACATTATCAAATGTAATTTATACAGAGAAATTTATCTTAAGTCAAGTGTGGTGGCAGTATAAAATTCCCTAGATTACAGCATTTTTACGGTTGTCAGATACCGATCATGGCCTTTTACAGTTTGTTTGACAGTCCTGTCATTTGTATGTATGTTGTTGTCGTTACGAAATAACCTTTTGCGAGTTTGCGAATTATTGAAACAAGCTACTGGTAACTATACAATGGCGCCAAACAAATTTTTCTCATGCTACCCTCCTCCACTTGAGATGAATAACTCTGTAGCCATTTATTATTATTCAAAAATTTTTGTGTTCTAGTAATAATGGTGTAAATTTTTATATTTTTGTTAAATGAAAATAATTAATTATTGTTTTCTAGTAGGCAAATTCTATTTTCTTTGAAAAAATCCAAAAACATTTTTAATTCGATTAATATAACGGGCGACTATAAATTATTGAAGCTTTTGTAATTAAGATTGTGCAAATTTATATTGACATGCCAGATTTTTAAATTCAAATTTGTCAAAAATTTTACAAAGTAAAAGTTAGACATGTAATTCTAATCATATGCCATCCATATTTATATAAAATATTCTACCTAAAAAGATAAATCTAAAGTGAATGAGGCAAGTCAATTTCTCAGAGTTGCCAAATGAAATATTTGCTTAAAATCATTTATAGTTACTCTGTATAAAGATCAGAGTTTAAATAAATTTTCACCATGAATTAACTGACGTAGAAAAAGAAAGATTATAATGCTTCATTTATACTTTTAGAAACAAGAACAATTGCGGCAAATAAAATGTTAGTTATGAATTTATACCGAGTGACTAAATAATTGAAGCAAAACTTGAATTTGGCAATCGTGAGAAATTGGCTTGCCTGGTCATTCGTGTTATATTATCTTTTTGGATTAGAATATTTTATATTAATATAGATGACATATTGTTACGTACTTGTCTTTCTGGGTGCTTTCTAGCGGTAATTTAAACACACACACTATATTAACAATAAAAACAAAATACAGAAAGAAGATTTATTTCACAATGTGTGTTTATTTACATTTATATAATATCACTCGCCGACGATTACCCCTGGAATGCCGTCTCCCTCCATTTACAGTTCTTTATATCGGGCTATACAACTTCGAGAATTATTTTCCGGAGCCTCTAGACTTTTCCCGCGGCAGCTGGTATGTTCGGCGCATGTCAGACTGTATTGCGATTGACTCACATTGTCTCCCTCTTAAAGAAAAAGTTTCGTCGCGAAACATGTCATGCTTTGGTTCCCTATGACGAAATCTGCAGGTAGGGCCTTTTCTATATTGCGATGTCATATCTAAGTAACAGTCCACAGTCTTGTCTGGGTGTATGGGAATATTCAGGCCAGTAACTGCATACCAGAATTTCCATACCAGTATGTTGGAATATTACTTCTAACATGCTTCTTACAATTCTCCAATCCAGACGGGTTAATCCACAACCCAATTTTGGAACTGCTAATTTCAAAATGGCTTCTTGTAACATTTGTTCACGCAAATGGACCAAGGCCTCCCATAAGGCACGATAGGTTGGCTTCAGGTTCGACAGTTCTTTCGTAACCAAATAAAATATGGGCTGTTCTTTATTTATTATTTGGTGATTCTCCCCAATTGCCGGTCCCTGCTGCCTTAATTCTTCGATTCTGTTAAATCTCTCTTTAAATTCTTTGACAATTCCTTTGAACATTCGCAGATCTCAGGCTACGCAATGAGCAAGCGCGTAGTCTGGCGGCACCGTAAACAAATCTTGCTGTTTCTCGATGGTCACCCCAAATAGAGCTTTTCTCGAACCAGAATACTCCTCCATAAAGTCTTTGAAGGTTAGTTCCTTGTAGTGGCTATCCAATCGGCGCAAATTAAGGACTTCGTCGTTATTGTCTCTAGAGTATGGAGCTCCAGGTGTTCGCCTTATAGTTACATTACATCGTTAATCCTCTTCAACACCTCGTATGGCCCCTCTCAATTCTTTTGAGGTTTTGGAGACAGGCCCCCATCGACATTGTGGATTATATAACCAAACCCGATCGCCCACATGGTAACCACTCTTCTCGGCGTTGATATCGTAGTTCTCCTTCATCCTCTCGCTGGCATCCTGGATATTATGTGGTACGTGGTCATGGATATTGTCCAGTCTTCGTCGAAGAGTACTGACATAATCTTCCCCTCGAGATGTTCACCAAACTTGCTTCCAAACTTCAAATCACAGGGCAGTCGGAGTTCCCTGCCAAACAACACGTTCGCTGGCGATTGCCCAGTTATCTCTTGAACAGATGCCCGATACACCATTAGGAATAAGGGTAAATGTTCGTCCCAATTTCTCTGGTGTTCGGACACCACTTTGGATAAGTGTCTGATCATGGTCTTCTTCATTCGCTCTACCATCCCATCTGCTTGTGGATGGAAGAGAGTTGTTCTAGTATTTCGAATGCCCAAAAGCTCACACATCCTCTCGAACAGACTCGACTCGTAATTTCGCCCTTGATCGGAATGAAGTTCTAGAGGTACACCAAAACGGCTGACGAACTACTTGACAATCACGTCTGCTACAGTTCCAGCCCCTTGATTTGGTAGAGTATATGCTTCAACCCATTTAGTAAAATAGTCCATGACCACTATTATGTATTTATTTCCTTTATCACTTTCCGGAAAAGAGCCGGCGGCATTTGTGGAAACTCCTTCAAATGAGCTTCCCACATTCTATTGGCGCATGGGTGCACGTCTACACCTCTGGGGATCATTACTTCCGGCGCAATTAGCACACTTTCGGCACCACTCATTCACATCTCGTGAACAATTCACCCAGTAAAATCTCTGGCGCACCTTCTCCAGTGTTTTATGGATGCGAAAATTTCCCCCAGAAGCACCATTGTGAAGTTCTCGCAAAACCTCTGATATTATTTTCTTGGGAACCACCACTTGCATTTTTCGTTCGCTTCAATCGGGATTTTCAACCTCACGTCTCAGAAGATCGTCTTTCATAGTCAAGGAATTCCATTGTACCCAGTATGACTTCAATTCGCGTTAATGGAGAGCGATTTCTTGCCAAGTCGGTGTTTGCCCATTTCTCTTCTAAGCTCTTAAGACTGCAAGACCAGGATCAGCTTCTTGATCTGCGCGCAAATTATCTGGTTGCCACAAGTCATTAACCACGGTGGTTCGAAGAGCGTTGGCCGATTTGTCTTCGATTCGGTTGCAACGTCAACCGTCTTCTGCACAGGGCCTTCTGCTCTTGTTCAATGTCTAAGTCATACTCTTGTAGCCTCTCAATCCATCTAGGTACTTGACCCTCGGGATTATTAAATTGCAATAGCCATTTCAAAGAGGCATGATCAGTGCGGATTAGGAACTTCCTGTACAGGTACTTGTAAAAGTGCTCAACGGTTTTAACTACTGCCAGTAGTTTTAGTCTGGTGACGCAGTAGTTCTTCTTTGGTTTGGACAGGGTCTTGCTGAATTACTTTTTCTTGTCCATCTTCGATTTGGAAGAGCACACCACCCATCCCGGCGTTACTAGCATCCGTATCCAGAACAATTCTTCCAGATGGCAGTGGATAACTTAAAACTGGAGCACTTATAAAAGTTTCATTTAACAAGTCGAAGGACGCTTGGCATTTGTTGTTCCAAATGAATGCTCGATCTTTTAAGTGGTAAGTAAGTGGTTTTGCAATGTTAGAGAATTCAGGAACGTAGCTTCAATAATACATGCATAATTCCAAAAAGCTTCTTAGCTGATTGTTTGTCTTTGGGTACAGGCCATTTTTCCACAGCTCTTACTTTTTCTGGGCCCACAGCAACTCCTTTTTCGGAAACTACATTTCCAAGGTAATTTATCTCTTTGCGGAAAAGGTGACATTTCTTTGGAATTAATCTTAGGTCGGCATTTCGCAACCTCTGGTATACTACTTCCAAATTTTTCATGTGATCTTGAAAGGTCTTCCCTACCACAATCACATCGTCAAGATACACCAAGCAAGTATTCCATGACAGTCCCCTCAGTACAGTGTCCATAAGTCGCTCACACGTAGCTGGGGTGTTACATAATCCGAATGGCATGACTGTAAACTACCATAGTACCGTGCCTAAACTAAAGGCAGTCTTCTCCTTGTCATTGGGGTCCATTCCCACTTGACAATGGCTGTTCTTCAAGTAGAGAGTGGAGAATCATTTTGCTCCTCCCAAAGTATCTAGTGTATTGTCTATTCTTGGAAGAAGATAACTGTCCTTTTTGGTCATACTATTCAATCGACGATAGTCCTCGCAAAATCTGGTAGATCCATCTTTCTTCCTTACAAGGGCCTCTGGTAATGCCTATGGACTATTGAAAGGTTCAATTACTACTTGGCTTTCCATATCGTGTATAATCTGCTCGGCTTCTTCACGTTTTGCCAGTGGTAGCCTTCTTGGTCCTTGTTGTATGACGACATTGGTTCTTCTTCTCATGTCCCTTTCGGTTTCAAAGACGTCTTAATATTGCTGGATTAGGTCTTTAACTTGACCTTGTTCTTTCCTGCTTAGTCCTTGACAACCTTGGGGGGCCGATTACCTTGGAACAATTTCTCAGGAACTCGCATGAATCCTTTCTTCTTTGCCTCTACGCGATGAACGACGGCCCAGACTGGCAAACACCATCCAAGAATTGTGCCCTTATTGTAACATTTCCTTCAAGG
Organism: Melolontha melolontha; assembly: GCA_935421215.2. Taxonomy (NCBI): domain Eukaryota; kingdom Metazoa; phylum Arthropoda; class Insecta; order Coleoptera; family Scarabaeidae; genus Melolontha; species Melolontha melolontha. The sequence continues at coordinate 141,508,553 of OW285236.1, forward strand.
TAATCCTCCATGCAAGTTGTCAAAAATGTCTCGTTTCTAGAATCCAGACCAACATTATCTACTGTAATTACTCATACACGTCCATAATTTTTCTCATGAAGAATCAATTCTTCATTATTTATCTTTAAAATCTAACTGGAAGCCGTGAGTGTTCATAATGTCCAATCCCAAGATTATTTCTTCTTCTATGTCGGCTACCAGAACGCGATGTCGGATTGATGTTGGTCCTATAACGAAGTTGACATCTGCCTCACCTGCTACAAAAGCTGCTTCTCCCGTTGTTGCCTTAAGTCTCCATTTTTCAAGTGCAAATCGGCGTTGGTTGTACAACAGCACGGCTTCATTGCAGGTAGATCCACTATTACGAATTTGGCTGAAATAACCCAATACATTAGTGAAGCTTTAGATGCAGGTGAATGTCATCTATACAGACTTTGCCAAAGCATTTGATTCTGTTAGTCATTCCTTACTGTTAACCAAGTTAGATGCTATTGGTTTCTCGTATGGTTTACTTCAACTAATATCTTCATATTTGTGTAATAGATCTAGTTACGTCTACTACAACGGTTATCATTTCAGGCAGTATACTCCATCGTCAGGCGTTCCCCAAGGATCTACTCTAGGGCTCCTATTATTTAATATTTTTATTAATGATCTCATTATGTTATTAGTAAAGACGCCAGACTATGTGCCCCAGCAGTAGCGTTGCGTGGAGAGTTTAGCAGAATAACAGTGCGCTTACTTAAAAATAAATATATCAAATCCCTATACAAAACGTTAAGAAAAAACATAAATAACTTACCTAACATGTTTACATTGTTGCAAAAAAATGCGGATGTGCGCGATGAAAAAACTGCACCATAATATATGTTTCTGTATTAGTCTCGGAAAGGTTCGTACGTAGCGACGTATATATATGTTTATATACAGAGAAGGATTGTTCGACGTTGAGAGATGTTATATTTGCATAGTTAAGGCGCTCTTTGTATCTGTACAACGGATCTTCAGTATTGGTAAAAAGTTGCCCTAATTTTGTAAAATCTACATTTTTTTGCAACAATGTAAACATGTTGGGTAAGTTATTTATGTTTTTTCTTAACGTTTTGTATAGGGATTCGATATATTTATTTTTAAGTAAGCGCACTGTTATTCTTCTAAACTCTCCACGCAACGCTACTGCTGGGGCACATAGTCTGGCGTCTTTAGTTATTAGATTGTAAAGTGCTAGCTTACGCGGATGATCTTAAAATATTTTCTAGAGTCTCGTCGTTGAGCGATTGTATGGAACTGTTACGTAATCTTCATTTGTTTAATCAGTGTAGTGATAATGGAGTTGCTTTGAATACTGACAAATTTGCTATTGTCTCGTATGTCCATGTTGCGAGCCCAGTTTTGTTCCCGTATGCTCTCGACCATATTCCCATTCCCAGAATCGACGAGGTTAGGGATCTGGGTGTGTTATTTGATTCTGCATTACGATTCAATAATCATATTCACGATATGTGTACCGTAGCTATTAAATTCTTGGGATTCATTATAAGATCTTGTAGGCAGTTTCGTAATCCTTTAACATTAAAATCTCTGTATTACGCCTATGTAAGAAGTAGAATGGAATACGGCTCTCCTATATGGTATCCTCATTACCTGCATTTGCGTCTGGCTGTGGAGAGTGTTCAAAGACGATTTTTGAAGTATCTGTCTTTCAAGTGTGACGTTTGTATCCGGAAAGAGGCACTGAATATACGTCTCTCCTGGAACGCCATTCTTTGAATTCCCTGAGTGACGAGAACATCTTAGTGCCAAATTTCTCCTTAATTTACTAAATGTAAGGATTAATTGTCCGTCTCTTCTGTCACAATTGATTTTTTTGGTTCCAGGACATTTAACTAGATCGTCGCTCAAAGCCTCTTTGCTGCATATGGTACACAACCTTCACAAATTGTACAATGATCCCTTCTCTCGATGATTTGACATAATTTTGATTAGTTCACATGTGTCTACGAATCGTCATTTGGTATTTGTTTTGTACTTGAATTGTATTTTTTTTTTTTATTATTTACTATTATTTTTTAACAGTGCCTTACATGTAACTATTTTATGGTACACTGTATGTATTTACTTAGGTTATGTTTTGTCCTGTATAATAATATTATTCAGAATAATTGAAACATACATGAGTAGATAAACCCCACCAGTTTTGTATAATACAAAGGTATTTTTAATAATATAAAATATTATTAAAAAATATTATATTCTTCACGCCAGATTTTTAATAATATTTTATATTATTAAGAATACCTTTGTAACTTTGTATTATGAATAATATTATTATTATCTAAATCCCATTGAAAATGTATGGGGGTTAATGAGATACATTTCTATAAATGTTATAGAAAATATTGTCGCTTCAATGTCTACAAAATTAGATGCAGTTAATAATAACGGTGGAATGACGAAATACTAATTATTTTAATTTAATAAATAATTTTTTTCTATTTTGCGTTCGAAATGAACTCATTATGAAACCCAAAACAGTATCGAAATGAGCTTCATTTCGATACGCTTTTTTTCATTTTTCAATGTTGGCGTTGTTCGAATACAGAAATAAATATCATTGCTGTCATTTGATTTTAAGAATTTATGTACATTTGACAGATATGATATATGTCCGTATTTTACACAAACAACGTATGTTGTATACAATTGACAACAACATATATATGTTTCTATGTCACTCATGTTTATATTTTTAAATGAAATATCAAGTAATGTTAACGAAAATTAATAAATAATATGTAATATAATATACTTCGCGGATAGCAAGATTTAAATTTGACAATGTTAAGTATCAATGTGACCAACTGCATGCTTTATATAAAAATTAAACTCTGAACTTTCAAATTAAATAATTCCAATTTAAGCAATTTATTAATGTAAAAAACGCAAAATAGAAAATATAGTATAAAAAACTCGTTTCATAAGGCCTTTTGCCGCACTCGCTCTTTAGAAAACTCGCCGCTATCGCGGCTCGTTTTCTAAACTGATCTCGTGCGGTAAAATGGTGCCTTATGAATAGAGAACGGACATGCTTACCACATGACTAAGTTCTCCCAATACAATAGCCGTTGTCCATTGTTAACGCTGGCGAAATCAGGTAGCCGAGAAAATCAAACACAAATGCTTCATTGTATTACGCCGGAATGTACTCAGCGATGTTTATAAACATTTCCAATTGCCGATTCCGTTTAATGGAATATATCCTCCGAATACAATAGGCGTGTTGTCCATTGTAATCGCTGTCGACCAGATGGCCAGATAGTCTAACAAATACTTCATTGAATTACGCCGAGTCATGTGGTAAGAATGTCCGTTCTCTACATGAAACTTGTTTTTTAATATACTATTCTCTATCTTTTTTGTAATTTTTATTTGCATTTATTTTAAAAATGTTTAATAAATGTCAATAAGACACACATTTTTGACAATTCCTGATTTAGTATTATTACTAGGGAACGGACATTCTTACCACATGACTCGGCGTAATTCAACGAAGTATTTGTTAGACTTACCCGGCCATCTGGTCCGCAGCGTTAACAATGCACAAGCCCGCAATTGTATTCGGAGAATATATTCCATTAGACGCAATCGGCAATTGGAAATGTTTATAAACTTCTTGGAAACGTTTATAAACTTCGCTCAGAACATCCCGGCGTAATACAATGAAGATTTTGTGTTTGACTTACTCGGACATCTGCTCTCGCAGCGATAACAATAACAATATAGTCATGTGGTAAGAATGTCCGTTCTCTAATTATTACTTAAGTAATCACAATTTAAACCCACGCAGAAACAGTGTCCCGTTTTTTTTGCTCACGAAGTATTGCAAGCGCCAATTAAGTTGGCGCGAGGAGGGGGTGCGCAGAAGCCGCTTTTAAAAACGTCCACCCCCACTACTCATATAATTGTCAGAATATTTGTCATTGACGTTTGACGGAACATAATGTCTGCTAGGGGATCATAAAGTGATACACGCTCAGAGGTTAGAATTATCTGACATTTGATGTAAAACCAAATACAAATCTCCCCACTACTTCTAATCCAACGCGAACTTACCCCTCCTCGCGCCAACTTAATTGGCGTTTGCTATAGTTTCTTAAATTAATGAATTTAATTCATTAATTTCAAATTTATAAAATTATATCATACTAAAATGTCATTCATTAATAATTTCTTAAACATAAATATGTAATTTCAAATATAAGGATCTATTTATGATTTCCGAATCAGAATCAATTTAACAGATCTATTTAACTAATTATTTATTATATAAGTAGTAGAGTTTTTAAATACAAATAGATATTTTACGTTTAATAAATTATTAGGCAAGGAATAATGTTTCTGTTTGTGGTTGTATAACGTTAGTAACACACATATTCAATTAAATAAGTTTTCTAATTACTAGAATTTCGATATTTCGTCCGTACAACAGAATTCGACTTGTACGGGTGTTAAGAAACATTCGAAGTCAAGTGGGCTCTGAACAAAAAATCGTATATCTTTACTTAAGTATAGCAAACGCCAATTAAGTTGGCGCGAGGAGGGGTAAGTTCGCGCAGGATTATAAGTTGTGGGGAGATTTGTATTTGGTTTTACATCAAATGTCAGATAATTCTAACCTCTGAGCGTGTATGATCCCCTAGCAAAGACATTATGTTCCGTCAAACGTCAATGACAAATGTATTCTGACAATTACTTGAGTAGTGGGGGTGGGCGTTTTTAAAAATTGCTTCTGCGCACCCCCTCCTCGCGCCAACTTAATTGGCGTTTACTATATCTAATTTGTAATAATTATTAAATGTCAACTGTTGTCTGTCAAAAATCAATCTATCTCAGACATGACTTCATATTTTCAAGGACTACTTTGACTTCGAATGTTTCTGAACACCCGTTATATATTACAAAATCCTAACAACAGAGGACCTGGGCATTGTTTTGTGAATTTGTATTTTGCACATTATAGCTGCAACTACATATACAAAATACAAATATGTACATTTGTTGATATATATTTAGATTCTTAGAATTGGAAAATAAAAAATGATTGGTGTATATGTTATATTACTTGATAAAGTTGTTTGTAAACACAATTTTATCTCAGATAGTTTCAAATATTATGTAATTGTATGTGTAATATGCTGTTTTATTATCTATTGAAATATACATATATCGTATTTATGTTATAGTTGCAAACATGTCCAATACTCAAGTATTTGTTGGGAATATTATTCATTGCACTAAACCCTATGAAATTGAATTAATTGAAAATGGTTATATACATGTTAGAGACAACAAAGTAAGTTGCAAAAGCATTTACTTCAGTTAGTTCTGTAAACATGTATTATTTTAGGTGGTTGAGATTGGAAATACATACCTTGCAAATAAAGAAGATAATGTGATTTTCTTGGAAAATTCTCAAATTCTTATACCTGGACTTATTGATTCCCATATCCATGCACCTCAATATCCAAATGTTGGGCTTGGTTATGATCACACTTTGCTGGATTGGCTTTCATTATATACATACCCAACCGAAGCAAAATATAATGATTTGAAATTTTCTGATACTGTGTATTCTGCCTTAGTAGTGAGTGCATTTCATTAAAAAAAACTAAACCTCAGTATTGACATTTTTTTTAAGAATAGAACATTGTCTTATGGAACAACAACAGCATGTTATTTTGGCTCACTTTTTAAAAAGAGTACAGTTAGACTTGTTGAAGCTGTTATCCAACATGGTCAAAGAGCTCTTATTGGTAAAATAAACATGATAACTCTTGCTCCAGATAATTACATTGAATCAAGAGAAAAATCTATTTCTGAAACACAAGAATACATTAGATACGTACAATCAAGAAACGTAAGTTTTAATTATTGTATCAAAATTTATTTATTTTATGTGCTTAATTATTGCATAAAGCTTGACAAAAAATACAAATTGGACTTGAAAGTAATTATGTTAAAATTTATTTGCATAATTTAGCAACCCATAATTAACTTTGTTGATATTTACTATTGTTTGGTTTGTTTCTTATAAGAAAGTGTTTCCAGTAGCACAGCAACTATTGTAAAAATAATATCCATTTCATTCTCAAAATTTACAAAGGTAGTTTGAAATTTTGTTTTTGATAATTTTTTCAATTCATATTTTCATTACATATTCATAAAATGAAAATATAGACGCCAATTTGATCATATAATCAAATATAGTGCTATGATTTTATTATTTATAAAGTCTATATTTGTGTGTTGCATATATGTATTTACATTATTATTTTAACATATTTTTAATGCATATGTATTTCTTTAATTTTTTTACAATTTTCGGTATTGAGTTTCTTGTTTTTTATCAGTAAAGTAAAGAGTTCCCCCACTTGTTTAATACTTTTTACTATACTAAATTCGATTAATTGCTTATATTTTAACTATATAATAAAGTTTTGAAATTTTTGTGTTACTTTAAACGGCTCAAACAAAATAGTCAATTGCTGGATAATACAAAAAAAGTATTGTAATCTGTTTTGTAAGAAGTTGAAATGTTCTTCATATACAGGTATTTAATACTTTCAGTAACTTTTATTTTGATAGAAGCTTTAATTAAAACGGTTCAGGCCGGTTGTTAAGGAAGTAATAAAAAAAATCATTTACATACATTTCAAAATTTGGTTGCAATTTTTGGTTGATTAAGATAAGTTTATTTTTCTAATATTTCAGATTGGTATATACTTATTACTTATTTAATATATTTTAATATTGATATCCTGCACATATGCGCATGCGTCTCCGACGTTTTATGATTAGTAGGGACCGGACATGAGAGGCCGAAATTACGATGAACCATATTGTGACGTGACTCATCCACAATACGATAGGCGACGGTCTGGACATGACTCACATGCCCCGAAAATTCCAGCTGCCGCGGGAAAAATCTAGATAGAGGTTTCGACGTAATTCTAGAAAGAGGAAAGAGAGAGGAAAGAGGAAAAGGGGGACAAGGCATTCAGCAAACAAATGTCGTGTGATATACAAACAACGAATAATGGATTCGCATGCTGAAATGGAACAGATGGAACAAAGAAACCTGCAAACCTCCAGAATTCTGGAGAAAAATATGGAAAAGAAATTACTGGAAAATTCTAGAAGCTTCTAAAAAAGTCTGGAACAAGTGGAGAAAATTCTAGAACAGCGACTAAAAGAAAACGTTGAGGCATTAAAAGAGGAAGTTTTTATTGCTGTGGAGGAGGAAATTGGGGAAAATTCGAAACTTCTGGAAGAACATTCTAGACCGTTAGAGGAAATAACGGCTCGGGTGAAATTATCTGTGACCATGAGTCATTCGGATTTCAAGCAGGTCAACGAAGAAGTTATGCCGCGGCCCATCTAAATAAAAGAAGAAGCAAAAACTAGAATTAAACCACCAACCTTTGATAGAAAGACGTCATGGCCGACTTATCTGACGCAATTCGAAGCAGCCGCCGAAGCAAACGCATGGTCGTCTATCGAGAAGGCTATTGCTTTAATCATAGCGTTGAGAGGTGATGCTAGTGATATTTTGCAGACACTACCTCCTGAGGAACGCAAGGATTATTCTCAACTCATTAAACGGTTGGAAATGAGATATGGCCATGCGCATTTAGAGCAAGTACTGAAGAATCGATCACAGAAGAAAGGTGAGAATCTTCGGGAATTTAAGGCAGATATTGCTCGTCTGGTTCGACTGGCGCCAGATAATTTCATGGAACACCTAGCTGTCCAGACGTTCATAGATGGTCTCCAGGATATTGATACACAGTAAGCATTAAGGTTGGCACTACCAAAGACCTTGATCGATGCTTTGGCGGGCGCACTTGAGTTTGAGACTGCTAAACAACCCTCTCGGAACCATGCTCGTGTCTGGACTGTCGACAAATAGGAAAATGGGGAGTTTATGGAGCAGGTGGTTACTCGAGTCCTAAATCAGATCAAACCAAATAAAAGAATACTGTGATGCTGGAATTGTGGAGAGATTTGTCACATGCGAAGTAAATGTGGTAAGGTGGCCAAGAAAACATCGGCTGAGCAGCAGGAAAACTAAAGCGGGTCAATGAGCGGAGGCAATCATCGATCCAGTATCAGAAAGCCCCTTGGTCAAGTTGCATCCTTGCAACATCAAACCAATGGCCTGAATGTAGACGCTATTATGGAAAAAACATCGTGCGATCCGATTTAATTTACAGAAACAAAAAGTTATTTTCTAGCAAATGGAGACTTAAGACAGAAACTGGAGAAGCAGCTTCTGTGGCAGGTGAAGTAGATGTCAATTTTATCATGGGACCAACATCAATCCGACATCGTGCTCTCGTAGCTGATATAGAGGAAGAAATAATCTTAGGATTGGACATTATGAAGACGTCTTTGAAACTGAAAGTGGTATGAAAGGAAGAACCAATACTGTCAAACACAAAATAAATACCGGCGATGCAAGTCCAATACCACAAGGACCAAGAAGGTTACCACTGGCAAAACGTGAGGAAGCTGGGCAGATTATACAAGATATGGAAAGCCCAAGAGTAATTGAACCTTCGAATAGTCCATGATGTTTCACCAGTGGTACTTGTAAGGAAGAATATACGATACACTAGACAGCCTGGCAGGAGAAAAATTGTTCTCCACTCTCGACTTGAAGAGTGGCGATTGACAAGTGGGAATGGACCCCAATGTCAAAGATAAGACTGTCTCTAGTTTAGGCACGGGAATTTAGCAGTTTACAGTCATGTCATTTGGATTATATAACGGCGCAGCTACTTTTAAGCCACCCATGGACACTGTACTGAGGGGACTGTCTTGGAATATTTGCCTGGTATATCTTGATGATGTGATTGTGGTAGGAAAGACCTTTCAAGATAACATGAAAAATTTGGAAATAGTATTCCAGAGGTTGTGAGATGCCAACCTAAGATTAACTCCAAAGAAGTGTCACCTTTTCCGCAAAGGGTAAATTACCTTGGAAATGTGGTTTCCGGAAAAGGAGTTGCTGTGGATCCAGAAAAAGTAAGAGCTGTGGAAAAATGGCCTGTACTCAAAGACGAACATCAGCTAAGAAGCTTTTTGGGATTTTGTACATATTATCGACGCTATGTTCCTGGATTCTCTAACATTAGGAAACCACTTACCCGCCTAACAGAAAATCAAGCATGCTAAGAGTTGTAAAAAGGAACTTTGATAAGTGCACCTGTTTTAAACTATCGACAGCCATTTGGGAGGTTTGTTCTGGATGCAGATGCCAGTAACGTCGGGATTGGTGGTGTGCTCTCTCAAATCCAAGATGGACAAGAAAAGGTCATGGGATACTTCAGTAAGACCCTGTCTAAATCAGAGAGGAACTACTACGTAAACAGACGAGAACTATTGGCAGTAGTCAGCCATTTTGGTGTACCCCTGGAACTTTATTCCGATCAAGGGCGAAATTTCGAGTCCAATCTTTTCGAGAAGATGTGTGAGCTTTTGGTCATTTGAAAAACAAGACCAACTCCCTTTCATCCACAATCAGATAGAATGGTAGAGCGCATGAACAAGATCATGATCAGATATTTATCCAAAGTGGTCTCCAGAGAGATTGGGACGAACATTTACCATTATTCCTAATGGTGTATCAGGCCTCTGTTCAAGAGACAACTAGCCAATCACCAGAAAACGTGCTATTCGGGAGGAAGCTCCGATTGCCCTGTGATTTGAAGTTTGGGAGCAAGCCTGGTGAAGATCTTGCTGGAGAAGATTATGTTAGCACTTTCAGACGAAACTGGATAATCCATGATCAAGTAAGACATAATATCCAAGTGACAGAATGAAGGAGAGCTACATCAACGCCGAGAAGGGTGGTTACCTGGAAGGTGATCGGGTTTGGTTATATAATCCAGAACGTCGACGGGGCCTGTCTTCAAAACTTCAAAAGAATTGGGAGGGGCCATATGAGGTGTTGAAGCGGATTAACGATGTAATATACCGCATGCGGCGAACACCTGATACTAAGCCAACAGTCGTACATTTTAATCGATTAGCCCCATACTCTGGAGACAATAATGACGAAGCCGCTGACTTGCGCCGATTAGATAACCACTACAAGGAACTAACATTCGGCGTAGCCCGACATCTGCGAATGACCAAAGAAATTGCCAGAGAATTTAAAGAGAGATTTGGTAGAATCGAAAAATTAAGGCAGCAAGGAGCAGAAATTGGGAAGAGTCTCCAAATAATAAATGAAGAACAGCCCATGTTTTATTTGGTTAGGAAAGAACTGTCAAGCCTGAAGCCAACCTATCGTGCATTATGGGAGGCGCTGGTCCACTTACGTGAACAAATGTTACAACAGGACATTTTGAAATTAGCAGTTCCAGAATTGGGTTGTGGACTGGGCCGTCTGGATTGGAGAATTGTAAGAAGCATGTTAGAAGTAATATTCCAACATGCTGGTATAGAAATTCTGACAAGTTGTTACCGGCCCGAATATTCTCTTACACCCAGGCATGAGAAGACCATGGACTGTTATTTCGATATGACGTCGCAATGTAACAAAGGCCCTACCTGTCGATTTCATCATCGTTTGAGGGAATCAAAGCATGACATGTTTTGGAACGAAACTTTTTGTTTAAGAGGTGGGGGGCATGTGATATGACGCATCCACAATACGTCTCGCGACGGTCTGGGCATAACTCACATGCACCGAACATTCCAGCCGCCGCGGGAAAAAATCTAGATAGAGGTTCCGGAATAATTCTAGAAGTTGTATAGCCTATATAAGAACCGTTCAAAGGGAGTCAAGGCATTCAACAAATAAATACACGTCTGTAATTGTACGCATGGACATACACCTCGTATTTTCCAGTATTTACTTCTGCCTAAGACACGTGTTTCTGCCATTTACTATCAGGCGTCATCAGTTAGGCTAGTAAAGATTAAACAAATCGTGTCGTAAGGTATAGCAAATTTTGTCCTATCAGGTTTCCACTTTCGGCATAGTCTCTTTTGTTCGTCAGATGTCACTATATTATATGGTGCCACGTGATAGGACAATATTTGCTATACCTTATGAGGCAATTTGTTTAGGCTTTATTTACTTCACTAACCTGATGACGCCTGATAGTAAATGGCAGAAACACGTGTCTTAGGCAGAAGTAAATGCTGTAAGATGCGTAATGATGCGTAACGACATGACAGGTACACAAATAATTATTTTGTAACTTTGTGGTTGATTTCGTAAATAACTTCTTTTGCAATTGTTCGGTTTGTTTAAGGTTTGTTATAATATTAACAGGAGCATTAGGCGAGTTTCATTATATCATGATTCACATGAAATCAAAACAACTTTTCAAAATAAAATTTATAGGTATGTGAAGAGGATACAGGTAATTTGTTCATAGGATATTTTATATAACAAAAATATATCATTTTTCTGAAAAGAACACAAATGTAACCTGTAATATGGTGGTAAAAAATGATTACAGTTGAAGTTATATACGATTTTCATACCCTAAAACTTGATGGCGACAAAAAAATAAATTGATAATATTTATGCACCAAGGGCGTTATGGGTATTACATTGCTGTGAGGTCGACGTTAGTTCAGCACGAGGGCCTCTGGCCCGAGGGATGAATGTCGACCGAAGCCAATATAATTGCCTTCCCTCTATCGTTGATTCAAGGAGTCATATTAGATGCGTAACGATTGTCAACGGCATGCTAGTTGAGAGCATCCGAGGAGTGTGACATGTTGCCCCATCTTGTTGGAACCATAACTCGTTGATGTGCCTTCTCAACCTCTGGAGTTCTACTTGTAAAACATTTTCAAGCATCATCAAATACCGCTGCGAATTAACAGTAACCGTCCGACTTTGTTCTTCGAAGAAATAAGGTCTAAATATTCTGAAAACAGATACGCCACACCACACTGTGACTTTTCGGAAGTGTAAGGGTTGGAGTTGCTCTATCGACCAGTACCGCATGTTTTGTTTGTTTACATAATCCGTTAAATGAAAATGTGCGTGATCGGACATGATCAGATTGGGCAAAACATTCATATCATCGCGAAGAAGAGCAAGGAAATCTGCGCAAAACTGGCTACGTGTTGCGGAATCTTGCGGTTGAAGCTCTTACACTATTTGGATATTATAGGGATGGAATCCTAAATCATCGTGTAAAATTCGCCGGATGCTTCTATCCGAAATGTTTAGTGCTCCCGCTTGACAAACTGCTGAACGAAGTGGACTTCTCTGTACCGCTTGTCGTACTCTTTCAATGTTATTCGCGTTACGAACCTTTCTCTGGCCAAGCGGTAAACGTTGTTTACATTCCCACATAAAACGTTGGTGCCATTGCGTAATTGTGTTTCGGAAATGAATCCGATCACGCCGAGGAATGTTTTATTCTCTCCGGAATTGCCGCTGAACCTCAATTATGAATTCGGGTCGAATATACGCCGTAACGCAAAAACTACGCTGCTAGGAATTCATGGGTATTTAAATCGCATTACACACGAAACAAGTCCTACACCACACTTTACCCTACCCATTGTTAATAACCCCCCCACAACCCTCTGATACTCGTCATCACTTGTTGCCGGACCCTGTATATAGGATTTTCATGATAGGAATGCGTTCAATATAATTATCAAAATATTCACTTGATATAATGATACTAATCTTGTTATTCCAGGGTTATACCATAGTATAAACTTAATCAGTAGATGCAATAGGGGAACTTATTGAAATGAAACCGTAATACGCGCACCCTGCCGCGCACGTTCTCTGTCTTTCTTAAACATGTACTACAGTGAGTGTAATGGACTGTTTGACTTTATCACACAAACTGAGATGGCTGGACGACGGAAGCACATGTTTAAGAGAGAAAGAGAACGTGCGCGGCGAGATGCCCGTATTGAGGTTTTATTTCAAAAGAGCAAAGGCAGATGAGAAGCAGATCGCTTCTTGCGATCCTACTGATTAGGTTTATGCTGTGTTAAATATACGGTCTTTATGTTCTCTGTCAGCAAGCAACTCGCGCTTTACTGACGGATTGAGAAATTTATAAAAATTATTTTTACATTTAGGTTATACCTCGTCTATCGTTATTGTTATCTCGCGAATATGCCAGAGATTCTAAACTCTCTCTGGGATTTTAAAATAAATCAGTGGCGTAACATTTTTTCCAAACAAAATATTTGGTTTCATTTACTATCTACGCCACTAGTTTTTTCCTTTGGAGTTACTATCAAATAGTAGGTCAGGAAAACAATTATATCTCGAAAAATACCAACGCGATTTGCAACACACTGAAAGTAGTGATACGGTATTGCTATCTCTGATGTAAACAAGTCTTGCGTGAGACCCCTCATATATACGTTTAGATTCGATATTTCGTGAGTTTTACGGTAAACATTAGAGAATAGAAATTTATCTAAAATTATTTAATTTACATATTTTGAAATATTTCGTAAAAAAAAAAATAGAAAACTAAATTTATATAAAAATATGATTTATTATAAAATATTTTTACTTATTATTTATATTAACTCTTTCATTTCTGATTTATTATATTACATCAAAATAAATACCTTTCAATTTTATTGATTCTTTGCATATTCGGGCGATTCACTGCATAATGTCGAAAATCTAAGTTTTTAAGTTAGTCAGAAATTTATATAGAAAATATGAATATCATTTAAATTTAATTTATCTTTTTAGAATGAATTGGTTATACCAATAATATCACCTCGTTTCGCTCTTAGTGTGGATACGGAATTGATGCTCCAGCTTTCGAAAATTGCTAAGAAAGAAAATTTACACATACAGGTATTTTTAATGCAATAAGTAAAAATAAGTTATACATAATACGTGTATTACAGAGTCATATATCAGAAAACATAGATGAAGTTAAGAGTGTTATGGAAGAGTATAAGACGAATTATGCAACAGCATATGATAATGGTGGAATGCTAACGAACAAGGTAATCTGTTTACTGTCTAGTCAATGCCATATGCGATTTATTCATTATCGTTAATCGCGCAATGATTTAGAAGACAAAATTTCGTTGACCTACGAATTATTTGGTTTTTAAACGAGCTGATTAGAATTTGTTTCTATACGTTAGAAACGAGTACAAAATTGATGAAGTGCAGTCTTCTTTTTACTTACAAGTCATTGCTACAATAAAAACCGGTTTCTAAATTATTCACTATCGACACGTTTCTCAATGTATCGAAGATAGACCAAGTTTATATCGCTTATTTGTAGAGTGGGTTATACATTTATTTTGTGTATATATACATCCCGATATCAATATTGCGTCATTACACTTTGCATACCATATTGCGTCTCCTAGAAATAAGTGAGATAGATAAATTTAAGTTGGTATATATCGCTAATATGAAAAACACAATTGTTGCTTTCGCTCCTCATTTCTCTATCTATAATTTTTAGAAATACATCTTTTTTCATTACGCTATCAATACTAAGTCATTTCAGATAACAAACACTATTAGGTCCACTTGTATATTTTCGTTTCATTTTACATGTTATACAGCGTCCAAAGTGTATATTCTCTGTTATATCAGGTGCAATGTTGCTTCCACCATGTTGCCAAATTTAAAAAAAAAATTCTTAGATGATAATCGTATTAAATCCGTTATAGACACACAGGTATATTTGTCTTACTTATTTTAAATGTAATGTTATATTTTATATTACATTTTAAATGGAATGATACATGATATTTCGTCACTATTATTAATAGACTCATATCTATGACATTTATATACCATGTGTCCCCATTTTGATGCTCACCATTGGTATCTCGGTTATTAGAAGATATAGAACAACGGTTAAATGGGGAATGTTTTGCAGAATTCAATACTCGCGGCAAATCTCATTTCAAATTTGACCTAACTTTTTAAATTTTTAAAATATTTTGAAAAATCAAAAATTTGCCGATTTCGTTATTCCTCAATAACTCGATAATGCTTAGTCTGACCTCTTTTAAAGTTTTACATTGTTCAGACACTTTTTTAAAACAAATTATTTGATACAAACAGAAACCCCCGATTGTCATTTGTTTTTAAGTTATTACCACTATCTTTTGTTTTCCATATGGCGGCCATATTGGATTTTGGGTTTGTTCGGTAGTCCTCAAAATGTGCTTTTCAACGATGTATAACATGCCTGAAAAATTTTTATTTATAAGGAAAATATTAATAAAAACGTAAATTAATCTTTAATATGAAATTAGTAGGCTGAAAAATTAAACACCAATGTCAAATGAAAGTGAAAAGATATTCTAAGTAATACTGTAAACAAACGAAACGATAAAAAAATTATAGAAATAAAAAGTAAAGATACAGAACTTAAAGTTCACATTCACTTAAAGAAATTGTTCAATATGACGACCATTCTGTTCCACACAATTTTGACACCTTGTTCGAGTAGAGTTACAAACTCTACGTAGCGTGTTTCCGTTTACTGATCGTAGCACATCAAATACTTCGTTTTTAGTGGTACCCCATAAATAAAAGTCAAGCGGGGTAAGGTCGGGTGATCTCGCAGGCCATTGCACGGGTCCATTATTTGAAATCACTCTCTCATTAAAGTTTTCTCTCAAAAAATGTTGCACGTTACGAGTGTTATGGGCCGGGCAACCATCTTGCTGGAACCAGATGTTTTGCATGTTCTCGGGATTAATAATTTGCCTCAAAGCAGGCATTATCTCGTTTGTTAGTAGCTCCAAATATCTGTTACCAGTTAAATTGTAATCAAAGATGAAAGGACCTATTAACTGATTATCTAAAACGAAAAAAAGAGTTTAAAAAACAAAAAAAATGTAAACAAAATGTCATACCAATTAAACCGCACCAGACATTAAAACCAAATCGAACTTGAAATCTTCTTTGATTTACCAAACTGTAATCGTCGGAGATTGTCATTATCACTTAAACCTTGTACAATTGTTGGTTTGTAAGGGTGATACTTGTTTTTCGTCAAGGTTCTGTGAACAGTAGATTTTGAAATCCCTGTTTCTCGTGTCACACGACGAACTGATGTGCTGGGATTGTTCCTAACGTTCTGCAAAATATTATTTAGACGTGCATCAGCATCATTAACTTCATAGTTAGCTCGTTTTTGTTCGAAGCTTCCAAAGTTTTTTAATTTGCTAACTAGTCTTCTAAAAATTGTCCTGTGTGGCTGTTGTCTTTCTGGAAAACGCTCGTGCACGTATTTTTAGTGTTTCTATTTGTACTTTGACAGGTTATCGTTTTGTTTCATTGTCAGAATGCATTTGTCATTGACGTTTGACGGAACATAATGTCTTTGCTAGTGATACACGCTCAGAGGTTAGAATTATCTGACATTTGATGTAAAACCAAATACAAATCTCCCCACTACTTTTAATCCTGCGCGAATTTACCCCTCCTCGCGCCAACTTAATCAGCGTTTGCTATACTTAGAATATCTTTTCACTTTCATTTGACATTGGTGTTTAATTTTTCAGCCTACTAATTTCATATTAAAGATTAATTTACGTTTTTATTAATATTTTCCTTATAAATAAAAATTTTTCAGGCATGTTATACATCGTTGAAAAGCACATTTTGAGGACTACCTAACAAACCCAAAATCCAATATGGCCGCCATATGGAAAACAAAAGATAGTGGTAATAACTTAAAAACAAATGACAATCGGGGGTTTCTGTTTGTATCAAATAATTTGTTTTAAAAAAGTGTCTCAACAATGTAAAACTTTAAAAGAGGTCAGACTAAGCGTTATCGAGTTATTGAGGAATAACGAAATCGGCAAATTTTTGATTTTTCAAAATATTTTAAAAATTTAAAAAGTTAGATCAAATTTGAAATGAGATTTGCCGCGAGTATTGAATTCTGCAAAACATTCCCCATTTAACCGTTGCTCTATATCTTCTAATAACCGAGATACCAATGGTGAGCATCGAAATTGGGACACACGGTATATATATATATATATATATATATATATATATATATATATATATTTTTCAAATTGACCAGCCCGACTATTATAATTGTATATGTATAATGGTTTCCTATACCTTTAACCTCTGTTGAGTTATTAGATGTATAAAAGAATATTTTACGTTTTGGAATTAATTCCTGACAAAAGTTATCAAAAGTTTGTGTGTCAAAATTGTGCCTCACGAATACGAAAAAATTAATTGAACGATTTTTTTACATTCTCTCACAATTTGAATGATCACTATTAGAATAATATTTCATTTCCTTCTGTATATCGATACTTGTTTAATAAAAATAATAAAGCACCAACATTGACACAACCTACGTGTATTTATAAGATAAATGAGAGGTTTTGAATTTTTTTTTATTATAATGCATGGCCTAATCGTTGCATTAGGTCAATCCACAAAGTATATGTATAATTTCATACACATTTGGATACAAGTAAGTTGGATACTTTGGCTAACTTAGTTGCCATCTTCAATATTAATTGTTTTTGTATTGGTTCTGACTCTTGCTAATCCAAACGAAGGAATATAATACTCGTAACTGCATAAATTTAATATAACTATTGTTTTTAATTCCTGGCCACATCCTTTTGAAATTTAAAATAATTAGATGTATGAAAACATTACATCATTTGAATTTAATTGTACATTTAACTGTTCAATACTGAACGTCGTTTCATTTGAAAAAAACAGTACTTTTGGACTTTGGAATTTGCCTTTTTTTCAACATGAGACACCCTACCTTATACTACTACAGATGTAAATATGGTTTGTACAGGCTCACAAATGATTAAGATTTTCACTTTTTCATGCCGCCGAAATTTAAAAAGAAAAAATTTAATTTCAAAGATATATCTATATTGATAACGTGACTGAAAAATGTTATTATAATAAAGAATGACATTTCATTTAAAATAATAAAGTTGATGTTCATTTCCTTGTATTCTTCGAACAATCGGAGGTGACTCGTAGGTGAAAATATGTACCTACATATTTAGAAACATGTAAGCCATATATCCTATATACCAAATTGAAAATGAAATTATTTGTAATTGGGGCTTGTGCTGATGTATAATAAAAAAACAATATGCGATCGTTGTTTGAAAATAAAACTAAGAATAATAATTTATTCAAATATTTTATGTATTTATGAAGTATGTATTTTCTTATAAAAAATTTACATGATTCCTTTGTAAAAAAAATTGTGTTGTATAACAAAAGATGTATTTGATGCATATAATATTACAACGAAATCTACACTACTACTTCTTTCTGCAATATTCATTCTGAACAAATACTTTTATTTTCTTTCATGATTTATTGCTCAATAATTCAGGGTATTTCTCTATTAGTTCCTGACATTCTATTCTCCTAACTGCTTTCTTTCTCTCTATATTTTTTTTGAAATATTCTTTTACGACTTTCTTTTGAGCTAAGGTCCACGGTATCAGTTCTCTTTTCTTGGACGTTTTTGTAAGTTTATTGGAACTCTTGGAGGTGTGGTCTTCGGTGGAGGGCGTACATTTATCAGTAAATTCATTTATATCTATTTCTTCATCACTTTCATAATTATTATCTATGCCCTGTAATAAATCTTCTAAATCTACTTCAATTTCATCCAACGACTTGCCTTTAAATGAACACGCGCGCCCGCTTTCCGTTAAAAGAAGTAATTTTGAAATCTTAGCAGTCTGATACACATCATTTGGTAACCTGTATGAATTTTGATGAATTTCAGTGGTATGTCCAATAAACATAGCTAATTGCTCTATTTCATTTTCACTCATATTAAAAATTTGTGTTAATGTTGCAAGATGTTTCCTAAGCCTTGTATATGTAATAGCCATAGGATTTTGAACACCACAATTCTTTGCATATTTGTCGAGTACTTTGTAGCCACTAATAGGTGTCGATAACCCAGGATTGCCAAACAGATATAGGTTATCCGCGCTTACAAATTTCGATCTTACTTCCAGTAGCTTGCTAATATGTTGCTGAATATCGCTGCTAAATAAAACTGGAACGCCTTTGTCGCGCTTACCTCTTGTAACAACACGTTTGAGCTTATTGAGTAATGCTTTTTCTGTCACAGAAATAGCTTCACTAAATTCTTCATAATGACGGGTATTTCCTGAATTAATATATGTATGTTTGTACTAGAATCCTCTGTAATTCGCCAGGTCGCTTGCGATTTAATAAAATTACTCTACAAAATACGGATTCCAATAATATTTTGTAAGACTTTACATTACTTTCGTCTTTTGAAAGATTACTAATAGCATCATTTGCTACTTTCACTAAATATTGATTAAGAAGTTTTAAATCTGAAGCCAAGGGTACAATTGTTATTTTATTCCACTTGTTAAGATTTAAATTGTTAGCCGCTTGCTGGTGAACAAATGAATCATAGTTTTCAATTGTGCTTCCGCGACGGCAAATGGAACAGTTAAATGATTTGCTTTCCTTTTTAATGCCAGAGTAATAGCTATATCACAACATTGTTTTAATGATGCAGCAATATTCAATGCAAATGTTGGCGCACTATATGCATCATTATATGAGTCATAACTTCTACTTCACAAAAATAACAAAAAATCAGGTTTTCTAATAATTTTACGTTTCGTAGAAACTATTTTTTTAGGACCCAACTCAAGTCTATCTGGACTAAAGACTGGCGAGTTTCTTATATTTGTAATTTCTCTTTCCTGCGAATGAGTACGAATGAGTGACTGTAGTTACATCATGTTGCAATGTTTGTATACTATTAAATGAAGAGCCATTTATATACTTCTTTTTTTCTGGGGTACTTGCATCCGAACTTTCATTCTGAAAAAGGTGTCTAATAAAATGTTGTTTTTTCTTTCATGCATATCCGTACGAAAAAAGTTTTGTTGGAAGATATTTTGTTTTAAACTTTGCATGAAACAAAACTTTCTATCGCACAATTGTACATCTGATCAAAATACTTACTTGAATTAAAAAGTACTCTAATATTTAAGTAATAATAAGTAAATATTCACTATGGCAATCATTAACATGTCTAATAAATTATTAAATAATTATGTACCGTCATATTGTATCTACTTGGTAAACGATGAAGCGGTACATCGTTTGTTGGAAAATAAGTCTACATCGGAATCATCTGCAGGCGATAAATTCTGTTGAATATAAGATCATTGATATAGCAAAATATTTACCTGGTCGCCATAAAAGTCTACTTCTTTATATTTGTCGTCATTATTTAGAGAAAATGATTTCTGATCGTTTTCAGGTACTGGTGAAAATCCTCTGTTACAAAACCAGTTTCTATTTTTCTTTGAAGGTAAATGGCTTTCTGTAGGTAACTTTTCCGCCTTAAAGAATTGTATATATAGGTGTATGTACATACAATAAATAAATAGTATTATCGGCAATATTACGAGGGTATATCAGATATAAACGAGACTGATTTTTTTAAACTATTAATGCTTTATTGAACAAGGTTAATACAAATGTACAATTTTTCTACATAATCTCCCGCCCGCGCAATACATTTTTCTCAACGGATTGGAAGCTTTTTAATCCCGTTATCGTAAAAACTTTTAGGCCGGTCACACAGCCACTGGAGCACAAATGTCTCTACCGCTTGGTCGCTGTCGAAACGCTGGCCTCCAAGAGCTTCTTTTAGAGGTCCAAACAAATGGTAGTCACAGGGTGACAAGTCTGGACTGTAAGCAGGATGTTCCAAGATTTTCCAGCCGAATTGTTCCACTTTTTGCCTCGTAATGTTTGCCGAATGTGGTCTGGCGTTGTCGTGAAGGAGAATGACATTTTAAAGGGATTGCGTCTTTCTTTTTCGTCGTAAAGACAATTTTGCGGCATCCAAAACGTCGCAATAATATTGGGCATTAATTGTGCGGCGATCATGAAGAAAATCAAGCCTCAATGTTGGCTTCAGTAACGCTCGTCCGTGGGCGTCGAACGTGGCTCTGGTTTTCAACTTTCTCCCGGCCTCCAGATAATTGTTTATGCCATGCAAACACGCGAGGTCGTGAAAGGGTGTTCTCCCCGAACTGTGCGTGCAATCTGCGTAAAATATCTGTTGGATTCACCCCCTCATTGGTCAAAAACTTAATAATAAAATTATCCGCTGCTCCACGGAAACGTGCACTGCTTGCTCACTCATGGTCACTGCACTACTGAACGGTCTCGACGGAATTTCAGACGTTGCTCTCCCCACTCTAAGTGCTTTGTCTACATAGCCACCTACTTCGCCGATTCAAAAAACTTTTGTACGAGTCATTAAAAAATCAGTCTCGTTTATATCTGATATACCCTCGTATTTTAAAATAGAAAAATATTCACTGACAATTGTTAACATATTGCTATGAATAGTGGTTTGAAGGTTTAGCACGCCACCATCCACAACTAGTTTTCCCAACTAGGTTTCTCAGCCGGTAAATTTTCAAATATGAGACTTCTAACTTCTCGGGTTCCAATAAGGAAAGTCGTGTCTGTGAATTATGTTAGGTGCCAGTGAAATGTTCACAAAAATTTATTTACTTAAATTATATAAGTTACTAAGCCTGAACAGCAATATTGGTATGAAAATAAAACAAAAGCAGGATAAAATTTAAACTGAATATTTAATACAAAAATTAAAAAAAAAAAATCTATCTTTACCAAATATAAAGATTCTGTATTACACAAAAATACATGAGGTAAAAACATTCATTGTTTAATTGACAGCTAAACGAATGGAAAACTTCCTCTTAATGACTCCGAACAAACTTATCTAAAAATAATCAAGTTTACTATTAATTTCTTCTCCAGAGAACCATACTGTATAATCAAATTCTGATACACGTTCTAAATTACGCATGTGCAAACAGACATGCACTTAACTCCCGTCGAACAAACTTTTCAATTATAATTTTAACATGGAAATTTAATAGTAAGCTTTACTATTTATATTTCTAATAATAAATCTCTTAATTAACAAGCTTGGATACAATAGAAAAATTCTTATAATTTTATGTTTTTATTTTAATTTATGTTTTATAATATCATAAAAAATCTACTTACAAAAACTACTGGAGACGAACAAAGAAGGTGCTTATATGTACTATATAAATCATCAAATAGCATACGAGAATTTAACTCAAGAACTCACTAATACATCAATTAAACACTTTTCAAACAAATAACCGAATTAATTCAATATAATAATATATAATAATATAATTAAATTATATCACACCAGGCTACCTTCTAGTTCAAGCTATAAAATTGGTCTCCCTGAATTTACCTAGGCCTCTATCAGATCGACCTCCAATATCCAGTTTTTATCTCACACATTAAATTTAAAAACATTTTGAATATACACTTTTATCCAAAAATAATTGTACATTTATTTTAAATATTTTAAATTATTTTTAATTAAAAATCCATAGCAATATGTAATAAATTATTGAAAATGATGAGCTGTAATACTGCTGCACATGACGATTCGAATAATTTCTATAATTTAGGAAATTTCTTGTATACAAATTTTTAAATTCTACATTAAATTCTAAATACAGCAAATATAACATATTCTGTACCGAAATTCAATGGATTTTCTAAATATTTAAGACAATAACTTAATTACAAAATGTAAATAGAGAAGTTTTCATTTATGTAAATTAAACAAAATAACATTAAAAGTTTGAAAGAGACAGAATACAGATAACTAATCGCATATTGTTTGTTATTTATTTGCCGTGCATTATTAGATTTATTAGTAAACCTGGACAAAATAGAGAGAAAACAACGTTATATATGTTACATTTTGGTCATATATAAAATATATATGTTTTCCCCACAAACAAAATTTCGGTAAAATACGGAAGTTAATATAAAATAGTATAAAATAACTTACGACTTTAATCTTGTGCAACATTTAAAACTAATTATATTTGTTGAAGAACTTTTAATAATTTTTAACTAATAGAATAACTGATTTCTTAGTTGCTTGTCGCAATATGTCATAGTAAATTTTTATTAATATAAAAATAAAATTTCTTTTGATTTTTTTTAATATTATTCTCTGAAGTTACTATAATTTAATTATTCTAACGCTCGTTTTCGAAATATATATACTGTCGTGAGCAAAAAAAAAACGGGACACTGTTTCTGCGTGGGTTTAAATTGTGACTACTTAAGTGACTATCTTTACTCATAATAGTAAGTCAGGAATTGCCAAAAATGTGTGTCTTATTGACATTTATTAAACATTTTGAAATAAATGTAAATAAAAATTACTAAAAAGGATAGAGAAAGATTATTTATTAAATTCAAATAATTATTATATTAAAATAATTAGTATTTCGTCATTCTACCGTTATTATTAACTGCATCTAATCTTGTAGCCATTGAAGCGACAATATTTTGTACATCATTTATAGAAATTTGATGCCAAGCATTTTTAACAATCTCCCAAAATTCTTCCTGGGTAGAAGCTCTATTTCATTAATCCCCATACATTTTCAATGGGATTTAGATAAGGACTGTAGGGTTGGATATCTCAAGTTTAAATTTCATTCTCTGTAACACAATGGTTACTGTGTTACAAGATGAGACAGGAAATTGTGTTGTTCTTATAGCTTCCTTTAATGTTTTGCAAGTTGTGCCTAATCTCACTAACTAATGTTTCGTCTTCCTGCGTATTCGAAATTTTGTTACGTCCGTAAATTATTTTCCGATTTAAATTATCCTCTTCAATCCATTTTTTTATATATTCTTGCGGCTGAACTTTTATCAATATTAAATTGAACCGATACACTTTTTAATGATTTCCCGTTTTTCAAACTAGTAACAAGTCTGGCTTTATCAGTTTTCGAAAGATGCGGCATTTTCAATTTTGAATTGGTAACTATGATATATAATTTGACGTAGAGTTTGAAAGTTAATCAAATATCGTCAAAATTACAACGCTAAAAAATAAAGGAAATTGACATATCGATTTTGACACTGTCCCGATTTTTTTGCTCACGACAGTAGTTACCAGAAAGGAAGAAATATTGTGAATAAAAATTACAATATTTAATTATCATTCAAATCAAATACTACTTACCAATTAAGTTTAATATTTTATAAGATCGCGAATACGTAATCATAATTATATACACGTTTTACGTAGTAACTATTAACTTGGTGTACCTCTTTGGTTGGAATAAAACTCCCGGTAAGGAACACAAAAATCATAACTATACTCGTACTTCTTAGTGCGCATTTAAAAAAGTTATTGAATACATAAGAACGTTATTTTGCTAGTTATTGATATGACAAAATAATGAAAACTTTAAAGCTTCTCACGTTTGATTTTTCTTTATATCTTTATATAAAGATGAAATTATCAATAATCAATTTAAACGGCCTGCATAAGCGCAATAAAATAAATCAGTAGTCACATTACATCGGGATCGGTCAGCTTGGTAAATGTAAACACCAACGAGACGATCATAAATAAAGCGAAATATGTGGATAACACTGTTGTCAAATGTAAAGACGCAATATTGTAGGAGCAATGGGAAAAAATATACAATACGTATAGCAAGCGCCAATTAAGTTGGCGCGAGGAAGGGGTGCGCAGAAGCTGTTTTTAAAAACGTCCACTCCCACTACTCAAATAATTGTCAGAATACATTTGTCATTGACGTTTGACGGAACATAATGTCTTTGCTAGGGGATCATAAAGTGATACACGCTCAGAGGTTAGAATTATCTCATATTTGATGTAAAACCAAATACAAATCTCCCTACTACTTTTAATCCTGCGCGAACTTACCCCTCCTCGCGCCAACTTAATTGGCGTTTGCTATATATTTAAAAAGTGCCTCTACTGGAAATTCATTATTAAAATTACACAAAATATTCACTTATCTACCAATATTGCGTCCCTGCTAATTTCAGTTTTCGTTATGTAGATACCATATATTCGTAGCGACACCTATCTTATAAAAGTCATTCACTCGAGCTACATCATAGAAATAAATTACGGCGGGTCTCTACATTACATGGACTTTCTATCCTGCGTCCAGTATACGGTCGCAGCATTTCAGCAGACGCAGGATTTTATGTAAACTGCATGTTAGTGGACGCAGTAATGATAGCTGGATACATATATATATATATATATATATATATATATATATATATACATATATATACATATATATAAGTGTTTAGATCATTTCTTAGCCGTTTATTAAATATAACAATTGATAAATTATTGGAGTTTTTCGGCTTTTATATGAAATATTTACAAATATCAAATTAGAATGTACGTAATTGCAGAGTAAGTGGGGATGTAAACATTGCTGTCTACAAATTACGAAGCAAATCTAATTTGATATTTGTAAATATTTCATATAAAAGCCGAAAAACTCCAATAATTTATCAATTATAATATTTTCGTGACCTTGGTATGATATGGTAAACTTAATAAGTCGGCGATTAAAGGTCTGGTTTATTACTTCAAAGTATATATATTTAAAACAACAACGGTTTAAGTCTTACTAAATTCATAACTGCAATGTATGGCAATTTAAGCTACTGCGCGTGGAGGGGATTCGCTGTTGCCACTTATTGCTGGTTATGGCCCGTTCAGAGCTGGTCCTATCGGTATATATATATATATATATATATATATATATATATATATATATATATATATATATATATATGAATGTATATTAAGTTCATTATACACCAAGCTGAATAATTAACGGTTAATTTAGCTCTAATATTCTTCTTGAGAAAGGATGCTATTATATAAACCCATTGTTTTTACAGCTATTTTGTGTTTGTAGGTTTTAATTAGAAAGTTCATTAACACTTTTCCCACTATTATATCATCGAAATCTTTCATATTCTGGAAAGCCATGAAACTTTTTTCCTCAAATTTAAGGTTGGCGTATAAATTAAAAAAATCCAAACGCAAATAATACATATATGTATGGTGTGCAAAAAATGCATGCCCCAAGTACAGAGCCTATATTTAGAGCTAAAACCCAGGTGATCTCTTTTGGATATGCTACCAATAATACAAATTGGCAATATGTAGCATCAAAATCAAAAAATTTATTTTTTAATGTTTTTTAGTAAATAATGTAGCAATGTACTTTTATGCATTGAAATAGCAAACCTTCTACACTAATGTTATTAATTTTATTTTGTATAGCTGCTTGCATTTTTCAAATTATAGCTTTGCCATTTAAGTGTTCGTTAAATCATTGCCAAAAGTTATCTCTTTTACAAAATCAGATGGAGTCAGTTGTTGTTAAAATTTTATAGGAATGCATATACAGTTTTTTGGTAGATAAGTGAAATATAATATAATAACATCCTGAATCAGATTATCGCTTAAAAATGAAATAATTATAATAATTTTCAGTTAACATGTTGACAAGTTTGAAAGTTTCAGTACTATAAATTAATAGCCATATTGTATTATATAATGCGCATTCATCCTTTCCGCTTACATAAAACGAGCCGAGCCATTTTTAAACCCAAAGATATTGAACCCTTAACAGCTTATGAGTCTTATGACCAAGTATCACGATAATTGTAAAAAACTATAGAACATGCGAACAAAGCAACGTTTTGTTATTAATATAATAAACAATATAATACATTCATTTCACATATTATTTTATATTCTATGTTTAAAGAAAGTAATATAATCATTATTTTCTTCATTACTTTCAATATTAACTCGGCAGGCTACAAAATACATTTTTAAAACTGATGCTTTATTGTTTTATTATATATAAATATATATATATATATATATATATATATATATATATATATATATATATATTTATTAATTTCCTTTTTGTTTGTCTTTAGACTATTATGGCACATGCAATCTATTTGGATGATTCTGAACTCGCACTCCTGAAAAAAAGGGGAACATCAGTTTCTCACTGTCCGGATTCTAATACATTACTAAAATCAGGTTTGTGTGATGTTAGAAAAATCCAAAGCTATGGAATTAATATAGGACTTGGTACAGGTATGTTATTTATTTCAAAATAAGGGTCAAACACATGCATAATTTTTTTTAGATGTATCAGGAGGAGCTTCTGTTTCAATAATCAATGCCATGAGAGCTGCTATTGCAACATCAGTACATATATCTTTTCAGAAACAAGGCTACAAGCCACTAACATACGAAGAAGTTTTTTATTTGGCAACGCTTGGAGGCGCAAAAGGTACATTGCTAACTCATTACCGTACTACAGAAATATCTGTTTAAAAATTGTTTGCCATTTTTTTCTGATAGCTTCCGACAAAAGTTATTGACGGTAAGAAGGAATAAGAAAATTAAAATTTTTCCAAATGTTAAAAATCTAAGCGTTACTTCATTGGAAAATTGTTATCAAAATGCTATGCTTTACAAAATATAGTATTTCTTATTTGCCAGAAACGTGCAATTTAAAAGAACAAATAATTACTGCTGATTGTACTAGTATTTTTACCAACCAATGTCTGAAATCAAGTAATTTGAGTAAAGATAAAATCAAAATGCACTTTTTAAAGTTTTTGGCGATCTTTTTAAATGAGATATGATGAGATTTAGTGTTTTAACAAACGTATTTGGTACTTGTCAAAACAATGAAAGGGTGAAGGGTGAACAACTTATATAGTGATAAACCTGAGAAAACGTTAAAAAAATATATATAGAAATTCAAACGCTAAAAAATAAGTTAATGGGAGAATTGGGTTATCAACTCAACCCGAAAAGCACGAATTTAATACATGACATTTGTTGACCAAAACAATTGATGTAATACGACTGACTATATGTGGAGGTTAGCGGAAAATATGATAATAAAAATATAGACGAAAAAATGAAAAATTTACTAACATTTCAGACTTCAGAATTATAAATATTGTACGCTTTTGTAGCGAAGCATTGCCTACGGTTGTATGGTATGTTGATTATATATTATTGATTGATATCATACAACGAATATTACGAGCAAGCAATTGACGTTGTATTTGTATACAAAATTTGGAAGTTTTTTCATTTAGCAAAATTCAAATATAAAAAAAAGAATTGTGTATTTAAAGTAAGTGTTAGTTATGATTAGGGATTGGTAGTCAAGGGTACATACCAGGAGAGGACTTAAATTAATTTGTAGCGGGCAGATCTATTGTTGTGTTTTGTTAGTTTTTGGAGTTCTATTGCGTAAATATGTGATGGACAGTGTTTCGGGTGATATCCAGTTAACGAAGGACTGATGATCTGGTTGTATCCGGTTCGTGAAGGACCAATGTCGTGGAACCAAATGTTTGCGATCACTCCGAGTTCTGGCGGTGATACGTAACAGATCGTTTTCTAAACATAGGGACACGATTATTACTTGTTGCACATGTACTTAGTCAAAAATTGAATATAAGCTGTAATGGAGTTTGATTGCAATCAAACACCAAGGAAGCTCTCGATGATGTTGAAACGTTGAGATTATGAACGTCCTTTTACTAACTAAATTAAAACGCGGAACAACACCCGAGAAGCTACGTCGATGTACTAAGTTCTTTTTTTTATCAGTACACATACATCCTATGTGTCATTCTAAAAAAAGAAAAGTCAATGCATAGGTGGCATAGTAGGCAACCAGTTATACATCAGTGAAGTATTTATTGAAAATAGATAATTTATTTAAAATAGTTAATTTTCCAACAGGCGTATACCTTATGCGAAAACAATTTTAAGTGTCTTTAACAATTTCAAAGAAGATAGTTTTCTAAATTCCCACAAAAGAAACAATCACATGTTAAAAGAACACATGAAGCTGAATATCCTGTGTTATGTAGAAGAACGGTCTGCAAACAGTTCTGTAATAGATTTTAAAGAGTTTCATGTACATTATCTATGGCAATCTAAATAATTTCCCTTTGAATGATTAAACATTCATATCTTTAATAGTTAGAAAGCATAGTAAGATGAAACCCATTGAGTTATTTCTTTAGTTAAAAGGAAAAGGTTGGGTGTAATTTTAATAAAGTAAATACTTAATTACTTATTAATATTTTTAAAATTTTTATTTAGGAACATTATCAATATACAAAAAGGTTTTAAGTATATCTATACGTTTATGCACGTATAACGCTTTTGTTACAATTGAAACAGACATGTAATATACATATCTGTAACTGTACTCATGGACAATACACCTCGTATTTTCAGCATTTACTTCTGCTTAAGACACGTGTTTCTGCCATTACTATTAGGCGTCATCAGTTAAGCTAGTGAAGCAATGTAATACAAATGATACAAATCTTTATGAATAGATTTGTATCTGTATATAACATTAAGTTGAAATCGCCTACAAGATAAAGCAAATTTTATCCTGTAAGGTGGCACTTATTTAATAAGTGACATTTGACGGACGAAAGAGACTTTGCCGAAAAAGGCGACCTTTTCGTTCGACCAGCTATGCTGGTACGAAGAACGAAAAAAATACGGGTAGTCCATTAACAACGAGCCAGATGGCGGTAAATATACAAAAAGCTTTTAAGTATATCTATACGTTTATGCACGTATAACGCTTTTGTTACAATTGAAACAGACATGTAATATACATATCTGTAACTGTACACATGGACAATACACCTCGTATTTTCAGCATTTACTTCTGCTTAAGACACGTGTTTCTGCCATTACTATTAGGCGTCATCAGTTAAGCTAGTGAAGCAATGTAATACAAATGATACAAATCTTTATGAATAGATTTGTATCTGTATATAACATTAAGTTGAAATCGCCTACAAAATAAAGCAAATTTCATCCTGTAAGGTGGTCCTTATTTAATAAGTGACATCTGACGGACGAAAGAGACTTTGCCGACTTTGTGTACAGTTACAGATATGTATATTACATGTCTGTTTCAATTGTAACAAAAGCGTTATACGTGCATAAACGTATAGATCTACTTAAAAGCTTTTTGTATATTTACTGCAATCTGGCTCGTTGTTAATGGACTACCCGAACGAAAAGGTCGCCTTTTTCGGCAAATTCTCTTTCGTCCGTCAGATGTCACTTATTAAATAAGTGCCACCTTACAGGATGAAATTTGCTTCTTTATCTTGTAGGCGATTTCAACTTAATATTATATACAGATACAAATCAATTCATACAGATTTGTATCATTTGTATTACATTGCTTCACTAGCTTAACTGATGACGCCTAATAGTAATGGCAGAAACACGTGTCTTAAGCAGAAGTAAATGCTGAAAATACGAGGTGTATTGTCCATGTGTACAGTTACAGATATGTATATTACATGTCTGTTTCAATTGGAACATTATCAAATTAACATTTTTCGGTTTTAGTCGTGCACGCCTTTGTTCTATTATTAAACCAGCTGTACTAAACACTCTTTCATTTTCCGCAGAACTTGCTGGAATACAGAAGTATTTCCTAGCACATTGTTCTAAGAAAATGTAAAAGAAAATCCAAATAAAAAATGCAATTACCCTTCTTTTTTAAACTTACCTTCCAAAATAAGAGGGTGTTCTTCTTCCTGATTTTAATTTGGCCTTTCGAGGTATTGCCTTTTAGTTATTATTACATCAGCTATAATTGATTTTACTTTCTCTTTAATTGTTTCTTTCAAAAATCCAAATAATTAAAATTACTTCTGATGTGGACTAATGCCTGTTTTGATTACTGGCATTTATTCTTTATTTTCAGGATCTATTTTCTTCATAATATTAAACATTTCTTGTTCTAGAAAAGAAGTAGCATTATCAGTACTACTCAAACTTCCTCTTTTTAAATCGAGGGTCTAAAACAGCTGCTACTCTAGTAACTGATCATCCTTCATATGAAAATAGCCTTGCTTCAGCAGATTCCAAAAGTTTGTTGCATAATGTCTTCCCTTCTTCAGTCTTTAATTCCAGTGGTGATGCTGTCAGATAATTGTACAGTCCAAAAGTTATTGGGATTATTAAATAAATAGTAACATATTTATTACCTACACGAATTTCACACTATTGCTTTTTAAGATAAATTTCTATATTTTATAAAACCATTTATTCGTAAGATACCACGAGGTGTTATTTGATTTTATCGTATTACTGAAATGCCCCCAATACGTGGATTGTGTTCAGTAATTCGTTAGAAGTATGATGTACTTTATGTGAGAGCGTTCTACAATCTCATAAAGTGGTAAAATCTATTTGTACTTTTTTGTTATCAACGCTTTCATATTTTCTACTTTTTTAATACACTAATTTTACTAACTTAGATATATTTCATCCTAAAGAAATACTATTCACCTCCTCTGAATTTGGTAAAAATACTTATTTAAAATTGTCTCCGCACAAGGTATACGCCTGTTAGGATAATTAGTATAAATTATCTATTTTTCAATAAAATGTACTTAATATAAAATTCATGTATGAATAAAAATTCAGAAATATTTGACATTAATAAATACTTGTGTATAACTGATTGCCTACTATGCCACCTATGCATTGACTTTTTATTTAGAATTACACATAAGGATGTATGTGTAATGATAAAAAAGAACCCGGTATATGTATATAGCATCTTCAACATATATCTCTCTCTGTGTGTGTATGTGTGTGCACGTGCATGTGTGTAAATAGCATTTTGAAATAGAGGAACATTTCTCTAACATATTAATGTTTAATTTTAGCTTTATCATTGGATAATAAAATTGGAAATTTCGAAGTCGGTAAAGCGTTCGATGCCCTCATAATAGACATGAAAGTAGATAATTCGTCAGCAGACTATTTTGATAACTGTAATGCTAAGGAACTATTACAGAAGTTTGTATTCATTGGAGATGATAGAAACGTCAAGGCTGTGTTTGTGAATGGCAAAAAAGTAAAATCCAAGGAATGAAAGCAATGAGAAGAAACGTTGTACATATTTTATTATATATTTTATTATATTATTAAATTTTAATATAATGAACCAAAATAAATTTTATTTTGTTTTAATATTAGAAACAGGGGAGGGGCTTTGATAATTGCAATGCTAAGGGGCTGTCATAGACATTTGTATTTCTTGGGGATTATGTATCTGTTGAAGTTGTATCTCGGATGAATGATTTAAGAATAAAAACTTTAAATCAATTCAAAGAATATCCTTATATTTTTTATTATATGTATTTTAATTTTCAAGTTATATATGTATGAATTTTTGGTATTATATTTTGTACTTATATGAGCTATTATTGTGTATCAAAAGTATAAATTTTATTTTATTGCAAGCTTATAATAAATTGTATAAAAATGTGATATGAAAATAAATCCTTTCAATGTAAAAACTAAATCTATTGAAATTTGTATAATTTAATGTTACGAAGGCGGGTTAAAATTTAAAAAAATACACGTCACATTTTGACAATTGATGCTTTGTCAGTTTATGTTAGTGCTTGATAAATTTGCGACAAAGCGTGTTTCGTAGACAATTTTTTTAATTTTACCCTGCTACTAATTAAGTGTAAATGAATAATTTTGAACATCGTACGAAATACAAAATAATACAAATCTGTATAAAAACAAATTTTTATCTGTATATACATGGACACACAGCACGTATTTACCAGCGTTTGCTTCAACCACCAGAAGCATGCGTTTCTGTCAAACGATTTTGTCAATGACGGATTTACGAAGACAAACGACTGTAGGTACACTTCGCGGTCATGTAGCAAATTTTGTGCTATCAGATGACACCAGATAACCTCATGACATCTGACGGACAAAACCGTACGAATCGTACGAAATGGTGATATGCGAGTGGGTGAGGGTTGTTCTTCGTATACAACCGTCAGAAAATTCCCGCGGTGGACAGTTGAAAACGGCTACAAGTCCAGAAATGATGGATAAAGTCCATGATTTGTTGCTAAGTGACTGATTGAAAGCACTAGAAATAGCAGATGCTGTGGGCATTTCAAAGGAACGACTGCTTTATATTTTGCACGAAGAACTTGATATGAGAAAGCTTTTGGCGTTACTAACGACGGAATAAAGACGTAGGTATTTGGTGTCAAATATCGATAAATAATTTAGAAATTTTTAACCGAAACATGGGTTCATTATTCTATACTCTCTAAAATCCAGTCGAAGATGTGGACCAACAAACGTGGAGAACCAACTCCAAAGAAGGCCAAGACAGTTTTATCGGTGGGAAAGGTGATGGCATCGGTAGTTTGGAATGTAAAAGGAATATGTTCTAGATCGTTTAAGGACAGATATCGCTGAGAAGAGTTCAGTAATGACTAAGAAGGAAGTGTTTCCACTATGATAATGCGCCTGTGCATTCCAGTAAGGTTGCTGCAAAAAAGAAATGAATTAAAGTTTGAATTAGTACCGTACTCCCCATATTCGCCAGACCTAGCACCATCTGGCTTTAATTTATTCCCTAAATTAAAAGATTTTCTCGGAGGAAAAAAATTCTGCACAAGTGAAGAGCTAACTTGAACAGTGGGCGATTATTTTGCAGGGTTAGCAGAAAATCAATTTTGAGGCGGAATAACGAAGCTTGAACACAGGTGGACCAAACTTATCGAATTAAGAGATTATTTAGAAAAATAAAGTTTATTTAAATTATTCTTTTGTTTCTGTATGATCGTGCGAATTAATCAACTCGGCCCCATAGTTTCACATTTTCTTTCATTTGGTTAATTCTTTAACGTGCCTTCAGTCTTAGTCTATCTTTTCAGTGTTAAATGCAAAGCACAGGAACCGTTGGCAGAGCAGTATCATTACTTTTATGTTAAATGACAAGTAGAGTACCTAAGAAGTATAAATTCTTTATTTGTCTTTAATTGCGTTTTCCAATTTGATCACAAGTATAAATTATTTTTGAAATTCAAAATAATCAAATTTATGTTTAAGTTATATTTATCCATTAAAAGTTATTAAAAACTGAAACCTTTGACAATAATAAATTTGCAGAGTATGTACTATCGTGAGCAATTGAAAGTAAACGCGCTATTATAGCTGCGTAAATTTTACCAAATTGTCAAGCTAATGTCATTAATGTTATGATTAAATGCTGACACTGACACTTCAAAAGTACTGTATACATTAGATAAATTTTGAAATTTCGACATGCCAACATAATAAAGTGTTAACTTTCAATTGCTCACGATAGTACATGTGTTCTTGACATAATGATAGATCACTTCCAATCAACATTTGAATAAACACTGCTAAATAACAAGAATTATTGGTGATGGAACGTGGAGGTATGTTAAGGTAAATTTACTACTTATTGACATAATAGGTTTGCTTTAAGAAAAATTATGTTATCGTTATTCAAACATTCTAAAAATACGCATCTTATAAGCAACTGTAAACATAAAAATTTAAGTATTTGCAGTCGGTGAAATTATAATCGTATTTACTCTTAAACTGCATTTTCTGTAGAAGTAAAAATGGATTCATGAAAAATTGATATTCTGTATATGTGAAAATACATTTATAATTTAGATTCTATCTTTATTTAACCATATATCAAGAAATGGCAGTCTTCCAACCTGACTTCCGTGGTACAATACATAAAACTGAATGTGCTCACACACTACCATCAACGCATGTGATCCAGCGCACGTTTTTGGTGTCAAAAATATAGGATTTGTTGTTTGATGACCAATGTGAAAGTGATAATGAT
The DNA here is from genome assembly GCA_935421215.2 of Melolontha melolontha. Lineage (NCBI taxonomy): Eukaryota > Metazoa > Arthropoda > Insecta > Coleoptera > Scarabaeidae > Melolontha > Melolontha melolontha. The sequence goes on from OW285236.1 coordinate 141,543,311, forward strand.
AATAATAATTCATTCAATCGTTTGAGTCGGTCTTTATGATTATATGGTTTTTATTGTACTAATTTTAGTGGAAGAGGTTCGAAATTTTTCATTATAAACTGGAAATTAATTGTTATTTCGTTCACTATCATTGTCAGGTTTCAGGGTATTAGTGGCAATGTATTTAGAGTTCATATGAGACCGTTGAAAATTGATTAGATATCGTTGAATTAATAATAAAGCATTATACAGGGTGTAAATTAAATATTTCGCTAATATATAATAGATAAGTAATATAGCTAATATATAATAGATAAGTAAAACAGCAATTCAAATCTACAAAAAAATTTATTCTATCGAAACTTTTTGCGGAAATTTAGGAACACAAACTTTTCAAATACAGTCCTGTATTCAGATTGAATCTAAAAAAATAGGAATTATAGGTATATGTTGTCGATCCTATAAACAAATAGGCATTTAATTGTTCAAGTTCACCAAAAATTTCCTTAAAATTTCGGTAATGTAATAATAGGTTGCTACACTTTCCGCGACAAAATTCTAAAATATCAGTAGTTATATATAGTAGCGAGATGTTCTGCTGGGCCACCCCCTTTGCTTTGAACCTACCTGTTGGCAAACGTCCCAAAGGAATAACTCTGCCGGCCAACTCAATCGTTTCTTGGAGAGCGTCGCGAGGTGGAAAGTGAGCGCCACCGTATTCCTCCGCCAGAGCACCCCCGTAAAACGGAAGCGGGTGGGATGTAGGTAGCTCCAAAAGCAAAGCTTGTTTGGCCCCAAACTACTGATACTGAATAAATATACCTTTGCCTAACTCATACACTAGTGGGAAAGGTAACAAACAAATACAAGACATCAACTATAACAAGTTTATTAACAAAAAATATTAACCAGAAGGCTAAGGAAAAGTAATTATCGCAATAAAAATATAGAGTCGACGTTAAGAGCAATTTTCACTAAGAATATTATAGATTTGAAATTCCAAAATCTACGAAATAAAATTACAAAAATTAATGTAATTTAACTGTTACGCCTCTGGCGCATATCAGTGACTACAATAAACAGTATCTATCGATATAGTATACCACCCTGTATAAACAGGTAAGAAATTATAATAAACAAAATTTGAATTAGGTTAAATAAGTATAACCCCTGTATTAACAGGTAAGGAATTAAAGTAAACAAATTATGAATTAGGTTGAATAAGTATAACCCCCTGTATTAACAGGTAAGAAATTAAAATAAACAAAATATGAATTAAATTAAATACTTGTCTGAACAAGTGATTCAGTAGAACACAACTAAGTATACTTAATTCTGGGTCCTTTACAATAAAGTTATAAAGATCTCAATTAAATCAAAACAGCAACGTATCCCAAAATAATACTTAACCAGTACGAAGGCTCGTCTGAAGGACCAAATGCCTCGTATAGAATAACAATACAAGTTTCACCTGGCTGCTTATGAAGCTAGTCAACCAATATAATTAAATCTACTAGAAAATAGAACGTAAATAGGTGTGTAAACAACCTATCTACTAATTAAATAGAGATATGGCCTTGATCGGTTAACTAAGTTACATGAACCAGTTAACATGCTCTTCACTACCACCGAGCTCTATTCAAAATGTAATACTCTGACGTAATATTACGATGCTGGCCTTTATGAAAGTTTCAAAAAGCAACGAATGCACAAAATATCTAGTAACCGGCTTTCTCTAGAGCCTTTACTCAAATGAACACATACAAAATCACCAGAGGTTATGAATGGCATTTATATATAACTAAAGAAATTATTACACCTACGTTAAATTATCCGTGCCACTGCCCAACTACAAACTATATGGGAATGCCCTCAAAGGGATCCACGAACAAAACTATTAAATTATTCCATCCAATTTGCCGCCAAACACTTCGACATCCATTAGACCGCCATCTTGGTGACGTCGATGAACGTTCTAGAAGCTTATTATTTTTTCTGTGACCACGCCTCAAATAAAAATCACTAATGAAAGTGAAAAGAAGCCGTTTTCACACGGTTTTCCTTCAAAATATCAACATCAAGGAAACATCCGTGGATGGTTCGAATTATTCAGTCCTATGGGTACGTGACCGCTTACCAAGTTTTATCTGAGTCGAAACCGCAGGCGCAGGTAAAAATACCCTAATAGGTATATGTGATAAAAATATATCCTACAAAGGATAAAGGACAATCATTAGCAAAAGTACAAAGAAGCAAGATATCTCTTACCGTAACGCCTTATACGAACTTAAATAAAGTACAACTTGCGTGGACAACGATCAACGAACGAATCCCAGATTAGACGCAAGGAAGGGGACATGCGCTAAAAATTAAGGGCGACATCTATAACGTTCAGAACGAATCTACGCAAGCGAAACTGTTTGCAGAACCACAAAGATCGGAAGATAAATTAAGATAGATAGAAGTTAAAGGTTAAAACGCGCGATGTCACTACAAAATTAATTTAAAGGGAGTGCGGAAAAGGCAAATAGATCTTTTTTTTTTAACGAAACAAGGTATACGTCTTTGTGTTTTCTTATGCACCAGCTGCTGTGTTGTTATTTATAAGTAGGTCAATGGCCTGACCTTTGTAATATCTTGAAGGAAAATACAATATAGAGTTTCTTTAAAAATTTTGAACGGTATAAGAGTTTTTTGGTGGTATGGATTTTGTAATTTAGTTGTCATAATATTCAATTCACGTCGAGAAATAATAAATTACATTTGTAATTTTAATTGAATGTTCATATGTTTTTTTTTCTGCGCATTTATTAAATATTTTTTTCTTTGATCTCGTTCGGGATATAGAGATAGATTATTTTTACAGTCTAGAGAAGTAGTTTCGAAGTGAAGACTATTTTGCGTTCTGTAGATTTAGTTGAGAGCGGCGTTAACATTTGAGTACTTTAATGACAGTGTGTGACGTGTAATTGGTACTTAAAAGGTTCAGTAATTAAAGATTGATGCTTTTGGGTTTGCTTTTGTATGATAAGCTGTTCAGAGATTTCGACTTGAAGTGTTATACGTATATACGTATATGTATATACGTATATATAGCAAACGCCAAATAAGTTGGCGCGAGGAGGGGTAAGTTCGCGCAGGACTAAAAGTAGTGGGGAGATTTGTATTTGGTTTTACATCAAATGTCAGAAAATTCTAACCTCTAAGCGTGTGTCACTTTATGATCCCCTAGCAAAGACATTATGTTCCGTCAAACGTCAATGACAAATGTATTCTGACAATTACTTGAGTAGTGGGGGTTAACGTTTTTAAACGCGGCTTCTGCGCACCCCCTCCTCGCGCCAACTTAATTGGCGTTTGCTATACGTAAGTATGATAAGCTGTTCAGAGATTTCGACTTGAAGTGTTATGCGGTCTGAAGGGCTCTTTATGAATTGATATAAAGTCAAGTAAACCCAATATGAGTAGAGGTTTTGTAGAAAATAATTGATACGTACATAATTATTAATTTATGAGTATCAAAAACAAATTAGCATGTCGATGCGAGAGCTCACATCAAGCTTTGCTACAAAATAATACAAATCTGTATAAAAACAAATCTGTATCTGTATACATGGACACACAGTACGTATTTACCAGCGTTTGCTTCAACCACCAGACGCATGCGTTTCTGTCTAACGACTTTGCTAATGGAGGGTTTACGAAGACAAACGACTGTAGTACACTTCGCAAGTCAAGTAGCTTATTTTGTTCTATCAGATGACACCAGATACCACGAGGTTATCTGGTGTCATCTGATAGAACAAAATTTGTAGACAGCAATGTTTATATTCACATTTAATTCGCAATTACATAGTAATTTAATATTTGTAAATATGGATATAAAGAAGATTGATATTGTAAACACACTGTAATGTTTATGTTTATAATAACGCTGGAAGATAACGTGTGAATTTTTAAAGAATATGTACCTATTAAAAAAACATGTAAGATGTGTGCTCTACGGGCATTTAACATTCTATTTGGTAACAATCTATCGTTAATCGAAGCTGTAAATGTAAATTATATCGAACGTATAGCAAAGTGAATTTTTTGTGTAATTTTAATAATGAATTTCCAGTAGAGGCACTTTTGAAATATATAGCAAACGCCAATTAAGTTGGCGCGAGGAGGGGTAAGTTCGCGCAGGATTAAAAGTAGTGGGGAGATTTGTATTTGGTTTTACATCAAATGTCAGATAATTCTAACCTCTGAGCGTGTATCACTTTATGATCCCCTAGCAAAGACGTTATGTTCCGTCAAACGTCAATGACAAATGTATTCTGACAATTACTTGAGTAGTGGGGGTGGACGTTTTTAACAACGGCTTCTGCGCACCCCCTCCTCGCGCCAACTTAATTGGCGCTTGCTATACGTAAAGTTAAAATATAAAAAAGCAGCAAAAAACTAATGGTAGAAGAATATCAAAACCAAAAACAATATATATATGTATATATATATATATTTATATATATATATATATATGGAAGGGATAGTCGTTTTTTTTTGGGGAATCCAGCAAAACTAAACTCTATTAATTAAGTCAGTTCTTTATTTTTTAGCCCAATATTATTTCGGCGCCATATTGGATTTAGACATCTTCAGAAAGAGTTTTTTTTTCTGATTTCAACCATGTACCACATGCTGACTAAAGTTTTTGACATTAGGTTTTATTTGAAAGAATAAATTATAAGATTAAATAAGGTAGCCATGGAATTTCAATCTGTCAAACATTTCATTTATTGTTCATTAATAATACAAAAATGTCATACACTAACGAAGAGAAACGAGATATGATAAGTATTTTTTATTCTTCGAACCGAAATTCAACAGTAGCGAGTACAAGATATCTACAATTATATCCAGAACGACAACAGCCTCATCGTACCATTTTTCTAGATCTCGACAGAAATTTGGTCGAGAATGGATCGTTTACTAAGCCGCGTAATGGTCAAGACAACAGGAATTTAAATGAAAATCGACAAGATATTTTACAAATGGTAAATTAAAAGCGTGTTTTCAAATTTCCTGTTAATCTTGTATTTTTATAGATAAATAATAATCCATCAATTTCTACATTATTATTATTAAATATATTACTTACGCAAAAAAAATATTCATTTACTCGAGACACGATGAGTAAGAAAGTGTTAAAAATCAATAACGAGGTTCACAAACTCGTAAATAAATCGGTAATGATATACGCAAGCACAAAAACACAATTAAATAGAAAAACAAAAACCGAAATTACTAAAACAAAGATAAAGATTTATCTTTAAATAAACACACCTTTCTTACTTCACTGAACACTTGTCTCTGGATAGTCCACATGAAGCACGTAGGCTTCGCATAAAAAAATATAGTTTTTCAATAGTCCACATCTATGCAAACGGCTTGCTCCAACAGCGCAAGTCAAATATTTCTAAAATATTTAAAATAATAATACACTCATAAATAATTAAACTTTTCAAAGTATTTGTAGGGAAAAGTTCATAGCATTATATATTCTTTGAGAATTTTCGAGAATTCTTATTGATTATAAAGTTAATGTCTAATAGTTTGGTATTAGATTCATCTATCTTTGTTCGTAAGATCTTCGGTGTTCCACGGTTAAAAGTAATGCCAAAGAAGTACTGGCTGTATATTATTTCCCTTCGGTTTTCTTCATAATCAGTCATAGCATATTAAGTAATAATTTTTTTAAGTTTATGATAGTAAAAAATATTCGTCCTCCCCTAGAACTACTTATGAAAGCTGAGGTCGTGGCTACGATACTGAATTTGAATGCTGGAGACACACATATATTACAGGAATGGTACTGGATGAGCCGGTATTTGGTTCACACATGGATCGCAATCCAATCGAGTTGTTTGTTGTCGCAGCCTGTGGCAAGGAATTTCGGGAAGCTTGGTTTTACAAAAACAAGAATTAACATAATTGCTGTCAGTCAGGAGACTATTAAAGCCTAATTTTGAATCAAATTACCTGGTTGAAACTGGTTAAAGAGTGTAACGGAGTTCTCAACCGCATGATACAAGAAAACATTGTATTACTGATGTGGGTGCCAGAATATCAGAAGATTGAAGTTAATGTCGTAATGTTCAAATGTCGATGAATTGGCCAAGGAGGTTTCAAAGGGATACTTTATAGGATTGGAACTTGTATGTGAAATGGCTAAGGATTTCGCCAAAAGGAAGAACCGGTCATGGCTAGAAAGAAAGCATAAAAAGAAATGTAGGCAAATGAAACGTCAACATCATAGCTACATACTATTAGCAAAACTGGATGCTAAGCTTTTAACCAAATTCAATGATTCAAACAGAAATGTTTCGGAAAGGATCGATTGGATTCTACTAGGATACTAAACTTTCCACTGAGAAGGATAGCAGCTTTTATAGGACACTACTGGGGATGGTTTAAAGAGCATTTGGTAAGTGTTTGGGACATATAGGGGGATATAAAGTATGGTTGGTGTTTAGAGAGGCGTTTTATGCTAAGAAAGATCGCATAATCGCTAAAGATGTGGTCAGAAATTGCATTACTTGTCGTTTGGGCAAACATAAGAATAGAACCTGTCAGTATGAGGTAAAGAGTATAATTACTCATGAGAAATTAGAATTGGTAGCAATAGATTATTTAGGGAATCTTATTCCAGGAGAATTTGAATATAAAAATATTTTAGTAATGGTTGATGTATTTTCTAAGTTTGTTAAATTATTTCCCACTTCGCAATATAATACAGATACCTCTATACAATGTATTGATTCATGGATTATGCGTCAAGGGAAAATGAATAGAGTATTAGCTGATAATGCTTCGTATTTTAATAATGATAGATTTAAGACTGCTTTACATGATCGTAATATTGAAATTTCTTTCTCTTCCGTACGTCATCCATGCGGGAATCCATGTGAGAGATACATTCAGGAAATAATAAAGTTTCTAAGGATCAAAACCTATGAAAATCATGCTGGATGGGTTGCTCATGTCCAAGATGTCGAAGATAACATCAACAACACACCCAATACTGTCACACTGGAATGTCCTGCGACTGTGATGTTTGGGACGAAACCTGCCAGACCCTGGAATACACAAAATGAAAGGGTTGACAACCTGGTACAGTTAAAAAAACCAAGTTGCACAAAGAATTACAATAAACGCACAGAAATATCTAAATAAACAAAATGAGCAGATTACGACGAGAACGAGATTTGATATTGGAGATGTGGTGATTGTAAAAAGTTATCGTTTGGGCAGAAGAGATCAAGGCAAATGTCAGAAGCTTGATCTGCCTTATACAGGACCTTATCGGATATCGAGATGCTTCAATAATGTGACGTATGAGCTGTATTCGATGGATGGACGTAAGAAAAAAGGACGATATTACATCAGTGCATTGCATCCGTTTATCACACTACAGCATCAGAACGATGAAGATCCTGTTCAACACTAATACAACAAGTTAGTGCGGGGAACTAAGACAGGGTGCGGTACTGTCTCGAGTGCTGTGCTGAAGTTTATCCTTGAAAAAAGCTCAGGTATGTTCTGACTTTGTTCTCGGATAACTTCGGGGAATCATGTTATGGATTTTCCTTGGACAAGTAAGGAAAATGATTGAACTATATCGAACTCAGTAATAGGGACATTTTAAAAAAATTAGCTATCTCAGTTGTATGTTTATTTATTTCAGACGGGGATCGTTATATATATATATTATTTTATAAATAAAATAAATTTTATAATGTATGAAATTATGCCCTTGTATATATAGGATATTGTATTTGTTAAAATGTGTTGTCTGTATATATTTTGATTTTATAGATGGTGGGAATGGACAAGCGGATATGGAAATTTCATTTTGATTTAGAGATATCTTGACTGTTAAAGTGTTCGGTTTATTAAAGGATAAAATAATCAATTTTATTCTTTGTTGTATAAATTCGGGTTGTATTTTGTTTTTGCATTTAGTGTAAGGTGCAAGTTAATCTTAATTCGATTTATGCGAGTGTTTTATGTTTATCTGAAATTTTGTGAAAAAGATATCTCTCGTGTATTTTATAAAATCACACATAGATCTATGTAAGTTGATAAAAAAATATTTTGTTTATATATTTGATATCATGATTATTTTCATTATTATAATTTTATGTATTTATTGTAATAATTTATATTTGAAAGTAGTATATGGATATTAGCGAAAGTTGTCATTTTTTTTTGTAAAGGAAGTTTTTTTTTCTTAAAATAATATTTCGAGAACATTTTGAATTCAAGGTTGGAGTTTCTGTAGTGGGGTTTGACCTTGTTATGTTATTTTGGCGCATGACAAAATTTCAATTTTCGTGAGTTTTGAAAACTTGTTTGTTTTTGATATTTGTTTGAAGGGGTCACATTAGAGGTTAAACTTGACAGATTTCACTAGTATTTATTAGTTTTATGTTTGATTGAGATTCAAAAGAGGTTTTTCTCTGTGTGCGAGTCATTATTCACAAAGAGTGTTTCCTCATTGCTACTGTTTGATGATGCTTTAGCACCCTATACACTTTGTAGAGGGATTTTTTTTATTTTTTATTTTTAATTACACTAACAAAAAGGAACTGATTCGTGTTTTATTTGTGTTTATGGTTTTATTTTGGAAAACGAAATTCACCCTGATCCGCAAGGAACGATTCATGAGATGGCAGTTCGTGGATTCTACTAGACTGAATAGCCGGCGATATAAGCTGTAGTGTGAATAAAAAAATTAATAAGCAATTTCAAAGCAAATTCCACTGCAATACGTATCTGACTATCTTGACGACAATATCCAATTAAATCAATTACAATATTTATGGTGGCAACAAGATGGCGCACCAGCACACAATGCAGCTGTTGTTAGAAATTTCTTAAATCAAGAGTTTGCAAACCGTTGGATTGGAAATAGGGGAGTTGTTGAATGGCCTGCGAGATCACCTGATTTAAGTCCGCTAGATTTTTTTATGGGGATATGTTAAAAATAATATTTATAAAGTAGATGAGTCACAAAACATTGAAGAATTACGAGACAGACTTCAGAATGCCTTCGATGCAGTTCCTAGAAAAACTATACAAAGGGCAGTACAAAATGCCAGAAGGCGTGCCCAATTGTGCATTACCGAAGATGGCCAGATAATTGAACATTTACTGTAATTGTTTATTGTTTACTTTTCTATGTATTTTTATTAATATTTTTGTTATCTTGTACTCGCTACTGTTGAATTTCGTTTCGAAGAATAAAAAATACTTATCATATCTCGTTTCTCTTCGTTAGTGTATGACATTTTTGTATTATTAATGAACAATAAATGAAATGTTTGACAGATTGAAATTCCAAAGGCTACCTTATTTAATCTTATAATTTATTCTTTCAAATGAAACCTAATGTCAAAAACTTTAGTCAGCATGTGGTACATGGTTGAAATCAGGAAAAAAAAACTCTTTCTGAAGATGTCTAAGTCAAATATGGCGCCTATAAGAAATTAGATAGTTGATGATGGCCAGAAAGAAACGAAACGTCGTATAAAAATTTAGAGTACACCACTGGATAGAGGTTTAGAAATGGCCACAAGGATGTGTTTTATTTTTTCTCTACAAGGCCAAATGTCGGTGCTACAGGTAAAAGAAGAAAATGGGGTTTTCGCGTTTTTTTTTTAAATAACGAAGGTCATTTGTCACAGGTCTATTTTCTTTACGGATTTATAACAAACACAAAATTTAACAACTTTGCCAAATTTAATTTGCCAATAATAAGCGAGATCCCCATGGTGAGGGCCGAAAATGAATCAGCCTGTATATATATATATATATATATATATATATATATTAATTTATTGAATGTCTTGTTCATTAATCTTGTAGCATCTCCTGAAGAGGCAACAAACTTATCGCGAAATATAGAGATCGAAAATAAATGAGTTTTAATTAATAGCTTAGACTTGCCCGTTTTAAATTTGAGCCTCTATGTATATATACCGGGTGTCTCAGTTATGTTGTTCCAATGGCGAACCTCCGTTATCTAATAAAACAAAAATTTAAAATTTGTGGCATCTGATATACACCGAATGTTCTTTAAATTGAGCATAATACTCATTTTCTTTCACTTCCGGTTTAACCGGAAACTACCCTAACTTTTTATTTTAAATAGCACTATGTATATTTTCCTCAAAATTTGAATTCTACGGAAAATTCTCTTTCTCATAAAGTATTACACTTTGTATTTAGACTTCAAAACAGGTGAAATTGCATTTTAAATTTTCAAAAATTGGGATTGTAGAAAATTATGAAAAGCATGTTCATTAATTCATATTTGAATTTAAAGTAGCAAAAATACGCTTCCCGAAAATGCGTTTTTAAGATCTCTGTTAGAAAAAATATTCATTTGGACAAGAGTGATTTATAAACATTTTATTCAAAGTCAAATAACAGAAAAGTAATGTTAAATGAATCGCAAATAATATTATACTTATTAATTTGATTTATACAAGAACGATATGAATGTTGTCCATTTGCTTCAATGCAACATTCGACTCCATGCAAAAATTCACCAGAAGTAACACTTCTTAATAACTCAGCATTAAGAGCTGCGCGTTCATTTCTAATTCTATTTTTTAAATCTTCCAAATCGGCAAGAGGCGTGTGGTATACCATATCTGTCAAATATCACAATTTTAGGATTGTGAGCGGGTGCCCCATAATGCTTAAAATACATGTTGGCACGTATATTCAGCGGAACATTTTCAAGAAAACCTGGAAATTCGCCCTGAAGGAATTTTAAATATGGTTCATCAGTTAAGGTTCCTTCATAAAACTTTGGTCTAATAATGTACCCATCGATCAAGCCGTACCATACATTAATTCCTCAAATTCTCTGAAAGTTGGTTCCTCTCATCCAACGAAGATTTTCTACAGACCAATAATGGCATCTGTTCATAATATTGAGCAAATAATGCCATCTTCACGGGTAGTCGCTAGTCATGCAAGAAACGCCAGTCTTCTGCCATAATCTCTTGGTTCTAATCCTTGATGCAGGTGAATTTTGAAAGGTCTGAATTTGGCGGATTTTAGGATTCGTTGAATAGAAGAACGAGAGATGTCGTATTCTGCTTCAGTTTCTCGAATTGAAATAAGCGGATTATTAAGCACACTTCACAAAACACCAGCACTGTGCTTTTCATCAGTAGCAGTCTTTCTTCTTAAAAACGGTTTTTTCTTTGAAAAGGCACTACATGTTCCCAAAGTTGAAGCCAGACGTATAAAATACATAGCGATTGGTTATGTCTGTCAGTATACCGCTCTTCGTAAACACGGAAGGCATTACGTCTGTTTTTTCTACATTCTCCATAAATGAGGATCATATTCAATTTTTCCTCATTTGTAAAATCATCGTTAGTCATTTTAAATACAACTTTGTTCAAAGCAACTTTGAGACAAATTTTAATAACACTTTATGAACTGTCAAACAAATAATAAGAATAATCCATAGATTGCTTTGGTTTCTTCGATCCCAATTTTTGAATACTTAAAATGCAATTTCACCTCTGTTTTGAAGTCTAATTATAAAGTCTAATAAGTCTAATACTTCGTGGGAAAGAGAATTTTCCCTAGAATTCAAATTCTGAGGGAAATATACAGGGTGCTATTTAAAATAAAAAAGTTAATGTCGTTTCCGCTTAAACTGGTTAACTTATTAGGTTAAATTTAAAGAACATTAGGTACATATCAGATGCCCTAAATATCAAATTTTTATTTTATTAGATAACGGAGGTACGCTATTGGCACAACATAACTGAGACACCTGGTATATATATATATATATATATATATATGTATATATATATGTATATATATATGTATATATATATATATTTGTATATATATATAATAGTTAATTGACGAAGCAGATACTTGTTGAAACTTCATTATAACGCTAAGAAATTAACCACTATGAATCCCCTACCTCCCAAATTATATGGTTTAATTAAACTGCATAAAGACAATTTTATACGACCAGTAGTATCGTACGTAAAAGCACCTTGTAGAAATGTGTCTAAACACTTAATTGATTTAATTATATATATATATATATATATATATATATATATATATATATATATATATATATAAGGTAAACTTAATAAGTCGGCGATTAAAGGTCTGGTTTATTACTTCAAAGTATATATATTTAAAATAACTCTACATGTTTCGACAATGATGCCTTTGTCAAGAGAATACAAAATATAAATGACAGAATATAAATGTCAAATAATTAAGTTGCTATGGTTTAAATTATTCAAAGATACATTCCAATAATAATAATAGATCATGCCTTAGTATTCCAAAAAATAGATAGCAAGATGTGAACATGTGTGTTGTTCGCTGCCAGAAGCTTGTGTCTCTTTCTGGGTATGAACCTGTGTGTTGGTTGCTGCTGGCAGCTTGCGTCTCTCTCTGGGTGTGTGATTTTGTATTTGTGTGACCGCGTAAGTGTAGGATTTTGTATGTTAGTGCGCTCGTGCGTGTGTTTAGTGACCGGTCGCGTAAATTTAGAGAAATCGGATAACCAGCCGTTGCGTAGGGCCGCCAACCCTTTCGCGCCAACTTCTTTACTTTTCCGAGCAGTACTTCGACGGCCCGACCCCCGCCCCAACGAGGCAAGGCGCAGACCAGCGAAGCGCACCCTGCACGGGGTTGCTCATCGCCAACCGAGGGAACACTCTTAGTGGCTACCTCAGTCGACGACGGTCACACTTTGTGCCATCTTAACGATTTCCGCAGAAGCGGGGGCAATGCACACACGTCGAACGTGTGTGTGTAGTTAACAGCAGCCTAGCCAGGTTGCCGCCCAGGACCGGTCCTAGTGGTGTGTGCATTGCGCGGCGCCGTGATTTGCGCCGCGTAGCTTGGTTCCTCACTCCTGCTGGAAAGGCGGAATGGCACCTGACTGCCCATCGGGCAGACCCCCCTAGAGTTTGGTAGCGCATATGCGCTACCAAACTCTTTTCGGTTTTAATCTTGCACGCCTTTGTTCTATTATTAAATAAGCTGTACTAAACACTCTTTCATTTTCTGCTTACCTCCAAAATAAAAGAGGATGTACGTCCAGATTTGAATTTGGCCCTTCGAGGTATTACCTTTTAGTTATTATTACATCGACTGTAATTGATTTTACTTTCCCATACTCTTGCAAAAATCCAAATAATGAAAGTGGACTAATGTCTGTTTCGATTACAGGCATTTGTTCTTTATTTTCAGAACCTATTTTCTTCATAATATTAAACATTTCTTGTTCTACAGAAGAAGCAGTCAAAGTAGCATTTTAAGTACTACGAAAACCTCTTTTAGATGGAGGGTCTCAAACAGTTGCTACTCTAGTAACTATTCGCCCTTTATATGAAAATAGCCTTGCTTTAACAGATTCCAAAAGTTTGTTGCATAGTGTTTTCCCTTCCTCAATCTTTAATTCCAGTAGTGATGCTGCCAAATAATTGTACAGTCCAAAAGTTATTGGGATTATTAAAGAAACAATAACATATTTATTACCTATAAGAATTTGTCACTACTGCTTTTTAAGATAAATTTCGCCATTTTATAAAACCACGTATTCGTAAGATACCACGAGGTGTTATTAGTTTTTATCGTTACTGAAATGCCCCCAATACGTGGGTTACGTTCGGTAATTCATTAGAAGTAATGTGAGAACGTTCTACAATTTCATAAAATGGTAAATCTATTTGTACTTTTTTATTATATTTTCTACCTTTTTTTATACACTAATTTTACTATCTTAAATATATTCCAACCTTAAAGAAATACTATCCATGTTAAATGTAGGTGTAGGTTTCCGCGGTCGTTCTCTAAATGTAGATCTCGGTTTCCGGGTTGGAACCGCGTCGGGTTCGGCGTAACTGCCAACGTTTCGTCCACTGTTTCAAGGGACATCTTCAGGGCTGTACGTAGATGTTCGTCGTTTCGCAGTAGCTTGAAGAATGATAAGACAGAGATCGGTACAATTTATATAGGGGGACCGGGTCAGATGGTGGCCTGCTTTTGGCTGGGGACGATGAGCCAATTGCATGCGTCGTATGGGTGTGGTATTTCGTAGTAGAGTTCAGTAGAGTTTGCCACGTTGGATGTAACGTATAGCCATCGTCTATAATGAGATTGCGGGAATGTTTGTAAATTTCAAGTTTCACGGATTTTTATAGGGAAATAATGCGATGCACGGGACAAAAGCTTGACATTTTTGAATAGAATTTGTTGACAGGAGTTGAATTTGTGTTTTGCCAGCGCTGAACCGGCTATATTTAACAGTCTAGTATAACGTTCATGTTCGGACACACGCACACCGACTGGCCGCTTAGTTTCGCTAATGTACATACTGCCACACGAACACGGAATGCGATACACTTCTTGTGCTTGGAGCGGAGATATTTTGTCTTTACCGAGGGTAAGTGGTCCGAAACTTTAGAATGGGGTCTGAAGACGGTTTTGATTTTATTTCTATGTAGAACCTTACCTATATGATCGGTGATACCTTGAATATACGGTAAGAAGGCGGTGCTGATGTTAGGATCTGGTTCAGTCCGAGGTTTGGGGTTACGATGTCTAACTATAGTACGGTGTATGTCGTAGGCGATATAATTATTCTGGAGTATGGTGTTAGAAACATGCTTAAGTTCAGAGGGTAGTGCCCTCGGTTCTGAGATAGAAAACGCACGATTCCACGCGGTTGCAACCCGGAAACCTAGATCTACACTATCCATCTTCTTTGAATTTGTTAAAAATATTTAAAATTGTCTTCGCACATTTTTAATAAAATATATTTAATTTAAGATTTAAGTATGAATGAAAAATTAGAAATATTTGACAATTGGAAAAATGTCACTGGTGTATAATTGGTTGTCTACTATGGCACCAATCATTTATCCTACTCGGTATATATATAGGGTCAGGCAAATGAATGGATCCTTTCGCATATTTTTGATATAGGTACTTAGATTTTAATAAAGCGGAACTAATGAAGTTATTGCCCGATATTGCTATAGCATTAGAAGAATTACCACATATAAGTTGCCGATGAGTAGCCAAAATATTGAAACACGAAAAATATCATCCGTATAAACTGCATTTAGTGCAAGAATTATTGGGTGGGGATTATGAGCGTAGAATTTAATTTTGCGTAAGAGTGATGGAGATTTGCAAAAATTACCAATATTTTACATACAATTTGCTGTTTTCCGGTGGGGCTACGTTTCCTTTGAATGGTACCGTTAATCGCCATATTTGTCGATATTGGTCGTTTTTTGATTCATGGTACACTAACTGGACAGAGACATTTAGATTGAGGAAGTTGGGGAATTGTTTGGTTCCAACAAGATGGAGCACCCCTCGTAGAGGATTCATTGAATTAGATTTAAATCCTCTAGATTTTTTCGTTTGGGGTCATTTAAAATCTGGACGAATTACGGTAGAGAATAATTGAGGAAGTGCAATTAATTCGTGAGGAGGCTGTGGCATTCAAGAATTTTATTACAGACTTGCATATTGTCAAGAAGTGAACGGTCATCATTTCGAAAACTTTCTTAGCTGATATTGATTTTGTTCATATTTTTTGTGTTTATTATTCTTGTTGTCATTAAAATTTGCATTATTAGATTTAATTCAATATCTCTGTCGTTGTTGAACAGAAGGGTGCCAAACCTTATTATTGCTGAACTCCCAGAGCAGAATTCGAATTGAAATTCGAAGTCGAATATAAATATACTCACGAATTCCTGCATATCTG
Organism: Melolontha melolontha; assembly: GCA_935421215.2. Classification (NCBI taxonomy): domain Eukaryota; kingdom Metazoa; phylum Arthropoda; class Insecta; order Coleoptera; family Scarabaeidae; genus Melolontha; species Melolontha melolontha. Next base: position 141,559,128 of record OW285236.1, read on the forward strand.
CATTTAATTAATTGTGGAAGTCTTTTTAATTTTTAAGTAGCCATATCAAAGATATTTGTAACCCTGTATCCTACTTGTGTAAGCAATTTAGAACATAAAATTTTCATAAGCCCAACTGAATTGAATACAAGAAGTAATGCTGCCAATATAGGAAAAAATATTGAGCTCGATTGAAACAAACCGCATGGTTTAAATGAACCAATCCTAATAATTTTTGTTTACATTAGGATATACAAACATTAATTTTAAATGAGAAAACTAGTGCGACAGATGTGTATATTACGCTAACCAGCTAGAAAAGGATTTATATATATATATATGTGAACACTCATTAGTCTCATTACTTATTATTTGATTTCGATAATTATACATATTCTGAAAGATGTAAAATGTAATTATTTAAAATCAAATCAATAATCAAGTGATGAATTAAATTTAATAGTGTCTTGATCCGCCGCGATGTACTACACCTTCATTATTGCTTCTTGCATGTTTCTCATGAGGTGATCAATATTCTCTTGGGAGTATTTGATTCCAGGCTACCTATACCTCATGACGAAATGCCGTCAAAGTCTAAGTCAAATGTGGTAAATTTGATAGACTCATACCAGTAATGTTCGCTCATACATGTTCAAATTAGCTCAGTGTTATCCTTGCCAGATATGGTCGGGATTATCTTGCTGAACAATTGGATTTTATAGAATTTTAAGCTAGGGTATGACACGAGGTTGCAGAATTTCATAAATGGTCATGTTGTTAACTTTAATAAACACTTGAGGAGACCTACTGCCACAGAAAGTATCGTCCCATGCCATAACTCTAACTGTGTACTAGACTTTTGTTTCTAGAGCAAATTGTTAATCATGTCGTACGCTATGTGGCTTTCTCACTCTTTTCCGACCGACAGCTTGTGTCTCTTTCTGGGTATGAACCTGTGTGTTGGTTGCTGCTGGCAGCTTGCGTCTCTCTCTGGGTGTGTGATTTTGTATTTGTGTGACCGCGTAAGTGTAGGATTTTGTATGTTAGTGCGCTCGTGCGTGTGTTTAGTGACCGGTCGCGTAAATTTAGAGAAATCGGATAACCAGCCGTTGCGTAGGGCCGCCAACCCTTTCGCGCCAACTTCTTTACTTTTCCGAGCAGTACTTCGACGGCCCGACCCCCGCCCCAACGAGGCAAGGCGCAGACCAGCGAAGCGCACCCTGCACGGGGTTGCTCATCGCCAACCGAGGGAACACTCTTAGTGGCTACCTCAGTCGACGACGGTCACACTTTGTGCCATCTTAACGATTTCCGCAGAAGCGGGGGCAATGCACACACGTCGAACGTGTGTGTGTAGTTAACAGCAGCCTAGCCAGGTTGCCGCCCAGGACCGGTCCTAGTGGTGTGTGCATTGCGCGGCGCCGTGATTTGCGCCGCGTAGCTTGGTTCCTCACTCCTGCTGGAAAGGCGGAATGGCACCTGACTGCCCATCGGGCAGACCCCCCTAGAGTTTGGTAGCGCATATGCGCTACCAAACTCTTTTCGGTTTTAATCTTGCACGCCTTTGTTCTATTATTAAATAAGCTGTACTAAACACTCTTTCATTTTCTGCTTACCTCCAAAATAAAAGAGGATGTACGTCCAGATTTGAATTTGGCCCTTCGAGGTATTACCTTTTAGTTATTATTACATCGACTGTAATTGATTTTACTTTCCCATACTCTTGCAAAAATCCAAATAATGAAAGTGGACTAATGTCTGTTTCGATTACAGGCATTTGTTCTTTATTTTCAGAACCTATTTTCTTCATAATATTAAACATTTCTTGTTCTACAGAAGAAGCAGTCAAAGTAGCATTTTAAGTACTACGAAAACCTCTTTTAGATGGAGGGTCTCAAACAGTTGCTACTCTAGTAACTATTCGCCCTTTATATGAAAATAGCCTTGCTTTAACAGATTCCAAAAGTTTGTTGCATAGTGTTTTCCCTTCCTCAATCTTTAATTCCAGTAGTGATGCTGCCAAATAATTGTACAGTCCAAAAGTTATTGGGATTATTAAAGAAACAATAACATATTTATTACCTATAAGAATTTGTCACTACTGCTTTTTAAGATAAATTTCGCCATTTTATAAAACCACGTATTCGTAAGATACCACGAGGTGTTATTAGTTTTTATCGTTACTGAAATGCCCCCAATACGTGGGTTACGTTCGGTAATTCATTAGAAGTAATGTGAGAACGTTCTACAATTTCATAAAATGGTAAATCTATTTGTACTTTTTTATTATATTTTCTACCTTTTTTTATACACTAATTTTACTATCTTAAATATATTCCAACCTTAAAGAAATACTATCCATGTTAAATGTAGGTGTAGGTTTCCGCGGTCGTTCTCTAAATGTAGATCTCGGTTTCCGGGTTGGAACCGCGTCGGGTTCGGCGTAACTGCCAACGTTTCGTCCACTGTTTCAAGGGACATCTTCAGGGCTGTACGTAGATGTTCGTCGTTTCGCAGTAGCTTGAAGAATGATAAGACAGAGATCGGTACAATTTATATAGGGGGACCGGGTCAGATGGTGGCCTGCTTTTGGCTGGGGACGATGAGCCAATTGCATGCGTCGTATGGGTGTGGTATTTCGTAGTAGAGTTCAGTAGAGTTTGCCACGTTGGATGTAACGTATAGCCATCGTCTATAATGAGATTGCGGGAATGTTTGTAAATTTCAAGTTTCACGGATTTTTATAGGGAAATAATGCGATGCACGGGACAAAAGCTTGACATTTTTGAATAGAATTTGTTGACAGGAGTTGAATTTGTGTTTTGCCAGCGCTGAACCGGCTATATTTAACAGTCTAGTATAACGTTCATGTTCGGACACACGCACACCGACTGGCCGCTTAGTTTCGCTAATGTACATACTGCCACACGAACACGGAATGCGATACACTTCTTGTGCTTGGAGCGGAGATATTTTGTCTTTACCGAGGGTAAGTGGTCCGAAACTTTAGAATGGGGTCTGAAGACGGTTTTGATTTTATTTCTATGTAGAACCTTACCTATATGATCGGTGATACCTTGAATATACGGTAAGAAGGCGGTGCTGATGTTAGGATCTGGTTCAGTCCGAGGTTTGGGGTTACGATGTCTAACTATAGTACGGTGTATGTCGTAGGCGATATAATTATTCTGGAGTATGGTGTTAGAAACATGCTTAAGTTCAGAGGGTAGTGCCCTCGGTTCTGAGATAGAAAACGCACGATTCCACGCGGTTGCAACCCGGAAACCTAGATCTACACTATCCATCTTCTTTGAATTTGTTAAAAATATTTAAAATTGTCTTCGCACATTTTTAATAAAATATATTTAATTTAAGATTTAAGTATGAATGAAAAATTAGAAATATTTGACAATTGGAAAAATGTCACTGGTGTATAATTGGTTGTCTACTATGGCACCAATCATTTATCCTACTCGGTATATATATAGGGTCAGGCAAATGAATGGATCCTTTCGCATATTTTTGATATAGGTACTTAGATTTTAATAAAGCGGAACTAATGAAGTTATTGCCCGATATTGCTATAGCATTAGGAGAATTACCACATATAAGTTGCCGATGAGTAGCCAAAATATTGAAACACGAAAAATATCATCCGTATAAACTGCATTTAGTGCAAGAATTATTGGGTGGGGATTATGAGCGTAGAATTTAATTTTGCGTAAGAGTGATGGAGATTTGCAAAAATTACCAATATTTTACATACAATTTGCTGTTTTCCGGTGGGGCTACGTTTCCTTTGAATGGTACCGTTAATCGCCATATTTGTCGATATTGGTCGTTTTTTGATTCATGGTACACTAACTGGACAGAGACATTTAGATTGAGGAAGTTGGGGAATTGTTTGGTTCCAACAAGATGGAGCACCCCTCGTAGAGGATTCATTGAATTAGATTTAAATCCTCTAGATTTTTTCGTTTGGGGTCATTTAAAATCTGGACGAATTACGGTAGAGAATAATTGAGGAAGTGCAATTAATTCGTGAGGAGGCTGTGGCATTCAAGAATTTTATTACAGACTTGCATATTGTCAAGAAGTGAACGGTCATCATTTCGAAAACTTTCTTAGCTGATATTGATTTTGTTCATATTTTTTGTGTTTATTATTCTTGTTGTCATTAAAATTTGCATTATTAGATTTAATTCAATATCTCTGTCGTTGTTGAACAGAAGGGTGCCAAACCTTATTATTGCTGAACTCCCAGAGCAGAATTCGAATTGAAATTCGAAGTCGAATATAAATATACTCACGAATTCCTGCATATCTGCATTTAATTAATTGTGGAAGTCTTTTTAATTTTTAAGTAGCCATATCAAAGATATTTGTAACCCTGTATCCTACTTGTGTAAGCAATTTAGAACATAAAATTTTCATAAGCCCAACTGAATTGAATACAAGAAGTAATGCTGCCAATATAGGAAAAAATATTGAGCTCGATTGAAACAAACCGCATGGTTTAAATGAACCAATCCTAATAATTTTTGTTTACATTAGGATATACAAACATTAATTTTAAATGAGAAAACTAGTGCGACAGATGTGTATATTACGCTAACCAGCTAGAAAAGGATTTATATATATATATGTGAACACTCATTAGTCTCATTACTTATTATTTGATTTCGATAATTATACATATTCTGAAAGATGTAAAATGTAATTATTTAAAATCAAATCAATAATCAAGTGATGAATTAAATTTAATAGTGTCTTGATCCGCCGCGATGTACTACACCTTCATTATTGCTTCTTGCATGTTTCTCATGAGGTGATCAATATTCTCTTGGGAGTATTTGATTCCAGGCTACCTATACCTCATGACGAAATGCCGTCAAAGTCTAAGTCAAATGTGGTAAATTTGATAGACTCATACCAGTAATGTTCGCTCATACATGTTCAAATTAGCTCAGTGTTATCCTTGCCAGATATGGTCGGGATTATCTTGCTGAACAATTGGATTTTATAGAATTTTAAGCTAGGGTATGACACGAGGTTGCAGAATTTCATAAATGGTCATGTTGTTAACTTTAATAAACACTTGAGGAGACCTACTGCCACAGAAAGTATCGTCCCATGCCATAACTCTAACTGTGTACTAGACTTTTGTTTCTAGAGCAAATTGTTAATCATGTCGTACGCTATGTGGCTTTCTCACTCTTTTCCGACCGCCATGCACATCCAAACAAAAGTGGGATTCGTTGCTAAAGACTATTGTGTTTCATTCCTCGTTCTATACTAATCGTTCTCTGCAAAAAGAAAATACAAGAAGAGGTTGATTTGAAATTGCTCTACTATTATAGAAACCGTCTCTTGAAGTCAGCAGTGGCAGTCTTTCGACCGTTCTGAGCTTTTTAATTTTTGTGTTCGATCTTTTTGAAGTCATGCCCGACAACAACGTAGTATGGCATGTAAACTATTCGTTCTGAGGACAATTTCCCAAAAATATTATCATGCCTCCTGCTGTCCAGTAATCTGCCCTTTGTAAAATTCGCTACGTTATCGTTATTTTCACACTTTCAAGGCAAGCAATCGAAAGAAACATTCTTTAGTAGTTAGACATATACTGCTTCTTCATTTTTTCAGATTGCGTATGCAAGTATTTAATCAAAAAGGGCAGTAAAAAAGATACTGAACTAATTAAGGTTGTAAACGTAAACACTTTTCGTTTGAGTCAAAAGAAATGTTTACAAAAAATTTATTGAAATAAAATCATAACTACTTTTATGTATCGCATATTTTTTAAATATAATGTACAGACTTCATTCTTTGTATGTAATATAAAGTGAAATAGGAAATAAATATGTAATTTGATGTGTGAATCAGTAAAGTTATTCCATACGAGTTGCTTCAGTGTTTTGGTAACATATACTTTCAATTTATAATTTCTTGCAGTAACTATAGTTGTACTTTTGTGTTTACATATATACACATGCATATAGGTACTATATACCTACATACATAATAATATGTATCGTCATTTTGATCAACTCACCTCAAGTGTATTCGAAACCACTTAGTTCGTGCATTAAGTCTCACACTTGATACATAATTTGCATGAATATTGATTATATAAACTTTCAATATTGTTCATGCAAAACGTTTAATGGGAATTGGAAAAAGAAAACGTTTCATGTTGATCAATAATTAGAGACCGTGACAGTTAAATAATTTTATTATGTTGAGTTATTGACAGAAAATAACGCACGGTTCAATTTTCACGGAATGGATCGTATTAAGTAGCCAGTTTAATGATATAATTTAATGTGCATGTCTTTGGTAATACACTACTTGGGTGGTCTGAAGCAAATTGACGTAGTCGACCACATCAAGTACACATTACTTACAACCAGATATTATCGTTTCCCTTGAACGTGAGCGAGTATATTATACACGATCGTTTGTGAACGTTCCTAAGAGTCATCTCACCTACTCTAATTATTTTTTGCTTGTCATCGCGTTCGTCGTCATTAGATATAATTGCTTTTCATTCGCAGTAAGTGCATACCTATAAGGATGTGGTGATAACTAATTTGTCCTTAATATTCCAATTTAAATAGTATTTGCATATATGTATGTATGTAGGTACCTACTTACTTTCTTTCTTTCCTTTTGCTAGAAATACAATTCAAAATTATAAAACAAATACCTAATTGTGACAAATAGTTAATTTAGCTACATACATACATTGAAATTGGTATATGTTAATAATAATCATTTTGTATTATTATTTAGGACGTAGGTACAGCTATTCGAAAGCCTAGGTTTATAAATTTTCAATTTTCTATACCAAAAATGCGTATCGATTCCCTATGTATGTATTGTTTAGAGCAAAAAAGTCTTATAACTTAAAAGGCATTTTAACCAAATTTTACGTATTTAAATTTGACTTCTGAAATATACTTGACATTTGTTAAAATTTAAAACTCATTAGAAATAGTATATTAAATATGTAATAGAAATATTGTTAAAGAGAAAAGATTCCTAATTACATTCAAAAATGTTATTTTAAGAAACCTGTACTTGTATGTACATAATGTAAAAAAAAATATGACAAATATATGTGTTAATAGTTGTAAATCTGACATTACAAATTAAATGTAAAAAAAGTCATATCTTAACTAGATATAAAATAACTAGTCTGGTAATAGTAACGAGTGATCATTAAAATTTTCGCTCAAGTAAGCCATGTACACAAAAAGTATGTCCTAACTTAAGTTATTAGAGGAGATCTGTCATTATAATTTCAAACGTCATGATTGTTAAAAAATAATTTGAAATGCTGACTTTTATATTAAATATATTTATAATTTTTATACAAAGTAATAGAATATTATAAAAAATGTGTAAAATGTTGACCATTCTCCACCAAGCATAATCGCACTCTATTTCGTAGAGCTTTGAAAACATTGATCAGTATTTGCGGTGAGTTATTGATGTCTTCACATTTTTCTATGATTTTATGTCTTAACTCTTGTAGATTATTAATTGGTGTTTCATAAATAATATTCTTTATATATGGCCACACAAAAAAATCCATGACTGTTAAATCACACGATCGTGGTGGATATGGAATCGCTGTATTTCTACTTATTATCCTATCGCCATAAAATTGTTGCAAAAACTGAATATTTTCAAGTGTAACGTGAGATGTAGCCCCATCCTGTTGAAAATATCCGACCTGGAGTTCATCATTAGTCAATTGATTAGTAAAAACACTGAGAATTTCGTTACGGTATAGAAAAGCAATGTTTTACTAAACGAATATAGCGTTTGAGTACGAGCGAGCGGAGCGAGCGAGTAACTTAAAGCTGTATGAGTTTAGAAAAACTGCTTTTCTAACGATTTTGTTTACACTATTTTTTCGCATTTTGCAAGAATAAGCATTATAAACCTAAAAATTTAAAATGTTATAGTAGGTATTTGTACAGGTTTTCCGTAATCTGATTCGGCGTTGTTTATTTACATAGTAACGATACAGTAACAGTAAACAAACTTAATTTTTTGTAAGTCGATTTGAGTTTTAGTTAAAAATGAGTATTGCTACTAAACATACTTAAGAACATTATTCTGAAGATATTTTAAATGCCGCTCGAGAAGCGTCTTCGGGTTTACTTCCTTTGAAATCAAAAGAAAAATACGAGAAGACATGAAATATTTTGTAATTGGAAGATAACAAGGCCAGAATTGAGAATACGTGTACTGGAAGTGGCTGGATAAAAATCAATAGAACTTTTACAGGACGTAAAGGGAACTTATTTGAGTGTGAATTTATAGTGGGAAAGGAAATTGGAAGAAAAATAATATTAAAAAAAAATAAACTAACCTAGCATTTCGTCCATTTTCAATACACGAACAAACGCACAAATTAGGGCTAAAAGTATCTTTCGAATGCCCTAATCTATTAAATAAACATCACTCTTAAGTATTTTTGCTATATTAACATTCAATATGTTTAAATAACATTGTTAAAAAGTAATTAAAAAGTGTCTATTTTAATACGTCATTTTCATTTTCAAATTGACATAACTTTAACAGCACCAGTTTAAAGCTACCAACTTAAACGTTTACATTAAAATGTTACTGACGCGATGTCTATCTATATCAATTTATTTTTTCCAATTGTCAAATTTAAAATGGCGTTTGTTATGGACGACAAACTTTGTTAAATTTACAATTGATCATCAAATAGAAATAAGATTTAGAACGAGGATGTATTTTTTCTTTACATTTGCTAATAAATTTGTGAGTGATAATATTAATTGATGTGTATGTGATTGATAAAGTTTAATATATGTATTAAAATTTATATGATTTTTACTTGAATACCCTCCTCTCAACTTTTCAGGTTATGTTTAATATATGTATTAAAATTTATATGATTTTTACTTGAATACCCTCCTCTCAACTTTTCAGGTTATGTTTAATATATGTATTAAAATTTATATGATTTTTACTTGAATACCCTCCTCTCAACTTTTCAGGTTATGTCATTGCCTGCCTTTAAATATGACAATTGGAAAAAATAAATTGATATATCGCGTCAATAACATTTTAATGTAAACGTTTAAGTTGGTAGCTTGTAACTGCTGTTGTTACAGTTATGTCAATTTGAACGAGAAAATGCCGTAGAAAAATAGCAATTTTTCACATCCTTTTAACAATATTATTTAAACAAATTGAAGGTTAATATAGCAAAAATACGAAAGAGTGATGTTTACTTAATAGATTAGGGAATTTGAAAGACACTATTAGCCGAAAATTGCCCTTTTTTTCCTGATTTGAAAAATGGACAAAATGCGAGGTTAGTAAATTGTTTTTATTTTTATAAATATTATTTTCAATCAAATATCCTTTCCCACTATAAATTCACACTCGAATAAGTTCCCTTTAGCGTCCTGTAAAAGTTCTATTAATTTTTATCCATCCACTACTAGAACCCGTATTTCAAAAAATCTCCCATTATTTTAGGCAAAAGTCCTTAAGGCATCCAGTTTGTGGTCTGCATATTCAATGTTGAAAAGTACTATACAAATTAACGATAATATAGATATATCACAATATAAAAAAACTAACTGCATTCTTGAAACGTCAAAATGACGGGTACAAACCAAAGAAGTCAAAAGTGTTGACTATGGGAGACGTTATGTAATTTTTGAAAGAGGCTTCAGATGACAAATTTCTATTAATGAAAGTGGTACTGATATTTGGTTTAAATGGGGCATGTCGGCGTGCAGAACTGTGAAACTTAACTGTAAATGATATAGAAGATACGGGGAAATTGTTAGTTATAACTTATAACTAAAGACGGCAGACTATGTGCCCGAACAGTAGCGTGATGTGGAGGGATCGAGTAGAGGCGTACGACGATCAATTCAGTTGCCGTTGAGACGTTGTAAGCGATACATTGTTAACACAATCGTGTTGAAAATGTCGGGAGTGCGTAGAAACAATGCATCGACTCGGTTGCATGCTAACGTAGTAAAAAAATTTTTACATCGGTTTCCCGATTTAATATATGACGGTACCTACCTACATACCTACTGCGATTTGAGAATAAAAAAGCATAAATTATAAAAATATAAATGTGGTTTATAAATTTTTATAGCCTAACAGTGTAATCGTTAGTTATCGCACTTGTATAGGTTTGCCTATATTAACCTAATCAGTTAAGAGATATGTGTATGGTAAACATTTACGCTTGAATCTATACCATCTATAAATCAAGTTTAGCTACCGCTTACCAAATTGTTTTTAAAGTTCTTTAGAAGATTTTTGTTGAAATAATATTCAACCTAGGTTTTTATACTTTACGGGTATCCTATACTTAAAAATTCCTATAAATCTGTATCCAAATAAGTAGAAATCATGTCTGCATATAAAGGCTGGACTAGTTTCTTTTTAAATTAGATGTTATTTTGATATTAGCAATGCAGATTTTTACTATCTAACCTCTGAGGTACGAAATGAATCGATTTACGATTGACAAACATTGGGAAATACTGAAAATTTATTTCCAATGTGAGTGTTATGTTGCCGAAACAGTGTGAATTTTGAAAAGAATTTTGAGTTGAAATAATGCACCAACCTTCTGTACGCTGCATGTTTGTGAAGAAAGTTCACTTTAATTTATAACACAAGTATCATTGTGTTTGATTAGCGTGCTAAGTCGAGAATATTGCTGCTGTTCCTAAAAGCTATACCCAAAAATCTTAACTCGTCGCAGATCTTAGTAATTGAACGTTAGTTGCACTAGTCTAAGGAAAATTCTCCATCTAACTTACTCAAGCATTGAAGCAAAGTGATCACCGGCTTCGTTATCGCTTCTCTGCTTGGAGGATAGAGCAGCTGGAAATTGCCGTCGATTTTGTTTAAAAAAGAACAAATTTTTGGACGAGAAAACATATTTTCATGGTGACGGCTTTATAAAGATACAAGAGTGTCGTGTTTGGGGTTCGAAAAACCCACACATAATCATAGAGAGTCATGCATCCAATTCCCACCGTGTGAGTATTTAGTGTGTTTTTTGGAATGGTGGCATTTATTTATTGATATTTATTGATACAACAGCGAGACCCATTTTTCTTCGAAAGTGAAGATGGCAACAGTGTTATGGTCAATGGATAGAGATATGGAGATGCATGATAACCGATTTTTTTCTCCAGAGATTGATGAATTGAACTTGAGCGAGCTCTGGTTTAGGCAGGGTGGCGCTACGATCTTTTGCCACTCAGTTCAATAATCGTGTAACCAGCCATTTTGGTGATGTTGCTATACGGTCTTGCAGTTCGTCCAAGTTACGTATTTGCAAGTATTAAAAATTTTAGTTTTTAGGTAACTCAATGGAAGTAATCATCTGGAGATAAATCTTGGTGGCCATGGTATGGGGCCAAATCTGCCAATACAACATCTTTGAAATGTCTGTAAAAAAAGAAATTCCTGACGGCGTTAGTAGAATGTGCCGGAGCCCCATCCATTTGGAACCAAGGTTCATCAATATTTAGAATTTCAATTGATGGAATGATGTCGTCTCTTAAGAGATTCAGATATTTTGCTGCAGTGAGGTTCAATAAAAAATGGGCCAATAAGCCAACCGCTTATTATTCCAATCCAGACTGACTTTTTGAGGATACTGCTTTCGGGTTAGGTTTTGGGCATGCGGATTTGTACAGGACCAATGGAATTAACCAAGGATTAATGGAAAGTAAATTTCGTATTTTTTAATGGATAAATGCATGATACAAACCGGAAGTTCTGAGAGTTGACTTCACCATTTACGGCAAATGTAGCTTCATCAGTAAAAATTATTTTACGATTTCTTCGTTTTAATTTAACATATTAAACATTATTTCACATAAATCAGTTAGTTTTACTTTATCTTCCTCGAAATGTCTTGATGGTTTGATATCTTGTATGGCTTATATTTGATTTCTTTCAGGGTTTTATACATCGCACTAATTTTTTTTAATTTTGTAGTTGCTAGTTTATACAACATTGCAACAGTTTACTTGGAAAAGATAAACGATAAACTCAAACCTATTGTGTATAGAATCAATTTATTAGGTCTGGAATTAGTTAAATAACGCGAATTCATTGTTTAATCTTTATATCTAAGATGTATTGCACTATATGTATTAACTTATAATAGCTAATTATTATACGATCTTATTTTGCTCTAAGTATATAGGTATCTACCATTTTCTATTAACAAAATAAGGAAAGGAGAAATTTATGGTACTTATGAAGATATAAAAATATATGACCATCTATTATTTCAGTTATGCATATTAAAACTGTGCTTATTGTCTTTATTTGAAATTCTTTCCTTTTCTCGTCAGTCAGTCTATCAACTACTCAAGAAACACGCGCACCGACTCGTAGGACAAGTTTAATTTAGAGTGAAGACGAGTGGAAATTTGTCGTCCTTTTACTGACATCGCTTCCACGGACTCTTAATTGTATCGACTTTTAAATAACGTATTGAATTACAATTTTGCTAGTCTCTTACAACGAGCCAATAAAAGAAAGCAATAAAGAGAAGCCATCAAGTCGGCCATCTTGGATAACAAACAGTTGATACAACAGCGAGACTAATTGTTAGACGTGATTATTTTATAAACGATGTAAATTATGGTCATGAAATAGACTAGATTCTGATAAACATATATTTCTTTTCTTTATATAAACCTGTAGAAATAATTTTAATCTTAAAGAAAAAGCTATATTTTTACTTTCTTAATCTCGTGAATGAATGAAGTACTTATGTGTAGGAAATAGACCAGACAAAATTCTACAAAATCAGATAACCTTACATTATTTTGATGTATTTTATACAATTTATACACGTTTTTACAGTGCCTCGTTATTAAATTATTGAGACACCTTGCATTTCAATACATATATTACATCGGTTAATTAACTCGTGTAAAAGTAATTTCAAAATCGGCCATCGCAGCTGTTGCACTTCGTTATTCTAAAAATGTTTCCCAGGAAGCTCTCTTCTTAAATTACTAACTAGAAACAATCATCGGGAGTCAAGTTTAAGCTGCAACGGGTTGGCCTAATCGTTTAAACCAGCAATTGCTAATTGCATTTTACGCAACAGCAGCGATACAATAAACATAAGTACGCCGATGCCGCCGATGGTTTTATTTTTTTGTTTAGTTTTTTATTAAAATTTTATTACATTTTAGCATATTTTGACTGGTGTTCACTGGATCATTGTCGCTTTCTTTTTCAGAACAAATCGAGGTAGACGACCATGATTTTATTTTCATTTACAATACTTTATAATTCTGATAATTTTCACAGAATTAAAAAAATCGAATTAACGTAGACTATTCGATGTTGTTTTCGCACAATTGATTGGCAAAAGTTTCGACATCAATCCAGAGCTGATTTTATTCATGTCTCGATAATTGTGACGTGTGCGGAACATTGCTTTATTAGAAAGATCAGAGATTGCTGTAAATTATTTTATTTTAAAATCGATTATTAAGCAGATCGTAGATTAGATTAGATTACTTGAGATGGTCTTATTCCGCTGAGATCTTTCTATACCTCATGTCTCGTTAGAGTACTTTGTCTAGCTTTATTCGCTTAATTAAGCCTAACAGTTGCAAGAGCGGTTTTTTTTAAATAGTTCTTTTCTTTCTATAAAGAAAAGAAAACAGATTCAACTTTCGCAAGTCATTGTATAGATATCAATCATAAATTTAATATAGATTTCAAAATCTTACACATTCAAGAAAAAAGTAAAAAACTTAACCTGTTAGAAAACTTAGAAATTAATAGATACAATAGTTTAGGATTAGCTTTAAATGACCAACTAGATTTAAACAACTCCCCTCTACTAAATTTAAGATTGTAAAAATTTTTCCACCACCATTTCCCCAATAATTTTCACATAAATATTCAAACTTGTATTGTAAATATTCAGTATTTCATCCACCTAATGAAGCTATTGTATGGCGAAACAATATTGTAGTGGTATTTACAATAAATGAATTTTTGAAACTAGAAGTTTTAGTTATTTCTTAGCGTTATAATGAAGTTTCAACAAGTATCTCCTTCGTCAATTAACTGTTTGATTTTTTGTTAAAAACTTTTTCAGTATCGACATTGGGGTATTAATTCGAGTATTATTAGCATATTGATAATATCTACTATAAGCTGAAATTTTGACCCTGCTCTTTGACAGCATTGCGTAGTATGACACAATGATATAATCTTCTCAAACATGCAAGGTACAGCAACTCTCCGAAGTAATAAGACGGTGTTTGCGTATAGACACAGGTCTGCAATTTGCGTTCTCAATACAACCAGTTGTAAATTCGCTTGTCGAGTCACGTATACTTTACTTTCTAAGTATCCCCACAAGAAATAATCGAGAGGAGATAAATCTGGCGATCTGGTTCGCCACTTTATTGTCCCTCTCCAACCTATCCAATGATTTGGGTAAATACAAAGGTATTTTTAATAATATAAAATATTATTAAAAATCTGGTGTGAAGAACACAAATGCAGGTTCACTATTAATATTTTAGGATAGGATACATTCGGACACGTTCACAAAAAATATTAATAGTGAACCTGCATTTGTGTTCTTCACACCAGATTTTTAATAATATTTTATATTATTAAATATTACTCATGTATGTTTCAATTATTCTGATTTGGGTAAACTTCATCCAAAGAAGCGCGAACAGGTAAAGTGTAGTGTGGTGGTGCTCCATCTTTAGAAGATTTAAAAGCACGAATACGCCAAGAAACATTATCGCAGATGCCATCAACAACGTTCAAATAGAATATTAATCGCCTTGGCTATTGTCTGATTGTTAACGGTGCTGAATTTAATTTAGATGATTATGTTTTCATTTTTAACGTTTACGATCATATTTCTTCAATATTACTTATGTAAACATCATCCAAAATTACCTTGTCGTAGGTAAAAAAATCTGACCTTTCTAATTCTGTAATAAAAGTGGGTGTTTATATTAAACAAAAATGACGTAATACCGTTTTTTGTGTATATTTCAGTTTCATGCAAGAAAACTCTAAACTAAAAATAAAAACCGCCGGGTGCGAGGATTTTTTTGAAAAACTTTTAATTTTTATTGAATTTATCCCCTATTTTACGAACGCAATGTATATAGAATAGATAACGAGAGAAGTTATAATTTATAAGCTATATTTGTGTATGTATGTTACAAACAATTTTTTTTCTATTAGTAAATAAATCTAATTCCTTACTCATTTCGTGGATTTAAAACAACTCATAAGTGCCTACTTTTTTTTATCATAAGTGCATAAGTGCGACTTTTCATTAGAGAATAAAATTATTTCTGTTATAATATAAAAAAAAGTCCTCCAAGAAAAAAACGTAGTCTTAATATTTATGCTCAATATTATTTTAAGGAATATTATTAATATGCGAGGGTAGAATGAAATGTTCTCAGTCTGACAAAGGAAGTAAATCTACATACTTAGATCAGCTGCTGAGTTTAACTTATTTATATCGTTCGCGTAATGATAATGTTCGAGACCCTCAAAATAAGCAACATTCTTATATAAGAGGTATAAAACTTTAACTTGGCAACACTTTTTTAACTGGCGGCCATTTTGTCAGCCGTCAAGTGATTTATGTTTAGTTTGGTTTGGCATTTCAACATGAATAGACTGACGCCTGAACAACGCTTCCAAATTGTGCAAATTTATTTTGAAAATCATGGTTCTGTTCGAAATACATATCGCGCACTACGTCCATTTTACGGTCAACATATCGTCCATCAGAGCAATTAATTCGATTAACTATGGAACGTTTTCGCACTACGTTTACTCTAAATGATAATACGCATCCACAGAGACGTCGTACAGTGCGTACAGAAGAAGTCATGGCAGCTGTAGAGCGTAGTGTAGAGGAAGACCCGAATCAGTCTATCCGCCATCGTGCACAAAATTACAAAATTACAAAATCCAACTCGTGCAACAATTTAAGCCCCTCGATCACCTAGCAAGGCGTAGATTCGGTGAATGGGCCCAAAACAAGATTACCGTTGATCCCGATTTTCATAAGCGAATTTTGTTTAGCGATGAAGCTCACTTTTGTTTGAATGGATACGTCAATAAACAAAACTGCCGTATTTAGAGTGATGGTAATCCTCAAGTGTATGTTGAGACACCGTTACATCCAGAGAAACCGACTGTTTGGTGTGCTTTATGGGCTGGTGGAATCATTGGTCCGTACTTCTTTAAAATCGATGCTGGTCAGAACGTTACAGTCAATGGTGACCGCTATAGAGCCATGATTACTGACTTTTTCGTTCAACAATTGAACAACCATGATGTGCAGGAGCTGTGGTTTCAACAAGACGGCGCAACATGTCACACAGCTCGTGCCACAATTGATTTATTGAAGGAAACGTTTGGTAACCGCATAGTTTCACGTTCCGGACCCGTGAATTGGCCTCCAAGATCGTGCGATTTAACGCCGCTAGACTATTTTCTGTGGGGATATGTGAAGTCGCTAGTCTACGCCGATAAGCCCGAAACGATTGACCACTTGGAGGACAACATCCGCCGCGTTATTGCCGATATACGGCCACAAATGTTGGATAAAGTCATCGAAAATTGGACCTCCAGATTAGACTACGTCCGATCCAGCCGTAGCGGTCATATGCCAGAAGTCATATTTAAATTATAATGCCAGAAGATTATCTTTCGAATAAAGTAAATTTCATGTCAATTAAAAAAATCCATCTTTGTTATATTCCATTTCAAAGTTCTATACCTCTATAAAAAACACACTTTATTACTTCGTCATTTGAGCTAAATCTCTCTGGGTAACAAGAAGAAGTTACTAGAAGCTAAGTCGGCAAGTAAGATGCGTGTGAGACCAATTAGAAACGTAAATAAAGCATTTTTACTTGTGTAATTAATGACGAGCTAGTGCATTGCTGTGATTAATCAGAATTTCTTCCTTTGTCAAATGTGGTCGATTGCTTTGAGTTTGAATGGTCAAATTGTTCAATACTACTACGTTATACTTTCCTGATGATTCTTCCCTTTCATCAAGATAATCGCCAAGTCCTACACCATGTGCATTCAAAAAAACTATAGCCATTACCTTCCCAGCCTATGAAATTATCTTTGTCTTTTTCATAATACATAAATGATACAATGTATCCATAGTCTAGACTATTGTTTTCTTTCAGATATATAGTGATTCTGGTTACGCAGAAATTCAGAAGGATTACTTTGGGAAAATTTCAGACATTGCTTTGAAATGTTTAGCCTTTGATATTTTCAGTCGATTGTTAGCAATCGTAACAGTTTTTTACTGAGAGCTGATTCTTATGTAAATGTCCATGTAATAGCTATTTTACTCATTTACCTATGATCTTTACAATGCCCGCTAGCTTATGCTACAATTATTCAACACTGCATTGTGAACTTTTTCATTTAAGTACGTCATCGGTTGCGATTGATTTTTGCCTTCCAGGAGACTCATCAGCTTCAATTGATGTGTGACCACGTTTCAATTTCTGCAGTCCAGTTTTTATTCTTGAAAGCGAATAATTTTTAAGAGTTGATTCTATCTCAGTTTTTATTTCAGTTAATGTTAAAAATCTCTCAAAACGAAGTATTTAGTTACTGCTAGACACTTAATTTCTTCCAATTTAATAAATGTTGTTATTTTCAAATTCGAATGAAAACTTGTTAACTAATGAATGACAGTTGGCAGATCTTTTGGTAGTAGATTTTAGTTTGAGTAAATAAACTCTATTTAATACTATGATCGCCATCTATGTCACCTTCATATAGTTCAAATACAACAGCAGTTGTTGCGTCAATATCAATAAATACTACCTCAATTCGAAAAATAAAGAAGTAAAAATAATTTTTAAATATTTAGATACATCACGATACCTTCTAATACGTGTCGTATTAGAAGGACCAGTAGGCGAACGTCCATCTGGAAGCCCACCAAAGAGATGGAGAGACAGCAGGCAATCCACATCTACGGAAATTTGACAGAGGCAGCCTCGGATCTAACAGATCAATTAGATCTTAAAAAGCAGAAGATACTTATTTGCCAAAGAGTTTCGCACTTCTAGGACAAAAATTAACAACTAAGCGTTCAAAATATATAATATATATGCGTATATAGGTCAAGTAATATAATAATTAGAGACTGGACACGAGCGGTTGATGACTCATCACCCACGAGTGTACTATTGAACATTTGATTTTTAAAGTTTTTAATTTTATTTATATAATTATACTTATAATAATACAACGGGTATATATACGGCTACAAAATACGAAATAGATTTTTATTTGTTCATTTTGTAGTTCAAGTTGAGTATAGGAGTATTAATATTTACTAGCAATACTTTCTCGAGGTTCTCTTCTAAAATTTGTTCTCTTTGAATAAAATACATCCTTGTAAATAGAAAACGTTCTTTCTACATCGCAACTGGTTATAGGTGCATACTGGAAATATTCTTTTATTTCAGCGTATTTAGCAGTTAGATTTTGAGGAATTGTCTTCATGCATAATTGCCGCAATGTTATTAAATCTGGATTTCTATTAAAAACTGCGTCAAACTTTTGCCGAAGGCCACATGCGAAGTCACTTGGAATATTTTTCAAATTATTAATAGCCACCCACATCTAATGTGGTTAATCCAATTTTTTAATTTGAGATTTTGATTTTCAAAATAAGCAATTAGTTTTGTCAAATTTTCAAAGTGTTCCTGAAGAAAGTACAACTGATTTTTCAAATGTGGAATTTGTGTTAGTTCCTTGCACTCAGAAATACTCCGAGCATCGTCATTTAAACATGCAACGAAATTTTGTAAACTATCGAAATTCTCCGCATAAAAACTAGTAGCTTCTAACCATGTCTCCCATCTAGATATTACTGGAGAGGGACACAGTGACAAACATGGAACTTTTTCCCTGTAAAGAGCTACTCTCAAGGGTACTTTTCTGAAAACTTTTTTAAAAGCGGATACTAGTCTATCAACTTCTCGAAAGGTGTCTCTGATATATTCACAGACTCTGTGGAGGGCATGTGCTACACAAGTAATATGCAGTATATTACGATATGTTTCCTTTAATAGTCTGCCTGTTTTTAACATATATGCAGCACTATTACTGACAAACAAAAGTATGTTTTCTTTGTACATGTCGGTCGAATGAAGCATTTGGTGCATATTCTCGTAAATGTTTTTTTCCGCATCAACTGTATTTATAACTTTTGTTGCTATTACGTATGCGTTATATGGAATAGTTGGATGTAATACACCAGCTACAACATTTACCACCACACAGTGTCCTAATATATCGATAGTTTTGTCGGCACTTATCCAGAGGTACTGATTTGAAAAATGGCTTCTAATGCGTTCTACTGCTTTTGTGTAGCACTTTGAAACATCATATTTGCGTAAGGTGGATTCATCAGGAACATTTCGACCAGTATATTTTTGGTGAAGTATTTTTAAAGTGTGATTGTTAAGTTGATTTAATGGAATATTAGTCGCCATAAAAGTTTCACAGAGTTCTTCGTTAAAATTGTCAGATTCTAGCGGTTCCAATTTCTGTGCATGTGTTTGCGAGGCTAAGTGACGTTGTACGTGCGATTTCATGGAATTTTTAACGATATTTTACAGATTTCGCAATAAATTTCGGAATCAATGACAATGGACATACAATCAGTATGACCGGCAATCCAACTCGCCATTGTTTTACGATGCCGTTCTCTACGTTCTTCCATATCATATTTGAAAAAGTAACTTAAACAATGTTATAGATCTAAATAAATGAAAACTAAAAATGTATGCGTAAGTTAATGAAACTGAACGAAATTCAATGCACACCTACGTCGAAATAATTGGGAGAAGTAGATTCAATCAAACGATATTAAACAGGATCTATCACAAAAATTACGATTTAATTTACAGTTAAAACTATGAAAACAAGAAACTAACTCACGGCACTTTGCTTATCTTACGAAATATAAACTAATAAATAAAATAAATTATAAAAACCCCGCTTCTATTTTCGCTCATGAAAATAGAAATTTAAGTGTAAATATCCAACAAAAAACGTCGGTATTCTCGATGAAAACAGATGTGCGCGCTAGCCAGATCAATAGTGCATTCAATTACTGCGTGATGTATTTACAGATGTTGTAGACTATTTACATCGTCCGTCATTTCAACCCGATGTGTCCGGTCTCTCATAATAATCAAGAAAAATAATAAGTACCTATTTTTAATAAAATTCCTATAAATCGAGTACGTAGTAGTAAATATATTGTAGATTGTTGCTATATGATACAGTAACAAGTGTTCATTTGAAAAGTCAATCTAGTAGCATGTGATTTACTGAGAACGTTTTGAAGTATGTCGTAAATTAAAATTTACTACTTAACCTTCGAAGTCGTATATTTTGACAGTTTCGTACATACAAATAAATAACAAATAATAGGTATTTATTGAAAACTATAACAAATGTTGAAAATGTTGTCCTTCAAGATCAATGCACTTTAAAATCCTCCGTTCAAAATTTCTGATGATATTCTGCAACATTACTGGATTGTTATCAATTTCCATACATTTCTGTTCGATTCTATGTAGCATATCATTAAAATTCAATATGTATAGGTGTTCGAAATATTTAGATAAGGCCACAAAAAGAAGTCGCAAGGTGTTAAATCGCATGAACGTGCAGTGCAGGCCAGGCAATTTCAGTATTTCGACTAATTATACGCTCATCAAAAAATTCTCTTAAATAATCCAAAGATTCTGCAGTACAGTGACAAGGTGCTCCGTCTTGTTGGAAATATGCATTTTGAAGTTCATCATCATGCAACTGATTGACAAATTGTTGTAAAATTTCCGTACGGTACCTTCGAGCGGTTAACGTTCCCTGAAAAAATATTGGTCCAATGATTCGCCTATGGCTTATCGCTGCCAAAAGACCAATTTTCTCTGGATGTAGCGATTCTTCATTAATTACATGTGGATTTTCACTACTCCAAATTCTTGTATTTTGTGAATTTAGGTATCCTGTTTTATAAAACCATGCTTCATCAGTAAGGATGGCTCTTTGCGAAAGTTCTCCATTATTGTTCATATTTACAAACCAATTACAAAACTGTAGTCTACGTTGGTAATCAATTTCTAACAATTCTTGGACTGCTGTGACACGGTATGGATAAAGTTGAATATCTTTTTTTAATAACTTGTGAGTTGTACCAACAGAAAGGTTTATTTGTTGACTCAAATGTCGAACAGATGTTTGTGGTTCATTATCCATGATTTCTTCAACACGATTGACAACTTGAGGTGTACGTTTCTTAACTGCTCCGTTGCCTTATTTTCTTAAGAGACTACCAGTATCAGAAAAAAGTTTTAAAGTTCTATGCAAAGTATTCTTAAATTGTATATAATCTATTACAAAATGTGGAAATTCAACTTGAAATCCTACCATGCAATCTTGAACTGAATAAACCCATAAACCATCAATTTTATTAACACTTCGAAAATAAGCCTGGACTAAAAAAATTTTATGTTCTAAAGTGAAAGCCATTTTAAAACTGAGAAGCAATTTATTTAAACCAGAATCGACGCACGATTATTTTATGCACTAACGGATATTTGTGATTGACATTATCAGATGTCATTTTGCTTTACGTTTACGGAACAACAAACACATACTAATACATTTGCGTCTTATTCTATCAAAATTTCAAAGTAACCTAGATTGACTTTTCAAATGAACACACGTTAGAGATTTAACCAATATTTAGTTTTATCAATTTTTATATGCAAAGGATGTAGGATACAGAAATTTGAAATTGAGTTAGCAGTTATCTAATACTAATACCTACCCTTATCTTTTGGATGAATGTATCTAAAATAGATATAATATAATTTATTACAATTTGCTTATCTATTCTTGCAAAATATTTTTAAGTGAAATTCTAATTTTATGTTTATTTACTAAACCGACTGACTGATACATTTGGCGTCTTTATTGGATTTACGAATATCATGATCGTGAGAGAACGATTATAAGCTATACAAATAAAGCAACAAAACTACGTTTCAACTGGAAGTTGTGAATTTTAGTAGTAATTTAGTATGAAATTTAAAAAAACGCGTTGGTCAAATTTACACTTACATTAGGTCAACTGATATAACGTTAAAGCTGATCTCACAGTTCGAGGCAAAAGTATCCTTGTTTACGTATAGGCAACACATATTACGACGTATACCAATCTAACCCCTATGTCCTTCTTATGTCTGAATAAGTGCGTATTGGATGCTATTTTCAATATTTTTGCCTTTGTTAATTCATTATACAAACACTAATATTATTGCAAACATTCTATCTATAAAATCCTATATTTAGAAATTATAAAGTAACTTAAAAGTAAAAAAGAAATTAAATTTAAATATTTACGAAATAAAAGTAATAAAACAACATATCAAAAAACTTTTAGAAATGTTCTGAAAAGTAATGTTTGGTGAATGACATAGTTGTTATTTAATTATTGAACCAGTATTTTAAATTTAACTGCGAATAGACATCCATCTTTAAATATATTACAATTATTTAAAACAAAAGTACTATATATAAAGTATATATAATAGATTTGATAGTGACAAAGTACTAATTTGTAGCTTAATCTAATATGAATGTAATATAAAGTGGAAGCTGCTTCGTGATATTTATAAATATTCAGAGTTGTAGAGCGTTTAATATCATGTAAGGAAATCGTCGTAATACTAACAATAAGAATATAAATACAAAATTATTTAAATTTGTAAACTATTCATTTAAATATTTTTTAATATAAAAATTCTGGAAAGTAAATACCGCAATTTGAAAATATGCAGTAAATAAATAGATGAAACCATTAAATATTACAGACAATAATAAATTTAAAGAAAGAAAAAATGCTGGAAAGCAACAATAAAGAAAGTAAAAAGTTTCTTGTTCTTGGTGCAGGCGTGTAAATTCTATTTTTAGTTAGGTACAAATTTGTATAAAAGAACAGCCAACTAAAGTATCGACTGTTAGAGGTGATTCATTATTCGTCATGATTCGCATATACTGTTTATTAATAATTCAAACTTAGAAATTGCATATATAAGTGAATTAATTTTGTTCGACGTCACTAATGTTCAGAAAGGAAGTATTACAACTTATTGTGTTGTAGTAGCAGCTCCGAAGATGTTCCTTGCAACAATGGACGAAACGTCGGCTAAGAAAGAAGGAGTGGCAAGGACGTGGTTCCAGTCCGGAATCTCAGAAACAATTATGAACAACTATCGCTGAAGCCTACAAGCCAGGTCGTTTAATGCTTTTTTTAAATTTTGCAGAATAAAAATGAGAGGCTATCATTACCAAAGTTAGCTATTCTGGTCATTCGTTTGTCTGTCAAAAATGTAGATATGGTATGTCTCCAAAGACAGTGCCATATGGTACTACTGTTAGTAATATATGTAGGTCGGTGTATTCATACTGGCGTTTATTTAACAAAAATCTAATTTAGAAGACCCTTTAAAGTCTGTAATTACGAATGAATTAAACGTTTTTTTTTGTAGGAATTTTAATTTCGACACAAGATATACTTGTAAAATTCTAATAATTCGTCATACTATGGGGTATTAGTTAGTCAAAATAAGGTTAGATTAGATATTAAACTAAATGCAAGTAGAATGATGTAGTGAATTAAGTTGGTGAGAAAACGATTATTTCAAATGATCTAGAAAGAAATGATGAGTATCTCTATTACATTCACACACACCTGAAGTTCGTGTTTTTGATATAAGAGGTCATCCGTCTCCCGGACAATCTAGAATAAAAGGAAAGTCCGGATGATCCTTGAAAATGCGGCGGCCTATATATAAGCTGCCGATGATGGGATTAGAACAAGCAGACGACCAGTAACCGGCAACGAGTATTGTGATATAAATAAATACTATGAAACAAATATTGACATAAATACTGTTATTATTAGTGATAGTTTTACGTGTTATATGGTGTATTTTGTTTTATAATTAATATAGTGTGTTTTAATTACCGTTAGTTTTAATTAAACGAACCCAGAGAGACAAATATTTTAGTTAAATAAAATATACCTGTAGTTTAAAATTTGAATAGTTTCGTTGGACCGCTAAAGAATAATTAGATTTTATATACTGATAAAATAAATACGTGGGATGTAACAATATATTTAAATACCTCGGCTAGGAAAATTCAACGAAATGGTACTTGGCATTATTCAAAAGATATATGAATAATAAACAAAATTCTACAGAGATTTTGTTCATGCTTATCTTTGATTAACTAATTTATCAGGGCGATTCAGATTCTCGAAAGTTGCAATAAATATCAGAATAACCCTTTTCAATATGATAAATACAAACAATAGTATAATCGCGTTCGGATGATCTGTGTAATAATGGATGACGGTTTATGCGATAAATCAAGTAAAATAGTAAAACTTACAAATAAATAATTTAATCTAATAAATAACGAAACTAAATTATAAATTATTGCAAACTAAATGGAGATTACTATACATAGGTTGATTAATACATATTTAATTTCTTAGAAATATGCAATGATGACCTCTTTTAATGTTCATTTATGTATTTTCCCGAATATTTTCCCTTCGCCTTCGCATCGACTGTCGTTGTTTAAAGTAGACGTCGGCATAATATACGCACTGGTATAAACTTTTCTATTTTTCGAGAAAAGTATATAATCTTCTTGTTGGTTCGTAATTTTTATAAACCTTAAACCCTTTTATTCTAATGAGCTGTATTTTACGGATTCACGCACTTACATATTTAAACTCTTTAGATACAGATACACATATCTTGATCAATGTACGCGTTGTTTTTTGGTACGATGGCTTATCACGCACAAATGTCAATAATCTAATTAAACTTTTGTACAGGCTTGGCTCGTGTACGAATTTTACTTTTGGTGAAGTCCGAACTTTACTATGGGCTATGCATATATTTTAGGGTCACTCTCTGGACTGGTCTGTCGCTTTACTTTGGACCGCTCTCTGGACTGGCCCGCCGTTGATTTTGGACAGCTACATTTTAGTAGCTGTCCGCTAAGCCAATTCAGTAGGATGTGCGACTCACACGACGCACATTTACACACATAGATACGTTCGAAGGCTAAATTATTGGGCACGCGGAGAACATATAACAATTATATACATACCAAAGAAAAGCAATATATACAATGAACTTATACATACACAAAAAATTATGCAAAAATTAGCGTTCTGTTCAATATACAGGTTAATATTTAATATGCATTGTACAGATAGAAAATAGACGTACCATTACAGAATGACCTTCCTACTTATTGTGTCAAAGGCCTTTTTTAAATTTATAAAGTAAACACGTAAATTTTCTTGTTCTCGCGATGCCTTTTCTGATACTTATTTCTAGAGAAGTTCATTCGAGAAGCAACGCACGAGCGGGCGTATATATATATATAATATTTTCGTGACCTTGGTATGATATGGTATAAAACTTAATAAGTCGGCGATTAAAGGTCTGGTTTATTACTTCAAAGTATATATATTCAAAACGACCCTACATGTTTCGGCAATGATGCCTTTTGACAAAGGCATCATTGCCGAAACATGTAGGGTTGTTTTGAATATATATACTTTGAAGTAATAAACCAGACCTTTAATCGCCGACTTATTAAGTTTTATACTATATATATATATATATATATATATATATATATATATATATATATATATATAATTATTTCTTGACCTTTGTATATTATAGTAGATTTAGTTACTCGGCGATTTAAGGTCTGTTTTACTTTAATATGTATATATTTAAAATAATCTTATATGTTTCGGCAATTACTGCCTTTTTCAAAGAATTTTAAATTATAAATGACAGTATATTAATGTCATTAATATACCGTCATTAAAAATTAAACTATAAAATTTCCAATTTTATAAATACTCAACGTGTATTTTCAAGTTTAAACCACTAATAACATAATTTTATTATCCTATTCAAATTATAAAACTTTCGTTAGATTCTAAAAATTTATATTTGGAAATTTATTTATTACTTTATACATAAGACCGCTTGGTTTATTGCCTAGGCTTATTAGTGAACAATTTCCATAAACGATGTTTAATCTGATCTTATATCTTTTCTTAAGCTTTAAGTAGTTATTAAATAGTTAATTACTGAACAATGTGATTTATCCGGAACTGTATACTTAGATTTGTAACACCAACTAATACTTAATTGTGAATGATATTTTATTATTTATTATTAACATTTAAGACCCTATCGTAAATCTGGGTAATGTAGACCGTAGGTACAATTTAGACAAGATGCTCCCAAACTTTTTTTTCTCATAGACCACTTTGAAAGTTTTGCTGGTTCCGGTGGACCCCCTGCAGCTATATTTCTACCATATTCCCAAAACTCGACAAAAAATGTGAAGATTAGATCTAACTATGGAAATTTGCGTTGCGGCTGAGTTATTGGTTAATTAATTAATTGATGTCAAAAAAGTAAAGTTAGCCAATCAAAAAAGTGATTTCACCCAACTTTACTCCTTTGACATCTACTCACAGCACAAGAAACCCATCAATTCTCACATATTTTATTTAGAAAAATTCGGGGTGGTAAAAATAAAAAGAAAAATAGTATATTTCCTTGTGTTGTATTTATTCAAATATGTAATTATTACACTATTAATTATTATTGTTATCATATTACATTGTAATATGATAACAGTCGTAATATAATTAAAATTAAATATTAATAACGTAACGTAACTTCTACAATGACAATCACAAAATAGTCATAATTTCAGTGGGAGGGATGTACTTGATGGATTGACAGAAAATTATCAATGTTTGGCTTCAGTTTTGTTAGGAATAACCGCAAATCTCCCCGTTCTGTGATATTCAATCTGCTCCTTTTTTTTGTTAAAAGGTTTGTAACGACACTAAAGCTTTTCTCGACAAGATATGACGAGGGAAACGCTATCAAAAGCGTTCTCGCAATTCCCCACAATCCAGGATATTTTTCGGGTATTTCTGCCTGCAGCCAAAATGTTTGATACCCTCTTTTAAATTTCACCTTCAGTTCCTCATTAGTGCTGAGCTGGAGTAGCTCCTCTTGTAATATCACATTCTTCACTTCCGTTTCATCAAGTGGATTTATGATCCATGGTGGCATTTCCATCGTCAAAATATCTTCAAATCTGATTTTAAAGTCACCATGCAGGGCAATTAAATGTTGAACGTATGTGTGAATATCCTCATCAAGGCATTCTACCTGTGACAAGTTTGAAAACTGAGAAAATTCGCACCGACTAATATTTTGCTTCATAAATATCAATTTTCCAAGAAAATCTGAAATTACACCCTTACACCATTACACATTTGTTTTTATTAAATTGAGGCTGTCCCCTTGTAATTGTAAGTTAATTTCATTAAATTTTTTGAACAAATCTGTCAAATTCGCGATGTCTGCTTTCAAATTGATCGGGTTTTCTTTTAAATCTGGATCTTTACTTTCCAGAAACTCTAAAACTGATTCAAAAAGTGAGAAAAATCTTGTTAAACATGCACCTTTCGACAACCAGCGTACTTCAGTATGTAAGAGCAATCGCTGGAAGTCTTCATCATTTTCATCGCACAATTGTGCAAATAAACGCGTATTCAATGCATTGCTTCTTATTTTGTTAACTGCATTAATCACAAATTGAAGCGATTGGTGCAATTTAGCATTCAAATTTTTCGCTACTAGGTGTTGTCGGTGGATGACACAGTGAATTGCAGTTACCTCTTGTATAATTCTTCTAAGATGGCTTATAAACCCACGACATCGCCCGGCCATGGCAGGAGCTCCATCTGTTGCCACCGAAATAACGTTTGTGAATGGAATCGATTTTTCCTTAAAAAAATCACTCAGGACATTAAATATTGATTCACCTTTAGTGTCCGCCTCCAAAGTTTTCGTAGCTCTTCATGAATTTCTTCGTCCATAACAAATCGAACATATGCCAATAATAATGCTTCATTACCAGGTAAAGTTGACTCGTCCAGTTGAATAGAAAAATGAGTTGTTTGCAGATAATTACACAAGAAACTTTCAATATCAGAGCTCATTTCGTCAATACGTCTTTGTACAGTGTTGTTACTCAAAGGAATTCGTTTGAGTATGTCAAATGGAGATTTGTGCAGAACAGTTTTTAAAACCTCTTCAACAACGGGTAAAATTAACTGTTTTCCAATGGTGTGCGATTTTCCAGATTTCGCTATAAGTAAAGAGATATTGTAAGATGCCCGCAAGCCATCATCGTTACTTTCCGACGTTGAAGCGAACATACTGTGCACGGTGGGTCTCTTTTCATATTTTTCCTTCAATGTTTGAAAATATTTCAAATCTTTACCTATTTTATCAGGATGACACCTTCTTAGATGATCTTCGAGCTTCGATGGTTTCATAGAGTCATTGCTCAAAACTTTGTTGCACAAAAGGCATATCGGCAATCGCTTGTCTGCCTTAGATGGAAGAAAACCAAATTTTAAATAATCAACACTGTACTGTCGACATTTCTTCTTAGATTCAGCCATGTTTTGTATCAGTTACCTACCTGTAAATAAAAAAAAAAACTTTGTTGTAGTAATCTTAAGGCGGTCTTACTTAACAGGATATGGTTATTTTAACAGGATTAATTGATTATTGCAATGAAATAAACAAAGTACCGGCGGCAAACTGATTCTAATTATTAAAAGCAATAAATCGCTAAGATCAATAATTGAGTTTTATGAAAACGGCTGAACCGATTTTAATGTAATGTAAAACATTTTTTCATTAATTATATTTTGATATATTTCTGTAAATTCGATAGAAAATACTTGTAAATAATATTTTGATATCAAAACTTCGCGATTTTAATTATTTATTACTTTGATGCACGTTACGAGTATGTAGTATATAAAGACACGTACAATTTATGAAAATATATTTAATTATTAGTGAACCACCACACAGTCGGGTAATAAAAAAATTACTAATAAAGTAGGGACAAGAAGTTCAACCTTTCTCGGCTTTCTGTTCTTTTATGGAAGTATCTAATAATGGCTCTGTTCAGTATTTAATTTTTAATATGTACCTACTACATGCAAATATTACAAATATACTTATTACAACATAAATATATCTCCTATCGCAGGTGGGTTGGAAGAGATTTCTTTTAGGAATAAGCCTCACCTTTTGTACCTACGTATTTTTTTGTAATTTGCCCATTTTTTCTTTACTTACGTGTACAATAAATTGTAAAATAAATAGATAAATAATAAATCAAATAAAAGTATGTATAACAAATAGGCAGGTAAGTACTTACTTTCCGACAGTGGCAAACACTAACATCGATTCACTTTACTTTTCTTTTGGAAATTCGGGAAACAAATGAGTAACGTTTATCCGTGGCATTCGTATTTATATTGGTGAAGAATTAAACAAGTTCATGCAAGATTGCAAGCACACACACCACAAGTCTTACTTCGTCCCTTTGCACGTCTGAACAAGCATTGCGGACGGCGGCAGCGGCAGCGGCAGCGCTTCGCAAGTCTCGACACGTTGTACTGAATATGGAATATGCAAGTTTTTACAAGTAACAGTCGCTGAGCTTCTTAAAATATTATCTGCCTACATTGATAGGTGAACTCAAGCCAACATTTAAGTTCTTCACTATCGAAACCAGATAAATTTTCGTGGACCCCCGCTTACGAATTGTGAACCCCCATTTTTTTGTCACGCCAACGTAGACCCCCGTCGAGTCTCCCGTGGACCCCTGGACCACTTTGGGAATCAATGATTTAGACGAATCACATAGAAAATTCTCCGTTATGAGGTCAAATACAATGTACAACGAATACGCGCATTTAATTATGTAATAGCTTATAGGGATAGGTATATTTTTACTTAGGTATTGTAAGACAGTACAACACAGAACAGCATCAGCTGAACATTAAAACACACATTCTCTTCCTAACATTCATATCGGTCAGTACCCAAATTCTCCGTTATGACGCCAAATACAATGTACAACGAATACGCTCATTTAATTATGTAATAGCTTGTAGGGGTAGTTGTATATTTCTACTTGGATATTGTAAGACAGTAAAACACAGAACAGCATCAGCTGAACATTAAAACACACGTTCTCTTCATAACATTCATATCGGCCAGTATCAATTAAGTTAATTAATTTTATAAATCTTGAGACTGATAGTAGGAATTCAAGGCTTGTTGTGCTTTATTTATACATTCATATTTTATTGATATAGTTTTATGGAAAGACATGACAACAATGTATTGTTTTCCCACAAGGGCTGTACGATATTTCCTAAGTTGCAAACGGAGTATAAAAAGACTGAAATGAAGCTATAATATTTACAATTTATATTTAATTTGATTTCTTCTTATTGTTAGGAACTATATAAAACGCTAGTTAATATTAGAAGAATATATGAACATACGAAATAACTTTAATAATAATGTCAAAATGGGGGTTTAAAAAATTGCGACAGTTACAATTGATACAATTTCAGGTTTACAAGTATCGATTTACGGATTAAAATTATATACCAGTGCTACATTTAAACTAGTAAACCGTTGCCGAACATTACAATTCTAGTCGTGTTAATCTAAATTCATAGTTTATTGTTTTTCACCGCGAGCACGCGAACATTGGAGAAAAAAGGAAATGCTATACATAGACAGTAAAAATTTAACTATACCGTATTTTATATGCCGACAATAAAAACTGTTATCGCCGCTGCAATTTATATTTAACTGTATGCGGACTATTCAGAATTCAAGAACATTAACACGAACGCGGGAAGGCATTTAAATCTTCATAATTCGCTGGCGATTGTGGGAGAGTACATTTCCACCTTCCGACACCTATACGCTACGCTGTACTGTTGTTACGTGTTGTTAATTCTAGGCTATTATTTGCGGTAACATTTTTTTTTGTTTTTTTATTTGTGAGAGAAAAAATTAATTGGATACTAGAAGATTAGATTTTTATGTAAATGTCGGTAACCCGAAGTTATTATCGAACTGTAGAAATACGAAATCATGATATAAATAAAACAAGTTATGGCTTTATTTTCTTAAATTGAGTTAAATATAGAAATGTTAAGAATTTCATTTGGTATTGTAATTAAAAATCTTAACATGTACGTTAATTGCATAAATAATATATGTAATAATATTAATTGTTTCGTTTTTCCTTTTTGATCGCTTGATTGTTAAATTGCGATTGTAGTTTCTTTGGGAGTTTAGGTATTTATAATTGTTTCTTTTAATTATTCATAAAACAGCTAATAAAATTAAAAGGTGTTATTTTCCACAACGTTACAAGTGCTGTAAATAAAATTCTTAATGAACATAAACACAGTATATTTAAATAATTTAATTTTCCTTACCTTAAAATTAGGTTTAAATTGTTTCCTTAAATGTTATGGTGTTTTATATATATGGTAGTACACTTTTTTCCCTCATTGTAAACGTGAAAGATTTTTTCGATCGTTGATGAATTGTTTAGTTTATTTAATCCCAGATTATACAATTCACAATTGAAAATGAAAGAAGCGATAACAGGTTTCGACATCCTACTGATTATAAATAATCAAGCCAAACAATAACTAACTTGTACCGTGGAAGAGACTTTAGAGTATCTTCTGGGGATGCATTTTGCAGGTTCGGAGCGCATGGATGACTGTGATACCAATCAACTGTCACCTCTTGGAGGGCGACTAGGAATGATTGGGAACTATCAAACGAGATCCTTAAGCTTCATCTAATCATAAGGGCGCTAGAGTTGTTTGAACTCCAAGATTCCAAGATTCTGCAAGAGGGATTTGTGGAAATATTGGGTCCTTTATTGGAGAAATTCAAGGCTATACTAGGGGATATATTCTTAGAGCATAGAGAGAAACTAGGGTAGTGTTTATTCCTAAACCTGGAAAAGAAACATATACATACCTACCTCAAATCATTTAGACCAATTAGTCTTACCTTTTTTATGTTGAAGACTATGGAAAAAATGATATATTTAAATATTAAAGAAGGAGCTCTGGATAGATCTCCTTTACACTATTCGCGCTTGGATCGTTTGGATCAAGTAGCATTTTTTTCTATTCACCTATGAATTTTTCTTTTCTGTTTATTATTAGAGATTATTATAGGACCATTAACACAGATTCACACATTCTGATTGTTTTGTCTTGTTCAGGTCTCTATATCCATCTTACAAATAGCTTATTGGTCTATTCTGTAATTATTATAAGAAACGTTTACTCCTTCAAGGATTCTAATTTTTTTAATGTAAAATATTTACACTAAAGTAGATAATAGTTGTTTAAGATTAAGATTTGTTAAATCATTTTTTTTCAATACGTTAATATTTGAAAAATTAATGACTACTAAGTGAATGAATCGACCTAGGCGTTGAAAACTATGTAATCGATGTACAGTTTTGCTCACATAGATCTAGTACAAAGTCATTTTCTCTCTAATTAATTAAACTGCTTAAAATAGTAAAAAAAACTTACCCAGCTTGACTAATTAATAATTATAACAGAATGTGAAAATTTTGAACTATTAAACAAATCGTTGAAGAAATGCATAAATAAATCTACAGTATACGTATAAAGAAAAGGAAGGAAAATAAAGGAAATTTCAACAGCAAACAAAGAACCAGTCTTGAAACGATTTCCAACCTGGAACAAGATCACATATTAATGCATATTTGGGACCTCATCCCTTCGAAAGTGGAAGAAACGCTATTCTTTCTGGTTTTCGTCAAACGGCAAGTCAAACGGAAAAAAGTCACTCTAGGAAAATGCACGAGGCAATCCACTTTCGTCAGGCGCGGCTCGTGATGACGTATTTGGGAGTGCATGTACAACGATGCAAGTGCTTCGTGCATTCTCGTATACCTACTAACTGTAGCGTTTTCTTAGTAAACACCGAAAACACACGACGCACTCGCATCATTGTACATGCACTCCCAAATACGTCATCACGAGCCGCGCCTGACTTTCGTCATTAAAATCCATGACGTAATAGTTGTAGTACACTTATATGAATCTTGTGTCGACTTTATAAATATAACCTATAAACATGATATTGTGAAATAATTCGAATTTCATAGTATCATGTAAATGTTTTTTCATGATGACCAACATCTAATGTTAATATCCTTAATAAAACTAGTTGAAATGATGCCAAAATTATAATTTTTTATTAAAATTGTTCATCAAAATAATTATACAATTACTGTTATATACATATAATATATTTTAGATTAATAAAATTATAAATTTAGTAATATATGAAACTATTATTTTCGTTGTTATGGGACTGGTAATACAGACATTGTTTTTGGTTGATGATGAAAGTGGATTTTCCTTTGCTGCAATATATAAATTCCATATTGGAACAAAGAAGATTCACTTATCTAAAGAATAGAAGCAATCTAGTCTAATATTTGCCTTAAATCATAAAAATAACGGACCTGTCTTTTAGGAAAATGTGAAAGTTTTCGGTAAAGAAATAGTGGATGTTTATAGACGTTTATAGATATAATAACGTGTGTTCATTTGAAAAGTCAATCTAGGTTACTTTGAAATTTTGATAGAATAAGACGCAAATATATTAGTATGTGTTTGTTGTTCCGTAAACGTAAATCCAAATGACATTTGATAATGTCAATCACATTTGTTATTTATTTGTATGTATGAAACTGTCAAAATTTACGACTTCGTAGATTAAGTAGTAAATTTTAATTTTTAAAAAATGTTCTCAGTAAATTACATGCTGCTAGATTGACTTTTCAAATGAACACAAGGATCAATAAAATATTGACTTTCTTTCCGGAAATTTGTATTTTTCAATAGAAATAGTTAATTGTACCAACTTATAGGTACATTACTACAATATTTGAGGTTTTTTAGACCATGTTGCGCATGGCGCCTCGCCAAACAAAATTTAGCATTTTTGGGTTTACTAGATTTTTGTGAGCAAAACTATCGTTCAATATTTTTCTTGTTTATTAATAGGGATTGGTTGTTTAAATATAAATTCCAAAGTAAATACTCTAAATAAATAAATCAATTCATTTATTTTTAATGTTGTCTAAAAAATTACTTCGAATATTTGAGAAGCATTTTAAGAAAATAATTAGATTTGCCACCGTTTGATTACATATTGTAATCTAATGTTTTAATAGTAAATTAAAAAACAAGTTTCATAAGTCACGTTTTAAAGCACGAACTCAAGTTTAAGAAACGAGTTTTTTAATGAATAAGTGCGTCTTATGAAATGTGTTTGTTATTAAGCTATTTTTTGCAATTAGCTTTGTTAATGAATTTTTTTTTAAGAGAAAATGAAAAATTTGATGATTTAGGGAAATTTGCAGTTGGCAAAGTTCGCGTATGTTTAGAATAATATTTAAATTTTTGAATTTAGTTGCCTATGGTTGACTTAAGGTTAATATAAATTTATAATATAATTGCACATTTCCAAGGAGCAATTAAAAATATCAAAATTGAAGAACGTTAGTTACACTTCGTAATACAATATTTGTTATTGTATTGTAAATATAATTATCGCATAATAAAATGTTTAATAATTGTCAGTTATAACTAGTGGACCAATTCGGAGCGAAAGCAGAGGCGTGACTAACGAATTGGTTCCCGCATGCGAAACATTATTAATATCTAGAGATATACTATCACGAACGGTGCTGTTATTATGTTAGATACAAAAAAAATGTAAGACGGTTTTTCTAGATTATGAAACGTTCTCGATGATACGTATAAAAAATAAAATCTAAAATGTATGTAATTAGATGATAAATAAAAAACTTACCGTCTTATGCGTTTTCCGAGACTTGAAAATCTGGAGAAGCGCGATGAAATATTGTTAACATAAGGTGCGTCTCCAAAGTTATTTCTCGAAAACGCGTCCGCCGTGAGGAAAATATGTGCTTGTATAAAGAAAACGATCGCTCCACATCTAGTGATGTGATGTTTGCATAATTAAAATAATCTTTGAAACAACTTAACACATCTGTGGACAAACCTTCA
The DNA here is from genome assembly GCA_935421215.2 of Melolontha melolontha. Classification (NCBI taxonomy): domain Eukaryota; kingdom Metazoa; phylum Arthropoda; class Insecta; order Coleoptera; family Scarabaeidae; genus Melolontha; species Melolontha melolontha. The sequence goes on from OW285236.1 coordinate 141,594,373, forward strand.
CAAATTTGTCTAAGTCTGGCAAAATCTAAATCTTTATCTAAAACACTTTCAAACTTACTTAAAATACACTCATTTCTTGCGTCTTCTATCGAACATAGCTGTCCGTGTGTATCTTTCACAACTAGCACTGATTCCTGTAATGATAGCGAAGAATTTTGTAGGTTTTCTAATGCTTGCACTATTCCGAAGTAACTAACTTGCACTATTGTGAATAGTTTGTAAATCACTTTTAACCTGACTATTTTGAAATTTTTTCCGACTTTCTTCGATAGCGGCACTATCTTTCGGATTTAATAATAAAACCACTTTTTTTACATCCTCAAAATATTTATGATAGTAAAATGCCGCTCGTAGTCATGTTTCCCATCGTGTCAGAATCGGCTGTGGTGGCTCAGGGGTATGGGGATACAATTCGTGAAATTTCCGAATACGTTTTGGAGATTTCAGGAATATTGCCTTTGTACTCGATATTAACGCATCTACATTTGGGTAACATTTACGGATCCGTTCTGCTACAAGTTGTAGGGCATGGATTTTACATGTAATATGTAAAAAGTTACCACACTGTTCCTTAAGAGACCGACCTACAGAAAGCATGGTTGCGGCAGCATCTGTCACAAACATTAGGATTTGATCTCTGGAAATTTCAAATTTTTCCAATGTACCACTTTTTTCACTTTCACCACTTTTGAAATTACCCGCGCAGTACATTCTTCTATTTGTCTGCTAGCTAATAGAATTGAGGATGGCGATTGATTTGGTTCCATTTTACGCACCATAACATTAAGTACAGATCTTTTTTTGCTATCAGTTGTTTCATCCACACTCAACCACACTTTTTTATTTTTCAGATCAGCCTTAATTTTATTTTCTAAATGTACACGAACAGATTTTAAATAACGTCGTAAGTGGGTGCAGCTCGGTAATTCTACATTGCCATATTTTTCAAGAAATGAAATAAACGAATCATTGCGTAACAAAGTAAACGGCAAATTACACACAACCATCATTTTACACACAAATCAAATAAGAACACTTCGTATTTTGCATCGGCACCAGTGTCTCTATCTTTATGTCTTGCGCTATGCACGTGGCGTTGCAAATTTGATTTTGTTAAATGGTTTATATATATATATTGCACACTAAACATTTTACATTTACCCCATTGTAAGATAAACTAGGATGGTTCTCAATAAACCTATCGACTAACTTTGATGATAGCGGTTTCTTTACTGTACGCTCCTTCAACATTATTAAATACACAGAATACACTTTCCTGCTGCTATTATACGTGTACATACGATGACCGTGAACAACATACTAAGTAATGGTATGTGCGATGGGGCACGCGTGAACCACTCTAGTTATAACCTTAAATTATCGCTATGACTACTGACTGACTAAGGAGAAAATTGCAATGCTAATTTTAACAGAACATTTTAATTAAAATTATGCATTTATAAATGGTTTCAACTAGAATAAAGTTACTTAAAGAGTAATTTTGAATAGGTATTAGTCCTTCTAGTCAATTTATTACATATACCGGGTTCTTTTTTTATCATTACACGTTAAATTCAAAGCAGGTGGATAATATTTCTTTAAGGATCAAATATATCTAGATAATAAAATTAGTGTATCAAAAAAGGTAGAAAATACATATGAAAGCGTTGATAACAAAAAAGTACAAATAGATTTTACCATTTTGTGAGATTGCAGAACGTTCTAACTTCTCACATTACATCATACTTTTAACGAATTACCGAACGTATTGGGGGCATTTCAGTAACACGATAAAAACAAATAACACCTCGTGGTATCTTACGAATAAGTGATTTTATAAAATGAAGAAATTTATCTTAAAAAGCAATAGTGGGAAATTCTTGTAGGTAATAAATACGTTACTATTTCTTTAATAATTCCAATAACTTTTGGACTGTACAATTATCTGATAGCATCACTACTGGAATTAAAGACTGAAGAAGGGAAGACATTATGCAACAAACTTTTAGAATCTGTTAAAGCAAGGCTATTTTCGTATGAAAGATGATCAGATACTAGAGTAGCAACTGTTTTAAACCCTCGATTTAAAAGAGAAGGTTTTCGTAGTACTGATAATGCTACTGGGGCTACTTCTTTACTAGAACAAGAAATATTTAATATTATGAAGAAAATAGATCCTGAAAATAAAGAACAAATGTCTATAATCGAAACAGACATTAGTTCACATCAAAAGTCACTGTCGTTATTTTGATTTTTGCATGAAAGATTAAAAGAGAAAGTAAAATCAATTACAGCTGATGTAATAATAACTAAAATGCAGTACCTCGAAAGGCCAAATTCAAGTGATGATGTAGATCCTCTCATATTTTGGAAGGTAAGTTTAAAAAAAAGGAAAGTGAATTTTTTATTTGGATTCTCTTTCAGGTAACAGGAATGGAGCTGAAACCCTTAGAACATTATGCTAGAAAATACTTCTGTATTCCAGCAAGTTCGGCAGAAAGTGAAAGAGTGTTTAGTACAGCTGATTTAATAATATAACAAAGGCGTGCAAGAAATAACACAATGGATTTCATCTTACTATGCTTTATTTATAACTATTAAAGATATGAATGTTTAAGCTTTCAAAGGGAAATTATTTAAATTGCCATACAGAATGTACATGAAACTCTTTAAATCTATTACGAAACTCTTTGCTTCAGCAGTAAAAATTATTTTTTTTAAATTTCTTCGTTTTAACAAATTAAACACTATATCACAAAAATCAATTCGTTTTACTTTGGCTTCCTCGAAAAGCTTTTGATGGTTTAATATCTTGTATGGCTTATATTTGAATTCGTTCAGAGTTTTGAATACCGAACTGTACGATACTCCAAAAGCCTGGCTTCATCTAAAAGCGATCCTATACAACACAGGATATTCAGCTTTAAGTATTCTGTTAACACGTTATTAGTTTTAGTGTTTTTTTGGGAATTTAGAAAACAACCATCTTCTTTGAATTTGTTAAAAATATTTAAAATTGTCTTCGCACAAGATCTACGCCTGTTATTATAATGAACTGCTTTAAATAAATTATCTATTTTTCAATAAAATGTAGTTAAGATTTATGTATGAATAAAAATTCAGAAATATTTGACATTAATAAAGTTATATAACTGGTTGCCTTTTATGCCTTTTATGCCTTTATGCCTTTGCGTTGACTTTTCTTTTCTTATCATTACACATAGGGATGTATGTGTAATGATAAAAAACGAACCCCGTATATTTGTTTTCTTATATAACTTGATGTGTCTATTTCTAGACTTTCATGAAATTAGATTTTACAATATATTAAATTATACTAATTATTTTTGGTTTAATGATAATTATTATGTTTATGTATTTATTTATATATGTATTTAATATAAAATAAGTAGTTCTAAGTGTGTATATTAAGTTGCCTACTTTAATTCAATTTACGCATTTTCATATAAAAAATTATATTTATAATAGATCAATATATGGGATATAATTAAACATATTTATACAACCTTAATAGAATTGTAAGAACTGAAGTTAAATTCAAACACTGGGCATACTAAATAATAAATAATAAATAATTGCAGATATTTGACAATTGCTGGTACATTTGCTGGTTTATTTTTCTATATAATTGCCTCTCAACTCTATAGACTAAGATCAGTGATATTAGGTACAACTTTTTGATGCCTTCCAAAAAGTAGGATCTTTGAAACTCTTCAAAATAGACCTTCGGCAATGACCTACTTACTTGATGAGAATTTCCGCCCAATGATTTCGGGTTCAGGTTTGGCAATAAAAAAAAATGCACGGGACTAGATCATGCGAATATGGAAAATGAGACAGCAATTCGAAATTAAATTGGACCAATGTAGCGTTTACAATTGTAAACGAATGAGCTGATGAGTTATCATTTTGAAAGAATACTTTTTCTTTTCCAAATGTGGTCGTCTTTTCTTTAAATGAACATTGAAGTGGTCGAATAAATTAAATTAGCATAATATTAAATATAATAATTAGAGAACGGATGCAATTTCCATAAAACGCAATCGGCAAATGGAATTGTGTATAACGTCGCTCGGTACATCCCGGCGTAATTCAATGAAGTATTTGTTTGACTTACTCGGCCACCTGGTCTCGCAGCGATAACAATGGACAACCCAGCTATTGTATTCGGAGAATATAGTGTTTGCAGTGGTGTTGTGTATGTAGATAAAATAAATAAGTTTATCGTATTTCGTAAGAGAAATAGCACGGTAAACGTTATTGAAAAATTGCAATAAATCAACCGTAAAACGTCACGCAGGATCGTTAAAGCACGAAAAAAAATTGAACCCGTTGGAATCTGACAATTTTAACGGAGAACTCTGTGAAACTTTTATGGCAGCTAATATTCCATTATCTAAATTGAACAATCCAATTTTGAAGACATTTCTGAAAAAATATACTGGTCGAAATGTTCCTGATGAATCAACTTTACGCAAATATTATGTTTCTAGGTGCTATACGAGAACAGTAGAACGCATTAGAAGCCATCTTTTAAATCAATACATATGGATAAGCGCCGACGAAACGGTGGATATGTTAGGACGCTGTGTGGTAAATGTTGTAGCTGGTATACTACATCCAACTATTCCCTATAACTCATATGTAATAGCAACAAGTGTTATAAATAGAGTTGATGCGGAAACAGTTGCTGAAACCATTAAGGAGAATATGCAAAAAATGCTTCATTCGGACGCCACGTACAAAGAAAAAATACTTTTATTTGTCAGTGATAGTGCTGCGTATATGTTAAAAACAGGCAGACTATTGAAGAAAACATATCCTAATATGCTGCATATTACTTGTGTAGCACATGCTCTCCACAGAATCTGTGAATATATCAGAGACACTTTTCCGGAAGTTGATAGACTTGTATCAGCTTTGAAAAAAGTTTTCAGAAAAGCACCATTGAGAGTAGCTCTTTTCAGGGAAAAATTTCCATCTCTGTCACTGCCTCCCACTCCAGTAATAACTAGATGGGGAACATGGCTGGAAGCTACTAGTTATTATGCTGAGAATTTCGATAGTCTAAAACATTTCGTAACACTGCTAAAGGAGGATGCTAGAAGTATTGGTGAGTGCAAGGAGCTCACACAAATCCCAAATTTAAAAAATCAGTTGTACTTTCTTCACGAACACTTTGGAAAAATTTCCAAAACTAATCACTTATTTTGAAAATCGAAATCTCAAATTAAATGACGGATTAACCACATTAGATGTAGCTCTTAATAATTTGAAAAGTATTCCAAGTGACTTCGGATGTGGCCTTCGGCAAAAGTTTGAAGCAATTCTTAATAGAAATCCAGATTTAATTACATTGCAGCAATTATGTATGGAGACAATTCCACAAAATCTAACCGCTAAATATGAAGAAATAAAAGAATATTTCCAGTATGCACCTATAACCAGTTGCGATGTAGAAAGGACGTTTTCTATTTATAAGAATGTACTTAATTCAAAGAGAACAAAATTGACAGAAGAAAATCTTGAGAAACTATTGCTAGTCAATATTAATACTCCTTTACTCAACTTGAACGACAAAATGAACAAATAAAAATGTTCCAATTATAGAAATAAAATTAGAAACTTTATAAATACAACTTTTCAACAAATAAATATGTATTTCGTAATTTTATAGATCACCACCCGTTCGTTTTCCAATTATATAAATAAAATTAAATATTTTAGAAATACAGCCTTTCGCCAGTACTGCACTGGGCTTTGCGTCATGTGGTAAGCGTGTCCGTTCTCTAATAATAATTCTTGTAGTTATATTGTGAATTCTATTATTAAATACTTTATTATTTAGATTTTCAAACAAATAAAAGAGAAAATAAATAACGGGTTATTACATATACAATAATTGTGTTTTTTTTGTGCTTTTCCGGCGTAATGTTCAATAATGAAGTAATGGTTTTTGTACTGCTAATCTTGTATAAATAAAATCTTGAATTTTAGGTTATGGTCATCCCGGGATTAAATGAACACAGTTTATGTACAAATTGAAAAGTTTTCTGAATGAGATTATGACACATATTAAAGTAGTATATATTCGAATTGATTTTATAATAATATTCAGATTTACCCTAATTTGTAGTCAAGGACTTACCCTGCGGATTGACGTAAAATTCAAATTGAGGTGTATCTGACTCGTGAAATACCGCGCTCGTGTTTAAAGTTTCTTCTCGGTTTCCGGACTAGAATCACGTCCTTGGCACTTTCCTGAAACAATGTTAACTTCATATCTTAGTTACGTATTTACGTACGGTGTACACAGCATGTGAAATTCAAGAATAAGTCTTCTATAGCAATGTAATTTACAAAAGCAATTTTCAGATGAGAGTTGTTCTTTTTTTAAAGCGTTTGACTATTTTAAGGTACACTGTGTTCATTTAATTCCGAGATGACCATAACCTAAGATTGAAGACATTATTACGAAAACTATTAAATTTTGCAACGCCTGAAAAGCATAAACAAGCCTATAATCGCCTTATGTGTACAGAGGCACCGCGCCCTTTCATTCATTATTTATGTGATTTTTCCATTAATTATTTTTTATTTTTCCACTTTACGTGTTCATCAGTTATTTTCTGAGCTACCGTAAAGCTCAATACTGTTTACTACTGTGGTAAGTTAAAAAACATTTCCGTTTCTATTTTTCGTAATCCATACATTTTTAGATAAATATCACACCACAGTGTTTACCTCAGAGCAAGACACACTCATATTAATGGTATATTTTCAAAGTGCTGTTCACAATGAAAATCGAATTTGCAGTCATCAATCTTGTGTGGAGTAATTTATTAAACAATTTCCAAATAATGAATTTGAAAGACGTAATTTTATAAACTCTTGCAAGAGAAGAATTGCATTTGTAAAGGAAAAGTCGTTGGTAGACCTAGACTCTTAACTGAAGGTAATTATTACAAACGGGCAATGACAACTTTTCTCTTCAGATTTTCTGTGCAATTGGACCAACTTAAAATCTGTTCGGTATTAAGTACTTAAAATTCCTGAACATATTGAATTAGATGCGTGAATTGATGCAGTTACAATTAAACAAAAAGTTTTTTACACCCTTTGTGAGTCAGTATACCAAGCGGCGTCATTATAAGTGGAAACGCTTTTTTTCATTGTTGTGCCTTCTTGTGTTGGGGACTTTTGCATTTGGGGATGGCTCTTTGGAACAAATACAAACTTACGACTAGTTTAAACCTTTCGAAAATGGTTATCCAGTTGATGACGATGAACGTCCAGGATAATCAATCGGCATCATACCAGAACATGTCGTAGGTATTCGGTATGCAGTTGTAATATCTCAGCGGATGTTATCGGAAGCATTGAACATGAGAGTAATCATAATTCATGCTAGAACTGCTAAGTGACGACCAGAAACAACATCAGATGGATGTATGTATGGAATTGAAAGTATAACTTAGAACCAGAACTGAACTAGATTTTCTTTGTAAGGTTGTCAAACTTTTTCTCTTTCCAAGAATGGAAATCAAGTTAAAGGGGCGTAAATGTGATACGATAGAAGATATTGAGCTAAATCGTGGATGGTGCTAATTAACATAACAAGACTTACATAATGCAATCTTTTCGTGTCAGTGGCGTTAGGATTGGTTTTACACCGCCAAAAGGACTACATTGAATGTAACGGAGGTGAATGTATTTCAGATATTCTGCAATTTTATTTATTGCTATATTTCGGAAACTCTTGGGAACTACCTCGTATTCTAGAAAGATAATAAAAAACAAATTTTAGTCTACTTACTGAAAAGAGTTTTATTCGAGAGAAACGAAACATGATATGTACAGAAATAGGTATCTTCATACTACTTCATACTTTCCATTTAGTCCTTAAAGACATTTAGGCGTTTGTACAACTTCATAGGCTTCAAGAAACTATACGTGAAACTACGTGTTTTAGTGACAGATGAAACTACATACAGCTTGTACTTCTGCTGTTTTGGCGAAATCATTCCGTCACATCGCCTTTTCATGCAGAGAAGAAGCTGAAGTCCTTGGACGGAAAATAAGAACTGTGGAATAGGTGGTTCAGGCGCTTCCAACGGATGAGGTAAAACCAACCACCGTTGATGTTACTGCATGGGGAAGGGAGATGGGAGGTTCCGTTGTCGCTCAGGATTAGGATAACTCGATTTTCAATCGTATAATCGTCTTGCACTATTGGCTTTAGGCAAGGTTTTCTTCAGTAAGTAGTAAAAACACGTTTTTGACATCTAAGTAGATTGTCTCTCTTATCTCTTAGCAAATATTTTGTTCACTTTAAGATTAGGCAAGTTCAATACACCGTTACCAGGTGGTTATGAGTAAAGTTTATGCATTATGATAACAAACTAAGAAAGGAATGCTGACCGGAACCCGTAATACATTACTAACTCAAAATTTCTTTGTTTTGGACATTAGAATACAGAAAATTTATTTAGCGATCTTCAAAAAGCAAAGTAGGCGTAATGAATCCCTCTCTCGGCTGTATAGTATATTGTTTGATGAGCTTCTGATATTTAATGCGTCTGGTTGAATAAATTCCGTCCGATCGTAAGAACTGCGAAAACAACTTCCTTCAGGATATAGTTGACGTGTAACAATGTGAATAAGTGATAAAAGCATATTCTAATCAAGACATTGTAAAAGCGCAGGAAAATATTTGTAGTAGATTTGGGACGTCTTTCGAAGTACACCAAATAAATTCCAACCCTTCAGAAGTTCTTGAAGATAGCTTTGTGATGTAAGAGCTAAATTTTAGAATCTAAAAGTATTCTATGATATTTTTTTTACTGTTCCAAAGCTGATCGTCAATGAATTGCCCAATATTAAGATTTGAGCAATGTTGACAACGCTAATTCGAGATTTACAAGTTGACAACTAAAGTAATATTAGCAGTATTTATAATAGTAAATTACTATTATAAATGCTACTAGAATTCTTAAGCTACTCTTTCCGGTTTCTTTATGTGTCATTGTAATAATCGACGTCTTGAACTCTCTCTTCATTGTCATTCTCCGTCATATATATTGGAGCTTTAAGGTATGCAATCTTTGCGCGCATTGGTTATGATGGGCTCTTGTAGTAAATTGACTCGAGTTTGGCTATGTTTATAGCTATCCTTCGATTAAAAATGTTTTTACATGTAAATAGTTTCCATAGTATTACGTCGAAGACAATTTTTCGTAGTGGTCAATACTTTCACTCCTTTGATGTTCATTTTATGTCCGTAATTGCTTCACACTTAATTCATTATTGGAAAGTTTCTTCGGTTAACTAGCTATTTATGTCTATTGTTGACTGACGACTATGTGACGACACGATATACATATTGCCGTATTGTTAGCGAACATGAAGAGCTTCATGAGTAGTTATCGGGGTGTACACGATAAGGAAGGTTAAAGTTACTAAGAATTTTTGGAGATGCTCTCAATCTTAACGACTAGATCTAAGTTAATTAGGTCTGTTTCGTCATAAAACGAAATTTGTTATACTTATATATGCTAGATATAAGTAAATTTAGCATAAAATAATTTTTCCAATTTTATGAATATTCAACGTGCATTTTCAAGTTTGGACCACTGTATAATATAATTTTATTAACATATTCAAATCATAATACTTTGTTTAGGCTCTAAAAATATTTTACATTTGCAAATTTATTTATTACTTACTTTAAAATTTAGTTTAATCTGACCATCTATTGTAAACTAAATAAGTATAATAGGGTTACGTTACTGAACAATGGAATTAAGTGGAACTACATACTTAGGTTTATAACACCAACCAATAGTTAATTAGTAATGATATTTATTTTATTATTTATTAGTAAAATCTATAAGACCCTAACATAAACCTTGGGTATTGTTGCTCGCAGGTAAAATTTCCACGAATCTATAACACAAAATAATTCCCTGTTATGACGTGAAACAATACAATGTTCAACGAAGACGCACATTTTAATTATGTAATAGTTAGGTAGTGGTATATTTTTACATATTTGCAGATCATTATCAACTCAACAACAGTACAAAACAGAACAGTAGGAACTCAACAACAGTACAGGACCGAACGGTGTCAACTTAACAGCAGTAAAACATAGAACAGTATCAACTCAATAACAGTACAGAACAGAACATTCTCTTCATAACATTCATATCAAACAGTATACATCAGAGTCTCACACTAGCAACAAGAGACTCAACAGTATCATATTAACAACAAGTTATACAGCGAGCCGAATACAACCGCCAACATTCGATACTTCGAGAGTCGGATATCAATTATACAAGGTCCTATCATTATCATTTTGTACAAGAATTAGTACTACTAAATGATAACATAGGTATTTGCTAATTTTAGAAATACCATCACACCTATTTTTCTCTCCAAGTTAACCTTCGTTTGCATTTAATGAATATAGAGCATAGCTGGATTATATTTTCCACTTCATTTAATTTTGTAAAATAATAATGCTAATAATACAATCATAGCAATATCAGTCGTCATATTGTAAAATTAAGTTGAACGATTATTTTTTTTCGAGATAATTTACCTATTTAGTTAGACAGTATCTAGTGGCCTCGAGTCTAAACAAAATACATTTTCTTTTACTTATTTGATTATTAAGAGAGTAAGAGATAAAAGGGAATGATTTGTGAATTAAAAAAAATGTTTTGCGTCGTGATATAAATGTATCCCCATTTATAATTTTAAACATTCATTTTTTTTTTCTAGGAATCACGACAGGTATTGTTTAATTTGTTTTCGGCTGGTGAAAAAAATGATACCACTCGGTCTTGTCGTTAGCAACCCAAATGTCCCCATGTGAAGAGACACGTGTTCCAGATACCTTTTGTCCAATACACAATGTACGACATTCATTTTCCCTGTCCTGTGTTTTGCAAGAACGCCCCTCTGGTGTATTGTCACATCCTACAGCTTTCCCTGTTTATGATCGCATTATCTCTTCCGAAGAGATTTTCGGATTTGTTATATTAAATATGAAAGAGTGTGTTCACACGATGTAGGCTATAGGGGTTGCAGACATTAATTGCGCATTTGTATTTCTCAGAGACATCATTTAGAAAGTCGTCTTATATTTCCTTTTGTAATATACATAATTCATATTAACTAGTAAACCTAACACACACACACACATATGGTTAATGTTTTTTTAATTCGACTTTAATTAAATATTTTAAAAATACACTACTTTTAACGTTTCGAAATTTTATTAACTTCTTCAGAAAAACTGTTTATTATTTACATTGTTGGTAAACCATTTCTGTTGCTATACAATTTCTAAATAATAACATTGTAATTAATTTACAATACCACAGCTTAGGTACTGTAAATTAACTATAATGTTATTATTTAAAAATTGTACAGTTACAGAAATGGTTTACAGAATGGTTAACATCATAAATAATTATTATTTATGTTGTTGTTCTTTTTTTTTCTGAAGAAGGCAATAAAATGTGGAAACGTTAAATAGTATATTTTTTAAAATATTTAATTAAAATCGAATTAAAAAAAACATTAACCATATATATTTAACCGAACGGTTAAGAAAAAGAAGAAATTTGTGGATCTTGGATGAGGATTATACTTGAAACAAAGAGACAACATATGATAAATGGAAAGATGTAATAATGCAGAGTATAAATTCTAAATATTATGAGTCAATTACGACGCGAACCCCGAAATTAGAAACAGAGAATTCAAAATATTCAGAATGTGTATAAATAATAAATACCTCATACACAAACATATGGCGTATGCTTACATACGTAACAGCTGGATGAGATGGACAATAACAAAACTATTATTTTTGTTATTATCGGTCAACTTTAAAAGATCGTCTTTGATAATACCTTTTATAATCGCGCAGTGGCGTGACAAAATTTTTGAAATATTTTTTTTATGTTTTCTCGCTTATGAGAGGGAATTTTGGGAAAATGTTTTGGATTTATATTCTATATAATTACGTCTTTCGATTTTTCATGCGTTGTCTTTTTTTTTCAAAGACAGCCTGTATACTAAATGGTCCGCTGTCCGCAATAGTATATGGGCGACGGTACATAGCTTTTCCTTTTGGTAGATTATCATGAGTCTTTTGAAGGATTTTAGATAGTACTTACCGGAAGTCCTTCAAAATAACAAAAGTTGTAGTAATTTTTGTTGGAGTAGACACATTTTGGAGTATTTTTTGTCGTCTGGCATATCATTATTGAATTATATGAAAGGATTTGCTGGGGAACGATGCGAGAATTGCCTTGCACCAATAGACAAGATTTGCTTTTAGGACTTGTGTTAAGTTAAGGCATATCCAGCGAGCATATACCTTTCGCGCTCATCAGCAATCGTGTAAGATGGTCTTGATCGTTTTCATATTAATGCTTACAGTTGCCTGAATTCAGTGAACAGTAACAAATCGCTTTTTTTACATATTATCTAGAAACGCAAAGTCTTTGTCAGCTATAGCTGATTTTGGACACTCTTATCCACTATTCACTTATCTATACCTATTTACTTAAATATACCATTCCAAACTTCAACTTTTCGGAGTTAATTTCTAATTTCGGTAGAATTAATTCAGTATTAATTCAGACGACGATTATGATAACTGTAATTGCATGTACGGATAATCTGTTAACGTATTCTACAATAGAAGCTGTGTAATAATATTACGTTATGCTTCTAAATTAACGGACATAGTTTGCTAGTTCAATGATAAGTTTACTACTTTGGTCGAATACGTGTGAAGCATTAATGGTCGACAGAATGGTTTTAGTAATGCGTATGATACGATGGATTAATTACTTTCCACAATCGTCAAAATTATAGTTATTAGGTGCTTTATCGAGAACTTTTTTCAATTAGTATTTACCGAATCGGTAGGTATTATATATTATAATATCTATGTTTCCAACTCTTTCACTAATTCTTGTTAAGTTTCCAAGGTTTTTCTTAATGCTTCTGTATTGTAAGGTTCTCGTACATACAAATAATTCGAAAATCTTCCATAGGATTGATTTTTTCTATCGCTGTGTTCTTTTTAAAAAAATGTTAATTCAAATTCGTTAATGAATGATGTATGAAGAATCGACTTTGCTTAATTATGCCTTGTTTCTTCCTTCTGTGAACGTTTAAATTTAAATACTTATCTAGATATAGTCTAAAATAACAAGACTCTTTATTTTGTTAGTCGATCCATTGATGCCATATCTTTTTCTACGTCTAAGTCTTCAAATTTTCTGAAACGATTTTGTTGGCCATTTTTGCAATTGGTCATTTTATTCTATTCTTTCAATGAGATGGAACATGCCGATAACGAAAGTTTAGTTAATAGACACGATTATTATAAATAGAAGAAGAGATGAGGTTAGTGTTCCTGATAAAATTGATTAATAGTATTTTTGATTCACTTTCTTTATTTCACGTGCTAGAGTATGTAGTAATACTTTGCTCACAGCTTTTTTACTGAAGACGTATAATAATGCATTATTAGCTTAGTCGGCCGCGTGTGGCAAATCACTAGCTTATCATGTCAGGGGTAACGGGAGCGAATACGGCGCTTGCTTTCGAGAAGGTTTTTGTAGTTTCTCTCGTTTAAGCTGATTGGTGAAGTATGTTAAGTTGCTCCACAAACGCGTGCGTAATAATAACTGCTAATAACTGCTAACTGCTGACGGACTGCCAGTGCCCTCTGTAGTTTAAGGTTCATAAATTATTATTATGGTGTCGACTTATCTCGTACTTCTTTAGCCTGTAGTTAGGGGAAACATTTTACTCCACCCACATACGTATCTGAGTACATAGTACAAACTCTATCATGTTTTGGTTGGTCATATTTTTACAGCTGTTCAAGAGATATTAAGAAGTTTTCTTATTGTGCTGCAAGTTTCTAATAGTATTATTCTCTGCTTTTGTATATATTTCTATTTGCTTGATGGTTTCGGGCGATTATCGTTTTTATTAAATTAAAACTTTTGTTGAACAAGGTTATTTCTATTTATTAATATTGGATGAAGTTGTGTGCAATTTATTATTATAAGGAATATTAATAATCTCCATTTTTGTAATTTGCAGGTAGCTACAATATATATCAATTTTTCGCTTGTTGAATCTATTTGATTCGCTTACATATTTGCCTGCTTTCTGTTACTGGTCTCAGCCGATTGATCGCTTCTCTTTGATAGTTTGGGGATTTTTGTTGTTATTTACTGTTCACCAATTTCTCTGAAATAAAAGATTTTCTTATATTTGTATTTATATTGCCTAGGTCCGCAAGAGGCACATCCTCAAGATGGTTCCATGTCATATCCATAATCTAAAATAATAAAACTAAAAACACTGTAAAAAGAATTCAAAAACAATATACATATTGCTATGAACTGTGGTTTTTTATATTTACTGTACCACCGTTCACGACAAATCTATCCAACTAGGATATTCAGTCGGTTTATTTCCAAAAATGGGACTGCTTTCCTCTCAGGGTTCCAATCGGAAATGTGGTTGACTCTTCTACAAAATTTTTTAGGCGCCAGTAAAAGAGTATTGACAAATGTAATAATTATAATATCTTTAAGTTACTTATAAAATTCGTAATGAAAGGTCGGTCAATTCAATAATAATAATCACAATATAAATTTAAAATGAAAATTTAATACAAAATCAGAAAAAAAGAAAAAAATTGCTCTTTATAAAATATAAAGATTGTATAATACAAACTTACACACAGAGGTAAAAATAACACACGGAAATGACCGCAACGTGCATTCAAAAACCTCAATGAATACCGAACAAACTTATATTAAAATAATAACAAAGATTATTTTTAATTTCTCCCCAGAGAACAAAATAAAAATATAAACAAACTTGACACCTCGATCAAAAATCTAACGCATGTGCAAAACATCACACATAAAAAAATTGCTCTTGAAATCCAAACGTATAAAATTTTACATATAAATTTTTTACTTAGAAATTTACTTAAAAAATCCTCAATTAACTCAATTAATTAAGACTAAAATCTCTTAAATAACAATGTTCATACAATTGAAATATAATATTCAATTCTTTTGAATAAACAAGATATCTTTTAAAATACATATATATATATTTTTACTTACATAAAAAATAATGTGAGACACATTTACGAGAATCGATATTAAATTAAATATTCAAAATTACGAGACTAAAACTCGTAGAAAGTTCGGGAAATTGAAATACAAACACATCAACTATATTAAATCAAAAACAACCCGAATTTACAATAGATAATTATCTATTTTAAATAAAAAGAACGTACTTCTCGTCTTAAGGTTAAGTTGTGTCTGTCTAGTCCACATGAAGCACGTAGGCTTCGCATAAAAAAATACTGTTTTTCTTACACATAAATATTTCAAAAGTATACACATAAGTTCAAAAATATGGTACATAGATAAATACATCAATTTTAAATATTTATTGGGGAAAAAACCATAACATATCGAATATTATTTATGAATATTAATTTGATAGCCAATCTAAAAACACTGTTCTTATTATTTTAGCCCCGTAATTGGATTTATAATGACTACTGGGGATTGACAAATATTTTCAATTTGAAATAAATCCTAGTTTACATTAAAACTAACAAATATTATTCCTACAGATTTATTCTCTGTATTTTTACGATTTTTACAATATTTTAAAAACTAATTCATATTTATGAGATCACTGTAATCAAAAGAAATCTATGTAATGTATCTTCATTACAACAGCGGAGTGAAATGTTTTTGGCCTGACACATAGACGATGGTCATAGTCGTCTATATGTCCATTTTCTGAAGCCAGAATCTGTGAAACGGTAACATATTGTAGCTTCGAAAATAAACTTTCATTTATTAATCCACATGTAACAAGTTTTCATATGAGTTTGAAATAAACAATTTTTGCCTATTAGTTAAAATGAAAAGAGATGAGCATCGGTCCATAATTAAATATTTCGTCTTAAACGGTTTAACCGAAATAAAAATTCTTGGCAATGATGCTTCCTGGTTCTTACTAAACCCGACTTTTTAAATACCCCCACAAAAAGAAATCAGGTGGTGTCAAGTGTGGTGACCTTGCCAGCCATTCGATAGTTCCTCGTCGGCCGATCCATCGGTTTGGGAAAGTAGCGTTAAGAAAATTTCTAACGTTAATTGGATAGTGTGCTGGTGCACCATTCTGCTGAAACCATATTTCCTGGTTTTGATTAAGTTGTGGGATAGTATTTTCTTCCAGTAGTTCTAAATACTTATCTGCTGTTAAGTTGCCATCAATGAAATGAGGTCCAATATTGTTGCTACTAAATCCAATCCAACATTTAATTTTTGGAAATACCGTATATGAACTTGATCCATCCAGTGCGGATTTGTATCAGTGCCGTATCTACAGTTGTGTCTATTAACATAACCATTTAAAGAAAATGTTGCTTCATCCGCGAAAATTATATTTGTAACAAAATTTGGATTGGTATTCA
The DNA here is from genome assembly GCA_935421215.2 of Melolontha melolontha. Classification (NCBI taxonomy): domain Eukaryota; kingdom Metazoa; phylum Arthropoda; class Insecta; order Coleoptera; family Scarabaeidae; genus Melolontha; species Melolontha melolontha. The sequence continues at coordinate 141,610,958 of OW285236.1, forward strand.
TTTCTTCCATTATGACTTCGTAAAATTCAAGGATACAAATATTTTTTTATTATTTTTTGAATTGAGCGTCTACACACGTTAGGGTTTAAAGCTAATTGTTGGACAGAAGCCTTACCATTGTCTATTACATCAATAAAGACATTCAATGAATTTTCGTCATTAGTTTTTGTTATTTTGTCTTCCTAATTTTGAACGATTGTTAACGCTGCCTGTATCCATGTATCTTTTCACCGCTTTGAAACTGTCGACTTATTGATGTTTCTATTTGGTTGTACTTCATTGAATAATCGACAAACTTCAGCAAAAGTGTGTTTTTTTGTCGTCGTATTAAACTATTGCTATTATTAGGATTCATACTTTTTCAGTTAAATACATCTTAATTCCGTATGATAATTGAAACAAATTTAAAACTCAAAGATGGACATTAATGGTTGTCAAGTGTAATTAAATACTTGATCCATTATCCGTAATTTCATAGCCAACTAAACGAAAAATGCATTTACCCTAAAAGAAACCGAAACAATTTTTATCCATTTTTTTGACTATTTTGGAAAAAAGACATACCATATTTACATCACTGAATTCTGAAAAAAATGATCTTTCCAACGATGCCAAATTCATGCACTGTCGCACTTTAAAAAAAGGCAAGTAAGCCTTTGATTTCAAATATGCGATAGAAAAAAAAGAAAATGTAACCAAAAAGATCCAAACATTTCCTTATGTCTGTATACAAAATTTCATTCAGATATCTCGAACCGTTCTGGAGATAATTGGCCGTTTCCATAGATAATATAAGATTTGCTTCAACTATAATTTTATATAAATTGCATTTCTGATATCAGTTAATATTGATTTACTAGTAATTCTAACCATATGTTATCCATATTTACTAACGAATAAAGATAAATATAACGTGAATGACCAGGCAAGTCATTTTCTCAGGGTTGCCAAATTAAATATTTGCTTCATTTATTGTCATTCGGTATATGTGTTTTTGTGTACTTGAAATAAAATCTCCTGTGTATTAGTTTAATGTATTTTGCTTACAGATAATTCAGTTTATTTTCGAAAACAGAATTCAATTCTACTGCAATGCACTAATATCCAGGTGCAAATATAACAATATAAACGAAGAGGACCAGGTTCAAAGAGCTAAATGTATAATGTATAATGATAATCCTGAAGTTGTGAGATTTATCTTGCCGATTGTAGGATGAGGTAAACAAATAAATAAATTAGGCGACCGCATGTCAAAGCACATTAACAAAGAGAGTATCATCGTTGCAGGTAACCAGCATTAATGTTTACTTTTTAATCTGCCGACAAAAATACCGCCTCTCTTTCGGGTAAAAAGTCAAAACATGTTCATACAAAGTTTGGGTGGCGATCTGTTACAATGAATGCGACTTCTTTTATTTGGATTTTTCTTCTTTTACTTTATGGAAAATGGGAACAAGAAGAGAAAACTGGCGGCTTCGGATTTCAAACCGTAGCCGTTTCGAAACGAAAGAGATTAGTTTGCTTTGACAGCTTGTGGTAAACAAGGTTAAGTAATTGTTAGTTTGTGCAGAGTGTAAACATATATCACCATTGTTCGGACAGGTAACTGTACATAGGTAAAGGGACGAAAGTGCATTATGAGGTCGCTTACTTAAAATATACCACCTATGGCTATTTTATGTACAATGTGTCTATAAAGTTATCAAATATTATTGAACAATGAGCAGTAAAAACTAAAATAACACATAATTCTTTGTTAATTTTGATGATATCATTTGTTATTAGTTTTTTTTTAAATTGAAGAAAAAGGAACGCATAATATGACACAATTCTTTTGAAAAAATATTCATATTTTTATATTAAAAAATTATGTTGTCTTTCTAGCTCTATATTTAAATTTCACAAAAGACCATTTAGTTTTAAGGTTTGTCTGGGTATTACTTATTTTTTTAATAATGTGAGCAAGATTTTCAATTGGATGTAATATTTATTGCAAAATTATAAGTGTTAAATCAATAATAATAATAGGCCCCGTAACTGGGCTTCACAGGCCCTTGAAGTAGTAACATGGTTGGCTTGTCAAATGAATAAAATTAATTAATAATTATTCTATATAATTGCAGTAAAGTAGAGTTATCATTAAGGCAATTATTTATTAAATTACTATGGACGACCAGGAATAGATATGACATACTTTGTAAATACTAAGATTTGTAAAAGCACAAGTGTTCATCCTTCATTAAAATCATTAATCATGCATGGAAGTGTTAGTAGCTTCTCTTCGGGCTAAAGATAAAGATAAATTATTTATATTTAGTACTTTATTTATGTAGTTATGTAGTATATGTTAAAAACTGGACAATTATTCAAACAAAGTCTAAAATGTGTGAGTTTATCATGTTTGAGTTTATGCAAGATGAATATAAAATTTTAAATTCAGAGTAGGCAGTCTTAATTTTTTGTAAAACTCACGCTACAGATGTATTTTAGCTTATAAAGAAAATATTCATAGCTTCCTTTTCCTTTTGCACCAGTTGTCACATAATGAAAAACATTGATAGAAACAATGCTGCTTAATTTTAGAAGTTTAGAATATCTTAGGAACCCCTAACTTTAATAATTGCAATTTATTGGAACACATTTTATTAGTTTTCCATAAATTATTAAATATTTTCAAAATCACCATATTTCTCTTGATCAGAGTGCAATATTAACTTTAATAATGACCCAATAAAAAGTATAGGAAGGCTTGGAAATGATGAAAACTAGCTACCATTTTCTCTCGGAATTTAGATATAAAAATTAAAGTATGGAAAACTTATTTCTTATTTTCATTTCATTCCCTCAGAAAATTGAAATGTTGAAGGAGAATTTCCAATACTTTAAAAGAAATTATCGTCGGACGGAAAATAGTTTATAAAAAGTGCCGATTACTAATATAAACAATTCGTTCTATTGAAATTCGTATCTGTCAAATGTCTGTTCGTTATAATTAATTCAGACTGCATATTATTCGTATGAATGAAAGTTTTACAATACAGCCTTAATTTTTACAATCTTTAAAATAATTTCCACCACATTCTATATTCATCTTGTTTTTCACATTTATTACATGAGAAAACAGCACAAAGTCGCATGAAGCGAGATCTAGAGTGTATAGTGGATTTTCTAGCGCTTTGGAATGAGGTTAGAGCGTTGTCATGGTGGAAAAAAGCAGATGCCTGGTCTCGAGTGGGGATGAATGTTTTTGAGTGTTATACGAGGCTCGTCTTTTATATTTTGCATATAGAGCTGGAATAAAACAGTAGATAGCTTTTAAAAACTTTATTGATTTTCAAAGTATTCTCCACGAAGATTTATGCATTTCTGCATGCGTTCGAGCCAACTCTGGAAGCAGTTATTCTACTCGTTTGTTGGTACAGTCAAAATTGGGTTTTTGACGGCATCGACTTTTTCTTCTCACGACTGGAACCTTTGACAACGAAGTCCGTCCTTGATTTTCGAAAAGATAAAGAAATCGTTGGGATTTAAGTCGGGACTATACGGAAGATGGTCTTGCGAGATATGTGCGAACTTGCATTGTCTTGGTGGAGGATGATTCGTCGTTGTGGGTTGGTTCCTCGGAGCTCAGCGATGCATTGCGGCAAACAAATAGTTGTATACCGATCGGCAGTAACAGTTCTTCAATCTTGTGACCTGCTTTCCAGACAAATGTCGTGATCTTTTTGGAGATACTTTGAGAACGGATGACTTTCGTCAGCTTTTCTTCACCTTGGAACACCAAAACAGACGACTGGCGTTTATTTTCTGGCTCGTATGAGTAAATCCAAGATTCATCACCACTCACGATGTTAGTTTCATGCGTTGAAGTAGTATAGAGTTTTTTGACACCTATTCACCCTAGCTGATTTCTGTCCTTCGCTCAACAGACGCAGTATCCAACGGGAAACAATTTTTTTTTTTGCACACAATTCTTCATGCAAAATTTTTTGAGTTGAGGTCTATGAAGTCCCTAATGATGCCTCAATTTCGCGATATGTCACATGTCGATATTCGTTGATGAGAATGATGAGTTTGCGCACAGTATCGACGTTTTTCTGAGTGACTGCCGTTTCTTGTGCACCTGCTCTTGGATCGTCGCTAAGACTAATCTGTCCACGTTTGAATTCTCCATACCAATGAGAAATTGTTGACTGATGTGGTGCTTCATTATCGAAACCAGTAACCAACTCGACAAGGCATTCTTGTAGAGATAATTGTCTTCGAAAATTATAAAAGAATCATCGTGCGAAAATTTTCACGGTTTAATTTCATTTTTCGACTAATTGGTCAACTTTGACAGTTCGTTGTAGCTTCAACACTACGCGTATCGCACTGAAACTTTGAATTTAGGCTAACTAAAGATGGAGGTTAATTTCTAGTACTGACATTTGATTAGTGGTGCCCTCTATGCTCCAGTATGCAAAACATAAAAGACCTTCTCGTAATAAGTCTGGGTAGGTATTTCTTGCTATCATCAATGTTGTACAAAGTATAACTCCAGAGCAATTAAAAAATGTTTTCGAAGGCATGAAAAGAAAGATTGATGATTGTATTAATAGTGGTGGTGGACATTTTGAACATAATTTGTAACAAATTATAAGTAGCCAACAATTTTTAATTTGCAGTATTGTATTTTTTATTAAATTTTTATAGCAAACTTGTGTTAATTTGAATAAAAGATAATAATTACTACTTCTCTGTAATTGTAACAGATGTACTGAAGTGTAAAATATGTATAATTAGTACAAAATATAATATTTTCAGCAATTTATGTACTGTCACTGAATAAATTTATAACACCTTTGGAAAAAGCCGACATACGTACCTTATGTCATTTTCCATATGAGCGCCAATGACAAACTTTTTGAATCTCTCTGTACAAGCTCTGTAAGGTCAGAGAATTGCTAAACTATTTTTGGCGCTGTCAAAGTCGGACAAATATATAATTTAAGTTAATCTGTTTTATTCTGATATCATAATAATATATATCTTTAGTTCTCTTTCAGCCTTACTATAGTTGTTTTTATCGACTACGGATCTTGCACTCAGTCTGTTATTATCACGAAATTATTTACATCAAGACAGAATTTTCACGACAATATGCAATAATTACTTATTTACTTATAATTTTTTTTATTTTAGGTGCTTTATTGTACATAGTTTATCCGGTTTAATAAATCTTTTTTAACTTGGTTCCAATTAAAATATTTTTTTGTTTCACACTTTTAATTTTCGCGACAACAATAACTAGCTTGAATATCGTTTTACGACACGAAATGCTACTAATTAATGTTTTTTCCAAATTAATGTAATTTATGAATGTTACAAATTCGCATAATCAATTATGTTTACGACTCGATATAATATTAAGTATAATTAAACATATCCGTTGCATATTACATTTTTCATTAAAGTTTACAGTGGTTTGTATTTAAATTTATTATACAGGACCAACTGAAAAAATAACTTTTACAGGTGTTTTTAGAGGTCTATTTGAGCATAGGCGAATTCGAAATTAATTTGTTGCAATTTCACATCAATTATACCACAGGTGCCTTTTAATATGTTAAATTTAGCCTTTTGTAACAGAAACGTGTCAGACAAATGCGTACAGTAAGTAGGCACAAGAAAATAAGCTTGTGATTAAAGACCTGAAGAATCTATGGAGTCGTTGACCAGTTTCAAAAGAAAAGCAGCACTCGCTTTCTCTCTTCTACTAGTGTTAGAGCAGAAATAATATATATTCCGCAGAAAGTTATAAAAGTTCCACATGCAGGATAAAGGTCATCGTAATTAAAGCTAAGGTATTTAACAAAATTGCGTTTGTATACTTTCCAGTGCGATCTGCTAGTGGATGTAAAATGGATGCAGCACCATACTCTAATTTTTACGAACATCAGCGTAGTATAAGTGCTTTAAGGTTAAAGAATTCTTAAACTATGGATAAGTTCGTATCAAAAGGATGAAAGCCCTGGAGGCAGCGCTGTAGACAGACGAAATGTGGATTGTGAACTGGAGGAAAACATTAAACTAAACTAAATATTCTAGGTATCACAATCTGGTCTACATTATAAGAAAACTGAAAAGGGTTGGCAGTTCTGGAGTATGTCACAATGACACGTTTGTTAATATTTAGAAACAAGTGGTTTTCTCTACACTGCCCGTGTATCAGCTTCAAGCTGTCGTCCAGCTCATAACGATCAGCAGCACCAGCAGGCGCGGCTCGTGATGACGTATTTGGGAGGGCGCGTACAATGATGCGAGTGCTTCGTGTATTCTCCTGTACTAACTGTAGCGTTTTCTTAGTAAACACCGAAAACACACGACGCACTCGCATCATTGCACGCGCCCTCCCAAATACGTCATCATGAGCCGCGCCTGAGCACCAGTAACCTTCCTACAGATTCAGTTTGGATGCTATCCTGAGTAATTCTGAGGATGGAAACACATTACCTCCCCAGGATGAATTTAGTTCAGATTTTTTTGTTGATGAGAGATCGCAACTTTTTCTCAGAGTGAATTCAATGACCTGGTTAGAGATTTAGGACTTTCAAAAGAAGCTGCAGAATTGCCGGGGTCAAGTCTAACAAATAAAAACTTGCTGCCACCCGAAAGCTCATTTTCATAGTACAGGCAACGGGAAAGATAATTCACTAAATTTTTCTCCAAAGAGGGAAATCTCCTTTTTTGTTGTTATGTTCAAGGACTAGAAGGGTTTTGAAATAAGATATGATTCATTTAAGTGGCGCTTATTCCTTTATTCGTCAAAAACAAGCTTTAAAGCAGTCTAGCCACTAGTGTATGCTTTCTTTATGTGAAAACATTATATCTTGCAAAAAAAAAACTATACACGTGAATGGAAATCATTTTTTGATTCAGCAGACTAGAAAACAATATTTACCAAAAACATCCCAACGGTTGAAAAAAAAATTACAGGTCTGTGATATTATTGCGACATACTTTGTAAATACTAAAATAGGGCAATTCTTTCATGAATTCAGTAGTACATCGTGTAATTACAGACAAACTAGTAAAGAGAATCAATCTAAGACGTAACTGATTCTTTTTCATGGATAACTTTGAACAAAAATTTTGTGATTCACATGATAATTTCTGTACAAAATTAATTACTTTGATATATAGTAAGTTGCATTTGTGAAAGTGTCTATTCAAACCTTTTATTAAATAATACAAAAGAACGGTATATATAATATTTTCATAATTAGTTTGAATGGTCTATTTTTCATTGTGGCTAAAATATAATGTCCGTAAATGAAATGGACGCCTGAGGACAGTTCATTTTGATCTTCTTTACAGGTACTTAAACACAAATGACTACGGCGGCGATCGCATTAACCCGAATATTGGCCTCAGCATGCCCTGATGATCCCCATTAATGGTCCGATGTACAGCTGTTGCACTTTCCATGGACCAATCAACTACGAACCATCGAGGACGCCATATTGCTGGCGATGGGGATGATTTGTGGTGAGTTTCCGTGATCTGTAATTTAAGAATGACTGTTAAAAATATTCCCGGGTATAGTTGCGGTTTATAACAACCCCGTGGTAAAAATAAATAGGTTCATCTTGACGTCTGGCGTTAAAATGAATACAATTGCCGAGAATGTTATCCACTGTGTTTCAATTATAAATAGTTATATGCATGTTATATCTATATTCATAAAGCCCTTACGTCTAAATTACGAAGTATATAAAGACGATTGGCAGAATTTTCATATAATTATCGATTGTTTTAATTTGTTTGTAAAGGCACATTAGAAGGCCATTTCTTATAATAATATATGTATTACATTGTAGAAAAGAAGTCCCGAGTATAATGCAACGTCAAATAGTGCATAATAAAGTATAATTTGTTATTATCTAAACTCACAGTTTAAAAATTCAACTAATCTCTTGAATATTAGAATGTATATTACATAATCTAGAGGTTTTTTTTAGTAAACTATTTTCTTTGCATTATATACATATGCATATACATATACAGGGTCCACCAATAAGGATTATACAAATTATTCATTAATTTAAAAATTAAATTCCAAAGCTATTACTTTTAATTTATTATATTTTTACGGAGTAGGCTTTGCATTATTTAAGAAATATCAAATGTCTACCATCGACAGTTGTGTAAATGGAAACTTGCTCACTTCCGCAAAGAATTTTTTCTGTTAAAAATTTTATTTGAGTGAAATCGTTTATTTAAGGGCAGCACGCTTTTCTAAGAAATTTTAATGTTCGTAATGCATTTGTGCACTTTACCATTTCGCGTTGGGTCTACAAACAATGGGTCAGTTTTAAAATAGAATATCGCCAGAGAGGCGAACTTCAAAATAATGGGTCAGTTTTAATAGAAAATCGACAGAGAGGCTCAGATCTGGCTGGTATCGTCAAAATGAACAAATTATTTGTAACCCTAAAAAAGTCGTTGACAAGTAGGCCACTGCATTAAATTTATCAGAAACCAGTATGCGATGAATGCTTAAGAAAATAAAGTTTAATTAGTGCAAGATTGTCAGTTGAGAAACTAACCGATCAAGTCAAATAAAATCGAATTTAATTTTGCCTCGAATTTTTCAAAATGTTAATTAACAATTGGAGCATCTTTAGTTCACGAGCCATTTATTTGAGTAGGGAATGTGAAGAGAATGTGGAGAATGTGAATAAGCAAAACTGTCATTATTGATCGATCGAAAATATATGTGAAATTTAGAAAGAAAAACCAAAGAGCGTCAAACAATGGGAGTGAGAGGCCAGTTAAGTGTTGAAAATGTACATGTCAATTTAACATTTCTACTCTTTAACGGAAAGAAGGTGAAGAGAGCCATGAAATACTTTACACACATTATATATATTCTAAGCGGTCCCGAGGTCTTGACAAGTTTTAATCTTAAGACATTGGGTCGCAAAAAAGTCACATTTTGATGTGCAATATCATTTTTAAGGATAATTTTTTTTTAAGAAAATTAACTAAAAGATATTTACAAAAAGGTTTTGTTTAAGTATGACAATACGTTAAGCACGTATAAAGCGTTTGTACAATATGAAACAAACATGTAAATAATTTACATATCTGTAACTATGTGCATATTTACATGTTTGTTTCATATTGTAAAAGATATTTATTTACAAATGCTTTAAACGTTTTTCTTGACACAAATAGTAGAAAGAAATCAGTACTGGTTTTAGTAAGATGGATCAACCAATCACACTGCTTGAATTTCAATGTAAATCCTAATCGTTTAATTTCTCGATGAATTGACATTTAAAGTTGTCGGACAGTTCTAGCCCAGATTTTTTCTTGTGAAGTTTTCAAAAATGTGAAGTTTATGCTTTGAAGTCAGAAATTTTAATGAACTGAAAAGAAACATTATATAATCAATTATAAGCTATATCCTAGGAATTACTCAATAAAGTCAACAGTATAAAATATAAGTCAAAGTAAAGTATATGTAATTATGACTTTTAGATATAAATATTAAATTAATCAAGATAATTATTTTTCATGGTATGTGATATTCCATATTTCGGAAGAAGAAAAAATTAAAGTAATCGACGATATTTCGATAAATTTATTTGTCATTGTCAAATTAAATTTTTCTTTTTTTTTAATTTACATAATTTTCTGGGAAAGTATGGAGAAGATGTCTTACCTCTCAGACAAATGTAGAACATCAACAAAAATAATTTTGTGTTATTGCAATTCTTAGACGGCCTTTGTTTTCTATTACTTAGATTACTTTTTTATTCTGTTCGTAATTTCTTCACAATTCTCAATTACATATTGCTATGAATTGTGATTTTGAAATTTGCTTATTCACAATTCACGACAAATCTATCCAACTAGGATACTCAGTCGGTTTAATTTAAAAAAATAGGACTGCTTTCCTCTCAGGGTTCCAATCGGAAAAGTGGTTTTTCTCTTCTACAAATTTATAATGAGCCAGTAAAAGAGTATTGACAAATGTTATAATTATTTTTCTTTAAGTTACTTGTAATCTTTTTGAAATAAGGTTTAATAATAATACACAGAATAAAATTTAAATGAAACTTCAACTTCAAAATCCAAAAAAGGAAAAAAAAATTACCTTTATTAAGTATAAAGATTAATATTGCCTCAATTAACAATATTATTAAGGTAAAAAGAACGCATGGAATTGACAGCTGCATGCGATCAAAACTTCCTTCATGACATCCGATCAAAATTCAAACTAATAAATTACAAAGATGCTTTCTAATTTCTCCCACAAGTAACAAAATCAAAACAAACTAATATGACAGACCGAAACAAACTCTAACGCATGTGCAACCACATGTAAAAAATGCCCTTGATATCCCAAGCGTACTAAAAATTTTACATTTACAGAAATGTTTTTTATACTAGAAATTTTAAAAACCTTCTCTGTCATTTATATCAAATAACTAAGATTAAATTTCAGAACGATAATAATAATACAATAGAAAAATTACAATATTCATTATAAAAATAAGATATCTTTTATTAAATATATTACTTACGCAAAAAATATATTCATTACTCGAGACACGATGGGTAAGAAAGTGTTAAAAATCAATAACGAGATTCACAAACTCGTAAATAAATCGGTAATGATATACGCAAGCACAAAAACACAATTAAATAAAAAAACAAAAACCGAAATTACTAAAACAAAGATAAAGATTTATCTTTAAATAAACACACCTTTCTTACTTCACTGAACACTTGTCTCTAGATAGTCCACATGAAGCACGTAGGCTTCGCATAAAAAAATATAGTTTTTCAATCGTCCACATCTATGCAAACGGCTTGCTCCAACAGCGCAAGTCAAATATTTCTAAAATATTTAAAATAATAATACACTCATAAATAATTAAACTTTTCAAAGTATTTGTAGGGAAAAGTTCATAGCATTATATATTCTTTGAGAATTTTCGAGAATTCTTATTGATTACAAAGTTAATGTCTGATAGTTTGGTATTAGATTCATCTATCTTTGTTCGTAAGATCTTCAGGTGTTCCACGGTTAAAAGTAATGCCAAAGAAGTACTGGCTGTATATTATTTCCCTTCGGTTTTCTTCATAATCAATCATAGCATATTAAGTAATAATTTTTTTAAGTTTATGATAGTAAAAAATATTCGTCCTCCCCTAGAACTACTTATGAAAGCGGAGGTCGTGACTACGATACTGAATTTGAATGCTGGAGACACACATATATTACAGGAATGGTACTGGATGAGCCGGTATTTGGTTCACACATGGATCGCAATCCAATCGAGTTGTTTGTTGTCGCAGCCTGTGGCAAGGAATTTCGGGAAGCTTGGTTTTACAAAAACAAGAATTAACATAATTGCTGGCAGTCAGGAGACTATTAAAGCCTAATTTTGAATCAAATTACCTGGTCGAAACTGGTTAAAGAGTGTAACGGAGTTCTCAACCGCATGATACAGGAAAACATTGTATTACTGATGTGGGTGCCAGGATATCAAAAGATTGAAGTTAATGTCGTAATGTTCAAATGTCGATGAATTGGCCAAGGAGGTTTCAAAGGGATACTTTATAGGATTGGAACTTGTGAAATGGCTAAGGATTTCGCCAAAAGGAAGAACCGGTCATGGCTAGAAAGAAAGCATAAAAAGAAATGGAGGCAAATGAAACGTCAACATCATAGATACATACTATTAGCAAAACTGGATGCTAAGCTTTTAACCAAATTCAACGATTCAAACAAAAATGTTTCGGAAAGGATCGATTGGATTCTACTAGGATACTAAACTTTCCACTGAGAAGAATAGCAGCTTTTATAGGACACTATTGGGGATGGTTTAAAGAGCATTTGGTAAGTGCCTAGACTTCTTGGTGCCCTTAGAAGAAGGAGAATAAAATCTATTGTAGTAATATGTATTACTTATAGTCTATACTCTGTCTGTAAATAAGAAGGAGCGATTCAAATACCGCACTGAAAAGTTCATTATTTGTAAGTGGTTTTATTGACTCTTTAGCAGGTAGGCGCAGTATGGAGAAAGATCGCAAGATTCTTAGTAGTTTCCACATTATAATTATTTAGTTAATTAAAATTTTACGTGAAAGTATTTGCACAGTGTATTAAAAGATTTATTATTTTTAAGTCTTATATGTCAAATTGCTGTACTGTGTACTAAATTTTAGCGGGGTTCAGAATTTTTTATTCTGAACCAAACTATAAGTTGAATTAAAAAATCTTGAATATTAAATATGATAACTATCTTTTTCAAGTAAATTTGATGTAACCTTGTGGAAAATAGATAGGGTTGGTATAAAGTCCCGGAACGGTTGCATAACTTCTTTTTTCAGAAGTAATTTTTTTGAAATTTATTGATGATATACAGGCTGATTCATTTTCGGCCCTCACCATGGGGATCTCGCTTATTATTGGAGATAGAGTATAGGTTTAAATTGGCAAAGTTGTTAAATTTTGTGTTTGTTATAAATCCGTAAAGAAAATAGACCTGTGACAAATGACCTTCGTTATTTAAAAAAAAAATGCGAAAACCCCATTTTCTTCTTTTACCTGTAGCACCGACATTTGGCCTTGTAGAGAAAATATAAAAACACATCCTTATAGCCATTTCTAAACCACTATCCAGCGGTGTACTCTAAATTATTATACGACGTTTCGTTTCTTTCTGGACATCATCAACTATCTAATTTCTTATAGGCGCCATATTGGATTTAGACATCTTCAGAAAGAGTTTTTTTCTGATTTAAACCATGTACCACATGCTGACTAAAGTTTTTGACATTAGGTTTTATTTGAAAGAATAAATTATAAGATTAAATAAGGTAGCCATGGAATTTCAATCTGTCAAACATTTCATTTATTGTTCATTAATAATACAAAAATGTCATACACTAACGAAGAGAAACGAGATATGATAACTATTTTTTATTCTTCGAACTGAAATTCAATAGTAGCGAGTACAAGATATCTACAATTATATCCAGAACGACAACACCCTCATCGTACCATTTTCCTAGATCTCGACAGAAATTTGGTCTAGAATGGATCGTTTACTAAGCCGCGTAATGGTCAAGACAACAGAAATTTAAATGAAAATCGACAAGATATTTTACAAATGGTAAATTAAAAGCGTGTTTTCAAATTTCATGTTAATCATGTATTTTTATAGATAAATAATAATCCATCAATTTCTACACGCGAAGTAGCGTCAGAATTAAATTTGTGCCAGTCCAGAGTTTGGAGAACTTTACATAAAAGTAGGTTTAAACCATACAGGATCCATGTTAGTCACTCTTTACTGCCTGGAGATAATTTGAGAAGGCTAGAATATTGTAATTGGTTAATGGGAAGGATAGAAAATGACGAAAATTTTTTAAGCAAAATCATCTGGTCAGATGAAACAAAATTTACAAATTCTGGAATGTTCAACAGAAATACGGAGCACTATTGGGCAGTACAAAATCCCCGACAAAACAGGGCTAGAAGACCTCAACATCGTTTTGGAATAAACGTTTGGATGGGTATTTTGGCAAATCGTCTCTTAGAACCAGTTATGTATGAAGAACATTTAAATGGAGAAAGATATGTAAACATTTTACGCACATACGTATCTGACTATCTTGACGAAAATATCCGATTAAATCAATTACAATATTTATGGTGGCAACAAGATGGCGCACCAGCACACAATGCAACTGTTGTTAGAAATTTCTTAAATCAAGAGTTTGCAAACCGTTGGATTGGAAATAGGGGAGTTGTTGAATGGCCTGCGAGATCACCTGATTTAAGTCCGCTAGATTTTTTTTTATGGGGATATGTTAAAAATAATATTTATAAAGTAGATGCGCCACAAAACATTGAAGAATTACGAGCCAGACTTCAGAATGCCTTCGATGCAGTTCCTAGAAGAACTATACAAAGGGCAGTACAAAATGCCAGAAGGCGTGCCCAATTGTGCATTACTGAAGATGGCCAGATAATTGAACATTTACTGTAATTGTTTATTGTTTACTTTTCTATGTATTTTTATTAATGTTTTTGTTATCTTGTACTCGCTACTGTTGAATTTCGTTTCGAAGAATAAAAAATACTTATCGTATCTCGTTCCTCTTCGTTAGTGTATGACATTTTTGTATTATTAATGAACAATAAATGAAATGTTTGACAGATTGAAATTCCAAGGCTACCTTAATTAATCTTATAATTTATTCTTTCAAATAAAACCTAATGTCAAAAACTATAGTCAGCATGTGGTACATGGTTGAAATCAGAAAAAAAAACTCTTTCTGAAGATGTCTAAATCCAATATGGCGCCTATAAGAAATTAGATAGTTGATGATGGCCAGAAAGAAACGAAACGTCGTATAAAAATTTAGACTACACCACTGGATAGAGGTTTAGAAATGGCCACAAGGATGTGTTTTTATTTTTTCTCTATAAGGCCAAATGTCGGTGCTACAGGTAAAAGAAGAAAATTGGGTTTTCGCGTTTTTTTTTTAAATAACGAAGGTCATTTGTCACAGGTCTATTTTCTTTACGGATTTATAACAAACACAAAATTTAACAATTTTGCCAAATATAAACCTATACTCTATCTCCAATAATAAGAGAGATCCCCATGGTGAGGGCCGAAAATGAATCAGCCTGTATAGTTAAAAATTACGTATTTACTCATGACATTCATATTTATTTTCTATTTCCACTTTGATCGGAAATGCTTCCTACTATATATTTTTTACTAGAACATCCTGTATATTCGGAAAGAGAATTAAAAACTACATTCAGAAATATAATTTTTTTTATCTTCAACCTAAAGAAATTAAGAGAAAATTAAAAAAAAAAGTTAATAAGCAAAATTAAGTTATGTTTCATAGTAAGCATTTTACTCTAATCTGTTAGATTGTTATGAAAATTTATTAGTGTCAGTGATATTGACTAATTATAAATATTTAAAATAGAATTAAAACTAACAGATTCTGAGCGAATTTAAATTTTGATAATGCGTGGATATGGTGATCGTCAACGTTCATATGATGAAGTTCGTGTTTTATTCAATACTGTTTATCTCGATCACCAAATCAGTAAAAGTACAGTGTGCCGAACAATTCAGAAGTACGAAGCATTTCGCCAAATAAAAGATTTGCCAAGAACTGGACGTCCAAGAACAGCGACTGATGAAGACACCAGTTTGAATATTTTACTTTCAATACAAGAAAATATGTAGTTATGTACGGACAACGGAATTGGGACAAATTCATAACATTTCTAAAAAATTTGCCCAAAAATCCTCCAATCTGCCAAACTGAAACCGTATAAAATGCAAACCGTACATGAATTGTTGGATAGTGACCCAGATCGCAGACTATATTTTTGCGAAATAATGACACCATTAATCACAGATCAGCCAAATTTTATAAATCAAATAGTCTTTCGCGACGAAGGAACGTTTTGTCTCAATGGTACGGTTAACAGGTACAACAGTCGTTACTGGTAAACAGAAAATCCTCACTGGATAGAAGAAGTACATACGCAGCCCCCACAAAAAGTGAATATGTTGGTTGGTATACTGGGAAATCAAATAGTAGGCCCTTTTTTCATAAGAGAAACTTTAAATGGTAATAGATATTTAAATTTATTGCGGAACGATAACGTACCAGCAATTTCAGCGCTATTTCCAAATCCAAATAGACTTAATCTACCAAAAGAATCTATTTGGTTCCAACAGGATGGGGCTCCATCACATTTTGCGCGTGATGTTCGTGACTATGTGGACGAGGTATTTTCTGAACGCTGGATTGGACGTAGTGGATCAATCGAATGACCAGCCCGTTCTCCAGGCTTGTCGCCACTTGATTTCTTCTTGTGGGGTCACTTGAAATATGAAGTGTATAAAAATAGACTACAATTAGAGGGACGAACAACAAAAGGAATCAACAGTATCAGACCGCAAGTTTTACATAATTCACTAAGGCATTTTGTTGGTAGATTGTCACTATCAAGTACAAAATAATACAAATCTGTATAAAAACAATTTGTATCTGTATATACATGGACACACAGCACGTATTTACCAGCGTTTGCTTCAACCACCAGACGCATGCGTTTCTGCCTAACGACTTTGTCAATGACGGATTTACGAAGACAAACGACTCGTAGGTACACTTCGCGGTCATGTAGCAAATTTTGTCTATCAGATGACACCAGATAACCTCATGACATCTGACGGACAAAACCGACCACGCCGGTGCAAAGTGTTTCTTCTCGAATAGCTAAGCTATTACAGGAAAAGAAAAAATACGCATATTACTGTGAGTCCATTAACTCGTCGCCAGGTGGCGTAATATAGCAAAAACAAATTGCATATCGATGCGACAATTCACATCAAGCTTTGATACAAAATAATACAAATTTGTATAAAAACAAATTTGTATCTGTATATACATGGACACGCAGCACGTATTTACCAGCGTTTGCTTCAATCACCAGACGCATGCGTTTCTGTCTAACGACTTTGTCAATGACGGATTTACGACGACAAACGAATCGTAGGTACACTCCATGTATATACAGATACAAATTTGTTTTTATACAGATTTGTATTATTTTGTATCAAAGGTTGATGTGAATTGTCGCATCGATATGCAATTTGTTACGTTTGTTGCTATATTACGCCACCTGGCGACGAGTTAATGGACTCACAGTAATATGCGTATTTTTTCTTTTCCTGTAATAGCTTAGATATTCGAGAAGAAACACTTTGCACCGGCGTGGTCGGTTTTGTCCGTCAGATGTCATGAGGTTATCTGGTGTCATCTGATAGGACAAAATTTGCTACATGACCGCGAAGTGTACCTACGTGTCGTTTGTCTTCGTAAATCCGTCATTGACAAAGTCGTTAGACAGAAACGCATGCGTCTGGTGGTTGAAGCAAACGCTGGTAAATACGTCCATGTATAAACAGATACAAATTTGTTTTTATACAGATTTGTATTATTTTGTATCAAAGCTTGATGTGAATTGTCGCATCGATATGCAATTTGTTTTTACTACCAAGTAGTTAACGGAACACAATTTCAACATTTATTGTAGTCTGTATATTTATTGATTAATACTTTTTTATTTCACGTTAACTAATTTTTTTTAATTTTTCTGTTAGTTTCTTTAGGATAAAGAAAAAAAATTACATTACAGAATGTAGTTTTTATTTCTCTTTTCGAAATTGCAACAATATACCATTTAAAAAAATATAGTGGGAAGCATTTTTGGTCAAACCTGGAATAGAAAATAAATATAAATATCATGAGTAAATTCGTAATTTTTAACTATATATCAATTATAAATTTCAAAAAAATTACTTCTGGAAAAACAAAGTTATGCGACCGTTCCGGGACTTTATACTAACCCTGTATGTGTTAAATATTATGGTAACGAGTGTTAATATTTGCGAGATAAAGATTTTAGAATAATATTGCAACAGATATGGCTATAATGAATTACTAGTAATATTGCACTAATTTATAAACATTTTTTTGTTATTGTTATTCTAATTTTTATTTTAATTTGTAATAATTTATATTGGTATCAATTAATTTCATATTTTTAGTACTAAACAATTTAATACTAGTTGCATAAATTCAATAAAGGTCAAGCATAAATCAATTTGATTAGTATTCCAGATTTATAAGCATCATGCACGTTACAGAGAAAATCGACTATGTAACATTGGCGTTTCGACCAAATCATTGAGTCATAAATTTATGGGTAAATAAAAACGGAAAACAGAATTGTGCGGTGTTGATATCGCTTAACACATACAGATACATGCTCAAAGGCCTCACGTATATAATTTATTGTATAATAATGGCGTTGCATGCAATATGAATTACTTCATATTATGCGAATGCAAACGTTTATTCATGCAGAAATATGATGAACGTCGCAAAGCTAACTCGCAAAAGCATGTATGTGAAACCTACACTATGTACGTACATACACATATAGCATATACTCGTACATGTATGTAAATTGTGAATTTGAAATTGGCCACTTAATTTGTGAAATAAATTTTTCATTTGTAATTGCTATAACTGTCTAAATTGAAAGTATGTGCTTCTTTTTTATAATTGATGTGTTTTATGAAATAGTTTCATTAAATCTAATTTTCACTATCAAATTTAACATACAAACAGTTTCATGTGACGAATAAAGAAAAATGGACGAGCTAAAATGTTTAAATCATAAGTATTTAATGAACTGACAGCTTTACAGTACCTTTTATTTTAGAATATCTCTTTACTTTATTAGTAAGTAGGAATTGCTCTGAAGAATGCCGAAATTGTTAGAGAAATGTGCATGCTAAAACATGTGTACATGAGGTTACTTTGATCAAAATATAATTTCACCGCAGATAGAAACTATTTTAACTACAGACATTTTTCAAAAGAAAATACGTATAATGATGTTTGTAGTCTACAATTATATCACATAGAGAATCTAAGCAAAATGTGACTTCTTTACAAAAAAAAATGAGCAAGTTCTTGATCAAAGTTGTGTTTTGAATGGGGTTACTTTGACCACAAGTGGAATCTATACATTAAGTGCTATGCAACCCTAAGGTTATAGTAATAATTACAAAAAGAAAACATGATGAGACCTTTGGGTAAACCACACCAAGCATTAAAAAGTGTTAAACTTTAATTCTGACCAAATTAGTCTTTGTGCCGTTTTAAAACACTCAGTACCCAGTCCTTTCTTGGCATATTATTCTCAAACATTTATTTTTATTTTACAATTGGAGCGTGGTGGAGAACTTTTGATTTTTAAATTGAAATTTCTGTAATTAACAAAAATTCTTTATAATTTGTTTCTAGTAGAAAATTTAAAATAATAAATGTCATTGAATTGTTTTTATTATTTGTGCGAATCTTGTAAATATCTAATCCGATACATTCTCAATACAATTTGCTGAAAAGTAGAGATAAAGGCGTTTTTGACATTGCATCTGCACCGGATACGCATAGTATATAAGAAAAGAAAATCAAGCAAAAATCATTTTGTTGCATTTTAAGTATTACTCCCTCCGGCCAGAAATAAGTGTCCTATTTTAGATTTGTTTTCGTCCATAAATAAGTGTCCATTTTCACAAAATAAATTTATTTCTTATAAGTTAAAATATAAATTTCATGAAACTAAAGTTATTAAGATTATTAAACCAGAAATTAAACCAAATTGACCATATTTTGGACTTTTGTCATAAGATCTATGTAACAATTAATAACAAAAGGTAGCAAGCGTTTCATTTCTTTGTAAGTGATCCTTTCTCATATCGGGCAGTCGATAGTTATTACTAGAGACCGGACACATCGGGCTGAAATGGACGTCATTACGACGGACGATATAAATAGTCTACAACATCTGTAAGTACATTACGCAGTTGTTGAATAGCACTATTCATTCGGTTAACTGCACATCTATTTTTTGTGTGCTGTTAACCGGGCGAAGTTCTTGTAAATGAAGTCCCGGATTTCTTTTAAAAGCAGTGAATCATTTGCTAATCATTCCATTGGAAAGAGAAGATTCACCATAATATTTCTTCAGTTTATTCAAAGATCTTGTAATGAATGAAGTAGTAAATGGAGTTGGATTCGAAGATTGGAGAATAGGAATCATCACACCAATCTGTAAAAAATGAGTAACTAAAGATTGCTATAACTATAGGGAAATCACGAAAAAAGTATGGTAGCTAAAGTTTACAAAAGAATACCTGGAAAAGAGCATAAGAACTAAATTAGATAGAACCCTGGAGGACACTCCAGGGAGTTTGGGTTTTGATCTATTAAAGAAGTTATTGGTGAGAAGGCAAAGATGTGCATCTGTGCTTCGTAGATCTCCAAAAGATATTTGATCGAATCAAAAGAGAAGACCTATGGAAGTTTTTAAGATAGAGGGAAATCCCGACTTACCAGTAAAGGGAATACAAAGCCTATATAGAACGCCTAACCAATTATATTCGAAATAGAAGACATCTAATAAATTGGAAACAGCTATAGGAGTTAGATAGATAAGTATATTCTGCCTAATGCTGTTTAACGTAGTACTAGATGATGCAGATGGTGCAGCAAGAGAGATAGACAAACTTTACGAGATCGGTTACTGAAAGATTTAAAAAGTCAAACTAACAGAATTATGCTACACGGATGATATCGTATTAATAGCTAAACGTTAAAGAATTTTAAATAAAAACCTAGAAATATACAAAAAGGCGCTGGGGAAAATAAATATGAACATAAGTGCACAAGAAATATAAATCTTGATACTTGGATCAAAAGAACAACACAGTACATATGGGGAAAGGGCAATCGAGCTATCGAAAAAAAATAATTTGGGTTTAACTATCTTGAAAGATAGAAGAGTGGAAGAGGAAATAAGGAACAAATAGCAAAAGAAGGTAGCCTGTTCAGGGCAATCAAAAATAATTTTTTGGCTAAGAAAGCGGAAATGTTTCAAATTTCTTGGCGTATTCGTGATTTTAAATCTTCTGAAGATAGAGCGCCGTCACTCGCTTTACCTGTTCGCGCTTATTATTAGAAATTAGAAACATTATCTCAGATGTCGATAACGTTCAAAAAGAATTTATTAATCGCCTTGCCTATTGTCTGATTGTTAACCGTGCTCAATTCGAACATTTAATTTAGATGATTGTTTTCATTTTTAATGTTTACGGTAATATTACTTAATTGAATTGAGTCGGCATTTACTTGATGAAGATCCATAATTTAAAATAGAAATAAAACTACGGTTCTAATCTTCACTTTTAGTCTTTAATCGTAACACGACAATTGTTTCGCCAGCACAGTGGCTTCCTCAGGTGCTTACATCTAAGGAGTTCGTTACAAACTGTTTGTAGTTTGTAACGTACTCTTTAGATGTGTTACGATTAAAGACTAAAAGTCAAGATTAGAACCGTAGTAATATTACTTCAAAATTTCCTTATGTAAACATCATCCAAAATTACCTTGTCGTATGTGACTTTCTAATTCTGTAATAAAAAATGGGTGTTTATGTTAAAAAGAATGACATCATATCGGTTTTTGGAGATAACCTGTATATTTCAGTTTCACGTAAGAAAACTCTAAACTAAAAATAAAAATCGACGGGTCCGAGGGTTTTTCGAAAAACTTCCTTTTAATTTTTATTGAATTTATCCGCTACTTTACGAATGCACTGTATATATCTATTCTAGAAATAAATATTTTCAGCATAGATATTTGCGATACATATTTTAAGTAAAGTCAAAAATTTCACATAGTTGAATACGAAAAACAAAAGATCCTTAGACACAAAACGGACAGGACATTAATTTTTTTTTGGTCGCATCCCATTACATTCACTCTCAAAATACGCCATTAACCTTAACCTAAAACCACAAGACGCCAGAGTATATCGAGGATCTTCCGCACGCATTCTACAATCACGAGAAATTACTGAATATATCTTCGAAATGGATAACAAAAGAAGCGGCGATTCAAAGGCCGAAGGAGATAGTCGTGTTTTGACTGAACCTCACCTGTATCATGTAAATAGCTACGTTTAGTGTCAAGATGGAACGCTGGTTGGAATACAACTCACCGGTACATTAGTCCTTAATATAGTACAGTTTAAAGTCGCAGATAGGACAAACGGGATACCCCGTCGTTTCTAGCTGTGTGGTATTCTGTATCTCTCCAAGATCAACACTGTCAGCACAGAAATAAATGTCTCTCTGGTACTTTGTTTAATCCTTGTCGGTGTTACCTTCGAGAACCCTATACTTTTCTCAACAGGACGGTTGCCGCAACCCCTTTTCAATTCAATCACAGTATAAAACAAAACATAGTTAGATAAATTGATAGGACCTTAATTATTGTATTAGTCACATGTAATATATGCAAGTACAATTTGAGACAAATTTTTCTACTGCTCCTTATAAATAAAAAGCATACAATTTTTGCAAATTGAAGCTATAATTATGACATCAAGTATTAGTAATGTAGGTACGTAATATTACCAGCGATTGATGCAATGTTACTAGGTAATAATATTTTATAGATTAATTTATACAACTGACTTTTCGAGAGTCCTGTATATTTTTATTATCATTTATTATGGTTTATTTACGATAGTAGAATTATAGTAAAGAAGTTTTGAGCTTATTAGATAAAATCTTGATTGTGATAAAAAAATTATAGTAATTAATTACTTGTAGTAATGTAAATCTGTATTACATATTATTAGATGATTTTATCTGACTTTAAAAAGGAAGCAATTTAAGTTTAAGGTCTAACTAATATGTGGTCGTTAAAAAAAACAACACAAAAATATTATGTATACTGAAAAACTACATTCATTTCGTCGTACGTTTTTCATACCATTTCGTAATTTTAAATTTTTGGCGCAAGTTATTGTTTAAGATGAAGAAATAGAAAATAGACGCTAGATACAAAATCTGAGCTGTCTGATTCACAGTTTGTGGCTGAGCATTGTGGTTCATAAACAAAACCAGTCTGTACTACATGCTCTTTTAATGTTTTTAAATGTTTTGTTCACGGCAGCTTCGACAATTCAATGACCACAAAATTCAGGAACATACTTTTTTTGTGACTAGTAACTTATTTCCAGAGAATAACTTCTTAAACTTCTTTTGTGTTGAAAATTATGAATACCGCTATTGGTATGCATTTGGCACATAATATAATATGACTACGTGTATATATACGAACTGTAATGAACTTCATGTGTATGAGAATTAATAATTATTAAATCTCATTTTACATGCGATTGTCGCGATAATTTGTTGCATTTAATTCTACAATTCGGCAAATCACTTTTGCCCTAGATTGTAGACGCAACAAGCCGCGACATCAACTGTACAAGTTGTCAGTACAAATGAAAAATTTTGTGAAAAAGACACAAAATTTTTCATTTGTACTGACAACTTGTACAGTTGATGTCGCGGCTTGTTGCGTCTACAATCTAGGGCAAAAGTGATTTGCCGAATTGTAGAATTAAATGCAACAAATTATAGCGACAATCGCATGTAAAATGAGATTTAATAATTATTAATTCTCATACACATGAAGTTCATTACAGTTCGTATATATACACGTAGTATAGAAGTGAATAACATGTCTGTCTTCGGTAAGGTGCACTGATGATCTGTAAAAAACAGTGAAATATTGATATATGCACATTCCGCGCAGATAAGTTTTTCACAAAATTTTTCATTTGTACTGACAACTTGTACAGTTGATGTCGCGGCTTGTTGCGTCTACAATCTAGGGCAAAAGTGATTTGCCGAATTGTAGAATTAAATGCAACAAATTATAGCGACAATCGTATGTAAAATGAGATTTAATAATTATTAATTCTCATACACATGAAGTTCATTACAGTTCGTATATATACACGTAGTATAGAAGTGAATAACATGTCTGTCTTCGGTAAGGTGCACTGATGATCTGTAAAAAACAGTGAAATATCGAAATATGCACATTCCGCGCAGATAAGTTTTTCACAAAATTTTTCATTTGTACTGACAACTTGTACAGTTGATGTCGCGGCTTGTTGCGTCTACAATCTAGGGCAAAAGTGATTTGCCGAATTGTAGAATTAAATGCAACAAATTATAGCGACAATCGCATGTAAAATGAGATTTAATAATTATTAATTCTCATACACATGAAGTTCATTACAGTTAGTATATATACACGTAGTGTAGAAGTGAATAACATGTCTGTCTTCGGTAAGGTGCACTGATGATCTGTAAAAAACAGTGAAATATCGATATATGCACATTCCGCGCAGATAAGTTTTTCACAAAATTTTTCATATATATATATATATATATATATATATATATAATCGCCGACTAATTAAGTTTACCTTATATATATATATATATATATATATATATATATATATATATATATATATAAGTGTTTAGATAATTTCTTAGCCGTTTATTAAATATAACAATTGATAAATTATTGGAGTTTTTCGGCTATATATATATATATATATATATATATATAGTAAATTCAATTTCTTGGCGATTTAAGGTCTGGTTTTACTTCAAAATATATATATTTAAAACAATCCTACATGTATCGGCAAATGATGCCTTTTTCAAGGAATATAAAATATAAATGACAGTATATTAATGTCATACATTTGCAGTTGCTATGGATAAAATTATTCAAAGATACATTCCAAATGAATAATAATAAATCATGCCTTAGTATTCTAAAATAGATAGACAACAAAAACAAGGAAACGCAAGACATAAGTTATTATTTTGTACGCGCCCGTGGAGCGTCTTAAGATGTAAAGCTGTCGGCATTCGCCTTAAACGAGAAGGAAAACCACGGAAACCCACTCGGACAACCAGACAGGAATCAAAACACGGAGCTGTCAGCATGATAAGCAAATGTATAGATATTTAAATAACTTAAGATATATAATTATATAACAGCAACATATATTATGATGGTAAAAAAATTAAAAAAATATGATATAGCTACAACATATAAACTTAGTAATACTAATAAACATTTATTTTCAAAACTTAAACCTAAAATAGAAAAAAATCGAGAAACACATGTCATCTATAAAATACCATGTGGCGATTGCCATAGTTACTACATAGGCCAAATTAAACAATATTTATACAAAAGAATACAAGCCCACAAATACTCTAAAACAGACAAAACTGCTTTATCTACACACAAACTACAATGCGATCACCATTTCGATTTTGAAAACACATAGATAATTGATAAAGAACAACACACAATGAAAAGGCAAATTAAGGAAATGATTAGTATTAAACAGGAAAAAAATTCAATTAACAACAGAAGTGATATAAAAATAACTTAATTATGTAACGATCTGCAATTTACCATCATAATATATGTTGCTGTTATATAATTATATATCTTAAGTTATTTAAATATCTATACATTTGCTTATCATGCTGACAGTTCCGTGTTTTGATTCCTGTCTGGTTGTCCGAGTGGGTTTTCGAGGGTTTCCTTCTCGTTTAAGGCGAATGCCGACAGCTTTACATCTTAAGACGCTTCACGGGCGCATACATAATAATAACACATGTCTTGAGTTTCCCTGTTTTTGTTGTCTATCTATTTTGGAATACTAAGACATGATTTATTATTATTCAATTGGAATGCATCTTTGAATAATTTTATCCATAGCAACTCAAATGTGTGACATTAATATACTGTCATTTATATTTTATATTCCTTGATAAAGGCATCATTTGCCGGAATATGTAGGGTTGTTTTAAATATATATATTTTGAAGTAAAACCAGACCTTAAATCGCCAACTAATTGAATTTACCATAACATACAAAGGTCACGAAATAATTATCTATCTATATCTATATATATATATATCTATATATCTATATATATATATATATATATATATATATATATAGATAGATAATTATTTCGTGACCTTTGTATGTTATGGTAAATTCAATTTGTTGGCGATTTAAGGTCTGGTTTTACTTCAAAATATATATATTTAAAACAACCCTACATGTTCCGGCAAATGATGCCTTTATCAAGGAATATAAAATATAAATGACAGTATATTAATGTCATACATTTGAGTTGCTATGGATAAAATTATTCAAATTAAGATATTATATATATATATATATATATAATATCTTCGTGACCTTGGTATGATAAGGTAAACTTAATAAGTCGGCGATTAAAGGTCTGGTTCATTACTTCAAAGTATATATATTTAAAACAACCCTACATGTTTCGGCAATGATGCTTTTGTCAAGGGAATACAAAATATGAATGATTTATATTTTGTATTCCCTTGACAAAGGCATCATTGGCGAAACATGTAGGGTTGTTTTAAATATATATACTTTGAAGTAATGAACCAGACCTTTAATCGCCGACTTAGTTTTTGAAAGCTCATGTCAGTTTGACATGAGCTTTCAAAAACTGACTTCTGCTTTCAGCTTGACATCTACATTCAATAACTGACATCTGATTCATTAACACTGTTACTTTATAATGCATTTCTATATGGCTTGAACCTGGGTCTATTGTGGCCTAGTGGTAAAGGCGACAGCCCGGATAGCTGTAGACTTGGGTTCGAGTCCCAACGTAGACCATATTTTTCAAATAAAACAAATTTCGTATGATTTGCTTTGTAATTTGTAGACAGCAATGTTTACATCTCCACTTACTCTGCAATTACATACATTCTAATTTAATATTTTTAAATATTTCACATAAAAAAAGTCGAAAAACTCCAATAATTTATCAAATGTTATATATATATAGTATTTTCGTGACCTTGGTATGATAAGGTAAACTTAATTAGTCGGCGATTAAAGGTCTGGTTATTACTTCAAAGTGTATATATTTAAAATAATCCTACATGTTTCGGCAATGATGCCTTTGTCAAGGATATAAAAAATATAGACAGAATATAAATGTCAAGTAATTCTTGACATTACTTGACATTTATATTCTGTCATTTATATTTTTTATATCCTTGACAAAGGCATCATTGCCGAAACATGTAGGATTATTTTAAATATATACACTTTGAAGTAATAACCAGACCTTTAATCGCCGACTAATTAAGTTTACCTTATATATATATATATATATATATATATATATATATATATATATATATATATATATTGTAACGTTTCTAAATTGGTTAATATTTAAGAATGTTTATTATCGTTATAAAGGCCCCAAAAGTTGGGCTGACAAAATGTAATATTACGAATTGTTAATATATATAAAAAACGTATGTATATAAAAGAATGAATGTTATATAACTGTGAATTGTTGTATAAGAAAATGTTATAAAAAGTGATATACAATTCAAATCGGGCTCGTTCAATACTTATCTTTTTTTTGTTATTTTCGTCGTCGGCTAGCTTCTTTAATTTCTTCAGGGTTAAGGTAGGTTCACCTCTCTCCACTTTGACTTTATGTACGCAGTTTATTTAATTGGGATCGGAACAATATCTCAAGTATATTACAAAGAAAACCAAAGTAAAATATTGACAATTAACTTTATTAATAAAAAATTATCTAGCAAAGTTTGGAATTTATATTAACAATTTTCGTGACACACAAATAACAATACGGGAGATACACTCAACGGTTGGTATTCTTATAGTCTAACAATATGGTGTACGACAAGTGCAATTAGGTGTTGTTTTATTAAAAGAGTTTACAAAAGTAACATAGAAGCAAGTTTTTAAAATTACAAACAGTGGATTCTAATATTTAAATAAGTGGAATAAAAATTACAGTGATATAATATCGGTGAAAGCAAAGTAAATAGTTAGTTATGGAATAAACAAAGAAAATTCTAGAAAAGTATATGAGCAAGTAAAAATGGCGCGTAAAATATGGTTAAAGTTAGCAAAAACCTGAGTCTTCGGATATAGCTTCCGTTGCTTCCTGCTCCTGTGTTCTGCTGGTTTTCACAACGGGAAACTGGATAATATTTCTGCGATGGTCCCTCGGGATGACTTGAGTTTTTTAGAAATCTCCAAGTCCGACGGCGGCTTGCTCGGATGACCGGTTTCGAGCGTACCAAGATGCTGGTCGTTGCACGGTGAAACTTATGGCGGGTAATTAACGTATTGAAACTTTAAAAATTCGTAGTTCTTGAACTAATTGGTCGGCAGATGGTAAACTTTGTCTACAGGTAGATCGTAGGTGTGAGTAACGTTGTGTAGACTCAAAACTCTCCAGAACTTAATAATTTCACCAATTTGTTTTAATTAATTCGGAACACAAAAAACGTGACCTCTCACTGTGACGACTAATTACCGACGACTTACTTTTTCACTTGTTTTTAATAGCATAACTTTCCGCAAAATCGCCCCCTTCTTTACTTGCATTATCTTTTCGAATATTATTATTTTAGACATTTTTACAGAGTAAAACAGTAAAAAAAATTACAATTTGATTTATAAAATAACTTTGGTTGAATAACATATGTTTATGTGTTTACAAACACTCTGGCAATATCGGTTTATTTTCGGGTTATTGCACCGTTAGAATTGTGGGCGGGGCTTAATTGTTCAAATACATTTGAAAATAAATACGTTACATTTGTTTGAATAAACACGCGTTAAATATTAATTTGAATTAAAAATTGAAAGTAAACATTATAATAAAAATAGAAAAATAAGTTAATTATTTCAAAGCAAGTTTGTCGTCAAAATAACGTATTTATACCTTGAATCAATCTTTCCCCTTCTTGGTATTAAAGTACATATTAGATATAAATATTATGGTTACAAGTATTCTTTGTTTCTTTCAGAGAAAAGAAACCCTTCTTGCAATGCCTCAATTTCCCCCTTGATTAAAAGTTAGAAACTTGTTGAGAGCTTTTAATCAACCGTATCTAGGAGTAAAACAGAAATATATAAGTGCAGTATAGTGATCTGATGAAAATTTAATGAAATGTGTGTGTTCACGTTAAAAATATTTCGAATTCTATAAGTAGCTATTTGTATTATTCTAGCTAATAATTCCCTATTTAATAATTGTCATTCAATGGTTAAAGTTAATTGTTTTATTTTGTTGTTCGGGTTCTTTTGTTTGAAAACCCCTTTTAATATTAAGTGATTATTTTCTTCTTCCTTTCTTTTTCTTTCTCTTATTTAATAATAATATGATTAATTTAATTAGCCTAGTCTAAATGTAAACTTGTGATTAGTATAGATAATAAAATATAGTAATCTAGTATTTATTATTGGCTTACGGACTATAACATGCTTGGCTGGTTTTGTTCTGAAAGTTGTTTCGGCTTGTTATGTACATATATATAAAAAAATACTTTATTTTTAAGTGTGGTAGTCTTGCAACATAGTTATGTGATATCTACCTTTAATGTAATTTGTTTCGGGTTCAAAAAGTTCGTAGGTATTATTACCAATGATTCTCTTAATCGTATAGGGACCTTCTTTTGAACTATTACAATGGGATTAATAAAGTATGTGTTCGATCTCTCAATAATTCCGGATTGTTCTAATCTCTCTAATTCTAAACTAACTTTCTGTTGGTAGTAGTACGGGATCGGGTAATTCTTACTTATTAATGGGCAGTCATTGTCAATATTAATTGGATGTTCATATCCTTTTGCAAAAACAATATCGTTATTAATTAAAGTGATGTTTTCGTTTAAAATGTTAATTAATTGCGGTACGACGTTTGTATAAGGTATTTCTTGTTTATCAATTATATTCGTTATATCATTCTTATCATTTATAATGTCAGTTGTCTGTAAATCCTCCTTAGTCTTGACCTCTTCTTCGCCCTCGTAACTATCTAACGTTCCTAACAAATCTGGCCTATTATTCACTCCTATATATTCATTATTTATAATATTATCATTTCCAACTCTATCAATAAACCTTTCTTCTGCTCTCCTATAGTACGGTACATTATATTCTAATAAATTATTTATTACAACTGCTAAAACTTCTTTCTTATAAGTATTATATTCGTGCACTTCCTCTACGGACAAATGTTTATTAAATGTTAAATTGTTCTTTCCAATTGATAAAATACCTTTTTCAAAATTCAATATCATTTTCAACCTGTTGATATTGTCTATACCCAATATACAGTCATATTGTAACTTCTCTATTACGTAACAGTGAATTAAATAACCGATTTCGTTTATTCTTATTTCGGTATTGAGTTGCTTGGTGACAGTGCCCATCTTTCTTCCATTTGCGGTAACTATGTCGGTACCCTTAGTTTTAACAACGTGTTGTTCATATCCCTTTATTTGTTTTGCCAGATCTTCTCTAACTAATGTAATCTCGGCTCCGGTGTCGATTAAACAATTTAATTTTAGGTTGCTGAATTGTAAAATAATAATGGGTAGAGAATATATTTCATTTACGGCGTCCCCTGCGTCTTCTATGTTTATGAATTCCTCCGGTGATTGGTAAAATTTTATATTTTGTAACTTCCAGAACATGTTATAGCCGTTATCATTATTTGTCTTGTTTATTATACCTCAGTTATCTTTGTTTGGTAATGTGTTCTCTTTTCTTTATTGAATTGTGTTTATCATATCTGTGTTTATGTTTAATAATTGTGCCTTTAGTTTAGTTTATGTATAATTATCGGTCCTTAATAAATCGTATCCCCATCTTAGCTTAGGTCGTCTTCGTATTCATAGAACACCGAGCTTCTATTATCCTATATTAAACTGTTAATTTTCCGTCGACGTACCTTTGGTATTACCATGCCATTACCGTGGTATAAAAATATCATGTGGCTTCGGCCTCGTGTTATATGAATGTTTTTTATGATGAGTATCATATTTAGGATATTGTAGGTATTAAAATATTTGTAAGTAATTATATGGGTTATAGTACCTTCTATATTCAGTACATTATTAATGTCTGTATATGTAACTATGTATTGTAAAGTTAGACTAGTGTTTCGGGGGTAAATATTATTTATATGTGTGTTGTTGGTTGTATATGTGAGATGCAAATTTTCTATTATAGATATGTTAAGCTTATTTCTTTCCGTCGTTAGTATTTTAAAAGTGTTATACTCCTGAGTATTGTTTGTTAGAAAATTGTGATAGGCTTTATCTTTTATTAGACAGTGATTGTGTAAATTCGTTTTATGTTGGTGTTTGAGCGGTTCGTTAAGCTTTTGGTTGTGTATGATTTTAGTTGCATTTTTGTCATGTGTATTGTTAATTCTTATGTTAACTTGTTGGTCTAATTCTGGTTTAAGTTGGTCTAATTCTGGTTTATTGGTCTCGTATTTTTGATTTATATTGGTTATTAATTTTTCATTAAACGCATCTAATTTTTGTTTCATCCTCTCTTCCATGGCTTTTTGAGTTGCAGTTATTTTTGCAATTTGTACGTCGATATCCCCCTTGAATGTATTAAGTTTCATTTCTATGTTAGCGTTGTTTAATTCTATTTTTTCATTTATATTAATTAGGTTAACTTCTAACCTCGTCGTAAGTTCGTTATTTAAGTTATTTAAATCTTGTTTTAGTTCGCGATTATTAGTATCTAGTTTGTTATTCAGGTCTTTATTTGCAGTATTCATGTCTTGATTATTAATATCTAATTTGTTATTTAATTCTTTATTTGAATTGTTTATATCTTGTTTTAATTCTTTGTTGTTGGTGTCTATTTTGTTGTTAGTGTTATCTAATTTGGTATTTATATCTTGTTTTAATTCTTGGTTATTGGTGTCCAATTTGGTATTTATATCTTGTTTTAATTCTTGGTTATTAGTGTCTAATTTGTTGTTTAATTCTTGCATCTGTGCCATTAACATATTGAACATGTCCATGAATTTACTGTCAGGCGAAACACTGGCTTCCCCTGAAACGGACGGTTGCGGTACTGTAGTGTCCCCCTGTTCACTCCGGTCTTCTTCTACTGCGTCTTTCGGGGTCTTAGCTCTGTGTCTTGTATCCATTTTAGAGAATATTTAGTTAGTTTGTAAATTATATTAGTATTTGTACAGGTAGTTGTAATTATATTATTAATATTTTGGTTGTAAAATATTATTGTTTATAGTGTTATTGGATTTAATGTACACACGTAAATGCAATGACAAATAACAAAATATATGTATATAAAAGAAATATGAGTCTGCACTTTAATATTTCCCTGTAACAACCTTTTGAATATCTTACCGATGGTCTCGAATACGGCAATCCCCTGAAATGCAAAACTGTGTTCTCTCTCTGAAGTTCCACAAAGACAAAATAACAAATACATAAACAAATAGTACAGTATGGTAAATGCGAATACAACGGTTCTCCTTGTTCCTTTTTTATTAATTCTTTGTGCCACGAAACTTTGTTACTTGAGAAAGTGTTCCTTCTTAATATACTTGACAATAGAGTGACTTTTTATTGAAATGTGGAGTAGAAGTACGCCCCAAAACGTTAGGGTGCCAAATGTAACGTTTCTAAATTGGTTAATATTTAAGAATGTTTATTATCGTTATAAAGGCCCCAAAAGTTGGGCTGACAAAATGTAATATTACGAATTGTTAATATATATAAAAAACGTATGTATATAAAAGAATGAATGTTATATAACTGTGAATTGTTGTATAAGAAAATGTTATAAAAAGTGATATACAATTCAAATCGGGCTCGTTCAATACTTATCTTTTTTTTGTTATTTTCGTCGTCGGCTAGCTTCTTTAATTTCTTCAGGGTTAAGGTAGGTTCACCTCTCTCCACTTTGACTTTATGTACGTAGTTTATTTAATTGGGATCGGAACAATATCTCAAGTATATTACAAAGAAAACCAAAGTAAAATATTGACAATTAACTTTATTAATAAAAAATTATCTAGCAAAGTTTGGAATTTATATTAACAATTTTCGTGACACACAAATAACAATACGGGAGATACACTCAACGGTTGGTATTCTTATAGTCTAACAATATGGTGTACGACAAGTGCAATTAGGTGTTGTTTTATTAAAAGAGTTTACAAAAGTAACATAGAATCAAGTTTTTAAAATTACAAACAGTGGATTCTAATATTTAAATAAGTGGAATAAAAATTACAGTGATATAATATCGGTGAAAGCAAAGTAAATAGTTAGTTATGGAATAAACAAAGAAAATTCTAGAAAAGTATATGAGCAAGTAAAAATGGCGCGTAAAATATGGTTAAAGTTAGCAAAAACCTGAGTCTTCGGATATAGCTTCCGTTGCTTCCTGCTCCTGTGTTCTGCTGGTTTTCACAACGGGAAACTGGATAATATTTCTACGATGGTCCCTCGGGATGACTTGAGTTTTTTTTTTTTTTTTTTTTTTTTTTTGAAATCTCCAAGTCCGACGGCGGCTTGCTCGGATGACCGGTTTCGAGCGTACCAAGATGCTGGTCGTTGCACGGTGAAACTTATGGCGGGTAATTAACGTATTGAAACTTTAAAAATTCGTAGTTCTTGAACTAATTGGTCGGCAGATGGTAAACTTTGTCTACAGGTAGATCGTAGGTGTGAGTAACGTTGTGTAGACTCAAAACTCTCCAGAACTTAATAATTTCACCAATTTGTTTTAATTAATTCGGAGCACAAAAAACGTGACCTCTCACTGTGACGACTAATTACCGACGACTTACTTTTTCACTTGTTTTTAATAGCATAACTTTCCGCACATCGCCCCCTTCTTTACTTGCATTATCTTTTCGAATATTATTATTTTAGACATTTTTACAGAGTAAAACAGTAAAAAAAATTACAATTTGATTTATAAAATAACTTTGGTTGAATAACATATGTTTATGTGTTTACAAACACTCTGGCAATATCGGTTTATTTTCGGGTTATTGCACCGTTAGAATTGTGGGCGGGGCTTAATTGTTCAAATACATTTGAAAATAAATACGTTACATTTGTTTGAATAAACACGCGTTAAATATTAATTTGAATTAA
Source organism: Melolontha melolontha (assembly GCA_935421215.2). NCBI lineage: Eukaryota > Metazoa > Arthropoda > Insecta > Coleoptera > Scarabaeidae > Melolontha > Melolontha melolontha. The sequence goes on from OW285236.1 coordinate 141,644,537, forward strand.
AAATTGAAAGTAAACATTATAATAAAAATAGAAAAATAAGTTAATTATTTCAAAGCAAGTTTGTCGTCAAAATAACGTATTTATACCTTGAATCAATCTTTCCCCTTCTTGGTATTAAAGAACATATTAGATATAAATATTATGGTTACAAGTAATCTTTGTTTCTTTCAGAGAAAAGAAACCCTTCTTGCAATGCCTCAATATATATATATATATATATATATATATATATATATGTATAAGTGTTTAGATAATTTCTTAGCCGTTTATTAAATATATCAATTCGTAAATTATAGGCTTTTATATGAAATATTTACAAATATCAAATTAGTATGTAATTGCAAAGTAAGTGGGAATGTAAACATTGCTCTCTACAAATTACGAAGCAAATCATTTAGACAATATTTTTCAATTAAAAATTTCGTATGATTTGCTTTGTAATTTGTAGACAGCAATGTTTACATCCCCACTTACTTTGCAATTACATACTAATTTGATATTTGTAAATATTTCATATAAAAGCCGAAAAATTCCAATAATTTATGAATTGATATATATATATATATATATATATATATATATATATGTGTGTGTGTGTGTGTTGTAACTGGATTGCGGGTTTTCTTCCGCGTTTCCACTGTTTGGTCTTCGTAAAGACCTGTGCTGGTTTCTGGACGACGTTTTGGCTGAATCACATTTGCTACCTTCACCTCTGCGATAAATGTCTGCTTCTGCTTCCTTGTTGACTTTTGGTAAGCCGTAGAATTTGGCAAGATACCTAGCCCTGCAACTACAACCACATGCCGAAGAAGCTAAGTCTTACATCAAGAACGCAGGCCACTTCATCGAAATATTGAAGAAAGAAAGTGGAAACAGATTGGCTATTTGTAAGCTTCGCCGTAGTGTCACTGTTTACCAATATACCAGCAACCGAAGCTCTAGTGACCATCGAAAGAAAATACCAACCTCCATCATACATAATGAACCTGCCTGGCAAACACCTACTTTATCTACGGCGATCAACGTTACAAACAAATAGAAAGCGCACCGATGGGCTCTCCACTGTCACTAGTAATAGCGAACCTCTTCATAGAAGACTTGGAGAAAACAGCACTAAGGACGGCCACCCATAAACCCAAACTTTGGCTACCATATGTTGACGACACTTTCGTGATTTGGACATATGGAGAAGATCATCTGAAGAGCTTCCTGGAATATTTGAATAGTATCCATCCAAAAATAAAATTCACAATGGAAGTAGAATCAAACAACCAACTACCATTCCTCGACGTTTTGGTTAAGAAGAAAGAAAATGGAGAATTAAGCCGTACAGTGTACCGGAAATCCACACATACAGATCGGTACCTCAACGCACAGTCTCACCACCACCCAGCTCAGTTGCAAGCAGTAACAAGATCAAAGAGATTAGCAGATGAGGATAATGTCATTCAAGAAATGGATAAACTCCACAATACACTCCAGCAGAATGGCTTTAGCAGACGGGCAATCAACAAAGCATTAAAACCTAAACGAGCCACACCACAAGAGGAAAAAGAGGAATCAATAACAAAAACCTACTTACCCTATGTCAAAGGTACCACCAACAGAATATCCAGAGTTCTACGAAGACACAACATTGAAACCACATTGAAAGCAGACAGAAAAATTAGGGAGTTTATGAAATTCCCTGCCTTAATTGTGAGAAGACGTACATCGCCAAACAAACAGAAGGGTAAACGTAAGAAAAGATGAGAAAACTTCATCTTTGGCTCAGCATGTAAAGGAAACGTCCACCATATGAAAACCAGAATTATCAGGGAAGCTGTCGAAATTGAGAAACGTCCGGACAATTTGAATTCGCGAGATGATACCCAGAGGCTATCAACAGCATGGAAACCAGTATTAAGCAAAGAAGTTGTCAACAACAAACAACCTACACCGCAACTTAGCCAGTACACTCCAGCTACAGGCCCAGCGACACGGAGCCGCGCACACACTCAACCAAGTGTAACCAACCAGAACGCTAAGCGGGTATATAACCTCCATCCTAACCTCGACTACGTCAGTTCACGAGTAACCAGAAGCAGAAGCAGAAAGTTATCGCAGACTTGAAGATGGCAAATGCGATTTTGCCGAAACGTCGTCCAGAAACCAGCACCGGCCTTTACGAAGACCAAAGAGTGGAAACGCGGAAGAAAACCCGGAATCCAGTTACAGCACATACTACTACCTGCGGAAACCTGAAAAAAACATATATATATACATATATATATATATATATATATATATATATATATACATACAAAGGTCCCGAAATAATTATCTATATATATATATATATATATATATATATATATATATATATATATACATGTTTTTTTGTTAGAACTAAAATTACGAAATTCAAACTTAGTTTTTTTAAATATGGATTTCTTCCGCACCAATAAGTCTAAATTGTGTCTTTTGTCATGCTGATTCTGAATCTGATTTAAAATTTGTTCCATTACGTCAGGATTTTGATTTCATAATGTCGCCTACGTGTATAAATAATCCAAACAGTTTCTGGGAATTCACTACTCACCAGTATAAACGGAATATTACGCTTTCAATATAAAAGTTATATTTTGACTATTTTGACCATTGAACATCAAGGTAAGCCATAGGCTCCCAGCATTTGCTGCACCCGCTGTGCTATTACTCTGAGGGGCTGGTCAAACGGTAAGAAAACCGCTATGCCATTTATAAGACCTGAATTTGGCGTCAACAAACGTACCATTCGTACCATATTCGTACCATATTGATTTTTCCGAATTTAAAATCCTAAATGGAACTGTGAAACGTTTAAATACCAATATCACTGTGGTATCACAAGGGCTGCGTACTGCTTTCGATTATGATACTACCTCGACAGGTACTGCTACTTCTGAACATGTGTCTATTGGATGTTCAGGTATTGGTTTAAATAAGAAAAAGTTTATAGCCGTCATGGATCTTATAATAGTGAAGCAGCTTCACCAATGAAACCAACTGGTGTCAATGACTTCAATGGTGAGGTGCTTCTACGAAAATTATATGGAACAAGTAATTTTGATTCACAACAACTTGGAATGAATTTTGGAATACCAAAACATGTTAATATGTATTCTGTGTTAGGAAGTAATAGTAGCAGAGACCCACCGGCTCCAAATGCTGGCAAATATCAAAGGAACATTAGTGGATGGACTGCAATTGATAAAATGTATGATAGATGGAGCTTTATGAATAAAATCAGTGAAGTAGTAATTGACTATAGTTATAAACTTGTCAATGGTAAGTGCCGAAGAACAGTATAGAATAAAAATAAAAAGAAAAACACATTAAACAAGACGACACCATACAGCTCTATATAACTTACATATCTAATTAATATTATTTCATTTTCTTTTCAATATTTTTTTTCAAAACCTGACGTATAATAATAATAATAGAATAAATTTGTTATTATTATTAGAACTACAAAAGAAACGAAAATTTTACATTTTACATAATTTTACATTCTAAAGAAATATTTAAAAAATCAAAATTTGTTTACCAATGATTATTAATGTTAAAAAAAAAGTAATTAAATTATTTTGTAGATTATAAATATCCACACATATGATAAATTTTCTTGTTGTAATTATAAATTAGATACTTTGTTTCTGATGATATTAAATATAGAACATGATTTTCCTCTTTAACTATGTTTTTAGTTCTGCCTCATCAGCTACAATTTTGTTACTAATTATTGGTACTTTATTTACGTCATAGATTTTTGATGGGAAATGATCGAATGTATTATATGTACATATAATTGCCCACAGAAATATAATTAAGATATATATGGAAGTTAACGTATGTCATTAATAATTTAGATATAGAATCATGATAAAACATAACTAATTAACGAAATTAAAAAAGCATTCCATATGTTTATAGTACATTTTCTTCAAAATTCAAAAATGTCTCAGAAATAAGAGATTATTTCATAATCTCATGTAAAATTACGGTACATGCTATATATGTCTTCGTATAAAAAATTATAGCCATGAAGATTGTGAGTATAGATATTACATAAAAATAAGAGTAGACAGGTGCTGTTGCAGTTAATATTTAATTTTATGGACTGGACGGACGAAATTGGAGCAGGCACCATAACAAATTAGCATGAATGTATGGAACAGATAAAAGATAATAACTAATAAGATTGTGTATTAGCGAAACGAGGACAATGAATAACGTGTCAATTACATCATTATAAAATGACATGATAATTTGTTTCTATGCTGCTGCGGGCTACAACTTCATACATGGACATAATTATTAATTATGATCCAGCAAACATGAACGCTTCTAATATTGAATATTGTAATATATTTAGAAGTAATTACTTTATTAAACGTTTACAAAATTTAAATAAGAACTAATAAATGGCACAAGAACACTAGAAATAAAACAGGTGCCTGAATATTCAAAATTATATTAAGACATGTTTTGCTTACACAGTGGCTTTGTCAAGTGCATAATACGAGGGATGCCTTTTTAGTGTGGCGTATACCCATAAAATCAAACAGTGGATCGACTCAAAGTGCTTTATTGCTTTTCAAAACATTTTCCACAAAAATTGATACACTTCTGCATTCGGTCAAACCAATTGTTAAAGAAGTTATTCCAGTCTTCAGCTGGGACAGTTAAAATTGCCTTCTTGCTGCTTGCTTTTTCCGGCGATTGAAATCGTCGACTACACATTCCATTCTTGATCTTTGAGAACGTAAAAAAATTGTTGGGACTTCGGTCGAGACTATCCGGAGGATGATCTAATAAGTCGATATTTTGCTGATCCAAAAACTCAATTATTTTCTAGCTGTGTGCGAACTCGCATTGTCGTAATGTAGGATGATTCGTTGTTGTGGGTTGGTTTCTTGGAGCCTGGCGATTGTTTCTAGCAAACAAGCAATTGTGTACTAATCCGCATTAACCGTTATTCGATCTTGCAAATGAATTGTAGCTACAAGATGGTCGCAACGTGTGTCTCAAACGTTGCGACCATCTTTTTCGACATACTTCGCGAACGGATAACTTTTGTTGGATTCTGTTCATCTTGAAACATCCAAACAGCGGACTGACGTTTATTTTCGGGTTCATATAAGTGAATTTATGATTCGTCGCCACTCACGACAATATAGATGTTTTCGTTATGGAACCGGCTCAAAGTTTTTCGGCACCAATTAACGTTCTTCGGTTAAAAGAAATGAACATCCAATTCATCATGTAGAATCGTTTGGATTGAGGTCCTTGAAATACCCATGGATGTCTCAATTTCACGTCCCATGTCTACCTTACATAATCAGGCGACGCACAGCAGCGATTTTTTCTCAGTGATTGCTGTTTTTGGCGGACTTGTCCTGGAATCTTCGCTGATACTGGTGCGTCCACGTTGGAATTCACAGTACCAACATGAAATTGATGAGATGCTTCATCTTCAAAAATAGAAACCAACTCAGGAAGAAATTGTTGTTGAGTTAATTCTTTCCTAAAGTTGTAAAAAATTATTGCGCGAAAGTTTTCTCGACTCGGCCAACTTATAAACCTTGAAAATTCACTATTACTAAATCACTTCACGTATTTTGATGAAACTTTAGATTTAGGTTAACGAAAGATTGTGATTAATTTTGACATCTGATATTTTGTCACTGGCGCCTTTTATGAGACTATATGCAAACCTAAAAAGACATCCCTCGTACTAACTGACTTAAACTACACCGATTTACAGTATATCCGAGGTTTAACTAGAAGCATGTGCCAGTGTTTTATATATGTTTACTAATTATTAAACCGAAATCAATTTGTTCCTATCGCGTAGAGATTTTACATAATTTGGTAACAAAGTATTACCAAGATATACATAACCGTAACTTCGGCCACGGTTCACAAGCTTTATACCCCTGTATTCGTAATCGTGTGAAGTATTTATCCCAAGTACAGCAGCTTGTGTATGTTTAAACTTGTCTGAGCGTACTTGTTTGTAGATTTTACTCAACCAGAGTGTATATAAAGGATACATCCCTTGTGCAGACACAATACTCTTGCAGATTAGGTATAATGAAGTAATTTGTGAAAGGATTGAATAAGGATGGAAATTGCTTTAAGTACCTTTGTAGTTAATTTCCCGGTTTGCCTGATGCAACATTTAAGGATTGGTTTTAAATTGGTTTTGGACAGTCACTTTAAAACTACTGTGACTGCGAGCTTGGATTGTTTTCGAAAGTGTAATGGAAAATTTTCTAGGAAATCATAAATTACAGGATTATGAAAAAGTTGTTCAAAACATGCTGCACTTTTCGAATGTCCATCTTGATTTTTTCCCGAAAATATTGGACAAGTGAGCGAAGAACAAGAAGAGAGATTGTATCAGGGCATAAAAGAAATGGAGCAGAGGTACCAGGAAAGGAGGAATACAAATATGATGGCTGACTACTGCTGGTGTTTAAGAAACGACATTCCTGCATCTGTGCATAAAAGAAAAACGATTAAACGTTGTTTTCAAACAAAGAGACAACGGTCTTTTTAATTAAGGTTTCAGAATTTCGATTAATACTATTTAGTATTTATGTATTTTTTGATATATTAAAAAGTAAAAGTGTCAATTTGTCATTATTAAATACAATATAATTACATACGTTCTTAAAAAGCAATGCTTTTTATTTCGTAATTTGTTTTGTATCTGGATATGATAGGGAAAAATCTAAATCATGTTTGAAACCACAACAATATATTTAGTCAATATCACCGATTAAAATTCAAACCCTAGCGAACTAATTTAAATTTGTAAACTAGTGTTATAGGCAAGTTAAATAAATTTAAAAGTGAGGAATTAAATACATTTAATTTAAGCAATTAATTAATAAAGTTTCTAGATTATTTAAAAGGATATTTTTATTTTTTATATATATAAATATAATATAATGTATATAAATAGTTAAATTATAGCCGATGGGTAAAAAGCACTAGGGAAAATTCTGTTAGCATTTTTAGTCATGTGCGAAATTGATGCTTTGGGGTAAGTTCGGTGCGTCGATGCCATTGTTGAGTAGCTTAACCATAAAGTGAGCACTCGCTATCTCTCTGCGATCAGAAAGTGAGGTAAAGTTATGTTCTGCTACCGAGTGCGCGCAGGCGCAGTCTTGGCATAATGAAGATGTTCGAAAAATGTCAAAATCGGTAGTCGTAACGCAGTATTTAAAAGGGAGCCTTTATTTGCTGTTTATGTTCTTAGTCAGTGGAGTCAATCGTTGATTGACTAAATAGATAGTAGGTAGCGCCACTTACTTTTACGTGCGGAGGCTCGGGACTGAAAACTAAGAAAATTGTTGCCCGTTCGAAGGCGCATGCAGACTACAAAAATGAATCAAAATTAAAAAAGGGGTATCTAAATAAAAAATAAAGAATCGAAAATAGTTAATTCGTATATTGACAAAAACACACGTATGTACAAAGTGGCTTTCAAGCCGCAAACGAATTCACGTTGTAATAGAATGACAATTGAAAATGAACACTCGGTATATTATGACATTAATATATATCGAACATAATATATAATATATATATAATAATAACAAAAATATTACATTAAATTTATATTGTTTCAACAAAATTCTTCAAAAATATAATAAATTGAATAAAACTGCAAAATGCACCAAAAATATGACAATTTAGTTATTCAAGCGATTTCAAATTAACTATACCTAGGATCAAAAATCTAGTTCTACTTCAGATCTGTAGCGGAACCTTACAATGAAATTGAACACGGTATATTACCTAAGCATTAGTAAAATAGGATCAAGAAAAGTAATGAATTTAACAGAAACTACAATTTAGCAAAATCTTTGGGTGGTGATAAAACAATGCAATATATTTCTAGGATGTTTTACAAAATTGCCATTAAATTACTCACATGTGCGAAATCAACTAAAATAACCATTTATTTAAATCCGAAATTGGTGGAGACTGTGGCTTGTAATCTGAAACAGAAATAAGAAAAACACCCTAACCACAATATATAACAATAAATACTATATACGTATTTCGGCAATTAAGTTGCCATCTTCAGTAGAATAGCCTTAAAACTGAAAAAAAGTGTTAAACGTAGCGTTTTTTGGCTAAGGTAAACCTTAGAAGATATGCTCTTCACCAAATCGCCAGTGGGATAATACTCTTTTTTTCTTATTTATTTAAATACAAAATTATTCTCGAAATAAATTTTATAACAAAATATGTACGTTAACTAATTTTGTAATTGTATATGACCAAATAAATTCTTTTAATAAGTACATGAATTACGTGATATTTTACCAAAGTTCCAAATACACATATATACGAATATAACTAAGACCATATGCCGTTTCAATTGGCATCAGTAATGGAAATTGTTATAAAAGCAAATATTAAAAAAAAGGAAGAGAAACAGTCGATGGACATTTTAAATTTCACCAAAAAATGTAAAAAAATGAGTCTTTGTAGAAGTACCTCGATCGGCTGTATGTGTGCGACGGAGATGGATGGATCGGCTGTATGCGTGCGACGGAGATGAATGACCCACAGCTGGTACGATGGTCTTGTAACCAGATGTTCAATGAAGACGATATTGGCTTGATATTCTGTCTCCATTGTTTGCATGGTTGTCTGTCTTCCTCGTTGCGAAATAGATATATCCGTTGTCGGACAAAGAAAGTCGAAGCCTATTACGTCAAATTGCTTCGCAATAAGAGGTCGAAATTCACTAACGGTAGTAGGCTTTCTTGTACCTATCACACACACCCTTTTGAATCCGCTTAACAGCGAAAATTACCATAAAAATTAATATATAGCGTGGCTTTTTATCTCGCTTTACGGAGCGCACACTAAGACATAACTCTTCTGCCGCATGTCTTACAGCAGAATCTCCCGTAAAATCGCACCGGGCGAAGCGGGGTCAAATATAGTGTACACAATTAATTTTAGATGGCGTAGCCGGGATCATAAAGAAAATAACTTTATCTTATTTTCGTTACACTAGTGGTGGGTGGTGTTTAAATCCTTTTGCAGAGCTTCACAGTCAGAGGTAGAAGATATTTTCTTGATGATTTTTAGGTCATCCGTGTAGGCAAGAGTGCGATAATTAAAAAACTACAGAAGACCGTTAATATAAAGATTAAACAATAGCTGACCAAGGTTGGAGCCCTGCAGAACACCGAAATAAGCAGTGAAAGTTCAGATATAAAGCCATTATAGCAGACATAATATGAGCGATTATAAAGATAGTAAACTATCAGTTCTGTTAAGGATGAAGGAAAGCCGAATGAACTTGGTTTAGACAATAATATGAATGTGGTCAATAGTGTCGAAAACTTTCACGAAATCGGTATAAACAACATAAATGATATATTGGGTAATCTCAGTAAAATTTGTTGTTAAAGTTGATCTACCAGACATAAACCTATGCTGTTGCGTGAAGATAAAACATCAAATAGATTTAAATGTAACTAAATGTAATGTTATTATGGGAACTTTGAGGAGAACAGTTAAAAGCGGACGAAATATTTTGCGAAAACCGCTCAAGTGTAAGAATGGTACGTGCTCAGTCGTAACAGATAAGAACCTGGAAAGAGGTTCCTATTTGTTACGATTGTGTTCGTCCGATGGAAACCACTTGGCACCGCGATAGCGCTGGTTGTGCTGGCGTTTGACAATAGTCAATAGACTGCGCCGAACCTCTTCCATACTATCTATCATGCCTTAACTACAGGCGGTAGAGCAGTCGGGTTGTGAATTTTGTCTCCGGAATCATGCACTGATGAGTCCAAAAGTAGGATGAAACACGTGTCTGTATGTGTGGATGGTAATTTTTACACAAATATGTACTTGTATTGTGTTCTCCACACCCGATTTTTTTTATATTATCTCGTTTTTGAATACGAATTAGTGAGGTTTTTCTCACGTGTTTCTCTGTGTTAAATTAAAGTTTCTGAAACAACCAAGAACAGTTTACTTTGCCATGCGCTAACAAGTAACAACAAGTATTTAATTAACAAAATTACTCTTCTCGTTTGGAACTGTAACTCAATCTCTTTAACTGCAGCAAATAGATGCAGCCCCTTTTACTATAGATTGTATTTTCCAAGTAGCATATAAATATAAATTTCAGAAATTTTCCTCGTAAACCATCAGATATAATAAATTGGAAACTAAATCAGGAAAACGTACTTCAAATACTAAGAGTTTGCTAAATTTTATATAATTAGAGTAAATGAATCCAAATAAAATAAAGCATTTAACAACAGTATCGGAAATGTGGTTCATGAAAGGTAGCGTTGGATTAAAGAGTACCCCAAATCCCTTACTGAGAGGTATCTTTCTAGTTCGGCGCTCGCGATAGTGTAGGAAAATGTAATGGTGTAATATCTGATCATCTAACTAAAGGTAGGATCGCCACGTAATACCACCTAGTCCCGGAGATAACATTGTTGCCGAGGCAGTTTCATTTATACGGTAGATTTAATAGTGCGATAAATAATATGCAGGACCATGATTATATATATGTATATATATATATATATATATATATATATATATATATATATATATAAAGTAAACTTAATAAGTCGGCGATTAAAGGTCTGGTTCATTACTTCAAAGTAAATATATTTAAAACAACCCTACATGTTTCGGCAATGATGCCTTTGTCAAGGGAATAAAAATATATATTTCTTATTCCCTTGACAAAGGCATCATTGCCGAAATATGTAGGGTTGTTTTAAATATATATACTTTGAAGTAATGAACCAGACCTTTAATCGCCGACTTATTAAGTTTACCTTATCATACCAAGGTCACGAAAATATTATATTTATATATATATATATATATATATATATATATATATATATATAAATATAATATTTTGTATGATAAGGTAAACTTAATAAGTCGACGATTAAAGGTCTGGTTCATTACTTCAAAGTATATATATTTAAAACAACCCTACATGTTTCGGCAATGATGCCTTTGTCAAGGGAATAAAACATATATATTTTTATTCCCTTGACAAAGGCATCATTGCCGAAACATGTAGGGTTGTTTTAAATATATTTACTTTGAAGTAATGAACCAGACCTTTAATCGCCGACTTATTAAGTTTACCTTATATATATATATATATATATATATATATATATATATATATATAACATATAATTCCATAACGATAACAACAACGATAAGAACAGTAAGTACTACATTATAAATATGAGGCACTAGACTTGTACCCTATCTGGCTTTGCACTGACTCTGCTTCTTGACTCTAACGGTAGAGACCTCTGAGTGTCTCATTATATATTAGAGTGTGTTCCCTTAGCTTAGTGACCTGGTTACAAGATGAAAACAATGTGGTGTGAGATCATAACTCAACGAGGTCGTGTTGATGAAATAGATATTGTGAATACATGACCTAGTTTTGTTATCACATCTTCCCCCTGGCGAAAAAGAAAAACAAAGGGCTTCTCAGCCATTTGTTTTTTCTTTTCCGTATTAAATATATATAATTAGATTTCCTTATATACTATATGTAGGTGCTTAATATATTATACATTAGCGAGATATATGTAATTTTCTTATTGTATAATTACTCTAGATTTTCTATACACTATTCCCTATACAAGTTCTATATAACTTTGTGTGTAGATAAGTTACACTAAAGGAATTATTATTACAAACGAATTAAAATTTATTATTACTATACATTACAATTATTATAAATGGTAAATTGTAAATGGTAAATGGGCCGTTGTACACTGTCTTGTTTGTCGTTTGTTCTCTGTTTGTTTGCTTAGATTTGATCTCCATAGCATGTGGTAGTAATTTAGAATAGTTGCCTTGTTTCGCAGTTCGTAATTCTTGTCTTTCTTTAATTTTTCGCATTCGATTCTTTGTTTCCGATTCTTGATTTCAATTCTTCATGCTTGACTGTTTGTCTTTAATTCTTTGTGCTTGATTGCTTGTCTTCAATTCTTTGTGCTCTCCTTTATCATATTTATTTTAAAATAATTCAACCCTCTCTCTTTTGCTCTATGGAAAAATTGTTTTAGGAAATCACTGATTCGTGAATTATTCTAGACAACACATATTTCGTGTATGTCACGTTCTGCGAAGCAATTCTTGAGGACAGCCAACGGGGCACGTACTGCCGAATTACCGTTGCAGCTGGAACCTCTTTTTCTTCAATGCAGAAATTCTTGAGAGCAGTTAACAATATACTTTTTTGTTATAACTGAATTCTCTTTTATAAAAATTGTGAGAGCGTCTTCGTCGTATAGGACCATTTCCTTGATGTGCATGTTTGCTTCATTACGACTCTGGAGCGAATTGAAGTTTTGCCTTTTCCATCACTTGAAGTTCTATTGATTCTATTTGTTTCCTTTTCAATTCCACAACCCTGGGATGATCAGTCCTAGAAATCTCTGCCATCGATTGACGTGCCCTTGGCGTGATAAGGATGCTACCGGTCGTTCCGTTACTATCTTTTAAATAATTGGAATCAATTTCTATCCGTGATAAGACGTGTGCAACTACATTTTTGGAACTCTTTGTATATAATAAAATCATGCTCCTCGTATATTAACCTGAATTCTATTTACTTTGCAAAACTTTATTAATGTGTCAGACATACTTTTTGTTCAATATCACGGAGTGTAATCGTTTAGAAATAAATTATGCCGTGCATTTTAGACAAACTTGGCCTTGCCGATTTCTATATCTATATTCGTCGATCTAAGTGTTTCATTTCTATGTTTATTTCCGGCTCTGTTTGTATACATATGCTATTGATTATACACATGTTATTGTTTATACACATGCTTGGATAAACAATTTTGAAATACTACATTTTACGCCTGTTTAAAAATAAAAACATAAGCATATTATTTTAAAAATGCATCGAACGTAAATGAATTTATGCTAGCTAGTATTAAAAATGTAACGTGTTTTTTCCATTTTAGGTAGGCGGGTTTTCTTAAAACAATGTGTAGAAACTTCTACATTCTCGTGTACGATGGATAACAAACTGGCGACAGGTTTTTGAATTGATTCTTCAGCCATAATGTAATGTTTTACAATTACATTATATTAATTATAAGTAAACTTGACCTTAAAAAAAAGGAACGGTGCTACGCTGTTTACATACTACATTTTGTTGGCGTACGCAGAAATTGTTGCACATAATATGCGTACGCATCAAACTAATATTCGTTATAATAAAAAGAAACATTTTAACTATTCTGTAATAGAATTGAAATATACACAGTTTATGTATGAAAGAGTCTATGCATTGTTCAATCACTTTAACGCACTGCAATTGCCTTTACTTAGATTTCTAAAAAAAATATCTGCGTTTTCTTCTCTTGAAGTGGTAGAGAGCTTCCGGGGCTGACCTGTGAGCGGCTTTGCCTTGCTCCTGGCTGAGGATGACTTCTTCCGTCGCGTAGTTCCCATTTTGTTTATCGGCTTACCATATTTTCGGGCTCATTCCGGATTCCACTTAATGTATATACGGTCCTAAATCCCGGCAGGATCGCCATGTAATATCTGATCATCTAACTAAAGGTAGGATCGCTATGTAATATCACCTAGTCCCGGAGATAACATTGTTGCCGAGGCAGTTCCACTTATACGGTAGGTTTAATAGTGTGACAAAATAATAAGCAGGACAACGATTAAATAATAACATATAATTAAATAACGATAACAACAACGAAACAACAGTAAATACTGCATTATATCGAATGATCAAAAAGTCTTTGGATCGCTATTGCCGTGGAATTTACGAGATATTTATGAAATTAATTATTTATTTCAGTTAGTTTTGACATTTACTTGACAACTTTCAAGTCAGCAGGTTATAATTCAAAATGTTTCAATTAGAACATAAAATTTTTATTATCAAATCATACTACAGTAATGGAAATATAGTTGAACATGATAATTGGGTTTATTCACCTCGTTTATGTTTGAATGAGTTCCGTGAGAGATTTCCCAACTTCGCAATAATCGAACGAGTTTTTTTTCGGCAACTTCAACGAACTGTGGACAAATTTGATGGAACTGGTAATATCAGCGATAGTGTTCGATCTGGAAGAAGACGGGCTAGAAATGATGATGTTATTGATCTGGTTAGGCAACGCATGCTGGAAGAACATGCGTAGATTAAAACAAGAAATCAATTTAAGTTATGGGACGTGTCAAACCATTGTAAAACATGACTTGAACATGTTTCCTTATAAACTGCAGATGTGTCAGAAGTTACTGCCACCAGATTATCAGAAGAGAGTATCGTACTGTACCTGGTTTAATGACCATATGAATAACGATATCCTTGATTAAACATTTTTTACAGACAAATCTTATTTTTACCTATCTGGATACGTTAATAATTAAGTTATGCGTATGTGGAGCGAGAATAATCCTAATTTTCATAGTGAGGCTCCTTTACATAGCCCTAAGATTGGTGTATGGGCTGCAATGTCCCGTAGACGGGTAATAAGGCCAATATTTTTTCAAGATACCATAAACGCTGAAATATATATAAATCAAATACTTGATCCTTTTATCGATCAATTGCACGATGATGAACTTCATAATGGATACTTTCAGCAAGATAACGCGAGACCGCATGTTGGTCGAGTAACCATGGAATATTTACGTCAATTTTATTATGAAAGGTTAATATCAGACGGACGTTAGCCACCTAGGTCTTGTGATTTGAGTCCTTTAGACTACTTCTTATTCCCATTGCTTAAGAATAACATTTTTAAAACTCCAGTTCACACATTAGATGAATTACAAGAACTAATTGTTGAAAACTGTCTCACAGTAACACCTGATCTTTTAATTAAAGTTTTTATTAACATGGGCCGACGTGTTAACCGGTGTATTCAAGAAAAGGGAAGACATTTTCAACATCTTTTATAGTTTTTTATTGTAAAAGTGTACCTACCTGAATGTTATTGTTTCATTGTTGGAGTTCTTTTCTTAACTGTTATGAGCCTTATTTTTTTTTATTAGTTATTAAAACTTCGTTTATTTATAAATGCATTCTGTAATCTCTATAAATGTTATTAAATATAACATACATAAAATGTAAATAAATACCATAACCTAAAATCTATTTTATTTGTGACTTATGCGTACTTCAAGGTAATGAATCACAGAAGTCAATAATTTTATAGATAGCTTTACGTTTCATGGGTATCACGATCCAAAGACTTTTTGATCATACGTTAAATATGAGGCACTAGACTTGTGACTCTGCTTCTTGACTCTAACTGTAGAGACCTCTGAGTGTCTCGTTATGTATTAGAGTGTGTTCCCTTGTGTGTTCTTTTGTGGTGTAACATCATAACTCAACGAGGTCGTGTTGATGAAATGGATATTGTGAATACATGACCTGGTTTATTTATCACAATGGGACAAGTTTTTTTATAGTTTCAATCATGATGCTGTAGTTGGAAACATTAAGTGACAATCTGGAAATTATACACCAAACAGATTTAACGTTAATACAACTTGCATGAAAAATAATCAGTTGGCGTGCTAATGGAAGTCAATAGTTTGAGATGTCAGGGAACATGTCTTACATAGAATGAAGCTTAATGATTTGTAAACAAACATTAAGTATACCAGACCAAAGTTGAAATATTACAGAGCTATGATTTCGATATCTGACAAACATTTGCCATCAAGTAAGTAGGATTAGAATAGTACTAAACAGAATCAAAAGAACCGAATGCTACGAGTCTCTTTATTAGCACAAAGCAGGGGTTGCTCGTGATGACGTATTTGGGAGTGCAAGTACAATGATGCGAGTGCTTCGTGTGTTTTCGGTGTTTACTAAGAAAACGTTACAGTTAGTACACGAGAATACACGAAGCACTCGCATCATTGTACTTGCACTCCCAAATACGTCATCACGAGCCGCGCCTCACAAAGTAATCCATTTGATCAAAGTCTTTGTTATTAATGATTTCCGATACACGTTGTGTAAAACGCGCTTATTTGAAATAGTGGAATTGCAGTGCATGAAGCCGTGGTGATTTGGGGAGACAGGAGATTAATAGAATTGTAGAAATGAATGAATTCGAAAATATATTAAAAATTACATAGAGAAGAAATCGGACTAATGTGTGTAGTTTTCCAGAGTTTGGAAAATTCGACGAAGCTGTTCTATTTATTTCCTGTGTTAGTAGTTCTTCTGTGAATGTTTCGAATAACTTCACGAAATATCAACTGTATAATTTTGGCTATACCCTAACTTATGGTGCTATTAAATATTATATTGAAATAAACAAAGATTTAGACAAATTATTATGTACTCTAAAAACTTTTTATGTTTATAGCTTAAAAGAAATATTAAAATTTATAGATTTGGAATTGTGTATTATTTTCACCGCAAGTCACTGTATATAAAAGATAGTATAACCCGTCAAGCAAGCAATAATACTCATGACATTAACATATCACAGTCCTGCCGTCCGCTGACAAAGACAACAACACATCAGCTCTATTGACAGTCGAACAAATGGTTGTCCCACCAATCAGAATACATCATGCAGAACATCTGCCGTTCGCCAAGTAGAATTCGTCGTTCCCTCTTCTCATACTGTTTAGCGGAATGATGTCGATTACCAGATCCGTAATTACAAATTGATTAAGGAACTTATTTAACATTATGTTAATATTAATTTTCCAAAATGTCTTTTTTATGGAAAAGTTATCAGCTAGACAAGCGTCTATCACTATTAAAAATAAATAATGAAACGATTTTATGATATTTGATTAATTCTAAATTAGTTCAATTTTCTATGTGGAAATTAGATATAACTTAATTAAAATTATTTATTAGGATAATAAAAAAGTGAGAATGTAACTCATTAAAAATAAGAAATACTGTTCAATGTTTTATTAAATATTACAATTTATGAAATAATGATATTAATTTATGACGAAATTTATAGCAGTATTTTTCATCCGAAGTTATCGTTATTTATATGCTTTTTATGTGCATTATTTTTCATGTAACCTCCAGGCTTTTATGAAATTCTATTGAAATGTTTCTAAAAAGACACGAAATGTACAATAATACTAGGGCGATTCGTAAAGTAAGTTTCGTTCCCGCCAGAGGAGTGGGGATATCGGCGCGATCGCAGCGCTGCGGTGTGTCTGGTTCAGTGTCTGGCAGTGCTAGTGAGAGAATCGTTTGGACATTTTTTCGTGCTATTTTGGTTTTTAAAATGGCTGCTGTAATTAAAAATCCCGCCGACTGTGAATTGCGTCTGTTTTCTATGTGTAAAGAATATGAAGGCTGCGGAGAATCATGGTGAACTTTGCTCTGTTTATGGTGAAGATGCCATGAGTATGGTTCCGTATGTCTCGAGAAGGATGAACTTATGTCCATGTTGAAGAACGGAGTGGGTACAAGACCAACTGTTGTGACGAACAAACTTGTTAGTAATGTCGAAGAAAAAATTCAAAATCGGCGATTAACAATCACAGAACTGATTGCCTTTTCCCTCGAGTTTCACGTACAGTTTTGTACGAGGTTGTTACTGAACATTTAGGTTGCCATTAATTTTGTTCACGACGGGTGCCGAAACTTCTTACCGAAGACCATAAAACAAAGGGAATGTGATCGGCGCTAACTTTTCTGACAGTTTACGATGTTGAAGGTGGAGATTACCTTAGGCATACAGGTGATGAGGCTTCGGTCGCTTATGCCAACGTTGACGAAAAGACAGTCAATGTAGTGGGGTCGTTCTAACGTGCCTACGAGAAAACCTTTAAACTGCAAGAAATGTCATGGTCACTGTACTGTCACTGAACGAGAGACCACAATAACCATTGAAGTTTACCGTGAAACTTTGAAGAAGCTCAGAAGAGCTATTCAGGACAAGTGACCTGGATTATTAAGTTCAGGCATCGTTTTTCTTCATAACAATGCCCGCCTGCATACCGCCGCTCGCACAGTAGGTCTATTAGACAGTTTTAAGTGGGAAGTTTTTGAACATCCTTACTACAGCCCTAATTTGGCGACTAGCGACTAACTTTGAAGAAGCTCAGAAGAGCTATTCAGAACAAGTGACCTGGATTATTAAGTTCGGGCATCGTTTTTCTTCATAACAACGCCCGCCTGCATCGTCGCTATACCGCCGCTCGCACAGTAGGTCTATTAGACAGTTTTAAGTGGGAAGTTTTTGAACATCCTTACTACAGCCCTAATTTGGCGACTAGCGACTAACTTTGAAGAAGCTCAGAAGAGCTATTCAGAACAAGTGACCTGGATTATTGAGTTCGGGCATCGTTTTTCTTCCGCCTGCATACCGCCGCTCGCACAGTAGGTCTACTAGACAGTTTTATGTAGGAACTTTTTGAACATCCTCACTACAACTCTAATTTGACGACTAGCGATTACTATCTCTTTCCTAACATGAAGAAATGGCTTGGGAGCCAACGGTTTGAGAGCGATGAAGAGCTGCAGGACAGTGTTACAGCATGGCTAAAAATAGCTGAAACTAGTAGCTTTAAGTTGTGTATAATAAAAAGCTCTTCGGGAATTGGTGTTTTTTTTTAATAACTAAACCTATTTTACGAATCGCCGTTGTATATCATGTTAGCCCCTAAATTTTTATTCAAAGCTAGCCCTCCAAAAAATCAAGACATGTCTTATTGATTCTATTTACCAGTTTATCTGTCATTTTGCAACGTGCCACTATGTGAATGAAAAAATTTGCTTATTTTAGTATTTTAAAAGTGTAGGTCATCAATGATTATTAATTATGGCTTATTTCATATTAAAAACAAATTGTGCCCGTGATATTTGGCTGTTGGCATTCATTTTAAACGAGAAGGCAGACCACAAAACCTTTTCGAATAGGCGAGCCTCGTATTCGATCTCGGGACCCCGTCACAATGGCCTAGTACATTGCCACTAGGTTATATAGACTTTGGCTAAACTGGTTGGCCTTAACTAAGCTATCGGCCTGATTTAAATTAATGTAGATTTCGGAAAGATTCCCATATTTATAAAAGATATTAAAATTTTGAATTGATATTGCTTAGCATTTTGTGTTCCTTCAAAAAATATGGTTTCAATAAATCTTCTTTGACTAATAGCTGCCCAAATTCCATTTTTTTTTGTAAAAGCATTGGAGTCCCTACAAAGTTCAGATTATTTGTACTCAACATTGCCACATTTAATAAAGACAGAGAAGTGAAACCAGGATTCGTTGGCACGCATTATTTTTTCAATAGTCTCATAATTATTTTTGAAATTATCAATAAATCGTTCACAAAATTCTTATCTTGGATGTGTATCTACAGATGTATTTCATAGATCACTTATAAACTGTAAAGATGTAATTGTAGGTTATTTTTAAGGATGCGGCTAGTAGTACCGTAAGAAAGATCTAGTTCGTGTCGTAAGTGTCGCACAGAAGTCTGTAGACGTTGCTCAGCTACTTGCCTCACCACTTCAATAGTGACTTCAATTCGTTTGTTGTGATCCACACAAAATGGAGAATAGATTTACTGAAGTAATCATACAGGGTATCCTCATACGCAAATTCCTCTATAATTCTCTGTTATTTTTTAAATAAATTTTAACCATATATCGTACCTGTTGTTCATTAAATATAAAAACCATTATTAACAGACAAATTTCGACAAATTCTTGAAAAACATTTTCAACTTCTCAATTTTATTTATAAATGATAGTTCTGACAATTTCTTTCAATACATATAGGAGATGATCCCAGACCTGCTATATCTGTCTTTCTTATTGAAATTGCAAAAAATCATAGGCAAAAGCATATTGTAATATTTCCACATTTATCGAAATCCATATAATATTCCATAGTTAATTTTTTTAAATTTATATTTGTTGTCTCTTTGACGTTTTTCGTTATTATAGTAAAAGACTGGTCGAAGAACCCCTTTTCTCAAGCCTCCTTTCATTAGGAATTTCCAGTTATGATATAATTTATGTTATTTTTATAAATTGTCGCACAGTTTTTATTGACTTCTTTTTCCTTTAAGCTATTCTATATTACCTTACTTGGGATACTTTTACTATGCTACTATGCAGGAATTGTACAACTACGTTGTTGTTTATAGTACCTTAAACTAATTGTTCTAAAAATATTTATATGGGTTTCGTATTTCTCTTCTTTTTCCAAACACACTCTGTTTCGTTTAATTGTTTTTAATTTTGTTTTTCATATCCCTTCGAAATTTTTAACTATTATACTTATACCAATGACTTTTCATGACCAAAGGTGCAGTTCTCGTTCTGTTACTAAAAAAATTATATAAAATAAAAGGCTGTTAAGCTAAGATGAGCTCTAATCTTAGCTTTTTAGTTCCTTTGTCAACCACAAAATATTTTTCAAGAAATTGCTAAGTGATAAATTTGAAGGATATTATGAAGAAATAACTGATTTTTGGGATTGCCATATCGATGCCGTTCTCGACGTTGTCCCATATCACATCTGAGAAAGTAACTTAAACAATGTTATAGATCTAAATAAATGAAAATTAAAAATGTATGCGTAAGTTATTGACACTGAACGAAATTCAATGCACACTTACGTCGAAATAATTGGGAGAAGTAGATTCAATCGAAGGATATTAAACAGGATCTATCACAAAAATTACGATGTAATTAACAGTTAAAACTATGAAAACAAGAAACTAACTCACAGCACTTTATTTATCTTACGAAATATAAATTAATAAATAAAAATAAATTATAAAAACCCCGCTTCTATCTACGTTCATGAAAACAGAAATTTTACTGTAAATATTCAACAAAAAACGTCGCAATTGTCGATCAAAGCAGATGTGCGCGCTAGCCAGATCAATAGTGCATTCAATAACTGCGTGATGTACTTACAGATGTTGTAGACTATTTATATCGTCCGTCATAATGACGACGTTATTGCAACTCGATGTGCCCGGTCTCTAGTCATGAATTTAAAGAATAAAATACATAAAATCTTTACGCATCGTGAAATATTCCACAAGAAAGAAAATTTTTGATTTTTTCAGTTTTGGATTTGCTGAATGTGATTTATCTGTTTCAGAATTATAATATCAACAATATTTATGAATATGGAAATAGACAAATGTTATTGTGTATACAACCTAAATTATTAAATATTAAAAAATCCAATCCTTTGTATTTAACAATAAGAACAATAAATGATTCACTTGTGCCAATAGTCTACAGTACGTTGAAATTATACGTTTCCAATATAATTTACACAATTAAAAAAAAATTAATTTCAATTGAAAAAAATGTTTCAGACAAATCCTGTGTATTTTGTCCAGTGGAATTCAAGTCTGTTATAAAATATAGGAGTTCTTATTTAAGATTTCAAAGTTATCCCGGTCCCACCTACATGGAGAGGAAGAGACAGAAACTAATTCTAGCACTGATGTATTTTCTCCAATGAATTATTAAATTTTTAATCGACATTTTTTGAGAACTGCTTATTTTTCGAGATATTTGAAAGTTTAAAGTGAAAAAATACACCCAGTATATTGTTATGATATTGATGAAATATGATATAAACAAAGGCATATTTGCAAGAAATAATAAGTACCATAAAACTAGGGTTGAAGTGAAACAAATGTTAAAAAAAAGAGAATTAATATAATAATTACAACGTAATACAATTTTATTTTGTTGGAACAAATGAGTTTGAAAATGAAGTAATATCATTAATAGAAAAAAAAAAAATGATGAAGAACGTAAATTTAGTAAATTAAATTATATATATATATATATATATATATATATATATATATATATATATATTAAAAATAATAGATTTTTATTGGTTTTAGCGACCTTTTATTGAATTTAGATGTTTGTTTGCGACGTTTCGACTTTTATCAATTCAGTCTTTTTCAAGCATCTGGAAACAAGAATCATTACAATGAACATGAGAAATGTGTTTGTTTTGTGTGATATAACAATTGAATTAACCATTTTAAATTTAACATTATATTAAGAAATGAATTACGGATTAGGTTAGTGTTTTACGTTGAAAATTAAATAACATTAAATTAAATTAGCTTAGAATGGTAGGGGGACATTTATGTGATTAATATCTGTATGAATTAATTGGAGACTTAACAAATATTAACAAATTTTAAGTTTAAAATTAGATTAAAGATGATTACAAATTGAGTTAACATTTAACGTTGAAACTTACATAAAATAAAAATAAGAATGGCTAAAATGAACAGGAAAGTTGAATTACAATACAATACGTAAAGGGAACAAAGAAAGTCAAATCAAACTCACATTGTTGTTTTTTCTACACGGATACGCATTCATGCGCCACATGTGCTTGGACACCCAGGACCAATTTTCTTAAACGAACATGCTTGTGCGGATTTTGTTAGTGAACTAATGCTTTAGTTTGCGGGGGTTTAATTTCTGTTTTTTGGAATGAGCATGGTAGTCAGGACCGTATTTAGGGGTATAAGTTAACATTGTTATTTCTAATGGGAGATATATATATATATATATATTTTTTTTTTTTCCGTTTTTGTCTTGTGCGTGCAGGGGGGGGGGGGGTTGATTTTACTATTGTTTTATGAGAGGGTAATAAAGTTTTGAAAGCCCATCGATTTCGTTCCTGTCGTTGACTGTTTTGCTATTTTTGAAAATGTGTATCAGGAACGAAATCGATGGGCTTTCAAAACTTTATTACCCTCTCATAAAACAATAGTAAAATCAACCCCCCCCCCCCTGCACGCACAAGACAAAAACGGAAAAAAAAAATATATATATATATATATATATCTCCCATTAGAAATAACAATGTTAACTTATACCCCTAAATACGGTCCTGACTACCATGCTCATTCCAAAAAACAGAAATTAAACCCCCGCAAACTAAAGCATTAGTTCACTAACAAAATCCGCACAAGCATGTTCGTTTAAGAAAATTGGTCCTGGGTGTCCAAGCACATGTGGCGCATGAATGCGTATCCGTGTAGAAAAAACAACAATGTGAGTTTGATTTGACTTTCTTTGTTCCCTTTACGTATTGTATTGTAATTCAACTTTCCTGTTCATTTTAGCCATTCTTATTTTTATTTTATGTAAGTTTCAACGTTAAATGTTAACTCAATTTGTAATCATCTTTAATCTAATTTTAAACTTAAAATTTGTTAATATTTGTTAAGTCTCCAATTAATTCATACAGATATTAATCACATAAATGTCCCCCTACCATTCTAAGCTAATTTAATTTAATGTTATTTAATTTTCAACGTAAAACACTAACCTAATCCGTAATTCATTTCTTAATATAATGTTAAATTTAAAATGGTTAATTCAATTGTTATATCACACAAAACAAACACATTTCTCATGTTCATTGTAATGATTCTTGTTTCCAGATGCTTGAAAAAGACTGAATTGATAAAAGTCGAAACGTCGCAAACAAACATCTAAATTCAATAAAAGGTCGCTAAAACCAATAAAAATCTATTATTTTTAATATTAAAACACGGCCAATAAAATAAAAAAGAAAAACAAAATTCTTTAAACACTAAATATATATATATATATATATATATATATATATATATATTTATATAATCTATAATTTAGCATAGTATTTTGATATAAATTGAAATAAATAAGGAAAAATTAACAAATTAGCACTTAGGACTAGGAGTTAAAATACTGATGTAGTCAAGTAAAATGCAAAATAAGCGAAAATATTAAAGTAAAATTTTAGTGACCAATTATTGAAAGATTAGAATAAATAAATGTATTACGCATAATAATTATTAGTAAAGATAATTTTTAAAATAGATAATAAGTGAAAATACCAAATTTTTGACAGCAATGCATGTACTAAAATGTTAATAATTAATGTAATTCATGTATACAAAAAACTGTAAGCATTATGCAATATGAGAATATGATATTTATTTTCTTAATCGATAAGTTTATTTAAAAAAAATCATATTCGAAGGTTGGCTGTATTTAAGATTAGGTTTTGAATTTTCGGGGTTATATTTTGTATATGTCAACAACGACAAGTAGTACAACGTGTTTCAAAAAGAACTTCATCTCAGTAGGCACTAACAATGAGTAACTAGTACTTGTAAAGCCACTTGCCTTTTATTTATAACTATCTATTTATCTAATGTCATTTTGACATTTGTCATTTTGTGACGCAATATTTTTTCTCACAAATAATTTATCGATTGTTCAACAGATCTTACCCAGAGATCACGCAAGTAGGCTTAATTATTGCAACTTCTTTCAAGAAAATTTAAATATTGACGAAATTCTTGATCTAAATTTTTTTACTGATGAAGTAGGGTTTCGTTTAAGCGGGTTTGTAATTAAACAAAATTACAGAACATTGGCTATAAACAATTCAAGCCATCACATCGAAGTTCCTTTACATCCTGTTAAAGTTGGAGTATAGTTAGCTGTATCTCTTTCTAGAAAAATAGGACCAATATTTTTTCACAATAACATTAATAGCCAACGATACCGAAATTTATTTATTAACACCATTTTTAACTAAAGTGCAGTGAGATGAATTCAATGCAGGTTACTTCCTGCAAGATGTGGTTACTGCACATACAACTCGTGAAAATTTAGCGCTTTTAGAAGTTTACTTCCCTCATCGAGTTATAAGCAGATGTGTTTGACCAGCGCAGTCACCAGATGTTACTCCGTTAGATTTTTCTATTTTCGGATTGCTAAAAAATTAAGTAAATAAGACAAGAATGAATAACTTAAATGACTTGATGAATACAATTAAATATAATTAAATAACACCAAATATATTGCAGAATATTTTTGACAACATGAAACGTCGTATTGCATTATGCATTCAACAGAATGGTGGCCATTTTGAACACTTACTATAAAATATAATAATTAAAATTTTTACAAATTAGTTATTTACCTCGGTTGTTTGATTAATATACAATCTTTAAAGTTTTTTTATTAAATAAATTAATAATCTAATTGTACTTGCTATTAATTTAATCACCATATTTCTCGATGATAAATTTTGACAGTGACAGGCAAATAACGTTCATACCATTTAATCTAACGAGCGATCATTAAAATTTTCACTCGTAGCTGGCCGTGTATATAAAAATTATGTCGTAGTTTTAGTCATTAAGATGTTATTTCAAACATCTGTCAGCGTCAAATATATATTTTAAAGTTTCATCAAAAGAAAATGTAATGGCCTTTAATGATATGCATAAAGCGTTTATGGTAGAATGTTACTTCCTGACATCTCAAAAAATTGATGGTATTTGGCAGCATTCAATAGAAAATTGCCTTGCGGAGTTTGAAGAGAGATATCCAAATACTGTTCCTAGCTATAAAACTTTCCGTGATACGCTAATGCATTGTGTAAATCTTTTTCGTCAAACAGGCAGTATTTTAAGGAAAAAAGGAAGCGGTCCTCCTCTCAAGAGAAGTCGCGGCGTAATTGAAAATATCAGACAAATTATTAACGAATCTCCTCAAACATCTATTCGCAGAGTTTCGCAACAAGTTGGGCTTTCGTATGGAACATGTCAAAAAATTTTGAAAAAAGACTTGCACATGTATCCATATAAATTAACTTCTGTACAAAATCTATTACCTACGGATTATGAAAAAAGAACACAATTTTGCCAATGGTTTATTCAAACAATGACAGACAATATTTTAAATAATACTTTTTTCACCGATGAAGCTTGGTTTTATTTGAAAGGTTATGTTAATTCGCAAAATATGCGTATGTGGTCCAGTGAAAATCCTCATTTCTACAGAGAAGTTCCTCTACATCCAGAAAAAATAGGCGTATGAGTAGGTATGAGTCGTCACCGATTAATAGGACCAATATTCTTTGAGGGCACGATAACATCGGAGAAATATCGTAACGAAATTCTCAGTGTTTTTACTAATCAATTGACTAATAATGAACTCCAGGTCGGATATTTTCAACAGGATGGGCCTACATCTCACGTTAATATATTACGAAAATATTCAGTTTTTGCAACAATTTTATGGCGATAGGATAATAAGTAGAAATACAGCGATTCCATATCCACCACGATCGTGTGATTTAACAGTCATGGATTTTTTTTGTGTGGCCATATATAAAGAATATTATTTATGAAACACCAATTAATAATCTACAAGAGTTAAGCCATAAAAATCATTGATAAATGTGAACACATCAATAACTCACCGCAAATACTGATCAATGTTTTCAATGCTCTACGAAATAGAGTGCGATTATGCTTGGTGGAGAATGGTCATCATTTTACACATTTTTTATAATATTCTATTACTTTGTATAAAAATTATAAATATATTTAATATAAAAGTCAGCATTTCAAATTATTTTTTAACAATCATGACGTTTGAAATTATAATGACAAATCTCCTCTAATAACTTAAGTTAGGACATACTTTTTGTGTACATGACATACTTGAGCGAAAATTTTAATGATCACTCGTTATATCCGCGTTTCAAGAATCCAGTACATTGTAATTTACAGAAAAAATTCATTGATAACTAGATGTAATTCTTTTTCAAACATGTTGTACCGTGATATCATAAAGTTTCTAGGACGAAGATGGCTTTGTAATATAAATTGTATGTCTGAACTTAAGTTAGGAACTATAACTCTGTTTTGTAAATTATTTTGACAGTGACATTATCTGTCATCCATTAATGTGTTAGAATTGCTGAAAGCAAGTTTGAACGTCGAGTTTGAAACATAGCACATTCGAGTAAATTCAAATATGGTTTACTATATAGTGCAAAAAGCGTACATGATTGAAGCTTATTTTCGGAGTGGAGTGCGAATTGATGGAATTTGGGTGTACAGTCAACGTGCATGTTTGGATGATTTTAGAGAGCACTTTCCAGAGTTAGCTGTAATTCCCAAAGATTTTTATAATTGCCTTTCCAATTGTGTTGGTGTGTTTCGTGAGACTGGTTCTGTGGGTCATAAATCACGTACTGGTAGACCAACTGTTCGTTCGGAACAAGTTATAAATGATGTTCGTCAACGTATGGTAAATGAACCCACAAAACCTTTGAAACGCCTTTCTCAAGAGATTGGACTTTCTTATGGAACATGTCAGAAAATTGTAAAGAAAAACTTACACATGCATCCGTATAAGATGCAATCACATCAGGCTATTTTGCCGGTAGACTACCCTAGACGTCGTGCGTACTGCCAGTGGTTTGCAAATAACTTAATAGAAGATGATGACCTGCTAAATTTGTCATTTTTCTCTGATGAAGCATGGTTTCATCTTTCGGGGTATGTCAATTCCCAAAATACTCGAATGTGTAGTAATGAAAATCCTCATATTTTTATTGAATCGTTTCTCCATAATGCGAAACTTGGTGTTTGGCTAGCAGTTTCTCTCCGCGGAGTTGCTGGCCCTATTTTTTTTAATTTCACAATTAATGCTGAGAGGTATAGAAACATTCTGAATGAATTTATTGAACAGTTGCATGATGATGAATTGCAATATGGATACTTTCAACAAGATGGTGCAACGGCACACACAACACGAGAAAATATTGCTTTTCTTCGTGAGTTTTTTGAGGATCGGATCATAAGTTCACATACGGAAGTTGAGTTTCCACCGCGATCACCTTGTTTGACAATTATGGACTTTTTCGTGTTTCCTCACCTAAAGAATAGAATATTTAAAACTCCTGTTGCTAATTTGCGAGATATGCAACAAAGAATTATTGACGAATGTGCATTAATAACGCCCGCAATGCTGCAAAATGCCTTTAACAGCATGAAAAGGCGTGTCACATTGGGAATTGAAAATAACGGACAACAATTTCAACATTTGCTTTAATTTTACCTTTTTTTATTAATAAAATTTTGAATACAAGCTGAGCTTGTTGTTTTATTGTATCTATATTAAATCAAATGACATATTTATTGATGTCACGAGGACACTACCAAAATAATTTTCAAAAATTAAGGTTAAGTTACCAGTATGATAATATGGATAAAGTTCAGACATATATTTTCTATTTCAATGCCATCTTGGACCCAGAAACTTTATGATATCGCGGTATAACAAATAGTGAAAGAAGAAATCTCAAATGTGAGAGTTAATACTAACTTTATTATAAGTGTATAATGGAGGCTAACGAAGGGTCAACTCCATACAAAAACACTACTAAGGGAGCTCGACGCTAGGTTTTCAGTCAACTTAATTCGTAGTGCGAAAAAGAAATTAAAATGATTACCGGGTTAATAATCGGACATTATCTTTTAAGGAAGCATCTGTACAGCATGAGCTTGATTAGCGAGCTCTCGTGTAGGACATGTGAAAAACAAGAGGAAACTTGCCTTCATATAATATGCAGTTGTGATGAACTGAAAGGACTCAGACAGAAACATATCGGAAGAGATCTATTGGATCCTACGAGGGTACTCAAACTTCGCCTGAGGAGGATAGTGGCTTTTATCGAGGACCCAAGACTAACAGAGTGGAACTGAGAGATCTATTGGAGTGGTACAAAGAGTACTGTACTCTAGTGCCTGGACGTGCTGACGACGTCCAAAAAGGTATTTCTTAACTTAATTTACTTTTCTGTCAAATGTGATTAATTTTAAATGTCAGAATTCTGGTTAGCTTGAATATCGCATTAACGTTGATAGTAACTTGATATCTAACTAAAAATGGTATTTACTGATCAACAAAAGGGATTCATCATTAAGTCATATTTTCGCAATGGATATATCGAAAATGGAGGCACAGAAGTCAACCATGTTTACAAGAATTTAGTTTGAAATATCCAGATGTAATAATTGACGAAGCCGTATTTTATAACGTTCGTTAAATAGTAAGAAAAATTTGGAGATACTGTAAGTGTTCAACGAAAAAGAGGTAGTGGCAGACCTACAGTATCTACTCAACAAGATGCTGTTGCAGATGTGCAACAAAGGCTGTTAGATGACCCTTCTTTATCTATTCGAAGACTGTCCCAGCAAGTTAATAAGTGATATAGCACTTGCCAAAGAATTAAGATAGATGTGGGATTATATTCGTCCAAAATAAATTTATATCATGAATTGTTGCCTACAGATTATGAAAGCAGAGAAACATATTGCAATTGGTTTATCAATACAATGGACGATGACAATTTAAATTTAACATTCATTACAGATGAAGCATGGTTTCATCTGTCTGGTTATATAAATATACAAATAATGAGAATATGAAGTGCTAATAATCTTCCTTATTTTAGAGAAACACCACTACATCCTTTAAAACTAGGTATTTGGGTAGGTGTTTCACGAAGGCGAATTATTGGACCTATTTTCTTCGACGAATCGGTGATATCCGCGCGATACATAGATAATATTTTAGAAATACTTGTCAATCAGCTCCACGATGATGAATTAACGCAAGGGTATTTCCAACAAGATGGTGCAACAGCACATACGGCACAAACTACTTTCCATTATTTTAGGGAATTTTATGACAATCGTCTAATTAGTGCTAGAACAGAAAATTCGTATCCACCTCGGTCACCTGATTTAACACAATTAGACTATTTTCTATTTCCTCATTTAAAAAATACAGTTTACAAAGAACCTATCCATGCTATTGATGAATTAAAAGCAAAAATTCAAGAAGAATGTAATCGAATTACGCCTGAGGCGCTTATAAGGGTTTTTGAAAATATGAAACGTCGGGTTTGACTGTGTTTAAATCATAATGCTTATCATTTTCAACGGTTCCTTTAATATATGTTCCTTTTTACTTTAATTTTAAATTATTCCTTCAACATTTTTGATAAATAATTTATATATAAACAGAAGATTATTTACTGACATTTCAAATTAATCACATTTGACAGATAAGTAAATAATATTAAGTTAAGACACATATTTTTGAAATTTATGTAATCCACAGCCACCACTTATAAAAAGTGTTTTGAATTATATAGTATAAAAGGATAAATATACCAGAAGCCAGGTTGAATAATAATTAATTTGAAATGGGAGCAAAATAAGGAGGAAAATTAAGACGGGATTTTATTTTAAAAATAAGATATTTAAATAAGTTTTAAGAAAGTTTATATTTAAAAATAAATAAAGATTTAATATTAAAATGATTGGTAAATGTAATAATTATTGGGTATAATAAAACACAGTTGTATAGTTTCAAAATAATATATATAATGTTAACACACTACATATGTTTCACCACACTGTGGCTTCATCAGGTGGATGAATATACTAATTCAAAATATCAATTAGATCTTATATATATCAATACAAAGTACAGAACTAATCTCATTCTAAGAGGCGGTGGACATGTATGAGTTTTAAGTTTAGTAGGGGGGAGTTATTTATGTCTAGTTGGTCATTTAAAAGTATACCTAATTTATTATATTTGTTAATTTCTAAACTTTCTAACATATTAAGTTTTTTACTTTTATCTAGAACATAAAAAAACTTAATATGTTAGAAAGTTTAGAAATTAACAAATATAATAAATTAGGTATAATTTTAAATGAACAACTAGACATAAATAACTCCCCCCTACTAAACTTAAAACTCATACATGTCCACCCCCTCTTAGAATGAGATTAGTTCTGTACTTTGTATTGATATATATATAAGATCTAATTGATATTTTGAATTAGTATATTCATCCACCTGATGAAGCCACAGTGTGGTGAAACATATGTAGTGTGTTAACATTATATATATTATTTTGAAACTATACAACTGTGTTTTATTATATCTATATAATGAAGTTTCAACAAGTATCTCCTTCGTCGATTATTAATTTAATAATTATTGCATTATTTTTTTTTCATCACATCTCATATCATTTGATTATAAAATAATATACACACACATATACGTATTATGAAATAAAAATGTATTATTAATTAATATGAAAACACTAGCTTTTCGAATAATTGCCAATTCATACACGTAATGTGATAATTAGTTTAATATTTAAAATATGAGAAGCAGCTTAAACACTTCATAATATTACATAGTTATGATTGAATAATTTACATTTTATATTTATCTAATATTAATTTATTAAAATTAAGGAATTTAAATTGTATTTAATGTGGAGGAAAATAATTAAGAATTATACTATTTGTACTAGTTATAGATATGTCAAGAACACTTTCTATTTTCCACAGTACGGTCCTGCTACGCGTAATGGTTTTGTCCGTGCATGTACAGAGGCACTTTTAGCGTCGGCAAAGTGATGTTAAAATTATACACCTTGTAATATAGTCAATAGATTTTATTCAATAACGTAGTTATCTATAGGACATTACCTATAACTACTGACACGGTATTCGTATTGTGAATACTGCCGCGCACTTATCACATTTAATGGTCTTGCTTGAAAATCTACACCAGCTTATGCAATGTTTGTTGATTATAAAACGTTCACTTACATCGATAGTAAAGACTTTTTCGTTTTTATCGAATCCAAAATCTTTTTTGGCTTACCTTCATATATATGAAAGGATATGGATGATATTTGTTTATTTTACGTATTTCAGGCTCGTAGTTATTTTAATGATCAATTGTTATATACACATACTTATACAATAATATTAAAATCCTAATATGTTTCCTATATCTTAGGTGTTCCATTTATTTAAACTGACTTCTGCTTAATTAGTTACTCTTCATTACATGAATGTGTATTATTGATTATTTATTTTAATCGATTATTTGTCACATTCAATATATGCAACTGTGACTTCTAATTCTTAGCAACTAGTCACATTTGATACATGCAATTTCCATTTCTAATTCATAAGTAGTTGTCATTTATTCAATTCACGTCAACAGACTTTTTTTAAAACCAGTAAAGATCCAGCATTCTAATGTCTTTTTCATTAGGTTAAAAATTTTCTATTTATACTAACATTTTACTTAAAATTTATTTTTGCTAACAATTATTATTTAGAAAATGTTTACGTCCTGTTGTGCTTTTCCAATTTTCCGAAATTTTCTCTGATATTTTTGCTTATTTTACTATGTCATCTTTCTTAATTCTTTAGTTATTTTAAAGCTATCTGTCCTAATTTCATAATTATTCTTGCTTTACTTTTGTCTACATCATAATAGAATTCTAATCTACAATTTGCATATATATTTACTATATTATTTATATATTTTTTATTAATATTTATGAATTACCAATTATATTTATCCTTTATCTATGTAACGCGTGATTGACTCTAAATGATTGAAAAATTTTTTCATAACCTTGCAATTGCGCAATTTTATGTTGATATGCATGATTTTTAAAATTTGGCAAAGTAAAAGTTAAAGAAACAAATAAATAAAACACTTTGTTGTTTTGACTTTTGAAATGGGCTTTACTCTCGAGTAAAAGCATTTGTCGATTTTTGCAGGGGTTGCAAAATGAAGATAGTAATTGAATATATTTCAAGCAGTGTTAATAAATTTATCGAAATATATCCAGAAAAGTTGAATGTCGTTACCTTTTACAACACAGTGTTAGAATAATCGAACGGTTTTTAAACACTGGTAAGTGGCTAAAGCTAAATCTACTAGGCGTCATATTGTTGTTACACTCGATATTTTGGAAAATTTGTACAAATTGTTGAAGAAAATTCTCATAATTCTGTATTAACAATTAATTAGTTCTTTTGGAATTTCCTACATTCATTCTAGAACTCTCCTATGAATCCTTTCTCAAGAATTTGAAAAAAAAGCAGCTAAATTTACACTCATATAAATTATCAATATTATTCAAGATCTCCGAAAACGAATATTAGGGATCGATGTTTTTCTTTTAAATTTTTCTTTCGGTAACTAGGCTTTTAATAAACTGAAATTTATATTATTGTACACTTTTAAAATATAATATTAAATAAAGACCGGTTATACATTTTGAAGTTATGTGCACTGAATATTTTTATGAAGAAATTATCCTTGTTACATTGGAAATGTATTAAAGCAAATTAGTCTAAAAAATTTATATGATTTGCAGTGTTTGTAATGATTACTTACAAATTATTCAGACTGCGTTAATACAAGATGTAACAGATGTTAAGTTAGATAAAAGGATGGTTAACCTTCTAAATCTGTCTGAAAGTTATCTATTCTTATAGTTTCCATTTTATTAAAGACTAAATTGATAATTACTTATTTATAGGCGTTTCTTATGGAAATAATCGCACATATAGTGCTAAAGAAGAAGTTGCAGGACTATGACGTGAATAATTTCAACTGATCAGTAGAGATGATTCATTATATGCGTCTATCCTCGTACTTACGTCGATATTATAGCATGCAGTTAAATTTATAATATTGGTTCTAGAGAAAGTCGAACAAGAATATTTTTATTAAAATCTACGAACAAATTTGAATAATTTTTTATATACTAAAATTAGAATGTTGTCTTGATAATGGTAACTATCTATACCGCTGATGTGGAATATATGTTCTGGTTTAGCGGAAATCAAAACATTCACTCCCATCCTGCCTACAATAATTATTTCTATCACATTAGTCAATATGTGATAGAAATTATTGAAAAAGTTATACTGAGAAAAACATATAGTATAGGTTTCTACAATTGTAATATCCTATAGCTTCTCATAGAGGTTGCTTGTACAATGCAGTTGTGGTAAAACAGTATAATAAGTTGTGGTAAGAAAGACATTATACGGCTTAAGAATTCTTAGAGTTGATGTACAAAAACAGTACTAAGTATAATTAATAATTTCTTTCTTTCTTTATTTTGTTATCCCTCTTTTACCTTTCTGTGTCGATGGACTGAACGAACTGTAGCATCATTTTTGTTACAAATCACCCATACGGCACCTGAAAACGGTAATATTTATTTAACTACGCCATTTGTAATACTGTCACCATGAGTACATAGCCGTATTGTCTGTTTTCAATTTATGTCTGGTATTGTATAATAAATATTATTACACATATATCGCCTCTGTTTTATCCATTTGCGTAGGAATCGTGAGAGTAAAAAATTGTATTATATATAATAATAAAAAAAATAATAATGTTACTATTACAGCATTCGTATTAGGTAGTTATAAACAATATTAATTGGTTCGATTTGAATAATTTCCTTCGACCAGGATCGAATGCACATTGTTCTGTATAGAACCAGTAATGGTTTATATTACTTTTAGGTTAGTCAAATTTTATACTGATATATCTTTATTTGACTACTAATTGTGTTGTGTATTACCACATTTAACTTCGAAAGTATTATTGTATTCACATATAAAACGTTTGTAAAATCTACCACCACTTTTTTTTACTGAACTAGTGTTGTAGTGTATATTTCTACATAAGTATTTTGTTTTGTACAAGTATATTTTTTCACTCTATAAACTTGCAATTTATAAATTTTTCTAAATTTAGTAATTAGTTATTTAAAGATGTCATTAATAAAGTTATAATATTTGTTAGTGTATATTCTTTTCTCAACTGGTTTGATAATGTGAAAGACCTTGGTTTTATATTTGGTTTACTTTTAAGTTTTGCTTTACATATTAACATTGTTTGTATTTTAGCATCAAAAGCTTTAGATTTTATGTTATGTACTTGCAAACTCTAGAAATTTAACTTTGACTAAAACAATGTTCTATAGCTTTGTAATCAATAAGCAAGACTATGCCTCACCTGTCGATCAGCTCACTTATCTACAACTATCTATTGAAACGGTACACGGTTCTATTACCACATCTCATCTACGTTCCTGCATCAACTTTTTTGTACCCTGTATTTCCTCTTCTTTCTCTCCTACATCTTCCTAGTCCTTCCCTAGAACTTACTGTTTGCTACATAGCTCTTCTTTAACACCAATGCAACGAACAATAGATTTATTGTACCGTATGAGCGAGCGATACATTAAATTAGCAGTTCCAGCGTGGCTCAATATATCGCTCACCATATAACTTAGGCGACAGGGAAGCAGTAAATATCAAATTTTCTCTAGTCGCCAAGAAAAATTAACTTGTACTCGTAATAATAGAACGTAATAATATTTGTCACCTTTTAAAATTACAAATAATGTTGTATAGAAATAAATAAATTCTATTTATGGAAGAATACAAAGTAAAAGCACTTCTAAAAACCAAGTAGCTATTTTCAAAACAAACAAGAAAACAAAATAAAATAAAATAAATATTCTCTTAATGAAAAATAACTGAATAACAATTTAGAATAGAATAGAAGAGAGAATAATTTTATCAGAGCATATGTTCAAAATGATCTCCTAACTGAAAAGCGCAATATTCTAATTTTTTGATAAAATTTCTGGGTATATTTGATATTGTTTGAGGTAATACGTTCTGCATACAACGAGAAATAGTCTCTGCGATTGTATAAGGCCTGTTGTTTCGAAAACCGTATGGGCAATTTTACATAATCCTACAAGAAAAAAATTGTTAGGACCTAAATTAGGTTTCGTAGGCGACTAGCGAATAGAGCCCCAACTACTTTTCAATATACATATTATCAAATCTACTGTTTAAGTATTCTCACACAATTCCAGCATTATGAGTAGGGCATCTATTCGGCTGAAACTAATTAAAAGGGTCCTATTATATAATCGCTAAAAAGTCCCGCCCAAGCGTAAATTGCAGTTTTGCGTCGCAAATCACACTTTTATTTTTCTTTTCTATGATATAACGAAAGAGCATTTGTCACTAATATATTATTTTACGAAATTTTCGTTATTTGGAACGTTTTAAAAAATTAAATCTCATATTTGTCGTTTGGAAATATGTATTTCATTTGTTTTTCTTAATTTGTAAGAACGATATTTATTTTATTTTAATTCTACGGACGGTGTTTGAATCGTTAAGCTGCTCAGCAATTTTTCTACTAGTCTTCTGACAAATGAGAATATATCGTTCCTCATTTGGTGAAGTAATTTTCCGTTTATGTTATTGCGGATATAAGTAGCCACAACTTTTAAAATTGTTAATAGTGTGTCGCACTGTCTCATACGTTATGCTTTTTTTCAAATTCCATTTGAAATGAATGCGTAATTTGTCTGATTGACTCATCAAAATATGTAACATTATTATAACAATTTTTTATTTTTAGAAGGAACAAATGTCCATCGATAGATGTGAAATCAGTATCACCAGAAATAATAATAAGTTTGGTGAAAGGAAAAAGCAAGGAATAGTAAATTGAAGAAAATACTAGATTAAGCAAACAGTAAATATAAATAAATCTGGAATATATTGCATTCGACAGCTAATTTATCGGCGTCCTACATCTATCTAGTTTGTAGTAAACGCTACCTTTTCCATTTATTTTCGTACATTACCGGCCACCATAGGATACCATGGATCACCCTCTCGTACGGTATAATGATATTTTTTAATTAATCAATTATTAATTAAATTATGTAATTGATAAGCTGATTTTATTTTTTGAAACTTTTCTAATTACTAATTATTATTATTATTATTTTGTTTTACACTTATGTATGCACGTATAACTTAAATTTGTCCAGCTAATGGTTCCTGTTGGACAATAAATCTATTAATTATTATTATGTTATGCTAATGAAACCATCTACGTGACATACTGTATTTATTATTATTTTTATAATCACCGATTAACGATTCGAAATCAACTGGAAAATAAACTAAAAACGGATTGCGATCATTAAATTTTAGCTTGTAATTGTTAAGGAATTATCGATTGGCGTTATTTGTACCTACAATTAAATAAAAAGTAACATGTACTTACTTGTTGTATCTCTTATATGCATCATTTAATGTTAGAGTTCTTAATTTTGTTGAAGAATGTATAATAACTTCTTCACAAAACATCATTATGAAAGAAAATTAATTCATTATGTCTAGTAGACAAAAATAATTTTATGGCCGTTGAAAATTATCAAATCCAACATGGTGTAGAACGGAAGATATAAATTTTCTCTTCAACAACAAAAACCATTAAAATCCATCCCTAATTTGAAACAGGCCTCACGGCTTAGACCCGCCCTTCCAAAAAAAAAGCCATATCGGACTGTGGTTAATATAAGGGTACACTCAATGATAATATCCAGAAATATCTTTCCTTTTATATCTAATGCGCGTCTTGTGATCGTAATAAATTTTTAATTGGGAACTTATTTGAAAATATAACAAGCTTATCAAATAGAATTACTAAAATACTTATTACCTTAAACGCCAATATTTATGTATACATATATAAATTCGATTTATGTTTAAGGATGTACATAATTTGTTACCGGGATCATTTTATACCTGGTAATCATTAGTAATGGTTAGAATGTATTTTTGACATGGCCGCATAGCCAAAATAAAACAAAGAAATTATAGGGAGCACCTGGCTTCTAAGACATAATAACCTACACAAAACAATTAAATACGTTTACTTCAGCGCTTATTTTTATTCTTTATATGGGTAATAACCAAACGAATACTACGATTTTTATCGGTCAGAGAGGAATAATATTTAGACTTTTTCGTTAATGAATTCTACACGTAAAATATTCTCATCGTCGATCGTTAAGTATTTTTATGGCGGTAACATTTTACAGGTGCCTGTATTTTGGTGTCGATTTATTGTGTGATTCTTTTCCATTTTATGTGCTGGTTTTATGTTGTGATTATACGACTTTTTAAATTGAAATTTAATACTTATTGCGAATGGTGCGGCTTCACATCCACGTTCAGTAAGTAAAGCGGACGAAGACGGAAAATAAAAAAAATGTTGTGAAAGGCTCATCAGTGTTGTAAAATATAATAGAAAGAACATACCTTTACTCAAACCAATTAACGTACTATATCCAAACAAACACACGATTACTTCGATCAAATATAAATATTGTTTTACAATTAAAATGGAATTTATTATTGATTGCACTTTCGTTTACAACTGGGGATTTGCTATTATATTTTTATGTTATTTACTGCATATGAGATTTGATATTATGGTTTATGTTTGAGCCACATGCGCGATTACCTTTTAATAAATATTAATTTAAAGTGTTTGGAACAACTCATGGTCACACTAGAACATAATATTTCATTATTGAAATACCGGAGTTACTGAAATATATATGCCATTCTGGATACTGGTATTATGAATTATGCATGTTTAAGAAGCATATGAGAATTTGTTTAAGAACCATATGAGAAATTTCAATAGAGCTGTATATAATTTAAGAATATGATAGAATTCACCAAAAATTATCGTTGCGCCTTATGCATATTCGACTTAACCTTCCGATACCTGAGGGGGGTTCAATTGCACCCCAAACAGTTATTTTTTCTTGTTTTTGTGGATTAGGGTTGTAATTTCGGCTGATCTAACTGAGTTATCTTTATTTCTAATCTGTGTTCCCTAAATTGAATAAAATAATGCATGGGGTATAACTGTACCCACCTCCGGCATCCATGTTCTAAGTGGAATTCTTGTAACAGAATAATTAAGAATGTGTGATTTGTTTTTTATTACTTGCCGGGAGCGACTAACACAGCAATGTCATTAAATGATAAGTCGGTTCCAAAAAATTAAAATAATTTTATCTAATATCTTATGGATCATTGACTTTTCTGAATGGGCTTCCTAAATTTTGGTATTATGAACATCTCTGAAAGTTTGGTTACAAAGTTAATCTGTGATTGGCTACTGGTGGTTGTTAAGCGCATATTGCTAACAAAGTTTAATGCCATACTGACATTTGACGAATGTTTAAATTACTATCCTATTATCTTCAATCAAATAATTTCGCCCCGGATGGTATTTTCTATTATAAATAATGTCTTATGATTATTTCACGTTATAACCATTCTTTCACGAAATATTATAAAGGAGTCTTTATTTATTTGTTTTAAGAATGGTATAACGTGCCTTCAAAAACTTTTCTCATTAGAGACAGACATGCTTTTTGATAATGGTTGGTGGGAGTGCACGTAATCTGTAACAAACGTATAATTTTGAATGAGCATGACCGTCTCTAATCAGGAATGTTTTTGAAGGCACGTGACATAAATGTGTGTTCCAAAGTAAAAATGTAGAAAACGAATATAAGATAACGCCTCATCGAAAAAATGAGACTGTATGTCTTTCGATACTTAGATAAAAATCTACTCTCCGTGTTCAAAAATACTGCAAGTAGGCCAAATTAATTTTTCAAACTATTGCATAATAATAAAAGTGGGCCGTATGAATAGTAGATGATAAAATAACTAAAGTTACCGATTCCTGGAAAATTGTACCTACTGCAATAATTCACGTTGCAAGGGTTTAAAGGATTTTAAACTTTGCTAATTAAACATAAGTTGTAAACCCAAGTATAAAGTTTAGAATAAATTACATTGTTCTTAATGGAATTATGCATTATGCATATCTAGGAAACGTGAATTTATTGATAAATAGGCAGATTAAAAACTGTGTATTGAATTCGCCCAGTATTGAAAGCAAGGAAAAATACAAACGGCCTAATGAATAAAGTAATAAACTTGCAAATATAAAAGACGTCGTTTTTTAAAATATAGATAAAATTTAAATAATTTAGAAGCTTTAGAAATTAATAAATTCAAAAACACAAAACTTATGATTAAACAACCAATTAGATATATCGAATTCCCCGTTTCTAAATTTATTCATTGTAAACAAAGACCATCCCCACATAGGTCACTTAGACACTAATATTGTAAATTCAATTAGCACCGAAGTTTAGTTAGTATTATATACTTGATAAAGCCACAGTGTGAGCGTTTTTTTTTTAATAAAATTTTGGAAATTCTAACACCTGTTTTGTGCATCTTATCAATATTAGTTAGTTTTCCTATTTGGAGTTCTTCATTCACAGAAAACTTGAAGAAAATGCCTAATCAAGGATACTTGGAAAGTTTTTCAGGAGTCTTTTTGGATAATTAAATAGTAGCTTGTTACTCTTCGGATATATTAATAATTTTTTAATGCCATTTTAAATTATATTGTTTACAAATATACAAAATTTAATAATGTTAAAAATTTAAAATTGGACATTTTGTGGCATGTTTGATACAATTCGTATTTTCAAGAGAAAACCTTTCTTTTGTATAGCACTGGTTATAAATCACACCCTTACCCGGAGAAACCTGCGACCTAACGGTCAGCTAATGCATTCAATATTCTGGAACTTTCGTTTCGAATTTATATTATATTAACTTACTTATTTATTAATGACTTCTTTTTTAGTTATTTCTTAATTAGCAATTTTATTTATTATTGAGCTATTTTTCTACATGTCGAAATTATATCTGTCCCGTATTATAATTGACATAATAATTATAACCATATTTAAATCACTATTGTAAAGATCATCTAAACCATATCATGTGGGGTATCATTTTAAATTAACTTCATTGACATTACAATCCTTTAGCTCGCGCCTCTAATTAACCATTGATTCTTAGATATCGCTTTTTGGAATATGATTATTTATCCTTAAACTAGATCATAAAATGATCCTTTCCAACCAAGGGTTTTCTCTTACATAAAACTCTCTCTAGGTCTTTAATCTTTCAAGGGGTAAACATCTTTCGCTACAAGTGCTTGTTCAAGCATACACAGTGAAACGTTGGCCGGAGTTTCTTTTCTTTTCTACCACATGTCCGATCGCGACATTATTCAAAGGTAAGCTCTGTATTGGTCGATACAGATATTTAAATTACATTTAACAAGCTATTAATTTACGAAAAAACTATCTTACTTTTCAGCTTGTAAATACTTATTAGTCATTGCCTGTATATATAGCTTTCATTTAATTATTTTAATATAAATAACACTTTAAGGACAACGGCGTTGTGTTTTCTTTTACTTAATACGAGGGTGGTTTGACAATTAACTTTGTTCACACACTAATAGAAGGCGCAAATGTAATCTGTATATGTAGTCATAAAGTGTCATTCCTATGAGTTAATATTCTCTGGTCTTAAGTCATTCTGACAGTAACTCGTTGTTTGACAGTTACTTAAACAGAAGTGTTTCGAGCAATAGCGAAAAATAGATAAAGTTGGAATTCGTGGTGTGATTCAATTCTTTTATCTGGAAGGGAAAACAGCGAAGGAGATTCATGAGAGAATTTCACCTACATTTGGTGACTCATGTCCTTCTTATGAGTGTGTTCGACTTTGGGTAAATGAGTTTAAGCGTGACAGAACAAGCATTAAAGATGCACCACGTCCTGGAGCCCCGAAATCAGCTGTCACACCCGAAATCGTCGGTAAAGTCCATGATTTGATTTTAGCCGATAGACGAGTGAAAGTGCGCGAGTTAGCGGAAGCCACAGGCATCTCAACTGAGCGAGTTCACTTCGTTTTGCATAAAGAATTGCACATGCAAAAAGTGTGCGCAAGATGGGTGCCGCGTTTACTCACTCAAGAGCAAATTCGCATGCGAATATCGGCCGACAATTTGCAAGTATTTCAGAAGAATGTAGTTGAGTTTTTTCGCCGTTTTGTGACAATGGACGAAACTTGGATACACCACTATATCCCGGAAACTAAACAGTAGTCGAAACAATGCATTGCCCGTGGCGAATCGGCTCCGAAAAAAGCGAAATGCGGTCCATCCGCTGGAAAGGTCATGGCGTCTATGCATCACTTTTGGACCGATTAAAGGCGGCAATAACAGAGAAACGCCCGGGAATGGCCAAGAAAAAGGTGTTGTTTCACCATGACAATGCCCCCGTGCATTCATGTCGTGTCGCTCATCAAAAATTGGCCGAGCTACGATTTCAACTGCTTCCGCATCCTGCGTATTCGCCAGATCTAGCTCCTTTGGACTACCATCTATTCCCGAAACTAAAAACTTTTCTGGCAGGACGAAAGTTTGAGTCTAATGAAGATGTCATACAGAAAGTAAACCAGTATTTTGAAAGCATCGAAGCAATTCATTTCCGTGAAGGAATCGCGAAGTTGGAGAAACGTTGGGGCAAGTGCGTTGAACTTCGGGGGGACTCTGTCGAAAAATAAAGTACGTTGCAAAACTCAAATTGTTTTCTTTCATAGCAAACCAAGTTAATTGTCAAACCACCCTCGTAAGTTGTATTTAATAAACGCTTATTTCAGCATACACACATCCTGGACCTTTGATGCTCATCAACATTACATAATTTAGTATACATTAAATCATTTTCATTATTGTTAGGACGCTATAGCTAGCAAACCAATACAAGCGTTGATCTTTTAACAATTTAGTGTTCCCTCTTAGTAAAATACACAACCCAAGTAGGATTCAGAAAAGGTAACAATCTTGACAGTCGCTGGTTTCACCAAACAATTTAGAGAATTACATAAATTAGTAGTGAATTATATTTTCAAAATCATCGACACAGGTGATCTTTATAATTACAGAAAATTAAATATTTTCAATTTTGAGGTAAATTCAAACATACAAGGTAAGTATCATATTTTCTCGGTCTGACAAGCCTATACATGTTTAAACGTGTTCGAAGTGTGCTGTGTTATAGTTGTACAAGCGTTAATTTAGTAAAGTTTTACGAGCAATAGTGAGCAATTCGCTACTTTATATTCTACTCTAGAAAAGTGGGCAAAATATTTTTTTAGCAGCAAGAATTCCTTGAAGATGATGACTAATTGAAGTGGTAACGCCACAAACGATTTCATTTATTGAAAAATTAATATTAGAAGATCGCTGTTTTAAAGTGAAGGAATTATCAGCAATGTCTAACGTTTCTGAAACTATTGTTCGCAGAATTCTGATTGACCATTTGGGTATGAATAAGTTTACTGCAAGATGGAGAAATATTACGACTTATTTCTGCTCCTCAATGTCAACGTCATGTTGGAACCACTTTTAAACATATGTGGAAACGACCCAAAACCGATTTTAGAGTCCATTGTCACATTATGATCCTCTATCCAAATAGGAGTCGATGTAATGATGACCAGCGGATGAACCTTGTCCTATAAACGCAAAAGTCGTTTAATCGACAAGATATATTATGGTCTCGATATTTTTGGATTCTAGGGACACTCTACTGATTGGCCAAAGATCGCAACACAACTGTTGCATTAATTGAGAAACGATATTCGTGAAAAACGTCGACGCAAATTATCCAAAAGTGTTCGATTACAAAATGACAATATGCCCGTTCATACTGCTCCAGTTTCACAGGCTGCAAAGTGGCTTACAAGAAATTCAATGTCTATTGTATAGTCCTGTTATGAACGGGAATTTTGGGGGCAATACATCAGGTTATTCCTACGAGAGTATGGTATTATTAATTAATCATTCTAAAGACTGGATTATATGCAAAATGCATTTTGTAATTGCCTTATTTTATTCAAAAAAACATTAGATAAACCCAGGAGCTCATAATTTTGTTGATATACCTTTTAACAATAAAATTATGAATTTTCTAGGTTTATTTAATGTTCTCTGAATAAAATCGGCGGGCGTATTTTCCTCACCAAAAACCCTTTCCTAGCTGTAAAAGCAAGGGTGTACGATAATCTCACAGGTAATTTCCTCACCAAACGTTGACGTATCGGTGTATTAGAAAAAGTTAGGTATTCCCGAATTTAATATTAATGACTATGGATTCTGGGAATTAAAAGTGGTAGGTAGGTACGTAGTATGTATATATAGTTTGGAAACTGGAATTGAAGTGCCATTTTTAATTGTTGCTCGTGTTAGATTGAGTTTATCTATTAATTTAACTGTATTTTGTGAATATTATAACAAAATGACAACTTCTTTAATTAAAAGCAATCGTGGCAAATATTTATTGGTTTTCGAAAATTTTACGTTTTATAAAACAAAAGTTTTAAAAAGTGAAGAAGTGTTTTGGAGATGTATCCAAACCAAATGTAGTGCTAAGGTGTTTACTATTGGATCTGAT
The DNA here is from genome assembly GCA_935421215.2 of Melolontha melolontha. Lineage (NCBI taxonomy): Eukaryota > Metazoa > Arthropoda > Insecta > Coleoptera > Scarabaeidae > Melolontha > Melolontha melolontha. The sequence goes on from OW285236.1 coordinate 141,688,581, forward strand.
CTTACCGTATCCAGAAGTGCTTCGTTTCATAACCATCAACCAAATGAAAAGAAACTGAATAGGAAAATTGTTTCAAACTCTTGTAAGCGGAAAGCAGTAGATGATATAAGTGAAAAACCGTCAAAAATTATACGCAGAATACTTGCGAATAATTTGCCAGCCACAATTACGACGACTGATATTAGTTATATCAGAAAAAACATGTACAACTGTCGCCGAAAAGTGATGCCCAGTGGACTTCCTTCCAATATTCAAGAAGTTCAAGAGGTAGTACAGACGTCTGCGCCCCAAAACAGCAAAAACGAATGTTTTCTGTTTATAAATTGTTTAAAAAGCAGTATTTAGTTGTGAAACTAATATTCGCGTTTTAACCGAAATGGATATTCTGTACATGGACGGTACATTTTCTTATTGTACCAAATATTTTTTACAGTTCTTTACCATACACGGGTTAACTAATGGACATTATATTCCCTTATTGTATTGTTTACTGCCTAACAAAAACACTAAGACTACATGGAACTTTTTTCTTTATTAAAATCCAACATATTTGAAGCATATAACATTGAATTTTATCCAAAAATTATTTATGTAGATTTTGAAAAAGCGATACACAACGGCATTGTGCAAATCTGGCCTAACACTGAAATAAAGGGCTGTAGATTTCACTTACACCAAGCGTGGTTTAGAAAAATTCAGTCACTTGGTTTAACCTCAGAATTTAAAACTGATTCGGAAATAGGCAAGTGGCTGAAACATATATTTGGTCTTACTTATTTAAATCCAAAAGATGTAGAAGATTGTTTTGTTTTTGAATTAATGGCATATAAGCCTCAGAATGCAATTTTAGACAAATTCGCCGATTATTTAGTTGAAACATATGTAGATAGTAATACAATATTTCCCCATTATTTCTGGGCGGAAGGAAAAGCTTCAATTTCTCATAGCATAAATGCATGCGAGTCTTTCCATTCACATTTCAATTCATCTTTCTGCAACACACATCCTTCTATATATATCTTTATTGAAAAAATTAAAGAATTTCAGGTTGACACTTATGTAAAAATTCACAGTCGACATATTGTCAAGCGTATTAAAGATAGACAAGTTCAGCTTAAATTGAAAAATCTCCAACAATTGATACTTAAATATGAATTTCATCAAATAAGCAGAATAGATTTTTTAAAATGTGTTTCACATTACAATAAAATTTAAAAATTGTACATACATATATGACAACTTACTGTATATATTAACTCTGCTTTTACTTACAATAAACAATATTTAAATGTAAGATTTTGTAAAATGTTTCACATTACAATAAAATTTAAAAATTGTACATACATATATGACAACTTACTGTATATATTAACTCTGCTTTTACTTACAATAAACAATATTTAAATGTAACCAGCGTTTTATTTTGGTCCAGTTTCCTTTTATGTTACTTTTTGGTTATCAGGTTAAAATGCAAATTGGTGAGGAAAATACCTGTAAGATTAAGAACGACCCTTAGTTCTGGTGAGGAAAATACCTTACGGATTATCTGACCCGAGCGGTTGGTGAGGAAATTACCTCCGCCCAATAAAATAAGGCAATTAAAAAGATCATATTTTGCATATAATCCGGTCTTTAGTAATAATAAATGCATTGAAATTAGTGTAAACTATATTGAAATTATTTTCTGTGTCAGCTCCAGAAAATATAGCGTTTATCTTGTACATACATTGCAACGCAGGAAATCCAAATGATATTGTATTGAAAAACGTAATTATATATATTATGTATTGGAAATTGGACATATTTTATTTTGAATAATTTTTTTAATGCGATGTATACATTTTGAAAACGTTCTTTATTAGATAAATAGCAAAAATAGAACCATAAATCTCTATTAGAAAATGTTGAGTTTCTCAACAGATTATTTAATGTTTATAAAATCACGTGAATTTTGTACATTAAATAATTAAATATTTGTATACCTATATGATTACAAAAGAATAGGGTTGTTTCAAATATACATTAACCGAGAAAATTATAATACTAGGTGGAAGGCGCACTTGCAAAATGTCAATCATAGGATAATTTGTGGTTATATAGAGGTCGCCCGCAGGAGCTAATGTCTGCGGAATGAACTGAAACACAAAGGATATTGAATAATTTAGCAGCCCTATACATTAACCAAACAATGGCTCCACATCTTTCCTTTGTCACCTTGGTCCCCTTTTTTGTTCTTAGCCTAAGGTAAATATATATTTCCTTTAATTTCCTAGCGCGTTCGTTATATTCTCTTCATGCTAATTAATTTCAATAGTGTTGTAGGTATAATATATTGTATGCGAATGAAATAAGGAATTTTAAAAGATATGCGATAATAATGTTCTATTCAAAACAAAGTTTGATTTTACATAGAACAGTCGCTATGATACTTCGTCTTTTAGAAAATATATAAAGACAAACAATCATCCCTTCTTTGCAAACGGAATTATTGCAATTTCTTCCTAATTCTTAGTTTTAAGCATCTCTTCAAGCATCTTTATAAAAACAAATGCTGTGAGACATTAACAATTAATGTTTCTTTGTTTGTTCTCAAAAAGTAATTCAGGGTATTCTGTCAACATCATGTTGAAATCATGTGCCTGGATGATAATAATGAAAGAATAAAATGTTGAATGAGACCCTTACTCATGTGACGTTTACACACACAATACAACTCTAAAAAATTTACCCAATGTTTACTTATTTAATAAACTTATAGTCTAATCTAATCTACATTATAATCTAAGAATCCAATGTAGATGGTATAAGTAAAATAAATATTTATGAAACAGTGCGTGGTGATCTTTTATTTGCGCCAGAGCATGAGCAAAGCGAGTGCTATAAAACGCGCGAGGACGCAAAAAGCACTTCCCGCATAGTTTGATACAATATTTTATCTACGGTTTACGAATAAAAAATAAAAAACTATCATTAGATGAACATAATTTATTAACAATGTAGTGAATTTCAGCTGTTCACAATTTATGAAATAATAATAATAATAAACTTAATAAATGCTACTTATAAACAAGCAATATAATGCGTTTCAGTTGTTTATATTTTTATTTATGGTCATATTGGTACAATTACTTATATTTCCTAGAGAAATATTAGGTGTCTGACCTTTTTCTTGCAACGTATTATTATGTGTAACATTATAAGATCATGAAGGTTGAGTTTCGATTTCAGTACTCGGTGGAAGTGACACACCAAAATTTTTTTTTTTAAATTTCCGTTTTGTTCGCTAAAGAATTTTCAACGTATCCTCCCGCAACGACAATTGATTTCCAGCCCTCACGACGTTTGATTGTAAAAATATTAACACCAGAGGCGGATGATCGTCGAAAACAATGACCTGTGTATGAGTTAGGATTCAGCAATAATAGAAATTGTGCAATTTTAAAGGGGACTTTTCCAAATCGATTGATGCCTACGGATTGACTAGTACATTTTTCGCTAATGTATTGTATAAACAGTCGCTTGGTGTTTATTGGTACTGGCCCCAAGGATGTACGTTTTATACAAATTTCTGAAAAACTGGGTATTTAATTGTTATTATCCGTTACCATAAATCTTCTTGGGACTTCATTTTTACATTCTTTTATGTTCACTATCAAAGCTGGGCATGCATTTCGAATGTCATCAACTTAAATATCGCATAACTCATGATGCCGGCAGGCTCCTGCAATTCCCAATATTGCCACAACCTAAATAACATTGCTTTATTACAAAATTTAATTCTAGTTATATTTATCTTAATCGTCAAGAACGAACTATCCGGAACTTCAATTATAAATTTGATAATATCTTCTTTGGTAAAGATTTTAGATTTTATTGGTTTGTAATTTTCAGATCAACGCTTTAAAAATGCAGTTAATTTATAATATTTACTAATATTGATATTTTGATGTATTATAAACATTGATTTCAACATCAAATGGTATGATTTTTCTGAAAAATATGCCGGGGAATATATTTTCAGAATAATTTACAACATTCTCTTCACCACGCCAGGCCAAAAAATCGTGATAGGGTTTCGTATATAGGGGAAGGTGACCTGTGACGGACCCCCTAACTTCAATCGACTGTAATTGTGAAACCAGTTAAGATTTTAGAACATTCATTGGCTTAAAAGTAAGGGGTCATAGGCTTCTTTAGTGACCGTTGATTAGAACTCTCAAATGGTTTAATTTTACCAGTAGATAAATTGATTTTCTTTTAAGATCAAAGGGGCGATCATAGGCACCCATCCTCCTATGATGGCCCTCCTCGATAAAAGGGATAGGTAATTAATTTATCTCGAAAAATTATGCGATTTCTTAATAGATACTCACAAATATATTAAAGAAACAAACATTTACTATAAAAGGAACATTTTTCTACTTGCAAACGTCACAAACAAACATTTTAGTTTATCTTGAAACACCAGCGCATTCGGTGTGACACCAGCCTGTGCATGCCTGGCATCTTATCCATGTTTTTTTAGAACGAGACCGAGAAAAAATTTCATTGCAGTACAAACATGCACAATCTGATTCGTCATTCAAATCTCGTTCATTACTTTCTTTGTCACTATTGTCTTCTATTTTTTCATTAATTTTCCTTTTAGCTGCTCTTGCTGTTTTTCTTCGGTTTGTGTCCAATACTTCTTTCTTCTTTTCTTTAATTACTTCTAAGTCTGGAGTGAAGTTGATGACACCTGTTTTACCACGTTTTCTTTTTCTTTTTGTATCTCTTCTTGGTGCTCTAGGAAGAGGAGATAACTCTTCAAATTTGTTCTATGCTTATATTTTTTACTGAGGTAGTTGCGACGTTTTGATCGACTTCAACTTTGTGCAAGATCTCTGAATTAGCTTTGTTGTTATTATCATCATTCATATTTTCATTTGGCATGTCTTTGCCACGATTTTTTTCCATCATATTGTCGATTATAGGTTCAGGTTTTTCATTGTCAGTTGTTGATGCAGGGCCAAACTCCCAATCTTCAAAAATGTCTGGATCTAGAGGAGAAATTCCAGTTTTTTTAAAAGAGCTGTTGCATTGGAGGGCGAGCGGCCTTCAAGTAAGCATTATTGAAAAGTTCTGTTACTTGAAAGTGGGTAACCGCTCGGCCTGGGTTTCGTTTGAGCCATTTTTGGATTTCTTGGTTGTAGTAGGTTTGAAGTGGTGCAAAAAATCCCACATCGAGTGGTTGTACTCGATGGGAACGGTGTGTAGGGAGACAAAATAAGATAATTCCGTTACTCTAGTACTTCCAACCCCTTGTGACTTCTATGTCCATCTAGAATTAAAAGAACTTTATTTTCATTCGAAGGCTTAACATGTTGAACAAAGTGATTCAACCATTTCACAAAAGTTTCAGAATTCATCCACCCATTTTCCTGACAAAATGCAACACTGCTTACTGGTTCGTTATCCATTAATTCGGCTTTAAAACGTTTGCGTGGGAAGATAAAAGCAGGAGGAACAAATGTTCCGATTGCGTTCATACAACATACGGCAGTGTAGTGTTGTCCACGTTCGGCGCTACTGGTGACTCCAATTTGTTTGCGTCCTTTTGTTGGAAGAATTTTTTGAACCCTGGTTGGAACTGTGCTCATATCTGTTTCATCTATATTGAAAATGTTCTCTGGACGAATATTATATTTATCCAAAACTTCTTGAAGAGAATTGAAAAATGATTTAATATTTTCCTTATTAAATGCTTGAGCTCTTGCCAGAGATGTGTGCTCATGAGTTCTAATCGATATGGTAGGATTTCTTGCAAGGAAACCCCTTAACCATTTTCTACCAGCCATACCTTTATCTCTGTTGAATCGATGATGTATTTGGTGTTTTTCGGCTATCTGGAAAACAATTGTTCTCAATTCTTCACTCGCGTGTCCAAAGAATCTCCTCTCTAAATTAACAATATGCATCGCAATTTCTGCTTCAGTGTTAGGACTAAATGTAGGGTTATAGCCACCTAGGTACCCCTTTTTACTACCATTACTTTGATTGAGTCTTCTGCGTAGTGTAGTACGAGGAACATTAAAAGTTTTAACTGCCATTGTGTACCCCATAATTTTATTTCTTACGGCTTCAATTGCAGAAGCCATATTCTCTTCCTCTCACACCTGCCTTTCCTTCTTTTTATTCTAAAACAAAGCCAGTAATGAATATCTATGACTAACGAACAGGTTCCTATGATGGCCCCAGGGCTATCTTAGAACTATTGTTTTGGGGCCATCACAGGCAAACGGGCACTTCCTACTACTATGAAGAAATTTTCTGTTAAGACATTTTAACCTCTAAACTGATGTACCACGTGTACATCAGACACGCCCACGAACATAAATGTTTGAATATCATATCTATATCTGCTTAGATTCCAGTGCAATATGCATTTAAAATTACATTACTATTACATCGGCACTTACCAGATTCATTTTTCTCTCACAATAATAAAGCGGAACCATACACTCACTTACAAAGTTGTATACGGACTATCCGCAACATGCTCTACACATATCGTTGACAAACATAGGCATCCCATTATGCCGTCTATTAACTATTATTATAGGGCCATCACAGGCACAGGGCTATCACAGGTTACCTTCCCCTATTTTCTTTGATTTGTTAATAACGTTTTGGTTGCATCATTGGCTATTTCTGCAGTCTCGGGAGGTACGCAAAACGGTGATTTTTCATAATTACAATCTATTTAAATAATTTTCATTAACTAATTTACTAGGTTTAATACGTTTAACAATATTAAATTTTATTAATTTTTATAGCAAATTTGTGTTAATTTCAATAAAAGATAATAATTACTATATCTCTTTAATTGTAATAGATATACTGAAGTGTAAAATAAGTAAAATACGATATTTTCAGCAATTTACGCATTACCATTGAATACCATTGTTGGAAAAAGGTGGCACATGTATAATTATGTCACTTTTAATACGAGCTGCAGTGACTATTATCTCATGCTATAATAAATATTAAATTAAAAATAGGGTAATACCAAAATTCAACTAGGACAAAAGAAGCGAAATAATGGAATGGACGATTCGGGCGAATTCGGAAAACGAAAAGACTCCTTAAATAAGGGGGAAAACGGATCAGACTGAAATTTCTATCAAGAAGTTTAAAGCAAGTAGACTTATAAGTAGAGAACGGACATTCTTACCACATGACTAAGTTGTCCGAATCAATAGCCGTTGCCCATTGTTAACGCTGCGAAAAATCAGGTGGCCGAGAAAGCCAAACACAAATACTTCATTGTATTACGGCGGGATGTACTCGGCGAAGTTTATAAACATTTCCAATTGCGGATTGCGTTTAATGGAATATATCCTCCGAATACAATCGCTGTGTTGTCCATTGTAATCGCAACGGACCAGATGGCCGGGTAAGACAACAAATACTTCATTGAATTACGCCGAGTCATGTGGTAAGAATGTCCGTTCTCTACTTATAAGCTCTTCAAAATGTAGACGCGATAAAATTTTTTAAATTTGTCGTAACGGTCAAATCATATTGTCCAATAAATGATAATCCGTTTTCGTTTTATATTTTCTTTGAAAAGTACTAATTAATTTCATTAAAATTCAATAAGTTAGTGAAACACATTATAATTTTTTTAAGCCGTAAAACATAAATATTTTTGTATATTATATAAGTATACAGACGATATGTTTTGTAATTTAAATTGAAAATTCACATTTTGGAAGATCATGTATAAGAGATATTTGGAAATACCGCGTATGGTCTATATCAACAAGGTCATATTGATTATGATTATTAATCATATTGATTATTCTATTTCATAATTAAATTTAAGGAAGTCAGTTTGTTTCTGAAATATGAAAAAATTTGAAATGTGGTGATATCTGATATACTGTGTAAGGTCTATTTCCATAAATGTTTTCAGAGAATAACACGTTTTTGTCTTTTTATTAATCTAAATCTTAATCTAAATTCGAGTTTAAGTCTATATACAAATTAATTTATTACAACCGTCAGAATTTAAATCTGATTACATAACCTTAGAGGGTTCACACAGGGTTAAGTAAAAATTTCGTACGTGTTGGCTGTAAATAATTTAACATGAATTATATAAGGACTTCCATAAATATGTCTAATAAAATAATAAGCAGCGAAAACATACATAAAATTTTACAAAAACAAAGTTTGTCAGTTTTTGTTTTTAAAAATCGTAAAATCATTTTAAGAGGGAGATCTGACCAGTAGAATGAAATAATAATAATATAATAAATTAGCAGCAGTACTATTATTTAAAATTAGATGCACCACGAGACAGTACTTCTCACATAGAACTTCACATGGGCACTTATACGTTGTATGCTCCCATGCAGGAAAACCAAGGATTTGTTTGTATATGTGCCAAATGGAATTATCAAAAACATTCTATATCCAAGACCACTGCAATGAACTTAAAGTTGAATGCAACAGTAATTACAATTTATGTAATCCAAAACAAATAATAATCCAAAATTAATAATGTATGTGTAAATATCTAATTTTAACTAAATACAATAATTGATATCAAACTTTCAATTGTGTTCATTTAATCTCAAAACAAATTTTTAAATAAATGAATTTTACAAAAAAAAATTGGATCATTTATCTTGAAGTATTTTAAAATTGGATGCTAGGCCTAATAAGGAGAACCAAGCCCCTGAGACCTATAAGCATTTTAAGAAGGAGTAGTTTGTAGGTATATGCTAGTGTAAAAAGCTTAATGAGCTTAAAAGATTATATTCAAGTAAAAAGTACATAGCAATATCTATTATTAAAAAGTTAATAGTGTCATTAATTTGTACGAGTATCTCTTCTTTATAATATATATACAGTGTGGTCATAAAGTTTGGAACCAAGCTTATAACCGCATTATTTTACATTTTCAGGAAAAACGCTCGGACAGGTAAATTTTCTTTTTTAAAACGCCATCTTTTGACATTCAATTTTTTTCTATGACGTCATTGGTTTTCGAGTGATGACTTTATTAACACTTTCTTTAAATGGCAACCATATTATTTTTTTCTCGTTTTTGGTAGATCTTTATATCCACCAAATAGTGATATAAAACAATTGGTATGTTGCATCACAATTTTTTTGAAAAAATGATATAAATTTAGAAAAAAATGCGAAAATTTTATTTTTGTACAAAATTAAAATTTAATTAAAAAAAATACATCTGAACTTAAATTTATTGTAACAGTTAACGTAAATTTTCAAAATGGACCCCACCAATCAACTGACACTGTCCTAGCGGTGTGTAAATGCTTTGCGATCAATAGTTATCTGCGTTATTCGCTCCAGTTCAAAAGAAGTTCGTCTTCCCAATCGGCCAATTACTTATTAAAAAATCTTATTTAACATTAAATAGTATCACAAAAAAGGGCCAAAGAAGTTTAATTTATTTAAAAAATTCACATGATGTGGGAGACCATTTCTTAATTAAAATTATCGCCCAAAAATTGAAGATTTCAAAAACTAATTAAGCTTACAAAATTTACTGAAATATGTAAGTAAGTTTTTTTTCACACTTCTGTCTTGTGTGAGGACTTAAATATTCTTCTTGAACAAACTGGATCGTCAAAAGCACATGTACTCATGTTACTATGCAAAAAATTTACAAAAACAAAAACACGCACTTTTTTGCAAGATATTTCTTTATGACATTCTTGCTTGTTTTTATACAATTTATGTACAAAAATTTTAGTTTGAAATTGTTTCTATGGCGACAACTTTGTTGAATTATTTACTTCTATTTTTGACGTTAGATTTTTGAGATATTGCGTAAAAATTGTTCATTTTCGCTAATATAAAAAATGGCACATTTATCTGAGCGAGAAAGAACCGAAATTTGAATTATGGTTGGGTATGGGGACAGACAAAGAACGCATGCAGAAGCATGCGATTTGTTTAACCATGAATAGACCCTGATAGACTTCCAATTACCAGGTCTACGGTGACAAAACTAGTTGGAAAGTTTACCGAAACTGGATCCGTAAAAGATCGACCACGGCAAGGTAGACCTCAAGTAGGAGACGATGTGAAATTAAATGTGCTTCTAGAAGCAGAAGAAAGGCATCATGTTTCCACCAGACAACTTGCGTTAGCCAATCAGGTGGCTCACTCATTTGTCGTCAACTTATTTAAAAAAGAACACTATCGTCCTTACAAAGTTCAACTTGTACAGGAATTACATGTGGATGACGAAGATCGTCGACTGCAGTTCTGTGAAGACGTAATGTTACGTTGTGACCAAAATCCAAATTTCTTGGAAACATCGTCTTCTCAGATGAAGCTACGTTCTGCCTAAATGGATCTGTTCACAGCCATAATTGTAGATATTGGTCGCAGAACAATCCGCATTGGACTCAAGCGTGTCATACTCAGCGCAGAGGAAAAGTCAACGTATGGGTTGGAATGTTTGGACGACGCATTTTAGGACCATATTTTCTTGAAGGAAATTTGACTGCTGTGCAATATTTAGAATTTTTAAGATTTGAACTGGTTCCAGCGCTCGCTGTTATTTTCCCAAATCACGAGGATGGTGATGTACCCCATCCAAATATTTGGTTTCAACAAGATGGGGCGCCTCCCCATTATGGTGTAGAGGTTCGCCACTATCTTGACGAAATATTTCCCAATAAATGGATTGGACGGAGAGGCGCCATAGAATGGCCACCTCGTTCTCCTGACCTGACTCCGTTAGACTTTTTTTTGTGGGGTTATTTGAAATCGAAAGTGTATTTTAACAAACCGAACAATTTAGAAGATTTAAAAGAACGAATTCGCGTAGAACTTACACAAATATCACAAATATCCCCAGACATAATTGAGGCGAGTATACGAAGTGTTTACAGTAGAGGGACATAGCCGATTCTAGCACCTCCTCATGTTGAACCTCCTCATTGCCCTTGACCTTGCATGTGGCACAGCCCAAGGGCAATGAGGAGGTTCTACATGAGGAGGTGCTAGAATCGGCTATGTCAAGGTCAAGGTCAATGTCAAGGTCATATCAAGGTCATATCAAGGTCATATCAAGGTCATATCAAGGTTATATCAAGGTTATATCAAGGTTATATCAAGGTTATATCAAGGTTATATCAAGGTTAGATCAAGGTTATATCAAGGTTATATCAAGGTTATATCAAGGTTATATCAAGGTTATATCAAGGTTATATCAAGGTTATATCAAGGTCAAGGATATCACAAGGTCAAGGGCGCGGCAAAGCCAAGGTCACGACAAGGTCAAGGTTACGGCAAGGTCAATGGCACAACAAGGTGAAGGGTACGACAAGTGGAGGGAGTTTAAGGTGCTATTTAAGAAACGTGGAGAACGTATTCACAAATAGTGTAATCCTTAACAATATTATGGAACTATTACATAGAAAATATATTTTTTCTGTGAGTGAGTTAACAGAAGAGGAAGAAGATGAAATAATGCAACAGATTTTGGAAAGTATTGGTGAAGATGAGGAAAGTGAGGAAGAAGAAAGTAATAATGAAGAAAATAATGATAATGAAGAAAATAATGATAATGAAGAAAATAATGATGAAGTAATTTTCGATGATGATGATGAAGTAATTTTCGACGATATTTTTGAAATAGAGACAGTGATACTTCTAGCAGAACTAGATAATATCAGTGATTTTGAAAATAATTAAGATGACCAATTATTAGTGTTTATTTATTTTATTATTAGTGTTAGTTAAATACAGTAGTAGTACAGCGATGGAGTTGAAGATCTGATAAATAAATATAATCAGAACATGTTCCATTTACTTTTAATAAGCAGCAGTAGGTTCTATAAGTACATATAAATAAATTTGCGGAGGATAGTAGATGTAGTACAGAAGTTGGTTCTACAGTTAAAAGTAAGCTTGAGGAGGTCCCCACACTCGAAATCGTGCTAAAGCGCAGGTTTACCGATAAGAGGTTTATAAAGAGACAGTTGGTGTATGCCAGCAACAGTTCATTGCAGCAGTTCATTTCAAAGTGTTCATTTAAAGAACCTAAGATGTTTGATTGTGAGTATTGTGGTAAACAATTTTCTCGTGGAGATAACAGAAATCGACACATGTTAAGTTCTTGCAAAGGCAAGAGAATAAAAATCAGTGATAACAATCCAGACTTATGGAAATGTGAAATCTGTGATGTATACGTGGAGAAGAATTGTTATACTGCACATATTCGTAGTGCCACGCATCGAAATAAAGCGTTTGTAATAGTTGACGATGGTGTAAGAAGAAGTGTATCCACATTCGCAGGAAGAATAGTAAGTTATCAAATATCTGATTCGTCTCAAATATATGTTGATATTGAAGAATTTTCAAATAACATCAGAGAAAAGGTGTTGACATTAATAGAGAGTGTCGTACATGTACATAATTCGATTAAAATAAATTTTGAATTATATGGTATGTATTATTTGCTGACAAAAGATAATGTGGAAATCAAATCATTTAATACTATGAACAAGATCATAACGCAAGGAAGTGAATTATATAGCTTGTACAATGAGTATATTGATGAAATTAAGAACAAAATGAGCGAATTCCAGGAGCGTAATTCAGGTAAAATTGTATAAACTTATATTATTATAGTGATTTACGTCTCTCTGATTATATTTCAGGTTGGACTTTGAGCAATATTATACATTTGGAAGTGAACATAAATAAATACAATCCTATGAGAGGATCAAGTTATGTGGACTTACCACCATCAATAAAGAAGAAGAAGGCCATTATAAATATTCAAAATGTTGACAATGCATGTTTCGCTTGGGCGATTACTTCAGCGTTAAGAGTGCCAGGTGGACTTCCCCAAAGACCTTCTTCCTATCCCCATTATGATACCGTGGCTGATTTTACTGGTTTAAATTTCCCTGTCCATTTAAAAGACATTGTTAAGTTTGAAGAAAAGAATAATATATCTGTAAACGTATATGGTATCGAGGAGTATTTCGATGGTGCTGTGACGGTGCATGATATAGTGGGACCTTTATATTTTACGAAACAAAGGAAAATGACTCATATTAATTTATTACTTCTTTCTGCGAAAGAAGGGAATTTACACTATTGTTGGATTAAGAACTTGTCTCGACTTGTTTCGGCTCAAAAATCACAGCGTGGACACCAAAAATATATTTGTGAAGGATGTCTAACTTTTTTTACATCGTTAGAAAAATTACAAAGACATGAACATGAAGATTGTAAGCAGGTGAAGGCGGTGTTTCCAACTATGAATCTGAAGACGAACAAATATGGGGAAGAAGTTCCGGAAAATATATTAAAATTTGAAAAATTTGAAAAGCAGTTAAGAGTTCCTTTTGTTGTGTATGCTGATTTTGAGGCAATATTAAAACCTATTGATATGGTAGAACCGGATCATGTAAAACCTTATAGTGTGAAATGTTTCGAACATCAGCCACATTCTTTCGCTTACTATATAAAATGTTCGTTCGATGAAAATTTGTGTAAACTGCGCACATACCGTGGACAAAATACACCTAAAACGTTCATGACAGAGTTGGAAAGTGATGTAAAATTATTATATAAAAACTATTTGAGTAAAATTGTGGAAATGAAACCCTTAACTGAAGAAGAGTGTTATAATTATGAGCAAGCGAGAAGTTGTCATATTTGTGAAAAAGCACTAGATGTGAATGATAAAGTATGCGACCATGATCACATGACTGGATTATATCGAGGTGCAGCACACATGGTATGCAATATAAATTACAAAGAACCTCGCTATACTCCAATCATAATGCACAATTTATCGAATTACGATACACATTTATTTGTAAAATCCTTAGCATTGGACAAGGAAGAAATAGATGTTATTGCCCAAAATAAAGAAAAGTATATATCATTTTCTAAGAAAGTATATGTTGGCGATAGAATTGACTGTAATGGTAAGAAGAGGAAAGTCTTCCATAAATTGAGATTTTTAGATTCATTTCGATTTATGAGTTCTTCTTTAGATAAATTATCATCATATTTAGAGGATTCTCAGTGTAGAGAAGTGTCAAGATATTACATGGGTGAAAAATTTAATTTACTACGACGAAAGGGCGTCTTTCCATACAACTATGTCACATCATTTGAAAGTCTATCTGTGACAGATTTGCCCAGTAAAGATAAATTTTATGATATATTATCTGATAGCGAAATTAGTGATGAGGATTATAGTAGAGCCGTTCGAGTGTGGGATTTATTCGAATGTCAATCTCTGGGGGAATATAGTGATATATATCTACGATCTGATGTTTTGCTACTAGCAGATGTTTTCGAAAATTTTCGAAATATTTGTATGGACAATTACAAGTTAGATCCAGCACACTATTTTACGGCACCAGGTCTTAGCTGGGAAGCGATGCTACGAATGACAGACGTCAATTTAGAATTATTAACAGATGCGGATATGTTTCATTTTTTCAAACAGGGCATACGTGGAGGTGTCAGTATGTGTTCTAAAAGAATAGAGGTGGCAAATAACGAATACTTATCACAATTTGATCCATCAGAACCTAAGAAATATATATTATATCTCGATGCGACGAATTTGTATGGTTATGCTATGACGTCCAAATTACCAAGCGGTGAATTTGAATGGTTAACGAATGAGGAGTTAATGATGCTGGATGTTCAAACTTTGGAAGACGATGGGGATAGAGGGTACGTTTTCGAAGTAGATTTAGAATATCCAACAGCCCTTCACGACCTCCACAATGATTATCCCTTCTGTCCGGAACACGTTATACCACCTAATTCTAAACATCCTAAATTGATTCCAAATCTTTCAAATAAATCGAATTACATTATTCACTATACGACTTTGAAACAATGTTTGAATAATGGTTTGAAACTAAGTGGAATTCGACGCGGAATTAAGTTTAAACAAAGTAATTGGTTAAAGGGATATATTGATTTTAATACAACGAAACGAAGTGAATCGAATAATGCATTCTACAAAGAATTTTACAAGTTAATGGTGAATAGCATATTTGGAAAAACTATGGAAAATGTTGAAAATCACGTTAATATTAAATTGGTTTCCCATTGGGAAACAATTAGAAACAGATTGGGTGCGGAGGCATATATTGCAAAGCCAAACTTTAAATCCAGTAAAGTATTTTGCAACACGTTAACAGCTATCGAATTGGCTCAAGTTCGAGTAGATTATGTAAAGCCTGTGTACGTAGGATTCACAATCCTGGAAATAGCTAAAAAGATAATGTATCACTTTTTCTATACCTTCCTTAAGCCTTTGTATGATTCGGACATTACACTGCTCTACACAGACACAGATTCTCTAATTATAAGTGTACGAAATTATAATGTATATAATGACATAAAAAATAATTTAGATATGTTTGATACTTCAACTTTTACTGAAGGGAACTTATTCGGAATACCACGCAGTTCACCTAGGCTCGGTAAAATGAAGGATGAATACGGCGGAGGTATTATTGAATGCTTCTATGGTACAGGGGCCAAAGCTTATTGCTTGAAAGTCCAAAATAAAACGGTGAAGACGGCGAAAGGAGTCAAAAAATATGTTATTGATAAGAAATTGTCCGTTGCAGATTATAGAAGTGTAGTTGAAGAAAATGAAACTCTTATGCGGAAGATGTACGTATTTAGATCAGATTTTCACACGATTTACACCGAATTGCGAAATAAAGTAGCGCTCACATCAAAAGATGATAAACGATATATTCTCCCAGATAGAGCTTCTACCTTAGCGTGGGGTCATTATAGAATAGAAGAATTAGAACGTGAAGCAAATTTGCAGAAATTGATTACCGAATTGATGGATTACCAACCTACAATTGACTTCAGCTCCTAATTTGCTTTCCTATCTGTACTTTTTCCATTATGTGTACTTTGAACTTATTACTTATGTAAAATAAAACACTGTATTTGATTTATTTTTCTAATTAGCTCTCATATGTATGCTTCTTAAACTGTACTACCTCATAACATGTATACTATGAACTGTATCATAACTTATAAGAAATATAACACTGTATTTAATTTATTTTTTGTAATTAGCTCTCATAACTGTTTCATGTGTACTCTGAACTGTATTACTACTTCTTGTAAAATAAAACACTATAATTTATTTATTTTTTTATTATTTCCCTAATTTCATTCGAAAATTACATTCTACAATACATTATCCTTAGATATCCAGGAGTTGTGTGATGCAGGCATACCCAACCATTTGACAAGGACTTGATTCTTTTTTCGACGTATAACTTTCTCAACCAGATAAACATCTGGATGTCGAACCTTTTTTAATTCTTCTTCGTAAAAACCTCCGAGAACATTCTGCTTTTGAGAGTCTTGCAATATATACGTTCTCGGATATGTATTCTGGACTTTGCTTATCGTGAATATTTCATTGGTCCAGTTCGGAGTATACATTTTAGAAAAAACGTGTCTATGCTTACTGATACGCACATGATCTCCCACTTCAAATTTACCAATTCTAGGGTCACCAATTTTTATGTGACTGTACACCGATTTTTGAATTGCTTTGGCATTCCTTTGGTTTACTGCAACAGGTTTGTATCCCGTTGTTCTGTGAACTGTATTGTTGTAAATGTTGACCAACTGTTGCAACATACCAACCCACCGGTAGTTACCGTTGAAGCTGAACTCCTTCCACATTTTATTTTTAATCGTTCTATTAAAACGCTCAACAATAGAACTTTTTAAATTGGAGTAAGTGGTGTAGTGATTAATGTTATACTTATCCATGATCTTCTTAAACTGCCTGTTAAAAAATTCTTTCCCTTGATCGCTCTGAATATTCCTTGGAATGTTTTTCTTTCCTGAGGAGAGTATGGATTCCATAGCCGCTGACACTTCTGCTGCTGTTTTATTTTTTATTGGAATCACCCACGCAAACTTTGAAAATGTATTTATGCATACGAAAAGATATTTGAAATTATCGTTTTCTCGAGCATAAGGTATCATTTCAACCAGATCGATCTGGAATAAGTCTCGTAGTCCTTTTATTATGACTCTCCGTCGTCTAAAATTTCGTCGCGCAGGTGCGTGTAGTTCATTAACGACATCCCTTTTAAGTGATGACATTTCCTTCGACGACTACTTCTGCAAACACTGGCTCTGTTTCTTTCGGTATAGGATATGGACCAATGTACTTCAATCGCAATTCCGCGTTGATGTCTATTGATACTGAAGGATGGATGAGAACGATGCTGTGAGCGTTAACGGAGAGTCTCACTAATTCATCGTCGGAATAATTAACTGCAACAATCTTTCCACTGTATAGTTTATTCGTATATAACTGCGTTTGCTTTCGACGCGCAGGAGTTATAAAGTAATATGCGTCCTGCCCAATACGTCCATTACTCTGCAGTTGAAAAACATATTTTGAAGGTTCCCTTTTTGGAGGAGGAACATATAATATACGAGTAAGCTTTTCCAATTCCTTCTTGAATTTAGGGTGTTTTAAAAAATTTGCTACTGCATCTTCTTCCGCTAAATGTCTGCTGACGATATGTTTATGTATGTGTCTTCCAAATTTATCTATTGTCATCGTAATACTCTATCGGTGTCGATATACTAACTGCTTTATAACTATGCTGCTCAACCTATTTAATTATTTTTGATTCCTGCAATTCCTCAATTATTGCAGTGATTTCGTTATCATGACCAGTATGTCCGGCATCCTTGGACGCCATCAGTAACTTCAATCTGTCGCACAATTCATTTACATCATCCCAATACTTATATTCCACAATACTCTTAGGAACAACGATCTTTCGCAACGGTAATTTTTTTGATAAACCCAATCCTGTTTTCCAAGTGCGGGTCCACCAAACTTCTGGTTTTTTTCCTTGAACAATAGGTTTAATAATTGTCGTATATTTATAATATTTACTTGCTGCATATTTCCGAGCCGGATCGTAATCAACTCTAGCGGCGTGAGTATCATTTAAAATGAATTTATAATTCTTAGCGTCAGCATATTGAAACTTTCCCGGTCTCTTCATAAACAGTAGCTCTAGTAATCCCTTAGTAGCCCTATAAGTAAATTCACCGATTATAATGTTGGGTCCATCAAACCTAATATTTGCATTTCCAATCATCAGGTCACCATCAACTTCGCGTACACCATACTTCTCATCGAATTCTTCTTTCTCATCCGTCATCAACCCCATCAGATAAGGCCGTATAGCGGGGTCATGATCTTTTAGCGCTGCCTTAACTACATCCGTTTCTAACAGAGTCTTATTTAACGACTTATTAGTAATTATTGACTTTGACGGACGCGTTTTCAAAAGCGATAGAGCGTGAGCCCTTGACTTATCCAACTCAAGGCTTTCACTAGAATCTAATTCATCACTTCGTTCCTCCTCTTCATCACCACCCTTTGGAGTCTCTGGCAATTGTTCCCCGATATATTCATCTTCTAGAAATGTGGGCTGGCTGAATGTCTCAGACATTCGAATCTTTTTTTTTAAATCTGATGAATTTGTAAGACTGGTATCTCGTGGAGGTGTTCCGGCGAGATACACACTTCGTTGTTTTGTCGGAGAAGAATGGGTGGATGGGCTGAACCATGACACGTGTCGTTGCTGTCGTTTACGCGGTGTACTTTGTTGACGTAAAATTGACGTTCCTGGTATTGCCACATAAGATTTTTCTGATATGATGTCTGACCAAGATTCTTCTACTTCTTTAGAAGCGTCCGCAGAATCAGTTCGTCCTCGAGTTATATTACTGGGAGCTAATTTGCTAGCGATTTCAAGTAGCGGTTTTGCTATGGGCGCATACAGAATATTTGTTTCTCTCTGAGATTGTGCAATGTCAGCCCGTAATGTTCTTAACTTTTGTTTAAGAGCTTCGCGAGCTTGTATTAAATCTCTTATGATTTTATTTTCCATGTACACTCTATAACGAATACCTGTAGACTGATATAAATATTCCAGTAATACATGTTTTAAACCCTAATGTACGTTACAAACTCCTCTTAATTAAAACTTATAAACTTAAAGCACATCAAATTGTATACTATGGGGAGAAATATGTCAACTCTTCTCAGCCTCATTAATCTGTTTATAGGTGTATGTAAGTATCAAAACCTAAACGATATCTTCCATCATTATATACAGAATCATTATCAATGAACAGCATACCAAACGAATTCTTCCAACACATTCTACAGATGTATAGAAATTGTTCATAGCTTAAATCATGAATGTGATCATTATGGATATGTTTCAAATTTGTACCGTCTTGTCGAAATAGTATTAACAAATTGGTATTATCTCTGATAAGTTGCTTTGGGACCGCACTGTATGTTTGCATTAAATAAAAACAATCTAAATTTCGGTGTCTACCATAAGAGAAAAAATCTTTTACGATATTCAAGTCGGCAGGTGGTATATCATCAAAGATAACGACAGAATAATCCGCCATTTGGTTAGGAGTAGGCATGTGATTAACATCAGTATACTCGTGGTAACCAATTTCAGGAACATTTTTCAATATATTTCTTAAGTATTCATACTTTTGTTGATGAAGAGATCTACTGCAGATGTAAATATTTTTGAAGCGCAACCCGTTCGGATGAAGTAATAGGGTTAAAAGGACATTTGTTTTGCCACACCCAGAAGGTCCCACAATTAATCCTCGCTTACATGAGCCACTGAAGAGGCTACTGTGTCGCATAAAACTTTTCGTAATTGATGTGGAATCATAGTTGTGCACTTGTAAGGATAATTCTTGCGGTTCCAATTGTACAATATTTGGTTCAGCTCCACTCGATTCCATCGACATAATCGATTCGACTTAACAATAACGACTGAATTATGATATCTTCGTGTGCGTTATATTATCTGTTTAGGATTAACTTAATATTAGAAATAAAACAAGAAATATAATAATTTTTTTATTTTTTTATTTTCTTTTTGCCGCCAATTTTTTTGTTTGGGGAAGGTGGCGGCGCCTTCCTGTCCGCAGACCCCCGATCAATTGTCCGTATCTTGGGACCCTGGGATACGGGAAGCCTGTTGGAACGATTCGGCGAATCGTTCCTGCAGGGTTCTCCTTTGTGGCACCGCCAGAGGTGTCATTGGGCGATGCGACTCCTCGTATTCAGGTGGCAAGTCGGGGGAGTCGACATCCAGCAGGGGGTCAGTCGGTGTTGTTATTGTTATGGTCAGCGGACCTTCAATTTTTGTTATTTTGATCTCGACTTCCTGTAACAAGTAAAGCATTGAAGTTATTACATATCATGTAAACTATTGCAAAACAGTTATAGGTGTAATTTTGCAGCCCCTACCTTGTCTGGATAGTTTTGTAGGAACTAGTACATTAGTATCGTGCAATGTGGGTGTTAACCAGGTCGATGCAGAATTGTTTACAATCGAATGTGATGACAAGTTGATGTATTAGATGGTTGAAAATGTTGAAAATGTTGAAAATAGGTTGTCCGATGGTTCGTATCGTATCAGTGTAGTCGCTCATGAAACTTGACCAATGAAACAATTAATTATCGAAAATACAAATCATTGTGGTGGAAATGATTTTTGATAATCAATCATGTCTTCAATCAAGCTTCCAAGTCGATTCAGCAGATCCTTCCTTTCCCTTTGGCGGGTTACATATGAGTCATCGGATGGACTGACGACATTAGTTAGGAAATGAAGAACCTTGTCTTGCTCTAACGAATAACCGTTAACCTGCCCCTTTAGCGAGATCACCTGCTGAAGGAAACTATCCGCTGACGAATTGCCCGCCAAATATCTAACACATGTGTCAGAAAACTGTTTACAATCCGCAGAGAAAGTTGCGAGTTCGGATGGTTGTTGTTGCCCACAGTGGAATTGTGAGGCAAACAACGACGCAGAAGCATTGGAAGGTGGAGCTGGAGAATCATTTGAAGGAGGAGCTGGAGAAGCATTGGAAGAAAAGTGTTCAGGAATATTTGCGTTGGGAGAAGGTATGGGGGACTGAGGAAGATCAGTTATTTTTGGAGCTGCTTGAGGAATTGCAGGTGATTCAGTAAAAGAGCCGGAAACATTCATTTGAGGTTGGGACGCTGAAAAATGAGTAGTCTGAGACTGAGACAAGATTACTACAGATTCTGTGGTTAGATTAATCGTCTCCACAATCTGTGGTATTCTTGCCACCCCTCGTGTCACATTTACATCATCACACCTTTGCCTTCTTCCTACTGTATCGTCCGTGAGCAGTGTTCGCAGATTCGGCGCTCGAACCGCTCGAACACTAGGACTACAAGTTGTATAGGGTAAAGGTATATAGTTCTTTGTATTTTGCCCTCGTCGTATTTTGGTCCTCGTAGTGTGTTCTTGTCCTGTGGTAGAGATTGTAGAGTGTCTGTACATACGTCGTTGGGCAGTCAGTTCGCGTCGTTGTACCCTATCCAATTTGTAGTACTCGTCCTTCGGCAAATAAGGAGGAGGTTGCAAAGGTGGAACGGTAGTTAATTGTGACACGAAAGCAGGTGGATTAACTTCTGCCGCAACACCTACTTCAACAGTATGAGGTAGGGGTCGTACCGCAGAAGTAGATGGAACTGCAGAAGGTAATTCAACTGACTCCGATTGTCGTCTAACGTCCGTCCGACTGGAAAATTCATCCATTCGTCTATCCAGTGATAAAATCTCGTCCAAGTCCACGTTTTCAACATTTTCAACATTTTCAAAAAAAATAAAATCAAAGTCGTCGTTATTAGTCTAAAATAAAAAAGATGAATTAACTATGACAAATGAATGTGAAGAATTTGTAAATTTAAATTATATTCTCTATACAATTACAAAAAGTATTTAAATTATTTTCTCGCTGCAATAAATGTAAGCACATTAATTTGAACTGTTGAAATAATTTTAAAACCAAATACAAATACGTGTGTAAATAATAATAATAAGTAAATATACAAGAAATATAATGTAATTGTACTAACCATTATACTGCAAGAGATACTTATACTGCAAGAGATACTTTGTGAATGATTTATAAGAAGAATAAAGGAAGTATATATATTAAAATCTCTAGGCCAAAACACGTCACGTTTTAAGAATAACAATTTTTTATACGTGTCTGCTATTATGGAAAATAAGTTGTTTACACAATTTGTGAAGGTTAATGTTTTTATAACCCTCACAAAAATGTTTTTTTTTTTAATTTTTTTCAAATTTTTTTGTTTTTTAAAATTTCTTTAAATTTTTTTTATTTTATTTTTTTTAAATTTTTTTATATATTTTTTAAATTTTTTTATATATTTTTTAAATTTTTTAAATTTTTTTACAATTTTTTAAATTTCTTTTTAATTTTTTTAATTTTTTAAAAATTTTTTACATTTTTTAAAAATTTTTTAAAATTTTTTAAAACTTTAAATTTTTTTAAATTTTTTTTAAATTTTTTTAAATTCTTTTAAATTTTTTTTAAATTTTTTTAAATTTTTTTAAATTTTTTTAATTTTTTTTAAATTTTCTTAAATTTTTTTTAAAATTTTTTTAAATTTATTTTTATAGATTTTTTAAATTTCTTTTTCCATTTTTTGATGAGGTTGTTGCGAAAATGTAATAAACAACAAACTTAATTTTTTTCGGAAAACGTGCATTTTCTGCTCTATTAATGTTCTGATTTTACCCCTTCCTATCTCATTTTGTTCTCCAGATTTTTCTGTATTTTTTGCAACCAATTTCGATTTTCCCACTACTTTTTTTTTGGAGGGGGGGAAATTCCCCCTCCAATTTTACTTTTACCCCTACCAATCGAAATATCTAAAAAAACAAAAAACCTCAATTATCTCAAAAACTTAGAGGATTTCAGGCTATGTTCCCCCCCCTCCCCCCCCCCCGCCCCCACCCCTCCATCCCCTCCATCGCCCCTCCTACTTTCCCTCTCCCCTTTTTTTTTGGCCTCCGACCCACTCCCCACCACCTTTTCGCGAGCGATCCAAAAATGCAATAAAAAAAAAACTTCCATATAAAGAAATTTTTTCTTGGATACTTAGGTGTGTAACCATAATTAATTTTGTAAATAACTAGTTTTAATAGCGTTATAGCAGACAGACGCGTGTAATTAATGTATTGTAAAGTTCATGAACACTTAGGTGAGTAAGCTTACCTAATTTTGTAAATATGAAAAAATTCATGGAAACTTATTTGAGCACCCTTAATTATTTTTGTAAATAATTAATTTTAATAGCTTGATAGCAGACAGAGGCGTATAGTTAATGTATAGAAAAAATAAAAACAATATTTTCTTTAATTTTATGTTTATTTCATTCTTTCATATATTACATCAATAATCTACATCATATTAATATTTTTACTTAATTATACATTTACATAATCTGCAATCTCGTCTCCTAATACAACCCTCCACGACATCACCCTCGTACAACTGATGTTCCATACATGGCCTACATTTTATTAAATCTTCATCCAATTGATAATATTTCGGTAACCGATGCCAGACCATCTCCAAATCAATACACCTCACTTTTGAAATTAAAAATGATTTTGGAATGAACATTAAATTCCAAGCATTTATACCAACTAATGATCCTTCTGCTTCATATTGATGTATAACATTTCCAACCCTCTCGACACCATTTCGTACAATTCTAGTCCAAATACTGCCCATTCCGACTACACTATTTGTAAATATTTACAGATATCGATTAAAATTTTTTTCTCTCTAAACTGTGGTACATTAAATACTTATGCAATCGTTCGACATTAGTTAGTGCACAAACAACGGAATCACCAACGTGAAAACTGCAACTTGGTTCTTCTTTTCTTATTTTATCGGCATCAATTAAATCTACTATTCGTTTATTCTTCAAAATACTCTTCAAAAATTCTAGCTTCTCCCTTCCTTTAACGTACACCACGTTCACGTCGGCACACAATCGTTTAATAATTCCTTCAAACTCAGTCACACATATATATCCTTCTTCCCACCTTAACCCGTGATGACAGCTGTAAGCATATCTTGCGACACGTTTATCCTCATCTGTCAAAGCATTAAAACTTAGCACAGGTTTGAAAACAAAATGACTCTTTTTGAAATTATTGTCACATGTAGCGAACTCCTTCGGCATTACCCTATGTATTTCAGAACGATACCATTGAAAATCGATAACAATAGACTTTTTGGCACGTCTTGCAGTCATCATGTAACGATTAACTAACCATCTACACAAACTACATCACCTCAGCCCGAATCTTATTTAACAACAACATCCTACCCCTATTACGGTATCTAGTGCGCCGCTAATATTTTCGTTGAACCACTTTATTAAATGGTGAATACTGATATAATTTATTATGCATGATCAAACAGTATAGAGTGGTATCCTTTGGCACATTAGCCTTCGTTGTAAACTCAATTCTAACCTCTACGCCACTTTTATGTACCGCATCTTCTTGATGTGAACAATCGATACCTATTAGCGGACACAATTTAAACTGATTCAGTTTCATAAGCGGTTCGCTATGATCGTAACCATAGTAACTCTGTTGAAATCTAGCGTACATATTATATAAAACAGCTATGCGATTCTCGTCAAAATCAACACGAACATTTTCGTATGGGTATCTCTTCCCATTCAAATAAGCCATCACGTCCGTTAAATTAATTGCATCAAATTTGCTCATATTATGAGACAAACTTCCTTTTTTCCCACTTTGAAAACCCAAAATTATATACCTCGGTGTTTCTAATTGTGGGGCAGTTTTAATTGCCCAACTATGTTTAGTTGTCTCAGGAATTCCCGGATTTTCGTGAATTTCCCAACCTCTAAAAAACATTTCCATCAGAGTATTTTTCGTTGTTAATTTTGTCAGGGCTAAATCTTGAGCCATACCCACTTTAACATGGGGTACTCGCCATATTATACTATCAATAATTAATTTCATTTCTTCATCGGCAACAGTGTTCATTATCGCATCGCTATCATCAGCACATCTCTTCAATATTAATTCTTGCGGCATATGCATAATAATCTGCTTTACGTCTTCGGCAAAACCTATTAACATTTTAAGTGGAATACAAATACTAAAATTTCCTCTAACATCTAAAACTGGAGCCTTCCCTGTAGTAAATTCCCAACCGCAATTTTCTAATTTATTTATATAACTCGGACTATAAGAAAAATATCCCTTCATAGTTGATGTTATACCCACATTTCTAACTTCATCTACCTCCGATCCACTCATTACATATCTGATATTACTAAACATAAAAGCTCCGGCATTATGAATCAGAGATGCTGTAGCACTTGCTTTACTAACATCACTAGCTAATCGTAATTTCCCTTCTATTAATAATTCCGATTCGGATGGTAGAGTATATTTATCTATTTCTGGAACCACAATTCGTATTTCATCATTATTCCCATATTTTGGTGAGCCAAATGGTGCATGATTGTGGTATTCCAATTCGATAATTGAATTATCCACACGAACTTTTCTCAAAACATCTAACACTTCCATAATTAAAATAATTCTACCTCACAGTGACAATCAACTTCTCGCAACACAAATTATTCTTACACTGACAAAATATCCTCATCCTTTTTCTATAAATACTATTTTTATACTCCTCCGTATTTATACCAAAACTCTGTAACCCAAATTTTTCAAAAATTTTCTATTTTCACCTGATAAACCACCATATTTCACTATTCGCCCCATCCCGCTCCTCAATTTATTTGATGACTTTCCTGTAGATCGTCGAACTTGCTTCCACAATTTATTGTTAGTATTACTTCTCATGTTACTTAAAATTTGTTTGTAGTAGTCACTGTTTTCTTCTTAATCGTAAATAAACTGTTAACTCTTCACCTCTCAAATCAATTAATCGTCCGTTCTGATCGACGGCTCGAATTATAATATTCGTTAACATGTTCACATTCACAGGCATATAAATGTTCTCTTGCGGAACTTCTATTATTTTAAACCCTGGTGGAACATTCGGATGAAAATGATATAAAACATGCGACAACTCCCCGTTAATATATGAACCAGCAACTACATTACACATAATATCGATGGCACTCATTTTATTAATATCAACCACCTCATCACTGGTCCTCGGAATATTTCCTTGTATTTTAACTTTTCCAAAGCCTAGTAGAGAACCAATTGAATTTTCTACAGTAAAATCGATATCCACTGAAGACTTAATAGTTGCTTTCAAGGTATTATTATTTGCGCTTAAATTAAAAAAATTCTTATCATCTGTACCGAGACGCACTTGTTCTTCAATATACTTCTCTAAATCTGCTACGTCATAAGTACCCTGTGGAACTGATATATTCTCCCAATTCCCGGGCTTACCCGGGGCTATAGCATAATATCGAAATACATTATTCTCCGATGTAACATTTGAAATAGAATTATAAGTTTGCAAACTCAACATACACATTTCAAATTCACCATTTAAATATACAGGCGGATTCAAAACACATGTCAACTGTGCTCCTTATCCTGATAAAACAAAAGCCAAATTATCCGCACCTCCATCACCATCACGTTCCATTTTATATACATACAACAATATTCAATTATTTACTAAAAGAAACTCGTTCTCAACTAATGAATCCTTTCAAAAAGAATAAACACAAATGTCCACAATTCACAGTATTCAAGTCTTGATATCTCTTATAGTTATATCGTATAACGCCACCCGCATTCGATAATAAATAGTTTTCGACCTCAGTCGGAGGTCTTAAATCACCATAACTATCGAAATACTTTATTATATCGTCATGCTTCTTATAAGCTACCCAATGAGTACCTTCTCCAACATTATCGTCCAAATTAACTATTCCCTTTTCTCTTTTGCGTATGATTGCTGGTAGGACATCTTTACTAAATATACCCCGAAAATTTCTTATTTTCCATCCTCTAACATATTTCCATAAATCGACTTCAGTTAGAGGTCTTCGGGGTAATTTGCTTAACCGTTTTTTGAAACATTTCCACTGGG
This sequence comes from Melolontha melolontha, assembly GCA_935421215.2. NCBI lineage: Eukaryota > Metazoa > Arthropoda > Insecta > Coleoptera > Scarabaeidae > Melolontha > Melolontha melolontha. The sequence goes on from OW285236.1 coordinate 141,715,656, forward strand.
TAAATATACGCCACAACCAGATTTGTATGGTTTAATATATAACCCACTCCCAATTGATATTCCACACCCCGACTTATATGGTTTCACATATAAACCGCTACCAGCTTTTGACTCCATAGCAGTATTATGGCGTTTAGTTTCTTCTAATCGATCTCTTGCAGCTTTAGATGAATTAACTGCATTCGCAATTGCTGCAGCACCTCCACCTAGCGATCCCAGGGCACCCAAAGCTGCAAATAACGGAATTAATGGTAAAAAGCCACCCTTCTTTGGTATTGGAATAATTCTCGAACGAGGTAATAAAATTTTCTTTCCAGACTTCCTCAAACTTCGATATGCCACTTTTGCATTTTCTAACATTCCTTTTCTACTGCCCGCCCGTTTTATTGCATTGCGTGCAATTCTCATTGCCTGCATAAATGATATAGAACCACCCACAAAATTCCGTTTCATGTTTCTACTCCTTTGTCTATTAACTGGTTTACTGTGTCGAGTCACTCCTTTTCGAACTCGTCTCCTCACACCCATACCTAATTTTGTTTTACCTTTCATAGCACCAGCAACTATAACAGAAGATAATTTTTCTCCAACTCGAGCGTCTGCACTCTTTAATCGTTTAATAGCAATGTCATACAATTTTTTATCCGCTATATGTCGCTCTGATATATCACCAGATTTTGAATAAGCTATATCGTGCTCTTTGCAAGCCTCATCTAAATCATTCACGCCTTTATCACCTCTCTCCAATCGCTCTTTTAATTTCGTTCCTGGTCCACAAAATCTATACCCTGGTATATGTAGTTCTACTGGAAGCTTATTTATTATTGTATTCAATAGGCCGCCACCTTTCCTTCTGCCTTTTCGATTTAAACTACGCCGTTTAACCAAATTCCCCATCTTTTATAGGCAAACGCTTTAATGTATCTATCATAAGCGATGGTTCACACTTTAACACAAAACGCTCTCAATTTTTATATTTATACACACTCTCTTTTCTCTTAATTTGCAATTATAACTATCATACAACAACCTCTACACTTTAAATAATTCAATATACTTAGTTCCTTAATTTCTACTCATAATATAAAATAAAAGACTGTATTCATAACATAATTTATTATTATTAATTTTTATATGTACATATAATTTCAATTACGATTTCTTCTTATTAGATCAATATCCTGGTAAACTTTTTGAAGATGATTTACCAACATCTCTTTTGTTATACACACACATTCTAGAGTTGATCCCTGCAAAACTTTCTCTATTTCCATATTCAGATCCCCTCCACTTACAGATAGATATTGAATAACATCCTTATAAAATTCATCATACTTTAAGTTTCTTAACGATTCCAACCGGGATTCCAGCACCTTTCTCACACGCCACAATTCTGACAAACCTTCAAATGATAAATACAACAAATCTCCGTCTTTGTCAATTTTTAATATTCTGTTCTCCCCATCAAAACATTCGCTAGAAAGTTCTAAATTCGATATGCGCATACTTGGAAACTTTCCACCACAATAATCGAAATACTTCTTCAATTTCGCGCTCTGCATCATAAATTCTGCCCATTCTTCAGAATTAAAAAATATGCATTGCTTTCTCACACCAACAATCTTCACTATCGGTTTGAAAAAATTATCTGGTAATAAACCAACACATACCCACTTTGAATGACTTTTATTTAAAAAATATATGCTCTCTGCTACTAGAGGTAAATTCCATGAAGATTCGAAAACTAATTTTTCAGAACATCTGTCAAATTCTTTCCAAAAATTATCCATTTTTCCCACTTCCGAAAAAAAATTTTCTATCATAGGATCGAGCACTTTTTTCTCCATTACCTTATTAAAATGTTCTTCGTTAGAACTCACAATTCTTAATTCACCTTCTTCTAAACTATCTAAACGATCACAGCCACACTTACGCTTCACCGTTCCCATTATATATACACTGACTTCTTAATATCGCTGGATTTATATAGTAGCCCTTATGAACTGCCGCTGGCAAACACCAACTGCGTCTTTATAAACCTCTCATCGGTAAACCTGCGCTTTGATTCTAGCACCTCCTCATGTGGAACCTCCTCATTGCCCTTGAGCTGTGCCACAGGTTCACCTTATTTAAAATATATTATTTAAATCATATTTAATGTTTTAGTTTTTTCTTTTTTGGTATTCTAAATTTTCTAAATTGTTGGGTAATACTCTTTTTACAAACTGAGCAATTTCTCTTTGAAGGGGCTGGACCGTCAATTTGTTCTTCACCGGTATTATAGTGTCTAAAACACGGTCGATATTCTTCTAGTTCAATTTGTTTGTCAGGTGAAATTAAATGCCAGAACTCCTCTATCCATTCTGGGGCTACTTTCGTTTTAAATAAATCTAATGGAATATACTCTATTAGATTTGTTTTAATACCAGATAGATGACCATAATTTTCATAAACAAACTTGACTGCTTCTAATATCAATTCTAGGTGTTGGGACATTTTGTTTTAATCGCTGGTTTCAGTATACTAAGCTTCTATATTATTTTCAACAATATTTATTGGCGATCAAAGTCAATGAGGAGGTTTTAGAATTGTTTGAAAGTTAATGGAAAATTTTCTTTACAATCCTCCTCATTGCCCTTAAGCTGTGCCACATATGACCTTGATATGACCTTGACCTTGACATGACCTTGACCTTGACCTTGACCTTGACCTTGACCTTGACATAGCCGATTCTAGCACCTCCTCATGTAGAACCTCCTCATTGCCCTTGGGCTGTGCCACATGCAAGGTCAAGGGCAATGAGGAGGTTCAACATGAGGAGGTGCTAGAATCGGCTATGTCCCTCTACTGTTTACACTCGGCTGGGACAGTGTCAGTTGGTTGGTGGGGTCCATTTTGAAAATTTACGTTAACTGTTACAATAAATTTAAGTTCAGATGTATTTTTTTAATTTAATTTTAATTTTGTACAAAAATAAAATTTTCGCATTTTTTTCTAAATTTATATCATTTTTTCAAAAAAATATGATGCAGCATATCAATTGTTTTATATCACTATTTGGTGGATATAAAGATCTACCAAAAACGAGAAAAAAATAATATGGTTGCCATTTAAAGAAAGTGTTGATAACGTCATCACTCGAAAAGCAATGACGTCATAGAAAAACATTGTATGTCAAAAGATGGCGTTTTAAAAAAGAAAATTTACCTGTCCGAGCGTTTTTCCTAAAAATGTAAAATAATGCGGTTATAAGCTTGGTTCCAAACTTTATGACCACACTGTATAAACAATCTGTAGTAAATTTTTCTATTTGCCGATGATGCTTCAGAAACTTCAATTGTAGTAAAAGAGTGGTAAAGTAAATATATTTTATACCATACTTTTTCGATGTCAACGTGAACAGTTAGGGTGTTTTAGTAATTTGTAAGTAAATTTACTGAATATTGGGGTGCAATTTATAAATCGGCAAGACCATTATGAAAAACTGGTTGGATACTTTCAATATTTCCCATTATTAAATGACCGTTCTAAAAAAAACATGGATTTAATTTAATTTTAATATGGACTGGTGTATTAGAGAATATCATTTCATAATTCTCTGGAAATCTTCTTAAAATATTTATGGTGTATTTTTAGTGTGAAAATTCATAATGTATATATTTTCGGATTATTATGTTATACATACTTATCTACGAATCGAAACAATTTTCTGAAAAGCACGAATATACACTAATGTTATATTAATACAAAACATAGAGATGTTTCAAATAAACTAAAATTAACTTACTTAGCAAAACTTTAAGGCGGTCATATTTAGCTGTTTTGCGGCGTAAAATTAGTTTAAAGTATCACGAACCAGTGGCGGCTCGTGCTAAAAATTTTAAGGTGTTCTGCAAGTTTTACAAAAAAATTTACCTTGCACGGGCAGTAAGAGGTTGTCTCCCATCGATCTTATCGTGCTTTCTTCGCCTTCCGCACTGAAGTAATGGATTTATGGAACGATTGTCAATTGTCGCACAAAAAAATAAGAGTCACTAAGCACTACTTTACTAACAAATTATTTCTTATAAATTAAATCTATTCTACGTTCTTTTCGATTTGCAAATTTTGTTATCAATTTGTCATTAAAATTGTCTATTTCGGAAATAAACTTTTTTTCGATAGATAGCATGGAAAGAGATGTTAAACGATCTTCGGTCATTGAATTTCTGAGAAACGTCTTAATTCGATTTAGTGTTGAAAAGCATCGTTCGGCCTCTGATGTTGTCATGGGAGTTGTTATTACAATTTCTAATAATTTTCTAGTCTCCTTCAACGTATCTCCCAGATTGTATTTTATTAAAAATTTTAGAAAAGGTAGTGCGCCTTTTAAAGATCTAAAATCAGTTCTTGAGTAAATAACAGACAATTCAGTTCGTAATCTTTCTTTATCAAGGGTGGGATAATAGGAGCATGCGGAAGTGAGTTTGTCCTCAGGAAATTTACTGCAATACTCTCCAAAGCATTCCGAAAAAAAAGTGATGCCACTACTAGATGCTCTTTAAAATGAAATCGATCTTTTGCACAATTTAGAATAACATCACACACCTCTAAAGCCGAAATTCAATGATTAAATCTGCTGTTATTTGGACGTTTGCGTTTTTCTGGTGGTGGCTCATCGCTTATTAAATCTGATGCTTCACTTATGATGTTGTCAATATTATTTCGAACTTGGCTTATACTGCGTTCAAAATTTTCGATAGCGTCTTTTACTAGAGTGGGTTCAATTTTTCTTTGCTGCAATTGATTAAACAGGATATCTACATGGGGCATTACATGATGGAAAAAAGTCAGCCAAAAATTGAAGATCGAATCATTTAATGTACGGCGAATAGAGGCGGCTGCACTACAGACTGTGTTGTTGGAGAATTGTTCTTCTATTTCTTCCATACACTCAATGAGAGAGGCCCTATTTTCGTACACAACATTAATGGTCCTGATGTTAAAATTCCAACGGGTTGTAGCGTCGTGGGGGATCCTTCTGTTTACAATCTTGTTAAACACTTCTACTCGTTGGGGTGAATTATTAAAAAAGCAGGGAATGTCTTGTAGATTTCCAAAAAATACACGTACTTGCGAATTTGCAGAAGCAGCTTTAGATATAATTAAATTTAATTGATGGGCATAGCAATGTACATAGTGCGCAAAAGGGTACTTTTTTTTAATCAATGCTTGAACGCCTGCGTGTTGTCCGCTCATCACCGCTGCTCCATCGTAACTCTGTGCAATCAGTTTGTTAGGTGAATTTTGAATTAAAGCATCTATGACACTTAAAATTGTTTTGCTAAGTGTTTCTGCATCACATTTTTCAGGAATGACGTAGTTCCAAAAACGTTCAATTGTCTCACCATCACGAACATATCTAAAAATAACTACCATTTGAGTTCTTGCAGCAACATCCGTTGTTTCGTCCGCCATGATCGCCAAAAACGGAGAATTATTAATTTCCTCAATTATTTGTTCTTGGCAGACTTCAAGTATGCACTGTAACAGATCATTCTGTATTTATTTGGAAGTGCCTTTAAATACCGAACAATTTTTTAGGTGCTCACTTAGAGTTGCATCTAATTCAGCCGAAAAATTAATAAGTCCACGAAATATCCCCGGATTCTCGGAAGTATCGCTCTCATCATGTCCCCGAAGGGCCAATTCAAAAGCTCCACAAAATTTTATACAATTAATAATTTTTGATAAAATATAACGATTCTTTGACACATTTTCATTATGTCTCTGTATATTTACCCAATAAGCAGAATCTAGTTGAGCCATAATATTAGTTGACCCTAGTAACGCAAATTCCATACATTTATGAAGATGGCTTTTAGAATTCTCATGTCTTTTTATTTTCAAACTCAAGTGCTCTAGATCCGTGACCCCTATTTCCGTCCAAGCTTTATCGCCACCAAAAAGTAAACAGGGAAAACAATATAAAGCATTTTTTTTGTTGCATCCACAAATCCATTCGTTTTTTGAATAAATATCGCTACTAAATTTACGTGTATAATTTTTCCCTCTACTTACACCAGTTTTTTCAATAGTGATATCTACTAATGGCCTACCATTTGCTTTTAATTTTACCTTTTCTTCGAATGAATATTTAAAGAATCTCTTCACATTAATTAAATTAAAGACCACCTCCGTAGTACACAGAGTTTATATAAATTGTCAGCAATACACAAAAACAAGCACGCGCACTCTAATATTATTGTTTTTACGTTAAACTCGCCGCAGAGTAAAAAATACGCGAAAATATTAAATGCCTATACCGAATCATATGACCGCGCTGGAGAGAATGCAGCGAACATGCCTGATAAAATCACGCATTGGTTTTAGACAGCAGCGGGGGTAGCGGGGTGCGCGCGGGTGTTTGAAAGAGCTCTGTGCGCACGTTCGTGTGGACCAGATAAGGAACAAGTGAGCGATCGCGCGAATTAGGTTGGTTATTCCACTGGTCGCCTATTGTATATTATTTGATAATATCCTATATATAACCCGTTAGTGTTGGAATTTCGGAAGCGAATATCTCGGCTTCTACTGATCGGCTTTTGATGATTGAGGTGTCAAATTGTAGGGTTTGATGTCCTCTACAGGATGATGTAGAAAAATATGCAAATTTTTTTATAGACAGGGGGAGAATTTTCACAACAATATGTTACGTTTTTATAAACATCAGAAATGTCGGAAAAATTATGTAAAAGAAAACTAGTTATAACTAATACAGGTTCGCCCGCCCAATTTTTTGGGAGCTCTGCAGCACTGCAGCGCTTATGCGCCAGCCGCCACTCTCACGAACATGAATTTTCATCAAGTAAATGCCGAATTAATTCAATAATGTGATAATGATGAACAAATGATTTTCGATGATTATGAAATTAAATATTACAATACAAACACGCAAAATAATGTTATGTACGCTACCGAAGCTATTCGACTAATAGTGAAGGCACGTTTATTCAGTTTCCGTCTGTAATCGGCTGTAATCGTCCGACCACTTTGCTTGTCTTATACTTGTCATGAGAACAGCGATGGTTGGTTTGACGTTTGCGATGTTGACATTAATAAATGAGCGGCCCCGAGTGTTCTTCCATGTTATGACTTGATTGTATGTAGTAAGGGAGTTGTGGTGAAGTTTTTCTATTCCAGCATCATACACTGACGAAACTATAGCAAGATTAAACACGTGTCTGCTTGTCTGGATAGCAAATTTCATACAAATTTGAACTTATATTGTGTTCTCTTTGCACAATTTTTAATAATATTTTGATATTACTAAAAATGTTTTCGTTTTAATTAAATATTACAAAAAACTTTTCGATTTCAATGAGTCTAAAGCTCTATCACAGGGCAGAATGATATAGCATTATTGAATAAGTTGAACAATCAAAAGCAAATGCTCACGTTTTTATTCTTTTTCAAGCAAAAAGTCTTCGAGAGACGTCATGATTAAGCAATTTATTAATGTAAAAAACGCAAAATAGAAAAAATAGTATAAAAAACTCGTTTCATAGGGCCTTTTGCCGCACTCGCTCTTTAGAAAACTCGCCGCTATCGCGGCTCGTTTTCTAAACTGATCTCGTGCGGCAAAATGGTGCCTTATGAAACTTGTTTTTTAATATACTATTTTGCATTTTATTTCGTTTAGCGCAAATAATTTAAAAAACAAGACATTTGCACAGGTGTAGAATTAAAAATTCTTATCTAAATTTACATATTTTTCGACTAAATATTTATCGCTAATTTGCAATTTTTTTAAATATATCTTTTATTCAATGTAAAATGCTTTGAAATTATTACGTTCATTAAAATAATTCTTAATTAATATCAATGTTTGCTCGTTAGAGCTAAAACTGGAACAATTTTATTGTCTTTAACACGATTTTTTTCTATTTTTATTAATATTACTATATTTATTGCTATACTAAAATTATTGTCAAGTTTAGTATTCTTTTAATTAATTTACGAGTAACTTTTTAGGTTCTTCTAAATTAATACACGAAATGATATATTCACGCTGTCCTGAAGAAGAATCGCTGCCTTTTGTTTCGGCTTATTATCGCACTAAATTAAAGGAAAGATATTTCTTGGGAATCTGTCAGGAAAAAATAGCGACAAAATTTAACAATAGGTAAGGCCAAGGTTAACCAATGTCTTACAGGCATTCCATAGAGGTACCGCCATTTTTTAGAAAAAGTGGCAGCTTTCTCGGAACAGCGCTGTGTATATCGCCTGTCTTCATCAGTTAAGGGAGCCGAAAGTAGCTATAAATTGAGTGTTTTTAGAAACCCGATAATGTACCGAAAAATATTTTAACGATTTTTTATTTCGTCTAAGGTAAGGTACTATATTAAACATTTCGTTCTAATTAGTCTAATTAGTTTTAATAAAATTATTACTTAAAACTGTGCTATTAACTTTATTACTGAAACATCATTATATTAATTGTGAGATTACGTTAAAAAATATGATCCTGTAGGCCAAATTTTAATATGCATTTACACAAGGAAGCCATTATATTTATATAGTTTGGTACATCTTAGGAAGATTGTAATTGATAAATATTTAACACAAATTATAACATTTGAATGTTATTATTTACTCTATTAGTTACTTTGGTTAATTTTATTAAAATTACGACATTTTGGGACTATAATTTTCACATTTTACACATAGATATTTATTAATGTAAAATAATAAAATAATTTTATTTTAAGGTGAAGTTGAGTACGCTTTAATTTTGAAATTGTTAATAATACCTACAATTAATAAAGGATTCAAAAACTATCTTAACTGTTCGATGGAGAATCTTGTTTCACAAATAGTTTTATGTTTGTCTGAAGTTTTTAGACGTCAATTAATCACACTGTAAAATACAATAAGAGTGATATTGTAACTTTGGTGAGAATTTCATATGAACGAATGTAATCATCCGTAACGAAAATTGAGTATAAAACATTCACATAATCCACTTAAATCGATCAAAATATTTCTTCCTTTGTCATATTCTCTTTAAGGTCTCTGTATATAATCGTAATTTAAGATATTGCTGTGTTATTTCTAAGGCAACATTAATTAAATAAATGAAATAGATCATAAATAACAATAAAACGGGTTATGTTTTGAGCGTGCCTATATATGTATAGTGGAATTCAACGTGTATGTTGATGGTGAATAGCACTATATATTAATTTCTTACTACACTTGCGTAGAATTAGGGTATCCTTTTGTAGAAAAACACTATTTTGGTTTCGTGACGTTTCGGTCTTGTATTTAGATCTTCCTCAGACCTGTTTTTATTTATTAAGAAGAAAAAAAAAGAAATGTAACAAACTTGCCAATATGTTGTCATTGTACAATATTAATAAAATGTATCACAAGTACTTACATAACCTAACTATATGGGCTATTGATTGTATTACTCCACACACGAGCCTGTTACAGTGGCCTTTACACTTTAAAATCATCGTTATGTTAATGACAATAAACACAAAACATTTACTAAACTAGTACACATACAGTAATAAAAATCAGTCTAAGACAGGCTTGAAATCTCCTTCTTTTGGGTGCATTTTAAATATGCCTGTGAGTACTTTTATCGTTAAATATATATTTTAATGTACGTATATAAGTAAAATGTGTGTCGTGAAAACTTCAATTCTTTTTACTTGTGATTTGCGTGTCTTGCCATTTTTATATTTGAAAACATACTCCACTAGAAAAACCGGAAAAAAAACCGGAAAAAAAAACAGAAAAACAAAACGCCACGTGAAAAAGGCAAACCCCACGCACCAACCGGAAACTACCCTCCCTCAAATTATATAATATTATTAAGTGAACTTATTCTGTATACCCGGTGTTATATGTTGTAGTTGTGGTATGTAGATATTGCTGAAACTGAGGGAGTCGGCTTTAGTATTTAGATTATGTTCCACGCTCTTAATTGTTAGAGTTTCTAGGAAAAGCCGTCTTCTGTAGTTTGGTTCTTTGAAGATGATTCTGACTTCCTTGTATCTCGGTTGGTGGTGTGTCGACGCTATATGGCTTGCCAGTGCGCTTGCCTGTGGTTTAACTTTACTGTCGCTGTCGTGTTGTGTCAATCTATTTTTTAATCTTTGCTTAGTTTGCCCTATATAAAACGAGTTGCAACTACACGGTATTGCATATATGATGTTGTTGTTCATATCTAAGGGTATTGGATGTTTTAATTTCGTGAACAGTCTGGAAACGGGGACGGCTGCTGTGTACGCTACTGAAACCACGTTATGGAAAACGTTTTTTATTTTGTTAGTTAGGTTTGGAATATATTGCAATTTTCCATACCTGGTCTCGCTGTCCCCGTTGACGCCTTGATAATTTTGTTTGTTAATGCGCTGGGGTAGTTATTCTGTAGCAGTATCTGTTTTAATGTGTGTAAGTCGTGCTGTACATTGTCCGCGTGTGAAATCCTCATTATCCTGCTCTTGAAAGCTTTGGTCAAGTTCCCCTTATACTTCTTGGGACAATTGGAATGGTAATTTAAAAGTCTATTTGTGTTTGACGGTTTTCTGTACCATCTCAACTTTAGGATACTATTGTCCAACCAGAAAAACAAATACACGCGTGAATACACCGTCAAACGGTTTTCTGTACCATCTCAACTTTAGGATACTATTGTCGTTTATGATTAGTTTGTCCAAAAAAGGTATTGCTTTATTGTGCTCCGTCTCGACCGTGAACTGCAATTTGTTGTTGTAGCTATTAAATACTTCTAAGGTGGTGTTGATTTTGTCGTTTGGAATGCAACAGATGAGGTCATCCACATATTGTTTAATGAAATGGAATTGAAAATCAATTTTCTCTACCACGTATTTTATGATGGTATTCATCACAATATCAGCCAACACGGAACTCAACGACAAACTCATTGGTGTCCGTGTACCTGTGCGTAATATTCTCCCTCATATAAGAAATAAACGCTGTCAAAGATCCACCCAAGGATGCCCTTGAAAACCGCTTAGGCATGTTAGTGTTGGGCTTTATCCACTGCTAGTTGTCTTGTATTATTTGTACCGTTGTATCTATGGGGATGTTGGTGAACAAACTAATCACATCGGAAGACACTAATATATGTTTTTTTGGTATTTCTAGCATATTGTGCAAACTCAAATGTGTATCTAATTTTTCTGTTATTGTAGGTGGTGAAAGACTTCTCTAGGATGTTGATATATACTTGGCTAAATATTTGGTGTGGCTTTCAACACTGCTTACTACCAGTCTTAATTTATTTCCTGGTTTGTGCACTTTTGGTACACCATATATGCTGGGAGTTTCTGAATTATTTTTTATAAGATTTTCTTAGGTGATATAATGTTTGGATTTTAGGTTTTTAATTAGCTGGTTAGTTTTTCTTTCATAAGCGCTTGTGGAATCTCTGTTGAGTTTCTTGTATATATTTTGGTCGCTTAAGAGTTCTGACATTTTGTTGTCATAATCTCTTTTGTACATGCATACTGTGGCGTTACCCTTGTCGGATCTGGTAATTATGATCTCTTTGTGCAATTGTAAAAACTTTTGGCATCTACGATATGCTGTGTTTAATACATGTTCGGGTTTTTTGTTTTTCATATAGTTTGTTATATGATATGTAATTTCCCCTCTGCACCTATCTTTTTCTTGTTCATCAACGCTGCTCAACCCGCCCTCACAATCTTACAAAATTCTACCTATTGAGATGTTACTGCTATTCGTGGGAAGTGAAAACTTATTCCCCAGTGCTAAAATTTCTTGTGTTTGCAAAGGTATATCTGTGTCTGTTAGATTGACAAAGTATTTTTTAATTGTGTCGATTGGTAAAATCATACTGTTGCACCCGGCATGCGTGTGCGTACCTCCACTGTTACTATTTGTGGTGTTTTGTGATTGTGAATGTAACGATCGTGTGTTATTGGTATTCTCTACCTCTATTGTGTAAGCAGCGATTTGTCGCCCACGCATGCCCGTAGCAACCGTATGTCTCAGCCTATTCAGTTTCGCAATGTTTCTCTGCTTGATAGCCTCGTACTCACGCGTGTATTTATTTTTCTGGTTGGACAATAGTATCCTAAAGTTGAGATGGTACAGAAAACCGTCAAACACAAATAGACTTTTAAATTACCATTCCAATTGTCCCAAGAAGTACAAGGTGAACTTGATCAAAGCTTTCAAGAGCAGGATAATGAGGATTTCACACGCAGACTATGTACAGCACGACTTACACACATTAAAACAGATACTGCTACAGAATAACTACCCCAGTGCATTAACAAACAAAATTATCTTTGCCACTGACAATACCAGAATGAGTATAGATAGAGACCAAATATCATCAAATAATACCAGCGAAATACTACAAGGCGTCAATGGTGACGGCGAGACCAGGTATGGGAAATTGCAATATATTCCAAACCTAACTAACAAAATAAAAAACGTTTTCCATAACGTGGTTTCAGTAGCGTACACAGCAGCCGTCCCCGTTTCCAGACTTTTCACGAAATTAAAACATCCAATACCCTTAGATATGAACAACAACATCATATATGCAATACCGTGTAGTTGCAACTCGTTTTATATAGGGCAAACTAAGCAAAGATTAAAAAATAGATTGACACAACACGACAGCGACAGTAGAGTTAAACCACAGGCAAGCACACTGGCAAGCCATATAGCGTCGACACACCACCAACCGAGATACAAGGAAGTCAGAATCATCTTTAAAGAACCAAACTACACAAGACGGCTTTTCCTAGAAACTCTAACAATTAAGAGCGTGGAACATAATCTAAATACTAAAGCCGACTCCCTCAGTTTCAGCAATATCTGCATACCACAACTACAACATATAACACCGGGTATACAGAATAAGTTCACTTAATAATATTATATAATTTGAGGGAGGGTAGTTTCCGGTTGGTGCGTGGGGTTTGCCTTTTTCACGTGGCGTTTTGTTTTTCTGTTTTTTTCCGGTTTTTTTTCCGGTTTTTCTAGTGGAGTATGTTTTCAAATAAAAAATGGCAAGACACACAAATCACAAGTAAAAAGAATTGAAGTTTTCATGACACACATTTTACTTATATACGTACCGTAAAATGGGGTTACTTTAATCAATTTTTATTTTAAAAACTCTGTATCTTTTGTATAAATTGGCAGAAAAATAAGTAAAAAAAAACAGAATGTCGGTTTTTTGTCTTCTACCAGAAATTTAACTTAAAAAATTATCAATTTATTTAGTTTTTGAGAAAAAAAAAATTAAACCACTTGATCAAATTTATACACTGATCGGGGTTACTTTGATCACCATGCTTATTTCCATGTCATTTGAAAGTAAACCCAAAATGAACATAAAATTTAAAAACAAATTGAAATCTGTACGCAGGTTTTTTTAATAAAGCTGTTTAAAACACTTGGGGTGACTTTGATATAGACAAAAATAATGTTTTAGTCATAATTTTATTTGAAATTAACATTTTAAAACACAGAAAATCAAATTCTTAAGCTCTAAACCTCATTAACATTGATCTCGTGTGGAAACACGACAAATTCAGTCCCTTCTTGAAAGGTAGGCATAGGCAGGTATGCAACAATAGCAGACTGTTCAATTTCAAAAATGTCGTCTTTAATTAATCTGAATGTTTTTTTTGTTTTGGCACGATTTTAAGCCAGTAACCACCAGCGGAGTGGTTTCGTTAATGTAACATACGTAACGATATTTTTTTTTTCCTCGCTGTGAAGTAAATGTTGCCAATACATAACGACCCTCGGTCAATATATTATCTTCTTCCTCTTCATGCTCTCTCTCGTTTTCCTCTTCTTTGAATGTTTCCTCTACAGTCTCATTGTCATCAGATATATTTTCTTCAAGTGGTGTGTCAATCGTCTGATTAGTTTTCTTTGTCTTCCGCTTTTTTTTTCTATACTTGGCGAGGGGTCATCTATTAAATCCGCTGTCGAAATACTCTTTCCAGCTGCAACATTTAGTCTTTTCTTTCTTTTTACAGTATGGGATGATTCTCCAAATCTTTGAGTTCTTAATAGTTCAGTCAGAACGCTCTCAGTTTCAGCCTCAACGTTACTATCATCAGATGGTAAGCGCTTGTACACCTGATCAGGGTTAAACGGCAATATTCCTGTTGCATTAAATGCACTTATAAGATTTCGTTTGATGGCACCGGTTTCATTATCCAACAGGGGCACCACAATTTTTTTCGGTTTAATTTCGTCCATTCCTAGAAGTGTCTTGTTGATGAGATTCGGAAATGCGTCTTTTGGAACAGTGGTCAGCCTTAAGTTCTCAAGTTTCCATTTCGTTAATGTACTTCGCCACGCCTCTTTCATCGGACGAAAAAATGCTACGTCCAAAGGCTGAAGCAGATGGGTGGAGTGTGGTACCAAACAAACAAAATTGATATCGTTTTCTTCACATAATCGTAACACCGCTTCATCGATATGAGACGACAAATTGTCTCCAAATAACACTTTACGACCGTTTAGTCTTTTCGCGTGTGGCAAAAAACATGTCATAAACTAATCCCGGAATGTTACGCTGTCAATCCAGCCACTTGCAGTTCGGTTATATCTAGTTACACGTGAGCAACATGGTTCATTGCAACACGGTGAGCCACACGGTCCTCTCTCCTTCCAAGTGTCATATAGATGTGTGCTATTGTATATCACATAAGGTGGTAAAAGAACACCATTTGCAGACCCACAAACCCTGATAGACATGCAGCTCTTGGAAAAGTTTATTATTTTTTCTGGATACTTGACTCCTCGTCGATATATATAGCGTTTCTTGTCCGGGTCGTCGCTTAAATTTGACTCGTCGTAGTTAAAAATATTACTACTAGGCACTCGTCATCTTCAGGAGCTAGTCGGTCTGTGACACAGACCGACTACCTCCTGAAGATGACGAGTGCGATCTCGTTGAAACGTAGAGTAAATAGTCCTTTTCAGGACAAAACTCACACGCGGCCAAGAACCCGAGAAACTACTCCTTCATATATATATACATATTGCTATGGGTTTTTATTTAAAAATAAAATATTTAAAAATGTATAATTATTTGGGAAAAGACTGTATATTGAAAATGTTTTTAAATTTTCGAAGGTTAACTAGAGTGAAAAACTTGTTATCCGAGGATAAGAGGGGAGTATCTAGGAGACGACTATAAGCTGTGAAACGATAAGGTTGCTTTCTTCGAATATATACGATATATTATATATTTAAATTAGTTCGGGTTTTGTATTTTTGAATGTGTTAATAGTTGATGTATTAGAGATTTAATTCCCGACATTTATAGAGATAAATTCTCGTTGTATTGATGATTAAATTTGATTAAGCACCTTCTTCGTAAAAGTCTCCATTAAATTTTGTAAGTAGAATTAAAATTTTATGACGTCATAATTTATTAAAACTGTATTTTTCCATTGTATTAAAAGCTTGTAGTTAAGAGAATTAATTATTAGGAATATAGATAATACAGTTTAGTATAAACAATTCTTTGTTAAAATTATATATGAAAGTTTGTTCGAGTGGATTCAGTTTTTTTTTGTGCTTGGTGATTTCATATGAGTACTTTTGTTCGCGTATCAGTATCTGAGTATACAGCGTGGTTTCCTTTGAAGAATTTAATATTAAACTTGATTATTTTTAGATAAGTTTTGTTCGGAGTCATAAACGAGGATGTTTTCCATTCATTTAGCTGTCAATTTTCAATGAATGTTTTTACCTCAAGTATCTATGTTATATGATACAGGATCTTTATACTTTGTAAAGATATAAGTTTTTATTTTTTTTATTTTTGTATTAAATATTAACATATTTTTATTTCCCTTTTTAGCTTGCGTTTGTTTTATTTACTCATACCATTATTGTTAATTAATTTATATTTAAGAGAAACTTAAAGAAAGAGTAGTTCAAAATTAACTTATATAAACTAGATAAAAAAAGTTTTTGTGAACATTTCACTGGCGCTCAACTATAAATTTTAGACACGTCTTTCCTAAGTGGAACCCGAGAAGTTAGAGGTCTCAGATTTGAAAATTCACCGGCTGAGAAAACCTAGTTGGGAAAACTAGTTGTGGATGGTGGTGTAACAAATCTTCAACCCACTATTCATAGTAATATGTATATGTTACGGGATATTTTTTTTTAAATATATATTTTGCTTTATTGTGTCCATATTTATTCAATAATTCAAGAAAAATCCGTTATTTACATTTTTGAAATAAAAACAAAGCATCACACCTGTCCGACTCGACATTTAAAATTTCAAAATTGGTGAATTTTGAACCAAATTACTTATGAACAGCTGCGTACCATTTAAATTTTAACGGTTCGAATCACGTTTATATTAAGCACTTAGTTATCTATTGTTAAATTAATTGTTTTGAAAAAACATTTCAATTTTATGCTATGTTTTGAGAGGCAAATATTTAAATTAATAATATTTGTTTAAATAATTTTAATTAAAACTTACCAATTATCTAAAATTACCAAGATTAAAAAACAAAAGAATAAGTGACGCGTCTTTTTCATCGTTCGCCCTAGAAGCTGTCGCAATTTTTTGTGCGCTTCAATAAATTCCACCTGTTGAAGTAATTTTCGTAACCCGACTAAGCACTAGAGGTTAGAAAACTGAAAATCCATCTTATCGAAGAAAAGATCCTGTTGTAGAGGTAAATTTTCCAGGTAATCCCTTCTTATATACTGAGATCCCGCAGAAGAAGATTGAATGCACCTAGAGCAGCAAATATCTACCAGAACAAACGTGTTTACTTGTAGTACAAGTTGAGGTATTAATTCTCAAGGTCAAGGCCTTTTTCATTTAATTTCATACATTTATTAAAATACTCTCAAGATTAGCATAAAACTTAACTAAATCAAATATTAATCTTCACAATTTAGACCTAATTTAACCACTAGCACGTAATACATTACTACAATTTTAACAAATAAAACTTATGTAATAAACATCCACATGATGTCATTGCATTTGTATTTACATAGAGTATGTCAATTTTAGAGGTCAAGTATAAAACAGAAACTCATATTACATACTGGTTATGAAACATATTCGTCATTATATCGATCAAATATAAATAATAAGTAACGTTTATTATTAGAACACTACCACGTTGTTTGATTTGTATAAATAAGATTAATTTTTGCACTTTCACTATTTTGATAAGCATAATTCAACAGTTAAGCTTTGTATTCATTTACACTTGTCAATAATAAGCAGTATCACTTAATGTATTCTATTAATCGACTATCCTCTATCGAGAATAGATCGATCTAGTTGTAAACTTATAATTAGAGCTGAGGATGTTTGCGGTATAACCATGGTTATATCATGTAACCATAGTAATTTACTATGGTTACATGATATAACCATGGTTATACCGCAAACATCCTCAGCTCTATTTATAATTTACAAAAACAGAGGACCCTGACTTTAAGATCTCATTTACTTATTATAACATTTATTATATGTTTTTTGTATTTACAATCAACCATTCATTCAAAAGATTTATAATCTCATGCTCAAAATATATCTATATTTATTTCATTGGCGCTACAACATTGAAAATACAATATTTGCAATAAGTTACCTTACGCATCATATTAATTACAATATCTATTAATTAAACGATATATATTTTAACAATACATATACACATATATATATATATATATATACACACATATATATATATATATATATATATATATATATATATATATTATGTGATATCATATTGTATTGAATGTATAATGTCAATAGACCGTAGGTTATGTTACGAATTAATAATATTCATAGCCTCATTAAGTAAAAACACATGCTTACGTATCAAAATTAAATAAGGAGAATATTAGAAATCATTGTTAGTATTTTAAATTATGCTTTTCTTTTAAAATGTCCATAGCTTGCATTATAGTTCCGGTAATGTACGATCGTTTTACAAACGGTCGATTCTGAAAATAAGTTCATATAATTAAAGATCTAATGTAAAATAGCATAATTGTGTAATCTGGAAATAATAATCACCTGTAGCAAATACAAATAATGATTGAGAAGTGTTTTGATAACTATAAAATTTATTTACGTCCGTAAATATAAATAGTACTCTTTAAAGAGTATAAAACTTAACAAAGCAGGTTCAATAAGTCATCGCAAATAAATCAATAATATTAATAAGTTTCCTGGGTTATAATGTTTAATAACTCATTAAATAATCTATTATGGTACATGATATCCGTTAAAGGAGAAATGTATTTTGTGAACGAAGTAAAACTACAGTTATTTCATTTGTATTTAGAGGTTAGAAATATCCAAACTTAAAAGACATACATGCAAAATATGTAAGACAGTATGAAAGAGAGAGAACAACGATGACCTATATTTAAACGTGAGTTTATCTGAAATCTGAGATATAAAATACATTAGAAGCATTAAGGAGATACAGAGAATTGTACCCAAGAAAAACAACGAAGAAATATTTTTATTGAACATGCGATGATCGACAACTAATCAAGGATTTGAATAATAAGCATCTTGTTGTTACCCAAATGTGATTGGTAACAGGGTGATATAAAATAAGAGTATATGGACAGCAGGTGTAATGAAGAAAAACGGGATTATAAACTAACGACCCTAAGATATCAGCAAAAATAAAACCTTGAGACACACAATTTCAAAGAGTCAAAGGAGATATATGCGTGAGTGACAACTTACATATTAAATATTATAGTCCAACAACTGAGTTGAACTTCACATCAATATAATATAAATAAGACTCATGTTTTTTGTTTCAACATATGTAGCGGATGTGTCCACCGCAAGGTCATTTGGTATTAGCTGTTATAAATTCTGTGCATTATAACCAGAGAGCGGACTCGAGCGATTGATGATTCATAGCCCATAGGCGTCTGACTTGTATTCGCAATAGGTTTGTTTTTGTAAGCGATCCGTGAGTTTCGAATAATTTAATACGTGAGGTCACCTGCATAGGTGGCACATACCTACATATGCAGTTAATATGTATCTGTCAATGCACAACAGAGCGAATGTAATAAACTGTTTGGTAACCGGCAGCAACTACTGCTGAAATAAAAGTAATGCTGGCAAGCGAATTGCGTATAGAATTTTGAATAAAAATAATTTACAAAGAACAACACTCAAAACTATGTATTTTCTGTGAAACATTGAAAGTGTAAAACATTACTATGAACAACTAAAATTTGTCCAAGGTGTTCCTGTGTTAAATTAGTTCTTTTAGATGTTAAAACGTCTTTAGAAATGGAAAATGTCCGTTCTACATCACAATTGGTGATGGGTGCGTAATTAAAATGTTGCAAAAGTGCACCATACTTCGAATCTATAGATAAATATGGTTAAATATGCATCAACTTTTTGTCTCAACTTTGAGAAATATCCTTTTAAATGATGAAACTAACTTATTAACATTTGAAAAATGACCCCTCATGTATTCACATACTCTGTGTAGTGCATGTGCTTATCTTGATGAGTTTTCGAAGAAACATGTCTCTGCAAATTACACTTTTGTGGACGCCTTAAACTTAATGAACAGGCGCTGCAATATATCTCGGTATCATTACGAATATACAATCAATCTGTATGGCTTCTAATCCATCCTACCATGGTTGCCTTACGAGAATTCTCCATTGTTAATGAAAATAAAGAGGGAAATACTAAGAACAGAAAGAAATGGACTAAAAAGAAGAAACGAAAACTACTCCAAAAATAAGTTAGGAAATTAATCTTAACATTTATAAAAAATTATAGGATAAATATACAATATAACAAAATAAAACGGATTTTTTTAAATATTAAACGTTGTAACCAAATAACACTGAAAGAATCGAAACCAGAAACACGCCACTGTAAAATAGAATTTTATAAGTGAATAGACACAATAACGAAGGAAATAACAACATCTGTTCGACGAATGCAATCGAGCAAGCAAATAGTGGGGCTGTTATAATATGCGTACTATACATGATACCGCCACAATGTTTTATCGGGGCAATTGTTTATCACTCGCTTCAGTCCACTCTCTGATTATAACTATATATTTTCACCCGTAATTTTTCTTAAGTTCTAATCAATCTAAGCATTTATGGATCTATTATGACGAATAAATTAGACAATCAGCTTTGCGTCGACAATCATCTTGTACATGCAGCATGGGGATTCCTTCCTCCTTCCTCAAGTAGTCGGCACGATATAAGCACTGGTATATACTTTTCTATTATTTGGAAAAGTACATAAACTTCACTTGTTGGTTATTAATTTTTAAAATCTTACCACTTTTATTTCGGTTACCTGTATTTCACGAACTCACACACTTTTTTTAATATAAATTTTAACGCTTTAGGCACAGATACACACACTGGAATCAATGTACTTGTGTCTTTTGTACGATGGCGTATCACACACGGAGGCTAACGTATCTAATTAAAATCTCGTACAGGCTTTGCTCGTGTACGAATTTTACTTTTTAGGACAAGTTTATTTTAAGACCCTTAGCTACAGTGGTCCATCGTTTACTATTCTTCTTTCTCCGCTAATTGCGGTCTCGCCGAACATGGTGTCTACTAAAAGTCCTATAAGCAGACTTCAACAATTTTATCGCTGCACCAACAATATAGATGTAGGTTATTATAAAATAATTTGGAAAACATAATTCGTTTAAAATAAGGTATTATATTATTAATTATTTTAGAGTTACGAAAGAAGCTACACGTGAAGTGTTTACATTTTCCTCTTACGAATTTTTCTCTTGACCAGGTATAATTTGGTGTAATAGTAAACATGTAGAAAAGATATAGATTCACATACTTTTGTTTTTACAGATTTAGTATGCCGCGCGCATCAGTATAAAAGTTATCGTGAGGCCGAACGGTTTTACAACGTTTGTAAAGTTGTTATATGCAATAGAATAAGTGATAGAAGAAGTAGTTTAAATAAATTCAATGGGTTCTGCTCGTTCTCTTGTTATCTCATTTGCAATGGAGAATGAAATAGTATAATGTTCGATAACAAGATCTAAGATGGAACTGCTATGTTACAAGAAAAAAATTGGTGAAATTGGTACGAGAGAGCCAATCAAGAGAATGGTATTATTCATTCGTGACGAGACCTCTCTAAGGAAGCGGGGACATTTACAAATATTAAAGAATGATACCAGAAAACTGGAAACAATTATTAAAGACAAGAAAATCTATATTAATTCTAGTATATGTGTCAATTGGCGGTACCGTTCGTACACTAGTAATAATGTTCAAAGGAACTGCAATCCATGCCAGTTGGAACTCTAATAATGCATATTCAGGATAATGGATGCGATATCTATAAATGGTTGGAGAATGTGTCTTTTTCAATTGGTTTCTAAACTAGTTTCCTGAACTGGAAACTTGTACAATCAAACAACTTTTGTAATTTAAGGTGCGCACTTCGGTTATATTAAATTTATTGAAATTGCTATTGAAAACAACATTGTGTTGGTCAAGCTTTTCAGTCACTTCACGGACCAACTTCAATCTTTGCCTAAGTGTGTGTATAAGTCCCTCAAAGCAAATAGTAGGAAAGTTGCAAAATATGAAAAAACAACTAAACAGGCAGCTTTAAATAATGGTATGGTTTCAAAGAGTATTTTCATAGTACAGCAATCCCTACAACTAAAAATATATTTCTAAACATATTTCTTTTCAATATTACAGCAGTAATTTTCTTTAGTTTAAATTTAAAACAATAATCATTTAAACTTATTCATTAAATTGAAAATTTAATTCGAGAATTAAATCTTTGTTTATACATATTTCTAAATATTTATCGGCCCATAAATATATTTCTTAAATGTAATAAAATTCAAGTATTTAAGAATTAAAAAATAATTAGTTTTATGGGATTAATTTACAGTTTTTTAAAACAAATTGCAGATGAATTCTATGCAGAAGTACAGCTTTTTCTATACTGCTTTGCAACATTGCTTGCAATTACTAAAGTTACAAGCTGTAAAATTTCGTAAATGGTATTAATGATTCTTTTGTAAGGTGAAATGATAGTATCAAGAGAATATTTCGGGCACATTGGGTTTTATCGAGCGCAAAAAGTAATAATTCTGCATGTGTAACTAGAGGTGAATGCTAGTTTTCTTATTCAAGCTCCGAAAGTGGCTGTTGAATACCGCCTAATGGAATCGGCTAATGCATTCATTGTGCGAAAGGTGAATACAATGTCGTGTATATAAATAGAGGATGCTACCTTTGGTATACAGATATGGATTACTATTACTAAGCCACTTTGACAAACACGAACATCTGTAAATGTATTCACTGACTGTGAAAATGTCCATAAATGGTTGTAGATTAACACAAAAATATACCGTCGATTTTTATTCATTTGACGGTGTAATAGAATATACATATATATATATATATATATATATATATATATATATATATATATATATATATATATAACGTCTAAAATGCCTTTAATTTAAACAAAAAATTGCACCAGAAGATTTTGTTGTAAAAATAATTTTATTTATTTTTCTTATGTTATATTTTACGATTCATTAACACATTTATTTAAATCTTAACACAAAAATGTAGTAGTAAGAAAAAATGCAAGTTCTAATAACATATATTAAGCTGTATAGAAAAGTGAACAATCAGTACTTATTTTAATTTAATAAATTTATGCAAATATATTTTTTTATTCAATCAAAAAATGTTTACATTTTGAGTCTTAACAGCTGAGCTCTTTTTTATTGTACTTTTGTTTGAAAACTTGTCTAGGCGATCTAGAAAATGTCTGGTAAGATCAACATTTGTTTAGCTGCTAAACAGCGTGTTTAAAATGTTTTTTTCAAGGGTATAATTATTTCGATATTATACTATTCACAACCTTATATTGAAAGAGTTTATTTTTATCCGGTGGCAGTTTTGTCGTTATTATTGTACGGTGGAGCTGGAAAAATACATTTAAATCACATGGGAGAAGTGTCTCCCTCTATGTATCGTAAATTCATTCTTACTGATATTTGCGTAACTAACCTAAAACGTTGAACGCCAACATTATCATTAATAAAGAGAATTAAATGTGTATTCTGTCATTTGAGTCTAACCTAAAAATGATTTACAAAATCTCAAAGAAATATTCTAATTAAACGCTTGAAAAAAATAGTATATAATACAGTGGCGGCTCTTGATGACGTACGATGTGCGCTGCTGCAGGGATGAGACTGCTTCGTTTAAGCTTTCATATATACAGAGAAGCAAGTAACCGTACCGAGATCTTCCGAAATAGTTCGAAGTAGTCTCATCCGTGCAGCAGCGCACATCGTACGTCATCAAGAGCCGCCACTGATATAATACATAATAGCGAAAGCATATTAATTGCCTCGTACACATTCGCGACCAGTTACGAACCTATGCTCAGTTAGAATAAGAGGTTTCTCTTCTTGGTCTATAAAATATTATTCTTTGGTCCATTACCATTTCAAAAGTGTGAATGCATATAAATTTTTGTAAATTTAGCGAGGTTGATAGGTCTACTATTAAATTGCGAGAGACAAGATTATATATGATTGCTTTTCGGATTCCGGTCTGGAATCGCGTTTTTGGCACTGGTTCCTTTTTAACCGATGTAGAAAGAAAGCAGTGCCAAAGATGCGGTTCCAGCTCGGAATCCGAGAAGCAATCATGGACAACAACCACCAAACCTCGAAGCCAAATTGACAAGCTTATCTTTTTAGTAAATTGGAGTCAAGGTGAATAACCGCCAACGTGCCGTGGTACGTTATAGCCTAGTATTGCTTCGAGAAGGCCGAACGCAAACACTAAGAGACACAGGACGTAGTCGAAGAACTATAGAGAGCCCTAAGATCGCCGTCTTGGCGAATGCAGGTTTTAAACAGACCGTTTCTTCGGCACTAAGGAGGTTGCAAATTTATAGTTTGCAGAACATCACTTTGGCGACCATTTTGTAGAATGTTTCTTTCTTCGTTATAACGGCAGATTGCCTTATATTACATTTGTTAATTATTTAATTAACTTTAATACCTTTCAGAGGCCCATTGAAATGGCTACTGTTTATCGTTGCATATGAAGCTTTGATTATTTCCCATACCGACCTTCTTTGATACTATACATCACCCATAAGCATTGACGAATTCAATTTTCGTGGTGTAGAGAACGATTATAGTGGATCGAGGAATGGAACACAATAACTTTTAGCGACGATCCTGCTTTTCTTTAAGTAAGCATAGTGGTAAAAGGGTGAGAAAGGGACGTTTTGAATGGCGTTTTCCACAATTTAGGAAAGGAATATTAACCATGGAGTGGGAATTATGGTATGGTTAGGTGTTGGCTGTGTCAGTAAATCTCCTTTAGTCTTCATTTGAAGTAAAATAACCGTCTAGCGATACTTCTATTAATTTCTAATATATATAATTCTCTACCATATAATGCTTCAAAATTCAGTTTGTCAACAAGATATTGCCCGACTACATGTGGCAAAAGTGACATTTTTCGTTAGAT
This sequence comes from Melolontha melolontha, assembly GCA_935421215.2. Taxonomy (NCBI): domain Eukaryota; kingdom Metazoa; phylum Arthropoda; class Insecta; order Coleoptera; family Scarabaeidae; genus Melolontha; species Melolontha melolontha. The sequence continues at coordinate 141,740,277 of OW285236.1, forward strand.
TGGAAAAGTGGTTGTGTTTGTATGACCAAATTTGAGCAAGAAGCGCTGTGAGGTTTAAAACCCTCGATTAACACTAGAAGAGCTTGTTATATTATTTAATTGCTCAACCACTAGTTGTGGTGGCTTGACAAGCCTCAAAAGCCTTTAAAGCTGGAGACTAGGTTTTGTAATAATTAACAGAATAATTAAAGACAACTAAGATCAAACAGCAGTGATTTGCAATTCGATATTGTCACGTCCAAACCGTTTGTCGTATTTAAAATAAATTGTGACCGGAGAAGAAACATTAGTGCTCTAATAAATTTGAATATGCGGTCCATTGGTTAGACAAAAGTGAGGTTCCACAGCCACCGTCAAAGGTACTTGCAAGAAATATTCAGGTGAGGTTTATTGTCAACGATTGGAGAGACTTTATCAATCTTTAAGACAAAATAAACTCAAACTGGTTAATTGGAAGGGTGTAATTTTTCAATATAATGCCCGACCGTATTATGTTGGGGTAGGGAGGTCTTTCACATCTTGTGTAATCTCAAGACACTTTTAACTTTCACTTATTTGGTTAATTATAGAACTTTCTTTCTGGAAAATAATTGATAATGAAGAATGCCTGAAAAATGTGTTTTAAACGAATCTATCAGAGCTTCAGAATAGTGGAATTAAAAGGCTACCAAAACTTTTGTTTACTTCTTAAATAGACTTTAAAGTATATTACATCAGCGGTATTAATTATTACTAGATCGTTTTATTAGAAAAAACTTATTCAACTTGTGAAACCAAGTTTTCCTTTAAAAATAAAAAAGAAATGATTAATAAATTTTCGCTTGCTTATTGGAATTATATTCGACTGTTGTAAGACGTGTATGATGTGCATCATAGTTGTCGTACCCGTCAAAGTTTGGAAGGGGGGCGGGGGGGTGGGAGAGAAAGCGATTGGTCGCATTTGGATACTTTTCGTTTAACGTTCTAAAAGAGTTGAACGTGTTTCATAGTCGAGGTCCTTTTATGCGATTTTGAATTATCGTTTGTGTTAATTACGAATTTATAATCACAAATTGTTGTCTTGATTCAGAAGCCAAGTTTGTGGCATCAGTTTTCTGCTGGATTTGTACACGCTATTCTTGATATCGGCCCAAGGAAAATCTACATGGTTAGATAGGCTTTCTTTTTTTTTTGTTATCCCTTCTAATATATTTTATTCGCCTTCTATACACGTGGTATATTGTCAATTAGTGTACACTAAACAATCTGGGTCTGCATTAAATTGGAAGACCGCCTTGATGGGCCCAGATTTAAATTCCTTCCCGGGTTACGTAGCGTGGGAGATGGCCACGTGCTAAGTCATCTTGCCAGAAGTATCCGCCGTATGTGTCGACACGGAGAACGTCTTATTAGGACAAAGGTAAGTTCTGTTTGTTTCTGGCTCACCTCATTTTGGCGACCATTTTATAGAATATTTCTTTTGTCGTAGTAACGGCTGAGTGCCTTATCTTACATTTGTTAATTATTTAAGTAACTTTAATACCTTTCAGTCAAGAGAATACAATGTTCCGTTTGCATATCTTATTTTACAGTTACTAAGTCCATTCTGCACATAATAATATTTAATTCAACTTTCGTACATGACAATTTTTTTTATTATATCATAATACCCAGTAATTTAAATTATATTATTAATCTTTTAACTTTGAGTATTAATAAATAAGCTCGACAATTAGTTATTGTTTTTTTTCTCTTGCTTTTTGCGAGAAATATATTTATATTGAAATATTGCTGATGCCTCCACGTTCGGGCGACAATTGAAATATGACTGATGAACTGAGTAATAATAATAATAAAATAATAATTTTAATTGATATAAATTATATTAATTGTATTGTACTCTAAAGTACTTTAAGTTGGGCGCCTTTATTTTAAACTTGTAACGTTAGATCATCCGCCATTCTCACGTAATATCTCAGGTTGCGACTAGATATCGGTAGAACATGTATAATATTTTACAAAAATTGGACCCTATCTCCGGCTCCTCGTCGATCAGTTTATCCCTATGTGTATGATGGAAAAATGTTTAATAATATTACAGTTTTCTCTAGCTACGCAATGATAAATAAAAGAGTTTCTTCAAAGTAATATGTGTAAATATTTATTAAAGTAAGTCATCTGTAAACAATGAACAAATAAAGTGCCTAACGACAAAACAAGGAATTAATATAGAGTGCACTTGTGAACTAAAGGTTATGTTTCAATAGCAATGTTATCGTAAAGTGTATGGTAATATAAATAAATAAGCAAACAAATTAATGGTAAGTACTACAGTTCTTAATAATTAGTTTCCTTTCACAAATTCTGAGCAAGATAGAAATGTATTTTTAAAGTAAAATCAAAGAGTTAGGAATTTAATAAAATTTTGTCTTAAAAAAAATTGTTCTTATAAGACTTTTTCCGAAATAAACTGAATTAATTAAACCTGTTTCTTGAAAGAAGCGTGCAGGTATGTAGGATGGTTTCAGCTGGTCAGGATTGTCGGTGTACGGGATCAAATAAAGGTGTTTTCGTTTCTACGATGCAGGTATCGACGCTGTTCGAAGGTGTAGGAATTGCTCGTAGCGGGTGACCCAAAATGATGCGTTGGACGATTACTTGCCGATCTCAGGTATAATTGACTCCAAAAGTAGTTCTAAAGTAGCGCCAAGGTTAAATGCTTCTTTTCTGAGTATTTTTATAATTTTATCACTAGTATTTATGGTTTTATTAAATTTTAAATTCGAAGTAGCACTTTTTTTCTGGCAATTGTTATAAAAATTTCTACTGACGCTCGATAGGAATTATTTCTTTTCAAAGCCTTGTAAGAAATTACGAAAATAACCTTAATTTTTACTTTTATTACAATTGATAATAATTTAAATGTGAAGGAAATATTAATTCAATCAAGAAAACAAAATTAAAATAATAATTTACAAATAGTTACACCGGGCTTTCCAATGTTAGGTTATGTTTAATGTTTGGAATTAAAATAACCTGTTCGCGGGTTTGTAAACATTAAAAAGTGGGCGTGTCTAATTAGTATCGATATAAAATTTGAATGTAAATAAGTTAGCTATCTTGTTAAATACGCGCAAATGACTTGAACTATGAAAATGACAATTAAAAAATATAAAAAGTAAATTTTCAAATAAATATAAATTAATTTTAAATATACAAAGTTATCGTAATATTAATTTATTAGCATTTCGATACTAATTTTACAAATTAAGTCCACCAAATGTAGCCATTCTATTCAGTGTTATTCCTGTGTTAATTATTGCTTTTCCAATTGCAGATGGCTGGAATAATGGTGCTATTTGCCTCATAACAATGTATATATATATATATATACCTATATATATATATATATATATATATATTGTAATGGTACAACCAGCTCAGGTATTCCAGCACCTACAATGGAAAGTACAGGTACACAATCAATATAAACACCTGTATAATCAATAAATTGGTGGACGGAATTTGTGAAATTAACGTCGAAATGTAAATAAATTAATACGACGATAACTTTAAAATTCATCATTATCTTATTTTGATTTTAACTAACTTTTTATATTTTTATTTCATTTTTTTCATTATTCAAATTATACGCGCGAAACAACAGGTATTTAATTTATCAACATCAGGTTTATATCGACGCTAGATAACCACGCCCACCAATTCAAAATTATATGAACCCCGCTAAAGCAAACTTTACGGTAGAAAACATTACTAAATTTATATTCAAATCATATTTTAGGTTAATGTAAAATATTAAATTAATTTTCCCTTTATGTTAAAATCAAAACATTGTATAAACTCACATTTTAAATTGATGTAATTAAACTAAAATTACGAGATTATTTCAATATAGAAATAAGGCTTTGGAATAAAAAATAAAACGCGATCGGCGTCATCTGATATGAAACTTTGAACATAAATGGCCGTTTTTGAGTGTACTTCCTTAAAATAAATTTTTAAAACATCTTTAAAGTGAAAATCTCCTACCTAGTGTTGAATCATTCGATAACCAAATTAAAGGCCCACCTTTTGAAGAAAAAATCTCAAGAATACCTCAACGCAAACGTGAGATATCGTCCTAAGCATCATTTGAAGCAGAGAGCAGGGCAAGCCAACGATTTACACCACTCAACTCGACGAACTCCGCCAAAGACGGTGAACGAGGCCGTGCTTCCTGGTCTGCCGCATATCCACATATTGAGAAGTATATCAGATCTAGGAGATCAACATCAGGTTCACCTACAACGTTTATTCCAAATTATTTAATTTTAAAAGTTATAATTGCTCAAATTAATCGCTACAAATTATTATTTCATGTATCAAATTCAATTTTAAAGTAAGCATCAATTTAAAGCGTTGAATTTTACAGATATTTAGCTACAAATAAGCTTATACTCACCAAAATAATATAAGATATAAAAACTAGTAAATATTTGTTTATTTTATCTCGTACACATAACCTCATCACCATTTCCCACATGTGCACTTATTAATTTCAATTTTTGTCACATCTTGCATAATTTATATAATATTAAATACAGTTTCCTATTTTTATCTTTCAATTTTGTTGTTACAGTTTTCTTATTTTTGTGATATTAAATTTTTTTATTAATCTAATTCAATCTTTTATTTGTGAAGTGTGATTGTTGTGTTTGAGTGGAGAATACACTGATTGGTTTGTAGCTGCAAATAATACACCTGACCGACCGTGAACCCTGAGATTATTAAAAATTAACTTTTACACTCTAGCTCTACCGCAATTAGCTAGTTATTTTAAAAAGGGACAGATAGCGTTGATTCGACTAAGGATATTTGTATATTGGCGCCCACATTTTAAATTTAAAATCATTAACCTTTCACTCTTTTAGATTTTCAATTTTTATAAATAATTCATATACTATATTCTTAGTTAAATCCTACTCAGCGTATCGATTGGCACTTTACAATATATATATATATATATATGTATGATATATATATATATATATACAAATATATATATATATATATATATATATATATATATATATATATATATGTATGATATATTCCTTACTTATTTTAATTTTAATTAATCTACGTCTCACATTGATTTTATTATTTTTGTATGATTTTGATTCCACAAACGACGAGATCTCTGACTTTTTATCACCAACCCTTCAGCCTGCATTGATTACTTGTTAACTATACCTATTTTTGGAATTTATATATACAGGGCCCCATTTACTTTAATAGGTTACTGTTAATTTATTTATGTAGTTTATATAGAGGGCCTGATATCATTTCCTTAAAAGATATATCATTTTGTTTGGAATTGATATATGCTAGTCTGTTCATTTTGTGGAAACTGATTATTCTTTTTTTTAAATAAATCTTGATGTAATATTGGTTACGTGTGTTTTCTTTTGATTTGTAATCGTAGCTTCTTTTCCTTGATATCTGTACTTTACACGTAGTGGGTCAAATTATTCTCCATGTCCCCTGTGTAACGTATGATTACGGTTTACAATCCAACGAAACGAATAAATCACGGTGGCGCCCTTCTTCAGTTAATAGTTATTCAGTTAACGAACAACGTTTCGACAGAAATCCCCATTGTCTTCACTGGCCTAGCTTGTAAATTTTGTATGTTAATTAAACATTATTTTTAAGTGGGAAATCTTAAAAAGTTTGATGATTTCTAAGTGATTTACAGTCAAAGTGGTCACATGAGGACAAAAGATGCTGAACCTCTGTTGCCGTCATTTGTAGTAACTTCTCCAGTAATTATTAATAAAATTCATACCATTGTAAACACGTTTCGATACCGAACTGAAGAAGAAACGACCGCATTTATTCAGTAAAAAAGTTTTAGGTTAACACGTCTTCTAGTTCATTTTTTATATTTGTCGATTTATAATACGAATTGTTGCTTCATTCACCATATTCACCAGATTTGGTTCGGAGCTATCTTTTTTTTTGTTTAAAAAACATGACAAAATGGCTTGGTGGAAAAAGATTCAAGACAAATGAGGTGGTGATGGCCCTAAAAAATGCCTATTTTGACGAGCTTCCGAAAGATTATAATATTATTATATTGTTTTCTCCAAAATTGGTAAATTAATTGAAAAGTCGCTCTACCGTCAAATCACCCTTGTATATATGCATAAAAATTGAATATTTGCAAAACATTATTAAATATTTATAGGTGTTATTATGATTAACTATAACAACGGATAAAGAAGTATGTAGAGTACATCAACCAATGTAATATTTCACTTTTACTAATATGACTAAATAGTATCGCGTATAAAATATTTCATGACTTCATTGAAATTTTAATTACGATTGGTATTCTTGGGTACATAAGCGAGCGCACAAGTCCAGAATAGGCGTTGATTTATGAAAGTGATTTTGGAAGAGAATCCGATTCTGTACGGCTTAGCACGAGATGTGATTTTCTCTTGTAACCATCATCATCAAGAAGAAAGAGTGAAGAGGCGCGGTGTGTATGAGACCGAAGCTAATGGAGGTAACAAACATGCATCTTCCTTTTGTTGAAGACATGGACACCTAGTTGGCTCCAAACACACTTTTGATTAATATGTTTTAATGTTACGCCTCTTGCTGTTACAACGATAGCGGGGGGGGGGCACAAATAAAGCAGGATGACTGTCACTTTTCTTTAGGTTTTTTCTTTTATAAAATATATACATAATTCCCTTAATTATATTCTACATTTTCAACAAATCCTTCTATATACTTTACATGTAGAAATGAAGTGAGAAAAAGTTAATCAAATAAGGAGAAAAATATGTAAATTAATAAAATGAAAAATACCTCGCGAAAATGCAATAAATTTGCATACGTAGATTAAACTGCTTGATGTGTAAGGAATAGGAGTGAACTAGTTATCTTCTGAGTATAGTCCTATTTTTTTACTATTATATGTATTCCGTCGGTTACGTCAATTATCTGGTTTTATTTTAAAATACAGTAGTTGTATTAATATTCACAGTTCATTTTTGTTCCCTAGGTATCAATACTTTTTATTGAATAGAAACAAACATCAAATGTACAACAAAGTTTGTTTACCAACAAACAGTTTCTTGTATTAATACCTCTCATCAAGATTGCCCCAATCCAAATATTAAAAATAATAATATGTGATAAAATGCTTGAAAATTTAGAGAATAATGATTTAGGGGTTGCTATAAACTCAGTTTTCCGAAGCTACATATGAAGATGAGCAAAATATAATTTTATTTCTTGTGGGTAAGTATGCGTCGGAAGCATTAATTGACAGAATATCTGAAATAAGAAAAATCGAAAAGCTATTTTGGGAATGTCATATATACAAAAAATTGTATTCTTTACCATTTGTTCTAGAGCAAGTCATAAAGAAACGATTGTGGACTTTTATATAAAACGCTATATTCTTAATTACTGATTTCGAAATACCATAAACTATTTTAAAATTCTGGTCATCGAATGAGTAAGTAATAAAACAAACAATTTAGAATAGTCAATTTGAGGTAACTTTTCATATGTTATATTTGTTATTTTAAAATGTAACATTGTATATATTTAAAACTGTGTGATGAGAACTTAGAAATACGACTAATTTTTATTATTTTCGTAAATTGCTTCATAATAATTCCTAGAACATATAGAAATATAATATATGGGAGTAGTAAGACCAACGATTACCTATGGGGTAGTGGTCTGGTGTAGGAGAACGAAACTGACATCGTCGATGGGCGCCTCACGACTCTCCAGCGACAGACTCTGTTGGGAATCACGGGAGCTATGAACAGCACGGTAACCGCCTTCACGGAGGCTATCATGGGTATCTCTCCGTTGGAACTATTTGTAAAAACAGAGGCCATTGCTGCGATCCTGAGGCTGAAGGCCAATGGCGTAAAGTATCTTAATAAAGTTGTAGGGGGCATACATATATTACAGGAACTATACTGAAAGAACCGATACTTCTAATGCCGGCGGATAGTATGACACCTGAGATTATGCTTGCAGCTAAGCTGAACATATTTATACAGACCAGAAAACAGGCACTCAAGCGATTGTGGTGCCGGCACCTGGTACACGGATGGATGACAATTTAATCGGGGCGCAGGTGTAGGTACGCCCCAGAAGGAAGATATCGATCAGTCTGGGGAAACATACGACGGTTTTTCAGGCTGAATTATTTGAAGTCGCAGCCTGCGCCGAAGAAATTCTGTAAGTCGGCTGCGCAAACAAACAAAATCAACATAATGACGTAGTCAGGCAGCTATTAAAACCATTATGAATCTACCATCTATCAGGTCTAAACTGGTGAAATATTATAAACAGGTCCTCAATAGACTGGCGCGAGACAATACTGTGTCGTTGGGTGCCAGGACATGGTGGAATTAAAGACAATGAGATAGCAGACGAACTGGCCAAGGAAGGTACTAATAGGAAGTTCATAGGATCAGAACCTGTATGTTGAATTGCTAAGGATTCCGCTAAAAGGGAGATCCGGTTATGGTTAGAAAAAGAACATAAAAAGAAATGGAGGCTAACGGAAAGTCAACTTCATACCAAAACACTACTAAAGGAGCTGAACGCTAGGTTTTTAGCCAACCTAATTCGTAGTAACAAAAAAGAAATTAAAATAATTACAGACTTAATAACCGGCTTAATAACCGGACACTGTTCATTAAGGAAGCATCTGTACAGCATGGGCTTGGTTAGTGAGCCCTGGTGTAGGAGATGTGATAAACAGGAGGACACTGGAAACTAGCCTTCATGTAATATACACGTTTGAGGAATTGAAGGGACTCAGACAGAAGCATTTCGGAAGGAATCTATTGGATCCTACGAGGTTACTTAAACTTCCCCTGAGGAGAATAGTGGCTTTTATCGAGGACCCAAAACTAACAGAGCGGAACTGGAGATCTCAGCACTGTGCTTAGGTGTCTGAACGTGCTAACGTCCAACCCAAAACAGTAGAAGAAGAGAAGAACATGGGAGTTATCCTAGTATGCCAAAATTATAGCCTATTATGTTTGAAAGAATTACGAAAATTTGCGAAAACAAGAAATATAATACCTCGACGAATCGATTTATTCTGTTAAACATTTCCATGCTTATGGAAGGTTTTTTGTTTAAAATTCAAATTCTCGTTTGAAGTGTCTTTTTGTCGAGAATACGATACTGCATGAAAAATAAACTCTTGTTTCATGTACCGGTGGAGGTGGTTGCGACGGTTTTTTCTCTCATGTAATGCTATTTTTTCCTTGGAACAATTATGGAAAAAAAACAATAACCAGAATTTTAAGGGCTTTTTTCACTTTTTAAACACCTCTTCTGTCTATTATAGGACTGTTGGTTCTGCATGTCGAGTTTCATTTAAATCGGTGTCTCTAGATTTGGGCTTACCTTGTTAATTTAATCTAGTTATTGGCTGCTATCTTCTAATAGATTGATCTCTTAGTCAAACAACAATATACTGTTTTCGGGAATATATTGTAATGACGCGTTAGTCATCCTACTGATTCATTGCAGTCGGCAGTTCTGAATCTATCTGTTACCAGTAAATAAACATGTCGCATTCTTATTATAGGTGTGGCAACGTACACAAAAAAATTATATAATAAATTTCTTAGATTTTAAGTGGGCGGACTGAAAGTGGATATCGAAATATATTGTGAGACTTTAAAGAAAAATATTCAGTATTTATGATGAAGGAGTCATAGCTGGCCGACAAGTGAGCGATTGGTTTACTCAATTTTATTCTGGAGATACGTCATTGAAAGACGTGCCCAAGTCAGACGGCTTATTAGACTTTGGCAATGAAGCTGTAATATTATTGCTGTAATAGAATCCACTGAAAAATACTTGGAAATTATTAAATAAGTTAGACATGCCACAGTCCACTATGTCGCCATTTCGAAAAAATTGGAAAAGTTAGTAAACTGAGTGTTTGGCTGCAATACACTGTTAGAGCAAACAACAAAGCGGATTATTTATACATAACAAAGAGAATAACCTACTTTTAAACATATGTGATGAAAATGTGAACACCGGCGACGAATGAAGCACATACTATAAAAGTTAATAGTTTGATACGAGGATAAATCTCCACAATCAACTCCAAAGTTGAACCTCACGAAAGCCAAGAACTGTCGTGTGTGTGGTACGCGTAATTTCAATTTAATTCAATATGTCAAACGAAATGCTATTTATTGCGCCATTTATAAATATATATATATATGCTCTCATATATTGCTTAGGTATGTTTAAAATTTGAAATGTGTCGAATTTTTATGTTTTCCACGTTCGCGATAATATAGCCCTAGAATATTTATGTGTATGAAACTGCACCATACGAGTTTCACATCAGTAAAGTCGGTGCGGTGAAGAAGAGAGAACTATTATTTTTCGGCGGATCAGCACAAAAGTTGGCAACGGACTTCTGTAGAGAGCGGTCTTAAAATTGGCAACTGACCACTGTAGAGGCGGTCAAAAAATCAGTCCACCAAGCCGCACCATACGTGTCTCACATCAGTAAAGTCGGTGCGGTGAAGAAGAGAGAATTATTATTTTTCGGTGGATCAGCACAAAAGTTGGCAACCGACTGCTGTAGGGAGCGGTCTTAAAATTGGCAACTGACCACTGTAGAGAGCGGTCAAAAAATCAGTCCATCAAGCCGCACGGGAACGGCACGAAAACGTAGACAGACCATGACAGAGATAGGTCTGTACCAGTGAATAAAATTTGTACGTGGTCAAAAGATAGTCTAGCCCGTACAGTAGTTTATCTAAATATGTTGACTCTTGTGTAAAAAAGAGGTCACCGTATAAAGAATTACTCGGACATTGATTCTGATGTGTGTCTGTAACTGAAGCGTTAAATTTCCAAGTGTATATAAGAATCTTAACACACATTTTAGAACAGAACATTTCAGATTCTATTTTGAACATTGTTTGGTTCTACTATATTAAAAAGGGGTGCTTTCATATTTATCTTTCAAGAATCTGAATTGGCCCGAGAAGTTAATTAATAATAATGAGAAAAAGCGAGATCTCAGTGTAAACTGACAATTTGTTTAGTTCTTTATACCATTTAGATAAAGTCGAGTGTTCTTTTTATTAATTTTTCATCATAAATTTATTGCTACATTACTTCACGTACCTTATTTCTTTTTATCAATATATAAGTTCTAATTATCTTTTAAGGCGCTCAACAAACTATTCAAATTTTAACTATAAATATATTTTATTAAAACCAAATATTAAGAGATTGTTAACAAAGACAACAAGTAATTGCAAATAATGGCTAATATATCATAGATTTGGATAAAATTCTTGTTTGTTTAACTAATAAAGCAGCGGAAATGATTTATAACTCAAAGCTGACTAAGGGCGACTTTTAATGATTAAGTAGAGCATCTCAGCATCTTTAAGAATTTGGTCTCACGTTTTTGTATCGTAATCAATATAAAATTTGTCACTCAACGCATTTCAAAAGTTGTGCTAAAACATTTACTTTTCAAATGTACAAAATAGTTAAGGTAAAGTGGAATAAGAGCAACCTAGATTTCGTCTTTACATTATAGTTTTGAAACAACTATAAGAAGCAGTTAAATGATAATTTCTTTGTGAGGTCTCTGTTTTATTGGCAACTTAATGTTACCATCCTTTTCTAAGATTGAGCTATTTTTTTCATAGGTTATATCGAATATGCCGGGTGTTCTGGAAGTAAAAAGACATCGTACGAAAAATGGAAAGATGTAATTATATAGAATATAAATTCAAAATATTTTCCAAAAATGCCCTCTCATAAGCTAGAAAAAAATAAAAAAAATATTTAAAAATTTTTGTCCCGCCACTGGTGATCGACTATATTATAAAATACGATATCTTAAAGTTCACTAACAATAATAAAGCGAATAGTTTTGTTATTGCCCATCTGGTTCAGCTGCTACGTTTGTAGACATACGTTGTAGCATATGTGTGCGTGAGGTATTTATTATTTATACACATTCTGAATATTTTGAATTCATAGGCGTCACGTAATACAATTTTTAGGGTGTTACATCTTTCTATTTATCATATGTTGTCTCTTTATTTCAAGGACATCCTGTATATTTGTTATTCCTTCGAATGGCCCAAGAGAAGCATTTATGAAATGTCGTGTATATGCTCACTTTCTGACTGAAGTAAATTAGCACTCGTTTTCAAAAGATACATAGTTATTTATAAAAAACTGAACATTTTACATCATAACATATGCCCTGCAGCGTTGGCTACTAGTAGTACTAAAATGTTTTTTCTGCCTGGACAGGCAGAGAGAACATTTAAAATATTCCATAGTAAAAAATAAATCGATTTATCTCGCGCATACTCCACACTTTGAGGCTTCTTAATTGATAGATTATTGTGCTTGAATATTAGAACCAACCATACCCAAGAACATTTTCTTTAAAAGGCACCTTCAACTTATTCTTCGTAACCAAGCTAGCTATGGTTTGCGTTACCTCTTTTCTAATTAGTTCCCAGCACCATTTTTCTCTAACATTTAAGCAGTCGGACAGCTTCTTTTCTTTATTACAGAGTATGGCACTTGGTCGTCACAAGCTTACAAGTGTCTAATGTCTACAAGACTAATGTCAGAGAATGCTACTGCAGTATTAGATTTCTAACATAATTCCGAACCACTTTATTTAAAAAAATAAAGCATTTGTGGGACAAGAGCAACCTAGTAAAGGCGACTGAAAAACATGCTTGGCAAAGTCCAATTATTGGAAAAATGCTCGCTGAACATGGTTGCTCGTAGCAAAAATGTTGGGCAAAAATATCAAAAATGGAGCTATCGTTAAATATTCCTTCGATATTAATGAATATAATTAGAGGACACAAACTTAAGAAAAGTGCTGACTATTCACATCTACAAACAACAACGAAAGCTTGCAAACTAACTAAAAGATATTAACTGAAATACCGATAGGTATTTGCATAAATAAATTTCTGACGTATGGCGACAGATGCTGTATAATAAACTATTTAAATTCTATTCGCACATTGGACAACAGTAGAGGTTCTTATGGGACTATATGTATCTCTTTTAGTCATATAATTAATCTATATAGCTTCTTCATTTCTTAGCGTGTAATGTCGGATTCTGTTAAACGATTTGAATAGAGCGCTGCAATTATTCTCGTATTGTTTCTTATTCCCAAATCATTGTTTGTTATGTTTATCTGCTTATTTTGCTCTCTTACATTTTATTATTTATAGTATTTATATTAGTCTATTAATTTATTAGTTCTCTCGTTTTTTCATCTTTTTTTTTGTATAAAGAGCTCTTTTTTAATTAATTGTCAACGTGATAATTTTGTTATAGCTCTTTATTTCATTTCAATTGTTTAATTTTATTAATTCTTAATTAATTAAGCATTGAATCGTGGGTGTAAACTAGCTTGCGTCTGTAGCAATACGTTAGACGTGCACCCTGGGTAATGCTAAATGAGCTAGAGTGAACTTTGGCAGCCAGACAATATCTTCAGATCTCCTGGCTATTATACATGGGTCATAGCTAGCATGGCCCTAGCATGGGCCATAGCTGGCATGGCCCTTCTCACGACCAAACAACCAAAAACCTCTGAAAAACTATTCGAATTTGTTAAATACACGTTGAAGAACTTCGCAGAGCTAAGAGTGTGTACATTTCAAAGCTCTTGTTAGACCAAAATATTTACATGACCATTATTCAGGAAACTCACATAAAAAACGAAGACCAACAACGTTACAGGTAAAATTGATGGATTTGAATTACGTGGGGCTACTTACCACCGTTCCTATGGAAAAAATACAACCTACGTTCAGAAAGACATTTGGACATTGGGAACGCTTTATTATTAAATTACATAGTAAATACAAATATTCACCAAGTAGTAACAAAAATACTGTCGTCAGTGTTTATAAACCACCACAAGTGTCCTGGCCTGATAATGTAATATTATACCCTACAATATATGCAGGTGACTTTAACAGCCATCATACTGATTGGAAATATCATACCACTGATGAGAATAGTGATCACCTTGCGAATTGGGCAGACACCCACAACCTCCACCTAATCTTCGATGTTAAAGAACGAAATACTTTCAGGTCAGGTCCATGGAAAACTGAAACTAACCCGGACATCTGCTTCATGTCGGAAAATGCCAGAAAACGCCCATTCCAATCTCAAGGAAAGTTTGAGACCACATTCCACATAGACAACATCGCCCAGTAGTTCTCGAAATTGGAATTAAAATTCCGATAATTCATTCTACATCAAGGCCTAGGTCGAATCTTGAGAAGGCCTAATGGGATAAATTCGGTGCGCAGTTAGACAAAATTGTCAGATGGATTCCTTCAAAAATCAGCAATTATAATAGATTTACCAAAGCCATATTAGGAACAGCAAAAACGTACTTCGTAGCTTCCGTAGAGAATATATTCCGGATGGAGCAATGAAACGGAACAGCTTTATCAGGAATTTCAGAACAGCGGGACTCTGAGATAGCAGATGAACTCCTTAATCGTCTGGACATAGAATGTCGTAAAAAATGGGAAGAAAAAACAGGTAGTATGGACTTAAAAAGATCTAGTAGGAAAGCTTGGAACCTCCTGAAGAAACTAGGCAGTTCTAACCCACTCACTCGTGGTCCACTGGAAGTATCAGCTGATCAAATCGCTGCACGAATAGTAGCACTGTCTAAGGTCTCAAGTACAAGACAACAGAACGCAGACACACAACTGATACTCCGCTGCCAAATAACAACAGCCAATCCTGAATACTCCGGGCCTTTCACGGTAGAGAACGTAGATAAAGCAGTGAATGACACTAAATCTGACAAAGCACCTGGATTTGACGGAAACCATCCCGAATTCCTCAAAAACTGTGTGAAACACGCAAGGATGTGGATGAATAAATTCTACTCAGACATCCTATTGACAAGACATATCCCAACAGAGCTAAAGAAATCCAAAATAATTGCAGTATTGAAACAGAATAAATCCAAGAACCTTCCTGAAAGATTTCGTCCGATAGCTTTATTAACCTCATGTTATAAGCTTCTGGAAAGATGTTTATTAAACCGACATAGCACATTGATATTGAAGCATGTTCCCGTTGAACAGGCTGGTTTCAGACCCAACCGCAGTTGTGCTGACCAAGTGCTCAGCTTAACAACGCACATTGTGGCAGGGTTTCAGAAACAACTGAAGACAACTGTGGTGTAACTTGACCTGACTGCGGCATATGATACGCTCTGGAGAGAAGGCCTTCTCTGCAAATTTCTCTGTAGTACCATGCAGCTGGATAGCATCTTTATTAAAGAACATGCTTTGCGACAGGCCCTTCCAAATAATAACAGGGAAGAGCAAGAGTAAAATGAGACATATTAATAATGTATTGCCTCAAGGGTCGGTAGTTGCACTTGTCCTGCTTAATCTGTATATTTTTGACACACCACAAATAAAGTAAAAAAAAATTGGATATGCCGATGATCTGGCTCTTGCATGTAGGAGTAAAACCATAGAGGGTGTTACGCACATAAATTCACTTTCCTGTATACGACTTATATTGGTGCAAATTTTCTCTATTATTTCTCTTAAAACCCTCGTAACTATATCATATAAATAATTTCAACTAATGTTATTTAATTTGCTTTAAACTCCATATATCGAACCGTTTAGACCCTTCAACTACAAATTGTCAACCCTTTACAATCATTCAATTCATCCTGAAAGCCTTTGTACTTTAGCATACGGCCATCTTTTAAATTCCCTTTCCGAAATGCTCGCAAGATTTTCACTGTTAACTCGCTAAAAGTCATACCGAATTTCAAACTGATTTTGTAGGAATTTTTGCTATGAAATATAGATCATCTAAACGCATCTTCTTTTGTTAATTACGGCCCTTTTATAATTATTTCTAGTTTAATTTTAATTCCACCGCTTATTGCGCCATCTCCTTTTCGTTGTTCGCCCTCTGCGACAGGAATCTCACTTACCGACTCCTATTAGAAATTATCGTCTCTGGACTTTAAATTGTTTAACGTTTTTAGATTTATTTGTCACATTATGCGATTTGAAATCTCTCTCGAGATTTCGAAAACTAAATTCTCTTCCTTCTTATACTTCCGCAAATGCGATGACGTGTATCCGGCATTTTCATCGATATCGTTACGGCAGCCATTAAGACATTTTCTTCATAAGCGCTGAGTCGTGTTTGTGGCACGTTTTCATTGGAAACCAGTTTTCTGCGGTAAAGTTATGGTTATCTTCTTAATATTATTACTATATCACATTTTGAACTTTCAGGATTCTTTTAAACGTTCATAATAACGTGGATTACTCTGATTTTCGGAGAATATATTGGATTTCTACTGTGTGGCGTTAGGCGTCCCATCGGAAATTTTTAACCTGTGAATTCTAGGGCATAATTTTGGCTGTACGAATTACCCCGACGCAGCTCTGAAACTCCCTTAGGCCGTCCGCAACCCGTGTATTTTGGGGCTCATCTATTTTGCGAGACTCTTTTGGATTTGGAGGAAAGGACGCGGTTCAACCATATTGGTTTCCCATAATGGCGTCGCTGTGAGGACTGCTGGGGAAAATTAAGTATTGTTTTGCCTTTGTGAACGGTAATAGTATATGGAAGGAACAATTACTGTTTGTGAAACCCAGATAAAGTAGGTGTTGCCTTTTAATCTCTTGCTATCCCAAAATATTGTAAGAAAATCATTTAATTATCGAATAGCGTTTAGTAAATTTTTCTAAATTAAAATTTTAATCAAGCTGTTACTCTCTTATAAGACACACACTTTGAGCGATAGTTTAACCTGTTATTTCAGATCATTTAGAAGGGTTCTTTTCCCTATTTCAAGTGCGTTTAACTGTGTCGATCGAGTCTGAATCAATAATAAACCCGTTGATGATCTTAAATATCCCCGGGTACTGGTACAGAAACTTATTATTAACTCCAGAAGACCGACAGCGTCTCTGTCTGTCATCTGCTTAGATTTAGTGTCATAATCAAGGCCTGATCCTTCAGATCGGACCTGTTATTGTTTGTTTCGATACCTTATAATCGAAGAACTTATCTGTAAATTTTACTTTTCATATTTTGTCATATACTGGTACAGAAACTTTTATTAGAAGACCGACAGCATCACTGTCTGTCACCTGCTTAGTTTTAGTGTCATAATCAAGGCCTGATCCTTCAGATCGGTCCTGTAATTGTTTGTTTCGATACCTTATAATCGAAGAACTTATCTGTAAATTTTACTTTACATATTTTGTTACTTACTGTACAGAATCCATATTACGTATACGGAATTGGTTTTCTTGATGTATACCTTTGTTAATAAATTTCTTCGGACTTTTAAATATAATTAAATTTTGCACACCTGTTATACGGGGGGAACTCCAAAAGTTCATTCTGGGTGATTTGATTTTCTATTTTTGTAATATTTCTTACTTTTATTTTAATTGATAACAAGGCATAACCTTGATTACTTTTTAAGGAAACCTTCCGAATTTCTTGAGATTTTGCCATTCTGGAATCTCTCGCGTTGACGTCTTTTGAGATTTCCTTTAAACTCGTTCGTAGAATCAAATTATTAAATCCTGGAAGGTTAATTTTGGGTTATCCTCTCCCGCCTCTCGTTTATTTATATACGGGGGTAAGACTTTTAGTTTCGGTCACTGTGTAACTACTCATATTTCGTCTTGTTTTCATTTTGAATTTTTGAACAGGGCTTCACCTTGTATATGTTTTGTGACTTGAGTAAGCGACTGTATCTGGCATTTATTTTGAGAGTGTTGACATCGCCTATATGTTTTGATGATTATTCTATAGCTAAGTGTATTCAATAAATTTGTGAAACTGTTTATTGTGTTTCGATCTCTACCCTTCCCACTAGTTTTCGAGTTTAACAAAGTTTCTTGCTCTGCAACGTGAGATAAGGGGCTGACCCTCTGGTGATATTTGGAGCTACCAGGTCCCGCCTGCTCCCGTTATAGCGATATCTCTGCAGGTGGATAATAACGGTGGCGTCCATAGTCCATCTCGCGGCCTTGAATCCGCGACGTTCTCCGAAACAAGAGAGTTAGCCGGCAGAGACCTTCCTGGGCACATAACAACAACAGGTAGGTTCAGACCAGAGAGGATCAGCGAGCGATCCCTCCTTATCACTCGTCACACTTTAAATTTTACGCCGCGTTGGTGGCAAGGGAACTAATAATATACTTTCAGAGGACCTATCCGTGCTGGAAAAATTCTTCACCGACTAGAGACTAATAATAAACAAGCACGTCTAGAACCGTAAGTGTATTTCAATGACAACTTGCTACGTTATAATCCTTACCCAAAATATCTGGGAGTAACAACAGATTGTACACTCTCATATAAAAAACATCTTGAAAACACTGCAGCTAATATAAACACTAAATAAAAGAAATAACATAATCCACAAGCTCTACGGTACTGCTTGGGGTGCGAACGGATCCACCATTAAAACGTCAGCTCTTAGTCTTGTTTACTCGGTAGCTGAATACTGCACCCCAGTCTGGTTAAACAGATGCCACGCAAAGAAGATTGAAGTTAAACTCAACGAGACCATGAGAATAATTAGCGGTTGTTTAAAAAGTACACCTCTACCCTGGCTCCCGGTTCTAAGCCATATTGCACCTCCCACCATCCAGAGACAGGAAAGCATGGTAAGAAAATATAACAAAATAATATCGAATCCCCATATTTCAGTACACAGTGATTTGCCTGATGTTGGCCTGCCGAGACTGAAGTCGAGATTTCTAGGAGAACGACTTATAGCAGAAGATTTGTACCCAAATGGTATATGGAGAGAGTATTGGGCAGTATTGAAACCTGCTCAAGCAGCCTATTTCATTGGTCATGCCGTACTCTTACCTGGAATGGAGCTGCCTCGCCGTGAGTGGAAGAAATTCAACAGAATAAGAACGTCCAAGGGAATTTGTCGTGATTCATTCTATAATTGGGGCCTGACTGAGACACCAACTTGCGAATGCGGAGAACCTCGCCAGACTATTCACCATATTACAGCTGAGTGCTCCCTTATAGCATATGGAGGTGAGATGAGTGACTTCTTTGAAGCAACTAACTCCGCGTTAGCCTGCATCAATAGTCTCGATTTTAAAATTGAACTTTTAGATGTATAACCCATGTTAGCCATACACTTAATAATAATAATAAATTTATAGTAAAATATAAGTTTTTCGTATTAGTGTTTAATGAATTATTTATGCTGTTTTAGAGCAGTATTGTTATTGTTGTTAGAAAGAGAAGAGCAAGTGAAGTTAATTGAAACGTATAAACTTGAAGATATCGCAGTGAGATTTGGTTATACAATCCTAAGATTACCTCTACACAATTACACGCTTAATCAGACAGAATTGGGATCGGTTCAAACAACATTTTTTATTAGAATGAATCATACCACTTTTAAAGTTTGTGATATGCTTAAATTAATAGATAGTATATGATTAAGTTTTAAACGAACATTGGACTAATTACATTAATCATCTAAAATAATGTATATACTTAATTAATATGCTTACTTCCTATTATTATTGTATTTAGTATACGATATATTTCAGTTGAGGAAGAACATGGTAGATACATGAAATTGATGAAAATATACAGAAATTAATCATATCTGTAAATGATGATACAAGTTGTATACAGTATAGTGACTTCGATTTAACCGACATGCCTAACTGAAAAAATAACACTGTCAATTAATTTAAAAAATTAAGATTCGTAAACATTCCAATATTTTGGATTCTAATATGATGTCCTACAATGACAATGATACTTCAAAATTTTAATTTGTTTATATACATCCTTAGTTTTGTATAGAAACAAATAAAAAAAGTTGTGAAAGATACATATGAGTAATGCCTTTATATAAAAAATCGCGGTCCAATGTTCACATGGTAACGAGAAAATTACTTTTCTTTATTCGAGTCCGGCTCTGCCGCAATTATATACGGGCGGCAATACGGAAATCCTCCGCTACGAACAACGCTGAAATTTACATTTAGTATGGACACAGTCTTCGCTGTGGCTAGGCGCGTTCGCAATGGCAACCTATACGAGTATTGAATATATACTGATATAACTTTAATTTATGGCAGAACAGGACAAAAGAGCGGCAACAAATTTCTTTACAAATCGATGTTTTCCTTCGACTAAGACAATTGTGAGAGCTGTGTATCGAATTCGGGATACAGGATCAGTAATTTCACCATTCGAAGGTCGTGGCCTTCAAAGATCACGCAGAGTAGAGCATATTTTAAATATCGTGGGAGCAGATCCCGGCGTATGTACGTTAACCCCAGTTCAGACGTAGAATTACAGAAAAAATTGCGCCAGATGGATTCCGCGACAATTAACGAATGTCATGAAAGAACAAAGAACAAATATTTGTCAAGAACTTCTTAACCAGTATTGACGTGAAGTAAAAGATTTTCTTACCACATCACAATCTTGGACGAGTCTTGGGTTTATCACTAAGACCCAGAAAACGAGCGGCAGGAATGAAATATCGTTATCCTGATTCTCCATATGTACGAAAATTCGAAAGAGTTCCTTGAGTGCAGAAAGTCATGCTCGCCATTTTCTGATACCCAGGGAGTCATTCATACTGAATATCTGCTGAAGGAGTCAACTATTAATTCAGAAAGATACTCTAAACCTTTTCAATCACTAAAGAATCGTATCGGTACAATAAGGCCGGAAAGAGGGAATTTTTCCTTGTACCACGACAACGTTAGATCGCATTGCATCAATGAAACGATGATGGCGGAGGAGGGGGGGGGGGAAGACTCTACGGAGGTGCGAAACAACTAAATGCATAGTTGTTTCGCACCTCCGTAGGGTTCAGATTCGGCACTTTTATATTTATGGTTGTTTCCATGATTCGGCACCTTCAGATTTATGGTTGTTTCCAAAGTTGAAAGGTTAACATTTTTCGTCAGACACTAAAGTTCGAGCTGCTGTTCGCAGTTGTATTCACAGTAAACAAGAAAGTTGTTTCATTGATGGAATGAAGTAAAGGATTCAGTGTTTGGAGAAACGTGTCGTATTAACTGGTGATATTGTGGAAAAACAATTATGTACATTGATAGTACAATAAATTTATTTCATTTTGAGACTGGTTTCATTATTTTGTCGTTCTTATCTTTATTTTATAGAGTTGAAGACTTTATATATCAATCTGCCCTCCTATTTAATACGGATATAATCGTTACTACCATGTTTCAGAATATGTAATTCATTAGAATTTAAATCGTAATTTGTGTAATAGTGAAGATTTATTATCTTTTTATTTAAAAGACGGCCTCCTTTCAATTTTCTATATAAATAATTAAAAATTTATAACAATACTAACATTGAAGAAAGGATGAACTATCATAAAAAATATTCAAATTTATATTTCGACAATGTTAATAAATTTTTGCTTTTAACTCGATGTAATCTCATAAAATAAATTAAAATGCGATCAGTGTAATTTTTATGTGAAATGGTCGAAGAGTGCTCCGTCAGGGGTGTAATTTCCAGAGCCGACGTTTTCAAATAGAACCTAAAAGTAATTTAGAAATGTTGATGTTATATACTTTGAAGAAACAAATTACTTTATAATAGATTTTTTCCTTTCACAAACGCTTTACATCCAATTTCCGAGAAAATTACTCACAAAAATTAGATTTCTCAATTGGAAGACTCACGAAAGGAGTTTTTGTTACATGTTTTATTTACTTTACGTATATTGCTTTTTGGTATTTTATAAAGTATATGCATTTCTAGAGTATATATAATTGCAGTATATAACAGAAGTTGACCATAAATATGTACATTTATGTGCTTATGAGGAAGTTTCGTTCTGCTTAAAATTATTAATTTTTAGCAAATAAAATATTTTTTGATTTGGTTCACATTACTTTTATAGATGTTAGAAATTAATTTTGTGTATTTTCTATGTTTACTTTGCATATCTAAATTAAAGACGATTTTTACATTGCCGGCAGTTTAGTTCTTAAGTTGTGCGTAAATTCTGTTTGTAGTGATATTATTACAATGTTCTAAAAGCTTGGGGAAGTTTGATATCTATGTTTTAACTAATACGTTATTTACTAATTCGTTCATTATCTTCGAAATGATTTTTAATTACATAGCTCGAAATATAATAGTCATAAGATCTCGCTACAACAAAGGAATTAGTACGTATACAGTGTTATTCTAAATAAGTGTTAGAGAATTCAATTTTAGATTAAGCATGTTATTTATTATTTAATTCAAAAGAAATTATCTTAAAAGTTTGCTGTGTAATTTTATATTAAATTTTAAATTACTTAATAACATCGTTTTGTCACCGCGCGAAATAGCCATGTTGTATCGAGAGTCCAATTAAACTTACCTCAACCATTGTTGATATCGCACTTTCAATATTTGTCAATAAATTATTCTTTTTTCCTTAAATAAACCTTTGTTTATTGATTGATGGAAATGTGCAGGTGCCTCGTCTGAATAGACGAGGCCCTGTCGAATGGCCAATTGTCACACAAACTAGTATAGGAGGACGACGTTTTTAAAATAAGTTTTTTCACAATTCCTGTTTGTTTTTGCTTTTTTTTCTACATTGTAATATATATAGTTTAGTTATTTTTAATTAAACAATGTACACTTACAAATTGACACACTTGTATACCACAATTTTAATTATCTCATTTAAATTGTAAAATTTTCTGTTTTATAAGAAACGATATCCTTTATATTTGCAATTTCATTACTTTATTCATTCGACTTTTTCTACCTCGCTTTATTATCTAATTGATGAACAAATTCAATACCCAGTTTTTATTTTTAAAAAAAGGTATATAACCCCTTACCACAATTATTAGTCGTATCCTAAATACGTATTTCGACAACTAAGTTGTCATCATCAGTAGGTAAAAACTACTAATTAAAAGTCGCACATGGGGCACAGTTAAACAAGAGAAACGCTTCCGCACAACTATTATACACTGCAACCCTGTATAGACTAAATTTAACAAGTCAATCTAAAACTACGAGATAAACGCGTACCTACTTTAGGAAAGGTCTAAACATATGTTAAATTGTCGGACAAAGGAACGGCAGACATCCTCTCTAAGGGGGGCGGCACTTCGATTTTTAAAAACTACGATGACCCACTATTAAACTTAGATAAACCACCTTTTATTTTCAACAAACCAATAGTATATTTAAACGTATTTACTGGAGTACATGTATAGTAAAAATATCTATTTTGGGTAGGGGTGTAAAAATATTTCCAATTACAAATGGTTAAAAAATGCTAAAATCGGAAAGTGTGGTCGTATATTGTAAAAACTGTACTCTATTGAAAATTCTAAGAAGGACAAAATTTTGAAGGAACCGTTACATATGAAAAAACAAGACATCTGACTGTGTTGACTTATATTAAATGACAATCAAGTAACGTGAGAAGGTTCTATGAATTATTAGATATTGTTGGTATATAATTTAAAAGTTAATTATAAATAGGTGACATGTTATTGTTAAGGAGGTAATTTTTGTGTTTTTTCATATGTATGGCTTCTCACATGTCTAAAATTTCTGCTGTTACCCACCCACCCTTTTATGTTAATAAAAATGTGAATAAACAGCTGAACGGTATAGGTGATTTATCGCTATTCAAGGAGGTATGTTTATTTTTATTTTTCGCTATAAATATACTTTCATAAGCATCTAGTTCGTGGGGTTTATTAATTCCTTTGATCAACTTCAAACCTGTAATCGACACATTGTGCAGTGTGCTCAAAGCGTGATTTGCGACATTTGATTTATCCGGTCTATTGTATTTGATATGTGATATGTGTTCTTTAAAACAGGTTAATATAGGTCGTTTAGTTTGGCCTATATATTTCAAATTACAATCCGCGGAACTAATTTCATATATCCCTGATTTCGAATTGGAATTAATTCTATCTTTAGTATTCCCTAGCAGACTTTTGATGGTGTTTTCGGACCGAAAGGCTACCTGGAGACCTCTTTCTTTCACAACTTTATTAATGTTTTTCGTGACGGGGTGGTATGGTAGACATATGTACTTTTTCTCTTGGTTACTTTGGGATATCAAACTCGTGGATTCGCGGATTGTATTTTTTATTTTTGTTTTTCTAATTAATTTATTGATTATTTCTATGTCAAAGCCATTGTATGTCGCAATATCTTTAATGAAATCTAGTTCTGTTTCATATCTCTCTTTTGTTAACGGAAAATTTAGTAACCGATTGACTAAGAAGTTAAAGGAAGCTGTCTTATGTTGATAACTATGATTAGAATCCGCGGTGATGAATCTGTTGACATTGGTTTCTTTCCGGAAAATATCGATTTCTATTTTATGTTTATTTCTAATCAGTAAAGTATCTAAAAATGGTATCTTGTCATATTGTTCCTTTTCCACTGTAAATTTAATAGTCGGAAATTTCAAATTTAATTGATTAACAAACATGTCTAATTCGCTTATCCGTGTGTCAAAAATCGCGAGAATGTCATCTACATACCTAATCCAGACTCTAGGGAAATATTTAGCGTTGTTTTTGAATTCTACTTCAAATTGACTCATGAATAAATTGGCTATGAAAGGAGAAAGGCAGTTGCCCATTGTTGTGCCTTGTTTTTGTTCATAAAATTTTTCTCCTACTTGGAAACAATTTTGCGTCATGCACAGTGTTGTCAATCTCATGTATTCTTTTATTTTTGAAGGTTCAATGTTATTCTTGTGGAGCAAGCTTTCTAAATATTTCATAGTCTCTGGAATAGGTACCGAGGGGAATAACGACGTCACGTCGAATGAAACTAAAATTTCCCCGGTTTCCAGTTCACAATCTTTAATTAATTTGACAAATTCTAAAGAATTACTGACTGACAAATTTTCTGGTTTAACGGGTAGGTTTTTAAATTCATTCACTAACCATTTGGAAATCAAATAAGTCGGTGAGTTAATACCTGAAACTATAGGTCTCATCGAGTTACCTGGTTTATGTATCTTCGGTAAACAATACATTCTTGGTACTACTGGATTACTAACATTCAATTTATACTTTTGGGTAGAAGTTATTAAAATTGGACATTTCTTAATCGCGTCTTTTGTGTCACTAATCATTCTAGGTAACGGATTTCTCTTGATTTCTACATACGGACCTTCGGCAATTAAATTTTTGACTCTTTGAAAATAGTCGGTTTTGTCCATAATTACTAACTTGTTCCCTTTATCTGCTTTTAGGTAAAAGCAGTCCTTCGATCTAAGAGTTTTAATGATATTCCATTCTTTATTGACCGACTTCTGCTTGTGCTGCTGCAAATTCTTATCGATTTGGGTTTTACAAGCTTCTCGAATAAAGTTTTTTGGCCCTTGTTCAAAATATTTAATCGAAGTTTCGATGCTTGCAATCACCTGTTCCATAGGAATCTGACGGCTTGGCAAACAGTATTTTAACCCTTTGTTTAACAAGTCTATTTCTAAATCACTAAAATTCTCGGATGATTGATTGATCACTAGTGTTTCTTTTATAGGAATTCTATTAGTATCCTTTTTAGGTGGACATAACTTTCTGAATTTCTTACTAAGTTTTAAACATTTCTTTTTCAATTTATGGTCTTTAATTTCCGTAATTTTCCTATAAAAGTTACACCAATCTTCGAATTCATTATTGTTCATGCTTTTAGTTAATTTTAAATGTAAATTATATAGTTCTAATTCTAATTTACTACGTTTACTGTACAGATATTTCATTTCTAGGTTCAACCATTTCATTTTTGCATATGAAATGACCTTATCGTTATTTCTACAATTAGTCGTTACATTTACGTTCATGAATTTAGGAAAAACATTGTTAATTTTACACCGTTTCAGAAAATTGATATCTGTACTTATAAGTTTAATTTTAATATATAACTTATGAAATCTATTGAACTCCTTTGACCGGGAAGTCATTGTGAAAATTCTTTCAATGGAGACTGTGGTTAAATAAAAATTTAAAAAAAGGTATATAACCCCTTACCACAATTATTAGTCGTATCCTAAATACGTATTTCGACAACTAAGTTGTCATCATCAGTAGGTAAAAACTACTAATTAAAAGTCGCACATGGGGCACAGTTAAACAAGAGATTAGAAATAAACATAAAATAGAAATCGATATTTTCCGGAAAGAAACCAATGTCAACAGATTCATCACCGCGGATTCTAATCATAGTTATCAACATAAGACAGCTTCCTTTATCTTCTTAGTCAATCGGTTACTAAATTTTCCGTTAACAAAAGAGAGATATGAAACAGAACTAGATTTCATTAAAGATATTGCGACATACAATGGCTTTGACATAGAAATAATCAATAAATTAATTAGAAAAACAAAAATAAAAAATACAATCCGCGAATCCACGAGTTTGATATCCCAAAGTAACCAAGAGAAAAAGTACATATGTCTACCATACCACCCCGTCACGAAAAACATTAATAAAGTTGTGAAAGAAAGAGGTCTCCAGGTAGCCTTTCGGTCCGAAAACACCATCAAAAGTCTGCTAGGGAATACTAAAGATAGAATTAATTCCAATTCGAAATCAGGGATATATGAAATTAGTTCCGCGGATTGTAATTTGAAATATATAGGCCAGACTAAACGACCTATATTAACCCGTTTTAAAGAACACATATCACATATCAAATACAATAGACCGGATAAATCAAATGTCGCAAATCACGCTTTGAGCACACTGCACAATGTGTCGATTACAGGTTTGAAGTTGATCAAAGGAATTAATAAACCCCACGAACTAGATGCTTATGAAAGTATATTTATAGCGAAAAATAAAAATAAACATACCTCCTTGAATAGCGATAAATCACCTATACCGTTCAGCTGTTTATTCACATTTTTATTAACATAAAAGGGTGGGTGGGCAACAGCAGAAATTTTAGACATGTGAGAAGCCATACATATGAAAAAACACAAAAATTACCTCCTTAACAATGACATGTCACCTATTTATAATTAACTTTTAAATTATATACCAACAATATCTAATAATTCATAGAACCTTCTCACGTTACTTGATTGTCATTTAATATAAGTCAACACAGTCAGATGTCTTGTTTTTTCATATGTAACGGTTCCTTCAAAATTTTGTCCTTCTTAGAATTTTCAATAGAGTACAGTTTTTACAATATACGACCACACTTTCCGATTTTAGCATTTTTTAACCATTTGTAATTGGAAATATTTTTACACCCCTACCCAAAATAGATATTTTTACTATACATGTACTCGAGTAAATACGTTTAAATATACTATTGGTTTGTTGAAAATAAAAGGTGGTTTATCTAAGTTTAATAGTGGGTCATCGTAGTTTTTAAAAATCGAAGTGCCGCCCCCCTTAGAGAGGATGTCTGCCGTTCCTTTGTCCGACAATTTAACATATGTTTAGACCTTTCCTAAAGTAGGTACGCGTTTATCTCGTAGTTTTAGATTGACTTGTTAAATTTAGTCTATACAGGGTTGCAGTGTATAATAGTTGTGCGGAAGCGTTTCTCTTGTTTAACTGTGCCTCATGTGCGACTTTTAATTAGTAGTTTTTACCTACTGATGATGACAACTTAGTTGTCGAAATACGTATTTAGGATACGACTAATAATTGTGGTAAGGGGTTATATACCTTTTTTTAAATTTTCATTTAACCACAGTCTCCATTGAAAGAATTTTTACCCAGTTTTTAATCTGTTCAGTTATTCATAAATTCACGTTTCTTGAATGAGCATCAATAAATTCAATCAAGAAGAATGGAATTTAATTCAAGCTTTGCACTTAAGTTTAAAATTAGGATTTAATTATCATACTTCTAGTAATGATAATTTTGAAGTCTATTTGGTAGGGCTAAATGGACCTGTTGTATGGTCACCGAAGTCTCCCGATTTGACTCCTTGCGATTTTTTCTTTGGGGTCATATGAAAAAAATTGCATATTCAGTCCAAACTGATAACATAGAACACGTGTCCGTATCGAAAATGGTGCGAGAACAATTGTTAACAACGCTGCTATTTTCGAACGAATTCGAGAATCTATAGTGCGTCGAGGGGTTGCTTGTATTGCGACGGAGTGACATAATTTTAAACATTTACTATAAACTATGTAAACAAAACTGATGAACGAGTAATATGTGTTTACGTAATAATCTAATATGATATGATTACTTCGTGAGTGTAAATTAAATAAATGTATGATGTAATAAAATTACTGTCGGTTTATTTACTGCATTGTTTGCAATCTGTCAATGTATTGTTGTTATAAATAAATGTATCATGTAACAAAATTATTGTCAGTTTCTCTACTGCCTTGTTTTTAATCTGTCAATGTATCGTTATTTTGATAAATAATTGAGAATGGATTTCAAAACATAAAGCGCACTTCTTTCCATTTATTTATGCAGGCAAACTGAAACTACTTTTCCTATGGCTTTGTCGAGGTTCATTCATAACTTACTTGTGTATAAATCCATTCATTGTAAATAAACAGTGTGTAAACAAATACGTTTGAATATCTGTAAGCGACACGGAATGTAGATATAACATATATCGGCTGATTCAGGAAGACCATCGTTATTCAAAACTGTTTAAATTAATTTTGTTTACATTTTTTAAAAATTAAAAATAACACAATTGGCATATATTTTGGTAGTATAATCTAATAATTAAATTAATAACAGTTATTCTGAATGACCCTGTATAAACAATGACAACATTTGTAAAATGCAAATTGATCATATACCATTGTAATGAAGCTTTATCATAATTAATACATGAAATACATGAAATGAGGGGCTAGTGAAAAGAAATTTAAAAATAAACGAGAGCAAGATGAAAGTAATGATAGCAGGAAAATTTGAAGGTCAATGTAGTACTAAATTGCACAAATCTAGAGCAAGTGAAAACGTTTAAATATGTAGGAGTGTTACTAAATTTGCCGAGGGAGCTTTAAATCGGAACTCACAGTAAGACTAGGAAGTCCAAGAATCATTCAACAAAAAATTCTTTTGTTAAGGAAAGGGAAGTAGCCAACAAAGGAAATGTATATTCTAAACACAGTATTCATCCCAATAATGACGTTCGGATGTGAAATCTGGACACTGATAGAAAAGCAAAATTCAAAATTTAAGGATGGAATATTCAGGAGCAATTCTAGGAATGACAAGGTTAGATTGAATTAGAAACATTACAGTAAGAGAAAAATTAAACTTCGAGTAGGTAGCCAGATTGGAAGAAATAAAGAGCATTTATATATGAATAGCAAAGATGCGCAATAGTCAACACCAATTACAAGACAATAATAAATAATTTATAATTAATATTAACTTAATTACAAATTTTGACAGAAACTAACACGCAAAGAATTATTTTTCATTACATATACGCACAGCACTTAGCCTCTTTTTAAATAATGAAAAATATCTGTGTAATATATATTTGCTATTCTACATATATTGATAAAGGTGAGTTTATCAACAAACTGGTTC
Source organism: Melolontha melolontha (assembly GCA_935421215.2). Lineage (NCBI taxonomy): Eukaryota > Metazoa > Arthropoda > Insecta > Coleoptera > Scarabaeidae > Melolontha > Melolontha melolontha. Next base: position 141,769,950 of record OW285236.1, read on the forward strand.
TTGGCGTCGATAATAAAAACGCGTAAATATATCTAGTTGGACGCTAGAAACATGGAAGTCCTGTTCAAATAGTAAATCGCTGCAGTCAATAATCTTATTTACTACTTTCTACAAAAATATTGATTAATATTTTTGTCTCTATGGGATTAGTACTGGGCGTTCTAGTAATGAATTATAGTCGATTTACCAACATAATACCTTCAGCTGTAGACGAGATATATTTAAAAAATTGTCGTTAAACCTTTTCAATTCTTAATTGATGAGAGACGTAGTATGATGACCAGACAGTGGAAGAATGTTTTAAACAGCTCATCATAAACACGAAATATAAGAACTTTAAAGTCGTATTATTGTCGTTTATTGAAAAAACATATATAATATGTTTCCTAAAGCTCAGGCGTCAATCAAGAACCATACCAAGATCTCTAATAACGTCAACCTTAGATAAAACTTGTTCATCAATAATATCAATATTATATAATGAGGAAATGGTTGCATTTTTTTCTGCCGTGACCTTTATTGATATTTAATTTCAAGCTATTATTTCGACACTACCAAAAGAAAACGTCGACATTTTGCTGAAAGACTTGAACATGAGTGTCTCATGAAATATAATAATATATTTTTCGTACTTCCGGGCCTAAAGTGACAACTTCACTCCCTTGTGACAGGTACTATAGTGTCACATTTAATCCCTCCGGGATTAAATATTGACGAAACTCCCGGAACGATTAAATCAAAAACAAACGAATTTAAGGGATATTTTATTGAAAAATATAATTAATTAGAATGGTAATTAACGTTAATATTCAAATTAATATTGTGACAGTTCGTCATATTGACCAGTCTTTCCTGGGTTAATGCAGCAGGTAACTGACGAGTAACAGATAGGTCCTTTTCATATTGAACTGGTGTTTGTTTCGAAGATCCTGCGGAAACAGGAAGCGAGAATGAGGACTGTGGCATAACTATAGTGGACGAATCGGCGACTTGACCAAATATTTTATCTGAAATTTTTTGTTTATTTTTAATAGACGATTCAATATATCCCTCGGCCACGTTGGAGGATTTCCATCCTCCATGTCTCTTCAGCAGGTCTATTGTTGCTCCCGAATCAGCTAACAAAGACGCAGATGTGCGTCTAAAACAATGTCCCGTATAAGACGTCGCATTTTCTAATTTCAAGAAAGCTGCTATTTGCCGTGGAAATGTACCAAACATGTTTTTTCCTACTACTCTCGTAGTACATTCTTTGTTGATGTATTGAACAAAAAATTTTGAATGAGGTGTCCCTGTCTTTCGCAATGCCACATATTTCCGAAATATCGCCACAAAACTGATGGCACTGTTTTCTGAATTTTTGATCACAAAATTTCGGTCAATTTTATTTTTGGTGTTTCTAATCGCAATTAGGAAGGAATCGCCCAAATCTCTCACATCGTCGATTTCTAAATCAACCAACTCTTTTCCACGACAAGCTCCCGCAACGCCCAAAATAAGTGCAACCTACAAAAAAATTGATTTCTTAAAATTTCTGAATATAAACAAATTTCCAAATTTACCTTAAGCATTAAATATTTATCATCCGGAGCCTCCCGTAAGAACTGATCTACCTGCTCAGACGTGAGAATTCTTGACTTCTTTGGCTTAAATCCCTCATTTCTTCTCTTCAAAAAAGCTAATAATTTTGGAAATTTACTTATATCAATATCTTCTCTAATGTTAATAACCGATTTCAGCATTGAGTAATGTGCCCAGAGAGTTGAGGCACAAACCGCTTTTGATTTATCATTGAAGTAGACTAACAGCGCATTTTCAGTAGGTTGTCTCACATTTTTTAAGCGGCACCACTTTTTAAAAGCATCGTACTGCTGCTCGTATAGTTTTCTAGATTTCGGTGGTAACAATTCTTCACCTACTTCGGCTGCTCTTTTATCAATATCAGATACACCTTCTTCACTCATGATACCAATAATTATCAATAACAATGTTTCTTTACAATGACACTAGTAATGACAATGTTTCTAAACTATAATTGTCACAACGCAATGTTACTATGGTAACTTATTTCAAAGACAGTTTATTAAATGAGTTGAAGAGAGAAAAAACTGATTGAAATTATTGAAATAATTAATAAAATCATACCGGAAGTACGAAAAGTATCGTATATACCTTGCGACTGAAGTACATTTAATCCTTCAGGTAAATTATGGCCCTCCCTGCGGTCGGGCCATAAACTTTACCTTCAGGATTAAATGTACTACTTCAGTCCCGCGGTATATAATGTACTAATAGATGTCAGCATAAATGTCAAACGCATTGTTTTTGCTGCCAGTACGCATTACAGCTGCAATAGCAGAACATCGTGCACATAGTTTCACACAGTATGATGGACGATCTTAATGAAGATATTGTCGTATCTTTATTATGCGAATAGTCAATAAAGTGGAAATTAAGTAATATTGCTTTTTCATTTTTATTTCATGAATTTATAATTATAGGCATAGTCGTGCTCGTCGTGTTTCTGAAAATGCTTTTACTATATTATGCCAAAAATTTAGAATTTATTATCGTAAAATCAACCTCTGTTCAGAGAATATTGATAAGATAATCTTGCCACTTGCTGTCTGCATAATTATCTTAGAAATGATCAGGTCAATTTCGATAATCGACCGCAAGCTACCACGCAACTAGAATTGTTAAATCTCCCGCGAATAGGTGGAAATTTCACAAATGACGCTTTTGCGGTGCGAGAAAAATTCAAGGATTATTTTAGTTCTGGTCAAGGGACACTGCCATGGCAAAACGATATGATTAAAAGGGGATGCCATCGGCAAGAATAGTATTTAAGAATCAATTTTTCCCCCAAACGTTTGACGAGCAATAACATATAACAATATAAAACGTATAAACGTAAAGTAAGTTCAGCATCAAACATTTCAGACGTTGGTCATTATAGTGATAAGTTTTTCCTCATCAATTTCAATAATTTGCGTATGAAACATCACACACTACGGGCAGCTGATGCAAACTGATGGTATATAGGTATGTGAAGTATAGTGCCAACTTTGGCAACTTTGTCGTGTCGCGTAGTTCTGTATAGTGTCGCGTTGCGCTAATGTGGTTTGTGCCATCTAAAATGCTGAAAAGAATATTTTGCAGTGGAGTATCGCGCCGTGCAGTGCCGCGTAAGTGCAGTTTGATCTTAAGACAATGCAGGACATTTCAGAACACCAAAAATATCGTTTATGTACATTATAAATAATAATGGATTTAAATTTGAACTCTAATGTTGTTAAAAATTTAGAAGAATAATATCAGCCATTGTAAAAAACTTCATTTGATCTATTCGATTAATAACATTTTTTCAATTGCAGAAAATTAGGAAACACGCGAAAATAATTAAGCTTTTTAGTATCTATTGTATTGAAAGCACTTGAAAAGTCGGTGTATTATCAACTTGTTCTTGAGAGGCAAGAACTTCACATATATATTGAGGGACGGTAATCAAGTTAGTTATTGTGGATCTGCCTGGCACAAAAAATATGCGCAAATAAACGACATGTTCGAAAATTTTTGAAAAATTTGACAAAATAGCAATAGATCTGTAATTGCCTAGTAATAAATGATCACTTTTCTTATACACGAATATTAACCGTACCCTCTTCTACAGATACAAATTGATAAATTAATAATATGTACAAACCAGGCATGGTAAAAAAATATTTGTTGGATATTTGTCCTTGCGTTATCCTTTTTAGGAAGGTTAGACATGATCTTGATTAGCTTATCTGCAGTTACAACTAGTAATTAAAAAGATAATAATAATTCCTACATTCATCAGTATGAGAAATGGAATTGGTCTGTATTGACATACTTGAGAATAATTTTGAAAAATCAACAGCTAACTATGGACCTTCAAACTCTTCATCATTATGGCTCAATTTTCCAGATTTTATAAATGACCCTCCTTCATTTGACCCAAGCAGACCGAATGAAGGGGGCTAATTTGCGTTTGTTATTACTAACTGATTTCACAGCATCCCTCAAGTAACCTTTGCATGCTTAAGAAATTTAAATTTGCAATCAATCCTCAGTCTCTTAAATTCGTTGTAGTAAGATGGAATTTTTGTAGTCTTCCACCTTCGTCTGTAATAGTCCTCGACTTTTAATTTATGAGATTACAGTAGTAATAAAAATAAACTTATATATTTTATAGAATGTGAAAGTAAAAGTTTTATTTTGTAACTCAGATTAAGGCACAAGTCGAATTCTTTCTAAAAAAAGTCATACAGAAATGTTCTACGTCTTTTCATCAGTACATTATTTGTAATCAACAAGACAGTCATTTAAATTTCTATTATTGATTTTGTTTACATCTTCTTAGCGTTATATATTAAGGTTAAATGCAGTGTATAGAGTTATAATAAAATACTCCGTGACCACTTCAGACTCTTATTCAAGAATTTATGGTAAAACCAAATAGAATGCAATCTTACACCCGTGCACAAGTGGTGGTTGTACTTTTGGACAACCATTATTTGAAAGTACCCTTCATATTTTTTCAAACCAGGGAGAATTAATACACACACTGGCAAATTTAAAGGAACAGACATAAAATCTTATTATCCTCTCTATAGTATACATATCGTTATTATTTCTCAAGTAATCTCCTAATACGAAGTTAGGTGAAGTAATTGAAATTTGTTTTGCAATGTGAATCCTGTTGAAGAAGAAAAAAACTAGAAGATGTTAGACTCGAATAAAATATGGTTTTAAACAGAATAACTTTATTGTACATTTTGAAAATGGTTAATTATTTAATGTGTTTTGTGCTCCAATGTTGCCCTCACGAACCCCTACAACTGCAGTCGTTCGTCTTCTCATACTTTTAGTAGGCCATTGATCAGTTCTTGAGGCAGTCTGTCACATTACTCAATCAATGCATCTCTTCTCTGTTTTAAACAGCAGGAGATCTTGACCTAAGTCTTCTGGCCAGCATGTCCCACACATGTTCGATAGTGTTTAGGTCAGGGGAACACGCTGGCCAATGTTATACCCACTTCATTTAAAAAGTTATAAAATGATCATCTGCAACCGTGGTTGAGCTCTTCTTTTCACATATTATTGCCTCCAACGATTTACATTAGGATGAATGGTCGATTCTGATTTACCGAGCTTTCGGGTAACTTCACGATATGTTAGATCATGTTCAATCATTGCTACGGCCCTAGCAATATCACTCGGTACAAAGTCATCCATTATTACTTGTTTTTTATAATACAAACAAACTTACAACAAATTAAAAAAAAAGCAAATTACAACCCGAACAAATTAAACTGATCACTGAACTTAAGTGTTATCTACCGATAATACGCGTTTCAAATGTAAGACACAACACACGCGTTTGACGTTTTAACATTAAAAACTTAAATTATTTACTGTAGCATTCAAAACTGTCTAGATATAGGCTAAAAAGCAATAAAAGTAAGAAATAAACTAAATTTACAATCTGTTCCTTTAAATTTGCTGGTGCGTGTGTGTGTAGTAATGTTTAAAATTTCATATTATACTATAGAATTATAGATATAAATGAAGTAATATAGTTAAAATTAAAAGAAAACGTAAAGGTATTATAATAATGAATACCTAATTAAATGAGTTTAAGTATTTTTACATTTTACGAGAAACTTTGCAATAGAGCACTTTTTTAAATAATACAATTATACAACTCATAAAATCTGTCCATCATTAGAAAAAGAAGAGGATAATAGGTATTATTGTGACAATTACTATGACTCGAAAGGAAATATTCAAATGAATTTCTCCCTATAATTACTGCGGTTCAATCCTTGATGTTTAAAATAAATGTATATAACAATTGAAAGAAACTTAATATCCAGAAGGTGAGTCCAATAGTTTAAAGCATTTTAATCGTTTTACTTCCTGTGTTTCATTTGTTAATGTATTCACAAGAATATTAGCCTACTTTAGCACTCACTATATTTAGCACTGGTTGTCGTATTTCTTGTCGCACAGATGGTACCTATAAGTCTCATTCAATTATTTCGTTTGACACATACCACGGGGCATTCACTATAACACGAAGCACGTTGCTTGGAATCGCCGCAAGATTTCAATATTTAAGTTGCCTGCAACTCAATACCATATGTTCATACAGGTTTCAAATAGATTTTGTAGACTAATAATTTGTTATTTATTGATAGTTGTGGCTTCCTGTCTGCAAGGCAGTAGAATTTACTCAGAATAAGTCCAGTTGTTTTCTTTTCCTAATTTATGATTTCGCGATTTTAGTCTTCGATTAATATGCAATCCAAGATATTTAACATATTCCAACATGTTCGAGTTTATCTACGTTAAATGAAACTGGCGGACCATTCTCTTTTTTATTAGCGAAGGCGATTTATTTTCGTTTACTTTAGTTCTCTATGTTTTGTGACACTGTTGTATTTTAATACAGGGAATACAGGGTTTTCTTGGGCCCGGCAGATATTCTAGGAGAATATTCTTCGTTTTTTGAATTTTAAAATTCAACTGGACAGGAAATGTTGTTTAAATAGCAGGTTATATTTATTTAACAACATAATTTGAAACATACTTGAGTAAGTAAAACCTACCAATTTTGTATAATACAAAAGTATTTTTAATAATATATAATATTATTAAAAATATATAACTATATATATAACTATATATACTATATATGCTATAAGGAACACCACGGCTAGTTCTGCGATTATTATATAGACAGCGTTGAATATTCCTTCACGCTCTGTCTTAATAATATCTGCGAGATAGCAAGGTAGTTATGTTTGTTGAATGTGTCTCTTGGGGGCGTATTGATAATCATGTAGAAATGTGAAATACGTATCTACGTCTTTGGAGAAGATACATCCAAAAATACATATGAACTTGTATTGTGTTCTTCACACCCCATTTTTAATAATATTATATATTATTAAAAATACTTTTGTATTATATTTATTTACCTTAATTGAACACTACCTTTTGAATTATTTCTTTTAATTCTGGATTATTTCATTACTTTTAGATTGCTGATTTCAAAAATGCGTGCTTTCTTTAGCGTCGGTGAAAACTCTCTGATTCAATCAAACTTGGTTTCTCTATGACAACAGTAAATATCTTTATAATTTCACTTTTATTTCTTAATTTATAATGAATTTAATGATAGATTAAATAATGTTTTCCAGTAGACATTTTTTTATTGATTTTTTCGGAATATTATCAAATAATTCACTTCGTAATTTAAACGTAAGTTTAATATTTAGTATTTTGATTTATTTGTAATAACTAGGTCACGTGTTCTTTGATTCCTTGTATAGGGGTCAACCAAAAGTTGTATACAAGTTAATTAAAAATATCTGAATATTTCCTTTTATAATCAGAATTAGTTTTAAAATTATTATTTAATCGCGGTGTCTAATGAAAATGAACGCAAATTCCTTTTTATCTATTAAATTAGGTTCAAAGTGTGACCTACAACAATATCTATGTTCCGTAAGGGCTGGTCGCAAGATGGCGTAATGGGACTAATACTTTATTCGACTTATACCGTTGACTTACCACAGACCATGACTGCTCCCTTCGTAGAATACACTGCTGTATTAGCTATAGATAACAATCCAGAAACAGAATCCCTTCACCCGCAAATTAGTCTAGACAATACATAATTATGGCTAAAGAAGAGCGTGTCCTCCTGTCGAACTAAGTAAAAAGCAGGTGGTAGAGTCAAACACTTAGGTATCCATTTAGATCGTAGACTCCACATGGTGTGGGTAGCTATGGGCTTCAGCATCAAATTTAAATATTGATATCTTGGAAAGATCAAAGTACCTCGGATGATTGTTGATGCACCATGATTTGTGACAAGCGAAGTTATTTGCAAATAAAATCACTTAAACAAGAAATACAAAGCTATGGTGTCATGAACTAACGGAGATTCAACACCCACCCGAACAAGTTAGTCAAATTTCAAGTGAAAATAGTAATTGTGGACTTAAATAGTATAACCCTGCAGACCTTATACTAGAGTATTAAGTGTTAAGTGAAATTTTTCAATGCTCAGTAACAATCAATCCACTTTATTTGGGTGTTATAGTCCTCACTATTTGCTAAATGTTCTCGCGTAGATTGAGATGTTCCTGGATTTGTAATAAAAAAAGCTATTTCATAACAAAAGTGATTAGAATGTAGCCAAGTAAATCATGCGCTCTTGTTTGTACATGTAGATATCTGTGATATATTAAGTAGATTGACAATGAAGTATACAAGATATTTGAAGTAGATTGAAGAAAATTGTCCGAGTATTCGTAACTAGCAGGGTGATAAGATTAACGCCAATTAATAAAACAAATTATTTCAAAATTATGTTCAAATTTTTCGTAAATTTAGAAGGTATTTCTTCTCTGCCACCAAGTATCATTTACCGTCAATAAATTAATTACGTTATTGAAAAGTGAATAGATCTAGAAGGAGCGAATATTGTATGCATACTGGAAAAATTTACCAAGTGGTAAAATGTAAAACCCATGTTTTTCATTACTGAAGATATCTCTAACTATTTCTCTCTCAGACGTAAAACTTGTATGTCAGCTAATTATAATAATAAAATATATAATTTTTGAAAAGCATGTTAGGTTGGTCAATACAATGTATTACTTTATAAATATAAATGATGGCTGATTGCTGTAAACTGTACTGTAAAAAATACGACGTTTTTGTTGTTTGTATTTTGATAAAAATAAATAATCGTTCTTCTTCCCCAGGTTTATTAAAAGTCATATAAAGTATTTCAAAATTAAAGATTTATCTCAAACCAGGTAGTCTAAAATATAAGTATCTTCAGGACTTGAACAAATATAAAGAACTTTCTAGGCTAATAAAACATGACTCTATAAGTACATATTATATATAATTCAATTATAAGCTTAGTTATTGTGTTATTCCTTGATGCATATTCGTCAAGATTTTAATAATATTAATAACTCATGCTTTAGCATGCCTTAATAGCTTAACGTCACTTACAGAAGGCATTGTCAGACCAAGAATTATTATATCCGTACTCGAGGTATTTGGTTGTCGACATCACCTTAAACGAGAAGGAAAAGTACGAAAACCATCTCAATGAGCAAAAGATAGAATCGATTTCGGAATCTCCTGGACATTGCGTTTAACACAAAAGTCACTTTTAATATTTTCATTACTTCAAAGGCGATTGAACATTAACATTTACTTTTAGAAAAGTAATTAATGCAATTAATTCTATTTTGAAATTGTATTTTTCTTATTACGCATGTTGTATATATGTCCGTCATTTGGTTTTATTCTATAAAGTTTTAATCCTTGAAAACGTTTAGCATAAATCCTTTAAATATACCTGTTTGCGGACCTCTTCCGCGGGGGTTGAGCTACCCACCAGGCGTGTCCTTAGGTGGCGGATAAGGGAACGGTCAGGTCTCTCTTGGAGGATCTGATTAGTGGCAGTCATAAGCGGGATAGATAGGCCTAAAAACCTTCTAATCCTTACCGAAAGCTGTAACCGCGGACCAGCTCTCTCAAGTTACGGTGTAAGGCAACGTGCTTAGAGCTGAATGACCACTGGGGTATATGTGGTTCTCAGATTAGAGGAAGGGAGCTCTTGGTTGGTACCTCAGATACTAAAAGTAGAACTTGTATCTGTTTCAGAGCCGACCTGGACGTGATGCCCTATCATGGAGCTATGCAGTGGGGACGTGATGGCAGCCAAGATCAAACTGAGTATCGATGGAGGGATATTGGAGACGACAATTACATCTCTATACCCACCCATTGACTCTCCAGAGCTACCAGGGCCTGACCTTGAGGCTTTGGTGGCAAATATCAGTAAGAACAATCTGGAATTGATTATCGGCGCAGATACCAATGCTCATCATAAGGCTTGGGGCAGCAAGGATAACAATTATGGGGGTAGGTCTCTCTTTAGCTACCTCTGTGGTACTGAACTTAAGACATGAAGAGGGGAGTGTTGCACGTTGGGAGTACGGGATATTGTAAGGGGGTGGCATGTATCCCCCGATCATGCTTATATCCGCTATGAATTATGTATAGATTTAACGGAACTAGACTACAGGACTATACAGGGATCGCAAGACAACAAAGCGGGGCTCTTACAGAAAGACCTGTTAGCTGCAACCCGAAACATCCCTGTTAGAATAGGGAATGTGGAAGAGCTCGAGTTGTTACATGGTTGCAACGGATTCTTGCTATGAAAATAATGCCCCTTAGGGAGTACCGTATAGCTAGGCGGACTGTCTGGTGGAATAAAAAGTTAACCAATCTAAGGAAAGACATTCGCCGGTCGTTTCATAAGGCGAAGAAAATAGGTAATTGGGAAGCCTACAAGGCTCTCCTAAATAAATACAATGATAAAATCAAAGAGGCCTGGAAAAAATTCTGTGAGGACATCGAAGGTATCCTTGACATGGCCAGAATTAACAGAATTCTCAAAAAAGATCCTTCCAACGCAATTAGATCTATACAAAAATCGGACGGGAGGTGTACCAGTACCGTGGAAGAGACTTTAGAGTATCTTCTGAGGGTACACTTTACGAAATATCAAACGAGATTTTCAGGCCCCAATTAATTAGATGGGCGGTAGGGTCGTTTGAACCATATAAATCCGCAGGATCAGACGGAGTGTGTCCCAAGCTCATTCAAGAGGGAATTGGGGAAATTATGGGTCCTCTATTGTAAATATTCAGGTCTAGCCAGTGTTTATTCCAAAACCTGGAAAAGGAACATAATATACCCACCCTAAATCATTTAGACCAATTAGTCTTACCTCTTATATGTTAAGAAATGATATATTTAAATATTAAAGAAAGGGCTTTAGATAGATCTCCTCTACATCCACCGCAATGAGCATAGCAGATGGGAAAATCAGGTGAGGTTGCCCTAGACAGCCTTGCGAGAGTGCTCGAAAGGAGTCTGCACTACAAGAAAATTGCGCTTGCAGTCTTCTTAGACATAGAGGGAGCTTTCGATAACACCTCGACGTCTTCCATTATTCGATCTTTAAGAGATCGAAAAATAAAGAGCACATGCAATTGGGTTTATAACATGCTGCGTAGCAGAGTAGTTCATGCCCAATTGCAAAACAAAACGATCTCCATGAGGACAACGAAAGAGTGTCTTGAAAGAGGTGTATTGTCACCGCTACTATGGAGTCTAGTAGTGGATAATGTCATCAGGACATTAAGTGACCAGGAAACATGGACGCAGAAGTTCATCGATGACATTGTCATTGTGTCCCAGGGAAAATTCCCAGGGATAGTGGCGATTATCATGCGAAATGCTCTGCGAATTGTAGAAAGATGGTGCCTTGAGGAGGGATTAACTGTCAATCCTCAAAAAAATAAGTTGGTAGCCTTTACCAACATGAGAAAACTAAATGATCTGGGCAGCGTAAGGCTGTTTGGACAAGAGTTAGAACTAACCAATGAAGTGAAGTATCTAGGCATAACACTTGATGCGAAATTGATTTAGAGCAGACACCTAGTGAAAGTGTCAGATAGGGCGACGCAGCTCTTTTGGAGATGCAGAAGAGCTGTTGGCAAGACCTGAGGACTAAAACCAAATGTGGTACACTGGCTGTACACAGTAGTAGTAAGACCAACGATTACCTATGGAGCAGTTGTCTGGTGGAGGAGGACCGAGGGGACATCGTTGGCGGGGCTCGTCACGACTCTCCAGCGACAGGCTCTGTTGGGAATCACGGGACCTATGAAAAGCACAGGAACCGCCTCCATGAGGCCATCGTGGGTCTCCCTTCGCTGGAACTATTTGTAAAAGCGGAGGCCATGGTCAAGGCTGTAGGGGGCCATACAAATATCACAGGAACTATAATGGAAAAGCCGATATTTCAAATGCCTGCGGACAGTATGTCACCTGAGATTATGTTTACAGCTAAGCTGAATATATTTATACCGACCAGAGAACAGGCAAAAAGTCGCTCGAGCGATTATGGTGCCGGCAACTGGTACATTGATGGATCACAATATAGTCAGTGGACAGGTACAGGCATATGCGGAATGTGCCCTAGAAGGAGGATACCAATATGTCTGGGGAAACATACGTCGGTTTTCCAGGCCGAATTGTTTCCCGTCGCAGCTTGCGTAAACAAAAAAATTCACATAATGTTTGTCAGGCAGCTATTAAAGCTATTATGAATTCATATACCAGGTCTAAACTGGTGAAGTATTGTAAACAGGTCCTCATTAAACTGACACAAGACAATACTGTGTCGCTGATATGGGTGCCAGGACATGAGGCAACTAAAGGCAATGAGATGATAAACTGGCCAAGGAAGGTACTAATAGGACCAGAGCCCGTATGTGGAATCGCTAAGGATTCCGCTAAAAGGGAAATATGGTTATGGCTAGAAAGGGAACATAAAAAGAAATGGAGGCTAACGGAAGGTCAACTCTATACGAAAACATTTTTAAGGGAGTTGGACGGAAGGTTTTAAGGCCAACCTAATTCGTAGTATCAAAAAAAGAATTACAATAATTACCGACTTAATAATCGAACATTGTCCTTTAAGGCTTGGTTAGCGAGTCCTGGTGTAGGAGATGTGAAAAAACAGGAGGAAACTAGCCTTCATGTAATTTGCACGTGTGAGGAACAGACAGAAATATTTCGGGATAGATCTATTGGATCCTACGAGTGTACTCAAACTTCCCCTGAGGAGGATTGTGGCTTTTATCGAGGACATAAGACTAACAGAGTGGATCTGAGAGGTCTATTGCATATATTATATATATATATATATATATATATATATATATATATATATATATACATATATATATATATATATACATATATATATATATATATATATATATATATATATTATAGTACAAAGAGCAGTGCGCTCAACTGCCTAGACGTGTCGCCGTCCAACCCAAAACACAAGAAGACGAAGAAGATGCGTTAAATATCTTTACTTTAAGTTTAATAGCGGGTATTTCTTGTAGGATTTTCCTCATAACACGTTTCTCATACTGTTTAATATGGAATTACTAGGATATTTGGTGTAACCTTAATAACATTAAATTTTCTTATAACATTCTTCATTTCAATTTTCATGCTTCTCTGCTATTAAATAATAAATAGTCTTTGATACCATATTTACTCTGCACGCGTGTATAAATCATTTTCCTACAGAGGACGTATTATTATTACGATTTCCTGGTTGTGTTTTATTATCTATGTCCACACATACATGACAATTCTTTTGCTATGCAATAGTCAGCAATAAAACTATGACCACTATTAAAGATGTATTTATTCAACTAGAAAAATATAAGGTTCGATAAAAATATTTCAGCTAAAATCTTGCAGTTTCTATCAGAATAATTGAAACATACATGAGTAGGTAAACCCCACCAGTTTTGTATAATACAAAGGAATTTTTAATAATATAAAATATTATTAAAAATCTGGTGTGAAGAACACAAATACAGGTTCACTATTAATATTTTTGTGAACGTGTCCGAACATATCCCTCCCCAGAGACGTAGATACGTATTTCGCCTTTCTACAGGCTCATCGGTACGCCCCTGCTGGAGAAAGGATATCTTCAGACACATTCACAAAAAAGAACCACATCGCCACATCACAGAAATTATCCAGACCGAGCGTAGAAGTAAATTCAGCGCTGCCTGTTGTCAGACAGCCGAAGAACCTCGCCCAGTCCACATAACCAATGTGAAGTAACGACGCCCTTCCAAAGGTGGCACAGCCATCTCTCTAGAAACTGCATTTTGTTTGTGTCTTCACTCATACTACGGACTAAGCGCATGTGTAATGTATCAGAATAATTGAAACATACATGAGTAGGTAAACCCTACCAGTTTCGTATAATACAAAGGTATTTTTAATAATATAAAATATTATTAAAAATCTGGTGTGAAGAACACAAATACCGGTTCACTATTAATATTAATAGAAGTAAATTCATCGTCGTTACTTCACATTGGTTATGTGGACGGGGCGAGGTACTTCGGCTGTCTGACAACAGGCAGCGCTGAATTTACTTCTACGCTCGGTCTGGATAATTTCTGTGATGTGGCGATGTGGTTCTTTTTTGTGAATGTGTCTGAAGATATCCTTTCTCCAGCAGGGGCGTACCGATGAGCCTGTAGAAAGGCGAAATACGTATTTACGTCTCTGGGGAGGGATTTGTTCGGATACGTTCACAAAAATATTAATAGTGAACCTGTATTTGTATTCTTCACACCAGATTTTTAATAATATTCTATATTATTAAAAATACCCTTGCAGTTTCTTCTCAGCAAATTGCTCGGCAAATAAATTTTTGTTATTGACTGTGGTTTGCAAAACTTAGAATTGGATTACTGAAATAAAAACAGTAATTTGTCTATCTGCATATGAAACAGACAAACCAAAATTAGAATAAGTAAAAAATGTTTTCATTTTTGTTTTTATATAAAACCTTATATGCTTCCATTTTTATTTTTTTACTCGTTTGACTGCTAGTCGTTAATTATTGGTCTACGTTTCTTGGGAGTTTAGGTTTACAAATTATTTCTTAAAAAAATTGTAAAAAAGCTATTATGTAGAACGTTTCGTAGTTTATTTACTTATTTTCAGGTGCTAAGACATTGTTTAACTCACAAACTCACATTAGTCGAGCAGTTCATTGGAGTAGCATCCCGCCGGCGGCTCATTATAGCCCGTATATATATTTTGTCAACCGCCGTCCGAAGTATGTAATATACTTCTAATGTGTTCAAAGAAATTTCAGTGCGAAAGGCACGTGAAAAGTGTAATGCTTAATCACAGAAAATGTGGCCAGAAATTTTGTTTCATTTACGTGTAACTTTCATATTGTGTAATGTACCGTTACTTGAACATATAATTAAATCTGAATTCAAAAATAAGAAACTGTGATTATCTGTGGACGAAACACAGATTGTAAAAAGAGATCTGTGTTAATGTTATAGTACGTACAAAGGAACCTACATCAGTCGTCATCTTAAATTTTACTAGCTTGCAAAAGGGTACAATAACATACTGCCGAAATAATTTCAAAGTTAGTGTTAATACCTTGTAAAAGTTTGACCTTTCAACAAACCAACTGGTTAATGTTTGGGAGTGATGGTGCCGCAAATATGCTCTCTGTAGGCCGGTCTATGAAAAGAGATTGTGGTAACTGTTACATATTACGTGTTAAATCCGTAAAGCATGGATTTGACATGTAATATCTGGTGGCAGAAACTATTCGTAGATGTCATCCAGAGTAGATGCATTAATTGCAAGTACAAAGGCTGCGTTTCTTAAATCCCCAAAAGGTTTCCGCCAATTTTACAGACAATGTTCAGATATTCCTGAACCATCACAGAAGGATTCCTACACATTGGCGAACATGGTTACAGGCAGCGTTCTACTATCATAAATATTTTGATAATAATTAAGAACGTGATTTTTAAATTCGATCCAAAAGAAGCTGCAGTTATCAAGAAAAGCCAGTAAAAATTTCAATATAATCAGGTTAAAACAGCTTTAAAAGCTATTCAGAACAATTACGTCGGACTAGTAGAGGCAATAGATAAATTAGAAAATCCTTCGGTGTCGTTAGTGGAATCTCTGCAAATAGTGCAACTTGTTCATACAGAGCTATGTGCGGTAGAAGCCTTAAAAAAGTTTGTGTTGTAGAAAGGTTCCAAAGTGTTTTGGAGGATTTGCCACTTTAAAACAAACTTATGAAGATGCGTCAATAGAAACGTGTTTTTTAAGATTATTTTAATTATGCAAATATAACATCAGTAGATGTAGAACGCTCGTTTTCTGCATATAAGAACATTTTTCTGCAACACACTCGATTTTCGGAGAATACAGTGGAACTACATCTGATGTTGCAAATATTTAACCGATTTTCGCCAGTTTGTGACTTTTATAAATTTATACTTTATTATTTATTTATATAGGTTTCGGTGCGCTTCAGTTTTTATTAATTTATTACTCTAAATGAGCCTAGTGCCCTCAACGAGAATAAACCTCTTTATACATTAGTAAGATTTGTGTGTAAATGATTGAGGTGTTTTTTATCGTTTGATGTAGCTCGTTCAGATCGCTCTTCATCATAACACACAAACTTTTTCTAACATCTTTAACGTATCCGTGGCAGAAATTTTATTTCTTAAACAAAATATATAGTTCAAATTCTTTAGTCAATAAAATCAGACATTACGCAAATTCTAGAAAACACTTTTTCGCGACAGAAAAACAATCGTCTGTTTAGTCACTAACAAAAATAAGAGCATGAACTTTTATTCCATTGAATTAACTCGTACAGTCTCAAGACTTCGATAACAACATCATATACTTTTGTCGATAACTTTTCAATGACGTATTTAGTTAGTTAGTTACGAACTCATGTATTTAATTTGTTGACAGTAAATGATAGAAGGAAAACCTATTAATTTTCCGAAAACTTAGGAATGACTTTAAAGCAATTTAATTCCAGAATAATTGAAACATACATGAGTGGGTAAAACCCCACCAGTTTTGTATAATACAAAGGTATTTTTAATAATATAAAATATTATTAAAAACCACCAGATTTTTAATAGCAATTTAATTCCAACACGATGTTACTAATTGGCGTTAAATCTCATCTCGTTGTTAGTACTCCGGTAATTTTCTTTTACATAAATACAGTTTTATTGCCAAAGTACAGTGTTCTTGCCAAATCTTCTTCAAATAATATGCATATTTAGATCAATGATCATTGTTAAACTACTTGAACGATGGATTTTTTATGTCATCCCCAATATGGGTAATATGTTTGTTTGATAATATGTACATTTTGGTAATAGACAATATTTGGCCAAACAAATTGTTTGACCGCAGAAATGCGAACAAAGAATTATCAATTATAAAATGTTTAAATTTCGTATTATTTTCAGTTGTTTAATTATAGTTAAGATAATAAAGAGCGGTCGTTAAGTTTCTATTGATATGAGTATACGAGAGAGAGTATACAGAGAAATCATCGTAAATATTTTTGAATATTTAAGGTATTAATGCATATAGCTGATGAAGACTATTCCTTTGGAGGGTATAAATATTCAAGCGACCCAACCAATTTATAAGATTTTTTTGAAAAAATATCCATAAGCTTGTAGTATTAATACAGTACGTACATCTCCAGTAGTTTGTTATTTATATATTCAAATTAATGAAGAACGGTTTAGTTTGGAAAGCATAAACAGAAAATTTTATTATCTCTATATTGAATCGCCCTTATAATGTGTTGGTCGTTGAGCGCAGGATTATATAGCAAAAGAAGAACACAAATTGGACCGGTCGGGACGAATATGTATATCTGCGTCTCTGTAGTTGTGTACATGTATAGATGTATATAAGTATATGTGTATATGTTTTTACCTGATGGCGGCCATTTTGAATCTTTCACGTTTTGAATAAATAAGCTATTAAGTTTTTGTGGGTCGGTCGCGGTTCATCCCCTGTCGTAAATTATGTTGTTTTCGGAACCCCGACCGTATTATATCACAATGGCCTGCTAGTTATTCGTTATTTCTCCGTTCTTGTCCCTTTCCCTCTTCTTCATCTATATACGAAGCGTTAGCGACCGACAAGACAGGTACAATCTCGCGCATAAAATTAGATGAATATTATCATCACAGCTGGAAGCGGTATCTGAAAGTACTATCTGGTGGATGATGATTGAAAAACTCTAATAGGGTTATCTTCTTGGAGATTAAACCAATAAAACTCTATTAACAACGATGCCTATAAGTACATTATTTATTATAGTATATTAGTTTCATAGAAAACCAATTTAGATGTAATATAAGTATATATTTCATATTCAGTAAATCTAGCTTGCAGAAAATGTCTTTCTATCAAGAGTGTAAACATTGAATGCCTTGCTTTTTTAATTATCGAAGGGTTTTATACATGCATAGATTTAGTACAGTTTCATTCAATGAATTAAGACATCATTCTAAACGGTTTTACTCTCAAAATAACTTGAAAATAAGATTGATCTGGCTAACTGTTGTTTACTATTGTCAGACTATATCTAGAGTGGAGTATATACGAGATAAAAAGAAACAGAGGAATTATATCTTGAAGTGATTGTGGCGGCATATGTGAATAATTGGTAGTACAGTGTTACAACTTATCAATTGCTTCTAAAATTCCAGACTGGAACCGCGTCCTTGGCGCTGCTCCCTTCCCTGTCGACGTTTTGTTCACAATTGCATGGAACATCTTTAGGGCTGCTGCTACTGGTACTGCACTGAAACTAAAATTTTGGTAGTTTGGAACGGGGTTATATAGCCGCTGTTTTTTCCGGTCACTCGAGCGTCATGGTTACGGTTGAGTTTTTGAGAAGTAAGTGTTGGGCAGGGGGCGACGGGATGCACGAGACCTCAACGAACGCTTTGTCTTACTGATGTACAATTCTGTAGACAATTTTGATGTTATGTTTGAGAAGGATATATAAGATAAGTTGGCTTTAGAAGTAATTGGGCTTTATAAATAGCATAGTCCCCATACCTGACATTATACAAATAATCTGAGAAATAATATCCTCTGAAAACCAGACAGATGCCGCATCTGATTTAATTGAAACCTGTCTAACCTTTACTTATTTCCAGTTCCGTGACTGCTACTATGAGCAAGATCTGGTGCAGCCATGGATTCCCCTCTTTAACCTGTCGTCGCCAACATCTTTATGGAGGCGTTCGAACTAATTTTTTGTTCCTTTATCTGACCACATGGTCGTAATTCCTCAAATGAATTTCTCAAGGTTCATAATTCTCAAGACAGTTCCATACATTTCATAATGGAGGTTGAGTCGGAAGGTTCTCTTCCTTTTCTGGACGTCTTAGTAATTCGTCAGTCTGATTGTTCATCACCAGTAACTTAGTCAATAATAACTACACCAAGCACGATGTCCAACGTACAATAAATCAACACTTTAATCCTAGACTGTTCAGTTTCGTTTCTCAATACATTACTGCTATTTCTAAAGCCCATTTATCTTACACACAAGATGTCACTCTCCGTTTCAACAAAATCCTTGTCAAACATAACATCAAAACCATCTCCATATCACATTATCGGCTGCCTTTTCTGTTAAGGATCATTTTGAAACCCCTGGTGTTTACAGAATTCCATGCTCGTCTGCTAGGGTATATATCAAGGCGCTCTGTGAGCATTCGCGTTGAGGTATATTAGCGCTACACTAGAGTGTTCCGCACAATCGGATCTGCAATAGCTCAACATAGATTGGCAACTGGACACCAAATTAAATTTCAATCTACCCAGATTCCATCCCACAGTCATTATTACTTTAATCGTAAAATACGTGAATCCATAGAGATACTAAAACATTCCAATAATATCAACGACGATGACGGATACCCTCAACACATCACCTGCCAAACACTTCTTTGTCAAAATCTCAAGCGTAGCCATGAGGCTCCAGTGTCCCGGAGCAACAGGCCTATATAACCCCATTCCAAACTAACAAACTTTCAGTTTCAGTGCAGTAACAGTAGTAGCAGTCCTGAAAATATGCAATTGAGCACGAAACGTCTGCCAGTAAGGAAGCAACGCCAAGGATGCAGTTCCAGCCGGGAATCCCAAAAACAGTCATAGACAACGACCACAGAACCCTACAAGGGAGATTACACCTTATTGCTTATTTTTCTTTCATTTCGACATTTGTTAATATAGGCTTTAAATTAAATAGTGGATTTTTTGAAAGATATTTCAAGTATTTTTTTATTAGAATAAATGAGGGTTGTTTTTCGTATTTTGCATATAGGGCTGGAATAAAATATTAGATAGCTTTTAAAGACATTATTGTTTTTCGAAGTATTCTCCACGAAGATTAATACACTTTTGCATGCGCTCGAACCAACTCTGGAAGCAGTTATTCCAGCTTGTTGGTATAGTCAAAATTGCGTTTTTGAAGGCATCGACTTCTCTTTCTAGCGACTGGAGCCTTTGACCACGCAGTCTGTCCTTGATTTTCGGAAAGTTAAAGAAATCGTTGGGATGTAGGTCCGGACTGTACGGAGAATGGCCTAATAATTCGACGTTTTGTTGAGTTAAAAATTCAATTGTCTTGCGAGCTGTGTGCGAAATTGCATTGTTTTGGCAGAGGATAATTTGCCGTTGTGGGTTTGTTTCTCGGAGCTCAGCGATGACGTGCGGCAAACAAATGGTTGTATACCAATCGGGAGTAACAGTTCTTTGATCTTGTAAAAAAATTGTTGCTACCTGACCCGCTTTCAAGGCAAATGTCGCGACCATCTTTTTGGAGACACTTCGAGAACGGATGACTTTTGTCGGTTTTTTTCATCTTGGAACACCCAAACGACTGGCGGTTATTTTCATCACCACTCACGATGTTGTATACGTTTTTAGAGTTTCACGCGCTGAAGCGGTATAGAGTTTTTCGAGACCAATTTATTCTAGCTGTTTTCTGTTCTTCGGTCAACAGATGTGGTATCCAATGGGTAACTAATTTTTTTACACACAATTCTTCATGCAAAATTTTTTAAATTCAGGTCTTTGAAATCTCCAATGATGCCTCAATTTTGCGATATGTCACATTTCGAGATGAGTTTGCGCACAGCATCGACGTTTTCCTGAGTGATTTCCGTTTTTGATACACCTCCTTTTGGATCGTCGCTAATCCGTCCACGTTTGAATTCTCCATACCAATGACAAATTGTTGACTGATGTGGTGCTTGATTTCCGAAAAACAAAAACAACTCGGCGACGCATTCTTGTTGAGATAATTGAAATTTAAAAAAAATGTTGCGTGAGAATTTTTACTGTTTAATTCGACTAACTGTCAAGTTTGACAGTTCTTTGTAGCTGCTATAGTACACGTATCACACTGAAACTTTGGATTTAGGCTAACTAAAGATGGAGGTTAATTTTTTGTACTGACAGTGGAGTCATGTTTGGGTGACTATCTTGCTCTATTACTTTTTGTTAAAAACTCCCTCTGAAGGACTAGCCAAGAAAGGCGTGAGACTGTATATCACTAGCAAAGAAAATAGAAGTGAGAAGTAAACAGAATCCCGGGAGTGATAAAAGAAGTTGGCGAGAGGCTTGATGTGTATTTCGGACTTGCACCCTCTCCGAAAGTCCCACACTACCAAGGAAGGAAGAAACCTGTACTTGGTGCTGACAAAAAGTTCCTCCTCGACAGAAAAATACTTCCAGCGAGATTAAGTAACTGCATATACAACTTCCACTACGTATGATATCATTCGTGCTATCACTAGTACAGTTTCCAAAGCGGGGAGTTGTTCGACCTTTCTCGTAACTTCCTCAATATGTTTTTCATATTGTAGTCGTTTGTCTAGGTTAATTTCAAGATACTTTATGCTATTAATAGAGGTGCACTTTTCACCATAAGATCACATTTCCTCGTACCTATAAGCATAATTAACCCAGTCTTTTCCTGTGCCAGGTTTTGTCCTTTGTTTCGCAGCCACTTGCTAATCCTTTCCAGTGATGCGATCGCTTGTTTCTTTAGTATATCATAGATTTTGTCTCCGATGACTAGCGCTATGATATCTGCGAATCCTTTGAGTTTTATATTAAATCCCAAGTCTTGTTTGATAATAGTATCATAGAGCAAGTTCCAAAGTGTGGGCTAGAATTAGATTCTTACGGAACACTAGTCAGTGCAAACCTCTGATCTCACCCTCATAGTTGTTAATTAGTACATATCTTTGGTTCTGGAGGTATATTTGCGACATTTCCTAACTAATTGACGAATGGATTTAAGTTTAGTTTTCTGCATCTCTGGGACGTAATTGATTTGTGAAAAACATACAAGCGATTCATTGTTTTCGAGATTTGCTACTCATACTCCAATTTATATTTGGTGCCAACTCGTCTCAACAAAAACATGAGGATTTCGAGGATTAAGTTCCAAAGGTTTAGGATTTCGTGTAGTCAGACAGACAAAACCAAACTTTGCCAATGAAAGAGTTTGATCCAATCTATGATCATTGCTAAATGTGTTTAAATGCCAAGGGCAATATTGTGTGCGTGCATTAAAATCTTGGGCAAGTATTTTTTGTGTTAACTTCCATATAATAGTCCTGTGGCAACAAAAGACAATTATTATTATATTACTATATATTTGTGGAGATTTATTTGAGTTCGTTCCATTCGTTGACGTTCACTGAAATACAATTGAATGAACTGAAGAGTACTAGTATTTATAACTATGTCGATAACGACCTCTGATAAATTTAATCTGAAAATATCTACTCCAAAATTGTCAACTTAATCAATAAGTTTTGAGTGCGCTGTATTTATATCATTCTCTTCATATTATTATATTGTTGTAACAATACTTATTTAAAAACTGAGTTCCACATTGATGCTAAAACGATGCGGTAGAACTTCATATTCGAAGCCATTAGTTACGTTCTTTTCAACTTTGCATTGAAATAGTTGTATTATTTTATTTAATAAATACATTTGCTTTATCGGCCGATAGCTTAGTGGAATAAACTCACTTATTGTGCGCGCCGTCGCGGGATCGGTTCTGGCGTTCGGCTGGTCGAAGATTTTTGTGGTCTTCTTTCTGGTTTAAGGTGCCGATACCTAAATATGTTAAGTCGCTCCACGGGCACTGGCGTAATAATAACTTATGGCCTGCCAATACCCCTACAATTGGCGTCAAGCTGCTGGGGGATACTAAGGCATAAATTGTTATTATTATTAAATTTAATAAATGGATGTTTGATAAAAAATATACTAAACAATGAAAACTTTAGTTTATCAGGAATTAGTAAAATGCTTTTTAAATGATTAGATATGCTCTTAAATCGAAAAAAGCGCCTGAAAAATGTAATGATAAAAGAAAAAAAAGTAAATAATTTAGTGAAAGTGAGTCCATACATAATGTCTATTTAAATAAAATAAAATCTATATTTCTCAGTAAGTACAAGTACGCCAAGGAAATGTTGCATACATAAAAATATGACTGAAAGGCGCTAAGACCCCTTGGTCACACGACATACATCCAGGCGGTAGTTGAACTCGTTCCACAGATTTTCTAGCATCGGCCTGTCAACGGTAATCACTGCAGCATTAATCCGTTCCCTGAGCCCTTGTAATGTGTTTGGTAGTGGCGGCACATACACAAGGTCCCTAATGTGCCCCAAAGAAAGAAGTCACAAGTCGTTAAATCAGATGACCTAGGAGGCTAAAGGAACAAAGCGAGGTCATCCGCACCAACACCCATAATCGACGAATGTTATTGTTTCAATGAGGGGGTGCTCCGTCCCGATGAAAGACAAAATCCCTGGAATCAGCAGTCAGTTGCGGAAACACCATAACTGCAACATATCCAGAGATAAGTTGCACCAGTCAGTCTTATCACAGAAGAAACACGGTCCATACACCTTTGTGTGTGAAAGTGCACAAAAAACATTCACCTTCGGCGAATCTTTTTGAACTGTCACAAATGCACGTGTATTTTCACTGCTCTAGATTCGCACATTATGACTGTTCACATTTCCTGATAAATGGAATGTAGCTTCATCGCTGATTATCAACTTGGCAGTAAAATGGTTATTCGCCAATGCTTCCTGGATTTTCACGCAAAATTCCAGTTGACGGACATGATCTTCCGGCCTTAAGTGTTACAGGAGCTGCACATGGTACGGTTTGAAATGTAACCGTCGTCGCAAACCAGCCGCTGATTTCTGTGGACGACGCACGTAACTATCGCTCGCTCTCCCCACTGTTTTGTCTGGCACTTTTGATCGACCGGTGCTTTTACGTTTACACAAACAACTTTGTTTACAAGGCGATTCTTTCCGTACTCTCTTCTAAAAGCGCGTTTCCCTGCTATAAGAGACGAACGACCCGTATATTCTAACAAACAAAAACTATTTCTTTGCTTTGCCTCCATTTTTGGAGATTTTGACAGATACTGAACACGTTGCACCAGGTGGCAACCTACTACAAAACTATTAAGCGGCGTGGGTACAGTATTATGGTTTTGGCGTGTTTGTCGTGATACGGCATTGGCCCAATCTTTTGGATAAGAAAGAAATGGCGAATAGTTTGCTATTTGCAGAATTTGAGAAGCTATTTATATGGACATTTATGCATGATAAAATTTGATTTTGGAAACAGTACGTGGATATGGTCATAGTTGTCAGTCGTAAGTACAATTGAATATCTTTAGATATATGTTCAAATGGCTTTAGAGAAAAATCTTCAGGTGTGGCGAATTAATGAAGAATACATACATTAAATATTAATTTGTTAAATTTTTGTTTTAAATTTGAAATTAAGGAGTATTTCTCGTTATACTGAAAATATTTAGAATTAATTTAAAGCTTGCTTTATTTTTTTTAACATTTTTGCACATTTTTCTTAATTAATGCTATTTTCATGTACATATCTGCATGGTTTGAAATACGATTGTAGAACGAAAAACAATGGAAACTAAGCATTTCCCATAAGAGTCTCATAGTATAACTTTAAGGCATAACCCGGCTTATAGGTACCTTACAGCTTGGATATTTTTGGTCTCACTTGTATAAAATTTCCCTACTTTCTTTTCTTACATTTTCGAACATAAATTTTCATTTGGTTACTTTAATATATTTTCTAAAATGTTTCGTTATGATTCATTTTTTCTTCTCGTTTGACCTGTCGATCTAACTTCCCATCCATATTTTTATTCCTCTATTGTAAAAGTATTCTTATATTAAATGAATTTCTCTAATTTTATTATCAGAAAACAAATAATGTTAGTAAGACTGTGTATTTGTTTTTATTATAAAATACTTCTCTCTGGTACATTCTTCTTTTTATTCATTTTATATTATTACCAGAGAGCAGACTGAAGCGATTGAATAACCAATTGCCCCTATAAAACGTTGTGGCGGTATCATGTATAGTACGCATGTTATAACAGCACAACTATTTGCTTGCTCGATTGCATTCGTCGAGCAGATGTTATTTCCGTCGTTATTGTGTCTATTCATTCATAAAATTATATTTTACAGTGGCGTGTTTCTGGTTTCGTTTCTTTCAGTGCTTTTTAGTTACAACGTTTAGTATTTTAAAAAATACGTTTTATATTGTTATATTGTATATTTATACTATATTTTTTTTATAAATATTAAGTTTAATTTACTACCTTATTTTTGGAGTAGTTTTCGTTTCTTCTTTTTAGTCCATTTTTTTCTATTCTTAGTATTTCTCTTTATTTTCATTACCTATGGAGAATTCTCTTAGGGCAATCATGTTAGGATGGATTAGAGGCCATACAGATTGGTTGCATTCGTAATGATACCGAGATATATTGCAGTGCCTGTTCATTACGTTTAAGGCGTTCGTAAAAGTGTAATGTGTAGAAACATGTTTCTTCGAAAACTCATCGAGATAACATACGTCCATCTGCACCTGACACTTGTAACAAAGAACTGTGTGACGATGTCATGGCGGCCAATATCCCATTCAAAAAGCTTAACAATCCAGTCCTCAAGAGGTTTCTTACAAAATATGCTGATCGTCGTATGCCAGATGAATCTACTTTACGTAAATACCACTTAGCAAAATGTTATTTGAGAACCATTAAAAAAATACGAACCAACCTATCTGGTCATTATCTTTCAGTAAGTGCAGACAAAACAACGGATGTAATGTAGTTGTTGGTATTCTTCATCCGACAACTTCATACCAACCATACTTAATTGCAACTAAAATATTGCCAATCGTAAATGGTGAAACAGTTGCAGAAGTAATTGATCAATGTATTCATAATATTCTGTCATCGGATAACAACTATAAAGACAAGATGTTATTATTTTTGATTGATATGGCAGTTTATATTTTAAAAACAGGGAAGTTTTTAAAGTAATCTTATCCGAATATGCTACACGTTACCTGTGCAGCACATGTACTACACAGAGTATGTGAATACATCAGGGGTCATTTTCCAAATGTTGATAAGTTAGTTTCATCATTTAAAAAGATATTTCTCAAAATTGAGACAAAAAGATGATGCCATATTTAGCCATATTTATCTATAGATTCGAAGTATGGTGCACTTTGCAACATTTTAATTACGCACACATCACCAGTTGTGATGTGGACCGTATATTTTCTATTTGAACTAATTTGACACAGAAACACCTTGAACAAATTTTAGTTGTTCGTAGTAATGTTTTACATTTTCAATGTTTCACAGAAACTACATAGTTTTGAGTTTTGTTCTTTGTAAATTATTTTTATTAAATTTCGATATGTATAATTCGCTTGTTAGCATTACTTTCGTTTCAGCAGTAGTTGCTTTCGGTTACCAAACCGTTACATTTGCTCTGTTGTGCATTGACAAATACATATTAACTGCATATGTAGGTATGTGCCACTTATGCAGTGCCCACACGTATCAAATTGTTTGAAACTCACCGATCGCTTACAGAAACAAATCTATTGCGAATACAAGGCGGACGCCTATGGGCTATGAATCAACAATCGCTCGAGTCCGCTCTCTGATTATTACACATAGACAAAACATATACTACGTTACTAACTACAATCAAAAAGCATTTAATTTAATGATGTAATCGTATTCATGGAATAAATATTATTGGAAGCTAACCAACGGTGGTGGCAGATATTGAGATTTCTACAATATATTCTACATGCATATAAATTGTGTTCACGCATAAAAAATGTACGGAGCTTTAAACATATACAGGGTGTGTATAAATTGGCGGACCCACTACAAGCGGCGATGTTCTTCGTTAAATTCGGAGTCCAAAATCCTAATACGAAAATGTTGTACCATGCTCCATATCTTTGCACGAGGTTCCTAAAGTTCGGACTTTCAGGCTTGAAATAAGCATTATTACTCGATATTTGTTGACAGAAAGAACTACAAATTAGAAGAAAGAAGATTTGTTGTTATTATCATTTCGTTAAAGTTTTCTTTTTGATTTTAAAGTTTATTTTTAATATTTGTTTATTAACTTGTTTTGACGAAAAACACATCTGACAACGTTGTAAAACAATAAGTAGGCAGCCTAATGTTGCTCTAGTCAAATACATTACTACTGTCAAATTCATTCTGAAGACAAAGGAAGCCTGATACATCGTTTTAGGATTAGGAGTTTTAACTCAAAATTTGACCAAGAATGTCGCCACGTGTAGTGGGTCCGCAAATTTATACACACCTTGTATATTTATGTTGTATGAAAATCTTAAAATATTTACATCCTAATTCTATTTTAATTTATTCTAATACTTCTTTGTTGTAACTTAAAAGGATATTTTATTTATAGGTCAGATTTAGAAATACAAATTAATTACAATTTTTAATTTTAATTAAATTATAAATTATATGTAATTATGTGACTGGGTTCTAATCGTTTGTCCGATAAGGGTGCAGGTACATAATATTTATCTTCCGTCGCTACGTGAAATTGTAAAATTTATACATACGAGGGTACGCTAAAATATTTTTGGCCTAGCACATAAATGGCACTTAACATATCAAATAGAGTTTATTTTTTAGAGTTCCGTCTGTTATCAGATGATTTGTTATCTGTCATTTATTAATGTAGATTCAACAAGTTTTCATTCGAATTCGATATAAAGAATTTCTGTACATTTGTCAGAATGGAAAAAAATGAAGTATAAATACATACTTCGTTTTTAAAGGCTGAAATAAACTGAAATAAAAACTGGGATGAAATCAATGCTTGACAGTGATGCTTCTTCGTTTTCAACAATGGAAAAATGGGCAGTAAAATTTAAACGTTGTCGTGCATTCAAGACAATGGGCGTCCTGAAAAATTACACAAAGCAGTACTAACTGATTGTTGTACTTAGGTGTGCGAGCTAGTGTAAAGATCGTAGTTGAACAGATATGATATATTTTAGATGAGCATTACATATATTTTATTTTCAATTTTATGTGTATTTTCGTAGTTATACTTTGCTACCGTAAAGATGTATACAGAATATAAGTTGAGTATACCATGATCTCTAAAAATCACCTATACATGACTCTCTCATTCTGTTTCAGACCACACAACATCTGGACTGTTTTTTTTTATGTAGAATGAACGGGAATTTGGCTTGAGCGAACATGCCCTAGAACAGTATGTTATAGCTAGCAATCCTATGAAAACTAGCAAAGTACGGTAGGGCGTGCAGCATGGTAGGTAAATAGATTTTAATTCTATGGAAGCTGCATATGCTTGTCATTTTTTGGATGCTTCTTCCACATGCGTTTTCCAATTTGTTTGAATATGGAATTCTTTGTATATCTATATTCATGCCAAAAAGTCTCACAATAATTATTTCTTACTCTTTATTTGTAGTAATTGTAGTAATTTTTGGGCACTGTGCGAAATTCAATTTCAGTTTATTTGTTTTGAATCAAGTGTTTGCCTGCTGTATAACAGCAGCTTTTTTTGCTTTTCACACCGGTGCCATGCATACCACTCACTAGCAATGACATATCATCGGCATGACGAGCTACCAAGTCTGCCGATAAATTTATTTCCAAGTCATTAATATATAATATAAACAGCAATTATCCCAGTAAGAAGCTCGAGCACCACCAGACTAAGTATGAAGAGTTGGAGGGTGAGTATATAGAAAAATAAACGTTTCCTTTGGAAATAAAGCTTTTTCTTTGGTTAAGATGAGAACATTTCACTACATTGTGTGCACTACTGTGTGCATTTCTGCAACACTGGGTGAAACATAATAAAATATATTTATGTAAATTATTTTTTACTATTTACCGGAAGTATATCGACAAGCGCGGAAGCGTCATCATTTATGCTAATATATACCATACATAATATAAATTATATATAATTACGATTAATATAAAAATGGAAAACAACCTTGGGTTCTATAACCGTTTTTAAGTTTTAAGTTCCTTGATAACCTTCTATTTATAAACAAACTGACTTACATCTGACATCTGACTTACATATATCTCAAAGTTTTATAGAGCTTATCATCATTTAATTATTCTAAAATGATTCTACTTTCACACACAGATTCTTTAAATTTGGAATAAGGAAAAATTAGTTTGGTTAGATTACTTATTTTGTTAAAAGATAATTAAATCAGTTTTGATTAAAAACACAGTAAATCCACTTAAACTGTCTCATAAAACGGACATTATTAATGTATAATTAACAACTACCCTTATAACTTTTAATTACAGACTTACAGATATATTTGGTCGATGTATAAGTTTGTAGCATTTTTATTGAACTCAAACTTTTTAACAAATAAAATACATGAACTAATCAAAAATATATTATCCTCCATTATTTATACAAGTTACCAGTAAGTGTGGAACAAGGACGGTGTTGTCGACAAGCTAAACAATGATGAGCTAATAAAAAGGCAAAAATTTTGACACATTGTTTTTTTGTTATTTTCGCTCAAAACATGCGGCAACCAAACATCAAGTTTTTGAACTTTGCTCGTGTATTTTGCAAATGTATTATATTTAGTATTTAAATATTAATATCCAAATATTTTATTTAGCGGCATAATACTTTACATATGCTTACAAAATATTTCTAACAACGGTTGACTTAATGAATAAGTAAGTTGTTTGAAATGAACACGAACATAATTTCACTAGTTACGTTATCATAATTTATGTAGTTAGAGTGAATATACAGATTATATTAGATGTAGGGAAACATATTTCCTGTAGACTATGCATCGAGTCATTAATATTGTCTCAACTTATTAAATTTATTTATATATGAGTTACACGAATAATAACTAATAAAACTTGCTACTTAATTAGTTTAAATAGTAAATACATATTGCTATTAACTTTTCCCCACAAATATTTTGAAAAGTTTAATTATTTTATGAATGCACATTTATTTTGAACTTAAATATATATTTGACTTGCGCAGTTGGAGCAAGCCGTTTGTTCTGCTTTGGACGATATTAAAACTGAATTTCTTTATGCGAAGCCTACGTGCTTGCTGTATCCAGAGACACAAGTGTTCAGTGAAGTAAGAAAGGTGTGTTTATTTAAAGATAAATCTTTATCTTTGTTTTAGTAATTTCGGTTTTTTTTTTTTATTTAATTGTGTTTTTGTGCTTGCTTAAATCATTACCGATTTATTTACGAGTTTGTGAATCTCGTAATTGATTTTTAACACTTTCTTACTGATGTGTATATGAATATATATATATATTTTTTTTTTTTACGTAAGTAATATATATTATAAAAGATATCTTATTTTATTTAAAAGAGTTAAATACTGTATTTTCTAATTGTATGAATATTATCGTATTGAGATTTTAATCTCAGTTATTTGATATAAATAACAAAGAAGGTTTTTAAAATTTCTAGTAAAAAAATTCTGTAACTGTAAAATTTAGTACGTTGGTTTATCAAGGGCATTTTTTTTTACATGTGGTTGCACATGCGTTAGAGTCTTCGGTCTGTCAAGTATAGTTTGTTTATTTTGTTCTCTAGGGAGAAATTAAAAAGTTTCTTTGTAATTTATTATCATATAGGAAGTTTTGATCGCATGCTGCGGTCATTTCCATGCGTTATTTTTACCTTTATAATATTGTTTAATGAGGCAATATTAATCTTTATACTTTATAAAGATTATTTTTTTAAATTTTTGTATTAAAGTTTCATTTAAATTTTATTGTGTTTATTATTATTATTAAACCTTATTTCAAGAAGATTACAAGTAACTTAAAGAAATATAATTATAACATTTGTCAATACTCTTTTACTGGCGCATTATAAATTTTGTAGAAAAGAGAACCACTTTTCCGATTGGAACCCTGAGAGGAAAGCAGTCCCATTTTTTTAAATTAAACCGACTGAGTATCCTAGCTGGATAGATTTGTGGTGAATTGTGAATAAGCAAATTTCAAAATCACAATTCATAGCAATATGTTTGGAGAAGCCACCTAGAAATTCCCGTAATGTGAAAAAAAAACACAATAAATTGTTCTTACAACTTATTCACTACCATCTACTTCAAAGTACTCTCCTTGCGCATGAATACCAACTTGTCCATGACTGAGAGCAGTGCTGAAAGTCATCGCGTGTTAACGTGTTCAACGCTGCCTGCGATTCGGTCTTGATCTTAATCGTCTCAAGACGGCGCCCCTTGAACTTTAGTTCCGAGTTCGGAAACAAGAAGAAGTCACAAGAGGCAAGATCTGGGGTGTAGGGAGGGTTGGATAGTTCTACCGTCTTCATTGAGTCTAGAAACTGATGCGTAACAAGTGACGTGTGGGTTGTGTATTGTCGCAATATGTCGCATGTTGAGTTCTCTGAACAGAAGACGCTGGAAAACGTCGTACGACAAGCCGAAAATGTTACAACTGTCATGGATTGTTCTTCTTCGGATTTGCAAGATTGCATCACGCATTTTTTGCAATATTTTGTGGCGTGTTTTCCATCGATGGACGACCGGAACGCTCATAATCGTCAACCGACGAACGTCCATTTTTAAAACGGTTGTACTACTCATAAGTTTGCGTTTGGCCTAATGCATCCTCACCAAAAGCATTTTCAGAGTTTCCGGTGCCGTTTCACCAAGTTTGAAGCATAATTTGGTGCAAGTTCTTTGCTCTTTCACATCAGACATTGAAGTGTCCCAGAATAACTCAAACGCATCTCAACAAATGACAGACTGATTTAGTATAGACGTAGCTCACAACAATCGCAACCATGAAGCTTTTGGAGAAATAAGGAAAACCAACCAGCGACGTAGTATTATTGTTCACCATGACAATGCTAGCTCTTACACATTAGCACAACCAACATAATATTGGCAGGTCAAAACATTGAATTTAATCATTCGCCGTGCAGCTTTGATTTGGCACCCAATGATTTGTGAACGGTTGATGTGTTCAAAATGCATGTTTTGGAGATACCTCAATCGAAATAGAAAGATCCTGTAAAAATTGGTCCAAATGTATGCAAAAATGCATCGATCATCACGGACGATATTTTGAAAAATAATAAATCCATTTCCAATAATAAATATTTGTTTTTGTTTGTTATTTCGGTTACATAAATAGCAACCCTCGTATAATGTTGTATCGCAATATTATTACACTTTCAATTTTAAGACTATTTCCAAATATTTTGTTTAATGAACGATATTAAGATATTTAATATTAAGAAAACCACTTACGTAACGGTAATAAAGCTTAATATATATTAACTTGGTTATATGCAGTTTTAGGAAATGATCTAGCTATTATTGGCACGCAGCAATATTATCTTTAAAACAACTACTTTAATAACTACTTCTGTACAAGCTGAGGAAATGATTCCATAAGCGCAGAGTAATATTATTGTTAAGGTAATTATTTACCTATCGATTAAAGTCAATTTCACAACTGATATACTTGGTCGATGTGTATTATATTCTCTATTGTTGGGGCTAGTAAAGTAATATGCAATTTTTTGACAAAACGATTTTATTTATAATTAGGTATATGTAAGTATTCTCATCAATAATCATTGATTTTTGCATCCGTGAAAATCAATATTTTCTCCAATCTTTACGCATTAATTGTTTACTTCGTTTTCAAATACGTAAATCACTTCTTCAGCTGATGTAAACCATAAAGCTCCTTACTTTTGCTTTGGAGGTAGAATCAAAAGGAAATCTTTCGGGGCTAGGTCAAGACTATATGGCGAATGATTCATTATTTAAATGTTTTAGGCATTTAAATATGTACTCAATTATTTTAGAAACAATGCGACCGTTATCGTAATGCAAAATGACTTTTGTTTTTGAATGATTTTCGCGAGACTTGAGGTAAGCAAATGGTAATGTACCATTCTGCATTTACGGTACGACAATCCTTCAGCACTACACTCAAAACATATTCATTAATTCCAAAAAATGTGGCGACCATTTTTCGTTTCGGCTTTTTTCTTGAAAAATTTTCCTCGGAGTCTTATTTTTAAGCAGTTCGAAATGAGATTACCCATTGGCAAAACGATTTAGTGTAGATTTGCGCTATCTTACACGGTTTTCTTTCTGAAAGGGTATAGAGTTACCGCGAAATGAGAACATATACAGAAATTACTATAAAAATATTTTAGTACAAAGCAAGATATTAATTATATGCATTAGCGCTACGAGCTATGTAGACCAAAGGCTTTTTAACAAATTCTTTCCATATTTTTCTATGCTTCGAATTCTTTTTCAAATTCATATTTTTTATTTCCTTTAAGTCCTTTGTCACAGCATCATTATTCTATTCTTTCGCCTGCCTCTCTCTCTGTTTCTGTTTTTATCCCACTTTCCAGCGGATAAGTTTTGCCTTTGTTTCCAATGTTGTCCTTAGTTTATAAGCAAATTATTTCCTTATTTGTCTTCTTTTCCCATAGTCCTCGATTTGTATTCCACCAACAATCGTACGCAGTAATTTCCTTTCCAATGTTTGTAGGTTGTTCATATCACTCTATTTCAAGACCCACAAGTCCACTACAATTAGAGAGACTGACTAGCACTTTAAAATTTAACCCTGAAGAAGTTATTAGAGGCCCTAAATAAATTCTTTAAACAATTCCCCATTTCGCTTCAAACACAAATAATTTATCTGCAAATAAAAAACACTGCGTAATAACCGCTGTAGGATATTCGAGAATGCTTCCTAAACAGTTTAGCAAAGTTCATTACCGTTATTGTATGTGCGAGAATATACTATATTTTTCAGATACCAGTGGGCGAAGAAATGTACGGTAGTTAAACTTAGAGATCTAGAAGGCCACTGCATTGTACTCGCACGATTACTTATCCAAACATTACCAAAGCGATAATTGAGATAGAAGGTTACTTGACGTGAATTGTTGTGGTGGCGTACCGTATTATTGTAACTAAAAGTCGATTCTTTCAGATAAAGGTACATCACCAAATAAACTCAGCTCTTTTTTTAGGAATTTTTAATGCGACGTTCAGTGTTTTATAAAAGAAAATGGGATCTATAATTATATAGTATTCGCTAAAATAAACGGTACCGAAATGTAAAGTGTTGTTGAATTGTTTGTGCTACGTTCATTTGTCATGTTTGACATGTTTGTAATTAACAGTCATGCTAATACTGCGCTCGTGTTAAAATCGTTTTCAAAATGGTTCCGGCAACTAAAGAAAAAGTGTTTCTAGTAGAACACCACTTTCGCTCATACAGAAATGGACTTGTTAATGACCCAAGTTTGAAACAAGTCTGAAAAATATCCACTATATTTTAATAATGAAAGGTAATCCAGTAAAAGAGTAATGTAATTGTTGAGCAACTTTTATTGTATTGAAAGGCTCTTCAAGTCATCGAAGAACAGTGTGTAATAATAATAATGACCTTGCTCAGGTCTTGCAGTCTCATATTACATTCAAATTAGATAACGAAAGTCACGTTCACCTTAATGACTATATCAATAGACAAACAACCCGATCCCTCTTGGGATTGAACGCCCAGGTGTTATCGTAGAAAAACCACTCCACATTGTTGAAGTTACCATTTCGTGTGCTATATCTGGGCATGATATTATTGGCTCTTATTTTGTCGAGGACGACGATGAACATTCAGTTTCTGTTAATCAAGAGGGTTATAAACAGAAGATCATTACGCCTTTTGTGTACGGAATTTGCAGGCAAGCAGGTTCCAACAATATGGCACAACAAGCTATAGAGCCAGATGTATATTTTGGTGAAAACTGTATCTCCTAAAGTACCACTCTAAATATTAAATGTAAATGTTACTTGGTATCGAATGTCTCTGATAACATGTGGATTGACTAGAAACTATTCCATTTTGAGTGAAAAATCCTCGCTGTTATTGCATTTATTTAGGTACCATCTGTAAATCCGCATTCACATTTCACGATTCCTAGCTCTGAATCCTTTCAGTATTTTAAATTTAGGGGGATATTAACTCTCTTTTCAACAATTAAATGTTATATATCAGTCCTAAATTCGAATTTAATCAAATGCTATTTATAGATACATAGTGAGATCGAGATAAAAATGCCATTACTACCTATTACTACGTATCGACTGAAGTAGTAGTTTTACTGGAAGGGTGTAGTAGTATTCGATATGCTAAACGTATTCTTGATTTTTCTTTCACGGACTGCAAAGAGTAATTCAGGACCCGATCGGAGAAGAATCACCTCTGTCTGTGATGGTCGATTTTTAGTATTTGTGATTCTCAGAAATCGTAAATGTTTTGCTGTAGTATACATTCGTAAAAATATTGTACGAAGAAAACACTAGGTCATATAAACTTGCTGCGTGCCTAGAATTACAAAGACGTCATTGAGAAACTCGTTTGATTTTCGTCCGAGATCGTTGGAATGAGGAGGCAAGCAAATGGAAGAGTGTTTTGTTTCCTAATGAATCAAGATTTTGTTTAAATTTACAGAATTGATTTAATAGAGTTTTGAGAAGATGAGGAGGACGTTTTTCACAATTAGTATCTCTGTGAGAACTATTTTTTTCATAGCAGTTCTCTAAACGTCGGAAGAAAAAATAATAATATCAAAGACTTAGTTTCAGCCTGGAAATCGAGAAGAAACTATGAATAACGCAATGGAAGTCTACAAGCCAGATTAATGTCAGAATAATATTGGAGTTGCGTACTATGAATATAATTATAGAAGAATACCAAAGTAAATGAAAAATACATTTTGTAGATAATGAATAATAAAGTAGAAATCACCTAAGAAAAGATCACACTCAAGTGATCTTTTCATAGTTGCCCGAAAATCGTGGTGGAATTAAAACCCAAAAGAGGTTATTAAACCTAATTATTCGATAACACAAGTATACACGGTTTTGGATCTAAGCAACCAAAAGCTGTTTCTATGGTTATTTGGGGCGCTGAATCCGAATCTGCACTCCGTTTTTTGATTTTGGTTTTAGATTTCGAGATATTAAATAAACACAATTTTTACAATTTTTGACAATTTATTAATCTCCATTTTATTCATTAAAAAGTGTTAAATTAGAAATGAAGAGCAGTCGAACTGAGTCGCTTGTACTGTTTGGGATCTGTTTCACGCATTAAAGTCCAACAGTAGTCGCTCATCATGCCCTCGTCCCAAAATCCTTGGGATCGTTTTTCGATTTTCGCCAAATCTTGGTGTAGTCGCTCTCCTTGCTCGTCGCTTGTATCACCCAAGTTTTCAGAAAAAAATTCGAGATGGGAATGCAGAAAATGTATTTTGGGAGACATTCGAGCTCCAATCTTGCAATAATTTTGCAACAAACTGTCGATTATCTGCTTGAAATCCGGGGATTTGCGGTTACCGAGAAAGTTGTGAACAACATCTTGAAATGATACACATGCTGCTGCTTCATTAGGTGTTAAACATTTTGTAAAGTTTCTGTCGCCCATTAATTTTCGAATATCAGGTCCGACAAATATTCCCTCTTGGATTTTGGCGTACGACAACTTGGGAAATAACTTGGTCAAGTACTCAAAAGCCGGTCCTTCACGGTCGAGCGCTTTGACAAAGTTTTTGATAAGGCCAAATTGGCAAAGGATCATTGCTCGCACGGGGAACTGGCTTAGACACTGATGATACTTCAGGATATTTATATTTTGATAGTTTTTTTGCATTTACACCGACGACATTCATCAAGCAAAAGTAACAATCATCTACATGATTTTTCGGCTCTCTCCATAACATTGGCAATGAAAATGAAAAACATATTTTTTTACCGCGTGACCACTTGTATAATATTGTGCTACACGCGTTACAAAACAATTTCGGTACCCACGGCTTGTGAGTGTTTGATACAGAGAAACCAAAATAATAAAAATATGCATTTCTGATCACATTAGTAATAACTTTGCCACTTTTTCTGATCATATAACATCCGCAAACATAACAAAAACACTTTGAATCAACTTTACAATTCTGTCTTTGCATTTTCACACGTTTTGGATTAAGAAAAAACTTTAAAAATACAAATTAAATAATGTTTCTAGTGACGCCAATAGCTGAACTGTCATTATGATAGCGCAGTGCTGCCAACATGCGCGAACTCACAAAGTAGAACCAACTTTGAATAACGAAACCCGGATTTGAATTCAGCACCTCAAATATCGTCAAGATTTGTTCTCATCTGCTCTGATCCAAAAGTTGACCGGAATTTGTAAACTTGTGTAATTAGTAGGAGAAAAAGAAGAATCTTTCTTGCATTTTACATAAAATTAGTGTATTTTATACCGTGATAAATCTTCTGTTCGGTTCGATTTAATAAAACACACGGTAATTAAAAATAACCGTATTGATAAAAAGTACATTAAATAATAACTAACAATAACTACAGTATTTATTTTCATTTATATATACGAGTACATTAAGGTTTACTACGAAAATCACTTGACGGTGATTACTGGTTGAATGCGCCATCCATTCCCTTGAGCGCTTATAGAGTCATCGCTTAAGTCACATAGCGTCGCATGACGCGCATCACAACACATATTTTGATGTTACCACATCCAATCAATTTTATCAATGATATTGAAGTTTTTCCTCCACTCAATAACATGAGTTTGTTAGGAAGGTCAACTTTAACTAATTTGTCTAAGATTATTCAGTGCATTAGTTACACTAGTACATTAGGTTTGATTCTAAAGCTCACATTAATTTTGGGAAGGCCTTCGGTATTATTAATAATACCATATGATAATCCAAACAGTGCTCATCTGGCTTTACTTCATCCATAACTAACTTGTCAGCTACTTACGCTTATAATATCTCATGTTTCGTCTGTCATAATTGCTTTTGGTCTTTCAGTTTCACCGCTTTCTCAGATATTTCACAAGGCTGGAGCTTTGTTCCGCTACTCTTTATTGTTTACATTAATGATATTCTGTTGTTGGTTAACTGTCGCGTCCCTGCCTATGACGACGACGACTTAAAAATTTTCGAAAAAGTATCTTAAAAAAGATGAAAATGATTATAAACAATACGCGATACACTACAAAGAGGAATCCGTTAATATGTTCTTACTCACTTTTTATTTTAATATATCACGACATTCACAAATCAAAGACCTTAGTGTGGTGTTTGATCAACGGTTGCAGTTTCTGGCCTCATTTTATATATTTGAAACTGTGCTTCACAGACTCTTATGTTCGTTATTCCATCCTGCCAAAAATTTGCGAATCTAGATGCTATAAAGACACTTCACTATTTATACTGGTTCGTTCCAAATTCGAATTTGGTACTTCTATTTTGTGTGCCGAAATTTACTGATCGCAAGAGTGCAGAGAAGGTTTCCAAAACAAATTTCTCTCTAGTATTTTCGTAACACTTCCTTTCAATTTGACTTGTTAACGTATATTTTAATTTATTTTTTATTCTTATTCAGTATAAATTCATTTTAACATTCTAACAATCCTTTATCGACAAAAATAAAACCTTTATATCAAAATTACATTTTCAATACATTAATGTAGTTTAAAGTAATTTCAAATTGATAAGTTACAATTCAGAAAGTCACACGCAAACAGATATCTCACTTGTGATTGCAGGTTTGTCATTCTATTATTATCACTTTCTTTATTTTAGGTTCATCATATAAGAAACAAAAAGCTGCATAAAGTACTAAACTATTTGTAAGTTTTCAGTGTCTGTTTAAAGTAAACTTGAGAGCGAATATATATATATATATATATATATATATATATATATATATATATATATATATATATATATATACACTGCTCAAAAACGTACAGGGATATCTTTAAAAATAAGATGTAAAAACAGAATATCGTATTGTATCTAAATATTTTGAGCAAAATTAATATGCACAAAGGTTTTATCATATTATCTTGCTAACAATGGAGCGATTGTGTTTTATTTGCAACATCTATTTATTAGTTGTCATGACAGCGTTATTTGCCACTTACCGCTTAACTGCATTATAGCGTCATTTCATGCTGCAGAGTTTAAAAACATTAGGTTTTGTGTATAATTTGAGTAGTTCTATCAAATTTACCGCGCGAAGAAATGTTACATGCTATTGGCATGTTGCAAGCTGGACAGCGTTAAGCTGAAGTTGCAGCCGAATTTCAAGTTACACAAAGCATCATAAGTCGCTTATGGCACCCATAGAGGGATACTGGTGAAGTATGTAACCAACATTGTGGTAACGGTCGGATTACAACGACAGCACAAGACCGTTACGTCCAAATTATTGCCCGACGTAGTCAAACCTGCACTGCTCGATAGATACAAAATCAGTTTAACCAAACATATGGTGTACTGATTTTCGACCAAACTACTCGCAATAGGTTACATTTAGTATGTACAATATTCAAGAAAAATTCAAGTTTGAAGACAGCCAGGATACGTAAATCGTTTGAATGCAGACCAAGAAGTTTATTCTTTCAGACGTGGTACAATCATGGTATGGGCTGGCATAAGTATTTGTGGAAGAACAGATCTCGTTTTGATTGAACGTAATATAACAGCTCAAATTTATATGGAACAGGTCATTTTACCTATCTTTGTGCCATATGCAGGAGCAGTAGGTGAAAATTTCAATTTCATGCAAGATAATGCGCGTCCACATGTGTCTCGAACTGTAATGAATGTGCTAGAACAGCAAAACATTTTGTTGAGCTCAGTCTCCGGATATGAATCCGTTAGAGCATCTGTGGGGTAAGTTACAAAGAGGGTTACAAATTCAAATGATCATATTAATAGGCTCCGAGACCTTTTTAAAGTTCTTCAAAGAGAATGGAGAGTAATACCACAGGAAGAGATTGACAATTTATTTTAACAATACGTAACCGTATTAGGGCAGTAATAAACAATCGTGGAGGTCATACTGATCACTAGAAGTTGCTTTTGATGATACATTTATGATTGCTTTCCAAATTTAGACATCTTTAAGATTTAAGATTATATCGTTGTTTACAAAATTCGTATTTGCAAACTTAAATTTATTAGAACTTTTTGAATTTACTTTTAATTTTGTATTTTTTTAGTTGAGTTACCTGTGAATATACAAATTTGGTCAATAAAGTTGCTTAACAATATGTAATAATTGTTTTTTCTTTTAATTATGTAAATATCCCTGTACAATTTTGAGCAGTGTATGTATATATATATAAATATAATATCTTCGGGACCTTGGTATGATAAGGTAAACTTACCTTTAATCGCCGACTTATTAAGTTTACCTTATATATATATATATATATATATATATATATATATATATATATATATTGAAAAGAGTCTAGAGAGTATTGAAGAGAGTAATAATAATAATAAGAGAATAACAGTAAATAATAGTACTTCAACTGATAGTTTATATTGGGCGCCTTTATTTGAACATATAATATTGGTCTACCAGCTGATAGTACGCAGTATCTTCGATTACAAATAGATGTCGTTAGAGCATGACAAAGATACTGAATTTATTAGACTCTATCCCTGGATCATCGAAAGTAATTACCCTCTTATAAAGCTGATAAATAATAAATTAACAATATAATTGGGATAGTTTTAGCTGCGCATAGATAAATAAAAAACTTCTTTAAAATAACAAGTAACGGGTGTTCAGAAGCATTCGAAGTCAAGTGGGCTCTGAACAAGAAATCGTATATCTTTACTTACGTATCTGATTTGTAATAATTATTAAATGTCAACTGTTGTCTGTCAAAACATCAATCTATCTCAGACATGACTTCATATTTTCAAGGACTACTTTGACTTCGAATGTTTCTGAACACGTTATATAAAATATTTATTCAACACAATATATATATACACTTTAATGTGCAACTTAGCTAAACGGCAAAGTAAGGTATTATCAATTTATGTTTGTAATAACATATGTGAATACTTGTGGTTATGTTTACCAATTGTTGTTTTATAAGTAAAGACTATTATAATATAAATACGTTAACAATGTTAAATGGTAAGTACTATAGGAATCTCACTAGAAAATATTCTGTACATTAAATTAATCAAGATAGTTATTATTTCAAGGTAAAATCAAGATATATTATGAAAATTTTGAATTGATCATAAATTAAATTATTTGTTATGCTTTTAAAGATAATAAATGAACCTGTGATTTGTAGAAAAGGCAGCAATATGCCGGGATGTCTGCAGCAAATCAGGGTATTCGGCCAGTAGGATCGGAGAAGATATTTTTGAATGGTTCCGGTATTTCCGTGTATGGTTCAATGTGGGATATGGTATAATGAAATAATGCAGGTACGTAAAATTTTATTACGTTCAGTTGTTTCTTGCAGGTGACCGATTTTATTCGGGTAAAAATTGTGTCAACCGCTGCTTTAGTATTATAGTATTACGGGCACCTTTTGTATATATTTTTGAATTTATATCACTAATATTTCTGTATTTAATTTAAAAAACGGAGAACTATGTTTTCGATACAACGCTATGTAAGTAAATTCTAATACTGACGCTAACTTCATTAAGTTTTACCAAAGCCTTATTGGAAAGCAAAAATGATCTTGATTTATACTTTTTAAAACCAGTTATATTAATTAAATTATGAATGTAATAATGATTTTGATGGAAAGATAAAATTAATATTTGAAGTTACAGGCATATATGAATTGCTTTTAGATGTTAGGTTAAGTTACAAGTTTGAATAGAAATGTAACCTATTCGCGAATTTTCTATGTTTGAAAAGGGGGCGTGTTCATTTAGTATCGATATAAAATTCAAATGAAAATAAATTAAATATCTTTTTTATTTCGCGTAATTGAGTTGAATGACAAAAAAGCAAATTAAAAATATAAAAAGTAAATTTTGAAATAAATATAATTTAATCTGAAATATACAAAGTTGTCGTGATATTAATTTATTAACATTTCGACACTAATTTTAAAAGCTGTGTCCACCAAATGCAGTTATTCAATAGGATGTTTCCCTTATATTAATTTCTACCTTCTCATTTACAGTTAGGTGGAATAACCGGGCTGTACGTATCACAACAATATATATATATATATGGTAAACCTAATCAGTAGGCGATTAAAGGTCTGTATACTACTTCAAAATATATGTATTTAAAAAACTCTACATGTTTCGGCTGTATACGCCTTTTTCAAGAGAATACAAAATATGAATCATAATTCATATTTTGTATTCTCTTGAAAAAGGCGTATACAGCCGAAACATGTAGAGTTTTTTAAATACATATATTTTGAAGTAGTATACAGACCTTTAATCGCCTACTGATTAGGTTTACCATATCATACCAAGGTCACGAAGTTATTATATATATATATATATATATATATATATATATATAAATTAATTTAAATTCGGGTAAGCGGTCTGTCAATAAAAAAACTCCTTTATTAAATAACCCTATATTTCGCAACAGAATTTGTTGCTTCTTCTGGGGAAAAAAATGTCGAGTTGAAAAATAATAAAATTGACGTACAAAAAATAAAATTTTTTATTTTTGTACTAGCCTATATCCCCACAGGTAACCTACCCGGTTTAACTGTTCAACACTATATTGATGAAGTCTTAGAAGAGCACGTTGTCCCCTATGCTGGATTTATTGGCGATAATATCTTCCTTATGCAGGATAATGCAAGGCCGCATAGAGCTGAGATTGTTAAAAAATTACCTCAACGAAGTTAGTACCCGAGTCATGGAGTGGCCAGCCAAAAGTCCGAACATGAAGCCGATTAAGCACTGTGGGATGTACTCAAGAAAAGAATTCGATCGGATCCATGCCAAACCGTATGCAAGCTGTTATACGGGCAAGAGGGTCTTATACAAAGTATTGAGTTAATCGCATTTTTGAAACTGGTTTTTGTTTCGTTATTAATAAACAATTTTAATTTTATTACGTCTTACTTATTCTGACTACGATAACATCAATTTTGTTAGCACGATAAACAAGAGCTAATCAGAGATTAATTTGGTATCATTTGAAACGATACCAATGCGCTACTTCACAAATGCAAAAAAGCATGCTATTTATTATTTTAAAATTAAGGTTGTTAGGTGGCCGAATACTTTTGCTCTCAAGTTTATTTTGCCTGTTGCCAAACTTTATCAAATGCTCTGCCATCGCTCAAAAATACAGCTCCCGTGTATTTCCTGTCGTCGAAACTATCCTTGACATTCTCGTCAGATGCGGCGCAGTGCCTGTATTGTGTCCTAGTCATGTTGAATCTTGAACTTAACCTCTGATAGATAGTTTTGTCTATTCAATGAGTACGATTTCACATGATCCGCTAATTTATGAGCCAACATATTTTTAGATTCGAAGGCATGTGAAAATTTTATACATTATACGGTGGTCCTACACTTCCTTAAGACATTGAGGAAAAGGAAAGCGTGAAATCATGTTGTCGAGAATAAATGGACGTGTAGTAACTTTAATGAATATAGATCTGGTTCAAAGAGCTGTACAAAGTTTAGCAATAATCTAGCAATTGGACGATAGTTTGTAATTTAGGTTGTATGTAACTTTTCCGAAAATTGATACTATTCTGGTTCGTTTCAATTTATAGCGA
This sequence comes from Melolontha melolontha, assembly GCA_935421215.2. Lineage (NCBI taxonomy): Eukaryota > Metazoa > Arthropoda > Insecta > Coleoptera > Scarabaeidae > Melolontha > Melolontha melolontha. The sequence goes on from OW285236.1 coordinate 141,813,630, forward strand.
GAGTGATAATTTTCATTCAGATGTCACAAGTCATGTCTTTTATTAAAAAAAGCTTATTTGGTAAGCATATTTGGAAAAGTGGCCATAATATTGATAAGTAAAACTCGGACTACATGTAAAATGCACATTTGTTATTACAAGGTATATCAGTAAAATTATGAGTTCTCTGGGTTTATTTATTTATTTTTTTTTAATAAAATAAGTTATGTAATTAAAAAAGCATATTTTGCATATTTTTCCTACTTGATGCATATTTTATGTAATATTTCATATTTTTGCATATTTTCTTCAAATTAGAAATTTATATCTAAAAATTCCAGTAGGCGCAAGTTTAAAAATAACAATTCAAAAACAACTGGCCATCAGAAATGCCAGATTTCCAAATGTTCTGGGAAAGCCAGTTAAAACACTTTGCGACATTTTGTGGCCTATAGATTTAAAATATCTAACAATGCTTCTACATAAAATACAATGCTTTACAATACTTGTATGACTTATATCTAGAGTTGGAAAATTGTGCCAACAGCAAGAGGCGGACGGTTAAAAGTCAACACATAAAATAAATAGTAAGAAGTAAATTATAAAACGTTATAAACAGTTGTAATTGATCCTTTGTCAAGGATCAAAGGCATCATTGCCAAAACATGTAGGGTTGTTTTAAATATATATATACTTTGAAGTAATAAACCAGACCTTTAATCGCCGACTTATTAAGTTTACCTTATATATATATATATATATATATATATATATATATATATATATATATATAATCTTGATCCCTTATACCGTTTTGGTGTTGTGCAGGTTTTTATTCTTCATCATGAATAAATTTCTTCCAGGCCTTTCTATCTCTTGAGAGTGCCTTGGGTTCGTTCCAGGATTTGTAGCAATACGTTACATAATGCTAAATGAGCTAGAGTGAACTTTGGCAGCTAGACAATTTCTTCGGATCTCCTGGCTATTATACATGGATTCATATACTTCATGTCATAACTATGGCCCTTCTCCGGAACAAATAGACAAAAATCTTGGACAAACAATTCGAATTTGTCAAATAAATGTTGAAGGACTTAGCAAAGCTAAACTGTGTACATTTCAAAGCTCTTGCTAGACATGACCATTATTCAGGAAACACATAGAAAACGAAGACCAACAACGTTATAGAGGTAAAATTGATGGATTTGACTTACTTGGGGCCACCTACCACCGTTCCTATGGAAATGCAACCTACGTTCGGAAAGACATTGGGAACGTTTTATTATTAAATTCCACAGTAAATTCAAAGTTCACCAAGTAGTAATAAAAATAGATGATATTACTGTAGTCAATGTTTATAAGGCACCACAAGCGTCTTGGCCTGATAATGTATTAGATACGTATCCATATCCTACAATATATGCAGGTGACTTTAACAGCCATCACACTGATTGGAAATATCATACCACTGATGAGAATGGTGATCGCCTTGCGAATTGGGCAGACACCCACAATCTCCACCTAATCTTCGATGCTAATAATATGAAAAGAAAAGGTTTAAAATAAATAATATGTAAAATAATTAAGATAATAAATATAAATATTTATCATTTGGAAGCTAATTCAATAATAGTAAATATATTATAATGATTTTGTATATCTAGTGTAAATTATGTAAGAGGCTATATATTAAAAAAAAAAGGTTTGTTTTATAAGTTAAGAAAAATGAAGGTTAAATATTACTGTAATAATTATTTGCAGAAAAATTATCTAAAAAAGTTTTAACATGAAAGATATAACATTTAAGAAAGCAGGTATTTCTTTTTTAATTGAAAAAATATATATTAATCAATCCTAAATTTTTAAGTAGATTTCATATTCTTTACGTTTTTTATAAAACACAGAACTTCAAACTTGAAATAAGATATTATATAAAATAATAAATAAATGTTAAATAAAATAACTTTCTTTTAATCATTAAAATTCATAATATTTTTTATTTCGAACGTGTTGCAATTACATCGAATACACTCATTCATAATAGTACGTATTCTTGTTAATTGATATTATTTAAGTAAATTATTTACTACTTTGGCTATTTATTTAAAAAGGATACAAAAATTAGATCGTATTTTGCATAACAATTAAATATGGAATTTATTTTGTTTTAAATTTTGGAAAGGACAGTTAGAGCCAGAGCCTCATGTTTTGTCAGAAATAGTATTCACGCGGAAGTTCACCAATTTTGAAAACGCATTTATTATTTGAAAGATTGATATTTCAAAGTTCTTTCCTAATTTAGCATGAATTTGCTTAAGTAATATTCATGAATTTTTAAACAAATCATTAAACAAAACAAGTTCTATAAAATATTTTATAATTATTCATCATATTTTATCATAATGCACATTACTTTTGGAATTTTGAAATTAATGTTATAGTCTAATAAATAATAAAATTTGTTCCAAAATATGTAGTTAATATTGTCATTTATTGACATATTAATTATTAAAAAATTTTGTAAATAATGTGGTGTTCTAGTTTGATCTATGATATGCTATATAATAGCTTTTATCTAAATTTCTAAATTTTGGATAATTTTCTGTTTAATTACTTAACTAATTAATTAATTCTACAACAACTACTTTAGATAATTTGTACTATTGCACACTAAATATTTTACTGTAGAAAGCCTTCGTGCGAAATTATATGGAATGTAATTTTAATATAAATTAAATCTAAATGATATACAATTCGTATCTATGTATATAGTATCTCTAAACCAGATTGTCGTTCTTCATCAGATGAGAACGGCGACAAATCCGGAACCGCAATAATAAAGCACACCGCTTATCACACACACAGTTCGTCGCTTCGCATTAATTAGCCAACTAAATGCTGAAATATTCAAACATTTTGCGGATTAAACGACCATTTATATTTAAAACTATATATCTCTGGAAACATATGTATTTGCACAGCTATTCATACAGGCTGTCAGACAGGCGGACGGGTACAGACCACCATCGCAGCGCCAACAATAATTTACGGAACGGCTTCGCATTTTTAATGTAATGTGCTTTTGTACATGTCTCTACAAAAAGGACGCTTAAGTTTTGTTGTTGTATCGTATTCGTCTGCTACTGTTTGTATTTGTGCACATTTTCACATGGTAGCAATGCCAAGGCAAACTGACATCATTGACCTGAATTTGAAATTAATAGCAACAACAAATATAATTTTAGTATAATATGAATGCGAAATGTGTCTTTTCCAATTGGTCTGTTTGAAAAAATTGATAAATTATGCATATCATATATATATATATATATATATATATATATATATATATATATATATATATATATAGCGCGTTCTTGAAATAAAGAGACAACATATGATAAATGGAAAGATGTAATTATGTAGAATATAAATCAAAAATATTGTGAATCAATTACGACGCAAACCCCGAAATTAAAAACACCCCGAAAATTGTATTACGTGACACCTATAAATTCAAAATATTCAGAATATGTATAAATAATAAATACCTCACACACACACACACACACGCTATAGCGTATATACGTAACAGCTGGATGAGATGGACAATAACAAAACAATTATTTTTTAATTGTCGGTCAAGTTTAAGATATCGTGTCTGATACTTTTTGTAATCGCACAATGGCGTGACAACAATTTTTTGTTATTTTTTTCTCGTTTATGAGTGGGAATTTTGGGAAAATATTTTGGATTTATATTCTATATGATTACGGCTTTCTATTTTTCATACGTTGTCTGTTTATTTCAAGGACACCTTGTATATACATATATATATAGACTTGTAAGTATTATCGACCGTACTATATTAGTAAAAATTAATTGAACGGGTAAGCGGTCTATCAAATAAGAAAAAACTCATTTATTTCACTCTATATTTCATAGCATATTTCATTGTGTCTTGAAAAGGGAAATTAAAGAAATGATTAATATTAAACAAGAAAAAAATTCAAGAACAGAAGTGATATAAAAAATTTAAACAGTATATACTGTCACCTAATAATGTAACGAGCTGCAAATTACCATCATGAATATATGTTGTTATTATATAAATATCTATCATATGTTATGTTATATATAAATATCTGTACACTGGCTTATTATGCTGGCAGTTTCGTGTTTAGATCCCTGACTGGGTCCGAGTAGGTTTTCGTGGTTTTCCTTCTCGTTCAAGGCGAATGCCGTCAGCTTAAAATCTTAAGTCGCTCCACGGACACAGACATAATAATAACTCATGGCTTGCCAAACCCCCGTAATTGACGTCTTGCTGTCGAAAGTTCTGTGGCATGAATTATTATTATTAAACTTGAATGTATCTTTGAATATTTTAATTTTATGCATGACAACTACAGATATATAAGTTTGACATTGATTCAATTATATTTTAAATTTCTTTGAAATAGAAATGCTGATGAATCTGAGGGCCATTCATCTAGCAATTTTACTTGTAAAAAAAGAGTTAGAAAGGAAAAACTACGGAAACGCAATCAAAGAAAACCACAGAAGGCATGTGGTAAGCAATATATACACATTAAAGGAAATATCGTACCAGAACAGGCGACAGGCAATGCTTGCGCCTATAAAGTGAAGAGTTTCGATCACTTAACACCTGCTTTTATAAGCCTGAGACGAAAGATCTCCAAGACTCTCTTATTTAGCTGGGAATATAAGCAAGACGAATGTTAAAAGACGAAGAACGCGTTTCGAAGTACAGAATAAACCCAAAAATATATCATGCAAAAATAAGAAATAATAGTTTTATGCATTAGAGTCTCATCAATAGTGTGCAAGACAGTTCATTAAGTAACCAAAGGAAGATTAAACAGGATTATACGTAATTTAAAACAAAATCTGACAATTTGCTGTAGATAAACGTGGTAAACATATTACAAGAACAAGGTCTCTGAGGAAACACTAGCGAACATACGGGAACGAATACATCCCTTTCCGAGATTCAAATCCCATTATAGTAGAAAAGGTAATTTGGAACGATATTATTTATCTCCTCAATTACATATATCAAAAATGTATGAATTGTATTTGCAAAAGTACGAACCGGACCAGTACCTCTATTAGTACCTATTAAATTCCAACAAAAAATTAATTCCTGAAGTTAAAAATGAGTTCTTCAGAAAGTTCTTTGTAGAAAACGTAAGTCTGTCTTTTGACAAACCCAAGTCTGGTACGTGCCAGAAATGCGGTTAATTAACAAAACAAATTGAAACTGCAATAACGGATGAAGAAAAAAGCGCTTTGTTTATGGGAAAAAAATTATACATGTCCATAGCAGTTACATTCTATCAGGATCTGGAAGCATTAACAAGCATAATGCTCATTACTGGCCAAACCAAAATCCACATTGGATGCAAGAAGTGCGCTTCCAGACAGTATGGGGAACAAATGTTTGGTGTAGCCTTTTCGATGGTTATTTAATTGGTCCTTATTTTTATGAGGAAACCCTAACCGGACAGTGTTATTTAAATTTTATATAAAATGTGTTGCCAGGTTTAATGGAAAATATTCTTCTCGAAGAAAGACGAAGAGTGCTTTGGCTACAGGATTTTGCTGCGCCTCACAATGCACGTATTGTTAACGATTATTTAAATATGATTTAACCTAATGGTTGGATTGGCAACAGAGGTCCTATCTTTAGACTGTGAATTCCCCGAACTTGTCGCTTCTTGATTTCTTCCTTTGGGGCTATTTAAAGGAAATTATATATTCTGGGCGTTCTGTCAACTTGGATGATTTGAATAATAAAATTCGTCAAGATTGCCAAACAATAACCATAACCCGTAAAGAATAATAGTATGGAGGCTTGTATGCAGACAAGTGTAGCACAATTCGAGCATCTGTTGTAGAATTTTTCTTCTTTAGAAAAAATATTGTTAGTTGTTTTCTATCATTTGTATAATTTATTAGCAAATAATGATTAAAACACCTTCCGTTCAGATAACGTTTCTATATAGTGTTCAGAAGATTCTCAATAATTATTTCAAAAACTGCGCAAGTAATGAGAAAATTATTCAGACGAAAGTTATTGGCGTCTTCTTGATTAATATTATGATAAATTAAAAAATATGACTACATAAAAAAAATTAACGTTCAAATGAACTACAGGTGATAACTAAATGCAAAATTATCTACGGCATTCTATAGACTTTAAAATTTTAAGATTTAATTGTTAAAACACCTTCCATTCAAATAACGTTTCTATATAGTGTTCATAGAAGATTTACAATAATTATTTCAAAAACTGCGCAAGTAATGAGAAAATTATTCAGACGAAAGTTATTTGCGTCTTCTTGATTAATATTATGATAAATTAAAAAAAAAGGACTCCATTAAAAAAAATTAACGTTCAAATGAACTACAAGGTGATAACTAAATGCAAAATTATCTAGGTCATTCTATAGACTTTAAGATTTTAAGAGGTAAAGCTACATTTCAAACATTTATTCGTAAATATATCGGTTGAGGAGTTGCAGTCCGTAAACTAAAATGAGGGATACTCGGCATACTGACTTTTGTGTGAACAAACACATAATTTTCTAAGCGGAATGGGATGAATTCCGCTTAGAGAATTGTGTGCTTGCAGCTCAGTATGGTCTTAATACACTTCGTAGTTGCGTACTTAAGCTACCGATCACAAAATGTATTTTTCGATGGTCACTCTTCTAGACTCTCGTTGCTCTCTCTAGAGTTGTGCAGAGATTTGGGCGAGAGCGCCGTTCAAAGTAAGCTTCCAGTAAATGTAATGCCATGGATTTTTTACTGATTATTTAGGAAACTTGACACTTAATAAATTAATTTAATACACAATTTAATGAATGCAACTTAATTAAAAAATCCATATTCCTAAAAAAGAAATTTTGGCGTTTAACGGCTTAGTACAATAGATTTGCCAGATAGGTACGCTCGATTTTATTAATTGAATCATTGGTTAATTTCCGAAGAAATTTATTTCTGGGTTTCTATCAAGAGTTTGCAGGGGAATTTTTTGATTCAGTGTTAATATGATTCTCTTTAATATTAAAGAGTTACAGCACTTAAATACCACAAATTATAACATTAATACTAAATAATTTCTATGCCGTAAGTTATCTTTTAAGAAGCGAAGTAATTACTTATTCATTTATTATTTACTACAATATGGCATAGCATTAAGAAGGGGAACGAAACGCACTCTAATTTCAACTATGGGATTGTGGTAAGTACTTATTAAGGGTGAAATGTGTTTATAATTATTAGTTTCGTACAGTTACGTTGCGTGAATAAAATTGAGATTGGTTGTTCCTAATAAATGTACTTTTGGACATATTACCAGGAGTAACTAAAATACATGTGAATTTACTTAATTGATTTTTATTTGTGTATTATATCATTATTGTACCGTGTTTATGATTACTTAAGTATACTGCCTATTATTTTAAATAAATAAGTATTACATTTCTAAAATTAAACCAAATATATTCCTCTAACTTTAACGATTTTCGAAACAATTTTGCTACCGGCAAGTCTTAAAATTTAGATTTCGCAAAATTGCCTACTGATGTTTTACGATGCGCAGCGAAAATACAGTAAGGTCAGTCCTAAGACTACAAGGAGAATTGATGGTAAAGATACAATTTAACTAGCCAGGCCCGGATTACGGCGAGTAAAGACGACGTGAAGTTTTTATTGAAACGTTTATTGAAACGTTAATGAGCGACTGATTATAATAAAAGAAAATAAAGACACCACCATCAATTAACGTTAAATCGTAACTAGAGTTATGAACGGGGGACATATATAACGTACCCGCAAGGTGTGAGGTCTATACCAAGGGGTTCTAAATATATACAACATATAAATCAATAACAACAGCACAACGAGTTAATAAAGTAACAGTATTTTGTATTCCCTTGACAAAGGCATTTTGCCGAAACATGTAGGGTTGTTTTAAATATATATACTTTGACGTAATGAACCAGACCATTAATCGCCGACTTACTAAGTTTACCTTATCATTCCCAAGGTTACGAAGATATTATATATATATATATATATATATATATAATTTATCGGGTTTTATATATATATTTTTCTTTTTGTTTGATAGTAAAGATGTAAAAATAATAGTGTAATTAGTAAACGATGATAATAGATATAAGATAGAAATCTACCTACCTTCGGTTATGCTTATTTATTTCTAATAAAAGTTAGATGTCATTCTAAATAGTGCTCGAGCGAATCGAATAAATTGATTTTACTTAATCGTAGTTAATTGGGCGCCAGATTATAGACCAAAAGTGCTATAATCAATTTAGTTAATTACCTGCGCCTGGGTGTGAGCTAGAGATCTTATTTCAGAGAGTCGGTTCTTCTGTATAATAAGTTGTGTTTTAGATGTGTATATCAATGCTTATTTTATAACAGAAACGATGTTAATTCAAAAGTATTACTGTTTAATTAAACGATTCAAAATTGACAATAACAAACAAGATATTAATCTGCAGTAAAGCATAAATAAAAGTTTGGATTCATAATGAGTGTCTAACAGGCTTAAAATTAAACATAAACAGTATTATTATTATCTTTCAGCAAACTAAAACAGCTGTTCTTACTATGCGCAGAACACATACATAAACATTATGGAATATTAAACATACGTAAAATCTACATGTAAATGAGTTTTACAATAAATCGAGTAAATTGTGATAATCATGCGCTTGGTTTTCGTGCTAAATTATAGGAACGACCATTCAATAACAAGGTAAGGTTATAAAATTGATATTTCTAAGTTAAATATAAATTAAATTGTATAAAATGTAAAGTTGGGTTATGTTCGTATTTTTTGATATAAAATATAAATTTTCATTAGGTATTTACTTGTTGGTACGAGATGTTCAACGGTGCTCTGGGACTCGTATAGGATAGGAATAGATCAGGAATCTCTCGGTTTTTCTTCCGATAATAAATCTTCTAGATTACGGACTTTTATATGTTGTTCGATGAAATAAACACTTTTTGCAAATAACTATCGTATTTTCAGGTGAGTCAGTAACGATTATATCATTTAAATTTAAATATTACTTTTCGGAGAATTTTTAAGCGTGCTTTCTATATCGTCGTTGATTTATTTCTTGCAAGGATTCTCTTTTCTCTGTTCGGATGTTTTTATTAATTTCGTCTTCTGTACGAATTATTTATATAAATAGGTTGTTTTTATATCCGAAATTACATTATATAGTATAAAAAAATTACATTATTAATTATGAATAAGTTATGTTTTTAAATGTTTATTAATGTCATATGGTTGTAGTACATAATGAATAACTTTCGCGGTAAAACTATTTCAAATTCAACTAAATTCGGGTCGATAAAATGGGTTTCCATATGTCATTAATTCTTATCAAACAAGTTAATTATCATCGGTTTTACAAATAAATTAATGAATTTTGAAAGTGAAATGACTTACATAAAAATAATAAAATTATTACAAATAAATTTTCTAATTAAAAACGCGGCATTAACTTATCTAATAATTTACATTGCCTGTGCATGGTCCGGTTCCTTTTACTTGTTTAAACAGCTTATTACTAAGTCATTTATTTTTTATTTCTTCCAGTTCCTGACCTTGAGAACTACTACATTATATATATATATATATATATATATATATATATATATATATACATATATACAGTACAAATCTCTTCCCTATAGTCACCTACAAACGTGTATTACGTATGTGTGCGTTCAAGAAGCGAGGAGTGGGGACGCACGAAGCGATGCATACATGCCATTAGTTACAGTTTACTTGTTAAGTTGGATGGTTTGCTCAACTTTTGCGAATAGTCCGTATTCACGATGGATATTTTTACCCTTGAACAAAAAAAATATGTCGTAAAACAGTATCATCTTGGTCGCAGCATAAGAGAAATTGCACGGGTATTTCAAATTAACTTTCAACGTACCATTGCCTTTGAAACGATAATTACGGGCGAAAATAGTTGAATCTATCCTAAATATTCAACCGCAAACGATTTTAAATGTTCAGAGAAACTTTTATGACAGATTAGGACATTGCTTGTTTGCATTAGGAGACCGTTTTGAGCATACAATACATTAAATAGTTTACTTTTAATTTTTTTAATTCTAGTTTTATTTATTATGTATAGAATATAGAAGTTATTATGATTTACCGCTTTATTTATTGTTATTGTTATAGGTATATCTGACATTGTTTTAAACGTTAAAAATATTAAAATCTTCCAAAAAGTCCACACTTATTTGTGTTTATTATTACATAAATCCCTATTATTGACGGTAGTTCCACATTCATCGACGTTTATACTATGTATGTAATGTATGTGCTTACTGCTTACATCCAAACTGATCTACAGTACATACATACATACATACATACATACATACATACATGCTATGTGCGCCCCCACTCCTCGCTTCTCGAACGCACACATACGTAATACACGTTTGTAGGTGACTATAGGGAAGAGATTTGTACTGTATACATGGTAAATTCAATTTGTTGGCGATTTAAGGTCTGGTTTTACTTCAAAATGTATATATTTAAAACAATCCTACATGTTTCGGCAAATTATGCCTTTTTCAAGGAATATAAACTATATTTTATATTTTATTGAATTTACCATGACATACAAAGGTCAGGAAATAATTATCTTTATATATACATATATATATATATATATATATATATATATATATATATATATGTATATATATATATAATTATTTCTTGACCTTTGTATGTTAAGGTAGATTAAATTAGTAGGCGATTTAAGGTCTGTTTTACTTTGATATGTATATATTTAAAATACTCTAACATGTTTCGGCACATAGTGCCTTTATCAAAGAAATTAAAAATATAAATTTATATTTTAAATTTCTTACAGGCTGTGGGACTGGTCCCCTACAAATATTCGAATCTTTTACGGTGGGATTGCTCATAGGCTGGAAGGAAGGTCTTTAGTGTATGGTTGGTACAAATTTAGGTGCGTGACTCTCCATCTCAGTACTTATGGTAGGGCCACAATTTATTCTCTAAGTCTCTCTAACTCTTTATCACTGGCAAAGAGGAGTGGCATTTATTTGACAGTGGAGTATTCTCTGAGTATCTTTTCAACAATTTTGTGCATCGGAAAGTTTGCTTCGGTTCGTGTTTCTGGAGAAAGGGGTATTGTCGATGCCTGTTTGCGTGATAGCATCAAATTTTTCCGTAGAAATTGGTGACTAATACTGCATTTTCCAGGAAATCGATGTCGAAAGGGTGAAACGCAAAAAAGACACGTTGGATACCTGCCTCTTCAGCGTAATGAGCCGATAAAACTTACATATCTTTATGTCGTCGGTGGCCACCGGTAAAGGTGATCCAAGCTGTTTTCTTTCGTGTGATGTGTCATCTGGCCCTTAATAACTCTACGAGATTTGGGCTCGCAATACTAGGGTAGGAACACGAATAGAGAAATGTGGTTCCTTTCGTTTGATCAATGGGGATTTTTACTGCGGAATGGAACTTTTTCGTTGTGCTTTCTTTGTAGTAGTAGTAGTAGTAGAAACTTCGTCAGGCGATGGCTTCAGTATTGTTGTCAGGATTCTTATTGCAGTCGGTACATTTACTTCGGATAGTTTCAGTGCGATCACACTCGTAGCATCGGATCAGTAGGTCCTCTGGTGGAGCTGGCGGGTCTCATTCGTCTTCCGTTTCTTCCGAAGTTTTCTAGCGGTCTTTTCAGGATACGGGAAAAAATCACTACAGACACGTTTCGTGTTAGGGTTTCCGTGATGTTTGAGCGGCTTTTTGGAGGGTTGATTCTACGAAACATGTAGTAATGTAGTGAATATGTCAATGCCGTCACGTTGAATATGCTCCCGAATTTATATTCTTAATAAGCCACAGACCACGTTAACTTATAAGGCTTCGGAGTAATTATCTGGCAATTGCGCAGAGGGGACCCTTTTGGCAATCTGTTGATTTTGCCGCCCTCAAAACTATCGATGTCGTCGTATATCCAATTAGCAGGTTTGAAGGGGACGAACACATCTCTGAACAGGTTTGTTGCTTTTTTCGGGTAGTAGTTTGTTCTGTTACTCTTGCCTTCCAGGTGGAGGTTTATCCTCATTGAAGTAGAAGAAAACCTTTCTTCTACTACGTATCGCTCGCATGTTACTCGCTTGTATATAGTGGTCTTGCTAGTGAACTTTCCGCAGCAGCAGAGTTTCAGGTTTAATCGTACCTGACGTCGCATCCTTAGAACCTCAAGGAGGGTTCCTTCTTGAGGGTCTAAGAATGTAGAGGGTATTGCAGATTGTGGTTTTTGTTTAGTATTTAGTAGTTATTTCTAAATAAATGTTAAGAAACTTATGTAAAAGAAACTAGAAAGAAATAAACAATTAATTATATTATAAATATTTCATTTTTCAAAATGAAATTGAGTAAAAGCTTTTCGAATTTACTTTATAAAATTTCAATTGCATTCATGGCTAACTATTTTTTTTAAATATCAATATTGTAATAAAGAAATCCATAGCAACTTTGTTGTTGATGAGAATAATTATTTTTTCTCTGTGAAAAAGATATTATACAGAAAATTTTGAAGAATATTTAAAAAGTCTAACTGAAAATCAAAAAAAAATTTCTTTGTAATTCAACAAAAATATCCAATTTTTTTGGGCCAAAATGTAGCTAAAGTCGGTCCATATCTTTGCTTATTCTATATTTATGAAAATGCAGCTGTAATTCAAGTCCATTGTTCTGCAAAAAAATCTATAATATGTTTATGCATATTTGTATTATTTATATACATATGCGTGATGTGTTTACACATCGACATGCTATTTTTTTAGAAAATTACTAGACCTATCGTTATAGAAAAAGGTATAGCAATTAGGTTACCATTTATATGAATAGTGAATGTTTGTTAACCAAAACATTTATGCAATATAGACAGCCGCACATATTGTCTTTTTGTCGGGATTTTTTTTCTATGGATATCAATAATAGCTTTTACATAGAATATATATATATATATATATATATATATATATATATATATATATATATATATATATATATATATATATTAATATTGAACGTGAAAGCCTTAATGTTGATACGTGGAATAAACGTAAATTGTAATTAATTAATTTGCCCCGAAAATAAAATAATTTAAAAATTCACAAGTGTAGTTATAAATATGACATATAGATGGAGTTACGTTTAAATATTACAGTTGTCCACATGTATAATATTCGGAACATAAATAATGTAAATAAAAAAATTAATACTTAACTTTATTTGGCCTCCTTCACGTGCAAAACTTATTGTTAAATACTCTATGTATAACTTAATCTAAGTACCGGCTAGCTGGTTATTATGGTGATAATATTAAAGTTTCTGCGAGTTCGGTGTTTGATAGAATATTGGCATGAGTTTTTAAAACCAGTTATTTAATGTGTAAAGCTTTCAGATGTATTATTTAATGAATAAAACAAGAGAATGAAATGTAAAAATCATTGGTTTAATAAGAAAATCAATACAAAAAGGTAAGTTTTATACAAGATATTGAAATACATTAACATGTGTGTAGTCACGTGATTAGATCTGATATGAATGTTAATTGTTAATTGTTTATAAAATGATAAATGCTTAAAAAATTGATCTATGTAACTATAATTCTAACCTAAGGGAACTGTATTCTTCCGTTTAAAAGGTATATAGATTAAATACTAATATTTTAGGTATTCATATAAGAATATCAACGATTATTTTTAAATTTAAATAAAAATTTTTTTATATTTTAGGAGATGTAAATAAATATGTACTCAATTTGATGCTGTGAATTCTGGATGTTCGAAGGATGTTAGGATCTCTATACACAGGATAACAGGCTCTGGTTGAGGAAATATGCTGGTATCGATCTAAGCGTGGGTTGGCGTCCTTTGGAAGATGGAATTTCGTTTACAAACGATCAGGCAGGTCTAAGCTTGTGTAAACTTCGTAAACCGATGCCTGGTAGGTAGGAGATTTGTAGGATGTTTTATGGTAAGATTTAACTAATTTATTTCCTATTTTATCACTTAATTTCAGGAACACACTTTTTGAAAAACTCGACGCATTGAAAAATTCTTAATTACCCAAGCTAACTCTCTCTTGTTTTTCTTCAATATCCAGGCGTCTTATTTGTAATGCTTGTTTGTATTTATTTAATCTCGTTAATAAATTTATAAAAATGAAATAAATTACTATTACTAATCGTTTAGATATTTCACATAAATTATTGTTTTAATTTTATAATAGACAAAAGTGTATTTTAAATGTTCAATTTTCCGCTAAATACCTGTTTACAATTGGGATAATTTCCGCCTTATACAATTCAAATTAGGTACAGCTATGACCATAATATGTGTCACAAATATTTCCAATCAATTAAGTTAAATATCTTCGGTACAATTATAATGTAAATGAAAATGAGTTAAGTGAATGACTACAAGAAAATAAATAAATATATGATTCAAATTTGAGTAATTAAAAACGCGGAATTAACTTTATGGATATGGCACGTGAAAAATGCAGTTCCAACAGTATCTTATATTCTAAAATTAACATTTTAAATCTAAATTCTGCATTTTTATTCTAGGCCTCTCATGTTCATGGGTATGCCTCACTACAAATATATATATATATATATATATATATATATATATATATATATATACAGGGTGAGTTTTTTTGAATGTTTAGCATTGGGATCTCAGAAACTACTGGAGATAGTAAAACGCTTAAATGGGGAAAGATGCGCAGTTTTACGAGTTTGATTTAAAACTGCTTTTGTTTCTCCGATAACTTTCATGGCTTATTAGATATTCAAAGAAAACTAAATTTTACGATTTTCTTTAAACATGCTTAGCATCGTTAATAGTAATTTTAGAGAAAAAGTGTTCAGACAAAAGTTTTAGATAATTTTACGCCAAATAAAACTATGTAGCTAATATTTTTTTTTCGTTCACTATTATCGAGTTATGACACAAAATTGTCTTTTTTTAAATGGAAACCATAGTTGGTTTTGACATCATTAAAAAGCTTATTTTTTGTTGATTACAATGATAGAAGGTTTGATATGGTTATTTTAAAAAATAAAGAAGATAGACATTTTTATGGTTTTTATGGAAAACAATTGAATTTCGAACTGATAAAATACAAACCAAACGAAAACTTATTTTGAAATCTTATGTAGTAATAAAATGAAAACTATAAGAACTTTTATTAAGGGCACACAACATTATTAATGTTCAAAGATACCTCCATTATTATTAATACACAAATTGCGTCTCTTCACAACAGAATTTGTAGCATTGCGGACTTTACGCCTATCGATGTTATTAAAAGCAACTAAGACAGCTTCTCTTAAATCGTCGATTGTTTCATATGTTCTTTTGTATACTGTGTCCTTTAGTACACCCAACAAGAAAAAATCCAAAACTGATAAATCAGGGGATCTAGCCGGCCATTCAATGGGTGCATTTCGTCCTATCCATTGATTAGGGAAGTTCAAATTTAAATAATTTCTAACATTCAATTGATTGTGCGGAGGCGCTCCGTCATGTTGAAACCATCGCAGCATTGCTCGGTTTCTTAAATTTAAATTATCTAACATTTCCTCGAAATATAGTTGTAAAAAATTAAGATAACGATTGCCAGTTAGTGATCCATCAAAAATAAAAGGAGGAAGAACAGTTGATCCTATAACACCACACCAAACATTAAACCCAAATTTAATTTGTGGTCTCCTATGTTCAACGTGAAGTGGATTTGTTTGAGACCATATGTGCTCATTGTGCCTATTAAACATGCCACAATTTGTGAAACGAGATTCATCAGTCCATAATATTTTCATTGAAAAGTGTGGACCGTTTTGACACAGATCTTTAAACCATCTACAAAAAGCTATTCGTCTGATGTTATCACCTTCATGTAAAGTTTATGATACTGATAATTTGTAGGGACGAAATTTATGCTTCTTCAACACTCTGACAATAGTGCGTTGAGAGGAGCCCATTTCTGTTGAAATTTGTCGGGTCGATGTAGATGGATTCTGAGCGACACTTGCTAATATGTTTATTTCTCTATCTTCATCCATCCCTTTTTTTTTATTTTGGTTTAGCGAACGAACAATAATCTGCTAAATTATCCCATAATCTCTTAAAAGTAGGTAGCGACGGCTGACGTCGATCAAAATAATTTTCAAAATAAACTTCAGCAGCTCTAGTAGAATTTTTCTGGCAATGAATGTAACATTCAACCATATCACGCTTTTCTACGTTAGAAAATTCCATAGCCAATGCAAACTTATGATTAACGGCCGTTTGCACCACTTATAGTTAAGTTACAATTAAATTAATTAATAGTTAATTGTCAATGTTTGACAATTAACTTGACTTAAAAGTAAAAATTAACAGCTCTCACTTCTGTGACTCAACGTGAAAGCAATGTTAGTATATTTATCTCGACTGCTCCAACGAACACTATTGTAACTCAGATTTTTCGTTCTTTGAATTACAAAACACCAAACATTTTTTTTTTAAGTTTTTATCTTATAAAGTGAACAATCATAGAAATGTCTATATCCTCTTTATTTTTTAAAATAACCATATCAAACCTTATATCGTTGTAATCAGCAAAAAATAAGCTTTTTAATGATGTCAAAACCATCTATGGTTTCCATTTAAAAAAACAGAAGTTTGTGTCATAACTCGATAAGTTGGTTGGTTGATGGTGAACGAAAAAAAATATTAGCTACATAGTTTTATTTGGCGTAAAATTATCTAACACTTTTGTCTGAACACTTTTTCTCTAAAATTACTATTAACGATGCTAAGCATGTTTAAAGAAAATCGTAAAATTTAGTTTTCTTTGAATATCTAATAAGCCATGAAAGTTATCGGAGAAACAAAAGCAGTTTTAAATCAAACTCGTAAAACTGCGCATCTAGAAGTTTTTCTATTTCTAGAAAGCGTTTTTCTATTTCCAGTAGTTTCTGAGATCCCAATGCTAAACATTCAAAAAAACTCACCCTGTATATATATATATATATATATATATATATATATAACCAGTACTATTGTGTAATGTATGTTATTTTATCTTAAAAATATGTTTAAAATTATCTATTTCTTTTTTTGTATAAAATACAAAGTACTGATGTATACGGTGATTTGAACCAGATTAATTAATTTATAAAAAAAGTTTAAGTATATCAATACGTTAAGCACGTATTACGCATTTGTTACAAATGAAACAGACATGCAATATACACGTCTGTAAGTGTATATATGGACATACACCTCGTATTTTCCACCATTTACTTCTGCATAAGACACGTGTTTCTGCCATCTAATTATCAGGCGTCATCAGTTAGGCTAGTGAAATAAAGCTTAAAAAATCGCCTCATAAGGTATTGAAAATTGAAATTTCCTATCAGGTGACATCATATAATCTAGTCACATCTGACGGTTGCCACTTTCGGCATAGTCTCTTTTGTCCGTCAGATGTCACTAGATTATATGATGCCACCTGATAGGACATTTGCTATATCTTATGAGGCGATTTTTTAAGCTTTACTTCAGTAGCCTAACTGATGACACCTGATAGTAGATGGAAGAAAGTGTCTTAGGCAGAAGTAAATGGTGGAAAATACGAAGTGTGTGTCCATGTGTATAGTTACAGACGTGTATATTGCATGTATGTTTCATTTGTAATTAAATTATGCTGATAATCATTCTGGATTTTCTAGCGAATGTATTCGAGACTTTCCTGGCAATTTTTGTTAATTTTCAAAATCATCAAATATAATTTGGCTATTTTCATAAACATCCTAAAGTTGGCAGTGTCATAAGGAATAAGGTTTTAAACATCTTTGCGCGAACTTATTTTAAGCCGATAAACATTATTTACTTTGCGTCTGAGAAATAATCTATAATGAAATAGTCCTGTAAATTTCCTTAGATGTTTGGATTTTTCTTATTAAAATATTTATTGATAATAAATTTTTACACAATAGACATTAATTTTTTACTTTTGCATATAAATCATAGTTTGTAAAGGTCGTTTAAAAGTTTTAATGCTGTTGCATGTATTTAAACCATTCAATATCGGAAAAATACATATGCTTTCAAAATTAAGTTCTTTTTGAAATTTACGATCACTATAACAACTTTATTTATAATAGCTGAAGTTTACATATTTTTATACTACTATATGATGTGCAATACATTTATTTTTGTATAAGGCGTGCCAGGAAGCGCGGTGATTTCTTGCGTCAACAAAAGTAACGCAGACACACGAATTGGTTGGTATAATGCGAGGAAACGCGAGTTAATCATTGTCGAATGGGATGTTTCACCATTAAGAAAATTCCGCGACTCCATTTGGCATGCAAATAGTGCGTGAGTCGGCACCATTTCCTACACCATCACATGAAAAAATATGTTTGTTAATGGGGTTCGTACCAATCTTCATAAATCGTGCCTGATGAGAAATAACAGAAGGTTTAATAGTAGACGTAGATATTTGGGAATAATTAATAATTTATGGCCAATTGTTGACGTATTTATATTAATATATAGTTTTCTCTGGATTATTGACGACAATAAGATATTATTGTATCAGTTAAAAAATACATATTTCTTTAAGGAACAATAACAAATTTGTATAAGAACAATTTTTTTTTTGTTCTATGTACGTATAATAATGTTCCTATTTTTTTAATTCTTACACGAGTGTCTGCTTTGTGTCAATCCTTATAGATATAATCGGCGTTGTACAGCCCTTTTTCTTCTCGCTAAATAAGGAACACACCTGAAGATTACAGTAGCCAGTCTGTTGAAAGTTCGACGGGGAAGGAAGTAATAATCCATTTTGGAACTCTACAACGCGGATCATATGGAAATATCAGCAAAACAAATTGTTACCGCATAAACTTACAGGTGAACATATTGCTCATAACTAGGGATCGGCAGTCAGGGGTACATTCCTTGTGTGGACTTAATAAATTTGTAGCGAGCCGATCTATTTTTACTAGTAAAACGTTTTTTTATTAGTTACTTGAGTTTTATTGCGTAAATATGCAATATTTACACATCTACTTGCATCTGCAGAGAATCGAAACAACTAACGCAGAATTTATATCACGTATCATAACTTCGTGTTTGAAATCGCTATATGCTAAAAAGCACGATATAAATAAAAAAAGTGTTATTATTTGTAACAGATGGAGTTGGTCGGTTCTGTTTCGCACATGCTCTTCATCGAGTATCAGAAGAAGTCAGAAAATGCTATCCGAATACAGATAAATGGATATCTTCTGCCAAGAAAGTTTTTGAGGAAGCATCTGCACAAGAATTTATTTCGTGAAAAACTGCCACATGTGCCACTACCACCAGAACCTGTTATAATGCGCTGGGGCAGAATTCTATATTCACATGAATTTTGACGAAGTTAAAAGTGTAACACAGCTACTGAATACGAATGATGCTGTTTCTAACTAACACTATGAATATTGTATATGATCTTCGTCAATTCTTTTCTCAATTACCTGAAGCTGCTGCAGAAAATGTAAAAACAAAATTTAAAGCAGTTCTAAGAAACAATACAGAATTTCGTGCTGTACCACAAATTGTCGTCTTGTTTGATGGTAAAGAAGTAGATTTTGCCGAACCGGGATAAATGTGCCGTTACTAAAAAACTTTATATACTTTAAATATGCCTCTAGTTCATCGGTAGATGGATGTTGTAGGGTCGTTTTCAATGTCTAAATGGATTATTAACGCATGAGCATATGGAACAATTATTGGTGATTTAACATTTGAACTCTAGATATAAACGGTCAGGATGTGTGATATATTTTATAAACCCTCAATATATATATATACAGTATGTCCACGGATCGAGGTTCAAAGAGGGAAAATTTCTTTATTTTGCATTTTACAAGAAAAATGTATTATTGATAAAAGTTTTTGCCTGTCCCGAAACGACCAAGTCAGCTTTAACCTTTTCAAATTTTCTTTTAGTTTAAGTTAAAAATCGAAAATTTGGTCGTTTTATTTGAAAATTTTTTAAAGTCCCAGAAATTAAGTTGCGTTGTCATGGTAATTATCGATATTTATTTATCTACTTAACTGTCACATAGAAAAATCAACCATAATCGTTGAAAATGTTGTCAAAAGACGAACGAATTTACTTAATTCAATGCTATGGCAAAGGTAATAAAGCGATCCGTCGAGTTGTCGAAGAATTTAATCAAAAGTTCCCGGATATTTACATCTCAAATAGAGGTACACGAGCATTGGTAAAAAATGATGCCTTTTTCAAGGAATATAAAACATAAATGATAGTATATTAATTGAATTTACCATAACATACAAAGGTCACGAAATAATTATCTTTATATATATATAAACCGATAGTGCTTTTCTGAAAACTTTTTGAAAGCTGATACAAGTCTATCAACTTCCGTAAAGGTTTCTCTTATATATTCACAGATTCTGTAGAGAGCAAGTGCTACACCAGTAATGTGCGGCATATTACACTGTCACTGACAAATAAAAGTATTTTTTCATTGTACCTGTCGTCCGAATGAAGCATTTGGTACATATTCTCGTAAATGGTTTTAGCTACTGTTTCTGCATCAACTGTATTTATAATTTTCGTTGTTATTACATATGCGTTATATGGAATAGTTGGATGTAGTACACCAGCTATAACATTTACTACACGGCGTCCTAAATTAATAAAAGAAACTAACTCACCGTACGTTATTCATTTTACGAAATATAAACTAATAAATAAAATAAATTACAAAAACTCCTCCGGCTTCTACCTACGCCCATGAAGAAATGAATTTATCTGTAATATTGAAGTAATTTCGTCACAATTCAACGATAAAACAAACATGTGCGGTTAACCGAAAGAATTGTGCTATTCAATAACTGCGTGTTGTATTTAGCGATGTTATGGACTATTTATATGGTCCATCGTAATTTCGGTCTCTCGTGTCCGATCCCTACTCATAATTATATATGTTGCATTTCCTATATATACGAGGGCTGTTTTCTTTCAAGTTTCGGTGACTTGACAAGAATAAATAAGAACAATAAGAAAAGTTTTAATAAACATTAGAGTAAATCTGAACTATTCTCAATGTAGTCACAATTGCATTACGGCATTTATCTTAATGGGGAATCAGTTTTCGTATACCTTCCTCATTGCCTCCATCTTGCCGTCTGGGTTTTCAGACAATCTGGCACCCATGTTTTTAGTTTCTCATTAGTATTGAACCGCTGCTTTCCTAACCAGACTTTCATTCTAACGAACAAATGGAAGTCACTTGGTCCCAAGTCTGCGTTGTAGGGCGGGTGGTCGAATGCTGTTGAACGGTTTCTTTGTTTGTGCTGCTGCATGAAGGCGTACATTTCACGAATAAGGACAACAATTCCTGATGACAATATGACACATCTTTAGTTCTGTAGACGTTAAAAGGCTTCACAGTATGTCGCTGCAGTAATTATGGTTCTTACTGTAGCGTTGCAGAAATATTGACTAAGAACTTACTTTCTGAAGTGTGTGAACGTCTGTGAGATGTTTGGGAACCCATTGTGCACAAAAGTTGTGGTAACCGAGTTGTACTGTAACAATGTCCTAAAGAGCTGACGGAGAAATTTGAAGAAAATCATTAGACAGCTCAAAAATTGTGAACCATTGGTATTCTCCTATCACTTCACTTCATCGACAATGTCGTCTGTTGTTACGGACTTTATTTTCTAGCCGTCTTCATTATGGACATCAGTTTCTCCTTTCCGAAAAATCCTACACCATTTTCGCTCTGCACTATAGTAGATACGATTCGCCGATTCTAGACTATCCATTCGTCTCAATTTTAGGCAGTCCAGAAAGCGAGAAGTTGTGGAGAAATATGTTGGACTACGTATCACGTCGCGCGGGAAACGATAAATTACCCTCTCCACTTTTGAGTTCGGAATGGAGCCACCATGCTTTGGCAGACAATTCCGGCGACGGCGTGCAAATTTTAAAATAATACAATATACAGAGTGTCTCAAAATGTTTTGTCCAAATAATAAATAGGCTTTCAGAAGAACACAGAACTACTAAAGATTCTGATAATTTGACTGCTGTTATGTACGTTATTTTTTACTTGCCTCGTTAGTAGGATGAAATACGCTTCTATACTATGGTATTCGATTTACAATGTCCATGGAACTTTTGGAAAATCTGAAAAGTGTGGATGTTCGGGTGATGAAGGCAAATAGTACTGCGCAGAAATACGTGACCTTGCGATTGCTAGAATCCTGCGGGCTCACGAAATCAGTTTCTCTATAACTTTGCACTGTAAATCTCGGAAGCTAATCCACCGCATTGTGGACGCACCTGGGTAGCCATCCTGGCCCATCGTATTTGCGAGCTGCGAGGGCTGCTATATTTACACCTGACCACCTCCATAAATTGACATCGTACTGTAGTCATGTACATATACTGTAGTATATACAGGGTTTTTCACGTAACCCGTTCATTAGAAGTTTTCTATGTTAACGCCTTAGGATACTTTTGAAAATTTTTAGCACATAATCTTGATACTTGATGTATTAAAATAAAATATTTACACTCATGAACCACTTTCGGTTATACCCGAAGTCATAGTCAACTTTGATATTTTAAATGGGATGTTATACTTTTTATTGCTTTTTTATATTGCTTGTAAAATACTATAAAACTTTAAATTAAGGTTTCTTTCGAAAAAATTAACAGTTTTTGAATTATTCTGATTTTTGTGAAATTTTTTGTTTTTTCAATGTACTTTTTAAAACCACATATCTCAGGCGTATTTGAACTGAACTACGTCATATTTCTACTGGAGACAGCGAAAGGTATAAGATTCAGGAGTAATGTCTAAATATTTAAGAAATCTCTTACAGGGTGTTCGAAATTTATTGATTATTTATGTAATCTTTAATTAAAGGAAAGTCGATTTTTTAAAATGGAACAGCCTGTAGATGAGCACGCTATAGTAAGTAGACATACATTTTACAACGTACAATATAGGTTTCCCTATACCTATCTCTCATAGTTTTAGAGTTATTAATGATTATTTTCTAAATTTAGTAAGCCTTGGAAAAAAAAATTGTAAATAGTTTTGGAATTATACCAATTGTATTTAGATTCATCAAACTTTTCACGATAACGTAAAATAAATTACGAAACTGAGAATAGATTTTATATCATATGAGATAATAAAAATAACCATACATAATCAAGCAAAAAAGTGAAGAAAAATTAACATAATAAAAAAAATAATTCGTTAAGAGTGATATTCATAAATGTTCAAAATGCTCTCCCTTCCGATCTAAACAAAGCATAATTCGTCTTATTCTTAACTCTATTGTAGTTGCTTTTCTAACTTGCTCAGCGTTCAAGTTTCGAAAACCGTCTAAGCTCTTCTCTGTTTTGCACGGGGGACGCATAACCCTCATTTTTTATTTGACCCATAAATAAAAATGAAGGGGAGTCAGATCGGAGGATCTAGGTGGCCAGAACCAAGGTCCATGGCAGCCAATCCATCTATCCTCAAAGATATTGGTTAATTCCCGATATACCTCATGTGAAGAGTGAGCGGGTGCTCCATCCAACATTGAACCAACATTGTCGTTTCAGATTGTATGGTAGGTTATTAAAAATGGCAGGACTACTTCTCTTAATAATTGTAGATACCTGACGCTTGTTAAATTGTCGTTATAAATTTCGTATTCAATCACTGCAAAAACATTGAAGCTATAAGTGTCTTGAAAATTTACTTCTCTAATGGCATGTGGATTTTGTTGTGCCCAGTGATGACAATTTCTTCTATTAAAAATCCCTTCACGATTAAATTTCGATTCATCTGTCCAGATAATTTCACATAAAAAATTGGGATCTTCTCGTATTTTAGTTATAATAAATTCGCAAAACTGAATTCTTCTAACTTGATCTTCTAGACAAAGGGCCTGAACAGATTAGAAACAATAAGGATGTATTTTATTTTTCATTAAAATCCTATATATTGATGTACATGGAATTCCTACATCTGCAGATGCCGCCGGTATAGAACTAGTTACATGCACATGAAAATATCCCGGATGGTTGTCTTCTAAATTCCCACAAAAAATATAATCAATCACGTGTTAACAGAAGCCACGAAGCTGAATACTCTGCGTTATGTAGAAGATCGGTCTGTAGGATCGCTTTTAGATGTAGCCAGGCATTTTGGAGTATCATACAGTTCGGTGTACCGAATCCTGAAAGAATTTAACTATAAGCCATACAAGATATCAAACCATCAAGAGCATTTAGAGGAAGATAAAGTAACAACGAACTGATTTTTGTGATATAATGTTTAATATGTTAAATGAAAACGAAGAAATTTTAAATAAAATAATTTTTACTGATGAAGCTATATTTACCGTAAATGGTGAAGTCAACTCTCAGAATTTCCGGTTTGTATCCTACATTTATATTGAAAAATACTAAATTTCCTTTCCATTAATCCATTAGGTATTGGTCCCGTACAAATCCTCATGCCCAAAACCTAACCCGAACGCAGTACCCTCAAAGAGTCAATGTCTTGATTAGAATAATAGGCGACTTATTTTTTATTGACTCACTGTAGAAAAATATTTGAATCTCTTGCGAAACCGCATCATTCCATCAATTGAGATACTAAATGTTGATCAACTTTGGTTCCAAATGGATGGGGCTTCGGCACATTCTACTCACGTGGTCAGGAACATTTCAACCATGGCCCCGAAGATCAGCTGATTTATCTCCAAATCATTACTTTCTTTGGGGTTACATAAAAAATTAAATTTATAATGACGCGCAAATGCGTAGCTTGGACGAATTGAAAGAACATTACTTACTGCACGTGATGGAATAAATCCAGAATTTATTCGGAATACCTGCGTTGCTTTCAAAATCGCCTTGCTTATTGCCTGCAAAGACAAGGAGGACATTTTTAAAACTTGCTATGGACAGTTTTGTTATGTTGTTTTGATTGTTTTAATTAATCGTTGGAATAAATTAATTTTTTCATTCAAACTGAGATTTTCCTTCTTTTCTAAAAGCATAACCTAATTCTTTGTGGCTTTGTTTTGTTTGGTATTACCCACTGTCGCCAGTATAAATATTACTGACAAACTAGATTCTTGAATACTTTAGCGATAGTTTTGAAATAGATTTAAAGAATTTCATGTACATTCTGTATAGCAGTCTAAATAATTTATCTTTTAAAGCTTAAACATTCATATCTTTAATAGTTAGAAAGCATAGTATTGAGTTATTTCTTTAGCTAATAGGAAAAGTTTGGATGTAATTTTATTAATAATAAAATAGATTACTTATAATTTTTTTAATTTTTATTTAGGCACATTATCATATTAACATTTTTAAGTTTTAGTCATGTAAGTCTTTGTTCTATTATTAAACTAGTTGCACTAAACACTCCTTCACTTTCTGCTGAACTTGCTGGAATACAGAAGTATTTCCAAGCACATTATTCTAAAGGTTTCAGCTCCAAATAAAAAATGCAATTACCCTTTCTTTTTAAACTTACTTTCAAGGTATTGCCTTTTAGTTATTATTACATCGGCTGTAGTTGATTTTACTTTCTCTAATTCTTTCTTGGAAAAATCCAAATAATGAAAGTAACTTTTGATGTGTCTGTTCCAATTACAGGCATTTGTTCTTTTATTTCAGGATATATTTTCTTCATAATATTAAATATTTCTCTTTCTAGAAAAGAAATAGCCCCGATAGTATTTTGAGTACTACAAAAAACCTTCTCTTTTAAATCGAGGGTCTCAGACAATTGCTACTTGTTCAGACTAAAATTGTCTTCGCACAAGGTATACGCCTGTTGGGATAATTAACTGTTTTAAATGAATTACGTATTTGTCAATAAAATGTATTTCATTTAAGATTTAAGTATGAACGAAAAACAAAAAAATTTGATAATTTGAAATATGTTATTGGTGTATAATGGTTGCCTATTATGCCTCCACCATACATTTATGCCTATGTGTAAGCGTAAATGAAAAAAAGTCAATGCATTATAGCTATGTGTAATGAGTAATGACAAAAGAAAAACCCGGTATATATTTATATAGATAATTATTTCTTGACCTCGGTATGTTATGGTAGATTCAATTAGTTGGCGATTTAAGATCTGGTTTTACTTCAATATGCATATATTTAAAACACTCTAACATGTTTCGGCATATGATGCCTCTTTCAAATAAATTTGAAATATAAATGACAGAAATGACAGTATATTGTCATACAATATATCTGTAGTTGTCATGGATAAAATTATTCAATGATACATTCATGTTTAATAATAATAAATCATGACTTGGCATTCTCTAAACAGTTAAAAAACAAAAACGGGGGAATGGCAAGCCATGAGTTATTATTATGTCTGCGCCCGTGGTGCGGCTTAAGATGTTAAGCTGTCGGCATTAACGAGCAGGAAACCCACGAAAACCTACTCGGACAGCCAGTCAGGGATCTAGATACGGAACTGCCAGCACGATACACATGTCATCTATAAAATACCATGTCGCGATTGCGATAGTTACTACATAGGCCAACTCTAAACAATATTTATACAAAAGAATACAAGCCCACAAATACTCTAAAACAGACAAAACTGCTTTATTTACACACAAACTACAACGCGATCACCGCCTTAACATACAAATAATAGGTAATAAAGTTTACCTAAGAAAGCATTTATTAGAAAAACACTGCGTGAGAAAATTTTAGTTTAGCTATTGTTTAATAGTTTTAGCTTTAGAACAAATAGAGTTAATTTAAACAATTACTTTTTACTAAATTAGATAATAAGAATTGATTTAATCTTTTTTGAACGCTCAGTAATTTAATTTAACCACATTCCTCTGAATACATTCTGAAATGTAGACCGTAAAAATTTGGTTTGGGATTTCCTAAATTTTCTTAGACAATATGATTCGAAATGGTAAACTTCAGATTTAAACATTTTTAAAAGTGAATTACGACTTAGAAATATGTTTATTAATATTTTGTCTTTTGGCAATTGAAAATTGGTGAGTGTTAACCCTAAAGTTTCTTTAAGTGATTTCCTTCCAATAATTATTAATATTATTTTTGCACAATATGAAACAAACATGTAAATAATTTACATATCTGTAACTATGCACATGGACAATACACCTCGTATTTTCAGCATTTACTTCTGCTTAATACATATGTTTCTGCCATCTAGGCGTCCTCAGTTAAGCTAGTGAAGCAATGTATACAAATTAATACAAACCTGTTATAAACAACTGGTTTGTATCTGTATTTAAATTTACTGAAATAGTTCGCATAGATCAAGCAAGTTCCGTCTTATAAGAAGACAACTATTTAATAATTGACATCTTACGGGCGAAAGAGACTTTGTCTGGAGGGCTACCTATCGTTCGAACAGCTAAGCTGCTACGGGAAACGATAAAATACGTATGTAGATGTAGTCCATTAACAGCCAACCAGATGGCGGTAAATATACAAAAAGGTTTTGTTTAAGTATGACAATACGTTAAGCACGTATAAAGCGTTTGTACAATATGAAACAAACATGTACAAAATTTACATATCTGTAACTATGCACATGGACAATACACCTCGTATTTTCAGCATTTACTTCTGCTTAATACATATGTTTCTGCCATCTAAGCGTCCTCAGTTAAGCTAGTGAAGCAATGTATACAAATTAATACAAACCTGTTATAAACAACTGGTTTGTATCTGTATTTAAATTTACTGAAATAGCCCCCATAGATCAAGCAAGTTCCGTCCTATAAGAAGACAACTATTTAATAATTGACATCTTACGGGCGAAAGAGACTTTGTCTGGAGGGCTACCTATCGTTCGAACAGCTAAGCTGCTACGGGAAACGATAAAATACGTATGTAGATGTAGTCCATTAACAACCAGCCAGATGGCGGTAAATATAGAAAAAGGTTTTGTTTAAGTATGACAATAGGTTAAGCACGTATAAAGCGTTTGTACAATATGAAACAAACATGTAAATAATTTACATATCTGTAACTATGCACATGGACAATACACCTCGTATTTTCAGCATTTACTTCTGCTTAATACATATGTTTCTGCCATCGTCCTCAGTTAAGCTGGTTGTTAATGGACTACATCTACATACGTATTTTATCGTTTCCCGTAGCAGCTTAGCTGTTCGAACGATAGGTAGCCCTCCAGACAAAGTCTCTTTCGCCCGTAAGATGTCAATTATTAAATAGTTGTCTTCTTATAGGACGGAACTTGCTTGATCTATGCGGGCTATTTCAGTAAATTTAAATGCAGATACAAACCAGTTGTTTATAACAGGTTTGTATTAATTTGTATACATTGCTTCACTAGCTTAACTGAGGACGCCTAGATGGCGTCAGGTGTATTGTCCATGTGCATAGTTACAGATGTGTAAATTATTTACATGTTTGTTTCATATTGTACAAACGCTTTATACGTGCTTAACGTATTGTCATACTTAAACAAAATCTTTTTGATTATTTTTGCACTTATTTTAATTGAAAAATTTAAAATTATATACACGCAATAAATATATGAAGTGGCTAGGCACTCAAATCCTCTAATTTCGAATTATACTCAGTAATTATAATATTTTAAATGTTTTCTGAAAAGAAAAAAATGCTTTCAATTTTCACTACGTTGTTTATAATCGAGACATAATTTATGCGATTACGTAAATCACTGCTATAAACCATGAGCTAATCGTCCACTTCACTATCTTGAAATCTTCTTCGACGATCATAAAAAAATACAAGGACTGAAAGCGTATGAGCAAAGAGGCCACATTAACCTCTATTATACGTTATCTGTTATCAAAATATTGTATTGTGAGTTGAGGCCACCCACGCAGATAACAGAGGGCAGCACTTTAACATACCTCTACGTCATCACTTGTCACTAGCACAATAACTAATGCATTATGCATTCTAGTATCTCGTTACAGGATCTGTCTTTGTACCTGCCAATCATAACGTTGGTTTGTGGCTATTATCCTGCACGTATTCTGAATGTGATTCCACCGACATCGAGCTTAATCATTGCAATAAGGATAGAAAACCGAATGACGTGTTGTGGTGCTAACGCAAACTGACAGAATATTTTGTATTGTTTAATTTATATTGTTACTTAAATGTGTTTGGTGATTTGTCGTGCTGTTTTCTATAGTATCTTGATCTTAATTTCTAGGTCCGCCAGATTTGTACAACAAAGAATTGGGCGTACGTTAATTTCGACGATTACTTTATAAAATATTTCAGATTATTTTCATATTGTTAACCAATTTGTAAGTAATATTAATAATATATTCTTATTGCTACTTAAATTTCATAATATTTAGAAATAAAACGAAATTGGATTCCACCCATATTTCAAATAGGTAATTTATTCTTATTTCAATATTTAAAATTAAGTGGTTATACTAATTTGTTGAATTGTGGAATATAAGAGCGTATTTTTACGCCACTTGTATAGCTGTGGAATAAAAACCTGAGGGTGTCGAACCAATTATTGAGAAATAGTTGTAAAATTTAGAAGTTTATGTGTTAAGTTGAGTTTAATTCGTGTAGATTATCTAAATATAGAAAGGTTTATATGTTGACAAAATGACTGAAATTGGTGGTATATCGCCGTGTTATATAGTCTCTGATCAAAAAGCCAATGGCTCAAAAATGATTAATGAAAGAATGGTTGCCGTAAATGTAGTAGTATACTTCATCTTCTTTTCCAATTCAAGTTTGGTCTTAACTCTTTTGATGGAACAGAAGAAAAATTAATGTTTACCAAAAGTCTGGACGATTCGCAAAAGTTCGAACTGAAGAGATGATGTGAAAAATTGAAAATTTAGTACATCAACATAGAACAAGATCGACGTTTGAAGGTCTCTCTTACTGCTATTAAAGTATGTTCGAAACCAGTGTCCTGAAAATTTTACATAATAGTTTGAGTATGAAGTCTCTGCAGAATGGATTTGCTGGATTTACTTACAATTGTGTAACAACTCTTGAGAAAAGAAATTTCTAAAGAAAATTTTGAATTTTTTTTCTCGAATTATTACCGGAGATGATATTTTGATAGTGAGATCTTCCCAATAAACAACATTTCTTCTCAGCAGATAAAACTGTTAAAAGGAAGAGCGAAATAGGATGACGCCATACATTTCAGTTTAATTTTGGATTATTTTAATGTGATGAAGCTAACATATTTGTCAGCAGTAGTGGTGGCTTTAGCTGCAAAACAGAAGATTCACAAAAGAAAAGCTCATACACAATGGACAAAACTGTGGCTACTAAAACACTGTACCCTTAGTAATGTCAACTTATTAAAAGAATTAATCTTGGAGGCAGAAGATTGGCATAATTATCTTCGAATGAACGAAGACTCATATTTACTTTTCTACTAAACTATGTTAGTTTATATACTAACTTAAACTTCCAAAATTTATGCTTTAGTCATGTAACATAAAGCTACATAACCTCTTGGTCAGCATTTTCATAGATATCGTTGTCTGTAATGTTATCACCTCCCTGCCGTGAAATATTTTCCAAGAAAAACAAATGGTCAAAATACCATTGCTGTGGTTTGTACTTTTCCTTCGCTCTGATAGTGTAATGATTTGAATTCTTTACTTTTCCAGTTCTTTTCTAAAACTACACAGAATGTCAATTTTCTTCGTCACCATCTCTATAGTAGAATTTGCATTTATCTCTATCAGGTTCGCTAGTAGTCGATCATAAGTTTTTTTCCTTTGAACGATCTATATATTATTGTCTAAGTTGTATAAACTCTATTTTAAATTCTTTGTTCCTTTTCTGAAGATATTTATTTTTTAATTATCTCAACCTTGCAGCTGCACTGACCATACAGCCACATGGAAAGAACACGATGAATTTAGCCCACACATCTCATTTTTACCCGAATGTATGGCACAAAGGCAGACAAAAATAAAATTCATTTAATGTTTTTTACCAACAGTTAAAACCACGCCTTTCTTTAACTAAATAACGTCGATTTAACTCCGTTGTACCATATGTGTAAGTGTATAAGATCAGGGTAAAACTCATAGTGATACACTTATTTACGCTCATTTCGAGTTTGTTAGTTTCACACCACAATTCAATTTTACTAATTCGGTATTGAAGCCGTGTATAGTCGTTTATTGATTCTACATCTGCATAGATTTTAAGATCATCAGCAAAGGCACAACGATAACAATCAACCGAGTCAAGAAGGTCATTAAAAATAGTAGAAACAACAAACAATATTGCATCCAAATTGGATCTTTGAGGAACACCTAAATATGCAAGAAACGCATAACGAGAAGTCATTGTATGTTACATACTGTTGTGTGTTCAAAAGAAATGTTCGAAAAAATGTTAATAGCTCAGTCACTAACCCATAAGATTTATTTATCAATACATAATGCTATATTTGGTCGAAAGCTTTTGATATGCCTGTATATATTACTTCAACTTGACCTTGGAAATCTAAAACATTAGCCGTAAACTTTGAGAAGTAGGTTAAATTAGATAGTGTTGATTTTTTTTTTCAAAAAACGAAATTGTAATATGTAGCATCTAATTGCAGGGAAGATTCGTAAATAAATGGCAAATATTTCAGCAAAGTTGGAGAGAAATCAGTTTGTAATTCTTAATATCAGTAGGCGAACCGTTTTTAAGAATAGGTCACTCTTTAGATAATTTCGGTAAATTCCGAGGAATTCAATGCTAAAATAAAAATTATTATTAGAGGGGCAATGAGAACAATTTTGCAATCTTTTATAAGAAAACTCGGAATCCGGAATAACTAAAGGTCAGTCATGTCATCTTTAAATGACATTGTAATGACATTATTTACATCGAGCTCCAATAGAGTAAAAGAAATTTACAAATGCTGAACCTTCTGTTATGTTAGCAAAACCAGCGCATTTTATATTAGAGTGAACACTACAAAAGTTATATACAAACTACGAACTTTGTGAACGAATAATAGAAGACAGACTGAAAGAAAATATAGAATATACTTTGAAGTGACACTCAAGCGACTTTTAGTACTAACAAATCAACTCAGATGACATATACAAATAATAAATTATTTGTAGGTGCTATTGATTTGGTGAAGGCTTTTGATTATTTGCGACGAGAGGAAATATGGAAACTTCTGAAAAAAACAGGAATAAATGAAAAATTGATCGAAATAACTAAAACCCTGTACCCAAAAAACGTGGTAGGTGTAAGTGGGAAAACGATTAGAAGCTTCGAAACAAATAGAGGCGTAAGACAAAGATGCGTACTTGGCTCCCCATTGTTTATTATAAATATGGAAAAATAACCAAAGAAGTGAGTGAAGATACCAGAACAGCAAAAAATGGGATATAGAAAGCTAAAACCAATATTTCTAGTGCATCTACTGAACGCAGGCGACCGAAAAATATTCGCCAGTAACACGAAAAATCTGTAAGAGAAAATTAAAAAATCGGGTAAAAATATGAAATAAAAAAGTTACAATTACAGAGACTCGCAGAAGACTGAAGGACGAAATAATGAATAGAATAAATAAAGTGAGCTGTACAAATCACTGTGTAACAGTTTCTTTAATAAGAAGAAAATATCAGTGAAAACAAAAATAATGTGAATAGTTTAGGTAGCCGTTTCAACGTACGGAAATGAATCTTGGGTTCTGGAGACCCCCTTAAAACAAAAAAATCTCGCCGTGCCAAATTCTGAGAAAAATTACGGGTGTGACTAAATCGGAGTCATTAGACACAAGTTGAAAGTTAATAGTGGAACAGATAAAATCGAAACAACAATTAACATGGTTCGGGGATTTAGTGAGAATGGATGGGAAAAAAGTGACAAGGATTGCATGCGTAGCCGAAATCGGTGAGAAGAAGAAACGGCAGATAGAAGAAAATGGAATGTTGAAACTGTGGACATATTGAAGAAGAAAGTACTGAGCTAAATCCAGTCAAGAAAAAAAGTAGAAAGTACCTAGTTATAACTTGAGAAGAATAATCACCTTTACACCGCAGGTATAGAGGCGGATAGGTAACTAAGTATTATATTTTTCGAACTTACTTTGTTTTTGGTTTGTTCTTAAATCCTTTTCCACAATTTTTTAACTACGCCTTTGCCCTGGCTACTTGTTTTTTTTTGGCCTACCATATGTGCTACTTATATTTCTTAATTTTTGTTACGTTTTATTTCCACTTATCAATTCCAAGTCTATTATTCTCTTTAATGTATTCATTTCATTTGCTGATGTCGTTCTTTGATTTTTATTCGACGTTCAAACATTCAAATTATACATTAGTGAAGAACAAAAAGATCTTACCATGGAAAATATAGCATATCGATGTTCATTATGATCAAGTGCAGAAATACGATAGTACATACATGTTAAAAACATATCTGTATGCGCATAAATGGATACGCAACGTATACCAAAATTCGAAATGTAGGCAATCAACGTACGGACACCTGTTTTGGACTGTCTTACCCTCATCAGCGTGCGACGTGAAATGTTACCGATGCCCAGAAATCAGTTCACTGCATATGCTAAAACGCCTGGCGATGGTTTCCGTGGGCGCCTAAATTGACAGAAGGAAACTACATGGCATTCAAATGTGTATGAATTTTAACATGGATGTATTATTGTAAAAAGATTTTAGATTTTTTGTTAACTATTTTTTTCTAATAAAAGTTTGCTTATTTAAAAGTAAAATAGACTCCCAGTTTAATTTCTTCATTATGTTCTGCCTTCCTTCTTTCATTTTTTATTAAAATTACATTTACAATCTTAATTTCGTTTTCTGATATAATATCGGGTGTCCATTATTGATTGAAGCTGACGTTTATCAAGTTTTGTAAATTTTTTTATTTAGTATTTGCAACATTGAGAATTATAGTTATTATCAATTGGTGTTTGACATCTTTTGCCATAGTCGTAAGCACGTACGTTTTAATTACAGTTCATAATTTTCAGCTCGTACTGCCTAAGTGTGAACAGCAAATTGTACTGTGTCTCTTTCTAACACACATAAATGCGCGCTGTAATACTACACACACTTGTCATTTTAAGTTAAGACATACCTCTTTGAAATATTATATTCAATAAAAAGCTAATATCAATAAGTGGTAATAAGTAAGAAATATTTTGATGATCACTTTGACATTTACAATCTTTTCATTTCGTAAATATTTCTTACCTTAAAAACTCTAAGCAAGGTTTGAGCTATGAAAGAATTTGTTCATACAAGTACTACTTCTTTAGCAATATTTCTTAAAGATATTTGATTTATATATACGAAAGAGTGTAACAGAAGAGCGCTCGAAGAGAAATTAAATATAGCCTGTATGAGAAATGTGCTTCTAAGGAAATATATGGATAACTTAAATTCAAGTTTAGATCGTGCTTATTGATGAAGCTTGCATATTTTGAAAAGGCAATAGAATATAAGCATGGCAAGGTGATAATGTAACAAGTGTTGGAAAACCTGAAGGCTTTGATGGTAAACGATTTATTATTATACATACCAGCACAGGAAATAGCTTGTTTAAAGGAGCTAATCTGATTTTTCCATCAAAAACAATCACCAGTGATTACCATGGAGAAATGAATGGTGACTCATTTAAGCATTGGGTAAATGATCAACTTATACCAAATCTTGAAGTACTATTACTTATAATAACGCATAATGCTAATTATCATAGTGTTATTGAAAATAAACAACCAAATACCTCCTCAAAAAAAGCAGAAATTGTTGAATGGTTGAGAAAAAAGGATAAGGTATTCACCCGCAATGATTAAACGAAATAAATTAATACGATTAGTAAAACATCATAGAGAAGATATTTATTATAGATGAATTAATAAGAGAAAGATGACATGAAGTTTTAAGGTTGCCTTCCTACTATTGAAACTTAAACGCAATTAAAATTATTTGGACTAAAGTAAAAAATTATTATAATTCAAATATTGGGAGAAATGGTTATTCCGACGAAAGAGTTAAAGAAACATGGAATGAAGCTTTGACATAGTGTGATGAAATTACTTTGGATAATTGTCTTAGGCATACGGAAAATTTAATTAAAAAATGGCGTGAGTGAGAGCA
Source organism: Melolontha melolontha (assembly GCA_935421215.2). NCBI lineage: Eukaryota > Metazoa > Arthropoda > Insecta > Coleoptera > Scarabaeidae > Melolontha > Melolontha melolontha. The sequence goes on from OW285236.1 coordinate 141,848,973, forward strand.
ATTTCTTGATAGGGCAGAGATTACTCCTATAATAGTTAATGTAAGTGACTTAAGTTCTGAGTCAGAATTAGAAACTGATTAGTTTTTATTTATTTTTATAATAAATAGTCCATTCACTTTAAAAATAAAATTGGGAATAATACAAGTAATATTTTCGAGATTTTACTTGACCGAAACATGCAAGTATACTTCTCTAAAATTTCACTAAACATTAATAAACAGGTGACTATCTTATTTTGACAAAATATTTGTGTATTTATAATATTTTGTGGAAGTTTAATATGGTAACATTAATACTGCCATAAAAATCATCAATGTGCATCATGATACAAAGTAGCGAAGAAATTACTGCCACTGGTTCAACAAAACATTGCATGATAGAGATCTCGAAGCAAAAATTTTATTTGAAAGAAGTTTTTTAGTCTTATTGGGGTGCACTAACTTACAAAATTATCAAACGTAGTTATCAGAAAATTCTCATGAGTTTGTTAAAGATGATCTTCATCTAATAGAAGAGAATATGGATTTGGATTGCATTATCTACAAGCCGAATTATTATACCATTATTTCTTAAGAAGCAATAACATATTAAATGCAGACAATTGTAAATGTTCTCTTTTATGTATAATTTTAAATGTAATTCAAGAACATATTACTCTCAAAAGGTTTGAATTCTTTTTCAAAGAGTTACGAACTTTTATATTCTTTTTCGGTATATTCAAATTTATTTAAAATAACAAGTGTTCATTTGAAAAGTCAATCTAGGTTACTTTGAGATTTTGATAGAATAAGACGCAAATATATTAGTATGTGTTTGTTGTTCCGTAAACGTAAATCCAAATGACATTTGATAATGTCAATCACAAATATCAGTTAGTGCATAAAATAATCGTGCGTCGATTCTGGTTTAAATAAATTCCTTCTCAGTTTTCAATTGGCTTTCACTTTAGAACATACAATTTTTTTAGTCCAGGGTTATTTTCGAAGTGGTAATAAAATTGATGGTTTATGGGTTTATTCAGTTCAAGATTGCATGGTAGAATTTCAAGTTGAGTTTCCACATTTTGTAATAGATTATATACAATTTAAGAATACTTTGGATAGAACTTTAAAACCTTTTTCTGAAACTGGTAGTCTCTTAAGAAAATCAGGCAGCGGAGCAGTTAAGAAACGTACACCTCAAGTCGTCAATCGTGTTGAAGAAATAATTGAAAATGAACCACAAACATCTGTTCGACATTTGAGCAACAAATAAACCTTTCTGTTGGTACAACTCACAAGTTATTAAAAAAAGATATGCAACTTTATCCATACCGTGTCACAGCAGTACAAGACTTGTTAGACATTGATTATCCACGTAGACTACAGTTTTGTAATTGGTTTGTAAATATGAATAATAATGGAGAGATTTCGCAAAGAGTCATCTTTACTGATGAAGCATGGTTTTATAAAACGGGATACTACCTAAATTTACAAAATACAAGAATTTGGAGTAGTGAAAATCCACATGTAATTAATGAAGAATCGCTACAGCCAGAGAAAATTGATGTTTGGGCAGCGATAAGCCAAAGGCGAATCATTGAACCAATATTTTTCAGGGAACGTTAACTGTTCAAAGGTACCGTACGGAAGTTTTACAACCATTTGTCAATCAGTTGCATGATAATGAACTTCAAAATGCATATTTCCAACAAGACGGAGCACCTTGTCACTGTACTGCAGAATCTTTAGATTATTTAAGAGAATTTTTTGATGAGCGTATAATTAGTCGAAATACTGAAATTGCCTGGCCTGCACGTTCATGCGATTTAACACCTTGCGACTTCTTTTTGTGGTCTTATCTAAAAAATAACATATTTCGAACACCTATATTGAATTTGAATGATATGCTACAGAGAATCGAACAGAAATGCATGGAAATTAATAACAATCCAGTAATGTTGCAGAATATCATCAGAAATTTTGAACGGAGGATTTTAAAGTGCATTGATCTTGAAGGACAACATTTTCAACTTTTGTTATAGTTATCAATAAATATCTATTATTTGTTATTTATTTGTATGTATGAAACTGTCAAAATATACGACTTCGTTAAATTTTAATTTACGACATACTTCAAAATGTTCTCAGTAAATCAAATGCTACTAGATTGACTTTTAAAATGAACACTTGTTATAAGCGATATATAAATTAAGTAGAAATCTAAATTAAATATCGACTTCATACATTCCCAATCCTCTTAACCCAGATTATTGCACGAAAATTCTTTCGGTAGGTATGTCATTCTTAATAATGCAAACACTTTTTAGCATTAAAGATCTTTTTCAATATCTATGCATTTAATTATTGATATCTGACTTGACATCTTTCTTTTTGAATAAATGTTAGATCGAATATTCTCGTGAGTTTATAGTTATAAATAACATTTAAAATAATTTGTTCGAATATTAAAGTAATAATTTCCGCTTAGTTTTCTTGGGTGGAACATATTTATACAAAACTAGAAAAGAAACATAGCTTTTGAATTATTGCATGTTCCTATTTTACTAATTATGATTTTGACATGTAGGTTATGTATACAGTAAAACAACTTGAACTACGAAAGCCTATTGATAGGGGAAGGTAGTGGGAGGTAAAATTAAATGTATCCATTTTAGTATTGTCAACTTTTTATATGACAGGAATGTCAGTGGTTATGTGAAATACTTTAGCGAACTATCAAACTTTATCCTAATGGAATACACAATTAATGAAAAAGTGCAAATTATAAAGTGGTTTTATGGAGGCCATACACTTTCATCAATTGTAAATATTTGGAGAACTACCTTCATTAATCGTCCTGTTCCATGTTTAAATACAATTCATCGAATTAAGGAAAATTTTGAAAAATACGGATGTGTCTCTCCCTCTTTACATAAAAAGCCCGCACATGATAATGCGGATCGGGATATCATGATATGCGCTACTGTTGAAGAAAATGAATACCAAACGTTAGGCCAAATTAGTGAAAGTGTCGATGTCTCCCGTGAAACTGTTAGAAAAGTATTAAAGAAGAATAAATACCGTTCGGATCATGTACAAAAAGTAAATGCAATATTTCCTGGAGATCATTATAACCGAGTTCAGTTCTGTTTGGATATAATTGAGAAATGTGGTGTGGATGAAAATTTTATTTCTAATATTCTCTTTACTGACGGATCTTCATTTATTTTACACGGTCGACATAATACTATGTTAATAAGGTATTGGTCAAAAGACAATAAACATAAATCGTATACAGCTCATACACAATACCCACAGAAATTGAATGTTTGGATTGGAATGTTAGGGGACAATATAATTGGTCCATTTTTTATAAACGGCGTGTTAAATTCACAAAAATATTTACAATTGCTGCAATATGACATTATTCCTTTTATCCAGAACATACCCAATATTGAAATAGGAAGTATTTGGTATCAGCAAGACGGATGTCCTGCACATAACAGTGCAATTGTGCGTCAATTCTTAAGAAATACCTTTGGAAATAGAATTATTTCTCTAGGCGGTACAATTGAATGGCCGGCCAGATCACCAGATTTGTCCCCTAATTATTTTTTCTTGTGGGGGTATCTAAAGTCAAAAATTTACGGTGTCGAACATCAACGGTCAAATAATTTAGATGAACTACGTCAAAAAATAAGAAATTTCTTAGCATCGATTACGTCCGATATGCTGGCAAATGTTAGACGTGGTTTTTATGATCGGGTAGCGTATTGTTTAGAAATTCAAGGTGCACGATTCGAACACGTAATTAATTAAAAGTATTGTTTATTAAAGTTGTATTATGATAATAAATTTTATTTTGTTGGACTTATTTTTTATTTGACGGTTCTTTAGTTGCAATTAGTATGCAATACAATTTCAGTTTTCCCATAATATAAACTTAATTTAACAAACTCTACACGCTTATATTAAAAAACATATTATAAGTAGCTAAATAAGCTAAATGAATACATTTAATTTTACCTCCCACCACCCTCTCCTATCAATAGGCTTTCGTAGTTCAAGTTGTTATACTGTATGCTTTCGTTGATTATATTGCAACTAACATACTAAAATTTTAACAATATTTCAAAATATGACGTTTATATTTTATGGTAACAAACGGTTGTTTCAGCGATTGAATACTGATTTCATTTGACTCTGCAGTACTGATTATTATAATTTTTGCATTCACTATTGATTCTTGTATGAAATAATTTTTCATTATATTCAAACTATTAAAATAATTTTTTTCAAATTTCGTTATTAACTTTGGATATTAAATTCCAGGTTATGTTTAAAAATACCATGCATTTCAGATTTTATAAACTATTTTGCAAAGGTGTTTACATCTAAGCAAAAGCCATTGATCAATATTATAAATATTATAAATGACCCAGTTTCTGAGTGCCACGCAGAATCCTGACGGAAGCTGGACATATTCTACAAAATCATGTATTGAGCAATTTAATCAAGTATTTCCTGAAGCAAATATAGCTCATAATGTTTTCATTCAACATAAGCTAAGAGTTGGATTATTTTGAAGCAAAAGAACTGTATCTGTAAAGGAAACTCATCAGGAAGACCTTGGCTTCTTACGCAACCAGTTGTGGATGCCATTCAGCAACGCATGGAAGAGAGTTCAGCGAAGTCTTTACGGAAGTTATCAGCACATGCATGTAGTAAATAATTTCAGAAGCGTGCACTTTAAAATTGTCTTTTGTTCTTTGTTGGTTTATGCAAAGCGACAAGCTTAAAAACGTTAAATAAAAGCCTCCATATGCATCCATACAAGGTTTCTGTAACCAATCGATTATATCCTATTGATTTAGAATGAAGAACAACCTATTGTAATTGATTTAACGATAATACAAACTATAAAAATTCTTTCAATGGAGACTGTGGTTAAATAATAATTTAAAAAAGGTATATAACCCCTTACCACAATTATTAGTCGTATCCTAAATACGTATTTCGACAACTAAGTTGTCATCATCAGTAGGTAAAAACTACTAATTAAAGTCACACGGGGCACAATAAAGTAAGATGAACGCTTCCGCACAACTACTATACACTGCAACCCTGTAAAGACTCAAAAGACTCAGTCTTTACAGGGTTGCAGTGTATAGTAGTTGTGCGGAAGCGTTCATCTTACTTTATTGTGCCCCGTGTGACTTTAATTAGTAGTTTTTACCTACTGATGATGACAACTTAGTTGTCGAAATACGTATTTAGGATACGACTAATAATTGTGGTAAGGGGTTATATACCTTTTTTAAATTAATACAAACTATAATGGTGTATTAGATCTAACCTTTTTCTACTGATGAGGCTTGGTTCCAATTATCGAGTGATGTAAATTGACAGAATTGTAGGACATAGGCAGCGGAAAACCCTTACACATTTGTGGAAATAGACCTAAACCCCATAGAAGTTGGCATTTGGGTAGAAATATTACGTGGCAAAATAATAGGGCGTATATTTTTCCATGATACAATCAATGCGGAACGTTACCAAGCCATTTTGTAAGAATTTGGCGAACTCCAATAATTATATTTAGTAAATATTGGGAAAAAACATCTCAAAAAGTAAGTGTGTTTGATTTTATCAATTGATTTTTATATTTGCATCAAAGCGATAACTACATGGGACGTTAATGGTAATTGTTGCGGTCGAAATCAAGTGCAGTCGTACAAACTTAACCAAAAGTTGACACATGCTGTCAGTTTTAAAGAATAACGGACACCCGATATTTGTTTTATGTGGATTTTCTGAGGTATTCGTGGCTTTCGTTTTATCTTTTCTTAATTCCCAGATTTGTAAATAGTTTTTTAGTTCTACTTTTATTCTGTGAAGCACTAAGTTATAATATATGATTGTTTCGGCCTTTACTTGATGAAATTCCATTATAACTATTAAGATAAAATAAAACAAATTTTATGAATTTCACTTTTTAATTATCACTGTAACGAGTCGTTTCGCACCAACCTGGGCTTCGTCAGACATATAACTAACTTATTTACAAAATATTTTTTATATTAAACACAAGTAAACAGTAACAAGCAAAAACACATGTTTTATTTTAAAAAATAGTCAGAGGGATGGGTCCCGTAATAAAAAGCACCCATCCCTCTGACTATTTTTTAAAATAAAACATGTGTTTTTGCTTGTTACTGTTTACTTGTGTTTAATATAAAAAATATTTTGTAAATAAGTTAGTTATATGTCTGACGAAGCCCAGGTTGGTGCGAAACGACTCGTTACAGTGATAATTAAAAAGTGAAATTCATAAAATTTGTTTTATTTTATCTTAATAGTTACTAAGTTATAAGTAGGGACTGGACGAATTGGGCCGAAATTATGATGGTGAAGTACAACACGTAATTATTGAATTCATTCGGTTAAGCGCACATCTGGTTTTTGGCGTTGAATTGTGACGCAATTACTTCAATATTAAAGTGAAACTCCTTCCTTCATAGGCGTAGATAGAAGCGGGAAAAGTTTTTATTATTTATTTTATTTATTAGTTTATATTTCGTAAGATAAGTAAAGTACGGTGAGTTAGTTTCTTTTTTTCATTGTTTTCTCCCAATTGTTTTAACGTAAGTGACCAATCAATTTTGTTAAGCTTCAATAACTTATGCATACATTTTTAATATTCATTTATTTAGATCTAGAGCATTGTTTAAGTTACTCTTTCAGATATGATATGCAACAACGTCGAGAATGGCATTGTGAAACTGATAGTAGTCCATTGCCAGTGATTCCAAAATTTATTGCAAAGTTATTGCAAAATATCGTTAAAAAATTCCAAAAAATCGCACGTAAAATGTCACTTAACATCGCAAACACATACACAGAAAATAGACTCGTTGGAATCTGACAATTTTAAGGAAGAACTCTGTGAAACTTTGATGGCGGCAAATATTTCATTAAATAAACTTAACAATCCCACCTTCAAAACATTTCTCCAAAAATATACTGGGCGAAATGTTCCACCTTGCGCAAATATTATGTTTCTGAGTGCTACATGAAAGCAGTAAAACGCATTGGAAGCCATCTTTAAAATCAGTACCTATGGATAAGTGCCGAGGAAACTGTCGATATATTAGGACGCTGTGTGGTAAATATAGTAGCTGGTGTACTGCATCCAACTATTCCATATAACGCATATGTAATAGCAACAAAAGTTATAAATACAGTTGATGCGGAAACAGTAGCTGAAACCAGTTTGAAACCAGTTGTTTACGAGAATATGCACCAAATGCTTCATTCGGACAACATGTACAAAGAAAAAATACTTTTATTTGTCAGTGACAGTGCTGCATATATGTTAAAAACAGGCACAGGATTAATGCTCTCCACAGAATCGGTGAATATATCAGACAGCTTTCTGGAAGTTGATAGACTTGCATGCGCTTTTAAAAATGTTTTCAGAAAAGCACCATTGATAGTAGCTCTTTACAGAGAAAAAACTTCCATCTGTGTCACTGCCTCCCTCTCCAGTAATAATTAGATGGGGAACATGATTGGAAGGTACTAGTTTTTATGCTGAGAATTTCGGTAGTTTACAAAATATCGTTACATGTTTAAATGACAATGCTCGAAGTATTTCTGAGTGCAAAGTAATAGAAATTCTAAATTTAAAAAATCAGTTCTACTTTCTTCAGGGATACTTTGGAAATTTGCCAAAACTGATCACCACTTATTTTGAAAATCAAGATCTCAAATTAAATGATGGTTTCACCACATTAGATGTGGCTATAAATAATTTGAAAAATATTCCAAGTGACCTCGGATGTGGCCTTCAGCAAAAGTTTGACGCAATTTTTAATAGAAATCCAGATTTAATAACATTGCGGCAATTGTGTATGTGGACAATGCCTCAAAATCTAACTGCTAAATACGCTGAAATAAAAGAATATTTCCAGTATGCACTTATAACCAGTTGCGATTTATAAAGGACGTTTTCTATCTACAAGGATGTATTTCATTCAAAGATAACAAATTTTACAGAAGAGAACCTTGAGAAAGTATTGCTTCTTAATATTTCCCTTACTCAACTTGAACTACAAAATGAACAAATAAAAATGTATTTCGTATTTTATAGATCACCACCCGTTTGTTTTCCAATTATATAAATAGAATTAAAAACTCAATAGTGCGTCGTGGGCGATGAGTCATCGGCCTCTCGTGTCCGGTCCCTAGTTAGAAGTCAATTTTATTTAGTGTGTATCAATATTTTATTTTTCATTTTAGTGTTGCTTTCTTTAATTATGTCGTCCATTATTTCAGCGAAGAGGTACGGCTTGTTTTACTCCTCGATATTATATTTTCTTTTTGACATAATTATCGTTTAGAGGTACTTTCTATTTTCTTTATTTTTTATAGTTTTATTTGTGTTTATTCCTTTTACGGAGTCGAATTTTTTTCAAATATCTACTAAATAGAAGTGCTTCGTCAACATTGATGGGTGCTTTCATTAATTGCCTTAGGCTAAATAACGCGTCCATCGTTCCTTTTCAAAATTTTCATCCTACAGTACTTAACTTAAATTTAAAACTACAATAATTGGAACCGGAACTGATAAGCCAATTCGGAATATATAAATTCCTTTTTGAATGTAGGAAATTATTTATTTAACGCAACGTTGTAGTCAATGCCGCCCAGATACATATAAGTTTATTTGTTAGATTTGCATCACATTACTAAATAATTTAGAAATACTTATAAAGAAGACACATCAAACAGTAAAAAATCATTGTTTCTGGAATATTTGAAATGGCAAGAAAGTATTTTTTACATTTCGTATTTTGTCAAGAAATCATTGTCAAAATGATACAACCTGGGTATCTGAATATATACGCATGTGTATAAAGATATTATCTTTCGCCGAGTGCTTCGTAAGAAACGAAAAACAATAACCATTATTTCTGGTCCCGATGGGGACCTAAACTAGCTTCCAGCTTTTGAGCCCGCGGCCATCAATACCTACACAGATCGAGGATCTCTTTTATAAGAAATCCGACTACGATTGGGTTACCTGCTCTGCCATACAACTGTATTCATAAACAATTTAATCTGCCAATTAAGAAGTCGATAACTTTAAGGTGCACGTATTTATGGATATTGCGCCGGGCCACTCACGAAAACTGGTGATAAATCCATCGCCTAAGAATATAATGATCTCTCACAAAATTCGTGTATGTGTGTGGGTTCTTCCTTCTCTTTTTTTTCGTTTATTAACTCCATTTTCTTTATTATTTTTGTTTTTGGCTCATTCTGTTTTTATTTGTACGTAAAATAAGATGAGCTAATTTCTTTTTCTGGTTTTCATTCTTCGGGGAATTGTCAAGTCAGTTTTTAACCTCTTGTTCCGTTACTAATTTTTCAAGAGTAGTATTGTTTCGTTAATCGATAATTTTAAAAAGCCAAGATAATGATACATGCATGAACTTTAAACACACTATAGGAAAATTAGAATGTACATATGCGGACAGTTAGACTATGTTGCAATAAAAAAAAAATTATTCAAAGTTAGTAGATTTAGATGGGGGGGTGTGCTGTAAATGTTTTAGACACTGGTTTTATTACTTTTCAGAATATTTTACTTTAACAACTGTAAATTGCATTCATTCAAATCAGTTTGCGAAACATGAAGCATTTTTTACCGTCAATGTTGTAAAATTCTGACCTCACTCTCTATTGTGGATCCGACGGAACAAAAAGTTTTCGAGTTATAAGGATCTTGAGGTATTGATTCGACTGTTTTAATTGTTGCGTGAGAGCTTGTACTGTTACGTCGGAATAACGCGTCTTCTATTATTATTTTTTAATTTTTAGAATGATTCTTATTGAACAAATTGTTGAGTATTATACAGCATTAATTTCACTGGTCAATAAGTTTTCATTTAAAAATTTTTTTTAGAAACTATGTACAATTTTCGTTTCTTTTATAAATCTAACAATAGTAATAACAACAAATTTATTCTGGCACGTCAGGCTTTTGGAAAAGAAAATATTGAAGAGTAAATGAAATAATATTAATTAGGTATGTACATTATATGGAGCTCTATGGTATCGTCTTGTTTAAAATGTTTTATTTTTACTTTTCTTTTATTCTGTTCTTCGGCACTTTCTGATATCATTGTCCAATAATAATCAGCAAGCATTTCACTGGTCCATTTGCCCCGATATCGTTTTTCAATAACAAAAATGTCTTGGTGAAACCTTTCGCTGTTTCATCACTCACGTCGTCGAGGTTCGGGGGAAAGAAGTTCAGATGTGAGTGCAAAAAATGTATTTTAAGGCTCATGTTAATAGCTCAATTTATGGTAATTTCTAAGAAGTTCATTAGCAAGTGCTATATAATTATCAGATTTTCTGTTTCCTAGAAAATTTTGGTCATATTTTTAAAAGCATTCTAAGCAACACGCTCAAAGTCACCTAAGGTTTCTTCAATTTTTTTTTCTTGTTGTAGATGTAGATCTGTGGTCGTCTTTACGTTTTGCATGCGAGATTTTGGGAAATATTTGTTTAAGGTATTGGAATCCACGGCCATCTTCATCCATTGCTTTCACCAATTTTTTCATCAAATCTAATTTTATGTGTAATGGTGGTAGAAGTATTTTATCAGGCTAAACTAATGACTAGTGAAGTATATTATTTTGTCCAGGAATATACTGAGCCCTGACTGGTCAGTATTTAACAATGTAGTGGAAATTTCTTGATCGATTGTCCCACTCACAAATAAAACAGCAATTATTTGTACACCCTAGTTGTAAACCGAGTAGAATTGCTACAAATTTGAGGTCTGCGCTGATATACTATTTGTACATTTTGTAATTAATTATTTCTAGAAGAAATGTTTTATTTTCATAAGTTTCCTTTAAGTGGATTGCGTGGCCAACGGGATGGATGAATAAATGTTTCCTATCTCAAGAAGGTCAGCTGTCAAACTCAATTTCGAAGCATCGATAAAAATACACCATTCTTCTGGATGGTGTTGGTGATATAATGCCAACATCAAATCGTCGGCATTATTGCAGTATGAAAGACCCTCGTCGGTTGAAAAATACTGTGATAGTTCTTTCTGACGATTGCGATACACAGAAATATGTGCCCGGAGCTAACAGTTTACATCTTTGGAATGTATATTCTAGTATTTATACTTTAGTTTTTGACAAATACAGGTCTCGAATAAGATCATTTAATTCTGACTGATTTATTAGGTGTGGTCCGTCCTCTTCAGATGGCAAATATTCATTATCGTTGGTCGATAAATTGACATTTGCGTGTTGGTTCTGTAACATCATATTCTTCACTCGATGGTCTTGGTACTGGCGTACTAACGTTTAGCTATCACAAACTGACTTACATTGAATCGAAGGAGTGATGTGTAGCTGTTTATATACCAACATAGGCCATTTGATTGTTTCCAGAGCAAAAATGGGAATGGTTTAAGTGCTCTGACGTCGAAAACATGCAAGAACATGTTCAAGCATGCCACTCAATGTTCGAAAGAACAATATTTTTAGTAGTATCTTTCTTATATAAAGTAATTTTGAAAGTTTGTCAAATTTAATATGCTTTTTGAAAAAACTTTTCAAGAAAATGTCTCAAAATCCTGACGTGATGGAGCAAATTTTAAATCAGATTCAGAATCAGCTTGACAAAAGACATAAATTACATGTATTGGTGTATAAGAAAACCAAACTGTGTTGATCAGTGTTATTTTCTGATGTAAAGCCATAGTACCAAAATATCTGGAAAATAAATTTGTTGTATTAAAAATACTTTAAGACCAAATTTTTGTTGATTTCAGCATAACAATCCATTGTCGTTAACTTTCAGCTCCATACGAATAAATATTGTAAACCCTTAAACAATTCTGTGTGGATATTTTTGATTCCCCCGCACAATTGATTATTTTTTTTTTAGAATTGATTAGATTGTGAAACACGGAGCTTCTGTTTTAAAGTGTTTGTTTAATATCAAACGTGTATCTATCACGACTATATTTAGGGATGACTCACATTTACAATATGCCACCAGCTGCTCTAGTATTATCATTACAGGTACAGCGTCGATTGCTTTTTTGGGAAAACCGGAGTGTGGAAGTGTAGAAGTGTTGGACGACTTTCTCAATTTCTTTGAGACTGTTTCCTTCGATTGTAAATTATTACAATTTTATCGGTTAGTTTAATAATTTCTTTGATTGTGTACGATTCCCCCAATTTCGGCAAAGCCGTACCTTATAAATATATATATATATATATATATACACTCAGGTCTCGTTTTATGCGGATTTTTTTAATGCGAATTCAAATTTATGCGATTTTTAAATTAACGATTTTTTTTTTAAATTTTAACAGATTTTGAAATTTTAGATGTTTTTTAAGCTTTTTTACCGTTTTTAAATTAAACCAAGTTTGCATCACTGATATAATCGTTATAGTTTGTTTTATTATGTGTTTTATCTATGCATAGGCGATACGTATGTACGGTATGTATGAGTGTTGTGTGTGTAGGTTATTATTGAAAGAACAAACTGGGGATTTCCCTTCTTAATAACTGGTGTTTTTTTTTAAATTACGGTACAGTGTTTTTTCTGTGCATAGAAGATACGCATGTGTGTTGTGGGAATTGCCCTTTTTATTAGCTGGTTCATTTGTTTAATTACGGTGCAGTGAGTGAGTGATTCGAGTGCTTGAAATCAGTTTTAAACCTCAATAAACATTACACTTTGGGAAAAAGTAAGTGTAAAAATCATAAATTTTGGTGGCTTTTTTATTTGCTGAATGTTTGTTTATCATTTAGGATATAACAATGGAAAAAAATAAAAAAAAGAGAAACGATATCCCTGGAAACAAAAATTGAAATTTTAGATCGCATTTCAAAAGGAGCAAAATATACCGCACTTGGAAAGGAATATAAACTAGGGGAATCAACAATTCGAGCTATTAAAAAAAAATAGATTTCAATAAGAAAATCCGTAATTTCAGGCACAAAACTAAGCACTAAATATTCTTCTTACTCAAGAGACACGTTAATTGAAAAAGTGGAAAAAGCTCTCGTTATATGGATTGAAGACTTAACGAAAATTCCTGTTAGCGGATTCATGATCACAGAAAAAGCTTTAACATTTTATGAGACAATTAAAGATTCTGAACCGTCAATTTCTAGGCCAAAGGATTTTACAGCAAGTAAAGGATGGATGACAAGATTTATTAAAAGAAATAAGCTCCATAACATTCAAATTAGAGGTGAGGCAGCTTCAGCAAATGAGAGCGCTTGCGCAGCTTACCCAGAAAAATTAAAAAAAATTATTGAAGATGGAGGATATTGCCCAGATCAGGTATTTAATACTGATGAAACTGGTCTGTTTTGGAAAAAGATGCCAAGTCGAACCTACATTGCGAAATCAGAAAAACGAGCCAGTGGATTTAAAGCTTGCAAGGAAAGATTAACGTTTTTACTATGCAGTAATGCTTCAGGAGATAAAATGTTAAAGCCGCTAGTAGTAAATAGGTTTTTAAAGCCACGAGCTCTTAAAGGTAAGGATTTGACTCGTTTGCCAGTTCATTGGATGGCAAATTCTAAAGCATGGGTGACAACTTCAGTGTTTACTGAATGGTTTCAAAAATACTTTGTACCAGAAGTTGAATCTTATATGAAGAAAAAAGGCCATCCTCATTTGGAACATCCAAACATTAAAGTCGAATTTTTTCCACCCAACACAACTAGCATTCTTCAGCCTTTAGATTAAGGAATAATTTTCACTTTTAAAAAATACTACATAAAAAGCACTTATCAATTCATTTTAAACAAACTTGAAAATGAATCACTTACGTTAAATGAAGTTTGGAAAAAATTTACAATTTTGGATTGCATTATTCTGGCAGCATCAGCGATCTCTAAACTGCGACCGCAAACATTAAATGCATGCTGGAAAACTACATGGACAGATTGTGTTGCTAGAAGTACTGGTGGGGAAATATCGACACTGACTAATGAAATTATAGATTTAGCTCATCAAATTGGAGGAGATGGATTTGACTCGCTAAACCACGATGATTTAGAAGAACTTTTAGCTGAAGAACCATTAACCGATAACGACGTTATTAGTTTAGTTATTGGAACTGAGAAAAACGTGGATAGTGAAGACAGTGATTCCGAAGAAATTGCTGAACACTTCACTTCAAAAAAAATTGGTGATATCCTCAGCACAGTTAATGCTTTACAAAATCAAATTCTTAATATGGATCCAGATACGGAAAGAGCATTAAAGATTCAACGCGGACTGACTGATCTGTTTTCCGGATATCAAGAGTTGCATAAGCAACTTAAAAATTCAAAATCGCAAAGTTTGATGACAAATTATTTTGCAAGAAAAGAAACAATTGAAGCCCCTAAAAATTCTTTGATCTCGTCCCCTATTCACGAGATAAATTCTAGTGATGAAAATGATATTTTACCATATGATGACAATATGATTAATATCATCTAGTGATGAAAGTGACGTTGAACCAATTCCAAAACGATGCAGACAATTATTCAGTGATTCAGATTAATCATACATATTTACAGAATTTCCTTAAAAAATGTTTTAGCTTATTTTTTGGATCATTTTCTGTTTTTTCTGTAATTAATGAATTAATATTATTTTTTCGTTTATTTTTTTTAAACGTGTTTTGTTTTTATTGTTTAAGTAAATGAAATAAATATATTTTTGTTGATTTTTTTTATGCGATTTTGTTTTGATTTTTTAATTAAAATTTGAATTTATGCGGTTTTTCAGAATTTTGGAACGAATCATTAGTTTTTATATGAAGCTAGAGTATCGTTTTATGCGAATTCAATTTATGCGATTTTTTTTGGAACGCATCTATCGCATAAAACGACACCTGAGTGTATATATATAAATAATATTCAGTGATGAACAAACAATATGACTTTCGCAAGTTAAAATAGTTTAAGTGTTTCTAATAATTGTTATATAATTATAAATTCAAAATTTAAAGAAAATAAATTATATTGCGTTATTGAAACTTTATACATATACTGTCGTGAGCAAAAAAAAAACGGAACAGTGTCAAAATCGTTATGTCAATTTCCTTTATTTTTTAGCGTTGTAATTTTAACATTTGATTAACTTTCAAACTCTACGTCAAATTATATATCATAGTTGATAAGTCAAAATTGAAAATGCCGCATTTTTCGAAAACTGATAAAGCTAGACTTGTTACTAGTTTGAAAAATGGGAAATCATTAAGAAGTGTATGGGTTCAATTTAATATTGGTAAAAGTTCAGCCGCAAAAATATATAAAAAAAATGGAGGGAAGAGGATAATTTAATCGGAAAATAATCTCCGCACGTAACAAAATGTCGAATACGCAGGAAGACGAAACATTAGTTACTGAGATTACGCACAACCCTTTCAAAACATTAAAGGAAGCTATAAGAACAACACAATTTCCTGTCTCATCTTGTAACACAATGGTTACAAGAGAATGAAATTTAAACTTGAGATATCCAGCCCTACAGTCCTTATCTAAATCCCATTGAAAATGTATGGGGATTAATGAGATAGAGCTTCTACCCAGGAAGAATTTTGGGAGATTGTTCATAATGCTTGGCATCAAATTTCTATAAATTTTGTACAAAATATTGTCGCTTCAATGTCTACAAGATTAGATGCAGTTTATTAACTGTGTTATTATTATAACGGTGGAATGACGAAATACTAATTATTTTAATGTAATAATTATTTTATTTAATAAATAATCTTTCTCTATCGTTTTTAGTAATTTTTATTTACATTTATTTTAAAAATGTTTAATAAATGTTAATAAGACACACATTTTTACAATTCCTGACTTACTATTATGAGTAAAGATAGCCACTTAAGTAGTCACAATTTAAACCAACGCAGAAACAGTGTTTTTTTTGCTAACGACAGTATGTAAAGTGTTACATATATGTAGTAGCTACTGTATTTTGAGTGTCACAATTTTAATATATAATTTACATGCTATACATTAATGAAAATACAGTTATATGGTTATATCTATAGAAACAGCAAAGATAATGAATGCATTTAAAGGTTTAATGGTTTGACTATTAATTTGATCCCAATTGAAGTTTTCAAAATTAATGTTTTCCTTACATGCAAATCAGCATTTGCGTACATATTTGATTTCTATTTCGTTAATTTAAAATTAGTTTTGTGTTTATAACAAAATTTATTAAGTATATTATAATATTCTAAGATTACAAGTTTCTTCTTCGCAAAAAAATATTAATACTTAATACTTTATATGACATTTTAGTAATAGTAATTTTTGTATAACAAACTCATGATTCAAATGTCAAATGTCAAATGTCAAAATTAATGTAATTCATTGAATCAACGAGTATTTCTTTTATAAAATAATTAAATACGTAGTTTCTACATAAAATATTTTTAGTAAATTTTCTACTGTACGTACATATATGTTAACACATCTACATTTATTTAATATTTAAGTAAACCAATTATCGTAATGTAATCTAATCATTACAATGTAATATTTTATGTTTTATTATTTTGATGCATGACATTGTATTGACCTAACACTTTTGATTATGTTTGGCTCCACATTACTTGTCGCCACACGTAAAATTGCTTCCAGATTTTCATTTGCTAGACGGTTTCGATTTTTTTGTTTTGTTAAATTTCATCACTGAAAATGTTTGCTCACAAATATACGTCAATTCAAATAAGCTTGCGCATTTCAATACATTTATTCGCAACTCTTTATAAGCGGTTTTGTCAACGCAACGGTAAAAGTTGAGTAAATTACCTTCATTAAACTTGTTTCGTAAATTATCATCATTTTGCATGTCTATCAATTCCAGCTGTATTGATTCCGGTGCATTTTCGGGTGAAATGTTGAAAGGATTGCTGAAAATGTCTAATAGAGGATTAACTTTTTTGAAGTCTAGAAAACGATCATGAAAAGCTTGTATTAAAATATCAATTTTTTCAACATAAGCGAAATTGACATGAGTTTTATTGAATTTCTCCATAATTTTTTTGTAGTTCGGAAAATGGCTGTGATTGGCTGAATTGATTTGTGTCCTGAAAAGACTCAATTTACATTGAATGGACGAAACGTGAGAGTATAACTGCGAAATCAAACCGAAAGAAACCGCTCTAGTGACAACCTACCACTTAGCCACCTTATTTCAGTGTAAAACAGGAGATCAGCGTATTCGCTTTCAATATCCTTGAGAAATTGTGTGAATTGTCGGTGATTGAGACCTCGTGATTTTATAAAGTTTGCAGTAGGTACTACAACTTTCATCGCATTTTCAAATCCCAATAATTTTGAACAGAGGGCCTCTTGATGTATAATGCAATGAAACTGCATTAATTCCTTGGTATCTATGTTTTCAGTTTGCAAATACTCTTTTAACATAGTTATTATCCCAGATTTACTTCCAACCATTGAAGGTGCTCCGTCAGTCGTAATTCCAAATAATTTCGTTAAATCCAAATCCATTATAGAACATTTTTCCAGAAGAGCTTTGAGCATGTCACTTCCTTTGGTTTGACCTGTCAAAGAACTCATACCAATCAGTTCTTCACTTTTCTTCACAATTTTGCGTTACACCTCGTAAAAATATTAAGAGTTGAACAGTGGAACTTATATCTGTAGATTCTTCGAGTGCTATAGAAAAATACTCAAAATTTTTCGATTTCGTAGCTAATTGCTCTTCTATATTGGCTGCTAATGTGGTAAGTCTTCTTTGAACAGTCACCCGAGTTAGTTGAATTTTCTCGAACCTCTTTGCATCTTTCGGACACATTTTTTTTGCGGCGATATCTGAACACTGCTTAACAAACTCACCATCTTTAAAAGGCCGACAAGTTCTTGCTATTATTCGAGATATTTAAAAGCTAACTTCAGTAGCTGTTTCAGCATCTTGAATTGGTTTTGTAAACTTGCTGGCCTATTAGTTCCCTTTGTAAAGTGGAAATTTTATGCGTTCGATTTTCGCCGGTTAATTTGGTAAAAGTATGATGCTGGGTTCTATAATGCCTTTTCACATTATATTCCTTCGGAATAGAAACACTACTCTTGCATATTAAACAGACACTGTTGTTATGCGATGAAATAAGAAAGTATTTTTCGGTCCAAATATCTTGAAACTGTCGATTTTCATCTTAAACCTTACGACTACGTTTTTTACTGGGGCCTGGTTTATCCATATCAAAATTGATATTATATTGTTACGTTGGTAGATGCCAACTTCGAACGACGAAATATTTATTCTTCACAGATTACAATCAAACAATATAACATTCGTTTGTCCGTAGTTAAAACTTAACTGCCCCGATAGCGGGCGATGCGTTGTATTTATACGAGTTACCTAACATCGAGAACCTATCACATTGTTCGGGGATAATATCGACGTGTTTTGCGAATCTTCGAGTAATCTAGTTGGTTCGACAGATTTCTAGTCTCGTAACAATATGCTTGGAACGACGAGGAGCATACCTGTCCTACGTAGTAAACCTGAACAAGAAACTAGTAGGTACTTAAAGATACATATCTCACTAACAATTACAAAAGTTAGAATAAAATAAAAAGTTAAGAAATGTTGATTTGAATAGATTTTTACCTACTTTTGTAGTTTTTCGAACAATTTTTAAAATTCGTTGGCGGGCCGCATAAATATCGACAGTGGTCCACATGCGGCCTGCAGGCCGCGGTATGTGCATAGCTGTTTTAGACGAATAAACCTGAGTAGCATACTAGAATAACTTCACGCTGTCTAGAATTATTAATATTAAATAATTTAATTTTGTAACAAAATAAACTGCTTTCTCCAGAGTAGTAAAATTGTTACTTCATGCGCTTTAATTAGTAATACATTAAATTATCTATTTAAATTATTTAAAAGAAATGCGCGGTTGCTCTCAAACACCAACACACTATTCATTATAAGCACATGGGTTATACTTATTTATTGAAACAGAAATATTACGGACGAGAGACATGTATACAAATATTTCACTACTACATATCAAATTACTTCAACTATTCCTAATCGGCGTTCTAGCACGTGCGTTTGTTTAGAAAGTTTGGCTACATCGCTGGATCTCATCTTATGCTGAATGTTTCAACATATACATTCTAAGATCTCAACTTGTACACAATACATCAAGGAACTCGACATGAGAGGCATACTTACTATATATTTTAATCGAAAAATTTGCTACACATCTTTTGAAATCTTTGCTAAGAATGCAATTGTATAGTTTTTTCTAAATTATAGATCTCAGGTTGTCTGTAGGATATATGGATCTCTACTTGTTTAGAAAATAGGTATATATATTTAAAATATATTTAATTTTTTATTGCATAGGTTACGATATTAAATTTCCGTAAAACGAACAATAGAACCTAAGAACCTATTATGGTCATAATATTTTCGCATCCAACGGGGTGCAAATACAATTTATAATATTTTAGACGCTTCAATGTATGGGCATTTATAATAAAATGTTTTCTTATTTCAATAATAATTTATTAAATTTACAATACCTAATTTTTCCTGAGTACACAAAGATTATTTGATTTTTTTTCTAAGCTGACGACATTTTCTTCTGCTTATTTCCACACATACATACATAGTATGTACGTGTGGAAATGTTTCTACATGTAAGAGTGTAGGAGTGCACAATATAACTTATTTTAGTGTTTATAAGCAAATTTTACCCACTGATTCCTATCTCTAGCTATTGCAGTTGCCCCTTTCCAGTTCATCGATCTTCTATTCAGTATATTACTAACAGACCTATTCCATGCCTACCTAGGTTTACCTTTACCTCTCTTAGTTTTTACTTTAATTTCATAGATCTTTTTGGTCATTCTGTCATCTGACATTCTAATTAAGTGATCGAACCACCTCAGTTGATGTTGTTCCACCATTTCAAAAATCGATTTTATTTCTAGATATTGTTTCACAATTTCGTCCCGTATTCTTTTTTCCTGGTAATGCTTTACGCTTTCCTTGAGCATCTGATTTCAACAGCCTGTACTTTATTTTTTCCGACGTCACTCAACTTTCACTTCCAAATGCTAATGTTGGTCTAAATATAATTTTATTCAACATAATTTTAGTACTTCTTGAAACCTTATTTCGATTTAAAAATGACCTATTAAGAGTATGATACAGCTTAATAAGAGCTTCTATTCTAGCTTCTAGTACTGCAGTTCCTATTCTTTCTTGATTATTGATTTCCCCTCTAAGATATTGGAACGAGCTGACCTGTTTCAATAATTTGTCTCCAATATCTCTTGTGTTTCTTATTTTTTACTTAACAGCATCATTTGTGTTTGTCTTTGTTAATAGGCATATTCAATTTCTTACTTTTCCATTCTAGTCATTAATATTTAATTTCAACTAACTTTCGTTATTAGCGAATATTACACTATTAGCAAAGGTACAGTTCGTGCCTATTTCTAAAAATATGTAATTATTCTGAAATGTTCTAAATAATAATCATAACCTTGTCACCTGTATGTTTAGAAATACATTTCTTAGTTTCTCATCAGACAGATAATTAAATAAAAAAGTTTAAAAAAAAGTTTAAAAAAGTTTAAAAAAAAAAGTTTAAAAAAAAAGTTTAAAAAAAAGTTAAAAAAAAAAAAAGTTTAAAAAAAGTTTAAAAAAAAAGTTTAAAAAAGGCTTATTTCGTTAGGCAAAATAAATCAATTTTGACTGGTTCTAATCAAATAGCAATAATATATAAACATGATTTCTTAATGCAAAATACTTTTTATATAACATGCTCACATTTTATTATGTTTAATCGAAATTATTTTTGTAAATGTTATTTTCTTCTTCTTTACGTCTATATTAAGCGAACACTACGTTTATGTTACAGTAAGTGAGACAATTAAAATTTGGGCAAAACTTAAACATGGATTTATAAGATGCTAGATTGTTTATGAACATTGTTTAGCAAAAAGTAATCTCCTAATCACTATTACGTGTGATACAAATCTGTACTACAAGCAGGATAATATTGTGTAATATTTATCGATTAGATATTCATTGGAACCTTTACAAAAAAAATTAGACTCAACAAAAATTTAGATTAATTTGTAGCTTTCCAAGAATATTATGTATTTGATGAATATTTACAATAGTTGTTTGTATGTTTTGCGTGTGTATGTTTTGTGTACGTTTTATAATTATGTATTAGGATAAAAATACAAAAAATCATTTAAGTATTGACAAATAGCGTTATATATTATGATTATATTTTTTAAATCAAATACTTGAATCAGTACTTTCATCTATTCCAGTTTTTGTAATGAATGCTTTTTAGACCAGTCTTCTCTTTGATTTCTTCATACGGTTCTAAGGTTCTCTTGACTTCGGCTTATCATATGTGTCACTTTTTAAACCGTTTTTTATTGACCGGCATTCTTTCCTCCCCTGTACATGGCCCAACCATCTGATTCGTTGTGCTTTTACTAATTCATAAGTCAACATACATTTGGCTTACCTCTTCATTGCTTCCTCTTTTTCAATTCTCTTCAAATTTCTTTCCTTTAAAAATCCTTCTCAATATTTTCCTCTCCCATATTTCTAGTTTTTCAGTTTCTTTGTTGCTCAAAAATCAGGTTTCATACCCATAGGTCACTGTCGCATATAATTGAGTTTTGCCTTAAAAATGTACTATGTCTGTCCGCATATCTGTCCATTTTCATTATTGTTACCTCAGCCTCGGATCATTTTTAACCCATGTACCTAAATAGGTGAATCCCTGTATCATTTCTATTTTCATTGTTTCCTTGTTTTTCAGTTTTATTTGTATTACGTTTTGCTTATTTGCTTTACATCGCGGGCTATTCGTGTACATATATTTTAGCTTTTCTTAATTAATCTCAGTCCTATTTGTCTGGCTTTCACTTTTAGGACACTTATTACTTCTTGCACTTCTATTTCTTATTTAGGCCAGTATGACAATACCGTCTGCATACGTGAGACTTTGGTGAATCTTACTTTCTTCATATTTTTTCTCTTTTAATGGTATACTATCCCTGTTGAAAGATGGTCTACAAAATTACAATACAATTCCATATTATGTTGCTTGTAGCTTCTTCAGAGTGAAAATTTTATCGATAGCAGAGTGATTATTCCGGATTGATATTTTCCTTTGAGTGTTGCTGAGTATTACAGTTATTATTGAATTTTATTCATAATTGTAATTATTGGAGTATTCTTTTATACGTTTTGCATATAAGTCTACCTTGAAATGTTATTTTTACGTAGTACTAGCTTCTAAATTTAATTTCACAAATATAATACAAAGATATGATTAAAAATCTGGTGTGAATCTTTGTATTATACAAAACTGGTGGGGTTTTACCCACTCATGTATGTTTCAATTATTCTGATACATTTCACAAATATACTTATTTCTTTTACAAGTATATATATATATATATATATATATATTTATATATATAGGTATATATATATATATTTATATATATATATATATATATATATATATATATATATATATATATATAGACTGTATACATGTACTTATACTTCTACCTGTACATGTACATGTTTTTAATAGGTAGGACACCTATTATTATTTTATAATATTAAAAAAGCGTAGACGGAGATTTGATTAGATATGTTTCTAGCTAAGATCGCAGATAAAATAACTTCTAATCAGAGTGGAACGTTTTGAATTGTTAATTTTCTAACGTTTGATCGACACCTGTTGTGCTTAATAATTACATAGATTTAGTAAGATCCGTTTTAACATTATTTTAGATAAAATAACATGTTTGTATCGCTTGATGTGTTCGAAAATGATCGACTTTTCTAATGGACTAGAATACGTGACTGACGATAATTGATATGAGCAGATTATCGAACATTGGAAAATTATACTCAAATTATTCTAAAAATTATGTGAAAGTCATGTGAAATTCGATAATGTGTAATAAGCATGTAATTATGGGAACATTTTAATGAAGTAAATTTAGAATTTAAAAAATAATAGTGAATATATGTAAGTACATAATAAAACTGTGATCAGTGGAAAACCATAATATAATAAAGTTTTAAATCTACTGGAAGCTTGTAAAGAATTGAGAAGGAATCAACATATGTTAAATTGCCCGGCTACGTAAATGTTTTCTGCGTTTTATACCGAACAGTACATATATCTTAAATACAACATTAAAGTTATGCCATTATTTTGTATTTTAAGTTAAGAGCAAATGATACGTAAAAAGGTTTTGTTCTAAGATACCACTGCAATCGAAAAATTAAGAAAATACCCTAATGTAAAAACGATATACCATTCTGAAAAGTACCGTTGGAAAGTGTTCGTTTAATTACTTAGGCACCATTGTAATATTTGGCATACGCGTCATACATCCCTAATTATGATGCTTATCACTTTATCACACACGGCAACGGTGTTCATTGCATGTAGGGAAAGAGCGATCATCCATAAATCCATAAATTATTTCCAGTCTGTATATTATTTTAACTGCACAATCTCGTTCGGTTTTAGATTCTAGCCGAAAATTAAGCAATATTTTCTCATATCTAGAACAGAAAGAAATTAACTTTTCTCATTTGTAAAACACTGTAACATGTTATTTATAAAAAAAAATGTATCTTATCCATGCTCCAATGGTTCTAAATTTTAGTTTCTCCTAAAAAATTATGTCGTTATTTTCAATTACTATTCTCATATCACCCCAAATTCTTTGGGCGCTTTGTCTTGATAATTGTTTGTTTTATTTATTCATGAAAAAAGAATAATAAAATTAAATCCTGTTATATTTTCCACAACGTTTCGTTGTTTGGAATTGTTGGAGACTGACGACAGAAATAAGAAAAATACCTAACCACAATATAAATTAATAATCTTTAAATACGTATTTCGGCAAATAAGTTGCCCTCTTCAGTAGAACAATCTTAAAAGAAACATAGTGTTAAGTGCAGCGTCTTTGGCTAAGGTATAACCTTTGAAGATATGCTCTTCACCAAATCGCCTGTGGAATAACACTAAATTCCTAACATTGAAACTAATATAGGCCACTTTACGCCTCCAAATAATCTTAGATTAACTAAAACTGTAAATAATTATATAGAATTAGGTAGCTATGAAAGTATTTATATACATAGAAATAAAAGTAAATTAATGAATTCTGACAATGAACCAATTGATCAGTCCAGTTTGTATGCTTTTTTATTGTGACTGTAGTATTTATTTTACGCTAGCTTTAAGTAGTACATAATGGTTAGTTTTAGTGTTAGGAATGTAGTGTTATCCCATTGACGATTTGGTGAAAAGCATATCTTCAAAAGTTGTATGTTAGCCAAAGATGCTACGCTTTACACTATATTTCTTTCTCAGATTGTTCTACTGAAGATGGCAACGTAGTTGTCGAACTACGTATTTCGAGTTTATTAATTTATACTGTGGCTAGAGATTTTTATTGCTTTGTGCCTGTTTCGTAGTTTGCTTAACTACATGTCAAGTGCTTAAAATTATGTGTAAATTGTTCACTTTTTATGTGTGCATGTAGTACACGTTTTTTTCCTTGCACATTTTATGTAAATAAAGTTTTCAAAATCATTGATAAATGTCACTCCATAAGATGTTAAAAAATATAAAATTAAACGAGCATATTTCTCTTGTTCACAGATTTAAAAAATATTTCTTCTATACAAGGGTTGCTATTTTAACCAACAAAAACAAATATTGATAATTGAAAATGGTTTGATTGTTTTTTAAAATATTCTCGGTGACGATCAGTGCATTTTAGCATACGTTTGAACCAATTTTCAAAGCACTCTTTCCACTCCGATTGACGTATTGCAGAAGCATCAACCGCTTCTTTGGTGTCATAAAGCGTTGACCACGTAGGTTGTTTTTTACATACAAGATTAAAAAGAAATCTTGGGATACCCACACTGTCGACAGAATTTCTGGTTATGTTAATTCTCAGAATTATAGAATTTAGTAATATATGGTTCACGATTAGAAGACGTGCACGTCATCAATGATGTCAAATAATGTTGTGAACTCATTTGCAAAATCCATTAGCAAAATCGATTTGTTTACATTTTAGGTTAGGGTGGTAAACCCTTATGTCAAACTTGCAGTATTTAGGTTATAGGTGCAATATGTAATATGAAATTATAACAAAATACAAATATATTTAACTTCTCCCACAGGTGATAAAGGCAGCAACGGTCCATTATAACGTTCTGCTTCACAGTTTGCAATCGCGGATGCAACAAGTCGCTTATATTAGCTGCAAAACGCTTTCGGCATTGCAAACCAAAAGTAAACCAACAGACGCAAAATATGAGAAAACGATATGTGTCAATACTGTACATTCGACCAACACAAATATGCATTCGCAGTGACGTTGATAAAAATATTACATTTTGTTTATTGTTTTTGTGTTGGTGATTTCGAAAATTCTGTTGATGACATACACGTCTTCGAATCGTGAATGGCGTATATTACCAAGTCGTACTACCATTGCATCCAATTAAAATTAGTGTTTCGGTGGCAATGTTAAGACAGCGAATTATTGGGCTAATTTTCGTTCAAGAAGCTGTAACGCCTAAAGGAACGAAACCCTTATTTTAGAGTCATTTATAAGCTGGATAACATAGTATTAACTAATGGTTATTTCCAATAGAATTCTACCACATCACCCACTACACATATCGTGCGTTCAAAAAAAAAGCCTCAGTGTTGGCCATGAAATTTTTAGGTATAACGTAACTTAATACCAGCGTTTTGAATTGTCAAATGTTAATGTCATTAGTGTTATCTAATAAAAACGATAACACGGAATTTTATTCATTCATGACAATCATGACAAAAAGATTATAACCTAGCAATTACCTTTGCAATATCCTAACCTTACAATTTTCTAAAGCTGCTTATTTAGATGTAACTATCATTTAAGGAATTCATATTAATAAAGTTACGACAGGCTTTTTGATATTACTTAGAAATCGTGGCTCACTAGAGGCAGGTTTTATTGAACGCACGATACAACTATCAATTATTAAAAGCAATTTTTCCCAAACCGTATAAGTGTAAGTTTGTGGTCAAGTAGATCGCAATGCTTGACGCCTCTGGATTTCTTTTTATTCCTTTATTAAAAACATAGTATACCGAGATCCCTTAAACAACTTGCAAAAACTATGGTAGGTATTGAAGAGGTAATTAAAAATGTTCACTTTATTATGACAAATAGAAGGACAAGATTTTGAGCAGTTTCTTTAAATAATTTATCTTTATATTATTTGTAATATTGGTTCGTAAAATTTGTATCAAGTATCATTTTATATAAACCTCACTTCTGATATTAGTTAATATTGATTTATTAATAATTATAACCATATCTTAATTTATGTAAAATATTCTAACTCAAAAAGGTAATATAAGGCGAATGACTAGACAAGCTAATTACTCAGGGTTACCGAATTAAATAATTCCTTCAATAATTGATTGTAAATGTATTATGTTTATCGTGTCGGAAGTTCTAGGGTTGAATCCGTGACTTGCTATTCGAATAGCCTTTCCTTCTCGTTTAAGGCAATGCCAACTGCCAAATATATTAAGTTACAGCACGCGCGTAACGATTGATAACGGACGAGAAAATGGGTTGTTTACAACAATATAAATCCAAAAATATGCTAGAGCAAGTATTAAGACTCAGCACAAACAACATCCCAGCTGATATTTACAAGAAGAGATCATGTTATCAGTTTATCAGTTTAATGGGTTTACAAAGAAATTAGCTACTTTGGAATTTTGCCATGCAACCAAACTATCAATTCAGATGTGTATATTCAGCAATTAATTAAACTGAACAATGTAATTTAAGGAAACTGACCAGAATGAGCAAATTTTAAAGATTGTTCTACCGGGACAATGTAAACCCATACACATCCTTAGTCACTCGGCAGAAGTTATTTGAGCTTTGTTGGTACGAATGTTATAGGTTCCGATATCCATCACTCCGCTCCATCAGATTACTATTAATTTAATTCTTTGTAAAAACTTTTGAACCTAAAATTTCAATAATAATTATTATAATGAGTATATCAAATCTACAGCCCGAAAAGTAGCAAAAGGTCATGGATAAATATTGGTAATACATTACTGGATAAAAATATTTTATTCTATGCAAATATTGTGTTTTATTTTCACGAAAAAAACCGCAATTACTAGTTGCCTAATCAGTAAATTCTATACTTTTATTGTTTCATTTTTAAATAAAATCATAAGTAGTTTTAGTGCATGTCAAAATGAATTATATGAAAATACACTCCATGTTATGTTGATGTTGTTTTTGATTTATTGCAATGCAATCTGTTTTATAATCTTTATGCGATGTATATTTTATAAACTTTACAATTTACGTACGTGTTCAGCTGTAAGTTACTGCAAATCTTGTAGTTGAAGATTCTAAAAAGTCTAACATACTGGAATTGAGATATAAATTTCAAGCAATTACGGAAATTGTAGACTTGTTACTATAATTCGCTTTTATCATGCCATCTTTCCAGTGTATCAGGTAGCTTGTCGCTATGTGTTTCAATTCAAATTAAATACAACCGAGTGTAATTACTACACTTAATTAATTAATTCAGTCTTGCTGTGCGTTCATCAAATCTTAATTCAACTAAATTACAAGCAGGTGATTGTTATTTTCTTGTTTTAGAAAGTTTATCTTTCGCCGTCGTTTTAATTTTTTTTTTGAAGTATCACAAAAGACGTGTAATGTATAGACACAATGTGTAAAATGATCTGGTTCATAAGAGGGAATACTTTTTAATATTAACTTACAAGACGTCGCCCTTTAAAAATGGAAAAAGAAAACATGATTTAATCCCAATATTAGGGTTTATTTGATTAGGGTTTTTTCAAATTATTGACCTCTTCCTTGATCTACTACTACTACTACTACTACTACTACTAATAATAATAATGATAATAATAATAATAATAATAATAATAATAATAATAATAAAATAGCATTCTTCTCTAAATATTTTACGCATAGGTCCAAGTTTACATCACCTGTGCAGATTATACACGGCTTTTGACGCACCACGATTGTATTTTCTGAGCATTTTTTGGACCAATGGATTGTCGAATTATACGGATCCAACGCGAACAAATTTGTTTCATGGCTAAATTTTCATGCAATACCTTATGTGTGCTTATTATACTAAAGCTCAGGTATACCTCAATCTTAGGGTATGTCACATGACGATCTTACATTATCAGTTCCCGCATAGCATCGATGTTTTCGGGCACAATAATCGATTAACGCCCTTTTTTAAATTCGTGCGTGAGCGAAAGATGGCCACGTTTGAATTCACTAAACCAGGGATATACAGTAGTTCTTCATCCTCAAAAGTTAAAGTAAGTTCATCAATGCACTGTTGTTGAGATAATTGACGTGGAAAGTCATAGTAAATCATCGCACGGAAATGTTGACGGGTTAATTCCATTTTTAGGCCAAGATTAATATTTTAAGTCACTGTATACAACACAAACAGCACCTGTAGGTCAAAACGTTCTGTGTAAGTATTCTGTCAAGAATGTTGAACTTTACGATACAGACATCGGTAAGATAGGGCTTAAAATAAACGCTTGTGATTGGTTAAAAGAGGAGATCAGTTTACGCAGGCAAAATCAAGTCTATTTTGTTCTGTCAAATTTTTTTTTACTGTCACTTTGTTCTGTCAGTACAATTGAATTGCGTGTTCTGTTAGTAGTTTATTGGGCTATTAATGATTAAAATTCATTAAATATAATTCGTTATAGAGATCATAAAATGATATACTCATTTTCTAGAAATATTTGATCATTTTAATTAACTTTTTCTTTAGATAATCGCAAACGTTTCAAAGCATGGCTGTTCGTCAAACATCAAGAGAAGTAGAGATTAGCAAGAATATTGTGTTTGACATTATCAAAGAAATTGAAATGTCTAGAGTTTTACAATCTCCTTTAAGAAAACGAAGTTAGTAGTTTACACAAAAGTAAATATATTCAGAGATACAACGGTACCTTCTCTTGAGCTCAGTTGTGTTATTAATAATGGATAATGCTCATTCTATTATAACAGAAAACTCACATGCTTCATTCTGAAAAAAGTTGGCATTTATTGAATGGCTTTTAACAAAAGGAATATTAGCTGAAAACTTTATGCTAAATTTTGAATTGTTTGAGCTTGTAAAAAATTACGCATCCTGTCATTTAGTTTCATACGTGGTTGATGAAATATCTAAAGAAAGTTGTCGTACAGTTTTACGTTTATCTCCATATGATTGTAATCTGAACCTCCCTTGCATGGGCTCAAGTTAAGCATCACTTTGCAACCAATAAGTCATTTAAATTAGACGAAGTAAAAAAAAATATGGTTGATGGTGATGCATGGAAAAATAACATTCTCCAAGTCATCACAGAAGAACATAAAATGTATGATTTTAATACTGTTCATTTATGTCTAATAAATATGGACTTACTTTTTTTTAATAAAAATATTTTTAAATAAATATCTTTTTAGATGTATAAAAATGTTTATCTAAATTATGAGAAATAATGCGCAGATCCTCATTTTCCTCATCGCTCTCTCATTATTGGTACTATTAAAATAACTGTATTTTGTAAAATGCTAAATTTGTTAAGCAAGCACTAATATTAAGCGATACATAGATATTATGATAATCACTGTCACTATTAATCCTTTTATTAATTTATTAGTTTTACATCTACACAGTAGTTTTGTTTACTAGTAAAATAAAAGTAAGATGTAAATATTTCTCCTGAGGTAATTTTAAGATATTCTTCACATTGTCACTGTATTTACACAAATCTATTGTAGATGGAACACCTTCAAACAATAAATAAGTCATAAGATATTGATTGAAATATTTTATATCAGTCTAATACCGTGCATTGGTATATACATATTTGCCGCTTCTTACTTGAATAAAATTATTAAACAATGTTTAAGCTTTCATATTAGTAAATATATTAATAAACAAACGTACAAGTAAAAAATAATCTTTTGTATACGTAAGTTAAATTTCGGAAGCGTTTGAAATTTAAAAAAAAAATATTTGTTTGCGGTTTTTGACAATACGTTACAATATAGATTACAACTAGATTACACTTGAGGATTATTAGCGATCTGTGTCGCGTACAGTTACACTAATAACTCTTCCAACTAATGCATTGCCCATCTTTATATATTAAATATTATCTTATCTTACTACACGTGTATCCGGCTAAATAAATGAAATTGCAGAGTCGACGTCTGGTAATTACTAAATGGTTCTATTATGTCTGCACATATAACGCCTTCCGCCTTACTTGCGAGATTATCCTTAAAAGGTAAATCTTGCATTCTTATGTTATCGGCATCTGTTTGTTTTTAACCTTTTGGTTAGTCCTATTTTAAATAAAAGAATTGCAAGTATTAATAGTATTAATATGAATGTAATTATATAAACTAAAGAATTATTTGCTTTATCTGAGATAGTAATTTTGCTTAACATTTCTTTTGCGTCAGTTAAATTTCGGAAATATCTTTTTGATTATTAATTCTATCTGAAAGTTACTTCAGTTAAATTTATTGTTTTTTATGCCAACGTATTTTATTTTTACGAGTAATTTGTTTAAAAGTATTATTTCATTCGTAAATGGGCAGAGCATTTTATATAAAATATTGAAATGCTTCATTACTTACAATAGGTATTAACAATATAAATGTAAAATAAGTGTTAGTTTGATATACTCTAATTTTAATTAAACTTTCTATTTGGTACAGGTTATTTATTAGTATAATACAAAGGTATTTTTAATAATATAAAATATTATTAAAAATCTGGTGTGAAGAACACAAATGCAGGTTCACTATTAATATTTTCTGTGAACGTGTCCGAATATATCCTATCCCCAGAGACGTAGATACGTATTTCACCTTTCTACAGGCTCATCGGTACGCCCCTGCTGGAGAAAGGATATTCCCAGACACATTCACAGAAAAGAACCACATCGCCCTATCACCGTAATTATCCAGACCGAGCGCAGAAGTAAATTCGGCGCTGCCTGTTGTCAGACAGCCGAAATACCTCGCATACCGTCCACATAATTAATGTGAAGTAACGACGCCGTTCCAAAGATTGGCACAGCCAATCTCTCTAGAAAACTGAGAGAGATTGGCTGTGCCAACCTTTGGAAGGGCGTCGTTACTTCACATTAATTATGTGGACGGTATGCGAGGTACTTCGGCTGTCTGACAACAGGCAGCGCCGAATTTACTTCTGCGCTCGGTCTGGATAATTACGGTGATAGGGCGATGTGGTTCTTTTCTGTGAATGTGTCGGAATATCCTTTCTCCAGCAGGGGCGTACCGATGAGCCTCTAGAAAGGTGAAATACGTATCTACGTCTCTGGGGATAGGATATATTCGAACACGTTCACAGAAAATATTAATAGTGAACCTGCATTTGTGTTCTTCACACCAGATTTTTAATAATATTTTATATTATTAAAAATACCTTTGTATTATACAAAACTGGTGGGGTTTACCTACTCATGTATGTTTCAATTATTCTGATATTTATTAGTAGCTCAAACAGAAATTCGTTATTTACATTTAAATGAATATTCTTAATACTACTGTTAGTCCTCTTCCGATGAGGATTCTAGAACATTCGCTAATTTTAATGAATTTATATGATAACGTAAAATTTTATTCTTTTTTGTTTTAACTTCAACTGTTCCATTTTCATTGATTTTCGTAACTGTGTATGGCCCTTGATATCTTTCTTTCGTTTTCTGTGAATAGTATTTATGGGGTTTTACATATACTGCTTGACCTATTTTTATTTCTTCGTTGTCTCTATTTTTATTTATTTTAATGATTTTCTTTTCTTTATCTTCTTGCATTTTATTTGCAATTTTATTATAGAGATATTTCGTGCGTTCTTTATATTTTTTTTATATAATCTTGATTATATAACTCATTTGAAATTTAGCAAATAGCAATTACAAATTTTACATAGTTACCATGTATTTATAAGTGAATATACTCTTGACGACGTGATATAACCGTTTTCGTGTTTCGCTTCCTCCAACAATATGAATTTTGTCATGGTAACAAGTGTTTTGAAGTTTGTCGATAAACGTCAAAAATATATTCAGCAATTTTCATAAGGTTTTTTTTAAAATTTTTCGACATGGAACGCTGTGGTATAAGCTCGGGGACCGAAATAGATAAAGAAATTTAAGATTTGACACCACAAAATACCGTTAAAACACATAAATATGTTTGGAAACAGTTCACCGAATTTTGTGAACAGCGAAATTATAAACTTTGTGCTCAAACTTCTGACGAACAATTATCAAGTATTTTGAAAGATTGGGCATTCAACATGAAACGTGCAGAAGGCACCGAATACAAAGAAGGCACCGTGAAAACAATTTGGAATATTTCCGCTAAACTTGTCCAGAAAAAGTTTTATGAAGAGTTTAATCGAGAAACAAATCCATTCAGAGGCGTAATTTTTGAAGATGCAAGAAAGGCACGGGCAGCTAAAAGGAAGAAGTTACAAGCAATTCCTGAAAAAAGAAAAACAAGTTCGCCCTTAAAGCGGAAGAAATTAGCAAAATTGTGTCATTTTTTGACGAAAATACGCCAGACGGTTTACAAAAAAGAATCTATCAAATTTGTTCTGTGGAACTGGCGTGGCGTGGAAATGAAGCAGTCTTTTGCTTAATTGACTATTTCAAAGCAGAATGCGACAATTATGGTCAACCCACAGGACGTATTGAGTACAATACCATATTTTCAAAGACAGCACAAGGTGGCGCAAAACATACAGCTGAATGTAAATGGTTGACACCGAATAAAAATTGTGAAGACAGTGTCCAGTACGTCTGTTGAAGAAAATGTTAAGCAAAAGAACACCAAACATGAAAACCAATCGTCTATTTTTAACACCTAATCCTGATTGGCAGAAAACTAAAATATGGTATAAAAACTGCCCTGTAGGCCTTAATCAATTAAGTAAATGGACACGTTCAGCGGCAGAAAGTATAGGACTTGATACAAAGAAGCAAAAAATATCTAATCATTCCAATCGCACTTCCGCTGTTAACATCTTGACACAATCTGGAGCAAACTTACAAGAAATTATTAAGATAACAGGCCACTCATCATCTGAATCTCTGAAGCCGTATCTAAAGCTTACTAATGAACACCATAGCAAGATACTTGAAAAAATGAGAAATAAACAAGATTCTGCCAACTCTACCATCACCAGCACCTCAAATTCAACTTCTAAAGATAATACAACAAATATTTATTATATTAATTGTACTTTTAATTTCAATCAGTAAAAAAATTTCGTTAGTTAATTCTTTATATAATCGTAACGAATACCACTCGAGCAAACAAAAATAATCCATTATATAACCTCTTCACTCGACGTATATCCTTAAAACACCACGAGAGCATAGCTCGAGTGGTGTTTTAAGGATATACGTCGAGTGACTCGGAAATATAATCGATTATTTTCTATGCTCTTGTGATATTATAACTGATAATACGTTTCATCGTAATATAGGTCCATTGGTTCTTTTGTATTAGTGTGTCCATACAAGAGTTCAAAGGGTGAGGTTCCTGTTGCTGAATGACTAGTCGAGTTATATGCTAACAATGATAATTTCATTATCTGTTTTATATCTTGAGTTAGTTTTTGATTTTTGATTAATCTAACATGTTCTAAAAGTGTTGAATGTAATCGTTCAATTGGTGCGTTCGAATATGGATTTAAAGGCGTTGTATAGTGAACATTGATTATATATAATTTTAACAATTCTTTTAATGTTGCACAAATTTTTAACCCAGGGACGCAGAAAAATCATTCGTGTCTATTTAGTCTGATGTTAGCTTAAAAAAGTAGAAGGGTTAGGAAAATAAAATTTTTTATTTATATGATTTAAAATCTGAACTGTTTCTTTATTTGTATGTTTACGATATCTAAAGCAGCATAAAATATATTAACTTTAAGTTTATTTTCCGCGTTTTAAAACCTATGGTCAGAACAAAGCTCATTAGAATGGGACTTTATTTTTGATTGTCTTCTTTCCAAAAATTGAGGATAAACATACTATTTCTATGCAATTAGTCGCTGTGCTGGCGGTATATCACTTTGCGGTCTCATAGTGGGCGAATAAACAATTGTTGCGATAATCATAATATATATTATGAATAAAACACATTCTTTGTTTTTGGTACGTTTTAAATTTGTTTCCCTTGCCCCACCCCGAAGATGTCAAACTTTACGATGGACGGCGCCTAGCAATACTTGTGTTGTCAGTTCCGGATACATAAATAACTACCCTCGTATTACTAATAGATACGGACACGGATTTTCATCAAGTAAAGACCGAATCAAGTCAATATTATGATGAAATCATATAAAGCAAAGAGCAACAAAATACATTAGAGGCGATATTGTAATAGCTACAAAACTACAAATACATTCTTTTAATGTTGAAGCTAATACTTTAAGACAGTATTTTATTCTGAAAATTACAGTTATTAAAATAATCTTCATTACAATCAATATACTTTTGCATTTGAAAATTTTCTATTTACTGGTATTTTTTCTATCTTTTGAAAGTATCGATAATTTCAAGTAATATTCATTCCTCTGAAGTAATCTTTAACGGGTAAAAATAAAAAGAAATCGTTCAAGAGTGTATTGGGTCACCAATAAAACAGGTATAAGCGGAAAGCAAAAGAACATGTCTTTATTATCTTAGAGAAACTATTTAATAATGCGTCACGAGATAAAGTGTGGGACAAGTTGGGCCTAAAGAGGTAAGCAGAAAGAAAACTGATATAAAGCAATAACAAGAAGCGGTTTCAGCGATGAAATTACAAAAACATATGATCAGAATCTGTAAAGTGTACGCAAGTAAAACGGTAATTGTAAGTTAAATCAGAAAGATAAATACCTTAATAGATTCACAATGTTCCAATAAAAATTACAACAGAATTAGAATTGAATTAGAGAAACAAAAATAGAATTAAAGACCAAAAATAAAACGATCATGACTAAGCATATTCCATCGAAAAATGTCGGCCTGCGTTGAGGTATATAAAAAAAAGACCGGGAAAATATATATTGAGTATATAGTGACAGTCAAAATATTTGAACATAAGTAAGATATGAAGGAATTAAGGTTTGAAGTAGCCCAAGTTAAACGATAATTAATAATAAAAATAAATATAATAAAAATAAACGAAAATGATGAAATATGAAAGGTCTAAGTTGACTTAACGTAGGTCAATAATGAAATAAATTCATTAAAAATTCCTGAATGATCTCTAAGTGATTTTTCGAGCGTAACAGTATCTTGGTTTGACTTTTAATTAGTTTTGGTTTTTCCTGATGCAATGACGTTTTGACATGCTGAATTATGTAGTATTTCTTGTCAAATTTTATCTTGTAAAAGAATTTTAGTAACGTCAACACATTTTATAATTTTAAGTGTAAATAAGGCTTACGATTTTTAAACACGCTTGGCAAAATAATTGATTGCGTTCATATTTCAATTCCTTAAAATTTTTAATTCATTTTGTGGGCTTCTGTTTCGGTATTGTACTACGGATGCACTTCATACTGTCACACGAACAACTTTAACACAATTAAATGAATTGATGGTTCGACGCAAGTCAAATCACAGTAAACACGGGGAATCCCACGTCAAATAGCACAACGGGGAATTACAAAGTACAAATTCATTCACGAAACAAATAAATGTGCAGTGACGCCGCGAAAATTTCTTTTCGCAGTTAAATGATTTTGGGAAAAAACGTCTAAAAAAGTAAGAAAAAAGCTCTAAATAGGCATAAAAAAAAGGCATTACAATTCAAAAAGGGCAAAAAATGCGTAAAAAACTTGGTCTTATTTTATTTCTTTTTATTTGATTCATACAGATTTTAAAATATATTTTTCATGAAATAAATTTTAAGCATAAGCATATTTCCTATAAATCCGGTCTTTAGTGATGACAATAAAAAATACATGTTATGTTAAGGTTTTTGTGGCATTCAAATATTTTAAAAAATGAAATTTATACGACTACGAAGGTGAAAAAAGTATTCGAGGAATATTTGGCGAAATAAAAAGATATTGTTGGCACAAAAAAGTTTCATTTTCTTACACAATCGCCTTTAAATTCTATGTACGTAGACTAACAATATGATCAAAGTTTGATCATTGAAGGGTTCGGTAGTGAAAAGAAAATCATGTACAGCAACTTGAAATGTAATTCGATCAATTTAGCTACAATTGCAGACAAATGAGCGCATTATATTGTGAAACGACACGTTTTTTTCCCTAAATGCGATCGTTTTTGTTCAATTCAGAGTTAAATTGGCCAAAAAATTAAGATAACATGGCTCTGAAATCGTTCAAGTAATCGGTATAGACTATGCTGTGCGAATTCCAAACACCATAGTCATAGATTTTCTAGTAGATGGGATCTCTTTTGCCTTCCTTGCATTCGCACATTCGATTGTTCTTTCATTTCTGGCA
Organism: Melolontha melolontha; assembly: GCA_935421215.2. Lineage (NCBI taxonomy): Eukaryota > Metazoa > Arthropoda > Insecta > Coleoptera > Scarabaeidae > Melolontha > Melolontha melolontha. Next base: position 141,885,709 of record OW285236.1, read on the forward strand.
TGATGTAATGCATTCATGCTTCATCCATAGTCATATTACATCGAAAAACCTCATTTCTATAGGACATGTATGTATTCAAATATTGCGTTAAAATTGTCACGCGATTTCAAATTTGGTCGTCTAGATTAAACGTGGCACCCAGCCTGCGGATAAATTCTGCATACTCAAATATTCGTGCAAGATATTAAATACACATTCAATATAGATTTTTACAGCCTGAGCCTATTTAATGGATCCTTATTTGGTAGTCTTTCAACAAATATGGGGCATTCTAAGCAAATAACTTGGGCAGTTCCTTAGAGAACATTCACCTAAGTTTAAAATGGACCTATCGAAAGTTTGGTAAGATGATAGTGGATCTGTTAACGTGGAATTTTAAGCTTAAAAAATATATTAATAATTTGGGCTTAACAGAAGAAATGATATGTAGATTCTGCTAAGCGGAAGAGGAACCAGCAATTCATGTATCATGCCAATGTGAAGATTCGAAAGCGGAAGAACTGCCTTCGAAGCTGCTACGTTTAGGTCAAGACCAGGGGCTAAAGAAACTCCTCTAATGAAAGATAAGGACCACAATAGATCTAGAAAGATTGCAGTGAAATTAGTCTCTGTCGCTACCTTAAGTAATCTAATCTAATGTGGTAATTGAAGTAGTCTAATTCATTTATTACACGCTAGATTATATTTCTTAGTCTTAATGTGGGACTACATGGCATAAGATACTACATTTTTTGATAGCATACAGATAAAATCAACTCTCAATTTTACTTTTATTAGTAATTATTAATTTATAAAGTCCCTTAATTATTTTTTTATTCTAAAATTTACAATTTTAAAACGTCTAATGTATAATATTAAATATGACAACTGGTGTGTTTGTATTATAATTTTAAAAATAATACGATCTAAAGTAGCAAAAAAATACCATATGGATGTGTAAACACATCAAGTATTAGGAATACAAATTAATCATACGGGAGTGAATCTTAAGATGTCGCTGGATAACTGCACTGAGGAGATCGTAAGATCGAATCACATGTGTCTGTAGTTGAAATGACCATTTGTTAAATACATTGTATATGTCCATGTGTGCAGATAAAGATATGTTTTTAATATGTGTATTTGTATTAATTTGTATTTACAATCTAGGTTTAAAGTAATTCTGATCTATTTTCTTTTTTTTCAACTTTTTTTACGTATACTTCGTTGCTATAGTGAAAATAATGTGTATTGTTAAGCAATTAACGGTATAATTCTAAGTTCGTTCATTTAATAGTTATTTATTGTACAAGTGTGTTATGTTACAAATAAGTCACGCGAGAAAATGTTTAGCTCACGAGTCCGCTAGGACGAGTGAGCTACTTTTCTCAAGTGACTTATTTGTAATTAACACACGTGTGCAATACAAAATTTTATCCAACACCTCTTAAGATCCGTTCAAAATGGCTTTTAATGTTTTATAAATTTGAAGTTCCATGTCAAATTTAAATTATAAATTTGACGTTCCATGTCAAATTTAAATTATAGACGACTAATGCAAAAAGTTCATATACAGTAATGCAGTTACTATGGAGAGTAAATAATGCAAATCAACAAGCAAACAAAATCAGTGATTGATTAATAATACTGCAGTTAAAAGTTGATGGTAATGGAAGAGTTGCAAGAGGCTGTTTTCATTCCGCTAGAAGTTAAGAAAGAAGATCAAGCAGCATGTTATAAATTACTGCCAAAAAAATCGAAGGATAATTACGACAAAGAATTTCGTCATTTTGAAGAATGGAGAAAACAGCAAAGTATCACTGGAATTAACGAAGAAGTTACGTTGGCGTATTTCCATATTTATAGAAGGAAAATAGCACCTTCTTCATTGTGGACGAAGTATTCCATGTTAAGAAGTACTTTGAAAGTTTATATGAATAGTGACATATCGAAATACGGAAAACTGATTTCCTATTTGAAGAGTGAGGCAAGAACCCACAAGACCAAAAAGGCGAAAATCTTGGAGGGGCTACATATAGAGAAGTTTCTGAATGAGGCTCCTAACAATAAATATTTGATGATGAAGGTATTATTTATTTTCTTATATTTAATTCAAAATATTTATTCATTATTCGTTCGTGTATTCTATGCAGGTTGCCTTAATAATGGGTATATCAGGTGCGTGTCGTTGTGATGAAATAACTAAGCTGAAAGTTGACGATATAGAAGATAAAGGAGGATACTTGTATGTTTCGATACCTGACACAAAGACACACGTATCTAGAAGTTTCACTGTTATGGCAGAAGGATTTACAACAGATATTCTTGACCTCTACAGAAAATATGTCTGTATGAGACCAAAAGGTATTCCACATGGCAGATTCTTCCTAAATTACAAGAAAGAAAAATGCACTATCCAGCCAGTTGGAATTAACACCATTTCTAAGATACCTCAGAAAGTTGCATCTTTCCTGAACCTACCAGAAGCTCAATTATATACAGGACATAGTCTGAGACGTTCGCCAGCATCTCTTCTGGCAAACGCAGGAGCTGATATTACAACAGTTAAACGACATGGTGGGTGGAAATCGTCCACTGTGGCAGAAGGTTATATACAAGATTCACTATCCAACAAGATTGATATAGCCAGAAAGATACAAGGTCCAGACAGTCTAACGTCCTCGACTTCTGGTCATCAAATTTCTGTTCAGGGTACTTCAAATACGTCTTCTGGTATAACTCTAAATTCGAATAACCTGAATGCAGAGTCAGATACAAAGAGGATTTCCTTCAACTTTAATATTAATGTAAATGTTAATTAGTTGCTATTGTGTACCTCTTAGAATTAATATAAATATGTTAATACTATAGCAGTTTGAATGTCTCTATGCAATCTAAATTTCACCTTGTTTTAACTCACTAGTGAGTTATAAGCTACATAATTGCTTTAAAATCGGCATAGTTATAGGTCTATTATTAGGAGGTGTTGGATAAAAATTATTTATTTAATTTTATCCGCATAAGTTATGTGAACTAAATGCAAAATAAAGCTTCAACATTTGGCCGCTCAACAAGCTATATATGGCACAGATTTGTTTTGTCTTTATTTTTTTAAGGTAATAATTTTGAAAACCACAATTAAACTATGTATTCAATCAAATACACACTTCGAGCTCTTCAACAAAGAAATATAGGTTAATTACAGTGACATGAAATCAATGATCATTTTTGTATCCTACGTGCGTGTATATGTATGAAATAATATTAAATTTAAAAGGATGTTTGCGTGCCACAATGTAATTGTCACTTTCATACATTAAGTGGACTCAGTGCAGTTGTTAATAAGAGGCGTCCGCAAATACTGATTCTTATCCAACTCAACTGCTTTATCGGAAGCGCAGTCTAAAGATAATTATGTAGGTACTACAATACTACTACAATAAATGAATTAAATGTTTTCAACAACTAAATTATCATTTCATAGATCCTCTTTTGTTCTCTGTCAAATGTAATTGTAAATGTATATATAAATAATAAAAATAAATAGTTTATTGATTTTAATTAATTTGACTTTAATTGTCCAATTTTTTATTTATTTATTTTTTTTTAATATTTTTCAATTCACAATGGGTTATAAATCACGAGAAAAATATTTTACAAAATTAATAATAATATACTTATTGAAAATCAAAGGAAAAGTAGTTGCATCAGATCTGCTATACTGGACAATAATACTGCTATACGCGGCGCGCAACAATAAACGGTCAACGAAAATTGGCTTAAAAAAAAGAATGTTGCGTAGTCCAAACACGCTCGTCGGACTTATTTAGAGTGTGTGGGATAATCTTAAATTGACAAAGCAGCCAGCTAGTGCCAACGGCGTGAAACTCAGTGAAGATTATCGTGCAATTCTTGTCGAAACGTTGATAAACTGACTAAAAATTAAAAAAGGTGCCACTGCGATTTATGAGTTACTTGCCGTAGAGATTATACCACACGCGGAGAATGTACTGTTGCTAATGAATCCACTAATGAAAGACTAGCGTACTTATAGAAAATCCGGAGGTAATAACAAGTAAAAGAAAGCGTTCCACATTAACGAAAAAGAATCAAGTTTATTATAAACGTCTTCGTCGATAATAAAATAAAAGATAAAAAAAAGTAAAAAAACCGTAGTATGTTACAACAATATTAGAGTGGGTGCCCTAGATATAACCAAATTAAAGTGTATAGATAATAAATAAAATAACTATATAATTGTTAAACATCATTCTATAATAAAATAAAATTAAAAAGCCCTTACAACAATAGAATTTAATGATTCTAATAAGTATTTCTACAACCACGTTGACATCTTCAGTAGAAAAAACAGTGTAACACTTGAACGCACAAAAACACTCACAGAAGGATTGCTCTGGACGTCTTCTAGTTTAACACTAAAATCTTCAATCTTAAATGCTACAAAAATTACCTACATTTTGGTAAACCCCATCTATTCATGCAAGAGCATTAACCCATTATTTGTAAATTCTATAGAAAAACCGTTTAGAAATATTATAAAAGCCGTAATTTAACATACATTAAGAATCCAATTATGAAACTAATCCTTAAATTATTTTGAAATATAAATTTGGAAATTAATGTTGATTCAGAATATTTTAATGGCAAATATTGTAATGAAACGAATTTAAAAATAAATTCCATGAATTCGAATATGTTTTAATGGTTTTCCTATTTTTCTTGCTTTAATGACATCTAACTGTCAATTAACTCAAATAAAGAAGAGCCTGGTATAGGACCCAAATCTGCGTTAATTACGTTATTCCTATTTTTAAAGATAAAAATGCTCTCAAAACTATCTAATTCGCGGGGGCGTGTGACGTTTTTTATTAATCTCAGACAGTCAGATGTTACGTTGTGATCTGATTCAAGAATATGTCGGGCAACACTTGATTTTTCCGGTCTATTGAATTTAGTTAATCATTCTATAAGTAAAAATTATACTTATAGCACCTAAAAGGCTAAAACCTATAACTTTTCTACGATCCGGTATAAGATCAGACGGTATATATTAGACTACAAAGTAAAGAATACAAGTAAATGACATACGTAATACACGAGGCCTCGAATACTCGTTCACGAACGGAAATAAATCTTATATACGTAAACTTAGGGCTACATATTCTATGACGCCATTAAAATAAAGCAAAAATAAATGAAGTGCATTCTTATGTGCGATATTATTAATTAAAATGAATTAACAAATTTCTGATTAATATAAATTGCATCATGGCAAATATTAAATACATTAAATTAATTACAAAACTGTATAATCAATACTAAAGTGTTAAATGGTCCAAAGCAATTATTCCGTGCCAAGACATAGAAAAGAAAACTAAATTAGTGAGATCTATATTATTATAACCTTCGATCAAAGAAGTTAATAAATGTCTAAGGTGAAGAAGGTAATTTAATGTAAGTTAACTTAATATAATCTTCGAACAAAGATATTACTGAATGTTTAATAAGACAAAGGACAGAATAAATGATTCTTAAAATTTAATGTCGCTAATTTTCTTAGAGCATGAGGCAAGTCTTTGAGTGGTAATTGATCAGATGAAACGGCGAAATTAGTGTCTTACAGTTTGCCGATATTGCTCGAGGATAACCTACTGCTATGGCGTCATTTTCGTTTCACACGTGGTTCTTAAGGCGATTGCGAGAACACATGGCCTGATTCAAATCTTCAATAGATTTTCGACTTCCGTTGAATTAACAATTCGTACAACAAATCTCAGCAGCCAATCAGCTAATAAAACTCGCAATAAAAACCGTACAGATGGTAATTTATACATTAGAATTAGAGAAACAAGAAGACTGAAGCACAAAGAAATATCGCAGAGAAAGTTTGCCGGAAAATTACTGGCCCGCAGCTGTTCGAGGTGTTAATTAATTTTCGGCCTAGTCAATAACGTCTATGGAACCATGAAACTGTGGGACACCAAACTCTGTCTGCCGCCGTATGAACACCCTACTTCAGTGTAAATTTTCTCGATACAAAATCACACAGCGACAACATGACTATAATATCCGAAGTCACACGGAAATATACAATCTATCTGCGCCACTAGGCACGTGTGACCGTTAGGGTTAGCAAGGATGCATTGAATGTAAAGCACTGGCCAAAAACTTGTAACGATTTATATAAAGTTAGTAACACAATTGTATTAAGTTGTATGAAATGTTAAGAAACAATTATAATTTTTGTTGAGTCGAAGATGTAGTACACATTTAGAGCATTTAATAAATGAATAAGATTTGCAAGCCGGTAGTTTTCGTATCTGTTGGTTTTCTTCATAAATTGACCAGTATTCTACAGCATCTTTTATTAACTGTTAAAGTTCACTCGGTGGTCTGCCTCTTCTGTTGGTTTCGTTTGTGCTATTTAGATGACATAAACCATATGCTACCTTTGCCTAAAAACAACTAACCGCATAATGTTCGTTTCGTTTCGTATTTGACAGTACTTCTTGTATAGCAACCAACTGTTTATCAAACACATATTCAATAAATGATAACATAATCGTAGATACCACTTTTTGTTCGTATTTTGGATTTTGTAACTTCCTATTACTCTGTCCATTATATCTACACCCTTCGTGTGTTGTTTATTGTATTCCTTCATTACATAAGAAAATTCGATAGTCTGACACTTTTGTTTGCGGTCATAGCGATTTGTTGCGGTAACTGTAGTTTTTCCAGCAAATGTGAACAGCAATGAACACCATTCCGTGATCTCTCCATGCTACGGATACAACTTCGACACCACCAATGTCACTTATATATTCGCGATTTGTGCCACTCCTTTATTTTTTCATAATATCTCTACTGGGTAGTTTACAATTTGGTATTCTCATTCGTCGAACTGTGCCCAAGAAATAAATGTCCCTTTAAGCAAGGTACGTTAGTAGTGGTACAGAGCTGTATTAGTTATCAAAATACTTTGCAGTTTTGATTAGAAGGTACATTTTGACGAAGGTGGATAACTATGTTTGCGCTAGCTCCTAGATCCGGTTCATTTCGTAGACATTTATTTTCATTACTCGTGTATATTTCAAACTTATTTGCGAAAAATTCGTTCCACAAAGAACAAAAAGCTTACAACTCCATTTGTGTGGCTTGGCTGGTAGATAGTTGACAGTTGTTCGTCTGCAGATAAGTATTCTTATAGCCGTATAGACTGAAATTTTAAATTCAATGCATCAGTTATGGGACGCAGCTTATATAATTTGTCATAACTGGAATAATTTCTATCTACCGTTTTAGTATTGTCGGTAAAGTGAAAATTTCCGAATTCTCAAAGTAAATGTTCACATTATGTTACTTATTTAAGGATAACCAAGAGAAGTCGACCAATAGTTATGTATCGTATATTAGACATATTAGACATTGGACATATGCGCGATAGAAATGTATATGCAAATTCCTAAATATTTCTTTATGTGGGTGGAAGTCAATTCTGCGGGTTTATTGATATCAATTTGTGTTGAATATAAATTAGATTCAAACACAATTTTCTCGATCATATAGTCACAAAAAAAGCTAAGTGAACCTTCTAATTTTAAAATATTATTGGGAATACATCCTTCTCCTCGAAATTTCAAGCTATTTTCAGATAAAGTTTTTATTTTTCCAAATTATCTTAGAATACTTTCCTTTTAATTTTTTCATTTCTAGTTTAGACATGTTTTGACTTGTAATCTCATCTGTCTCAGGTTCTTCTTCAATCTGTTCAAATACGATCGCCAATTCCAAAATAACTCTATCTTTTAATTCAATATCCAATGAGTCCATATCAAATGGTTCATCGGTTATCTAAGTCAAGATCATCTTCATCCGAATTGTCACGATCGTCTTCACTTTCAAAAAGATCGACGATCTCCTTCAATTCTTTACCTGTTCGATATTTTCTTGTATAATACATTTTTTTTCTAAAAGAAATAAACTTCCACTTATAATATGTTCATAATAAATAATAGGTTATTACTAACACTAAATTTTGTAAATATTTTTAGCAATATTTATGTTTATTTTTTTGCTAAAATTTATGTTTATCATTTGTCCAATGAATCACTTCAACTACATTCAACTTCATTGCCGTAAACTGTCACAAATAACATATCTTTACGCTGTATTGTTACAATTGAATAATAACTCTTACCTTTACTTTTTAAAACTTATTATTTACAAAATATTTGTAATTATAAACCAAGAACTACAAGAGCTGTTAGACCCTGTCGACCACATGTAAAACTGAACAAGATATACGACTGTCAAAAATTGGATTGCGTCATTTAAAAGAGGAAAACTTTCCGTTGAAGATAAGAGACGGATTTCGGTGTCCACCCCCGAAAATATTGACGCAGTTCATGACATGAAATTATCAGACCGTCGGCTGATGAAACATATAGCTGAGGCACTAAAGATTTCATATGAACGCGTCCATCATATAATTCATGTCAATTTAGATATGAAAATAATTTCTGTAAAATGGATTCCTAAATGCTTGAACGCCGAACACAAATGAGCAAGAGTGAAAGCATCACGGTCAATCTGTGCCCATTTTGAAGGATATCCAGATTTTTTTAACCGTTTTATGACTATTGATGAAGCATGGGTCCATTTTTACGATACAGAAACAAAACAGTAATCGATGGAGTACAAGCATCATGGTTCTCCAATGCCTAAGAAGTTTAGAGTTCAAAAATCTGCTGGAAAAGTTCTCGTTTCAGTTCTTTGGGATAGCCGTGGAATAATTATGATCGATTACCTAAAAAAGGGTCAGACCATCACTGGAGATTCATATTCTAAATTACTGACCATCCTGAGAGAGAAAATTGAGGAAACAAAACGTTCGCGAAAGGTGTGTTGTTTTTGCAGGACAATGCCCCTGCACACAAATCGCGCATTACCATGAATACAATTCGCGATCTAGGGTTCGAATTACTGGAACGCCCACTCTATTCCCCAGACTATTATGTGTTCCCTCGATTGTAAAAAGTTTAAAAGGATATCAATTTTTGTGCAACAAAGAGATAATAGAAGCTGTAGAGGGCTGGTTTGCATACCAAGAAGAATCTTTTTTTTTAGAAGCGTTAAAGGTGTTGCAGGATCGCTGTATTAAGTGTATTAATTTAAGAGGAGACTATGTTGAATAATAAAATCCCAACTTTAACCCTTTGTGTCCTGTTGGGACTTGTGAGTCCCGTATTTTTAAAATTGTATAATATTTACATAAATCCATAAAAACCACTTTTGCATTGACGGGTTATCACAGTCCACTGTAATGAACAAATTTAAAGTCTTACTGTGGCAACAGGTGTCGCTAGTTGTCAGTAAATTTCAATTTAACCGTTAGTACACAACCAGCTGGTGCGCAGATACGGCTCTAATTTTGTCGGGGTAGTAAAATTAATTTTGTTTAGTGCTTTTTGTTAAATAATTAACTGAAGTAGTGGAACATAGTTTAAAATTTGTTATTACATTCAGTTAGTGTTGTGATAATATACAATTTCGTTATTATCTAGCAGTTTCTGTGCTGGACTCAAAAGTCCCGTCGTGAACAAGAGCGTATAAAACTCAATATCTGGTAAGTATTGCACGAAATCCATGCTTTATGTAATTTTTTGAAATAATAGTAACTTTTCAGAGAAAAGTATTTAAATTTTGTTGTTTCAGACAATTATACATGATGAGTGGGTGGAGAAGGAAATTTTTTGTAAATGATGAAGAGCTTCTGGAAGCCGCAAATGCAGCGGCCATGGAGTTGGAAGAACTGCCAATGGATAATAATATCCTCACAGATGAGGAAAATAGCGAAGACGATGAGGAGATAACTGCCACGGAATTGGAAAAAAATTTACCATCTCTGTCTGAAGAAAATGATGAAACAACTACTACTGACATTGCATTGGCTCCTGAAATAGATGAAGATTCGCCATGTACGTCAAATAGTGTTACTAAAAAATTACCAAAGAAAAAAGCCGAAAAAATTGATAGAAAATGGAAAAAAAGAACAAACGTTATTGACATTCCTACCTATCAACTCGATGAAGGTCCTATCGAGGAACATTTTGTTACGTGTAAAAATTATACAGATTATTTTTTAACTGTATTAGGATCTTCAATGATAGATGATATTGTTTATCAAAGTAATTTGTACGCCGTACAAAGAAACAAGGTTTTGAACGTCAAGTCAAATGAAATACTAGGTTTCATAGGCATAAATTACGTTATGGGTTATCACAAATTGCCTAGTTATAAACAATTCTGTTCATCTGCGGAAGATCTGGGGATTCCTTTAGTGCAGAGAACGATGACTAAAAATAGATTTGATATGCTACATATTAATGACAATGCACAAATACCTCATGAAAACAAAGACAAGCTGTATAAATTAAGACCACTCATTGACATTCTAAATATTCAGTTTGATACACTGTATAATGGCACCAGGGAGCTGTCTGTAGACAAAAGTATGATTTTGTTTAAAGGGCGTTCTACACTTAAACAGTATAACCCAATGAAGCCGATAAAACGTGGATATAAGTTATGGTGTATAGCCGATCAAAAGGGATACATCAAGAAATTTGAAATTTATCAAGGAAAGAATGAAGTGACTCAAGAAAAATTTGCTCAATTTGGACTAGGAGAAAGAGTCGTTCTTTCTCTATCAGAGAGTTATTGGGGAAAACACAGAATAGTGTATTTTCATAATTATTTTACCTCGGTAAAGTTATTAGAAAAATTAAAATCTGAAAATACGCTGGCTTGTGGAACAGTGAGACAGACAAGAGACGGTCTACCAAAAGATCTCCAAACAGATAAAAGCATGAAAAGAGGAGATTGCGACTACAGAGTTTCTAGAATGGACATAACATACTTTAAGTGGTATGATAACAGAGTCGTTCTTATGCTGTCAAATTTACATAGCACATAATTTACCACAGTTCGGCGACTACAAAAAGATGGGACGCAACAAAATGTAAATTGCCCAAAAATTATTGTGGATTATAATCAATACATGGGGGGTGTTGATCATGCTGATCGTTTACGACAAGCTTATGCTGTTAACAGACGTTCAAAGAAATGGTGACACCGGATTTTTTTTGGTTTACTAGATTTAGTATTTGTCAACAGTTACATCATTTACAAAACAATGCATCCAGAAGAGAATGTGTCTCTCTTAGAATTTAGACGTGGAGTAAGTCTAGGACTTATGACTAGTTCTCTCAATTCAAATACTTGCCAAAAACGTTTGATTCGCGGTGAAAATAGTAGCCCAAGATCGAGACCACGTTCTGGTAGTCCAAACTGCAGTCGCCTTAGTCCTGCACCAACAAAACGAAGAAAATACAACTACAGTGTAAGCAACGATGTTCGACTAAGTAATCGAGGAAGTCACTGGCCAATTTTTACCAAAATACGAAGAAGGTGTGAACAATGCTCATCAATGGCAATAGAGTCGCGTCCTCACTCCAAGTGTTATGTTGCAACGAGAGAAAAAAATTGTTTTTTGGATTATCACAGCATGTCCGAAAATTAATGTATTGTTACTACACATTTATTAATAATTTTTTATAACATTGCTCTAACAGATGTATCACATAAAATAATATTTTAAACAAAATATTTTTTTGTAAATCAACCAAATTTTATTATCTTTAGCTTTGACGGGACTTCAAAGTCCCGATACCCCCCCTCCAAGTATTTTAAGAAAAAAAATTCTAAAAAAATTCAGGGACTTGTTTTACATCATAAGCAAACATATCATACTTAACATTTCTGGTAAATCTAAAAATTTAATATTGCAGGACACAAAGGGTTAAAGTAGGCAAAAAATAGATCAATACCCCCTCGTATATACATAATTCAAATTTCTTAAATCCAATTACTCATTTTATTTAAGATACTGAAATAGTGCACATTATTCAAATATTTATTCGAACAAATAATTTAAAAAAAAGGGAAAATAAAATAAAAGACATGCTATTTACAATTCTTATTTATCTAATTTAAAGGTGGTATGAATCTAATGAATCTCCAAATAAAATTTTTTAAATATATTTATATTAGCACTCCACTCATAGGGTCTTTTCCACTGAATTGTACGAACAGAACTAATATCGTAATTAGCAATCGGGCGACTGTAAGATGATGATGAATACTTACTTCTTAGCAAGCCTTGAAAATTGCACTCACCTTATTTGCTCTTATTCTATTTTGTTGAATGGCAAGGCAATTTTGAATATGTATAAGAGAAAGTGTTACATCAGATTTTACACAAATAACTCTTATGCATATATAAGAGTGTTGCAGATTCGGTACTATGAGTATTTAGACAAAATCGTAATATATACGAGGATTGTTCGGAAACTACGTGGCCTAACACAGAGATGGCGCGAATTTGCAAGAATTTTCTTTACCATTCTGTAGAATTGTCCTTTACTAGGTTAACTATGACAGTACAGACCGATCTGTCAATTAGTCTGTTTTTGATAGTAGGCCAAAGTGAACATCTCTTGTGATTTTGTAATCATGGAAAAAACTGAGTTGAGAGCAGTGATAAAGTACTTTCATTTGAAAGGCTTAGCACCAACCGAAATCAAAGCACAGCTGGATTCACCACTAGAATCCGCTCCTTCGTTTTCAATGGTTAAAAACTGGGTTGCCTAATTTAAGCGTGGTCGTATGAGCACAAATAATGAACACCGTAGTGGACGTCCAAAAACTGTTACTGTTCCGGATATGATTGAATAAGTGTATCGTCTTGGATGACCGTCGAGTAAAAGTGCGTGATTATAATATCTTTCCAAACTTGAAAAAATGAGTCGGCGGTAAGATATTTTCGTATAATTCCGAGGTAATCGCGGCTGCAAATATGTAGTTATTTGGAAGATTTGGATTCATCAGCCTACAACGAAGGGACTACTAACTTGGAATATCGTTGGAATAAGTGTGTTGAGCGAGCAGGAGACTATATTGAAAAATAAAACGTTTTTTGTCGAAAAAACTTGCGTTTTCATTGTTAGGCCACGTAGTTTCCGGACCATCCTCGTACATGTGTAAGAAATTGAAATTTAGATCAGATTTACTACACAGGGCAATGTAGAGTTAAAAACATATGCAGTAATAAAGTAAAATGCTCACTAAAATGTTATAAAAGCAGTTTTAAGATATAAGTTATATAAATTGCAAGAACAGAACGAACGCACATTGTTAATACAGGGTGGCCCAAAATGACCGAAGGGGTTTGAGTTCATTATAACTTCTTATTTAATACATAATTATTAATTTTTTTTTATTTTAAATACAGTATATTAATGGAGAATATTTTTAATTTAATTATCAAAAATTACATTTCGCAATGACCGAAGGGGTTTGAGTTCATTATAACCTCTTATTTAAGACATAATTATTAAATTTTTTGAATTTTAAATACAGTATATTAATGGAGAATATTTTTAAAAAAATTATATCTCGCAATGGATCGTTGATTTGAGAAATAAAGGTCAGCGATTTTGGCACGTTGTTCAATTGTGTACTGTTCCATTTTAAATTCCCCAAGTCTTCTTTACAAAATACTGAAAACAAAAAAAAATTATAATAAAAAAGTTAGAAGGAATTAAAACCCCTTCGGTCATTTTTTTTTTATATTTCGTTCGTGTGTATATACACACGAACGAAATATAAAATGAAAATACTAATTTTATCAAAAGATGTACCTAGTATATTCTATTGTAACGGTGCACAATTTGATCTTTTAAAAATTTTGGGATTATGTGGCGTTAATAAATTATTGAAGCTAAGATTAAAATTATGAAGACACTCTGAAACTTGATTTTATGTTGATAAGTAGACTGCTTTTTTCATTATTTCATGAAATAAACACTTTTCATGGCATACTTATATAAGCTGCATATTTAGCCGTCTAGGCTTCTCAAGTGCAACTATATTTATTTATTGCGAAGATTAACGGAAACCAATCATTTCGTACAACAGTATTCTTACTTTGTTTAAGGTGCGACATAAAATGCACTATGAAACATAAATGCTGTCACAGTAGTTAAAGTAAAACGAGATGGAAACAAAGTTGTTAGTAGTTTATTCATTTTATTAATATGTAATGGTAATATGACAGCTGTTATGCTTACACAGGTACACATTAAAGTAAGCTACAAACTATCAAAGGTATACATAAATGCAGAAAAGGTTATATTAATTTATGATGTCTTCAAATTGAGAGAAATTATACAAAAATACGAGTAATGGTTAGGCCCTTATTGTTATACTATCGGGAAAACGTATGTTTACTAATAGAATAATGAGAACTTTTATTATAATTGTATAAAGGGTCGCTTTAAATGAAAAAAATTAGCAAGGATGTTATTTAAATCTAACTTATCATTAACTAAAAGTTGTGTGATTGATTTAATTTATTAATGTCTAAACTTTCCAGCAAATTTATTATGCCTTTATTCTTTAAATATAGAATTTAAAAATCATTATTGAATGTATAGTTTTCTAAATGATTGGAAAAAGTAGAATTTTGGTTTTTACTATTAAACAAAGAACAATAATCTTCAATACGTTTTTCAAATGATCTTCCTGTTTGATACACATATACATATCTTATATAGATCCAGATTTCATATTATTATTGGTTGGATCTTTATTGCCTTTAATGTATGTATTTAGATTATTTTTGTCATTAAAACTGTGTCTATATCTTTGAAGCAACATAATTCGGCTTGACAGTGTACTTGAGTGTCCTAAATTTTGAATTTCTTTGCCCTTATGGAAGGAGGGCTGTTGCAAACCGGGCTCCGAAGCCTAGTGGTAAAACAGTCACACACAAACAACACCCTTTAACCTCGAATATGTTAAATTAATAAGACGGAGAATTAACTTCACACTTTTTTAGTGTATGATTATTACGTTATGTTGTCAATAAGAAAAGTATTTGCTGAGGAAGAAAATAAGAAGGGCCCATACTGAATGGATTTACGATAGATAAGAGAAATGTCTAACTGAGATCTTCCGCACAGGTGACAGTATCGTAGTGATAATGAAATTTCATTTAATTTAGGGTATAATTCGGTGTTTATTGTCTTACTATCGGAGACAGTTATTGCTAAAAAGTATAAGGTAAAACAGATAGAGACGTAGGACAAAAATAGTAAATTTAAATTTTTATTGCCTGAAAAAAATTGAATTTGTTAAACATACCTTCGAAAAGTTTCTTAAAAAACAATTTAAAATTGTTGCGAGATGCTGGTTTAAATTTATATGGAAGAGTTGACTAAATAATGCGAAATACCACAGAACGACGGGAAAGACGAATTCGAATTATTCTAATGGGTCTAAAATAATAATGTATACGACTTCAACTATATTAATTTAAATGATTATGACCTGATATAATATATCAGGTCATAAAGATCTATATATTATATAGATCTTCAAGTAGCTGAATTTTTTAACAATAATGAAATTATACAGTCAGTAATTTGTAGTGAAAAAATGAGGATTATAGATTTGTTGAGGAGAAAGAAGCCCAACAGCAGATGAAGCCCTTTTGGGAATAAAACCTATAGCTTACATATTTCAAAAATGAGGAACGTTTCTGAAGGTTGCAAACAGCTTAAAAAACAATATCACTAAAGAGAGAAATAGAAAAAACAGAAAACATTGCCTAAGAATTTGAATTTTACTTCTTAAGAAAAATTTATTTATTGCCTTTATTTTATATTACATACTTATTTTCTAGCATTTGAAAAATAAAAGACGTTAAAACGACAATATATTTTTGTCGTTTTTATAATGAACATTTGTATATTATTAATCAGTTTCGCGGCAGTTGGTGCTTTGTTATAGCTGACTTTGACATTTTCTCTCTCCATAATGTCAGGGCTATGCATGATGTAGATGTCACATTAGTCACCAGACTTTAAGATAATAAAATATAAAAATAAAGCTAAAAGCTGAATTTAGGACAATAATTCAATATCGGAAAATTAAAGTAAAGAATATATATATACTATTAAAAACAAACCTGGCTAAGCCTCGTATCATATTGAGTTAGAATAATACATTAAGTAAAATTGTTTTTTTAATTTATGATTGGGGGGATTCATTACCACTACAGTACAACCATTACCATTACAAAGAAAGATTATGATTTTATTAATTGTGCCAACTTCAGTTTAGATTTAAAGGAAATTAGAGGATTAGAGCTATGCGTAAACTCTGGTAAAAATGCTTGCTCTCTTTACTTGATCTATTATCTGGAGTAAGTCATAAGTAGGGACCGGGCACAAGAGACCGATGACTCATCGCCTACGGGCGTACTATTGAGATTTTAATTTTATTTATATTATTGGAAAACAAACGGGTGGTGATCTATAAAATACGAAATACATTTTTATTTGGCCTTTTTGTAGTTCAAGTTGAGTAAAGGAGTATAAATATTAACTAGAAATACTTTCTCAAGGTTCTATTCTGTAAAATTTGTTCCCTTTGATTGAAATACATCCTTGTAGATAGAAAACGTCCTTTCTACAACGCAGCTGGTTATAAGTGTATACTGGAAATATTCTTTTATTTCAGCGTATTTAGCAGTTAGATTTTGAGGCATTGTCCCCTTTCACAATTGCCACAATGTTATTAAATCTGGATTTCTATTAAAAACTGCGTCTAACTTCAGCCGAAGGCCACATCCGAAGTCATTTGCAATATTTATTTATTATTAATAGCCACATCGAATGTGGTTAATTCATCATTTAATTTGAGGTTTTTATTTTCAAAACAAGTGATTAATTTTGGCAAATTTGCGAAGAAGAAGAAAGTGCAACTGATTTTTTTAATTTGGAATTAGATCCTTGCCCTCAGAAATACTTCGAGCATCGTCATTTAAACATGTAACGAAATTTTGTAAACTCTTGAAATTCTCTGCATGAAACTAGTTTTCATGCAGAGACTGTGTTCTTCATCTAGGTATTTCTGGAAAGGTAGGCAGTGACAAATATGGAAGTTCTTCCCGGTAAAGAGCTACTCTTAATGGTGCTTTTTTGAAAACTTTTTTAAAAGCGGATACATGGCTATCCACTTTCGGAAAGGTGTCTCTGATATATTCACAGATTCTGTGGAGAGCATATGCTACATAAATATTATGCAGCATATTAGGATATGTTTCCTTTAATAGTCTGCCTATTTTTAACATATATACAGCACTGTCACTGACAAATAGAAGTACTTTTCTTTGTACTTGCCGTCCGAATGAAGCATTTGGTGCATATTCTCGTAAATGGTTTTAGCAACTGTTTCCGCATCAACTGTATTTATAACTTTTCTTGCTATTATATATGCGTTATAGGGAATAGTTGGATGTAGTATACCAGTTACAACATTTACCACACAGTGTCCTAATATATCGACAGTTTCGTCGGAATTTATCCATAGGTACTGATTTGAAAGATGGCTTCTAATGCGTTCTACTGCTTTCGTGTAGCACTTAGAAACATAATATTTGCGTAAGGTAAATTCACCAGGAACATTTCGACCAGTATATTTTTGAAGAAATGTTTTGAAGGTGGGATTGTTAAGTTTATTTAATGGAATATTTGCCGCTATTACAGTTTCACAGAGTTATTCGTTAAAATTGTCAGATTCCAACTGGTCTAATTTCTGTATATGTGTTTGCGAAGCTAAGTGACGTTGTACGTGCGATTTCTTGGAATTTTTAAACGATATTTTACAGAGTTTGCAATAGATTTCGGAATCAGTGGCAATGAACATACAATCAATATGATCCTCAATCCAACTCGCCATTGTTTTACGATGCCATTCTCGACGTTGTTCTATATCACATCTGAAAAAGTAACTTAAACAATGTTTTTTCTAGATCTAAATAAATGAAATTAAAAATGTATGCGTAAGTGAATTTCGATAAGTTACAATAGCTTACGCATAGTTATTGTAACTTATCGAAATTCACTGGACATTTACGTCTAAATAATTGGGAGAAATATATTCAATGAAACAATATTAAACAGGATCTATTACAAAAATTACGAAGTATGTAATTAACAGTTAAAACAATGAAAAAAAGGAGCTTATCCACCGTACTTTATTTATCTTACGAAATATAAACTAATAAATAAAATAAATTATAAAGACTCCTCGCGCTTCTATCTACGCTCATAAAGAAAGAAATTTCACTGTAATATTGAAGTAATTGCGTAACAATTCAACGAAAAAAACAGATGTGCGGTTAGCCGATTGAATAGTGCTATTCAATAACTGCGTGTTGTATTTAGCGATGTTATAGATTATATGGTCGACCGTAATTTCGGCCTGATGCATCCGGTCCCTAGTCATAAGTGTTGAGAAATAATTTTCTCTTCGGTCCTTGCAAGCAAAACATAATAAACCATTATTCAAGAGGAGAGGGCTTCTTCTCCTTTTTTCATAGTTTTTGAAATGATGTAAATGTTTAATCTAATTTTCGAAGAAATTGAAATATACTTTTAAATTGATTTATTAGTGAATATAAAATAATAACATTTTACCAAAATACTATGCCTTCTATTAAATTCTTATATGGAGTAGTATGATTTTAATATAAAGTTGGTGACATTGGAAAATAATTATTTTTTTGATAAAATTCTGATAGTTGACAGACGACGGTTGTTATATGTTGTGTTACAGTTGTATCTGTGCATTTTAAAATCCTACAGCTCGAAAATACTTTTAACAATAACAACTTTGTGTTGTAATTTATAACATGATAATAAATATTTTACTTCAAAATATAAATTTTGTTGAATTGACTCTTAGATTACAATTATCAAAATTTTTTTTTCAAAAGGGTACTTAATATCTTTCAATGTTACCAACTTTATATTAAGTCACAGCCCAAATAGGAACATAATTGAAGAGACAGTACTGCCATTCTAGGTAATATATGTAACGAAATATTATTTTTAATTGCTTAATAGATATAGTTTAACTTTTTTATAGGAGAAGAAAATTCATTTTGCATAGGACCATTTTTATATACAAAGAATAGTAAAAAGGTTTATATTAAACATCTTCTCAGATATGTCCGTATTTTCACAAGCTCATGAGCAGAATAAAAAGTTATCTTTATTATACAAATTGATTTTGTAATAAAGGAAAATGTAAGAAACATTTTCTGTGAGAATGTGAAACTGCAATAACCATAAAATGGTACAGTACTATCAGAATTCTCTGGGTAATCTTTCTGTTTGCAATTTCATCACTTTCGGTAAAATCGGCTTGTGCAGAAGAACAAAAAAATACGGACATGGCGAAAAGTTGGCAACACGTTTTCTTAAGAGCCCATTTGCGGTTTTAATAAAAGTATCACACGTTTTACCAACTTCCTCCGTCGCAAAACTCATATCACACACATGTTCTTACCTCTGGACCCCTCGCAAGCACTGGATCCGGTGGGCGTGGTCATGGCGACCTTAGACCAATCCCCACTAAGAGACCCCTACCGGTCACGCTACTAAGCACATTATTTTTTTTAGACATCTGTTAATCACCTGGCTTTGGTATACCGCAGAGAGCTATTAAGGTTCTAGATAGTGTCATGTGGTGAAGCAGCGAAACAATCGACACTCGCTTCATATTTCATGGCACACTCCCTTGCTATATTAACGTGGAATTTATGATAAACTTGATTTTCAGCTACAGATCATATTTAAGGATTTAATAAATTTTCAGTGTGATATATTTGTTTTAGGAAATGTTCGTACAACTATTTTTATTCGTAGGTATGTAAATACTATTTAATTTATTAATATATATTTTTTTTAATATTATCTATTATATCTGATTCTGATATCTTTATTTATTTAAAAGGCGGTATGGCGGGGTATAATTATATACTTCATATAAATGAAATATGTTAGGATATTGAAGTAACTATTTGTTATTATTGTAAATATTTATACATATATATATATATATATATATATATATATATATATATAGATAATTATTTCGTGACCTTAGTATGTTATGGTAAATTCAAATTGTAGGCGATTTAAGGTCTGGTTTTACTTCAAAAACTATATATTTAAAACAATCCTACATGTACATGTTTCGGCTAATGATGCCTTTCTCAAGGAATACAAAATATAAATGACAGTATATTAATGTCATACATTTGTAGTTGCTATAGATAAAATAATTCAAAGATACATTACAATTTAAAAATAATAAATCATGCCTTGGTAGTTTAAAATGGATAAACAACAAAAAACAGGGAATCACAAGACATGAGTTATTATTATGTATGTGCCCGTGGAGCGACTTAAGATACAAAGCTGTCGGCATTCGCCTTAAACGAGAAGGAAAACCACGAAAACCTACTCGGACAACCAGACACGAATCAAAACACGGAACAGTCAGCATGATAAGCAAATGTATAGATTTTTAAATAACATGAGATATATAATTATATAACAGCAATATATATTATGATGGTAGATTGCAGATCGTTACATAATTAAGTTAGAGTATACACTGCTTAAATAGAATAAGAAGTGATATAAAAAATTTAAGCAGTATATACTCTAACTTAATTATGTAACGATCTGCAATTTACCATAATAATATATATTGCTGTTATATAATTATATATCTCATGTTATTTAAAAATCTATACATTTGCTTATCATGCTGACTGTTCCGTGTTTTGATTCCTGTCTGGTTGTCCGAGTAGGTTTTCGTGGTTTTCCTTCTCGTTTAAGGCGAATGCCGACAGCTTTACATCTTAAGTCGCTCCACGGGCGCATACATAACAATAACTCATGTCTTGTGTTTCCCTGTTTTTGTTGTTTATCCATTTTAAAATACCAAGGCATGATTTATTATTATTAAATTGGAATATATCTTTGAATTATTTTATCCATAGCAACTACAAATGTATGACATTAATATACTGTCATTTATATTTTGTATTAAAGAGAAAGGCATCATGAGCCGAAACATGTACTATCGTGAGCAATTGAAAGTAAACGCACTATTATAGCTGCGTAAATTTTACCAAATTGTCAAGCTAATGTCATTTATGTTATGAATAGTTATGATTAAATGCTGACACTGACACTTCAAAAGTACTGTATACATTAGATAAATTTTGAAATTTCGACATGCCAACATAATAAAGTGTTAACTTTCAATTGCTCACTATAGTACATGTAGGATTGTTTTAAATATATAGTTTTTGAAGTCAAACCAGACCTTAAATCGCCTAAAATTTGAATTTACTATATATATATATATATATATATATATATATATATTCACAGGTAATTACTAATTAGTAATATACAAATATAAAAATCTATCATTTAAGTTAAATGTTTAATCTATTTGAGCTATGTGCAATATAATTTTGTATAATGTTTTTTGACTATTTAACTATAATTACATATTTTATCATCTTTGAAGGTATGAATTTATAAATGTGTCTATAAAAATTACTTCGAATTAAAAAATAATAAAGTTTACTGTGAAATATATCATTTGTAAACTAAAATAAATACCCTGCTAATGTAATTGTGCTTCTCTAAAGATTGAGTTGTATACTAAACCGCTTGATTTTTTACACAATGGAAAATTGTGTAAAATATTGCAAGAAATTCGAATAACGTGCGCAAAGTCGAAATCAATTTATCAAGCGGCATCTTTATTTGCACACATATCTCAACCTGTAAGCTTTTCATTAAAAGCATAGATATGTACCAATTTTTGTTTCAAGCCAAGCAAGAACTATTGAAGCGGTTTAAGTTTAAGCGTATTAGATGATAGACTTGACCATACTATAGTTTCAGATGAAGAAAATCGTGAGACACCTTGGATGTAGAAGAACTAGAATCAATGATATTTTACGACAATGCGGTTTGGTGCACGTTCTTAATTAACAACATAGTCACTATACCTTGCCTTCTTTGTTTAAAGGACAATAATACACTCCTCGTCAGGAAATATGATCCCTGCGTCATCAATAAACATTGTATGATTCAAATCAGTACTTCGGCGTCATATTAAATACTGTAAATTGCAAAATGAATATGGAACTTAACTTCGTTTCCGGGCCAAATATATTGGATACAGTCGGTCGAATTTGTAGGTTATATGAACATATATAATCGAATTACATCTTAAGTTATATTAAAATTACTATAAATTGAACAAAGCTGCGTAAACAGCAAATCAAATTAAACTCTAACACCACTTGAAAAATAAAATGAACTATCAAGAATTTACAACATTTAAGTCAACATATAAGATTATGTAATTCTTTAATCATTTTAATTAAAGGCAAAACCAAACAGTTTCAAGTTAGTTGTAAAAGCATTATTACTGGAATTGAAATTATACAATAGACCAGAGTATCTACTTTGTATAACTGTAATTACATATTCACTGTTATGACAGTTTTATAAACATTATCTTCCCATTTATATCAGAATAACCCTAGATATTAGTTAAACGTTCTACAGTGCCTAATTTTAAATAAAATTTGGAATATATTGCAATATAACTTAACACTGCCATAATAGATAAGTTGAGTTTTGCACAAAGGTAAGTATAAATATTTGAAATCGCAGTATGAATTATAAACGAAACTTAAGCTTACTTGTTGTGAAATGTTTTTTTTTGCTTTGAAATTATTTGTTGACTGCTAGTAAAATAGAACTTGTACGATTGCAGAAAGGAATTTTGAAAAAGGAACATGAAATGGAGTATATACAAACAATAGTTACTTTATTTATTGTTTTCATCAAATTGTATGAATTTGTTTTGTGTATATTAAAAATTTTTAAGTTAACACCAGAAGATTACAGCTGATGGACACCAAATCAAATAAGGCAGTCGAAACACATTTCACTAGTGTATCTTGCAAAAACTTGCTACAAAAAGATGAAAACACATTCAAATGTATTTAATTGGACATACATTTTTTTTATATGAATTGTATTTTTAACTCAAAATATTAAAATTGCAACGAAAAAGAATACGCAGTAAGAAAAAGGTGGATTAAAAAAAACTTCAATATATTAAATTGTCAATGTAACTGGGAATTATAATTGTTTAATAAGTTAATATACATATGTAATCACTTAACAAAATTGCTTTATTATTTGTTTAATAATAAAATTATCATGAGTATATATACAAAAAAAGGGAATATAAAAAATATTTAGAAGATAGTAAGATATTAGAAAAATTTGCAAAATGAACTGATACTATTATTGCTTTCGAGAGTTCCACATTAACTTTCATACCATATATGTAATAAGATTGGAAATCTTTTTAAGACACCAAAAAATCTTTCAATCCAGTTTCTGGTTCTAAAATGGGATTCATCGTACAATTGTTCTGCTCGACTTTGAGGATTTGCTAAAGAGGTTAATAAATATTTTGTAATATTGTAACAACTATCACAAAGTATAACTGAGTTATTGAAATGTTCATTTTCTTAGCTTCTTTTTATTGCCGATCCATTCAAAATTGTTTGGTCATATGTAGATACTGGCCATCTGGCTACGATGTCACAAATTCTTAATTGAGAATTTCCTATTACCTGAATATTTCATGATAAATATCCTTTTCTGTTTCGGTACAGCTCAGCATTATTACCACTAGGAGATTGTTTTCTCATGTGAGTGCAATCAATTCTACTTAGTACATTAGGAAATCTAGCTACTTGATAAAATCTGTTTCTGCAATTTTTCTACCTTTCTAGACATATTTAAATAAAAATTGTGGCCAGAGTCTGGCAATTGCATGTGTAACATTTTGTATGATTATTTGTATTAATATCATTGTATTTGTTGCATAAAAAATCAGTTACTAAAAGTAGAAACTAACATTACATAAACAACTAATCAGCTGTATACTAATACTTGATACTTTTACTGCCAACACAAGAAAATTTGATATATTTGGCGTGAACTAAAAACGACGTGTAGCACGTACGTTGGCTTAAATCTTGGTTTATAATATAGATTAAGTAAAAACATGGGATAGCTAACAGTTTCTTTATCTGCGGTCATATAGGAAGTATTGTTAATCACTATCTTCACTGCTGCTTGAATCATCAATGTTAATTATAAAGCCATTGATTTCACAATGTCAATGTATTTTCTCTATCATACCATTTTTTTATAGTACTTTCTGTGTGTATAACACAATTTTTCCAAATTTCTTCCATACACTGCTCTAGTGATTACTTCCACATAGCTATAACTTTATCATCTCCATGTCCATCCCTGAAAATATGTTTATTATAATATTGTTTTGCATGGTCCCAAATAATTTCGATAGCATTAAATTCACAATGATAAGGAGACAATCTTCAATATTTCATGTCCATGACTTTGTAGCAATTCATCTACTTGATACCGATTTTCTTTATGAAAATTTTTAGCAAGGGTAGTAGGTCAGTTTTAAATAGAGTTCGCAAGATATATTATGTTTCGACAAGTATGTAATAATATCATTTTTACATCAAGCCGGTGATGGATGTTTCTTTACTACTAGTGAATGGTAGGGTGCATTGTCCATTACTATTTGTGCCGGTTCTTCCAAATTTGGTATTAAATATTCATCGATCCATTTCTTAAACATTTGTCTATTCATTTCACCATGCTAATCTTCTATTTGTGATTTGCTTGAAAACAATAAAGAATAATTTGACACAAAACATAATTTTAAACCACAATGTAATACAACATATCACTTGCCCTCGTAACCCTCAGGTTTACGCACACTCTGCAGATTATTATCTTGCCGGGTCTCATCAAGCAATACCACTTCTCTCTGAACAGAACAACTCAAATTCTTTATGTAATTCCTAAGAAATGTCAATGCAATGTTGGATCGTTCCACTAATGCTCTATGATTATTATCCTTTTTATATTTAAATCCAATATTGTGAAGTACACGATTTAAACTGCTGCTACACAGCTTTAATGCGTTTTACTGTAACTAGTCCCAAGCACAATGCATCTGCCACTCGCTAAACAAAAGGTTTATTAAAATCTAAGTATATTATGTGCACATGTAATACGTATTAACACCACCATGGTTTTTCTCTCGTTCAAAATATTGCAATGAATTTAAAACATGTTGTCGTGATTGCTGCCATTATAGTTTTGAAAAAAATACATTTCAAAAAATATGTATTCATAAAAAGAAAATAAATAAGAATTCCATCAAATATCAACGAATGTATGTTGTCAAATGTCAACGAGTAACGACAGAACTACTAAGCGGAAATGTGTATATTTAACACGGAGTAGGTAATAATCCCGTCTTTGTCTTACTCAAATAAATTGCTTGAGCCGTATGTCTTTGCTAGAAAACACATACTTTCGTTCAAGCTATCCTTGTCATACAAGTAGGTACTGTTTGTTATTCGAATGTGGAGATTATTCTTTGAATGTCGTTGATAGAATTATAGATCAATGACGCAGGGATCATCTTTGGTGATTTGGAATATAGTTGTGATTCACATTGCATTTGAATTAACTTAAAAAAAATAAAATACCATTTAACATTTATTTACATAAAGTGTACCTAATTGCCGTTCTAGTGTCCAGTTTTTTTTATGGAGGCGTTTCAGTGTTGATATTTTTTTAATAAAATGAATAATTTGAATTTGAAAAAAAATATCAAGATCGAAACGCTAAAAACTGGAAACGATTTAATGGTCAAACGGTCGGAAAAAATAAAATAAGAAAATTATAAGTAGAAGTTACTAATGTTCGATGATGTTATTTATTGTCTATTATTTATTGTCTATTAATGCAGTATGAATCAAACTGATACTTCAAAGTCAAATTAAAGCAATTTGTGATTCTTAATTAGATAATTTATGGATAATAATATTATATACAAATGTTTATGTAATGGTGGCTATAAATTATTGAAATTTTTTTTCTTAAGCTGGCAACAATTCTGCAACTTTATGTTGATATGCCGGATTTTTAACTTCAAATTTGTCAAACTTAAAGTCAAACAAGCAAATAAATAAAACAATTTGTTTTTACCTTCAAAATGGTTTTTATTGTCGAGCAATATAGATTTATTGTAATGGCCAATTTTGGAAGCGGCTTGCAAAATGACGTTGGCAATTGGATATATTCCAAGGTGTTGACTTATGATCAATCTATAGGAATGTCTCCAGAAAAACAAATTTAATGTCGTTGCTTTTCACAACAATGTGTTAGCATAATGTAACGGTTTTTAAACACTGGTAGAATGTGCCAAAGCTAAATCTACTAGTCGTCCCACTGTAGTTATATACATCTGGTATTTTGAGAAATGTGAATCAAATTGTTGAACAAAATTCTCATGTTTCTGTACGCCGTTTACCCAAACTAATAAGTGAGCTCTTAGCAACTAATCTGTTCTTTTAACCTTTACTGCATCCTTTCTAGACCATTTTTATGAATCTTTTTGTAAGACCTTAGAAAGACAACTATATTATACCTACCCAAATAAATTTTAAATAAAATTTACCCAATTGATTTTTTACAAAGAAGTCAGTTTTGTCAGTGGTAGAATGATTGTCTGTATAGTAACACTGATCAGCAAAATATTAGTTTCTATTCCGATAAAACATAGTTTCACCTGCCCGGTTATATTAATTCGCAGAATTGTAGAACTTGACCAACAGAAAATCCACAAAATTTAATTGAAGTACCATTGCATTCAGTTAGAATTGGTATTTGGGTGACAATATCAAGACAACTAATTATTGGGCCAATATTCTTTCAAGTAACAATTAACACCCAAAGATATGAAACCGTAATTTTAGATCAATTCTAAATCTTCACACACTGTACGTACAATTATTATATTACTTATTGCAAATTTTTCCTAGGCCGTTTGATTAAGTGTAGGTTTATGTAGATTGCCTGATTTGATGGCGCTGAATTTATTTTTATAACATTCGGGAATTCGATAGATAGCATTTGAAGAGCCTATTGTAAATGTGAGCCTGAAATGTTAAATAATATATTTAACAATTTATCACTGCAAGTTAACTGTTGTTCAAAAGTAAGAATTGGAATAATAAATCTCTTTATTTAAAAATTGAACTAGAATAGCAGAAACCAAATTACCCGAAACTTAAGAGAGGAGTTAATTTGAATAGATAATATAACCTAATCATTTAGTTAAAACTTTAAGTTATTACCAATTGGAATCTATTGAACTAATTAATCGATGCAAAGGAGAATTTCGTAGAAATGTATGAAATTTATTTAAATAGAAAAATCATAATGTGGTGGAAAAGCATTTTTAAAAGTGATCTGAAAATATATTTCTAATTAGATTTAGAATAGGTAAAGGTGTTACACAATTGTTTATAATGTAAATTTTTAATACAATTCTCCCAGTTAACAAAAGGTAAAGTTATTTTAGAAAGCATATTTGATGTTGTTTTTAAGTGTGTTATAGAGCCTATAAGATGAAGAAAAGCTTAGTTCCAGCTGAAATTGTTTTATATATTCTGTGATTCTTTCCAACTAGATGTTTCTCACATACAGCAAAATATTTTATCGGAATCGATATATAATTAATATAATTGTACATTTTGTTCGGACATATTGATGATCATTTTCGCCCATCAGACAATGAATATAATAGAAATGACAGGATGGAGTACAATTTTGAAATAAATGTAATTAATGTGGCTAACTAAAAGAAATTACTTAAAAATTCCCTTAGTATTTTTATAAATAAAAATTGGAGAGTGAAATCAAATATAGATAAAAAGAATTTAATTTTCTCTTTGCAAAAAAACACTTGTGAAATAATAAAAAACAATGTTCGTATTTTTTTATTATTTAATTTATTTCATTCAATTATTAGAATATTCTTTATGACTTACTCACCTTTATTAGTATTATAAGCAAGCTTTTCATGATTCTTCTTAATCACTTGTTATTTCCACAATTTTCTGGAGCAAATATTTGCGGCGGTATTTGTATTTATTTGCGGCCTCTACAAACTCAGACACTGACTTTTGACACAATCTGCCAAATTAAAAAAATTCGTAATGTGTAAATTTGACTTTTATCCGGTATGGTTATGTTAGTGTCAGTTTATTGTAAGTCAGAAGCATACACAATTCTTAAAATGCCTCACTTAAACGAACTGCAAAAGTCGAAAATTAGAACTAGGCTAGAGCACGGCATGAGCTTTAGGCACGCCGCAAATAATAAACGTTGATAAAAACACGACAATTTAGCAATTATTTTATGTACTAACGGTCTAATAAATACCAGTAACTGTTTAAGCTGCCTTGTCAAAGTTGATTTTATTGTTAGTTATTGTTAACCACTCCTAAATTTGGTATTTTGTGAAATTGAAGTAAGAGATTTATTTATTATTGTCATATGATAACTCGCATTATACATAATAATAAATGAAGGGTTTTCTAAATTTTTAGGCAGTTAATTTTGGAACCATTCAAGAAAATTTTCTCGATTCATGTCACCATGTTAATCCATGTTTTTTACTATTTGTTGCAAAGATTAATTCTGCTCCAAGAACAAAACCATTATTGCTACCAGCATGTACAACTATGTATCTGCATAACAAAAGTCAATGATATATTGCCCATGCCAATACTTTTTAAATAATTAATACATTTTGCCACCTACTTGTTTTGCTTTTACAGAGTTAATATTCTCATCTTGCCGAGGTTATTGAGAGCTTCCGTCTTGAAAAACACAGATTTCGTCAAGAAAAACAAACTGGAATAAATTTTCATTATTAAAACGCATATATTGTTCCAAAAACGTTATTTGTATTTGAATTTTTCCATTTTTCAAATTTTTTATTTTATACGCCACTGACTTTCTTTCAGTTAGCAAATATAATTACAACTGCTTCAAATCAAAACTGACATTTAATTGGCAACAACAACCTATCAAAGACAGTGAATCTCCCAACCATGGCCATCCCTTATCTAAATAATTTTTGCTCTTATGGTATATTATGCTTGTAACAATAAAGTTCTCTATAATATTTAGAGGCAAAAGTCGATTTAGAAGGAAAAGTCTGTGAGATTCAGATATTAGATAGAGTTCTTTTTTGTAACTGACGTACGCCATTCTATGACAGTAATGAAAAATAAATTACACATGTTTTGGTATTTTGTTTCACTGTTTATAAAGTATTTATTTGCAGTCCAAGGCCAAATTTAAGGCATAAGAATACCTTAAATTGACTAACGTGTGTAGAATTACAGCGCGTATTTATGTGTGTTAGAAAGAGATAAAGCACAATTTGCGGTTCGCACTTTGAGCAGTACGAACAGCAAAGAAATACTTTACCAACTGTATGTAAATAATTTACAACGTATTGAGTAAAAATGGAGGAGAAACCTTATACGGATGCCCATTTTCTATCTTCGTATATGGGTAACTCTCTTAGTATTAAAGATACCGGATCGGTTAAATTAGCAAAGTATTGGATGGCATTTTCAGATTTGTCATATGTTGTCAACTTTTTTAGATATTTAAGGAAAATTGGAATCTGACGAAATTTTCAGTTGTACATATCTTCGTAACCATCGAAGACAGAGCAAAACTAAAAATGACATCTAATAGTATTTTTTTATGTAGAATTTAGAAATATTTATTAAATATTCATGGCAAGCTTGAATATGAAGATATAAAATAAAAGTTAGAAAATAATTTGAAAAGGTATGGTTCGTTTACAAAATCAGATCACTTGACAGAGAAATTCAAACCGGAAGACGGAGAAAGGGTTTTAGCTGTATGTAAGCTACAAACCCGCGAAATCAACTCGTGAAATTGCAAGTGATTGTGCTGTTTCCACAGAAAAGGCTCGTTTAATTTTAAAACGGAATAAATACAGGCCACTTAAATATAGTGTGACTAATACATTTTATGGCCAAGATCATGAAAGAAGAATGTTATTCGTTCGATAATTTTGGAAGAAACGAACATTAGTCCTCACTTTTCTTACACAATTCTTTATACAGATGAAACAAAATTGATCAATAATGGATTATTTAATAGGCATAATAATGTTTGTTGGTCTCAAGATAACCCTCATCTTATTGTCGAAAAGCGAGATCAACATGTATTTTCTGTAAACGTGTGGTATGGAATTTTTGGAAACCATATTTTTATGAGACCAATTTGAATGGAGAACGCTATTTACACTTTTTGCGTAACAAGCTGGAAGATATGCTAGATGAATTACTATTAAATTTAATTCAAAAAGTCGGATACTTTCAATATGAAGAACGATATTTATACTTTTTGTGTAACGAGCTGGAAGATATGCTAGATGAATTACCATTAAATTTAATTCATAATCTCAGATACTTTCAACATGATGCACTCGCTCATAATTTTCGAAACGTTTCTGAGTATCTTTCAGAACTATTTTTTTAACTGGATTGGTACGCTGATACCGTACTTTGGCCGGCAAGATCACCAGATTTTACACCACTAGATTTTTTTTTATGGGGTGCTGGAAAGAATAAAGTCTATAAAAACAAACTCAACAACGTTGAAGAATTAAAAATTAATATTATGACAGCCATAAGAAGCATCCGCCCACAGACTCTGCGAAAGGTTAATTCCGATATGGTGATCAGATATGAAATGTGCATCCCGAATAACGGTGGTCATTTTGAGCATTTGATGAAATAACATTATTCACTCTGCTCATTTGTTTGTTTACTTCCTTTACAAAACATTTACTTAAATTTTAGATTCGTTACTATTGGCATTAATTTAATTCTTTTCTCTTTTATTTTTGCTGCATTAAGTTTTTAAAAAGCCCACTTGGATATTATTTCTTCAATTAGTAACAGTATTTGAATTACTTTCGCTATAATGAATATTTAAAAAAGATAGCCATACTAAACCTTATATTTATGAAAGCAGAACAAAATAAGCATTTTAATGACTATGATTGCCATTTAAAAAAGCATAAGTTTATTTTATATCTTGATATTCAAGTGTGCCATGAATATTTAATAAAGATTATTAAATTCTACGTCAAAAATACTATTAGACGCCATTTTTAGTTTTGCTCCGTCTTCGGTGGTTACGAAAATATATACGAGCCCTAACAACTATGTGTTGGAACAAGCAGTTACTTTGCGAATAAAATACCAGTTTACCGAAATTCTTTTATTCTAATTTTTTTTAATTATAAATATGAAATTAGCAACGTTTTTTATGATGTATGGAATTATTGTTACGGTTTAATTATATATTTTTTGTTGATTACTATTTAAATAATTGTTTGATATTCGAAAAATGCTGACAACTAAATATTGGAACATGCTTTGCTTTTCCTCACGTTTCTTGAGTTTTATCAGCCTGACGCATAGGTGGCATAGGTGACGAGTAAGTGTGTTGTCAACAAAGATTGTCACGCGTCATTTGAGTATTAATAATTAAAGTAAGTAGGTATTGTCAGTTTTATATTAAAAGTAAAATACAATATGTATATGATGACGTATATGAATGGTACGTGGAAAATCTACTGACCCAAAAGTGCGAGAAATTATTATTCATCAGTACCATAAAGGGAAAACAATGCGTGGAATTTCCAGTGAAATGACTATAGCAACAACTACAGTTTTTAATACAATTAAAAAATATGGTGAAACTGCCAGTATTAATGTTCGCGGTAAAAGTCCAAAAGCTATTTCTCAAAGAAGTGTAAGGCATTTAATTAGATTATGTAAGTCGGGAAGAAGAAATACACTACGAGAAGTAACTGCAAGGTGGAATAGAGAAACTGGGATGAATGTTTCCAGAGAATGCTGTCGCAAATACATCCACAAGAGCGGTCTTAGTTTTTATAAGGTATGTTTGATAGGTACTTCTTTGCGGTATAAATTTTCTATTTTTTTACTTGTAGGCCAAAGAAAAACTATTGTTGACGGAAACTCAAAAAAGGAATCGTTACATTTGGGCCAAATCAAGCATGACTGGGACAAAGTAATCTATAGCGACGAAAGTAAATTTGATGTCTGTGTGGGAAATTACCGAAAGCGTGTGATTCGTGAAAAAACAGAAGCATTCCATAAGGAGTGCCTCAAAAGGACTGTAAAGTTTCCACAGGGCATCATGGTGTGGGGTTGCATGTCGGCCAAAGGGTTGGGAACTTTACACTTTATTGAAGGCACAGTAAACGCAGCCAAATACCAAGATATTCTTGAACATTCGCTTTTACGAAGTGCAGCAAAGTTATATCCATCCGGAGATTTTATTTTTCAACAGGATGGAGCCTCATGCCATACGGCTAAATCTACCAAAAAAATGGATAGGAGAACATGACATTCTGGTTTTGTCACATCCCTCTAGCAGCCCGGATCTTAATCCAATAGAGACACTTTGGCACAAAATGAAACAACGCCTAAGAAATAATCCTCAACGCACTTTACCACAACTACGTGCTAAATTGCAAGAAATATGGGATGGTTTTACCCCTGAACTCTGTGAAGGCCTAGTAGATACAATGCCTAATAGAGTTCAGGCTGTTATTCGAGCTAACGGCGACGTTACGCCTTATTAATTTTTATTTTAATTTGTTAAAAACCACTTGTTCCAATATTTAGTTGTCAGCATTTTTCGAATATCAAACAATTATTTAAATAGTAATCAACAAAAAATATATAATTAAACCGTAAAAATAATTCCATACATCATAAAAAACGTTGCTAATTTCATATTTATAATTAAAAAAAATTAGAATAAAAGAATTTCGGTAAACTGGTATTTTATTCGCAAAGTAACTGCTTGTTCCAACATACAGTTGTTAGGGCTCGTACAACTGAAAATTTCATAAAAAATCAATTTTTCTTAAAAATCTCAAATCGTTGACAACATATGACAAGTTTGGAAATGGCATCAAAATTCTGAGCAACTTTGCTAATTTAACCGATACTGTATCTTCAATACTAAGATAGTTACCCATATACGAATATAGAAAATGGCTCCCTGTATAGTACTCATAGAGTCGTTAATTTAGTCTAAAATATATTACGCGATAATCTTTGGTGAATTTTACCTGAATAAAAAACAATAACGAAATACGTATATAAGATATGTAGCAAAAACAATTTTGTCGATTTTTCAATAAAAAGTCGGAAATTTCTTTTTTGATCAAATTTATTAAAAAATATTTTGTTTTCGAAAGAAAACTCACATTTACAAAATATAAGTTCTGTTGTTTTTAATTTTAGAGATCTTGGGGATATACAGGATAATTATCAATTATCGGAATTTTTTGTGTTGTTTGCTAATCGACTTGTCCAACTTAAGCAACCATTTCTCGCAAATTTGGGTTGTCATTCAAACATTTTTGTTAAAGTCGTACGCTACATTTGCTTTTTTCAATAGTCTGTAAATACAATTTTTCTATTCCAATTATACAGGCTGTTTCCGACTAGCTTGGCCAAACTCTAGGGACGTATTCTACTGATTAAAATAATCATAAAAGTTCATATACAAAATTTACGGAAAGCGCTCTCTTAAATAGTTGTGATGGTTTTTCACTATTGCAAATATTTCACAAATTATGGAATATAACTTTATTATTGTAGTACTTACGAGTATAACATTTTATTATTTTAATGATTGCTCGAATAAAGTTCATTCATATGATCATAGCAATCGGTGCCTTGAGATTCGAAGGATAGTTCACATCCCGAAATCTCGTCTACAAAAAGACAAAAGACAAAGACAAACGTTGTCATGTCAATATTGACATTAAGTTTCATACATACATGTCATATTTAAGTGTAATACTTTTAAGCCTCTCATAATGTATAAATACACAAATGCAGAAACAACAGATATCCATTTTACTTACAGACGTGCGAACGGAAATTCCCAAGAAGCTGTCCGGCTGTATCGTGAAACATATCCAGCACGACATTGTCCAGCTAAAGGTATTTTTGCGGCTATTCGTCGTCGTCTTAGAGAGACAGGATCCTTCACGAAAGTTTCTTTCAACTGTGGGTCTAACCGAACAGTTCGTAATGCTGCTATAGAAGAAGATATTCTTGAGATAGTTGATGCTGACCCAAGTACAAGTACTAGACGAATTGCTGCTGATGTTAGTATTTCATCGAAGACTGTTTGGAATATTCTTCATTATTAATTATTGTACCCGTTTCATGTACAGGCAGTGCTAGCTCTTTCAGATAACGATTTTCTTCTACGATTACAATTTTGTTGTTGGCTTTTAGAACAATGGTAATTTGCCCTAATTTTCATAATAGTGTTCTTTCTACCGATAAGTGCAGTTTTCCAAGAGATGGAATAATGAATACTCGTAATAATCATCGATAGTCGGACGTGAATCCGCATGAAATAGCACATATTCGACATCAACAAAGATTTTCCTACAACGTTCGGGCCGGCATAGTTGGCAACTATCTTTTGGGACCAGTGTTTTTGCTACCGAAACTTAATGATATTATATGGTATTATAGAAAGTTTTTCGAAGAAGAATTAGAAGCGTAGCTGGATGAAGTTCCGTTGCAAATACGCCAAAATTTATGGTTCATGCAAGAGGGGGCTCCTGCATATTTAGCGTTCCTGTACGAGACTTCTTGAATATGAAGTTTCATAATCATAGAATTGGAAGAGCAGGACCGATTACATAACCACCACGCTCACTTGATTGCAATTCATGTGATTTTTTCTTATGGGGACATTTAAAAAGTATTGTGTACCAAACACCAATTGCAAATGCGCAAGTTCTCCGACAACGTATCCAGCATGGTTTTCAGTCAATTAACGAGACTCCTAGAATTTTTCACCGTGTAAGACAATCGATTATAAGATGCTGTGAGACCTGTGTTATTGTCCAAAGTGGGCACTTCGAGCAATCATTAAAACAATAAAATGTTATAAGTACTACAATAATAAAGTTATATATCATAATTTGCGAAATTATTAACAATAGCAAAAAACCATCACAATTATTTAAGAGAGCGTTTTCCGTAAATTTTGTATATGAACTTTTATGATTAATTTGGTGAGTAGAATTCGCTCCTAGAGTTTGGCCAAACTAATCAGCCTATATAAGCACATATCACAACGGTCATCCTTTCTCTGCTATACTTACCCCCAAAATATTTAACATCTAAAGTCAATGTTTGCCAAACTCTTGAGCATTAAAAACGTATTTAATTTTGCTGATTCCATTTAGAACTGTTTCTCTCTAGCGATCGCAATCAATTTCATTACATCTACATTTTCCACCTAAATGATCATTTGCACTAGGCCGCTACGCTTTTAAAATTATCCAAGTAACCATTACTTGCCTGAAAACTTGAATTCTTTTTTATCACAAATTGAATTTACCGATTCTAAAAGAGCTTCGTCCTCATAAGAAAAGGTTTTGTTTTTTTTTCTATTAAGACCCATTGGTTTATTGTGTTTAAAATGCTTTCACTACTTTTTAAAATTGTTGAAAGACTATTAGCAATATCCCTTTTTCAACACGCTTTTTAAACTCGTTCAATATTTTTACTTTATTGGTGAAAGTTACATATTTTATTTTGGCACTCATGTTAAACCATTTTTAATTTAAATAACAGATTTACTGTATAAATAAAACACCTACCCATCTTACAGTCCCTCCTAATAAAAATGACTGAAATTTTCTGAAAAGGGAATTATCAATCTGTACAGTCGCATTTGAATTTATTTTAGCCATAACTTTAGCCACCAAAGAACGATTAAAGCATATGTTTACATGATTAAATAAGATACAATCCACTTCGCGTCGTGGTTGGTATGAAGTTGTTAGATGAAGAATACCAACAATTAATTACATTTAACACATATCATCCCATTACGTCCGTTGTTTCATCTGCACTTACCCAAAGATAATGACCAGATAGGTTGGTTCGTATTTTTTCAATGGTTCTCAAGTAACATTTTATTAAGTGGCATTTACGTAAAGTAGATTCATTCTTGAGGACTGGATTGTTAAGCTTTTATGAATAGGATATTGGTCGCCATGAAAGCTTCACACAGTTCTTCGTTAAAAGTGTCAGGTGCAGATGTACATATTGCTATGGATTTTTCCCAAAATAATATTTAAAATTTATTTAAAATAAATGTACAGTTTTTTTTAACATGATTGTATATTTTTGAAAATGTTATTTTAACTGTGCCAAGATAAAAACTAGATTTTTGGAGGTCGACTTGATGTGAAAGCGATAGCGGCATATATTGATGGAGACCAACATCTGCAATGATACGAGAACGTTGTGTTGATTGAAATATATAAATTTAATTAGTTCGGGTTGTTTTTTGAGTGTGACCATAGTTGATGGCATTTCATATTTAATTCCCGATAATTCTACGAGATTGTTATTCTCGTAATTTGATGATGTTTAAAGATTAAACAACTGTTCTTGTTTGTCTCCAGTAAATTTTGTAAGTTTTTATGAATTCATAAAACGTAAGTTAAAATTATAAGAATATTTCTATTGTATTCAAGATTGTTATTAAAGAGATTTATTATTAGAAAGAATAAATAATAAAGATTATTATTAGATTTCTATGTTATAAAAAAATATTATAATTGTAAAATTTTGCACGACGGGATTCAAGGTTATAGTTTTTACATGTTATTTTGTGCATGTGTAAATTTTGATCGTGTATCAATATATTTTGTACAGTGTAATTCTTTGGGGAGAAATTAAAAATAAACTTTATTATTTTTAGATAAGTTTAATCGGAGTATTAAGAGGAAGTTTTTTAATCCACTTAGCGGTCAAATATACAGCGGATATTTTTACCTCGTTGTATTTATTGTAAAATACACAATCCTTATACTTTATAAAGATAGATTTTTTTTTCTTTTTTAATTTTTTTTTGTATTAAATATTCATTTAAATTTTATCTTGTGATTGTTTCATTTCATATACCATTACTACTAATTAATTGAAAATAAGTAAATTATATAATAAAAAAACTTGTGTGAATATTTCACTGGCGCCTAGTATATTTCGTAGAAACAGTCACGTCTTTCCGATTGGAACCCGAGAGGTGAGAAGTCTCAATTTTTGGAAATCACCCGGCTGAGTATCCTAGTTGGGAAGATTAGTTGTCATTAATTCAACAAACCACTATTCATAGCAATATGTTATCTAGATGAGTTTTCGAAGAAACATGCCTCTGCACATTACACTTTTGTGGACGCCTGAAACTTAATGAACACACACTGCAATATATCTCGGTATCATTACGAATATGCAACCAATCTGTATGGCCTCTAATCCATCCTACCATGGTTGCCCTATGAGAATTCTCCATAGTTAATAAAATAAAGAGGGAAATACTAAGAACAGAAAGAAATGGACTAAAAAGTAGAAACGAAAACTACTCCAAAAATAAGGTAGTAAATTAAATTTAATATTTATAAAAAATTATAGGATAAATATACAATATAAGAATATAAAACGGATTTTTTTAAATACTAAACGTTGTAACCAAATGATACGAAACGAAACGAAACCAGAAGCAATCTCTTATAGAAGAGAATAGAAAATATACTATCTCAAGAACAATAAGTAGATATATGTATATGCATGTATAATAGCATGTAAACACGAGAATACACTTTGGAAATTAGCGGATATAATTTTTTTAGCGATTATTTCAACGAAGTCATAGAAATAATATAAAAATATATATTCCGTCTTACACGCTACTGTCGAATTAAACTTATGAAGGAATACACACAATGTACTCTTCACAACGACGGAAATAACAACATCGGCTTGACGAATGCATTCGAGCAAGCAAAAACATGCATACTATACCTGATACAGCCACAATGTTTTCTCGGGGCAATTGGTCATTCAATCGCTTCAGTCCGCTCTCTGATAATAATCTATGTAAGAGAAAACTAGTGAAACGTTCGTACTCAAACAGTGTTCAATTACATGGATTAATATTAATTAAAATAAAATCCACGAAGAATACAGGTGTACACAATCATTTTATAGATTCCTTTTAACTTAATTCAAAATTTCATTACGATTGGACCTGCTAACTTTTTATATTACTAATACTTCTAAAAGTTCTTTAGAATGTAATTTATAGGGTCAATTTGTGATATTGATTCTATTGCTTATATTTAATAAAATCACTTATATAACATTTTAGCTTGACAAACGTCCAAATTACTACGTTCTATTACCTTTATTCAAATAATTTTGCTGTGGAAGGCACGATTATTTCGGGTTATAATCATTCTTTCCAAAAATATTCTAGATAAGTTTTTAATTGTCTTAAGCACGATGTACATAAATGTGTATCCAAAGTGAAGAAAATGTATACAAGATATAGCCCCATTAATTGTGTTGCGAATGCAAGAGCAGTACATTAAAAACGAACATTTTTAGAAAGTACAAATAAAATCGCAAATACTTTATACAGAAAATTGTGGAAATAGAATGTGATTAAGAGGAGTCATTAAAAGCTTGGTGATAATAATAATGGTAAAAACCATAAACAATGCTCTGATACATGAATGGAATAAATTAAATAATAAAAAATACAAACATTACCTTTAGTTATTTCGTACATTTACCAGATTGTTTCAAAATCTTTAAAACAAATTACCTTAGATTTTTCTTTTTGTAAATAGAAAATAAAACTTATTTTATTGATTCTTTAACTACATTTGATTCTGCTTCCCAATTTTTTACTTAGAAAGAAATTTTTATTTAATTTATTTTGGTTGATCACTTTATTTGCTACATTTTCGTACATATATTATTGTTACTTGAGCGTACTTTTTGACATAATAACTAAAGTTCGAATTTGAATGCACAAAAAGTGTTTTAAATATGCGCATAAATATGTAATGTTCTTTCCAAAAATATGTCAAATATATGATTCATTTTTACATTTATGCATTTTCATGCACTTCATTTTTAATGCTTACTGGAAATCAAGGAAAGAGTAGTAAAACAACAAAAAATAGTCTAAATTACATTTATACATAAAAAATTATTATTACATAATATGTGATAAGAACATAAATACGTTAAAAGATTACAATTAATAGCTATATACATATAATTTTCTGGATGTTACTTTATAACATAATAAGTTATGTTATTAAGTAAGATCCATAGAATTATATGTATAGTTATTATTAATAACTGTAAATAGTTATTATTAAAAACTATTCACTTTCGCAATGAGATCTACTTAACTTATTATTGTACCAATTAATAATTAAGTATTTTTCTAGATTTTCGACACTTTTTGTCTTTTATAAAAATCTTAAAATATTTTTATATGTTGAAAACGTTCTTTGAGACTTCAAATGAAGGGATAGGTGCATATTTTAATGATGCCAGCTGTTCGGGGTCTAAATGTATATTATTATCTTTAACAGTCGAACTTAATGATAATGATAAAATCTTTGATATTTCTGTTAACTTTTGAAAACCATTATTCTTTGTTGTAACACTATAAAATTTATCTGGTATAACTTTACCAGTTCGACCTGGAACATTTTTTAATAAATTTTCACAATGTTCTACAATAGAACTAGACTCTAATAAAGATATTTGGTCAGTCTCTATTTTTTTGTCATTAATTCACTTAAAAAACTAACATACGTCAACTGATCTAGAATCTCATGTTTTTCGAATCAGAAAAATCTAATACAATGTTTTTTTATATGATTATAGTTATTCGCGTGGAATATGGCTGCGTCTAACCACGTTCCCCCATCGGGTAATTATCAGTTCAGGAGATAGAGAAACATTCGGCAATTTTTCTTTATATACTTAGACTCGTAGAGGTGCTTTCTTAAATATTTTTTTACGTTTGAAATGGTACAGAGGTAACCTTAAGGTAGGGTGACCTGATCTCACTGCGACGTGTTCAAGTTTGCACTTATTAATAAACTTATTAATAAACCTCACCAGATCTTCTCCTCCAACAATATCCATATTACGTAATTACAATAGCGTAATAATTACTAATTCATTAAATACTATTGCTTGGAATTCTTACCTCAGACGCTATTTGATACTCGTTTCCACACTATTTTAGATATCGATTTTGAAAATCTCTACTAGGTCATCATATGCAATTTAATACAGAATGATATTAAATATACAAAATAGCATGTATATTCGCCTAGCCTGAAAATATTGCAAATATGTAATTAACATACCAGTATATGTTACAGAAGCATGCACTTGAAATCATATTGTAAATTAGATTTAACAAATCATTTAATACGTGAACATAAAGTGTACATGCATTTAATGTTTAAACCAAAAAGTGTAAATATAACATAAAACAACATTCAGCTATTTGCTACTGTCTTCATATTATGCGCGTAAATATACGTAGATTTTATTAAAAAAATACCTATAGTCTATTCACGCTTTAGAAAACAGACCAAGCCAAGCTCTTACTACAAGTATCTCTTTCTAGTTAAAGAATTAAACGTATATAACTCTCTTATTTGGTAGTGCGTAATGTCAAATTTCGTAAACAATTTGAATGAAATTAATTGCATAATTCACCATCTTGTTGTCATAAATCATTATTTGTTATATTTATCGGGTTATTTTTGCTCTCTTGTATTTTTTTCTGCCACCACAACCATTCAGAGAACAATATCTTCCCTAAATGCAGGTATTGTCCTCCCTAACTGGCGTAAAAAAATATTGCGAGCAGGTTAATGTAATATTTATAGCCAAAGCATTTGAAAACATATTTCTTAACAATCAAAACTAACAATGACAATATTTTATATTAACATGCAGGACAAAAAATATAGGGGGAATGTTTAGAAAATGACATGCGAATCCTGGATAATATGTAAAACCATTAGAAGTTAACTACAGAGCGTTTCACGTTCACCGTGAAGTACGGGCTTTATGGAGAAAACTTACATAGTTGTCAAATTGTTCAATACAATTTGTTAAATGATAAAATAATTTTTGAAGTTTGATTTTAAAATAACCTCTATTGACGATGTTGTCATAGCACATAACCTACATAAATTAAACACGTAATTATAATGAAGAAAAATCTTGTTTATGTTGAATTTCGTAGTTCGTAGTTTTTCAATTAGAAATACAATATTGATTATCAGCATGAAGGTTTTGACACGCGCTTGATGTTAAAGCAATCGACTTTATCTGTTAATAAATCAGCTTTAGAGCTATTTATTAAACGTGATTCTATCGCATGTGCAATGTTTTATAAATTATAATGTGAATTCGTGAATGTCTTTTTTTTTGTATTGACAGTGACAATAATGTAAACAATAGTACTTTATTTATTTTTATAGAACTAAAAATACATTTAATTATTTGGTTAGATAGTTAATTGACGAAGGAGATACTTGTAGAAACTTCATTATAACGCTAAGAAATAAGTAATTAAACTTCTAGTTTCAAAAATTCTTTTATTGTAAATCACTACAATATTGTTCCACCATACAATGGCTTCATCAGGTGGATGAAAACTGGATTCATCCACCTGATGAAACCATTGTATGGCGAAACAATATTGTAGTGATTTACAATAAGAGAATTTTTGAAACTAGAAGTTTAATTACTTATTTCTTAGCGTTATTTGGATAGAATTCATTTTTCATTTCAATATCACGATGAAATGTTTGAACATGTTGTTTGATGTTGACGAAATGTTGGAGTAATCAATTAATTGAATGTTAATAAATTAGCCTCGGGATCATCATTTGAATTTGATTTTTCCTCATGTATTATGAATTCCTCAATATCATCCAGTAGTCCATCGACAATCCACATCTCATCTTCAATTTTTTTACGTGTTACATCAAACACGTAAAAAAAATTTTTCCAATTTTCAGCTGTTACGTTATTATATGCATTTATAATTAGAGATGACATATTTTTTACTTTGAATGTAGTGTTATTCATCTTTATATGGTTCTTTAATTATGCACAAGTCATCTCTATTGGATTTAGCTCACAATGATAGGGTGGAAAACGCAGCACTTTCCGGTGAGCTTTTTTTTTCCAAAACATCGATCGCAT
Source organism: Melolontha melolontha (assembly GCA_935421215.2). Lineage (NCBI taxonomy): Eukaryota > Metazoa > Arthropoda > Insecta > Coleoptera > Scarabaeidae > Melolontha > Melolontha melolontha. Next base: position 141,927,890 of record OW285236.1, read on the forward strand.
ATGTATCATATTTATGCGAATTTGTGTTAAACCCGTATGACACGATCAATTTTAACGTACATTTTAATGTACATTAAAATTGATAGACATAGATGATCTATAACAAATATCGCATATAATGCGCATTACATACAGCGCCGAAAATTTACTTGAAAAATAGAGCAAATTCTAAATTTTAACGTACATTAAGTAAATTTTCGGCGCCGTACGTAGTGCGTATTATATGTGATCTTTGCTGTAAATTATCTACGTCCATCAATTTTAATGTACATTAATATGTACCTTAAAATTGATCGTGTCATACGGGCTTTACACAAAATAAGAAATCTATGTGATATGTCGCATTATCTAGAACAATAATGGCATTTTATGGAGTATTTGACCACTGAATAAACCATTTTCCAATTAATTCTGCATTCATTTCATTATGAGCATTAGCAGTATTGTCTTTTTTTATACAGAAATGTAAATTCTGTCTCAACGAGAAATCCATTTTTATTACCAGCACGTACTAACGCAAAGCAAGGACCAAGACCAGTTGAAGATTTTAATCCTGTACTCAGTCCCCGAATAAATGCATCTCGAGTACTTTTATGAGTAGTATCAATTCCAAGTTTTATTTTCAGAGTGCCCTACATTAACCCATGATTCATCTACGTAGAATCTATCTAAAATTGTTATTATAATAGATATATGTAAATATGCTTTGTACACTTTACGACGCTAATTATTCGAATTTTTTAGTAAAAAAGAATTCGTCCTTAAGCAGGATTCGATCCCACGTCCGTCGCTTGCCGGACCATTACTTTAACCACTAAGCTATTAAATGCCGTGATTTCGAATCTTTGCGGGAATGCCTTGAGTCACATCAAGGAAATAGATGATATATATCTTACCCGCAGTCGGCAGTTGTGCAAATTTGTTGCATTTTCGCGAAGTAATGTAAATGTAAATATGCTTTCTACACTTATTAAAAAATTCGAATAATTAGCGCCGTAACGTGTAGAAAGCATATTGACATTTACATTACTTCGCGAAAATGCAATAAATTTGCATAATTAATATATGTTTCGATGTAAAGAATAAATAAATAAATATTACCTTCAGCTCTAAAGCTTTTGATATCTCGTAAATATTTATGTCTCCATCTCATAACGTTTACTGTTTACCGTTTAATAAAAATGCTTTTTCGTTTTACTCTTTGAAATTCGAAACCAATGTCTTTCATTCAGCCAAACAAGCTGGCATAAATATTAAAAGAAGAAATATATCCAACCACTCAATGGGATCATCTACAGTGTTTACTTTAGCGAAAGCTGGCATTGGGGAACACCAACTGATGAAAATTAGTGGTCACAGCAATGTAAACTCTATTAAAAGTTATTTATAGTTAGATAGTGAACATCATGAGCATATTGTTGGTCAATTAAGAAACAATGTAATGAAGATTGAAATTACTGTAGCCTCTACTTCTACTGTCAATACTCGTTTTGTTGGTTTTGCCGAAAAAATCGAGAACAAAAGTCTTTCTGGAGAAAGCCTTCCGCATAACTGTAGTCAAGTTGGTTTTTCTAATTACCAATTTTCTTTTGGGAAAAATATAAAAATTGACTACATTATTGCTTTATATAATAAAAATTATAAAAATAAATACTTTTTATTAATTTTTCGGTAAAATACTCACTTTTACCACTGGTGTAATACCGGATGGTATTTCTACGTGTCCAAATACCCACTAATATGCATTGTTTCTATGGCGATTTAGCATTGCTAACATTGTTATAAACACTACAAATGGAATAGTCAAAGGTAATATAACAAGACCTTGATAAACAGTCGACTATTTTGACTGCATCTAAATTTTGAGTGTGTTTTAGTGTCAATTTGTCGAGACGTCATTTTGACATTAATAATCTGATTAAAGCCCGAGAGCTTTAGGTCGAGGGCGTTAATCTTTGATAATAAATGTCAAAATGACGTCGCAAAAAATTGTGGAACATACGAGAAAGTTAGTAGCAATAAAAATAGTAGCTAATTTATCAAGGTCGTGTTATATTTAGTAAGATTATTTCCTGAGTTTACAATATGTTTAGTCAAAAATATGTCACATTTAATTGACATCTAAGCGACATCGTTTTTATTTAGTGATGTGTGTGGACTAATTTCATCCCATTTGGAATCTATTATGTTTATAGCAAGATCTGTAGGAATGTTAGTATATAAAGATTCTACATCAAGTGATATAATTTTGTGATTAGTATTATATCACTTGATGTAGAATCTTTATATACTAACATTCCTACAGATCTTGCTATAAACATAATAGATTCCAAATTGGATAAAATTAGTCCACACACATCACTAAATAAAAACGAATTTATTAGAGGTATACACTTTTGTCTCGACAACACATATTTTCAGTACAAAAATTCTTTTTATAGTCAAACATTTGGTATTGCCATGGTTTTTCCTTTAGCTGCTCCTATTGCAAATCTGGTAATGGAACATTTGGAACAAAACGTTATCAATTCATTAGATTTTCGCCCTATTTTCTTCAAATGATATGTAGATGACATAATAACATGTATTCCGACTAATAAAATAAACTATCTTTTAAATAAGTTCAACAATTTTCACAACAAATCAAAATTCACTATTGAAGAAGAAGTTAATAACAGTACTAATTTTCTTGATATTTCTTTAGGCTATGATAGACAGGGTACTATTTATACAAATTGGTACAATAAACCCACAGCTTCTTTTCGATATATGAATTACCACTCAAATACACCCACAGTATTCAATAAAATGATTATAAATAATCTGACTGATAGAGCAGTAAAACTATCACATACTCAATACAGAAAAGATAACATCAAGAAAATTATAACAATCTTAACAGATAATAATTATCCAGCACAACTTATAGACCAAACAATTAAAAAAAGAATCCACCAAATATACAACACTGCAGACACCAATAACAATTTAAACAATGACACAACATATATCACGATTCCATATGTTCCACAACTATCAGAAACAATTAAATACATTTTAAAAAAGTATGATATAGCTACTACATGTAAACTTAGTAATACTAATAAACATCTATTTACAAAACTTAAACCTAAAATAGAAAAAAATCGAGAAACACATGTCATCTATAAAATACCATGCCGCGATTGCGATAGTTACTACATAGGTCAAACTAAACAATATTTATATAAAAGAATACAAGCCCACAAATACTCTAAAACAGACAAAACTGCTTTATTTACACAGAAACTACAACGCGATCACCATTTAGATTTTGAAAACACACAGATAATTAATTGATAAAGAACAACACACAATGAACAGGGAAATTAAAGAAATGATTAGTATTAAACAGTAAAAAACTCAATTAACAACAGAAGTGATATAAAAAATTTAAGCAGTATATACTCTAACTTAATTATGTAACGATCTGCAATTTACCATCATAATATATGTTGCTGTTATATAATTATATATCTCATGTTATTTAAAAATCTATACATTTGCTTATCATGCTGACTGTTCCATGTTTTGATACATGTCTGGTTGTCCAAGTAGGTTTTCGTGGTTTTCCTTCTCGTTTAAGGCGAATGCCGATAGCTTTGCATCTTAAGTCGCTCCATGGGCGCATACATAATAATACTCATGTCTTGTGTATCCCTGTTTTTGTTGTTTATCCATTTTAAAATACCAAGGCATGATTTATTATTATTAAATTGGAATTCATCTTTGAATTATTTTATCCATAGCAACTACAAATGTATGACATTAATATACTGTCATTTATATTTTGTATTCCTTGAGAAAGGCATCATTAGCCGAAACATGTACATGTAGGATTGTTTTAAATATATAGTTTTTGAAGTAAAACCTGACCTTAAATCGCCTACAATTTGAATTTACCATAACATACTAAGGTCACGAAATAATTATCTTTATACCAGAATATAGAATATTCTGTCATTTATATTTTATATCCTTGATAAAGGCATCATTGCTGAAACATGTAGGGTTGTTTTAAATATATATACTTTGAAGTAAACCAGACCTTTAATCGCCGACTGATTGAATTTACTATATATATATATATATATATATATATATATATATATATATATATATATTGAAGTATAGTTTAAGGAGGTATGATAAATTGCCGCCACGTTTGGTGCCAAATGAAGTATCACTAGAGTAGCTGTATATATAGTAAAGCACTTACGTAGGGTGACAAAGGATTAGTTTAATTTTATTTTGAAAATAATAATTGGGCGCCTTATTAAATGTGATACACTTCTCAATGTACGCAATCTCTGTTTTTGCTTGCCAACTAGTCTCAGGGTGCATGAAAACTGTGTAAATAAGTTTAAATAAATGATATATCTCAGGCTCGTCGTGACTAAATAGTAGTTGCTTCCTTATAAGTAATTTAAATAAACAATTATCAAAAGAAATCACTTCTACAACTGGATCTACATCAATAAAAGATTTATATAAATATAAACAAAATATATTTATTACATTTAAAGTAGAAAACTGTAATAACATGTACAAATATAAACGTTTAAGTGGAATGTGAACTATATATGTGTATTACAACAAGGTGTTCAATTGACGAGGTTATGTATGTTGTTTAATAATAAATGTGGACTAAAATTATTGTAAACAATCTCTAATACGTAGGTGAGTACCTTTTAATTATGTGTACTGAGTAAAATAGGTATATTATTTAGGAAAATTATAGTTTTGAATGATATGTGGTGAAAGGTGAAAAAATTCGAGAATATTTGTTTATTTGTGTGTTTCAATATTTAAAGAAATATATTAAAGACGATATTTATTAGTTCAGTTTATATAGTTAACCTGTTGTTCTGATTGTAGGTTCTAAGCGGCTATGTTGTTTAATCTTGCTGATGTAAGTTTCTCCGAATGCTCTCCGACTTCGGCGGTTTGTGCGGGAAATTTTGATGACGCTCTCGAAGTTTTCTTCGGACTCGGAACAAATCTGCTAGTATCTCTCTACGGCCTTGTATTACTGTTGGATTTGAGGTATTTGCTTGATTTAACACTCCTCCAAGTAGAAAATGACCTGTAGTTCTTCTTAGTTATTTATTTTGGGTATTTTTGTGTACTTGATAAAGAAATTGATAGTTTAACGCTTCATTTTGCGTTTATTCGCAGAAGTTCGGTTATTTGTCAGAATCTCGCTTGTAATCTATTACCAGTCTTTTCTCAGGTTATCTATTATCACTTTTACACTGTTTATGTATTTTAAATTGATTAAATTGTGAAATTTCTAATAGTAAATCGAAAAAATACGTCTTTTACGTTAATGAATTTTGCAAAAGATGATGCCGATAACGTCTGTTTTATAATCAAAGCCTAGTTATTTAATATCCAAAAAGTCTCGAAGTTTTGCCTTTAAAACTAATTTCTAAGACAGATTTTAACTATATATAATATATTATCTAGATTTAAAAATTATTTAACAAATTCTAACCTAATTTTAATATCAATCTTAATATTACTTTTTGTAAATTGCGCACGATAAATATTTACATTTCGGGAAGATGTCTATTAGTGGGCGTGTCTTACTAGCGTCGATATAATGTATGGATGTATATGAATTTAAATATTGGTGCATTCGCCCTTAAGTTTGAATTATGAATTTAAAATAATAAAAATGAAATTAATGAAAGAAAAAGAAATATACTAATTTAAGATTGTAATATTATCGTTATATAAATTCGTATACATTTCGACACTACTAAAACTTGCTAACTCTGTTTTATAACCTTGTTTACATTTATATTTATAATGTTCAGTAATTTATATTTCCCATTCCAGTTGCTGCTCTAAGGGTATGTCTTGTATCACAACAATATATATATATATATATATATATATATATATATATATATACATATATATATATATATATATATATATATATATATATACATATATATATATATATATATATATTAATAGAGTTATTCACGCTATACAGCACGGAATATTGTTGCCAAAATACTTGACTTTCAAAAAGTTTCCCTTTTGGGATATATAGGGGTCTATTATGGTTACTTTTTAAAATTATTTTCATATAATACAGGCTGTTTCAAAAGTCCTAAAAGGATCGAAGTTGTGTTTTTTTTTTAATGAAACTCCCTGTATATTATTGCATTTTTGGATTCTCCGATCAAAATAAGTATCTGTTTTAATTAGGTTCATAATATCAAAACTTTAAGGCTTTTAAATAATAATTTAAATAATAATTTGATTTTTGTCAAAATCTAACCTAATTTTATATTTCATATATATATATATATATATATATATATATATATATATATATATATATATATATATATATGGTTTTACTTCAAAATAGATGTATTTAAAACAGTCCTACATGTTTCGGCAAATAATGCCTTTTTCATCATTTGCTGAAACATGTAGGACTGTTTTAAATGTATATATTTTGAAGGAAAACCAGACCTTAAATCGCTAACAAATTGAATTTACCATAACATACAAAGGTCACGAAATAATTATCTGTATATATATATAAAGGTGTAGTTTCTCGGGTTCTTGGCCGCGTGTGAGTTTTGTTCTGAAAAGGACTATTTACTCTACGTTTCAACGAGATCGCACTCGTCATCTTCAGGAGCTAGTCGATCTGTCGCTGGTTAGAGCTGGAGATCGTCTAATAGCACAACCTCTTGTTATATGTTGCTGTGTCGGGAGGGGGCGTCCCACTATTGACGTCATGCGCGCGCGGCTTCGTTTAATTGGTCCGAGTTCCTGTAAGTTCCCTGGTCGGTCCGTGTGTCTGTGTAGGGGTTGCGATTCACACGGACCGACCAGGGAACTTACAGGCACTTGGACCAATTACATGAAGCCGCGCACGCATGACGTCAATAGTGGGACGCCCCCTCCCGACTCGGCAGCATATAACAAGAGGTAGTGCTAGGCGCATATTAGACGAAGATAGACGAAGATATTAGAAGAAGAGAAGAATAGCGCATATTAGACGATCTCCAGCTCTAACCAGCGACATACCGACTAGCTCCTGAAGATGACGAGTGCGATCTCGTTGAAACGTGGAGTAAATAGTCCTTTTCAGGACAAAACTCACACGCGGCCAAGAACCCGAGAAACTACAACTTCATCATACGTCCGCGAGAACATCAAGAGTGACATATATATATATATATATATATATATATATACATATTTTTTTTTCCCTTGCTCAACTGCTAGACTAGAGGAATAAATTATTATTATTATTGCCTTATTTCTAATATATGTACTTTAATACGAGTGTAGGCAAAATAACTATGTAATATAACAAAATAATAAATTTACTTAAACTAATGACTAGACAGTAGTTTTATTAAAGTGATCTAGTTTATTCTCTCTGTAATTATTAAGGCAACCAATTATAAACATTTTTGTTGTGAATAGTAATTTATATATCTCTGCAAGAACCAGGTGATTATAAATATGATATTTTAATTTGAGAAGAAAAACTCATTTCCTCATTCGTTATTTTATAGTAGTTAGCGGAGATTGTATAGTGAGAGCGGCCATATGTAACTGGTATCTACCTCTGTAATTTACTTATCCCGGACACTGCCATTGGAAGTCAACCAAGAACACATATATTTACTCATTTGACAGGCACAAGTCAAATAGTCGGTTGTATCTACGTATATACATGCACTCATATTGAGGTGACAAAATAATAACAACTTTCACGGCCATGTCGATCAGTAATTGGGGGTTTGTGCTGCCATACTTAATACACGTAATAAAATGGCTTTTTTATGTCTTTTAAACTTTCCGCTCGCCTATTTATATATACACGATGCAGGTAGGTGTATTCAAACCCGAAGTACTTGATTATACGTTTCGTTGCAAAGCGATTATAATTTTATTGCTGTCGTGTATTAATACGCGGCACAACCATCAGCGAAATAAGTGACATTTACGGTTGATAGGACCAGAGCGGTAAAATAGAGGGAGTTCATTATTGCAGTGTTCTGTATGCACGTATTTAAATCCACATTTTAGTATATTAATTAAAATTCACCGCTTAATATCTTTTGGTTGTTCAACGGGTTTATTACATAGAAGCATTTTAAACGAACGCTTGACAGGGTAATTTTAAACGGATTTAAAAATATTCAACTGCAAATTTATAATGCCATGTGTTCCTGTATTCTATTTTGCTATATATAGGAATGACATTCTATGTAATATGTGATTGTACCTTTCTATATTTTAAATACTAACAGAAAACTAAATATCTTATATATATATATATATATATATATATATATATATATATATATAACGAGCCATCGAAAAAATTCATAATTGGAGTAGACTGTGAAATTGTGTTGATACTTTAACCACTTCCACATAATGACATTTATTATTTGACATTGAAGCTATAAGTTTGTGTCAAATTTTTTAAAACTCTTATTAAGAAAATTGTTTGTGTTTAGATGTAAATGGAGAACATTTTCAACAACTTCTGTAGCTATATATAAATTTTGATTATTATTTCGATATTAAATAAATTATTTGTTTTCTTTTTTGTTGTAGTATCATTTCAATGCCATAACCTTTTTTTACAATGAAACCAAATCATCAAGTAATGTGTCATTATGTGGAAGTGGTTAAAGTACCAACCCAATTTCACAGTCTACTCCAATTATGAATTTTTTCGATGGCTCGTTATATATACAGGTTAGTTAAAAGTATGGAGACGGCGATTTATTGTCGTTAATATTCATTTTAGGAAATTATGTTCAATATAAAAGTTTGTTAGGATATTTTGATCTACATTTGAGAATATTCGAATTTTTTTTTTCTTCAATTGTTTTTTAGTTACACCTGTCCGCGCAGTTTTTTTAAATGGGAACTAGTAAATTTTACTCTACCATTCGATAGAGATTTTTTTTCTCTTTGAAATAACATTTTTGTTTTTTTTAAATTCATTTTAATAACTTTTTTATAAGAAAAGGCCGGTTCATGTGTTTAACAGATGTTCGGTACATCGCAGATAGACAGAAGCGTAGCGATAAACAAACTTGAGCGACATAATTTTATCAGTGGTTATTGTGTACGTCAAATCTTTGACAGAAATAATTCATTTGTGCAATTTGTTGCTGTGAATATTAACAATGGCGAGTTTAAGTGAACATGAACGAATTGAAATACTTATGATGTTGGGTTATGGAGATAGACGCAGAACTTTACAAGACGTTTGTAATTTATTTAATGATACGCATCCAAATAGAAATCCAATTTCTAAATCCGTTGTTGGTAAAACTTTAAGACGCTTTGAACAAACGGGTAGCGTTAAAGATTTTCCAAGGAGTAGTAGACCTAGAATAGCAAAAAGCGATGATAACAATCTGGATATTTTATTGGCTGTATCTGAATATCCCCATTTATCAACCAATCAATTAGCGGCCAATTTCAATATTTCACAGTCATCGATCGTGTCATTTTTAAAAAGTGAAAAGTATAAACCTTATAAGGTACACCTTGTACACGAGTTAACGGAAGATGATTTTGATAGGAGATTACAATTTTCTGAAGAAATGTTAAATATTTGCAATAATAATGAAAATTTTGTCAACAATATTCTTTTCTCTGACGAAGCTACTTTTTGCCTTACTGATGAAGTAAACAGACATAACTGCAGATACTGGTCATCGGAAAATCCCTCTTGGTTTTTGGAGCACCATACGCAGTACCCCCAAAAGGTTAATGTTTGGGTTGGCATTCTAGGCGGTCATATTATCGGTCCCTTTTTCATCAATGGCAATTTAACTTCGGCTCTGTATTTGCAGTTATTGCAAAATGAAATAATACCTGCTTGTGCTACGCTCTATCCTCATGAAAACAATGAACACCTGCCCAATGACAGTATCTGGTTCCAGCAAGATGGCGCCCCACCACATTATGGTGTAAATGTTCGTCAATATCTGGACAACGTTTTTCCCCACATATGGATTGGAAGACGAGGAACCATTGAATGCCCAGCCCGTTCGCCAGATTTAAGTCCTTTAGATTTTTTTCTTTGGGGATACGTAAAAAACAAAGTTTACAAAGATAAGCCTGATAACGTCGAAAATTTACAAATCCGAATTACCAGAACGATACAAGAAATTCCCCGAGATTTTTTACAGAACTCTGTTCGGAGTTTTGAAAATCGATTGGGTCATTGTCAAATTACTAATGGACGACAATTTGAACACTTACTTTACTTTACTTTGTTTTTATTTTGTTTAAATTTTCCTTGAAAAAAAGTTATTAAAATGAGTTTTAAAAATCCAAAAATATTATTGTAAAGAGAAAAAAATTCTCTTTCGAATGGTAGAGCAAAATAAAGCAGTTCCCATTTAAAAAAAAAATGGTCGGACAGGCGTATCTAAAAAAACAATTGAAGAAAAAAAATTCAAATATTCTCAAATGTAGATCAAAATATCGTAACAAACTTTTATATTGAACATAATTCCCTAAAATGAATATTAACGACAATAAATCGCCGTCCCCATACTTTTAACTAACCCTATATATATATATATATATATATATATATATATATATATATATATATATATAATAACTTCGTGACCTTGGTATGATATGGTAAACCTAATCAGTAGGCGATTAAAGGTCTGTATATTACTTCAAAATATATGTATTTAAAAAACTCTACATGTTTCGGCTGTATACGCCTTTTTCAAGTTTTCAATTTTTTTGATTCATATTTTGTATTCTCTTGAAAAAGGCGTATACAGCCGAAACATGTAGAGTTTTTTAAATACATATATTTTGAAGTAATATACAGACCTTTAATCGCCTACTGATTAGGTTTACTATATATATATATATATATATATATATATATATATATATATATTGTTGTGATACGTACAGCTCGGTTATTCTAGCTAACTGTAAATGAAAGGGTAGGAATTAACACAAGAGAAGCACTCTATTGAAATAGCTGCATTTGGTGGATACAACTTTAAAATTAGTATCGAAATGTTAATAAATTATTATCACGACAACTTTCTATATTTCAGATTAAATTATATTTATTTCAAAATTTACTATTTATATTTTTAATTTTAATTTTTGTCATTCAAGTCAATTACGCGAAATTAAAAAAGATATTTAATTTATTTACATTTCAATTTTATATCGATACTAATTGAACACGCCCACTTTTCAAATCAAAGAAGAACCGCTAACAGGTTATATTTCGATTCAAAATTACAACATAACCTAACATCTAAATGCAAGTCATATATATCTGTAAATTCATATTTTAATTTATTCTTTCTATCAAAATCATTATTATTTTTAAAATTTAATTAATATAACTAATTGTAAAAAGTATTAATCAAGATAATTGTTGCTTTCTAATAAGGCTTTGGGAAAAATAAATGAAAGTTAGTGTCAGTAGCAGAATTTTGCATAGCGAGAAGAGAGTTCTCCGTTTTTAAAATTTATTAAATACCGAAATATCAGTGATACAAGTTAATATATATATACAGCTTGATTCATTATCGGCCCTCACCATGGGGATCTCGCTTATTATTGGAGATAGAGTATAGGTTTAAATTTGGCAAAGTTGTTAAATTTTGTGTTGTTATAAATACGTATAGAAAATAGACCTGTGACAAATGACCTTCGTTATTAAAAAAAAAAAACGCGAAAACCTCATTTTCTTCTTTTACCTGTAGCACCGACATTTGGCCTTGTAGAGAAAAAATAAAAACACATCCTTTTGGCCATTTCTAAACCTCTATCCAGTGGTGTACTCTAAATTTTTATACGACGTTTCGTTTCTTTCTGGCCATCATCAACTATCTAATTTCTTATAGGCGCCATATTGGATTTAGACATCTTCAGAAAGAGTTTTTTTTTCTGATTCCAACCATGTACCACATGCTGACTAAAGTTTTTGACATTAGGTTTTATTTGAAAGAATAAATTATAAGATTAAATAAGGTAGCCATGGAATTTCAATCTGTCAAACATTTCATTTATTGTTCGTTAATAATATAAAAATGTCATACACTAACGAAGAGAAACGAGATATGATAAGTATTTTTTATTCTTCGAACCGAAATTCAACAGTAGCGAGTACAAGATATCTACAATTATATCCAGAACGACAACAGCCTCATCGTACCATTTTTCTAGATCTCGACAGAAATTTGGTCGAGAATGGATCGTTTACTAAGCCGTGTAATGGTCCAGACAACAGGAATTTAAATGAAAATCGACAAGATTTTTGGAAATGGTAAATTAAAGGCGTGTTTTCAAATTTCATGTTAATCTTGTATTTTTATAGATAAATAATAATCCATCAATTTCTACACGCGAAGTAGCGTCAGAATTAAATTTGTACCAGTCCCGAGTTTGGAGAACTTTACATAAAAGTAGGTTTAAACCATACAGGATCCATGTTAGTCACTCTTTACTGCCTGGAGATAATTTGAGAAGGCTAGAATATTGTAATTGGTTAATGGGAAGGATAGAAAATGACGAAATTTTTTTAAGCAAAATCATCTGGTCAGATGAAACAAAATTTACAAATTCTGGAATGTTCAACAGAAATACGGAGCACTATTGGGCAGTACAAAATCCCCGACAAAACAGGGCTAGAAGACCACAACATCGTTTTGGAATAAACGTTTGGATGGGTATTTTGGCAAATCGTCTCTTAGGACCAGTTATGTATGAAGAACATTTAAATGGAGAAAGATATTTAAACATTTTACGTACATACGTATCTGACTATCTTGACGACAATATCCCATTAAATCAATTACAATATTTATGGTGGCAACAAGATGATGCACCAGCACACAATGCAGCTGTTGTTAGAAATTTCTTAAATCAAGAGTTTGAAACCCGTTGGATTGGAAATAGGGGAGTTGTTGAATGGCCTGCGAGATCACCTGATTTGAGTCCGATATATTTTTTTTTATGGGGATATGTTAAAAATAATATTTATAAAGTAGATGCGCCACAAAACATTGAAGAATTACGAGACAGACTTCAGAATGCCTTCGATGCATTTCCGAGAAGAACTATACAAAGGGCAGTACAAAATGCCAGAAGGCGTGCCCAATTGTTCATTACCGAAGATGGCCAGATAATTGAACATTTACTGTAATTGTTTATTGTTTACTTTTCTAGGTATTTTTATGAATGTTTTTGTTATCTTGTACTCGCTACTGTTGAATTTCGTTTCGAAGAATAAAAAATACTTATCATATCTCGTTTCTATTCGTTAGTGTATGACATTACAATAAATGAATGACAATAAATGAAATGTTTGACAGATTGAAATTCCAAAGGCTACCTTATTTAATCTTATAATTTATTCTTTCAAATAAAACCTAATGTCAAAAACTATAGTCGGCATGTTGTACATGGTTGAAATCAGAAAAAAAAACTCTTTCTGAAGATGTCTAAATCCAATATGGCGCCTATAAGAAATTATACACGAGGATGTATTTTTATTTTTTCTCTACAAGGCCAAATGTCGGTGCTACATGTAAAAGAAGAAAATGGGATTTTCGAATTTTTTTTTTAAATAACGAAGGTCATTTGTCACAGGTCTATTTTCTTTACGGATTTATAACAAACACAAAATTTAACAACTTTGCCAAATTTAAACCTATACTCTATCTCCAATAATAAGAGAGATCCCCATGGTGAGGGCCGAAAATGAATCAGCCTATATATATATATATATATATATATATATATATATATATATATATATATATATATATATATATATATATATATTTATATATATTATAATTATATAATATCATTATATTATATTTTTATCAGAATAAAATCGGTTACCGGCAAGAAAACTACGAAAGCATCATTTGCTGTGGGACGCCGACATCGAAGCTACGGAACATAATAAACCTTTACATACCTGCATCATTCCATCGGACCATATCCTACATTGAACCATACTTAAAAGCGTCGGAGCGATGCAAGAATATCTCTCTCGATCCTGTTTGACCGAATATCCTAATTTGCCGTAGTCCAGCCTTCTAGACATATTGCTGCCTTTTCCTAAAAACCACAGCTTCATTTATTTTCTTGTAAAAGCATAACATATAACTCTTTATTATCAATTCAAAATTTAATAATTATATCTTGATTTTGCTTTAAAGTTATAACTATTTTGATTAACTTAATGTAAAGAATATTACCCATTGAGATTTCTGTAGTACTTGCCATATAACATTGTTAATTTATTTATATTATAACAAACTTTGCTTAAGAATATCAACTAGTAAACATAACCATAATTACACACATATGTTATTATATTCGTAAATTCATAATTCCTTATTTTGCCGTTTAGCTAAGTTGCACATTATAGTGTATATGTAGATATCTTGCGTTGAATAAATATTTTATACTTGTTATTTTAAAGAAGTTTTTTATTTACCTATCATAGGTAAAAATATCTTATTTATATTATTAATTTATTATTTATCAGTTTTATAGGAGTATAATTTACCGGCGATGATCCAGAGATAAGGGTCGAATAAATTCAGTATCTTAGTCATGCTCTAACGACATTAATTTGTAATTGAAGATACTGCGTACTGTCGGCTGATAGACCAATATCATATGTTCAAATAAATGCGCCCAACTTAATCTATCAGTTGAAGTCCGTTTATTCAACATTATTCATTTTATTAACATATTATTATTTCACCGATCATCAGCTTCATTTCATTATATATATATATATGTGCACGATAGTAGATAGGATTAGCCGATTCTGAAGCAGCCTCCGCCTCCATGACCTTGAACTTCAAATGACATTGACCTTCAAATGACCCTGACCTTCAAATGCCCTTGACCTTCAATCAACCAAATGACGTCATACTGACGTTACAATGACGTCACAACCTAACCCAATGACGTCATACTCTGATAACGTCACAGGGATACGTAACAACCTCCTCCGCCACACTGATATACGAGGTTCAATCAAAAAGAAAAAAACAAAATGGCGGAAGGAGGAGTTAAGCAAAAATACATCAAGCCAAAAGGACATTAGAAAACAAAAAATACTTACAAGATGGAGGGCACCCTTGTGGGGCCCTCTGAAGTATCACCCCTAAAGCCCCTTGTGGGGCCCTCTGAAGCACCCTCCGATACATCATCACACACGGCCCCCTAGTGAGACCCTCTGAAGCATCACCACAAACGGCCCTCCTAGTGGGGCCACCGAAACATAACGTCACAATTGAATAAAACACAAGTGCACTAGACAAAAGTTAAATGAATACTGAAGGAAGTTACATCCGACGTGCTATAAGTATATTATTACGTCATATTTTTTTAAAACAAGATAGAACACGTTATGGATTCAAAAGGAGAAGAAGGAATAGTTGAAGTTCCATTATATGCTACCTCCAATTATTTATAGCTGTTAAGCTCATCGAAATTCAAAGGCACTACTCACGAGGCTCGATGTAGGCAGCTCGGAACATGGATAAGTCTACCGTCAAATGATTTATAGTCATAAAGACCCCTTGAAATTCAAAGGCACTACACAGAGGCTCAAGGTAGACGTCTCTCCCAGCTAGGAAGACTTCATATGGAGTTAGCTCTTAAAAGCAATGAAGCTTCCCCAACGTCAGTAGGTTTCTGCCGAAACATTAGGGTGTCGAATGTCTCTTTGGACCGAGCACCACAGTCAATAGACTGCCTAACATATTTGGGTAAACTCCTGAATTGACCTGTCTCTTCAACTGATAAGTAGGAAGATATAAATTCACATGTTAACGTAAATAAATATGTAAAAAGAAAAAGTGTTTGAATAAATTATGTTAACGTAAAGTATTGATGCTAAATATAATCCCGAGAGGGTTGAGGTGTCTGCAAGGGGATACCAGCTCTGAAGCATCCTCCGAAACATAACCAGACACGCCCCCTAATGGGGCCACCGAAACATAACCTCACAATTTAATAAAACATGCGTGCACTCGACAAAAAGACATAACAACACAGTAGGTTTGAAAAGCAAAAAAGAAAAAATACTTACAAGATGGAGGGTCCCCTTGTGGGGCCGTCAGAAGCAAAACCACACACACCCCTAGAGCCCCCTTGTGGGGCCTTCGGAAGCACCCTCCAAAATATAACCACACACGCCCCTAGTGGGGCCACAGAAACATAACATCACAATTTAATAAATCACGTGTGCACTAGACAAAAGTTTGATGAATACTAAATGAAATCACATTCGGTGTTCTATAAGTATATAATTATGATGACAAAGGAAAAATGAGGAATATGTTTTTTTTCTAGAACAATCATATTTCGCAATATTATATAAATTATAAATTAAAAAACCGGATTTATTCGAGCCAGGCCTGACTAATAATCATATTTCGCAGTAATGAAAAGAAAATGTCTAGACACTTTGAAGCAATAAATGAAAGAGGAAATTAAGTTTTAAACATTTATTATTCAAACTATATATATTTACAATATAAATTAACAACCCAATCTAATGTAAAGTATTGTAATGTAGATATAATATTTCTAATATAAATAAAGCATTTACATATTACGTAATATTTTTTTTAAAGATGATAGAACAAGTGCTTTCTCTGTGAAGCCTGTCGAGACACTTTGAATATTTTTAATTTTTTTAATAAGAGAGCAATGAATAAATGAAAGAGGAAATTAAGTTTTAAACATTTATTCTTAAAACTGAATATATTTGCAATATAATAAGAATATATAAATTACAATATGTTATTATACATGTTTTTATATAAAAATTCATAGAAAGGTTCAACATTTTTTACCGTACAAGCACAATTAGCTTCTTCATGATAAAAACACGGTTCATCAGTCTTAACTAAAACGGGTATATTGTCCACATATTCCAAGTTGATCAAATCTATATTTACAATAGTTTTCAAATAGTTACACTTTTGTTGACGCTTTACATATATTTTACTAAAGTCTCTACAAATATGTTTCAAAATATCTCGCAGAGATTTCAAGTCTACGAGTCTGTCAGAATATTTAATTTTTAAATGATTACTCTGCAGCCAACATACCTCCCTCTTTTCACTAGGTGACGGACGCATAAATGGCACTGTAGGTTTAAATAAAAGATGCATCGATCGGGAACTATCGGTGATGGACATCTCCTTAGGTGTAAAATTGCTATTAAAAAAACCTTGTATGTCTACAACCAGCCAAGACTCGAATCGTTGTTGACACACTCGAGTTCGATGTAAAGGCGTTCAAATTTGAACTAATTTCTCCTCCAATTGTTTTATTCTTCGATTAAATCTATGTTTGTCTACTGCAGGCATTCTGAATTCAAACCATTCGAAAATGTTAACATTACCGTTAAACTGTACTCGCCTAGACATTTTTTTCTAGAAATTTGGTAGAAGTGTTGTTCACGATAGCGGAGAATAGACTGCAATTAACATTTCCGTTCAATAAGCTCATATAATATTTAAAATATCCCCTCTCCACCTAACCATTCTACTACAGATCTAATTAACAATATTTCGCAATATTATAAATAAAAAATGCTTACTGTGGTGTAATATGACACCGGATGTAATTCGAGCCAGGCCTGATTAATAATCATATTTCGCAATATTTCGCAATATTATAAAAAATGCTTACTGTGGTGTAATATGACACCGGATGTAATTCGCTTAGTGAGTGAATGTCACAGACATGCGTCATCATTATTTTTAATGTTTATGCATGCCTTTTTATATTTTTTTAGTATAATATAGAAACTTACTGCATATATACTTTTCCAATGTTCGGCTATTTCAATAAGAACAAGTAAGTATTTTTTTAATGTAGTAGATATTGGAAAAACTTATTGAGTATAATAACAAACCATTACAAATCCACTCTCCACAGAGGGATAGTAATAAAATAATCCGAATGATGAATCGATGGAGCATTTTTTAACTCATCACCAAATAAATTTAGAAGTTGTTGAGTTTCAATATCGAAAACAAAAACTTCAGCTCGAATATTCCCATCTAGTTCACTCACTGTTTCAAAATTTTCATAAATTTTAAACTGTTTATTCCGGTCAAAGTTCGGGTTATAATAATATAGCACATTAACTAAATCATCAATATCAAAGTATTGTGAATTCCGAAATTCAAACGCCGCTATAAATAAACAATAAATGTCAAACAATTCTGTAGAGAGTATATAATCACATAACCCACTAGGTAAATCAATCCCGATTCTCTGTATAAACTCAGCAAATTTGTTATTCGAATCGAATTGCGTATTCATTGTACTAAGTTGCTAAAGTAACTGAAATATTATTAATCAGACCTATAGGTAGAATGATTTGGTGGAGTGGGGATAGTTTAAATACTCTTTGAAATATTATAGGAGCTTAGTATACTGAAACCAGTGATTAAGACAAAATGTCTCATCATATAGAATTGATATTAGAAGCAGTAAAGTTTGTTTACGAAAATGATGGCTGTGTATTTGATATTAAAACAAATCTAATAGAACGTATTATTAGATTTATTTAAAACGAAAGTGAACCCAAAATGTATAGAGAAGTTCTGGCATTTAATTTCACCTGACAAACAAATTGAACTAGAAGAATATCGACCGTGTTTTATACACTATAATACCGGGAAGGAACAAATCGACGGGCCACCACCCTCAAAAATAAACTGTTCAGTTTGTAAAAAGGGTATTACCCAACAAGTCAAAATAGAATTGATATTATAAGCAGTAAAGTTTGTTTACGAAAATGATGGCTGTATATTTGATATTAAAACAAATCTAATAGAACATATTCCATTAGATTTATTTAAAACGAAAGTGAACCCAATATGGATAGAGAAGTTCTGGCATCTAATTTCACCTGACAAACAAATTGAACTAGAAGAATATCGACCGTGTTTTATATACTATAATACCGGTGAGGAACAAATTGATGGGCCAGCACCCCCAAAAAGAAACTGTTCAGGTTGTAAAAAGAGTATTACCCAACAATTCAAAAAATTTAGAAAACCGAGCCAGAAGAAAATGAAACAATGTTAAATATATTTATGTTATATTTAAATTTAAATAAAAAAATTATTAAAATCAAATTTAATTCGTTCTTTTTTCAATATCGTATATTGTACACAACATATTTTAAATGGAGATATTTAAAGACGAAATATATATTATTTAAAAATAAATTAGAATATTCTATATGCTAAGCGTAACATAATTATATGGTTACATATAGGTAAAACCAATTATAATTTTCTAAGTGAAAAGCAAATACATGGAATACCTTTTGAATCTTTGTTTTATAATGACAATCTAAGAAAAAGGTGTTTAAATTAAATTATTTTTTATTTGTAATTTATTTGTAACTTGTAGAATAATACCCATTTCTATTATTTACATATACATATTGTTGTATTTTTTTTTTGAAAGCATACTACGTAGAAATCATCTTTCCAATTGAATAAACCCTTATATTCAATTCGTATGTTACTGTCTAATTTTATTGTTAAGTTTCATTGTTGATATAAATATTACATGCTTTTATATTTATTAAAATCATAGAAATAGTCATAAATTTTACAAATCTGTATACCTCTAATAGTATTTCTAATAACGAAATTTTGTATTCTTCCTCATTTAATACTTTAAATATATTAAAATAATGAATTTATCATTCTTTACTAAATTTTGAATTTCTCAATCAAAATTTACATGTTGACAATTTTTTCGAATAAAAATCACGTTTATTTAAATTTAAATAAAACATTTATTGAAAATTTAGAAATACCATGTTAAAATAAACAATATATTATTTTCTCATCATTTGCGACAGAGAAATTAAAATCTTTCAATTGTATAAATAATCGTTATATATTATTGAATATTTGAAAACACATTACTTAGAAATCATCTTTCCAATAGAATAAACCCTGTATATTCAATTCGTATGTTATTACATGTCTTAATAAACTAAAACTGCAAAATCATCAAAAATATAATGAAAAGTTCCACATCTTGCGGTGTCGGATGTCGATATTCAGCGTATTATATATTTTTTAAATTGCAAAATGTCTATTAATATATAAATATAGATAATTTTTATTGCAAACGTTGTTATTTCTGTCAATTTTAAGTGTATATTGGATCCAATACACTCTTGCAGCAGTGATCCGGCTATTCCGTATATGAGGCCTACTCATAAAAAAGTATTTAAAAATTGTCGTTCCGATGAATCCTTTAACTATTGATGAGAGAAAATAATTTTAATAACGCAATTATCTATCACATTTGTGATTTTTCATTAAATGGAGATAAAGCGGCAGATCATTGCCATTGTCAACGGAGAAATTCATGGGTGCTGCGCATTAAAATTATAATCTAAATTTCAAAATTCCAAATATTATACCCTTGTTTCTACACAACATGAGCCATTATGACAGTCATCTATTCCTTAGAAATTTGGCAAACGATAATTTAGACATAAACGTGCCAGTTAATAAAGAAAAATATATTAGTTTTACAAAAAAGTTTTAGTTGATAATTACACTGATAAGGCGGGTCTAAACAGAGATGTTTATTTAAATTTACGATTTATAGGTTCTTTTCGCTTTATGACATCCTCCATCGAAAAATTGTCAAATAATTTATCTACAACCGATTTTAAAGCCGTTAAATTATATTTTCCTAATATTGAACAATTCAATTTAATTAAACGTGAGAGCATTTTTCGGTATCAATATATAGATAGTTTTTGAGCGATTGAATGAACCAGCACTACCTCCAATAGATAAATTTTATAGTACCTTAACAGAAGAGGGTATTTCTAATGAAGATTATGTTTACCGATGCTTCAGGAGTTATGTCGCACACAATATAATATACTGTTTCTAGATCTAAAACAAAACAATCGTTTTAAATAAATCTAATGGAATATGTTCTATTAGGTTTGTCTTAATATTATATATTCGACCATTATTTTCATAAACAAACTTGACTGCTTCTAATATTAATTCTAGATGTTGAGACATTTTATCTTAATAGCTGGTGTCAGTATACTAAGCTCCTATAATATTTCGAACAGTATTTAAACTATCCCTTCCCCACCCAACAATTCTACAATTTTAGAGGAGTATATAAAAATTATGTATTACTATTATACATTGTACATATAGTTTTTAAGAAATAAATATATAGAAAATTTATCTTTTAATTATAAGTAGAAATATTTTAGCAACATGTTTAGCAACGGATATTTATTACCAATTATTAAAATATACTATATCTCGTGAAACAGACATACTTGTCAGTT
This sequence comes from Melolontha melolontha, assembly GCA_935421215.2. NCBI lineage: Eukaryota > Metazoa > Arthropoda > Insecta > Coleoptera > Scarabaeidae > Melolontha > Melolontha melolontha. Next base: position 141,949,353 of record OW285236.1, read on the forward strand.
TTATTGATAGATCAAATTGACTAGCGTATTATTTCAAATTATTCCACGGATTTTATTAATTTAATTTGCATAATTAATTACCTCAAGGGAAAGACTTAACAGCAACTGATACAGCTTCAACAGCTACGAAACGGGTTTGAACAGCTAACTGGCTAGTTAGCTATTAACCGTATTGCACTATTAGGTAAGAAGTATTGCATACCTTCTAAATCAGTTCAGATATTTTGAAAAAAAATATTACTATTACATTCGAAAACAATATATCGGTATTATTAAAAATTATATTTGTAAATGTATAATTGTATTATAAAGTATTTGAAAACAATAAAATATTGGAAAATATTAAAATTATGATGAAAAATGTTTTACTTACATATAACCCCATGCTAAAACACTTTGAAATTGTAGAATAATATACATTTCTATTATTTACATATATTGTTGGATTATTTTTTTTTTTGAAAACATGCTACTTAGAAATCAGCTTTCCAATTGAATAAACCCTTATATTCAATTCGTATGTTACTGCTTAATTTTATTGTTAAGTTTCATTGTTAATATAAATATTACATGCTTTTATATTTATTAAAATCATAGAAATAGTCATAAATTTTACAAATCTGTATACTTCTATTATTTTCCAACTCCCTACATCTTCCCATCTACCTGAAAGTAATTAATAATTATTATACATATATACAAAATAAAGAAATTTCTATTAAAATTCGTTAATTGGAAAAGTAGTTGAAAATTTTTTTTAATTGTTTTTGTTCTTATTTAAATCTTCATTTGATAAACTTTTTATAACAATATAAAGTATTTCTAATAATGAAATTTTGTATTCTTCCTCATTTAATACTTTGTAAATATTGAATATGTATTTATAAAAAAGGATACTTTATTTTATGTCTAAATTAGTCTTTAACTTTTAATTGGAATAAATGTATATAGTTATATGGTGCTGAAAAATTTCTCTACGAAAAAATACAATGAAGATGGTGTTGTAGATAGATGTAAAGTATTAGATACACTACGTATGAAAAAATCATTCGACCATTGAAAGCAACAAATACAGACACGAGTGTTGTGAATTAACTTTTGTTTTTGTAAAAAGTCAATAAATTATCATATTAGCTTAAAGTCAAATAACAAAAGCAAAGAGAAGACATGTAAACCAAAATTTATTCAAGTACAACAAACACAAAAAATATTAAATCTGCTGATTTAAAATGTAATGAAAAATTACCAAATAGTCCATTTATATACACTTTCATATATAATTTAAGTAAAACTTGAATACTTATATATAAATATACTTAAGTATTTTTAATAATATATAATATTATTAAAAATGGGGTTTGAAGAACACAATACAAGTTCATATGTATTTTTGAATGTTTCTTCTCCAAAGACGTAGATACGTATTTCATATTTCTACATGATTATCAATACGCCTCTGTTGGAGAAGAGACACATTCAACAAAACATAACTACCTTGCTATCTCGCAGATATTATTAAGACAGAGCGTGAAGGAATATTCAGCGCTGTCTATATAATACTCGCAGAACTAGCCGGGTGTTCTTTATAGTCGGTAACCACCGTATTTATAAAAAACTGTATTATCGTGTCTTCATTACTTGTCGGCGTAAACCGAATACGTATATAACAACATAATTTGAAACATACTTGAGTAGGTAAAACCTACAAATTTTGTATAATACAAAAGTATTTTTAATAATATATAATATTATTAAAAATGGGGTGTGAAGAACACAATACAAGTTCATATGTATTTTTGAATGTATCTTCTCCAAAGACGTAGATATGTATTTCACATTTCTACATGATTATCAATACGCCTCTGTTGGAGAAGAGACACATTCAACAAACATAACTACCTAGCTATCTCGCAGATATTATTAAGACAGAGCGTGAAGGAATATTCAACGCTGTCTATATAATAATCGCAGAACTAGCCGTGGTGTTCCTTATAGTCGGTAACCACCGTATTTATAAAAAACTGTATTATCGTGTCTTCATTACTTGTCGGCGTAAACCGAATACGTATATAACAACATAATTTGAAACATACTTGAGTAGGTAAAACCTACAAATTTTGTATAATACAAAAGTATTTTTAATAATATATAATATTATTAAAAATGGGGTGTGAAGAACACAATACAAGTTCATATGTATTTTTGAATGTATCTTCTCCAAAGACGTAGATACGTATTTCACATTTCTACATGATTATCAAAACGCCCCTGTTGGAGAAGAGACACATTCAACAAAACATAACTAGAATTTAATTGGAGTGAGAAATAGCAATTATTCAAATCTCCTCTCACATGCAATTGTCGCTAAACTTGTTGCGTTTAATTCTACAATTTGAGAAGGTATCTCCTGCCGAAGAACGTAGACGCAAACACGTCGCGACGTCAGCTATCTAACTGTACGGATAATTAACATTTGTATGAAAAAAAACACATCCGTCCAGAAACGTGCATATATCGATATTTCACTGTCGTTACAGATCATCAGTACACGATATTCCGACCTAGACATGATTTTATTATTATACTTTCGTGTATATGTACGAATTATATTGAATTTAATTGGAGTGAGAAATAGCAATTATTCAAATCTCCTCTCGCATGCAATTGTCGCTAAACTTGTTGCGTTTAATTCTACAATTTGACAAGGTGTCTCCTGCCGAAGAACGTAGACGCAAACACGTCGCGACGTCAGCTATCCAACTGCACGGATAATTAACATTTGTATGAAAAAAACCACATCCGTCCAGAAACGTGCATATATCGATATTTCACTGTCGTTACAGATCATCAGTACACGATATTCTGACCTAGACATGATTTTATTATTATACTTTCGTGTATATGTACGAATTATATTGAATTTAATTGGAGTGAGAAATAGCAATTATTCAAATCTCCTCTCACATGCAATTGTCGCTAAACTTGTTGCGTTTAATTCTACAATTTGACAAGGCATCTCCTGACGAAGAACGTAGACGCAAACACGTCGCGGCGTCAGTTTAGCGACAATTGCATGTGAGAGGAGATTTGAATAATTGCTATTTCTCACTCCAATTAAATTCAATATAATTCGTACATATACACGAAAGTATAATAATAAAATCATGTCTAGGTCAGAATATCGTGTACTGATGATCTGTAAAGACAGTGAAATATCGATATATGCACGTTTCTGGACGGATGTGGTTTTTTTCATACAAAACATAACTACCTGGCTATCTCGCAGATATTATTAAGACAGAGCGTGAAGGAATATTCAGCGCTGTCTATATAATACTCGCAGAACTAGCCGGGTGTTCTTTATTGTCGGTAACCACCGTATCTATAAAAAACTGTATTATCGTGTCTTCACTACTTGTCGGCGTAAACCGAATACGTATATAACAACATAATTTGAAACATACTTGAGTAGGTAAAACCTACCAATTTTGTATAATACAAAAGTATTTTTAATAATATATAATATTATTAAAAATGGGGTGTGAAGAACACAATACAAGTTCATATGTATTTTTGAATGTATCTTCTCCAAAGACGTAGATACGTATTTCACATTTCTACAAGATTATCAATACGCCCCTGTTGGAGAAGAGACACATTCAACAAAACATAACTACCTTGCTACCTCGCAGATATTATTAAGACAGAGCGTGAAGGAATACATTCAAAAATACATATGAACTTGTATTGTGTTTTTCACACCCCATTTTTAATAATATTATATATTATTAAAAATACTTTTGTATTATACAAAATTGGTCGGTTTTACCTACTCAAGTATGTTTCAAATTATGTTGTTATAAATATACTTATTAGATTATTATTTCTAATAGGTTTTAAATAAAATAGAAAATAATAAATGTACAGCTGTAAATATTGATTAAGTATACGGGGCCTCTGTGTAGTGCCTTTGAATTTCAAGGGGTCTTTATGAGCATAAATTATTTGACGGTAGACTTGTCCATGTTCCGAGCTGCCTACATCGAGCCTCGTGAGTAGTGCCTTTGAATTTCGATGGGCTTAACAGCTATAAATAATAGGAGGTAGCATACAATGGAACTTCAACTTTAATATGCAATTAACTAAAACTTTATTATTTATTACTTAAAACTAATACATTCAAATAACATACGTACCTGATACCTGGTACCTCGTACCTGGTACCTGGTACCTGGTACCTGATACCTGGTACCTGATACCTGGTATACCTGGTACCTGATACCTGGTACCTTCTGATACCTGGTACCTGGTACTGGTGCTGGTACCAGTACCAGGTACTGAATTGGGTTGATAAGTTAGTATGACGTCATTGGGTTGGGTTGTGACGTTACAACCCAACAATGACGTCATGCCGACTTTAACAACTTTTAAATTTATTTGGTGATGAGTTAAAAAATGCTCCATCGATTCATCATTCTGATTATTTTATTACTATCGCTCTGTGGAGAGTGAATTTGTAATGGTTTATTATTATATTCAGTGAGTTTTTTCAATATCTACTAGATTAAAAAAATACTTATTTATTCTTATTGTTATAGCCGAACATTGGAAAAGTATATATGCAGTAAGTTTCTATATTATGCTAAAAATATATAAAAAGGCATGCATAAACATTAAAAATAATGATGACGCATGTCTGTGAAATTCACTCACTAAGCGAATTACATCCGGTGTCATATTACACCACAGTAAGCATTTTTTATAACATTGCGAAATATGATTATTAATCAGGCCTGGCTGTCTAGGCGAGTACAGTTTAACGATAATGTTAAAATTTTCGAATGGTTTGAATTCAAAATGCCTGCAGTAGACAAACATAGATTTAATCAAAGGAATGAAACAATTGGAGGAGAAATTAGTTTAAATTTGAACGCCTCTACATCGAACTCGAGTGTATCAACAACGATTCGAGCCTTACCTGGTTGTAGACATACAAGGTTTTTTTAATAGCAATTTTACATCTAAGGAGATGTCCATCACCGATGGTTCCCGATCGATGCATCTTTTATTTAAACCTACAGTGCCATTTATGCGTCTATCACCTAGTGAAAAGAGGGAGGTATGTTGGCTGCAGAGTAATCATTTAAAAATTAAATATTCTGACAGACTCGTAGACTTGAAGTCTCTGCGAGATATTTTGAAACATATTTGTAGAGACTTTAGTAAAATATATGTAAAGGTTCAACAAAATTGTAACTATTTGAAAACTATTGTAAATATAGATTTGATTAACTTGGAATATGTGGACAATATACCCGCTTTAGTTAAGACTGGTGAACCGTGTTTTTATCATGAAGAAGCTAATTGTGCTTGCACGGTAAAAATGGTTGAACTTTTATATGAATTTTTATATAAAAACATGTATAATAACATATTGTAATTTATATATTCTTATTGTATTATTGTAAATATATTCAGTTTTAACAATAAATGTTTAAAACTTAATTTCCTCTTTCATTTATTCATTGCTCTCTTATTAAAAAAATTAAAAATATTCAAAGTGTCTCGACAGGCTTCACAGAGAAAACACTTGTTCTATCATGTTAAAAAAAAATATTACGTAATATGTAAATGCTTTATTTATATTAGAAATATTATATCTACATTACAATACTTTACATTTTGATGTTGAAGTCATTAGATTGGGTTGTTAATTTATATTGTAAATATATATAGTTTGAATAATAAATGTTTAAAACTTAATTTCCTCTTTCATTTATTGCTTCAAAGTGTCTAGACATTTTCTTTTCATTATTGCGAAATATGATTATTAGTCAGGCCTGGCTCGAATAAATCCGATGTCATATTACACCACAGTAAGCATTTTTTTAATTTATAATATTGCGAAATATGATGTTCTACCCTCATTTTTCTTTGTCATCATAATTATATACTTATAGAACACCGAATGTGATTTCATTTAGTGTTCATCAAACTTTTGTCTAGTGCACACCTGTTTTATTAAATTGTGATGTTATGTTTCGGTGGCTCCACTAGGGGCGTGTGTGGTTATATTTCGTGGTTATATTTGCTGCTGACGGCCCCACTAGGGGACCCTCCATCTTGCAAGTATTTTTTCTTTTTTGCTTTTCAAACCTACTGTGTTGTTATGTTTTTTTGTCGAGTGCACGCATGTTTTATTAAATTGTGAGGTTATGTTTCGGTGGCCCCATTAGGGGGCGTGTCTGGTTATGTTTCGGAGGGTGCTTCAGAGCTGGTATCCCCTTGCAGACACCTCAACCCTTTCGGGATTATATTTAGCATCAATACTTTACGTTAACATAATTTATTCAAACACTTTTTCTTTTTACATATTTATTTACGTTAACATGTGAATTTATATCTTCCTACTTATCAGTTGAAGAGACAGGTCAATTCAGGAGTTTACCCAAATATGTTAGGCAGTCTATTGACTGTGGTGCTCGGTCCAAAGAGACATTCGTCACCCTAATGTTTCGGCAGAAACCTACTGACGTTGGGGAAGCTTCATTGCTTTTAAGAGCTAACTCCATACGAAATCTTCCTAGCTGGGAGAGACGTCTACCTTGAGCCTCTGTGTAGTGCCTTTGCATTTCAAGGTGTCTTTATGACTATAAATCATTTGACGGTAGACTTGTCCATTTTCCGAGCTGCCTACATCGAGCCTCGTGAGTAGTGCCTTTGAATTTCGATGAGCTTAACAGCTATAAATAATTGGAGGTAGCATATAATGGAACTTCAACTATTCCTTCTTCTCCTTTTGAATCCATATCGTGTTCTATCTTGTTTTAAAAAAATATGACGTAATAATATACTTATAGCACGTCGGATGTAACTTCCTTCAGTATTCATTTAGCTTTTGTCTAGTGCACTTGTGTTTTATTCAATTGTGACGTTGTTTCGGTGGCCCCACTAGGAGGGCCGTTTGTGGTGATGCTTCAGAGGGTCTCACTAGGGGGCCGTGTGTGATGATGTATCAGAGGGTGCTTCAGAGGGCCCCACAAGGGGGCTTTAGGGGTGATACTTCAGAGGGCCCCACAAGGGGGCCCTCCATCTTGTAAGTATTTTTTTCTTTTTTGTTTTTCAAACTTACCCTCATTCGCCATTTTGTTTTCTAATGTCCTTTTGGCTTGATGTATTTTTGCTTAACTCCTCCTTCCGCTATTTTGTTTTTTTTCTTTTTGATTGAACCTCGTATATCAGTGTGGAGGAGGAGGTTGTACGTATCCCTGTGACGTTATCAGAGTATGACGTCATTGGGTTGGGTTGTCACGTCATTGTAACGTCAGTATGACGTCATTGGGTTGATTGAAGGTCAAGGACATTTGAAGGTCAAAGTCATTTGAAGGTCAGAGTCGTTTGAAGGTCAGAGTCATTTGAAGGTCAAGGTCATTTGAAGGTCAAAGTCATTTGAAGGTTAAGGTCATGGAGGCGGAAGCGGCTAATCCTATCTACTCACGACAGATTGAGAGTTGATACTTAAAAGTAAGTTGCGATATTCACTTATATGTAGTGACCAGGTATTCAAAGTAACACTATCATATATACTGAGATGAGATGTAATCATTGAAACAATGATTTGTGAAGTTATTTAATTGCGTAAATATTTTCCCTCTCATTAGTTAACTCTAGGATACATATACTGAAATCTATACGATACAAATTTATGCTCATACACGCACCTTCTCTATAGGATTTTGTATAAATGTACGTACCTACTACCGTGCCATTCAGTTAAAATAGAACATAATAGTTCATTTTCATAACCTACTTTAATAATGTTAATTTTTGCATAATTACAGTAACTACGATGTTCGACATTCTTAAACTCGAAAACGATTTAAGGTACGGGTATCCTATGAGTCAGAAAAAAAGATATTATAAAGCTTCAACAATATACAGGTAATCCTTTTAAAAAAATATTTTTTTGTTTGTATGTCGTTAAATCTGCACGCCACTCTGTTTTTAATGACATATAAAAAAATTCAGTCACAGTCACATAACTTTTATTTGTTTTTATTTTTTTATATATGCAATAATAACGATGAATGTATTGTAACATATGCAGATGTTTGTTGACTAATTTTATAGGTAGATTTATTCAATATGTCAAAAGCGTTAGCGATAACTGTTATATGGAAGCATAACTATAAATAGCAAATACTGCTTTAAACAATTTTTGGTGAAGAGTTTCTGAATCATAACTTATGTATTATAAGTTGACCTTTGTTGTTTCATATTCTTCTTCTTCTACTTTTTCTAATTTTTGGGGTGGGCGCCAGCACGTCCACGCATTCGACCACAGTGCTCTTTATACCACCCCAATACATCTCTCAGTTCCACTCTGTTAGCCTTGTGTCGTTGATAAAATCCACTTTCCTCCTCAGGGGAAGTTTTAGTACCCTCGAAGGATCCAATAGATCTCTTCCGAAGTGTTTCTGTCTGAGTCACTTCAGTTTCCTTCACAAGTGCATATTACATGAAGGCTAGTTTCCTCCTGTTTTTCACATTTCCTATACCGGGGCTCGCTAACCAAGCCCATGCTGTACATATGCTTTCTTAAAGGATAATTTTTTGTTATTACGAATTAGGATAGCTGAAAACTTAACGTGCAGAACCTTTAGTAGTGTTTCCGTACGGAGTTAACCTTCCGTTAGCCTGTATTTCTTTTTATGTTTTCTTTCCAACTATAACTAGATCTATCTTTTTAGCGCAATCCTTAGCGATTTCACATATAGGTTGGTCCTATGAAGTTCCTATTAGTACATTCATTTGCCAGTTTGTCGGCTAACTCATTGCCTTTAATTCCATTATATCCTAGCACCCATATTAGTGAAACAGTGTTGTCTCGTGCCAGTCTGTTGAGACCTTGTTTACAATGTTTCACCAGTTTAGAACTTGTAAATGGATTCATAATGGCTTTAATATCTGTCTGACTATCAGTCATTAAGTTGATTTTTTTCTTCGCGTAATCGGCTTCCCGAACTTTCTCGGCGCAGGCTGCGACTGCGATCAATTAACTTTAAAACCCGTTGTATGTTTCCCCAGACATAACGATATCTTCCTTCTTGGGCACATTCAGTAAATACAATCCATCCGTGTACCTGGTGCCGTGGCACCACAGTCGTTCGAGCTACTTTTTGTCTGCTCTCCGGTCGGTATAGATATGGTCAGCTTAACTGTAAACAGAATCTCAGTCCGCCGGGATTTGTAATATTGGATCTACCAGTATATTTCATGTGGTATCTGTACGGCCTCTTACAACCTTATTAGGAAACCATGGCCTCCGCTTTCACAAATAGTTCCAACGGAGGAAGATCCACAATGGCCTCCGTGGAGGCGGTTCGCGTGCTATTCATAGCTCCCATGATTCCCAACAAAGCCTGTCACTTGAGAGTGAGAAGCCCCACCGATAATGTCGGCTCTGTCCTATTCCACTAGACAACTGCCTCAAAGGTAATCGTTGGTCTTACTACTACTGTGTAAAACAAGTGTACCACACTTGGTTTTAGTCCCCATGTCTTACCAGCAGTCGCCTTGTCCGTTACTTTGACTAGGTGCCTGATTCAATTCAGTTTCGCATCAAGTGTAATACCTAGATATTTCGCTTTATTGGTTAGTTCTAACTCTTGTCCGAACAGCCTTACGGTACCCAGATTATTTTGTTTTCTCATATTGATAAAAGCTACCATCTTGTTTTTTTGGCGGATTGACAGTTAACACCTCCTAAAGGCACTATTTCTCCACAATTCGCAGAGCATTTCGCATGATGCTCGCCCTTTACTGTGCCCGGGAATTTCCCCTGGGACACAATGACAATGTAATCGGCAAACCTGTGGGTTCATATTTCCGGTCCACTACTAGAGTCCATAGCAGCGGAGACAATACTCCTCCTTACTGTCCGCCAGCAGGACACTCTTTTGTTAACCTCATGGAGATTATTTTGTTTTGCCTTTGGGCATTGTTGTTGCTTGTTATTTCTGAAAATCGTTTTTGCTTATACTTCAAGAGTTATTGCTGCAATAGTTTAACTTCAATTTTTGCATGTATATTCATTATATTTTTTAATAACGTTAACTAAAACATTATTGGTTGTAGTTACATTAGCCTCTTTAAAGTAAGTTATGGATTCTATGTTCTACGCGTCAAAGTTGATCAGTAATTTGTTATGTAATTAATAATATCAATTTTCTTTCCCACATAGAATAATAAACAAATTTTAGATGTAAGAATAACATGAACGAGTATTGTTAAGCGGCGCAGAAGACTTCCTAAAAAGTTAGTTGTTGCTTCACAAATTTTATCACATCTTTTTTTTCATAGATGTCATTATTTTGTGTGCACTATTTTCAGTTAAAAATCAAGCTTTAATTTTTTGATCAGCCTGTATAAAACTTATAAAAATATTATCCTTTAGGTATACTTTAGATACACTGAACAGTGTTCTTCGAAAAAGAAAAAAATATGCGTTTTAAACATGAAAATACATTCCAGTTTGTTTTTCTTGATGAAACCTGGGGGTTTCAAGGTGGAAGCTCTCTAAAATCATGCTAAGACGATAATATTAAATATGTAAAATAAAAACTAGTAGGTAACAAAAGGTATTAATTATTTAAAAAGTATTTACATGGGTAATACGTCATAGACTTTTATTCTGTAGATACATAGCTGTATATGTTGGTAGCAATGATGGTTTCATTCCTGGAGCAGAATTAATCTTCGCAGCAAATAGTAAAAATATAGATTACCACCACATGAATAGAGAAAATTTTCTAGAATGTTTCGAAAATCAGCTCCTTAAAAATTTAGAAAGACCCTTAATTATTATTATGGATAATGCTATTATATTAAAACAATAAATAAATCTCCTACATAATTTTCAACAAAATACAAAATTTGGGAATGCTAAAATCATGCTAAGACGATAATATTAAATATGTAAAATCAAAACTAGTAGGTAACAAAAGGTATTAATTATTTAAAAAGTATTTACATGGGCAATACGTCATAGACTATTATTCTGTAGATACATAGTTGTATATGTTGGTAGCAATGATGGTTTCATTCCTGGAGCAGAATTAATCTTCGCAGCAAATAGTAAAAATATAGATTACCACCACATGAATAGAGAAAATTTTCTAGAATGTTTCGAAAATCAGCTCCTTAAAAATTTAGAAAGACCCTTAATTATTATTATGGATAATGCTATTATATTAAAACAATAAATAAATCTCTTACATAATTTTCAACAAAATACAAAATTCGGGAATGATTAACCAACAATAAAATCAACTTTGACAAGACAGCTTTCAAAATTCAGTTACTGGAGTTGCTTAGACTGTTAGTACATAAAATAATTACTAAATTATGTTCATGTAGATAATAGTCTTTATTTAAAGGTATACAACGTCACCTACTTATGAAGCCGATGAATTAGCAGAGCAATATGGCCACGCAGTTCTTCGACTTCCTCCATATCTTTATATTTTTACCCTATAGAATTAATTTGGAGAATTACAAAAATAAATTACTCTAGTAACATAGGTAAATATGGAAGGACAAATGAAGGTTGTGAAAGGTAATGGCAAAAAGCACTAAGCCAAGTAACTGCCGAAGCGTGGGCTAATAGTGTAACACACACTGAAGCTGGGATTGAAAAATGGTGATCAAAGGTGTTATCACACCTTTCATAATTAGTTTAGAAGAAGAGGAAGATGATGTTTTAAGCTCAAGCGATTAGCCTTTTGCTCTCTTCAAGTTTTGCTGTTCGGCATTTACTTATATGCATTTATTCTTTTTCTTGTAAACAAGAATAAAAATATAATCTAGATAAAGGTATACTTCATTAATGTATTTATGTAGGAGTAAAGAACTATTCTGGTTGATATTGATAATTCATAACGTTCGAATAGTGGTTTTAGATACATATATAAATTACAACTGCACAAGTTTCATAGATTTATCTATGAATTCTTTTGTTCCAGTGAAAATATTTGAGAAATTAAGAGCCAATATGTGATATAGTGTTTTACTTTTAATATCTGTTGGACTCATTATACCATATTTAATATCTATATGCTTTATAGGCACATTACGAGTCCACTGTAAAATGTCAACCGGTTAAAAGTCCTACCAAAATGCCTAATACCTTTTCCTTGGCAAGAGTACTTCGAGTACAACACTAATTATTACCTGTGCCTAAGAGGAACTTATGAGAGTAATTGGAACTAAAATATATAAAACCTTTATATTCTGTTGTTTAGTTTAACGCATGTACTGGTATATCATGATTATTAATATTGATTGTAATAAACTACTTCCATTCCTTCCATTTTTTTCTAGAACATTGGTACTAAATTATGTAAATTTTGCAAAACAACAAAAGTATTAATACAATAGTCATTATTAATTAACATAAACTATGTATTTTTTAAATATTGAGTGATGAATATATAATAATTCGCATTCTAAACAGTTTAAGGTATAACCTATATGGTATCTGTAAAACAGATTTTTAAAATTTTTAACCGAACTTTAATGGCAATTATTTGCAAGATGTAGCCAAAAGATTTGGCAACGTTATGTGGGGCATATTGATCACATGACTGATTTGTTATCGTAAAAAAAACCTATAGCACCAATTCTAAAGATGATCAGAACTGAAACAGCGAAGAAGTTGTTTAGTCGTGATGGTAAAAAAGGGTATAGCAAAATCTTATTTTTGAACGAGAAAATCTACTATTGAAGAAAATGTAAGCTACAGAATGATAGAGTATATATTTGAGGGTCCCTAGACGTCTGAAGATCATGACTAAAGACGGCAGACTATGTGCCCACACTGTAAAATTTAATATAATGTAATAAATTTAATATATATGTGTTTATATACTGAAAAGGATTGTTCGACGTTGAGAAATGTTATATTTGCATAGTTAAAGCGCTCTTTGTATCTGTACAATGGATCTTCAGTATTGGTAAAAAGGATGTTATATTTGCATAGTTAAAGCGCTCTTTGTATCTGTACAATGGATCTTCAGTATTGGTAAAAAGTTGCCCTAATTTTGTAAAATCTACATTTTTATCTAATACACCTTATGTGTATTATTTATTAAATTTAACAGTGTGAGCACATAGTCTGCCGTCTTTAATCATGACACTTGCTCGGTGTGATCATTGTCCGGCCTCAGTAGTGGTTTGGTAGGGTGCCTCCTACGAAGGTGTTTCTCCTATTTGTTTTTACGTGATTGGCGCGGAAACATCGGCCCGAGTGTATCAAGAAACTATACTAAAAACTGTGGTAAAGCTTCGACAAACTTATTATTTCAGGGAAAGAAATAGGTGTTTCAACAGGATTCGGCATCCGCTCACAATACGAAAATGACCCATAACTAGCTAGAAAATAACGCTCCTAAGTTGATTAGGGCTTCCGATTGTCCGTTTTGTAGCCCTAATTTGAACTCTTCCGACTATCGATTATAGAATATTCCAATGAATGGCTTATAAAAAACGTGATCCAAATGTGTAGTTTGTGAAACGAAATATTCCCAAAACTGCAACAAAAATATCGCTAGAAACAATGTGTAAATCATTGGACGAATGGTTGTTTGTTGCTTTGTATGGGCGCATGTGGCGAACATCGAATAAATTACACATCGATCGATAGCTCATTCTCTGTAGTTTTTGGATATATGTATATTAGTTTTCTATTCTATCTTCTGTTTTTTTATACACCAGCACAATATTGATAGTACTTATAGTTATATTATGTATAATAAATGAATTCATAAGCCATTGTTGATGAAATGATTGACATTATTGTCACTAACTGTTCAAAAACTTGTTATTGGTGAAGATTTTAGTATGAATCCTTATAGAACACCAGTCGTGAAAGCCATAAGAATCGAAAGAATGAAGAAATTGTTAAGTCGTTACGGCAAAAGAGGGTATTGCAAAATCTTGTTCTCGAACAAAATATTAAGTATTAAGGAAAAATTTAATCGACAGAATGATAGGTTGTATGCTCGAAGTTTTCGAGAAGCCCGGAAAATCGTGTCACCGGTTTAGAGTGGTCACCATTCGACTTCAGTAATAGTCTGGTGGGGTATTTCCAACAAAGATGTTTCTCCTATGTATTTTTGTGAAATATTAGTGAAAAAATTGGACCGAGTGTACCCAAAAACTGTGTTGGAAACTTTGATGAAGCTTCTTAGAGACTCCTTGTTGAGGAGGAAGATTAGAAGATCTCTCACTCGCTTACAAGATGGAACGGGCCCAAATGTGTTTGGAAAATAACATTCCTAAGTTTATTAAGTCTTCAGATTAGTTAGCTACTAGCCCTGACCTGACCCTTGTCAATTGTAGATTATCGAATATTTTCAATGATATGGTTTGTATAAAACGTCCTCCAAATTTGGAATCTTTGAAATGAAGAATTCTTGAAGCCAAGAAAGTGAGTAAATCGATAGAAAAATTGTTCCGTCGTTTGTAATTCTAACGAAGCAGGCGAACACGCATAAATTTTGCGTCTTAAAGATTTACTGCTCTACTTTTTAGAAAATTAGTTTTGTACGACGAGTTATTATTTTCTTACCATTAAAATGCTCTTAATATTTATGTATAGACTTTTTATTCAAAATTGTGTGATTTTAATTAGAACAATATTATTACATAACTTACTATATTTCACTATATTGTAGTGATTAACTGTAACCAACACTTAATTGAAAAGTTGCCGTTAGGTTTCAAAGAAAAAAAAAACGTGAGTATTGAAGACTTTATGATGTACAATTCGATTATAATATTATGAATTAACTTTCCTAAAAGAGCGCAACGATCATAGACGATTTGTAATCATCGAAAATTATGGCGTTAAGTAAATTACATACACTACGTTCTCGCATGTTTGCCATTAAATACTTGAGAGACCACGTGCACGGAAAAAATATAGATTCGAAATAAAAAGTAATTCGAACTTCCATTTCGTATATAATTTACACATTCACAGAGTAGAAAATTATATGGTCGCGGCGGTATTTATGATTCTGCTAAAAGAATGCTTCAACATATGCCGTTTAATATGCGTATTTGCGAAATATATGTATTGATAAAAGTAATTCTTTTAATGCCGAAAATTGTTAAGTAATAAGTATTTTAGGTATTAATTCAGTTTAACTAAATGCGTACAGATAGATTATTATTTACGTTATGCAATAGTTTATATAATTGAGAACTTTGTATGTACAATAAAATAATTTTCCACATATAATCTGTTAAACGTAAGAATTCTACAACGTTTCTACATCACTAACGATCTTATAAAATACTTAACTGCAATTACTTTTGTGGCAATATTTCTTAATATATGTTCATACAATTATTAATAACGATGTCCATTTTGGAGCAAACGCAGTGTCACAGTGGAAGGGGTTTCGGTTACATGCGCATGTGTTATGTTTTATATGTACATATTGCTGTGATTCTTTCCAAAGGTGAATTAAATAAATGAAATAGAATATAAACTACAACCAAAAGTACTGGAAATGGACTTTATTTTAAATGTACCCAGTATAATTATCGATAAGATAAATTTAAGGCCATTACGTAAAAAGATTTTTAATTATACTTTTGTAATAGGCATAAATGTAATTAAGCAGATTGTGGATCAAATGCATCTGTATATTACGTGTCAAATGTTATGGTTGCTTATATTGAGCTTTAGCAATATCACTTTAAAATTTGGAAAAATAAATGCTTACGTACCAAAATTAATTAAAATGACATATCAGAGACCATTTACGGTAACATAAAATTTATATCTCATGTATAGCTAGTAAGTTTCTCTTTATAAAAGTATCCATTGTTTATTTTGATTCTGGAGATACGATTAATTTTAGATGGTAAGATTTTTATTTGTAATCAAATGGAAACAAACTCATACTTCGACAAACCAATGTTATACACCATAAGATTCAAGATTGTAACCAACGTAAACACTATATAAAATGTATTTGAATGACATTTTGATATACCTACATCCACAACTATCAAACGCTATATCTAATATCCATTAAAATTACAATGTTGAAATAACGCTTTCTATGGTGTCTGTAAAGAAAATTTATATTTATTTTGACCAATGTAAACAAAAATAAAGATGACATTTAGTTATATTTAGAGGTTATGAATCGTTAATATATACAGTTTAGAAGATATTGAGTTTTGTAAATAGGAGAAGGAAAGTAGAAGCATGATAAAAATACGATAATTTTATTTAAATTATACGAGACCCGGACAGCCAATGAAATATACGTATTATAATACTTTGCTACTAACCAAATCTAATTGGTTACATGGTGCGACAAAACCTTAAAAACTGACAAAAGAAGCTTTTTAGAATACAGGTGTACAGTTGAAAAGGAGATTTATTTTTCTACATCTGAAAAAGACTTAGCGTACCCGAACTAATAAAAGACCGTTTTGACGAAACAATTCTATTGCGGGCGATGTCTCTGAACGGTGTAAAATTAATTTGATCACATAATTTATATATAATAGTAATTTTTGAAAAAGATTTTTAAGTTTAATTGTTTATAAAGCGTATACATTTTTAATTTAATTTATTTTAAACGTGGATTTTGTTACGAATAGTTAATTTTCCTCTTATATTGTGATATCAAACAAAAATGTATCACGAAGCGTTTGATAACTTATATAATGAAGAAAGATCTGTATAGATCACGAAATACGGTAAATCTTGAAGTTCATGATTAAAGAATTGAAATTTGAAGCGTATATATATGGACGAATTTGTAATCAATTTATCATCAATTTCTATTATACAACAGAGCAATATCGCAAGATATCTTAGTGAACACGTAGAGATTTTATCTTACAAAGGATCTAATGACATCTGTGTTTTATTTGTAATAATGATTCATGGCACCAATAGGATTTAAAATCATATAGTGTGGAGATACACATTTCATGCGGTATGGATTATTTTCCACTAAATGAGTATTTATATATATATAATAACACTCTTTTAGTAAAACAATATCAGTAACTTCAAAAATCCATAAACCTTTAAGTTAGTGAATTAAACAAAACATTTTGTGTCACAGCTTAGCGTTTCAAGAGCTTTACATCCCCTAAGCTAAGATAATAATAAGTGTGCTGATTGAAAGATTAGTACCTGAAAAACATTTAAAGGTTATTTGTGTATATTTTTGACAATCTCATAAATTTATATGTTTGTGATTTGATTTATATTAACATTCATAATTAAAGACCGATATTCTCGGTCGGCTCACAGAGGCAAGCAAGAGGATAGGAAGATTCACTTTACAAGCGCTTCTCTGCGATATATGCAAGTGCTTGATGTATGTAGTACATGATTCGTGAACAGCAAGTTGTTTATAGACGTATTTATGAAAACGCGTAAGTGTAATTCGAACGGAAGGCATTTTTCTAAATAACGCGCAGTTTTATTTCGATAAACCCCATGCAGTGACGCCAATGCTGGCCGACCTAAGTGCCTTTATTCATAATGCTTTATTAAATATAAAATAATGTAAATGTATATTGAAAGTATGAACAATAAATGTATTTAACTTGACATTTTGTCATCTCATTTCTTTATCTTTTACAAATCTATACAAAGAATCCTAAAGCAAATGCTGAGAGTTATACTTATTCAAAGAGTCAAAAATTATGTATGCGTGTGTAACGATTTATATTTAATATAAATGGAGCCTGACTTATTAGACTAAAACTATACGGCAATATGTTCCCGATGTGTGTCCAATCTCAAGGCGGCTGCGATATAGTACAGCTATTTCGTGTAAAATAAAAAATAGTGAATCAATAATGTCGAAAGCTATAAAGAGATCGTTCTATTACGAAGCACAGAAATTAATAAGTAGATTTCCAAATTTAGTTTACGCTGGCACTATAATAAAATGCAAAGTTTGCGAAATACCGCTCTCGCGTACAATAAAATATAACTTACAAAGGCATGTGAACAGTGCAAAATATATACGGAAAAAAAATAACGTATTTGTGTTCGAGTTATGTATAGACGTTTAAAACGGTAAGTATTCCAGCGCGTTTTATAAATTTATAACTTTATTTATTATTTACTATTATTCATTGATAAGTATACGTATCAGTGCGTATCGGTATTTTAGAGTAATAATCTTAATCTTTATGGACTCTTAGTATCGCTATCGGAAACATGGCGACACTGCATTGGCTCCCAAATAGACATTATCAATATTTGTAATGTTTGGAAATATTTAGGGGTAAGGACGAATAGTATTAGAATTTTGAAATGCAGAGTTTGCCGTAATATTCTATCACTAAATATCAAGCAATAAAAATTTTTTTTTAGTAAAGTAAGCCATAGCAATTCATAAATGATATTTGTACGCCTGAAGAACTGGGATGACTGAAGGCAGTCACTTGTTACCTAGAAATGGTAAAGTCGTAAAAAAAAAAATAGAAATACAGGTGCAACATATTTTTTATTTATTTATTTATTTATTTAAATACACCTACCACGCACAAGTGGACAAAATAGGCAAAAGATACAATAATAACTACGATTACATTCCCCTCTCACAATTACTTGGCGTGCATGTACGTAGTACGGTATTTAGTAATTCACGACGGACGAATTCAATATGAAACCATACGGGCATACGATGTTATTGATATTATGTAAATAATCATGAAGCGGACAGCGGTATTAGCGATAATAATCGTAAACATTTTTTTAATTTTCTGGTGTAAAATTATGTCGCTATTATATCTTTAAATAGTGAAAATGTCCTTTTAACATCTGCACTATTTAAACATGAATTACATAGATTTTGCGTTCTAACCGCCTTTTCACATGCTTCTCCTGGTTTAATACAATATTAAATCATTTTCAGTTCGTTCCGGATACAATAATCGTATCCTGAATACGTATTTCGACAACTAAGTGTCATCAGTAGGAAAAACCACTAATTAAAGTGTTGAACATGGAGCAGAGTAAAGCTAACGCACAGAATCGCGCACAACTTTACACGGTGTCCACGTTTACACTGACTTTAAAGTAAATATACAAACTAAAATTACGTCAACTTACCCTTCTTAAGAAGACGGCAACACCATGTGTTTATTCTCCTAGGTATTCTCCTAGGTAATACTAAAGATAAAGTTAATTTGAATTTGAAATCAGGTATATACGAAATTAATTGCGACGATTGTAATTTGAAATATATAGGTCAAACGAAACGCTTAATAATAACCCGTTTTAAAGAACACATATTACATATTAAATTTAATAGATCAGAAAAATCGAACGTCGCAAACCATGCAATAGCCACGGATAATAACGTCTTGGTAAATGGGTTAAAACTTGTCAAAAACATTAACAACCCCTGAGATCTCGACGCATGCGAAAGCGTTGATGTCGTTAAAAACAAATTTAATACGTTCAACTCGGTCAATGGTCCTATGGCATACAGTTGTTTTTTTCATTCTTAGAAAAGAGGTAGAAAATGTTGAGGGCGTTGAGAATAAACACATGGTGTTGCTGTTTTCTTAAGAAGGGCTAATGTAATTTTAGTTTGTGTATTTACTTTAAAGTCAGTGTATACGTGGTAGCCGTGTAAAGTTGTGTGCGATTCTGTGTGTTAGCTTTACTGTGCCCCATGTTCAACACTTTGATTAGTGGTTTTACCTACTGATGATGACAACTTAGTTGTTGCAATACGTATCTAGGATACGACTATGAATTGTGGTAAGGGGTTTCCTGTATATATTTGTGAAATATTGTTTTCATTCGTTAGTAGTTTCCGTAATAATGTGACATCTATAACTATCTCATGCTAAGAGACGTCTTTGAACCGAAAATTTTCCAAAGACGGATTTGAGCCAGTCGATGGTAAGATCCTGATTCATCCAACCATTTTTGGAACTTCTTACAATGACGCCGGTCGTATTTTACAACTTTTTTACATCTCTTATTGCTTTTTTTGAAAACTAAGTAAGGTTTCAGTTTGGATCTATCTGCTTTTGCTGCCAATACAATGGTAGCATGTTCTTCTTCATAGCCAGTCGACTGTATTGGCATGGATTTAGACCCAGTTGGTGCCACGGTTGTATTTGAAATCATACCGAAAAAAACGCTGGTCTCATCCATTGCAACAAGTAATTCGTCTCTTATAATTTTCTTAAATTTTCGTGAGTTAATATAAGATGCAATTTTCCTGATTAGATCATCGGAATATTTTTGAGCTAAAGTCAAAAACTACTTTCTCTAATACGCCTGAGATACGCTTTCGACCAGCTCCAAGTATTGTTTTTCTAAACTCTTTTTTTCCTTTTTTGCTTTGGTTCTTTCATATTTTCAACTAAAAATTAATTAGTTGGGTACCTTTGTAGAAATTAACTAGGTGTGTACATACAAATGAACGTATAGGTGCAGCTCACAGATTTTGATGTGGCCGGTTAGAAGTACCCCCTTCGAGATGCGCATGAAATTAATAGGTAGGGGAACCTCTGGCATCCCTTATTATCCCTTACTACGTCCCAATGCACGTCTCGCACAAAGTGTTTGCATTTCATTTTTCCGAATACTGTCACTATCTAACACTGACCTTACTTGACGCACGTACCAATTCTCCCACCAGCCACATCAAAATCGGTGAGCTGTACATACCTAGAGTCGCTTCTTGCTTTCTCCAGTCACGCACTCTTTTTGCATTCACATTATATTTTCTAGCTGTAGCACGATTGCCAACTTCTTTTGCCCAGTTATAACAACTTAAATCCGAGATTATAGCTTTTGTGATTTCTTTTGGTCGCCATCTCAAAATAATTGTAATTCGACTTAATCTTGGCACAAAACAACATCTATCTTCCGGGATGAAAACTTATTAGTATGGACCAGACACGAGAGGCCGAAATTATGATCGACCATATAAATAATCCATAACAACGCTAAGTAAAACACAGTTATTGAATAGCACTATTCATTCGGTTAACCGCACATCTGTTTTTTGTCCTTGAATTGTGACGCATTTACTTCAATATTACACTTAAATTCCTTTCTTCATGGGCGTAAATAGAAGCGGAAGGAATTTTTATAATTTATTTTATTTTACTTAGTTCCTTTTTTCATTGTTTTAACTGTTAATTACATACTCATATTTCGTCAAGTTTCAATAGCTTTCGCATACATTTTTAATTTTCATTCATTTAGATCTAGAACATTCTTTAAGTTACTTTTTCAGATATGATATGGAACAACGTCGAGAATGGCATCGTGAAACAATGGCGAGTTGGACTAAGGGCCAAACTGATTGTATGTCCATTGCCAATGATTCCGAAATTTATTGGAAAGTCTGTAAAATATAGTTAAGAAATTCCAAGAAATCGCACGTAAAACGTCTCCTAGCATCACAAACACATACATAGAAATTAGACCTGTTGGAATGTGACAATTTCAACGAAGAACTCTGTGAAACCTAAATGGTAGCAAATATTCCATTAAATAAACTTAACAATCCCACCTTCAAAACATTTTTCCAAAAATATACTGGTCGAAATGTTAGTGATGAATCCACTTTACACAACTATTATATTTCTAAGTGCTACACAAAGCAGTAGAACGCATTAGAAGACATCTTTCAAATCAGTACCTATGGATAAGTGCCGACGAAACTGTCGATACATTAGGACACTCTGTGGTAAATGTTGTAGCTGATGTACTAAATCCAACTATTCCGTATAACGCATATGTAATAGCAAGAAAAGTTATAAATACAGTTGATGCGGAAACAGTAGCTAAAGCCATTTACGAGAATATTCACCAAATGCTTCATTTGCACGACAGGAACAAAGAAAAATACTTTTATTATTCAGTGACAGTGCTGCATATACGTTAAAAACAGGCAGACTATTAAAGGACATATATCCTGATGTGCTGCATATTACTTGCATAGCACATGCTCTCTACAGAATCTATTAATATATCAGAGACACCTTTCCGGTTGGTAGAGTTGTATCCGCTTTTAAAAAAGTTTTCAGAAAAGCACCATTGAGAGTAGCTCTTTACAGGGAAAAACTTCCTCCCATCTTTGTCACTACCTCCCTCTCCAGTTATAACTAGATGGGGAATATGGTTGGAAGCTACTAATTTTTATGCAGGGAATTTCAATAGCCGAATTTCGTTACATGTTTAAATGACGATGCTCGAACTATTTCTGAGTTTCTGAGTGCAAGGAACTAATACAAATTCCAATTTAAAAAAAATTGTTGTATTTCCTTCATGAACACTTTGGAAATTTGCCTAAATTAATCACTTATTTTGAAAATTAAAACCTCAAATTAAATGATGGATTAACCACATTAGGTGTGGCTATTAATAATTTGAAAAATATTCCAGGTGACTTCTGATGTGGCCTTCAACAAAAGTTAGACGCAGTTTTTAATAGAAATCTAGATTTAATAACATTGCGGCAATTGTGTATGAGGACAATGCCTCAAAATTTAACTGCTAAATACGCTGAAATAAAAGAATATTTCCAGTATGCAGCTATAACCAGTTGCGATGTAGAAATGACGTTTTCTATCTACAAGGATGTATTTCATTCAAAGAGAACAAATTTTTACAAAAGAGAACCTTGAGAAAGTATTACTAGTTAATATCAACTTTAACTATAAAATGAACAAATACGCCTAAAAATGTATTTCATATTTTATAGATCACCACCCGTTTGTTTTCCAATTATATAAATTAAAAACTTTTTAGAAACACAAATTTTCAATAGTACGCCCGTAGGCGATGAGTCGTCGGCCTCTCGTGTCCGGTCCCTACTTATGATTTTGTTTGTATGCAGTGGTCTACGCCATACGAAACTCGTAGAGGATATTAAACCCCACCAGGTGATATTAAATGAAAAGGAAGCTACTAAATTTGCTGTGGTTACTGTCATAAACAAAATCAATAAAGAAAACAACTAATTAATTCAACTATGACATGTTAATAAACAAAACGTCTATGAATTTCATAAGTCAATTCTTTAATCAGTGTCGAACAAACAAAATAAGAAAAAGAAAATAAATATTTGGCACAGTGTCTATTAAAAGCAAGAAACTGCTGAGATCTCTTTTGTTTCGCCTTACATCTAATAAAGAATTTTTATCTAATTGGCGTTAACTAAAAGAACATGACAAAAGTCAATTTATCTGATTGGCGTTAATTAAAATAACATGCGGTACAACAAAGATAAGATATCATAAACAAAATTTAAATTACCATGGGGAATAGTACAGAGTTAAATATAAAAAGCAAATAAATTTATCATAGTGTATAGTAAAAGAAAAAGGATTACATATTATTTATTATATATATTAAATTTAAATATTTAGTGTTTAAAGAATTTTATTTTTATTTTTTATTTTATTGGCCGTGTCTTAATATTAAAAATAATAGATTTTTATTGGTTTTAGCGACCTTTTATTGAATTTTGATGTTGTTTACGACGTTTCGACTTTTATCAATTCAGTCTTTTTCAAGCATCTGGAAACAAGAATCATTACAATGAACATGAGAACTGTCTATCACACTGTCTATCTATCACACGAAACAAACACAGTTCTCATGTTCATTGTAATGATTCTTGTTTCCAGATGCTTGAAAAAGACTGAATTGATAAAAGTCGAAACGTCGTAAACAACATCAAAATTCAATAAAAGGTCGCTAAAACGAATAAAAATCTATTATTTTTAAATTTAAATATTATATGCAAAAGTGAATTACTTCAAAGGAAAGGAAAAGTATCACAGCTATTACGACTAACTAGCGATGCTAAACAAGGAAATGAAATTCGACTCATGTAAATTTAATTAGGTGAATTAATAAAAATTAGCAATCAAAATTTTAGCTCGAAAAGGTATATCTTATTAATTATTAGCCAATATAATAGAGATTATTAAAATAATATAATTCTATTTATATAATCGGCGTATGAAATTTACAAAAGTAAAATTTAGAGGTTTTGAATAAGTTTTATGTAACAAAATCTGCCCATTCGGCTATCACACAAAGAGAAAACGTTATACTACACAAAATGGCCGTTGTAAAATGTCTTTGTGTTTATTGAATTGGTAAATAAGTGTTTTAAATTAATGATTTTTGTCGGATTACAGAATTCTATAGATTCACTTATTTGTCACCGAAGAAAGACAGATCTTTTAACGGAGCCTGTGGCGTCTACTACAAGCCTTCGGACTTGAACATGTGGTCAAGATGTCGAAAGCTTAATCTAATCTATCGGCGTGGCCTTGCAGAGCTTTACTCCTAATTAAATGGGGGTGTGACACTTGACATCCAAGTGTAAATTTTGTGATTCGATTGTGGTTTCCGTTAAATTAATCCACCAAAACGGAAACTTAATTATATAATTAGCACGACGTCATATCTACCTCTAAAAGTGCTTCTTTTACCAAAGAAAATACCAAAATAATAACGATAAATTCACCATCAAAAGACGTCGACTAATTGCAACACCACCTCTTGCCTGCAATCTTTCTATCATAAAAGTTGCAAGGTTACGCGCAATCTTTTACCCCCTATTTCAAGAATTTTCTCACACATTGCTGGTAGCGTTGCAATACGATATTAACGGCAAGAGTATACGGAGTCTACTGAACGAAATATTTTTTCAATTTTTCAATCGAATGTGTATATTGGTAGGCAAATTTACCAAAGATAAAACTTATTATTAAAAGAAAAAGAAACATATTCATCTTAAACCAAGTAAGTCATTTGTACAGTAAAGATTTTTCCAAAGAAATGCAATCGAAATTTAGACAAATTCAGGCAATGTACATACACAGCAGAAACACTAATGTAAATTTATCTGTGTATATTACAAATTATATTTGACAAAGAATCAGATTATAAGATAATTATCTTATAACTCATAAAGATATCGTTAAGCACCAGTTATACGAGTAGTTCGATTTTCACTTCGACAACTATTCTCAAAGAAACACAATTTCGTAACTTTTCAGAATTATTGCAGAACGGCACCTCTACTAGCCGTCGCTAAGGAGCGGTAGTAATCATTTTTGGCAAATAACATTTACCACTTCATTCTTTTGATTTTCTTCTTGTTTTAATTATTGAAATAATTTGTTACGGATTGTGCATTCTCGGCATTATCCTCGACTTCAAAACCAAATTTTTTAAAGTGGAACGTAAAAACGTTGCTTTTGCAGTTATTTTATTAGTTTCTAGAATCTAGAAAGTCGCCGTGAGATTGCATCAAGTAAATTTAACCTTAACTGGCGCGCCACATCTGTGACAACATCAACATCATTCAATGACCTTTGTGGTCCACGTATAGAGGAATAACTGATGACATTGTAATATATTTGTCACCACTGAATTCTTCAGCTATCTGCAAAAAGGGTTTTAGAATAAGCAATATGTTTCGTTCAGAGCCCGAGAGATTTTCTTGAGCTTGTTGTGATGTCAAATCGGGGATAGTTAATGATGAAGGTTCTTTAACAAGTAAGAGACGTTTCTACATAATATATACAGAATTACATCGAGTTGGACGTTTTTTTTCAATGCCAATTTAAAGAGCTTCATTGATGGTTAGATTAATTGTATGAGCCGCACTTGGATGATGATGCTTTTATAATTCTTCTACTACAGTTTTTTTCATATTAGCAGCGTCGTCGGTCACAACAGTTATAATTTTGACTAATATCTCCCATTCACTGAATATTTCTGTTAATATAACTCATGTATTGCTACCACTGAAGAATTTATTTTGAAATTTTTAATATAATGCGCCTTAGATATGATTTTGAGACCTGTGATTGCCAATAGTCGGAAGTTGCAGCAAAATGGTCAATCTTATGCATCATTCTTTTAACTTCTGACCTCCGATTTTCAAATATGTTGGGCAATATACACTCAGATAAGTTTCTTCTATTCGGTAAAGTATATTTTTTGGATTAAATTTTTTCACAAAATCTCTAAAACCGGCGTTTTCTGCTATTGATAGTGGTTGAAAATATTTAGTAATTAAAGAAACAAGTTCTTTGTCAATTTCCTCATTATCTTTTAGATTAAGATCAGGCGAAGAGATTGTTTAACGAAGCTGTCTTTTCCCTTTAATTGTTGGTGTTTTTTATGCTTCTTCTTTTATTGATTAATAGACAAAGTTGATCGTGTTTCCGATTTCGAAGTTCCAGAATTCACAGCATTGTTTTCATCTCATGTTGGCCGTAAAACTTTGGCCCTGGTAGCAGTCTTTAAATCAGGACATTCAGACGAATGCAAAGATTTTAAATGACTCTGTATGAGACTTGTATTTCCGCAGAATTTATAACATTTTTTGCAAATGTTACACAACACACAACAGTTTTTCTATCGTCACTTTTAACAAAATAGTCCCACACTATAGATTTTCGATTTATTTTTTATGAGGGCATTTTCACGAATGCTAAACATAAACCATACCTTGTTTTTAACAAATAACAATGATGCGCGACTACCAACTACCGCAATAGCAATATTTGAAACCGTTTATATGTCATAAACGATACCTAACTGCGCAAGTCGACTTGAATAAAGTAAAGCAAATCGGCTACAAATCGACATTCTAATCAAAGTCGTCCATCACTAGTACTTTATAGCAATACGAAATACTTGTATGCATATCTGAAAAACAATTTTAACGCAAATATTAAGGGAAGGTTGACACTTTCGGCATAGTCTCTTTCGTCCGTCAGATGTCACTAGATTATATGGTTTCACCTGATAGAACAAAATTTGCTATACCTTATGAGGCGATTTGTTTAAGCTTTACTTACTTCACTAGCTTAACTGATGACGCCTAATAGTAGATGGCAGAAACACGTGTCTTAAGCAGAAGTGTAAATGCTGGAAAATACGAGGTGTATGTCCATGTGTACAGTTACAGACGTGTATATTGTATGTCTGTTTCATTTGTAACAAATGCGTAACACGTGCTTAACGTATTGATATACTTAAACCTTTTTTGTACAAATATTAATTAATAATTATTGTATTATGTTTTCTAAGCCCGATTTTTGATATTTCCTTATTATTAAAAATGTTTCGTTTCATATGAAATACGCTTAATTATTAAATATTCGATAAAGTCCTTGATTAGTTTCTGTATATGATTTAGTATTTATGTTTTGTATTTTACATATTTATTTCGTTTTATATTATGATAATTTTATATCTTCGTAATATTACCTACTACATACCGAATAGTTAAATAGTCAGTATACCTGAACTACATTAAGAAAATATAAATTGTATCAATTCATTTGAAGCTTACACAGTATGTGGCGAATTTCACACGTCAAATGAAGTAGTCATCTGGTAAAAATAATTAATTAAGGACGAGATGCAAATCTCCATCGTCAAACTCTTCAATTTACCTGTAAATAGTAGTGGTACATATATTACCCATATCTCATTCCATCATAAAGGTGTCAAAATATAAGCACGAGCTATTTTCATAATTACACGTTAATCAAATCGTTTGCTGGCATCTAAACATATTTATAACTTGAATGTGTTCGAGTCTGGGAAGATAATAAGCTTGGTAAAAGCCTCCCGTAACCCGTAAAAGAACACGCCAACTATGAACACGTCCGCGTGAAAACCCTTGGGTCTACAAAAAACAAGACAGAAAAAAGCGACAAAAGAATGCTGAAAAGGGTCACGTGAAAGGTCAAATCATCCATTTAGGATCCATCACTTGCGTATTAGAATCTTGTGAATTTTCAAATAACTAAAGCATATCTTGAGGAAAATATTATATAAGTGATAATGATCACTGTGAAGTTATGTTGTTAAATTCTTTTAAGAAATTTAAAATTTTTAGATGAGTAAGTACACTATAGAACATGTTTAGAACTGTGCTATGTTTTAAGAGAACGAAACTGTATTCGGTTTTTAGCATGTATCTCGGTAATAAAATATATCAAATATTAGTGTTATATCAAAGTATTTGGCTTTTGATGCTATATGACATATGTGAAACTTGTCCTATATTGTAATTTAAAAACCAAAGGTTTACACTCATCTGATCCCATATAATAGAAGAGCGATTAAAATCATGGAAACTACACATGAAATTTATCTAAAACAAATGAACTTATGTCAACAAAATAGTGTGTGCTTTATATGTATTGGTGTATGCACTTTAGGTAGACAGGTTTATTCGAGTAACATTGCGCGAGCGTCTTGTCTACGTGCGATGTTACTCGAATGAAGTTCTCTACTACCTATATATATATATATATATATATATATATATATATATATATGTATATATATATATATATATATATATATATATATACATTGTGTCCGGGAAAATGTGGGAAATCTCTCGGATTCAGATAGAACATTAAAAAATAAGATGACAAGTTCCCATAATTTTTTTCCTAGCGGCCCTCTCTACGGAGATACGGCCTCCTAAAGGACGCCACTGGAAATCAATTTTTCTTGAATAACGTTTAAACTACTTATTATAATTTAATGTGATAAACATTAGTAAGCACCTCTTAAAATACTGCCCTTAAATTTAAATTAGCTTGTTTAGTTTACCAGGGGCGGGCTAGGTTGTACATTTTAATGCTTACATTTTTAACACCCTGTATGATAAGGAGTTAAAAAAACAAATTTGGATAACTAGAACATTAAACTAAAGAAAAGGTACTCTTGTTCATTGTCGATAAAATGAACCGTTTTCAAGAAAAAAAAAAAAAAGAATTAGTGTTTTATTTCTATTAAAAAGAACCATGTTTTTTATTTTTTTTTGTCTGCAACAAAGTGTGATACAAAAGTCTGAAATAAAACTGTTTTCAGTACTAAAAAACGCATTGTTTTTACAAACGTTACTATGGTACCCACGAATTAATAAATATCTTGCATTGACGGGTAAATTTTAAATCTTGTAATCTTTCATATTGTTAACACGTTGATCCTTTACTTCGATATTAATTTATTGAATTTTGAATATCTTGGTAAATTTAATTTGATAATGGGATACACATTTAGTGAGTATGCAGATATGCATCTCATGTACGGTCTTGCATCTTGCAATGCTTTGGAAGCAAGAAGGTTGTATGAAGAAAGATATCCTAATCGCAATATTCCAAATCAGAAAACATTTCAGCGACTTGACCAACGTCTAAGAGAGACTGGTGGGCGATTCCAGTTAATAAGGTAACATTATTGACTTTCTTTAATGTTTTAGGAAGTTTTGCGAAAAAAAGTACTGATGCTGGTGTGAGAAGAACAGTACGTACGGTGCAATTGGAGGAAAATATTTTGGATACTGTAGGTGATACTCCTTCAATAAGCACTGGAAGATTAGCCGCGCAGCTTAATACGCCAAAAACGACAATTCATGAAGTACTTAAAGAACAGTTGTTTTACCCTTATCATCTGCAAAAAGTGCATCTACTACTTCCTGAAGATTTTCCTCGGAGAATCCAGTTCGCAAACTGGCTGTTAGATCAGCAACGAACAAACCCAAACTTCATTAGCACTATTCTTTTTGTATAATACAAAGGTATTTTTAATAATATAAAATATTATTAAAAATCTGGTGTGAAGAACACAAATGCAGGTTCACTATTAATATTTTCTGTGAACGTGTCCGAATATATCCTATCCCCAGAGACGTAGATACGTATTTCACCTTTCTACAGGCTCATCGGTACGCCCCTGCTGGAGAAAGGATATTCCCAGACACATTCACAGAAAAGAACCACATCGCCCTATCACCGTAATTATTCAGACCGAGCGCAGAAGTAAATTCGGCGCTGCCTGTTGTCAGACAGCCGAAGTACCTCGCATACCGTCCACATAATTAATGTGAAGTAACGACGTCCTTCCAAAGGTTGGCACAGCCAATCTCTCTAGAAAACTGCATTTTGTTTGTGTCTTCACTCATACTACGGCTTAACCGCATGTGTAATGTATCAGAATAATTGAAACATACATGAGTAGGTAAACCCCACCAGTTTTGTATAATACAAAGGTATTTTTAATAATATAAAATATTATTAAAAATCTGGTGTGAAGAACACAAATGCAGGTTCACTATTAATATTTTCTGTGAACGTGTCCGAATATATCCTATCCCCAGAGACGTAGATACGTATTTCACCTTTCTACAGGCTCATCGGTGCGCCCCTGCTGGAGAAAGGATATTCCCAGACACATTCACAGAAAAGAACCACATCGCCCTATCACCGTAATTATTCAGACCGAGCGCAGAAGTAAATTCGGCGCTGCCTGTTGTCAGACAGCCGAAGTACCTCGCATACCGTCCACATAATTAATGTGAAGTAACGACGTCCTTCCATAGGTTGGCACAGCCAATCTCTCTAGAAAACTGCATTTTGTTTGTGTCTTGACTCATACTACGGCTTAACCGCATGTGTAATGTATCAGAATAATTGAAACATACATGAGTAGGCAAACCCCACCAGTTTTGTATAATACAAAGGTATTTTTAATAATATAAAATATTATTAAAAATCTGGTGTGAAGAACACAAATGCAGGTTCACTATTAATATTTTCTGTGAAAATATTAATAGTGAACCTGCATTTGTGTTCTTCACACCAGATTTTTAATAATATTTTATATTATTAAAAATACCTTTGTATTATACAAAACTGGTGGGGTTTACCTACTCATGTATGTTTCAATTATTCTGATACTATTCTTTTTACCGATGAAGCAGGGTTTCCAAAAATGGTATTGTAAATTTACATAACTCGCATGTATGGGCTGATGAAAACCCTCATGCCACTGTCGTTCATCATTATCAACATCAGTTCCAATCAATTAATGTTTGGGCAGGAATAATAGGCAATTTTTTGATTGGACCATGCGCATTGCCGCCACGATTGAATGGTGAACTTTATTTACAGTTCCTTCAGAACGCTTTTCTGGATTCAATAGTGCATTTGCCAATTGCAACCCGCCAAAGCATGTATTTTATGCATGCTGGGGCCCCACCTCATTTTAGCGTTGCTGTACGCGACCACCTGAATAACGTCTATCCAAACCGTTGGATAGGCAGAGGAGGTCCCATTGCCTGGCCTCCACGGTCTCCCGACCTAACGCCAATGGATTTCACCTGTGGGGTCATCTCAAAACCTTGGTGTATTCCTCTCCGGTTGATACTAGGGAGGAACTTTTACAGAGAATCACATTTCATTGTGATGTGATAAGAAACAATGCTGGGTTGTAGTGGCGAGTACAGCAGTCCTCTGTTCGTCGTGCCCGCGAGTGTATCAGAGTTCACGGAGCCCATGTTGAACCCACTTATGAAGTTTTTAATTGATTATTTCTAATTAGCGTATTTAGGTTCAATCGTTGCAAGCTTTAGTGAGTACATTTCTAAACATAATTTTTGTTAAGGTGCCTTTCTGGGACAAAACTGCATTTCTAAGAATCTTCGTAATTTTGTGTATTAAATAACCTAAACTAAAACTTTTTTGTTCCTGGAATGACTTTTGTATCACACTTTGTTGCAGACAAAAAAAATAAAAGACATGGTTCTTTTTAATAGAAATAAAACATTTATTATTTTATTCTTTTTTCCTCGAAAACGGTTCATTTTATCGACAATGAACAAGAGTACCTTTTCTTTAGCTTAATGTTCAAGGTATACAAATTTGTTTTTTTTAACTCTTTATCATACAGGGTGTTAAAAATGTAAGCTTTAAAATGTACAACCTAGTCCGCCCCTGGTAAACTAAACAAGCTAATTTAAATTTAAGGGCAGTATTTTAAGAGGTCCTTACTACTGTTTATCATATTAAATTTTCATTAAATTATAATAAGTAGTTTAAAAGTTGTTCAAGAAAAATTGATTTCCAGTGGCGTCCTTTAGGAGGCCGTATCTCCGCAGGGAGGGCCGCTAGGAAAAAAAATTATGGGGACTTGTCATCTTATTTTTTAATGTTCTATCTGAATCCGAGAGATTTCCCACATTTTCCCGGACACATTATATATATTTATGTTGTCAGTCGCCGTCGGAACACAGTTCATTGCACTTCGCTGGTTTACAGTAATAAATAATAATGTACAATGGCAGTATAATAAAATGTAAAATGTGTGATATACCGCTAATGTGTTCAAGAAATTTTCACTACGAAGGAAACGTAAATAGTGTAATGCATAATTGCAAAAAAGTGGTGAGACATTTGCCGTTAAGACATACCGCTTGAGTTAGTAGACAACGAATCATTTTGTCTATTTTGGAAGCATTGTAGTAAAGGAACGTTACCTAGCCGGAAAAGATTACTAAATTTTCTACCATCCATCCGTGAAGGTATTGAACATGTGATCCGATTTGAAAAATAAGAGACTGTGGTTATCTGTAGACGAAACAATATATTTAAAAAAATTCTATTGTTAATGTTATTAGTACGTACAATGGAACCACATCAATTGTCACCTTCAATTTTACTAACTTGCAGAAGAGTACAACAATGTACTGCCGAAATCATTTCAAAGTTAGTGTTAAATACATTGGAAAAGTTTGAACTTTGAATAAATGTTTGCGGCACCAACAGGTGCCACAAACATATTTTTTGTAGGTTGGTCTCTAGAAAATATTATGCTAACTTGTTACATATTACGTGTAAAATCCATGTTTTACATCTGGTGGTAGAAACTATTCCTAGATGATATTGAGATGTAGATGCATTAATTGCAAGTACACCACGGCCGATTCTTACACGTTGGCGAAGATGGTTACAGGCAGCGTTTTACTATCATAAATATTTTGATCATATCTATTAAGAACGTGTATTTTAAATTCGATCCCAAAGAAGTTGCAACTATCAAGGCAAAGAAAATCTTTCGATGTCGTTAGCGGAATCTCTGAAAATAATGCAACGTATTCACGCATAGCTATGTGCAGTAGAAGACTCAAAAAATGTTTGTATTCTAGAAAGGTTTGAAAGTGTTTTAGAGAAAGATTCAGATTTTGCCACATTAAGACAAACTTGTGAACGTGAGTCAACAGAACAGTTGTTTTAAAGATTATTTTAATTATGCAAATATAACACCATTAGATGTTGAACGCTCATTTTCTGCATATAAGCACATTTTTTTCCACAACGCACTCAGTTTGCGAAAATTGCTGTGGAAACACATCTGATATTGCAAATATTTAACCTATTTTACCCAGTTTGTGACTTTACAGAAGACGTTTAAAACGGTAAGTGTTTTATTATGTTCTTTTATAAATTTATACCTTATTATTTATTTATATAGGTTCGGTGCGCTTCAGTTTTAACTCTAATAACTTATTACTCTAAATGAGCGAAGTACACTCAACGTTGCTCGGTGACGACTGACAATATATATATATATATATATATATATATATATATATATATATACGAGCGAGGACGAGCCCCTCGTTCGATGTTTCTCGAATGAACTGTTCTACTTATAGCATATAGAAACAGTTATTAAAGAATAAAAATACATTATAAGCAAAAACACGAATTAACATCCACTGTATAAAATATATCCAATTACAAAAATAATAAATATGTAAGTATTAGTCAATCAATTATCATTTAGATAATAGTCCTTTTTTATAAAAATATGTTTGAAATTATCACAATCAGTATGTAGATCGATTGGTTTTTTCATGATTTCAAAAACATTTACAAATCCGGTGCTATACTTTGTTAAAAGTATTGCATTTCGCAATTCTTCAATTGTACAAAGTCTGTTTCTATAGATTTTGTTTTTCAAATGTCCAAATAAAAATGAATTCCACAGAGTAAGGCCTGGTGATCTTTGAGGCCAACGTTGCCTATCAATAACTCGATTACCATAAGCTGTGGTTGAGATATTCTTGTTTCATAAGCTGTGTGAGAATTAGCGTTATTGTGATAACAATTTAATGCATTTACTAAAAATCCCATAAGTCGCAATTTGTGTGTCACTATGACAGCGGTAAAAGTTTGCCCTAACTTTTCCAGCGACAAAACGATAACTTTTAAAACGGTATAATTCTAGTAGGTCTAGTACCGATGACGGTGCGGTCCATAGTTACCCCGAAAGTATCTAGATTTTGAGAATCTTCAAGTACAGTACTTGAAACAGAAATCCACAACAGTGTGTCGCGGAATACTGGGAATTCAACTACATCAATTTAGCGGCACTTTATGCTGTTTTGTCTGGAAAGAAAATCCGAAATCGTGAAAGAAAAGTCCAATGAACAGTTAGTTTCTATTTTATGTGACTGGGCATTTAACATGAAGAAGTATAATGGTGATTATCACAATGAGAGTGCAGTTAAGACGATTTGAAACACTACAGGAAAAATATTACTTAAATTTGGAAATTATTCCAAATTTATATTTCAACATAATTTAAGGATTAGTTTCATAATTGGATTCTTAATGTATGTTAAATTACGGCTTTTATAATATTTCTAAACGGTTTTTCTATAGAATTTACAAATAATGGGTTAATGCTCTTGCATGAAAAGGTGGGGTTTACCAAAATGTAGGTAATTTTTGTAGCATTTAAGATTGAAGATTTTAGTGTTAAACTAGAAGACGTTCAGAACAATCCTTCTGTGAGTGTTTTTGTGCGTTCAAGTGTTACACTGTTTTTTCTACTGAAGATGACAACGTGGTTGTAGAAATACGTATTTAGAATCATTAAATTCTATTGTGATAAGGGCTTTTTAATTTTATTATTCACTTATAAGCCACAGTCTCCGATTTGTTAGTCAAGAATACCATACTAAGCTGCATACAAGTATGCAGCAAACCATAAGCGAAAAATAAAGAGATTCTGAAAATCAATTGTGTTTTTAACAACTGTACTTTCCCTTAAAATTTTCACCTTGTTTGTTAATTTAGTGACTTATAAATTACCTAATATGTAAATTGAATATGTATTCATTAAATTGTCGTATCGAATTACATTCAAGAATTTTTTAAATCGAAGTAAGCCTAACATTTATAATTCAAGTTTTTTTGTCTTTAGGCAATTCAAACCAAAAAAACTGCCAGAAAAAATCGCCCTACAGACTCTTTTTTCAGACACAGTTTTTTTCGTTATATTGCCAAGCAATGAAATTCTCATTGAAATGTCAAGTTTGCTTCGACAAAAAAATGCTCGTGTAATTATAAGTGAAAATAACTCTCGTCTCATTTATTTGCATGCAGATTACCAACAAATAATTATAACATTTGTATATTCGAGGATGATTCGACGGAAGGTGAGACTCGTTTATCAGTGCTTGTTTATGAAAAAAATGTTTTTTTTAGTAAGCAATAATTTTTCAAAAAGCTTTTCAAGTTTTCTCTATCGTCTGATGTTTAGTTTAATAGATGCATTTGGTTAAAGAAGACGTGTTTAGTCAAAGTTATAAAATGGATAACATAGCTATTCGTGGTGTAATTCAGTACTTGTTTTTTTAAGAAGATGAACATAGCTGAGATTTTGGTGGATATGCAGCAAACATTTGACAACGATGCCCTTCGAAGGATATGATGTGTTGCTGGGTTGCTCGCTTTAAATGTGACGAAGTCACTAAGATGGAAAACCTCCTGGACTACCAAGACATGTTGCCATTCCAGAAGTGGTTCAAAAAGTTCATGATGCTGTTTTACACCACATTTTGCATGTGGAATTAGAAATTACAACGAGAATTTGAAGTTTTTTAACACCAACTTGATAGATTTTTGCGTCGCTTTGTTATGATCGGTGAAACTTGGTTACTATGTGTCAAAATCGAAACAGCATTCTCAGCTCTGGAGGCGTCGTGGAAATCCTCCGCCAAAGAAGGCCAAGACGTTTCCTTCGGTTGGAAAGTAATGGCCAAGATAGTTTGGGATTCGAAGGAAATACTTCTTATCGACTAACTGGCAAAGAGCCAAACTATCAACGGGACATATTATGCTGCCTTGTGTACAAAGTGAATGTTACTACTATCGAAAAAAGACTCTCGATAGCTCTAAATAAAGTGCTATTCCGACACTACAATAGCTTGTCACACACCAGTCGCATTGTTTGGGAAAACTGGATGAATTACGATCCCATCTTGTGTCCGCATAATTAATTGAAAGAAAAAATTTCTTGAAATTAACAAAGGAAAAAAAAATAAATGGATAAATTAAGAATCATAATAATAGAAAACAAAAGAAGAGGTAATATTATTCTTAATGAAATACATCTTGATGTTTATTTCTAATCTACGAGAGAATGTAGACTAGTGCTTGTTTCATCACGCTGAATCTCGCAACTGTAACCATAAAGGCACTGGAATGCCTGGAGTTGATCCAGGGTACAAGAAACACATTCTATCCAGTAGGAAGGTACAGTGAATGACGTTCATTAGTTTGAGTAGGAATTTTTCACATAGAGCATGCCTTCGTGTATTGTTGGACAACATATAATCGCGAGATAATAATTCATGTTGAGGAACATCCCGCTCCAGATAAATTCCATCTATGGTAAAAGACATGAATTTGACATAAACACGGCCCAAAGTGAGAGAATCGCAAGCATACGAGGAATATCATATTTAAGGTAGCATACTTCAGTCTACTTACGGCATAAGCAAAATATAGAGCCTTTTTGGTCGTCATATTTTTGAAGTATTTAGAAACTCTGATGACAGTCAAGTGATCTAAATTCATCAAACAGATGTTTGTGATATGTTATTTAAAAGTAAGTCTAGAGTCAAACGTAACTCCAAAATACATAAATTTCGTCCTAGCTATTATTTGATTACCATCAATAAAATGCGAGGAAGCAAAAGGCGAGAGAGAACTTGTGTAAGAGACTACGCAACATTTTGCAATATTAAGTCGAATATCATTTAGGGAAGAAAATACGGAGAATATTTAAATATCATCAGCATAACCATCGACTTTTAGAAGTAAATCATTAATAAATAAAATGAACAGTAAAGATTCCAGACTCAATTCTTGAGGGACATCGGAAGTGGGAATGAAGTCCGATAGAAGAAAATCTGTCATATGTTACATGGGATCTCCGTTGGCTCAATTAATATTTCAAAAGATTAATTGAAGTTGGAGCAAAACCAAACTAGCTTTGTTTGCTTAATAGAATACTATGACTAATTAGGTCAAAAGCCTTGGACAGATCAATTTACATAACATCAACCTGCCCATGTCTATCTAAAACCTAATAGATATACTAGGATATTGTAGCCATGTTGGCAATTGTAAATTTACCACTAAGAAAGTCATGTTAATTTTGAAATAAGTAATCGAATGCTGTTGAATATAAAAGAATATAGAACATATAATGGAAATTGGTCTAATTGGTTAGTAAAGTGGAATTATTTTTTGTATGAACTAGCAAAATACTAGTCTTTTCTCAATGGTAAGAAAAACGCTGGAGGAAATAGGCAGATTAATAAAAATGCGCATAAGGATAGCATAGAAGAATCTACATTCTCTCCAGATGTGTGTTTATTAGAGAAAGTAGCCATTAACTGAATTAATTCAGCTTCAGTTACAGACAACAAAAAATGACGTAAGGAGTTATGAATTATCAACAGGAAGAAGGTGTTAGCAAAAGCATTGAGTATATCAATAGCTTCAACAAAAATCATCTGGTGTTCTTGTAGAGCGTCTTTTACATCAA
Source organism: Melolontha melolontha (assembly GCA_935421215.2). Lineage (NCBI taxonomy): Eukaryota > Metazoa > Arthropoda > Insecta > Coleoptera > Scarabaeidae > Melolontha > Melolontha melolontha. The sequence continues at coordinate 141,987,127 of OW285236.1, forward strand.
AGAAAATACAATAGATCAGAAGGAGCAGTTAATGTAGAATTTTCCATATCCGAAAGGCAACTAACAAGCCATCGAAAAAATTTATAATTGGAGTAGACTGTGAAATTCAACATAGAACAAAAAGCAAAAATTATCGAATGTTACTTCCGTACAGGTGTGAAAGTAGATGGCTAGTGGCAGTATTCAATTACGGAATGCATGGCTGATTTTAGTGAAGAACATCCTGAATTAGTGTTTGACTACAATGATTTTTAAAATGCTTTGACAAATTGTGTAAAGTTATTCAGAGAGACTGGTAGCGTCGGTCGAAAAACTGGAAGTGGACGGCCATCTAACCGTACAGCTGATAATATTGAAGCCCTTCAGCATATTATTGATGTAAAACCAAAAACAGCCATTTCAATAGTGACAAGCTGGTTTGTGTTTAGATGTAAATGGACAACATTTTCAACAACTTCTGTAGCTATATGTAAATTTTGTTTTTGATTTCGATATTAAATAAATTATTTGTTTTCTTTTTTGTTGTAGTATCATTTCAATGCCATAACCTTTTTTTACAATGAAACCAAATGAAACTGTCAAACATCAAGTAATGTGTCATTATGTGGAAGTGGCTAAAGTATCAACGCAATGTAATGTGGGGCCTTATGCCCTAAGGCAGAATCGCCTTAAGTCAGGATCGCCATATAATGTCCTATGCCCTAAGGGCTGGCAAGGAACGCCATGTAATGTGGGCCGTTTGTGCAGCCACATTGTTGTGCAGGTCCGAGGCAGGGTGAAGAATCAAATAATACAAGTACGGAGTTTGGTTCTCATACTATAATTACTTAACACTTAAAACATAGTTAACAGACGTATTTACAAAGATATGTACATAAAGATTATACTAACTAAGACAGGGGTAGAACGGGGTACTATGACGTATCCACAGTTCGTACCACTGACTTGTTGTGACTATGGTCTCTAACTTATCTATTACCTTATATACCTAAGCAGATCCTTGTGTCACTTACAAGTTGTTCTAGAAGCAAGTGTATAACCCTGATGCATAGCCTTGCGTACGTAGTAAATACGGAGTAAGGCCGTGTTTATATAATACACTAATGTTTCGTATTAAAGCCGAGGCTATCGCCTTGCCAAAGTGTTACACATGTGCATGACCATGTACTGAGTTATTACACCTGCCCCCTTGGAGAAAAAGGAAAACCAACCGAGTGTGTTTGGTTTTTCTGTTACCCAGAATCTCTATATCTATTTACTTTCCTTATTTTCTATTTGAAAATATAATATACATTAATTAAATTGATGAAATTACAAAATTACAATAAAGCCCTTGTACTATTAAAGTTACTAAGATTAAAACGATTTGAAACCTATTACAATTATAAAGCGAAATCGTTATCAAATATCACATGATAAATGGTACATAGTAAATCTTAAATTGTAAATCGTAAAATGATAAATAGTCTATATAGAAATAGTAATACTAATTATATAATAAATAAATATATAATATAAATCGTAAAAAAACTTTAAATAGTAAATGATAAATTTTAAAGGTAATGGTAAAATAGCAAATCTTAAATGGTAGATGATAAAAAAATAATTGGGCCGTTGTACACTGTCTCAATTTTGTTAGTCTGTTCGCTTTCTTAAATTTTATTTCTATATCTTGTGTAACTTATATAGAATAATAGCCTTGTTTCGCAGTTCGCCATTCTTGTCTTTCTTTTTCGCGTTTGGTTCTTGTTTCGATTCCTCATGCTTGATCTTGTGGTTTCAATTCTTTGTTCTCGATTGTTTGTTTCCAATTCTTTGTGCTCCCTTTTTAACCATACTTGTTTTTACATAAATCGACTCTCTATTTTTCCATTTCCCTCCATGGGAAAAATTACTTTGGAAATCACTCGTTCGTGTATTTCCCTGGACAACACTTATTTCGTGTATGTCATGTTCCGCGCAGAGCTATCCTGTGAAGCTTATTCTGACCACAGTAAGGGTGCTCGTACAGCGGAAATTCCCTTATACTGTAAGCCTTTTCTTCAATACAGAAAATCTAGAGACCAGTTAACAAAACACACTTTTGTTATAACTGTATTCTCTTTAAAAAAAAAGCTGAGAGCGTTTTCGTCGTATCGGACCATTTCCTCACGACTTAGGGGCGAATTGAACTACAACATTCATGTGTGGCGCCTATTAAAAAATATAAATGAAAACGTTTGCATTTTATATATGCATTTAACGTAATGAACTCGTGAAAAGTATAACATGTTTCTTCCGTTTTTATGCAGGCGGCTTTTAAAAAAAAAATGTATGAAATTCTACATTCTCGCGTATTTAACTAACAACTTGGATAGGTTTAAATTTGGATCTTTCGGCCATAATTTAATGCTTTTACAATTATACATTAGTTTTCGTACACTTGACCTCTAAAAGAAACGAAACGGTGCTTACGCTATTTGCATATTCTGCATTTTGTTTGCGTAGGCAGAAATTATTAATACACATATTGTGTATATGCATTAAACTAATAATAAACATTTTAACTAACGAAATGTACACAGTTTATGTATGCGAAAGTCTTGCATTGTTCATTCACTTTTTACACTGTATATTTCTTTGTTTTTATTTTAAAAAGAATACCTGTATTTCTTCTTTCGTTTCCTTTCGTTCTTTTGCTTGAGAGGAGCTTCTGCTTGCTCTTGGAGATGGAGATGGAGATGACTTCTTCCATCGCGTAGTCCATTTTCTTTAGTGGTTTACCAACTTTCCGTTTCCATGATTCGTTCCAGATTTCCACTTGGTCTTCTTTCAGCCTTAGATGGCTGGCAGGGCTATCTAGTGATGTGGATAGGCAGGATCGCCATGTAATGTGGGGCCTTATGCCCTAAGGCAGAATCGCCTTAAGTCAGGATCGCCATATAATGTCCTATGCCCTAAGGGCTGGCAAGGAACGCCATGTAATGTGGGCCGATTGTGCAGCCACATTGTAGTGCAGGTCCGAGGCAGGGTGAAGAATCAAATAATACAAGTACGGAGTTTGGTTCTCATACTATAATTACTTAACACTTAAAACATAGTTAACAGACGTATTTACAAAGATATGTACATAAAGATTATACTAACTAAGACAGGGGTAGAACGGGGTACTATGACGTATCCACAGTTCGTACCACTGACTTGTTGTGACTATGGTCTCTAACTTAATCTATTACCTTATATACCTAAGAAGATCCTTGTGTCACTTACAAGTTGTTCTAGAAGCAAGTGTATAACCCTGATGCATAGCCTTGCGTACGTAGTAAATACGGAGTAAGGCCGTGTTTATATAATACACTAATGTTTCGTATTAAAGCCGAGGCTATCGCCTTGCCAAAGTGTTACACATGTGCATGACCATGTACTGAGTTATTACAGCAATTTCACAGTCTACTCCAATTATGAATTTTTTCGATGGCTCGTTACTATATACCTAGAATCTGTTTCTTAACTAAACTTATAAGGCGTTTGAATTCATTGTGAACAGTTATTTTTTGTTTTAATCCATCTTGCGTGATAATGTTTTTTTTTAATTTTATATAGGTTTCGATTTTACAACTAAATCAGGTTGGTTATGTTTGGTTAGGTTGATAGTTATGAGGAATATAAAGATCCATAGTTCTATAAATAGCACTGTAAAAATTGTCTTAAGCTTTATTTACATCAGTGTAGCTAGTAGAAAAGCACCCGTCAGTCTAGGAGAGGCAAGTACGAGTGGTCGTTTTTATATTCCCGGACTAAGGCATGAAAAAAAGTTTCGAATAGCAATAAAAATTTATTTTTCAATATAGCCCCCTTGCTCTTGTATACAAGTATTACAATCGTTTTAATAACATCTTTAATCCATTATAAAAAAAATTCCTTTGGTTTGTCTACAAAATACATTTCAACGGCCGCTATAAGTTCGTCATCGTCCATAAATTTTGTTCCCCTTAGAGGTCTTTTGAGATTAGGAAACAAAAAGTAGTCTCACGGAGCGAGATCTGGACTATAAGGTGAATGGTCTATTTCTGTGAAGCCACATTCGGCAACGGCTGCTTTTGCAAACCTTGATTTGTGGACTGGTGCATTATCGTGAAGCAACAGGACACTTTGCGTCAGTTTTCCGTGCCTTTTCGCTTTAATATAATCTCTTAGGCGATGCATTAATCTTGCGTAATACTCTCCTGTTACCGTACTACTCTTTCATAGATAATCAATCATTAGTATTTCCTGACAATCCCAAAAAATCGTTGCCATTGTTTTTCCTGCGGAAAGGGTGACTGTAAATTTCTTGGGGGCTAGAACCCTTGATATGCCACTGAATTGATTCTTGTTTTAATTCAGGGTCAAAATGATGGACCCAGGTCTCATCTGCGGTGACAAGTTGATTGATAATTAAACCTGGTTTGTCTCCACAAAGCGCCAAAAATTGTTGACACGTCTCCATCAGCACACGCATTTAGAATGGCGAAAGCATTCGCGGAACCCATCTGGCACTAACTTTGGTCATTCCAAGGTATTCGTGTAGAATTCTGAAAACCGTGCTTTCTGAAACTCCTAATGAAGCTGCTAATTGTCGCTTCTTTAATCTTGCATCCTCCAGTACCAAACACTTGGTTTTTTCAATAACATCGGAGGTGATCACGCTGAATGCGGATCATCATCCAGTGATTCTCGGCTATGTTTAAACAATTTTGACTATTCGCAAATAGTCGAGTTTGAAGGACAATCATCCCCGAATCCACGAATAATTTTTGCAGATTTTCCTTGTTTTGTCAAGAATTTTATAACTGCTCGATATTCAAGTTTTTGCATTTTGATAGGTGACAACACAAACTGACAGATATTAGAACTAATACTGCTGCAATTGTTTTGTAAATTGTCAAAGTCGTTACCAAGGCATGCATGATAATAAAACACTAATTAAAAATTATATTAAAATTGAAAAATGTCTAGTCCGGGAATATAAAAACGACCCTTCGTATGTAGGAAACAAGAATTAGCTATATCTCAAGTTATTAACGGAAGTTCAATCAAAAAGTAATAAGGGTCTTCGGGAGTAGTAAGGTGCTTGAAGAAATTAAATCCAAGTTACCATCATTGGTTCTAATATTATTATATTGTTTTATACATGGTGATAAAAATTTGATTTTTCTCGTGTTATTTTTCTGTATTCTTCGTCTTTCATAACGAGTTCTTCTTATAATTAATAAATCATGCCTAAACAGCTTAGTAAATAGGCAAGAGGGTTAATTTTGATCCCGTATTTTGAGGCAAAACACGACAACAAGGAACCTTTATTTCTGTTAAATTGTGTGCGAGAGGAAATTTATTAAGAATTGTTAGTTTTATTTCTATAAAATATGCATATTTATTTTTAAATACATTAAATACAAATATTAATTCTATTAATAGGATTTCTTCTATGGCTAAGCAAGGAAAACGTGTAACCAGTCCTAAACGAAAACGTAATAAGAATAAACCAATTGTTAATACATATTAACAGTTTGAGTCAATGCGGTGTTGGAAATTCAATTTATGATATGTATGTAGATATATACGATAATGAAATTGAAAACATTCAATTATTGACCATACGTCTTCAAGATGCTGCCGACACAATAAGCAGGCAAAATATCGGAGCGTGCTATAACTCGTGGATACGGCAAGCACAAGCTTGTACTCAAGCAAAGGTGGTAACTTCGAACATTTGCTCTAGGAGGTGTTCCTGTGTTGCTCGCATAAGTGTGAACATGTCTGTTACTTTACAAATTTTATCACAATTTTTTTTTCATTTGTCATTATTTTGTCTGTACTAATTTCAGTTAAAAATAAAGCTCCAATTTTTATCACCCTGTATTAAGTATATTCAAAAAAAATATGTTGAAATTTAGCGACATCTTAATAGATAAGTTGTGTTTAGTAGAAGTTATTAAATTTAAATACTATCAAAATGTATACACGTTTGTTAAATTATCACAATATTTTTAATTAATTTTGCTATTGTACTATTTAACCTTTTAAAAATCAAAATTAAAATTATACACTTTAGTATGTTTTGGAAAGTTTTTGTTTTCTCTGTTTAAGAAGTTACTTTTAATTACGTTCTATGTGAACGCATGGGCATGTACTCAATAAAACATTACCTTTATTCTTGTACGGAACAAAATACATGCTATTACAGACTGTTCGCCCATTACTTCTAATACTATTTTACGTGCGTACACATGTACCTACAGCGAAGACGGTTTCTGTACTCATAATTTTCCTTTTTCAAGTACAAATACCGGACACATTGGAAACCACAAACGATCACCGCTTAAGAGCCGATCCGTAAAGGTTAAAAAAACGCACATTATTAATAACGTAACAAAGACATGAACCATAAAAGTGGACACACAGATCCGCTAACAATCTGTTGACCAATAAGAATGCATTCGGTACAATCATCACAGATTTCAACTTGGGTGGTCTACGTTTTGTTTTACTTCTTGTGATGCTTTCTTTTTCTTCTTCTTATTCGTTTTCTCCGTCTTTATAAATTGTATACGTTCGCCGAATTAAGCCAGTCTGGAAGCTGCCTATCTCTCACTTATCATCTCCCTCCATGAAACATCTAATTATGCGATGCTAGATTCCAACCAATAGATGTCGTTCTTTGTTGTGTTTTGAAAGGACTCAAATACTACCGCCACTGACGCGAGTATTTTTTTAATCACTTTTATTTGATTTAAGTGGAAGAAGGGAAATCTACGATACTTATGTAAGTGTCAAGATGATATATTTATAACTTATTATTTAACTTCTGGGCATTTAAATACCTATAAGCAGTGGCAGCTAGAATTGAAAAACATATTCTTTAATAATATCGAATTTGTGCAAAAAATATGCTTCTAAAATTCAATTTAAGTTTTTTTTTAAGGATAATATCATCTAAAACACAAAAAATAACTATTTTTTACATGCGAGTGTCTTCTAACATTTGGTTTATAAAGAATTTGTAATAAGTAATCCGATTAGAAGAAAACTGAATATTTTCTAAACAAAAACAAATATTTCAACATTGCTTCATATCAAAACCTGAACACCCATGAAAAGTAATCCACGTATGGTTGAAGTTATACGAATAATTTATTCTGTTCTCAACTTTATCAAGTTTTGATAAATCATAATAGATTTTAATCAGTAGGAATTAACAAATATTTCTACATATTTAGGACAAATACGATCTACCAAACGTTTAACATGCAAGATAATACTCAGCATTAATCGTTGTACCATTTGGAATTAATTCTTTGTGGATAATACTCTTGGAATCGTAAAAACCATTGTCTTGATTTTAACTTTTCAAAAACAAATCTTAAGACAAATGTAATTCTTCAACGTGATAATGCTCAGCTACATAGAGAATGTACGCATAATCTTTTATGAGTTTTGATAGAAGTAGTCTCTTTTGACTCGATTTTTTCAACAAAAACGCTTTTATGGTTTGGCGTTTTCAAAAAGTCATATGTACGTTCCATAGTACTAAAGCAATTTCTGATCTGAGGAACACTTATAGCTAAATTAAAACGATGCGCAGCGCAGTGAACATAAAGAGCTTTAGAATACTTTCGACGAATATGTTGCATTCCCAAAAATTTTCCGGACATGTTACGTGCTCCATCATACCCTTGGCCTATTAAATAATTTGCATCAATGCCACAGTTTCATAAACAATTCAAAATAGAATTGGACAAGTGCTCGCCTGTCAGATCTTCAGCAGGTACAAACTGTAAAAAGTCTTCTCGTATTTTATTTTCATCATTTACATACATACCTTACATATAATATGATTTTTTCCTTTGTCTATATGTCCTTTGTTTCATCTACTAAAATTGTAAATGCCTACGCCTCATTAATTTTGCCAAGTAGTTTATGTGCATGATAGCATTGATGCTATCAAGTATTTTGTTTTGAATCTGCGGTCTGAGATAGGTCTCCCGCTGGCTGGATGTTTCAAGAGTATGCTTCAGGGCATTATCTCCTTTGACTCTATGCTTCAATATTTCTCTAAAATTGCTTTCATTACTCTCATTTTCACGATGTACATTAATTTGTCCGTTGTCTCTATGGCCTCCTAATGCAATCTCTTGTTTTCCACATAAGATAATTTCTTCAATAATAGGTCTTATTTTGTCTCTATTTTCCCTTGCTTTTATTTTTCGTTATGGACTCTTGTGGTATCTATGCAATTGGTTTGCATTAAAAATCTACAAATAGATAAAAACACATTTAACGCTTATTTACTTACGATGTAAAGCGACGAAGTATCATAATGTAATTTATTTTCGCCATTTGAATGTATAGTTATTTATTTTTATTATTATTATTATATTATTATTTTCAAACATTCCTTCTTCGCGTTTTTCCAATTGTCAAATTTCTTTTTAACCAGTGCACTCAACTCTTGAGAACCAACTCCGCCTGAAGCAGAAAAAAATACAAAATATTTGCAAAACGCTCTTTTCTCTTTTTCTGAATAGACAAGCCATTCATATTCGATAAACCATTTTTGTTGAAATTTAAGCTTTAGTTTTTTATTGATATTTTCACTGGAAATTTGTACGAATTCGGTGGGTACCACAGTAAATTAATAACATTTAATATATCTAGTGCCATCTCTTTTTATAAAGTAGCCTATATCATTTTTGTTGTCTGAAACATGTTGATAGACAAGTGTACTTCTTTCGGAGTTTCCATTGCTCGCAGATGTACCAGAACAGAATTCCCTTTTCTGTGCATTACAATCACCGTTAGACTCCCAGTCGCTCACTTTTCGTTTGAAAAATTCAGTAAATTTTGGTTACATTTTAATAAAACTTTAGTGTACTACCTGCAGAACTCTCGAATTCGTCATAGTAATGAAAGCAAAAAATGGTTGCGTAAAATATAAGATATCTACTAAAGAAATTGCTACCTTGCGTGGGCAGGCGTTCTGAAGATTGCCGAAATCGGAACGAAACCGGCAGTTGTAACGGACGATATTATGGGAGCCTTTATTTAACAAGTATGCCCTTAGTCAGTGGAGACTGTCGTGGACTGACAAAAAAAAGAGGGTAGGTAGCACAACTCTGTTTTGCGTAAGCTTAAAAAATCGCACGCGCTTGCGAAAAAGACATCCAATACAGCGAAATATTCTATAGGTTACCCGCAAACTAAAGAGAAAATAAAAAAGGCTCGAAAATAGTTAATTCGTATATTAATTTAAAAAAAACTTAAAAAAAAGGTTAATAGTTATTTAGCCACAAGGTATATCAATAATCTGAATCAACAAATAAAAATAAAAAGAATTTAAATAATCTAAAAATATGACACGCTCAGTATATTAAGATCACTCAGTATATAAATTTAAAGTTTAAACATGTACAGCAAAATGCAAGATATATTACTTATATAGAACTGTATAAAATTTGTCCACAAAAAAAATTGAAAAGAAAATGTAAAAATGATTAATTAATTATTCACGTAATTCCAGAGTTTTTCTAACCTAGGTTTGTCAAAAAGGGTAATTAGTTCGTCAACGGATCCATAGAAAAACCTCACAAAAAAATAGTTTCACACAATAAATAACTTAAGTGTAATTAATAGAGTGGACCAATTCGGAGCGAAAGCAGAGGCGTGACTAACGAATTGGTTCCCGCATGCGAAACATTATTAATATCTAGAGATATACTATCACGAACGGTGCTGTTATTATGTTAGATACAACAAAAATGTAAGACGGTTTTTCTAGATTATGAAACGTTCTCGATGATACGTATAAAAAATAAAATCTAAAATGTATGTAATTAGATGATTAAAAAAAAATTACCGTCTTATGCGTTTTCCGTGACTTGAAAATCTGGAGAAGCGCGATGAAATATTGTTAACATAAGGTGCGTCTCCAAAGTTATTTCTCATCATTGTACACAAATCAAATAAGAACACTTCGTATTTTGTATCGGCACCAGTGTCTCTATCTTTATGTCTTGCGCTATGCACGTGGCGTTGCAAATTTGATTTTGTTAAATGGTTTATATACAGGGTGTGTATAAATTGGCGGACCCACTACACGCGGCGATGTTCTTCGCTAAATTCGGAGGCCAAAATCCTAATACGAAAATGTTGTACCATGCTCCATATCTTTGCACGAGGTTCCTAAAGTTCGGACTTTCAGTCTTGAAATAAGCATTATTACTCGATTTTTGTTGACAGAAAGAGCTACAATTTAGAAGAAAGAAGAATTGTTGTTATTATCCTTTCGTTAAAGTTTTCTTTTTGATTTTAAAGTTTGTTTTTAATATTTGTTTATTAACTTATATTGACGAAAAACACATCTGACAACGTTGTAAAACAATAAGTAGGCAGCCTAATGTTGTTCTAGTCAAATACATTACTACTGTCAAATTCATTCTGAAGACAAAGGAAGCCTGATACATCGTTTTAGGATTAGGACTTTTAACTCAAAATTTGACCAAGAATGTCGCCACGTGTAGTATGTCCGCCAATTTATACACACCTTGTATATATTGCACACTAAACATTTTATATTTACCCCATTGTAAGATAAACTAGGATGGTTCTCAATAAACCTATTGACTAACTTTGATGATAGCGGTTTTTTTACTGTACGCTCCTTCAACATTATTAAATACACAGAATACATTTTCCTGTTGCTATTATACGTGTACACACGATGGCCGTGAACAACATACTAAGTAATCGTATGTGCGATGGGGCACGCGGGAAATAATTCGTTAGTCACGTCTCTGCTTTCGCTCCGAATTTGTCCACTCTAGTAATTAATATATAAAGTACAAAAAAAAAACTGTTATACTTTTATTCCATTTATATGAACTTTCTCAAATGAATTTAACACAGCCATAAAGAAAATAATAAATTCAGGATATTTGACATAAAATAAATATGAAATTAATTATAAAACATTAATAAGAAAGATCAAAATTGAATACATTGTTTATACGAAACTAACTGTAACTCTACGTTATGCCAGTTGAAATTGGCTTCAAAAGTAAGAAATTAAAAAAATAAACAGAAGAAATATTATTTAAATCATAACGATATTCGGTATCAAAAATATCATTAAACACAAGTAAATTTGTCCGTGCGATATAGCTTTTCGAGAAATACCTGGATGATGATCGAATGGTAAAATAGAGGTGTTGGCATGCACGCCGGGCACGTGCGCTCTTTAAAAATAGCCAGCCGTCGATGGTTTTGTACAGATGTTGGTATTCGTTCGTCCGCCTGAGAGAATTTCAATATCCGAAGAATCGTAGAAGTTGCCTCAAAAATTGCGATTCACTCCTGGAATGGTTTATCTCGCTTCCCAAATTCACTATACAAAACGCAACTTCATTCAATCGTTCACGTTTCTTAGTCTTGATCCACAGAAGCGATTCAAAACTCAAAAAACTAAGAAACACGTGAAAATAAATTCTCTTATTCGGTAGGACTCACAACTTTCCGTCTAATAACTAGCAATTGTTCCCCCCTTCGATAGTGCATTTTTAGTTTGGAATTTTCGAAGGCAGTGAGCCATGCCTTCCAAAATTCGACACTAAAAATACACTATCGTAGGGGGGAACAATTGCAGCGTTTCCCACAACTCAAAATAGATGGCATATCATGTACTGCATCGTACGAAAGAAAAGAAAAATAAATCGTAACAAAATCGAGAAAAGCGTACCATTGCATAACGTACAGCCGCGCAGCTACAACTAAACTAATTTGTTCATACTTGAGACTAGTCATGTTAGAGCTTGTAAGATTCTGAAAACCGGCCGGCTGATTAGATAAGGTAACTATGGCAACAGCACGTAATACTTTGGCAACCGTGGATGGTTCATGTTATACTTATGCCAGTATTATGATCGTATAAGGTACAGGTCCATGTGGTTTTTTATATTTTGCTACAGAACATGCAGGGGAGTTTATATTGCAAGATTTTAAAAGGAAATAATATGACCTAGATTTCGACAAGTAATAGTAAATAATGTAAATTGCTTGATTCTACAACATTCCAAGATTTATAATTTTGCTGAGTTTTTGAATTTCCATTTTACGTTACTCGAGATGTTGGTGTTGAGAGAACTCGGCGTCGGTTTTTTAAATTTCGTAGGTTTTTCATATAAATTAATTAGTGGTCGGAGTGACTGTTCGGACTTGCTTTCTGGCGTTAACTTTCATGTTTCGCCAATTACTTTTCGTCAATTTTCCACATTTGCACATCACACTTCAAACACAAAATTTTTTTGGAAAGCCTGATTAAATTATATGATGAATAGCCATTTGGCTATTAAATAAAAACACAAATACATGAAATGATTTTTATTATATACTACTTGAAGCTACTACTTTCAGTTATTTTTCGATATAGTTGCCATTAAGATTGAGACATTCGTCATAGCGATAAACTAACTTTTTAATGTCCTCTTCATAAAAAATCTACAGCCTGTGAATTAAGCCATGCTGTAACGCTATGTATTGTAGTCCCTCGTTCCATAAAGTCTACAAGAAGGACGCCTTTCTTGTCTTAAAAGACAGTGGCCATGACTTTTCTCGTAGAAAAAGTTTGATCCCACTACGTTGACTGTCTTTTCGTCTCAACGTTGACATAGACGGCTTAAGTCTCATCGCCTGTTACGATATGCCTGAGGAAATCCTCACCTTATTGTAACGTGTCAGAAAAGTTAGTGCCGGTCCCATTCTCTTTGTCTTCGGTAAGAAGTTTTGGTAGCCATCGAGAACAAAATTTGAAGTAAACTAAATGTTCAGTAACAACCCCGTACAAAACTGTACGTGAAATTTGTGGGAAAAGGGTACTCAATTCCGTGATTGCAAACTGCCGATTTTCACAAATTTTTTCGTTGAAATTATCCACAAGTTCGTTCGTCACAACAGTCGGTCTTCCACTCTGTTTTTCATCATGGACATTAGTTCGTCCTTCTCGATAGATACGGCATCTTTTTCTAACCATACTGTCACTGTCACATTTTCACCATAAACAGAACAAATTGAGGTTCAAACACGATGAATCTCAGCAGCCTTTATGTTATTCGTACACAGAAATCGGATAACAGCAAGCAATTCTTCCTAAAATTTTACCAAAGCTAATAAGCCTTCCTCGGACTTATTTTTCATGGACGGGTTGCTGTTAAACCTACAAGTCAGCCAACCAGTACCACGAACACAGCTCAGTGAAGACGGTCGTGCGATTTTTGACGAAACATTATTAACTTTGCTGATTCATATTTAAAAAGGGCGCCACCGCATTTTGTAGGCTGCTTATATAAGTGAATATACGTTACGCGGAGGACGTACATGCGACAACGTACTCACGTAGAAGCGGGTTGCATCAAAGGAAGCAACAAAACGAGCAAGAACCAAATAAGAGTAACAATATTTATTATAAGCGTTTCCGCCGAAAATAAAAATATAAACAAGTAAGAAATGTATAATGTGTTAAAATATAAAGAAAGGGCGAAGCCCTGTATATATATTTAAATTTATTATGACTACCATAAACAATTGCACAAATGTTAAGTTATAATAAAAAGTTCGAAATAATGAACGGATCACAACTTTTGATTGTGCTTGCATATTATCAAGACGCTTACAAGAATATTACAAACCTAGGCACGATATGACTAATTTCCAAACAAATGTGACGCTAACTATATTTCAAAATAAAATGGTGTACTCAAAATAATAATGATAATTAAATATTTCAAAATGAATTAACAGGTAATAAAGGTGAAATTGTTCGCTTAATTTTGTATAATATACCAATACATGTAAAACAAAACAAATAAAAATGTTAAAAATCTCGTTACTTGAAAACGGTATAATTAGCAGTAAAAACTTAACTAACAACGGGACTAGTAACGTGAACCAGTGAAGTGACAAACAACGTGCGCTAGTAACGCGACCAGTTACGTGAGCCCTTCTAGATGTTCGAAGGGCTCAATGCAATCACTATCAGCATGGACAACGGCGCAAATTCAATTATATAAATTGGCAGTGATTAACAAACGTGTGTACAAGCCACCTTTTCTGTACATAATTCAAACTTTTACGGTAACCCATATAACAACTAACAAGTAGCAATACACAGGCTCGTATCCTCGCCGAGATCTCGAACGGAAGTATGCAAAAACTAGACACGATTACCCAGACGATCAGGAAGGGGTAGTAATGTCATAAACGGACATCTATGCTGTTCGCGATAGACATATACGTACACATACATTACACGCATTTTATTTTTCATACCGGGAGGATTGGAATAATACACGTACATCTAACAAATGTAGAAAAAAAATCTGGTGTTTGAATAATTAGATACAATATAAATTATTACTTCTTACCCACTTTTTTAAAAATACTTTTTTCTATTGTATCTGCAGCGTCACTATATTAAAATTATAAAAACTTCTATGTAATGTTCATTAAGATACAATATACATATAAAGTTTGGTAATGTTTACTCAATGTTTTTCATTATATACCTGATTACTAGACTGCGGAACCGACGCTATCCCGTATCGGATGTGATTCATTGGTGCCGACAATGTACAATCGATCAACTTAACAGTATATATGATTGTTATAGCGCAAGTATTGATAAAAGTTGTCTGTTTGTACGTCTTTCAATGCAAACAGACAGAATGTGAAATAATAAATCCAATGGAATGTACATACGGAAATTTATTTTTAGGAAAATAAATAAAACACTGAAGTTAATGAATTTAAATAAACTTGAATTGAAATTAATTCAAGATATATATATATATATATATATATATATATATATATATATAATCACCGACTTATTAAGTTTACCATATCATACCAAGGTCACGAAAATATTATATATATATATATATATATATATATATATATATAATATTTTCGTGACCTTGGTATGATATGGTAAACTTAATATATATATATATATATATATATATATATATATATATAATATTTTCGTGACCTTGGTATGATATGGTAAACTTAATAAGTCGGTGATTAAAGGTCTGGTTTATTACTTCAAAGTATATATATTTAAAACAACCCTACATGTTTCGGCAATGATGCCTTTGTCAAGGATATAAAAAATATAAATGACAGAATATAAATGTCAAACAATTGAGTTGCTATGGTTTAAATTATTTAAAAGATACATTCCAATAATAATAATAAGTCATGCCTTAGTATTCCAAAAAATAGATAGCAAGGTGTGAACATATGTGTTGTTCGCTGCTAGCAGCTTTTGTCTCTTTCTGGGTATGTATTTGTGTGAGCGCGTAAGTGTAGGGTTTTGTATGTTGGTGCGCTTGTGCGTGTGTTTAGTGACCGGTCGCGTAAATTTAGAGAGATCGGATAACCAACCGTTGCGTAGGGCCGCCAACCCTTTCCCGGCAACTTCCGTGCAACTTACTTTTCCGTGCAGTTCTTCGACGGCCCGACCCCCGCCCCAACAAGGCAAGGCGCAGACCAGCGAAGCGCACTCTGCATGGGGTTTGCTCATCGCCAACCGAGGGAACACTCTTAGTGGCTACCTCAGTCGACGACGGTCACACTTTGTGCCATCTTAACGATTTCCGCAAAGGCGGGGGCAATGCACACACGTCGAACGTGTGTGTGCTGTTAACGGCAGCCTAGCCAGGTTGCCGCCCAGGACCGGTCCTAGTGGTGTGTGCATTGCGCGGCGCCGTGATTTACGCCGCGTAGCTTGGTTCCTCACTTCTACTGGAAAGGCGGAATGGCACCTGACTGCCCATCGGGCAGACCCCCCTAGAGTTTAGTAGCGCATATGCTAGGCTACAACCCAGTAGAGGACCACATCAGCACAAAACAGAAAACAGGGAAAAGCAGGGAAAAGCAAGACATGAGTTATTATTACGTATGCGCCCGTGGAGCGTCTTAAGATGCAAGGTTGTCGGCATTCGCCCAAAACGAGAAGGAAAACCACGAAAGCCTGCTCGGATCATACGAAATTCGTATGATTTGCTTTGTAATTTGTAGACAGCAATGTTTACATTCTAATTTGATATTTGTAAATATTTCATATAAAAGCCGAAAAGCTCCAATAATTTATCAATTGTTATATTTAATAAACGGCTAAGATATTATCTAAACACTTATCTATATATATATATATATATATATATATATATATATATATATATATATCTATATATATATATACACAAAATGCATTTACTTTATGCAGTGAAAAAATTCCTAATATTGAAAAAGTATAAACTTGAAATTAATTATATCACCTATAATTAAGTCACACCACAGTAAACATTTTTGATTCACATTAAATATTACAATATATTCTAAACTTTGTTCTGTAAAGTCTTTAAAAATAGAAAAATTTCGCTCATCAGAGTTAGTGAGTGGTGCATAGAAATAATAATGTTTAAATTTAATATATCTACCGATTTCCGTATTTTGAACATTACTACAAAAGCCTTTCAGGACATTAAAATCAGGGCTACGAGCGAAAATTGCATCAATTTTATTATTAAGAGAAACCGACTCTGTCTCTGCGCCTGCATGACTCATTAGAGGATAGCGTCTGTTCCACAGTCTACTGATTACACAAATATTGATTATATGTAGATCCACCGATACGAATTTGTCCGAAATAATCTAATGTATTCGTGAAGCTTTAGATACTCGTACACAAGTAGATGTTATTTATACCGATTTTACTGAAGCATTTGATTCCATTAATCATTAAATATTATTAACCAAGTTGAATGCTTTTGGTTTCTAGAATGGTTTACTTCAAATAATACCCTCTTATTTGAGCCACAGATCTAGTTACATCTACTACAATGGCTTTCAATCCAGGTAGTATATTCCATCGTCAAGTGCCTTATTATTTAATATTTTTATTGATGATGTCATTGTGCAACTGTGTCGTATGTCCGTGTTGGAAGCCCTGTTCTATTTCCATATGCTATGAAACATATTCCGATTTTTAGATTGGATGAAGTTAGGGATCGAGTTATTTTAGTTGATTCATCATTATGATTTAATGATCATATTCATTATATATGTACTAAGGCTGCTAAATCTTTGAATTTCATTACAAGATCTTATAGGCATTTTTGTAATCCGTTAGCATTAAAACCTCTTTATTATGCTTATGTAAGAAGTAGATTGGAATACGGTTTCTTTATATGGTATCATCAAATAGTATTCGTGCACGTGCGACTGGTTGTAGAGAATATTCAGGGAGGATTTTTGAAATATCTGTTATCTAAGTGTAATGGATCTTATCCGGAAAGAGGCATCGAATATACGGCTCTTTGGAAACGTAATTTTTTGAATTCGCTTGGTGATAGAAGAGAACAACTAGTGCTAGGTTTCTGCTCAAGTTATTAGAACACGGAATTAATTATCCGTCTTTGCTATCAAAGTTGGATTTTTTGGTTTCAAGATATTGAACTTGCTCGTCGAACACATTCACCATGTCTATCACCAGAACGAATACCTAATTAAAAGCGTCTTTATCACATATATGATAAACAATCTGCACCAATATTATCCGGATCCTTTCTTTTTTAAATTTACTTTCAACCATTGTATCTATTATTATGAATTGTTATTTGTTTTTTTGGTTATGTATTATATGTAATTATATCGTTACCCTGTATCTATTTATTTTATATTTTGTTTTGCAATTGGAATTTTGATTTGATTCTATTATTATTAAAAAGTTTTTCTTTGTAGATTGTGGTTAAGTAAAAACTCAAAAAAGGTATAAAGTTACCACAATTAATAATCGTATCCTAAATACGTATTTCGACAACTAAGTTGTCATACCTACTGATGATGACAGCTTAGTTGTCGAAATACGTATTTAGGATACGATTATTAATTGTGGTAAGGGGTTTTATACCTTTTTTGAGTATATTATTATTATTAAAATAGAAAAGATTTTGAAAAAGATTTTCATTTATTATATTATTATAATGTATTGTATAAAGATATTGTCCATCCTCCTTCTTTAAAGTTATAGTTTCAGTATTTAGGAATAATAAGTTTTAAACATGGTTTTAGACGAGCAAATGTAACTCAGGAACACTAGAGCTTCGTTTTAACACTGTATATCTGCGTATCCATTTCAATTAAAAATCTAAATAATATTTATTCCCAGAAATTAATTAATATTGTTAACATAAAACGTTTGAGCAATAATAACCAGTCAGTAGAGAAATAAATTATATTTATTCAATTACCAAGACGGGGAATTAAGATAAACAAATGAGTTAATATTGATTTATACACACGATTCGACAAAGGGCTATGAGACCTACACTGACAGTTGACCTTTTAACTATACTCGTACTCAGTAAACATTGTTCTGTAATGTCAACCACTTGAGATTCTGAATCAATTGAAAGAAGCAAATATGTACAGTACATATACAGACATATACATGCATGTATGTATATCAAATATAAATGTTTCACCTTGGTGAAAAGAGACATGCGGTCTCTACAGTAAAATAACGAATCCTTACACATTGTAAAGAATAATATATCGATGTTTGACAAACATCAAGTGTATACTTACAATAATACATGTATGTCAAAACATATCCGTATATAGTTTCTTTCTAGTACCTTAGCTACCAATGGAAACCGTTGCCAGAGTACCTCTCTTGGCGGTCAATAGTCGTGAAACGTTTTCTTAGACATTTTTCATACAAGTTTGACATATAGCATCGAGCATTTTGACACTTTTCCCGTCGTACACCGATGATGATAAGGATAAGACCGAAAGAAGTTACTACGTAAGTCTCGAATGCGAATTGGTATGCGTTGTGTATATCGATGTGTAATTATATATACATATATATATATATATATATATATATATATATATATATATGGTATTAATAAGTCGGCGATTAAAGGTCTGGTTTATTACTTCAAAGTATATATATTTAAAACAACCCTACATGTTTCGGCAATGATGCCTTTGTCAAGGATATAAAAAATATAAATGACAGAATATAAAATCTATATACCTATATATATATATATATATATATATATATATATATATATATGTATATATATATATATGTATATATATAGGTATATATATATATATATATATATATATAGGCTGTTTCATTAAGAATTGTCCATATAGTAACTCGAGAAACCTTAGCACAAAAGATAAAGATTTAACCTAAAACACTTAAATAAAATATTTCTCCTTGCCGAGATAAAGGCTGTTTTATTATAAATATTCTAAAATGATTTTAGCCCATTGTTTTGACATCTTACAATATTTGTTGTTCAAACTTGTTTACATATGTTAGGATACTTTAAATAGTGGTAAAAGATAGTTTCCGCTATTACTAGAGGCGTGCGGTACGGATAGATTCACCTCCCCCACCCTCTAATCTACGCCACTATCGTAATAATAATTGTAGCATGTTTTTTTACTTTTCAAGTTATTTGCGTTTAAAGGTAATGTTTAGAAGACCTAATTTTATTTTATTGCGTATTTCGTATGAGTGCCGTCAATAATTTAACAAGTTGATGATCAAATTTGTTAATTCTAATCGTAAATTTCCATGAACATCTCAATATTTATATCTTTTCAATTCTTGCAATTATGAAATGACTCTTTTCAGAAATTATCAACATTACAATGATGGTTTGTAGGGCTCATACTTGTGTTACAAGTGTCAGACAGATAATTTTAATTGAAAAGCGTAAGATTGCTCACTGTTATAATAGAGTTTGTTATGAAAATGCCACGATATAATAATTTCTCAAATGCAGAAATGCCGGACATGGTTTGCGTTTATGCACAAGCAAATTATACAGGGCGTGCTGCTGCTCAAAGGTATTTACAATTATATCCTAACAGACGACAACCCCATTACAGGACCATTAATAATATTTACGACCCATTAGCGGAAACCGGTCAATTCCGTCCAAAGCGAGATCTAAGACGTCCAAAAATAATTACAGTGGATCAGGAGGATGATATGTTAGTAAGAATTGCTAATGATCCGCAGTTAAGTACCGGATGTTTATCAGCACTAACTAAGCCATGGTTCAGTTTTCAGAATATTAAAAAAAGAACTCTTAAAACCTTACAATTTTACTCCGGTGCAGAACTTGCGACCCACAGATTTTCCTCGACTAATGGAATTTGCGCAATTTATTATGGATAGGACAAATGTAAATAACAATTTTGTTAGCAATACAGTTTTTAATGATGAAGCCACTTTCACACGTAGAGACGTTTTTAATTGGAGAAATTGCCATATTTGGGATAATGAAAATCCACATGCCATCAAAGGGGCACAATTTCGACATGAACTGAGAATAAATGTTTGGTGTGGAATTTTTAGAGATAATGTAATAGGTCGCTTTGAATTACCTGCTAATTTCAATAGCAATTCATATTTGGAATTTCTTCAAAATACACTTTTTGATGAGTTGGAAGAGTTACCATTAAACGAAAGAAGAGATATATGGTTTATGCAAGATGGCGCCCCACCACATTTTCCCTTAGTGGTGCGAAATTATTTGAACAATCAGTTTTCTCATAGATGGTTAGGGCGAGGAAGTGAATTTCCATGGCCTACTCAGAGTCCCGATTTTAATCCCCTAAATTTTTATTTTTGGGGACATATAAAAACACTTGTGTACGCTCAAGAAATTAATACCCGACAAGAATTATGGCCACAAATAGAAAATGTTGCAAATTTGATTAGGAATCAACACAACATATTTCTAAAGGTTAGGAGAAATTTTTCTGATAGAATTAAAAAACGTAGTGATGTAAATGGAGGCCACTTTGAAAATTTATTATAATGTTAATTAATTTGATTTTTTGTTACAGTAGTCTAAATAAATATTTGTTTTAATACGTTTATCTTATGTAACCATCATTTTAAAATTTAATATTTATAATAAAACAGCCTGTATCTCGGCAAGGAGGAATATTTTATTTAGGTATTCTTCATATTTTGTGCTGAGGTTGCTCCAGTTACTATATGGAAAATTCTTAATGAAACACCCTGTATATATATACATATATATATATATATATTAGGGTGTCCCTTATGTGGGCAAAAATTCTTTTTTCAAATATCCGAATGCATACCCACTAATTATTTTCAAACTACTAAACCTTACATTATTCACCTACGATGACGTTAACCCATGCCGACAGGACCACAAAGTTTTTGTAAATAGTCGTTTTTGAGCATCTCTTGATATGTACCTAGATCATCGCAATTATGTAAATATTAGGTAAATAATTAAGTAAAGACAACCAAAAAATAACTTTATATGCATTAAAGAGATAAAAGGACACAATTATTTTGGAAATTTTCTTTTTAATGTTCCTTTTTTACAGTCTAGATATAATTTTCTATGTTCCTGCACAACTGCTTCTGTTCTTCATCTGCGGTAATTAATCCATGAAAGTCCTGCATAAGTTTGGCAGATCTTTCAGCAATATCATTCTCCGCCTTCAGAGAAAGAACCTTAATTGAGCTTCCACAGCGTTTTCTTCCCATGAAGAAACGCTTTCCTGAAGAAAACTATTTTTAATTTTTAAACGAGAAAATAAGTTTTTGCTCTTCGCGGACAAGAGATTATCCAAGGTTTGTCCTGAAACAAAAAGTAAAATTAATTTAAAAGAAAAATAATAGAAGATAAATCAACCTTTAAACAAAAACATATTACGTATTATCGTACAATGAGATATATATCTCTTCCTTTGATGGAACATATCTCTTCCCAAAATCATATAAGTAATAACTTTGTATGTTTACTACAATATTCATCTTTGTTTGTTCATCGACTTCATTATCAAAAAGTTATAAAACGGCTATTTCCTCAGATAAATACCACAGGTGTTGGCAGACTTTGCTCAGAGCTGCTTTGGAAATTAATTTGTCGACTCTTTCGTAATCTTTTAATGACTTCAAAAAGCGCAAATCTTGTTTCGGTGCCTTCATTGCTGAACTGTATCCAAGCCAGGGCTTTGCATAAGCTGTCACAATAAGCAAACGGGTTTCAGTGCTCGTTTGGCCTCAACGCTCATTTTGAACTGAGACTGCAGCAAACATATTTTGAAAGAGTAAATAGCCCTTGCCAGCCATCTTGCTTGATGCATTGCACCAGGAGGTCTGATTTTAAATTGTTTCTCTTCATTTTCTCCCAAAAAAATAATAGATAATTCGATCAGTTCCCGATAATCATCTCGTACAATAGATTTTTGGAGTTCATTTACATAAAATGCCAGCAGTTCGCTAATAACCGCATCACAAAAATGCTGTTTGATAAAATCAGAGCACGTTTTGATAGTACTAGGATTAAAGCTTTTCCAATTGTCTCTAAATTTTTTAAATAGGGGAATATCGGGACTGCTATTTCCTTGGGGGTTTTTACTTTCAAATACACTTTTGAGAACCAGTTCGTAAACATGGTGACGACAAGCAAAAAATAACTCTTTTTCTAGTTTTTGTTCCACGAAAACACAAGCTCCATTCAGTCGACCTGTATTTGACGCTGTCGTGTCACAACACATTATTTGTACCTTGTCGTTAAGGTTTCAATTAATGTGAAATGAAATTCTTTCTTCCTCTTTTTGTTATAGTTACAGATTGGGATGTCGTAGGCAAAATTTCTTTCAGGCTTTTGTCAGAGCTAGAAGATTGATCGTCTAGTTTTTCTGGCGGTAATAAGTCATGTGAAACTGAAGATGTTAATGCAATCTCTGACGCCATTTGCCTGAGTCTTTTGTTCTCTTCTACTAATTTTCTTTGCCTTGCTCTTTCTTCTGTTTCAGCTAACTTTTTGTCTACAACCGCTAAGCAACCCGCACGCCCTGGCTCTCTTTGTTTCTGTAAGAATATCTTATCTTCCACTATTTTAATTCTTTCTAGAACATTGGCGTGCGCGATATCAAACAAATTATCCAAATCCATTTGGAAATACTCCTCGCGGCGTTTCTAAACATCCTGAGTTTTTTTACAATTTTTTTGCAGCTCTCTCCAAACTTTATAGAGATCAACAAGTTTCTTTACACAGTTAGGTAATGTTTTTGTAGATATTCTTGCTTTTTCCCAAAATATAATACACTCCCGAATCGCAAGATTTGCGCTTTCACTAACAGTCATTTTATTTCGCGGATGTTAAAAAATAAAACTGCAAGAACTTGTCGATTCGACGGTAATTTTACACCCGCTATTTGGTGATTTACGTCTCCGACTAAGAAAATATTATTTTTGGCACTTCTTAATTCCACTGACATCTTCGAATGATAAAACAATACGTGTTAATTACCAGACAAACTGAGTACAACTGACAAATACAGCGAGTGCGCGCCATACTTCGCGCTCAACTTGTATGAAGATGTTTCGGCGCTAGTCGGCATGGGTTGCAGTGCTTGAAATATGCTAATATTCAGTTTGTGAGTATTTTAGGGGCAAGTGAACAAAACTAGGGCCTATGCGTTATAAAATAAATACTTTGAAAAATAAGGGACACCCTATATATATACAGGTGTCCCGTAAAAAACGCCAACATTCATAATTCCGTTATTTATTGTCCGGTTTTATTTAAACAAAAAGTAAATTTAATAGCATCAAAAACACTATAAGATAGCAGTGTTTCATTTGTTTTCAATTGTTTTCATTAATGTCAAACGACAGTCAAGTTTTTTATTTTAAATGGCAAAATATATATTTTTGGCTATATTCGGATTGGTTTTTTTTTTCTGAATTCAACGATGTATAACATGTTTATTTTTGATAAACGTTTATTGCATTCCATTATTTATAAATATTCGAATGTGTCATGAAACATTGGAAATGTAAGTATTATAAATATTATTATAAGAAACAAAACACTTTACAATAAATGTTGAAATTGCCCGCCACCTTGTTCAACACATATCGCACATCTCCTAATTACTCCAAAGGTCGCATTTAAAAGACAAGCGGCAGGTACTTCTTGACAAGTGTTAATAATTCTTTGTCTTAAAATGTCAACATTTTCTGGAGTTGTTAAATAAACTCGATCTTGTAGATAAGCCCACAACCAAAAATCGAGGGGCGTAAGGTCCGGTGAACGCGCAGGCCACTCGATAGGACCGGATGTTCCTATCCACCTATTTCCAAATTGGGTGTTCAACAAATCAGTATTTACTATGGCGTTGTGCGCGGGAGCTCCATCTTGTTGAAAAAATATTCTATTTAAAATTGCCAAAGGTAATTCATCTAAAAAGTTTTGGAGATTTTCGTGTAATAAAGTGTAGTATTTTTCTTGATTTAAGCAACCATCTATGAAAAATGGCCAATTAATTGATCACCTAAAATTCCACACCAAACATTTACGTTGAAACGTCTTTGAAAATTATTTTCAATTACAAATCTCGGATTGTCTGCACTCCACTGTTGATGTATGTTTCTATTAAAAATACCGTTGTTGCTAAAAGTGCATTCATCAGACCAAATTATCCTTCTGTAAAAATTCGGGTCTTGTTCTAATGCATTTAAATAAAAACGAACAAACTGGATTCTTCGGCCAGGATCATTTTGTTCTAATGCATGAACTTTTCGAGCTATGTACGGTGTAAGTTTGTGTTTTCTTAAAATACCATGAACTGTAGTTTTTGATACCCCAATATTATGTGCAATTTCGCGAATCGAAGTTCGTGAATTTTGCTGTACTGCAAGAAGAACATCTAATTCCTTATCTTCGGAGAATTTCCGTTTTTGTGTTTTTGGTTTGGTAAATGATCCATAATTTCTTAAATTCTTTTCAATTCTCTGAAATATTTTCGAACCTGGAACTTCTCTGTCCGGAAAACGAGCACTGTACCGACGAACTGCTTGAAGGCGATTTTTATTACATTCAAAGAACACTTGTAACATGTCCGTTAATTCATTGTTATTCATTTTTAACGAAAATACGCTTTTTGTTGCGGCAAAACGTTCAGACAAGATAATACAGAAAACTTAATAAAGTCAAACTAACACTTAAGGCACATTGACATAATGCTAGTGGACTGGGCCAAGTCTACTATAATGAAAGATGAAATTTATAAAGTTTTTTTTTTATTTTTTATTATTAGGAGATGTGCGATATGTGTTAAACAAGGTGGCGGGCAATTTCAACATTTATTGTAAAGTGTTTTGTTTCTTATAATAATATTTATAATACTTACATTTCAAATGTTTCATGACACATTCGAATATTTATAAATAATGGAAGACAAAGATGAAATTTATAGTTTTTTTTTGCAATAAACGTTTATCAAAAATAAACACGTTATACATCGTTGAATTCAGAAAAAAAAATACAATCCGAATATAGCCAAAAATATATATGTTGCCATTTAAAATAAAAAACTTGACTGTCGTTTGACATTAATGAAAACAATTGAAAACAAATAAAACACTATCTTATAGTGTTTTTGATGCTATTAAATTTAGTTTTTGTTTAAATAAAACCGGACAATAAATAACGGAATTATGAATGTTGGCGATTTTTACGGGACAGTCTGTATATATATATATATATATATATATATATATATATATAATATTTTCGTGACCTTGGTATGATGAGGTAAACTTAATAAGTCGGCGATTAAAGGTCTGGTTCATTACTTCAAAGTATATATATTTAAAACAACCCTACATGTTTCGGCAATAATGCCTTTGTCAAGGGAATACAAAATATAAATTTATGATTTATATTTTGTTTCCCTTGACAAAGGCATCATTGCCGAAACATGTAGGGTTGTTTTAAATATATATATACTTTGAAGTAATGAACCAGACCTTTAATCGCCGACTTATTAAGTTTACCATATATATATATATATATATATATATATATATATATATATATATATAATAACTTCGTGACCTTGGTATGATATGGTAAACCTAATCAGTAGGCGATTAAAGGTCTGTATATTACTTCAAAATATATGTATTTCAAAAACTCTACATGTTTCGGCGGTACGCCTTTATCAAGAGTATACAAAATATAAATGCCGAAACATGTAGAGTTTTTTAAATACATATATTTTGAAGTAATATACAGACCTTTAATCGCCTACTGATTAGGTTTACTATATATATATATATATATATATATATATATATATATATATATATTAAATTTGTAACATGTATCCATAGCAATAACATTGTATAATTTCAGTTGGCTAGCTTTACCGGAAGAGGGTGCTCAATCGAGTGCTGTTTTTGAAATTTTTGAGAAAAATGCTTGATTTTTATTTTTAAATGCTTTTATTTAACTCTCCTTGTCTGTTTGTTTTTATGTTTGTACCGGATTCTTGTGATCGAATTTTCACTACCTTCCCGACTAGCTAGACAATGACAATGCATTATTCAATCATTTTTTACACGATTTGATTTTTTCTCGCGGTTAACCTAAAAGCATATTTTCAAAAATTTTTTGATATTCTTGTTTTATTACAGGTCAGACTCAGTGAATCAGAGCAATAAAATGAGTTCATCAACTCGAAAAAAAGACGATATTTTTCTACTTGGATGTCGGGATCTTGGGGAGTCGGGAGTCATTGGTAAGGATTAACCAACTTCAAACTCTTCGGCAAGTTCTACTTCGTTATCACCACACATTAAATGAATCACGGAATGTGAAAGATTCTGCGCATATGCTTATTCAAGAAGTCATAGAAGTGTGGAGCAAATCTGGTATTCCAACCAGGCAACCAAATCACTGCGTTGAAAAACTTATAAAAATTCATAAGAACTGGCTGCTTTTAAAGAAAAATAAAACAAGAGATTCGCAAGCACAGAAAAATAGAGAGCATTTGTTTACAGAAGAGCTAGACAAACTTTTCGATATCGCCCATGCAAACGCTATGAATTCAATCAAAATTGCAGAAGACAAAGAGTTTCTCATGGATCAAAGAAGTGAGCGTAAGATGATCATGACATCGATTGACAAGAAGCTAGAAAAGACCAAAGAACGTTCTCTCAAACGAAAACAAAGAGCTGAAGAATTAAGAAAAAATGCCGCTAAACATAATGCTTCAATTTCAGTAGTGTCAAGTCAAGAAATAGAACTTGATTTAAGCTGCAGTAGCACTTCGAGTGCAACTACCAATTTTAAGGATAAGCAAGAAGATGATTTTGTGGTTACTTTACCAAAAAAGACACAGGTCGCTACAAGTAAGTGTCGTTGTGCCATCGACTAGTGGTATATTTACACAACATGTTACCAGCGCTCTGGATCGTAACAAAATATCCGACAGAGAAGCAGTACGACTGATTATTCCATTGTCTGCCGCACTTGGTTGTAATCCTGCTGCACTCCCAATCTCTCGAAGCACAATTCGACGTGGAAGAAAAAAAACAAGGGCAGAATTCAATGCGAATATAAAAGAACTGCCTGATTTAATAGGTAATAAGAAAGTAGAACATCTTCCCATTCTTGTCTCCGGTAATGGTTGCGAAAAACACGTCTGATGCTGTTTTTGACACAATGGAACAGTGGAATGTCACAAATAAAGTCCGAGGTATAAGTTTTGACACTACTGCCTCTAACACCGGTGCCAGAGAAGGAGCGTGCACTCTCCTCGAAGCAAAGACGGGCCATGATCTTTTATGGCTTGCTTGTCGTCATCACGTGTTTGAAATAATGCTTTCAAAAATATTTACACTGTGCTTTGGGCCATAAAACTCTCCTAAGATTCCATTATTCAAAAGATTCAGCGATGTTTGGGATACATTACCAAAAGATCACTATGATTGTCTTGACTTCAATACTAGCGCGAAACAGTTTGCCGAAAATACTCTTGAGAGTCTTACGACTGATATAGCTAGAAAAAGACAAGTTCGTGGTGATTACAACGAGCTAATAGAGCTCACAATGATTGTTCTGAACAAACCACCTGCAAGGATTAGTTGGCGTACTCCGGGACCAATACATCATGCTCGATGGATCGCAAAACTGCTGTATGCTATGAAGATTTTTCTCTTTCGAAATAATTCTCAAGCATTTAAGCTAACCAAAAGAGAAGAAAAACAAATTGTTCGATGTGTTAGTTTCGGTACACTCATATATACGAAGATATGGATCGAAGCAGCAGATTTTGGGAGCAGATGCAGCGATTAATCACCTCCAACTTTGGAAGAGATTAAAATTATACGAAGTCATTATTCCCGAAATAAGTGCAGCAGCAAGGGTTGTCTTAGAGCGTTACTTGTGGTACTTATCTGATGAGCTAGTTGCCTTTGCTTTGTTTTCCGACAAGCTGTCTTATGACGAGAAAATGGCCATTGTTCAAAGAATGGATGTTGACGGCGGTTCTCGTTTAGTAAGAGGTGACTCTGCCAAATTATCCACGGAAGCCACATTAGAAGCCTTTGCATCGCAAAGAACGCTGAAAACGCTCTCAGTTCTAGAAATCATGGACTCTCTCTTGCAATTACCTCCTGAGGCTGGGGATGACAATGTTTATTACCTTCAAGGCAAAAGTTGCATAAGAAATTTGCGTGTGGTTAACGACACTGCGGAGAGGGGTGTAAAACTATTTGAAGATTACAATACGATACTCACTAACAATGAGGAGGAAAAACAATTTTTACTTCATGTCGTTGAACAGAACAGAAAGATCATTTCTACTGAAACTTCCAAAACGATGCTAACAAACTTAGTTTTAAGATGAAAAAAAAAATTTAATAAATATTATTTTTAAGTATTTCTTTATTTATATTATTTTGTGTGTGTTTTAATACTATATCTGAATAAAAAAAAAATATTTTTGGTACATTGTTTACATTTTTTACTTAATATTCTGACTAGTTCTTTCTCAGGATTTTTTCATAAAATTCAAATATTTTAAGGTCGATGAGCACTCCCTTGTATATAAGATAAGTTGCTGAAATTTTGAAGACATAATATGAATGGTAGATGTAACAAAATTAGGGGGTGGCGTAACTTCTTCTTGGAAGTTTCTTTTTTTCTATGTAAGCATGGACCACCCTAATATATATATATATATATATATATATATATATATATATATAATAACTTCGTGACCTTGGTATGATATGGTAAACCTAATCAGTAGGCGATTAAAGGTCTGTATATTACTTCAAAATATATGTATTTAAAAAACTCTACATGTTTCGGCTGTATACGCCTTTTTCAAGATAATACAAAATATGAATGCAAATGAAAAAGGCGTATACAGCCGAAACATGTAGAGTTTTTTAAATACATATATTTTGAAGTAATATACAGACCTTTAATCGCCTACTGATTAGGTTTACTATATATGTATATATATATATATATATATATACAGCGTACTTCACTTTTCATGAAGACACCAGACACCGAAACAACTTAAACAAAGTGTTTTGAAAGTAATCAATATAACATTTTTATCAGTTGTGTAGGACACGACTATGCATCTTTTTGTATGAACAGAGTTCAAGAAGTAGCGTTTCGAGTACAGTCATTTTGCGATTAAGATAGAATAAAAAGGTATTAAAAAAAATTGTTACAAACCACCAAAAATATAAATACTAAGTCTTCATTTTTAGATTTTTTAACATTTTTCAATCCTTGTCAATCCTCAAAAAAACAAGTTGGTAGCCTTTACCAACATAGAAAACTAAATGATCTAGTAAGACTGTTTGAACAAAAGTGAGAACTATCTAATGAAGTGAACTATTTAGGCAGAACACGTGATGCGAAACTGAATTGGAGCAGACACCTAGTCAAAGTGGCAGACAGGGCAATGCAGCTTTTCTGGAGATGCAGAAGAGCTGTCTGCAAGACCTGGAGACTAAAACCAAATGTGGTATAATGTTTGTACACAGCAGTAGTGAGACCAACGATTACCTATGGGGCAGTTGTCTGGTGGAGGAGGACGGAACTGACATCGTCGGTGGGGCTCCTCACGACACTCCAGTGTCTGTTGGGAATCACGAGAGCTATGAACAGGACGGGAACCGCCTCCATGGAGGCCATCGTGGGTCTCCCTCCGCTGAAACTATTTGTAAAAGCGGAGGGCATTGCTGCTATACTGAGGCTGAAGGCTAATGACATATAGTGTCCTAATAAGATTGTTCGGGGGCCATACAGACATCACAGGAACTATACTGGAAGAGCCGATATTTCAAATGCCGGCGAACAGTATGGCAGCTGAAGTTATGTTTACAACTAAGCTGAACATATTTATACCGACCAGGGAACAGGCAAAAAGTCGCTCGAGTGATTGTGGTGCCGGCACTGGTACACGGATAAATCACAATCCAATCAAGGAACAGGTGCAGGCACATGCAGAATGTGCTATGGAAGGAAGATAGCGATATGTCTGGGAAAACATACGACGGTTTTCCAGGCCGAATTGTTTACAGTCGTAGCCGATAAAATTCAGGAAGCCGGCTGCGCAAACAAAAAATCAACATAATGACTGATAGGCAGCTATTAAAGTAATTATGAATCTATCCACCAGGTCTAAACTGGTTAAATATCTCAATAAACTGGCACAAGACAACAATACTGTGTCGCTGATATAGGTGCCACGACACAAGGGAATTAAAGGCAATGAGATAGAAGACGAACTGGCCAAAGAATGTACTATTTGGATGTTCATAGGACCAGATCCTATATGTGGGATCGCTAAGGATTCTGCCTTAAAGGAGGTCTGGTTATGGCTAGAAAGAGAACATAAAAAGAAATGGAGGTTAACGGAAGGTCAACTCCATACTAGAACACTACTAAGGTAGCTGAACGGAAGGTTTTCAGCCAACCTAATTCGTAGTAACAAAAAAGAAATTAAAATAGTTACCGGCTTAATAACCGGACATTGTCCTTTAAGGAAGTATCTGTACAGCATGGGCTTGGTTAGTGAGCCCTGGTGTAGGAGATGTGAAAGACAGAAGGAAACTAGCCTTCATGTAATATGCACGTGTGAGGAACTGAAGAGACTCAGATAGAAACATTTCGGAAGAGATCCTACAATGATACTCAAATTTCCTTGTGAAGGATAGTGGCTTTTATCGAGGACACAAAACTAATAGAGAGATATATTGGGGATAGTACAAAGAGCAGTATACTCAAGTGCCTGTACATGCTGGCGTCCAATCCAAAACATAAGAAGAAAAAGAAGGAGAAGCTCCTCGGTAGTTTATCGGATTTTCCGACACAGTTCTTTATGTTTTGAGGTCTAGATGTATACCAAATATTTTTAATAGTTCTTCAAAGAAAGAAGTCGAATGGTGTAATGCTAGTTGATCTCAGAATTAATTATATCAAAGGACTACTATGGCCTATCCATCGCAACGGAAAATTTTTGTCTAATGATGCTCGCAATTCTTGCGTTATGAATTGAGAATCCAAATAGCTGAAAGTGTAATTCTCGCCTCACATCCAGTGGTAAATCATAAAGCCCATTCATTAATTAGGTATTTAACAAATTTAAAAACCTATCTGCATTTGGCGCATAAATAAAGAAAAACGGACCAATGATTCGTATATTTTAAATTTCACACACATAACTTTCTGTGAATATTGCGTTTTCCAGTTGCTAACTCGATTTAAGTTTTCTGTTGCCTAGTATCTACAGTTCTGGGACGAAACTACACCATTAGTAGCGAAGGTAACTTCATCACTGAACATAATTACTGAATCTTGTGGAATGCCAGTAGCAGCAGAAATATTTGGAAATATATCCATTATTGTACAATAAGTACCACTGTTTTAATAAATAGGATTTACAATATGAAACAAACATGTAAATAATTTACATATCTGTAACTATGCACATGGACAATACACCTCGTATTTTCAGCAATTACTTCTGCTTAATACATATGTTTCTGCCAATATAGGCGTCCTCAGCTAAGCTAGTGAAGCAATTTATACAAATTAATACAAACCTGTTATAAACAACTGGTTTGTATCTGTATTTAAATTTACTGAAATAGCCCGCAAAGATCAAGCAAGTTCCGTCCTATAAGAAGACAACTATTTAATAATTGACATCTTACGGGCGAAAGATACATTGTCCGGAGGGCTACCTATCGTTCGAACAGCTATGCTGCTACGGGAAACGATAAAATACGTATGTAGATGTAGTCCATTAACAACCTGCCAGATGGCGGTATATACGAAAAGGTTTTGTTTAAGTATAACAATACGTTAAGCACGTATAAAGCGTTTGTACAATATGAAACAAACATGTAAATAATTTACATATCTGTAACTATGCACATGGACAATACACCTCGTATTTTCAGCAATTACTTCTGCTTAATACATATGTTTCTGCCAATATAGGCGTCCTCAGCTAAGCTAGTGAAGCAATTTATACAAATTAATACAAACCTGTTATAAACAAACGCCTATATTGGCAGAAACATATGTATTAAGCAGAAGTAATTGCTGAAAATACGAGGTGTATTGTCCATGTGCATAGTTACAGATATGTAAATTATTTACATGTTTGTTTCATATTGTACAAACGCTTTATACGTGCTTAACGTATTGTTATACTTAAACAAAACCTTTTCGTATATACCGCCATCTGGCAGGTTGTTAATGGACTACATCTACATACGTATTTTATCGTTTCCCGTAGCAGCATAGCTGTTCGAACGATAGGTAGCCCTCCGGACAATGTATCTTTCGCCCGTAAGATGTCAATTATTAAATAGTTGTCTTCTTATAGGACGGAACTTGCTTGATCTTTGCGGGCTATTTCAGTAAATTTAAATACAGATACAAACCAGTTGTTTATAACAGGTTTGTATTAATTTGTATAAATTGCTTCACTAGCTTAGCTGAGGACGCCTATATTGGCAGAAACATATGTATTAAGCAGAAGTAATTGCTGAAAATACGAGGTGTATTGTCCATGTGCATAGTTACAGATATGTAAATTATTTACATGTTTGTTTCATATTGTACAAACGCTTTATACGTGCTTAACGTATTGTTATACTTAAACAAAACCTTTTCGTAAATAGGATTTAAAAAAAGATACGGTTCTCGGTGAAGCGCCTATAGATTGTAATGTCGACAGTAGAAGAGAGTATGAATTGTATTGACGGCTTTACTAAATATCAGACATCTACTTGTAGTCCAGCATGCAAATCTTCACCTATGTAATTGGTAAATTCGACCAAATTAGCAGTAGTAGATTTGTATCTACAAAATCATGTTGATTAGCTGCCAGATGTGATTTGATTCTACCACACAATTTGTCATACAGAATATCCAAACACCTTAGGAATATTAATTGACTTGTAGTTACATATTGCTATAATATGTTACGACAATAAAAATTAATCAAAAGAAAATAAGAATAAATGAGACTAAAACGTAATCAAAACGGATTGTGCATTCTAATGCGTAATATAATAAGAAAATTTTATGTTTACGTTCAATAAATATTAGGTTACGATTCACTAGTTATAAGTTAATTATTAAAACTTTAAACCTACGCACCAAGTAAATGTATAAAAAGGCTATCAAGATAGTTTAGTATATAAAATCCAGTATTTGTTAATTAAGCCTGCAGATATATTATATAGAAATCAGTACATAAGTTATCCAAATTTCAAAAATTTTAGTGAAGCTCATACTTTAAATCCCATTCAGAAACAAACAAATAAATGTAATGGATTACGTACAAATAATACATTAAGTTCTATTTACATCTACTTCCTACTACATCTACATACTATCTACATTTAATAAACAAGCTAGACCAAGTAAATTCAACAGACATTAAAAACAATCCATCTACGGTAAGAGAAAGTTCATAAGACATATCAAAATAATCGTCGACATATTCGCAGCAAGCAGAATCTGAAGAAAAAGAAAATAAATGAAAAACAAATACAAATAATGTAAAAGGTACAAAAGTGAGGTTAACGGCACACACAAATTGAAAATAAAAATGAACCAATATGAATGCTCAAATCGAAAATGGGAGAAGGCCGATCACGATACGTAAATTCAAAAATACGAATGCGGGATAGGGAAAGCCAATAAAAATATGTAAATTTAATTAAAACTGGAAAGAAATCTGATTAGACAAAAAATTAGAACCAGCGAAAATTAAAAATTAAAAATGTCAAACTAAGGTAAAATAAAATTAAAAGCAGTTTAGAAAATATAATAAAAGAAAAGCTGGTAAAAAATGCATTTTTATATACTAGGGCACAAAATATAAGGAACTGAATGTTAAAAATACAAATTAGATTAGGAAAAGTGAAAACGAGAGACGTGGAAGCTGGACACCAACGTGATGGGTACTATAGAAAGGGTGAACTTAAGCTAGAAAAAGAAGGCCACAAATTTTGAAATAGTTCAGACGCACTGCACTACCTTTGATTATAAATTATTACATGTTGCATAGACGGTATACGTGGAACATTTTTGTAAAATAATTCAACATTAGTAAAGCAATTTTAAAACAAACTTTCGATTCTATATTGACATTTTAAATTAATATAGATATGAATTTTTACGGCGTTAAAATTGCAACTTAATTTTAAATTTTCATATAGTAGAAATTTTATTTTATTTTAGAATAACGAACTTAGTAATAAAAATATTTGAGAAACATCTTATACAGAATTATGTATGAGGAGCAAGTACTAGTGTAGGTAACAAGTTCATGTAATACAATTTGAAATCTATTAGAACTCATTTAAGAATTTTGAAAAATTATATGGATCATTAGTTTTGAATTAATTAAAAGTAAATTCGATGTTTCAACAAACATTTATGAGAGATATCTGGCATTGCAGCGTAGGGTTGAGCATTCACAAAGCAATCCGGAGAATAGTCATAATTGTAGTTACATTCAAAATTAAAATTGTAGGAAGTAAATAAAATAAGGTACGATGTGTAGATAATTGTTATGCTGCATCCATAACACATACAGTCGAATAGCACACTTTGCTTAGATAAATGAACTTATTAGTAAATCCCGGAAAATCCGTATACAAAAATTTGATACACGAGGGTCCAACAAAGACGCCTTGAAATATTATTTTGCATTGGGAGGGTAAAGATCCCCTAAGATAAAAACGAGACATTGAAGTGTGATACTTTTAAATGATTCTATAAATAATCAAAACAGTCTTCAAAGATATATGAGTTTATATATTTATAATTCCCATGTCAGAATTATGAAGGTAATTAGGAATAAATAGTTCAAAGATATGGTATAAATAAGTTATAAATATGTTAATCAATTACCATCGGCTTGTATCATTTCTATTGAAATTTACATTTTGGACCTTAGGCCTAGTTAATAAAAACCTAGCTAATACACCTGAGATAAACACACGAACCAAAAAGAAATATGTTATGTCGATCACCCTTCTTAAATCCTAGAATAATTCTGTTGGTCTTCCAATAGTCTGGGAAAGTCAAAGTGTGTAATGATTAATGATAAATTAAATACTACCATAACTGACAAAATACAGCTGTACAGTCTCTTAGAAAAAAGCCTGGTAAACCATTATCACCTGAAGTCATATTTGGTTTTAGCTTCTTGATTACTCCTTTATTTTTTAGCAGTACCTCTTCAGCAATAAAGCACTCAATATCAAACGAAAGTGGATTCAGATCCATATCGAACCGATCAGGTTCTGGAGAAATGGAAAAATTATAGGCACTAGAAAAAATATCTGCAAAAGCTGGTACGATATCCCGTGGGCTGTCACTTGGCAAATTTCTTTAAGCTTTAGATGCTTTTAAATGAATGAAGTGAATCATGAAGGATATCGGCGCACTAAGGTTTCATACTGCGATACAAATAGATTAATTGTTTCAT
Source organism: Melolontha melolontha (assembly GCA_935421215.2). NCBI lineage: Eukaryota > Metazoa > Arthropoda > Insecta > Coleoptera > Scarabaeidae > Melolontha > Melolontha melolontha. Next base: position 142,023,073 of record OW285236.1, read on the forward strand.
ACAATGCACCATCGAAACCGTCAACAGCATCGAGTATCGAGGCACGTCCAGTCAATCGTAGTTATGTTATTATTATAAAGTGATATAATATCAGTTTTATGAAGTAGTAACACAAATTATTATTAGAGGGACAATTTTTATGACAGCAATAAGTAATAAGCCAAGAATTATATGCAAGGCAGGATGATACACGTCCTCAGAAACAAGAGAATCTGCTAGGATTTGAAGGGAAATGTTAGAAAAAACAAGGTCCAGCCAAAAGTTTTCAGTTGCAATTGCAAATACCATTATATTGTACTAAGTTTAAAGTATTCATAGAGTATTGAAGTGCAGAATGCTTCAAACGCATTACACCATCGTATAACGTCGATATTTATGTTTCTAGATGGTATACCATAGTAGAATATAATTATTTAAGATTTCATATGTATTTCTACCTATCAAAAATTCACAGTAATTAAAATCGTATATAGATTTTTAAAAAAATCGTTTTAAAAGATAAATGTTACAAGACATATTATTACAAATTATTACTAGAATATTTGATAGATGATATGTGATTATTTTGGATACCACTGCTTCTTACCTAGTAATTTCTATGCAAGAAAATTCCCATAAATTAACAGAAAAAAACATTCGAAGAAAATTCATTCTTATTGAAATGGTTTAAATAGGTAAATGTTGAAATAAATGTGTAATTTATTAAATAAAATTGTTTGACAGATATCAAATAATATTTAATTTATTTATAATTTGCAAAATTACATTCATAATCACGTTATCTAATTCGAAGTAAAATAATTGGAAGTAATATCGACACAGTTATCGACGGTGACTTGTAACAGTACGTGAATTCCGGATGTGTCATGTATCTATCTAAAAAGAAGACAAGAATCGGCTCCGGTATGTTTCATGCTGTGTGTGTATGTACATATATGTAATACATAAAAAGCGAAAACTGAAATAGATATATTCATTATAACTTTATACATGGAGGTTCTACCTTCCTTCTAAGCTCTATAATTAATACAAATGTGTATAGGCACATACTTTAATGAATTGCTATAGAAAATTACAAAAGACACCCGACAACGTTTCGTTATTGATCTAATTACCAATTGGCCTGGGTTATGTAGTAAAAGAAAACTATAAGCCAATTCAAAGCAATTTTAGTTACAAACACAACTTTCCAAATTGTTTTGAAACCTATAAATTGAACAATGTAGTTAATATATAGATTCCTACATGTGGTGTTTTATTTTTTTTATTATATTTTTATGATAAGCATTAAAACTATGAGTTGAAATCGTGATATTGGCGTCCCCGCGAACAATATTAGTACACTCCTTACAACTTACGAACTGCGATTGATGCGATGATTATATAAATTATCGCATCAATCACAGTTCATAACTGGTAACCAATGTATGCCTTCGCAGTCGTTGCATGGAATTTCATAAATAACGTGTAATATGTTATTTATGAAATTCCATGCAAATAACACAATATACAAGAACGTTTAAATGAACACAAATTTTCAAGCAATAGTACAGCCCTTAAAAAACATATCAAACAAACAAAACACACTTTCAATTCGATAAAAACGCAATAATGAGTTCTGAAAAAAACAACAATGCAAGAAATATATTAGAAAGCAACCACATACAAAAAAAAACACAAATTCAATAAATTATTGAGCAGAACAGATTTAAATAACCTGTCAGCAATATACCTGCCCATTATATAAATACTGACAATGTAAACATTACAAAAATAAAAGAAAGACATATAACAGTTAAACCATCTCCTAGCAAAGTGTTGACACAGACAACATTCCTTCCACCCGTCAAAATAAACACATGTCCGAAGCGGTCTACCTGCTATAGCAAAAGTAGTTTTAGCTACAAATGCGTAAAAAATACGTACCAATATTTAAGTAGATTTATTATAATATCGTTCTCATGCCATTTTTAACATTTAAATAAATATTTACAGTTTTGGAAAAGATACTCTATATAGTACCGACACGTCAAATTAAATATTGTTTTAATTACCGGGCAGATACTGTCAAAAATATTACTTATATATATATATATATATATATATATATATATATATATATATATATAGCAAAGTGTTGACACAGACAACATTCCTTCCACCCGTCAAAATAAACACATGTCCGAAGCGGTCTACCTGCTATAGCAAAAGTAGTTTTAGCTACAAATGCGTAAAAAATACGTACCAATATTTAAGTAGATTTATTATAATATCGTTCTCATGCCATTTTTAACATTTAAATAAATATTTACAGTTTTGGAAAAGATACTCTATATAGTACCGACACGTCAAATTAAATATTGTTTTAATTACCGGGCAGATACTGTCAAAAATATTACTTATATATATATATATATATATATATATATATATATATAGCAAAGTGTTGACACAGACAACATTCCTTCCACCCGTCAAAATAAACACATGTCCGAAGCGGTCTACCTGCTATAGCAAAAGTAGTTTTAGCTACAAATGCGTAAAAAATACGTACCAACATTTAAGTAGATTTATTATAATATCGTTCTCATGCCATTTTTAACATTTAAATAAATATTTACAGTTTTGGAAAAGATACTCTATATAGTACCGACACGTCAAATTAAATATTGTTTTAATTACCGGGCAGATACTGTCAAAAATATTACTTATATATATATATATATATATATATATATATATATATATATATATATATATATATATATGGTAAACTTAATAAGTCGGCGATTAAAGGTCTGGTTTATTACTTCAAAGTATATATATATTTAAAACAACCCTACATGTTTCGGCAATGATGCCTTTGTCAAGGATATAAAAAATATAAATGACAGAATATAAATGTCAAATAATTTTCAATTTTCAATAATTTTCGGTGCTGGTTTCTGGACGACGTTTCGGAAAAATCACATTTGCCATCTTCAGGTCTGCAATAACTGTTCCGCTTCTGCTTCTGGTTACTCGTAAACAGTTTGCGAGTAACCAATTTCGCGATGATATTTATTTCTCGAAGTTGATTGTGTGTCCTGTATTTAGTACGTGTTGCGCTAAGAACGATGATGTGTCTTTTCCTCCTACTGCATTTCTATGTTCTTCTTTTCGTACGCTGATGCGTCTATTCGTTTGGCCCACGTAAATTTTGTCGCAAGAACTGCATGATATTTCATAAACTCCTAAACTGTATTCTGTCATTGGGGCTGCCGATAGCTTGTGTGATCTTCCTGCCCGTTGTGTAGATGGTTTTATGTTGTGTTTGTTCAAAATACGTCCGATTTGATCTGTTGTTCTTTTGATATAATGCAGAAATGCCTTGCCTGTGTATTTTGTTTCGCTTTCTGTTCCCTTTGTTTTCTCTATAAAGTGTGCGATTAATGTGACTGTGTTGGAAGCCGTTTTGTATGTAGTAGAGCGGCGTGAAGTGTCATTATTTCCCCTTCTGGTGTTCTGCGTCTGTGAGTGCCCATGATAGGGCTGCTAACGTTCTTATTATGGAGTCCAATTGTGGTGGATAATTATGAGACTGTGCGTTTAGATATCTGTTTAGGTGTGTTTTCTTACGGTAGACAGTGTCGCTTAAATTTCCATTGTCCTTTTTGGTTATTAAAACATCTAGGAACAGTAACTGGCCCTTTTCTTCTATTTCCATTGTAAATTTTATCTTTTCGTATATTCTGTTTATATGGCTAAGAAAGCTATCTAACTTTGTCCTTCCGTGTGGCCATATCATAAAAGTATCGTCCATATACCTTAACCATAAACTAGGTTTCAGTGGTGCTGTGTTCTGGGTTTTTGTTTCCAGGTCCTCCATAAATAGGTTGGTAAATTAATAAATAGGTCGGTGCACCTTGTACCTGCCGGTAGCTTTGTTCGTCGTATAGGAAGTATGTGTTGTCTATGCAGTGTTTGATGAGTTGAATGATGTGTGCGGGTGGTTTATATTTCTCTTGTATGATCGCAGCGAAGATTGCTGCAGCGAGTCTGCCGGAAGCTCGAGTAGAAACTAGTCCGTTCACGGACTCCTCAACACGGGTCAGTTCCAGAAATTCAGTCAACACACACACACACACATATATATATATATATATATATATATATATATATATATAAGGTAAACTTAATAAATCGGCGATTAAAGGTCTGGTTCATTACTTCAAACTATATATATTTAAAACAACCCTACATGTTTCGGCAATGATGCCTTTGTCAAGGGAGTAAAAAATATATATATATATATAAATATATATATATATATATAACAGAACAGAAAGGAACAGAAAGAAGTCGCAGGGAGCCAAGTCAGGCGAGTATGGTGGGTGCGGCAGCAATTCGTAGTGCAGTTCATGCAACTTTGCCGCGACAATTCTGGATGAATGTGCTGGTGCAATATCGTGGTGAAACAGCACTTTTTTCTTAGCCAAATGGGGCCGTGTCTCCTTCAATTTTATATCGAATCGGTCCAATAATTCACTGTAGTACTGCCCCGTGACCGTTCTTCCTTTCTGCAAAAAGTCCATGAGGAGTATTCCGTTGGAATCCCAAAAAATCGTGGCCATGACCTTTCCGGCCGATGGGACCGTCTTTGCCTTCTTCGGAGCAGATTCACCCCGAAAAATCCATTGTTTTGACTGTCGCTTGGACTCTGGCGTTTAATAATGGATCCAGGTTTCATCAACGGTGACGACTCGACGCAAAAACTCCTGCGAATTTCTCTTAAAGAGGTCCAAACACTGCTTCGACATTGACAACCGTATCCGCTTGTTGTCCACCGTAAGCAATCGCGGCACCCATCGGGCCGACACCTTTCTCACCGATAACTTATCATGTAAAATATTAATTGCCGTTCCGTACGACACGCCTACGGCCTCTGCTACTTCGCGCACTTTCGTTCGGCGATCAGCGAGAATCATGTCGTGGACCTTTTCAACGATTTCCTCGGTAACCATGTCTGCCGGACGGCCTGGGCGCTCCTCATCAAAAACAGATGTACGACCACGTTTAAATTCGTTGAACCAATATCTTACGGTTGTCATAGATGCTGAAGGGTCCCCATAGACAGCATCCAACTTCGCTTTTATTTCTTCGCATGTTTTTCCATCCAAAAATAAAAAGCGAATTACGGATCGATATTGCTCTTCCATTTTATCGAGAAACACGAAACACGTGTGGATACAACTGGCTGCCAAATAAAAACTAACTTATGAATCGGTCTGAAATTTATTATGGTGTTGTCTGACAGATGGTAGTACACGACGGTAATGCCAACTTCCCTCAGCAGCGCCACCTGTCTTCAAACACGGGTACTTACTGATCTTCCCTAGTATGTTTATACTCATATGAAATTAATAGAAATTAAAAATAACCTAAACGCCATATCAAAATTAATATAATTAATTTTAAGGATATCTAAACATTCATTTGATGTGAACTAATAATTTTAGTAGAGTTATAAATTAAATACTTATTGTAATACAATTTTGGACGAACGGAGGCCTAGGCCGAAAAACATTAGAAAGTGGTATTTTTGGCGAACACGTAAAAGAACGCGTCGTTTTTCCAAGCACAAAGTTTAAAATTAGAAAAACATAGTAAAAAAGTTTAACACTCACCGATAAGTTGTATCACGGCGAAGATAAAGAGATAGTGCAACCTTTCAATACATAAATTATACCGCACGCAAGCTATTAAATGTTAGAAAACTCCGAATAAAATTAGCAATACTTACATTAGATACTTTTATTTCTATTCTAAAAATCAGTATTCATGAGTTGTATTTTATTTGCTATTTAGTAAATTTGAGTATTTTTCTATATATTAAAAATTAAGAAACCAAAATTTGAAAACGCCAGAATCGGCTCCTGTAGAAGAATGTATCTCATGCTCATTAAACGAATCATTCATATATAAAACTATATTTCATTTAATAAACTGAAAACCTGAGCTAATCGGAACACATAATTTTTATTTATATACTTGAAATTCGTTGCAACATAGGCACTAACAATTCAAGCAACATCTTATAAGCATAGATGAAACCAGCTTGCCCAGTCAAGGTATCTATGAGGGATAAAACTACCCATTTATAGGTCATATTTGTAATAAAATAACATTTATATACTTAAAATTTGTGTCTATTTATTTATTTATATTATATTAATACAAGCAGCCCATCATATCGCATATCAACTTAAAAGAAATTATCGACCGTACTATATTGTTTAAAATAAATTAAAAGAGGACAAGCGGTCTGTTAATTAAAACTCATTTATTTATTATCTCTATATTTCACGAGTTTGTTGCTTCTTCAGGAGATACGACAAGATTAATGAACAAGACATTAAATAAATTAGTGTATAAAGTAATAGTAAAATACTCACAGAATGTAGAGTTCAAAAAATGAAAGTGACGTACACAGACATTAAAATTGATTAAATTTTAAAACATTAATGTAACCATAGATATAAGGTGTTACATCAACCTTTAAAAAACATGTATATGTAAAAGTTAAAACATAGAAAATAAAAAATATAAAACGAAACATATAGCAAAAAACTAAAGTCACAAGAATATCAAAACCAAAAAAAAATGCACTATAAATTTAATAATACAAGGAGCAATTAACAAAAAATAATTAGATGGTCAACTAACCGCCAAACCGAGTATATTGAAATAAATTATACTTAGTCCGTTAGTATCAGATCTATAATTAACGTTATGTGTGTCTCTGTTAATGTGGACCATTTCTAAAAAGGTTCCTTCTTTATGGTTATTTTGAACGTCTAAGATCTTAACGTCGACAAAATTGAATGTATGGTCACGATCAAGTGCATAGTCCACCAATGCACAAGATCTATTTCCAATACGGATATCACTTTTATGCTGTGTGATGCTCTGTTTTAGCCATTGCGATGTCTGACCTATATAAACGCCACAACAATCCGAACATGGTATCCTGTAGACAACATGACTATTTAAAAAGAAAGCTGTTATGTTTTTGGCCTTATTGTACTTCTTCAAAGTATAGGGCCCGGTATTTTCACCTCCCTATAAACTCCCAAATAGTTATGAGTCGAATAAACTTCTTAGGAACTTTTATTTGGCGAACATCCGAAATGCGTCTTTCAAAGCCTACTTTACTCGTCGAATAGTTATTCGACACATCTACGTACTTTATTACATTGGCGACACTGCTATTTAAAATCAAAATAGGGAAGTTTAATGTTTGAGATTAAAGTAGGAGGAACTTACGTAAGTTTACCTAATAAAAGAGAAACGGAAAATAACCCATTTCTTTGTGTAGTTTCGAGTTGTGTGTTTGTGCAGTATATGATAATAATAATTTATAATAATAAGATGGGGGATAGTAATAAGCGATTAAGATCGATAAATTTTACCCACACTGAAACTCGATTATTAGTAAAACTCGCCTTAAAATATAAAAATATTATCGAAAACAAATGTACGGACGCGATCACATGGAAAAAAAACGAGGCTTGGAGCTTAATTGCTACCGAATTTAATTCGAAATTTATTTCATTAATAATCTCTATTTCTTCCAACTCAATAGCTCGTCGATTTCTCCGTTTACCATTTTTAATTAATTTGTTAAAAAATAACCCACACAACCAATATGACACATTTGTATTCTAACCTAAATTTTAATGTCAGTTCAAAAGCATTTCGTTGATGTTCGCAAACAATCGGAATTGATTCGGCACTTTATTTGACGAATAGGCCCATAATCGCAAGTTCACCTTACTAATAAGTTATTTGTCGAATAACTACTCTTATCTCTCGAATAACCATTGGAAATACAGAATAACAAAGATATTCTACGAATACTCTTATTGCGAATTTTATTCGGAGGTGGAAATACCGGGCCCTAGTGTTCTATTTAGCTATTTTAATGTTAATAAATTGTTTGAAGTGTGATGCAATTGTATGATCGGTATTTAGTAATTCATTAGTTATCATTCTCATCATCCTCTCAATCAGAAGTACAACACCGTCATAGCTATGAGAAACAGAATAGCACATTTATGTCATGAAACCTTTCTAAATGACAATCTTAAAGAACTTTTCAGCATCTTCGTCAACAATGGCTATCCTAAGCATATACATAATAAATTTTTATCAATCGATTAGTTTTAAATAAATTATTGTTGCAGAATGTTTAAAAATGAAGAAGATATCTAATTATTGGCGTATTAAATTTCAGAAATCATATTTTCTTATTATCCTTTATTACTCTCGTGCACTTATTTTTAATAGAGAAACAAAACATGTTTTATGTAAGAAGCCTTGACCAGATGAAAGTTTATTTAGCTGACCTAGTACGTAGAGATAATTGATTCAAACACCTGCCTAAACACTAAAACGTACATACATACATGTTATAAATGTTGCCATTCCTCGTTAACTCGTTTGATATGTTATTTAAGAAGTGACTATTAAGAATTATAGGTGATTAAATTGTCCAAATGTAGTACAATTCTAGAGGCGATCATGTAAATACATTATTTCACTTACGCAATAAATTTATAATTTAATGTTAAAATTAACCATAAAAAAATAGACTAACTTTATTAGAATGCGATAAATTTATATATTCTATTTGAATAACGGTTTTCAATATTTTTATTAGAAAAACGCAACTTTCTTTATTTTGATATATCTACTGCTTTTTTACTTATATATACGAATAATTTATTTCTTTATTAAGGTTGTACGCAGTCCGATAATTAAATCTTGAAACCGCTGGTTGCTGAATTCCTAGCTTAAATTATAAACATGGCAATTGAATAGTACGAAAGTATATTCCTACTAAATTGATATAACGAGTGGCGCGCTTGTGTGAGCAACAACTGGCATACCTTGTTGTAGTCCTGTGAATATCTTGAACATCAACATCATCAAAGAGTCTTTATCCTTTCAATGGTAACTTCAATTCTGGAAAAAGAAAATAGTTGCAAGGGGACAAATCTGGTGAATAGGAAGGGTGATTGAGCATATACACTTGTTTTCTGGACAAAAATTTATGTACGACTATTGCCTCGTGAATTAGTGCATATTGTCATTAAGCAAAAACCAACTGCTTGGTGCAAGCGGAGATTTCTCTTTTATGGGTATTCTAAATACTCAAATAAAAATTTACAGAGACGGTCTATCTCTCAAGAACAAACTTCCATCTCTTTGCTGTCCTTCTTTCCACAATTTTTTAGTTTTAGTTGTGAAATCATAGCAAAAAAGAAAAGTTTCACTCTGCGCAATAACGAAATTCACAACATTTTAATTTCTATGGGTATTTTGAAGGATGTCCCTTGAGCACTGAAAATAATATGTTTCCGATATTCAGAGAATGAATATGGCACAAACTGAAGTGCGATATTTTTCTTGCTTATACATCTTTCAGTAAAATATGTCGAATTGTTTTCCGGTTTATAAAAAGCTCATTTGCCAACAGTATCATACATCGATCTTCATTAACTTATTCTCTCACTTTTGCGATGAGATCCTCGTTGCCACTGAAATTGCTTCATCATCTTTTATTCCCATTTCACTTTTATTGATTTATTTAGCATATGGCTTATATGGAAATTTAAAGCTAAATATTCGTCTACACAGAACATAGTTGAATTTTACAATCAAGGCCATCGATTGAATCCAACACGGAGTGAGTGGCTTTAAAGAAGTCACTCACCTCACTTCCATAAGCTGTAAGGGGGAGTTCGACTGTAATATGGTGAATAGCCTGGTGAGGTTCCCAGCATTCGCAAATCGGTGTCTCAGTCAGTCTCCATTTATAGAATGAGTCAGGACAGATGTCGTGGGGTGTTCTTATTATATTGAGTATCTTCCATTTGTGGTGAGGTAGCTCCATTCTTGGTAAGGGTACGCTAGTATCAGTCATATGGGCCGCTTGAGCGGGTCCAATACTTTCTCCATTGTTTGTGAAATAAAAAATTATCTCCATACATATTACTATGTAGTTTACTTTAAATTCAGTGTTGTGAAGAAACAACTGTTAAACATTATAATAACAATGTATGTAAGAGACGCGTGCTCGTGTAATGTTTACACATACACAATGCAATTGTTAAAATTCCGAATGTATGCTCATATAATAAACATATAATCTAAACTAGACTAAATTATAATCTAAGAATTAAATAAAAAGTATATTTATATTCAAACAGACTTTCATAATTTAAGTATCAATAAAAATCGAAATAGTTTATATTTATGTTATCATAGAAGTTTTTCATATAAAGTTAAATACCAGTGCCAGAAAGAGGAGTTAAAATAAAGTATTTCATTACAGGTAAATGCGTTTTATGTGATTTATAGTGATCTTTTACGAATTAATATGTCATTGGAAGCAATACATTAGATGGAGAAGAAAATATTAGAATTTATCCGCGATGATACCATTAACAACGGTACATCCTTAGATAGTAAATAAACACCGTATATATGGCTATGTTTTGACCCCTAACCACCTAAAAATAATTTTCTGTTGTAAACGGAAATTGACAATATCGTGACAAGTTGTAAACTTTTTTGCTTTTTCTTTTATAGGTTTTAACCAAACCAGAAATGAGGGAAAATATAGAAAAAGAATCACCTGAAGAAGTAAATGCTCACCAATGAGGATGTACTTCGCTACTTTGTTTTTCTCAATCGTGAACCCATGCAGAAAGATAAAAGGGATGATGTTATAAAATTCGTTGTCCTGAAGGCAGAACATTTTTGGGAGCATTCTGGTATTCCTGTGACGCCCATGAGAAAGGGTATTCCAAAGCAAAACTCAGGAAATTAATTGTGCAATACGAAAGTAGAACTTCCCAGCTGAGAGTGAGAGCTTTCCCGAATCTCTTCTTCTACTCTTTGACATAACACATTACAATGCCATTTCTATTATAGAATATGACAGATGTAGAACTAGAAAGATTATTCTGGAAGACGTGCAATTCTTAGAAGATCAATAGATCAAAGATCAACAAAGAATGAGGTGGTCTTGATAAGACACACTTTGCAAAGGTTATGAGGAAATTAGCTCATAATTTAAAAGAATTTCAGTGTGCTGCGATGGAGAACCGCTGTCAAGGAAAAGCTTCAACTAAGATAAACATAAGTACTAGCCTAGAACGCAATGAAGTTGGTAGCCTTGATTCAAATTATTTGGATAGCTTGGATGCTGACGCTGATATCGAACCTTATTCAATTGAAGGTCCTGATTTTGTATTTCCTTGAAATAGTAATGGTGCAACAGGGTCAACACGTCTTCGTAGTAAAGGTCCTAGTCCATCAATTGCTTTAAAACTATTCAGAAATCCATTTACAAAGAAAATCACATCAAACATGCTGGTCGATTAACAGCATTCATGGGAGCAACTCTTACAGAAGGTGGAGTTCCACTAGAAAAAGCACCTCTTTCACACATGGACACAGCACATGGACAACAGGTAAAGAAGTTAGGAAATTATTAGCGCAAGCAATTAAGGCTACATTCACAGCACCGAAGCATACAACACTACATTGAGATAGTGAACTGGTTCCAATCTTCAAAAAAGGAAACAAAGAAAGACTACCGATTTTGGTATCTGCTGTGCAGACGTTAAACAAGGCAAAATTCTTGGTGTCTCAGTAATTACAAATACAACTGGGGAAGAACAAGCAAGAACTACGTTTTCCCTTGCAAACGAGTAGGAGATTTCAGATAATGTGAGTTCCTTGTTTTTGATACTACAGCTATAAACTCAGGATGGAAAACTGGAGCTTGTGTTCAGCTGGAAAACTTTTTAGATAAAAAGTTATTTATGCTTGTCGGCATCACATAATTGAAAGAATCCTCAGTTCAGTTCACAAAGAATTTGTTGGTGCAACATTAAGTCCTGAAAATGCTAATTTCATTGAATTCAATGACTATTTGGTCAACTATTAACATTGAAATTTGTTTTAAGACGCTAGAAATCAAATACAGGATTTTGAAACTTACAAACGAACATTCTATGCAATCAAGGACGAGAATACTTTCTGCTACAAACAGAAAGAATTTGCTACCTCGTTCTGATTATCGGGAGTGTGCAGTTGCAGTTGATACTTCCGGGTGAGACACTTGAAAGAGGAATATACTGGCTGAAATCATAAACAGCAACATCATTATCGTTGGATGTATCCTGCAAATATGTTTGTTTTCAATACTCAAGCAAGATATGACAAGGACATGATCAGCAAACTATAGGCACTATGCAAATTTAATGCACTGTTCTGCATTAAAAACTTGCTCTCTTTATCCATTGGGGCTGATGCTCTATATAATGATTTTAATTATGCCATGACTTCAACAACAAAGTTTCAAATACAGCCATGAAAGCCATGGAAAGGTATTTATTGTACTTAACCGAAGAATGTGCTATATTCTCTCTATTTTCAAACAGACTTTCCTCTTCAGAAAGACAGCCGGTTGTTCGAACATTGCTCCGAATTCCTCTTAAAAGATGGTATAACCAGGAAGTTACCAAATTTATTGAGGTGGCTTTCATGAACATATCAAATAGGAAAGTGTTTGTGAATTACATAGGTCAAACTATTCATACAAAATAAATAAAAGAAAAATATGTAATTTTATTTTTCATAGCATCTACTAAAAGAAAATTTAAAAAACCGTAGAAATCTCTCAAATTTCCCTTACAATCATTACTTAAAAATTTTATTTAAATAGCTGGAATTAAAATATCACTCTGTATAATAAATTATCGGCTACCAAGCCATCAAAAATTAAACATACGGTATAACACAAATTCAATAAATCTTAAACAATAAAGTTGTATAACACTAGGTATAAAACAAAATGAAATGAAATGTAAAGATACATCAAAATTAATTTTGCCACAGTGTACAATTTATTTCTAAAGAAAGATCGTTAAATGTTATCACAAGCTAGTTTTTCGCAAGGTCTAAATTAACTTTAATCTCTGACATGCATGCGTTTTGCTTCGCAGACAAAATAACACAAAAATCTCATGTAATACGAATAACTAGCGTTAGAAAGAAAACAAGAAAAAAAGAAAAGGCAGTAAGATATGTGAAAACTTCAAAAAAAACCTCAAATGTTAACACACGAAAAAAGAACAAGTAAACTGTATTAATAACTACTTTTTAAACCAATCCGACAGAAATGATTTAAACAATTGAATTCAAAATCGGTAGAGGAATACTACCAATACAAAATTAATAATTTAAGTTAGCGAATTACCTATGAAAAACGGTATATACAGCCTTTACACCATAGAAAATCGTTTCACTACACAAAATTACGTCACAAATTGTCCATCTCTTAAATTTTTAGTATCTTAATAATTAACAGATCGATTTATTATGTTTGTTGTTGAAGTACCAATTATACAGTTGCACTTGCTGTATTCGAAGAGATGAAGATGTAACGGAACCTGCAATGTCGGATCGAAGCCCTCAATCTCGGTCAAATTAACACGGGCTCGTTGGTGTTGGTAGGTTGAATCCACGCACATCAGCACAAACCCTCAGATTTTCACATCCTTCTGGATTTAAGGGTATTCTCAACACTCTACAGAAAGAATTGTTACAAATCTTAGCGATAAAAAAACCAAGGGGTTAAAAGCAATGAAAAAGATATTAACAAGAAGGAATTATTTACAGCTAGGGGTAATTAATCACCTAAAAATAGGAATTCGACGAAATAGTTAGCACGAAGTTCTATCCACTCTTTAGAGTGCTAAATTTCTCCCACAATATCAAAATAAAAACTGTAAGCTTCCAATCAAAAAACTGCGTCTAATCTAGTTAACGTCTACCATACGCCAATAACACTGTCACAAAAAAATGACCAAGGCCTCGACCACGTAACTCTCTCTTTTCTACTCCAAACATTTCCGAACACATGAACGATCAAGCCGAATCAAAGACATTTCGGGTATACAGGGGTTAATCATAATATCGTAACAGATGAAATATAATATTTAACCCAACTTCTTTTCAGACTGCAATTTTTAGAATGTTTGGAACCACTTACCACTACAGAAGTAAGAAGATTTAAAAGTAGATCGACTTTTTTCCATCATTTTTATTAGCTTACTTAATATTTTATGTTTACTGTTGTGCAGCTGAAGGCTAGTAATAATTATCTCTTGCTATTTCTGAGTAGGTAGCTATAATCAGTCTGACGTAATACTGTATTGGAGTTTCAATTTATTGCTTCGATATATAGGTAGTATATACTCTTAGTTGTACATCCTTTACAATTAGCAGGATAGCTTTCCCTTCAGTTTATGGGCCTTATATAAGTACTTTGCTTTTATTTGAAGTTTTTAGACGCTGATTTAACTAATAATGTTTTATAGTTGCTTTCCTCTAATATATTGTGGGATCGCCTGAACTATACTTTCTAGGATTTCATGTTTGTCAATTGTATCCCTGTGCTTAGTAAATTGGAATATATGCAATGGCTACAGCATGATGTTTCGTTTATAACACAACTGGTTGAGGTACTTGTCACACGCTGCAGTTATGATTTTATATATGCGGAATTTTATGTGGTTGTGTCTATCAAGTTTGTTCATTATCTTAAGGCGAGTTATACAGCAAAGTTCAAGTGTGTACTTATTTCTGTCTTGCTACTTGCTACTTTCTTATAGTTTATAACGTGTTATAAATTATGTTTGCTTTTTATGTTGTTCGATTATAATCACAATTTCCAGATATTTAAAATTAACATCTTGACACATTTTACTAATTATTAACATTTTATTAATTCATCCTCAATTCAGATTTGTACTTATTTCATTTTATAAATCATCCTGACTTTGGTTTTAGACTTTTTCTCAAAACTTCGTTTTAAACTTTTGAATTTCCATTCAGGTTCTCTTCATTCCTAGCAATGATGGCTTTATGTTCCATAAAAGCATTTTCCGAGATTTCGACTCCTTCCAGATTCCTATATAAATACACGTAGGTTTTATTCTTAGTGCATAGCAATAATTAAAACTCGGATTATATGCAAAATGCATATTTGTTGTTAAAAGGTATATCAACAAAATTATGAGTTTTCTGGGTTTATTTAATATTTTATACTACTTTTTTACTACTTGATGCATATTTCATGTAATACTGCATATTTGTGCATATTTTCCTCAAATTACAAATTTCCTTCTAAAAATTTCAGTAGACGGTAAATTTAAAAATAAAAATCGGCCATTGAAAATACCAAATTTACAAATGTTCCGGTAAAGCCGGTCAAAACACGTTAAAATGCATATAAAATAAATAACAATGCTTCTAAATAAAATACAATGTTTTACAATAATGTGATGACTCATCAAACGGTGCATCATACCTCTAGCGTTTTCTCGAGGCAGGTAGAACTCTCGAGAAGAATATTCCCATTCATATATAAGCCGTCGAGGAAGGGATGGAGAGATCATTCCATACCGAAGCATCGCGGATTAAAGTTACATAAATATAAATACATAAATGTGCTTATTGTTAGTAGTTAGTTTTTATATTGTTATACGTTTTATTATTAATATAATGTGTGTCTAAAGTTATCGTTAGTTTTATTTAAGAACCCGAAAAGACAAACTTTACAATACCTATATTACTTATATCAGTACAATTGTGTCCAGAATTTAAAAAATACGAAACCTTAATAAAAGGAATAAAGGGACTGTAAGAAGTGTGCATTATGGTTAGGTATAAGCTGATATATACGGAAATGGATTTAAAAACAAGACAAATAAAAAATAAAAATGCTGTCGAATTGCAACAACTTTTTTCTATAGTAGCAGAAACAATTTTGAGATTAGAAACAAGAAAAACTGCTTTGCCTGAATCTGTAAATTAAATAAAAAAATTCCATAACGGATTGTCAGCTATTACAGGAGCTGGAGAAATAATATTTAAAAAGCTGAACCTTGTATCAAAAAAATCAAGGATTTGAAATTCTTTCAAAAGTTTCTTATATCTTGAAAGAGAAAATTGTAGATGACATTGAATTAGAGCCTTACATTCCAAGCGATTTAAAAATGCTTAAATTTCTTTCGTCGATGTTAAACGATTCAAACATTTGCTAGACGACAGAAAACATTAATTTAAAATAGGAACCTTAAGAAGGTATCTAATTGTCAATTTTTTTAATAGTACCTTATTGTAATAGCCAGATCATACATCATAAGTCATAAGTAAGTACATGTATAGCAAACGCCAATTAAGTTGGCGCGAGAAGGGGTAAGTTCGCGCAGAATTAAAAGTAGTGTGGAGATTTGTATCTGGTTTTACACCAAATGTCAGATAATTCTAACCTCTGAGCGTGTATCACTTTATGATCCCCTAGCAAAGACATGATGTTCCATCAAACGTCAATGACAAATGTATTCTGACAATTACTTGAGTAGTGGGGGTGGACGTTTTTAAAAACGGCTTCTGCGCACCCCGTCCTAGCGCCAACTTAATTGGCGCTTGCTATACGTATTGATATCGAGTTAGCCTAGGCCATTTTCCTTGAACAAAACAAAATATTGTTATAACGGCAAGAAATAATGACATTTTGAAAGTGTCAGTGTAAAATTTTACGTCAAGAAGTTAAAGTATTTCTATGCAGTAAATTTGGGAAGAAAAGATGTCCAATTAAAATGTGAAAATTGATAAATTGAAGTATCGAGGCATCATCAAATACTTGCATGTGAAGAGATTAAGTGGTAAGGAAATTTAAGGAAAGATATGCTTAACACACTTGGCGATCAATGCCCATCATATGCAACTGTCAAAAATTGGATTGCGTCATTCAAAAGAAGAGAAAAATTCTCCGTTGAAAATGAGAAGCGACCAGGAAGACCGATTTCGGTGTCCAACCCCGAAAATATTGATCAATCTGTGCCCGTTTTGAAGAAAATCAATTTTTTTTGAACCGTCTTGTGACTATGGATGAAAGATGGGTCCATTTTTACGATCCAGAAACAAAATAGCAATCGATGGAGTGGAAGCATCATGGTTCTCCAAGGCCTAAGATGTTTCAAGTTCAAAAATCCGTTGGAAAAGTTCTTGCTTCAGTTTTTTTGGATGTAAGTGGAATAATTATGATAGATTCCCTACCTAAAAAAGGTCAGACCATTACTGGAGATTCTTATTCTAAATTACTAACCACTCTGAGAGAGAAAATTAAGGAAACAAGACGTGGCATGTTAGCAAAAGGTGTGTTGTTTTTGCAGAACAATGCTCCTGCACACAAATCGCTCATTACAATGAATACAATTCGGGATCCAATTATTACTGGAATACCCGCCCTATTCCCCAGACTTAGCCTCCTCAGACTATTATCTGTTCTCTCGATTGAAAAAAAGTTTAAAAGGACGTCAATTTTTGTGTAACGAAGAGGTAATAAAAGCTGTGGACGGCTGATTTTCGGACCAAGAAAAATATTTTTTTAGAAGAGTTAAACGTGTTGCAGGATCGCTGTATTAAATCTATTAATTTGAGAGGACTATGTTGAAAGTCCAACATTAAATTGTTCCAATAGTAGGCTAAAAATATATTAATACCCCCTCATACTTATTGTTAGATATTATGTTAGTTATTAGTGGCTACCAATTATTTATAAATATATATTCTTGAATAACATGTATAATGTCTAAGGACATTTTAAGCTTTCATAAACATATTGTTAATAGTGTTACACAAATACTATGTAATATAACAGACCTTAAATGTGAAATAAAGTTTTGTTTCATAGAATCGGAGTTGTTTTTTCTTAGAATCCTATACACAAAAAAATTAGCAAATCGATGCATATTTTTCAATATTATAGCATATTTGTCAATATTTTGTGTATATTTTTGTAAAAGTATATGCATATATGTGCGTATTTTGCTATTTTTGCATGCACATAATTCGAGCTTTAGCAATAATACATAACAGTGTATTCAAGCTCTTTTATCTTATTTCCTGACATGTTAGATTTAATGCCATCACCAATAATTTAATTGCATTTAATTTTTCCTTTTATCATTTCTTTCTAGGGGTACTTTATCATGTATAAAAATATTAAGTAGACTTTTTCCATCTTGACAATATATTCATAATTTCTTTAACTGTGAATACATGGTATTTTAAATTTCTAAGCTTTCGGAATCTGATGTCTGAAGTGTTTATTTTAAACATTTCAAGAAGCCACAGTGTGGTGAAACAAATGAAACAATTAAAAAAATTTAAAAATAGGTAGTGAAAATTTCTAAGATTTGTGTGTTTATTACTAATGTAGGAGCATGAACATTCAACAAGACTTTCTGTATATATTAATGTTTTTTTTATAATTAGAATAGGTTTTTTTTCTGTATTTTTAGTTTATTTTTTGTTTAATAATGTTATGGATATGAATGTATGATGTAGGCATGATATTAAATTAAATTCGTGCATATTTAAAATATAACGAAATAATGGAAATACCAAATTTACAATCGATACTTAAAGAAGACTAAGATACAATATATGTATAAGTTTATAAAGGTAAACATTGATCATGAAATATTTTGAACAATTTTTGAACTTGTACTTTTTTTTTTACTTATAAAGTTGATGAAAACAGCGAGGTAGTACCCTTCATGGTTTTGACTTTGCCGGTTATGATTGCTCGGCAGATAATTTTCGTTGGCGACAAAATAGAGGGCACGAGCTTGATGGTACAAGCAAGTGAGCGAGTATACCACCTTCCATGCTAACCGCTCTTTATAAGCAGACCGACAGCAATTCCCTCGTGCCGTATATTTTCATTCGTATCTCTTTCGCGGCGAGTGGAAAGCTAAAGAGAGCGATAAGGCACGATTCAACTATTAGGTATGATGACTGGTGGTTCGATACTGTATGTGCTATGTATGCCTGTAGAACGCCATTCTGTAATAACAGCTCCGCACACGGTAATGTGTGGATAAGATTGGGGTTAAGAGCTTGTGGAAACCGCAATAAAGAGCACACGGAGATTAGTTGTTTCATTGAATTTCAGGTGTTTTGAATATATTCAGAGGATTAAAGATTAACTCAAGGAAAAATGAACAAGTAAGTAAAAATACATTTACAAAATTATGTACTTAGATTATTTTTTTATTAAATTCTCTGGCATTAAGACTATTTTCGTCTGTCTTTACAGGTCTAAGAAATATATATTTTAATTCGAATTCAAAAGAAACACGTGTGTAATTACCAAACTTATGTATTTTGGAAAAAACTTTCAAAATCATATCCGATACATTGAAAATTTGTGTACATAAACCAACATAATCAACGTAAATCGAAAAACATTTCCCATTACAATTAGTACACTGTTGCGTTTGAAGTAAACAACTTTGCAAATACTAGGTTATGGAGGTATGGTTATTTATTTTGCTTTTGGAAACAGCAATAGCCGTATTGATCGAAGAAAAATGCGTTTCTCACAACTTTTCTTTAATACAGTCGTGGACAAAAAATTACGGACGCCGGAGTAAATGTCTGTTAGTACAACAAAAATTTAATTTTACCTCTTTTTTTTAACAAGACATGAAACATTATCTACAAAGTAAGAATGAGAAATAAAAAAAGTACATTTTCTTCAATAAGAAAAAGTCACGAAACAGTAAATTGTGCAAAATTAACAAATTCATTGGTCTTTTAACACAATTTAAGGGATTAATAGTGTGTCCTACCTCGACGAATTCTAATAACTTCTGTCAAACGGCGTGCTAAACTTTGAATGCAGTTGGCGACCTCTTTTGGTGTAATGTTTTCCCATTCCTCACGAAAAGCTATTCTGGTTACTGGTATGGGTTGTTGGTGCCGAACACACCGCCCTTATGAACCCCAGAGATTTTCGATAAGATTCAAGTCCGGGCTTCGAGCTGACCAGTGCAAGCGGCGAAAGTTAACCGCATCCAAATATTGCTCAACCACCCGTGCGGTGTGAGATCGCTCGTTATCGTGCAATAGCGTAAAGTTCTCACATATGAATGGAGCAAATGGTATGACGTGTTCAGCTAAACACTCGTCGATGTACCTAACAGCCGTCATGGTGCCGATGATATCGTTGTGCGTCTTAGACAATACTCCTGGAAATATTCAAGATATGCAACACAGCAGTGATGTATAGAATACTGCGTCCATCTTCGTTCAAAGCTACTGCTCGGGCTGCATTTTCTGCTTGCATTTTGTCAACAAATAAGTGTCAGTACTGACAGTTCAAATGACCTTTCAACACAACTGCTAAAAGGTGAATAAAAAGCACACCAAGAGTTTTTGGGTTGGGTTGGATTTATTATTTGGTTTCGACATTATTTTTATTTTTCTTTTGGCTGTTTTGATAAATTAAATATTTTATATCTTCTTTAATTTCCAATTCTTATTTCATAGATAATATTTCATGTCTTCTGAAGAAAAACTAAAAAAGGAATTTTAGACATTTACTTCAGTGTCCAGAATTTTTTGTTCACGAGTGTATACGGAAATAAGAAAATCATTAGATACTTTTTTACCTAAGTTTTTTCTAAATTAATAAGAAAGTAACAAGAACAAAGCTTATGTGCCCTATATAAATGGAACCATTGGTCGAATTAAACGTGTGTTATGGGAACACGACCTCTATTTTATGGCATTTTAATAGAACCTAACATGAATCTACAGTATATTAATAAATTTCTTTCTTCATATCCCTTTTTAATTTAAGTACATACATTTTTATTCTATTATGTATGTGAGTATTGCATGTTCTTTCTTATTTTTGGTTTAATTGCTGCCATTTTATTAATTAATGTTTTATATACATTTTACTATCTCTGCGGCTTCTTATGTGCCATTTTTTTACGCTATTAATTTTGCAAATGTTTGAAATGTACAAAACTTACTATATTTAAAATTTAACTTTCATTGATATCAATAATTTATCTTTAAAACTACCTTCAAATATATATACCGTATGTCCTTGATATAAAAAGACAACGCATGGAAAGATGTAATTATATAGAATAGAAATCCAAAATATTTCTCCAAAATTCCCTCTCATAAGCGAGAAAAAAATTACAAAGATATTTTAAAAATTTTGTCACGCCATATGTGATCGACTAAATTATAAAAGATGATATCTTAACGTTGATCAACAATAACAAAAATAATAGTTTTGATATTGTCCCTGTTAGGTATGTAAACATACACTGTAGCGTATGCTTGTGTGACATTTATTATTTATACTGTCACGGGTTTATTTTTCCTTCCTGCATTTTTAGTTCACTTTGTTATTTTCTTTTAGCCGGTCGGATAGATATAGATAGAATTTCTGTATTATATAATTGGTTCCTATTTTGAATAGCATTTTTAATGACACAATAAGGCCTATATTCAGGCTAGTTTCTCGTATAGAATTTTTAAGGAAGTCAATTAAATTAAGGATATTGAAGTACCATGTAATTAATATTTCTCTTATTTACTTTTCGTCTTATTTAGTACATTTTTAGTGTTGTCTAACTGAAGATTTCATTTTGTATACCAATCATTTTTGAATCTCAGCGCTAACTTTCGTCTGTTTTGAGAAACTACGTATCGGGGAATTAGTTAATTTTTATGACTTTTACGTTCTTCTCGCTTGGTCTGTCAACGAAGAGATACGTGTTCCGATATTGTAAAGATTTTTATAGTTTGTTAATTAAAGTGCCCTGAGTACAGCGGTAATTTGGATTTATAAAGCCATAATTAATTGTAGTTGGAGTAGAAATAGCTTTTTTTGGAGTACCTGATTGCCCTTAATCGCTTGTATAGTGGATTTGGAACATTATATCACGTGTCTTCCATTTTGTTGGTTAGGCAATATCGTTTCCCTTTTTAAGGTAGGTTCTTTTATTTTGGTATTCATCATTACTGACATCGTACGTGTAGCTAGAGTTTTGCAACATTAACTTTTTTCATTCTTTAAGGGTCTTAGTAAGGAGTAATTAGCCTCCGCCGTTTTTTTATACCAAACTACTTTCCATTTTGGAGTGGAAATCATTTTAGAACATAATTTGGAAGATTATATTTCGATGAAGAGGAATATTAGATAAGTTTCTACGCAGGACACAAACCATCTGTGCAGTCTTACGAAAGGAAAGGTTTTTTTGTATAAGATCTTTATGCAGTGAATTTGGAAAAAACTCGTTGATCTATTTTAGTCATCATTATGATTCCGAACTTTTTAAGCCATTTTAACAGTCTATAAACGTGGTGTAATTAGTTAAGTATTGGTAAATTCAGTTTAATTAATTTCTTTTATGTGATACATGTAATTCTGTAAAAGAATTTAGTTGATTATTGAAGTACATTTCTTTAGATAATTATTGCTCATACATTGTTATTTAAACTTTTATAAAATTGAATCCGCGTACGTTTCATCGCTATAAGCATTTCTTCTTGTATAGTTTTTCTTTTTTTTAAATGATGGAGGTGTTTCTTTCTCTTTGTCCAGGAATATTCTTTGTTTTGAAATTAATGTCTAAATTTAGTTGTTTCACGTAATGCTAATTTTGGAAGTTTGAATTGATGATTAATTAGTTAATTTCACGATTTAATTTAGAGAACTATGTATCTCTTTTATTTTATTTCTTTGTTTTTTTTTTTGTCATAACCTTGTGAGACATCAGAGATATATTTTACAATGTTTGTCTTTTGGCTAGGAGTTTAAATTGTAATTTCTAATAATTAATTTTATTACTAATCTCGTAATATATACTGAGTGTATAAAAATTATTTGTCAGCTTCATTACAGATCGGGGTCGAATTAAAATTGTTGATCTAGGTTAAGGCATAGCAATTTATCGACTAATTGTTTAAGTATTATAATCTTTGTGATTATTTATATCATTATTGCGGAATAATTAAACTTTATCTGATTTTGGAATTCTAAATTTGATTCAATATAGTTCATGTAACTTTCTTTTCTTTTGTATATGTTCAGTAATTTAATGATTTAATAATTAATATACCAGGTGATTCATAACCCAGTATCAAATTTTCACAATCTTGTTTTCTACTTAATTTATTTACTTTTGCATTTAATTTAAAGCAGGTTGGTCGCTTGTACATTTATTTTGATATTATTAATTGCGGCTTGCGAGCTAGCTATTAGCCCGATAATTAAAAATTTTTTTTTTCTTTCATATATATTTTTTTTAATATTCTCCTGGCTGTTAAATATTTAGTTGAAACTTGTTTATGATCTAATTGTTGTTGTTGTTATTTAACCTTGGGTTTTATTTCTTGCTTTCTGCTTGCTCCCTTCGGATTCATTTGACTTACCTTTCGGCAGCTTCTGTGTTAGCTGTACAGGTTGAGATTATAAACACGGTGGCTCCTATTTTAAAAAGAACCTCTTTCTAGCTCTTCTCTAAACTGGCTAGCATCTCAATCTAAAATCTCCGGGGCATTCGTGTTGGGTAAGGAGGTAAGTCGTAAGGGTTATAGATAAGTACCAAAGGCGCACGTAACAATACACATTCTGAATATTTTAAATTCATAGGCGTCACGTAATACTATTTCAAGGGTCTTTTCAATTTTGGGGTTCGCGTCGTAATTGACTCATAATATTTTCGATTTATGTTCTATATAATTACATCTTTCCATTTATCATATATTTTCTCTTTATTTCAAAGACATCCTGTATATATAACACATTTACTATTATTTACTCTAAATTCAAAGAATATAAGTAATTATTTTATTAATTCTGTTTAAATAAGTTTTAATTGGCAAATACATCCATGGTAACTATATTAGAATTTTTTTAAGAAACACATTCCTAAACATTAAAGTTATACGAGAGTAGAATGGTATATAAGATCTAAAATCTATAAAGTAAGAATAAGAAAAGAAAAAATAATGAAACCAGTCTCAAAATGAAGTAAATTTAATGTACTGCCAAAGAACATAATTATTTTTTCACATAATCACCATTTATTGCAACACATGCTCTAACAATTTCTTCATTACGTCGATGAAAAAAATTTCGTTTACTGTTGAACAGCAGCCCGAAGTTTAGTGTCTGATGAAAAATGTTGACCTCTTTGAACTTTAGGAACAACCAGAAATCGAAAGGTGTCAAATCAGGGCTGTACGGAGGGTGGCAAACAACTGTGAATATCACCCACGTCACTGTCTTCATCATTTCGTTGGCGCAACGCGGTCTGGTGTTGTCGTCGTGCAAGAAAATATCGTTCTTTCCTCCCTTACTGTACGGATACGATTCTTTAGTGATCGTAAAGTTTTGCAGTATCTTATTATATTAATCGTTGATCCCTTTACATCTCAGAAAATGGTGAGCATGACTTTTTGCGCTGATGGAACTTGTTTAAATTGTGGTACATGTGTAGAATCAGGGCGAAGAAATTCTATTAATTGACGCTTCTTTTCGGAATTATAATGATGAACTCAAGAGTCGTCCTCAGTGGTGATGTTGGTGAAAAATCCATCTCACTGGTTAAGAAGTTCTTCACAAATGTCCTTTCTTTGTTTTCTCATTATATCCGCTAATTGTTGCGGGATCCATTCGTCGCAATTTTTTCTAATTCAACGTCTGTACAATATACTAGAAGACTCTTTCTTGATTAATGCCTAATTACCAAGCAATTTGTTTTCGCGTAATCTAGCGATTTCTTTGAATCAGTGCATACACTTGTTTTGATTCTTTTCATGTGTCACTGATACTTTGTCGAACCTTCTTCACATCCTTACAATTCTTGG
This sequence comes from Melolontha melolontha, assembly GCA_935421215.2. Taxonomy (NCBI): domain Eukaryota; kingdom Metazoa; phylum Arthropoda; class Insecta; order Coleoptera; family Scarabaeidae; genus Melolontha; species Melolontha melolontha. The sequence continues at coordinate 142,047,889 of OW285236.1, forward strand.
TATAAACAGCTTTAAAATGTTTATAAATTGCGATGGGCGCGCAACCTTCCAGCGTTAAAAGTTCTAACACGTATGGCTGGTTGGTATGTATCTCAGAAATCGCACTCATAATAAATTACACTATTACTCAACGACGATGCACAGCAAAATTAAACTTGCATGCTAAGACGAGATGCTCGACCGTTTGCAGGTTAGAACTTGTTTCTACCCCCCCCTACTCAGACAATGAGGAGGTCTTTCATATCGATCCATCCTCGTACTTTTATAATCTTATAAGTTATCCTTGTAAATCCGTAACTGACAGAATTAAAAACGCAACCAATACATTCCTTTTAAAAAAGTATTGCTTACAACAGATGCTTACTGTGGAAAAAATATATATTAATACTAACTACACATAACTACACTATTATGGGTATTTATTACATATGGGTATTTATTATATAATATCTTCTCTTCTCCTTGAAATGTACAGGATATAGGGGTATTACGACCTATCACTTTAACCAATTTTTATTTTATGTATATATTTTTGAAGCATTACATTCAATACATAATTACCCCTTAACATAGGATATTCACTCAATAAAAAGGCGCAGAGCTATTACAGCACCTGTTGGAATATCGTTTTAAAGTGCTTTAATTTAGTAGAATTTGCAGCTTACAGTATTAAATACAGCATTATACTTTGTTCACTTTATGAAACTGTAATTTTTAAATGCTGAATAATACATTGTATAAACCGATAATAAGATAGATTTAAATATTGTTTTACTATGAATTCATCTTAAATCACTCTAAAAGTACGACTACGTAAGTATTGTTGAGTGTAAAACATTTACCACTATAGACGAAAAATAATTTTAGATTTTTTGCAGATAAAACATGTTATGTCAAACAGCTACGTTCTTTTTCATACAATCTAACATTATAGTTATTATATAATCTGTAGAATTATGGGTATTTTTTATTCTAATAGATGAACATAAAATTAGTCTCCTCTCCAAACTCATAGTTTTCACTACTAACACGACACATTTTGATTATTATATACAAATTAAAAAAATCGGAACTGAAACACAAACAAGAGGTTTTAAATTATTTTCATGCTGAAACTTGCAATAAAATTAGATTTTGTCTATCACCATTAGATTTTTAGTTACAATCCTTCAAGTATACTCAGGAAATTTTAATTGCATACGCTTGGTGTTACGTACATAATAATATTCGACAATATAGCTTTTTGTTAGGTGATTATGTGACTTTGTGTTTGGATTCGAAATCATTTCTGTTGCTTATTAAGAATTTTTCTACTATCACGGTTATTAGGTTTTTTGTTTAAAAGAAAACATTGAATAAATTTTTGTGCTACTAGTTTGTTATGATTGAATTTATTCTAGAATATGTGGCCAAGAAGTTATTTTCTAAACATATATACCCTTTTCTAAATTTGATTTACTTAATCGCGGAGTTTAAAACCATCTCATTATTATCCAACGGTTTCGCAAAATTCAGAAATCATAGTTCTGTATATGAAAGCTCACAAGTAATGTGCGCGTATCGTAACTTGTATTTACTCTCACTCAGCCAAGTGGAGTTTTAATTCAAGGAATTGTTACCTTCCTTGCTATTCGTGAGGATAACACAGGTGTGGAAATCTCTGGAATGTGTCCTAGAAGAAAGATATCACTGAGTCTGGAGAAATACATGACGATTTTTCAAGTAGAAGGATCAACATAATGACTTATAGTAAGGCGACTATTAAGGTCATTATGAACCAAATGAACCGTTTGCGGCTGAGTTATTGGTTAATTAATTGATTGTGCTGTGAGTGGATGTCAAAAAAGTAAAGTTAGCCAATCAAAAAAGTGATTCCATCCAACTTTACTCCTTTGATATCTACTCAGCACAAGAAACCAATCAATTCTCACATATTTTATTTAGAAAACTCCCCATTCGGAGTGGTAAAAATAAAAAGAAAAATAGTATATTTCCTTGTGTTGTATTTATTCAAATATGTAATTATTACACTATTAATTATTATTGTTATCGTATTACATTGTAATATGATAACAGTCGTAATATAATTAAAACTAAATATTAATAACGTAACGTAACTTCTACAATGACAATCACAAAATAGTCATAATTTTAGTGGGAGGGATGTACTTGATGGATTGACAGCAAATTATCAATATTTGGCTTCAGTTTTGTTAGGAATAACCGCAAATCTTCCCGTTCTGTGATATTCAATCTGCTCCTTTTTTTTGTTAAAAGGTTTGTAACGACACTAAAACTTTTCTCGGCAAGATATGACGAGGAGAACGCTATCAAAAGCTTTCTCGCAATTCCCCACAGTCCAGGATATTTTTCGGGTATTTCTGCCTGCAGCCAAAATGTTTGATACCCTCTTTTAAATTTCACCTTCAGTTCCTCATTAGTGCTAAGCTCGAGTAGCTCCTCTTGTAATATCACATTCTCCACTTCATCAAGTTTCATCAAGTGGATTTATGCTCCATGGTGGTATTTCCATCGCCAGAATATCTTCAAATCTGATTTTAAAGTCATCATGCAGGGCAATTAAATGTTAAACGTATGTGTGAATATCCTCATCAAGACATTCTACCTGTGACAAGTTTGAAAACTGGGAAAATTCGCGCCGACTAATATTTTGCTTCGTAAATTTCAATTTTCCAAGAAAAGCTGAAATTACACCCTTTGTTTTTATTAAATTGAGGCTGTCCCCTTGTAATTGTAAGTTAATGTCATTAAATTTTTTGAACAAATCTGTCAAATACGCGATGTCTGCTTTCAAATTGATCAGGTTTTCATTTAAATCTGGATCTTTACTTTCCAGAAACTCTAAAACTGATTCAAAAAGTTAGAAAAATCTTATTAAACATGCATCTTTCGACAACCAGCGTACTTCAGTATGTAAGAGCAATCGTTGGAAGTCTTCATCATTTTCATCACACAATTGTGCAAATAAACGCGTATTCAATGCATTGCTTCTTATTTTGTTAACTGCATTAATCACAAATTGAAACGATTGGTGCAATTTAGCACTCAAATTTTTCGCTACTAGGTGTTGTCGGTGGATGACACAGTGAATTGCAGTTACCTCTGGTATAATTCTTTTAAGATGGCTTATAAACCCACGAGATAGCCCGGCCATGGCAGGAGCTCCATCTGTTGCCACCGAAATAACGTTTGTGAATGGAATCGATATTTCCTTAAAAAAATCACCCAAGACATTAAATATTGATTCACCTTTAGTGTCCGTCTCCAAAGTTTTCGCGAATAGAAGCTCTTCATGAATTTCTTCGTCCATAACAAATCGAACATATGCCAATAATAAATGCTTCATTACCAGGAAAGTTGACTCGTCCAGTTGAATAGAAAAATGAGTTGTTTGCAGATAATTACACAAGAAACTTTCAATATCAGAGCTCATTTCGTCATACGTCTTTGTACAGTGTTGTTACTCAAAGCAATTCTTTTGAGTATGTCAATTGGAGATTTGTGCAGAACAGTTTTTAAAATCTCTTCAACAGCAGGTAAAATTAACTGTTCTCCAATGGGCATATGGGCAATCGCTTGTCTGCCTTTGATGGAAGAAAACCAAATTTTAAATAATCAACACTGTACTGTCGACATTTCTTCTTAGATTCAGCCATGTTTCGTATTAGTTACCTATCTGTAAATAAAAAAAAGCTTTGTTGTAGTAATCTTAAGGCGGTCTTACTTAACAGGATATGGCTATTTTAACAGGATTAATTGATTATTGCAATGAAATAAACAAAGTACCGGCGGCAAACTGATTCTAATTATTAAAAGCAATAAATCGCTAAGATCAATAATTGAGTTTTATGAAAACGGCTGAACCGATTTTAATGTAATGTAAAACATTCTTTCATTAATTATATTTTGATATATTTCTGTAAATTCGATAGAAAATACTTGTAAATAATATTTTGACATCAAACCTTCGCTATTTTAATTATCTATTTATTACTTTGATGCACGTTACGAGTATGTAGTATATAAAGACACGTACAATTTATGAAAATATATCGGCTAATAAAAAAATTACTAATAAAGTAGGGACAAGAAGTTCAACCTGTCTCGGCTTTCTGTTCTTTTATGGAAGTATCTAATAATGGCTCTGTCCAGTATTTAATTTTTAATACGTACCTACTACACGCAAACATTACAAATATACTTATTACAACATAAATATATCTCCTATCGCAGGTGGGTTGGAAGAGATTTCTTTTAGGAATAAGCCTCACCTTTTGTACCTACGTATTTTTTTGTAATTTGTCCATTTTTTGTTTACTTACGTGTACAATAAATTGTAAAATAAATACATAAATAATAAATAAAATAAAAGTATGTATAACAAATAGGCAGGTAAGTACTTAGTTTTACGACAGTGGCAAACACTAACATCGATTCACTTTACTTTACTTTTCATTTCGAAATTCGGGAAACAAATGAGTAACGTTTATCCGTGGCATTCGTATTTATATTGGTGAAGAATTAAACAAGTTCATGCAAGATTGCAAGCACACACACCACAAGTCGTACTTCGTCCCTTTGCATGTCTGAACAAGCATTGCGGACGGCGGCAGCGGCAGCGCTTTGCAAGTCTCGACACGTTGTACTGAATATGGAATATGCAAGCTTTTACAAGTAACAGTCGCTGAGCTTCTTAAAATATTATCTGCCTACATTGATATGTGAACTCAAGCCAACATTTTAGTTCTTCACTATCGAAACCAGATAAATTTTCGTGTGCCCCCGCTTACGAATTGTGAACTCCAATTTTTTTGTCACGCCAACGTAGACCCCCGTCGAGTCTCCCGTGGACTCCTGGGGGTCCTGGGGGTCACTTTGGGAATCAATGCTCTAGAAGGAAGATCCGGTTATAGCTAGAAAGAGAACATAACAAGAAATCAAGGCTGACAAAGGATTTTCTCCATACTAAGACATTATTAGGAGAGCTGGATTCTAGGTTTTCAGTGAAACTAATTAGAAGCAACAAATATTAAATGAAAACCGTCGCCGGCTTCTTCTTCTTCTTCTTCTGTTTTGGGTTGACGCCAGAACGTCCAGGCACTTGAACACACTGCTCTTTGTACTATCCCGAATAGATCTATCAGTTCCACTCTGTTAGTCTTGTGTCCTCGATAAAAGACACTATCCTCCTCAGGGGAAGTTTGAGTACACTCGAAGGATCCACTAGATCTCTCCCGAAATATTTCTGTCTGAGTTCGTTCAGTTCCTCATGCGTGCCTATTACATGAAGGCTAGTTTCCTCCTGTTTTTCACATCTCCTACACCAGGGCTCGCTAACCAAGCCGATGCTGTACAGATGCTTCCTTAAACGTCACCGGCTTGATAACCGGACATTTTTCTTCAAGAAAGCGTCTATACAGCATGGGCTTGGTCAGCGAATCCTGCCGTAGAAGAAGTGAAAACAGCAGGAGCCTTCACGTAATATGTACTTGTGGAGCTCAGACAGAAACATTATAGCAAATATCTTTTGAATCCTGCGAGGATACTCTACTTTCCCCTAAGGAGAGCAGTGGCTTTTATTAAGGACGCAGGACTAACTAACTAGAATAGGAAGATCTATAAAGACCATTGCGCATAAGTTCCTCGACTTACTAGTGTCCATACCTAAAGAATCGGAAGAAGAAGAAGCAAACTTCTAAATCTTCAAGGTGTGAAGCCTCCATAGGTAAATCAAGCCCCAGCAGGGCAAGGATCATCGCAACAAATAATGGAAAAGAGGATCTGGCGTCCGACTGGGAAATTTGATCAGTTAAGTTATCTGAAGTTCCAAGGCTAAAGTACAAAAGCCATTAAAACAGGTCTAAGTCTATATACAGGTTAAAATAGGCATGTGCAAAGGAGGCAAGCAACTCCAGATAAAGGGACCAATCGTCAAAACTCGACGGAGGACAATAGATCTAGAAAGGTCGCTGTGCAATAGGCTTGTGGCCACCTCAAGTAATGTACGATATTTATCTATATACACAGAAGATAAACAAAAACTTGGCGAGGCTCAAACATTTATTCTGGAATGAAATTATTTCCGTTTGTCCAGTCTTTAACTAACAAAAAGCATTGGTACGTCTGTGCCATTAATATAAGTGAAAAACAGTATTTTGTAAGGTCTCTCTTGGTATGACTCTTAGAGATTAGCAGCCCATTGGTTATAAATACTGCATTACAGAATAAATACGAAAATAATTGATGATCGCCAAAATGATTAAAGATAGGAATGAATACATACGACAAATACTACAACTGAAATCATTTATCGAAACGAGAGAACATAATAGATATGAGAAGAGAGGATGATAGTAAGAGAGGCATGTTTGAGAAAAACGGTCTTAGAGACAAGCAGTTTAAAAAGAACAGGACAGATAAAATAAAATGATAATAGAAAAATAATAAATTTGTAATACCGATCGAGAGTCAAGCAATACAGGAGAATTTATTTTCAAATACTTGTTTAGTTCTATTTTATACTAAAATAAAGCAAATTAACATAAAAGCATTGCAAATAAGAATTTATTGCTTCTTAAATTTTTAATTTAATGAAAAATTCTTCGGCGAGCATAGAACAGCATAAATCTAAAAATATTATTTCTCGTAAAAAAACTATTTGTGTTAACATTTAAAATTCTAATTATCCCGAATAAACAATTAAGCTGAACATCGAATAGCCAAAAGAATATGAAAACAGCTTTTTGTAATATGCTAAATTTAGTACATATATCAAATTAATTCAGAGCTTTATAATTTCAATAAGCCTATAAGTAATTACTTACAATGGATATGATATCTAATCTTGACACAACAGGTTTATGATTTTAGTTTTCGGTTCCAAGAAATCTATAATTGATTTTTTTGCGTTGACTATTGGACACTCCATGGAAATATTTCACGCTTAATATTTTGTGAAAGACAAATCTCGAATAAATATAATTACACTTTCATTTGTTGGAGCAAAGTTACGATTCGAATATTTATTTAATAATTGAAAGCTCGCTTCGCTTGAATAAAGACTAAATTTAACACTTGTTAATTTAGTCTTGTAATAATTATGATATTTCAAAACATACGTACATAAATTTAGAAGAAAAAACAAATGATTTCTTCTTTCTTTCTTATTAATAATATATTGGCCCTCGCAGCTTACTCACACACTTCTTAACATGTTGCAGCATGAGTTTCAATAAATGGGTTAAAACTTCTGTAGCTATATGTAAATTTTGAGTATGATTTCGATATTAAATAAATTATTTGATTTCTTTTTTGTTGTAGTATCATTTCAATGTCATAACCTTTTTTTACAATGAAACCAAATGAAACTGTCAAGCATCAAGTAATGTGTCATTATGTGGAAGTGGCTAAAGTACCAACCCAATTTCACAGTCTATTCCAATTATGAATTTTTTTGATGGCTCGTTATAATGCATCGAATTACTTAGCACTCTGCCGATAATGTTACGTACGTGTCCTATTGGGGAAATATCAGGAGGTTTCAGTGGCCATGGAAAAGTATACATTATCTTGTTAAAAATTAGATACTACAGCTTCTGAAGATAAGGGAAAAGTTGAGGTGGAACAATTTCGTCTAAATAACCCTTGGTGGTCATACACAGGCAGCAGATGACCTTGAGTTCGAATCAGTCAAGTCCAGTACATGACCAGTACGATCTTGTCGAAACGTCGAGATAATGACACTTCCCAAGATACATTTCACCTATAGCCAAAAACCCGAAAAACTTTGGGCCTTGGTCTTAAATATTACCAAACTATAATTTTTCTATTTTGCGTTCGTAATGAATTCATTATGAAACCCAAAACAGTATCGAAGTGAGCTCCATTTCGATACGCTTTTTTTCATTTTTCAATGTTGGCATTGTTCGAACACAGAAATAAATATCATTGCTGTCATTTAATTTTAAGAATTTAAATACATTTAACAGATATGATATATGTATGTAGGCTACACAAACAACGTATATTGTATACAATTGGCAACAAGATATATTAATTTCTGTCACTCGTGTTTATATTTAAAAAAAAATATCAAGTATTGTTAACGAAATTAAATAAATAATATGTAATATAATATACTTCGCGGATAGCAAAATTTAAATTTGAAAATGTTAAGTATCAATGTGGCCAACTGCATACTTTATATAAATGAACTCGTGCGGCAAAATGATGCTTTATGAAACTTGTGTTTTAATATACTATTTTGTAATATAAAGTATTAAGTTCTTAGGGAATATTAACAGGAATTTTCAGTTGACACAAATATTCTTATTTCTACTCATGTTTATGAAAATGATCATCTTTCTACCAGCTACTCTACAGGAGTGTTATTTTTGTACGCTAGAGATGAAAATATTTTCATATTTTGAGGTGAAAATGAAACAAATGAATATACGGGATGATGGATTGGACTTGATGGATTTTTGACACTAATGACTAGAGAACGGACACGCTTACCACATGACGCAAAGCCAAGTGCAGTACTGGCGAAAGGCTGTATTTCTAAAATATTTAATTTTATTTATATAATTGGAAAACGAACGGGTGGTGATCTATAAAATTACGAAATACATATTTATTAATTAATTTTATTTATATAATTGGAAAACAAACGGGTGGTGATCTATAAAATTACGAAATACATATTTATTTTTTGAAAAGTTGTATTTATAAAGTTTTTAATTTTATTTATATAATTGGCAAACATACGGGTGGTGATCTATCTATCTAAAATTACGAAATACATATTTATTAATTAATTTTATATATATATAATTGGAAAACGAACGGGTGGTGATCTATAAAATTACAAAATACATATTTATTTGTTGAAAAGTTGTATTTATAAAGTTTTTAATTTTATTTATTAAATTGGAAAACATACGGGTCGTGATCTATCTATCTAAAATAACGAAATACATATTTATTAATTAATTTTATTTATATAATTGGAAAACAAACGGGTGGTGATCTATAAAATTACGAAATACATATGTATTTGTTGAAAAGTTGTATTTTTAAAGTTTTTAATTTTATTTCTATAATTGGAACATTTTTATTTGTTCATTTTGTCGTTCAAGTTGAGTAAAGGAGTATTAATATTGACTAGCAATAGTTTCTCAAGGTTTTCTTCTGTCAATTTTGTTCTCTTTGAATTAAGTGCATCCTTATAAATTGAAAACGTCCTTTCTACATCGCAACTGGTTATAGGTGCATACTGGAAATATTCTTTTATTTCTTCATATCTAGCCGTTAGATTTTGTGGAATTGTCTCCATACATAATTGCTGCAATGTAATTAAATCTGGATTTCTATTAAGAATTGCTTCAAACTTTAGCCGAAGGCCACATGCGAAGTCACTTGGAATACTTTTCAAATTATTAACAGCCACATCTAATGTGGTTAATCCGTCATTTAATTTGAGATTTCGATTTTCAAAATAAGTGATTAGTTTTGGCAATTTTCCAAAGTGTTCGTGAAGAAAGTACAACGATTTTTTAAATTTGGGATTTGTGTGAGCTCCTTGCACTCACCAATACTTCTAGCATCCTCTTTAGCAGTGTTACGAAATGTTTTAGACTATCGAAATTCTCAGCATAATAGCTAGTAGCTTCCAGCCATGTTCCCCATCTAGTTAGTACTGGAGTGGGAGGCAGTGACAGAGATGGAAATTTTTCCCTGAAAAGAGCTACTCTCAATGGTGCTTTTCAATAACGTTTCACAAACTTCACAATAAATTTCGGAATCCCTGGCAATGTACATACAATCAGTATGGCCCTCAATCCAACTCGCCATTGTTTCACGATGCCATTCTCGACGCTCTTCCATTGTCTGAAAAAGTAAGAATATTCTAGATCCAAATAAACGAAATTAAATAATGAAATTTTATGCACACTTACGTGAAAATAATTGGAAGATGTTGCTTAAATGAAAAGAAAAGGAATGTACGTGCTATTTCTCTTACGAAATACGATAAACTTATTTATTTTATCTACGTACATGACACCACTGAAAACACTATATTCTCCGAATACAATAGCTGGGTTGTCCATTGTTATCGCTAGGAGACCAGGTGGCCGAGTAAGTCAAACAAATACTTGATTGAATTACGCCGGGATGTACTGAGCGACGTTATACACAATTCTAATTGCCGATTGCGTTTTATGGAAATTGCATCCGTTCTACTAATGACAGTTAATCTCACCACCCAGCATAGTTGTAGCGGCAAACGAACGTCACCCCGTCCGACATTTCTGAAAAATGTTTACATAGGAAGCTGTTATCGGTGCGTCAATTGTGACAGTTTATTTACAATTGTACTGAATTTTTCTCTATATCCATCGTAGATATAGCATTTACTACTCGAGATGAAATAATTCCGCTTCGCTTCGCTCGTGTACAGATTCTCACCTCACGAAAAAAACAGTATTTTCATCTCTTGTTGTAAAATACACTATTTTGCGTTAGTGACAGCATTAATCGTTATCAATACGCCGACTAAGTATTTTCGAAATATTTTATTACATCGCTATGTTGTGTTTCCTCATAAAAACATAATAAATATAAGTATTGTAATTTCTAATTATGCCGAAGAGACGTGGTTTAAGTGAGACAGAAAGTGCTAGGATTATTGTCACTATATGAAGAGGGAACTAAAGTAATAAATCAGAAATTGCCAAAAAAGTGAAATTTTCAAAGCGTGCTGTTCGCACAACAACTGGAAAGTATCACACAATTAAAATTTTTGAAAGTAGAACTAGATTTAGGACAAAACCACACGTAAACGAAATAATTTCATCACTTTAGGTTGTAAAAGCCTCCGAAACTGGAAAATCTTCTATTAAAGCATGCATTCTTACATCAGCAGCTAGAGATATAAGAGCGTCTACAAACTTTAATATTTCAGCGCCGATACCTTTTAAAAGTAGAATTAAAAGATTGTAAAAAAGAAAGCACTTCCAGCGGCAAAAAATAAGGCAAAAAATACAAATACCTTCGAATGGTCTTAGGAAACAAATATTGAGATAAGAATTTTTAGTAAATCCTTTAAATATTTGAGTTATTAAAGTAATAAATATAAAAATTCAATAATTAGGTAAAAGTTGTTTCAAATAATTTATTGCACTATAATATGCACGACAATATTATTTCGCCAAACTTTCTTCAATAGTTATCATCACCTGATATATACAAGCTGTGTATAAATTGGCGTACTACCTACACGTGGCGATTAATTAGAATACTCATAGAAGAAGAATATCCTCATGCAGCCTGAGTACTCAACACCAAGCAGTTGGATCCTGCTTCATGGCAATGCACTAATTTACGAATCAGTACTAGAACATAAATTTTTGTCCTGAAAACAAGTGTATATGCCCAATCAGCCTTCCTATTCACCAGATTTGTCCCACTGCTACTATTTTCTTTTTCCAGAACTGAAGTTACATTGAAAGGGAGACTCTTTGATGATGTTGAAGATATTTAAAGGACCACAACAAGGTATGCAGAGGTCATTTCAGTTGTTGCTCATCCAAGCGTGCCACTCATTATATCCATTTTATAGGAATATAGTACTTTCGTACTATTCAATTTCCATGTTTCTATTTTAACCTATGAATTCGGTTTCATTATTTAATTATCGGACCGTGTTCAACCTTAATAAGGAAATAAATTATTCGTATATACCTACAAGTGTGTATAAATTGGTGTACAAACTACACGTGGCGATGTTCTTCGTTAAATTCAGTCTGAAATCCTAAAACGAAAATGTTGTACTATACTTTATGCTCTGCACGTGGTTCCTAATGTTCGGACTTTCAGTCGTTAAATAAGTGTTATTAATCGATATTTGTTCACTGAAAGAGATACAATTTAGAATAAAGAATTATTATTATTATTATTATTTCGTTAATGTCTTCTTTTTGATTTTAAAGTTTGTTTTTAATATTTGTTTATTAACTTATATTGACGAAAAACACATCTGACAAGGTTGTAAAATAACAAGTAGCAACAAGTAGGTAGCTTAATGGTGTTCCAGTCAAATACATTACTACTGTCAAATTTTGACACTTATGTACCTACCGACTTCATTCGACTCGTTTATTTTTCTGTAATCTCTGTTTTTGTCATATTTATTTTTATAGAGTTGATTAGTCTTCGTGATTTTGTGTTTACTTCTTGTTTTTTTTGCTCATTATGACTTTTGCGTTCAATGAATATGCCGATATGAATATGATATACGGTTTCTGTCATGGAAGTGGCAGAACGGGAATATCGAATGCATTTTTCAAACTGAAGGCATCCAAGTAAAAATGTAATTCGAAGGTTGGACCAACGTCTTCGTGAAACAGGTTCATTTATTCCAAGAAATGCGAACGCTAGTTGACCAAATTAAAGGCGTACCGCGCAACTAGAAGACTTAATTTTAGCCACAATACTGGAAGATCCCTCTGCTAGTCCCCGTCAATTAGCTTCTGCATTAAATATCCCCGGTAATAATATTGTTCATTTGGTTCTACGAGAAAACTTATTTCACCCATACCATGTATTTAAAGTTCAGCTCCTCTGCGGAAATGAGAATCTACTCGTATTTCGAATCAAAATTCTAAGACGTATTCTTTGGAGTGATGAGTGAATGTTTACCCGAGATGGTGTGTTTAATACTTATAATTTCCATGCACATGAATTTCGTGAATACGGTCACCAAAAAAGGTTTTCCGTTAACGTTTATCTGAGTCTAATAAACTACATGGTAGTTGGCCAAATTTACTTGCCAAATCGTCTAGATGCCGATGAATATTTAAATGTTTTAGAACAATTTTAAAACTTCGTAATATTTTCACAATAAATATGTAATTTCAAGAGCTGATTTTATTTCTTTTGTTTCATGTGCACGATTTAAAAGTAAGGTTTGCAAATGTTGCCAAATGTATAATCCTTCCAAATGCTTTCTGAAAACACAAGAAGCATGATACCCCGTTTTAGTATTAAGACTTTATCTCCAAATTTGACCAAAAACGTGATCACGTATAGTTAGAATGCCAATTCTAAAGGGCGTTGTTGGTTCGCATTGGTTATGTGGACAGGGCGAGGTACTTCGGCTGTCTGACAACAGGCAGCGCTAAATTTACTTCTACGCTCGGTCTGCATAATTTCTGTGATATGGCGATGTGGTTCTTTTTTATGAATGTGTCTGAAGATATCCTTTCTCCAGCAGGGGCGTACCGATGAGCCTGTAGAAAGGCGAAATACGTATCTGCGTCTCTGGGGAGTAATATGTTCGGACACGTTCACAAAAAATATTAATAGTGAACCTGTATTTGTGTTCTTCACACCGGATTTTTAATAATATTTTATATTATTAAAAATACCTTTGTATTATACAAAACTGGTGGGGTTTTACCCACTCATGTATGTTTCAATTATTCTGATATGTATATAAAGTTTCTTGGTAAGTACCTGACCATAGAATTTAAATATTAAATAAATCAGTCTTGGCCACACTATGAATAAAATCAATATCATCATATTATAATAATCTATTTGCATATATATTTAATATTTTATGTTTTGCTGTTGGCAAAACTTCTAATAACTTCTTTTATTCTATTTAGCAAACTATGCACTAAGTGTGTACAAGCAGCTGGGTCGATTTTTTCGAATTCTTCGCATTGTTTATTCTAACTTGGAAGTGCGATAATGTTTTTCTATATTATTTATAGGTAATTGCTAAAAATGCTCAATGTGATTTAAATCCGGAGATTGAGCTGAGCGGTAAAATCTAAAACTTCTTGAACGTTAATTTGTTGGAATTTTATATCTCTAGGTGGGTTATTGCAAATTTTATTAAACGATTGATGCAGAACATGACCAAGTCCGGTAGCGGACAAACCATGATGCTTCTCCTTCAAAATTTTAGAGTGGAAACGAATGCATTCAAAAGAATATCTTTCTCCGAATCGGATGAACCAGAAGTAATTTTTAATATGTTTTTAAATGATTCTATTATTTTTTAAATAATTCAAATATATTAATTACTTGATTGCACAGATTTTACTTTTTGAAACTAAATTCAATAATTAAGGAAAGGTCGATACATATAATTTATTGTACTATGACATGCACTACAATATATACAAGGTATGTACGAATTGGCGTTCTAACTATACGTGATCACGTTTTTGGTCAAATTTGGAGTTAAAAGTCTTAAAACTAAAACGGGGAATCATGCTTCCTGTGTTTTCAGAAAGCATTTGGAAGGAGTATACATTTGGCAACATTTGCGAACCATACTTTTAAATCGTGCACATGAAACAAAAGAAATAAAATCAGCTCTTGAAATTACATATTTATTGTGAAAATATTACGAAGTTTTAAAATTGTTCTAAAACATTTAAATATTCATCGACATCTAGACGATTTGGCAAGTAAATTTGTCCAACTACCATGTAGTTTATTAGACTCAGATAAACGTTAACGGAAAACCTTTTTTTGTGACCATATTCACGAAATTCATGTGCATGGTAATTATAAGTATTAAACACACCATCTCGGGTAAACATTCACTCATCACTCCAAAGAATACGTCTTAGAAAGCCACCTTCTTCCTGAATCCCATTTAAGATTGAATTGCAAATATTGATTCGAAATAGGTTATCATTTCCGCAGAGGAGATGAACTTTAAATACATGGTATGGGTGAAATAAGTTTTCTCGTAGAACCAAATGAACAGTATTATTACCGGGGATATTTAATGCAGTAGCTAATTGACGGGGACTCGCAGAGGGATCTTCCTGTATTGTGGCTAAAACTAAGTCTTCTAGTTGCACGGTACGCCTTTATTTTGGTCAACTAGCGTTCGCATTTCTTGGAATAAATGAACCTGTTTCACGAAGACGTTGGTCCAACCTTCAAAATACATTTTTACTTGGACGCCTTCAGTTTGAAAAATGAATTCGATATTCCCGTTCTGCCATTTCCATGACAGAAACCGTATATCATATTCATATCGGCATATTCATTGAACGCAAAAGTCATAATGAGCAAACAAAACCAGAAGTAAACACAAAATCACGAAAACTAATCAACTCTATAAAAATAAATACGACAAAAACAGAGATTACAGAAAAATAAGCGAGTCGAATGAAGTCGGTAGGTACATAAGTGTCAAAATTTGACAGTGGTAATGTATTTGACTGGAACAAAATTAAGCTACCTACTTGTTGCTACTTGTTATTTTACAAAGTTGTCAGATGTGTTTTTCGTCAAAATTAGTTAATAAACAAATATTAAAAACAAACTTTAAAATCAAAAAGAAGACATTAACGAAATAATAATAATAGTTCTTTATTCTAAATTGTAAATATCGATTAATAACACTTATTTAACGACTGAAAGTCCGAACTTTAGGAACCACGTGCAGAGCATAAAGTATAGTACAACATTTTCGTTTTAGGATTTCAGACTGAATTTAACGAAGAACATCGCCACGTGTAGTTTGTCCACCAATTTATACACACTTGTATATACGAATAATTTATTTCCTTATTAAGGTTGAACACAGTCCGATAATTAAATAATGAAACCGAATTCATAGGTTAAAATAGAAACATGGCAATTGAATAGTACGAAAGTACTATATTCCTATAAAATGGATATAATGAGTGGCGCGATTGGATGAGCAACAACTGAAATGACCTCTGCATAACTTGTTGTGGTCCTTTAAATATCTTCAATAACATCAAAAAGTCCAAGAGTCCAACGACGCCCTTTAGATGTGGACAGGGCGAGGTACTTCGGCTGTCTGACAACAGGCAGCGCTGAATTTACTTCTACGCTCGGTCTGGATAATTTCTGTGATATGGCGATGTGGTTCTTTTTTGTGAATGTGTCTGAAGATATCCTTTCTCCAGCAGGGGCGTACCGATGATCCTGTAGAAAGGCGAAATACGTATCTGCGTCTCTGGGGAGGGATATGTTCGGACATATTTTATATTATTAAAAATACCTTTTTACATACATATATTCCTACAAAATGTAGTATGTTTTTAAATAATTCTGCTGTTTTAAAATTAAATTCAAATATGTTAATTACTTTAATAACCCCAATATTTTAAGAATTAACTATAAATCCTTACCTCAATATTATTATTAGAGACCGGACACATCGGATTGAAATGACGTCGTCATTACGACGGACGATATAAATCAGGGATGCACAGACTTGTAGGGAACAGGGGCCACTCGGGAAAATTATAAACCAAGGACGGGCCACTACAAAGAATACTTATTAACACAAATATTTTTGTTTTTAAATAGTATGAATTACTACAAATGATAAAAATAAAATAACATTCAAAAATGTTTGTTGTAATTATGTAATCGTAATGTAATCTAATCATTACAATTAAATATTTCATTTTTATTATTTTGATGCATGACATTGCATTGACCTAACAATTATGTTTATGTTTGGATCCACATTACTTGTCGCCACACGTAAAATTGCTTCCATATTTTCATTTGCCAGACGGTTTCGATTCTTTGTTTTGTTAAGTTTCATCACTGAAAATGTTTGCTCACAAATATACGTCGATCCAAATAAGCTTGCGCATTTCAATGCATTTATTCGCAACATTTTATAAGCGGTTTTGTTGAGTAAATTACCTTCATTAAACTTGTTTCGTAAATTATCATCATTTTGAATGTCTATCAATTCCACCTGTATTGATTCCGGTGCATTTTCGGGTGAAATGTTGAAAGGATTGCTGAAATGTCTAATAGAGGTTTAACTTTTTTGATGTCTAGAAAACGATCATGAAAAGCTTGTATTAAAATATAAATTTTTTCAACATAAGCGAAATTGACATCGGTTTTATTGAATTTCTCCATAATATTTTTGTAGTTCGGAAAATGGCTGTAATTGGCTGAATTTATTTGTGTCCTGAAAAGACTCAATTTGAATTGAAAGGAAAGGAAAGAAACATGAGAGTATAACTGCAAAATCAATTGATTTTTGCCTTGGAGTCGCGTATTTAGGACATTCAAGTGATTTGTGATGTCTACAAGAAACGCTAAGTCACACAGCCAATCAGGGTTGTCGAGTTCGGAGACGTCCTTTTTCTTTTCCGCCAGAAATATTTTGATTTCTTCAATCAAGTTAAGAAACCGCTCTAGTGACAACCCACGACTTAGCCACCTTACTTCAGTGTAAAACAGGAAATCACCATATTCGCTTTCAATATCCTCGAGAAATTGTGTGGATTGTCGGTAATTGAGACCTCGTGATTTTATAATGTTTAAATAGTAATCTGGTTATATTTAGCTGGTTAGAGCTGGAGATCGTCTCCAGCTCTAACCAGCGACAGACCGACTAGCTCCTGAAGATGACGAGTGCGATCTCGTTGAAACGTAGAGTCAATAGTCCTTTTCAGGACAAAACTCACACGCGGCCCGAGAAGAACCCGAGAAACTACACCTTCATATATATATGTAAGTGTTTAGATAATTTCTTAGCCGTTTATTAAATACAACAATTGATAAATTATTGGAGTTTTTCGGCTTTTATATGAAACATTTACAAATATAAAATTAGTATGTATGTAATTGCAAAGTAAGTAAACATTGCTGTCTACAAATTACAAAGCAAATCATACGAAATTTTTAATTGAAAAATATTGTCTACGTTGGGGAGTTGAACCCAAGTCTATAGTTTGCCGGACTTCGCTTTTACCACTTAAGCCACGATAGACCTTGGTTAAAGCTATTTAGAAATGCATTATAAAGTAACAGTGTTAATGAATCAGATGTCAGTTATTGAATGTAGATGTCAAGTTGAAAGCAGAAGTCAGTTTTGAAACCTGATGTCAGTTTTGATAGCAGATGTCAGTTATTGAAAGCAAATGTCAGTTATTGAAAGCAGATGTCAGTTTTGACATCTGCTCTGAAAATACTGACATTTGCTTTCAATAACTGACATCTGCTATCAAAACTTTCGTACCAGAAATAAAATTTGTCGATTACGGTATATATATATATATATATATATATATATATATATATATATATATATATATATATATAAGTGTTTAGATAATTTCTTAGCCGTTCATTAAATATAACATTTGATAAATTATTGGAGTTTTTCGGCTTTTTTTTATATGAAATATTTACAAATATTAAATTAGAATGTATGTAATTGCAGAGTAAGTGGAGATGTAAACATTGCTGTCTACAAATTACAAAGCAAATCATACGAAATTTTTTATTTGAATAATATGGTCTACGTTTGGACTCGAACCCAAGTCTACAGCTATCCGGGCTGTCGCCTTTACCACTTGGCCACAATAGACACAGGTTCAAGCCATATAGAAATGCATTATAAAGTAACAGTGTTAATGAATCAGATGTCAGTTATTGAATGTAGATGTCAAGCTGAAAGCAGAAGTCAGTTTTGAAAGCTCGTGTCAGTTTTGATAGCAGACGTCAGTTAGTGAAAGTAAATGTCAGTTATTGAAAGCAGATGTCTGTTTTGAAAGCAGGTGTCAGTTATGAAAGCAAACGTCAGATTAGAAAGCAGATGCCTGTTTTGAAATTAGATGTGAGTTACTGAAAGTAGATGTCAGTATTTTGAGAGCAGATGTCAGATGTCTTTCAAACATTCAAATCTGACATCTGCTCTCAAAATACTGACATCTACTTTCAGTAACTCACATCTAATTTCAAAACAGGCATCTGCTTTCTAATCTGACGTTTGCTTTCATAACTGACACCTGCTTTCAAAACAGACATCTGCTTTCAATAACTGACATTTACTTTCACTAACTGACGTCTGCTATCAAAACTGACACGAGCTTTCAAAACTGACTTCTGTTTTCAGCTTGACATCTACATTCAATAACTGACATCTGATTCATTAACACTGTTACTTTATAATGCATTTCTATATGGCTTGAACCTGGGTCTATTGTGGCCAAGTGGTAAAGGCGACAGCCCGGATAGCTGTAGACTTGGGTTCAAGTCCCAACGTAGACCATATTTTTCAAATAAAAAATTTCGTATGATTTGCTTTGTAATTTGTAGACAGGAATGTTTACATCCCCACTTACTCTGCAATTACATACATACTAATTTAATATTTGTAAATATTTCATATAAAAAAAAGCCGAAAAACTCCAATAATTTATCAAATGTTATATATATATATATATATATATATATATATATATATAGTAAACCTAATCAGTAGGCGATTAAAGGTCTGTATATTACTTCAAAATATATGTATTTAAAAAACTCTACATTCATATTTTGTATTCTCTTGAAAAAGGCGTATACAGCCGAAACATGTAGAGTTTTTTAAATACATATATTTTGAAGTAATATACAGACCTTTAATCGCCTACTGATTAGGTTTACCATATCATACCAAGGTCACGAAGTTATTATATATATATATATATATATATATATATATTGTTGTGAGTCAACCTACCCTCTTAATTAATTCTTTTACTAATAAGTTTTCAGTTTCAACAATGTTATATCTTGAATGTTAAGATTTGTAAAGTATTTCTTTATAGTAAGAATTTTGTAATTTTGATATTATTTCCCATATTTTATTATCTGTTTGTCTTATGTGAATTTCATTTACAAGATTTGTAATTGAGATTACGTGAGTGGATTTTCTATAATATTATCTTTTAAATTATTTTAGTAACCTTTGCACGAATTTTCGTAGAATATCTGATTTTTACTTTTACAAAATTGCTGTTAGGAGTCTTGACGACGAAAAAACAGGATTATTATTATTATTTTTGACTGATTAAAAGAGATCTTTATCTGCATTTTATAATTTGAGTCTTTTTATCAATATTCCATTTATATTCCTATACAAAATGCTTATGGACGTATATTGTACATAAGGAAATGTTTTAATAAGTATTCTGGATGTATTAATCATATAAGGAGAATTTAATCATACATTTGAATACGGAAGATTATATTTATATCAAAGGAACACTTTTAAAGAAGAAATCAGATTTCTTTTGAATCATCTTGGAATAAGAACAACTCATCTGGATCCCATATTGAACATAACCTGGTGGTTTACTCTGCTAATTTGGATTATAAGCAACGCAGCGACTAGGATATTATCCAGAAATTTGAATCGAGCAACGGACATTCATTCTTGACGTATTAGATAGAAATTTTCCTGTGAACTTCATACAAAGAACATATTGAAAATTGTGATCTCCAAAATTTTAACATATTCTTCAGGTATTTAAGTGTAATTGTTATATAACAATTTGTTAAAGATATAACATTGCTTGATATCACTTTTCTATACACGTTATAAACTCACGTCATCTCAAACGTCATTTTCCTTTATATTTATATGTCAGATTTGATAGTTATATTTGTATCTTGTGATAATTGATATAATTTCATTTAAATATATATTTATACATAAATTTGACGCTTTCGTATTATTTCATGTATTAGTAGAAGTCTATTTGTGTATGGAGAACTTACTTTTAGACCCTTGAGATTAAGCAGAATCTTTGCAATTATTATTTTTATATCTGAAGTTTTCGAGCTAGCATTTTGTTATTTCATTTTATTTTTCATTTATTTTTATTTCTCAGCATTCCGCGTTATTACAATATATATATATATATATATATATATATATATATATGTTTTCTTTTAGGTTTCCGCGGGTAGTAGTATGTATTGTAAACTGCCGTCGGTGTAATGTTACTCGAATGAACCTCTCTACTTGTAGTATATTTTAACTAGTATTTTGTAGCAAGCGGAATAAACTGTTAATTTATGTGTAGTGGATCGTGTTCTTCTAAATAATTATATGCCTCAGAAATTTTAACGCGATTTATTAATTGTTACCCTTAACTTTGCCGAAAAAGATGACTTTTTGTTACTGTACTTTGCAAACGTTATGTAATGATTATAACACATCCGAAAGACCTTTTTGCTGATAAGTCCTTGTTCTAAAGTTAAGATTTTATTAAGTATAAAGGACACGTTTTAAGCTCTACTTGATGCTGAAAATTGTTACTATTTGGAAAGCTATCAGTGTGCAAGATGGCGAATCGCACTAACTATTTATTTTAATTAGAAAATTCAAAAATATTCGCAAGAAATCTTACAATCTACCATTAGCGACCTCTAAGATGATATATTACAATTACTTTCATCAAAATGATGCCAGACCAAATTAGACACATTAGACTTTGCAGCTGACAAGAAAATTTTTCAATAATGGAGTTGTTAGTAGAAGCATTGAAATAACGTGGTCTATAAAGTGCTGGTATTTGACACCCTGCGCATTCTCTTGAATAATTCCGTGTTTAAAACACCAATAAATATATTAGCTGATCAGAACCACTAATTTCTGATAGATTTATGACATCAAATAACTTTAAAGGAAGGAATAATAGCATTAAATATTTATTTCTATATAGGATGCTATACAATAAAAAAGATTTGTCCATTTTTGTTGAGTTAGAAGCTATTTAATGTTTGTCAATTTACAATGAGGAGTATTGTATTTATGGAATTTCAGTATAGCTAAGAACTTCCTAAATACTATTGAAAGTACTTAGTAAGAAAAAATTAACACAATAACAATTTGTAATCAGGAAATGTACTTTATGTTGGATCTATTACATAAGAAAAGTCTACTTGTAACTCGATAAAATTGATAACCTAATTATGAATATTATCCAAATAAAATTCCCACAAACACACCATGCACATAATTCTGACATCCTAGTTTTATATACCTGCTCATATATACAAAGGATTTTTGCAAGGGTTTGGAAATTGCAATCCTGCTGAATAATTCAGGGCAAATGCCTAACACTTTCAAGTAGGGACAAAGACAAGGCTTATCAACGATGTTAGTCGTAACCGATCATTATGCTTCAACCGCTTATTGAATAGATACTTGTCATGAAGTGTTTGTTAATTTAGTCATTATAGAAGGCACCTTAAACTGTCGAAAAGCTGTTATTTTCTTTCTATAGAGAATTTGTGTTAAAACATCTAAAGTTTGACGAGTTTATAGAATCTGTAAGTATTGTTTATCTTTGGGTCGATCGATTTAAAACTAACAGAATATACCTGGAAGATTATCCGCGTAGCAGACGGTCAAATACTTTAGTAAATGATACTAACATCACTGGCCTGGTAAACAATAGATGAATTTGTGAGATTAATGTAAATATAGGAATTGGTATGGTATAGCATTCTTCATAATTATTTGTAAGTGAGCGAGATTTCAGCTAATTAGGTACGTCAGTCTTTAGAATCAGGGTAGAAACCGTACAAATCTGATCCTGGTTTCAATTTCAAGAGCTGTTAGGTAGTAGACGAGTTATTTTGGTGACTAATAATTAACGCTGTAAAACAAAAATGAATCCTCTATTTGAACTTTGAAATATTAAGTCAATTTAAGAAGTGACGCAAACCAGAAGAAGGCTCCTTATTTAAAGCATGTTGAGCTCCATCTGTCGGTATAAAATGATTACTGTGTTTTGGATCTAAAATTTTGGTGGGCAACCACAATCAACACAAAGTATTAGTAAAATCTTTTGTTCACGTCATTGCGACATTGCAACTGACCCGAAAAGTTGCTTAAACGACCATTACTGCAACAGGATAATGCAGGATCATACATCGAACTCGTTGAAATATGGAATTTTTAAACGAATTACCCTAGAAATTACTCTCTTATTCACATATTCGTCAGATATGGCATTGATGAATTGATGACTATCATCTATTTCCAGAATTAAAGAAAAGCCTTTACGTGGTGCAGGATTTCGCAACTTAGATATTGTGGAAGGCAATGGCGGTTTCTCATTGTCATTTGATCAATGACCCCTCAATCACTTCTCAAATAATATTGCGGGTACCAATTAAAATAATTTGTTACAGTTGATTTTTTTCAGAGTAAAATAGCAATTACCTATCAATATAATGATTTTCCCTTGTTCACAGATAACTATATCTACATATATACGCTGTCGGTCGATTCGGCTGGCGTCCAGGATTCATTCCACTGTTCGAAATTTATACGATCGGTCACCGACTTACACCGAAATTCATATTTAACAAAACTTATGCCTTTTAATGACTGATTTGAGTCAGTAGCTCAGTTAGTTTAATTGATGGACCTAGTAGACGGTTTTTGATGAAACATCGTTTTTATAAACTTAAGGTAAATATGCATAATAAAAGACTTGACTAGTTTCGTTAAATTATTCTAATATATTATTTCAGTATATTTGTGTATGTGTATGTGTGTCGCTGGGGGTTACTTGGATAATATTATAGTGTTGTCTATTATATTTAAATATAATATAATAATAGAATTTAAAAAAATATTTCTTATGTCTTAGAATGGATTCGGTCTTCTGATAGTCACCATTTCTTTTTATGTCCTCTTTCTAACGATAAACAGATCTTCCTTCCGGTAGAATACTTAGTGATTTTATACACAGGTTCTGATTCTATGGAGTTCTCGTTTGAGCTCTCCTTAGCTAGTTGATTTTAATGCTTTTAATCTCCTCATGTCTTTGCCCTCATATCAATAGCACAGTACCGTCTTGTGCCAGTCTGTCGAGGACTTACTTGCGATGTTTAACCAGTTTTGACCTGATAGTTCGGTTTATAATGACCTTAATAGTCACTTTACTATCAGTCATTATGCTGATCCTTCGTTTTGTACAGCCAGCTTCCTGAATTTTCGCGTCGTAGGCTGCGACTTTAAATAACCCACCCTGGAACACCATGATGTATTTTCCCAGACTCAGTGATCTCTTCCTTTTAGGGTATATTCCACAGATACCTGCCCTAGTACCATGATTGGATTGTAATTCATCAGTGAACCAAGTACCGACCTTTTGCCTGTTCTCTGGTCGGTATAGATATATTTAGATTAACTGTAAACATAGTCTCAGATGCTCTAACTACCTGTCGGTATTTGTAAATACTGTCTCCTCCAGCACAGTACCTGTCGTATCTGCGTGGCTCTCAACTGCATTATTAGGACACTATAAACTATTAGCCGTTGGTCTCAGGATCGCAGTCATGGCCTCCACTTTCACAAGTTGTTTCGACGGAATGAGACCCACAATGGCCTTCATGGAGGCGATTGCCTCAATTCACAACTCCTGTGATACTCAACGGAGCCTCACCTCTTGCAGACAACTGTTTCATAGGCAACCGTTGGTTTCACTACCACTGCGTACAACCAGTATATGAATGAGTAGTCATTTCCAAAAAATGATAACCGTAGAGAGCAAATAATGGTTTTCAACATTAAAAAGAACAAAAACTCTTTTTTACGAAAGATTTACCCAAGATTAAGAAAAGCTGTCTGCATTGATGGTATTAAGCATAGATTTTAAATTTGATTAAAATATTTGATGAGTAATTACAATATATTTATTAAAACATGAATTTTGTTAATCAACAACATATATTACCTTAAATTCCATAGCTTTCAATTTCGAAATATAAATTCAATTATTTGTTACGTTTTCTGTTAATTATAAACTTTTTAACATGGCATAGATATATATTTATATAATTTTAAATATATATTTTTTAAATTTAGGTTTCACTAAATTCCCTTACAATATTTTAAACTTTAATACCTAGCAAAATTGAAAAGAAATTCATAAATACATCTATAATTATGTCTTTATTCATTGAAACGAACTACCACTCAAATGCGTTATTTAATGTCTTAAAACCGGCTTCAAACAAACAAGAACTTAAATTATCCCTAATAGCTGAATTATTACTTCGCGAATGTAAGGAGTATACAATCAATATTAATGTAGAAGTGAAATTGCTTATGATGTTCTTGTTTGCACTGTGGTTATGCAGTAAAACGCTTAATGCACGTAATAATAAAGTGCAGTAAGTTTTTCTTTTGTACAAGATTACATCCAAGTGCTTCTTAGCATTCGAGAATGTTAAAACACCTAATTATATGAGCGACATCTCTTTGCCATTTACGTACCTCAATAAACATATTTCCTAAGAAAGGGTCATTATTACCAGCTATAGAATAAGTAGATAGTATAATATAGCTAAAAATATTTTCTCGGGTTATATACTTCCATAAAATAATACTTAGGGATTTATAACCATAATTGCTGCTTAGGGTAATTTTTAGGTGTCATGAATTTCAATTACTTATTTTGATGATTTATAAAGGATTATACGTGAAAAATCGTAAGATTATTCAATCACATGAATCTCTTCGCATATTGCTTGGCACATTCTAATTGGAAGAAAATTGCATTATTCTTTCAAAATTATATAAATGTGCTAAAATTAAAGTGCTTTACGTCCATCCTTTTTTTAAATAAGTTGTGGATTTTCTTTCTCAAAAAGTGTAGTTGTTATTAGAGTATATGTTGTTAATGGTATTTTTTTCTCCAAAAATTTCAATTTCGTCAACATGAGGTATTATTCAAGGGAATTAGCGTATTCAACAATATATAAATACGCAAATATTTGAATTAAGCATTTCAATTTTCGTCCAAGTTTTTGATATCTAGAGAATCGGGCCTATATTTGAAATATACGAGGTGCTACTCTGACATTATCAGCTCTATAGCGCTATATGGTGTGAGCTACGTCTATACTAAGTTAAGCTGTTGGAGGAAAACAGCTTTACACCAATTACAGAGGACATTGGCAGGCATTGCCAGATATTTAGCTGTCGGCATTCACCTTAAACGAGAAGGAAAACTACGAAAAGCTTCTCAGGCAGTAAGCCCCAGATTCGATCTCGAAACCATTAAGCCAGTGCGTTACCACTGCGCTATTGGCCGACTATGAAGCTGGCTTTAAAACGAAAATTTTATAACGCTAAGAAATAAGTAACTACACTTCTAGTAACTACACTTCTAGAAGTGTAATTACTTATTTCTTAGCGTTATAATGAAGTTTCAACAAGTATCTCCTTCGTCAATTAACTATTGAAAATTTTGTATACGGTTTGAACAAGTAATGTTATATTGGCTGTTTAATAAGCTTTAGAACGTATCGGCACTGGTCAAATTAAATGCAAAGTATTGATTCTTCTTCCAAATCTATTTGATCTATGTACGTTTTTCCAATCACCACCAGTTTTGAAAGTCGATTTCTGGTATAACCTAAGTGCGTTTCGAATTTGTTTTATTTCTTCAACGGATTCAATATGATGTCTTTTGGGTCGTGAAAATAATAATAATGCTTGAATAAATAGTCTCGAACAGGCGATATAGTGTGATGCGATACGTTATCGTGGTGCAAAAAAACATTTTTTTACGAGGTATCGAATTGTCAATCGACGATTTTCGAACACGATCTTTTATTTCGTTGACCTGGTTTTCATAAGTTGATGTTGAAAGTCGTACAGATCGCCCTTCGTCTTAAACTTGTTCTCGGCCTTTTTTGAACATTTTGTTTTGCTCTTGGCATGCACTCGCCATTGAAACCTTTTTCTAGGATTTTCAATGTATCCATGGCAAAAGGTTCATTCCGCAAACAACATCTACACAAAGTCTTTGTTCAACAAAATAAAAAATGAAAATCGTAGAAAACATTGTTTCGTAACAAAAAAGCAATCGTTTGTTTAGTCACTAAAGAAGGGTAATGACGTAATTTTGTACAGATGTCAAAGGCAGTATTTCCAACTTCAGAAAAAATGTTTAGTTTAATTCAACCTCCGCGGTTTAATTGAACCGGTACCGATACTTTTTGATCACAAAATGTATACGTTGTTTTATCAAGAGTAAAAGTAAAATTGTATCTAAGTAGGACAGCGCATGTAGTAGCATTTTCTTTCAAATACGAGTTAATTCATTGAGATGGCATATTTTGTTGTGTGCTCTAACGAGCACTAGTTCTGTGCATCCGTACTCACCGTAATACCTACTTACGATTTACCAACTTACCCCAATTACACGATTGCCACGGAGATTGCCACTGAGAGATCAGCTCAGTTAACAGAAGGTTTTAATAAGATAGGCGTGACCGTGTTGGAACTCTCGAGCCGTTACAGTGAACACTGACACTGCCGACGGTAACTTGACTAAATCATAGGTATATACGTGGACAGTTATTACCATAACAGTAAAACGACGAATATAATAACAATTACAAAAGAGAGTTTATTAACAATAATCCAACAAAGAAGCAAGCAAAATCATTAGTATATAAGAACAACGCTGAAATTTTAAACAAAATTCAAGACCAAAAGTTGCAAAAATCTACATAAGTCTTACGAGCCACAAGAAAATAATAAATGAAAATCAATATATCAAGGACCAACTTGATAATTAAGGCAAAACAGGTATATAAATAAAATTGACTCAAAAGTAATAACTTGTCCTGAGTTAAAGATTCAGCCAGTATAATAAGTTGCATAAAAAAACTAAAACTACTAAATCGTGTACAAATAAAATATGCCTTAACAGCAATAATTTACTACTGACATTAAATTGAGTAATAAGCAAAGAAAATAACTGAATTTTAGACAAATCCAAAAGTTAATAAGATTTGAATATTTAATGAGAAATAAATCTTTAAAAAGCAGGTTTAACCTAAATAATTTGATAGGTAATTTATCTAAGATCTTGGATAAATCTCACATCGACATTCTGTACACACAGTATATTCATAAATTATTAATTATAATACAGAAATTAAATAATCGATAGTTTCAGTTTTAATAAAGAAAAATAGAACAATGCAAATATACTACTATTTTTATGAAATGCGTTGGTCTATACCAAAATTTTACTGAATTTATAAAAAAATAGTTCTTAAATGACTTTTACGAGAATGACTATTATTGCACAATTACAAAATAGGGCACGAACCAATGGAATGACATGGAATATTTTGATAACCCTATAGTAACGTATGGGTATCGTTTCCTGTAATTTACCAAGCACTATATATACAAAAACAAATAAATTAAGCTAATCTACGATAATATATACAATTTGCAGAAACCAGTTTGTCGTAAGGAGTTTAATGGGACTGCGTGCAATCTTCAGGTAAAATTTGAGAACAACAGTGTTCCTTGTTTGCATGATATCGAAAGGCTCACTAGATGGTTGACCATTCATACACTTCGAACAGGAAATACGATCATGTAAGATTAACCTGGAGCCTATATCCTAGCAAAAGCAGTCTCTCAGAAACTAGCTATTTGCTACAGTTGCTTACAGTTTCCCTTTACACACAACTGTATCTCAACAATCTCAACAATCAAAAGGGACCAATTACAAGCACGTTCGATCTTAAATAGGAAAAGCTGCTTAGTTCTTTCGAAAAATCTAAGATAGATGTAAACACTATCGAGCAAGGTTAAAGATGAAACTCTAATTAGAATAGTATTTTCTTAATAATAATAATAAGATAAAAAAGAAAAAAGGAAAACAAAGCTCAATTGACAGGAAATTGTAGTTAGATACATGGCAAAAAAAGAATTTATAACTAAAAAGAAGAACAGTCCAGGACATTTACTCAAAGATGGCACGGTTACTCGAATACAGTAAAAGAAAAATTCCAAAGGGAACTAAAAGGAAATTACTATCTGAAAATTTTAAATTAGCTAAAAAGACACAAGATTTAGTTATAAAATGGCTTCAAAATATAGTATTTTAATTTTACGAAAATATAATTGCGCTAACTATTAAGCCGTAATTTTCTAACGCATCTCAGATACACACATATATACCCATACACACATGTACATAAAAAGTATCCTATGGACCATTCGTAACTCCGCTCCGTATTTGTCTTAACCTATGCCGCTGACAATAAAAACAAAACAGAAAAGATTTAAATATACTAAAAGCCGTACAATGTTACACAATGAATCTAAGGTAATTTATAGAACACTGTCCAACAATGTCCTTTAATTAAAATAGATTTCAGATAACCAATATGCAAGATCTAAAACGAGGAAAAGAAAATGTAATAATACAACCTAAGATTTATGCTGTGGAAAAGAATACATAATTGGAAGCAACTAACAGAAACTAAAATGTTTAAATAATATACTCGAGGTACAATGTATTAATAATGATCTAGCCTGAGTACGTATCAAAATTAACTAAAAGGATAAACAATATAGCTGTTGATGACATTTCAATGTTACAGAAGTATACCAAAAATGGAAATACTTATACATGAAAAGGTCCCTAATAAATGTGTAGAATACAAGCAGAAATGACTCTATATGTAGGAAAAAAATTAATATAATATCGAAAATTTTTACGATATATACCTAGACTTCCAAAAATAAGTGACAAACAAAACAATATTACAGGTAGGTCTAGTTTAAGATATAAATTATTACAGAGAGTTTAAAATATTTGTACGATGTCCTAAAAAAATACAGCAGTCAAATTCAGAGCATAGCAATTTGACTTCAATTTGCGTGAAGAATAATATCTTCTAAATTACAAATTCACTTATTATAACATTCTCTTGACAAAGGCGTATTGCCGAAACATGTAGGGTTGTTTTAAATATATATACTCTGAAGTAAACCAGACCTTTAATCGCCGACTTATTAAGTTTACCTCATCATACCAAGGTCACGAAGATATATATATATATATATATATATATATATATATGGTAAACTTAATAAGTCGGCGATTAAAGGTCTGGTTTATTACTTCAAAGTATATATATTTAAAACAACCCTACATGTTTCGGCAATGATGCCTTTGTCAAGGATATAAAAAATATAAATATTTATATTTTTTATATCCTTGACAAAGGCATCATTGCCGAAACATGTAGGGTTGTTTTAAATATATATACTTTGAAGTAATAAACCAGACCTTTAATCGCCGACTTATTAAGTTTACCATATCATACCAAGGTCACGAAAATATTATATATATATATATATATATATATAACTATATAATTTTATATATATATATATATATATATAACTATATAATTTTATATATATATATATATATATTTATCTCGCTAAATCGTAAATTAATAACGATTCCATTTTGTTAAGTAACGTTTTTTATTCTTCTTCCATTAGGGGTTTTACTTTATAAATTATAAAAACGATTTGTTTGTGCAATTAAACATCTGTGGTTTAATAAATCAGGTTTTTGAAGGGAGAGTCTGCCTGAAGTATGGTCTGCGGAATTGATTCTATTTGCCGCTGTATCATCATTTCAAGGTCATTCAGCGTTTGTGGAGAATCGCGGTAAAGTATATCATTTAATGATCCCCACAAGTAAAAGTCTCAAGGATTTAGATCAGGACTATGTAACCATCTGCCTGTAAATGCTGGAGCGTTAAGAGGGATGATTCTGTTGGCGAAATGTTTTTCTAATAATTGGAAAACTGGTGCCGTACGATGCGAACCAACTCCATCTTGCATAAACCAATGCATTCTCCACCATATCTAATCCATGAGCCACAAAAAAAAAACTCTTGAAGGATTTCACAATAGTTTTGCGAAGTAACGGTTCCATTGAAAACCACAGGACCGATTCCTGCCGACGAGATAGCACGCCATACAGTCAACCGTTAGGGATCAAGTGGACGAACAATTGCTAGAGCTGTTCTCCAGTGTCTCCAATTTTGTTTGTTTGCATAGCTGGATAGATGTGCCTCATCCGACCACTACACTCGCCAAAAGACAGTCATTTTCAATGCATACGATCATAATATTTGCAAACTCATATCATCGCTCCATGTCAAGCGGTCTCAACGGCTAGTTAATCTGAATTTTATATGGTTTCATCTTTAGATCTTGCTTTAGAATACGCCTGAGTGCACTACGGGGTATTGCAAGTTCGTGGGATGTTTTTGAGGTCAATTCTGAAGGTTGAGCTGTAAAGTGCTCCCGTACATGTTTTTGAGTTTTCGGTCCCGGTTGGTCCTTTAACGTTCTCGAACAGTTGATCTTTCGTCTGCCGCAGATGGCGTTGTTTCAAATTTTACTACAATTTTAGAAATTGTCGGATTATTAAAAATAATACGATAACGAATGACTACTTTGTTCGTCTCCAAAATTTGTATTTTTTTCTTTACCTTTCTATGGCGTTTTCCGTTGGCGCGTTATTTTCCCCAAATAGAGTACGCAAGTGTCTTGCCGTAGCTGCAAACGATTCCCCATTTTTATAATAAAATTTAATTAATTCCATTGGATACGACGCCATCTTGAAAATTTATGTTGCAAATTTTCACACACTTATTGGACAACCGCAGTGGGTCTGCTACTATACAGTACAACAATTATATTGATTTCTATTTATACAAGTGAATAGCGCGATTTTTAAAACCGTCGCATAAAATGCCCAACCCCGTATTTGTAAAGCGCAAGATTAATGTAATAAATACAAAAGCTTTCAATATTATATTCTCAAAGTAATTCTACGAATACAAAAATAGCAAAGAATGGCATTTAGATCAAAAAGTAAAAGCCTAGTGTAGGTATATAATAACAATCAATGATTCAATTGTGAACACTAAAAGTATTAAATTTCTTTATTTTGTTTCGTTATCATTTGTCGGAAGCAAAAGCAAACGGCGCTTGGTCGTCATACAACGTAGATCTATATATTATTGCTCCGGTATGACTTAGCTAGCAGGTGACCGCCGGCAAAAGGCAGCGCACCATGAAAAAATATCATCTTTTTCACGACCGCATAATCGAAAGAATTCATGTGAGAATGAGATAGACGACCGTCGGCAAAACCTTAGAAAGATGTAATGCAGCACTCGTGAGCAGAAGAGTCGCTCACCTCTAGGACCACACACGTTGAAATTGTCTCCCCTCTCTTCACACTCTACAGCGCAAGAATTTCGGTTTAGTTCAAGCGACTTTGAAAAGATGGCGTAACCATGTTAATTCTGTGAATATAAACTCCAAGCTGCAAGTAAAACCTAAAGTATATTTGTTTGGGAAGATACATGAATGATACTGTTAATTGATTTATGAAAAATTAATAAGTTTTATTTAACGAAAACAGCCATCGCTTAAGATTACGCGATGGCGACTATATTTAATGGTGGTTCACTATATTTAATATTAACATTAGAGCATATATGATAATTTGATTTAAAAACTGCCCACAACTTACTCGTAGAATTGTTGAATTTATTTATTATTATATATTCCAATCGTATGCAATGATCAATGATTAATTTTATCTCAAATACAATTTTATTTCAGCTTTAATGTTTTCAGACACATGTCGATTTCTTTTAATTTCCAGTTTCTCAATAATTTATAACAAGTTGAAAATATTAAAAATGTGCGTTAAGGTAAAACCAAAAAATGTAAAATGTCTACAATGTTTTTATTATTTACTACTTTTTTGTCAATTATCTATTTTCTACCTGTGAAAAAAGATAATTAGATTTCATTTTAGAGAACTACTTCCCTGAAGATATTTAATACAATTTCAGCTGTAATACGCCGTAATTTATAATAATTATGGAAATGTTTATATTAATTATATATCAGGGGTATTCTGAATATATATACAAAATAAATAAATTTTATATTATTTTTGAAGAGGTAGGTATTTTATTTACGAATTTAGTAAATTCATATTAGTAGATTAGTCTTGTATTTTATTTGGTAAGTATGAATTTACGAATATATTTCTAGCAATAAAATGCAACTATAAATAAATAGCTTAAATAAATAGATAGCTTTATCGACAATTTATTATTTGTTGAAATCCAGAACGCATATATGTTTACATGTGAATCTTTAAAACCTTTATAAATTGCAATTAAGGAGAGAGATTTACAATATCGTTAAAAAAATTATCAGTATTAAAACTACTAAATGAATACGAACATAAAAATATCTTCGATGAGAGTAATTAAAGTAAACACAAGATTTTAGAATGTAGGAGGAAAGCAATGTACATATATATATATATATATATATATATATATATATATATATATATGTATATATCTGTATTGAGAAAAATATATAGTATACCTACTTAGGTTAGGTACTACAATTCTAATATCCTATACTACAACCGATACTTACTATAGTAACAGCTATCGAGGTGTAATAAAAATACAAGATTATTGTGGATTCTTAAAGAAGTTGTTTGGACAATGCAGTTGTTGTAAAATAGTAGTAAGTAAGTTGTGGTAAGAAAGACAATATATGGCGTAGGATTTGATGTACAAAAATATGTAGTATTAATGTATGTAAAATAACCCCTTTCTTTCTCATTTTATTTCCCTTTTACTCATCGTTGCTGATGTGTGAACGAGCCGAGCTTGTAGAATTACTTTTTGATCGGTCATCCATCCAACAACTGATCGCGCAGTAATGCCTGTTTGACAACGTCAATTACACTATTGCCTTAAGTATGTAGCCGTATTGTCTGCTGTCAAACTGTTTGCTTATATTCCTCTATAATATGATTAGTATGATTACACATATATCTCCCCTGATTTATCCATCGGCGTAGGAATCGTGAGAGTACAAAATAGTAAAATGAATAAACAAAATATTTAAATTTTTCTTTAGAAACTATGTACAATTTTCGTTTTTTTTTATAGTTCTAACAATAGTTATAATAACAAATTTATTCTGGCACGTCGGGTTTTGGAAAAGAAATATTGGAAAGTCAATGAAATAATATCAGTTAGGTATGTATAGCAAGCGCCAGGCGGAAGATTTGTATTTACATCAATTTGCAAGATACCATAGGTGGCATAAACTACACATCTATCATTTAATAAATTAATAATTTATTCGAGTAAAATATATAACGTGGACGTTTATAAAAACGGCTTCTGCGCACCCCCTCCTCGCCATCTTATTTCCCTTGTATATTTTTAGTATCTGCTACAGTATCTGCTATAATTATCACTACTTATCTTAAAATTAAATTACCTTATATTTCATTTTGGTTTGTTGGTTAGTTTTTAACCAATAGGTATATAAAAGTTTCCCTAATTTTATTCCTATTTCCAAGTTATTAGATCTTTCATAACAGTTTCTTGCTTTGCAATATCTAGATAATATATCTAGAAAATATGTATTGATTGTAATAACTTAATTACTGATACATTATATATTTTGATGGTTTACGTACGCTTTTTTTAACGTTAAATTATCTGTACTTCTGATTGAAAATAACCTATTCGTTCGCATACATTTTGGGTCTTGAATTATTACGTAGTTTACTACGGTATCTTCTCAACATCAACGTCTACATATCTTAGGTTATATCGTATTATCTCGAATAAATTTTTATCAATGGGTGTTCTATAATTCATATTAAATTAGAGGGTTAATTAGATGTCATTTGATAAATACCTTCGACTTTTTGTGCCCCTCTAGGGAATGCTAACATATGTACATTTTTTGCTTGGCTGTCATTATTTGAATTAAGTATGTAAACATTTCAAGTCAGGCGTACATGCGCTTTTGATATATGTGTGCAAGTCATTTCGATTCCTGTAAATGAATAAACGTTGTTCTAATGTAGTATTTCTAAATGAAATGTATCCTAAGTAATTATAAGAATTTTTGAAGACGTTATGGCTGTTAATTTGTATTTCTGTATGGGACTTGAGAATTAGTGACATCTATACGTAGTTAATTGTTTCATGGTATGATATATTAGTTATTAATTTATTGGTCTTAATTAACGACAGTTAATTTGTACTCCTGGTGAACTAGCTATAGGGCTGTGATGGCTTCCGATTTACTTCTTGAAAATAATTAAATATAGGGTAATTGAGGTATTCTTAAAATATATTTTTTTTTCCTCATCTGACGTCCTAATGGTCAGTTATAAAAATGGGCATCGAGAGATGCTTTGCCTCCTTTTTCTCTCGTTACAGTCAAGTGTTAAACTTCATCGTCAGAGTTGTAAAATTATCTGACTAAGTAGAATTTAATTTAAAACATGTTAAGTGTTCGCTGTAGCGGTTCAAAATTTTACTTAGTAGAGTAAATCAACGAGGAAGTGTTCCTGTATTTGATGATTTCCGCCGATGATCCGGATTAAAGAGATAAATTTTAAGACCACCTGGTGAAGACTACATTTTGTAAACTGTTACTTCATGAACGAGGTGAGTCATTACCTATCAGAGGCTCCCAAACTTTTTTTTCTCATAGACCACTTTGAAAGTTTTGCTGGTTCCGTTTTGCTGCAGCTACATTTCAACCATATTCCCAAAACTCGACATAAATATGTGAAGATTAGATCTAACTATGGAAATTTGTGTTGCGGCTGAGATATTGGTTAATTAATTAATTGATTGTGCCGTGAGTGTATGTCAAAAAAGTAAAGTTAGCCAATCAAAAAAGTTATTTCATCCAACTTTACTCCTTTGACATCTACTCACAGCACAAGAAACCAATAAATTCTCACTTATTTTATTTAGAAAACTCCCCATTCGGAGTGGTAAAAATAAAAAGAAAAACAGTATATTTCCTTGTGTTGTATTTATTCAAATATGTAATGATTACACTATTAATTATTATTGTTATCATATTACATTGTAATATGATAACAGTCGTAATATAATTAAAATTAAATATTAATAACTTAACTTAACTTCTACAATGACTGGGAGGGATGTACTTGATGGATTGACAGCAAATTATCAATATTTGGATTCAGTTTTGTTAGGAATAACCGCAAATCTCCCCGTTCTGTGATATTCAATCTGCTCCTTTTTTTTTGTTAAGAGGTTTGTAACGACACTAAAACGTTTCTCGACAAGATATGACGAGGGAAACGCTATCAAAAGCTTTCTCGCAATTCCCCACAGTCCAGGATATTTTTCGGGTATTTCTGCCTGCAGCCAAAATGTTTGATACCCTCTTTTAAATTTCACCTTCAGTTCCTCATTAGTGCTAAGCTCGAGTATCTCCTCATGTAATATCACATTCTCCACTTCATCAAGTTTTATCAAGTGGATTTATGATCCATGGTGGAATTTCCATCGTCAGAATATCTTCAAATCTGATTTTAAAGTCATCATGCAGGGCAATTAAATGTTGCACGTATGTGTGAATATCCTCATCAAGGCATTCTACCTGTGACAAGTTTGAAAACTGGGAAAATTCGCGCCCACTAATATTTTGCTTCATAAATTTCAATTTTCCAAGACAAGAAATTACACCCTTTGTTTTTATTAAATTGAGGCTCCCTTGTAATTGTAAGTTAATGTCATTAAATTTTTTGAACAAATCTGTCAAATACGCGATGTCTGCTTTCAAATTGATCAGGGTTTCTTTTAAATCTGGATCTTTACTTTCCAGAAACTCTAAAACTGATTCAAAAAGTGACAAAAATCTTGTTAAACATTCACCTTTCGACAACCAGCGTATTTCAGTATGTAAGAGCAATCGTTGGAAGTCTTCAACATTTTCATCGCACAACTGTGCAAATAAACGCGTATTCAATGCATTGCTTCTTATTTTGTTAACTGCATTAATCACAAATTGAAGCGATTTGTGCAATTTAGCACTCAAATTTTTCGCTACTAGGTGTTGTCGGTGGATGACACAGTGAATTGCAGTTACCTCTGGTATAATTCTTTTAAGATGGCTTATAAACCCACGACATTGCCCGGCCATGGCAGGAGCTCCATCTGTTGCCACCGAAATAACGTTTGTGAATGAAATCGATTTTTCCTTAAAAAAATCACTCAGGACATTAAATATTGATTCACCTTTAGTGTCCGTCTCCAAAGTTTTCGCGAATAGTAGCTCTTCATGAATTTCTTCGTCCATAACAAATCGAGCATATGCCAATAATAATGCTTCATTACCAGGTAATAGAAAAATAGTTGAATAGAAAAATGAGTTGTTTGCAGATAATTACACAAGAAACTTTCAATATCAGAGCTCATTTCGTCAATACGTCTTTGTACAGTGTTGTTACTCAAAGGAATTCTTTTGAGTATGTCAAATGGAGATTTGTGCAGAACAGTTTTTAAAACCTCTTCAACAGCGGGTAAAATTAACTGTTCTCCAATGGTGTGCGATTTTCCAGATTTCGCTATAAGTAATGAGATATTGTAAGATGCCCGCAAGCCATCATCGTTACTTTCCGACGTTGAAGCGAACATACTGTGCACGGTGGGTGTCTCTTTCCATATTTTTCCTTCAATGTTTGAAAATATTTCAAATCTTTACCTATTTTATCATGATGACACCTTCTTAGATGATCTTCGAGCTTCGATGGTTTCATAGAGTCATTGCTCAAAACTTTGTTGCATAAAAGGCATATGGGCAATCGCTTGTCTGCCTTTGACGGAAGAAAACCAAATTTTAAATAATCAACACTGTACTGTCGACATTTCTTCTTAGATTCAGCCATGTTTCGTATCAGTTACCTACCTGTAAATAAAAAAAAAACTTTGTTGTAGTAATCTTAAGGCGATCTTACTTAACAGCATATGGCTATTTTAACAGGATTAATTGATTATTGCAATGAAATAAACAAAGTACCGGCGGCAAACTGATTCTAATTATTAAAAGCAATAAGTCGCTAAGATCAATAATTGAGTTTTATGAAAACGGCTGAACCGATTTTAATGTAATGTAAAACATTTTTTCATTAATTATTTTTTGATATATTTCTGTAAATTCGATAGAAAATACTTGTAAATAATATTTTGATATCAAAACTTCGCGATTTTAATTATTTATTTATTACTTTGATGCACGTTACGAGTATGTAGTATATAAAGACACGTACAATTTATGAAAATATATTTAATTATTAGTGAACCACCACACAGTCGGCTAATAAAAAAATTACTAATAAAGTAGGAACAAGAAGTACAACTTTTCTCGGCTTTCTGTTCTTTTATGGAAGCATCTAATAATAGCTATGTTCAGTATTTAATTTTTAATACGTACCTACTACACGCAAACATTACAAATATACTTATTACAACATAAATATATCTCCTATCGCAGGTGGGTTGGAAGAGATTTCTTTTAGGAATAAGCCTCACCTTTTGTACATACGTATTTTTTTGTAATTTGTCCATTTTTTGTTTACTTACGTGTACAATAAATTGTAAAATAAATAGATAAATAATAAATAAAATAAAAGTATGTATAACAAATAGGCAGGTATGTACTTACTTTTCCGACAATTGCAAACACTAACATCGATTCACTTTACTTTACTTTTCTTTTCGAAATTCGGGAAACAAATGAGTAACGTTTATCCGTGGCATTCGTATTTATATTTGTGAAGAATCAAACAAGTTCATGCAAGATTGCAAGCACACACACCACAAGTCGTACTTCGTCCCTTTGCACGTCTGAACAAGCATTGCGGACGGCGGCAGCGGCAGCGCTTTGCAAGTCTCGTCACGTTGTACTGAATATGGAATATGAAAGTTTTTACAAGTAACAGTCGCTGAGCTTCTTAAAATATTATCTGCCTACATTGATAGGTGAACTCGAGCCAACATTTTAGTTATTCACTATCGAAACCAGATAAATTTTCGTGGATCCCCGCTTACGAATTGTGAGCCCCCATTTTTTTGTCACGCCAACGTAGACCCCCGTCGAGTCTCCCGTGGACTCCTGGTGGTCCACCTGGACCACTTTGGGAATCAATGACCTAGAATGTCTTGTTACAGGCATTTGTTTCCTTAATTATTGTATTTCGTTTTCTTATATTTTTCCTCTCCTTCTTATCTAACAGAGAAGTTGTAAAGGGCTCTAACACCCCCAAAAATTCAGCAAAACGGACG
Organism: Melolontha melolontha; assembly: GCA_935421215.2. Classification (NCBI taxonomy): domain Eukaryota; kingdom Metazoa; phylum Arthropoda; class Insecta; order Coleoptera; family Scarabaeidae; genus Melolontha; species Melolontha melolontha. Next base: position 142,086,775 of record OW285236.1, read on the forward strand.
TAATCAGCATTTTTACAGAATGTCACACAAAAAACGCCCAAAGCTGTAACTGTGTTATTTATATTTCGATTTTCATGAGATAGGTATCAAATGAAATGGTTTGATGAGTACTATGTTTGAGGCCACATTTAAAAAAAATTGAAACACTTTCCAAACATTCTCTTAAAGTGACTTGCATTATCTCAAAATAAACTTGTAGCATGTCAGTACGTTGATTGAAATTCATGATTTATTTCAAAACTCTCAAAATATGCTTGCTTAGTACAGAAATGTCAAAGATGACAGATACATATGCGTAATGCGTTATTTTTCCATCACATATTATAGTATAACACAGGTGACTAAGAGCATATACGGACAGTGTTTCAATAATTTTTTGCTTCTAATTGAATAAATCATATATAACGTGTGTATAAATTGTCGCAAAAGCTACACGCAGCGACGTTCTTCGTTTGATTCTGAATAAAAAATCTTAATGCTAAAATGTCGTTCGTTTGTTTTCACGGGGTTCTTGAAGTTCAGACTTTTAGTGCTAACCTTTGCTCTTCGATATCTGATAATAGAGATAGATGCAATTTAGTTTAAAGAAAAATTTTTTAGAAGTATTATTTCGTAAACGTTTTCTTTTTCATTTAAAAGCTTGTTTTAAACATTTATTCATTAACGTACTTCCACGAAAAACATATTTGGAAACGTTGCAGAACAATAAGTTTGTATTTCAACGTGAGTTCAATCAAAATCATTACTGTCAAATTTTGACATTTACGAATTTACGAAGCATGATACGACATTTTAACATTATGATTTTTTATTCAGAACCGAACGAAGAATGTCGCTACGTGTAGCTTTTGCGACAATTTATACACACCTTGTATATATATAATATATATATATATATATATATATATATATTTATATACATATCATTTAGAAGCGTTTAATGTGCTGAGATAATTTCCAGAATGTCTTTAAATTTAGTATAAATTTGCCTTTTGCTTTTTCATAGTGGAAAATATTTAACCGATTCAATTACTCAATTATTTTTTTTGGTTACCTACGTAAGAATAATTTCTACATATACTGTATGGAAAATAAATTTTGGGATTACTTTGGGCAATATAATTTCTTTAATTAATATAATTGAAATTAATGAACAATTCAGTTTCTATTATAATTATTTTCTGCATATACAGTATGGACAAATCTTAATAGATTTATTTTGGTATAAATTTTTGTAAATTGAAATTTACGCAGTGAAATAATTAATTGTGTGTTAAATATACATTAATACTTGCATATACAGTGTGCATCCAACTCGATGTGAGATTTATGAAAAATCTTTGGATAAATTATTTATGCAAGTCTTAGCTTAAGATTCTTACTTAACTTTATTGCTTTTCCATATTGGTCAAACCATTTCAGACGTTGACCTTAATTTTTTTATAAAATCTTGTGATCTTTTATCTAAAGCACCTGATTTTCTGTGCATCTACTTCTACTTTCACATATTAGTCACTCTATAGTCTGCACTTTAATTATTAATTTAGTCCATTCACTATACTGGGTGAATCTTTTACTCATGACCAGGACTCTCTTTGTTTATTGAAATATATATCACTACTTTAACTTAATTATTTGCTTTGGTCAATTTTAGATATAGTTTTTTTATGGCATTCAATCATTTTTAATATTTTATTGTGACGTGGTTAGCCAAGTTGGTATAACCTTCATTTGGACATTCTGGTGGACCATATCTTATTGTTGTTGTTTTTGTGTTTTGTTGTTGGCTTATAATAAATCCTCCATTGTTATTGTTTGCATTGTTGTTTTATTAGTCTAAGTATATGAAACACGTAGATACCTTTGATTTATTCAATTTACCATCGGCAGTGTCTATGTTCACTGGAACAGCTAAAGAATATAAACATGGTGGCGCCCTCATAAAAAATAAGATCCCCCCACTGTTCGCGTCTATAACTGAGTTTGGTTTCTTTAGCTTAAGATCTCCGAGGCAATCATGTTATTGGGGTAAGTTGATAGATCTGAAGCTAGGTATCAAGGTAAGTGAGAAGGCGCAAGACTTTTGCTCGTGGAAGCATATAGCAACATTATATGGAACTGTATGGCATCGTCCTGTTTAAAATGTTTTTTTTATACTTTAAGGTATTGGAATTCATGGCCGTCTTCATCCACTGTTTTCACGAAGTTTTTCATTAAAACCTAATTTTATATGTAATGGCGGTAAAAGTATTTTAAGTTCAACTAGTGACAACTAGTGATGAAGTATATTCCTTTGTCCAGAAATATACTGAGCCCTGACTGGCCAGTCTTTAACAATGTCGTGGGAATTTATTGATTGACTCTCCCACTCATAAAGAAAACAGCAATTCCTAGTATACTCTAGTTGTAAATCGAGTAGAATTGCTACAACTTTTAGGTCTGCTCTGATATACCATTTATACATTTTGTAATTAATTCGACCTAGAAGAAAGGTAATATTTTCATACGTTTCCTTTAGCTGGATTGCGTGGCCAACGGGAATTGATGGATAAACGCTTTCTATGTGAGGAAGGTCACCTTTCAAACTCAATATCAAAGCGTCGATAAGAAGACGCCATTCTTCGGAATGGCGTTGGTGACCTAATGCTAACATCAAATCGTCGACGTTATTACAGTATGAAAAACCCTCGTCGGTTGAAAAATACTATGATAGTTCCTTCTGACTATTACGATACCTAGAAATATGTGTGCCTGGAGCTAACAGTTTCTATCCTTGTAGTCTAGATCTTAGTATTTCTGCTTTAGTTTTTGACAAATTCCGGTCTCGAATAAAATCATTTAATTCTAACTGATTTATTAGGTGTGGTCCGTCCTCTTCAGATGGCAAATATTCATCATCCCTGGTCGACTTGATACTTTCTTCTTCTGGTTCTGTAACATCATATTCTTCACTTGAAACGCTTATGAGTCTTGGTAATGGCGGGGCTTCCGAATGAGGTACTGGAGGAATAGCAGAGGGCAGACTAGCATAACTAATACTTTTCTCATTTTTGTTGGAAAACCCGAAAGTTTTCGTGCAGCGATAGTAGCAATCGGTCGAATAGTCCGTTTGTTCACCCCAAATAATAGGCTTTGTAAATGACATAGCGGTTTTCTTACCATTTAACCAGTCTAGTAGGGTAACAGCACAGGCGTGCGCAGCAAATAATGGCTTGTCTTGATGTTAAATGGTTAAGCCAAAATGGTGAAAATGTAATTTTTCTATTAAAGGTATAATATTCCGCTTATGCTGGTGAGTAGTGAATTCTCCACATACATAATAGAAACTATTTGGATTATAGGTATATACCCACATACATAGTTATATATCTGCCAATTCTTAATTTGATTGGCTCCAGAGCAAAAAAACAAAAAAAATCTTTCTTATATAAAAGTGAGTTTGAAATTTTGTAAAATTTAATGCGTTTTTTGAAAAAACCTATTTAAGAAAATATCTCAAAATCCTGACGTGATGGAGCAAATTTTAAATCAGATTCAGATTCAACATGGCGAAAGACATAAACTGCATGTATTGGTGTATAAGAAAACCAAACTCTGTTAACCAGTATAATCAAAAATTAATAATTTTATTACATCATATTAAATACTTATAGCAAACAATACCAATTAGTCCCATTTTAATAATATCCTTCGACAAGGATGAGAATGTATATTATTCTTCATACAAAAAATAATGGTCTATGCTACCTTCAGAATAATCAAATTTTAAATGCGCATTCTTCTATTTGTCTATTAATTGTGCTGTGTATTACTGTGACATTCTAATTTCTAAAATAGTGTTCTATTTGCATATTAAACATTTGTAAAATCTACCAAAATTCCACTAATTCTATATTCTTGTAAAAATAATCTGGTGTTTTTCCCTCAAAATGTTGCTGTTTGCAACTCAATATCGTCATGAAAATTATGTCCTCTAAGACCATTTTTTAAAGAAGAAAATAAATAATAGTCGTTAGAAGCCATATCAAGAATGTACACTGGATCTTCAACTTCCTGAAAGCCACGTTCGCGGATTGCGGCCTCTGAAACTGCAGCAGTATGAACGAGCAATTTGTTATGCAGTGATTATTTTACACATACAAATATAAACCAATCAGATTCGCGTATTACTGAAGCAACTCGAAATTACAGCGGTAATTTATCGATAATTTTCATAGTAGAATAATTAGGCGTTGTTATGGAAATGCGGTTAATAAGCATAGACATTTCTAAAGTTCTGTCAAAAAACTGATTTCATTGTCACAAAACAATGCTGAGATTTGGGGAAGAATCAGTTGTAAACATTGATCAAATAGTAAAACAAGCTGAACCGGCTAATACGAAAAAGAGTAAGCGTCAATTTGGCGACAATTTTGTGAGTTTTGTGATGCGAAAAACTACAGCATCGAACAAAATGTTACAGAAGAGGAACTTGCAGATATTCTGAAAGACTAGGCCTTCAATATGAGGAAGGTGAATGGGGAAGAATATAAAGAAGGTGTTGTTAAAACGATGTGGAATGTCACGGCAAAATTGCTACAAGAGAAGTTTAATAACGAATATAACAGAAAAAATTGATCCTTTTCAGAGCATCGTATTTAAAGTAGCCCGCGACGCAAGGAACTCCAAAAGGAGAATTCTTCAAGCGATACCTGGTAAACGGAAAATGAGTTCTGCAGCTTTACAGAAAAACGAATATGAAAAAATGATAAATGTTTGGGATGAAGAAAATCCAGATGGACTACAAAAGAAATTTTACCTGATAGTGTCGATTGAATTGGCATGGTGAGGAGGAGAAGGCGCGGCATGTTTGATTCACTACTTCCGAGAAGAAATGAACGTATACAATACACCGACTGGAAGAATAGAGTACAATCCCATATTCACGAAAACTACCCAAGGTGGAGCACAACAATGTGCTGATAGTAAATGGTTGATTCCTAACAAAGTAAAACCAAGTAATTGCCCAGTTAGACTTTTTAAAAAACTCATTTCAAGGAGGACAGAAAACGCTCGTATAAAAAGTGATAGACTCTTTTTAACTGTCAATCCAGCGTGGAATAAGAAAAAAGGTAGCTGGTATAAAAATATGCCTATTGGAAGAAATGAAATTTTGAAATGGTTTAAGAAAAGTGCTGAACTCGCTGGTATCAACACAGAAAACCAAAAAATAAGTAAGTAACCATTCCAGTCGCGCGACAGCCGTCTCAAATTTAGAAAAAGCTGGTGTAAATGAGCAACAATTAATTAAAATTTCTGGCCATAGTAGTTCGCATTCTATTAAGCCGTATCTACAACTAGATAAAGAACACCATGAAACTATTATTAATCAAATGCGAGGAAATAGTTACAACAGTGCAAATATTGATTCAAGTACATCCAATAAAAAACAGAATGTATATAACAATTGTACCTTTCAGTGTACTAATTTATACATGAATTAATAAATAAAGAGTTTAGATAAATTTCATTTTGTATTACGTAAAATAATCTAATCAAATACCATACGAGCTTTGAATTAAAATCGATAATTTCACTCATACTTCCTGCATAACGACTTCGACTCGTGTCAATTTGACAATTAAACCACTCCAGCCAAACGAGCTGTCGTGATTTAAATGCTTGTCAAACTGACACTCGTCTTCGTCGCAATGCAACAAGCATTCGTGAAATTATCGATAAATTCAAAGCTCTTATGATATTACTACAGATAATTTTGTTCGAGATTTTTCAGGAATATTGTCTCAATTTATACAACAAGCAAACATAATATGCGCTGTTGAGAATTATAAAGTCAAACGGACAATCTTCCAATAATCCCAAAATATTGTGACCATAATTTTTCTAGTTGATTGAACGTCTTTTGCTTTTGTGAGACGACATTCATCTGATCGCCGCCGTTCCATGCACTCTTTTCGGATAGAGAATCATAATAATTCCTCCTTTGTTAAAAATTTAAAGGTCATGCGGTATTAAATTTTTGTTAATTCAGAGACTTTTAAACACTAGTAACGTTAACGCATTTTAATATTTATAGTGTAGACTTAATACATGTACAACTATGTCACGACACACTTTGAACACGTTTGAACATGTATAAGCATGTCAGGCTAAGAACATGCGACGTTTACCTTGTATATATGCAGGCACTCTTATTTAGTTACTTATGAATTTAAAAGTAATGTTGTACCTTCTAATGAATATTTGAATTTTTAAATGTCAAAATAATAAATGTTACTACTTGGTCAAAGCATACAATTAACAGAGTAACACGAAGAGTCCAAATATGTATTCAATATAGAAGTAGCCATATACAACATTATTATGAACTCTTAAATAAAATTTAGTACCAAATTGGCAGGATATATCCTGTATTTTACTTTTAGTGACAGCCGGGATGGCCAGTTGACGTTCCCGTCCTTCTTAAATTGTGATTTAGTTGTTATTTATTCAGAAATATTCTACGACAATCGTGAATGATAGATTAATTTACAATAATTAACGGTTTAACTTACAACGAGAGTTGCTCATTACTAGCAAACATCTTATTCGTCGTTAGATTCATTATACAACACTGTTAAAAGAATAATTTATTTTCAAATTTAATTTATGTGTTAAAACTAATAAAAATCACTTAAAATTATGAAACCCATGTTGAAGGTTACATAACTAACAAATAAGTGAGATGCTTTAAATTGATAGTTAGAAAATAGCAATGAATACGTCAAGGTATTAATTGTCATAAAATTGTTCAAAAATAGAGGCGTGGGATTTGCTTGTATATATTAAGTATGTAACAATAACATACTCATAAATTATTGGAATCCGATTCGAAATTAATTGAATTTGTTAGAATAGGAAGCAATAATCTTTTTTATGGTGGTTTTCATTGCCTAAAACATTTGTGTTATCGTAGTTCAAGGTGTGATTTAAGTTCAAACGGTATGAAGTGAAGGCACAGAACATTTTTCTAAGTCTATAATCACTTTTATGATGTGCGATTCGATGTTTTAATAGTTGTTCGATACACCAATCGAGACAGTTTTTACATGAAATTTTACAAACCATGTTTTAATTATATATGTAAAAGTAGTGTTTTGTGTTAGATTTTTCTAAATACATTTTTAATCATGGAATTATTGTTTTTAATTACTTGTTTTCAACATTTTTGCGGTCAATAGCACCTGTAGGGGAAAGCGGGGCGGAATGATACGGATAAAATCAAAGTCATGTTAAAAATATTAGAAACCAAGAAAAATTTAAATAGATCGAGTAGCTCATAGATGATGTTATACTGTATCATAAAAAAGAACCAAAAATGGAAAGAATAGTAAAAGATGAAAGCAAAATTAATATATTTAAGATATTGCAATTTCCTCATTCTGCCCTTCAGGTGGGGCGGAATGAGTTTTATGTTGATGAAGTTAGTTAATAGTTGTAAATAATGTAAACAATAAGAAAATAGTATATTGTTTACCGAGTAAGAAAAGCCTAACATTCCTGGACGACTGTGAAGATTGCTAAGTCGAGGCGCAAGCCGAGACTTAGCAACACAGAGTCCAGGAATGTGGCTTTTCCTACGAGGTAAACATACTATTTTTCCGCAAATTGTTTAAAATTCGACAGATATTAATTAATTTTGAAAAAATCGCGAATAATTTTATTCAGAAATAAATGGTGTTTTGAAATTCGTAATATAATTGGTTGCGTTACTATGGAAACGTATTAATGTTGAATTGGCAAACTTGACGCATATAAATTTAACTGCTGGTGTTTTCGATAGCAAAACAGTGTAAAATGATAAGTTATGATGAATTTTCCATATCTGGGACTCCTCCAGAGCTGGTTGAGGTAGTGAATACTGCTTCATTAGAATTATTGCCAAAGAAATCAAGAGAAAAGTACGAATATGTATAAGAAAAAGTCAACATTTCCTAACTGTTGACTTTTTCTTTACGAAATTTTGTCAGGAATGTCAAAATTTCCTAACGATTTGCGGAAAAAATATTTATCACATGTTTCCTAACTAAGTGACACATAATTTACATACAAACTGAGTAAATAAACAGTAATGAAAAATATCTATTACAATATATTCCTTTGCTAAGTGACACACAGTTCACAGCCAAAAACGGATTCATAGTAGTCACTGTCTACATCGGCACAGAAGTTGTGTGCCCATTTAAGACAGAATGAGCAGGATATCCATCCTTCTCTAGACTTTGAATAGAAGTCCAGACAATACAAGCATTCTGCATCCTGTTCATTATCTGTATCGGAAGAATCAGAGTCTTTTCTAAATCTACACATTTCCTTTCTTGGCACTTCTTTCTCTTTTAATATATTTTTTTACTTCTGTGTCATGACATTCTTTTTTCCCTTCAGCGATGCTTTTATTTTAGCCCACACTACTTTGTTAGCCTTTTTAATGTTGCGTTTTTCTTAGCTTGCTGCAGTTCTTGCAAATATGGCGATGAACTGACAATTGTCGTTTTTTCCTTTTTTTCTGGACGTCCTTTACTTGTTTTGTTGAACTTTTGGAACGGCCAAAACATTTTTTAGAGATGTCGTTGGAAATTATGTGCTTTCTACAGCTACATCTGGCATCCAAGAACATTGTGGTAGATTGAACGTATTTTTGTCACTTAATACGGAAGTTTCATCACTTGTTACTTCTGAATGAACTATTTCAATATTTTGTTTATTGATTTCCTCATTAGTAACTTGGTTGTTGTTAGTCCGTAAATTGACTAACTGAATATCTGTTGTAGCTGATGGAAGGAAATCATCATTAGTAAAAACAGTTTTATCTGGAGACGAAATCCCCGTTTTCCTGAAGCCATTTAGAGCGCTCTGCATTGAACATGCACGAATAAAAGCAGCCCCAAATAAAGTCGAAATTTGAAATAAGGTCACCACTTTTCCTGAATTAGACCTCATCCACATTCAAACTTCTTCCTCATTATAAACGCTAATAGGCCTCATTAATAAAACGTCTAAGGGTTGAATATGGTGGGAATAGTGGGGAGGAAAGCATAGTAAAATCACTCCGTTATCTCGAGCAAGATCAATAAGATCGATTGTTTTCTTGTGCGTTGCATGTCCGTCAAAGAGCAGCAATCTTGGAGATTTCTTTGTAGATTTCGAAAAAGTTATAAACTTTTTAAACTAAGTCAAAAAAAATCCAGTGGGAGAGGCCAGAGTTATCGTTTGACCTTTCTCACTGGACGTGATTACTCCAACTAGCCGCTTTCCTTTTGTTGCCAATATTTTAGAATGAGCCTTGGGATTAACTGTGATTCCGCTTTCATCGCAGTTGAAAATCTTATCGGCGTTAATTTATATTTGTCAATACATTCAGTCAGCAACGTATGAAACTGAGTAACAGCTACGTGGTTAAAACCCATAGTACGAGCTCCGGAGGTGGCCTCTGGTGAACGTATACTAATACCAGGATGTCTCCTTAATAAACCAGCAATACAATTCACGAATATCACAGTCAAAACTAGACCTTAAGGGGCAGAATGACACGTCGGGCAGAAACAGACACATCTCATTCTGCACCATCCTATTCCGCCCCAGACGCACAGTTTGTTTAAACATACAATTGTGAGGTTATGCGATGATATTTTTTGACCACGTTTATGTTATTCTAATGAGCGTTTATAACTTTGCATACCATCCAATTTTCAATCAACAGCAATTAACAGAATATTACTTACCTTAAACTTAAAACATAGGAAATTTATAAAATTACTCAAGAAAATAAGAAAAATTTGAGAACATAACATATACTGTATAAATATGGACAACAACTAACTCGAACAAACGGGTAGTACAGACGATGTTCTTTCACCGCACACCGTTAGTTTAAGTACGTATATCATTGAAATATTAACACATCTCATTCCGCCCCCTCCGTCCGTTCCACCCCTCCTTCCCCTATATATAGTTTTTTTTAACATAGAACTCTAGCGATTCATTCGTTCTACAGTCACAAAACACTGGAGTCGTAAACAAGTTATTCTATAATTTTAGACAACTTCGATTTTCCTTCAAAAAAGTTGTATAAAATTATGTTTTTCAATGAAAATAATTGAATGGTTAATGTTTCAAATTATCTACTTCATAGCTGTTATCATATTGAATTGTTAAATGAAAGGCTGTTCATTCATCAGGAATATCTATTGTAAGCCATGTTAGCCCAGGTAGAATTTTGATGATGTTTCGAGCTGCAGATTTTTATGCCATTAAGTTTGTTTATCTCTTAGAACAAAAAAGTCTTGGTCCTTCATACTTTAAGATCTTACTGTAAGATCTTATTTCCTCGTTATTAAATATAATGGTACACAAGAGAAATAAAAATCTTTTGTAACTCATACAACCGCGAAAACTTTCAATGCCCGTTTCATCGTCAACTCTCAGAAGTTAGTACGATTTGCCTTTTTAACCTCAGAGAGATAGAGTAAGCCCAAAAAATGCCAGTAGTTCAGCTCCTGTCATTTCTTGGGAATTTGGTGATTTAGAATGTATAGATTAGTATACATTAGAATTTCATCAATTATTTGAATATATATCAATTTATGAAAGCCTATACATTCATCAGGAATATCTCTTGTAAGCCGGGTTGGCTCAGGCAGAATTTTGATGATGTTTCGAGCTGCAGTTTTTCCAACCTACATGCTGTTAAAGAAAGTTGGTAAATCTGTAAATTATTTCTTTTTGAAACAAATCAGAAGGACTTTTATTATAATTAGTTATGATCCAAGAGAGGAACACTGTTTAAAGTTTCTCATTTTTCTGTAATTTGTAAATGGTTGTTGATTTTGAAATTTTGCTTGCTGATTTTGGACAGCACGGCTAATGTCAATAATAAAAATGTTTATACAAACAAATCAATTTTGGCATAACTGTATCAAATAATAAATCTAAAACTGTGCCTCAATTTGGCACACAAATTGTTTCCTGTAGAATGATGTAAAGTTTCATTAGTTCATATAGATTTTGTAATTTATTTTCTAGTTCTATGAATACTGTAAAAAGATGCAGATTCACAAATTTTCTTTCATGTGTGATATCAAACGTTACTTTATAATATTTAACGATGTGTTTAAACTAGAAAGGTAAGTTGTTGAGTAATATTTGAAAACCATAACCTCATGTATATGTAAGCTAACAGGTTTTGTTACAATTGAGTATTAGTTTCAAAAGTCGTGGGTTAAAGTATACAAGCTTACTGTTTCAACAATGAGTTATTATTAACAATGTTTTCCTCTAGGTGCATTCCAAATAGCAATGATCTATATTTTAATCATTTTGAAACATCCAATTTTGGTACATAAGTTTTATAAGAGATAAAGGTGTTTTAGGATAAATTCGTTCATTACACTAACAATCCAAGAGAATCCAGCAGCAGAAGGTTAGGAGTATGACGTGCAACAGAGAACAGTAGATAGCTAGAATCAACTCATCGTAGTCTTAAAAAATTATTAAAGACTGCCAAACATTTTTGGGTATTAGAGGTATATAATATGAATGAGAACTTCAAGGTGAATTATTTTAAACCTTTGCTAAGTGTTATAACTGCAGCTCTTCTTTTATTTCCTTAACCAAGATTAGTTTGAAATATTCTGTGCTGTAGACTATATTTTTCTTAAGTGCTATTAGTTCTAGATTTTTACTATTTGTGCATTCTCAACCAGCCGGAATCAGTGGCGGTTTCAAAATTGGATAATTTGGTCAAGTTATTTCTGAAATAATATGACGTAAAACAGTTAAAATAAATTGTTACAGTTAAATATTTTTAATGTAAAATAGTAACCACCCACGAATATAATTTTGATCGTTCTCCGTACACAGTCAAATTTATCTATATCCATACGCTTGCTACCTACGCGATCTAAAATAGTAGCGCACGCTAACAACAAGCTTGATGTTCAGCGAATACCTCTCTCTCTCGGACTGACCCACCTGAAGGTGGACGCTCCACAGAAATGCCCCTACCGACTAGCTCGTATGAAGGAGAGCGTGTGGGATCAAAGATCGCTCGTTGGTAAAAGAAAAGGCGCCACCGCATAAAGTCCACGGCAGGCGCACCCCGTATACACGGCTGCGGGTGGAACTAGATGGCCTCAGTCGCAAAAGAGAGAAGTATTCCCCCACACCTTGTTGCTGCCAAAACGTGAAACTGTGATCTCTTTAAAACTCGCAAGGAAAGAAATCAAACACAATAATCCAAACAACAAATATCTTTAATAAACTAACAAAGCATCAAAACAAACGTTTTCTCAGGTTTATAAACAAATTACAAAACAAAGCAACCGGGAATCTAACATCAATATCAGAATAAATCAAAATTCCAAAAGGTGTACGTATCTACAACTTGGTAAAGATGGCTAAGTATAAAATTAGCAAAATGTATACAAAAAAAAAGGTTAAGCCAACTAAAAATTAAATTACGAACGAGGTTAAGCTTCTCTAAATGTAGTGACAAAAAAGTTGAAAGAATATAAAGTGACTAGAACAAAATTAAATGTCCACAAAATATTTGGACACCGGGTATATAAACTTACAGTATAAATAAGGTAATATATAAAATAACTATCAGAGATAACGCTATATGAATCTGACAAAAGCAAATGTGCCCGAAAGTAAAACAAGCACAGGTACACTAAATGTGATAGCAACACCCTGTATAACAGGTTAAAATTAAATACAAGAAACTATACGTCAAATTACAAAGAATAGGTAATTCGAGAGAACGGTAGTGAGAATTCTTACTGTAGTTCTGTACAAAACGTTTTCAAAAATATAAGGTAATCACTGATTTAAAATTCGACGTGCTCACAAATTAAACGGTAGCTCCACTCATGGTACGAGCCTCAAGATTATATTATTGCCAAATGAAATGGTTGCAAGATTCATAAACTACTAAAGATAATGAAAAGTAAATGAGTTTAATCTAATTATATTTTACCTTACTAAATTAATTTAGGGGGTGAAGCCCTTAATTTGATTAAACAAGTGATAGGATCACAACTAAAATATAGTAGAGAAAGGAGAAGCCCCTCTCTGTAGTTTATTAGAAATAATAAAACCAAAATTTACAATATCACCCTAATGATGATTAAAAAAAAAGTTAGATTTTAATTAGTCTCAAAACAAAAGATGTCTCCTTAAAGACACCGAAATATTCTAAAGCACACTTAGCTGGCACCAAGATTTCGATGAAACGTTTCCCCGGAGTCTGTCTTCCTGGTTAGTTCATCAATTAAACGGAATGTAAGGGTTTAAACCACCATTCAGGAATCTTGGTCCCAAGATGGCCTTCGATCACCACGTGGAAATATTTCTTGACAGAATAAGTACAAAATGGTCAATCATGCCATTCCGACTGAATATACACAAATTCCAGAATTATACCAAAATTAACCAGATAACCAGATAACCAAATAACCCGATAAAATCCGCCAAACAAGCTCCTTCGAATACAAGAGACACGTTATCGTGGCGATGTCTAAGGAAGAAGTAATTGCAGAAAGCCGCGTGTTTCACACAATGGCCGACATACGTCATCATGAACATTCGGAAATATAAATGAAAGAAAACAAAGCTCAAAATCTCCCAACGATTAAAGTACGCCTAAAGAGTTCGAACGAGCCTACTTTGTTAATAATTAATTTTCAGAAAACGGTACATATCAAAATCAAAGATAATTAAACATTCAAAGCAGAATTCTGTAACTGAAGGAAAACAAAATTCCGAACAGAGGGCGCTCTAACGAAAGAATTAACAATTAATAAACTGAAACGGTAATTCAAAACTAACGACACTGCGTCAAGACGATCTTACAATTCAAAAGGCGAATTTCCACATAGCAAAATTAGGAAACGGAGTTACATGACTCGAGAAAAACGGAAAACACTGCCAGAATGATTTACGCTGCAAAAGAATGTTTAAAGAAGTGTACTGCGTCAAATAAAGCAACTTCAACAATATCGGAACCAAAATTATATAACAGAAAATATAGGGTCGGTCAAAATAATCGAACCCGAAATTAGAATTAGGAAGAATTTAACTTTTGAAAACTTAAACGACATGATAATTAATAAACTAAAAATATAAAATAGAGTAATTTGTAACAATAGAAAAATAAGCGGATCACGATGACTTGAAGAGCCTAGAATAAGAGTAAAAGGAATAAGAATTTACCAGCATAACGCCGAGTGATTTTCTATACGTAACACGCTGTTTTTCGATTAGACTTGTATGCACGAGCGAGCCTAGTATATTAAATGTATACGATCTTTTAGCGAATTATAACGCCCAACAGAAAAAGTGCAAGAAATTCGTGATCAGCTCGTGATCACAAAAAACTAGCTCTTTGATTGACTGGCTAAAAGAAAACTAAACGAAAAGCTAAAAGAAAACTAAAACTAAAAGAAAAAAGAAAACTCGGTTACAAACGATTGAAATTACAGCGACATAACCTAACTTTGTCAGCTGTCAGCTACGTTGCTTACTTAGAATTTTGCCGTGATTTTATTTTATTTTTTATTGTAAAATTAGTCTTGCTGCAGGTAGCATATAGCGTGCCATCCATCATCAGTGCTCAGTTTAAATTCATTTCATTAGAAATGGCAGAACCACCACCGAAAATGCGTTAAAGCAAGCATTTTTCTGCAAATGAAAAACAATTCGTATTAAATATATAGGTACAAAATACGTAAATTATAACAGCCAGATGCACAGAAAAGAAGAATTGTTGAATACACAGCAGAAGCAGCAGGAATATCACAATCAAGTGCTTATAGTAGATATTCCAGTATATGCATTTATTTGTTTTTTTTTTTAATTTATTGTCTATTTCCTTTGAATAATAAACAAAATTAGGTAATTCAATAGGTAATTCATTAGGTAATTCACAGTGTACAAGGAACATATTAGTTAAATAAATATTCACACCTGTAATTATTATAAAGGGCTGAATAAATTATTAGATCGAGTTTTTAAATTCAATAAATCTAAAGATAATAAAATTTGCTCATAATGGTGCTTTAGCTGTATTCTACCACCTATATTTTCTAAATATCGATACATATGGAAAAAGTGTGTCAGTGTATATTTGGAAATTTTCAACAATTCAACACTTATTCAATCTTCATACGTAAATTTGGCTTCAATTTTCTTTATGTATAAATGACAAACTCATATTTTGTTTATACAATGTATAGTATCCTATTTATTTATCTTCTTAGGATAAGAATTTATCAATATTTGGAAGTCTCAATATTTTCTCCTTCACAAACAGATATCTAGCGAAATATTGAACATATCAAATACACTTTTGTCTATTATAAAATTAAAACTATAATTTTTGTGAAATATCTAAACGATTAGTCAGAGTAATGTATTTCATTTATACAGGGCAATTCAAATTAAGTGTTCACCATTGGTAACTTTGTTATTATTAAAGATACAAGATTGTTTAAATTAGCAAACTAGTAGTAATTTTAACGCTCTTTAAGATGGAAGAATTAAAAAAACAAATGAGCAGCGCGTTTTCGAGTTTTCCTGAAAAATATGTTTTTTTCAAATGGAAACCCCTGTATATTATATCATTTTCTGTTAGAAATTCAATTTTTAAACAAAAAATCTTATAAGAACTTTTTTACTGGGATTAAAAACACTTGAGTTATAATGTATAAACAAAAACAGCTAAATAATTTTTATAAACTTTATTTTATACATATAAACATACATATAAACATATCATTAAAAGAAAATAAAAATCACTGATTTTTTCATAGAAGATGTTCAAAAATACCACCTTGTTGTTCAATACATTTTTGAACACGTTCCTGAACTTGTCGAACTGCTTTTAGTATGGTCCTACCATCTATTTGGTTTATCTTTTCACTAACTGCAATTTTTAGGGCGTTTACGTTTTCGTACCTTCGCTTATAAATCTCTGTCTTTAAATAACCCCATAAAAAAAAATCAAGCGGTGTTAAATCTGGCGATCGGGGAGACCACTGAATAGGACCATTTGTTCCTATCCATGAATTGTTAAAAATAGTATTTAAAATTTGATGAGTACCTCTGTAGTTGTGCGCAGGTGCGCCATCCTGCTGAAAATGCAGATTCTGTCTACTTATGAGATCAATATCGTCTAAGAAATTATTCAAAATTTCAGTCAAAAATTCTATGTACCTTTCACCAGTTAGAGTGCCCTCATAAAAGAAAGGACCAACAATCCTTGAACCAATTAAACCGCACCCAACATTAAAACTGTAACGGACTTGCGGGCGTCTTGGATGTACTAAAAGAAGATTTTCCTTTGACCAGTAATGATGATTTTTTGTATTGTACATTCCAGAATTTGAGAAATTTGATTCATCGGTCCATAAAATATAACGAAAGTTGTTTACATTTTGGCGACAAAAGTTAAGATACCAGTGGCAAAAAAACATTCTTCTCTCTGGATCCCCTGGCAAGAAAACTTGAACTGGTTTGTACTTAGGGGAAACAGGAACACACTTTTTAAAAATGTCGGACGAGTGTATTTAAATTTACTGAAATAGCCCCCCTAGATCAAGCAAGTTCCGTCCTATAAGAAGACGACTATTTAATAATTGACATCTTACGGACGAAAGAGACTTTGTCTGGAGGGCTACCTATCGTTCGAACAGCTAAGCTGCTACGGGAAACGATAAAATACGTATGTAGATGTAGTCCATTAACAACCAGCCAGATGGCGGTAAATATACAAAAAGGTAGCCGGCACTTAGATTAAGATACACATATAGTACATATTTAACAATAAGTTATGCACTTGGAAGAGGCCTATTAAAGTTAAGTATTAATTGTTTATATATATACATTTATTTATGTTCTGAATATTATACATGTGACAACTGTAATATTTAAACTTAACTCCATCTATAGGTCAGATTTGTAACTACTTGTGAGATAATTAATTAATTACTTTTCTATTTATTTCAACGTATCAACCTGGGCACCTTCAGCCTAATATCAATATATATATATAATATTCACCGACTGTCCTTGAAATAAAAAGACAGAATGAAAAATGGAAAGACATAATTATATAGAATATAAATCCAAAATATTTTCCCAAAATTCCGTTTCATAAGCGAGAAAAAAGTGACAAAGGTATTTAAAAAAAAGTCACGCCACTGTGCGATCGATTATATAATAATCTTAAAGTTTATTGACAATAACAAAAGGAATAATTTTATTATTGTCCATCTTATCTCCAAATTTATGTTCTATATAATTACATCTTTCCATTTATCATACGTTTTCTCTTTATTTAGAGGTTATATATATATACAGAATGTCCTTGAAAGAAAAAGACAACTTATGAAACATGAAGAGATGCAATTATATAGAATATGAAACCAATTACGACGCGAACCCCAAAATTAAAAACCCCTTGAAAATTGTATTATGTGTCGCCTACGACTTTAGAACGTCTACAAATAATGCTTCTATTGAACTTATACGCAATTATACTAGAGCGTATGTGTATCTGTTACATAGGTAACAGCTGTCGATGTTATAATAACTACAACACTAAGATAACATCGATGTATACTAAGGGTTCAATATCCTAAATGTATTTACGTACGAAAATTTCGGCTGTTATAAATTAATACTTTTATTTTGTATGCAAAAAATAAGTTGTGTGCTCTAGGGCATTTCGTGTTCGTAACCTTCTTAATTTGGCAGCAATGTACCTGTTTCCCTTAATCTGAACACGTAATTGTAAATAATATTGAACGTACACATGTACAGATATAACGATCGAAACTGACTGAATCGGGGAACAATTGCATCGCTATTTAACGCCACCAGTACTCTTTATTTTATAGTCTGTCGCACTTCTTGAAATGCAGTGGTGGGAGAAATATTTTGAATTCATATTCTATAGTCGAGGCACGATAAGTTCCAATGCACATCATCATGACATCAGGTATTATACAGTTGCGGAATATACTGACATCTCACATTCAAACCTAACCTAACATGTTAATGTAACCTATATAACTTCTATTATTATATATACTTTACTTATTATGGTATATCAGATTAACACTACAGAATTTGGTAAGAAGCTTCTGAAAATATGTAAAAATTTTCGATCAGACTACAAAACTAAAAGTTAGGTTTTATTTGTAATATTTCAATAATAGAGAACTGAAGGTCGTGGGTTCGAGTCCCACCTTAGGACGAAATTTTTAAATAAAGAATTTCGTAAAATTAGCGTTGTAATTGTAGATAGCAATATTTACGTTTCAGATTACTTCGCGAAATAACATCTATTTTAAAATAGTTAATACAGCCGAATTTCCAAGATTTCAAATTATATATATTGTGTGTGTGTGTGTGTGTGTGTGTGTGTGTGTGTGTGTGTGTGTGTGTGTGTGTGTGTGTGTGTGTGTGTGTGTGTGTGTGTGTGTGTGTGTGTGTGTGTGTGTGTGTGTGTGTGTGTGTGTGTGTGTGTGTGTGTGTGTGTGTGTGTGTGTGTGTGTGTGTGTGTGTGTGTGTGTGTGTGTGTGTGTGTGTGTGTGTGTGTGTGTGTGTGTATCTGTTGAAAATGGGTTATTGTTTAAAAAGCAACATTTGGAATAAAAACAAAATTTTCAAATACAATTTTGAATACATTACTTTTATCTCAAACATTTTTGAGAAATAGCACTGAGAAACATACAAAGCAAAAGTGCTAGAAACTATTTTTTTTATAGTATGGTAAAATTGTTGTATTAAGAACAATGTGTATTCGATCCTTGTCGATGGAGATTATTAGTATTGTTTGTTATAAGTAAATAACACTCGCTGTAATAATAAAATTATTCATTTTTTATTATTATACAGGACCCTTGCAATAAAGAGACACCGTATGATAAATGGAAAGATGTAATTATAACATAAATCTAAAATATTGTGAGTCAATTACGACTCAAACCCCGAAATTAAAAACCCTGAAAATTGTATTACGTGACACCTATGAATTCGAAATATTCAGAATGTATATAAATAGTAAATATCTCACATACACATTCGCTACAGCGTATGTTTACAGACGTAACAGCTGGATGAGATGGACAATACCAAAACTATTATATTTATTATTGTAGGTTAACTTTAAGATATTGTCTTTTATAACATAGTCATTCACACAGTGGCGTCGCAAAATTTTTTAAAATATTTTTGTCATTTTTTTCTTGATTATTAGAGGGAATTTTGGGAAAATATTTAGGATTTATATTCTATATAATTACATCTTTCCATTTTTCATACGTTGTCTTTTTATTTCAAGGACACCCGGTACATAAAGTGTGTTTTTTTAAGAGGTGTAGGATTAAAAATTGAAATAAAATACACAAGTGTTAGGGAAATGAAAGTTTTTCTTTTAAATTGGTAAGATACTACTTTTTCGAGCGTTTGAGGCCGTATGTTGCGAACGGTGACCTCGATATTGGTTTCGAAGGCTCCAATAGTGGTCGGCTTGTTTGCGTAGACCAATGTCTTCAAATAGTCCTTTAAAAATAGTCTAGATGCGTCAAAAGACATGATCTTGAAGACCAGTGTGCAGGTCCATTTCTGGATATAACCTTATCGGCGAACACTTCCTTCAATAAATCGATGGTTTCGCCATGTGGCACTGTCCTGCTGAAGCCAAGGGTCTTCCATACAATTTCCATGCACTTCTGGGAATAAAAAATCGTAAGACATGCCTCTATATCGGCCGGCATTGTCGGTGATAGCACGATTATCTTCGTTTTTGAAGAAGCATGGCCCGATTATGCCATCGTACCACAAACCGCACCAAACAGCGATTTTTCGGGGTGAATCGGTAGCTGACGAGTCACCTGTGGATTAGTGTCACTCCAAATGCAACAATTTTGCTTATTCACAAAGCCACTAAGTCAGAAATGAGCCTTGTCACTGAACTAAATATGACCATGCTTGTAGGCATGTAGGCCAATATCCTTGCGCAGAATCTTCCACAAAGTCGATGGACACAGGCCAAGTTCTTGCACACGATGACGGATTGATAAATTTGGAACATCCCCAAAACTGGCCTAAAAGGCGACAATATTTTCTTCAGTGTGAACTCTATGCATTCTCGTTGGTGGATGGGAGTCCAAAAGAGTAAATTGAGTGCAAAATTTTTCAATTGTGTTGCGAATAGTCGTCTCATTTGGCCGATGATGTATGTCGTAAATTGGGCGAAGCACTTTGTGAACATTTTTAACTGAACACTGACTTTAGAAATAAATTTCCAAAATTTGTAGACGCTGCTCGGCTGTAAGTTTTTGCATTATGAAATGTCAAACAATACTAAATAAAATGGCGGTATAACTTGTCAAATTAACTGTTATAATGTAAAAGTTTCTCCCTATTGAAAAAGAATGTTATTAAAAAATCACACGTTAGTATTATTTTGTACTATTACAATTCCTATTCTGCTGGGTAAATCAGGGGCGATATATGTGTAATAATATTTTATAACAGTATAAGCAGACATGAGTTGACAGCAGATAATACGACTGTGTACTCAAGTTAACAGTGTTGCAGTTGACGCAATCAAACAGATACTGCCGTGGTCAATTGCTGGATGGGTCACCAGTAAAAAAAGCTCAGTTTCTTCACTTAGTCGACACCGAAAGGTAAGAGAGGAATAATAGAAGGAAGAAATAAAACCATTATTTATACATAGTACTATTTTTGTACATCCACTTTAAGAATTCCTACGCTGCATAGTATCTTTCTTATAACAACTAATTATTCTGTTTCACAACAACTGCATTGTACAAGCAACCGCTAAGAAATCACTACAAATGTTGTATTTTTATTACACCTCGATAGCTATCACTACAATAACTATCGTTTATAGTGAGGTATTACAATTGTAGTAACCTATACTATACGCTTTTCTCAGTGTTGTCGAAGCAATCGTTAGCCTTTAATTATATTCTAGTAATTTTAAATCAGCAACAAAATTATGTCTCTGTATTGTAACACATAATATTATCAGCAAAGCTCCTTGAAATACTTTTGCTAAAATATTTAAATAAATAATTGCTAAAGTGATTACATTATGTAATGCAAAAACAGCCGTTGTATTTCCTTATTATTACTCAATATCATTTGAAAGGGAACTCGTGTCTTCGTGAATTACCTTTATAATCAAAACATCTATCAGGCGAAATATTGACTGATAATAAAGAAATAAACCAACCAGAGCGTTTTAAGAAAAAAGTCGTCGTGCGGAATAATATCCGCGCCCTGGGCGTACCTCCGATGAAGCAATAAATATCCGGTACGTACTACCGCAAAGATAATTGTACACAGATAATGCATTTAGTGCGATACAACGGTGAATTTGCATGAGAGGTGGAATGCGAGCAGACTGAGACCGTCCGTCGGAACTGAGAAAACTCGTTGAGAGAGAGAAGCGTGTGGAAATGCAGAATGGTATGTGTGTGGCTGTTTATAAAGGCAACCTTTTAAGTAACACCATTAGCATGGAGATGGTTATCGTTGGAGACTGGCAACAACGGCAGCAGCTGGAGCATTAGTTCAGATCTTTGCGCGGTATTCAGTTGTGTTAATTTTATTTCGTAAGGTTTCTATAAACAGATTCAATTTTAAGTGATACTTTGAGACGGTTATTAGGTTATTGAATATAGAATATGAGTAAAATGCAATTAATTTTGATAATAAAAGGATATACATATATTTGCGAAATTTACATTATTTTTGCATATTCAGTAATAACCACATCACATTTAATAATGTATTTGTTAAATTTACTAGCACGTTTTATTAGTTAAATATAAGGAAACAAAAAGCGTTAATATAATTGGAATTTGGAAAAGAATGTAAAACTTACGAGACTTGTCAATATATATCGTACTTTTAAATTAAACTTAAAATTGTACATAAAAAAGCATTCATATAGTCTGCATTTTATATTTTAGTTTCAAACTTATAATTAAAATATTTGACATTTATCATTATTTGAAATATTTTATCGTAATCTATGCGATGTGGAGGAACTCAAATTTTGTTAAAAATATCCTCGTGCTCTTTCATCGTCATCTAAATTATTTAGGAATGGTTCTAGAGACAGTTCTTTGTCATAATTTATTATTTCTTAAGAAAATAATGGTATAATAATTCGTCGCTAAGGAGGTTGAGAATCGCTACTCTATATTCATTAGACCTTAGACCCTACATGGTATTTCTATTAATTTTTATTAATGGTGTGCTTTTATTAGGGAATAAGTTCTTTGTCTGTAAGTTGCTTAGATTTAAATAAATTCAGGTTCACTGTATTTCCCTCAATGAGTTTCATTAGGGACAAGTTATAATTCTAAACCATGTACTTACGATTTACAACTGGTTTCAATTAGTATAGTTTAGTAAAAAAAACCCTTACATCGTTTATGTTCCAAGGGTTTGGTTCATTAGGGCGAGTTATGTTGTCACCTAGCCGTATAGCTGATACAGCAAATACTCAATGTTTCTTGAAGTACACTTCGTAAAGTATATCTTGTCAGTTCGTACTGCCCAAGTGTGAACCACAAATTGTACTTACCTCTTTCTAACACACATGAATACGCCCTGTTATACTACCGACGTTTGTCATTTTACGTTAAGACGTACGTCTTTGAAATATTATATTAAATAGAAAGGATAAGTTGTCCGGAAGATAGCTTTATGATATTCGGCTTGTTGTCAAATTATTTCAATACCGTTGTTTATTGACTTTGTTTCCGGCATTCTGACTTTCCTCTAATTTGAATAGTTAGTTTGTCATCAAAAATTACAACAAAATTGAGAACAATACTGATAATAAATAGTAATATCAAGTACGAAATTGTTTGATTATCACTTTGCTAAGCTATATTTTACAGAATATTTCTTAGATGCCTAGTAAACCTCTTCGTTCTCAAGCTCAACAGCTTGTATTAAATCTTACAACCTATTTTGAACGGGAAAAAGAGAATGGTGGACCATTTATGTCCATCGATCATGTTCATGAGGTAATTCACATAATCAGTTAGATATGGCAGTGTTATAAAATAAGTTTTAATTTAGAGGGTAGCAGAAGCCCTTAATATGTCTAGTAGAACGGTCTACACTATTAAACATCATAGCATCCAGTATTATCGTCTCCTGGCAAAAAACGGTTTTGCAAGAAGCCAAAAACTAAAGACGTACCAGAAGCAATTAAAATGGAAGTTCGAAATACTCTTTATGGGATGTATAAAGAAAGTATGTTTTTAATATATTGTAAACATCTATTACATGTTCAAATTTTTCAGAAAAACATTTTACCTTAAAAACTCTAAGCAATGTTTTGGCTATGAAAGAATTTGTTCATACAAGTACAACTTCTTCAGAAATGTTTCTTAAAGATATTTGTTTTAAATATAAGAAAGTGTGTAACAGGAGAGCGTTCATAGAAAAATTAAATATAGTCAGCATGAGAAATGTGTTTTTAAGGGAATATATGAATAACTTAAATTCAACTTTACGTCAGGTCGTGTTCCTTGATGAAACTAGAATATTTTCAAAAGGGAATAGAATGAATCATAGTGCTATTAAAAATAGAAAACCAAATACCTCCTCAAAAAAAAACAAAAATTATGGAATGGTTGAGAAAAAAACATATCAGCATGACTAAGAATGAATTAATACGATTAGTAAAATAACATAAAGAAGATAAGATATTTATTATAGATGAAATAATTAGAGAAAGTGGACATCAAGTTTTAAGGTTACCCCCTACCATTATTACTTCAATGCAATTGAAATGATTTTGGGCTAAGGTAAAAAATTATTATAATTCAAATATTGGAAGAAATGGTTATTCAAATGAAAGAGTTTAAGAAATATGGAATGAAGCTTTACAAGAGTATGATAAAATTACTTGCTATAATTGTATTAGGCTTACAGAAAATTTAATTAAAAAATGGCATGAGTGAGAGCAATTTCTCGAGGGGGGGGGGGGCTCTAATAATAATTAATATAAACGACTCAAGTTCCGAGTCAGAATCAAAAACTGACTAGTTTCCATTTATTCTTGCATTCACATTAAAAATATGTTATTTTTAATGTGAATGCAAGAATAAATTAAAAATTAAAAATAACATATGGCGAATAATCAAGTAATATTTTCGAGGTTTTACTTGGTTGAAACAGGCAAGTTTACTTCTCTAAAAGTTCACTAAACATTAATAATCAGGTCTTATTTCGACAAAATATTTTTGTATTTATATTTTGTAAAAATTTAATATGGTAATATTAATACTGCCATAAAAATCATCAATGTGCATCATTTGCATGACCATAATACGAAGCAGTAAAGAAATGATTGCCACTAGTTCAAAGAAACATTACATGATAAAGATATCGAGGCAACGTTTTATTTGAATGAAGTTTGTTTGTCTTACTGGGGTGCACTAACTTGCAAAATTATCAAATGTAGTTATCAGAAAATCCTCCGAATTATTATACCATTATTTTCTTAAGAAACAATAAAATATTAAATGTAGACTATATAAATGTTTTCTTTTATGTGGAATTTTAAATGTAATTTGAAAACATATATTGACAACTCTCCAAAGGTTTTAATTCTTTTTCAGAGTTACAAACATAACTTTTACATTCTTTTCCAATATATTAAAACTTATTTAAAATACATATAAGTAATACATCTATTAAGTAGAAATCTAAATTATACATCGAATTCATACATTCCCAATCTTTTTAGCCCAGATATAGTGCAAGAAAATTATTTCGATAGGTATGTCATTCTTAATAATGCAAACATTTTTTAACATTAAAGATCTTTTTCAATATCTATGCATTTCACTATTGATATCTGACTTGAATTATGTATTTCTTTTTAAATAAATTTTTTATCGAATGCTTTCGTGAGTTTATAATTATAAATATCATTTAGAATAATTTGTTTGAATATTAAAGTAATAATTTGGGCATAGTTGGAAATATTTATACAAAACTAGAAAAGAAACAATACTTTTGAACTATTCATGTTCCTACTTTACTCATTATTATTATTTTGACATGTAGGTTATGTATAATGCTCTCTTTGGTTATATTGCAAGTAACATACTAAAATTTTGAAAATACTGCAAAACATTACGTTTATATTTTATGATGACAAACGGTTATTTCCGCGATTGAATATTGATTTCATTTGACTCTGCAGCACTGATTTGAAACACATGCTTTGAATTTGGCCTTGAACTGAAAACTTATAACGAGCCATCGAAAAAATTCATAATTGGAGTAGACTGTGAAATTGGGTTGGTACTTTAGCCACTTCCATAATGACACATTACTTGATGCTTGACAGTTTCATTTGGTTTCATTGTAAGAAAAGGTTATGGCATTGAAATGATACTACAACAAAAAAGAAAACAAATAATTTATATAATATCGAAGTCATAATCAAAACTTTCATATAGCTACAGAAGTTGTTGAAAATGTTGTCCATTTACATCTAAACACATCTATGTTAAATACCATTTTTTAAATAAATTTAATTTTCTTAATAAGAGTTTTGAAAAATTTGACACAAACTTTTAGTTTCAATGTCAAATAATAAATGTCATTATGTGGAAGTGGCTAAAGTACCAACCCAATTTCGCAGTCTGCTCCAATTATGAATTTTTTCAATGGCTCGTTACTTTACGAAACTATAGTGGTAAATTTTGATGACTTGCAGTATTTTTTAACATCAAGACTAGTTTTGTTATAACATCAAGATGTAACAGTATTGTGGTATGAGTCTTCCAACGATACGTAAGCGAGCGATGACATCAAATGTAGAACACATGATCAAGTCTCCCGGGCCTACTAGAAAGAGTCCGAAATTATTCTCGAATGCATTTAGGTCTATATAAGCCCTCAAAGATGGCAGGAGAAAATCAGACGACCAGCATTCGGCAACGAGTATTATGATATAAACAAATACTGATATATAAACAAATACTGTGAAATAAATATTGAAATAAACACTGTTACGTGTCCGTAACGCTCACCGCTACATCGCGTTATTTTGTCATTAAATTAATGATATCTTTAGTATATTTTGCTCCATTTCCAACGAAGCTACCTGTATAGGTATCGTTATTCGTTATTTGTCAATCTACTTGATTTCTTTCAAGTTTTTTTCTTTTTTTCTCGTACCACAGTACTTGCTTTTTTCAAAGGAAAAGTACGAAACTCGCTCTCTACACTTCGTCGTTAGTTGCCGATCTTAAAACGTAGTTACGTTCTCCCTCATCACCGATATTTATCAATGTAGCCTTAATGTAATTTGGTATAATTACGGCCCCGTGAGGGATTTGGTTGATATTAATATCGAAATTAATCGCTAATGCGATATCTCCATTTGAGTTTTTTTTTGTGATGAGATAAGAAAAAAACGTAATAGCACGTTAAACAGCACCTAATCAATTTACATCACCATCGACGCTTTCTTCGGTATGTATCTGGGTTTACTTTTTTTCTTTCGCTTATTTCGTTGTTTTATTCCTTTATTTAGATGGTGTAACCGACGGGCAAGGAAAAACAAAAAAACACCTGATTATTCCCGCACGTGACGCTTTCCTTGAAGGGAGAAAGGACAGGGTAGCCGTACAACCCGACAGATAAGCTCTCGTGTTTTTTTTCGTCATTCTCAGTTTGTTATTTTTATAATTATTGCAATTAACTTATAGACTGTTTTAATAACTCCCAGGTGTTTTCAAACAAAATAACCTGTGTCGCCTGACCTGTTTTTTTTTTTGGGTATTTTCTTAATACTTGTTTCCATTCGCTTCACGAACAAATGTAAATTTTCAATATTAACTTGCTTTTATTCATGTATATTATTTGATTACTTTAGTTTTATACATTACATATTTTTGCCAACTTACTTAAATTTAAAACTTCCTAGATTAAGATTGATTTATTTCAATGAATTGTAAAATACATTGTGAACCAACAAAAAAAAGAAAGGAATGCGTATTGGTTTTTTTTTAGGGCGAACTAAGGCCATCAGCCGCATTGTAGTAAATTCAATATATCTATTTATTTCAATTACATTACACATTGTTCCTAATTAATTTTTTTGACTTAATCATATAAGTTCACCATTTCAAGATGTGTAAAATTGTTCATTTCATATACCGAGTGTGATAATAAATAGGATTTGTTTGGTTGGAATCAACGCATTTTCTTTCTCGTTTCTCGATCCTCGAGAGTGGAGCGGGTCTCGGTCGCGGAACCGGCCTTCGGCCCAACGCTACTTGACTTTTTTTTTTTTAGATTTTATTATCATTGTTTCCGAGTTTGCGACGTCCAGCGGCATAAATTCGGTGGAGCCCTTGACCATCGTTTTAGGTTGTTTTACTTACCTCTGAGTCTTCCCACCCCTGGGCTGAGGCTGCGTCAGAAGCCAGGTCGGCCGTTTGACGTTGGCAGGAAAAAGGGCAGGGGGCGGTTTCCGTCGCCCGAGACCGAGTCTGCTCCGGGGTGCATATAAAATTTTCCTTTTTTTTAAGCGCGACGTACTGGTCGTAGCAATACTATTATTAGTATTTATTAGTTAGTAGTTTTAACTATTATTTAGTGTGTTCTTTTATTAAGATAGTGTGTTTTAATTACCGTTTGTTTTATTTAAACGAACCCCGACAGACAAGTATTTCACAGTGGTGTCGGCGTGAAGTTAATTAATAAATAACGGACTAACTGGACAATTAAGAGTTAGTTAAATATTCGTTTAAATAAATAAACAGTGCGGAAAGACGTTTATTTTAAATATCGCGATGGCAAATAAAGTAAAACTCGCTGAATTAAAAATGACTGACTTGAAACAAGAATTGGAGGTGAGGTTTGAGGATGCAACCGGCAAAAAGGCAATCCTCCAGCAACGACTTCGAGATGTGTTAACTAAAGAAGGCGAGAATCCAGAGAATGATTTCTTCCAAGTTTCAGGTGGAGACGCTGGCGTGAATTCACTGTTGATGAAAATGGAACAGCGACTATTACACTCACAAACTCAAATGAAGCAGAAGAATACAGTGTAAAAACTTTGGAACAACGAATAATGGATTCACAAACTCAAATGAAACAAATGGACCGGAAGATTTTGGACAGTGTGAAAACTTTGGAACAGCATCTAATAAATTCGCAAACAGATGGAAAAAGAAACCTGGAAACTAGAATCCTGAAGAAAAATCTGGAAAAGAAATTACTGGAAAACTCTTAGAACTATCGAGAAAAGTCTTGAAAAAATTAAGCAATCTCTGGAAATAATAGAAAAGAAGAATTCTGAAAATTGGAGAGCTTTGGAGAAAGTTCTAGAACAGCGACTAATGGAAAACTCAGAAGCGTTAAAGAAGGTTAAAGGAGGTCTTCGTAGTAGTAGAGGAGAAAATTGGAGAACATTTTAGAATTTTAAAGGCAATAATGACCCAGAGGAAATTATCTGTGACCATGAGTCATTATGATCTCAAGCAAGTTATGCCGCCGCCCATCGAAATAAAAGAAGAAGCTGTGGCTATCTCAAAGACCAGAACCAAGCAACCAACCTTTGATGGAAAAACATCATGAGCAACTTAGCTGACGCAATTCGAAGCAGTCGCAGAAGCAAACACGTGGTCATCTGTCGAGAAGGCTACTTCTCTAATCATAGCGCTGAGAGGTGACGCCAATAATATTTTGCAAACATTGCCTCCTGAGGAACGTAAAGATTAATCAAAGCTTATTAAATGGTCGGAAATGGGATATGGTCATGCACATCTAGAGCAGGACAATCACACCTAACCGAAGAATCGGTCCCAGAAGAAAAGCGAGAATCTTCAGGAATTCGAGGCAGATATTGCTCGTCTGGTTTGACTTGCACATCCGATGGCGCCAGATAATTTCATGGCTCTCCAGACGTCCACAGACGGTCTCCGGGATAGTGATACACAGCAGGCATTAAAGTTGGCCAGACCGAAGCAAGGCTTTTGGTGTACTGTGTATCGATGCTTTGACATGCGCTTGAGTTCACAACTACAAAACCGACTTCCCGGAACCATGCTCGAGCCTATATTGTCGATAGGCAGAAAAAGGAAGAATTGGTGGAGCAAATGGTCAGTCGAATTCTAAATAAGATCAAACCGGATAAAAGTGCAGTGCCATGATGGAATTGTGAAAAAAACGATCACATTCAAAGCAAATGTAGCAAACGGACCAAGAAAGAATAAGCTAAGCATCCAGAAGCCCCAAGGACTGCCTAAATCGCATCCTAGAAAGGCCTGTAAGTGGACGGTGTTATGGAAGGAAAGACCTATGCTGGCTTGCTAGATACTAGATCAATTAAAAACTATCCTGCGACACGATTTAATTTCCAGAAATAAAAAATTATTTTCTAGCAAATGGAGACTTAAAGCAGCAACTGGAGAAGCAGCTTCTATGACAGATGAAGTGGATATTCGCTTTATCACTGGACCAACATCTATCCGACATTGTGTTCTGGTGGCTGAGATAGAGGAAGGAATAATCTTGAGATTGGATATTATGAACACCTACGGCTTCCAGTTAGATTTGAAAGAAGCTACTTTAAAAATAAGTAATGAAGAATTGGTTCTTCATGAGAAAAATTATGGGCCTGTAAGAATAATTACAGCAGATAATGCTGTTCTGGATGCAAAAAGCGTGATGTATTTGACGGCTTGTATAGAGGATGATTACCTTGAAGGAAAGGTTACAATGCTGGAACCGAAGCCTGATGATGACCAACTAGGCCGAGAAATAGTAGTTGCCAAAATGCTGGTTAAAACTCAGATCAGGGTAACGCATGTAAACTATTACCCTGTTACATTGAAGAAGGGTTTTATTCCAGGATGGTGTTCGCCAATGTCGGCAGTAGTTCATCGTGTAGAGGTAAAGAAGAAAGGATTCATGCGAATTTCTGAGAAATTTTCCAAGATAACCGACTCAGCCTGTCAAGGGTTAAGCAGGAAAGAACAAACCCAAGTCAAAGACTCAATTCAGCAATTCGATGCCTTTGAAACTGAGAGTGGCAATATAGGAAGAACCAGTATCGTCATGCTTAAAATAAATACCAGCGATTCAGTTGCAATACAACAAGGGCCAAGATGGTTACCACTGGCAAAGCGTGAGGAAGCCGAGCAAATTATACAAGATATAGAAAGCCAGGGAGTCATTGAACCTCCAAATAGTCCATTGGTTTCAACAGTGGCCCTTGTAAGGAAGAAGGGTGGAATATTTAACTTTAGACATTTTATATTGCTTATGTCATCTTGGCTTGACATAATTAAATAGGTTTCGTTACATGTATCGTAGACGAAGGAACACGCCGAAGTAACAGTCGTCATAGAAAATATACTCGAGCTCTTCCTCGATTTCCTGGACATGGATGACTCCAATGAATTTCATACACAAAAGAAAAGCATAATATCAAAATCTCATACATCAAATCATCATCATAATCAAATTCATAACCATTAACCATTAATCAACAACAAAAAACCCATATCATTATTACATTTTCTTATTACTAACTTTTCTCATAAACAAATCTTTCTTCTTACCATAACTATAATTACAGGAATCGTTGTATTTATTTTCTATATGATTATTATAATTATAATTACAAATTCTGTTTGGAGAAGCCAATTTAATTTCATTTTCTCTTTGTTCATTCTTAATTTCATTAATGACCACTGCCTGATTCATTTCTTCATTTGCATATCTATTTAATTCATTTACCATTTCAACCTCATTAGTTTTAATCATCTGACATTTTAAATTAGAATGTCTTCTAATTACATCTGACTCTCTTATCTCATTACTTTTAAAATTAACTTTATTTAATATGAACTCTTTTCTTACCCCTATTTGATTATTTATTCCTCCAATTTCACCATCGATTCCTTCTTTGAATCCTTCCTTAATTTTGACCTCGTCAGGCACCATGTCCTCCAAGGTTATAACCTCATCCTCGAAACCGTTTCCATTGTCCTGCAGCTTATATTCTTCCCCAGGCACCTTCTACAAACTATCCTTCATAATAATTGATTCCTTTTCTTTTACTTGTTTTTCCTCGACGTGTACTAGTTTAATTTCGCTCATTATAACTTCTTTATCTATTTGACTGTTATCTTCAAACACCATGATTTGGTCCATTTTTCTTTCCAATATTTCTTCCCTTTTCTTTATTTCTTCCATTTTCCTTTCCAATTTTTTCTCCCTCTCCTCTTGTCTTTGTTGTTGCTTCATCATCATTTCCATCATTGTGCGCATCATGTCCATAATCTTTTGACTGCTATCTCCATTGTGTCCTTCTTCATGCATGTAACCAGCATTACCTATTCTTTGTTTTATATTTAATTTATTTTCCATTTTTCTAACTTGTTCCACGTTGAATTATACCATAAATGGATTGACTTTTATTTCTATTTTCGCTTTTTCTTTGTTCGCCCCACGTTGGTTTACGTCATAAATATGCAGTGAATTGTAATGTTGATTGCTTATTTAAATTGGCTCACAATACACAGTAGCTTGGCCGGACTAGTTCAAATCGGGTTCGCCTTCCAGGAGCTCTTGGATCTTCAAGGTTACCCTCACAGGGTACGTAGCACAATAATAAAACAAAAGGTATTAGAAAAGAAATAAAACTAGCATTAACGCCACAAACATGTACTTTACAAAAGAAAAAGAAAATTCTATCTTATCAAGTATAAAGTAGTGTTGAAACACCTAATGTGCCTCAATTGTGAGGAAAACTTGGATAAATATGACTGATTCAAGATGAAAAACCTCACTAATGAACCCCGAACAAATTATTAAATAAATATTTAGAAAAACTGTCAGACTTATCAAATTACGTTATCCCAATTTTAAACGTCAAACAGCAAAACTATCTGTAAGCGCACGCAACAAAATTTTAATTCATGCGCACATTTAACATGATACAAATAAAATTTTCCCACCAATTCCTGACCTTCTAGAATATTTTACTCATAAAGAAACTTCAAAAGAAATCTGAAAATTTTCCTTAATATTCCTCTGATTACAAAATATTTTATAAACCTAAAATTACTGACTTTACTGAGCTCAACTATCTTACTAACATTACTAAATTATTTCTAAATACATAAATGTAATAGCAGAAATATACATACATTAATTAATGTAATCGTCACTTCACAAAATATTTAGAGATTTCAGATAGGTCCCATAAATCAAAATTACAAGTTTACAGACTCGTAATTATCGCAAATTAATTTTAACACAACAAATATCACAAAGCTAACAACGCAAACCGAATGTAACTAAAATATCTGAATAAAAAAGAAGTTTCTATTCAGCGACAAGAACTTGGACCTACCTCTTCGATAGCTGGTAAATCTCTCCCTCTTCCCCTTCCGGAAATGGAAAATATCAGCATGCCTAACATAAATCAAAAACCTGCAATTGCAATATACTTCCGCTTGACCCGGACTGCATACATCAATACAATGTTCGAACAATCTACAGTCGTGGATAAAAATACATATAATAAATTTTTCGATAAATACTAAATATTGTTAAATATATTTCTGGAATAAAATACACATAAATATATAGTCTTTTATAGTTTCTTTTAATTTTTTCTTCGGGGAAAAATTCATTGCAATATGTAACAACTGGATGAGATGGACAATAACAAAACTAGCCTTTTTGTTATTGTCGGTCAACTTTAAGATATCGTCTCTGATACTAATCGCACAGTGGCGTGACAAAATTTTTTGAAAATATTTTGAATTTATATTCTATATAATTACATCTTTCCATTTCTCATACGTTATCTTTTTATTTCAAGGGCACCCTATATATATATATATACATAGGTATATATTTGCTACGATCTCACGTCAAGCTTAAAATAAAAAAAAAATAATAAGAAAACGCTCCCCGGAGCAGACCCAGTCTCGGACAACTAAAACTGCCCCTGCCCGTTCTTGCCAACATCCAACGGCCCACCCGGCTTCTGAGGCTGCCTCAGCCTAGGGGTGGGGAGACCCAGAGGTAAGAAAGTCAGCTAAAACAAAGATGGACAAGGGCGCCACCGAATTTTTGCCGCTGGACGTCGCAAACTCGGAAACTTAGATAAAAAAAAGTATATAAAAAAAAGGCAAGCAGCGTGGGGCAGGAGGCCGGTTCCGTGTCCGAGATTCGTTCCACTCTCGAGGATCGAGAGACGAGGGAAAAAAGAAAAATACGTGGTTTCCAACCAAACAAATCTTATATATTGACAATCAGTTTATATGAAGAAAAAAACACTTGTGAAAAATCGTGAAATTGTGAACTTATGATTAACTTAAAAAAAAAGGAATTACTTAGACCATGTACAGTATATATTTAAAGACAAAAATAAATTGAAATATAGAATTTATATATTGCGGCTGAAGGCCATTCAAACGTAAAGCAAAAAGACTAATTGATTAAGGACAATATTATGTAATTCCAAAAAAAGTCAATAAATAAAATAATTTACAATTCGGCTGATAGCCTTGGTACGCCCTAAAAAACACAATACGTATTCTTTCTTTCTTGTCGGTTCACAATGTATACAAGTTCAACAATTCGTTGAAATAAATCGACCTTTTGCTAGAAAGTTTTAAACTCAAATAAGATTCAGCAAAATATGTAATGCATAAAATGAAAGTATTCTAATCAACTAGCAAAAATAATCTGTAGGCATATAATTAAAGTATTCCAAATTAGTTAGCAAAAATATGTAATGCCTATAATTACGGTATTCAAGTCAATTAGCAAAAATATGAAATCTATGCAATTAAAGTGTTCAAATAAATTAGCCGAAAATAAATCTGTAAGGCATATAATTAAAGTATTCCAAATTATATTTATGTATAAACGCAAGGTTATATTGAAACGGCTACAATAGTTTGTGAAGCGAACGCAAAAGGTATAAAAAGTATAAAATTAACTACAAAAAAAAAGGTCAGGCCACACAGGTTTTTCGCTTGGAAAACACCTGGGACTATTTGACGACGATCTATTAATTAATAATAATAAAAATATATATGTGAAATAAATCAAGAAATTTACGTATGACAATTGGAAAAAAATAAAATTAGCGAAACGGGTGTTTAACTGACAGATGGAACTGCAATCGTGTCCTTCACCTTCCAGGAAAAAGAAGCGTACTTGCGGGAACAATCAGGTGATGTTACGGGATTTCTTGCCCGTCGGGTACACCATCTAAATAAAGAAATAACAATCGAAATAATTGAAAGGAAAATAAGTCAATGAAAGCCCTATACATACCGAATAATGCGTTCGATGGCGATGAAATTGAAGCGATGCTGTTTTACGTGCCACAAATAACTTCTCCCAACACTACAAATCCTCCAAAGGAGATATCGCACTTAGCGAATACTTTTGAATATAAGATTGATTAAATCCCTCACGGGGCCGTAATTATTACCATTAGGTAGGGCTACATCGATCAATATCCGTGATGGGAGAGATCGATAACCACGTTCAAATAGATCGACGACTAAAGTCGGAGTGTATAAAGTGCGAGTATTGCACTTTTCTTTTCGAAAAAAAGCGAGCACTCAGGTTCGAGACAAAGGAAAAAAACTTAAAAGAAATTAGATATATATTAAAATAACGAATTACGATACCTATACAGGTAGGTTCGTTGGAAATGGAACGAAACATATTGAAGATATCATTAATTAAATTACAAAATAACAGTAATGAAGCGTTGAACGTTACGGACACGTAACATATTACGAAAAATGCTATATACCTATATATTAGTTATTTTTTACTTTTATATAGACTCTCGCGAAACTGACGTTTCAGCAAGATCTCAAATGTCACTACCGTTTCCTTGCTTTAATTGGATATTCCATACCTGTGATCTTCGCATTAATTATGAGAGTAATACATGTTTAAAACATTTAAAACGCAACCCGCACTACGAGGCGACTTAGTGACGAAACTTGGTACAAGGGATTCTCTAGATTCTTCGAATGCCGAAATACGAGACCAACACAATAATCTGCTAATCAGCGAGAAAGAGACTATGATAAGCAAGCATAGATTTTACTATGCAACAGAGAATTTTTATTCTCGAAGTTTATATTAACAAATGAAAAATGTAAAATTAAAAACGCTGTCGAACTGTTATTATCGCGAAGAAACTATAAAAAAGACGCCCACCACATCATTGAGTAAAGCACGACAGGGGGTAAATTTATCATACGGAAGCATTTATCGAGCAACACGAATGTCAGGATTACAGTACTATCAGTTTCACCAGTTTTCATGAACTCAAGTCACCGAAACCAAAGGACGAAATGACTACGGCACTTGGTTCATTCGCTTTACACACAATAATGTGAGTAACATCTTGGACACTGTATTCTTCAGAGATGCAGCGTGGTTCTCCCTAAATGGGTACGTCGATGGCGATGCGATAGAGATGCGATGGTGGTCAGCTGAAAGTCATCATGGCCAGATTTAAAAACCAATGTTCTCGAAGCAAATATTATGTATGCTTCACGACGACACTTACTATGTTAATTTATCAGGAATTAATTCGTCAGTTTCTTTCGTCACTGGAATTTAAAGACCATTGTTGGTTGTAACAGAATAATGCAATACTGCGTATTTAAAATAACATGATTGACTTCTTGAAAGGTATTTTTCGGCGAAAGACTGATCTCGAAAGGATCGTGGCGTCCGTGATCGCCAGATTTAAGTATGTTGGACTTTTAATGCTGAATTATCATAGTTTATATTATGATTTGTCAACCATTCTTAAATCAAATTTTTTCGATAGATATTTTGGAAGGATGTTTACTATTATGCTATGCATAACAATCACTGAAAGATTTTTTCAAATTCATTAGCAGCTGATTTCTAAGACTCTTCAGAAAATTTTCTCTATTGATGTCACCATGGTAATCCATATTTTTAGTGGTTGATGAAAATATTAGTTCTGGTTCAGGAATTAATCCGTCACAACTACTAGCGTGTAAAACTATATCTCTAAAAGATAAAAATTGAACAATGTAATACTGCTTTCCTAACATAATTAATACTTTTTTCACATACATTTTATGTTTTGACAGATTTTACAGGAACATCTTGCCGAAATTTTAAAATTCTTCCTGAAAAAGACCCATGTTTTACGTATAGGGAAACACAAATTGAAATAAATTTTCATTTTTAATACAGATGTATTGTTACAAACAATTGACTCTCGTTAAGGCAGCATTCCTTTAAAGCTCATATCCATTTTAAATGAAATTAAATATTTTATAATTTTTTCCTTTAAAGTTCATATCCATTTAAAATGAAATTAAATATTTTATAATTTTTTCCACGAAGAACAACCGTACAAAAATTTGTCTTTTTCTGAGAACACTATTTAATGTTAATGTAGTCACCTTTACGTGTTGTTCTAGAATAAATAATAGTAAAGTACATGTTAAGTTTAAAATATAAACACTTACTATTTTTATACATATCATAAATAGAATTGCACATTGAGCAAAACTATCAACGTTTACTGTAGATTTATTTTCGTTGTGTTTTTGTTTTACATTGCTCAGAGGTCTTCCTTGCTTGACCGTATAAGAAATATTATGAACGGTTGAATCGTTGATGTTTAACGCATTTGGCATGCCCTAAAATACAAATATACAAATATATACGTACAACTTATTAAAAATAAAATGGTGATTATTAATAAATTACCTATAGTACACATTTTAACGATATTATGTAATTAGGGAAGAAACTAGCTCTTTTGACTGCTTCATGGATCTTCACTAATATGTACATGTTCATATACTACCCTATGTCTGCACGAACGTACCCAATATCCATACAAAGGTACAGATCTACGTAACTTATACTTCCAGTATCTATTTTTACAGTTGTACATGTCAGGTTTCTAAAATTAAAAAATTTAAAAAGAATAATAAGAACTCATTAAAATAATTTATTTTCGTTGTATATAGCAGTACCAAAATGACGTAAATGCCTATATAAGTGTATATAAAACATAAATTTAATTAATCTTTGCTTGTGTTAAAAAGTTATCCATAGTTAATTGTGTTATAGTGGTCTTTTTACTCGCCTGATACAAGGTTTTATAGCATAATTTGCTATCGCGAAGACTGCCAATTACATTTATGGTTCTTTAACTGTCTAAATCAAAATTTTTTACTAGATGAACAATATCTTCTACCATACTTAAAATTTAACTTATTATTTGTAGTTTCGTTTTTTTTTTGGAAATAACTTGAGCTTCGTTTCACGATCGATTTCTGTTCCTGCACTTGAATTAAGTCGCACGCTCTTCTGAATGAGTGTCTATTAAATCAATCTTCATTGTCTATATTCAATTCATGTCTCTTTCTCATTCCATTCCAACCCATCTGGTTGCAAAATTCTGTTGTATATTTCAGCCACTTTTGACATGTGCCTTTACGCTTTCTTTGTTTTTTACTATGGATGTTTACTGTCGAACGACTCAGACCTAGATTCTTCTTTTAAAATTAAATTAAATATTTTATAATTTTGTCGTCGAACGACTTAAACCTAGATTCCGTCCTATTGCTGTCAACTTTTCTCCTTTCTCTGTTTTTTCAATAATTTTTTCTCTAAACTGATAGTCACTCTTCTTTTTCTATATCTTTTACTTTCACCTATATTTTTTTATGGTTTTAAACTAACACTTTGCAAAATTACATTATTTATTTACTTTCAGCGACCACTCGAATACCGAGTGGGCACTAATTTTTACAACGGTTTATTTACACGGTGAGCAAAGTAGGAGAATTCACCGTCTTGTGAATTCGTATAATAAATGTAGTTTCAAGCCGACAAAGTGTATGTATGAATGAACCACTACGTACGTTCGTATGAACAAAAAGGCGTACGTAACCATCAAATTGTAAACACCTGTATTTATATGTAAATTCACCGTCCGCTTAACGTATATTCGCTTAACGCCCAACAATTTGTGCAAGCATTATGTACTTTAAGTGAGCGCTGCCTGTATTATAATACTAAATCGCAACTAACTAATAGAGAACAATACGAGAAAAGCAAACGCCAATATTTACAGTTGTGAGATATACCATGACAAAATTGTGGAGGACAGGTAATATATTCTAAATGCCGCAATAACAGGACCCGTATGTCAGTAATTTGCGTCTTTTATGTTACTGCGCCTGATATTACTGATTATGACATGCATTGTTTGCAATCCTAAATACGAAGATTGTTCGTAAACCACGTGGCCTAACACAGAGATGGCACGAATTCGCAGGAATTCTTCTTTACCATTCTGTAGAATCATCTTTTAATAGGTTAAATATGACAGTACAGAGCGATCTGCCAATTAGTATGTTTTTGACAGTACGCCAAAGCGAACATCTCGTGTGATTTTGTAATAATGTAAAAAACTGAGTTGGGAGCAGTGATAAAGTACTTACATTTGAAAAGCTTAACTCCAACCGAAATCAAAGCAGAGCTGGATTGGAGCATACGTATTTCGCATTTCTACAGGCTCGTCGGTACGCCCCTGCTGGAGAAAGGATATTCTCAGACACATTCACAAAAAAGAACCACATCACCGAAATTATCCAGACCGGGCGTAGAAGTAAATTCAGCGCTACCTGTTGTCAGACAGCAGAAGTACCTCGCCCCGTCCACATAACCAATGTGAAGTAACGACGCCCTTCCAAAGGTGGCACAGCCAATCTCTCTAGAAACTGCTTTTTGTTTGTGTCTTCACTCATGCTACGGACTAACCGCATGTGTAATGTATCAGAATAATTGAAACATACATGAGTACGTAAACCCCACCAGTTTTGTATAATACAAAGGTATTTTTAATAATATAAAATATTATTAAAAATCTGGTGTGAAGAACACAAATACAGGTTCTCTATTAATATTTTTTGTGAACGTGTCCGAACATATCCCTCCCCAGAGACATAGATACGTATTTCGCCTTTCTACAGGCTCGTCGGTACGCCCCTGCTGGAGAAAGGATATTCTCAGACACATTCACAGTTTTATGGTCTCGAATATATGCAAACCTCGACCCTACGGGTTTCGGTTTGCAAACGTATTCTCGACCATAAAACTGTACTTACGAACCTAGGTACATAAATAACTATTAACCAGTTTAGGGAACGGAAAACTCCGCTGAGATCTATGATTTAGAATAAAATTTAAGAGACTTTCTGATATTTTTTGAGTAAAACCGCATTACATGGTTCTATTTAGATTATACCAATGAAACGAAAGTATTTACCATAAGTATAAATCTGAAAAATTCTCTTGTTGAAGATATAT
Organism: Melolontha melolontha; assembly: GCA_935421215.2. Lineage (NCBI taxonomy): Eukaryota > Metazoa > Arthropoda > Insecta > Coleoptera > Scarabaeidae > Melolontha > Melolontha melolontha. The sequence goes on from OW285236.1 coordinate 142,126,276, forward strand.
ATGGAATCTCATCGCCACTTCTTAAACACGTAGCACTATTTTTTTCAGAAACACTAGCAAGGCTTTTAAATAGACGTATACATGATAACATCTTCCCCAGGGAATTGAAACTGGTTAAAGTTGTATCTGTATATAAAAAAGGGAACGGAAGCGATCCAGGATCTTACCGGCTAATATCTATTCTGCCTGTTATGTCGAAGGTGTACGAGGAGTTATTGAAGGCCAGATTGCCTGATTACTTCAATAACGCTTCCTTGTTCTGTAATCAACAATATGGTTATTTAAAAAATAAATCCACAATCCAAGTTATCGGTGAACTAGTTGATAGGGTCGTCAATGGTTTCGACATTAATCAGAAAATATCTGCAACACTACAGGATTTATCAAAAAAATATGTGTACGAGCAATAATTAGTGCATCCAGTAAAGAACATTGTAAACAACATTTCATAAGACTACAAAATTAACAATTCCATCTCTATTTATACATAACTATTTACTTTTTGCTAAAGCATATACAACTTCGAATCACAAATTATTACTACCCAACTAAGAAGATTAACAGGTTAACTTTGACTAAACAATCTGCTAAATACCAAGCCATCTCAAATTTTATAATCATCTACAACAAAAGAACCAAGGAATTACAATCCAATAACTTTAAAATACAAATAAAACAGGATCTAATACATAAAATAGAAGACTTTATTAGTTGTGACATGTAACAAGCATTTAATAGAAATAATAGTATGTAAGCTATATTCATAAATATATGTATCGTTTTCTTTTTTCCTTTTGACATTCCAAGTAATTATCAGAAAATAAATTATTATAAAATGTATATGCACATACTATTTTTGAAAAAAATTGGTTATGTTAATATTGTAACATGCAATTAATTTGGAACGTATTTAGTAGGTATTCAATAACTCATTTTTTCTTCTTTCGGTTAAAATATTTTAAATTTTTTACAGTACATATTTGAAAAGGTATCTTTGATGTTACTTTACACAAAAATACAAGGCAAGCAAGTATTTTGCGCTTGATATTTCAGTATGTTCGTTATTTGCAGGAGAAGAGTGCTTGTTATATGTAATATGTTTCACAAAATTAAAACATAGAAATTAAAATAATTTGATGTTACTTTAATATTATATGAGAGATATTTTATGGGAAAATGACTCTAAATGAAAATTCATTGTTGGTACAGAGTTTAATTTTTCCAGGTAATCGCCTTTCACCTGTATGCACATAGACCACTAATGTTCCAAATTTATATGCCTTCAAAGAAGCCGGTCGATAGCGTAGTGGTAAGGCAGTGGCTTATTATGTCGGTAGTCCCGTGATCGAATCCGTGGTTTATTATCCGAGAAGATTTTCGTGGTTTACCTTCTCGTTTAAGGTGGATATCGATAGCCAAACAGCTGAAATCGCTCCATGAGGGGAAAGAGCCAATGCCTCCTATAATTAGCATTAAGCTATTCGGGACTGCCAAGGCATGAATAAGTCCAACCACTTGAAAAAACATTTCGGAAATACTATTGGCTCCTCGGAAGAAAATTCCAACTCTCAACTAGAAACAAAGTGTTGGCATATAATGTAATCTTTAAGCCTCTCTTGATCTATGGTGTTCAGCTGTGGGGTATACCAGGCAAAGACAATATTGCAATCATAGAGAGATTTCAATTAAAAACACTGCGTGCAATTATTGATGTTCCATACTTCGTGACAAATAGGGACATACAGCATGATTTGAATCATCATACAGTAGAGAAGACAATCAGGAAATACAGTAGGCAGATAGCGCGTACTTTTTCCTCATTTCCTCATTGTCTTATCTACTGGAATGATATGAACGACTGGAAAGATATTCCCATCCACTAGCTCTAGTCCTCCTAGAAAGCAGCGCTGATATTAGAAGACTGAAACTCAGAAAACATTGGACTTACCATTTTTAAATTAAAGTGTAAAGTTACAGATGTAATTGTGCTATGAACATTGAAATTGTATCATATAGAGTTATATTCAGTGGAATAGGGTCCTCTCATGCATTTATGATTTAAATCAGATATGTCCTTTTTTTATAAATACAGATTGCATAATAACAAAAAACAAAATAAAAAAGAATGATTATTATCATTATTATTGTATATAAGCCCACCCTCACGCCTTTTCTATTTTGTCATAAATAATAATAACAACATTAACAACAATAAGCAACAAACAGATATAAGTTAACACTGATAGCAATTAATGTAATTTATTAAACTATTGCAATCATTTGGTGGGTGGGAGTGCCGGGCTCCAAAAAATCAGAGATCCGCGTCTATAGAAAAATTAAATCTACCCTTGTGTTAACTGCCATTAACCGATATAAAATGTTTGCTTATTCTCTAGCTAAACAACGGATCAATCTATAATCAATCTATCACTCCAATGCTTTGGATACACAATATTCTTCGTTATTCCATTTGGTGCATAAAGAAACAGAGCAGATGGTTTCTCATTTTGCGAACACACCACATATGCACATGAGGATTGAAAATTTCCAGATGTTGTAATCACACATAGCAATTCGATAATTGTGCTCGCAGACAAAAATTCATTACTCACCGTAATGTTGAGGTAATTGCCATTCTGTCGTGATAATTGCTAGGAGACAACCTAAAAACAGTATACATACGGGCAGTGGCGGCCCTTGAAAACCCAGACACTTATATGCAAAAACATTTTAAAAAATAAACTGACTATGGATTTGTTAAATGTGACATTGTCATAAAAATGACTGATGAAGATTTGATTTACACACATTACAAAATTTTAAATTTTTTACATTCACGTCAAAATCGAGTGTCTGAGTTTTTAAGAGCCGCAACCGTACATAAATGCATAGGAGATTTTCTTTATTTGGCAGTTTAAAATCTGTTCTAATTGAATATTTATTTATTTATTTAAGATACTTTAACTCTTACGTGTTTCGGCACTTATGGCAATTTTCAAAGAGTTTTTTTTAAATAAAGATTCAGTTACATATAATTATAAAAAGTGACAGTGTCGTATTTTATATGTCAAGTTGTCATGGCTTTTATGTAATGATTTAAAATGACATTACGATCTAGAAATTATATAGAAGTTCATGTTTCACATACTGTTAATTCTTTAGTATTTGCCGATAAAATTTGGAAAAAAAATATGAATACATCCTTCCATACAACATAAGGAACATACACACAAAATTTTATCAAAATCGATTATGTAGTTTGTGAGCCTATAGAGAACAAATGAAATGTTTTTGTTATATATATATATATATATATATATATATATATATATATATATATATATATATATATATATATAGAAGACACTGCGAATTTGCGTAATATTATAGGGCGGAATCATTTTATCAACTCATCTAAGATCACGGGTTCCCAAACTTTATCAGTCGGCGGCGCACTTAAAGGTTTAGTATTTTGTCCGACGCCCTTGTCAAAATATGTGTACAGTGACATAAATCAGGCACAGATATGAAAACAACTCTTAAGATAAACCTCACAATGTGAAGCTCGGATTTATTAAAATTGAGTTACAAGAACTATCGAACTAAAATATGAAAATATAAAACAAGTATGAAGTAAATGGTGCAAACCTTCAACGACAAGAAAGTTAATGTGACGGGTGAATTTACTGATCGCCACATATTTTTCAAAACGTGAAATAGGGTTTGACAATCCCACTCTCACTCCTTGCTCTACATTGATTTTTGAGCCATATTTTCTTTGTATTGCAGCTGCAGCTAAAAATCAGGTTCACATAAATAGGTTATCGTAAAGGGAATGAGGATCCTTACAGCTTTTGAACTCAGAATTGGATATTTATTTTTGATTAATATCCAAAACTGCACTAAACCGGAAGAAGCTGTTTTTAAGCTGTTGTCGCCAGAGATTTCAATTAGACTCTCTTCTTCCTGCGAAGTGGATTCTGGTAAAGCTTACGCACGAAAAGGATCTTAGATCCACGCAAATTTCTCGGCATTGTCTTCCTCAACGTATTTTGCAAACTAGTTAGTGAGCTTTGAGATGTGTCCCTTGAAAAGGAACTCTCATCAATGATTCTTAAAATGTGCATATTATTGCCTTGAACAGACAAATTGAAGCTTGTCATATATATTCTACAAATATGCCAGTTTTAGCAAAAAGTCGGGTTTGGCAAAGTACTTAGAGTGTTTATGACCTTCTTCTTGTAGAATAATGTGAATCTTTTGACGTAGCTCAAATGCACGAAATAAAACGTTGCCACGTGAAAGCCACCGTGAACGGTAGCAGTATAGCAGGGCCATGTATTTAGCTACCATGATCATGCATATCTTGTGTTGAATAAATATTTTATACTTGATATTTTTAAAGAAGTTTTTTTATTTATCTATGCGTATCTAAATCTATCTCAATTATATTGTTAATTATTTATTTATCAGCTTTATAAGAGTGCAATTACTTGCGATGATCCAGGGATAAGAGTCTAAATAAATTCAGTATCTTTCTCATGCTCTAACGACATCTATTTGTAATCGAAGATACTGCGTACTATCAGCTGGTAGACCAATATTAAAATTTCAAATTAGTGCGCCCAATACATACATAATCTATCAGTTGAAGTACTATTATTTACTTATTATTATGTCGTAGATCGTCAGTCTCTTTTCAATTGTCAGCCCAACGTGAGGCGGCATATCTCTTCATTTTGTCAACTCTTCATGAGGCACTACCTTTTCAATATATATATTAATTTGTACCTTTGTTTTAATTTTGGTATCTATAGTAGAAATTTCACACAATAAATAAAATAAGATTTATTTAATTAAAAAACTGTCACGACCTGATAATTTTTTTTTTGAAAATAAATAAGAGTCATAAAAAATCTTTGCTCAACTGAACAAGCCGAAGAAGAAAAATATTTAATTGCGAGGTTTCTTGCCAAGTTAGTACACTTTTTATTACAATTTAGATTTTTGCAATTTGTTTTTAAGTTAAAGCCATGTGTGCCATCACAATATGTCAGCTTTCCTCGATTTTGCTGTCGGTATCTTTTCTACTCTCCGATTACGATAGGAAACGTGTTCCGTAAAATCTATTGGCTTCAAATTTAATTTCTTTAAATATTTTGGCGTTTATCTCGGGGTAATTTGTATTATTTTTGTCTATGAAGTGTAATAAAACGCCCTCGGCAAATCCCGTCTCAGATCCTATATGCAAAGTAATAAGAAAAACTCGCCTTACTTTCACAACCCCGTAGATGTTCCTTCAGTAAATGCTAGTTGTTTAGTTAATATGTCTTCATCTATTCTTCCATAGGAGTTTCTATATAGGATGATTTAGTTTTCCACGTTACGTTATGCCTGTTAAATATACGCATTTCCGTCTAATTATGTCATCAAGCTCATTTGGACTATTTTTACATTTATTTCTATGTACCTGAACCAATAAACGCTAAGTATAATTAATAAGAATTTTTATCGCAATTATTTACTATTGATCTAAACAAGCTTTTTTCAAATTTCTCTGTGCATGAATTTATATAATGTTGACCGAATAATTTGTGGCAAATCTTCTTCTTATTTAAACATGGCCTACGAGTAGACGACTCTTTTTAACCGCCAAAATTATAAAATGTTCCTTCTAATTAAAGAAATTGAAATGCCAAAAAGCGCACTGTTACACTGTCAGCTAAATTAAAAAAATACATGTAGTGGTAAGATTTAAACTGATTTCATGCAAATATTATATTTTGTAGAAATGGATAATAAAATATACGTTTAATAAGTTTATAAAAAAGAGAATATTTCTATTTCGTGTTTACATCCATATTACCACAGTTTACATCAAACTCTCGACTATATACGGTAATCAAGCTATAATAGCAATAGCGAGCAATTTTCATGTAAATAACGAAGCAACCCCACTAACGGTCTACCTTAACGCGATTAAAGGGAACGCTCTTGAATTTTAGACGATTGAGTTTTTGCTATGGCATCCGCGAGGCGAACTCAACTGTGAATATTCGATCGGATCGGGTGCCCAAACGAATTTAAACCTTAAGGCCCAGATATCTCAAGACCATGTTGTTATCGATTGATTGGTAGGGTGGAATCTTACACCTTGTATATTCGAGGGTGTGGAATTCAATTTTCTACATCACTTGTAAATAAAATCAAAGTGTGTGGGGTCCGTAAGAACATCCAATCGATCCCTCGTTTCTCTGTGAGAACCGATGCCAGAGGTTTTGCTTTTAGCAGCTGTAAAGCAGAAACAAAATAACCTATAGGGTTTCTTGTAACATTTCGTTTTATATATTATCTACATCCTTTTGAAATGATTAATTGTATTAAAAATTTCGGAAATTGAATAAAAATATAACAAAACTATTCCATATATATATATATATATATATATATATATATATATATATATATATATATATATAGATAATTATTTCGTGACCTTTGTATGTTATGGTAAATCGCCAACAAATTTAATTTACCATATATATATATATATATATATATATATATATATATATATATATATGTATATATATATATGTATATGCTGTTGAGACCGTCTGTGTAGTATATTAGTTTGGTGTATATTAAATGTCGAGTTTGATTAAAAGAACTCAAACTCTGATACTAGCTAAGGTTCCTGCAATCACTTTGACCTCTAGAAGTAAATATATGAGGAAGTTCTTTAGATAATTGTGAATATGTATTAAAGATTCTGAAGAATTTAATTTTTAATATATTATCATTTCACAGAATAGATCCCGCTTATGTATGAAAGTCGGATGCTGTATTTTCAATTTACCTTAAATTTGATGCTAAAAAAATATTAAAACATTTACTTCAAGATTTCTTCGAGTATTCAAAGCAATAGATTTCCTATATAGCCTTCAGATCGAAATCTTATTATTTCTTTTCGATCAATTCAAAACTGTGTCCACGGACCGGTTTTTTGTTGAATACTTGGTTATATAGTCTCGATCATGAATTGTAACATGTAACAATAATCATAATGCAAAAACCACGAGTTACCTTTCTACCACTGACTGAGTTTTAGACAGACGGCTTCGTATAAACGACAGATGAATATTCCTTGTTATCAGACTGGTTGGAAAAAATTCATTTTTGAACCACTTTGACTGGGTGTGGTTTCTTGCTTCACCTTTTGCACAATATTCGCTGGATTTTTCGTCTGTTTCGAGATCATAAGCATAAATTCATGTCTCATTGTCCGTAATGATGCGTATCATGACAGATTGTTGGTCAGAAATCATATCTACACCCACGTTTCTCAAGAAATTGAGCATTATTGAAACTAACAGAGCCTTAAATAATCTTTCTGAATTGCTTGGATCAATTCTAATGAAATCCTAGTATTATCTACAAGGTCTCCGATTGTCACCCGATTTGAAGCCCTAGATCTTTTATTTCTTTAATGCGGTTTTCATTAATTGATATTAAGGGCGCTCTTCGCTTTCTAGCACTTAAGCGTTCTTGTTATTGACACATGTGCATCACCAAAAGCTTTTTTTAGCATTTTAACATGTCTTTGTCAGAAACTTCATTCCGCAAATAAAATTTTATATAAATTCTTTGGTTTTATAGAGTTCGTTCATTAGTTGAAATTTTTAACTTTTATATTGTCTAAAGATACGATTGTTCTGTATTATGTTTAAAATTTAATTTGCTTGTAGCTTCTTCCGATATATCACTGGGATCTTCTTCCAGTAAAATCATTAACACTTCGTCGTTCACGAAGGTTTTGGAACTCGTAGTACTTCGAGGCTCGCTTTCAATTGACTGACTTTACCACAAAATTTCTCTAATTAACATTGTGCAGTTCGTTTGTGTTATATGTTGCGGCTATTACACTATTCTAAATTCACATTGCCTATTAATTGGTATTTTGCCGAGAATCATGTGTAAAAATGAATAAGTAAATATTTAAACGAAGTAGGTGTTAATCTCACAAAGTACAAAGTTCATATAACGAGTTTCTCTTTTATCACAAATATCACACAATATTACGCATCACTTCGGTAGCAAAGCAAAAACTGGAATTTCATATGCACTAACCGAATATTTATGTTTCTAAGGTATAAATAATTAATACAAAAATTTTTAATAACATAAAATATTATTAAAACTCTGGTGTGAAGATATTCTGCTATAAATGATTAAATTGTATGCAAACAAGTCAGGCAACAATTATTTATTTAATAGATTTTTTCTTAAAACAATTTTCGATCTTATGTTCAAAATTTTTAATAGAATTTTAACACTTAACTGTCTCGTTGTCTCGTTAAAAGCTTTTTGATAATATCATTTATTTACAGCTTTGTAACTTATTTCTTCACATTATTAAATTGTATATTCTGTGGTTTTCCCAATTTTAATGTCAGTTGCATATTCAGTTCGCAAAATTACTTCTAAAAGAAAACATGTTACTTTGTCGATAAAAGAAAAAATTGAGCTTACTAACGATTTAAATGTGGGTCATACAGTGACTGCTTTATCATTAAAGCACAAAGTGCGAAAATCACCAATTTGTGACGTCAAAAAGAACAAAGAAATTTTATCATATGGCACCACATCCATTTATTTATCCAATAGGCCTAAAACGTTAAAAGTGAGTGGATGTCCCGACGTTGATAAAGCGATTTATACCTGGTTTATCCAGGAAAAATCTAGAGTTATGTACCAAAATGAATGACATATCTATGTACGTAAAACTTAAATTATTCTAGGTGTACCAATATCGGGAGAAATTTTACGTAAAAAGGCCAAATTAATTGATAAATTTAAACAGAGGTATGGAATTCGACAATTGTCAATTACAGGAGAAAAATTGTCTAGTGATGAGGCAGCTGTAGAGCCATTTAAAAATTTTCTTCGAAATGAAATCGAGAAATTGGGGAAATGCAGTTGTGTCATGACCAAATTTACAATGCAGTCGAAAGCGGCCTTTTCTATAAATTACTTCCTCAAAAAACACTTGCTCACCAAGCGGAACCATCAGCTCCAGGCAGAAAAATGAGTAAGCAACGAATTACATTAATGCCTTGCTCTAATGTTTCTGGAACGCATAAAATGAGATTGTTAGTTCTGGGCAAATCTAAAAAGCGAAGGGCTTTTGGAAATGAATCACTACCAGTGATGTACCAAGGACAGAAAAAGGCCTGGTTTACCAAAGAAATTTTTAAGGATTGGTTTTATGAATATTTTGTTCCAGCAGTTCGACAGCTGAATTTAGACGCAAAAGCACTGTTAATTTTAGACAACGCACCAGGACACCCAGAAGATTTATGTTCAGATGATAAAAAAATTCGTTTAATGTTTCTGTCGACAAATGTAACACCGCTAATGTAATTCAAGAAATGAAGTTGGATTATAGAAAAGAACTTTTAAAACGGATTGTTTGTTCTGAAGAAGTAGATCTTTCTGCAGAACTTAAAAAAAGTTAACCTAAAAGAAGTTGTAATAGGACTAGCAAGAGCCTGGGAAAATGTAAGACCAGAACTCATTAAAAAATCTTGAAGTAAACTTCTAATGCATGATGATGATGTTGACGATGGTGGTTGGAGTGAATATGATAATCTTTCTCTGCCTCAATGTAAGAATAAAATGGAGTTACAGGGTACAGAGAAACAAATAGAGGAAGTTACCGCGCTGATGAACCACATTTCTGGTAATGTAACTAGACAAGAAATTGTTGACTGTGCCTTCGGACAAACAGAATCATCTGAATCTATGAACGATATGGATATTTTGGAGCATGTTCAAGATGAATCGAGCTCTGATGAAGAGGAATCGATACCAAGATCTGTAAAGCACACAGAAGCCGTCAAAAGTTTCGAAACGTGTTTGAAGTGGGCTCAGGAAAATACTGAATCAGAACATCACATTCTAATTCTATCTGAAATGAAGAAAAAGAGCTTAAAAGGCAGAAGAAGCAAGCATTAAACAGAGTAATATTACTGATTTTTTCTCATTCTCTTAGCATTAGCATTTACTTGTTTAGATTTATGTATATACTATGTTATACATATAAATGTATCTACTTCTGATATCTAAGAAAATACATATGCGGTGGTAGTGTAATTACCTTTTTATTTGAAAATAAAAGGCTTTTCCTCGCAAGAATGATAAATTTGATAGATAATACGGTCTATGCGTATTTTTGGTTAATTTTCGATAAACCGAACATTTCTAAAATCCGAATCAATCAGTGCAATTATTAGTTCGGTCTAAAGAGGTCATCTTTGTGTGTTGTATAATTTATTTAAAAATGGCACGTGTTTATTCAAATATTGAGTTAATAAATATGTTATTAATTTATGGAGAAACGTTACAAAATTATTCCTAAATTGCCCTTGTTTGTACTACTCGTTTCCTAAAAAGGATTTATCTTGACGGAAGCAGATTTATGATAATAGTCCAACGTCTATACGACACCAATACTCTGAGCTAATAGAGTGGATGCATATAATTGAAGAACCGCCCTCAACGAGTGCTGTAACTATTGCAATACAAGTTAATGTCTCAATATACACCATTTGACGAATTTTATGTGAAGAATAATATATGTGGTTCTATTACATCCCATGTCTACAGGCGTTAACACAACAAGGTTAACCACTTACAATTCAATTATGCAAATGTTAATGTAAAATTTCTTTTTGAAACAACGATTTCCAGAAAACTAATTACTAATTTTTATAACTCACATATGGGGACCGCTGAAAACTTTCACACTATTCATTATAGTAATTTTGCAACAGAAATTTTTATTAATCGTATGAGCTGGAATTGGAAAAGAACTTATTGGACCTTTTGTTGTTTTGCCAAATTGACAAACAGTAGATAAATCTTTTGCAAAATAATTTACCACAACTGCTAGAAAAAGTGTCTTTAAGTATGCTCAAGTAGTCAACGAATGCTATTCTTGCCTGATGTAACTCTTGTTCATTTCGTTGGACAGTATTTAAACCGAATTTTTCCAAATCAATGGTTAGGTTAAATGTATACAAGAAAAGATCTATTTGAGGAAAACATTTCTATTTTAAAATTAAATATTCATTTTTCTACTACTTCCTTACGTCTTAAGGAAAAGAAGCAAACCCCACGCATTAGTTCAAGAGTTTCCCATAAATATGATCGATGTGCAAAATTTTCCTCAGAAGAATTTCTCTTAACTATTTGAGTAACAACTCTCGTGACTTTAAATATTTTTCTGCAAAAACTACTCTTTATTCTGTAAAGTTTAAAATTCCTATTCCTTCTGTTTCGTAGGAAATTTGTAGTTTCAAATTATGTATCTGTAATGACGGTCATTAAGGAGCAAATCGAAAGTAAACCTATCTGTTTTTCAGTTGATGAAACCACTGATGTCAAAAGGCGGTATATAACAAATTTTGTTATGGGTAGCCTGAATGAAAATGAACCAGACAATGGTCATTTGATCAATATAAAAGACTTGACAAAACAAACAATTTGACAGTCAGTCGGTTTATCAATGAGTCCTTTATTAACTTAGTTTTTTTTACCTAAAAAATACCAACCGGCAACGTATTATTAATAGTGACTGGCGCTGCCCATGTATCAAAACTTTGAAAATATTTAATTCTAACAATAAGTTAATACTTGTTAATACAATGTACTTGCTTAGCTGATGGTTAAATAGAGTTGCTAAAACTATCAGATTAGAGCTTCCTCTTGTAAATTGTTTAGTAACAAACATTAAAAAGATATCTATTGAAGCAATAAATTTATTTACCTATACAGAGAAAAATTTCCAGAAATTCCACTGCTTCTGTCGTTCCTGGCTAAAAGCTGTTGATTTTATTTCAACAATTTCCGATTTTAGTTCCTACAGTTCAATAACTGCTGAAAAATGTGCAAAGATTTTAGCAATTCATTATTAAAACATAAATTGGCATATATTCAAAGCAAGTTTGTTTGTATTGCAGCTGTAATAACGAATTTAGAAACTAAATGCCATTGCATGAATCTGCTTCTATTGTGAATAAAACGAAAGATAAAATTTGAAAGTTAAATGGGTCAGTTAATGTTAAAAACAAGTTTCGTTCAATTATAGAAAATAAAATAGACTTTCAAAGTTTATACCAAATTGATGAGGTTTTAAATGGTAACTTCTGAATTAATTAGATTTGGGATCACATTTTACCAGCAAATTAAAATTTGCTCGTATAACGTCTTGAGACGTTGAAAGAGTATTTTCGGCTTATAAATATATTTTAGGTGACCACAGACAATCTGTAACAACTGATAATATAGAGAATATTTGGTAATCTATTGTTTCAACTAGAATGTTGATAAATTATAATTAAATATATATATTGTTGTAGTTCAACTGGGGTTGTATTCTTTTCCCAGAAACTGATAAAGCAGGAATTATTCAAACAACCTCACATAATAAATAGATAAGATGGACGCATATTGTGAAAATAATATCGAGATGTCAATAAATTAATATCACGACAACTTTGCTTATTTCAAATTAATTTACATTTTTTTAAATAAATTTTTGCTTTTTCTATTTCTTCATTGTCAATTTCATTATTTAATTCATTACGCGAAATTAAAAAGATATTTAATTTATTCACATTCAAATTTTGTATCGGTATTATTTAGACACGCTCACTTTTCAAAAATTGTTTACCCGCGAATGTGCAGTATTTACACATAACCTAGCATTTAAAATTAACTTTCATTAATTCGTAAAATCTTAAATTAATTTAATCTTCTATTGAATATCTTAAAAATATGTATATTATTTTTGTATTATTTAAAATAGAAAGCACAAATTAAGTTAATTATCAATTTCCTAATAAGGCTTTGGAATTGAGAAAAATGAAGGAGAGCGTCACGCAACATCATCGTTAATAACCGTATTAATATATTTTTCTAAAATTTTAAATTTAAATATCTGCGGAAATACTAGTGTTAAAATTATTAATTTAGGCAGAAAAGATATATAAAGTGCCAAACTACAACCCGAACTAGTTTTTAAAAGAAGCAAATCAATGTACAACTTAAAAAACGCAATAGCATCTTTTGCGAAGGTCGTTTGATAGCACCGACGCCGTGAAAATATTCAAAAGGAGCGTACTTGTTAAGATCCTGATAACCTTATTCGATCTTCGGACTTTTGAACAGAGCCATATAGAGAACTTCTAGAGCTTCAATTAACCATTTATACACCTGAAATCCAGCGTTTGCAGCCTATTGAACCCGATTTCCTTTTAAAGCCATGCAATCCACGAATTACAGGTTTAGAAAAAAACATTTATAGACGCCAACATATTTTTCAATCATTCATGCACATTTAATAAAACAACTTGATTTTTGCTTTACAATTTGAAGATCTATCACAATATTCTAACTTCAAGCTTAATATCATTAATAATTAGTAGTACTTACCTTCTTAATCATCTTTGGGTCACTTATTGTATTATTAGATCTATTTTTCGATAAAATACATTTCATAACTTAACCTATATCTGTACACATGTAATTTGACTATAAATAGTACTCGTAATTCATTATTTCACCACTGTAGAAGTTATAAGTAACGGGTGTTCAGAAACATTCTAAGTCAAGTGGGCTCTGAACAAAAAATCGTATATCTTTACTTAAGTATCTGATTTGTAATAATTATTAAATGTCAACTGTTGTCTGTCAAAAATTGTCAGAATCTAATATCGAAGATACTAATTTGATAACCTATAAAATTGTATTAAGTAAATGTATCAATCTATCTCAGACATGACTTCATATTTTCAAGGACTACTATGACTTCGAATGTTTCTGAACACCCGTTATTTACCGTGTACAGAGTTATAACTTTAATAAATATTATATATCTATTAAATTGAAATTTGTGTATTATTGGTAGATGTGATACTCAGTCTATGCTATTAATTTACTTAAATTGCTTTGTTTAAGTATAAGGGAGGGATATCCACGATGATCCTGTAAATCTGAGTCTCTATATTATTCAGTTTACTTATAACGGGTGTTCAGAAACATTCGCAGTCAAAGTAGTCCTTGAAAATATAAAGTCATGTCTGAGATAGATTGATTTTTGACAGACAACAGTTGACATTTAATAATTATTACCAATCAGATACTTAAGTAAACATATACGATTTTTTGTTCAGAGTCCACTTGACTTCGAATGTTTCTGAACACCCGTTACATGTTCTCCCGACCGAACGACGCCATCTATATTATTCCTGAGATTATACTGACAACCAGGGCCGATTATTATATTTAAAATATATTTAATATTGAAAACCACTTCTACTTGGAATATTATATTAATTTTCAATAGCTTGTCAGTACCGTTACAATATATATATATATATATATATATATATATATATATATATATATATATATATATATATATAAGGTAAACTTAATTAGTCGGCGATTAAAGGTCTGATTATTACTTCAAAGTGTCTATATTTAAAATAATCCTACATGTTTCGGCAATGACGCCTTTGTCAAGGATATAAAAAATATAATCGCCGACTAATTAAGTTTACTTATCATACCAAGGTCGCGAATATACTATATATATATATATATATATATATATATATATATATATATATAAGAAATGTAAAGTTCTTTAATAAATCAAACAAATATTTCGAAAATTTAACAATTTTCGAGAAATAAATGAAAAAAAACATTATAATATAGAGTTTGACCTCCACGTTGATTAAACACAGCCATACATTATTGTTCATCGTCAGAATTACATGGTCTATGTTTTGTTCTGGTATACGTGCTTATTCTGCTGTCAGAAGCTCCTTGAATCTAATAGCATTGGGGATATCGCCCATGTGTGGAGTAATTCTTCTCTGAAGCATGTCTCATACATGCTCGATGGGATTCAGGTCGGAAGATTGCGCTGGCCATGGCAATACATCAATTCCCTTGTTTGTTAACCAGTCTATCACAACACGCGGGACATGTGGACAAGCATTGTCTTGCATCTGATGGAAATTTTTTCCAACGACAACGACAAATGGACGCACAACGGGCTGAAGAATGTTATTCAAATATATCTTAGCTGTCAAAAAGCCATTTGGAAAAATGAGCTCGGTTAGACTGCCAATCATTATTCCACCACATACCATAACAGTACCACATTTATAATTATGTACTTCCTGCACAAGATTCAAACGTTCCATATTTTCAGATCGTCTCCATACCCTTGTCTGACGAGAATCAG
Organism: Melolontha melolontha; assembly: GCA_935421215.2. Classification (NCBI taxonomy): domain Eukaryota; kingdom Metazoa; phylum Arthropoda; class Insecta; order Coleoptera; family Scarabaeidae; genus Melolontha; species Melolontha melolontha. The sequence goes on from OW285236.1 coordinate 142,141,598, forward strand.
GATGGAATCCAAATCTGGATTCATCTGTAAGCAAAACTGTAGCCCAAGCATTTTCATCCCAGTTTATAAATTCTTGATACCAGCCTAATCTTGTTCCTCGATTCCTCTTGAGAGAGATGCACATCTAATTGGTCATCGGGAATGTAGTTCAGCTCCATGGAGACTATTTGTCACAAATAGAACAAATAAATTATGCGCACGCTGTAGTTCCGTAACCAAATCAGGTGCTGTTATCGTGGGTTGTCTTCTAGCATTTAAAACCAAAAATTTTGCTGTGCTACCGCTTAGATGTCGTTCAGCCGAACTACCACATTCCCTAAAACAATTCCACAATCGACTGATAAAATATATATAGTAGATTTAGATAGTTCGCGATTTAAGGTCTGTTTTACTTTAATATGTATATATTTAAAATAATCTCTTACATTTTTCGGCAATTACTGTCTTTTTCAAAGAATTTTAAATTATAAATGACAGTATATTAATGACATATTTATATACGTGAAGTTTTCATGGATAAAAAATTATATTATTTAAAAATATATTCAAGGGGCATTGGCAAGCCATGAGTTATTATTATGTCTACGACTTAAGATGTTCAGTTGTCGACATTCAAACGAGAAGGAACACCACGAAAATCTACTCGGACAGCCTAGTTCCGGACTAAAGTAAAGTAGACCTTAAATCGCCGACTATCTAAATCTACTATAATATACAAAGGTCAAGAAATAATTACCTATATGTATATATACCGTATGTACGCCGGAGAGTGATTGATCTACCACAATGTAGTAAAACGAAGACGAATAGCGAGTTTATGTGGTTAGGGTTGAGAGAGTATATTCAATCTGTTCTACTGTCTAACTGTACGGGCGTTCCATTTCTTTATCCAACACATTCTACATACGATCTAAGTACGAATCAAATAATCTCTCTCTAACACATTGAATATTCCTATCAGTCGCTCATTGTGTTCAAGCAAGGCGAATATACTTGCAGTTGGCCAGTCATTACTTATATATCCATCGATCGCACGACGTTGTGCACACGGTAAATATAAATATAAACAAATGGACAAATAAAACAGTATGAATTTTGGCACGTATATCGAATTTGACCTATAAAGATTATAGTACTGTGTTCTCTATTAAAGACAATAATATCTTTGTTTGGTTTTCGTTTACAAGCTTTTAAATAATGACTCTAAGGCAATATGCGTTTAATAAATTATTTACATTTGGTAAGTACCGTTCTATTTGGTTAGCTGTTTAACTATATTTAATAATAAGATTTAGAAATTATTTAGATAATTATGACGGTTTACTATTATATGAGGATTGACTATAAAATTAAAATACCTTGAACCTGGTAATCTGTTAAAAAAAGGCGTATGTCTGTTTGAAAATGGAAGCGCAGGATTCGTTCTTTTGCGGACGATTTTAAAGAAAGGAAAGGGAATGTCAGGATACGGAAAAATACGTTCAGCTACAGATTAATTTTAAATATGTTTTCAGTAACTTTTTATATTTTAATTCGTTGATTTAACGGTGTTTTTTAGATTTATTTTGAAGAGCGTCGAAAAGCGGTAGTAGCTTCTATAGCGAACGATGGAAAGAACGCGGTGCTCTGGCTTTTGTTTTTGAAGCTGGATATTTTTGAATAATAGGTAAATTTGGAAGTAATTTTTTTAGATAAATATTAGTAGTTTATATAAATTTTCGATCTCAATATCTTGTATAAATAGTATTTAGATTTATCATAATCATATTAGATATTTTACAATATGGCTTTGCTTATAATTCAATGGCTTCATTAGGTGCTTCGCGCCATGGCATTTTCAAAAAGTACACATGTATGCATAGAATAAATCGGTTATTTTTCAACAATTTTCTAACTTCAAATGTCGAGTCGGGCAGTTGTAATTGTTTGATTTTATTGCAAAAATGTAAATAACGGATTTTTATTGAATTATTGAATGAATTTAGATAACAAAACTAAGCAATATAAACATTTTAAAACATTTCCCGTAACATGTATTACATGACTGTCAAATTCGGCTTTTAAGTTACTATATTTTCTTAAACTAGATACATTTTAATTATCATGGCCCTTGCTTAGATATCCATAAGATGTTATCAAGCTTCGTCTTATAACAATATATATATATATATATATATATATATATATATATATATATATATATATATATATATATATATATAATTAGACCAGGAGTCTTTGCCGTTAGAACATGTATGGAAGGATAATGGGTTTTTTGGGGAATCCAGCAAAATTAAACTCTATTACTTACTTAAGTCAGTTCTTTATTTTTTCATTCCAATATTTCGCACCGAATTCGTATGCTTCATCAGGGGTCACTTTAAGAGCAGATGGACATAAATTAATTACTTATTAACAAAAGAAAGTGGTTAATACTTACAAATGTCAACTGTTTTTTTTTGGAGAAATTACTCGTCTTAATATTTATAATGTTTTCAATATTTTAAATTTATACTAGTAATATCAATAAATCAATAAATAATGTGTACGGCACACATTATTTATTTTCGGAGTGAACTTAGTTTTTGTAGTAAGAGATATTATTTCCTTTTTGAATTTTTACTTATGCGTTCCTTTCATCCTCTATAGGATATATTTTAGTGCCACCGCCCCTTTTAAATTAAGGGAATTAAGCAAGTTTTTTTGGAATCTCTACGAGGACGACGCCACGTGGAAGGCTGTTTTTTTTGCATACGCAATTTTCCCTCGCAGCGAAGCTACGTAGAATTTCGATCTTTTGGGAGGAGATTCGTGCAGAAATCCTCAATCCACCCTCAAGGGTGTTTTTGGTATCGTCAGGGCTTCCTTATTTTGGAATTTTGTAATAATTTTACACGGCGTCTGGCAAAATGGCGGCTTCGAGCGGGATGGTGATCTCTGGCGTATTGGCGGCTGATCTCCAATGAATCTTAGGATTCGACATTCCTGTTCTACCTCTGAGAAGACTTACACGAGATAAGTTTTGGAATCTGATTATTGTGGTTGACAAGCTAAGTAGGTGCTGTTATATAATTTTTAGTTGTTGGTTATTACTTAACCCGATACTATCTTTTTCAAAATATATAATTGATTGAATGCTTAATCATAAGTAGGCACTAGAGAAGCTATTCACTTCTCTGTACAACCTCTTTATTTTGCTCATAAAACTTAGATAGCAAACAAGGCTTTAACTATAAACTTTTACCGATAGGCTTTAATCGATTGAATTCAAGCAATTCCTTTTCATTTCATTATTTAACTGGTTGACTAGCTTCACCAGCAGCCAGTAGTTAGAATAGATTATTGTACGAGGCTTAGAACCTTCAGTCGGGCCTTCGTTCAGACTTATAAATATCTTGGGGTTACGTCGTAGATCTAGATTTCTTTTATTATACTCTGTAAACTATTTGTAAAGAACCACTATCACGTATACTTAATTTGAGTTCTGTTTAACTTATGTTTTGATCTTAAATCGTATATAACTTTATCATTCACAGATTTATCACCTGTGTATTCAGGATGTTGTTATCTTGACAGGTGTACCTGTATTTATGTAAACTCTGTATTGCGCCTAGAGCGATACTTGGGAGATTAGGGGAATATTACTGGGAGAATTTGGATTTATATTCATTTTCAAGCTAAGCCTTTATTTTGCCTTGGCGAACTTAGATTGAATTTTGTGTTACTCATTAATTTAGTTGTACTGCTATCTAACTCTTTGTAACCTTTCAAGCGACTCTTGTTGCTTTTGTTTATAATTACAATAATATCTACTTTGTCTAGATTATTTAAACTTTGAAACATTATTTTGTAACTTACGATGTTCTTACGATTTTTGATAAATTTGTTTTAACTTCATTCTAAAATTTATTTGACTTGATAATTAATCTTGTAGAAAACACTTGTTGAACCTACTTTGACTTTATATTAAATCTTGTTATTGTTGACATCTTCTGTTGTGTTTGATTCCTTTCCTACAAGTGTTGTGTAAGGCAAAGTCACGTTTGCTTCGGTAGCAAGTAATAAGGGGCTGTCTCTCTGGTTTTATTGAAGCTACCAGTGTCCCACCCGCTTCCGTTTTCGAGGTTTCTCTGCGGGTTGAAAACGGTGGCGTCATTAACCTACATCAAGCGACCTTTGGACTCGCGACACTCGTTACTAGACTGAGTTAGTCGGCAGAGTACTATCCTGGGGACGTCCTTCTTCAGATAGGTTCAGGCCAGAGGGGGAGCACTTGCTGTACATCGCGCAACCTCCTTATTACTTGCTTCATTTTAATTTGGTCGCGTTTTGGTAGCACATCATATGCCGAAACATGTAAGATTGTTTTAAATGTATACATATTGAAATATAACCAGACCTTGAATCGCCAACGAATTGAATCTACCATATATATATATATATATATATATATATATATATATATATCACATAGTATCACAGAAAATAAACTCTATTTGATTATTTGTCCGCCATCGAGGTGTCGAAAATATTTCATTCTACCTTCGTATATAACAGAAGGTAATCCGATTAAAAACCTTATAATTATTTGAAACAAAAATGGTGCGTATAATTTTTAAGAATTATGACGTTGCAAATATTAGCATAGAGGGAAGAAATATGCAGAAATATACCTCAAAAACTCCCATTATAGGTATTTATTGATTTCTTCTAATATTTTATATACCTGTATACGTATCTTAAATATGTTCATATGTATATATATATATATATATATATATATATATATATATATATACTGAATGTATATATACATATACTAAATTTTAGAAATATTATACTAAAGTTATTGTCATTAGTTTCAATCAATGTCTTATAGTCACACAAGACTATTCATGCGATAAGACACATTATTGGCGTTGTAAAAGTTAACAACGAAAAACGAGAAAAAAATGTATATCTTTTCTCCTACGATGCATTGAGTGTGTGTCTGCATGCACGCATCATAAATCTTGTCGTCTCAGGTGGGCTACAGAGATGCAATATCTGTATTGTGACGGTCGCATTGTCATCATCCAAACCCTGTGGTGACAGAAGAAGTCATTCACTATATTCTCATTCAGTTGTGCTGTTGACCTTTAAACAGAAAGAGCACAACAATAAGTGTGGGTTTACAGTATAGCAAAGATACTGTATGTTTTATAATCGCTACATCCAAAACATTAATTTTTTTAATCGATTCTTTTGTTTTTACTTTAAAAGATATTTCCATTGCCTTATTGTAACTTTATTCTTTTGTTACAATTTGAAATGCATTATGGAAAGACTCAGAATATGGACATATCAGTACCCATTATGAATATCAGATGAATGTAACAATGCGTTCTTCAAATTTTTTTCAACATTTTTTTTGCGAAATGACAAACACATTCGTAAATTATTAATATAGATACTTTACGAATAATAACCATTGCTTTATTTTATAAAACAAATTTAGAAGACAGTGCAAACTGTAGCAACCTTTCTTATGTAATTTTAACGTATGAACAAGTATACACGACGTATTTGTAAAAAAAGGGCAAATAACTCTTATTAGATTTGATCTATTCATACATATTCATTTAAGTTTTATATAGGTACCAAACGAATAAATAAAGATATCACCAGAAAGTTATTTGGAACGAAAACAAACGAGATCTTTTATGCAATTCAAAAAACAAAATTTTAATGCCCAAATTAAAATTGTTGAGGAGCCTACATTATGAAAATCATAAATCATAAGCAAAAGCACATATTTCTTTGGTATACTTGTATCTGTTGAACTAGATGAAATAGTTTCTTAAATTATCGAGTATATTCACATGTACGAGGGTGGATCAGTAACTAGTGAGGCTAACGAAAGAGGGTGGCACTAAAAAAATATCTTTGGTTCTTCAGCTTGATAGTCCCTTAAAACATAACTGTTAAAATTTTCTTTTATTTCGATCGCAAATATCTACAGTTATTATTTTAATTAAAGTGAACTGTTTTTAATTAGTTTTGGAACATGTAAAAAGTGAAGTACCAGTCAATGGTTAAGTTTTTATTTTGACCAGTGTAAAGGTCCATTTGAGATAACATCGGACCGGCGGCTGGTCCTCGCGCGTAAATATATTTTGACAGTGGCCGCCGGACAATGTTGAGCGCACTTCGCTTGTTTAGAGTAATAAATTATTACTGTTAACAAACAATCGTACCGAAACCTCTATAAATAAATAATAAGGTAAAAAGGTTAAACATTTGCAATATCGTATGTGTTTCCACAGTAATTTCGGCAAACTGAGTACGTTAAGGAGAACAAGTGTGCTTACATGCAGAAAACGAGCGTTCCGCATCTACTTATTATATATTTGCATAATTAATATCTTTAAGATAACTTAACGGTTCTGTTGATGCACATTCGCAAGTGTGTCTTAATCACAAGTGTGTATTAATGTGGAAAAATCTAAATCTTTCTTTAAAACACTTTTCTTGAACAAAAAGATTTTTTATGTCTTCTACCGTGCGATAAACCTAAATGAGACAAAAGGAATTTCCTTCACCTCCCAGTAAGGAGCTATTAGCGCCAGAATCTAAAAGATCGGAAATCGAACAACCTAAGATAGAGATAGTAAGATATGGACGCTCGTCGCCCGCCCGTCGACCAGGGACATTACTAAATCGAGATAAATCAAATTAATAATAATAATAATAATTAATCTAAATTCCCTTCTACCATATAATGGTGTCGGGACGAAACTGTATTTTTTATTCTAGGCGTCTACAAATTCTTTGCATCCTTTTCTTTCTTCCGCAATTTTTTTTGCTTCTGTCCATGTTCTTTCCTTTGTCTCCAGTATTTTCGCTATTACTCCATCCCATTGCGTTTTTGGCCTACCCCTCCTTTTGTTTTTCAGTATTTTTGCCTCCCACACTCTTTTAGCTGGTCTTACGCCTTCCATTCTTTGCAAGTGGCCCCACCAACCCAACTGTCCCTTTTCTATGAATTTGAGTGTTGATTCTATTTCCAGGTCTTCTCGTATTTTCATGCTTCTTATTTTATCTAGTTTGGTAACTCCTCGGACTCTTCTCAGGTATTTCATCTCGACAGCCTGTAACTTGCTTTTTTGCCTCTCGCTTAAAACCCAGGATTCGCAGCCAAATGTTAGTATGGGTCTAAATATCGCTTTAAATATTTTCATTTTTGTGTCTCGCGAAATTTCTTTATTGTTTATGATTTTCTTGTTCATCATATAATAGAGCTTTAACGTTTTCTCTATTCTCTGGTTTATTTCTACTTCTTGTGTGTCCTTTTCGTCTATTGGGACTCCAAGATATTGGAAAGTCTTCACTTGCTCTATTTTTACCCCGTCTATTTCTATATTTATGCTTTTTGGTGAATCTCCTATCGTCATCACTTTTGTTTTTTTTCTGTTTATTTTCATTCTGTGGTTTTCCAGCTCTGTGTTCCATATTTCTAGATTCTGTTGTAATTCTTTTTCACTTTTAGCGATTATAACAACATCATCTGCGAAAACTCCCTCCGAGATATCTACTCTTTGTAGTTGTAAGTGTCCAACATTGTACTTGCTAGTTTTTGTGGTACATTTCTTTATTATGTCATCCATATATGTTACGAAAAGCGTTGGACTTAAACTGCCTCCTTGTCTCAGACCGTTTTCAGTTGTAAATGTTTCAGATTCTATATTATTATTTATGATAGTGTTAACGTGGTTACTGTAAATTTTTCGTATCAATCTTATTATTTTAACACTTACTCCTCTTTCTTTCAAAATATTTAATACTTTTTCCCTCGGTGTTTTGTCGAACGCTTTCTCCAGGTCTATGAACCCTAGAAATACGGATTTTTTCTCACATATGGCTTTCTGGGTTATCTGTTTCAACGTGAAAACGTGATCTTGCGCACTTCTCCCTTTTCTGAATCCACTTTGCGCCTCATTTAATGTACTCTCCACTATATTTCTAATTCTTCCATCTAAAATTTTCTCGAATATCCTCATGGCTGTACTCAGTAGTGTTATGCCCCTGTAGTTGTCACAGTCTCTCCTGTCTCCTTTTTTATGTATTTTCTGGGAAGTTCCCTTCTTTCCATATTTTGTTAAGAATTTTCAAGAACAACTCCCTTACTGTTTCTCCCATGCTTTTGATCATCTCTGTTATCTTGTCATATCCTGGTGCCTTTCCGTTCTTTAATTTTCGTAATACCTCTTCTAATTCTTGCATAGTTATCTCATCTTCTAAATTTCCTTCCACTTTTTCTTCATGTTCCCAATTCAGATCCTTCTCCGTTTGCTCAGTCAGAAGTTCTTGAAAATATTCTTTCCATCTGTTGATTATATCTTTAGGTTATGTCAACATATTTCCGTTTCTGCTTTTGATGTACCTTGTTTCTTGTATTTTTCCGTCTCTTATCGATTTTAGTGCTCCATAAAATAGTTTTTGATTTTCCTTGCTATTTTTTTCTATTTCTTCCCCAAACTTTTTCCATTTGTCCTTCTTTGCCGTTATTACTAATTCTTTTACTTTTTTTCGTTCTTGTTTATACGTGTCGTAATTGTCTGTTGTCCTGTGTGATAGATATTTTTTCCATGCCTCCTTCTTTGTTTTTATTTGTATTTGGATATCTTTTGTCCACCATGCTGTTTGTTTTTTATTGTTGTTTTTAGTACTTACTCCACATATTTCCTTTGCTGAGGCTTTCATCGTATTTTCCAATAGGTTCCATAACTCCTCTACATTCTTATCTTCTGTGATCATTCGTGTCTGCTCTAGAGTGTCTGTTATAAGTTTGCTGTACTTTGCTGCTATATCATTACTTCTTAATTTATAGACTCTTATTTTCTCAGAATGGATTGCTTTTTGTTTTGGTGCAGTGTTCCTCTTTTCTTTTTCAGAATTCTCTCTAATTTTCGTTATAACTAAGTAATGGTCGCTACCAATTTCCGGTCCTCGTCTTACTCTTGTGTCTATTACCGCTCTTCTATTGTTAGTTTCTACTAGAACGTAGTCAATTATGGACTTTTCCCCTCTGCTTCTCATTTCTCTAGAATACTTGTGTATTTCTTTGTGATCAAAGAACGTATTTGTAATTATTAGAGTTTGCATTACAGTGAAATCTAGCATTCTTTTCCCGTTGTTATTTCGAACATATTCTCCATGTGCTCCTAGAGTTTTGTTGTATAATTCATCTCTTCTTCCTACTCTGCTGTTAAAATCTCCAGCTATGTATAATTCTCCTTTCGCTTCTTCCGTTACTGTCGTTAAATCTTTCCAAAATTGTTCTTTAACTTCAGCTTTTTCGTCTTCGTTTGAACCATATACAGCAATTATTGTTTTCATTTGTCTATCATTTCCTTTTCTTATCTCCACTTTCAGTATCCGCTCCGACCATGCTTTCCAGTTATATATTTGTGCTTCGTATTTCTTATGTATTATACATCCCACACCAGCAGTCGCTCTTTCGTGCTTTTCAACCCCACTGTATATAAGTGTATGTCCCTTCTTCATTTTTAGCAATCCCAGTCCTTTCTTCTTTGTTTCTGTTATAGTCAACATATCTAATTTCATTTCTTCAAACTCATCTTCCAGTTCTCTCTCTTTTCCTGTTAAGCTTTTGATGTTCCATGTCCCTATTTTCCATACCCCAATACAACCCTTGTCCTCATCTTCGATTCTGTTCTCTACTCTTCCTGAATTTTCCTTCTTATTACTTTTTTTCCGGTTTATCATAACCTTTAACTTAGCCATGTCGTTATCATTATTATCTATCTCATCCTCTTCTCGATCCTCTTCTATCCGTTTTTTGTAACTATTTTCAGTTTTCCCTCCTTGTCATCCCATTTCCATATTCCGTCCTCCATTATCAACTTCTACAGCCATATTTTATTTTCTTCCCTTTCTTTCGTTCTAGTTCTGCGAATTTCTTAATTTCACTTTGTATTTCCATTTCTTTCTTTGTTAATTCGCTATTTATATAAATTCTTTCTGTATGTGTTCTTAGTTTATTTTTGTTTTTCATTATCTCTTCCTTCTTCTCCGAACTTGCTATTTCAACTTTACAGGTTTTAGGGCCTATCTTATATGCACCTATTACTTTTGCTTCTACTCCTATTTCTTCCTTTATGAAGTTTTCCATTGCTTTCTGAAGTTCTTTTGGGTTTTCTGTATCCATTGGTAATCCCGTCATTATAATATTATTTTTAATTTTTTATTTGTCGAGTCTTTCGATCCTCTCTTCCATCTTTTCCATTTTTTTCTTAATTTCTGTATTTTCTTTTTTCAAGTTTTCGTTTTCTTGTTTTATTTTTAGTAGTTTTTCTTGAAAATTGTTTTGATTTCGTTTTATCTCCTTTACTTCTGTTAGTACTATATTAACCAGATCCGTTAATTTATCTAATTTATTTTCTTCTTTTTGTTTGTCTTTAACCGGTGATCTTTGTACTTTTGTTTTTTCCTAAATTCTTCCAACAGTTCTTTCTCAATTCTCTTCCTTTTTCTCTCATCCTCACTAGTTAGCTCATCCGAATTTTCCATTTTCCAACTGCGTTAGCTTATTTAATTGTGTGGTAGAAATATTTCCTGGGTATTATTCGATATGTTTCAACTTAATATTTATTGTTCTCTGTATTTTTATTTATTTCGATTTTATATCACAAAATGTTCCTACCAATTTTCATTTTTACGCTACTTTTAATTTGACTTGGGCCACCTATCCTAATCCGGATCTGTTTATTTGTTTACACCTGTTAGCGATTTACACACCACGCTAGGCGAGTTTCCCGTATCAACTACTCGAAGGTCACCCGCCTCTTCACACTTCAGTTTATTGTTATCCTTCGTTATTTCATATAAAATATATCTGCACTCACCTAATTCGTTACTAACAATTATCTCCCGCTTAATTCTTCTATGTCCAACTCACTTATATTTAAACGACACTCGAAACTCCCAAATTTTGGGTTTGTTTTCGGAGCGAATAATTCATCAACATTCACGTGATGCATAAAACTGATACTCGATAAATCAAATTACGGTCGATATTATTCGAAACAGTACTTTCGGGAGTGGCCATTCGACCTACGGAAGCGTTTACCGGATATCTGGGACAAGTACGCACAGTGACAACCGGTTCACCACACCGGTAACAGAAAGTTTGCCGAGGCGCAGAACAAGAATTATATAGACGGCCTGCCTGTCTGCAATTATAACATTTGCCAGCGTTGGAAGCACTGACAGCAGCCTTCACTAGGCGCGTCTGTAATAGGAGCGCTAACATGCCAAATCGGGCTCAACATAATTTGCTCGACGACGAGAAGGCGGTTTGCAGTGATCTGCACGATGTTTTTTTAACTCGAGCTTGAGGCACTCGTCCTCTGGCACAGCCAGACTGTGAACTGTAGGTAACTGCATCGTATAGAAGGGAGCTAAAACATGTCCGGCATTCTAGAATAATATTCTACAAAACATTCGTTAGGATCTTGGATGCGCTTCTGACTATCTTCGAGAAGACGTGCCTTATAATCGCGAAGTTCAAAATGCTTAAACAGTAACTCACGTAAAGAAGGCCAGCTCTTAAAGCGATGACGACATGAACGAAACCATAATAATGCTTTACCCTCAAACAAATCAATCGCAGACTCGAACAACTGCGATTCCGGAACTTTACGCGCTGTACGAACTTCCTCGACGCGCTGCAAAAAATGATGTACGGAAACTCGATGATTTCCATTGAACTTAACCTGCCATTTCTCGATAGGTTGCGGGTGAGTACTAAAATGTTGTGACAGAGTAAAATGACCAGGAGGAACAGGTTCGACGAACATGGGCTAAGGAAGTGAAGGTGGCTCAAAATTGGGCAAAGCCGGTTTCAAAGCATCATGTATCGCCTGATGCGATCCAGACCTGATACGATCGAGTTGGTTCAACCGTTCCAATAAGGTAGCTAAAAATTGAGATCGTTCAGCATCCTGCTCAGGACTTAGAGTAGCTGACGACAAACGACTCAACCTATTGATCGCATGATGCAAATAAGCACGAAGCGTGTCCAGCTGCCTAATGTCACTAACCTCCTGAGATGCTACCATTACCTCAACATCACACGTTTTCGCTCGCAGAGCAGCCAACTCTGGCTCTGCATCTACTTTATAACTCCGAATAAGTTAAGGAAGTATTAGCACATTTCAAACGTAATAAAGGACCCAACAAACTGCGCAACTGATCGACTGTCTTAGAGTCGTCTACACTAATTCCTCTAAATTGAAGCTCATACTGGAGCTCGTCCATTCAGAGACTACCAGCATCAATGGGCAGAAAACCCGACGCCATATTGACTAAACTGGATATCAAATAAAAAGGCAAGAAAACCACTCCCGCCACTAAATAAGCGAAGCGGCCAGACAAGGCAAAAGCTAACAACAGTAGTAAGAGATAACTAAAGGTAAGACCAATCGTAAGAGAGAAACACCCTGTATATTGAAAAAAAACAAAGAAAAGTAAACAACACCAAATATTCAATGAACGTTGGGCGCCAAGTTGCTACCCTGTATATAGAAAATTACGTTGGACATCAAGCTGCTACGGTCACTCCGTCGTGCCATAGAAAAAAAATCAAAGGAGAAAGAGAGAAAACAATGTTTCGGACACCTACGATTGCCCCACCTACCCGCTCCTGCCAACGACTAGCAGCCCACCTACCTACTAAAAAGCCTCCGTTTAGGGGTTATTTAATTATTACATCAGTACCTACTCATGTAATTATTAAACAAGAACAATACATATTGCTGACAAATTGCTACCTACACGACGTGTAAGCAACAATTTCTAAATTTCTAAAATCCAATAGCCCTCCACGAACTTACCTTTCATGTACGGGTTGCTGTACCAGTACCACGGACCTAGCTCGAGTGAAGGTGGCGTGGATTTCTTGACGAAATGTTGTTAACATGACTAATTTAAAAAGAGTGCCACCGCGATGTTAAAGCTGCTTGTATAAGTGGACATACGTTACGCGGAAAACGTAAATGCGATAACGTACGTAAGTCCCAGGCGTAAGGAGCTAAAGGAATTAAAAGAGAACGAACGACAACCCAAATAACATGTAATAAGCTTTATTGTAAACGTTTGTATCATAGAACGTATAAATAATAGTAAATAGAGGTTGGAACCTCTCTATAAATAAATGTAAAGTAATGTCAACATATCAAATTGGTAGAATAGAACAGAATAGTACGGGTATATAATAAACCAGAATAAAATAAAGAAAGACGCTAATTTGCGACAAAATAATGAAGTGTCTACGAATACATAACAACATTTATCCAAAATCTAAATCAATTTCTTCATTCCGTCCTTGAAAACAAATTATTGTTTACTGTTGATCCAATTGCGAACAGCAGCCCGAACTTCAGTGTTTGATGAAAAATGTTGACCGTTCAATACCTCCTTCAACTTTGGAAACAAGCAGAAATCTGATGGTGCCGAATCAGGATTGTACGGAGGATGCGAAACAACCGTGAATTTCTTCAGGCACATCACCATTTTCATCGTTTCATTGCTGCAATGCGGTCTGGTGTTGTCGTGTCCCCATTTTCTGCCTTATTCTACGGATACTATTCTTCAGTGATCGTAATGTTTTGGAGTATTTTATTGAAATAATCGCTGACCCCTTCGGTATAAATGACACCCCTTTGGATCTTACAAAATGGTGAGCATTACCTTCTGCGCTGATGGAACTTTTTAGAATTTTCATATATGTGGAGAATAAGGACAACAATATTCTGGCGCAATTTTTTCTGTAATTCAACTTCTGAACAATCTATTGTACTCTTTCTTGATTAATGTCTAATTGCTGAGCAAGTTATTTTTGCGTAATCCGGCGATTTCCTTGAATCAGAGGACTCGCTTGTCTTGATTCTTCTCATGCGTCACTGATATTGGGCGACCTGATCGCTTTTCGTCAAGCACCTCCATTTCGCCTCTATGACAGAGTTTTGCACTTCAAACCCACCGGCGAAGTTTCTTCACATATAGACAATTGTTGCCATAGACAGCTTTCAAACTCCTGTAAATTTCGATGAGCGCGTAATCTTCCAGCATTAGAAATTCTATCACGTACCCTTGCTTGGTAAGCATCTCAGAAATCTAACTGATAAATGACACTGTTACTCAACGAGGGTACATACTTCACATGCTAAAACGAGACAGAAATTACCGTTTGCAGGTTAGAACTTGTTTCTATTCCAACTACTCCTACGATGGCATTATTGGAGACCTTATACAGGATCCTTGAAATAAAAGACAACGTATGAAAAATGAAAAGATGTAAGTATATAGAAAATGAATCCAAATCATTTCATGTGTATTAAGAGAATATTCTTTTTTGTTAGGAGAAATAGGAAATAGAATGCCGTTATCGAATTTAAAGGCGGTACTTATGGCAAGAGTTCAATAACCTGGTACGAAGTCAAGTTTAAAGATGATATATTAACATATCATGTAAGATGTATGCTTTACGGGTATTTAAGGTCGTATTTCTAACAGTCTATCTTTAATCGAAAAATTGTATCGAACGTACGTAACGATCGACAACTAAACGAAACTTAAAGCGGATGGATTATTCTTTTTGCTATTGTGGGTCACCTGTATATTCTATATAGTACAGTACAGTATAGTACAGTACAAGGACAGTATATTAATCCGCGCTTGTATAATAGTATTAACAACGTAAATATTAAAATTTTCTTAAGCCCTATTAAATTCAATACAAAGCAATATGCACGCCTGTGCGCGGCCAGCGGAAGGAAACTATTACCAAGTGCATTCGGTCTTGTTTCATTTATAAATATTTTCGAACGCAAAACATTTTTTTAGAAACAATTAACAGTAGAATTGGCTGTTGTGTCTGCATATCAGGACTGAATCTTATCTAAATTGTGCTACGGAAATAAAGTAAGTGGTTTATATATAATATTTATAATTAAATAAATAAACTAACATTACTCTTGCCCGATATAACAAGTGTTCATTTGAAAAGTCAATCTAGTAGCATGTGATTTACTGAGAACATTTTGAAGTATGTCGTAAATTAAAATTTACTACTTAACCTACGCAGTCGTATATTTTGACAGTTTCATACATACAAATAAATAACAAATAATAGGTATTTATTGAAAACTATAGCAAATGTTGAAAATGTTGTCCTTCAAGATCAATGCACTTTAAAATCCTCCGTTCAAAATTTCTAATGATATTCTGCAACATTACTGGTACTGGATTGTTATTAATTTCCCTACATTTCTGTTCGATTCTCTGTGGCATATCATTCAAATTCAATATAGGTGTTCGAAATATGTTATTTTTTAGATAAAGCCACAAAAAGAAGTCGCAAGGTGTTAAATCGCATGAACGTGCAGGCCAGGCAATTTCAGTATTTCGACTAATTATACGCTCATCAAAAAATTCTCTTAAATAATCCAAAGATTCTGCAGTACAGTGACAAGGTGCTCCGTCTTGTTGAAATATGCATTTTGAAATTCATCATCATGCAGCTGATTGACAAACGATTGTAAAATTTCCGTACGGTACCTTTGAGCAGTTAACGTTCCCTGAAAAAATATTGGTACAATGATTCGCCTTTGGCTTATCGCTGCCCAAACACCAATTTTCTCTGGATGTAGAGATTCTACAT
The DNA here is from genome assembly GCA_935421215.2 of Melolontha melolontha. NCBI lineage: Eukaryota > Metazoa > Arthropoda > Insecta > Coleoptera > Scarabaeidae > Melolontha > Melolontha melolontha. The sequence continues at coordinate 142,157,322 of OW285236.1, forward strand.
GTGGATTTTCACTACTCCAAATTATTGTATTTTGTGAATTTAGGTATCCCGTTTTATAAAACCATGCTTCATCAGTAAAGATGACTCTTTGCGAATTTTCTCCATTATTGTTCATATTTACAAACCAATTACAAAACTGTAGTCTACGTGGGTAATTAATTTCTAACAAGTATTGTACTGCTGTGGCACGGTATGGACAAAGTTGCATATCTTTTTTTAATAACTTGTGAGTTGTACCAACAGAAAGGTTTATTTGTTGACTCATATGTCGAACAGATGTTTGTGGTTCATTTTCCATTATTTCTTCAACACGATTGACAACTTGAGGTGTACGTTTCTTAACTGCTCCGCTGCCTGATTTTCTTAAGAGACTACCAGCTTCAGAAAAAAATTTTAAAATTCTATCCAAAGTATTCTTAAATTGTATAGAATCTATTACAAAATGTGGAAACTCAACTTGAAATTCTACCATTCAATCTTGAACTGAATAAACCCATAAACCATCAATTTTATTACCACTTCGAAAATAAGCCTGGACTAAAAAAATTTTATGTTCTAAAGTGAAAGCCATTTTTAAACTGAGAAGCAATTTATTTAAACCGGAGTCGACGCACAATTATTTTATGCACTAACTGATATTTGTGATTGACATTATCAAATGTCATTTGAATTTACGTGTACGGAACAACAAACACATACTAATATATATGCGTCTTATTCTATCAAAAGTTCAAGTATTCAAGTAACCTAGATTGACTTTTCAAATGAACACACGTTATACGATACTTGCTTTAAACCCTAATGAGTAAAGCTGGGATTATATGAAAATGTATATTTTTTATTTATATGTTTACCAAAATTTTTGCAGATCTATGATCGCGTAAAAAGAAAGCATTTATGGCTACTTTTGTTTTGCATATCTTGAGCATATTTCATATTAAATTGCATATTTTTTCATATTTTATAATTTATTTCTAAGGTGCTCTGTAAAAAATATATATCAAAATTACACTAACACACAGATTCACAGATAATTCACAGATTCGTGTTTGTCAAATCGGAGAAGTTCCAGTGAATCTAAGGGCAAATCGCCAAAGTCATTTCGCCAGTTGCGTTTAGTTAGTGCTCAAAAGTATATGTACACGAAATTTTACCTTGTTATTTCTGATATGTCGAAATCATATTCACATGTGTCGATCTGGATAAGAGACTATCCTGAATTTTGTGTGGATAATAGCAGAGTGTTTTGTAAGTATTGCAATAAAATTGTAAGTTCATATTTGAGTACGTTTAATTTCATATTTTAATACCTGCAATTAATTATTGTAGATTCGATGCGACAAAAAATTAACACAGCATCTAGGAACTGATTTGCAAAAAAGAAATATCACAAGATTTAGAAAATGAACTACAAGCCACTCTGAGTCAACTGTTTACTTCAACAAGTAAAAATATAGAACAGACTAGTTTCCATTATGTAATGACTTCTTAAGTGCAAACATTCCACTTTAAATGTTGAATAATTTAACGTTTAAATTTTTATTAGAGAAGTATAAGAAACAGTTCCTAGGAAAAAAGTATATTAATCCATTGCAGAGGAAACTATGATGAAAACAAAGGAAATAATAGGTAAAAATTATATTTATTTCGTAGTCGATGAGACAACAGACAGTTGTGGACCCTATATTGCCAACTTATTGATTGGAATTTTAAATTAAAATTGCGCCTGTCAATTTTAATATTTTTTATTTTTAATTGGCACAGAAGAATTGAAGAAAACATAACTATAAGAAGATTTAGAAACGATAGTTTAACGAGGTTTTATTTACCGAATGCCGTTCCAAGTGACAAGGTATTACTGATGATATCGGATGCTGCTATATATTTGGTGAAGTCAGCACAGAATTTGAAGACTTTTTACCCGAATCTGATACACGTACCAAATTTGGCTCATGCTGTTAACAGAGTAGCAGAAGAAATACGTTATACATTTCCAGATATTCATTTATTGATCAATTTGAACAAAAAAATTATTTATTAAAGCACCGCTGAGGATTCAAGCATACAAAGACAAGTTACCTGGTCTGGCTCCGCCACCACAACCCATAATAAGAAGATGGGACACGTGGCTTGATGCCGCTGCATTTTATGCAGATACCTTTGAACATGTAATGGAATTGATTCTTTCTTTTTCAAACGACTCGATAGCAATTGCAGATTGCCGAAATAATAATAATTATTATTTCTTTTGTTCGTCAATATTGCACATGTGGCTTTCTTTTAGATGTAGTTGTCCTGTTTTTAAAATGTAATTTCGAAATAACTAAGTGTACGTCCGTTGGCATTAGTTGTATTAATTTAGACTATTACAAACACATGAGTAATTTCTCAAAAAAAAAAAACAGGTCACATTTGGAAGTATTCACGACTTTCTTTTGTTAATAAGTACTGAATTTATGTCCATCTACTCTTAAAGTGACCCCCTGAGGAAGCATACGAATTCGATGCGAAATATTGGGCTAAAAAATTAAGAACTGACTTAAATATTAGAGTTTAATTTTGCTGGATTCCCCCCAAAAAAACGATTATCCTTTCCATACATGTTCTAACGGCAAAGACTCCTCGTCTAATTATATATATATATATATATATATATATATATATATATATATATATAATTTAAACGAAATTATCGACCGTAATATATTGATAAAATAAATTAAAATCGGGTAAGTCAATTAAAAAACTCCTTTATTAAATAACCCTATATTTCGCAACAAATTTGTTGCTTCTTCTTGGGATACGACAAGATTAATGAGAAAAATAACATAAAATAAATAAGAGTATATAGCAGTTGTAAAAATACTTACAAAATGTAGAGTTGAAAAATAATAAAATTGACATACAATAAAAAATAAAAATGATTAGATTTAAAACTTAAAATATTAAAGTGTTATGTCTTTGATCTTAGTATACAACTTCTTCAAGGTATAGGTGTTGCATTTAGCTATTTTAATGTTATTAACACCTTTCTTTTTAAATAGTCATGTTGTTTACAGGATAGCATGTTCGGATTGTTGTGGCGTTTATATAGGTCAGACATCACAGTGGCTAAAACAGCACATCACTCAGCATAAAAGTGATGTCCGTATTGGAAAGACATCTTGTGCATTGGTGGACCATGCACTTGATCGTGACCATACTTTCAATTTTGTCGACGTTAAGATCTTAGACGTTGAAAATAACCTTAAAAAAGAACCAGAATAATTGAAACATACATGAGTAGGTTAACCCCACCAGTTTTGTATAATACAAAGGTATTTTTAATAATATAAAATATTATTAAAAATCTGGTGTGAAGAACACAAATGCAGGTTCACTATTAATATTTTCTGTGAACGTGTCCGAATATATCCTATCCCCAGAGACGTAGATACGTATTTCGCTTTTCTACAAGCTCATCGGTACGCCCCTGCTGGAGAAAGGATATTTCCAGACACATTCACAGAAAAGAACCACCCCGCCCTATCACCGTAATTATCCAGACCGAGCGCAGAAGTAAATTCGGCGCTACCTGTTGTCAGACAGCCGAAGTACCTCGCATACCGTCCACATAATTAATGTGAAGTAACGACGCCATTCCAAAGGTTAGCACAGCCAACTCTCTAGAAAACTGCATTTTGTTTGTGCCTTCACTCATACTACGGCTTAACCGCATGTGTAACACATGCGGTTACGCCGCAGTGCAAAATGCAGTTTTCTAGAGAGACTAACCGCATGTGTAATGTATCAGAATAATTGAAACATACATGAGTACGTAAACCCCACCAGTTTTGTATAATACAAAGGTATTTTTAATAATATAAAATATTATTAAAAATCTGGTGTGAAGAACACAAATACAGGTTCTCTATTAATATTTTTTGTGAACGTGTCCGAACATATCCCTCCCCAGAGACATAGATACGTATTTCGCCTTTCTACAGGCTCGTCGGTACGCCCCTGCTGGAGAAAGGGTATTCTCAGACACATTCACAATAAAGAACCACATCACCATATCACCGAAATTATCCAGACCGGGCGTAGAAGTAAATTCAGCGCTGCCTGTTGTCAGACAGCCGAAGTACCTTTGGAAGGGCGTCGTTACTTCACATTGGTTATGTGGACGGGGCGAGGTACTTCGGCTGTCTGACAACAGGCAGCGCTGAATTTACTTCCACGCCCGGTCTGGATAATTTCGGTGATGTGGTGATGTGGTTCTTTTTTGTGAATGTGTCTGAGAATATCCTTTCTCCAGCAGGGGCGTACCGACGAGCCTGTAGAAAGGCGAAATACGTATCTACGTCTCAGGGGAGGGATGTGTTCGGACACGTTCACAAAAAATATTAATAGTGAACCAGTATTTGTGTTCTTCACACCAGATTTTTAATAATATTTTATATTATTAAAAATACCTTTGTATTATACAAAACTGGTGGGGTTTACCTACTCATGTATGTTTCAATTATTCTGAGTAATATAATTATTTACGCGTTTCAACTTCAATTTGTAAGAAATTTCTGTGTAATTATTTATATAACATCATTATTTTTTTACTCAACTTTAGTTTTATCTCAACTTAATTAATTAATTATTATTAATATTATTTTCCTTTGTTTTCAGTAGTAGTGCTAACATTAATTTAATTTTCTGTAATTGATATTAATTATTTTGTTGTTATGTTGTCTTCTTATATTGATTGCATATTTATTGACAGGTTAGTCCAATATATTAGCTCTTGAAAGAATAAACTTACTATTATTACATATGTACATAATACCTATGGAAATGAATTATTCGTAGTCTGTTATGGGTCCCTCTAACAATATTCCGGTTCTAAAACGATTTGCGAAGTCGTCCCGGATTGACATAGCGTATAACAGATATATTTAATAGCAAGATAAATTTGCAAGATAGACTCAATTAGTATTAGGTCGGGGCTGTTACACTCAATTTGTACCTGCCAATCAATGACATAATTTATATGTTGTAAATAGAAACGAACTAGTCAGAACTTCATTTCTTCTATATGTAAGTAGTAAAGAAAATTCCTTTTATTTTACCAATTTGTTGTTTGTATTAGGACCTGGTAATTAGAGTTGGCCACTTTTGTCTGCACACCAGGACAGTACTGAGTTTTATATATATATATATATATATATATATATATATATATATATATATATAATATCTTCGTGACCTTGGTATGATAAGGTAAACTTAATAAGTCGGCGATTAAAGGTCTGGTTCATTACTTTAAAGTATATATATTTAAAACAACCCTACATGTTTCGGCAGTATGCCTTTGTCAAGGGAATACAAAATATAAATATGCCCTTGACAAAGGCATATTGCCGAAACATGTAGGGTTGTTTTAAATATACATATATACTTTAAAGTAATGAACCAGACCTTTAATCGCCGACTTATTAAGTTTACCTTATCATACCAAGGTCACGAAGATATTATATATATATATATATATATATATATATTAAAAACTCAGTACTGTCCTGGTATGCAGACAAAAGTGGCCAACTCTAATTACCAGGTCCTAATACAAGCAACAAATTGGTAAAATAAAAGGAATTTTCTTTACTACTTACATATAGAAGAAATGAAGTTCTGACTAGTTCGTTTCTATTTACAACATATAAATTATGTCATTGATTGGCAGGTACAAATTGAGTGTAACAGCCCCGACCTAATACTAATTGAGTCTATCTTGCAAATTTATCTTGCTATTAAATATATCTGTTATACGCTATGTCAATCCGGGACGACTTCGCAAATCGTTTTAGAACCGGAATATTGTTAGAGGGACCCATAACAGACTACGAATAATTCATTTCCATAGGTATTATGTACATATGTAATAATAGTAAGTTTATTCTTTCAAGAGCTAATATATTGGACTAACCTGTCAATAAATATGCAATCAATATAAGAAGACAACATAACAACAAAATAATTAATATCAATTACAGAAAATTAAATTAATGTTAGCACTACTACTGAAAACAAAGGAAAATAATATTAATAATAATTAATTAATTAAGTTGAGATAAAACTAAAGTTGAGTAAAAAAATAATGATGTTATATAAATAACTACACAGAAATTTCTTACAAATTGAAGTTGAAACGCGTAAATAATTATATTACTCAGAATAATTGAAACATACATGAGTAGGCAAACCCCACCAGTTTTGTATAATACAAAGGTATTTTTAATAATATAAAATATTATTAAAAATCTGGTGTGAAGAACACAAATACTGGTTCACTATTAATATTTTTTGTGAACGTGTCCGAACACATCCCTCCCCTGAGACGTAGATACGTATTTCGCCTTTCTACAGGCTCGTCGGTACGCCCCTGCTGGAGAAAGGATATTCTCAGACACATTCACAAAAAAGAACCACATCACCACATCACCGAAATTATCCAGACCGGGCGTGGAAGTAAATTCAGCGCTGCCTGTTGTCAGACAGCCGAAGTACCTCGCCCCGTCCACATAACCAATGTGAAGTAACGACGCCCTTCCAAAGGTACTTCGGCTGTCTGACAACAGGCAGCGCTGAATTTACTTCTACGCCCGGTCTGGATAATTTCGGTGATATGGTGATGTGGTTCTTTATTGTACTGTACGAACCGTGGTGCATATGAGATTTTTCGTCATACCTAGGTTTTTTTTAAATAGACGAATTTCGATGATTTTGCACTTTACTTTTATTATACACTGTGTCCATAAAGTATGGACACAAGCCCGTAATAACGTTATTGTGCATTATTTGACAAAATTCAAAGATATGTCGATTAATGTTTTTTATTAGCTATATTTAGATGCTACCATTTTGTTTTTTCCATCGACCTTGAATAAGTTATGACGTCATTGATAATTTTTTTAAATGTCAACCCCATTTTTTTAATGGATTTTGAAAGCTTTTATAATTCTTTATTCGATGTTGTAAAAATTTTGGTATGTTACATTAGAAAATTTTTGAGTAAACTGTGTTGTAATTCTAAGTTTTATTTTTGACATTTTCAGTATCAAATTTATAACAAATGCTCAAAATGTTTTCCTTCATTTTGTTGACAAAATCCTAAGCGATGATAAATTCCATTTCGCACATTCTGTAATATTTCGAGAGTGATTAGTCTGGTTTCGTAGATGATGCGTTGTCGTAAAACGTCCAAATTTTCCGGTTGTGTCGCATAGACTTTTAATTTTAAGTAACCCCACAAGAAGAAGTCCAATGGGGTTAAATCTGGCGATCTAGCTGGCCATTCAATTGCCCCTCTTCTTCCAATCCATCTGTTAGGGAATGTATTATTGAGGTATTGCCTTACTGGTAGCGTATAGTGCGGAGAAGCACCATCCTGTTGATACCAAATTCTACGATCTGGCATATGTGGATCCTCATTATTAGGAAAAAGAACCGCTAAAACGGGTATCAATTCATTCCTCAAAAAATTCAAGTATATTTCCCCAGTCAAGTTTCCATCAAAGAAAAACGGTCCCACCATACGATCGCCGATAATCCCTGCCCATACATTTAGTTTTTGCGGGTATTGGGTATGTGTCTCTTGCATCCAATGAGGATTATCAGTCGACCAAAATCGGCAATTTTGTCTATTCACAGTGCCATTCAATGTGAAAGTAGCTTCGTCAGAAAACAAAATGTTGAAGAGAAATAGAGGGTCATTATCATGTGATATTAGTGGGGCCTTAAGCCCTAAGGCAGAATCGCCATGTGATATTAGTGAAGTTTGTGCACGTTCGTGGCAGGACGCCACGTGATGCTAGCCTGGTCCTGAGGGCTACATCGTTGAGTCTTCACGCAGATATCGTTGTCCCGATAAATGATACACAAAGTTCGGGTAACATATAATTTAATACATAACACTTATAAATTGGATAACAATTATTTACATTCTTACTAACTAGTATGTAGACTGAATGTGTGAATGTGAATGTCTCAATCTGAATGAATGTCCCTTGCAGTACTCTCGTTATATATACATCAGATGATCCTCGTACTACTTAGGGAATATTATACAAACCCTGACATGTAGTTTGTGTTTGCAAACAACTCGCGCCAGCGAGGACGTATTTGTAAAACATGTTACATTTGTTTTACGGGAACGAGGCTGTGGCCTCATTTAGAATGTTTGCATACACACAACTGCATTGCGTTATTACACCACCTTTCCTGGGGTTAAGAAAAATAACGCTGAGGTGTTTGTTTTATAAATCTTAAAATGATAAATATCCTAATAAAAACTGTTAATTGATAATAATCGTTAATTGATAATAATAATTAATTGATAATAATCGTTAATTGATAATAATAATTAATTGATAATAATCGTTAATTGATAATAATAATTAATTGATAATAATCGTTAATTGATAATAATAATTAATTGATAATAATAATTAATTGATAATAATCGTTAATTGGGCCTTTGTAATTTGTACACTGTCTCAATCTTGTTAGTCTGTTCGCTTTTTAGTTTTTTATTTCTATATTATGAGCAACTTATATAGAATGATTGCCTTGTTTCGCCGTTTGCCATTCTGGTCTTTCTTGTTTTTCGCGTTTGGTTCTTGTTTTCCGATTCCTCATGCTTGATCTTTTGGTTTCAATTCTTGTGCATGATTGTTTGCTCCCAATTCTTATGCTCCCTTTCCAACCATACTTTAAAATAAATCGACTCTCCGTTTTTCTATCTATTTTCCTCCATAGAAAAAATTATTCTGGAAATCACTCTTTCGTGTATTTCCCTGGACAGCACATATTTCGTGTCTGTCATGTTCCTGCGCAGAACTATCCTGTGAAGCTTATTCTGACTACAGTAAGGGTGCTTGTACAGCGGAACTTCCCTTATGCTGTAAGCCTTCTCTTCAATATAGAAAAACTTGAGACCAGTTAACAAAACACACTTTTGTTATAACTGTAATCTCTAAAAAAAAAAAATTCTGAGAGCGTTTTTTGTCGTGCAGGACTCTTTCCTGGAAGCGCATGCTTGCTTCGTCACGACCTAGGGGCGAATTGGAGTCTCTTTGCCTTTCTTCTATTTTAGAAGTTCGTCTGATTCGGTTGGTTAACGTTTTCGCCAGTTCCACAACTCTAGGATGATCTGTCCTGTAGGTTGCACTGTTGTTGGTGTCGTAAAGGTACAATCGATAGGTCTCTGTCGTCTTATAGGGCTCCAGACGTGATTAGGATGCTATCGAATCGTCCCGTTACTAACCATTATGGCATTGGAATCAACTTCTAAGGCATTTGTTACAAAAATTTCGGAATTTTTACCAATAAAATTAATATACTACTCCTAGTATATTGGTTTCTTTTATTAATTCGATATTATTTTCTTTTGTTAGCGAGAAACTTTTTTTGAATATGTCAACAATATTTCCTACGTATCGTCGTTTATAAAATAAACATTGTGTTGCATTTTATCAGTGACCTTGACTTCGTGTATTACTAAACTACACATATTCAATTTGAATTCGATGTTTATTTACTCGCGATTAGTTTAAATATGCAAGTTATTGTTTATACGTTTGTTTGTAAACTATCTGAAATATAACCTTCTTGTATGGCGCTTATTAAAAATGTACAACGCATGCATTTTTTATGCACGTAATTAAACTTATTAAAAAATATAACATATTTTTGCGATATATGTGTATATATATATATATATATGCGCCTTCTAAACAAAACATATATTTAAACTTTTGCGTTACTAACAAAATTGCGAAGTGTACGGCCGAAATGTAACATCTCTAAGTTACGTAGTACATATTAATTTTTACATAAACTTGACCTTTACATAAAGAAACGTATGGTACGCGCTTTGCAACTTTTGCATTCTTGCGTAAGTAGGCATCATAAATAACATGGTATGTATGCATTAAATCAATATTATTGTCTCTTATAATACAAATAAACATTTTCACTCGCGAAATGTACGTAATTTATAGATATGAACGTCTTGCACTTTACTTTTATACACCGTAATATTTGTCTTTGTTTAAATTTACTCTAAATGAATACCTGCGTTTCTTCTTTCCGTATGGAGCTTCTGTTCGCTATTGGAGATGATTTCCTCCGTTCTTTGCTGCGTACTTGCCCATTTTCTTGGTTTTGACCTGCTAAGCTGTAGGGTTTTTTTTTTTTTTCCGGTCCGTTCCGAATTTCCACTTGGTCTTTTTCGGCCTTAGATGGCTGGCAGGGCCATCTAGTAGTGTGGACAGGTAGGATCGCCATGTGATATTAGTGGGGCCTTAAGCCCTAAGGCAGAATCGCCATGTGATATTAGTGCCGTTTGTGCACGTTCGTGGCAGGACGCCACGTGATGCTAGCCTGGTCCTGAGGGCTACATCGTTGAGTCTTCACGCAGATATCGTTGTCCCGATAAATGATACACAAAGTTCGGGTAACATATAATTTAATACATAACACTTATAAATTGGATAACAATTATTTACATTCTTACTAACTAGTATGTAGACTGAATGTGTGAATGTGAATGTCTCAATCTGAATGAATGTCCCTTGCAGTACTCTCGTTATATATACATCAGATGATCCTCGTACTACTTAGGGAATATTATACAAACCCTGACATGTAGTTTGTGTTTGCAAACAACTCGCGCCAGCGAGGACGTATTTGTAAAACATGTTACATTTGTTTTACGGGAACGAGGCTGTGGCCTCATTTAGAATGTTTGCATACACACAACTGCATTGCGTTATTACAATCACAAATTTGCATCATCCGTTCACAATATTCCAAACGCCGATCAAAATCATCCTCAGACAACTCTTGAACTAAATTCATTTTATAGGGATGATACTTTGATTTATGCAAAAGTTTCCCGACTCTACCCCTTTCTACGTCCAATTCTCGACTAAGTTGCCGTGTGCTTGTGTGAGGACGTTCTTGAACTGTTAACAAAATGTCAACTTGAGTGTCTAGGGCCGTTGATGGATGTCCACTTTTTGGTTTATCTCGAACGAACCCTTCTTCCAAAAATTTTCTGTGAATTTTACTTACAGTTGAAAAACCGATAGGGTCCAGTTCAGGATGCGTTTCATTAAACAACTGCGCTACTTCCCTAACACTTCGACGTCTATCTCCAAACCCAATCATCATGAGCACCTCAATGCGTTCCCGTTCAGATAAATGCATCTCAGAGAATGAATAATTAAAACACTTTACACCAACAATTAGGATTAAATAAAAATGTTGTGATTCGGATTATTTACAATCTGTCAAAAAAATTACCTTGTCACTATGGGAATGGCAGAAAGTTGAAAATGATTACTCAAAAATTTTCTAATGTAACATACCAACATTTTTACATCACCGAATAAAGAATTGTAAAAGTTTTCAAAATCCTTAAAAAAAATGGGGTTGACATTTAAAAAAATTATCATTGACGTCATAACTTATTCAAGGTCGATGGAAAAAACAAAATGGTAGCATCTAAATATAGCTAATAAAAAACATTAATCGACATATCTTTGCATTTTGTCAAATAATGCACAATAACGTTACTACGGGCTTGTGTCCATACTTTATGGACACAGTGTATGTATACACATTAGTAACATCAAGTCAGGAATGTTTGTCGTATCTATGGTAACCATGTTTGTATCAATAAAAATTTATATTTTTTATAAATGTCAAAGTACATGCAATATATTCTCAAAAGCTTTTTCTTTTAAATAAACTTTATAAATATGGATCAAATAGAGATGGAGGCTATTATAGCTTGTGCTAAAATTTTGCTGGAGAAGTCGTGAAGATATCTTACAATTTCCTAAATGGAAAGTATTTTCGAAGCATGAAAATGATGGTTTTAGACGGTTTAAAACCATCGGCAACATTATTAGCAGATTCAGGAATTGATGTTTTTGTTCTGAAAAGATACGGCGCATGGAAATCTTCCACCGTGGCAGAAAGATCTAATTGTTCGTTTACATTTAATATTACAAAGTGATAAGTTTTTGTACAAGGTTCTACTTTTACTAGTTATGTGTTTTTGTTAATTAAAATTATGTTTCAAATAATTTTTTTATAAATGTTGCTATTATTTACCTAGGGTCGTAATGAAATATTACAGCCCGCTACCATAGCAACTGTCAATAAGGTATATAAAGTGTCACTTACGTTTCAAAAAAAGGTGTCATAACTGTTTACTTACGCGGCAGGTATGACGAAAAATACTTTAGGTACTCCTTTACTTTATAATTTATATGTGAATGTTAAAATAATAAATATCGAAAACAACTATATTCGGGTAGCACGCTGACTTTAAGTGATCAATAGAAATTCTCAGGGCGGCAGATTATAAAAATAAAAAACCTGCGAAAGTTTTGAAAAAAGTCAAAGCAATAATAATTGACAATATACATTAGATAATCAGAGAGATCATTGATGAAACTCGAATATTGCTTGCTTTTGAAAGACACATCTCTATAACTTTAAATGCTGGTCACTTATAACAATTTTTTACAACTTGAATAGTGAATTCTGAAGCAATTTCTATGAATTACCTTGGTGGTAGTTCGTTTTGAACTGCTACCTCACTATCTAATCACAACCTAATCCTACTTTTTTTCCAGATGTTTTATTGAATGACTAATGACACTATTCTCTTAAAATTTATAAGTAAGGTAGTATGAATGATATGGGCCGCTTGAGCGAGTTTCGAGGGTTCCCAATACTCTTTCCATCTATCATTTGGGTTGAAACCTTCTGCTATAAATTGTTCCACTAGCAGTAGTAGAGGAGATTAGACTTCAGTCCGGCAGGCCGGCATCAGACAGGTCACTGTGTACTGGAGTGTGGGTATGCGATATTATTATATTATATTCTCTTACCAGGCTTTCCTGTCTCCGGATGGTGGAAGGTGCAATATGGCTTAGAACTGAAAACCAGGGTAGAGATGTACTTTTTAAACAACCGCTAATTATTCTCGTGGTCTCATTGAGGCTAAGAGCTAACGTTTTAAGGGCGGATATATTCGCACCCCAAGCAGTACCGTAGAGCTCGTGAATTATGTTATTTCTAGTATTTATTTTAGCTACAGTGCTCCCTAGATGTTTTTTATATGAGAGTGTTCGATCCATTGTTACTCCTAGATATTTTGGGTAAGGATTATAACGCAGAAAGTTGTTATTAAAGTTCACTAGCCGTGCTTGTTTATTATTGAGGTGAAGGCACGACACTTCTGTTTTATTCATATTCGGTACTAGTCTCCGGTCGGCGAAGTATTTCCCCAACACGGACAGATCTATTATTAGTCTCTATTATTAGTTCTATTATTAGTTCTCTCTATTGTTTTACTCCGGCATGCAAGAGCCAAGTCATCGCCATATCCAAACTTTTTTGACTTTGTGTGTAGCATGTCAAGCAGATTAAAAAGGACAGGTGCAAGTACCGATCCTTGAGGCAAACCACTATTACAATGTCTCATTTTACTCTTGCTCTTTCCTGTTATTATTTGGCAGGGCCTGTCACAAAGCGTGTTATTTAATAAAGATGCTATTCGGCTGCATGGTTCTATGTTGAGAAATTTCTAGAGAAGGCCTTCTCTCCAGACCATATCATATGCTGCAGTCAGATCAACATATAGTTTATTTCAAATTATAAGAATATAACTTTGAACGGCTCTAATGCTTTTATTGCACCACCTGCTGTGATGATAATTATTATACCTGGTCTCCTTATTGATCGGGTACGGTTTACCTATTTGCAACGTATGAATCTAGGGGCCGTATTGACTATAAATTAGGGCCCTATAATATAATAATAAAACGCTGTTAATTTCAAGTATATAATAAAAAATATCTGTACATTGGGTTTATATACAAAGAAAAAATTACAAATCGTGTGGCAACATGTGTAGTGGATACATATATATATATATATATATATATATAAAACTAATTTATTTGTAATACACAATAAAATTTTTATGTGTGACCGCATTTCATAAATCATCTGTGATTGAGTCGTCTTGCAAATCGGTGTCTGTGTCTGAATCGTATTGCAAATTTATAATCAAAGGTGCTACTATTTTGTACATGCGCATATATTCGTCCTCTTTTGCTATTGCGTGTTTAACAGCATATTTCCAATTTACAGCAGTTATATGTTCCATAGCATTTGTTATGTGTGTTACACTGCTTTCACTAAATTTCAGTGTTTGATTTGTTCGTCTTATGGTATTTTTCAGTTGGGCCAATATCAATTCAATGGGATTGAAAATGCAATGGTATGGTGGTAAACGCAAAATTGTATGTCCTGCTTCTTTGGCTCTGTTATCCACATAATAATCCTTTAAATATTCTTTTGTCTTCATCACCACTATTAATTGGTTTTTTGTATAATGATCCTCAAAATATAAATCATTTGCTTCTAAAAATGTTTTAATATCTTTCTTATTATTACATTTTGTAGGAACTTTTGTTAGCTGTCGAGAATGATACGGAGCGTTGTCCATCACTATCACACTTTCTTTTGGTAAATATTGCAGCAATGTGTCACAAAACCATCCTTCAAATAAATATGAGGTAATATCTTCATGGTAATCTAAACTTGAGGATTTAACATTTTTAGCAGATAATAGCGGCTGTCCGATCCATCCTTTTTCTGACACAGCATGAAGAATGATTATTCTCTTCCCTCTCGAAACGGACGTCCAACTGACACAAACTTGAACTATCCACCCAACCTTTGCAAATTGTGTCATGGGTGTCATACTACGTCTCGTCTAAATAACATATGAATTGTCCTTCCTGTCTATACCTTGAAATTGCCGTTAAGTATTCATATCGAAGTTTCTGTAACCTCGGGCTTTCCATAATTGTGGGACGTTTGTCTATAGTGCCAAACTTAAAACCAGCTTTTTTTAGCGTCCGCCACAAGGTTTCTTTAGAACACTGAATATTTATAGGCTCATCACTGATTCTTTTATGTAAGCAGTCAAGTGTAGATACAACATTTCCTCTGTAGAAGGAGTATACTTGCTGCCTAATAGTATCAATTTAATACTCAATTTTTCTCGGTGCTCCTTTGTCACTTCTTTGCTTTCGAGGCCCTGTGTTATTCTTAATTATTTTATATATTATTCCAAAAGGCACCTTGGTTAATTGCGACGTTCGTTGAATGTTCTGGGTTTGTAGTTCGTTATTTTCTTCCATCAGGGTATGATAGACCTTGAAAATTATCTGTTTTGCATCTTCTGATATATGCTTTCTCTGTCGTGTTCCAACAGTATTATCACTATCCACATCATAATCACTAGCACTTTCAGCAAAAGGTCGCCACATGTTCGTTAAGTAAAGAGAGAAAAATCAAATATGTACACAACAGTAAAGATTAACAATAAATGATAAATAGACTCAATATTAAATGTAATATATACCAACTCTCCTAACTATATTTACTTAAATTTCGTTTAATAAATATAAGCACTTATTTCATCTAACTTGTAATTTAATGACTATTTAACTATATATAATAACTATATATTCAAATTAACAACTGTTGGTACTTATATTATTATTAAATTTTATTTCATCTAAATCGCAGTAATTACAATTTACTTAAATTTTGTCATTACGGACCTCAGCAGTTTGTTTGCGTAAAAGATAATCGTATTGAGCGGCAAGGTAGTTATTGCCGCAGGTGGTGAAATAAAAGCATTAGAGCCGTTCAAAGTTATATTCTTATAATTTGAAATAAACTATACACCAAAGTTGTTTTCAGCCGTTTTTTAAACCCTGCCTCAATGTACGTTGTTAAACTGAGCACCTGGTCAGCACAACTACGGTTCAGTAAGCGCCCAGCCAGTTTAACGGAAACATGCTCCAATATCAATGAGATAAGTAGTAGCAATCTTTCCAGAAGCGTATAAAGTAATCGGGCGAAAGCTTTCAGGAAGGTTATTGGGTTTGTTCCGTTTCAAGATTGCAATTATTTTGAATTTCTTGAGCTCTGTTGGAATATATGCTGTCAAATTGTCAAATAATTTAAACGGACAGTAACAAATAAATACACGAATATATCCATACTAATAAATAAACACACAGGTATTAGTACTAGACAAGTAGTTTTTAACGAATCATATAAAAAGTATATAAAAACTATAATTGTACTATAATATACAAAATGCCTGTAATTTATTGAAGCAAATATTTAATTTAGCAAGTCTGAGATGTTGGTTTGTTTAAGCTTTCGCTTTTAAATTTATCTTTTTATGTCACAATATTTGATATAAATATGGATGACGTATGGTTAGAATTACAAATAATACAATTATGTTCATAGAAAATTATTCAAAAAAATGTTGACATCCTAAACAACATTGAACTCGTCGTGATAAATTACACATTTGTAATTGCCTCTTCAATTGCATACCGTAGTTTTTGCAAATTGTTTATGGGACTCCAGAATATTACGTTTTTGAAATACAGAAATGAAAAGAAATCCAAAGATATAAACCTACCCTTATAAAACGATCTGGGAAAAATTGTGATTAATAATTCACATTTGTATGTATAGTATGCGGTGTAGCAGAATCCTGTTGGAGATAACCATTAGTTAAATCTATGTTATCCAACTCATTTATAAATGACTCTAAAATAATGGTTTTGTATCTTTGGGGGTTATTTGCTTCTTGAAAGAATATTGATCCAATAATTCGTTGTCTTGACATTACAAACCAAACACCAATTTTAACTGGATACGCTTCGATTAAATTGTGTGGATTCCTAACGGATTCCTTCTTTAGAAGGAAGAAATCCGTGTTTTAGCAGGAAGGTACCTGCTGAAAAAGCAAAAACCGACTCAAATATGTTTGGAAAACAACTTAGTTTATTAAGGGCCTCGATAGGTCGTGTGGACTGACCTACTCTCTCGACTATTAATTATGAAATATTCTCGAAGGTATCGCGTATAAGAAATGTCATCCAAATTTGAAGTCTCTGAAACCAAATATTCTTGAAGTTGCAACAAAAATATCGCTATAAACAGTCTGTATAACATTATCTTAGTTATTAAAGAACGAATGGGATTTACTACATTGTTGATAATTCAGTTGTTATACTGCGTCTGATTTAAAATATCTTGGGAAAAGGTTAAGATGCATTCAAACAGTGCTACTATAAAATATATTTGCTTTACTTTATATATTTATTGTTTCTTGACCAATATCGTACAAGAGCATTATTATGTGGCTCATCAAATGTTTCAAAGCTGATCAAGGCATAGTTACATAGATCTAAGCGCCTTAGATATATTCGCACAAATATTCAAGATATTTAAAATCAGACGGTATATGAAATACATAAATAAATAAATATGTGAAATATATACAAATTATTAATGTGTTTCTTACTATTAATAGTATTAAACTATAATCTACACTATTATCATCACCAATTCCTATTGCAAGAAATAATGTTGAACAGCAAAATTTCTCCATGATAGTTGTAAATGGAAAAAGCGGAACTAATTCAAAGCAACCTTTCAAATAAATAACGGCCGCGAAAAATACTCTTTCTATAAATTGACGTGACTCATTACTTTTCTCGCTTATAATTGACAGGAATTATTGTTTAATTATATTGCGCAATTATAGAGATAATTGCCAATGCATGTGATAAAATTGGACGCGGCGGCGATCCAAGAAGTAATTGTCGTCGAGTTTCAGTTGCCGTATGTTCTGTGTTATTGCCATTTTAATTAAAAAATATTTTCTTAATGCCAACAATTCACGATTTAACCAACTAGCTCTTTATCACGTAACTTATTCCTTCAGCTACGTAATAATTAACGTTTTCCTTGTAATTCAATACTAACATCAGGACAAGTTTTTCCACACTCACCGCATCTATGTCGAAAGTTAGCGTTTACTATATATCGATTTTGCTTTTTCTTTCATTTCCTGCTAAACGACAATATTTGTTTATCCTATGAGAAAATGATCTAATTCGAATAGTTGGCTAAACTTTTTGTTGTAACGTTAAAATTATAAAAACTCAGAATTAAAAATTATGCTTACTTATCTCTTTCATTTACGTGTGTATGTAACCACCCTTCATTTGTAATTCCCTAAATATATATTTCGTTGTGTATTTCGTTTCCTTTTTTATTGTTTTATTATTTTATTTCTATATTTACTACGAGGTAAGCGTAACAAAACATTTAATTAGAAACAATTAAGATATCTTACAAAACATTTTGCATTTAAAATTTCTTTACTGCTTGTTTCATCCAAATAAAAACATTATTGGAAGAGTGATCACTGATCACTACTCCAATGAATATTAATATTATTTATAAAAGATAAAATAACATAAACAAAAACTAAAAATAAATAAATAAATAATTAGTATGTATAACACAAAATAATTTTTTCACCATAATATTTGTTTATCATTATAGTATTCCAAATGTTCCTTCAGTATCGCAACTATTTAGACCAGTTGTTTCAAATTTTCCGATTCTTGGCATTTTTGCTGAAACCAGATTTTCCCAAGGCACCCTATGCCAAATTCAGTACACTGCTAAAGAATGATTTTTTTCTTTAAATTAAAAAGTTAAATAAAAGTTAACGAAACGTTTTAAATCACAAAACTTTATTGTAAAGTGTGCGTACACTTTACAATTACCACTAATTAACGGAACCACTTTGGGATCCATTGATTTAGGTAAAACACTTTAATTTATTCATAGAAGTTTCAAAATTTCACGTGTTTGTTTTATTAATTTTGTTGTAATTTATTGCTTCCCATCTTGGTAAATAGTCGGACAATATTAAATGTTTTGAAAATCGATATATTATCAGACAACCACAATATTAACTTTAATAATAAAATTTAAACAAAAACATCATTTCATATATATTAGAACCATTTATTATATCATCAGCTTAACTGTAAAGTTCGTGTAGCTGACTTTGACATACTACGAACATTTCGACGTATGTCTAAAATTGATCTTGACTGTTGAACCTTCTGTCATATATATAGTAGATTCAATTAGTCGGCGATTTAAGGTTTGTTTTACTTTAATATGTATGTACATATTTAAAATAATCTTACATGTTTCGGCACATAATGCCTTTGTTAATGAAATTTAAAATATAAATTTCTTTGACAAAGGCATTATGTAAGATTATTTTAAATATATACATATTAAAGCAAATCATACGAAATTTTTAATTGAAAAATTTTGTCTACGTTGGGTCTTGAACTCAAATCTACGCCTTGACAGACCGTTGCTTTACAACTTAAAAACTAAACATTTCGTATGATTTGATTTGTAATTTGTAGACCGCAATGTTTACAGTCAAACTTACTTCGCAACTACATACTAATTTGATCATATTTGTAAATATTTCCTATAAAAAGCCTAAAGACTCCAAGAATTTATCAATTGATATATTTAATTAACGGCTAAGAAATTATCTAAGCACTCGTATAGCTATGGAGTAATAATTAGCAATTTCAAACCTTCAAAACTGACATTTGCTTTCAAAACTGACATCTTCTTTCAAATACTGACATCTGCTTTCAAAACTGACATTTGCTTTCAAAACAGACATCTGCTTTCAAAACAGACATATGCTTTCAAAACAGACATCTGCTTTCAATAACTGACATTTGCCTTCAACAACTGACATCTGCATTCAAAACTGACTTCTGCTTTCAAACCTGACATCTACTTTCAATAACTGACATCTGAATCGTTAACACTGTTATTTTATAATGCATTTCTAAATAGCTTGAACGAAGGTCTATCGTGGCTTAAGTGGTAAAGCAACGGTCCGGCAAACCGAAGACTTGGGTTCAAGTCCCAACGTAGACAAAATTTTTCAATTAAAAATTTCGTATGATTTGCTTTGTAATTTGTTGACAGCAATGTTTACAGTCAAACTTACTTATGGTATGGAATATAAAACTAGAAAATTTATTAAAATAATTCGATTTACAAAAATTAAAAATGGACAACGAAAGAAGAGATTTAATACTAGCAATATACGTAGATGACATAATGATTTTTGGAAAAATTTGGAGGAATTAGAGAACTTAAAGGCTTTGTTAAGTTAAAATTTCGAATCGAATGACATGGAAAAGCTACAAATTGTATTGGTATCCATATTTCACAATATGAAGATGGCATCGATTTCGATCAATCTGCATGTATCAAGGAAATATTATTAGTGGTTACAAATCAATCTCTACGCCAAATGAACCAGGGTTAAAACAATCAAATCTTAACCAGGAAGCTGTTGGAAGCTTGCTTTATCTAGCACAAGGAACTAGACCAGATATAATACACGCAGTAAATGAATCTAGCAGATTCGACACAAATTACGACATATCTCACTGGAAAGCAGTTAAGCGAATATTTAGATACCTGAAAGAAACTGTCCACTACAAACTGCAAAAGAGATAAGGAGAAATCGCTAATAGGACATATGTACCGACTTAGATTGGGGTTCAGATGTAAATAATAGAAGATCCTGTACTTGATATATATTTAAACACTTAAACGCAGCTATTTCGTGGTGTTCAAAACGACAATCAACTGCAGCGTTATCTAGTGCGGAAGCGGAATATATGCTGCTGTCAACTGCAACCCAAAAAGCAATATGACTAAAACAGTTTGGTGCTGAACTTGATCAAGATCTAAATAACAGTGTTAAAATATATTGTGACAGTCAGAGTGCCATAAGAATAGCAGAATCGGAAAGTTATAAACCACGCTCCAAACATGTAGATATACGACATCATTACGCTAGAGAGAAACTGTTTGAAAAGGTTATTAAAATTGAATATATTTCTACTAACAAAATGATAGCCGACAATCTCACGAAACATGCGAATCAATTGGTACATTCGTCAAGAAACGCGAATAATTTATTTAACGATGTTTTTATGTTCTTATGGTATTAATTAATTATCTTATTTATGTATTGTTGCATTGTCACATAATCAAAGTTTTGTTGGCCTATTTTGGATTAATCTGTTGGGCAAAATAAGTCATTATTATTATTATTATTATTATTTCCTCCATTCACAAGAACATTCAATTTGTCCTTGGTTGCCAGTGTGTTAACCGATCGGTTCGTGAGAACAAGATGGCTGGCATAACTATCATAATATTATTATTATTGTTGTTTATTATTTCTTATTTCTAGGTATTTTTCCGTAACCTAACTATGCAGCTCTCCTCCATATG
Organism: Melolontha melolontha; assembly: GCA_935421215.2. NCBI lineage: Eukaryota > Metazoa > Arthropoda > Insecta > Coleoptera > Scarabaeidae > Melolontha > Melolontha melolontha. The sequence continues at coordinate 142,178,637 of OW285236.1, forward strand.
GCATGCTTCATTGTCAGTAAGCAGATAATAACACCTCCCACCATGTAGGGGGCGTTCATTTTCACGGCCCATAGGGTCCGGCGCTTTAGTTGCTATGTTGACGAAGTGGGTTGAAATGAAGGTATCTCAACAACATCCTCGCCTGCGTTCTTTGTTTCTACTGAAGCATGCCATGTTTGTGTTTCATTTTCAATTTGCTGTTTCGGTCTTTGCTGGTAAATCCTACCTCGATCCTGCTCCTCCGACCCACCACAGTATCCTTTTCATCCAGTGTTTGGAGCAAGTGTACCTCATTGTTATTGTTATTATTATTATTATTATTATTATTATTATTATTATTATTATTATTATTATTATTATTATTATTATTATTATTATTATTATTATTATTATTATCTCTTTCACTCACAAGAACTATTCGCTCTTGGTTGCCATTATCTTACCCCATCGGTTCATTCGAACAAGATGGGTGGCATAGTTATCTAGCATTCATTATTTTTATATGAATATTGATTATAGTAGATACTTACCAGTACTTTCAGGGTGTCAACTTACGTGTTGTCCGCTGCTGGCAGCTTGCTTCTCTCTCTGGGTGTGCGGTTTTGTGTTTGTGCGAGCGCGCTAGTGTAGGGGTGTTGTATTTTAGCGCACTCGTGCATGTGTTTAGTGTCCCGTCGCGCTAATTTTGAGAGATCGGAGAACCAGCCGTTGCGCAGGGCCGCCAACCCTTTCCCGGCAACTTCTTTACTTTTCCATGCAGTACTTCGACGGCCCGACCCCCGCCCCATCGAGGCAAGGCCCAGACACGCGAAGCGCAGCCTGCAAGGGGTTGCTCATCGCCAACCAATGGAACACTCTTAGCAGCTACTTTGGTCGACGACGGTCACACTTTGTGCCATCTTAACGTTTTCCGCCATTGCGGGGGCACTGCACACACGTCGAGCGTGTGTGTGCTGTTCACAGCAGCCTAGCCAGGTTGCCGCCCAGGACCGGTCCTAGTGGTGTGTGGATTGCGCGGCGCCGTGTTTTGCGCCGCGTAGCTTGGTTCCTCTCTCCCCTGCTGGAGAGGCGGAATGGCACCTGTCCGCCCATCGGGCAGACCCCCCTAGAGTTTGGTAGCGCATATGCTAGGCTACCACCCAGTAGAGGACCACATCAGCACCCCACCCGTTCTGTCATTTCGTCTCCCGGCCGCGTTGCCCACGTTCGCGCGTTCCAACATCAGTTTAGCACACGACGTATTATTTCAGCCGTGTCTAAGAAGACACTTTTTTGCATTTTTAAATAAAGTTTCTAGTAGAGATCCAAAACATTGTGTAATTTATGTGGGATTTTTCCCGCTGCGCCAATCACAATTGGGACTATTAGGACCTTGTCCATGTTCCACATACTCTTGATTTCGTCGCTGAGAGGTAAATATTTATTTACCTTCTCACTATAGTTCCTTGCAGTGTTTTTTGCGAACGGAACAGCAATGTCAATGATATACGTTATCTTGTCCTTCTTCAGTGTCAGTATTATATATGGAATATTGTAGGGAATTGTTTTATCCGTGATTATTTGGTGATTCCAATATAATCGAGAATTTTCGTCCTCGCAAACTGAAGGTGCTTCATATTAATAATACTGGATATTTTCAGAATACGACAAGTGCTTCTGTCTGAGCAGCTGGTGTATTATTTTCGGAACCCTGTTGTGCCTCTCGAGGTATTGTTTGAGGGCAAGTACAGAGCATCCTGCCATCAAATGATCAATTGTTTCTTTCTTATCTGTGCATACACGACATTTAATGTCAAATAAATTTTCCTTAAGAATTTTTTTCCTATAGGAACGCGTTGGAATTACTTGATGTTGGATGGCGGCTATGAATCCCTCTGTTTCTGCAAACAGGTTACCTGTATACAGCCACGCCTGCCACGCTGAGGTGTCAAAATTTTCAGATCCGATTGTTAACAGATACTTGCTATGCAAAGATTTATTTTTCCATCTCTCTTTCTGTTGGGATATACTAAAGATTCTCGTGGATGGATTGAATTCATCGTTAGCCAGGTTGAGTGGCGTAAAATTGTCCATTTTAGCAATCGCATTATGCAATCTACTTTCTTTCGACTTTTGCAGAAATTACGCTCGTAAATTATTTACCTGTGTATAATGCCAGCAATAAGCACTCGGTATTCCTCTACCTCCTTCTCTTCTTGGTAGGTGGAACCTTTCGATCGCACTACGTGGGTGATGAATTCTAAATTTTCTGGCTTCTACTCTTGTCTTGATTGCTATTGCTTCAAGTTCAGTATCAGTCCAGTTAATTATTTCAAATCCATAAGTAAGTACGGAAGTTGCAAAGCTGTTTATTGCCTTGGACATATTTCTTGCCGACAATCTGGTTTTCAACAACGATCGCAGCCTAGAGAAATACTGATCTTTCGCTGATTCTTTTGCAATATTGTGTTCTATTCCTCTAGCCTGAAAATAACCAAGATACTTATAATAGTCGTTGCTCTCCATTATTATTATTATTATTATAAATACTATTAAACATCAATTTTGTACCAAATCAATGGGTTTGTGTTAGGATTTAAACTTATTATTTTTCTAAACCAGCTTTAAATCTTAACAAGTGAGGGTGTTAGAAGTAACTTTAGTATTACATAGTTGGCACTAGAAAACAAGACATATAGTTGTTAACTTGTCAAGTAGTGTTTTTAGATGAGTAGTTACATATAAAATATATGTTAAACAGTAAGTGTTTTATTTTTATTGTTTATCCAATTCGTCAAAAGACCAACAATAATACGTTAAGTAAATATGAAAAAGGAAATTTAAAACGTAGCAAGATATTTAGAAAAGTAGATATTTAATATATACTAAAATGTTTAAATGAATGAATTAACAATATTAAGAAAATTAAATTAAAAATATCTACCAAATAACATTATTTAAAGAATCATTTACCTTTAGATAAATCGCGAAAGAAAATTAAAAATATTTAGACATTTACCGTTGCCATGGTAAAACAAATTTTTATTGAATGAGAGAATATTTTCACCGATGCTTAATAAAACACGGATTTCTGAATGCTCTGAAGCATAAATTAAGCAAAACGCGTAAAAATTATAGCATTCATCGTTAAGTAGTGTTAAACAATATAAACGAAAAATAACCTACAAATGGAAGTCATTTTCCTGGTCGTGAAATTATAGATTTCCCATATTTTGAAAACATGTGAAAATATACCCAGATAACTTATGTACATTTACATATGCTTTATTATAGTTATCAATATATTTATTTTGTTTTAGGATAAATCGTTATTCTAGAATAAATATGCACAAGATACTTAGGAGATTATTAAACATGAGAATATCAGTAACCAATATCTCTAGAAAAATTACTATATATAGCAATACTAACATGAGAGCCAAATGAATTGAGGTAGTAGGAGGCTGCGGTTCGCTGATCGTATTTCGTGAATTATAAAGTAAATAAATCTTACTGACAGCACTTAAATGTCTCCTTGATACAAATTTAATTTACAACTTAAAATATTTATAAAATGTCATACAAATGTCATTTTATTGAAAAGTTTACAATAATTGTTGAAACTGTTGTCCCTCGGCATTCAAACATAAATTTACGCGCCGCTTCATGTTTTCAAAAACCTTTTGTAAAATAAATCCGTCTACTACTCGCACTGTCGCACGATATTGTTCCGTAAATCGTCTATTGTATGCACTGGATTTTTAAAAATAGAGTTTTTTAAGTATCGAAATAAAAAGTAATCCAGAAGAGTTAAGTCACACGATCTTGACGGGAAACGGTCAACACTAATAACTCTTTCATCAAAAAATTCACGTAAATAATTTATTGTTTCACGGGCAGTGTGTGGTCGTGCGGAATGTTGCTGAAAGAAACCTAACTGTAACTCGTCATCATGCAGTTAATTTATGAATGTTTCCAGTATATTATTGCGATATCTTTCACCATTTATAGTTCCTTCGAAAAAGATCGGACCAATAAGCCTTCTACGTGACATGGCACACCAAACCCCTATTTTTACAGGATGCAACGTTGTTTCCCTATAATAATGCGGATTGTCTGTTGCCCACATACGCATATTCTGAGCGTTTATGTAGCCGTTCAGGTGAAACCACGCATCGTCGGTGAAAAACGTTTTATCCAAAACATCGTCGTCGTTAAGATTTGCATTAAAGAAACGACAATAGGCAACTCTTCGAACGTAATCTGGCGGCAATAGTTCTTGATACAATTGAACCTTGTAAGGATGCATACCAATATCGCGTTTAAGAATACTGCGGCAGGTTCCATAACTTATATCCAACTGTTTTGCCAGTCTTCTGACAGATGTTGTAGGTTGTTCTCTAATTGCGTTTCTTTATTAACAACATTTTGGGTCCTAACTTGAGAAGATCTTCCCCCTTTCCATTGTCTTTTTACAGACCCAGTTGTTCGAAAGTTATTTATAATTCTCAATAGGTCACGAGAAAAGTTCTTATTTACTAAAACAACTTCAGGAAAACGTTGTTGGAATTCTTCCTTGCACATTTCTATTGAATAATACCATTCGCCGTTTGGCAAACGTCGACCGTTACGAAAGTAGCATTCTAAAATGAACACCATTTGTTCTTGAGTAAACATTATGAATGTGATTATACTGTTTTTTTTTTTAAATTGTATTGAAAGAATTAATATTTCACACTGACAGTCTGTCATTAAATGTTTGACAGAAAAATATTATGAATATAATTCACGAAATACGATCTACGAACCGCAGCCTCCTACTACCTCAATTCATTTTGATCTCATGTTATATAGCAATATCTACGGTGAGTTCCAATAGGAAATTATATCAACTTAGTTCAATTTTGATATTGCAACCATGCACGTGTAAACCTGAGTGTTATCCTGGTAAAACTGGATTTTAATTTTTTGCCAAATGTGGATGTTTCTTCATAATTGTGGCCTTTAATTTATCTAACAATGCAGCGTAGTAACTCTTCATTGATTGTTGAATCCGTTGCAAGATAGTCGACAATAATTATTCCTCGGCTATCTCAAAAAACTCTCCTCATCACATTCCCTGCAGAGAGAACGACCTTTGGCTTCTTCGGAGTGCCCACCGCAATCCACTGCATTAACTGCTGGTTTGGTCTCGGGCATAGAGATTTCATCGACGGTTATCAATCGCCGCAAAAATTCCGCCGGATTTTTTTGATACAGGCTTAAACACTCGCCTGACATGTCCGTCAGTATGATCTTTTGGTCGATTGTCAACAAGCGCGGCACCTATCGCGCGGATAAGTTTCTCTGATGTAGAGTCTTGTGCACCCACTCAAATGATATCACACAAGTCTTAGCTATTTCCATAACAGTTAATCGACGTTCCATTACAGTTTGATGCAGTAAATCGACTATTTCGTCAGTTATAGCAGTTTTCGAACGCCCGGAATATTTCTCGTCTAAAATGCTCGCACAACCACGTTTGTCCTCGGCCTCCCAGTGTTTTATGGTTCAAAATAAAGGGATGTCTTCACCGTATATAGAGTCTAATTCATCTTTTATTTCCTGCGTCTTTTTCCCTTTCTAATGAAGGAATTTTATCACTGCGCGATACTCAAGTTTGTCCGTTATTGAACGACAACGTGAACTGACAAGCGTGTAGAAGCATGTACTGTCGCGGTCACATAAAAGCGACCGGCACTTTTTCCTATTGTATACATCATGTCACTTAATAATGAAAAAAGTCAAATATTATTTAAATTGCCATTAGTGTCATTGTCATTACTTACAAAGTCATAATGCCTCACTTAAATATTGCACAAAAAAGTAGTATAGTGACCCTTTTGGAAGAAGGTTGGTCAGAGAGAAGGGTAGCCGAACGATTTCAAGTGGCGAAAAGCACTGTTCATTATATAAATGCCCGATGGAATCAGAGACGTTCATTAGAAAGAAAGGTGGGGACTGATCAGCAAAAAGTTTCAACAGAGGAAGAGGACAATGATCTGATAAACTTTTTGATAAATAATCCTTTTGAAACTGCTGTGGAAGCACGACGTGCGACAAACTTTCCAGGGTCTATCAGAACGGCACGGCGTCGTATAAAATCTACATCTAACATTAGAAGTCGTGTTGCAGTGCAAAAGCCTTTTTTAACGCAAGGTAATAGAGAAGAGAGAATCGGGTTTGCGATACAATATTTTATGTGTAGTTTTCACGAATGAGAAAGTCTTTCAATCATATTACAATGGTCACGTTAGAGTATATAGACCACCAAACACTCGTTTTGAGGAACTATACATCCATAATGTTAGAAAAAGTGGCCGTTTTTCTGTTAATGTTTGGGGGTGGATGAGTGCCAACGGTCTTGGTGTCTGCACACATGTTCAAAACAGGTTCAATGCATCAACATATATAGACATTCTAGAGAACATCATGCTACCATCAGTCAACGGCATGTTTCCTGAAAATAACTTTGTGTTCCAGCAGGATAATTGTCGAGTTCATACCGCCCAAACAGTAACAGAATGGCTGCAACGACACAACGTAACAGTGCTGCCCTGGCCAGCGCGTAGTGCTGACCTTAATCCTATAGAGAATGTTTGGGGTTTGATGTTGAAGACAATTAATAAAGGAAATAATTTTTATCCACGAAATGCTGAGCATTTATGGAATACAATTCAAGAGGTATGGAACAGTTTTACTCCAGAGTATGCCCGTAATTTGGTAGCTTCCTTACCTAGAAGACTAAACTACGTTATCGAGAACAACGGCGGAGTTTCAAAATATTAATTTTAATAAAGATTTGTAATTATTTTCGTAGTAACATTATTGATTTTACATTAAAGTTGTTGTAATAATATTTGTCACTTTGACGTTTTATTATCATATTATTTAATTTTTGCTGTCATTGCTGACAACATATATAGCATTTTAAAAACCTGATTTACCAAAATTTATGAAAATAACACAAAATGTCAAATTAGTGGTCGCTTTTATGTAACCGCGACTGTACCACAGATGAACTAATGGTCAGTATTTTCCTACATTTACTTTATGTCGGTAAGGCCGCAATCATTTCAAATATTCCTCGTATATAAATTTAGAATACATAAGTAAAAATAATTCAGATTGATGAACAGTGCAGGTAATTTTCATTTTGTGTATGAAATTTTGATTATGTATATACTGAAATTATCATAAGTAAAAACACAAGAGCTTTTTTTTTATCGGATAAATTTCTCTTTGTAACGAAATTATTTTGCCAATCAGTAATTTGACGAGAAAAACTTACATGAAAAAATCGCGAGACGATAGTCGAGCGATTTTTTCTAATGTAAGTTTTTCGAGCGAAATTACTGATTGGAAAAATATTGAGTTAAAAAGAAATTTATCCGATTGAAAGAAAAGCTCGAGTGTTTTTTGGCAAGATAAATTAACGACATGAATAAAACTTTTTAAATTGTCTCCATATTGACGATTTTGTATTTCTTGTGTTTTGCAGTATTGATCTTTTGATATTTGTTGAAATTTCCCCAAACCGACTCGTATTTTACGTTCAACGATACTTAATAGTTATTACCTGTCAGCTGCCAAAATAAATTAAGTGATGCAGGGCTACTAGATATGTAACAGGAAGAAGCATTTTTATCGGAGGAAGAAGCATTTTTATCGGTGATAAAAAGCTATGTAGGTTTTTATCGCTGTCAAAGTGACAAAAATGTCACCCGCATATGGACATTTTTATATAGGAGTTAATTTATCTATAGTAATACCATAAGAGCTTTGAATTTATCGATAATTTCACGAATGCTTGTTGCATAGCGACGAAGACGAGTGTCAGTTTGACAAGCATTTAAATCTACGACAGCCCGTAGGGCTGGAGTGGTTTAATTGTCAAATTGACATGAGTCGAAGTCGTTATGCAGGAAGTATGAGTGAAATTATCGATTTTAATTCAAAGCTCGTATGGTATTTGATTAGATTATTTTACGTAATACAAAATGAAATTTATCTAAACTCTTTGTTTATTAATTCATGTATAAATTAGTACACTGAAATGTACAATTGTTATATACATTCTGTTTTTTATTGGATGTGCTTGAATCAATATTTGCACTGTTGTAACTATTTCCTCGCATTTGATTAATAATAGTTTCATGGTGTTCTTTATCTAGTTGTAGATACGGCTTAATAGAATGCGAACTACTATGGCCAGAAATTTTAATTAATTGTTGCTCATTTACACCAGCTTTTGCTAAATTTGAGACAGCTGTCGCGTGACTGGAATGGTTACTTATTTTTTGGTTTTCTGTGTTGAAACCAGCGAGTTCAGCACTTTTCTTAAACCATTTCAAAATTTCATTTCTTCCAATAGGCATATTTTTATACCAGCTACCTTTTTTCTTATTCCACGCTGGATTGACAGTTAAAAAGAGTCTATCACTTTTTATACGAGCGTTTTCTGTCCTCTTTGAAATGAGTTTTTTAAAAAGTCTGACTGGGCAATTACTTGGTTTTACTTTGTTGGGAGTCAACCATTTACTGCCAGCACATTTTTGTGCTCCACCTTGGGTAGTTTTCGTGAATATGGGATTGTACTCTATCCTTCCAGTCGGTGTATTGTATACGTTCATTTCTTCTCGGAAGTAGTGAATCAAACATGCCGCGCCTTCTCCTCCTCGCCATGCCAATTCAATCGACACTATCAGGTAAAATTTCTTTTGTAGTCCATCTGGATTTTCTTCATCCCAAACATTCATCATTTTTTCATATTCGTTTTTCTGTAAAGCTGTAGAACTCATTTTCCGTTTACCAGGTATCGCTTGAAGAATTCTCCTTTTGGAGTTCCTTGCGTCGCGGGCTGCTTTAAATACGATGCTCTGAAAAGGATCAATTTTTCTGTTATATTCGTATTAAACTTCTCTTGTAGCAATTTTGCCGTGACATTCCACGTCGTTTTAACAACACCTTCTTTATATTCTTCCCCATTCACATTCCTCATATTGAAGGCCCAGTCTTTCAGAATATCTGCAAGTTCCTCTTCTGTAACATTTTGTTCGATGCTGTAGTTTTTCGCATCACAAAACTCACAAAATTGTCGCCAAATTGACGCTTTACTCTTTTTCGTATTAGCCGGTTTAGCTTGTTTTGCTATTTGATCAATGTTTACAACTGATTCTTCCCCAAATCTCAGCATTGTTTTGTGACAATGAAACCAGTTTTTTGACAGAACTTTAGAAATGTCTATCCTTATTAACCGCATTTCCATAACAACGCCTAATTATTGTACTATGAAAATTATCGATAAATTACCGCTGTAATTTCGAGTTGCTTCAGTAATACGCGAATCTGATTGGTTTATATTTGTATATGTAAAATAATCAATCAAAATTTTAATCATATGCGAATTAAGTTCTAATCTGTTTAATTTGCACAAATTGAAAATCGTGTTGCTTAGATAATAATGTCCTGTTACCTTAACAGACAGCAACAGACAACCATTTTGACAATTGACAGCTGATTTCTATTCAGTATGTTTTGCCATTTCAAAATGAACAGACTTACGCAAGAACAACGTTTGCAAATTGTGCAAAGTTATTTTGAAAATCTTGGTTTAGTTCGCGGAACTTACCCCATTTTACGCTCGACATAATCGTTCATCGGAGCAAGTTATTAGAGCAACTATGAAACGTTTTCTCACCACGCATACTCTAGTTTTTGCGTATCCGCGGAGACGTCGTCCAGTGAGCACCGAAGAAGTCATTGCTGCTGTAGAGCGCAGTGTTGACCTAAATAAGTCTATTCGCCATCATGCACAGCAATTGAAGCTTTGCCCATCCACTTTATGGGAGATTTTACGAAAAGATCTTGGTTTACGAGTTTACAAGCTCCAGCTTGTGCAAGAGTTACAGCCACGCGATCATCATCCAAGTCGTACGTTCGGCATATGAGTCGAAAACAAGATTGCTCTTGACCATCTTTTTTACCGCGAAACCTTGTTCAGCGATGAGGCTCATTTCTGGTTGAACGACTACGTCAACAAAGAAAATTGATGTGTTTGGAGCGCAGAACAATCAGAAGCCATTATTGAGACGCCGTTACATCCACAAAAGTCACGGTTTGTCGTGCTTTATCAGCTGGTGGAATCATTTCTCCATATTTCTTCAGAGATAAAGCCGGTCAGAACGTTACCTTCAACGGAGAGCGCTATAGGCCTATGATTATTGACATTTTTGTTCCCAAATTAAATGGTGTTCATTTAGAACAGCATTAGTTTTAAACAAGACGGCGTAAAATGCCATACAGCGCGCGACACAATTAGGTTATTGCAGGAAACATTCGACGAGTACATAATTTCGCGTAAAGATCCTGTGAATTGGCTTACACGATCGTGTGATATCACCCCTTTGGATGATTTTCTATGGGTATATGTGAAGGCGTTGGTTAACGGCGATAAACCAGATAGGTTAGACTACTTGAAAGCCAACATTCACAGACTTATTATCGATATACTGGCTCAGCTGCTGGAAAATGTGGTCCAAAATTGCATTTCCAAATTGCGTTTTATTCGAGCCAGCCGGCGGCGTACATATGCCCGAAATCATATTGAAACAATAATGACATCAAATTATCTTTTCAATAAAACCAATTTCATGGCCATTACCATGATTTGAATGTGTTTCATTTCATTTTAAAAGTTCATACTCTAAAAAAACATCCACTACATAAATTTCTAAGTATTATTAAAATATTGCATGTATCACCATGTTCCATATTGTAGTAATGAAATGCGTGTCGAAAGCTTAATTACGGAACAGAAATCATGTCATTGAATAAATTTCCATCTATAAAATTATACGGGAATATTTTTGCGATAAATAGCTTTTTGAGACATTTATGGCTCACAGCAAAATTTAAAATAACATTGTACGTATTTCCTTTTAGGTAATATGATAAAACATGTTTTTTAAAGTTAATTTTCTGTAATATATAATTTGACTAAAAACGGATAAACTATGTTAGAGAGAATACTAAAAGAATTTGGAAAATGCTCAATAAATCTAAATACTAAAAAATGAATAAAAAATAAAAAATTACATTTTATTTCTGCCTTCTTTCTATGGATTCACTTTTTTTAATACAAGTCAAACACTATTACAATTTTCGGAACCAAAAGTATATGGATTAATTTAAGTTAAATTTAGCAAGGGTTACCGTTGCGTCAACTTTTTGACTAAATTAACGACTTAATGTAATACGTCATTACTAATTCTGTCGAACAAATATGACGTTCTACACAATACTTTCGACATCATAGATACCGTAGTCGACAAATTTTAATTTCTGTTGGCGTATATAGTGTATGCTTGTTATATCCAACGTTGCCTGCTTTCAAACAGTGGAGGGAGAGGCAAAATGGTGGGCACATATACAAATTTAGTATGCGCTATTCCCTAACAAACATTTAGTGGGTGTAGAACACTTATTTCTCTACATGCGTATTTTATAGTCGATTTCAACATGCATGTTTTTACAACTCAAGAAAAGACACAAATCATAAAATGGTATTATGCCAATAGACATCTCAATGTACCTGTACATACCCGATATCCACAAAAATTAAATGTATGGGCTGGTATTTTAAATAATTCAATTGTCGGTTCTTTCTATAAGGACATAATGTCCACCAAGAATTTTAGTTTTTAGTTTTTAGTTGGCATACTGCCATGAACAATGTGGTGGATTATGTGAACCTTTAATTTAGAATATTTATTTTTTATTATTATCGGAGGAGAGTTAATTTATTTTTTTTACATAATTTAGAATTAATATTTCATCATTTTATTTATACGCGGAAAATATAAGCTTTGGTGTACATCCTCATAAAAGTAATACACCATGAAATAAATATTTTTCTGTAAATATTCGTGGCGAATTTTATACGTATTTCTAAGATGCGTTCTACAACCCTCTGAAACAATAGACTTACTGACTAGCTATAGCTATAATCTGACTGAACTTTATCGTACCCCACTTCGTACTTGCATACATTCATTGGCAACCTCGCTATATGTCTTTCTTTACTTTTCTCTGTCGCGCTCTTTTCCTCTTCTACTTTCGTACCAGAAATTAAAATTTGTGGATTACGGTATATGTTTCCAAACCACTTAGTGAAACAGAAAAATAAAACATTTTTATTACTTAACGGGAGTGTCTTAAGTAACACAATAATGTCATATAATATGTGTCAGTTTCAAAAATGAATATATACGAATCTCGCTGACTTCTTTCTTCTAAATCGACTTGCTAAATTTTTGTATTATAAATAGTTTTTAGAGTATTATTAACCGATTGGGCCTTTACTTGATGAAAATCTTTGTAAAATTAAATACGAAGCACAATTGCGTGATTTTCACAAATATTTTATTATAGTAACAATTGTTTCATCAGACTAATAGGTAAATCTAATTACAGATCGGAATATATTCTAATGAGCTAAACTAACTTAAGGGTGAGGCTGTTATATAATTTCATGGGAATAAGTTTTAAAAATTGAGAATTATTTAAATAATAATAATAAACAGGACAACAAAACTTTGACTATGTGACAATTCATAAATTAATTAATTAATAAATTCCATGAAGACATCGTTAAATAAATCATTTGCGTTTCTTGACGATTGCACGAATGGAGCCCTGCTCAACATATTAGTCCTTGGTGTTGAAAACACAAAACATGGAGAGTGTCTAGCAGCAATGCGTACTACCAGTAAATTTATTCGAGCTAACAGCGATGCTGAGTCGATCCTGCAGAGTGGATTCTGTTATTCAGAAGATTCCCCAGCAGTAATGCGCTCTTCCTTTGTCTTCGCACCGCTAGCAATTCCAATTCATCCCTAACAATCATATTCACGTAGGCTACATTTCATTCTAGATAGACCCAGTCCAGCCTGTAACTCAAGTACTCAAAAGTTGAAATTTATTGAAACACAGTACTAAAATTAGATATTTCCGCAACCGCTAAGATAACTTTTCTAAATTTTATTCTATGGATAGCAATCTTACGTACTGTAGTGATGATGGCTTGATGGAAACCCCATGATATAAACACAAATCCGAAGAGTGGCAACTGTTCGTTGATGCATGTAAATTTAGTTAGAAAGCAGCTCTATAATGTATTGCCTTCAGTTCTCATTGTATATTTAGTTTACCTAAAGTAATCTTATGACAGGCCTTTTAAAGAGCATAGACTATGAACGATACAAGAGGAAAATCTGCAGATTTGAAACTTAATAGCTTTTTTATTGGGAATGCAGATGGAATTTAAAAAATACAATTGCCTTTTGTATAAGCGGAGCAGTCGTGCTAAATTATAGCATGGTATTGTGAAAATTTGGCCAAGTAGATCGACAGTTGTGAGAGAAAAGAATATTTTACATGAAAGCCTTGTGGATTGAAACAATAGTTATCTATTTGTCTCCTTTGCATCGAAAGTTAGGAAGAAGTTTTCATTCAGTAAGCTAAGATAAAAGAGGGCATATTTGGAGATTCTCAAATTCGGCAATTAATGAATGACAGCGGCTTCGATGCGATTCTATAAGGAATAGAAACACTGTGATGAAATTGTTTAAAATCTGTCGTAAACTACTTTCTGGGCAACAACAAAGTTGAAAGTTTCAAAAATCTTGTCGACAAAATGACAGCTTACCGTAAAATGTATGTCGCTAAAAATTTATTATTTTATTCCCATTTGGACTTTCTCCCAGACAATTTGGCAGTGGTAAGTGATGAGCATGGGGAGTGTAAGAGCATCAACAATATTAAAAAAATTGATGCCAGGGAAGATGGAATTCAAACGTGTTGGGTGATTTCTGCCGGTTACTGATTAGGGAAGGCCCTAATACATCATTACATCAAAGAAAACTATCAAATAGAATATTCTAATTGGTTTTATCTATATTTTCTTTAGCGTCTCATTTCTAAACAAAACCATAGTTTTTTCGGAAACTAGGGAAACACTAAAGGCAAATTTGGATTCAGCATGAAAAATTATTCAAGATCGCAAGTTTGTAACTAGAAACCAAAAAAAAAGTTCCAATTTTTTAATTAATAATTAATAATTTGCTGATTCATAATGTGGGACTACACATTTATGTCTGATTTAGAAAATAATAGTATAAGATTTAATAAGTTCATAGATTTTTCGATTATAACGCTTTAGCAATACAAATTTTTGTTGATATATCAGAATATGTGAGGCTTGTGGTAATTAACAATTACACAGGCATGTTAAATTTCGAAAAAGGAGCTAAAGATCTACTATTTGAAATGAGTTGATTTATTTTTGGTAATATGTAATGGTACTTTTTATATATTTCCTAAATATGTACTTTGTATTTACATTTCGAAACAAAACTACTTTTAGTATTATTGCCATTTTTATTATATATCGGTATCGATGTATGTACGAATACATCCAGATTAAACCTAATATCGCCGTTTATGTGTAAGGATTGCAATAGAAGAAAATAACAATAATAGCCAATAATTGTTAACAACTAAATTGCGTTTACCAGATTAGCATATTGTCAGGTTAATATTTTTGTATGTTAAGTAAGCATTCAAAGAATTTGCTTCTCTTTAATTTTCGTTATTATCTTACACTTTAGCTAGAAAAATGTAGAAATTTATTATAATCATTAATTACAATATACGCGGAGTAATTAAAGACCAAATAGAAAGAATTATTTTACACATCAATTAAATCCGAAAAGGATAAAAAGCGCTACTGTGTGTACAGTACAAAGTATGTTTAAAACAAGAGAATCCGAAATATGCGTTCTGAACATCGTCACAGTTCAGACCCAGTTACCTCAGAAAAGGCATTTTCTGTGTTTTTTTATATTACTTTTTACCATTTTAGTAACTACAGAAGACTTGAGATGTTTTGCAATTAAATTCGGCGTAAAACTGTTACGGACAACTACGATAAACAACAACCGTACATAGCAATAAAGATGTTTTCGTGGATTTAATTCGTTTCGGCCTCTGAATATATATGGTTTAAACCTTTGCAGATGTTTCGTCTGCTATTTCGTCGAAATATTTTGATATCATAATTTAAAAATAGTAATATTCAATAATAGTAATACTATTATTTAGAAAATTCGATTCATTTTTTTTGAAGTCATTGAAAAGGAACAAACCTAATTTAATTGAAAGTTATTTTACATAACATCATATTTAGTAATTAAAATTATAACGCATATTTAGGTTACATTAGGAAGTCGTAAAGAGTTTTATATATTTACAATATAAGGTTGGTATTCTATACAATAATAAGTATAGCAAAACCATTTGAAACATAGTTGAGTGGGTAAAATCTCACCATCTGTATAACAAAAACATTTATCGAAATATTATTAAAAACCGGGTGTGGAGATCACAAGAAAAGAACATTTATGTGTGAAAATTGCTATCCAGATATGTAGACACGTGTTTTGTCCTGCTACAGATTCATCAGTGAATGATGTTGAGGTAGACAAAATTCACAACAATTTTCTTACTGCATACAGTCAAGTCATAGAAGACAGCATGGAGTCACCAAGGATACGAAAATTACGCCAAGAATATTTAATCGACAAGAAAATATTCCGGGATGAAGAGTAGTTTATTTGTTACCTAGAAGAAACTTGGTAAGACATGATACCATAAAAAACGCTTGATTGACGATTCACAGGGATGTTTATTAGATGCACCCTCTTCCAAAGGACAAAGAATTATTATTTTACACGCTGGTTCTGAAAGCGGTTGGGTCGACGAAGTATCATTTTCAGCAAAAACCATAAAACATTGCAATACTGACTATCATGGGGATATGGCAGCGCCATTATTTGTACAGTGGTTTCAGAAAAATCTCTTACAAGTATTACCCGATAAAAGTGTCATTGTCATGGATGATGCTTCATGCCATTCACGACACGTGAAGAAGTTAAGTAAATTCGAACAGTAAGAAGCCTGAAATATCGGAGTTTCTATAAAAAAAATATTTATTATGAAGACAGCTACACAAACAGTCAACTATTAAAATTCTCTAGAACAAAGACTTTCGAAAAGAAATACAGTATGACCACAACCGCAGGAAACACTGTTCTACTTATGACTTATCGCCTACGGGCATACTATTGAAAATTTGTATTTTTAAAGAGTTTTTAATTTTATTTATATAACTGGAAAACAAACGGATGGTGATCAATAAAATACAAAATACATTTTTATTTGTTCATTTTGTAGTTCAAGTTGAGTAAAGGAATATTAATATTAACTAGCAATACTTTTTCAAGGTTCTCTTTAAATGAAATACATCCTTGTAGATAGAACACGTCCTTTCTACATCGCAACTGGTTATAGGTGCATAATGGAAATATCTTTTATTTCAGCGTATTTAGCAATTAGATTTTGAAGCATTGTCAATATGCACAATTGCCGCAATCTTATTAAATCTGGATTTCTATTAAAAACTGCGTCTAGCTTTTGTCGAAGTCAATTGGAATATTTTCAAATTATTAATAGCCACATCTAATGTGGTTAATTTATCATTTAATTTGAGATTTTTATTTTCAAAATAAGTGATTAGTTTTGGCAAATTTACAAGTGTTTCTGAAGAAAGTACAACTGATTTTCTAAATTTGGAATTTGTATTAGTTCCTTACACTCAGAAATACGTCGAGCATCGTCATTTCAACATGTAACAAAATTTTGTAAACTATCGAAATTCTCTGCATAAAAACTAATAGCTTCCAACCATGTTCCCCATCTAGTAATTACTGGAGAGGGAGGCAGCTTCAAAGATAGAAGTTTTTTCCTGTAAAGAGCTTAATGGTGCTTTTCTGAAAATTTTTTATGAAGCAGATGTGGAGAGCATATGCTACACAAGTTGTATGCAGCATATTAGAATATGTTTCCTCAGAGGCAACTTTCTGGAAATTGATAGACTTGTATCCGCTTTTAAAAAAGTTTTCAGAAAAGCATCATTGAGAGTAGCTCTTTACAGGAAAACTTCCGTCTTTGCCACTGCCTCCCTCTCCAGCAATAACTAGATGAGGAACATGGTTGGAAGCTACTAATTTTTATACAGAGAATTCGAAAGTTTACTTTCATGTTTAAATCACGATGCTCGAAGTATTTCTGAATGCAAAGAACTAATACAAATTCCAAATTTAAAAAATCAGGTATACTTTCAAGAACACTTTTGGAAATTTGCCAAAATTAATCACTTATTTTGAAAATAAAAATCACAAATTAAATGATGGATTAACCACATTAGATGTGGCTCTTAATAATTTGAAAAATATTCCAAGTGACTTCGGATGTGGCCTTCGGCAAAAGTTGCACGCAGTTTTTAATAGAAATCCAGATTTAATAATATTGCGACAACTATGTATAGGGACAATGCCTCAAAATCCAACTGCTAAATACGTTTAAATAAAAGAATATTTACAGTATGCACCTATAACCAGTTACATCGCAACTGGAAAGGACGTTTTCTATCTACAAGGATGTATTTCATTCAAAGACAACAAATTTTACAGAATAGAACCTTGAGAAAGTATTGATAGTTCATATTAATACTCTTTTACTCAACTTGAACTACAAAATAAACTAATAAAAATGTATTTCGTATTTTATAGATCACCACCCGTTTGTTTTCCAATTAACAGTTAAAACAATGGAAAAAAGAAACTAGTCACCGTACTTTATTTAACTTACGAAATATAAACTAATAAATAAAATAATTTATTACAAAACTCAACGGCAAAGAGCAGATGTGCGGTTAACCCAATGAATAGTGCTATTCAATAACTGCGTGTTGTACTTAGCGATAATATAGACTGGATACGGTCCATCGTAATTTCAGCCTGATGCGTCCGGTCTCTATTCATGGCACAATAATTGGACTGAAATATTTAGACCTTTTACGTGATCAGGTTGCTCTTAATAATGAGGAAGATGGACATTACCTGTAAGTATTTGGTTCCAACAAGATGAAGCACCCCCTCACTATGCCCTTAATGTTAGAAGTTTTTGAAACAAAACATTCCCAAATCGGTGGATTGGTCGTAAAGGATTTATAGAATAGCCCGCGCAGTCTGCAGATTTAAATCCCTTAGATTTTGTCTTTTGAGGTCATTTAAAATCTGTGGTTTATACTAGACGTCAGCATAACCTATACGAGTTACGAGAGAGAATAATGGAGGAAATGTAATTAATTCGTGGGTAGGTTTTGGCAAATGTCATTCAAGAATTTGTTCACAAGATTGCATATTGTCAAGAAGTAAACATCAGTAGTCATCATTTCGAAAACTTTCTGAACTAATATTTATTTTGTTTATATTTTTTGTAATAATTGCATTATTAGATTTAATTAAATATCTGTCGTTGTTGAACAAAATGGTGCCAAACCTTATTATTCCTGAACTTCCAGAGCAGAGTTCTATTGAAATTCGTAAAAATATACAGGGTGTTTCATTTAAATTAGAAAAATTTACATAATTTCTGGTTAAGCCGGAAATCTGATTTGAAAATAAACATGCTCTTCGAATTCGCTATTTGCATTAATGCGAAAAATTTTATTAAAATCTAAGAAGCCGTATCAAAGATATTCCAATGGATCCATACTTTCGCCTAACCCTGTACAAAGATATATTTAAATTTAATCACGAACACTCTTGTAAGTCTAATAATTTTACTGAATAGATAGTAAAAGCTTTCCACATTTGCCTTAAAGTTAATCCAAACAAAGTGGCCTTTATGGCGTATTCTAATTTATAATAGTCCTTTCACATTCATTGCTCTTGTAATTCCTAATATCGTGTAAATATCTAGATATAATTTAAAGACGGCAGACTATGTGCCCCACACTGTTAAATTTAATAATACACATAAGGTGTATTAGATAAAAATGTAGATTTTACAAAATTAGGGCAACTTTTTATACCAATACTGAAGATCCATTGTACAGATACAAAGAGCACTTTAACTATGCAAATATAACATCTCTCAACGTCGAACAATCCTTCTCAGTATATAAACATATCATTATTAAATTTGATAGTGTGGGCACATAGTCTGCCGTCTTTAATATAATGTATACAAGAATGCCTTTACCAGACAACAGGCGACACCAATTCATAAAAAAAACTTACCCTAAACAATATAAAAATAGTTTTATGCACTGGGTTACACGTAGGTACATATTTAATATTCGCATCCAAAATAACGGTTTGGACCAAGAATTTTGCAAAGTGGAATGAAGTCGCTCGTTCTCCCATCAATCAAATTCATATTTTTCGTTAAAATCTAAATATAAGTAAACCGTAATGCTACCCTTAAGATATTTGTTTCTTCAAGGAAATAAAATTTTAAGATTTGTTTACTAACTAAAAGAAAACTTAATGTATTTAGAATATTTTCTTTATGTAAATCAAAACTTATTTCCATTAAGTGAATACTTTCAAGAGATAAAATTTCTTTGATACAGAAATTCTTTTTCTGTGTGTAGGAGGGGAAAATGAAACTTTGCATGCTAAGACGATGTACTCGAAATTACTGTTTGCAGATTTTTTTATCCCCACAACTCACACAATGGCGTTGTTGGGAACTTTATATATTAATCCGTCATCATTATTTTACAGAATTCCATACCTTGTACAGCAGTCTATAACTACTCAAATAATATTTAATTGAGCTTTTCTATAGCATAAAAATATTGTCAGAATAAATATAAGTAGAATGTTAAGTATGTAAGAAAGCTTTATGTTGTAAATGTACTTAAACGAGCGTAATAAAAAAAAGCGGGCGTAAGCAACATATAATCACTGTGATACCACTATACATAACTATTACGTTGAATGTAGATAAGTATAAAATGACAATTTAATTGACTAAATAAAAACGAAATTTTCGTTTAGAGTTACAGTCCAAATAATCACAAACAAAATTACACTTTTTGTTGCTTAAACGTTACTCATAACAAGAGACCTTTACGGTGGAATTATCTCTCTTATGTCATTGTCCCATGTACTTGTACGAAAATATTAACAGTCAAAATATTGAAACTTACGTTGTCATTTGTTCTTATTTAGCTAATTGATATACAAAGTGTTTCAAAAAGAACTACATCTAATTGTCAATGAATTTCTTTATAAATTATGATGTTCTGCATTCTTGAAATGCGGATTTAGATTAAATGGTATGAAGGTTATCTACCTGTCACTGTCAAAATTTATCATTGAGAGATATGGTGATGAAATTTATAACAAGTACAATAGATTATTTATTTATTTAACAAGAAAATTTTAAAGATGAGATATTAATCAAACAGCCAAGGTAGGTAAATAACTAATTTCTAGAACTTTTAATTATTATAATTTATAACAAGTGTTCAAAATGGTCGCCATTCTATTGAATACGACGTTTCATGTTGTCAAAAATATTCTGCAATAAATTTGGTGTTATTTTATTACATTTAATTGTAATTGTATGCATCAAGTCATTTAAGTTATTAATTCTTGTCTTATATAGGTACTTCATTTTTTAGCAATCCGAAAATATAAAAAGCCTGTAAGATGTTCTTGGGATTCCAGATTACAATTTTATGGCGGAAACTAGGCATGCCTAGGGTACTGGCATTTTTTATAATATAAGTTCGTGTATTTAGTCATTAACTTTGGTTTATTTTTCTTGCAAAACACATTTTTTATGCTATCCCATTCGTTGAATCTGAAAATAATAATAGTTTTAATGTGAAAACATTGTAAATACTAAGAAATTGCATTTTCTATGAAGCAACCTCAAACTTTGTTTTTATTGGATTATTTCATGAAAATTTGAGTTTTATCGTTTTCAAACTTGTTTCCGGCTCTATTTCGTTTATTTATTATTGTAAAAATATAAGTGCCTTCAATTAAATTTTCACTTAGAGTAGCCTATAATTTCAATATAAAATTGGGAACACTGTGGAATAGTAAGGTTTTTCGAAAGTCAAATTTTGACAACTGTCATAGTTAAGTCAATTTATTGAAAAGTTGTCTTATATTATTTACTATCATATTAGAAATACTACACAAAGTTTTTATTGTTGAAAGTTATTTTAGAACTAGTAAATTAGTAAATGGATAGTGACTTTGTGCAATTAATGTATACAGGATTTTCGACACAGTTCCCCAATCTTGCAATCACCTATACACAACTGGTTAGTCAAATTCATGGTTGTGTTGACAGATTTCGTGAAACGGGGATAGTATTTCATAAATCCGGGAGCGAAGCACCTAAAACAGAACTCCATCGAATGAAAAGCTCACCAAAGAAATCCATTGCGAAACTGTCGCAAGAATTTCAGTTGTCAGTTGGAAGATGCCACACTATTCTTAAAAAAATATTTAAAATTAAATCTACATAAAGTCTAAGCTGTTCATGAACACGGTCCCGTTGATTAAGGTAGAAGTACCGAGCACTGACGAGTACCGAGTTTTTTAAGAACCATTGGCAGTAATGGTTCTTGAAAAACTTGAATAATAATGATGTTCTTAATAAATGTTTCATTACTGATGAGGATTAGTTTCCTCTTTCGGGATATTTAAACAAACAAAATATGAGAATATGGTCGGCAGAAAATCCTCATGAATTTGTGGAAACACCATTACATACCCATAAAATTGGTGTTTGGCTGGCGGTGTCAAAGAGGTGATTCATTCGACCAATATTTTTTAATGGAACACTAAATGCTGAAAGGTAACGAAATGACTTGTTAGAACCCTTTAGTAATCAGTTACATCATTATGAAATTACAAAAGAATTTTTCTAACAAGAATATGCTCCACCACATACAGCTCAACAAACACATGCTCGTTTGGAAGAGTTCTTTGATAATCGAATAATGAATTTTCCTCCAAGGTCAAATCACAATTCTGGATTACTTCATTTTTCTGCACATGAAGAACACGATTTTTAGAACACCACAAGATACAATTGAAGAACTGTGCAATAGTATTAGAGAAGTTTGTGATAATGTAATCCCTCATGTGTCAAACGCATTTGAAAACCTGAAACGCAGAATTTGTGTGTACAGCTGAACAAGAGGGCAACATTTCGAGCATCTTCTTTAACATAGTATTTTTACAATAAACGTATTTCTGTAAATTTCTGTCTTTTATTTAAAACATTTAACAAGAAATAAGATTAAGTTGTTACACAACTAAATTGTAATCTATCAGATGACAGTTGACAAAATTTGACTTTCGAAAAACCTACTTTTCACAGTGTTCCCAAATTTATATTGAAATCATTAACTACTCTAAATGAAAATTTAATTTGAAGGCATGGTATATGTACAGTTGCGGCCGCTACAAATTCAGACACCAACTTTCGACACATTCTATCAAATTAAATAAATTCTTGATTTGTAAATTTAACTTTTATCCAGAGTATGGTTATGTTAGTATCAATTTATTTTAAGTCAGAAACGTACACAATTTTTAAAATGCCTCAATTAAACTAACAGCAAATGTCGATAATTAGAACTAGGCTAAAAGACAGCATGAGCATTAGGCACATCGCAAATGAAATAAATGTTGATAAAAACACGATAAAAGTCAATGATATATTGCCCATGCCAATACTTTTTAAATAATTAATAACTTTTTCCACCTACTTGTTTTGCTTTTACAGATTTAATATTCTCATCTTGCCGTGATTCTTGAGAGCTTCCATCTTTAAAAATCCAAGTTTCATCAAGAAAAACAAACTGGAATGCATTTTCATTTTAAAAACGCATATATTGTTGCAAAAACGTTACTTGTATTTCAATTTTTTCATTTTTCAAATTTTTTATTTTATACGCCACTCACTTTCTTTCAGTTAGGTTTTATAAACTTCAATATTAAGACCATGTTACAAAGCCAACATTTATTATTTGTCAAATTGTCTAAGTTTGTAGGCGCCTCAAAAATATACACACGATATGGTAAATCAAAATATTGCAAAACCATATTCTTATTTCCTATATCGCACCTGTTTGAATACATAATATTTTAAGAAACTTGTGTAGAATAACTTATATTCTATCCAAATATCATTCATATACATTGTTGGGAGCTATACGGATTTTCGTTTCAAAATACTTTTGAACCGGGCCATTGTGATGACATGACGTTCAAATGCGTCGAAGGTCAGAATATTCTGCCTAAAACTACAGAAGGCACCCCTGCAGAGAATAAGACCACAATCTTCATTGTATTTATTCAACTAGGCTATAATATTCAATGTTTCTTGTTACACCACTAACGGTATTATTATAATGTTTTCACATGTACAAATTTTTAATTAGAACGCAAATATACGAGCAACAAAACTACAACAAGCATTACCGACATGTAAATAAACACATATACAAGGCGCTACTTATAAATTCTTGGAATTTGAATGTGGCGTGCGAATGGATGATAATACACCTCTAAAGCGCTAGTTGGTATGAGCTACGACTAAACTAAATTAGTCTGTAAAACGGACTTTGCTAGGTGGTGGCAAACAGTTTTTGTGTTTATATTTGTTGAGTTGTGTTTGAGTTATTCCGCGACACTACAATGTCTGATGTGAAAGAGCAAACAACGTGCATTAAATTCTGCTTCAAATTTGGTGAAACGGCAGCGGAACCTGCAAGTGCTTAAACGAGCGTTTGGTGAGGATGCTTTAGGCCAGACGCAAACTTATGACTGGTACAAACGTTTCAAAAATGGACGTGTGTAGGTTGATGATGAGCGTCCTTTTCGTCCGTCGACGGAAAAGTGCGTGATGCTATCTTGCAAGACCGAAGGACAATAATCCATGACATTTGTAACATTATCGGCTTGTCGTACGACGCAAACCACCTGCCAAATGGCGCAACAATTCGTGAATCCGACACCATGACAGTGCACCAAACCACACGTCCCAACGAAGACGGCATTACACCACCCTTCCTACTCCTCAGATTTGCCCCTTGTGATTTCCTCCTGTTTCCTCCTGTTTCAGAAATGAAATTGTTTATTTCGTTTTAAAATTAGTTTGGTCAGGCCATATGTTTGGGAAAATACAGTATATTTACATTGGGAAAATTTTTTTTGTGTGGTTGGGGTTGTCTTTTATTGTTTAATGAGCGGATAATAAAGTTTAGAAAGGCCATCAATCTCGTTACGATCGTTGATTGTTTTGTTGTTTTCGTAACGAGATTGATGGCCTTTCTAAACTTTATTATCCGTTCATTAAACAATAAAAGTCAACCCCAACCACATAAAAAAAAATTTCCCAATGTAAATATACTGTATTTTCCCAAACATATGGCCTGACCAAACTAATTTTAAAACGAAATAAACAATTTCATTTCTGCACTAAGACATTTAGTTACACTAAATATTACGAGAAAGACAGTTCGACCCTAAAAAGGTCGACATGTCTGACCATACATATTATACAAAATATGTCACGAAACAAATTGGTGAGTTTTGTATACTTTAATTTTCCTTACTTTAATTATTATTTTAATTTTAATTCATTCATACAAATTGTAAATATATTTCTTACCTTTCGTTGTATTAATTTTTTAGTTCTAATCACTTGAAAAAGACTTAATTATATAAAAAAAAAGTCGAAACGTCGTAGAAAAAATCTGAAATTCATTAAAGGTCGCTAAACCAAGAAAATGTCTATTATTTTAATATATATATATATATATATATATATATATATATATATATATATATATATATATATATACAGGTTAGTTAAAAGTATGGAGACGGCGATTTATTGCCGTTAATATTCATTTTAGTGAATTATGTTCAATATAAAAGTTTGTTAGGATATTTTGATCTACATTTGAGTATATTTGAATTTTTTTTTCTTCAATTGTTTTTTAGTTACGCCTGTCCGCGCAGTTTTTTTAAATGGGAGCTAGTGAATTTTACTCTACCATTCGATAGAGAATTTTTTCTCTTTACAAATTTTTTTTTTGTTTTTTTTAAATTCATTTTAATATCTTTTTTTATAAGAAAAAGCTGGTTCATGTGTTTAACAGATGTTCGGTACATCGCAGATAGACAGAAGCGTAGCGATAAACAAACTTGAGCGACATAATTTTATCAGTGGTTATTGTGTACGTCAAATCTTTGACAGAAATAATTCATTTGTACAATTTGTTGCTGTTAATATTAATAATGGCGAGTTTAAGTGAACATGAAGGAATTGAAATACTTATGATGTTGGGTTATGGAGATAGACGCAGAAGTTAGACGCAGAAGACGTTTGTAATATATTTAATGATACGCATCCAAATAGAAATCCAATTTCTAAATCCGTTGTTGCTTTAAGACGCTTTGAACAAACGGGTAGCGTTAAAGATTTGCCAAGGAGTGGTAGACCTAGAACAGCAAAAAGCGATGATAGCAAACTGGATATTTTATTGGCTGTATCTGAATATCCCCATTCATCAACCAATCAATTAGCGGCCAATTTAAATATTTCACAGTCATCGATCGTGTCATTTTTAAAAAGTGAAAAGTATAAACCTTATAAGGTACACCTTGTACACGAGTTAACGGAAGATGATTTTGATAGGAGATTACAATTTTCTGAAGAAATGTTAAATATTTGCAATAATAATGAAAATTTTGTCAACAATATTCTTTTCTCTGACGAAGCTACTTTTTGCCTTACTGATGAAGTAAACAGACATAACTGCAGATACTGGTCATCGGAAAATCCCTCTTGGTTTTTGGAGCACCATACGCAGTACCCCCAAAAGGTTAATGTTTGGGTTGGCATTCTAGGCGGTCATATTATCGGTCCCTTTTTCATCAATGGCAATTTAACTTCGGCTCTGTATTTGCAGTTATTGCAAAATGAAATAATACCTGCTTGTGCTACGCTCTTTCCTCATGAAAACAATGAAGACCTGCCCAATGACAGTATCTGGTTCCAGCAAGATGGCGCCGCACCACATTATGGTGTAAATGTTCGTCAATATCTGGACAACGTTTTTCCCCACAGATGGATTGGAAGACGAGGAACCATTGAATGGCCAGCCCGCTCGCCAGATTTAAGTCCTTTAGATTTTTTTCTTTGGGGATACGTAAAAAAACAAAGTTTACAAAGATAAGCCCGATAACGTCGAAGATTTACAAATCCGAATTACCAGAACGATATAAGAAATTCCCCGAGATTTTTTACAGAACTCTGTTCGGGGTTTTGTAAATCGATTGGGTCATTGTCAAATTACTAATGGACGACAATTTGAACACTCACTTTAATTTACTTTGTTAATAATTTGTTTAATTTTTCTTGTAAAAAAGTTATTAAAATGAATTTTAAAAATACAAAAATATTATTGTAGAGAGAAAAAAATTCTCTATGGAATGGTAGAGCAAACTTTACCAGTTCTCATTTAAAAAAAAATGCGCGGACAGGCGTATCTAAAAAAACAATTGAAGAAAAAAAATTCAAATATTCTCAAATGTAGATCAAAATTTCTTAACAAACTTTTATATTGAACATAATTCCCTAAAATGAATATTAACGACAATAAATCGCCGTCTCCATACTTTTAACTAACCCTGTATATATATATATATAAGATACTTATTTCGTGACCTTTGTATGTTATGGTAAATTCAATTTGTTGGCTATTTAAGGTTTGGTTTGGCGAAACAGGTAGGATTGTTTTAAATATATACATTTTGAAGTAAAGCCAGACCTTAAATCGCCAACAAATTATATATATATATATATATATATATATATATATATATAACATTTGATAAAATATAATGAACGGCTAAGAAATGATCTAAACACTTATATATATATATATATATATATATATATATATATATATATATATATTAATTGATAAATTCTTGGAATTTTAATTGCAAAGTAAGTGAGGATGTAAACATTGCTGTCTACAAATTACAAAGCTAATCATACGAAATTTTTAATTGAAAAATATTATCTACGTTTGAACTTGAACCCAAGTCTACGGTTTGCCGGACCGTTGCTTTACCACTTAAGCCACGAGAGGCCTTCGTTCAAGCTATTTAGAAATGCATGTATAAAGTAATAGTGTTAATGATTCAGATGTCAGTTATTGAATGTATATGTCATGTTTGAAAGCAGAAGTCAGTTTTGAAAGCATATGTCAGTTTTGATAGCAGTTGTCAGATATTGAAAACAAATGTCAGTTTTGAAAGCAGATGTCTGTTTTTAAAGCAGATGTCAGTTATGGAAAGCACATGTCAGTATTTTGAAAGCAGATGTCAGTTTTGAAGGTTTGAAATTGCTAATTATTACTCCATAGCTATATGAGTGTTTAGATAATATCTTAGCCGTTCATTAAATATATCAATTGATAAATTCTTGGAGTTTTTCGGCTTTTACATGAAATATTTATAAAAATCAATTTAGTATGTAATTGCAAAGTAAGTGAGGATGTAAACATTGCTGTCTACAAATTACAAAGCAAATCATACAAAATTTTTAATTGAAAAATATTGTCTACAATAAAAATTTCGTATGATTTGGTTTGTAATTTGTAGACAGCAATGTTTACATCATCACTTACTTTGCAATTACATACTAAATTGATATTTATAAATATTTCATGTAAAAGCCGAGAAACTCCAAGAATTTATCAATTGATATATTTAATGAACGGCTTAACACTTATATATATATATATATATATATATATATATATATATGGTCAACCTAATCAGTAGGCGATTAAAGGTCTGTATATTACTTCAAAATATATGTATTTAAAAAACTCTACATGTTTCGGCTGTGTACGCCTTTATCAAGAGAATACAAAATATGAATGACAGGATATAAATGTCAAGTCTTGACATTTATATCCTGTCATTCATATTTTGTATTCTCTTGATAAAGGCGTACACAGCCGAAACATGTAGAGTTTTTTAAATACATATATTTTGAAGTAATATACAGACCTTTAATCGCCTACTGATTAGGTTTACCATATCATACCAAGGTCACGAAGTTATTATATATATATATATATATATAGTAAATTCAATCAGTCGACGATTAAAGGTCTGGTTTACTTCAAAGTATATATATTTAAAACAACCCTACATGTTTCGGCAATGATGCCTTTATCAAGGATATAAAATACAAATAATAATTATCTTATATATATATATATATATTTATATTTTATATCCCTGATAAAGGCATCATTGCCGAAACATGTAGGGTTGTTTTAAATATATATACTTTGAAGTAAACCAGACCTTTAATCGCCCACTGATTGAATTTACCATATCATACCAAGGTCACGAAAATATATATATATATGTATATATATAATACGTATCAGTTTGAAAACAATAAATTATGGTTGTCAAATACTTCTCAGAATCTACTGTAATATTTTTTCCTTAATCAACACAGAAAGATCGTTTCCAGAGAGAACACTAACGGTAATATTTTTAATTACATTTCGTAGTACCTAAAGAGATGTTTGTAAACATGCATTTTTACTAAGAAAACGTGAAAGATCCGTAAAGTTCGAAAATTGATTTAACCGTGCAGTAAAATTCGAATCCTTACTTTGGCACTAAAGAGAAATATTTCCAAAACATTGAGTTATGCAGCGTATCTAAATTAATAGTACACTTACCTGTCAAAACAAGACAAAATATTTTCCTTCTCCTGCCGAGAAGCAAGCCATACATACGTATCTCGGCCGGACTTTTAACGTATTATAAAAACAGGTGATTTTTTCCAGAGATCGTCGCTTACCTGAGTTGACCATACAAATTTACTTGTAGCATCGATTCTATAACATTCAGCAAAACCATAACAAATGGTATCTCTTTGTTTCTGGCCTTTTTTGATTGAAGCGTATGTTTGAAAAGAGAAAAGTTATTTCTTTTCTATAACTTATTACACTTGTACAAAAGATAAATATACCCAGTAAAGAAATGACATTTTAAATTGATTTTTCAAGGGTACACTTTGCCATATTTAAGCGTTTTAGCATGTTTCAATATATAGTTTCACTTATCCGGGTATTTGCAGAATACGAATTATCTTTTGCAGTTACTCTTTTTTTTTAATTTTGAAGTAAAATAAAAAACTGAATTAGTTAACAACTAATTAATGGGCATTAACTCTAATTATTATTAAGGATTAACACATATAAAGAAAAGATGTAGATTCTTGTTATTTAATTTTTTAATATTTATTAGCTGAAATATTTTGAGATTAGTTAACACGAGCACCTTAATTAAATGAAGGAAGTCGTCGTGTCTTTCCGCTTCAATAAGTATTGGAGTCGTTAATAGCATATGATTTTATTCAATTTACTAGTTCGAGTACTTTATGAATTCTCAGCTGCTGCAGCAATATTTAGACCACTAAATTTGTTTATTTTTCACTTAAGTATTATTTGTTCATTTCACCTTGGATACGGTTACCATTTGAATTTTCCGCTTAAGAAATTAATTCTTCGACATTCATCCTTCGGGCTAGAAGCCCTCTGGCTGAATTAACATCGACCTCGGAACAATATAATACCCATAACGCCCTTGGTGCATAAATAATTATTGTTGAACATATGAGAGAGTGACTTTTCAAAAGTTAGCATATTTTAGCAGCCTACTGTCAAAATTTCGCCCAAACCTGTCAGACAGATAAGTTTCAGCAATCTTTTAAAGTAAACGATTTCTTGTTTGTGTGTTAAAATTGAGAAAAATAATTTCGTGCGTTAATTAAACATTATTTTTCGGGTGGAAAAATCATTAAAGAAACTGAAGAAAAATTACATGAATATTATGATCAATCTGGTCCTTTCCTTGAAATGATCTTTAAGTTGTTCTCTATTTTTAAAATGATACTATGAGCACATAAAATGCTGGACGTCCATTGGAACAGCGGGATTACGAGAATATTGGCGAAGAGAAGATTGGGCTGGGCTTAAATGAGTAGCATGACTAAAGAAAGAGCATCATGCAGAGAACTTCCTACACTCATATCAGAAAAGGTTACTGATAAGTTAGTAATTATGTTTAAATAAATTTGACATTCATCCCATTAATTATTAATTCAACATAAATATACAGTCGGTCCAAAAGAGGACTATATGTAAGTCGTAACTTATATTAATATTCATGTTATGTAGAGTATTGTACAATGTACATTCTCGTGTTTTGTATTGGACCGAAAATTTTATTGGCAGGTGTAGTAAAGGTTTGAATCTCTCCAATATTTCAATGTTTCAATTTTTTCATCTTCAGCAAGAAATGTGGATGCAATGTCCTTTCTAAATAGCAGGCATGCTTAAATAGATATATAGTGCTATGTAATATACAATAGGGCATTTACTACTGTTCGGGGCATCTTATTTTGAAAGCGCTGTAGAATTTCATGTTTAAGTTACTAGCTAAGTTTGAAAGTCCGTTTTCTGCTAATAACTTAAATTTTTACCCAAGAGCCAGTGTATTTACTGTAGTTTAAATCCGAGTTGCTTCCTTATTGTGAATATGTGGCTTCTCTATGTTAGCCTTCTGACAATATTTACATCTAAGTATTTGGGCCCTTTCCTCTATGCAATAAGCTTTAAATGTATCTCTTCTTAATATTAGAATGACGTGGGTTAATTTGTTCTCGTTAACTATCGTGCACCGCTCTTTTGTCATTTTTTCTAGTCGAGACAGATGATTTTATAAATTTCTGTAAGCAATTATGGGGCTTGGATGTGAACATAGAATTATCGAAAATAGAAACATCGTCCTAAGTAGTTGCTATGGTTTGCCTAGGTTCGGGTAGATTTGCAACATAGAACTGGTAATATAGGACCTTCGGTACTTCTTTGTTGTAGGCCAAATTGATAAAAGTCTTATCGTTTATTCTAAGACTTGTTCTATTATTCACTGTCCATTTGTAGAACCAAATTGTGGCAAAGGTAATAAACTTTTTCTTCGGTAATGCATATTAGACGCATGTAATATAAATTAAAAATAGTGCAACCCAACAGATGTTGTATTTTTTAAGGAAACAAAGGAACAGTTTGGTGCCATGGTCAAATATAACTTTTTGCTGGTAATCGCTGTTCTCCTATGTATCGGAATATATATTTTTTTTACAGAATAATTTTTTACATTTGTAGGCATTTAACATAAAAGTTGAAGCTCTAGGTGCAGTCAAATATAGTACCACCTTCTTTAGTCACAGGCTTACAAGTGTGTAGCTCCAGAAATGTAACACGACATGTCACTGTTATTAGATTTCGACACCGGACATTGTCCTGTTTCTCCAGAAACATGCCTATGTACCTGCAAATAATGAAGTTGAAACACTATTCTCGAAAAAACTACAGACATAGTTCAACCTTTAGATATGTATGAATTTCGCATATGGAAAGCATTTGTTAGAAAACTTTCGGATCTAATCGTTCTTGGCAATTAACATTTCGACTTGCATCAATGCAACGATGTAGTTAAAATGTAGTTCTTGCCTCACAATCAACAGTCCGCACAAACGTTTCAGAATTTATTTGCGTTTGCCTTGTACTTAAAATTGTGTCTTAATAATACAACTTTATATAGAAGAATAAATCCTCTTTGAACATAGTGTACTGACAATGCACGGAAAAAGTGGTTTTATTAGATATACAAGGTAGTATACACCTGTTACCTATACAAGGTGTATGCTTTCATCATTTTTACGGAGAGCGTCGCTTTCATAAAGAGTAATATAAGTAATTATGCAATATTCAAGGTGTTCCTTAGTGATATGCGAATATTTAAGGCTGTGAATCTACAATAAATGATAGTTTACATTATAAGCTATGGTCCAAAAATATTCCGTTACGAAAATACAGGGTTTTGGAAAATGGTAGGCTTATGGATTTTTCCAAAATATAAATTATTTTTGAATTCCCCGTTCAATTTAAAACATAACAGCTCTCTTGCTGGTGCACCATCGTGCATGTACCATATACGGTTTTTCATTGCTAGCAGAGCATCCTCAGAAAGCAAAGGCCGTTGTTCTTGAAGGAAATTGAGGTATGATTGTGCGTCAAGTTGTCCCGGCAAAAAGAATGGGCCAATAAAGTGGTTAACAATAATTCCTGCCCATACGTTAACCGAAAATTTCTGTTGGAAATGGGTTTCGGTTATGGCCTAGGGATTTTCTACCGCCAACAAATGATTGTTATGGAAATGTTGAATAGCATTTCTTGAAAAATTAGCTTCGTCCCTGAACAGAATGTATGTTTAAAATTGCAGATTTTGCACAATACTATGAATATACATGCCACTGACAAAAGGGCACACGCCTTGTAAAATCTCTAGGAAGTAATGCCTGTACGGTACAGATATAACAAAAAATCAACCAAAATTCTCTAAACAATTTTATGGCAAATATTCAAGGTTCTAGCAATCTTCTTCGTACACGTTTCAGAATATTCTTCGACGTGTAGCACCGCTTCCTTAATGTCAGGTTTTCTTACAGTAAGAGGTCTACATTCAGATGTACCTCTTCTGACCCTACCAGTTTCAACAAGATGACGACGAATATTAGAAAAGGTTCGACTATTTGGCAAAGCACGATAGGGATATCTCTGGTGATAAATACGTCTGGTTAGCTCACCATTACCATGGCGAGGCCATACACGTAATGCATTTCCGCCATTTTTACATTTGAGTAAATCACCATTATTAACAAGATTGCAATAATAAAAAAAATGAAATAGATAATTCACATCACAGATTTGAATGACAGAGACTCACTAACAAATGTCAAATGTTTTTAAAAAATATGTGTAGCAAAAGTAGATTTATTGCGAAATTGTATTCATCAATACTTACATTAATTTTGTCACACAATTCAACGAGTTTTACTTTTTAACTCAAAAACGGCGCATTACAAGAAAACAACTCTTATGTTTCAAATTGAATGGGGTATTTAAAAATAATTTATATTTTGAAAAAAACCATAAGGGTACTATTTTGTTCGTCAAAAATGGAAAAGTATGTGCCCCAGTACGCACAGCACTGTTAAAACCAAAAATAATTTTTTATTTTTTGAAAAATATGCATCTATATTAACAGTCGCTACGTATTAAATTTAACTAAAATATATCAAGCGGTTTCGAAAATATTAATTAGTTTCCATTTTTTCTAAAAACTTCAATATAGGTAGGTATCATAATAAAATAATATCGCGTTTGTGGTTTGTATGAATCATACATTGGTATCTATAAAAGTATAACAAACAATTAAATAATAATAATTTTCATTTATGTGAAGAAAGTTACTGCCATTGTTAGCGACAAATATATTTCATCGAAGCTCAGGACATTCTTATTAGAATTCAGATCTCCTAAAAATTTCTCCTATTCCTTTTCTCTTATGAGAGAGAGAGAGACATCATTTATCATATGCATTAGCGTAAAGTTTTTAAGCCAAACACTTTGACATGAACCGATCTATCCCGTTGAATATTTTTAATGCTTAGAAGAAATTTTTAGAGGCGCTTGTTTTCAAAAGCTATCGAAACGTACTCTCGCTTAAGATTGTTTTTTTTTATGGGCGCATGTAATTTAATGTACTGGTGCGGGTATGGGTGGACATTTTTCAAGAAAAAGAAATATCAATTTAGATATTTGGATAGCCCTCATAAAGAATATAGACAGTATATATTAACCAATATTTTTTTCTTGGAACGATTATGGAGCAATTTACGTTAAAAACGCTTTTATTGCACCTATAGAAAGCAGTTTCTTGTCAAGTTCTTCTGGTACTACTAAACCGCCAAGCTTCATTAAAATTGGTGTCTACGGGTTGGGCCACTTTTCTTGCAAGTCAAAATTTAACATTAATTATTTTTGATTTTGCCGTCATCCAATTTTTTCAATGCATGCCTTGTAAGCAATGAACCACAGCTTTGGTCCTTCCTATAATACTACTTCATATTCACTTTAGACGTATTTATATTTGTGTCTAGTTCGAAATTGATAGCATATTCTTCTTCCTAACCTAATACTATATATATTACACGAATATGCAAAAAAAGTTCCTTCTTCTAATACTTACAAACGCGATTTATTATTTTATCTGAATATTTTTGATATAACAATTATTTATTACTTTTATATTTAAAGAAAAACGCTAAAATATCTAATAAAGCGTTATAACTTTGTACAATATTGATGACTTTTGTTCTACTTGAAACATTAAAAACGTAATTAAGACTATTAATTTTGAAAAACACGTGACAGATTATTATTATACGAGGTATTACGTATGAAGTATAACTAATAAATCAAGGGGACATCTTAATAAATCTATCACATACGAATACTTAAAAAAATATTGTTGTAAAGTATTATATGGATTTGAATATCTCAAGAAAAATTATTTTTCATTTTTCCATACTTATCGTACTTTCCATTTAGTTTACATCATAATTTTTAATCGTAAATCAGATTAATATGTTGATTAGAAATCTGTCAACTACAAGAGATTAGTTCCAGATTAATATTGAACTATTTATGGATTTAAATTTTTCAAGATTGATTATTCCGATGATTGATTTAATTATTCTTTTCCAAGCTATTAATTTCGAAACCATATATGTCTATTAAAATATTGTTTACATGCAATAGGTACCTCTGCCAATATTCGAGTATCATGTTGAAATCTTTTCATATATCTGTATTACGCGTTGTTTACTTTCAATTATATAATCATCATAATAACAATAATAAGATTTAGAAGCATATATAAACATAGAAAGGAGAGTAAACGAAAGTAATTTACTTTAAAAAGGAAAGCTTTTAAAAGTAATTTAAAAAATAGTCAGAAATAAAAGAATAACAGAAGTAACAAAATTGTTAAATGTGGAATATTCGGTTCGGTGCGCCGACTCGAATTAACCATTTCAAAAATATTGTAATAAATCTTCTGTTCGGATTTGATTTAATAAAACATACAATAATTAGGAATAACTATATTAATAAAAACACACTATGACACTAAATAATAACTAACAATAAATACAGTTTTGGCTCGTTTACAGTAAGTTCATAATACTAACTATATACAGGGGTTTTCACGTAAACCGTTAGTTAGAAGTTTTCTATGTTAATACCTTAGAACACTTTTGAAAATTTGTGGCACGCAATCTTGATACTTGATGTGTTAAAA
Source organism: Melolontha melolontha (assembly GCA_935421215.2). Classification (NCBI taxonomy): domain Eukaryota; kingdom Metazoa; phylum Arthropoda; class Insecta; order Coleoptera; family Scarabaeidae; genus Melolontha; species Melolontha melolontha. The sequence continues at coordinate 142,213,919 of OW285236.1, forward strand.
TAAAATATTTACTCCCATGAACCACCTTCGGTTGTACCGGAAGTCACAACCAACTTTGATATTTTAAATAGAATATTATACTTTTTATTGCTTTTTTAGATTCCTTGTAAAGTACTATAACACTTTGTACTAAGGTTTCTTTTGCAAAAATTTAACCATTTTTGAATTATTGATTTTTGCGAAATTTTTTGTTTTTTCAATGTACTTTTTAAAACCATATATCTCAGGCGTATATTATCTAAACTACGTCATATTTCTTCGGAAGATAGCGAAAGGTATAAGATTCCGAGTAATATACAAAAAAGGGGATATTTATCAATACGTTTTGCACGTATTACGCAGTTGTTATATAATGAAACAGATATGCAAAATACATATCCGTAACTGTAAACATGGACAAACACATCGTATTTTTAGCATTTACTTGATGGTTACTTGATGGTTAATGGACAGCACCAATATACGTATTTTTCCGCTTTTTTGTAACAGCTTTGCTATTCGAGCGGAAGGTCGCCTTTTCTGGCCTAGTCGCTTTCTTCCTTCAGATGTCACTGATTAAATTGGTGTCGCTTGATAGAACGAAACGTTGTTTAACAGATCTGTATTAATTTGTATATACAGTGCTTCACTAGTTCAACCGATGAGGCCTAGATGGCTGAAACATATGTATTGAACAGAAGTAAATGCTAAAAATACGAGGTGTTTGTCCATGTTTACAGTTACGGATATGTATTTTGCATATCCGTTTCATTATATAATTCCGAGTAATGTCGAAACATTTAATAAATCTTACAGAGTGTTCGAAATTTATTGATTATTTAAGTAATTTTTTAATTTAAAAAAAATCGATTTTTTTAAGTGGAACAGCCTGTAGCACGCCATAGGAAATAAATGAACATTTTGCATCGTATATATATATATATATATATATATATATATATGGTAAACCTAATCAGTAGGCGATTAAAGGTGTGTATATTACTTCAAAATATATGTATTTAAAAAACTCTACATGTTTCGGCTGTATACGCCTTTTTCAAGAGAATACAAAATATGAAAATTCATATTTTGTATTCTCTTGAAAAAGGCGTATACAGCCGAAACATGTAGAGTTTTTTAAATACATATATTTTGAAGTAATATACAGACCTTTAATCGCCTACTGATTAGGTTTACCATATCATACCAAGGTCACGAAGTTATTATATATATATATATATATATATATATATATATATATATATATATATATATATATATATATATATAGGTTTCCCTATGTCTATCTCTTATAGTTTCAGAGTTATTAATGATTATTTTCTAAATTGATCATTATCAAGAAAAATTTTAGAAATGAGCCTTGAAAAGTAAATCTGATCTGTCAAAATTGTCACAACGTGTATTTCGTGTCTAACTGTTTTTATGTTGTTCACAAATATCCAAGACGAATTAAATATTTAATCTGACAGAGATATTTTGAATTTATTCTACATTCATGGTGAATCTCTTCAAATGATTGAAAGAACATGTCCACCTTTTAATGAAAGATAGCCACATTTACCAGCAATTTACTCCTTATGCACAAATTCAGTTCACTCCATTCTGTCATTTGCCATTATTTTCGCTTCGGTTCATGTTTTTCCTTTTTTTGTTAGTATCTTCCCTATCACATTATGCCAAGTCTCCTGTGTTCTTCCTCGTTTTCTTTTTCCTACTATTCTAACTTCCTATATCTGTTTTACTATTCTGTTTCTTTCCATTCTTTGTAGATATCCCCGCCAGCTTAACTGCCGTTTCTCTATTAACTCCGACACCGACATGATTTCCAGTTCTCGTCTTATTTGGTTGCTTCTTCTTCTACTATATATATATATATATATATATATATATATATATATATATATATATATATATATATATATAATATTTTCGTGACCTTGATATGATATGGTAAATTCAATTAGTTGGCGATTAAAGGTCTGGCTTTACTTCAAAGTATATATATTTAAAACAACCCTACATGTTTCGGCAATGATGCCTTTGAAGTAAAGCCAGACCTTTAAAGCCAACTGCTTGAATTTACTATATATTTATATATATATATATATGAAAAGATAATTATTTCTTGACCTTTGTATGTTATAGTAGATTAAATTAGTCTGCGATTTAAGGTCTGTTTTACATAAATATGTATATATTTAAAATAATCTTACGTTTCGGCAATTCCTGCCTTGAAAAATGCAGTAATTCACGGTTCAAGGAAATTTTAGGCCTCTGACCAAATTTCTCCAGTTAACGATTATAAATTTTAAAATCACCTAGCTTCAAATTTTGAGCTGTTTCCAATGCCGTCTCTTTAAGTAGCGGTCGAAATATGAGAATATTCTTGCTTCATACCTTACTGAACCAATTAAAACCTGCTTCATTAATAGGTAAGCGAGAAATTTTTGAAATTTTTTTATTCTTCAGGTTTCCATTCTTCTCGAAAAGATTTTAATTTCGCTATTTTTCATATATCGCTAGTCTATGTTTTTCGCGAGTTTTCGGATACTTAAATTATGTTATTCGTTAGCCGCAATAACATTAGATAAGTTTATCTTAAATAGGGATTTCACAATCCCTGTTAACACTATGAAAACGAATACAATCTGAAGCAAAATAGGTATATACACAGTACACTCCAACAATTTAATTTCTGCAAGCACAGATAATTTTAATTAAAGTTTAGTATGATAGCCGGCCGGTCTTATAAATGTTCTCTTTTAACTTTTATTATATTAAAAGTTTATTTAAGCCTTACGTAGGTAAATTGCAAGGTAATTTTTTCACTTTTTTATGAACACGTGAGTGGTTGAGTATATCAAAGGTGGCGACAGCTTTATTATTTTAACCAAATTATAACGTCGGCGTTGTTGTAAAAAAGAAATTATAATCTTCACACATTTTGATATTCCCGTCAATAAAAAGACTTTTTTGGAGACAGTGGCTAAGTAAAAGCTTAAGAAAGGTACAAAACTCCTTGCTGCCAATACAACTGTGCTAGTTTCTAGAAATTAGAATTAACTAAAAATTTGGTACACATACATAAAAATTTGTATTTTAAAATTGCCAGTAGTTTGTTTAATTAAGCCGTTACATCAACAAAATAGTATAAACTAGGTAATTTCGAAGTCGGCTATCTGAATTTTGAACGAACAAGAATTAATACCTATATACAGTTTCCGGCTACAGTATTGAACGGCTTTTAATAGACCACTGTTAAGAAACAAAGAATATATTTGGACTTATTATTATTACAACTAAAAACACAATTCTGGAAATTTCTTATACCACTTTTAGTTTGCAAAGATCACATCCCTAAAATGACCACCGTCTTCTTCTATACATTGCTGCAATCTGTTTCTGAAATTGACCATAACGCGTCTGAGTAAATCTTCGTTTATCACATTTATTTCCTGACGAATTATTTCTTTGAGTTCTACAAGTGATTAGAGACCCGTACACTTTGGACTTTAAGAATCCCCACAGAAAAAAATCCAGGACAGCCAAGTCCGGTGATCTTGCGAGCCATGCAATGTCACCAAACCTGGAAATTAGGCGTTTTGGGAACATACGCTGTAAACGAGCAATGGACTGTCTAGCTGAATGCGCAGTGGCGTCGGCCTGTTGGAACCATACTCCATCTTGGTCCACTCTTTGAAGTTCAACAGTCACAAATGTTTCCAACATCTCAACGTACCGAATTGAATTGAAACAGTGTGACCGTTTTTCTACAGAAAAGTATGGCCCGATCACACCAAAGCTGCACACTCCACACCGTTACCTTTTGGTCATGAAATGGGTGTTTATGCATTTCTCTTGGGTTGTGTTCCGCCCAGTAGCAAAAGTTCTGCTTATTAACGTACTCACTCAGATGGAAGTGAGCTTCGTCAGACACGATCAGTTTATCAAGAATTCCTGCATTGTTATTCAATATTTAAAAACATTGCCTGCAGAAATTGAGGTGGTTAAGTTTATCAACAGGGTTCAGCCTCTGGACTATTTGCACCTTATATGGATGAAATTTCAAATCCAGCTTTAAAATTCGTAGCATACTTCATTCTGAAATTCGCAGTACAATTGAATGCCGAATTGCAGAACATGTTGGACTCCGTTCAACGGCTACTATGGTTCTTTCAATATTACCTTGTATACGAACTGTACGTGTACCTCCGACAAATTTTGAGTTTACACTGTCCCTTTCGTCTACATCTCTTATCCATCTCAAAATTGCATTTCTTGATGGAACTACAACCCGCACTGGCAAATTCAGGGTGAAAACGCTTCTGGGTTTGCTCGATGCCTGGGTCAGGATAAATGATTTTACAGCAGAGATCCCTTGATTAATAGGCCCATTTGACATTGTAACACATAACCTTCGATAATAAAATACAATTTTATCACTATTTGTCGTTTGTCAAATAAACAGTATTGCCACAGCAACTTTTTCAAAACCATTCAATCCTGTTCCCGGATCCAGTATATACTAACCGCCTTGTCTGTCCGCAATTAATACCTAATTTGACTTATATTTTCATGTTTTAGTGAAAAATAGAGTGCCCGCGGCCGTTTTCTAGAGGGTCCATTATTAAGAGGTGGTAATATTTAAAAAACACCATTGTAAAATTCCGTGATTCCATGAAAGCGAAATTGTCAATTATTTAGCGGTATCGGCTATCCAGAGGTATCCACAAATAGAGGTTTTACTGTATATTACTGTAGCAAGTTTTTCATTCTACTTGAATTTTTTGTCCAGCAACGAAAAGTCTGAAATTGAGAAATAAATATAAAACACTGCAGGCTATATTTACTGAATATAGTGGGTGAGACAACTTGAAATTCAGAAACGTAGTCGTTGTTAAATAGCTTCAAATTATCACTTGACACTCACATTCTTTCACCTTTTTGATGGCAATTCAATATTCGGAACCCCAACATTGCTACCATCATAAGATCATCTTGATGTCGATTCTAGAACCGTTTAAAACAATATCATTATTTTTGGAGTTGTAGTTTTTAGAGGTTCTGAGTTCATGCTCATATCGTCACGTTTTAATTTTGCAGCTATAAATTGTGGATTTTAAAGGAGGGAGAGCATTTTCACCCAACGCGTGTCGGCCTATATTTCACATGAGTTCTTTCTTGGAAAAAATAAATATTGAATTACACCACGAATTTTATGCATTTTTAAATTTGTTTAATTCATATACACTGCTGTAACTTTCAAATCATATGTCAGAAATTAACCAAACTTCACTTGTTGATATAAAAAAAAGTAGGCAGAATTAGAATATTGTGCTATGTTTTTCCAAGAGACGATACCAGTAGCCTAACGTCACTTCTCATCAAATTATATTCGTATGGAAAAACTGATGAAATACATATTTCTGAAAATATAAATTCTCGATCCAAATATACTAATCTATATAAAAACATTTGTAGGATATCGTTTATTATAATACTACTAATTTCATTATGAAACAGACATGTAAATAATTTACATATCTGTAACTGTATACTTGGACAATACCTCGTATTTTCAGCATTGTCCAAGTATACAGTTACAGATATGTAAATTATTTACATGTCTGTTTCATAATGAAACAAAAGCGTTATACGTGCATATTAACGTATAGATATATTTAAAACCTTTTTTGTATATTTACCGCCATCTGGCTTATTTACGGACAACCCGTATTGTTTCGTTTTTCGTATCAGCATAGCTGGTCAAACGAAATATCCCTTTTTTCGGCAAAGTCTCTTTCGTCCGTCAGATGTCACTTATTAAATAAGTGCCACCTTATAGGATGAAATTTGCTTTATCTAGTAAGGGATTTCGGCTTAATGGCATATACAGATACAGATCTATTTATAAAGATTTGTATCATTTGTATACATTGCTTCACTAGCTTAACTGACGACGCCTATAGATGGCAGAAACATATGTCTTTAGCAGAAGTAAATGCTAAAAATACGAGGTATTGTCCAAGTATACAGTTACAGATATTAAAATTATTTACATGTCTGTTTCTTAATGAAACAAAAGCGTTATACGTGCATATTAACGTATAGATATATTTAAAACTTTTTTGTATAAATACTACTAATGTTCATTAACACACATGCACATAAATGTTAGTACTTCGTACTAGGCTAATGAGCTTTTAATTGCTAGTAGAAAATCCAGAGGAACAATAAGAATTAAAAAATAATCTTGTTAATTACACATTCTCGCATATTAGTAAGCTAAAATTCTTTCTGAAAACAACCCTAAACAGATATAATGTATGTTTTCCCTGAATTACATTCTTGAACATGCATGGTAACTAATTGTAATGTGTGTTATCTACATACTCCGTTCTTACAGAGTCGGTTCTGAACTTTGTAAAATTAAATTCTGGCTATATATTAATTACACTAAAGAACAAATTTTTGATTTTTCATTTACTAAGTATGTGTAATTTTATTTTGTTTTATAGGTCTAATAATTAAAACAAAAACAAATTTCTTCTAACGAGTCAGGTTTAGGGAAAAAAAGTAACAAAATAATAAATATTAATGACATAATTACCGACAAACCAGTTTTAATTGTAGATGACTTTAATTAATCGGCAACATTTTAATAACACCAATATACCATGTCCTAAAACGCAAATTTCCCACTTTGCAATACTTCAAACATAAACAATTTGATAATATCTGTAGTTGCGATAACCGTTTCTTAAACCATATTCTTGCAGCATTGTTCATGAAATTATAATCGAACGTTGATCCACATCAGTCTGCATTTCGCTTTCCGTTCAACTTTATCTAATATTAATTTTCCAAAGTTTACGAATTCGTTGGCTGCAAACTTCAACTTCCGCAGAGTAAATTTCAATTACTTTTATTATAACGATCTTCTGGTCACCAGTAGGACTTTACTGAGTAAGTTTCATAACGCAAATATTGCGACTTCCAATTTCTATTCATCACTAAATAAAATATATTTTTCGTCAGACCTACTGCGTAAGTAAACAATTATGACACTTTTTTTTGAAACGTAAGTGACACTTTACATACCGTATTGACAGTTGCTATGGTAGCGGGCTGTAATATTTATTACGACCCTAGGGAAATAATAGCAATATTAGAAAATTTATGACAAATTTATTTCAAACATGATTAATTAACATAACTAGGAAAAATAGAATCTTGTACAAAAACTTATGATTTTGTAATATTAAATGTAAACGAACAATTAGAACAATTAGTTATCTGAACAATAGAGTCTTCATTCTTACTAGGCAAGTTTATATTTTCAATAATGTCAACATTATTAATGGTTGGATTCCTAATGGAATCATCAACTTTCTTCTCATTTTTCTGTATCACAGTTGAGCAAACAGCCTCTGTAATATTTTGTTTATATAAAATTCGGTCAGCTATCTGTACTTCATTTATCATTGAATCGGAAACATAGCTTTCTGCAACAGTAGAAGATTTCCACCCGCCGTGTCTTTTCAGACCAAGAACATCAATTCCTGAATCGGCTAATAATGTTGCCGATGTCCTTCGAAAGGAATGTCCGGTGTAGGTAGTGGGGTTCTCCAACGACAAGTATTTTGCTATTTGGCTAGGAATTTTTGCGAGAGTGTTTTTTCCTACAGGCTGATTTCGACATTTACAAAAACTGTACTTTAAGAAAAATCTATCATTGGTAATATTTTCTAATGTAAGACCAATGTATTTTTTAATAATTAGCATAAAATTAATTGGATGTTCTTCCTTCGCAATAATTGTAAAAGAACGTTTTAATCCATTTTTAGTATCCGGTATTTTAATTATTATTACATCATTTTTATTTTTCACATCTTGAATTTTCATTTTAACTAGTTCATCTTTCCTACAAGCCCCAGCAATTCCCATAATCATAACAACCTGCAAAAAATTAGTATAGAATGAACACGAATTAAAAAGAATCATTCTGTAAACTTACCTTCATCAACAAATATGTATCGTCGGAAGCTTCAATAAGAAATTTATTCATTTCCTCTTTTGTAAAGATACTAGACTTTTAAGTCTTAAAACCATCATTTTCATCCTTTCAATTTAGGATATTTTGAAATATCTTCATTTTCGTTAATAAATATGGTAGTTTTTAACATGGAGTATTCACACCATAAACTGTTTGGTGATTTTAACTTCATAGATCTATCACGAAAATATGCCAGCATTGCACTTTCTGAAATACTCTCCACATACCTCTGGTGACACCAATCTTTGAACATTTTATAGGTTTCATTGTATCTGTTTTTAGATTTCTCCGGCAAAATCTCAGTACAAGCTATAATAGCATCCATCTCTATTTGATTCATGTTTATAAATTTTATTTAGAAAGAAAAACTTTTGAAAATCTATTGCATATACTTTGACATTTATCAAAAATATAAATTTATATCGACACAAACATGGTTACCATAGATACGACAAATATTCCTGACTTGATTTTACTAATGTGTATACATATAGTAAAAGTAAAGTGGAAAATCATTCAAATTCGTCTATTTAAAAAAAGACGTAGGTATGACGAAAAATCTCATATGCACCACGGTTCGTACAGTACACTTTCATGGTCTCGAATACATGCAAACCTCGACCCTACGTGTCTCGGTTTGCAATCGTATTCTCGACCATAAAACTGTACTTACGAACCTAGGTACATAAATAACTATTAAATATGTGCCAGTGACTTCAAGAAAAAGAACTTTGCACCGTAACTTACTACTGCTTTAAACTCAAAATTAAAACTTTGGGATTATTATAAGCAACTTACTAGAGGGATGTTGAAGAATCAATCGAGTTATAACTCATGCGAATTATGGTCCTTCATACGGTTCAAGCAGTGTTCAACTAGAATACCTAGAAAATTGAGCTTTAGTGATGAGTTTGAAGGTCCACAATTTATTATTGGCGCTTTCTTAAAATTATTGTCGAGTATGCAATCACAGAGCAGTTCTTTTTCTAATTCTAAAGAATGTAGTAATTACATATCTTCTTTTCAGTATTACCTGTAACCGAAGATGAGCTGATCAAGATGTCTACATTTCCTGAAAAGTGTACAGCACGAGAGGAGAAATTTTTGTTTTCTAATTCACGATGTCAGGTTCGTTTTTCTCATTAGCGTATTTTTAGAAGAGGGCAAGATTAATACACACCTGTGCGTGAGAAAGGTAACGCTTCATTACTAAGAAATTACATATCTACTGCTATTTTATCAAATTTTACAAAAGTTTGCGTGCATATGATGGAAAATATAACTAAGACTAATCAAAAAGCAGGGCAATCAGAATAATCTAATGTAACTGCTGTTTACGAAATGAAAATTGTTCCATAGACAGCTCAATAGAACTTAAGAAACAAAAAGCATTGAAAAAGTAGGGACAGAGGATGCGAACAGCAGAAAGGAAAAATAAATTAAATAAAGCAATAAAGGAATTACAAAAACATGCTTTTAGATAATAAAAATTAACACATTCAATATTATCTTGAAAGGCTTACCCCGGCAAAGGCAACATATTATTCTTAGTGGAAAACTAGAACAACTGCGACAGACAAAGCCTCCAGTAAGAGTTGGTAATAATAAATGGTCAAGGGATTACTACGAAAAAGCTGAAGAATTCTCAAAGCAGCTCGAGAAGGTGTTTAACCATTTAACTCGACGACACCAAAAACAGAAGAAAGAGAAATCTTCGATTACTTAGAAACACACTGTTTATTATATCTTCCTATTAAAAATATTAGCATATGTGAGATTAGATTATGAATGATATGAATGTATACAGCACGCGAATTCAATCTAATCATAGACAAAATATTACAAGATTACCCGAAAAATATCTCAAGTTGATTACCTTTATTTACAATGCTATTTTACGAATCTTCTACGAGTATTTTCCGAATTGTGCACCTTATCCAAATGTACATACACATATCCCCTAATTTTTTACAGTAATTGCAATTGCAAATACAAATTTAAAGTTCAAGAATTTTATTATTATTTTTAAATAAAGAGCTAATTTCATTAAGCCGACTCTGCACAGTTATTGTTAAATGTTCTGACTTTTTAGCATTTGTTATAAATTCGTGTTTTTAGTAATTACTAAAACTCTCTATGGTAACTTAAGGATTTTAATTATTTATTAATGAACTAATTATAGCATAGTTATTAAATATTTAATTGCCGATAATCAAATGAGAATTGAAATAATGTCGAAGATAATTATCGGACTCATGTTTATGCCTGAAATGAAAATCAGGGAAATGATTAAACATGTGGTTAATGTTCATTTATTTTCTTGTATTGTATGTGTTCATTCGTGTACATAACTACACATACATGTAAACATGTATATATATATATATATATATATATATATGTAATTATTTCCTGGCACAACAATTTAATGTGATACGTACATGTACAGTACGTTTAAACCTTAACTAAATGTAAAGGTCCTGTGAAGGTAACGTCTAGTGCTGAAGTTTATCTTTTGAAAAGCAATTCCGCAAACTTATTTCCTTGTCCTAGCATTTGATATTGGTAAATGCTAGGAGAGGCTGATAAGCTTGAAGTTTCAGGTATTACCATAATATTTCTTAAGGAAATATAAATTTATTCTAGTAATTAATTATAAACCTAATTTTTGGATCAAGAAAGTATGTACGTGCAATTAGTGCTATTAGTAAAAAATTAACAAATCTGCGAAAACTAAGATACGTTTATAAGCATATTTAAAAAAAACAAAATGCAGTATTTGGTACTCCAGCTTGTAGTCAACGTACATCAAATGTAAATTAAATATTAATAAAGTATTAAAAATATAAAATTCAAACTCATTTGCAAGTATTATTATCATATGCATGAATAAAAAAATTTAAAAAATGTAATATGGGAAACACAAGCAAATATTAATATATTTTCTCAGCCGGCAAAATTATATTCCATATAAAAGGGTATACATACAAATACACACCCATATACAAATACAGATATATACATGTATATATATATATATATATATATGTATATATATATATATATATATATATACAGGTGTCCAGAAACTCTCCTGACAAACGAAGACCGGAGTTTCCTCAGATAATTTTAAGACAATCAAACCCAAATTCACCTAGTCCGAAAATGCTTCCTAAGGGAGCTAGAGTTCTTTGAAGATGGCGCCTTGTATTTATTTTTTTTTAAATTCCTCCAGAACGCTTCTATTTAGTAAAACAAAAACTGGTATGCTTATTTATCCTCCAGAGATGAATCGATTTCATCAATTGCGAATTTCGAGTACCGGTCATAGGCGTCCGTTTTGGGTAGGTCAACGGTTATTTTAAGGCATAACTTTTTTTCTTTAACTTTTAAGCATTTGTGACACTGGATTATTAAATTTTCAGGTATTTGAGTACTAAAATGTACTCTTACTTTAAGTCGGTAGGATACACCGTTTTCTAGAAAAATCGATTTGTAAATTTTTCGTTTTTTCTTCATTAAAGTTCAATTTTTTATTTTTTGCAATAGTTAGCTCTGAACTCCCAACAGAAGTAAAACCTACGTTTTTCATTGTCAAATTGTTGTCAGTTCGCGAAGTTTATCTTTTTATTTTTTACTTTGTGTTATTCAAACACAACGATTTCAATTAAAAAAAAAATGGTTTTTACTAATGAGGAATACGCCGATATGCATTTAGTTTATGGCGAAATGAGGTGTTATGCTCGAGCGGCGCAACGTAGATACGCTGAAAAATTTCCCAATCGTCAGCATCCCACTCACTCAACAGCTCAACAGCAATACAGCTCTTCATCAACGATTAAGAGAAACAGGTTCAGTGGTCCCAAAAAATAATGAAACAGGGAGACATAATGATGTAACAGCAGAACATGAAGATGTTATTTTAATGGAAGTTGAGGAAAATCCAGAAATTAGCGTTCGAAGACTATCTGCCATGTACCCCACAATTTCAAAATCTTCCGTAGGAAATATCTTACACAAAGAAAATTTATATCCTTTTCATTTTACAAAGGTGCAAGCACTGCTAGAAGGAGATTTTCCTGCTCGCGTAGAATTCGCTAGATGGTTACAAAATCAGAAAAATCAAGATGAAGATTTCTTCAGGAACATTTTGTTTGGTGACGAAGCTACATTCTCAAAAAATGGAATTTTTAATGTACATAATGCACATTATTATTCGTACGTTGGTGACAATCCCCACGTTGTTCAAGAATTTAAGCATCAGCATAGGTTTAGCATAAACGTCTGGATAGGAGTAGTTGACGATTATCTACTTGGACCTGTGGAATTACCTGCTCGTTTAAATGGTGCTGATTACTTACATTTCCTGCAAAATATTTTACCTGATTTCTTAGATGAGGTGCGTTTAAATATTCGGCAAAACTTATGGTTTCTACAGGACGGCTGTCCGGCCCACTTCAGCAGGAATGTACGAAACTTTCTAGATAATAACTACGAAGACCATTGGATTGGAAGAGGCGGTCCAGTTGCTTGGCCAGCAAGGTCGCCGGATTTGAATCCTTGCGATTATTGTGTTTTGGGATACATAAAAGCATTTGTTTATTCCGTTCCGATACAAAATCGCGCACAACTCTGGCTAAGGATACAAGATGCTTGCAACGAATTTAAAAATAACTTTGGAATTTTTGCAAGAATTCGGCGTTCTCTAAGCAAAAGGGTAAACTTATGCCTAGAGACTAATGGTCATCACATCGAGCAACTTTTGTAACAATCTACCTTTGATACTTGTTCTTTTTTTGTTAGTTTCGTTCCATTGTAATAAATAATTTGTTTTTAATTTATTAAATTAATTTTCATCCATGCCTTGATAGTCCAAGCCAACTTCGTCGCTAAAAATAAGTAGGTACATAATAAATAGAACTTTAATGAAGAAAAAACGAAAAATTTACAAATCGATTTTTCTAGAAAACGGTGTATCCTACCGACTTAAAGTAAGAGTACATTTTAGTACTGGAATACCTGAAAATTTAATAATCTAGTGTCACAAATGCTTAAAAGTTAAAGACAAAAAAGTTATGCCTTAAAATAACCGTTGACCTACCCAAAACGGACGCCTATGACCGGTACTAGAAATTCGCAATTAATGGAATCCATTCATCTCTGGAGGATAAATAAGCATACCAGTTTATGTTTTTCTAAATAGAAGCGTTCTGGAGGAATTTAAGAAAAAATAAATACCAGGCGCCATCTTCAAAGAACTCTAGCTCCCTTAGGAAGCATTTTCGGACTAGGTGAATTTGGGTTTAATTGTCTTAAAATTATCAGAGGAATCTCCGGTCTTCGTTTGTCAGGAGAGTTTCTGGACACCCTGTATATATATATATATATACATATATATATAAGTGTTTAGATAATTTCTTAGCCGTTTATTAAATATAACAATTGATAAATTATTGGAGTTTTTCGGCTTTTATAAAATTTCGTATGATTTGCTTTGTAATTTGTAGACAGCAATGTTTACATCCCCACTTACTCTGCAATTACATACATTCTAATTTGATATTTGTAAATATTTCATATAAAAGCCGAAAAACTCCAATAATTTATCAATTGTTATATTTAATAAACGGCTAAGAAATTATCTAAACACTTATATATATATATATATATATATATATATATATATATATACACACATATATATATATATAACATTTGATAAATTATTGGAGTTTTTCGGCTTTTTTATATGAAATAGTATGAATAGTAAATTCAATTTGTTGGCGATTTAAGGTCTGGTTTTACTTCAAAATGTATATATTTAAAATAATCCTACATGTTTCAGCAAATGATGCCTTTTTCAAGGAATATAAAATATAAATTACCATAACATACAAAGGCCACGAAATAATTATCCATATATATATATATATATATATATATATATATATATATATATATATACACACATATTTGGTGTTTTCGCGGATGAAGTATGTTATAGCGCATTCGTCTCGAACACGCGTCGGAGAATGGTGAAAACGTCAAGCAGCTGTAGATTTTTGAAGAACCAAAGCCACACTGTAAATGATGTCTTCGTGGTTTTACAGAATCAAATCCCGGGTGTCGTTCTGCGTGTCCTTAAAAAGATCTCAATGGTCACGACGTTCCGCCTTTTTCAAGGCAGGAATTGCCGAAACGTAAGATTATTTTAAATATATACATATTAATGTAATTAATGTAAAGTAGACCTTAAATCGCCAACTATCTAAATCTACTATAATATACAAAGGTCAAGAAATAATTATATATATATATATATATATATATATATATATATATATATATATATATAGTTGGCGAATTAAGGTCTGGTTTTACTTCAAAATGTATATATTTAAAACAATCTTACATGTTTCGGCATATGATGCCTTTTTCAAAGAATTTAAAATATAAATGACAGTATATTATTGTCATACTTATATCTGTAGTTCATCTACAGATGTATAAGTATGACATGTCTGTTTTGAAAGCAAATGTCAGTTTTTAAGGTTTGAAATTGCTAATTATTACTCCATAGCTATATGTGTGTTTTATATAATTTCTTAGCCGATCATTAAATATATTTATTGTTAAATTCTTGGAGTTTTTCGCCTTTTGTATCAAATATTTACAAATATTATCAAATTAGTATGTAATTGCGATATAAATGAAGATGCAAACATCATAACACAAATCATGCGAAATTTATAATTGAAAAATTTTGTCTACGTTGGGACTTGAACCCAAGTCTACGGTTTGCCGGACCATTGCCTTACCACTTAATCCATACATATATATATATATATATATAAATATTTCTTGACTTTGTATATTATAGTAGATTTAGATATTCGGATTTAAGGTTTGTTTTACTTTAGTAATATATATATTTAAAATAATTTCTTATATGTTTGGGTAAATATTACCTTTATCAAAGAATTATTATAATTCTTTGATAAACACATCTTGTCTATAAAATACCATGCTACGACTGCGATAGTTACTACATAGGTCAAACTAAAACTAAAAGACCACAAATACTCCAAAACGGACAAAACTGCTTTATTTGCACACAAACTGCAATGCGATCATGTGTTTTCAGAGACGAAATTTTAAAAACACACAAATAATTGATAGAGAACGCACAATGAGCAGGGAAATTAAAGAAATGATTAATATCAAACAAGGAAAAACTCAATTAACAACAGGAGTGACATAAATAATCTAAGCAATATATACTATAACATAATAATGTAACGGTATGCAACTTACTGTCATATATTATACATATTTTAATATATATCTTGTGTTATATAAATGTCTAGCGCACTGCTTATTTTGCCGGCAGTCCCGATTTCAATACGGGGCTAGGCTGTCCGAGTAGGTTTTCGTGGTTTTCCTTCTCGTTCTAGGCGAATGCCGACAGCTTTACATCTTAATTCGCTCCACGGGCGCAAGTGTAATAATAACTCATCCCTTTGTAATTAGCGTCAAGCTTTAGGGAATGTTTGGTCATGAATTATTATTATTTGAATTAAATGTATATTGTATTTATCTCATCATAACTGCATCACTTATATAACTTTGACATTAATATATTGTATATATATAACGAGCCATCGAAAAAATTCATAATTGGAGTAGACTGTGAAATTGGGTTGATACTTTAACCACTTCCACACAGCGACACATTACTTGATGTTTGACAGTTTCATTTGGTTTCATTGTAAAAAAAGGTTATGGCATTGAAATGATACTACAACAAAAAAGAAAACAAATAATTTATTTAAAATCGAAATCATAATCAAAATTTACATATAGCTACAGAAGTTGTTGAAAATGTTGTCCATTTACATCTAAACACAAACAATTTTCTCAATAAGAGTTTTGAAAAATTTGACAATTATAGTTTCAATGTCAAATAATAAATGTCATTATGTGGAAGTGGTTAAAGTACCAACCAAATTTCACAGTCTACTCCAATTATGAATTTTTTCGATGGCTCGTTATATATATATATATATATATATATATAACATTTGATAAATTATTGGAGTTTTTCGGCTTTATTATATGAAATATTTACAAATATTAAATTAGAATGTATGTAATTGCAGAGTAAGTGGGGATGTAAACATTGCTGTCTACAAATTACAAAGCAAATCATACGAAATTTTTATTTGAAAAATATGGTCTACGTTATATTTAATGAACCGCTAAGAAATTATCTAAACATATATATATATATATATATATATATATATATATATATATATATATAATAACTTCGTGACCTTGGTATGATATGGTAAACCTAATCAGTAGGCGATTAAAGGTCTGTATATTACTTCAAAATATATGTATTTAAAAAACTCTACATGTTTCGGCAGTACACCTTTATCAAGAGAATACAAAATATAAATGACATGCGAAGAATAAAAGAAATCGCAGTTCAAAGATGTTTAAAAGAAAAAAAGGTTCAAACAAATTTAACCAGTTTTTTTAACAAACAAAACTGACTTCTTTAAATCATTACGTATTCATGTATGTATGTACGTATCTATGTAGAACATGTATATTTTTCATTTGTTAATTCTTTTTGATGTAACTGAATACATATACATATAAATAAACGTTTTAAACTGCACATTCGATTGAGTGAACATTTCGATTCTGTGAACAGGTAAGGTTTTAATTAGTTCACATAATCGAGCGGCTACTGTATTTGTAAATATTTCATATAAAAAAGCCGAAAAACTCCAATAATTTATCAAATGTTATATATATATATATATATATATATATATATATATATATATATATATGTATATATATATATATATATATATATATATATATATATATAAGTGTTTAGATAATTTCTTAGCCGTTTATTAAATATAGCAATTGATAAATTATTGGAGTTTTTCGGCTTTTATATGAAATATTTACAAATATCAAATTAGAATGTATGTAATTGCAGAGTAAGTGGGGATGTAAACATTGCTGTCTACAAATTACAAAGCACATCATACGAATTTTTTTTATTTGGAAAATATGGTCTACGTTGAGACTCGAACCCAAGTCTACAACTTGCCGGGCTATCGCTTTTACCACTAATCCACAGTATATACAAAGAAGGTACACTGAGAACAAGAGGAGCGCAGATAGTGGCGTATGCGGATGACGTAATAATAACAAAGCAAAGAAACCTTATGAAAAAAATCTTAAATGAAATTGAAGAAGAAGGACGAAATAAAAATTGGTAACTGTGTTTTTGAAGAAGTAACGAATTTTAAATATCTGGAAAACGCCATAACAAGCGATGGAGGAAAGGCGGAGGTAATTAATGAAAAAATCCAAGCTGCAAGCAGAGCCTATTACGCAAATAGAAAAATACTGACAAGTAAGTCAACTAATACCAGAACCAAAATTAAAATCTGTAAAACACTACTAAGACCAATAATAACTTACGGCGCCGGAACGATCTACAAAATCGATGAGGATATATTCGTTACTGTATGTCTGCAGTGCGAGTCCCGAAAGCAAAATATTATCAATAATGGAATAGAAACCAGGAAATAAAAGACAAAGAGGTAGACCAAAAACAAGATGGCAAGGCGAAGTAGAGGAAGATATAAAGCGAGTGGCAATGACTAATTGGAAAGGAAAGACTAGCAATGAAAAGAATGGAGCAGCATAGCAGATAGAATAAAAACGTCACACACATAACCAGACGAAGAAACGAGACTAATCCACACTTAAAAAACAAAATTGTAAGGATTTCCAAAGATGTGACGAAACTCCCTCAGGAGTGCAGTGCTTTGAAACGAATATATTAACATTATTAGCTTATGAGCTCTAAATTTATTTTATTTGTACATTTCTTTATACACTACATGCTTCTACAATCTTCTCATGTACATATACACGTAGAGGATAGAATTAAAATACTACATTTGGTTGTTCTGATAATTCCTACTAGTAAGCGTTGAAAAGCAGTTAGAGTGAGAACGATTATATTAATTAAAAAGTATAACATATTTCTTTGTGTTATACTGTTGTGCAATCACAAAGCATATTTAACGTGCGAGCAAAATAATCAATTAGTAGCAGCATTTGATAAATATCACAA
The DNA here is from genome assembly GCA_935421215.2 of Melolontha melolontha. Taxonomy (NCBI): domain Eukaryota; kingdom Metazoa; phylum Arthropoda; class Insecta; order Coleoptera; family Scarabaeidae; genus Melolontha; species Melolontha melolontha. Next base: position 142,232,152 of record OW285236.1, read on the forward strand.
CTACAAATCAAAATAAAACACGTCTCGATTAAAGTGATTTATATCTATTATGTCTATATTAAATATAAAATTGTTGTTATAATGAACTAATAAATGCTGCACGATGTAAAACTGCGACTATTTCAACTGCAGAGGTCACCTAATACATTAATGTACACTAGGAAGTGTTATATGTATTTCGATGAGGTCTTACGTCCTTTCTGGATTCGCTATTTATAATAGTATGTACATTAAAATCTGTTCAAGATCTGTTCAAGAAAGAATCATAGATATTCTATTGTAATATAGTGAAATCTCAGTTGGGTTAATTATCGTGCAAACAGCTTTGATCTCTTTCGCTTAAAACTGCACGTTTTTTTTTTTATATATTGAGAGTTTAGTTTAGGAATTTACCGTAATGATTTCTATTTCAGTTTAGAATTACTCACTATTTAATTAGAAAATACTCTTTTGTATATAAATCTATGATAACATTTCTTTATTCTAGTATATGTTCCAAATCTCTTCCTAGATTCCTGAATCTGTTCCATAATGAGCTTTATATTATTTTATATACTTTTTATTATTTTATTTCCAATCACTACTTTATATAACTACCATTAGCCTTTTTTGTTTCATCGCCATATTGTTTTGATCAATTACAGATATTCTGACAAATTTCTGTTTTACATTAAATATTATTTTCAGAAAATGTTTGCAGCTATAATTCTCACGTCATATGAATTTTGAACTCTATATCAGTTTTATTATCTTATTGGTTATACATATCTCAATATTCTTTTATCTACTTTATTCAAGCTTTCGTTTGTTCAACAATTGAAGCCGCGTGAATTAACAGTAGAAGAGGAATGGCAATTAAGTAACGAACCTTTTTTATTTGCAAACGTATATTCAACAGTGTAACGAAATTAAGATTATACATTCGCAATAGATCAAACTAGAGGCAGAGTTTTCAAGGACCTTCCGAAATCTAAAAAAAGACTAACTCGCGAATTGATCTAATTAATCATAATAATAATTCATGTCTTAGCATTCCCCAATTTAATTCCCGTAACTCTAATTACAGGGGTTATTGGCAGGCCATGAGTTGTCACTAGACTGCGGAACAGACGCTATCCTCTAAGGAGTCATGCAGGCGCAGAGACAAAACCGGTTTCGCTTAATAATAAGATTGATGCAATATTCGCTCGTAGTCCTGATTTTAATGTCCTGAAAGGCTTTTGTAGTAATGTTAAAAATACTGAAATCGGTAGATATATTAAATTTAAAGATTATTATTTCTATGCGCCACTCACTAGCTCTGATGTTGGGCGAAGTTTTTCTATATTTAAAGATATAGGTACTGTTCAATAAAAGAACGCACTTTACAGAACAAAGTTTAGAATATATTGTAATAATTAATGTGAATAAAAATGTTTACTGTGATGTGCCTAAGCATTCAGTTTAATTATAGGTGATATAATTAATTTCAAGTTTATACTTTTTCAATATTTTGAATTTTTTCACTGTAAAAAGTAAATGAATTTTGTGTATATATATATATATATATATATATATATATATATACCGTATGTCCCCGGATTGAGTTTACAAGAGGAAAAAAAAATTATTTTTGATTTTACAAAAAAGTGCTAAAGGAATAAAATTTTTTGCTTAATTTCAAATGACCAAATCTGTAATTAGAAATACGAAACTGTCAAACCCCTATTTAGAATTACAAATTTTTATTTTTTATTTTCAATCACAACAATAAAAAAATAATTAGACTAGAAACAATCATGTTTAAAACTATTCTATTAATTCGTCACCCCTTTCAGCACAAAATTCGACTCTAAGCCGCAGTTCCTTAACTGTTGCGAATTTATTCAAGCGTCAAGAATGCAACAGCATCTCTAATGCGATTTTTTAATACATCCACATACATTGTTAGGCAAGTTGTCCATGTAGACTAGTTGCTTTAACCATCCCCTATCTAAATCTAAAATAGTTAAGTCAGGGCTTCTTGGAGGCCACAAAACAGGACCATTCCAGCCAATCCAATTATTTCCGAATTTTTGATTGAGCCAGGCAGCTACGATGCGCGAACGGTGGGCCGGACAACCATCCTGTTGAAAATACATCCTCTGCCGATAAGCAAGTGGGAGTTCACTTAAACCATCCCAGAAAAAATTGCTCAACATTTCCAAATAATTATGCTGATTTACATTAGCATAAAAAAAATATGGCCCTATTATTCCATGATAAGAAACAGCACACCACACGTTTACCTTAACAAAGTATTGACGTTTTGATGCAATTCTAAAGTGAGGATTAGTATCACTCCAATAACGAACATGTTGTGACGAAACGGTACCAATGCTAGAAAAAGTTGCTTCATCGGAAAATACAATGCTTTTGTGAAAATTTTGGTTCTCCATTATTTCATCTCCCATCCACATGCAAAAATAAAGACGCTTCTCATCATCTCCCGGTTCTAACGTATGATTAAAAATCGGTTTATAGGGGTATAATTTACGTTCCTTCAAAACTCTTTGAATATGGGATTTGCTCATATTCAGTTGAAGCGCCCGTCTCCGCAATGAAAGTTTAGGATTATCTTGCACCGAATCAAAAATTAAAACTGTAGTAGCATCATCTTCATCACGTACTATTTTCTTTTTCTTGAAATTCAGAACAGAACCAGTTTCCAAAAATTTTTTCACCAACTTCCTTATACCCATACGGGAAACAGTTACTTCGGGAAATTTTGTATTAAATTCATCAGCAATACGACGATAGCTCTTTTCCCCAATACCGTAACATTGTATTAAATATATTTTTTGTGATAACGTTAACATTTTCACCAAAACTAACAGAATTACAGTTTGAAGTTATTTTTGACAAATAAATTAGTGTATGACATTTTCAAGTCAAAGGCATCTACCATTAAGAAATAATAGATGTACTGCGATAAAAAAAATAAAAAAAAAAATTTTTTAGTACAAGTGGTACTGAAATTCTAATTACAGATTTGGTCATTTGAAATTAAGCAAAACATTTTATTCCTTTAGCACTTTTTGGTAAAATCAAAAATAAAATTTTTTTTCCTCTTGCAAACTCAATCCGGGGACATACGGTATATATATATATATATATATATATATAGGTAAACTTAATAAGTCGGCGATTAAAGGTCTGGTTTATTACTTCAAAGTATATATATTTAAAACAACCCTACATGTTTCGGCAATGATGCCTTTGTCAAGGATATAAACAATATAAATTATATTTTTATTTTTTTTTTATTTTTTTATATTTTTTATATCCTTGACAAAGGCATCATTGCCGAAACATGTAGGGTTGTTTTAAATATATATACTTTGAAGTAATAAACCAGACCTTTAATCGCCGACTTAATAAGTTTACATATCATACCAAGGTCACGAAAATATTATATATATATATATATATATATATATATATATCTTGAATTAATTTCAATTCAAGTTAATTTAAATTCATTTAACTTCAATGTTTTATTTATTTTCCTAGAAATAAATTTCCGTATACATTTCATTGGCTTTATTACAACTCTGGCGAAATATATTATAAAGACGTACAAACAGACAACTTTTATCAATACCATTGCGCTATAACATTCATATATACTGTTAAGTTGATCGATTGTACATTGTCGGCACCGATGAATCACACCCGATACGGGATAGCGCCGGTTCCGCAGTTATCACGCCCGCAATCGCGGAGCGACTAAAGATGTTTAGCTAGCGACATTCACCTTAAACGAGAAGTAAAACAACAACTTTCTCGAACAGTCGAGCTCCGGATCTGATCTCGGGATTCTCGGCAAGATAAGCCACTAGCTCAGCGTTACTACAAGGCTATCGGGCGGTAATTAAGAACATTCGTCGCGGTTATTTGGCTGTCCTCAAATTCTTCGAAATGGATTCCTTTGATCTGACCCTTCAACTTGGGGAAAAGAGGAAGCTGCAAGTGGCGGAGCCGGGGTTGTACAAGATGGTGAGGGACTATAGGAAAACCTTTCCTTGCCAAAACCTTACGAATAGTCAACATTGAATGCAACCGCTTGTTATTACGATGCAACAATCATCCGTTCTCAGCCAAGTTCCGACAAACGCTAGCTGCTCTTACTGTCAAACGCCTCAAAATTTGGAGGTAGAACACAGAATTGACTTACTGCTCACATACGCATCCAAACGCTTTTTTATGTAGTCCCCAGTGGATTCAAGTTCGTTTTTGGAGCAAGTCGTCCATTCATAGATACACGCATATTTTTTTTAAATGGTAGTCAATTTCAAAATCTCAAAAGTGTATATCTCGAAAACTCCAATTGTAATTGACGTACTATTTGCAACATACGCTGCGATGGGCCAAATAATTGCAGTGATTACAGTGATACAGTAACATTGCGTCAGTATCGCAATCTCGGACACTAAACATCTCACTAGGTACTGACTTTCCTCACCTTGTACGTGAATCCGAATATTGTAGCACATAGTGCATAGTGTAAAAAATGTACACATTTGCTATTCTCATCTATTCTTGTTCTATTCAAATTTCTTATGATAGTTATTAAATAAATGTTATGAAGTCACTATTATACAGGTAACAATATTAATTTTTTGGAGATCGTTTCTACTGGGAAAAATTCTTCAAAACAGCAGATAGCTTACAACAAATTTATACCTAATGTAATTGAACTAATATAATTGCGATAGATTCTATATCGTCTTAATTCCAAATTAACGTATTTCTTACCTCTAGATTAATATAAAATCTTCAGCCGTTTTTTGATATTTTACAGAACCCGAAAAGAATTTTTCCAGGTGTATTGTTCAAATATCTACTACTTGGTGAATGTCCTGGAATTATAAGATAATTTGTTTTTGATTATAGAAATACTTGAAGTTATAGCATGCGATTGCCTTTATTACGGAATTGAGTTAAGCATCAGGGCAGATTTCTGAATAAACTGGAATAAAGAACCAAAACGACTTTATAAGGTATTTATTATAAATAATTACTGCTATTCTTTTATAGAAATCCATTTACATTCCATACAAGTCGTACAATCGTGAAATAGAATTAAAATATTTACATATATTTATACAATAATGCAACGCCTTGATCAACTGATCGAGTGTGCATCAACAAAGTCAAAAATATTCTTAAATCGAAGCAGCCGATTGTGATCTAATTCGGATTAAATAAACTAAACAATATGCACTTATGGTAATTATTAAAGTTAAGTAATTTTAATAACAATGCTAATGATCAGTTAATCAAAGAGAAATGAGAAATAAAGCAGTCATAACAACCTATTTCTTCCATTAAGGAAAGTGGTAATAGTTGGCCCAGGTGCAACAATCAAGAAGCTCGGGCAGAAGCTCAAAAAAATGAAGCAGTCCCAAAAAACCTATTCCTCCCATTACGAAAAGTGATAATAGTTGGCCCAGGGAAAACAATCAACTCTTTATAGAATACAATATTGAGATTTAGATATGTTCCATTACAAGGATAGGTGGTCCAAATGGTAATGATATCAAAGCTTAGTAAACAAGTTAAAGAATAATAAAAATAAATTAAAACACTTGGCTTGTTTCACTATGAGATTTATTTAAATTCTCTAACATTTGTTTCGGCTGTTATGCCATTCTCAAAGAGATCTACAAATCTAACTTAAAGACTATCGCACTTGTTCTTATATGTTGTCTGTTCTTGTGTGTAGTGGGGGTGGTACTATATTGTGTATTACGGTGTCTATAAAGGGTGTATTGGCATATTCTATCTGTGTGTTGGTGATTAATAGATTTTGTTTTTTCGCTATTTTTATTTCTAATATTTCTAGGAGGTCCAATCTCTTGCTTTTTGTGATATTGTGTATTAAGTCGCAGTTATCTATATCGGGGAAGTGGTTGAGTTCTATACAGTGTTCGGCAAAGCCTGTGTTTTTCTCACTATATAAAATTGACTTTTTGTGTTCTTTAACTCTGTTTTTAATGGCTCGTCCACTTTGGCCGATATAGATAGCTTCACAGTCTTTACATTTTAATTTATAAACACCTGATTGGTCCATTTTATCTCTTTTATCTTTGTTGTTGCTAATCATTGTTCCCAAATTTGTTTTATTTACCCAGCTTATTTTGATATCTAATCCTTTTACTATTCTGTTTATTTTATTAGTGAGTTGTGGTATGTATGTAATTTTGTGCCATCTTTGTATATTTTCTGTTATTTTCGGGTATAGGTATTTGTTCTTATTATTTTGTATTTCTTTACGTTTTAACAGTTTATCTACGATTTTAGGGTCATATCCATTATTTCTTGCGATTAATTTAATTGTGTTTATTTCTGTATACAGAAATAAACACAATTAAATTAATCGCAAGAAATAATGGATATGACCCTAAAATCGTAGATAAACTGTTAAAACGTAAAGAAATACAAAATAATAAGAACAAATACCTATACCCGAAAATAACAGAAAATATACAAAGATGGCAAAAAATTACATACATACCACAACTCACTAATAAAATAAACAGAATAGTAAAAGGATTAGATATCAAAATAAGCTGGGTAAATAAAACAAATTTGGGAACAATGATTAGCAACAACAAAGATAAAAGAGATAAAATGGACCAATCAGGTGTTTATAAATTAAAATGTAAAGACTGTGAAGCTATCTATATCGGCCAAAGTGGACGAGCCATTAAAAACAGAGTTAAAGAACACAAAAAGTCAATTTTATATAGTGAGAAAAACACAGGCTTTGCCGAACACTGTATAGAAATCAACCACTTTCCCGATATAGATAACTGCGACTTAATACACAATATCACAAAAAGCAAGAGATTGGACCTCCTAGAAAGATTAGAAATAAAAATAGCGAAAAAACAAAATCTATTAATCACCAACACACAGATAGAATATGCCAATACACCCTTTATAGACACCGTAATACACAATATAGTACCACCCCCACTACACACAAGAACAGACAACATATAAGAACAAGTGCGATAGTCTTTAAGTTAGATTTATAGATCTCTTTGAGAATGGCATAACAGCCGAAACAAATGTTAGAGAATTTAAATAAATCTCATAGTGAAACAAGCCAAGTGTTTTAATTTATTTTTATTATTTACTGTATGAAGTTAAAATGTTTCACCAAGAAGTATCTGCAACAACAGCCGAGAATATTAAGTTAAAGAAGTTAATTTGTATAGTCCGATCAGCCTCTTACCAATAGTGTCTAAAATCATTGAAAAGCTCCTACCACAAAGACTCAAACCCATTCTTGACGCAAGAAAATAATTTCTGAATATCAATTTGACCTCCGGCAAAATCATTGTTGAACTAGTACATCAATTATCAGAAAAATCAGACATGAATTAGCTGACACCGGAGCTTCTTATATAAAATCACAAGTCAGCTGCGTCACAATTAAAAAAAAAATCAGACATGAATTAGCTGACACCGGAGCTTCTTATATAAAATCACAAGTCAGCTGCCTCACAATTAGTATTTAATACTGCAGTCTTACCTAGTACTTCATGCTAAAATATTCGAATTCCCAGGCAAACCTAGTTCCAATAAAGTCACGTGTACCTCAAGGGAGTGTTCTCAGAGGACGCTGTATCTTTCATACACAACGGATCTGGCCGAAACTAAATGAGCTTCAATTGTCACTTTTGGTGACGATACAGCAATCCTAATATTGTGAAAATATCCCAGAATTGCTTTTCAAATTCTACAGAAACACCTAAATGTTATTCAAAATCGATTCTAATGGTGGTGCATAAAAATGGATAAAACAAAATCTGTGCACGTTACTTTTACATAAAAAACCAATACTTTCCAAACAATTAGATTAAGTAACTGTGTTCCCCACAAAAAATGGCTGTAAGCTATAAAATATCTTAGAAAACGCATATCCTAACCAAACAGAAATAAGTTGGCCTCCATTTCTTAAACTGTGCTGACTAATTTGACGTAAATCAAATGTCTTCCTATAATAAAGTGCTATTATATAAACCAATCCTGAAACCAATTTGGACGTACGCTGTTCAATTATGGGGTGCGAATTAAATACTTGTATAGCAATACTGCAAAGAGTCCAGTCAAAAGCGCTTCGCTCCATTGTGAATGCGCCTTCGCTTATTCTAAATGTAGTTATACATTATGATCTCTAAGTGGAAACCGTGAGAAACGGTAGTGCCTATAGTAAACTAATTTTCAAAATCACACAAGATTAAAAAAATATGATTCATTGGATCTACCAAACAGAAACTAGAATTAGTTAGTGCTGACGTTTCAGATCATAAATTAATCATTTATAGAATGTACGGAAGAAAGTAGGGCTACCTCCTTCAAAATATTTTTATCAAACAGTTTTAAATAATATTTTAAGAACAGGACAACTGATTTTATATACTGATTTGAACGCAAGTGTTTATTTGACTTACACGAGTTAATGAAAATACGACATCAGTTTAATAACCTTTGTTGTATTACATAATGAAACACAATTGCGACTGTTTGATACTTAATTAGTATGTTAATAAGTGATACGATGACGAGACAAATAAATTCTGAATTATTGTGTCACGTCCGGAACAATTTATTCTAATCAGATTGTCGAACATTATTATAGGAACAAATTGAATTTTGAATCCAGTGTAATAGGTATGCATGCAATTATTTGCAGTACATTAGCATAAAGAAACGGACAATAACTTCTTTAATTCTTCTAAATTATAAATATTTTTGTTTGTCCTGAAAAATAATTGTTTTAAATAATTCTGCAAATAAAAAAAGCATTGTAATCATTATTAGAAATAATTGTAATCTTTTGTACAAAATATAAAAAATGTTTGTTTGTTAACTAATTTCAAAGAAATATTAAACAGGCTTTTACTAAGTATAAAATCTTGAATTTTCGTAGGATTAGATTATTTCGTAATAGTTTCATGATATGCAATATAAAATTCTGAAACAATAATAATTAACGCATGCGGAATCTGTTAGTTAGTTCTAAAAATGCATATTAAATAAAAATGCAATAAATATGTTCAATTGATTTATATATTATTTTCTAAAGTGTATACCTTCCGATTAAGAATGAAATATTTTGTCATTTAAAAAACTACCTCGGCTGGCTTTGCAGTAGCCCATTCTGTCGACCCAATTTTTCAGTACATTTTCAATCGCTTGAGCGTTTATTTTACCAAGAGCCAATTTAATTGCGTCTTTCAAAGCCTCAAGTGTCTCTGGATGATCGGCATAACATTTGTCCTTGACGACTCCCCACAAATAATAATCAAACGGAGTCAAATCGCAGCTCCTAGGCGGCCAGTTGACATCGCCATTTCGGATAACATCGATAGTATTGTTGGCAGTGTCGACAGTAGCGCCTGTTCATACCAAACATCGGCCAAGGTTTCCTCTTCAATCGTATGGAATAAAAGGTCAGTTAACATGGCACGATAAAGGTCGCCATTGACTGTTAGTACGAGTTCTTGCTCATTTTCAAAGCAAAATGGTCCTATAATGCCTTTGAACTATATTCAATACCATACAGTCACTCCTTTTTGGGTGCATTGGCATCTCAATTGTCACGTGTGGATTTTCCGTGCCTCAAATGCGGCAATTTTGCTTATTCACATAACCTCCGAGGTGAAAATAAGCTTAGTTGAAAAATATGATTTTTTGGTAAAAATGCTCATCTTCTTCCAACCGATTAGTGGCCCGTTCAGTGAAGCGAAAACGCGGTCCACTGTCTTCAGTTCTTGAATCAATTGGACTCTGTAGGCCTTCATACCGAGGTCCTTGTGCAAATTCTTCGCGCAGCCCTATCGCCGATGGTCAATTTCTGTGAACGATAGCGGGTGGAGGTGCTCGGATATTGACGCACACTTTCAGCTACAGCAGCAATATTTTCATCGAACAGGTGTATTGTCTATTAACGTGCCAGTCGGACGAACTTTTTTCACACATTTCCTTACACCGTTCTCAGTTGATACTTCATTTCTACCGAATTGTGTACGCAATTTTCGGCAAGTTTGGGCAACTGACTCACTACTTTCAAAATATAACGGGTGTTCAGAAACATTCGAAGTCAAGTGGGCTCTGAACAAAAAATCGTATATCTTTACTTAAGTATCTGATTTGTAATAATTATTAAATGTAAACTGTTGTCTGTCAAAATTGTCAGAATCTAATATCGAAGATACTAATTTATATTTTTTAATTTTGAAAATGGTATTTACTAACGTACACAAAGCATTCATGGTTGAAGCATATTTTCGAAATGGTCAAAAGATCGATGGCCAGTGGAAGTATTCAATTCAAGCTTGTTTGGAAGAATTTCGAGATGAATTTCCCAACCTTGCTTTTGATTATAATACTTTTCAGTGTACACTAATCAGAATTGTTCCAGTTTTTCGACATACTGGTAGTGTGGGACGCCAAGAGGGTGGTGGGCGACCAAAAGTCCGGACAGAAGAAGTGATTGGGAATGTTAGAGAAATAATGACTGATGCCCCTAAAACTTCAGTAAGAACTCTTGCTCAACAAACCGGGTTGTCAATTGGTTCTTGCCATAAAGTTTTAAAAGAAGATTTACAGTTATTCCCATATCATATAACTTGTTTGCAAGAAATCCTCGATATTGATTATCCGCGACGAGTAGTATTTTGCGAATGGTTTACAAATAATTTTAATGATGATGTCCTAGACAAAACTTCCTTTTCAGACGAAGCATGGTTTCATGTTAGTGGATATGTTAACTCGCAAAACATGAGAATGTGGAGTGATACAAAGCCCAATTATTTTTATGTTGAAGCTCCTTTACATCCTCAGAAAGTTGGTGTTTGGTGCGCTATAAGTAGAAGAAGGATGATTGGTCCAATTTTTTTTAATTGTACCTTGACTGCAGAAAGATATCGACAGGAAATACTATTGCCTTTCTTTAATCAACTTCGCGATGATTAACTAGCTTTGGGATACTTTCAACATGATGGTGCTACAGCTCACACAGCGGGGGAAACAATGAATATGTTACAAGAAGTGTTTGGAAATCGTTTAATTAGTTTGAACAGCGATCATGAATTCCCTCCAAGATCTTGTGATCTTACACCGTGTGATTACTATTTATGGCCTTTTTTAAAAAATTCAATTTATTAAGTACCAGTGCAAGATTATATAGATCTCCAACATAGAATTATAAATAAAATTAGTGAAATTAGAAATAGTCCCATACTGCAAAATGTATTTAGTAGCATTCGGAGGAGGTGCGTAAAATGCTTGGAAGAAGGTGGTGGACATTTTCAACATCTTTTATAATTATGGTCATTCTTGTTGGTAATTTATACAACTACAATTTATGATATTTATTATAAGGTTGTAAACTAAGGACTCTACAAACAATTTATTTGTTTCGAATTTATTTTAAGTCATTTCTTACAATAATTTGTTGAATGTTAATATATTAAACTAGTATGATAACTAGACACTATTGTCACTATAAGATCAATAAAACCTTTACTAGTAAAGTTATTTCCTCTTAATTCTGAATTGTCTTTTTACATGTTACTACAGATTAGATGAGCTTTATTACTAGAGAACGGATGCAATTTCCATAAAACGCAATCGGCAATTGGAATTGTGTATAACGTTGCACAGTACATCCCGGCGTAATTCAATGAAGTATTTGTTTGACTTATTCGGCCACCTGGTCTCGCCGCGATAACAATGGACAACTCAGCTATTGTATTCGGAGAATATAGTGTTCTTTAAAGTGTTTTCATGAGCGTAGATAGAAGCGGGGTTTTTATAATGTATTTTATTTATTAGTTTATATTTCGTAAGATAAATAAAGTGCTGTGAGTAAGTTTCTTGTTTTCATAGTTTTAACTGTTAATTACATCGTAATTTTTGTGATAGATCCTGTTTAATATCGTTTGATTGAATCTATTTCTACCAATTATTTCGACGTAAGTGTGCATTGAATTTCGTTCAGTTTCAATAACTTACGCACACATTTTTAGTTTTCATTTAGGAGCCAGCTCAGCTCCATTTAGAAATGAGTTCAAGTGAAATTTTCAGTATTCAATTTGATGAATCAACAGATGTAGCAAACATGTCTCAGTTCTTATGTTTTGTGAGGTATGAATGTGATAGGGACACATCAATCAAAGAAAATACGTTGTTTTGCAAAACAATGCCGGGCCATGCAACAAGACAAATATCCTTTTGATGTTTTTATGAAGCTACTAGAAAATATACTAACATATATTTGACAAAATATATTGCTGTATGTAGTGATATAGTGATAGTCCAAAGGCGATAACATTAAAGAACAGTGTATTAATAAAAATATTAAAAGATCGTCTTATACCAAGAGCGGAATGGACGCACTGCCTCCTTAACAGATATGGTCTTGTCGCAAAAAACATACAGGGAAATCTCAATCAAATTCTTTGTTTAAGCGAAACCGACTCTGTCTCTGCGCCTGCATGACTAATTAGAGGATAGCGTCTGTTCCGCAGTCTAGAAGCTGAAAAATAGTTAATTTTATTAAAAGCCGACCGTTCCAGAACAGGCTGTGTGCTAAACTAAAAATCTCTTTTTTTCCATACAGAAGTTAGATGGTTATCGCAAGGGAAAGTGTTAACCCGGGTAATGGAATTGCGAGATGAATTAATAATATATTTCCAGTATAAACCATCGCCATTCTCATTGCTTTTACAAAATAATGAGTGCATGTTGTTGTTGGCATTCTTAGCTGTTGGATTTTCGCATTTAAACAACTTAAGTGTGAATTTACAAGGACGTAATAAAAATATTTTATTGATGACAGACAAAGTTCATGCTTTCATTAATAAGCTCTATATCTGGATTATTCACCTTCAAAGCAAAAATCTGGATATGTTCCCACTCACTTCGGGATAAATTAAGAAAAATTTGATTATTATTCACCACAGTTCGGATTGCATAAAGATGCATTGGCGTGAGTTAAAAACTCAGTTGACGGCGTAATTTCTGGAAGATACAAATGATTTCTCGAAGAGATGGATACCGAATCCGTTTAGCAGAAACGTTGTTGTCGCTGCTAAGTTTCCAAATGAGATTCACGACCAGCACATCGAAATGTCTGCCGATAAAACGCTACAACTGCAATTTACATCTGAAGATTTAAATACGTTTTAGCTTGCTCGTTGAAATGAATATGGAAATGTAGTCACAGAAACACTTAAAATATCAATTCTTTTCGTCACGTCTTATCTCTGTGAAAACGGTTTTTCGTCTATAGTTGCGCTAAAAACTAAATACAGGAGTAGTCTCTTATCACTCGAAAACAATTTGCTTTTGTGTGTTTCTAACGTAGATCTACGTATGGGAAAACTTTTAAATAAAAAACAAATGCAAACATCACATTCATTTCTTTTCTTTACATGTGTACTTATTGTAAGTAAAATGTTTACAATAAATTATTTTTTCTCATAAAATGATTTTTCATTATTATGTAGGATATTTCGAGGCCCCGCTTTTAATATCGTCGGGACACTCTTGGGGGTCGCGAATCCCAGGTTGAGAAACGATGTTCTAAACGAACTAAAGGATAATTTTCAAAATTGGTACGTTTTCAAAATAGATATTACTGTAACATCAAAAGAAAATTGTTATAAAAGTTTTGCATGAAATTGCGCCTGTTCGTACTGCTGCAATTTCACTAGCTGCAATTCGCGAATGTAGCTTACAAGAAATTCAACATCTACCGTATAGTTCTGATGTGACCGCTCGTAAGTTATTATTTATTTTCCAATTTAAAAGATCTTAGTTTAAGAAGACAATATTGGATTGCACATAATGCAAAATTGTGTCAGGAAAACATCAGATTATTATTATAAAAGTATAGAATTATTAATTAATCGTAATAAATGCATTGAAAGTAGAAGAAATCATATTGAAAAATAAATATAAAATTTTCAAAACTTAATTTTTTCTGTCAGGTCGAGAAAACATGGCTCATATTTTGAAGTATGAAATACCTTAATTGCTGAAATTAATGAATGTTTTATTGACTATTTAATAATCGCTAAACCTTTTTATTGTGATCAGTCTAAAAAATATAAAAATTGTTTTGCGGACACTAATTAACACTCATTTTCCGGGTGTCAAGGATATAAAATTAAAAACTGAACTAGGAGTTATATACGGGTGGTGATTTTTGTGAATGCTTAAATTATTTCTTAATAGCAAACTTAATAAAACTATTTCGGAAGTAGTAGAATGATTAGCTACTTTATGCACATTGTTAAATAAAGAAAATAAAGAAAATATATTACACTATATTCATTGAAATCCTATTTTTTTATCTTTTACTTTAAATTGGATATGTCTTCCTTATAAATTTGGAGTCGTCACTACTGGAGGTCGTAGTCAGTTAGCACCGCAATAAATTGAATATTGTTCGAACTTCTAAAAATGACCATTTTCTAATACTGTCAATACATACGAGAGTTTTCTTGATTTTTGGCTCGTATCAGTAAATTCAAGATTCATCACCAATCACGATATTGTACACATTTTTAGAGTTGCCTGCGTTGAAGCGGTATAGAGTTCTTTGACACCAATTCACCCTAGCTGTTTTCTGTTCTTCGCCCAACAGATGCGGAATCCAACGTGAAACTAATTTTTTTACACACGATTCTTCATAGAAAATTTTTTGAATTCATATCTATGATATCCACAATGATCAGTTTCGCGGTATGTCACATGTCGATCTTCGTTGATGAGCTTGCGCACAGCATCGACGTTTTCCTGAGTGACTGCCGATTTTGGTTCTTGGATCGACTAATCCGTCCACGTTTGAATTCTCCATACGAACGAGAAATTGTTGACTGATGTGGTGCTTCATTACCGAAAATACAAACCGACTTGACGAGGCATTCTTGTTGAGATAATTGTCTTCAAAAATTATAAACAATTATTGCGAAAATTTTCACGGTTTAATTCCATTTTCGTAAACTTTGACAGTTCGTTGTAGCTACAACACTACCCCTATCGTACCGAAACTTTGGATTTAGGCTAATTTTTAGTATATACATTTTATTAATGGCGCCCTCTATGTCCCAGTATGCAAAACATAAAAGACATCCCTCGTATTAAAATTGATTGATTCAACAATTTCTAGAGGTATGTATTTTTATTAATGCTATACCCTCTAATGTCTACTGCCTAAAATTTCAGTAAGAATTCAAAAATTTTTATAGTTTTAGAAATAATATTAGCGTGTAATTATTTATAATTGTGTATTTACGTGTTAATTTATAGGCATGAACCTATATTTTATTTTAGTTTATCATGTTTCTGTTAATGTTGTTTCATGAACAATAATATGGTCACAAGTGAAATAAACACTTTAACTTATTTGGCATAGTTTCGATAAGTACAAATGATTATAAGTTCTTACATAATTTGCATTGTGCGAATCATTGCTAAAAGTATTACTTAACCAAGGTATTAACTTAATTATAAACTGCAATAGTAAATCGTGTCCGTGTGATACTTTTAAATAAAATGAATCCCATTTAACAAGTGATTTAGAAAAAGAGTATTTAAGATGTTACGCTCTAAAATTAATCTAAATATTATACATTAAATTATTTGTTCTAAGAATGTTTACGTGAAACGTTTCAATAAGCCTGTATTATCATTTTTAGAAAAGATAGCTTGGATGATTATGGCAACCTTGACTACTTAGTATTCACGCAAAATATTTTTTCCACAAGTAGTCGATAACGAAGGTGTGAAAAATGGTATCTGTTCTCAAAGCAAAGGGAACACGACATTATGTATGTTACGTGTTATACATATAACAATCCAAATAAATTTAGATTTTCCCCACAAACAAAGTTTCTATAAAATTCCGCTTTTAAATTGAATGCTTCTATATTGTTGTGATATATCAATATTCGGACACGTAATCTGTATTGAATGGTTCCACTGTGATAATACAATAGAGTAGTATTTTACTAAAACTCCAATTGTGAGAAAAAATACATTTATCCAAATTGCTACATGTAAAAGCTAGATATAATAATGTCCTGTCGTGTATCCTTCCGTTTGTCCAAGTTTAGTAGCGAGGCAGCACAGTAATATGTTTAAAGGAAAAAGACGTAGAATAATTTGAAATTTTGTACTTCTTGCGAAATTTGTTAGGTAAATAAAGCCCAAGAGGATCATTGACTGCAAGTATTCTGTGAAGGTTGTGAAGCAACTGCACAATCGAAAATCTAAGACGACACAGAATTCTAGAAAACTTTGAAACACATAATGCACTTACTCTGAATGATTCAATTCACATTAATAACGGGCACATATACGAGGGTGGACGAAAGTGTTCTCCATTTGAGTAAGGGAACAGTTTTATTCCTAAAGTAAGTATTTATTTTCTACAACGTCCGCTTCCAACTGCAGAAATTAAATCAAACTGTGCTCGAGCCTCTTTAACATTCTTCGAATCTCCTAAAACGAACATCAACTTCTGACATTATCTCGTCGTTTCAGCCAAATCTCTTTCCAGGCAGTTATTTTTTCAAATCGATGAACAAAAAGAAGTTATTATGATGTTATATAGTATCATAGTATTCTTCTGATGGTTCTCATTTTCTCAAGCTAGTCGACGAGTACTGAACCACGTACATCCAAAGAAACAGTAGATATTTCCTTCCCAGTTGATGGAACTACTTCTGTCTTCTTCGGAGTACTTTAACTAGCTTCTACAAATTATCTTTATCTTAGATATATAATGACGGATCCAAGTACCATCAACAGTTAGGAAGTGGCGCATAAATCCAGAAGATTACCCCAGAGCAATCCCGAATCGAAATGCTCAGTTATTGATATATTCGAAACCCATTTGAGTTGAGAGCTTTTCCACATCTAAAAGCTTATGTAAAGTATTTTTTGTACTCGCTTATCAAAACCTGTCATTTCACGATTCGATTTGCGTGCGTAAAAAGTCACTTTAAACACGAGTGCGTAAAAGTAAAGTTGGTACTTCCTGGAACTTGATTAATTTAGTGACATTTTAAAATCATAAATCCCTAACCTTAATAATATGCTACCCAGTTCGTTGCTTTTCTATGAAAATAAAAAGACATGAAATAGAAATTGTTATATTTGGAAGGTATGTAATTCAATGTCAGAACAGCAACAAATATTATATAAATTACCATTATTCATTCCTTTCAGAAATTGAAACGGAACAATTATTAAAAATTTTGATTGGGCAATTTTGACAACCAGAGATTGATACCCCAGGGATTAACTGGTTTGTTTGAATTGATCTTGATTGCGAAGGTAGAGTAACGTTGATTGTATTATTACATATATCTTGTATTTCAGATGTCGAACAAGTTGCAGGCGGAGTCGATATCTCTAACGGGGTCATTTTTTTAGCTAATTGAATTCTACTATGCAGAGAATTTTCGATATATCCTTCTGCAACCGTAGATGATTTCCATCCACCATGCCTTTTAATTGAAAGCAAGTCACCTCCTTGGTTTGCCAACAATGTCGCTGAACTCCTTCGAAAACAGTGACCTGTGAAGTTACTTGCGCTATCAAGCTGAAGGTACTCAGCTATTCGCATTGGAATTTTGCCAATTGTATTAAGACCAACAGGTGAACAAACACACTTGCCATTGCGATATGTTAAAAAGAATCGCTGCTGGCTGTCCGGTCTTAAATTTGCATATTGCCGAATTAATGCAATCCATTCAGGCTTAATGATTGCAAATGTACGGCTGTTACCTGTTTTAGTTTCTGGAATTGTTACGAAAATTAAATTCGATTTAAATTCTATGTCTCGCAATGACATTTTGCAAAGTTCTTCACGTCGACACGCTCCAGAAATACCCAATATTAATACAGCCTATAAATACATATAGTGTTGTATGATATTTAAATATATGGAAATGACTTTACCTTCATTAGTAGGAACAAAGAATTTGGTGCTCCAACAATAAATTTAGTAATTTGTTCTTCGGTTAATACTCCTGATTTTTTAGGCTGATGTTGCTTCGTTATCTGTTTTAAATACGCTATGAGTTTTGCATATTTAGATATATCCGCATTATCATATATTATCAAGCATGATTTTAACATAGAATAAGTGGACCATAATGATATATTTGATTGTAAATTTTGAAAATAAACTAATAAACAATTTTCGGAGTATTTTTGTATATTTTTAGATCTAGCCCAAGTTACGAATTTAGTATAAGTGCTTTTGTATATGTTTTTTGATTTTATGGGTAATAAATTATCCACTGCAATATTGTCAGCTTCGCGAATTTCAGGCGGTGTACATTGCATTTCATTATCAGAATTCATGTTGTTGGTGAGGTTTTTATTTTGTATGGAATTTTTTGAATTTGATAATTTTAAATTAAATGTCACTTCAAATAATCAATACTGCCAACTCAAATTTTTTTAATTAATATCAAGAGATTAGTAGTGTGTCATAAACGATAACGTATTTAACAATATGTATTATTATTATAGTTCTCGTACAAAAAATATTGTACAAACTTCGTGCGTGAAACATTTCGCGAATTCGTATCCATAAGCGCTCGTCTAGGCTCGCGCTTTAAACTGGTCACTCATTCGCGAAATATGATTTCACGCACTTGGTTCGTAAATAACTATTTTATTCATTCATCTAAAATATTTACAGAGCTCACTAGTTCCCATACTTCGATTCGACGATCATTCAGAATTTTCTCAATATCGTAATGTAGCTAATTTTGGCCTTTCAGGATCCTCAGCCTATTCAATCTATGTACGACCACGTTCAAGTCTTTTAAACTCTGGTGAAAATTTGTTGAATCTGCATTAATGAATGACAGTTGACAGATAATTTTGTATACAAATGATTGAAAAATATGAATACAAACATAAAGATGCGGCAGCAAACCGGGCGCTTCTCGTGAAGCAGAATCACGTGTTTTAAATTGGCATTGAGCATGACCGACTGCAATCAAGTGTCATACAAGCACTAATGTTACCGAAACTGTTTATGGTCGGCGCTTTCAAGCCAAGTAACTGCTATTATCGATGCTAGCCGAACTACGAACGATTCACGTTCATATTTCGCCTTGATTACTATGTTATTAAATTTTTATTGCATTATGAAAAACGAATATTAAATAAATAACTATTAACCGCAGGCGCCTAAACAAATATAATATACTCGTATCTTCAGTTTCTAATGTAGATATATACGACCGGTATTTGAAATGTTTCCAGCTTTTTCAACAAAAACACATTTCCAAGCAAAACGAAAGTTATTTTTCGACGTAATCTCCCTGCAACTCAATACATTTGGTCCAACGTTTTCCCCATCCCTTCAAACCATCAGAAAAAAATTGATTGTCTAAACCTGAAAAATACTGATTTACACCCATATTTTTTTTCTGCCGAGATATTCATTAAAATTAGGGAACAATTTATTCAATTTTGACATTGCAACAATGCACGCGTAAACCCGAGTGTTATCTTGGTCAAACAGGATTTTCTTTCAAATGTGGACGTTTTTTTCAAATTTGTGGTCTTCAATTTATCTAGCAATGCAGCGTAGTACTGTCCGTTGATTGTTGAACCCTTTGCAAGGTAGTCGACAAGAATTATTCCTAGGCTATCCCAAAAATCTGTCAGCATCACTGTTTCCGGAGAAGTACCCAGGCTTCATCAACAGTTTTCTATTGCGGAAAAAATTCCGCCGGATTTTTTTGATATAGGCTAAGACACTCGCCCGACATGTCCGTATGCGCTTTTGGTCGATCGTCAACAAACTCGGCACCAATCGTGCGGATAATCTTCTCACATCTAAAGCTTTATGTGAAATCTTGTGCACCCGCTCAAATGATCCCACAAGCCTTAGCTATATCCATATCAGTCAGTCTACGATAGAAATACGATGTAGATAAAATAGTAACTTTCCACTTCCGTGTCTTACCGTAGATCTCACATGCTCTACGTTTCGTGTGCTTTTCTTCATGTTCGATTATGTTATTTTATCTGAAAAAAATAGAGTTTTAGTTCCATCTGACTCTTGCAATTATATTATTTAAAAGGCAATAACTAATGTTAACAAGAATTTTGTTTTATGATTTTTAAATCTTAAGTGCGCTGGAAAACAGATTTGCCAAAGTGTTTATTATATCAGATCGGTAGACTATTTTTTTGCTACATAATTCTACATGAACATGCTATTGCTTTGAATTAAAATTTTCTGAACGAAAGTTAATATTCTTAAACATTATAAAATAATTTCTCAATATCTTGTCTTAAATAAATTTCAAATTAATGTTTTATTTCTATATATTATTTTTTAACATATGGAAAAATATATTATGTTGTTAATTGTATAAAAACATTCTAATAAAAATGCTTCCAATTAGTAAATTTGTATCAACAAAATTTAATTGTTTTCATATGTGTGCTTATATAAGAGTATACAAAATTATAACACTTAACAGACGAGCAGAATCCATGATTCATCCATGACGGTCCAAATGCTGTCAATTAGTTTCAGATTGATAATAAAATCATTATCTAAGCCTCTTATTAATACATGGCACTTGAATGTGATATTCAATTTCGTGCATATAGCCAGAGCTCCTCCTCTCAGCATCAGCAAAAACAAACATGCCGACGTCTCAATCTGGCAATCCACAATCCCCACTTCTCCGCCAGACCAACCAGATTTGAATTTATCATGCCACGCCCATTTTGCCATTGGCAGATGTGAGGATACTGAGTGAGATGTAGAGTAGTAGTACGCTATGAATCGGAAGGACGGAGACAGAAAATTGCCTTTGTTAAATTGATTTTTGAGAGAGGAAGAAAGAATAATGAGAAAACGTGGGTTACTCACGTTTATAGGTTGAGAAGGAAATTAAGAGCAGTATAAAAAAGAAGGAAAACATCCCTAATTTAAATCTATATTATATAACAGATTTTCTATGCAATTGGAAAAAAAGAGATTGGAAGTGAGATGTTCCTGATACAAATTAAAATATTTATGTAGGTACTAATAGTTATTTAGCTATCGGTTATATATTTGAATATTTATTAACGATTATAATTACATTCATTCGTATTGAAGTAAAAAAAAGGTGAAAGAAGAAATTAATTTTGATAATGGAAAACAATAAATGCATTGCAATTCACTGACGTCATTAATAGAAATTAAAAAAAAAACAAAAAACGAGTATACTACATGGAAACTTTTATTAGAAAAAATATATAAAATAAATAAAGAAACGAATTTTATTGTGTACAAGTAAGACTTCACTTAATCGTTTGATAAGTACTTTTTTTAAGAAACTGAAAACTATTAATAATTAAATTATTAAACAAAATAGGATAATCTAAGTGCAAAGATATTTCATATAAATATGTGATATTTAAGTGTAGATTAAAATATTGAAGTTTCAAATATTCTTGGGTACCTACTATGTACAACTATTTTACCAAACATTGTCCTCATCAAGTGGCTTAGCAAACCTGTGATTTAATCTACTTTTAAATTGAATTTCAACATGTACCTACCTATCTTTTTCGTCAATCAATTATATATTTAATACTTGCTTTACCGTTTAAAGACAACGTAACAATATGTAAGTATTTAATAGTAGTAATTTTTAGCGTTGAGTATACACTTAAGTTCATACATAGGTATACACGAATTGAATTGTTAGCTTTTCAATACCAAATATAGTAATATTTATGTATTTTCTCAGTGCTATGGCCTATGTCTTCACCAGTTAATCTGTTTAGTATGTATAATTGGGTTGGACAATAAAATGGAAATCACTAACATCTGTTAATTTACCTTAATAGGTATATAACCTTGCATTGATTAATTTAGTTTAGTTTTAAAAACATTTTGAAAATGGATAAAATTGAAGGGATAACATCATTCTGCAGAATTTTAACTGTCACTAAATTAAATGAATAGATGACTATGATGAAGTGTTGCTTGAAACTTTATTTAAAATGCACAGAAGTATCTGAAATAGGTAATAGTTATTGAAAAAAAATATTTTCGCCCATAATATAATTAAAGACACAAACAAGAAATATATTCATACGAGAGAAACATAATTTTTGCATAAAAAGCATCGACAAAATTTTGTATAATGTGACAAAATAGATGCAATCTCATTTTCACCTTAAGCCAAAGTATAGACTTTTCAGTCTATTTATTAACTGCAAAACTCTGAGTCAATGTCAATCATCCCAATATACAAGTATGGCAAATTTCTTAGATTTCAAAGTACTCACATGAAGTAAGAAATGAATAAATATTAAAATTCTGAAAATTAGGACACTAAAGTGTGTTTCGAAACTGTGCTTTTATTCTGTTAATCTAGATGATTAAAATAAATCGCACTTCAAAGACTCGATAATTGTGAATGTCAGAAAATATTAAGTATTATACATTTTTAAAAGTACATACTTGTACAGTAACTTGTAGTAATTTGGTTTTCAAAATATATCAACAAAAAGAGAATAATATTTAAAGAAGCTCTTACAGAAATTTCCTACTTAGAAGCTTTTGTTTAGATAATTCTGTTGATCTATTTCATTTATCGACAAAACGTTGACGTTTTTAATATACTAAAACGGAAAACACTGACAATAATTATGAAACATCAACTGTGCATGATAATAAAAATAATCTGCTTTGATATAAATCTTTATGTATTATAAATACAATGTCTGTATACCCCACGTATACAGTACGTATGTCTGTCATTGACGAAAATAAATACTACGTAACTTATTTTTATCAATAAGATTATTTGAGTGCAGTGGAAAATTAGTAGACATACATATCTAATATTAGAAAATTAATTACCGTCCTTCAAATACGTCGTGATAAAAAAATTATTTTATCAATTCCTTTTATCTCCAGTACCTACATGCGTAATATTTCTTACTTTTAGGATTATCGTATTTTCTTTTCAAATTCTACGTAATACACAAAGCTTGTAAATATTGAGATGAATTCCTTTTTCTCGTATCATAAACGATTGGCATAAAGAAAACTTAATGCCCGACAACTGAAATCTAACACGTTGGGCCACACACAAAGAATACGAGACATACCCGACGAGCGAGATAGGTAGACATGCAGTCGATATCGTTTACGTAAAGAGAGACAGAAGATCCGTAGGCGGGGCAAAATTCCGGACCTCAAGTAATAAAGATGACTATTTTGAAAACTCACTCAGTTTGACAGCGTACTTATACAAGTAAGCACTTGTTTAGGAGAGTGACTGTTTGTAAATACACATCTTGGTGCGTGTCATTCCAAGAGCTAATAAGTACTCATAGGATAAAATAGACGTGACTTACTACGGGTCGCGGATATTTAATAACAGTTGTTAAGTGAAAGAGAGTATATAGAGTGAATATAGTTAATTTTCGAAATGGCTTTTGAAGACCGATCAAGTCCTAATACAGCATCTAGTCCGGCGAGTGAATGTTTTAATTTAAATTCACCTAATTCACCGGAATCGACCAGAACTTCCCCATATACATGCACTACAATTTCAAATCAACAAGATAACAGATTATATATATCAGCTGTAAATTCACCCAAAATAGCTCAACAATCTTTCTTCAGTATAACTTCGTATGCCCTGTCTAGTCCTAAATGTGAGCAAGATTCTATTGAATCAAAATCACCTCAACCACAAAAATCTAATGTCAAATTCGAATTTCCTAATACAATAATAACGCAAAAAGACAGAAAGGACTTTTTAATAAAGTCTTCGGCAGTTTTAATGGGCCGATATTCTCCAAATACCTATTCTCGATCACCAAGTACTGATTCGATAGCTTCTTGTAATCCTTCTGAATCTTCAACTTCTCCGCCTCCGAAGAACCAGGAAGACGAACCAACAATTCAAACATTGAAATATTCTATCCGGAATATTCTGCAACCAGACTTTGGAATAAATGCGGTGCTGAAAACAAAATCTTCCCCCAAAGTAAACTTCAGGCCATATGAAGATGTCGAGAATAATTTTGGACAAGCTCCTTTAGGAAGTTTGTGTCAAACTGTTTCCCAAATTGGTAAAACGCAAGAGGTTTCCAGACCAAAAACTCCGGAATCCAAAACATTGACAAGCCTCGAAACGGATTCAAAACCAGAAGAGAGTAAAGTACCAACCTTGTGGCCGGCTTGGGTATATTGCACAAGATATTCGGATAGACCAAGTTCAGGTAAGAGTATTTCTTATTCTAAATAAATTATGAATGCAAAGTTTTTTTAAGAACCATAATTGAACACAAATTAATCTTAATTAGTTTTTTTTGTATGCTAAAAAGTTGGTTTAGTTTCAAAAATACCGTCCTCATTAACAGAAATTCAGTCAATAACATACATGAAATTTATGATTATTTTACTATTTGCTATCGTTTTAAAGTTTGACACAATTATCTACACAAAGCTTACATGCTTACAAGTAATAGAATAGACGCTAATGCTTTCTTGACATCTGATACAATAGGGCCTGCTAAAAATATTTACAGCGTACAGTATTAATAAATGTGTGTGTACAGATTTATTTACAGTTTATGTCTGTCTCTCTATCATTCTCTCTCTCTTTCTTTCTCTCTGTGTATGAGAGACAAAGAGTCTATATCTCCGCGCATGCGTACACAGATTTAGTCCGTGCTGTAGGTGCTTTTCGGTTCTGGAGAGACCCATTAACACTCGACGTTTCAATTTCGAAACGTTGCTGACGTCTTCCCCTGTAACGTGTATGTCTTAATATTATAACGTTGGTTGCATGTCCGCTGTAGAGGCAGACATCGGCAATTATATCGAAACGTCGAGCGTTGAATGGTTATCTTCAGAACCGAAACACGGACTGAACACGCGTTCCCACGCGGGCTCACACACACATAATAAAAAAAAAATTAAATTAATTATACCTGGAATAGCATCTATTGCTGATACCCAACAATTTTTTTATATTTACCGTTAATCATTAAATTGGTCTGAACAATTCTGTGCAAAGCCTAAATATATCTGTCATTATTTCTGGGTATAGAGTCTATAAGTGGACTTATTTCTCTGTCTTGTTGAGCTTTCAACAGACTGGCTGTTATCATCAGAACGTTGATTGATTGATTCCCAAATTTTCAAATCAATGAGAGCAACTAATTTGTCAAACGGTCGCCGAGATAGAGAAGTAAATCCACTTACATTGTCCAAAAATAATGTCAAAGATAACATATATGTGTATATAAATTCTATTTGGTGTTTTCGCGCACGAAGTATGGTATAGCGCATTCGCCTCGAATATGCTTCAGAGAAAGGTGAAGAAGAGCTTATCAAAACGCCAAGCAGCTACAGATTTTTTAAGAACCAACGTAAAACTGTCAATGATGTCCTCGTGGTTGTACAGTATAGGTATGGTATCCCGAGTGCTGTTCCGCGTGTCCTCAAAAGGTTCTCTATTCTCTGTTCCCTCTTCATCTTCATAGCGAGCTTATTGACGTTTGATTAATTAATTGAATCATCAAACGCCAGCAAGCACCCGATAATGACGAATGGAATGTCGCCGAAACGTCGAGATAATAGAGGAATTTTTAAGAAGCAGATCAACATCATGGGGCACAACACTTGGGAAACCACATCAATACCGTCTGATTTAAAATATCTTGAAAAAGCGAAGATACATTCAAACAGATGTACCTTGTTTAATATTTATTTATGTGTTTATTATTTCTTGACAAATCTTGTGTAATAGCATTATTATGTTTGGAATGTTTTGGAAAGGTTTTACTTATCAGATATGTTTGTAACCCAATCAAGGCCTGGTTACATATATCGCTGCCTTAGATATACGCGTTATTATACTATTATTTTTTGTACTATTCCTTGACAGAATGAAATTTATATTTGTAGATCTATAAAATGCAGATATTTTTTTAAATACAATGTTAAGGTGTACTGTTATTTCTAAATAACAAAACATGTAGGTATATATTTTATATTTTACAAGAAATTAATTATCGCTAATTTTTAGCACAGACGATAAATAATTTTATATATGAACAATTTAGCATTTACATTTAAATTTTCTTTACAAAACGCATATTGTAGTAGTTAGAATACATTTGCATTTTTAACGAAACAAAATTATACTTCCCGGTATATCTCGTTTAGTAAAACATGCTTCGTATATTTAAGTTTTACTAAATTTGACTTTAAAAAGTTTGTTGAATTATTTATAACTTTAGAGAGTATCAACATGGGTTTTTAAGTTTGTAATTTTATAATTACCTACATCGTTTTTATATGATACAACTACAAATGTTACAGTTTTTGTTCTTACTAGAAGAAATGTTAATACAATAACAATATAAAATAGACAAACGATTCAATAGATCAAGAAGCACTGTAAATAAAAAAAACCGTATATAAAGAAAACGAAGCTTAATCATCACATGTTATGTAGATGCTATTGGGGGCAATGTCCCTCGTCTTGCTGAATCTCGAACAAGCAGTCGATCGTGTAAATACTTTTCTGTTTCGCTTCTTTGTTTTTAATCTGATTATTCTGTCTAAAATTACACAGTTACAATTATGTGTTTCTTTTCGCAAATATATTTGTTTCGTACGCTTAATAATTTATTATTATGATTAAACAAATCATTATAAGTAAATTTTTCGTAAATGAATATAATGTAAATTCGACTGTAAAAAAAATTAAATCTGCGACTGAAAAAAATTGTACAAGTGTTAATAGGTACCATATTTGTATGAACTTAATGGATTTCCGGTACGACTACCTGCGATTAAATTTTCATGATAAACTTAGGACAAGAAATTGAAAAATGAAAAAGAGCTAAACTTGAAAATCAATATATTAATGGAATTCATAAATTAATAAATTAACTTAAGGATTTTAAGGCATACTACAAATGCTACCAAATACAACACTAACAGAAATCGTGAATGCAAGAAACGAAGAAATACGAAAGAGAAGATCTAATATAATATGATGGAGCTAGAGCGTCGTGGGTGGTGTCAGAAGTGCAGAAATGGACTCTTATCAGAAAAATGGATATTGCTCGACAGCGGTATGATTTTCCATGTCATAAATCTCCATGCGTTGGACATATTTCTTTCATATTGAAAAATCATGTGTGTAAAGTGATATACGAGGTCTGGCTATTATATAACGAGACTGCGCGCGCAGAAGACGTCCTAGAGGGGAAGGGGGGGGGGGCGAATGCAGCGTTGGATAGCTGGAAGTGTATACTACTCAAGTACGAAAACACGTTTCTGTCGCTGTAGTAGTATTTTTACTATAGAGACAGGTCGACCTGTCTCTGTTTCAACTCCGCAAACAGTGACCAAAATCAATGAAATTGTGCGTGGAGATTGTCGTATGAGCATTCCGATGATTGCTTACTATTTGAAAGTTTTGGCAACACTGCGAGAGCGAGTTCGTAAGAAACGGCCGGAGTTGTGGAAAAACAAGTCGTGGATCTTGCGCCAAGACAACGCACCTGCCCATAACGCGCTGTCTGTGAAGAGTTATTTAGCCGCTAGAAGCACTCCGGTGCTCGAACACGCGCCGTACTCGCCTGATTTAGCACCCTGTGACTTTTTCCTATTTCCGAAAATCAAGTCTGCCTTAAAAGGAACCCGGTTCGAGTCGATGGTAGAGGTAAAGCGAAAATCGGCGGAGCTCCTAAATGCTCTTACAAAAGAAGACTTCCAGCATTGCTTTGACCAATGGAAAAAACGAATGGAACGGTGTGTGGCGAGGGGAGGGGAGTACATTGAAGGAGAGCATTTGATTGTAGAATAATTTTAAAAATAAAACTCTTTTTCATAAGCAGTCTCGCTATATAATAGCCAGACCTCGTATGCAAAAATATGCTAATTTTAAAGGTAAAATTTGCCCGAATGAAGAATCCTGTCTATTTTAAATAAATGGCTGAAAATTTGTGAAAGCAATCTTCATTATGTGCTTTTTTCCTTTACAAAAATTTTTATTAGAAGTTTGGCTATTAACAGCTGCCGCTAGAAAAATTTTCAAATTATGCGCGGCCTAATGGTTATCACGATGGGCTGTGGACTACATGATCCGAGTTCAAGCCCATCGAACCGAATATTTTTTAAATTTTTTGTTTTCACGTTATATTACGTAAAATGAGCCAGAGATTTCAAATTTTAACTTTATTTTTTAGTAATTAGGGGAACCTGTCCTAAAATGACATACCCTAAACAAAAAATGTTTCAATTTGGTTATTTTTTAATAAACAACATTCTTGACACATAATATTTTATTACAAATGGTTTACATATCCATTACTGCAAACAAATTTCTCAAAACATTATTAATAATAATAATTTTCTAATATTAAACAAAAGGTTCAGTGTGTCATTTTATCCTAGTTACTGTGGGTAAAATGACATATCCACATTTCCTATTGGCAAACTTCGCACACAAAGGTTTTTGCTCTAGCAGATAGTCCTGCACACTCGCCATGAGCCCACAAAGAGCACTTCATGCACCTCATCCACAGTTCCCTTGACCTAGATTGACTGTAGAGTCCATTACAATATAGGCAAGCTGCATCTTGATCATCCTCATCTGCATAGGGTTCGTCATCATTTGCGTCATTATTCATTGCAGCTAAATTCTTTTTAGCCCGTATTGCAGCACGACGCTCTTCGACTTTCTTTTTTTCCGCTGCCTTGGCCTTAAACTCTTCTAAATAAGGACTGCTTGTGAGTAATTGAGATCCCTCATGATTTATTTTTCTTTGCCGGGACTGAGAAGCACATGGCACTGGTGATAAGTCAATTGGTTTTACATAATTCTGAGCTTGAGTTGGGGCAGTATCACCTTTACTCGTAGTGGTGGCTGTATTCTCGATTACTTTGGGACTGTTTTCATCGACTCCGTCAATGGCTCTGTCAGTAGTCAGTGCAGGAGAAAATAAATGGTCAGAAAAGATGTCTGGATTACAGGGCCAGATTCCTGTGTTTCGAAAGCCGCTTAAGGCATGTTGATTGGTAGCTGCCTTTCCATATGCCTGAGCAAATAAGCCAGCAATTTGGTATTGGGTCACAACCCTACCAGGGTTACATTTCAACCATTTTGTCACTTCCAAATCATAGTACGTCTTCAGCGGGCCAAAAAAGGAAACATCTAAAGGCTGCAGACGATGAGTACAGTGAGGTGGGAAAGCCAACATCAGTATACCATGTTCCTTGGCGTATGATATTACATCGACATGCTTATGACTCGAGTGACCATCGAGCAGCAGCAACACTTTGTTTTCCAAAGTGGGATTTGTATACTCCTTAAAATGCATCAATCATTTTAGAAACAGCTCGCCAGTCATCCAACCAGAATCCTGTACAAGTCCCACAGTTCCTGTTGGCGCTCCATCAATAAGCTCATTCTTCCACCTTTTTCTTGTGTAAATTAATGCTGGAGGAATAAAATCTCCTGATGAACTCATACAGCAAACTACAGTCACATGTTGGCCACGTTCAGCACTGGTAAGAGCACCAACCTGCTTCTTTCCCTTTGTAGCAAACATTTGATTAGGGTTTTGCACTGTAGTGAGTGCAGATTCATCCATATTCCAGATTTTAGTGCAATGGTTATTATGTTTTTTCATGGTGTCCTGTAGAATCGTAAAAAATATACTGACTTGGGGTTTGTTGAAAGCTTGGGCTCTGTCAAATGATGTTGCCTCAGGCCGCCTCAGGCCGCCTCAGTGAGATATCTGGGTGTCTCATACGAAAACCACGCAGCCACTCCCAACCTGCCATTTTTGTATCCTTGCAGAACCTTTGCTCAATTCCATTCTTTTCCGCAAGCTGAAATGCTAGTTGACGGACTTCATTGCATGATAACCCAAACAATTGAGATTCTAGCAATTTTATATGTTCCTTTAGTTCCTCTTCAAGCCCTAACGGAAATGTGATCGCAAAACGACCGAGTCTTTTTTCCACTCCCAAAACTTGCTTGTTTTTATTGTGCGCTCTGCGTCTCAGAGTAGATTGTGGTACCCCATACATTTTTGATGCTTTAAGCCAGCCAACTTCGCCATTGTTTACAGCATCTATGGCTTTCTGCATGTTCTCCCTATCCCATGACTGGCGATTACTTTTTCTTTTGTAGACTCCCACCATAGCCTGAAAAATAATAATAAAAATAATTTATTTTTGTCGAGATTTAATTGGTTTTTACCCATATTCCGATAATAATATAATAAAACTAGAAACAAATATTATTAAAAACTATATGTTAAAATAAAACGCAAATAATTATTGCCCGGAACGTAATACACATCTTTTACATTAAGAGACGATGTATTGTCCACACCAATTAAATCTCCTCAAAAATTAACACGGTCATTAGAAGTATAGTTTCTGGAAAAATAATTTATTATTAGATCTTATAATTAAATGTTTCATTCATCCTTATTAAATTAAAATGTAAAAAAAAATAAATTGATAAATATACATTTAAACATGTAGCAAATGCTGCTCAGGTAAAATGACATAGTAAGCCATTTTATCGAAGTGAGATGTGTGTCATTTTACCGGCATTTACACGATGAGGTTAACAGTACCGATACATTTTAATTATTCAATAAAACCAACAAATATCTACTAGATAATACATCATAAATATATACTTACGTGTTGGCGTTTCGGTTTTTAAGATTAACTTTAAGATTCACAAGAAAACTAACGATAATTTCTCTGCCGTACAAAACTTTTCGATGTATGTTTACAACAAACCTTCGCATTCAGCACTAAACGTGGTTTAAATCAAAAGCCGTTGGAAATATGTGTGGTATGCAACTGCAGACACATGCCAAACGCCTCGCTTGCCACATCTTGCGTTCAATATAAGAAATAAGCCGAGTATGTCATTTTACCGGAGTATGTCATTTTAGGACAGGTTCCCCTAGTAGTAGTGTTAGTAACATGTAATTAATTTAGTCAAGCCGTTTATCATTCAATCCTAATGTAAAACTACTTGAATTAGTATTTATTATATATATATATATATATATATATATATATATATATATATATATATATATATTTCAGCACAGTTCATCATAATAGATTGGTAAGTTTGGCAAACAGTTTATTATAAGATGACGTACGTGAAAATGTGATAATTGATTTTATTTATGGTAATGTTGTGTTTAATATTACCTGCCCTAATTTGGCAGGTAAAGTTTACCCATGAAGAATCCTTCCTATTTTAAATAAATGGCTGAAAAAATGTGAAAGAAATCTACATTATATCCTGCAAATGACACTTTTTTCCGTTTTTTAAATCTTTTTAAAAAATTTATGGAAAAATAAAATAGTCTAAAATTGTCAAATCTGGAGATCTTGGAGGAAAATTAATAATTCTTGTATCGAAAAATACTTGCAAAAAAGCTACTGTTTTTCAAAATTTGTGCGCTGGTGCATTATCTTTCTGGAAATATCCTTCCGTAAGTTCATCATGAAGTTAATTAATAAACAGCTCTAATAATTCACTTCGATATCTTTCAACAGTCATGATTTGATTAAAAAATTTAGGCCCAATAATTCGTCTTCTTGGAACTGCTAGCTACCGCCTATCTTTGTGGATGTAGCGTAGTTTCCACAAATTCATCAGCAGACCAAATTCTCATATTTTGCTTGTTTAAATATCCTGAAAGATGGAACCAAGCTTTATCCCAAAAGAAGCATTTATCGAGAATGTCATTATTATTTATGTTATTCAGAAACCATAGAAAATACTGTGTTCTCGTAACAAAATTTACCTGTTTGAGTTACGAAACTGCTTGAATTTTATATGGAAACAACAAGCCTTTTTTTTTAGAATAGTATAACATGTTCCCACTAACAAATGAACTTGTTGATAGTTTTGCGATTGATTTTTTGGGTCCTGTCAAGTTCGAATATCCTCTGTGCAATTTGCTGTTCGTTCCCCCGCCAGGTTTACGAGTTATTGCCCCTGTTTCACCAAATTTAATAGCACAAGCTTGAATATGTTTTTGCAGTTGGGCGTAAATAACTGGCAGATTAGAATACCGTTGCCGGAAATCCTGTAAGCACTAGCACTGATTAGTGAAATAAACCCAGTCTCCATTTTCTAATTTTTGGTCAGTTCTATAGTAACTTTGAATGATAAATATTTCATGTTGTAACATTATAAGAAAATAATTTGAAAAATATAAGCGTTCATAATTTGAATTTATGTGTAACAATGTTCAGAATTTGCAGTTTTCTAAAGTTTCGCATGCGCACCATTCTTTGAATACTTAATTACTTAAAAACAAGCCTACTATAATGAGAAAAGTTTATGAAAGCAGGTTATGTGTCTAATAGTACATTTTTACTATTATTGCAACAAATAAGAATATTTACACAATTATTTTGTTATTATTTTTATCCTAATCCGAAATCATCTAAAATAATTATTCAATCCATTAAATTAAAACAAAGTAATTATTAAACACTTAGGTAGACAAGCAGTAGCTTCAAAGCAGTGGCTATATTGAAATAAAAGTGCGTGTTATTTATAAAAATATTTTCCGTTCGAATTACACCTACGCGTATTAGTAAATACGTCTATAGGTCTATAAAAAACTGCACACTAGGTGTCATGTACTACATACATATAGTACCAGAAGTGGTGGTAAAGTGAGTCTACCAAACCTCCTGCTTGTCCGAACCTCTGTAATCAGATTTATGATGAACTTCAAAATGCATATTTCCAACAAGACGGAGCACCTTGTCACTGTACTGCAGAATCTATGGATTATTTAAGAGATTTTTTTTTGAAATTGCCTGGCCTGCACGTTCATGCGATTTAACACCTTGCGACTTCTTTTTGTGGCCTTATCTAAAAAATAACATATTTCGAACACCTATATTGAATTTGAATGATATGCTACAGAGAATCGAACAGAACTGCATGGAAATTAATAACAATCCAGTAATGTTGCAGAATATTATCAGAAATTTTGAACGGAGAATTTTAAAGTGCATTGATCTTGAAGGACAACATTTTTTATAGTTTTCAATAAATACCTATTATTTGTTATTTATTTGTATGTATGAAACTGTCAAAATATACGACTTCGTAGATTATATAAATTATATAAATATAAATACATAAATGTGCTTATTGTCAGTAATTAGTTTTTAAATTGTTTATTCGTTTTTATTATTAATATAGTGTGTGTCTAAGATACAGTTAGTTTTATTTAAGGTCCCAGACAGAGACAAACATTACAATATGTAGAAAATCACACATAGACAGGTTTATGTACATTATAATTTCATTACAGAAAAATTATTTATGTACAGTGTATGTATTATCTAGTCTTTTTAGATAATTAAAATCTGTAAGCATGTCAGTGGGACTATACCGTTTGAGCCTACTCCTTCTGATGAATCAAATGAGTAGAGTAGTTGCCAGATCGTTAAGATGATTACTTAGTCTTTCCGAATATTTTCGCAGAACGTTTTAATTTCCTCCTTCACTGTTTTGATTTTCCGACCAGAAAATTTTTAGGAAATGTGAGACATTTTGAAACGAAAATCAGAACTTCTATTTACCAACGCGTAGTATTCTGCACAGTATATATCCTATTCTATCAAAGTAGTGTTCAAGACTTTCAAAAATATTTGAATATTAAATGAAGTGTTAACATGTGTTAACATGATTTAACGAACATTGTGTAAACAGTTTATTTGCTTAATATACGGTTCTTAGGTTTTTGGATGTAAATTGAGTTGAGCCTGAGTCGCTGGTTTTCTTTCATTTGTTTAGTACGTTATTCTAGTTTGCAAAAGGCTTACGTGGAATTTTCTCATCGTCAAAACCATCAATAAAGGAATCATTGCCTTGGGTAGGTGTAGACGAATGTGTAGAGAAAGCTGGGCACTTAGTCCTAGGATCAGTTTATGGTTATACTCAAAGGTAATTACACTCAGGATAAGCTATGGCGTAGTCACATGAGGGCCGAAAATTAAGCAGTAGACGGCTAAGTGGCAAACAAAGACTAGCAGTCTAAGTGTCATAAGAGCCATAAGAACAACTTCTACCGCTGCGCTGGAGGTGATAATAAACTTACCACGTCGAGGCATCCATATACAAGGAAACACAAAGTTAGTAGCCCACAGACTAATGCAAGGCTAAACCTATAAATAATGTCCACGACCTTAACCATCATAAGTTGATTGAATATCTCAAAGCAAGTCCCATTACAGGAAAACCAAGTGATGCCCTGGTGCAGAAAATCAATTTTGATATGAAATATAAAAGTCATACTAGATAGTGAAGAGCGATAAAAAAGATTCTCCCGTCCTGGTGGAATTTATCTGCTACATTAATGTCTCTAAAACCGAAAAAAGGTGTTGGAGCCGGAATATGAACTCAAAGAAAGGACGATAATCCAAATAAAAAAGTGGTCAAATTGAATCATTGCATTGGAGAAATTAATACTCGTGGATAGGGTGGAACATATTGCACTGTGGCTATCTTGCCCGACAACCAAGGGAGGCACTGGATTCAGTACAGGCTAATTCTAGACTTGTATGGTATTGTGTGCGTGCCCTGAATAAGTGATTACAAGAAATTGACATTGCCTTGGATCCCAGGGCACGCAGGCCATAGGTTTAATGAAAAGGCGGTCGAAGCCTTGCAATTGCAAAAAAATTATTAAAACAACAATGAAAAAGTAGGTTTAAAATAGATCTAGGTAAAGGTAGAGAAACTCCCAAGGTCAAAGCCAAGGCAAAGCAGTTCTTTAGCAAAACATTCGCTCAAGTTTACAACATACCTACTGAATAGAGACAGAAAGTGTATTAAGATGATAGTAGGTATATTAACGGGGCATTGTAAGCCCAACAAACATACGAATGCTATGATATTGACACAAAAAACGGTATGTATATTCTGTCAAGAGAAAGAGGATACCGCGATTTATATAATATGCTAATGCGAAGGTTTAACAAAAAGTACTGTAATAAAGGATGAGGAACAAAATGGAAAGGTCGCAGTGAAATAGACCTTACGAATCTACGAGTAATTGAATCTAGTATTTCATTTAGCGTTGCTCTTTCTTTTTCTATTTTGTCTTTATCTTCATTTGATTATAAACATTTTCATATCACATATACATATTGTACAAGTCTAAACTAATTTCATGTCTATTTGTTATTTGTATTTTCGAATTTTGTCACATTTAAAAACTCTATATAGGGTAATTCCGGGTGAGATGGTGACCAAAATTATAGACGGCTTCAGTTATAACATTTATGTTTATTTAGCAAAAATAAATTCAATGTTCTGTTATAAGCAGCATAGGGAACGTAAAAGTAACTCTTAGGTACAAACATTGCTTGAGAAACGAAATAAAAAAAATAATACTCTTTTTAAGAATTCACCATCACACCCTAACCATATGGGTGAAATGGTGACACCAGTGGGGTAAAGATGGTGAATGGAAAAAATCACTTCTTTCGACTTTTCTTCTTGCCGCAGAGATCGCACTCATCGCAATACTGTGCGCAATCTTCATTCAACTATAATTTGCATATAATATACTGGATCCAGTC
Source organism: Melolontha melolontha (assembly GCA_935421215.2). NCBI lineage: Eukaryota > Metazoa > Arthropoda > Insecta > Coleoptera > Scarabaeidae > Melolontha > Melolontha melolontha. The sequence goes on from OW285236.1 coordinate 142,267,886, forward strand.
AACTTTCTTCGTTGTACGGTGGAATTCACCGCAGCCAATATAATAGTCGTCGATATCCATATCATAATCATCATCGAGTTCAAATTCCGCAGATGAATCTGAGTCCGACCTTTGGTGGTTTTAAGTTTCTTTACTTTTCCTGCGATTGTGGGTTCTCCTCTGACCGAGCAGATTCTTTCTCTCGTTTTCGGATTTGTTTATCTTTCAAGAATGCAATATGATTAGGCGAATTGACAACCTCTGCCAGTTTTCTAAGTCTAGAGTTGACGTTCGAGAGAACTCGAATTTGTGGAGTGATTATTTTTTATTTTTTCACGATAGACTCCAAAAACTCTCGCGATCGACCAGTAGTTTGGGCACCCCTGCTGTAAGTGCAACTGCTCTGCTAATCTAAATGCCATTGAACGCACTTCTTTAGGTGTTGGTGAAAATCCGTACTACTGAAGCTTAAGAATGCGTGTTGCCAGCTTATTTTCAGCGTCAACTCCCAGACGAAATGGTGGTCCCAGAGTTTTTTTAATCTCTGTTGGAAATTCTGCGTTTTAGCGTTGACCACGGAACCGAGTACATTCGTGCTCCTTGGAGCAGGCTTTGGCCTTCCTGAACGGCATGAACTGCACTCGTGAGTTGATCCTCAGTCCATTGGCCTCTAGTAGATCCTCCCTTTCGTTTATAGAACGTAAGCATTCTGAAAAGTATTAAAATGTAATTAAATAACATTATCTTAGCATTCATAATCTCTCGCAAACTTATATTCACCAACTCTCCCATTTGAATGGGTCAGATGGTGAACGCAACTACTACTAAGCACTTGTTGCCAACTGTTATTTTCAGGTTATGTAGTGTTATTAGAGAGGAACACAAAGAACCCAAATTCCTGCCGAGCAATTTTGGTGCATCGATTATTTCGGTTTTAAAGTGGGTATATCAACAAATATTTACTTGCTATAAAACTTACCTTGCTAATTATTTATTCAAACCGTCCTGATTCGGCATTTTCTACGTATGTCGTGGTTATATCTCAACATAAACTACATATACACGAGCTAACAGCGCCACCTGTAGGATATTAGCGGATCTAAACCGTTTCACCATCTCATCCAAAATTACCCTATATGTATATATACAGGGTCCGGCAACGAAGCGGGGACGGAAGATTACACGCGTATTTGAAAGTTAGTCAAATATTTAGTCATCGGATATCCTTCCGTACCATCAAGCGCACATTTTAAAAATATTTTGTTTTATACAGGGTGTTCCAGATGGAAATGCCAGACTTAAGTTGCATTTTTTTAAATGGAACACCCTGTATATTAATAGATAAAATGATCCGCCCTTGAAAGCTGGCTACATCGATATAATGTTGTATGGGTCTGAAGTTGATAGTTTCTGTGTAAATAATTATTTTACTTGATAAATTGATACATTTCAGTAGGCTATTCTGCATAAGGAAAATCAAAAGATCCGAAACCAATAGAATAGAATATTTTCTACTAGTATGCACTTTCGTTGCTACGTGAAATAAATTCTGCAACTGCTCGCGTTATACAGGGTGTTCACAATTTCGCAAAATCGAAGATACCTCGTAATTTTTAAATGGAACATCCTGTACATTTTTAGCTCATCGAAAAGCCCTTTTACTACGCTTTCTATTGATACCTCATTTGATGCACCTAGGATGGATCATTTGCTAATTATTTCTTTTTAGAGTTGAATTAATGAAAAATGCTTGTATTTTAGTAGCTAATTTGCGCTTTTAAACCTTCTGTAAGATCGGATATTCAACAAATTATCCATAAATGGTCTATAACAAGAAAAAATCCCATTAAGTACGAGAAACAGTTGATTTTCACTCAGCGGTGAAAGCAAACATTAAATTAATATAAAGTAATATAGCATTTTCAATAGATTCACTGCTGATCAAGTTATCTGCTGTTAGTTTAATAAAAAATTTGCACTAATTAATTTGTATTTTAAAGAATTTTGTAAAACCAACTATTTTACGAATACCTAATATGAAACAATACATACCTAATTAGCTTAACATAAATCGAAATCATGTAGGAAATAATCAAGTGCGAGTAGCATTAAAAGTTTGCACTATTTTAAATAAATACTAATTATAATTATTAACCACAACATCAAATTTAATTAACAAAAGTAGTAGCACAGTAAATAAAAATAAAGTAAATGTAAATAGTAAATTAAATAAATCAAAGAAAACTTTCAAATGTCCTTCCATGTCTCTCAATACATAAATGAAGCCGCCTGGTGAAATTCTGTTGAACATGCTGTAATGTTTCTTGGCGAACATTTCTAAATGCCTCTCTTATGCGTTCCATCATATTTTCCCTTGTTGTAGGAACTTCCACATAAACTAGAGCCTTGACATATCCCCAAAAGTAGAAGTCCAAGACAGTAAGATCTGGACTTCGTGGAGGCCAAGCGATTGGACCACCTCGTCCTATCCATTTGTCTTCCTTCCATCGCCCTAGAAACTCCCTAACGTTAAGGCTGTAATGAGCAGGTGCACCATCGTGTTGCAACCAGAAAATTTGTCGGGTGTCAGCATCCACATGCTCAAGTAAATTAGGCAGTTCGTTCTGCAAAAATGCAAAATACGTAACGCCTGTAACGGTTCCATCGAAAAAGTACGGCCCAATGATATATGGACCAAGTATACCTCCCCAGACGTTAAGAGACCATCTATTCTGATTGTCTACATGACGTATCCAATGTGGGTTTTCTGTTGCATAATAATGCATGTTATGTTTATTTACCGCCCCATTACTTTTGAAAGTAGCCTCATCGCTAAACAAAATCTTTGTTAAAATATTTGGCATTTCTCGCATTTTATTTAACAACCAACCACAAAAGTCTGTTCTTTTAATGAAATCATCACCATGCAATTCCTGATTTAATTCCATATGGTACGGATGATACTTATGACTTCTTAAAATTCTTCGTACGCTCCTATCTCAATAGCTGTTACCTTTGAAATACCGTCTATACTTATATGTGGATTTTCCTGCCAATTCGTTTTTTTCATTGATTACCGGCTTATTTATTTCTCTCTTCTTGTATGTTACACTACCAGTTTCTGTAAATCTCTTTAATAACCTTTCAAATGCTTCCGGCCTTGACTTTCCTTCAAGGTTTGGAAATCTCTCTGCATATACTCTACTTGCTAGGAAACAAGTTCTTGTACACACCCCAAGAATAAATATCATATTCACCATTTCTTGAATACTAAAATTAGTCATTATAGCAATTTCTTTTAAAGATTGAACGAAATACTGTGTAAGATGGAACGAAATTTTTGACAACTTGGTTATTAAGTATACAAGCTTAAAACTGACACCAGATAACTTGATCAGCAGTGAATCTATTGAAAATGCTATATTACTTTATATTAATTTAATGTTTGCTTTCACCGCTGAGTGAAAATCAACTGTTTCTCGTACTTAATGGGATTTTTTCTTGTTATAGACCATTTATGGATAATTTGTTGAATATCCGATCTTACAGAAGGTTTAAAAGCGCAAATTAGCTACTAAAAATACAAGCATTTTTCATTAATTCAACGCTAAAAAGAAATAATTAGCAAATGATCCATCCTAGGTGCATCAAATGAGGTATCAATAGAAAGCGTAGTAAAAGGGCTTTGCAATGAGCTAAAGATATACAGGGTGTTCCATTTAAAAATTACGAGATATATTCGATTTTGCGAAATTGCGAACACCCTGTATAACGCGAGCAATTGCGGAATTTATTTCACGTAGCAACGAAAGTGCATACTAGTAGAAAATATTCTATTCTATTGGTTTCGGATCTTTTGATTTTCCTTATGCAGAATAGCCTACTGAAATGTATCAATTTATCAAGTAAAATAATTATTTACACAGAAACTATCAACTTTAGACCAATACAACATTATATCAATGTAACCAGCTTTCAAGCGGGGGTCATTTTATCTATTAATATACAGGGTGTTCCATTAAAAAAAATGCAACTTTAGTCTGGCATTTCCATCTGGAACACCCTGTATAAAACAAACTATTTTTAAAACGTGCGCTTGATGGTACGGTAGGATATCCAATGACTAAATATTTGACTAATTTAGTCATTGGATATCCTTCCGTACCATCAAGCGCACGTTTTAAAAATAGTTTGTTTTATACAGGCTGTTCCAGATGGAAATGCCAGACTAAAGTTGCATTTTTTTAAATGGAACACCCTGTATATTAATAGATAAAATGACCCCCGCTTGAAAGCTGGTTACATTGATATAATGTTGTATTGGTCTAAAGTTGATAGTTTCTGTGTAAATAATTATTATACTATATTATTATACTATATATATATATATATATATATATATATATATATATATATATATATATATATATATATATATATAGTGTACCGGAAACCCACACATACAGACCGGTACCTCAACGTACAGTCTCACCACCACCCAGCTCAGTTGCAAGCAGTAGTGAAGATGAAGAGCCTAGTAATAAGATCACAGAGATTAGCAGATGAAGACAACGTTATTCAAGAAATGAATAAACTCCACATTGCAGTCCAGCAGAATGGCTTTAGCAAACAGACAATCAACAAAGCATTAAAACCTAAACGAGCCACACCACAAGAGAAAAAAGAGGAATCAATTGCCAAAACCTACTTACCCTATGTCAAAGGTACCACCGACAGAATATCGAGAATCCTACGAAGACACAACATTGAAACCACATTCAAGGCATACAGAAAAATCAGCACAGTCCTTCGGAATCCAAAAACAAGAATACCTTTAGAAAACCAGGGAGTATATGAAATTGCATGCCTTAATTGTGAGAAGACGTACATCGGCCAAACAAACAGAAGGGTAAACGTAAGAAGAGACGAACACCAAAACTCCGTAAGAAAAGACGAGAAAACTTCATCTTTGGCTCAGCATGTAAAGGAAACGTCCAACACGATAGACTTCAGCAATACCAAATTATTGGCGAACGTAGAACATATGAAAACCAGAATTATCAGGGAAGCTATCGAAATTGAGAAACGTCCGGACAATTTGAATTCGCGAGATGATACCCAGAGGCTACCAACAGCATGGAAACCAGTATTAAGCAAAGAAGTTGTCAACAAGAAACAACAAACAAAAACACCGCAACCCAGCCAGCCCACTCCAGCTACAGGCCCAACGACACGGAGTCGCGCACATACTCAACCAAGTGTAACCAACCAGAACGCTAAGCAGGTATATAACAACCACCTTAAACCCGATTACGTCGACAGTTATCGCAGACCTGAAGATGGCAAATGTGATTTTGCCGAAACGTCGTCCAGAAACCAGCATCGGTCTTTACAAAGACCAAACAATGGAAACGCGGAAGAAAACCCGGAATCCAGTTACAACACATACTACTACCCGCGGAAACCTGAAAGAAAACATATATATATATATAATATATATATATATATATATATATATATATATATATATATATATATTACAGGTCTAATGAAGGAACAAATATTGTTTCGAAACGTTATGGTTTGATTTGATACATTTACCCAAATTCTGTTTCAATTAACAGTGAAATTAGATACATATTAGAGTAAATTTAATCCAGAATTGTACACTCAAAAGAATTTTACCTATATACAGGCTGAGCTTTTTTGAATGTTTAGCATTGGGATCTCAGAAACTACTGGAGATAGAAAAACGCTTAAATGGGGAAAGATGCGCAGTTTTACGAGTTTGATTTAAAACTGCGTTTGTTTCTCCGATAACTTTCATGGCTTATTAGATATTCAAAGAAAACTAAATTTTACGATTTTCTTTAAACATGCTTAGCATCGTTAATAGTAATTTAAGAGAAAAAGTGTTCAGACAAAAGTTTTAGATAAGTCTACGCCAAATAAAGCTTTGTAGTTAATATTTTTTTTTCGTTCACCATTATCGAGTTATGATACAAACTTGTGTTTTTTTAAATAGAAACCATAGTTGGTTTTGACATAATTAAAAAGCTTATTTTTTGCTGATTACAATGATATAAGGTTTGATATGGTTATTTTAAAAACTAAAGATGATATAGACATTTTTATGGTTTTTATGGAAAACAATTGAATTTCGAACTGAAAAAATACAAACCAAACGAAAACTTAATTTGAAATCTTATGTAGTAATAAAATGAAAACTATAAGAACTTTTATTAAGGGCACACAACATTATTAATGTTCAAAGATACCTCCATTATTATTAATACACAAATTGCATCTCTTCACAACAGAATTTGTAGCATTGCGGACTTTACGCCTATCGATGTTATTAAAAGCAACTAAGACAGCTTCTCTTAAATCGTCGATTGTTTCATATGTTCTTTTGTATACTGTGTCCTTTAGTACACCCCACAAGAAAAAATCCAAAACTGATAAATCAGGGGATCTAGCCGGCCATTCAATGGGTGCATTTCGTCCTATCCATTGATTAGGGAAGTTCAAATTTAAATAATTTCTAACATTCAGTTGATTGTGCGGAGGCGCTCCGTCATGTTGAAACCATTGCAGCATTGCTCGGGTTCTTAAATTTAAATTATCTAACATTTCCTCGAAATCTTGTTGTAAAAAATTAAGATAACGATTGCCAGTTAGTGATCCATCAAAAATAAAAGGAGGAAGAACAGTTGATCCTATAACACCACACCAAACATTAAACCCAAATTTAATTTGTGGTCTCCTATGTTCAACGTGAAGTGGATTTGTTTGAGACCATATGTGCTCATTGTGCCTATTAAACATTCCACAATTTGTGAATCGAGATCCATCAGTCCATAATATTTTCATTGAAAAGTGTGGATCGTTTTGACACTGATCTTTAAACCATCTACAAAAAGCTATTCGTCTGATGTTATCACCTTCATGTAAAGTTTGTGATACTGATAATTTGTAGGGACGAAATTTATGCTTCTTCAACACTCTGACAATAGTGCGTTGAGAGGAGCCCATTTCTGTTGAAATTTGTCGGGTCGATGTAGATGGATTCTGAGCGACACTTGCTAATATGTTTATTTCTCTATCTTCATCCATCCCTTCTCTTGATTTTGGTTTAACGAACGAACCATAATCTGCTAAATTATCCCATAATCTCTTAAAGTAGGTAGCGACGGCTGACGTCGATCAAAATAATTTTCAAAATAAACTTCAGCAGCTCTAGTAGAATTTTTCTGGCACTGAATGTAACATTCAACCATATCACGCTTTTCTACGTTAGAAAATTCCATAGCCAATTCAAACTTATGATTAACGGCCGTTTGCACCACTTATAGTTAAGTTACAATTAAATTAATTAATAGTTAATTGTCAATGTTTAACAATTAACTTGACTTAAAAGTAAAAATTAACAGCTCTCACTTCTGTGACTCAACGTGAAAGCAATGTTAGTATATTTATCTCGACTGCTCCAACGAACACTATTGTAACTCAGATTTTTCGTTTTTTGAATTACAAAACACCAAACATTTTTTTTTAAAGTTTTTATCTTATAAAGTGAACAATCATAGAAATGTCTATATCCTCTTTATTTTTTAAAATAACCATATCAAACCTTATATCATTGTAATCAGCAAAAAATAAGCTTTTTAATGATGTCAAAACCAACTATGGTTTCTATTTAAAAAAACACAAGTTTGTGTCATAACTCGATAATGGTGAACGAAAAAAAAATATTAGCTACAAAGTTTTATTTGGCGTAAAATTATCTAAAACTTTTGTCTGAACACTTTTTCTCTAAAGTTACTATTAACGATGCTAAGCAGGTTTAAAGAAAATCGTAAAATTTAGTTTTCTTTGAATATCTAATAAGCCATGAAAATTATCGGAGAAACAAAAGCAGTTTTAAATCAAACTCGTAAAACTGCGCATCTTTCCCCATTTAAGCGTTTTTCTATCTCCGGTAGTTTCTGAGATCCAAATGCTAAACATTCAAAAAAACTCACCCTGTATATATATATATATATATATATATATATATATATATATATATAGACGCATTTATCTATCCATTGCTTAGTGATTTTCTTCTATCTTGTTTTTTTTCAGTTTCCTTATCCTTACTGTTAGATCTCACAAAATTGCTTCTCTTCATTATCAATTAAGCCGTCTTAACCAATACTTTTTACTGGCCGTCTTTCAAGATGCCCAACTTTTTTAACCTTCTTGCTCTTACAACATCGCTACTATAACGTTCATATACTTCAGCATTTGTCTGCTATTCCCAGACAAAATGTATCAATAATTAAATTTAATTCTCTGTTTTTGTCCAAAGTCCACGTCTCGCATACCCGTTGTCTGTTTCCATCCGCCTATATCCTTCCGCCTCTTTTTCAAATATATTGGCCAACAATTGCCGAATACATAAATTCATCCACCATATAAAATGCCAGCCTCTCGTTCTCCACGTCGATTTCAAACGTCTTTGTCAATCATTGTTATTTCTTAGTATTAGATCATTTTACGTTTTTCTGAATCATGAGCTCGTACTTTTTACTAATTCTTATTAATTTTGATTACTTCTGGAATTACGGGCTGGATCCGCGTATTTGGTACTGTTACCTTCGTGGACTGATACTACCAGCGGCGTCTAAGATGTTCTTTGCAGCAGTGGCCGAAATGTTACTCAAGAAGGAAGAAGTGCTAAGGACAGGTTCCAATCCAGAATCCAGAAACAATCATTAGTTAAATTATTAGTTTTCTTCATACGTTAACTAATTCTTTCTTATCTCTCCCTAGTAACACCACATCATTAGCGTAAATTAAACGTTGACGTTTTCTGTAGAATACTGCCCTAATGGTATGTATATATCATTTTATCTTATTTTTTTCGACACTATGATAGTAAAACTGTCGACAGGGAGTTTCTTTGCTTTAATACTCTTACAACTTGGAAATCTTCCGATAGGTTTCTTTTCGCAATTACTGTACAGCTCGTCTTACCTGATATTATTATAGCAGCCCTATTATTTTAAATTCTTTTAGCTCATTTGTTAACATATTTCTACAACGTTATAATGCAACGTAATAAAATTAAAATAAATAAAATGCATTCAGAATATCGTATGGATTAAAAATCTAAAAATCGATTCGCCTCTTTTACAAATTAATTAATTTTTAGTGAAAAAAAGATTTACCGTGACGTTTGCGAATTTGGGTTAAGGGCTACCTATCCATATTTTGTTTTATAATTGTCAAGACACATACGTCATTCTTGTGTTCTCGGAACTCTAGCAAGTCATTCTACTCTATCTACATTTTTACATTATCGTTTTGTAAAGTAATGTAATAGCTATTTCATAACTTAATGGAAATATAACATTGTTCCTCGGCTTCTAGTTAACAAAAATATTTTTACGATTCAATTTAAAGAATTATTTTTCTATAAATTCTCGCTAAAGCTGTTTCTGTGACAAATAGGTTATCTTTCATTTCAAAGAGTTATTACAAGATAAAATTTACCGTGACTACTACATAAAATATTTATAACATGTTAAAGGCAGCTATTTAATTAAAGAACCTTTTGAATTCTTATTCGTCACTTCGTTGTATACATGTGATGTGGATAGTGGATTCAATTTCTAAAATAACGTTGTAGATGAACACAATCAGAGATGAGATTGACAATAAATTGTCTCTCTTTATGTTTGAAAAGTATTAAACTGAAAGATAAGCTACACAAAGTTAAAAAAAATATTAAATTCGAATGTAAATTAACAATTATTACACAGCTTAACGTTAAATAAATAATTGAAAATGTCATTTACTCATATTATATTCTATAGAACATACATACTTACATATATAGTTTTGACATCTGTATTTGCACTTAAATCATTCATTTATTTACACAATTACAGTGCAAATATTGAAGTAAGCACAGAATATGTATTGATATTGACGTAATTTTTGATACTTGAAATTCAATAATATATCCAGGATTATCTGATAAAGCAGGTCTTTTTTAAATTGTTGCAATAGATATCGATTCGTTTTCGTGATTTATGACAGTTTAGATGACATTTTTATAATATTTGTTGATCGCATAACACATTTGATTATTTTTTTATGATGTTTTAATTCGATGGACAATTGTACTAAAGCCAACATTGATATTTGATATGAGTAAAGGCTCTGCGTTATCAGCTATGTGTTCATAAAATAGAAGAAGAAACATCTGAACGCCAGGGTCATCTAAATTTGTACTTAATTCATTTACTTAAAATATATAAAAATAATTCCACAAAATTCTTACCTGGCTAGAGTATAAACAATACGTTAATACCGTAACTCATAAATAGAGTTGTCAGATTCTCCCCACATTTCAGGAACCTATTCAGTATAAGTTAATATATATGTAAGAACGTTTTCAAATCACATCTGGTTTTATAAAGAACACATATTCGTACGAAATTGCAACTCAACATTTTTGTTAATATGTATATGCAGTCCGATAAAATTTAAGTATTAACAAAGAAATTACTTATTGTAAAAGATGTTTGCAAAAAGTTTCTTTTGTAACTGGGTACGTAGTTACAAAAGAAAGATTGCGAATTTGAAGATAAGCAGATTCATTGTATGTATTGTATTAGGTCGTATATGCCGGCCAGATGTTTATATTTTAGTTAAGAGTATTGAAGTTAAGCGCTATTGAATAATTGCAAAATATTCAATTGTCGTTAGGAAAGTCGGTAAAAATAATGGACGAAGTGAAAACATTACTGTGCAATATAGACGACGCCAAAAACATTTGCGTAGTAGAAAAGTTCGATAGTGTCTTAAAAAAAGGTATTGATTTGACTAGATAAAGCCAAATTTGTGATGATTCATCTACAGATCCGTTATCTATTTATAAATATTATTTTAATTATGCCCTTGTTACATCCGTAGATGTCGATCTTTCTCAAATTATAAGAAAATTTTCTCACCACCGCGAACCTTACTTACCGAGACAAATGTAGAAACTTATCTAATGGTGCAAGCTTTTTGCCGATTTCATCCATTTTAATCCTTACGGATGTACATGTTAATTTCTTACGGACACTCCTTCTTTACAAAACGTAATGTATATTGAAAACATTTGTACATATTATATTAACTTGTACTGAGTAGGACTCTGGATTGTGGAGAAAATAAAACGTTACTCATAAATTGATTTGTAATTATACTTTGAATTATGTTTCTCCGACCACTATACGTTCATGTTACCAAGGACACTACAAAAATTTGACAATATTTTGAAACCGATTGTTGCAGGCTCTGATAAGTTCAGTGTAGGTTGAGACCTGTTTAAGACACTATGTAACTAACAGCTTGGTCTCTCTCTGTTAGTTGCTCCCGAACCGTTGCAGAGGAATAGCTCAGTGTATCATTTTGGTCAAAAACAAAGTACCGGGCAATTTTTCGCTATAACTTTGTCTGTGAGTTGAATATTGATCAATCTTGGGTGAAAATAGCTCCCGTGATGATTGTCCACGTGATGTAACCGTATTCAGGAGGTACATATAAGAAATTCCACCTTGGAAGTTACTTCGAGGTCAGGACACTCCACCTCGTCTGGTACCGAGGAGAACATTAATGTTGTCAGGAAGTTGCGCGAATCCAAAAGGTTGTATGTAGTTAGCCCGAGATATAAGAATGACTGGGCATTCATGCACCGACTAATCGTACCACTCTGTACACGTATCTTCAAGTGAGGAAAATTTGTTCCCTGTGAGCACCCCATGCCTTAACAGACGAAGAGATGACACTACCCACTTTATGTGCCGCAAGAAGTTTAAAAATGGAACATCTCGTTATGTTAACATCATCTGACTAGTGACTGAATCCTGGCTTTACTACTATAACTTCCCCACTAACGTATACAATAAAGCCTGACTCTTTAAATATGAAGGCACGTTCGCGAAATCTGGATCTGTTAAGAAGAAAATGATAGTCGGCTGCTGAGATGCGGAAAAAAATGGTATACCAAGAAATACCTACCCAGAGTGGTTTAAGCACTCAATAATATTCGTGTTTGGTCGAGACTAGGCATTTGATTGTTATACTACGACAACGCTTCCGCACGCTTCAACGTCTGCATCGAGTATTTTATAAGAACCGGTCTGAAGGTATTGGAACAACTAACCTACAGTGCAGTATTCATTCCATACGATTTGTGAAGAACATGCTGAAAAGGAGAAAGTTTTTCAATGATGAGAATCGTCTCAGGGGGTGGTATGACGAGTTTGCTCACCTTTCAGAAGAAAACTCTTAAAAATACAAATTTACAATAGTATACCCGTGGGCGATGAGTCATCGGTCTCTCGTGTCCAGTCCCTAGTCATCACCACTGATCAATCAAATGAAGATTACGTAACAGTTCCTTGCAACCATTCAACGACGAAACTCTAGAAAACATTTTTAACTAGCTAACTAGCTTAACTAGCTTTAGCACAAGAGCATAATGAGATCATTAATAAAATATTAAATAAATAGGGGTCCTAGAGTAGATCCCTGGGGAATGTCTGACAATTAAGTATAGTACCTGGATTGACACCCATTGTAGTAGACACAACTAGATCTGTGTCACAAATAAGAACAGATTAGTTGAAAAACCGAAACCAAAAACCCGAAATCAGTTTCTTAAAATATAAGCCTGTGGAGAGTTGACACAATTATTAAATTAATATTTCAGTTATTTTTTTTAAATTTAATGCATTCTATTTTTCCTGGGACTTAGAAGTCTATTCTTCTTGGTAAGTAAAAACTTCTCGAAGATTGCAATTTGTTTCAATTTTAAAAACTTAATTATTTTCTTTCATTATACATTCTTCAGTAATTAATAATTACGCCATTTTGTATAGAAATATAGTCTTCAAAACCAAGATTCCATTCTAAAATGCATTTAGTTTCAAAACTTCCTAGAGTTTTTTTATCAAAATTCCTAAAGGGACTCACAGCTAGTATCCGAGTACGGGAAATAGTGCTCTCGATGAACTTAAACTAAACCTAAACCTAGCTGGAAAGGAATGGGCCGAGAGTTGTGTGACCGCAGGAAGGTGGACTCTTCAACATTCCTCTGGAGCCACCACGCGAAACCTCTTTGTCCGGTCAAGCGAGACACACTCTTATTTCCCTTGCTACTCGTGAAAACAGTATGGATGAGGTACAAAACAAGAACTTCTAAAACTGCATGGCAGAATTAGCAAATCAACCAAATCAAACTAGGAGAGCAGGAATGAAAAATACATAAGGCTGTATGGTCAGCACCATATAGGAAGTGAAAGTGATGTCCAGCAGGGAGATCCGATGAGCTAAGCTGTTTGGAATTTGCAAGGTTAAAGGGCGAAGTCCGGAGAAACAGGGCGAGGACTACATAAAGGCCAAAAGAGCTATAGTCGAGCCCGACTTCACTTCTTGCAAAGGAGTCAGACAATTCCAGAAAATGAACCCAAGCTTCAAAGAGGCTACACTGAAAGTTCTTAGGTCTGCTTAAAGGAATAGGGCTAGGGATGTGCAACCCCGATCGGCAAATCAGGTCAGGAATGATGTACCAGAGTTATCTACTGAAGGAAATACATAAGCCTGTCAAGATAAACACTGCAGAGAAAGTAGATCTGATATCCGATAGGGAGATTCGATCAGCTGAACTACCTATTGAAACAGATTCAGGACTATATACAGGCTAAAAGAGCCGTAACCAACCCTGGCTTAAGTAAACTTGTGCAGAGGAATCAGGCAACTCCAACAAAAGAACTCAAATGTCAAAGAGGCTTTTCTTTCGAAACTGTTTAAAATATTGAAGGCAGGAATATTCAGTGCTTATTTGAATTATTTCTAAAGATATATGCGATATATAACTAAATATGAAGTAAATGCAAGACATCCAAATAAAATAAATTATTGGTAATGATATACATAATCTTTGACATCATAAACATGTAAGAAATTAATCGTGTCTTAATTCGTTTATTTTTTATGTAAATGATTGAAATTCTTGTAACTTTTAGAAATTGTACAAGTTTAATACTAAAAAATCTTTTAGCTTATGCTGAATTGCTTAAGTTTATATATAGTATACATATATATTACTTTGACTTAAAAGTTCAACAGTTAACTTATACCTTTTTTTATTAGATGTAATTTATAAATGAGCATAGTTTTATGAGGCAATATATTTTAATTATGTGTTTATTGACAGATTAAATTTAACTACTGTTTAATAGATATCTGATCTTGAAATCAGATAAATTTTATGATTGGGGCGAATTAACTACAGCCAAGGTAAAATAACGTTGTACATGCTTAGATAATCTAATTAAATATAGATACATATCAAATTTTTTTTAATCTAAACATTCTAAACAAGACAGTTTTTACAACCTGATCGATTGAAAATGCTTGGTTGGGAGTTTTACATTACAACAAAGAGTCTCTATGGAAACGATATATCGCACAATGCGCCCTTTTAAGCTTCGTTCGCATATACCATTCTTATGTCTCCCACTGACACCTCGACATCGAGCTGCTCGGATTGAGTGGTGTAACGTCAGATTAAATCGAGATGGCGAATGGAATCGTGTTACGTTCTCTGACGAGTCCCGATTCTGACTGTGGGTCCACGATGGTCGTAGAAGAGTAAGGCGATTTCGTGTAGAACTCAGAAAATTTGCTGTAGAACGGCATACAGTCCTTGTACCGGGGATGATGGTATTGGGTGTGATAACATACGGTAGCAGGTCACCTCTAGTTTTTATTGACGGAAATTTGAATGCACATGATTGCATATGAAACGTACTGCAGCCTGTTGCACTGCCATATCTACGAAGGTTAATTCGATCCCTTTTCCAACAAGACAACGCAAGTCCTCATACAGCAAGGGTTACTATAAGGTTCTCACAAGAAAATAACGTGACCCTGCTACCATGTCTTCCCCTGACTTTTCACCAATCAAACATGTGTGGGATATGATTGGTACTTTACCCCAACCACCTAATAACCTACTTGACCTTCGTCACCGATTTCAAGAAGCCTGGGATGACATTCCTCTAGATACCATAAACCATTTAATTTCAAGCATATCTCGAAGAGTTATCGAATGCATAAGGAACCGCTACGGGCCCACTAATTACACAGGTCTACAAAATTAAACTTTTTGACAGATGTTTTTATTTTGAAAACTGATTTTATATAATTTTGGTAGGCTGATTTCAAAAATTATATGCATTTATTTATCACGTAAGTTTTTTTTGCAAATATTAAATGAAAAAAACGATATTTCTAAAAAAAATTATTTGTTTATTGAGTAAAAAGGTGAAATACAAGTTAAAAAAGTGGAAAAGAATACTTTACTCAGTCTTTTTTAAGTGAAATCTTTGTCTTTTTGCCAGAAAGCTGCGTTGTCCGGACATTCGGTTGTATGTTTTTAAGGGCATATCCCGTTTTAATATCCAGCAGTAGTCCGCCATCATCGTTATGCTCCATCTGCCTTGATATCGCCGTTCCATTTCCTTAATGTCTTGGTGAAACCTCTCTCCCTGTTCTTCGCTAACTGCTCCAAGAGTTTCAGGAAAATAGTTCAAGTGTGAAAACAGGAAATGCACTTTCAAACTCATATTACAACCTAGACCATGAAAGTGTTGTAACATATTTTGAATAATATTTTCGTAGTTTTCGTCCTTAGAGTTCCCAAGAAACTTATCGATTACTTCTTTAAATGAAACCCAGGCGTTTTTCTCGACATTGGTCATTGTGTTTTGAAAATCCTTGTCTTTGCATAATGTTCTTATCTGCGGCCCAACAAAAATACCTTCTTTTAACTTGGCATCGGATAAGGCTGGAAATGTCTCGCACAAATATTTAAAACGCTGTCCATTTTTGTCTAGGGCTTTTACAAACTGCTTCATCAAGCCAAGTTTGATATGGAGAGGAGGCAGTAAAACATTTTGGGGGTCAACCAAGCTATCTCTTAATACATTTTTGCTACCAGGTGTAAGGTTTGTTCTAGAGGGCCATTCTATTTGAGTCCAATGCCTATCCCTTGCTCGACTATCTCACTCACAAATAAAGCATGGAAATTTTGTACACCCTCCTTGTTATCCTAGTAGCATGCACAGCACTTTAAGGTCACCACAAAGCATCCACTGATGTTCTTAGTAGTTTATTTTCTTTAAAAGAAGTTCAAAATTTTCATGCGTTTCCATTAAATGTACCGAATAGGCAACGGGAACCGAGACCAGCTCGTTACCATTGTGCAATAAAACGCCTTTTAAACCACGCTTACTTGAGTCAATAAACAGGCGCCATTCTTCTTTTACATACGGCATATTTCCTAATTTTGAAATTAAGTCAGGAATATGGTTGCAATACACTAGCGGTCCGTCTTGAGTAAAATATTGACATAACTCTTTTTCGCGATCCCGGTAAAAGCTTGATGTGACGCCAGGTGCCAGTAAATGTTTCTCACGAAGTCGGGAGGCCAACAATTCGGATGCATCCTTTGGAAGGTGCAAATCTCTAATTAAATCATTTAGTTCGCTCTGGTTAAACACTTCGGGCTCTCTGAAATCTGGTGTGAAATCTGAGTCATCTGGGTCGCAATTAGATTCCTCTGATTCTGACGATATGACGTTTTCTAGTGCTTTTGGTGCGGTAGGTATCGGTATATCTGGTCCATGAGGAACTGGTCGAATAGCAGAGTCAAGATTGGGATCACAATTTGTTTCTCATTTTTTCTGTTGAATCCTTGAATATTACACGAACAAAAATAACAATCATCACTGTGATTTCTAGGCTCTCGCCATACCATAGGAACACCAAAGCTTAAACATTTCTTCCTACCTTTTTGCCAGTTTCCTAATGCTTCAATGCAAACGGAACAAACAGTATGAGAAGCCCAGGACTTGTCTTGGTCGCCAATTTTTACACCAAAATAAGCGTGGTATACATTTTTCACAAATGAAGTTATAGTTTGCCTCTGCTTTACTACGACATAACTACCACAGATATAAAAAAAGTTATTCGGATTGTTCACACAATGTCTTCTATCCATATCTATACGTTCTAGAACACTTAAAATACGCAACAACGAAGACAACAAGCGCGCGGACACAGTAGCACGACGACTAACACAACCAAACTGCACATAAGCAGGTTTCAACGTTGTATTGACGCTTCTGCGCCGACTCTGTTGCTTTGCTGAGAAATCTAATATTAACCAGTGTTACCAAATCACATTTAATTTCATAAAAATCAATTCATTTAAAAATCATGCCTAACATAGAACAAACATATTCTTGTCATAGGTATGTATATTAATAAATTAACATTTTTAAGATATAGAGCGCTATAAAAAAAATTTACGTGATAGAGCAAAAATATGGCGTTTTTTGGAATAAGGGCCCCCAAACATATACAAATTAGCAAACAGCTTTCAAACATCAAAATCACAGTAGACCTGTGTTATTAAATAATATTATTATTTTTTAATATTTCAGTTTGAAAAATGTAATCATTTATTAACTTTGATTAAACAAACATTATGTATAAATTTTACTAAAATTGAGCAACTCCTACTGGGTGTTCGGATTTTTTAAAAGTCAGTATATTTGAACTTATTACATAACTTTAACAAATTAAGATAACAATAAAAATCAATAGAAACTGAATTTCTTAAAAAACGCCAATTGTTCAATATGATCTCCATTTTGGTGGTATAAAAGCACAAATTATTTCAATAATTTAGACACCGTATTATATAGGGTTGAATTGCAGCAATTTGTTTTGTAATATAATAATTAGAAACCGGACACATCGAGCTGAAATGGACGTCATTACGACAGACGATATAAATAGTCTACAATATCTGTAAGTACATCACGCAGTTGTTGAATAGCACTATTCATTCGGATAACTGGACATCTATTTTTTGTGTGCGGTTAACCGAATGAATAGTGCTATTCAATAACTGCGTGATGTACTTACAGATGTTGTAGATTAGTTATATCGTCCGTCGAAATGACGTCATTTCAGCCCGATGTGTTCGGTCTCTAATAATAATACTATTACTATGGTAATACTGCCTTTTAATTCTTCCAGCGTTTGTGATCATATTTTAAACACTAAATTTTTTAATAAGCCAAAAATTCGATGGGTTCAGATCAGTTTATCTTGGTAGCCATGAATTTGCATATCTTTAATTGGTCGGTTAATATGTGGGGAGAGTCGATTGCATAAAAATTATATTTTCAATTACGTCCACGTTTCGCAACTGTAAAATTGCATAACCTTTTAACATTTTCAGATATCGTTCACCAGTAACAGTGGCAGTTACGATCTCGACATCCTGTATTTCCTCGAAAAAATACGGATCATTGATGAAATTAGGTGTGAAACCGCACCAAGCTTTGATTTTTCTATCATGAATACCTGTCTGTACTATGGCCTGAGAATTTTCTCTTGACTTTTTTTACAGTTTTGAGTAAGACAAAAATAAGCCTCCGTCCATAAAATACGGGATAACTATTCGGGTTTAGTTTCAATCTGGGCTATTATTCGCAAAGAAAAATCGTACCTGGTTGGAAAATCTGCCTTCTTCAAACCAAACAAGGATACAGTTTGTGATTATACATAAAATTATCCCAATCGTATCATAATGGCACTTGCAATCGTTTAAATCTACTGATATCTAGCGGATTAATTTTGGCTATGTTTTGAATTTTCTGAAGAACTTCTGCAACTTGGGCATCACTAAGCCTTGGTCTTTCTAACCTCGGGAGGTCAATTACAGACCCTGTTCTTTCAAATTTACTAATCAATCCTTTATTTTACAGGAGCCGACTATCAAACTCATTTTCGTACGAAATCTTCGTAAACTAACTGTGAATATCCTAAGACATCCATAATAACATTGTGCTAAAGCTATTCTTGTAGGCAGATCTATTTTTTTAAGACCAACTCGTTTGAATTTACGTTAAGATTACTTTTATTTTGAGAATGAATCGCTAAATTTCAATGTCTTTGTTTTGACGCTTTTTAGGTACTATTGTCATGAAACACTAAACATAGATACACTAAAATTCCATTATCGTGTCATCTTATATGAAATTATTTAGATTTCCTAAAACTGTATTCTGAGCGGTTTTCGTATATTTTATGTGAATTATCTTATCTTTTTTGTGCTCATTTGTAATTGTTTAACGTAAATAAAATTTTATTATTAAAGCAATGCACTTTCGAGATATATAATATAACATATAATGAATGTTAAGTTTAGAACCAATATTGTAAAAATTTTATTTATTTGGTTGTCAATACCTTCACTTTCAATTTGCCTTAACGTTTAATTCTAGTTGTCGTTCAAATAATCCCCATGTGTGTGATTATTTAAATTCACTCATTAAAATATATTACTCCAGTTGGCATTGTAAATTGTTATTTCATTAGTATTCTAAAGTGTATAGTATAATGAAAGCTTTTATTTATTGCAACAAGAGTATAAAAAATATGGTAACTCTACGTTAATGCTTGGATTGCAACTAGATTTTAATACAATTCCGTATATGTAATAGTACGTACATAAAACCTTAACCTACTATCAACACACACTTCCTGAAATATTCATTATAATTCGGGTCATACACTTTTCAGTTCCCACAACCAAAATTTGTAAGTCGCTATAAAGTATTATGTTTGCCTTTCTGTTTTCACGAAAAGTGAGATATGAAATTTCCAATGCTATAATTAAAATGCCTAAATTATCTATACTATTACGATAATTGTCTGAGTGTAATTCATCGATAACATAATATTATTATTACAACATATGTAACATTTTGATACTGTTCAATAGCACTGGTTGTAGAAAACATGTTTGTATCTACAAATTACGTAAATTTTCCATACGACAAAATATTGTAAGTTAATCTATTAATGTGAAAAGTAGTTTTATCACTGAAAACTCACCGATGCAAGATATTTAGTTGAAGATTTATCTATTGGCATGAATTTAAGCTAGCATGTAACTTTCGTCTCTTTCCAGTTTCTAAATAAATATTACATATGCAGTTTCTTGCACATAGGTAGTACGTTTTGACAGACTTTTTGAAGACTCTATTGCTGAACAACAAGGATATTTATTTTATTTTTAACCGTTCTGGTACATTCAATATTACTTTTATAGTTGATTATAATCAACCAACTAGAACAAACTTTTGTTATAATCTATTGAATACTTTCGTAGAAAATGTTAGTTAGTTTCAATTGTCCATGATCTTCTGCTGCCAGCGTCAATAAAACATATATACATTATATATATATATATATATATATATATATATATATATATATGATAATTTTGATGTTCTCGCGGTTGTATGATGAAATGATGGTTTCTCGGGTTCTTGGCCGCGTGTGAGATGTGTCCTTAGAAGGATTGTTGTCTCAACAATTTGAGACAACAATCCTTCTAAGGACACATCTCACACGCGGCCAAGAACCCGAGAAACCATCATTTCATATATATATATATATATATATATAAGGTAAACTTAATTAGTCGGCGATTAAAGGTCTGGTTATTACTTCAAAGTGTATATATTTAAAATAATCCTACATGTTTCGGCAATGATGCCTTTGTCAAGGATATAAAAAATAGAAATGACAGAATATAAATGTCAAGTAATTGAGTTGCTATGGTTTAAATTATTCAAAGATACATTCAAATAGTAATAATAAATCATGCCTTAGTATTCCAAAAAATAGATAGCAAGGTGAGAACAGATGTGTTGTTCGCTGCTAGCAGCTTGTGTCTTTTTCTGGGTATGAATTTGTGTGTTGGTTGCTGCTGGCAGCTTGCGTGTCTTTGGGTGTGTGATTTTGTGTTTGTGTAAGAGCGTAAGTATAGGGTTTTGTATGATGGTGCGCTCGTGCGTGTGTTAAGTGACCGGTCACGTAAATTAGAGAGATCGGATAACCAGCCGGTGCGTAGGGCCGCCAACCCTTTCCCGACAACTTCTTTACTTTTCCGTGCAGTACTTCGACGGCCCGACCCCCGCCCCAACGAGGCAAGGCGCAGACCAGCGAAGCGCACCCTGCACGGGGTCGCTCATCGCAACTGAGGGAACACTCTTAGTGGCTACCTCGGTGAACGACGGTCACACAATGTGCCATCTTAACGTTTACCGCAAAAGCGGGGGCAATGCACACACGTTGAACGTGTGTGTGCTGTTAACGGCAGCCTAGCCAGGTTGCCGCCCAGGACCGGTCCTAGTGGTGTGTGCAATGCACGGCGCCGAGGTTTGCGCCGCGTAGCTTGGTTCTTCACTCATGCTGGAAAGGCGGAATGGCACCTGACCGCCCATCGGGCAGACCCCCCTAGAGTTTTGTAGCGCATATGCTAGGCTACAACCCAGTAGAGGACCACATCAGCACAAAACAAAAGCAAAAAACGAAAACGAGAAAAGGCAAGACATGAGTTATTATTACGTATGCGCCCGTGGAGCGTCTTAAGATGCAAAGTTGTCGGCATTCGCCCAAAACGAGAAGGAAAACCACGAAAACCTTATCGGATATAATTATTTCGCGACCTTTGTATGTTATGGTACATTCAATTATTTGGCGATTTAAGGTCTGGTTTTACTTAAAAATGTAAATATTTAAAACAATCTTACATATTTCGGCAATGATGCCTTTCTTAAAGAATTTAAAATATAAATGACAGTATATTAACATATATATATATATATATATATATATATATATATATATATATATATATATATATATATACGAGACAAAGGAATGTTTTTTGCGAGTAGCGGCCGGGTAATTAAAACAATATTTAATTTGACGTTTCGGTACTATAGATACTACCTTTTTCAAAAGATTAAATATTTTTGGTGTTAATATATTGCGACGTATTTGGTTCGCATTTCTAAATAAAACTGTTTTATTTAGAAATGCAAAAGGTGCATCGCAATAAAATCATCCATTAACTCTGACACCTGGTGGGGGAAATTCTTTATGCATGATGCCATCGGCGGCAAAGAACCAAATTAACATCGACTTGACGTTGCTTTGAACTTACCGTGCTTTCTTCTTTCTTTCGATCGTGGTGACGATGGCGTTTTTCACTGCGACAATCACGATTCGTCGGTACCGACCAATATCCTTCTCAAGAAAAGTGTGAGTACTCTCGTATGTTCTACTAGATTCGTGCTGAAATAATTCTATCTGAGTCCTTTTAGTTCCTCACATATCCTATATTAAGGTGCGATATTGTATACATGCTCCCGAAGGACCAGTGTCCATTTATTAAACAGGTGATAAACCTTAATTTATTTTTAGCTACTTCTAATTAGGTTATCTGAGGACTTATTATACAGCTCTCCTAATAGCACCGTAGTATGGAATTAACCTCCATATAGTCCAATTTTAATTCATGTTACCTTTCCAGCTATGACCGCATGTCTGGTGGAATTTTTAGTGATTTTACATACCACCAGTATGGAAAATCACTAAGAATTCGTTTAGTTTTGAACCCACATTGCCATTCATGTTCTCTTGTTCTGGTACCCAGATCAGTGAAAGAGTATGGTTTTATGCTAGACTATTGAAGATATCTTTGCAATATTTAACCAGTTTGGACAAGGTGTTAGAATTCATAATAGCTTTATAGTCGATCGAGTACCAGTCATATTATTCGTCTTTTTATGAAGGTTTCTTCTCTAATTCATCCGGTACAAGCTGCAATTGTAGACAACTTATTCTAGAAAACTATCAAGTGTTTTCCCAGGCTTGGTGATATCTTCCTTTTAGAACAGTCCGCAAATATCACTTCCTGTGCCCTTCATTAGAAATAGCATTCGATAGCACGAGGTATTCAGTCAAAACTAAAGATGAACACACCAACATTAATAATATCAAGCACTAAAGGACGATTAATTAGAGTACAAAAAAAATTAAAAAAATATTCAAATTTAATGCAACTTAATATCCCATCCAAATGCCTTATACAAAATCACTAAGGTACTGTGTATGTATCTAATTAATTCTAATATCTGCTACTATCGTTCTGAAATTTCTACATTTAAATTTTAACTATAAATGAAAATGAAAATATTTTTAAACAATGACTGCGTATATATATTTGATATTAATTGAGAGGTACTATTAAAAGATCTTAAATGGAAGTTAAACAATATATCACTTTATTAACGTTAATAATGTCAAGTACGTTTAGGACATAATTGATTAATTATCACTTTTCATCAGATAGCGAAAACATTTGTAAGATTACAGGGATAATAATTGAAAAACACTTTCATAAGTGATCATATCTCATTATAACCTTAGTTATCAGATTGTAAAACGTATTTATAAAAGTCTTGCTATTTGCGAATAAACATATTTTTCACGTATATTGAAGTACCTGTGCATATACTCGTATTTCGATAGCTCTCAACGCGATATGTTATAGTTAAGATGAAAAAAAAGTATTTAATTCCGCACAAAAATTTATTTTAAGATAAAAGTACCTGAATTTAAACCTACGAGTTATTTTTGTAAATGTTCATCTGATAATACATATCGAAAATAACAGATATTTATAAATGTCTTAATATATTTTTAGTATTACTCTTGACACTTATCGGTAATGATCGGTAATAAAGATAATTATCTACTTACGTCAGAAAGATATGCACTATAGAAAGATTAAATTATATTTCCAGGTAATAAAAAAGATTGTTTTAATTTTACAACAAACGCAATTTCTAACTAATTAGATTTTGCTATATTCAAAACTATTAAAATCACTTTGAAACTGATTTAATTTTGACATTCAGTACAATATTTAATATATAGAACTGTATATAACGTATGTAACAAAAGCTTTGAGAGAAATTTCGTAACTAATTTTCATCAGTTAAAAACGGTTCGATTTAGTTACCATTACCAAGTTTATTTAAGCAGACATCCTCAACATAAATATTGACATTTTGAATCGAAATAGCCTTTACTTGATGGAAGTTCATAATTAATGAAATAAAAATGAAAAAGAAATATTACTTAATTTCCACTTTATTGAGATAAAATTCTATTACAATTGTTTCGACTCACAGTGTTTTCCTCAGATGGAGTTGTATTGCAAACTAAACCTAAAGCATGTTGACAAGTTTAAACTTAAATGAATATTATAATGAAAAAATAATTATACTCAGAAGGATGGTTCAATAATAGGCACTTTCTATTCAAGATGTAAACTTTATTACATAAAGGGCTCAAAGTTTACCGACTAAAACATAAAAATGAGAAGACCAAAATAACTGGTTCTTTTATTTATTTTGGTCCATTCATAAAACTTTGTACGACCCATAACATCCTGACTTATCAACTTAAATGTTTCAGTAGTGTTTTTACTCAGTAAAAAACAAAATCGAAATGCCGCATGTTTTTGTAATCTTTACAGCACAAGAAAAGTTATAAATTTTATGCAATCACAGTTCGTGAATTACTTACTAACTACTTACTTGCTTGGTCTTATATTGAACAGTACTACTATTTGCTATAAGATGGCGCTGCTGGCATTTTCTTATAAAAGTTAGTTCGGCTTCTTTTTGACCTGGGTGTGTATAAACATTGCTTTTTAGGTAAATCTATAATAAATGGCGCCTAGCCATTTATTATAATTTAGTGTGGAATCTTGCCATTTTAAAAGATCTTTAAAAGTTTTCCTCCTATGGAGAATTTAAAATTTGGTTACTGATAATTATTGTCTATGTATAAGGTTTTTACAGGTATAGTAATTGACTTTCCACTATTTATATTAAACATCTTAATTAGACCAGAAGCCTGGAATTTCATGTATCTTTACTCTATGTATATATGAAAACTTAAACGAAGTAGTCTGATCCGTGCAGCGGCTTACCTCGTACGTCATCAAGAACCACCGCTTTACTCTATTTAGCTTGATAAACTTTAATTTCATCGGAGACGTCTTCTATAGAAACTGGAGTGGTTTTATATAATTTTTGCGTTTCCTTATATGGGGACTATCATTCTTTTAATGATTTCTTATATAATATATTTTACCAAAATGTTATAAAATCGTTATGGTGGTAAAGAAAATAAATATGAAGACTATAAATAACAGTTAAAAAACTTTATGGACTTTTTGTTACGCAAGTAAATCAAGTATTACAGTTTTTTGGAAATGAATGCATTTAAATTAATTAAATATTCCATAAAAAAAGTAATAGTATAGCAAAAACATTTTTAATGATATAAAAATATTATTAAAAATCGGGTGCAGAGAACATAATACAAGTTCATCTTTGCGTGAAAATATCTTTCCAGACATGCAGACACGTGTTTTATCTTTCTATAGAATCATCAGTACATGCTGCTAGAAAGATACTTTCGACATAAATAACACCCTTACTGCATTAGTAAAGCCATCAAGACACAGCGTAGAAGAATATTCTGTGTCGCTCATTGATTAATGTCAAATCACAAACGCCAAAACAACCATCGCTATCTTCAGGACAAGTGTAAGACTTGGCCAGGGGTTTCCATCGAACTGACAGAACAGCGACCTGTGGAAGCTGTATTAGCGTGCCTTCACTCTTCATTGGACACAACCGTATATAGTAGCTGTGTCCGTCAGAGAGACGAAGAGTCATAAATATGATAAAGTGATTAGAAAAATCAGGAAAAAACGTGACTATAGATAATTTTTTTACAAACCTAAAAGTGGTGTTACTTGAATAAAGACTGCAATAACAAAAAGTTGTGTATTAAATGATGTCTGCATTAATTTTTTATTAAAGTATTCGTTTACTTAACTCCAATTTCGAATAAATGGAATAAATATATTTGGTATTACGTGTGAGAAAATAAAATCTGGTATTATAAAAGTTAACAAACAGAAACGAAGTTGTAAATTATCGAAAAATTATTATTAAATAATGCATGTTCATTATTGATGATATACAGGCAATTGCAAAATGCATTGACGGTTTTTAATATGGAATAAATTTTTATTGGTTAAACACTAATAAATTACAACCACAACATTTGAATCTACAACTCTGGGAGTTTTTTTATTTAAAAATTAAATGGCGTAGGTGGCTTCCTTCTGCTACACATTTTCTAGCCCTTGCAAGAAATCATATGTGACTCTGCCTAGCATCACCAATGGAATCGTTTCAATTTCGTTTACAGTGTTTTGCTTAAAATCTTTAAAATTACGTCTATTATTATACACACCACTTTTTAGATATCCCCACAGAAAAAAGTCTGGCGCTGTTAAGTCAGGCGACCGAGCTGGCTAGATTATATCCCAGTTGCGGGAAATTGAACAGCTGGGAAACATATCATGTAGCATATTAATACTTATTGTCGTCGTGTGGCTCGTTACCCCATCCTGCTGAAACGAATAATTATCATCAAGTTGTTCATACCTTGGCCGGAAAAACTTATTAATCATATGACAATATCTTCCTGATATTACTGTTATGTTATGCCTGTACTCTTCAAAAATATATATGTCAATAATTCCTGTGGCTGATAGCGCACATCAAACCGTTACTTTCTCTACGTAAAGTGGTCGTTCGTGAAGTTGACGTGGGTTTGTTGGTGGCCAATATCTAAAATTTTGTTTATTAATAAAGCCATTTAGATAAACTTGCCTCGTCGCTAATAAACAGACAACGTGCAATATTGGGTTCACCAGCAAACAGACCCAAAAATTGTCTGCAAAATCAAGTCTATTTTGTCTTGTTCTTGAACAAGTGCCATTTTATAGGGGTGGAATTTAATACGCCTAAGTATTCTATGAATGCTGGTTTTCTTTAAATTTAAGGCACGTGCATGTGTGCAGTTGAGCGTTGTGGACTCCTCGTAAAGGAAACTTTTACACGCTCAATATTTTTAGCAGTCATAGCACTTACGTGTCTCCCAGTCGGTTTTTGTTCGCAATATGACCTTCATTAAGCTACGTCTGATACCATGCCAAAATGGTATTGCGGGATGGTGCAACACGACGATTAAATTGACGACGGAACGAAGGTTGAATCGCGACAACCGATTTTGTACGCAAAGAATGCGTAACAATAGAAACGCGCTGCTGAACCGTATAATTGTTCATGACAACTAATTACACTTAATGTCAAACAAACTCCCATGTTGTTTGTCTTGATTAGAATCCGCAAATAAATTCAAAATATGATTATAAATAATAAAACTATTCCATACCATAAACCAGGGTATTCTCTGTACATCATCGGAAAATGTAAACATGATGTAATATGAGAACTCTGTTGTTATAATATGCTTTTCTTAAATTTAAATAAGGAAAAATTCTAACAAATGAGATTCTATAAAAGCATAATTAAAGATTTTAATTGCTGGTTACATTTATAGATAAGTGAAACAATTTTCATACCTGCAAAATAATTGAGAACAAGTTTTTATGGCTTTTCAAAATTACACTTTTAAAAATTCATGTTGATAATGTCAACTGACTAAGTGAAACAAAAATCTGATGAATTGACACGTCATCAGTACAAGCCTAAGCAGATAGGGATAACAGCATAGATATTTCAATGTAATGACAGATATCAATCAACAACATTTCCATTGTTTCAAGTTGACGTTCATTTTTCCTTCGGGGTGAGCAATTAGTTAGAGGCTACCGTGAGTTGATATGATCTCTGAAAAGGCAGCCGACCCTTTGTCCGTTTCTTTTACTCCTTTTTTAATCGCCGAGTTTATTTTGCGTACAAAATTCTTTTGTTTTGTTCACGATCTCATTTATTTCAACTGTCCTCGCGCTATGTTTTTCATATGCGATGGCATTTTCAAAGCAGCATTTGTCTATAGAAATTTCAGCTCTTTGTTATTTAGATATATGTCGGGTACTTTTTAGGGAAATATATCGTTAAATATATTGCAGCACTTACCCTTTTGAAAATTGTTAAATGCTTACATTTATACCAAACTATGTAAACTATTATTCTACCTCTATGGAACATTTGATTACATTATCTATGAATTGTAAAAATTTTGCTGTATTAAGTTTTAAAAATAATTTTGCCAACTCCAAATTTAAAGTTATTACCTAAAAGAATAATTCACATCTCTTTAGGGTAATTTTATTAAATGAAATAACATGACAATATTAAAAGGTGTAATTATATGTCTGAATAAATCGAAGATTGTAGTTTATTCTGTAGAAGTTAATTTACCACAATACAGCTTTAAATCCTTGATAAAATTTCGTCAACTAAGTTATCATTATCAACAGTAGTGTAATAGACTTAGTAGTAGACTTAGTTATCGAATACGTATCCAGAATTTAAAGTTATATTGTGGCAAGGGTTATTTCACTTACTTTTTTTTAAATTAATTTTGTAATTATAAGGTAAAATCATTAGTTGTGAAAACACTATCGATAAAATAAGCACTACATGAAAAGTACTTAATTTCCTAAAGATTATAAATACAGAAATCATTCTGTTGGCACAATAAAATATTACTTAATAGTAGTAAATTTACATGTGTGCTGTTATTTGAAAATTGTTACTATTGATAAGTTGCCTTTTGATAATATATAGACAAGTACGTCTTCAGTAAATGAAACCTTATAATGTTGAATAGTAAAACAATGAACAGATATTTTTTAAAGCTATGAATCTTAAATCAAAATATTTGATCCAAAAGGCTCTCCTATTCAGGGTCGAAAAAAATATTGCCCCATTATGCGGGGATGATGAGCCTCAGCAATCGACAGTTCGATTGCTACTAGCTAGCAAAAGACTGACTAAGTGTACAGTACAATTACGCAGATGGTGCTGGAAACGTTAGAAAAAGTTAAAGTGTCAACAAGTCAAATATCGTTGTTTGTGACCGATGGTTTCGCGACAATCCGTTCTGTTTGCCGTACTCCTTTGCAGCACGGTTCTAGATTGTAACATGTTACCATGTTAACATGCTTTACATATTGTGGCAGAAACTATTCGACAATGATTTCTCAAGGTAGACGCATTAATAGCGAGTTTAGGAAAAGTTTTCTAAGATCTCCTAAACGTCTTTGCGAGTTTTACAAAAAGCTTTCTGGAATTCCCGAACCAGCACCGCTAATCCTAACACGTGTGGAAACATGGTTGAAGGCAGCTCTTTGTTATGCTGAATATTTTCAGAAAATCAAAACTGTTGTACAGTTTAATCCAGCCGAGGCTGCAGCTATTAAGGAAAGTCAAACACAATTTTGAGATATTTTTATTGAAACTGATTTAAAAAACTATTCATACCAAATACAAAGGACAGGCTGACGCAATGGAAAAATTACAAAATAGTGCGATGACGTCATTGAAGTCCTTGCAGATACTGGACAAAGAAAATTCACTGCTACACGCTATAGGTGATGCAAAAAATGAGCGCGTCAAACAAAAGTATGAAAGTGTGTTAAAGAAAGACACTGATTTTAAGAGATTATGACAAGTTTTTGCTAATATTGCAAATAGTGAAGTGCATCTATAGATTCGTTAATTGAGTACACAGAGTATTTTACGTACCCTTGTGTTACATCAGTAGATGTCGAACGATCGTTCTCCGAATATAGAAACACATTTTCACCACTGCCGCAAAGGATCAGGTATCAAAGCATTTACGGATCGTCTCCAGTTCGTGTGGTTGATGATCATTATGCCAGTTCATCACGCTAGTTAAGCGGTTAAGTGTGTTATAATGTAACCAGTAAGAAATAGTTACTTTGTACGAGGGGCAAGCTGAAATTATTGAGAATAAAAGACACGGTTAATGTTTTCTAGGATTTTATTTTAAATATGCTCAAAGTAATCCCCTTCAACAATGATATACTTGATCATTCCTACTTTTCACTGTTTAAAAGCTCCCAACCAATATTCTTTCGGAATACCTTCAGAATTGCGGTATCAATCTCTTCGTCAGAAGAAAGCCTTCTACCCCGCAAATAGCATTTAAGCCCGAAAAATAGTCAAAAGTCACAAATTGCTAAATCAGGTGAGAATGTTCTATTACTTTTAATTTTTTTTCAGACAAAAACTGGAGTGTTAAAACTGCCATATGAGACGATGCATTATCATGGTGGAGCATAATTCCATACTGAACACTTTAAGCAAGCATTTTTCAGTGTACAACTTAGCTGTAACTGTCTTTTGTCCATCCAGTTTAATTGCATTTACTAAGCCCGTACTTCTGAAGAATACCGCATACATAACCTTTTCATAGCGCGCTGCTTCTTTGATATTGTAGGAGTTTCTCCATCTTCGTGAATCCATGCACGACTCTCTTGCCGGGTAGGAATGTCGAAAAAGGGAATATAGGTTTCATCAGCAGTCACTATTTTGGAAAAAATTTTCTGCGCGCCATTATTTAAGAAATTTAAAATTTCGTGGCAAATTCTTACACGCTCTGCTTTTTGGAAGTTGGAAAGGTGATGCGGCATAAAACGACTTACCACTTTTTTTAAATGCGGGTGATCGTGTATGATTGTTTTAACAGATGAGGATCCAATCTTGAGTTGATGCTCTATTACCGTATAAGTGGCTTTATTGTCCTCTTCAATTATTTTTTTAACGACAGCAATGCTTTTGTCGGCAACAGCCGTAGGAGGACGCTCTGCTCCTTTTTGACGCTGAACAGAATTCCTTCCGCGTTCAAATTCCTTATACCATCGGTAAATTGTAGCCAAGGAATGCGCTTGTTCACTAAAAACTGAATCTAAACTCTCTTTGCACTCATAAGCGCTTAATTCCCTTTCAAAATCAAAATAAATTCGAAAATGCTCTCTGGTTAATTCCATTTTCTTTTACTTTAAAAAAATAAGTAGCTGAGTTATCACGAATGTAACTTCAACAACAAAAGGTCAACTGACAGATAAAGAGTTGCTCTAAATATACACTGTATGATTGTTTTTCACAGTTTACTAGATTTTCTTATTCTTGATAAATTCAGCTTATCCCTGGTATTTTTATTACACTTGTTACTAGACTCGGCAAAGAGGGGGCAAGTTTCAGTGCAGTGCGGAGAACAACGTAGAGGGGCCTAGCGGTCGTATCAAGGCGAGCGTTCAGTAACATTTACGTACTCTCATAATTTATGTTCATGATGACTTTCATGAGTGAGCATAGGCGTTGCGGACGCATGAATGTTTACACATAAAATAATTATAAAAAATATATTATATAACGTGCAGAAACGCTTACTGTTTTAAAAAGCTTCCATGAAATAACAAACTGGGTGGTATCTATTAAATATTTGAATCATTAAATATGTTTCCATACTCATTTTAGTCATATGAGTACGGCGTGCCGAATAAATATTTTTCAATGATGGAAACGACCGTTCCACATCGAGTGATGCTATATTTGCATATTTAAAGTAATCCTTATGACAACTTAATGGATCTTTTGACGTGTCTTCACAAATTTGTCTTAGTATGAGAAAATATGAATCCTTGTCAATAACACTTTCAAATTTTCGTATTACACACTCATTTTTTTCGCCTTCCGCCGCACATACGTGTGAGTGAACATTATCCACAATTTGAACAAAATCCACAAACGACATCGAATCATTTTGTAATTTTTCAATTCCCTCCGCTAGTCCATAGTAGTTCTTGTGAATAGTTTCTAAAACACTTTTTGCCTATCTCCTTGCTTTTTTTTGATAGCTTCGGCGTGTCTCGGATCGAATTGTATGAGAAAATATGAATCCTTGTCAATAACACTTTCAAATTTTCGTATTACACACTCATTTTTTTCGCCTTCCGCCGCACATACGTGTGAGTGAACATTATCCACAATTTGAACAAAATCCACAAACGACATCGAATCATTTTGTAATTTTTCAATTCCCTCCGCTAGTCCAAAGTAGTTCTTGTGAATAGTTTCTAAAACACTTTTTACCTATCTCCTTGCTTTTTTTTGATAGCTTCGGCGTGTCCCGGATCGAATTGTAAAGTTACCTTCTTTACACCATCAAAATGTTCGCAGTAGTAAAACGCAGCCTGTAACCATGTTCTCCAACGCGTAGTAATCGGCTGTGATGGTTCAGGCACTTTGGGACACAGTTCGTGAATTTTTTTTTGTACATTTTGGGGACTTTAGAAACACTGCCTTCGTATGAGCTATTGAAGCATTTACTCGTGGATAACATTTAGGTATCAATTGTGCCATTAGGTTTAAAGCATGGATTTTACATGTTACATGTAACAGATTGCCACTCCCTTCTTTAAGAGAAGGAAAGCATACTAGCGGCACCGTCACTCACAAACATTAAAAGTTGGTTTGTTGAAATTTGAAATTTGTTCAATGCGCTCAACACCACTTTTAAAATTTCATCGCTAGTACATTTTGAAACTCTTCTTTTGGAAGCAAGTAAGATAGAGGATGACGGTTCAAATTCTTCCATTGTACGTACCATCACATTCACCACAGAATTTTTTTGCCGATCGGTTGTTTCGTCCACAATTTTGTATCTTTCAACTCTGCTTTAATTCTTCTTTCAACATGGTCACGAGTAGATGGCATAACGTTTCTTATCGATGTCCGACTTGGTAATGTATAATCCGAGTACCTCCAGAAGGAGACAAATGCTTTTAGGTCTAGCAAAGTGAACGTTAGATTACATATAATAAAACAAACACCTATATCAAATGTTAATTGTTCGCTGTATCGTTTGCCACGGATTGCAGAACAGTGTTTTATATTTTTTAGGTGGTGTGCACACATCCACCTGCTGGTACAAGTCAAATAGTCGTCGCGCCATACACATTTAATTCTATCGACTTCGTATTGTAAATCCGGCATACTCGCTATTACGTTTTCTAGTTTCTTCGAAATACGTCGTTTCCGAAACGTACCTAAGTGCAACATTTTCTATGTATGTGTACTCACAACGCCCTGTGGAATAATACTGAACAAGTTTGCTTTGATACTGACGGTTGAGTTTCTCCCGCTTCTCCCCTTTACGTTGCTCTCGGCACAGCACTGGAAATTGCCCCTCTTTGCTGAGTCTACTTGTTACGATGCGTAGGCCTATGGTGCGCAGCGCTTTTATGACAACCTTATATATAAGTAAAAATAAATATTTTTCTCTTAAATCCATAGCAACAATTCCATAATTACTTGACGTAAATGTAATTATACGAAAACTAATGCAAAACATTAGATTTATCGTTTTAGACCTAAATTAAACATTACCACTAATAACGTCGCGGTCTTCAAGTAAAATGAAATATATGCAAATTTTGAAGTTACACAACGCATGTGGATTACAATCTCTTTTACCTGCCGATTGTGACATTGCGTGTGTAAAAGAAAAATCCAAGTTTTACACATGTAAAACAGAGTTTTGTTATATTTTTCATTAAAAAGTCATTTATCAATGAACTCAGATTTATTTTTTTGCTAAGAAATTGCGAAAGTAGAGAAACAATATTTCGAAACTTTATATCAAATAAATTAGATAATAATTTGTAATTAACTTTTAAACTTTCTTACATTTTTAAGAAATTATATAAATTCCTTTAGCTTCTGTCCTTATATACAAAGATTAAGTTATTTTTGTTTTATTGAATTTTCTAGTAGAATGTATTAAACAGTAACAATGATTGTGTTTATGAAATTGCAATAAAATAAGTTCCGGAAAACACGCAAAAAAATATAAGTTACAATATCCTAAAAATTCTTAATATTGAGCATTGTCCAGTATAAAGCATTTTATGATATTTGTGAAACGGTAAAAGCTGCAACATAGATTAATCCTTTATTACGGTCATCTGAAGCGTCAATTTAAATTAATACCTTATAAGAATTAGATAATAAAACATCTAAACTCAAGAAAAATATATTCTTATTCTTGAAGTAAATGCGAAATGCGAAATTAATATCAATGGTGATTATGCTAAATTTTAACTTTTAATTACTCGCGAAAAGGTGTTTCCGATTCATGTATAAGAAACTACTTTTTTATTATTTACATTTTGAATTATTTGTCCAGATAACATATTATAGATAATTTGGGCTAGTCTTTTATAAGAGCCTTCTTCTTCTCTGCTTTTACTAATTTCCCTGTTAGACTTCAATGTTGAGTTAAGCGTTTGTCTATCCTATCCATGTTTTCCAAACCTTCCTTTCATTGCAAATCTCATCATTTCGGTTGCTTTCGCTCTTTTTACCTTAATTCATTTTGACCAGCCTTCCACTTCTAGCATCGTGAAATATTCTGACTATTCTCTCTGAGCTCCGTAATAAGGATTATTTGTAGTTGGTTTTTCACTATTTCCTTGATAAGTTCTTCCTGTTTTTCAAATCGCTTCTGATGGTTTATTTTATTTTATCGAATCATATAAGTGGCTGAGATCAGTAAAGAGAACCTTGTATAGTAGAAAAGACCGTAAAAGGAAAAATGGACATCCAAGAAAAAAAAATGGGGCATTAGCAATTGGAAGCAAAAAGTGTTTGAATAACTCTTAAGTCTACTTCGCTAATCAATCTTATGCATTTCAAATAGGGCGGACATTTGAGGACATTGGCTCGGTTTATTAACAGTGTATGTATGAAGATAGAATTAACTACGTGCGAGAGTTTATGAAAAGTATATGTGTGGGTAAAATAGCGATTACCCACGCATATACTTTTGATGACCACCGTACGTTCAATTCTGTTTTCATATATACGCTCTTACTAGACGGTACTTGATTTGATTCATTAAATTTTATATGATTTCTCTAACATTTTGTTTCAATATATTATGCCATTATCAAAGAGTTTACTTAATTAAATGAAAAGGTGTAATTTTCTACATAGATACATATATCTATGTGTTTATACGTGTCGGCTAGGGTTACTTCAACAATTTTATTATGTTGTCGATTATAGGCGTATTTAGGTACCTATTATATTTGTGTTTGTCAGATTTTGTTCCCTAGAAATTGCTTTTTTATCTTCATGTATATATTTGGAAGCATGCGATATCCTTATAACTGAAATTAAAGCGCGCTTCAGATTTAGCACCATGTAATGTAATCGTTACATTTATATCTGATTAGTTTAAAAATTATAAAAAGAATTTTCCGAGCAATATTTGAAAAACTGAATTAAGTGTTCTTTACGAACGTAATACATTTTAGTGAACGTTAATAAAACCTTTTTGGAAGCTGTAAAATTATTAGCTAATTATAAACATTGCCCGTGGACAACTATAGGTAACGAACGATGTTTTTCACTATTAAAATGAATAAAATATTTTCACAAAGAGTCACTAATCTGCATTGGCAATGTTAAATGTAGAAAATAATAATAATAAAGTACCAGTTTAATGAACGCTTGATCAATCATTTTTCGGATGGTAAAATGCTAAAAAGCGAAGAATTGATATGTGGTAAATATATTTATAATATTTAATCAGAAGTTACAATATAATCACTAAAACGCTACAATTTTTTAAATCTACAATATCTTTGGCCTCAAATTCGAGATGGGCTCTATAAATTTAACAGGAGCCGCCACTAAAGTGAAGAATCGGAAAAAGTAGAGACAACTAATTAATAAAATAAGAGTAATATAAATAAGATGAAAGTCACTGGGCTCTCAAGCCATATAATATACATACAGACGTGATTTTTCCTATTCTTTCATATAACGGGTTTTCCAACAGGGACGATATGTTTTTAAAACCTCATGGCAGCCATATTTTAAATGGTAGAAATTTAACTAGCTGTAATTTGTGTTTAGAATTGTTTGACAATTCATCATGGTAAAATATACATTTTGTGTGGCCAAAATTAGATGTAATTGATTTGCAAGACATATTTTTCCAACAAGATGGTGCAACACCACATTTTTCCAATACCACTATAGAGTTATTGGGAGACAAGTTTGGTAAGTCTGTAATCTCAAGAAATGGAACTCCAAAAAATTGTGATTTAACACCTTTGCATTTCTTTTTGTGGGGATATTTGAAATCCTTGGTCTATGCCAACAAACTTCGAACTAGAGACGCCTTATAATTGAACATCGACCGCTGCATTAATGAAATTATACCTGATTTATTACACCTAAATTAGGTTCATCGAATTTGCCGCCTCGATTTGCAATCGAAGCCGAGGCGGGCTTTGGAATGATATGTTATTCAAAACATAATTGCCATAAGTTGCATTATAAAATAAAGAAAAAGTTTTGTGTTTATCTCAAATATTTTGTATTTATTTTAAAAACATATCGCCCTCATGGGGAAACTTTTTAAAGGATATTTCAAATTGAGTGCCTTTTTTAAAAATAATTAAATCCATAATTTGCATTGATTTTCAAAAACTTTTGTTGGTAATTGTAATATCAGTTGTGACATTTATACACGAAAAATAATATCTGACAAGGGACCACCTCTTGCTGCTTCACAGTTGTTCACTCTTTTGTTAAAATTTTTTATTGCATTTTGACATAATTGAGGCTCTATTTCACCAGCGACACGAATAATTTCATCTTTTAGTTCTGGAATCGATTGTGGTTTGTTCTTATAGACCTGACTTTTTACGTAACCTCAAAGAAAATAGTCCAACGGTGATAGATCACATGATAATTTCTTGAAATAATTCTTCCAGGAAATTTTTGTCATAATAAAGCAATTGTTTGATTATTAAAATGAGGTGTTGCACCTTCCTGTTGAAACCATCTATCCTCTGGATCAATATCATTCAGTTCAGCCCACAAAAATTCAGTTAACTTCCCACGGTATCTAACACAGTTCACTGTTACAGCATCACCGGCAGCATTTTGAAAGAAATATGGTCCAATTACACCAGCTGACCATAATGCACACAAAACAGTGACTCGTTGAGGATGTAAAGGTCTTGCGTGAATCACTCGTGGATTTTCGTCACCCCAAATTCGACAATTTTGTTGTTAACAAAACCATCAATTTCAAAATGTGCTTCATCAGAAAAGATGATTTTTTGCGAAAAGTCATCTCTTTGTTCTTTAATCCAACTGACGAATGTACAACGTTTTGCATGATTCATACGCTTTAGTTCCTATGTTATTTAAAACTTATATGCTTTTAAAGCTAAATCTTTTCGTAGAATACGCCATGTTGTTGATTCACTGAGTCCAACTTGTGAATGTCGACTAATGGACATTTCAGGTGCTTCAACAACACTTTCACAAATCAAATCACTATGCTCTTGTGAACCATCACTACGACTGTATCTTTCTCTTCTTTGATGTTTCACCGAACGGGCCTCAAAATTTTCTAATAATTCGGCCAATAATTCTTTCAGATGACCGATCATGTAAACGATAAAATTCACGTAATTTTCTAAAAACATTTTTCACATAATGCTGATTTTCATAAAATAATTCAACAGTTTGTATCGTGGGCATTTTTATAAATGTCATACATCACACTTTGTAAATGTCAAAATACACAGACGAATTTAGTGCGCTATCTACATTTTATTTATTTTTAAAATAAGATGCTTAATTTGAAAGACCCATTACCTACATGATTATAATATTTTGACAACCTACCATATTTAAAATTTAATAAAACGTAAATGTTTATCACAAGGTTATACAAAAGAAAGTGCTTATATTTTAAATTAAAATTGTAGTAATACTTCCTTTTTTTAATTTTTTTTTCTTATTTTTTTGAATAATTTAAATTAAATTTAGCATAACTAACTAGGAGAAATCAAACTATTTTTTGTAAAATGCAAAATAGTTTTCTCATATATCTATTGTTACTTTGTTGTTGCCACATGTGAATCAGAAATAAGCGTTACAACTTTTTTTAATTACAAATTAATTTGGTATTAACAAAAAATGGATTGCATATATTAAAATACGAAATAAAATGATTAAAATTCCCATATCTTTAGCGAATCAATTAATTCAGCATTGTTTTTTAACATACTTAATCATTATGAAGGTAAAACACTGCCTTTATTTATTATGTTATTAATCTTAAATTAGCATAATGACAGAATAATTAAAATTTCTAAAATTTATTACATTTTATTTTTTACAAAATTCAATTATATGCAAATACATTTTTAATTTTGATCCATTTTCTTTAGAAATAAAATTATTGGTAGTTCTATTATATTTATTGGAAAAACCTATTGCTGGTCGCTGAAAATGTAAGATGTAATTAGTTTTTACAAAATAAATCATAACGCGTACCCGTAAAATAGTAGTTATTGACTGATTGTAAAAATTGATAAAAATTCTGAATTTAAAATGAATAATATGAAAAACATTCCAGTAAATTTTGTAGCTTATGCAACCACCTTTACGTCTGTGTTTCTTATTTTCATAAGGAAGAGTCCCGATAGATGCAATTACAAAGTTGAATCCTAATGCAGATTAAGTTGCGTTGAAATTAATAAATTAGGTTCTTTCGCGCTGCTTACATATATTTTTCATAAATTTGATTTATATATCTATTATCAAAGCCTAATCTGTATGTAAGATAGAAAGAAGTGTTAATTTGGTTTTGATCTGCTTAGCTAAGCTATGCTTACAAGTATACTTTATTGTTTTTTTAGAAAATGAATCAGATTGGTGTTTATCATTTATTTATAACCTTTATTGTTTATAGCTTCTGCAATTATTTTAGTGAATTGCTAATCAACTAAATATAACTAAATATATAGCAAAAACAATTCCTTCCTTAACAGAATGTCTAATATTCACTCACATTGTAAATATAAAATTATATAAACGATGTTTAAGATTATTTTTATTTCAGTACTTTTATTTATTACTTGGAGAAGTTATTAAAAACTTAAAAAGAAATAAGTCGAAACATATTTGCTCAAAAATCATAAAATTATTGAGCAAATCTGAGTACTGGAAATATTGAGAGGTCAAAATTAATATTTGGAAAGAATTATTTTGACAATTATACTATTATATTAAATATTTTTGCTTGAATTTGCATACCTATTATACTTTGGCTATATTTTGAAATATTTGGAAAATATTCGGACCGGAAAATTTAATTAATATCTGTTTTGATTATTTTGAATATTTAAAAAACATTGGTTTTAAACTTATGCAATAGAATTACTTACTATACTTACATATTACATTTCTGTAACTATTTCAGGTGGTATTTTATATTATTTGAAAGTGTTATGACTGTGCGGACTACAATTAAAGAAATTCGTAAAGCATAAATTTGTTCCTTTAGAGAAAGGTAAGCGTTGTGCGCATATGATTATATACAATGTTTAAAACCCACAAGAAATTCAGAGTCTTATTATTATCGCTTTCATCAGTTTAAATATATATATATATATATATATATATATATATATATATATATATATATATATAAATATAATATTTTCGTGACCTTGGTATGATAAGGTAAACTTAATAAGTCGGCGATTAAAGGTCTGGTTCATTACTTCAAAGTAGGTATATATATTTAAAACAACTCTACATGTTTCGGCAATGATGCCTTTGTCAAGGGAATTCCCTTAACAAAGGCATCATTGCCGAAACATGTAGGGTTGTTTTAAATATATATACTTTGAAGTAATGAACCAGACCTTTAATCGCCGACTTATTAAGTTTACCTTATATATAGATAATTATTTCGTGAACTTTGTATGTTATGGTAAATTCAATTTGTTGGCGATTTAAAGTCTGATTTTACTTTAAAATATATATATTTAAAACAACCCTACATGTTTCGGCAATGATGCCTTTATCAAGGATATAAAATATAAATGACAGAATACAAATGTCAAATAATTGAGTTGCTATGGTTTAAATTATTCAAAGATACATTCCAATTGATAATAATAAATTATGCCTTAGTATTCCAAAAACAGATAGCAAGGTGTGAACATATGTGTCGTTCGCTGCTAGCAGCTTGTGTCTCTTTCTGGGTATGAACCTGTGTGTTGGTTGCTGCTGGCAGCTTGCGTCTCTCTTTGAGTGTGGTTTTGTGTTTGTGTGAGAGCGTAAGTGTAGGGTTTTGTATGTTGGCGCGTTCGTGCGTGTGTTTAGTGACCGGTCGCGTAAATTTAGAGAGATCGGATAACCAGCCGTTGCGCAAGGCCGCCATCCCTTTCCCGGCAACTTCTTACTTTTTCGTGCAGTACTTCGACGGCCCGACCCCCGCCCCATCGAGGCAAGGCGCAGACCAGCAAAGCGAACCCTGCACGAGGTTGCTCATCGCCAACCGAGGGAACACTCTTAGCGGCTACTTCGGTCGACGACGGTCACACTTTGTGCCATCTATGGGAACATCCTCTAGCAGTCCGTACAGTTTATTTTCTAAAAAATGTAAATGGGTGTCTCCCGTGAGGCGATTCTCAAAAATGTAAGGACCAATTAAAAAACCATCGATCATACCACATCACACGTTTACCGAAAATTTATGTTGAAAGTTACTTTCGACTGTTGCGTGTGGATTTTCGTCTGACCATACATGCTAGTTATGACAATTATTAATACCGTCACGGGTGAATGTCGCTTCATCCGTAAACAGTATAGGTGATACAAAACGAGGATTATCATTTATCCATCGACAAAATTCCATACGTCTACGATTATCATCTCGTTGTAGGTGCTGTACTCTTTGTACATGGTACGGACGTAAGCCATGCTCGTGGAGTGTTTTTATCACCCTTGTTTGTGGAATGCCCAAATGAATACTAATTCTCCGTGAGCTGGTAGCTGCGTCTTCTTCTACTGCTTCCAGAATATCTTCTATTTCTTGTAATTGTTGTCGACTGCCTCGTTCAGATATTATGTTTACACTGGGAAGCTTTCCGGTCGCGCACAATGTGTTGAATACACTAATAAATACAGTTTTATTAGGATGTCTGTGATGTGGAAACCGTTGACGATATTCATTAGCAGTAGCTGTAGCATTCCCATCGCAAAATCCATAAACAAACACCATATTAGCATATTCTAAATTAGAATAAGTGTGTGGCATTTTAGTTTGGTGCACTATAGTCGTACAAACGTCAAGTCAATGTCACAATACCCGAACACAATGTTATAATTTACTCCAAGGTATAGGGAACATTTTTTATGCTGGTAGCGCCCACACTATATCAACGATGAACTAGAGGTAGTGACATTAGACGCATTAGGCATACAAACCACTCTACACCATTTCTCGACTGCTTTCAATGTCACTACCGCTAGTTCGGAAAACCACGAACAGGTAGCGCTTCAGCTAGGAAGACTTCCCTATAATGAATTGCTACCGGGGTTTCACTGTTTTTACGAATACATACATAAACATGGTATACTAAATCTACATTTTTAATTACGCTATAACTCGAAAACAAATATAAATCGGATAACAACATTTGAGTTTTTTTACATTACTTTCACCAGTAGAATACACTCCTTAAGTTTGGTCGATTCCTCACGACTCACCCTGTATATATATGTATGTATATAATGTAAATTTATTAAATTATATCGAGAGGAATTTTTAAACATAATAGAACTTAATCTACTTTTGCACAATTTCCATTTTAAACTTTGAAATTATAGATCCTCTGTCTAAAGTAAAACCGAAGTCTTCGAAAATATAAGGAATTACTCTTCATTATATTTATTCCATCAGAAGGCGAATTATAATGCCAAGAGTAACTGTGTTTTGGTGAACAAACGAAAAATAAGTTTTAAACAAAGAGCTATGATTAAATTTTGTCAAGCTAGGTAGAAGCCTTACCAAAACGCATGAGATGCTTCAAAAAGCACACGGTAATGAATACTTATTTTATACTCAGATTTAAGGATGGTTAAGCTGTTTCAAAGTAGTCATGAAGTTCTTGAGTTTTCTATTTAAGAACTTAGTTAAGCAAAAAGTGCATTAAACAAACCTCGGAATCGTCCTTGAGATTGATTGTAGAAACATTGAGGATTCCAAAATCACTTTCCCCAACATTTTGATCAAGAATTTAGGCTTTCGCTAAACTAAATTCGAAATTAGTTGCCCATATGCTAACAAAAAATATATCAAATTTAACACTGCAATCATGTTATCAAAACTACTCGTGAGCATTTAAACTTTCATAAAAATATAGTGTTTTGCGTATCAACTTGAAACAAAAACTTGATTGCTGAATAGAGGCTACAAGCAGAGGATCATCCGAAAAGGAATTGCTTGGAAAGTTAAAGATACGAGCTATATACATTCGTTCTTATTTAAAGGGCATTATTAGCAAATAATTTGTTATATCTGGCCAAATGGTAAATAGTGGGTTCCTGCGTCATGTACGAAATGAATATTGTGCTGGTTACTTTTGCACAACAATATTCTATCTCGTCTTTAAGTCATTGTGAAACAGTTTTTAAGCAAAAATTAGATTTAAGTGTTGAATTACTTGAAGTATTCATCTGACTTTTATGCTTATGCTTTTATTCTAACGGCATTTTCCACTAATAATTCGTTACACCTAGTCGAACGGTTAACGGCGACTTCATCATTTATGACATAAATATCATTAATCAGACGGCTGGCAATAACTACGACTCTAAAGAGTATTCCAAAAGTTTATCTAACGTTCTTAATTGATGGGATCAATTGGAATATATATTTGTCTTATTAAGAAATACATTGCTACAGTACCTTAGTAAAGATAAATGAAGTCTAATTTTCTTTTTTCTTAGTTTCTTTGCTTACATTTTTCTCTCTTAATACGAGGTAAATCCAGAAAGTAAGTTCAGTTTGTGTTTTTTGTCGCGGCAGCGCAGCGTTGCGATCGCAGTTCCATGCATACGCGGCAGTTGCTCTGAGTTAAGGAGAAGAAGATAAAGCTTATGAAATTAGATATGTAATTCGTTTTCTAAATGTAAAGAACATTAAACCAGTCGACATTCATTGACAAATTTGCGAGGTTTATGGAAAAAATGTAATGAGTACCGTAAGTTTATAATTTTTGCTCTTTCTATGGACTTTCCACAAATTTCAAAATCAATTACTCATGAAGTTGTTACTGTAAAACTGGGTTTTCTTGTGCAAAAATACTTACAGAGCAACACGAAAAACAACGTCAGAGCAGTGCACTTGACTTTTCGACACGTTACGCCATTGGCGGTGATGTCTTTCTCAGGCAGATAGTGACCGTGGTTGAGACTTGGATTGCTTATAACACCCGTGAAACTAAATCTTGGCACCTCGAAAAATTAGTTCAAAGAACATGTTACATGGTTGACAACACAGGTGGCAACATTTTATGAAGAAGGTATACAAAAACTTGTGCCACGCTA
Source organism: Melolontha melolontha (assembly GCA_935421215.2). Lineage (NCBI taxonomy): Eukaryota > Metazoa > Arthropoda > Insecta > Coleoptera > Scarabaeidae > Melolontha > Melolontha melolontha. Next base: position 142,311,217 of record OW285236.1, read on the forward strand.
TGACAAATGGTGGGAATTATGTAAAAAAATAGCTTAAGGTTTGTAGATTGTTTTGCAATAAATAGTTTTTCTGTATCTCTACTTGATTTCTTTTCATTACCATCTGGAATTTACTTTCTGGACTTACTTCGTATATAATATACATGTAAACATATATATTTAATTTTGGAATGATGCTTATATCAATATTTGTTACATTAATATATACGGACATAAATATTTCAAGAAAATTGCATTAAAATAATAGATGGTTATATTTCTAACCACATATCATCGATCAGTCGTAACTTTTGCACGAGGCGTAATTAACAAAACATAAATCATTTTCGAAAATTTATGGGACATTATTTTAGTAGATCAATATTTTAGGCAATTCGGTTTGGATTTTTAAACCGATGCAGCGTCAATCAATAGCCCTTTTAAAATTAAATGTAAATGTACTAAAAACACATTTCATACATCAGATGTTTAAAACTGTCATCGTACAGATAAGTGGTTTTTAAAATGACTGGTTTCAGTTTGTGTATTTTTAGAATTCGCCTCTTAAAATATGAATCTGTCTGTACAACACGATTTACGGATCTAGATTTCTCCACCCGTTTAAATTTTATGATTTGTTGAAAATAATTAGTAGTTCGTGCATTTTATTATACATTTATTAATAGCTATTTACTTATAGTTAAATATAGCAAACAAGATAGAAACATGACTTTTTTCATTATACAGAAAATTTGGATAGTGTCGCTAACATTATGAAGTAGGGAAATTCCCATTATATTTCATGTATAACGTTTTAGATAAGCTGAATTTTCTTTAAAAATGCAGTTTTGCATTACAAATTGCGTCATGATAAAAATTGACTTTGTACTTCCTTTGTTTTGCGGTTTTATTTTCTAATAAACAAATGCAAATATAACAAAAACAATTTAAAACATACTTGAGTGGGTAAACCCTCACCATTTCTTTATATAAAACAAAAATATTTTTAATAACATCGAAATATTCTGGTATAAAGAAAACAATTACAATTTAATATTTATCTGAAAAATGCTTTCTGGACATGCAGACACGTGTTTGGTCTTACTATACACTCGTCAGTGCATATTGCTGGAAAAGACAAATTTCTTTGCAAAAACCCTTGCTACATACAACCAAGTCACAAAAGACTGCATGGAAGAACACCGTTCAATGACTAATGTCAATAATCAACCATTGGCGTTCGCATGACAAATGTAAAACAAAGCTGTAACTCAAGGAAGCTGTATTAATATGCCTCCACTGTCAATCGAACTGCAGCGTACATATCTAAAACAACTTGAAGCATACTTGAGTTGGTAAAACATCACCATTTTTTGTACAAACCAAAAAACATTTTTAATAATATCTTAATATTATTACAAATCTGGTGTAGAAAAGACAATACAAGTTAATATAAGTTTGTTTAAGAATTGCTTTCCAGATATGTAGACGCGAGTTTCGTCTTACTATAGACAAGGGAGTTTTTGGTAGCGAAGTTTATCTTTCCCAGCATCATGCACAGTCTATAGTAAGATGAAACACGTGTCTGCATGTCTGGAAAGTAATTTTCACATAAATATTAATTTGTATTGTGATCTTCACACCCAATTTTTTTACAATATTTCCATATTAATAAAAATGTAAATGCAAATATAAAGGGTGCGGCATAAATAACTAAGCGATTTAATTCCTATATATTTATGACAAATAATACAATATTTTATAAATAGTTAATTCCTACTTTTAGTAGAGGTTTTAGGTAAATTATTACTGACTATTATGTTCTTTAAATGAGTTCTGTGATTATCTCGACAATATTAAGCTCTTTTAATCACATTTATCATAAATGTATCCAATAGCTCAGGTGTTATGTCTGCAATTTTTTGACGAATTTCCCTTTTCAAATCTTCCAGCGTTTCCGGCTTGCCTTTGTAAACATTGTCCTTCAGATAGCCCCAGAGGAAACAATCTGGGGCAGTCAAGTCAGGCGACCTTGGTGGCCAGTCGATATTGCCAGCACGTGAAATAAGGCGGTCCGAAAACATCGTTTGTAAAAGGTTGATGGTTTCTCGACTTGTATGCGATGTGGCACTATCCTGTTGAAACCACATGTTTCTCAGATTTAGTTCTTCCAACTGCGGTCGAAGAAAATTACGTAGCATCTCACGGTATCGATCGGCATTAACAGTAACGGCATTACCTGCATTATTTTCAAATAAATACAGTCCTAAAATCCCAGCGCTGTAAACACCGCACCATACGGTGACCTTAAGGGAGTGTAATGGTTTTTGATGAAGTATTCGAGAATTTTCTGTACCCCAAAACCGGCCATTTTGTTTGTTTACGTATCCGCACAAGTGAAAATGTGACCCATCGCTCATGATAATTTTTGTGTGGAAATCATTAATTTAATTATTTAAGTTTATAAGCATGTTGCTCCATGCTAGGCGTTTTTCATGATCTGTGTTGAGTAGCGACTGGGTTATTTGAATTTTATATGGATATAAATGAAGGTCATCTTTCAAAATTCGACGAATAGAACGGTCACTAATATGGAATTGCTGAGCACGGCGCCGCGAGGATGTTTGTGGCCTTTGACGCACATCGTCCCGAACACGAGCAATATTTTCTTCTAATCTACATGTGCGCGGTCGACCAATATGGTACGCATCCCCCACTGAACCAGAAATGGAAAATTTTGATATAATATTGCGAATGGTGTTTGAATTTGGAGCAGGACGATTACGATATTTTGTTCTAAATTTTCTTTGCACACACAACACCAGAATTACTTTCGAAATACCACTGAACTAGTTCTATTCGCTCTTGGTTTGTGTAACGCTGCATAATGAATACCTTAAGTCTTACAAGTATAACTGTCACAATGCGACTGACGTCTTGTGCAGCGTTCGGTGATTGTTACGATTTAAAATCGCTTAGTTTTTTTGCGACACCCTTTACTTATATTTGTACATAAAAAATTTTTGATTAATAACTTTTGGTTTAGCTTTAATGTTGTTTACTTAGCGAATAAAGGAAGCCATCCTATTTTTATTTTTAATTAAAATACGTCAGTAAATTAAACAATTTTTGAATATATCCTGTACCAGAAGCCCGAACTATTGGGTATTATTTTACATGGAAAAAGTTGCATTTACGCATGTATTAATGTTTAAGTTTTTATTTCGAAAAAGCATATTTTTAATTGTATCGCCCTTTTTCGGCGCATGGGAACGGGAAAATATCAACTTCACCTGTATATTTTTATATTGGGTCATCAGCTATGCTTCACAGGAGTAAGTGCCGCTGGTCCTTAATATTGTTTGCGACAATCTAGTTTCAAAAGTTCTGGATATATTTTTCGTTCTTATAATTTTTGTTAATATTCCCTTAGCTGTATTTCTTTTGTCTATTTTGTCTATTATTTCTTTTTGTACGCTCCGCATGTTATCCTTACTTGCTGATAATCAATTTGTTCCACTTTTTCTATGGAATATTTTCTAGTTCCTTAAATTACCATATACATACTTACCTTTCTTCTGGTGAATGACTAAAGCACATTCCCTTGCTTTCTTTTCCAGTAACATAAATATTCTTTAATAATATAATATATTGTTGAAAATCTGGTGTGAAGAACACAAATACAAGTTCAATATTAATATTTTTTTGTGAACGTGTCCAAACATATCCCTCCCCAGAGATGCAGATACGTATTTCATCCTTCTACAGATTCATCATATTAAAAATACTTTTGTATTATAAAAAACTGGCGACGTTTTACCCACTCATGTATGTTTCAATTATTCTGTTATAAATATTCTTCTTATTTCCTTCTTGGATCTAGCCATAAGTACCATATCATCAGCGTAAACAATACAATAATGCCTACTGCCATACATTATACCATTAGTTAAAGTTAAAAAGAAGAAGTTGGATCACCTTGCCTCAATACTTTTTTTTACAGTAAATTATTCTGACAATGCTACTTCCAATGTTATTTTATTTCCTGTTTTTGCATAGTTATTTCGACTAATCTTTTCGTTTATTCGATACTCCCAACTTGATTCTAAAACTTTTACAGCTTTTTATATTAATGTAGTCATACGCTTGTTTATAGTTGATGGGCAGCAGATGTAAGCTTAAATTTTGCTCAGATGTAGTTTGTTGTCGATATTCTTACAGATTACTTAGCTTCTTGTATATTACCTTGTTTTTCCTTCCATTTGTACTTCCTCAGTTTCATTTAATAATTCTCTAAAGTATTGAGTAAATCTTTTTATTTTTCCTATTTATCACCTACTGAAACCTCGTCTTTGTCTTTCAAATAGTGTGGTCAAATCTTTACTTCTTTTTGTTTCCTGGTGAAAGCTTCTCAATTGTTTTTATACGATTCTTTAAGTTTTGTTAATTCTCCATCTAGACGACTTCTCTTTTTCTCTTTTCATACTCTATTTTTACTTCTTTCCTTATCTACTTATGTTTTTGTCTCATTTTACTCACTCCGTTTTTTCATTAATTTTAGCATTTGCTTTATTTCTCTTTTCTAGTATGTATTTAAAATATTTTGTAATATAATTTTAGAACAAAACAAGGTCAAATAATTTAAGAGACAAATGCAAAAAAAAACAAGTGTATCCCACAAAACAAATGATCTATCTCATCGTCTGTAAAGTACGCTGGGGACTATATCCGTTTGTATTATTTTTTTAACGGTCACAGGCGAATATTATTTCTGTTACAACATTTTTCTAATATTATGGTGTCTTTGTACAAAATCTTAAATGTCTAATTTATATTATTTCTCTATGAGAAAAATAATCTAAAATAATTGCATCTAGAGCTTTAACTCCTGTGTTTTCATTATATCAACTTGTTTACATATATCTATGTTGAAGACAATAGAGTTATTGGTGTTAAAATGTGCTCGAGTCTGAATTCATGATTATAAAAAATATTTTTTCTATTTTGCGTTCGTAATGAACTTATTATGAAATTCAGCTTCATTTCGAAACGCTTTTTTCTTCATTGTTGGCATTGTTCGAACACAGAAATAAATATCTTATTGCTGTTATTCGATTTTAAGAATTTAAGATCATTTGACAGACATGATATACATAGGTGGAAAAGGAAAATGCTACACAAACAACCGTATATTATATACAATTAACAATAAGATATATTAGTTTCTATGTCACTCATGTTTAAATTTTTAAATAAAATATCAAGTAACGTTAACGAAAATTAATAAATCATATTTGGCGGATAACAAAATTTAAATTTGAAAATATCAAATATCAATGTGACCAACTGCCTACTTTATATAAAAATAACAATCTGAACTTTATTAATGTAAAAAATGCAAATTAGAAAGAATAGTAGTTTTTTAGAAAACTCGCTGCTATCGCGGTTCGTTTTGTAAACTGAACTCGTTCGACAAAATGGTGTCTTATGAAACTTGTGTTTTAATATACTATTATCCTTTCAAAATGTTTCAAAAATTAATTTAGTTTTCGTTGAAAAAACGTCTAAAGTAGTTTTTGGACATCTATGTATTTACAAATAGCTACCTTTCGTGCCGTAATATTACCTATTATTTATTGTCCATGGCTCCGACCCGTCTGACGGAACCGCTTTCAGAAATGATGCAAACACTCTAACTTTGATCTTGGTTGTAATTCAACACCTTACTCTGTCTAACAAACACACATTTCTTGCTCTTTAACTTTTTTTGCAATTCTTGCAGAAACGTTCTTTAACACTCCATCCTCATCTGATACCACGCTTCCGAGATACTTAAACCAATTTACACATTTCTTGGTTTTGCACATCTTGCAGAAACGTCCTTTAATACCGGAGATTCTTAATTTATATGCTCGTTACGAGCTCATTGATTCACATACATGTTCTTGACTGTATTAGTGTGAATGAATACACATAATTTTAATCTTCTCTTTATCAATATGTAATAATGCACATATACGTGTATTTATTTTATACAATAATATAGAGCAAAATAAACAATTATGTTTTAAATTTTACACTTTTGAAGAAGAAAGAAAAAATATTTTTTTTAATTTAAAAATTTTTCGATATAGATATTTATTTGTAGAGACAAAGGGTATATACATTTATTTCAAAATTATTTCTGTTGTTGTAGGCCCACGATCCAGAAGACTAAAGAAACCGGGTGTTAAAACTCCAACTGAAGACAAACGACCGAGGACAGCATTTTCTGGTGCTCAACTAGCCAGGCTTAAGCATGAATTTACAGAAAATCGATACTTAACAGAAAGACGAAGACAGCAATTAAGTCAAGAACTGGGTCTAAATGAAGCGCAAATTAAAATATGGTTTCAAAATAAGCGGGCCAAAATTAAGAAAGCTTCTGGGCAGAAAAATCCTCTTGCTTTGCAATTAATGGCACAAGGTCTTTACAATCATTCCACAGTACCTTGCGATGAAGACGATGTACCCATCCCTTTATAAAACATTAACATGCAACATTGTTTTCTGTAAATAAATGTTAATTTAATTTAGAGACAAATCATTACATTACATATATTTATTCAATCGTTATTTATTTTCAAAGATCTCAGTGTAAATATTTGTACAAAGATTTTAATTTATATGTGTACTAAAGTTGATTTTGAACGCAATTCTAGATTTAAAACTAAAAGTTATAAGTATACTTATGCTTGATAGTTGTCAAAGCCTAGTACTAATGAGCTATTAATATAAGTTATGTTTAACTTATATACATGAATAAAGTAGATTAATTCGGTATTTACACCTATATGTACAATTATTATGAGTGATGAGTTGCTGCCGCAAACTGTCACAAATTTATTCAATGTGTTTTGTTGTAACAATTGTTAGATAGATATAGATTGTAAGCAGCCTTATACATATAATAGACTGATTTATTAATGTATCCATACCGAGTGCAATGTTATAATTTTAAAATGTTTTTGTATATACTAATAATATATAAAAGTTTAAAAACAGTGAAATAAAATAAAGCGTTTGTTTTTTCGTTTACGTTTTAGTTTTCTTTCCGTTTTCTTTCCTTAAATCTATAAAAATAAATTGAGAGTTTTATTTAAGACTGAATAATGATACAATTGAAACAGACATGTAATATACATATCTGTAACTGTACACGTGGACAATACACCTCGTATTTTCAGCATTTACTTCTGCTTAAGACACGTGTTTCTGCCATTACTATTAGGCGTCATCAGTTAAGCTAGTGAAGCTAGTGAACTTATGACGCCTAATACTCCATGGAGTAGCATCATTCAAGATCACCAACAAGGCCGCGCAAATTTAAGCAATTTTTTCCATGAAAAAGGTTATGGCTTCAGCGTTCTGGGACCTGGCTGGGCTAGGCTGTTATTGGTTTATTTCATGCCCCGAGGGACGACCATAAATCTGGACGCGTTGATGGTCCTTGTGAAACAGTTTAGAAGCTGCGTAGGTCTATCCAAAATAAGAGCGGGGAATACTGACACGTGGCATTGTTCTTCTGTATGACAATGCTCCTCCCCATACGGCTCGAAAAGCCAATGTGACCTTCTTCGAAAATTCAAGTGGGAGGTTTCTGACCACCCTCCGAATAGCCCCGACTTGGCTCAAAGTGACTTTCATTTGTTGACTGAACTCAAGGATTCTTGTCAGGAGAACATTTCCAAAGTGATGATGACTTAAGAGCAGGTATATAGCGTTAGCTGGATAATTTGGTAGTAGAGTTTTGCGAGGAAGGCATAAACAAACTGGTTTCAAAATACCACAAATGTCTCAACAAAGGCGGCGACTACATAGAAAAATGAGTAAATGAATTACTTTCATTTAATAAAATCTTTTCTTTTAATTGTGTGTGTAAACCGGTACTACTCTCTGGATTTCCCTCGTACATAATTAATTAATTTCGGAAACGCACAAGTCGTCGTTGAGCCGCTGAAATATTGTAAATATATTTCTTCTTGTTCTGTAAATATTGTAGAAAAATGAGAAATATCTGATTGGTTGACAGTTTGTTAAGGGTAGTCTGAGATTTTTTCTAAGGAAGATCGTGTATATGCATCATATAATTGTATGTTTTACTTCTAGTAAGTCTTCTTGTAGTGGTATTTAAGTTTGCGTTTACTTAAAAGCAATTAACTCAATCTAGCTTCACATCTTCAGGACATCTACTACTGTTATTGTTGCTGCACTGCAACCGGAACAGAAATTCAGTTTTAATGCAGTAACGACAACAGCAATAACACCCTCGAAGATGAGTCTTGCAAGAATGGACGAAGCGTCGACCAAGAAGAAAGTAATACCTAGGATGCAGTTCCAGTTCGGAATCCAAGAAGAAATGATGGATTTACTCAACAGTTTTTTTGTTATTACTATATATGATGGCGACTCGTAAAGTAAGTTCCGTTTGATTTAAAAAAAAAACGCCAATACAAGAAGAAATTTTTATTATATCAAACTTAAAGCTACTACTTTCAACTATTTTTTGCGTAGTTGCCATTAAGATTTAGAGATATTTGTACTAGCGATAAACCAGCTTTTTAATAGTCCCTTCATAGCACTCTGCCGCCTGTGAATTGAGCTATGCTGCAACACTGTGCTGCACCTCTTCATCGCTCTTAAAAGTCTACAAGAAGGACGCCTTTCATGTCCCAATGATTTTCTTCGCAGAAAAAGTTTGACGGCACTTTAAAGGCTTCCTCGTAGGCTAGTTAGAGCAAACCGACTGTACTGACGGTCTTTTCGTTTCAACGTTGACATAGGTGATCCAAGTCTCATCACCTGTTACGATATGCCTGAGGAAATCTTCACTTTCAATATCGTAACGTAAGTATTTTCTTTGTTTTATGGTCTTCGGTAAGAAGTTTTGGCACCCATCGTAAACAAAATTTGTATCCCAAATGTTTAGTAACAACCTCGTGTACAAAACTATAAGCGACATCAGCAAATATCAGTTCTCAGTTCTGTGATTGTAAATCACCGATTTTCACGACTTTCTTCTTTGACATTACGCACGAGTTCGTTCATCACCCGTTCTTCATCATGGACAACAGTTCGTCCTTCTCAAAAGATACTGTCACTCATGACATTTTCAACATGAACATAACAAAGTTCACGATGAATCCCAGCAGCTTTAGCGTTCTTTGCACACAGAAATCGGATAACAGCACGCAATTCGCAGTCGGCGATATTTTCAATTGCATGAGCCACTTTAAACGACCAAAATAGCACAAAAGAATGTCCGAAAAATTCTCTCCCTAGCACTGCCAGACTCATACTGAACCCGACTACACCGCAGTGTTGCGATCGCGCCGATATTCCCACTCCTCTGCTCACTAGGAGGAAGCGGAACTTACTTTATAAATCGCCCTCGTATATTGAAACTTGTTAGCCTTCTCTATTATAAAGTGATAATTAATACGAATAATTACATATAATTCTTTAAAACATTTTCAATAAGAAATAAAGGTTATAAAAAGCCTTTTCTAAAATAAAAATTTCTGTTGTACGAGGAAAGTTCTGGGAATTTAACTATAATTTTTTTATTTTGTCAATTTTCATCAATATTACGATGTAGATTCTCAACAAAATCGCCATTTAATTGAATACATTTATTCCAACGAAAAATTATTTTTTTTAAGTCGCCCTCGGCATTTCAGTGCCTCCTCTATCCATCTATTTATGACACGTTTTACGTCAGTTAAACTCTCAAAACAAACACCCTGTAAAGGTTTTTCAAATTTCTTGCGATGTGCGGTCTTGCATTATCCTGTTGCAGTAACGGACGCTTATGTAACTTCTCAGGCCATTTTCTGATAAGTGTCTGCCGCGATGATCCGGATAATAAGTTCGATATTCTACGTTAATTGTAGTACATTTCGCCAGATAATCCATAAAAATAATCCTTTCGCAATCCCAGAATACAGTAAGCATTGCCTTTCCAACAGACAGAACTGCACGCGCCTTAAGTGGAGGTCCTCCGGGTTTACGCTATTCTGTGGATTGACTTTTGGTCTCAGGATTGAAACAAGGAATCCACGTTTCATCAGTCGTTATTATCCGTTGCCAAAATTTATCACCGTAACGGGGTAACAGCTCTTGAAGTTGACGACAAGTGTCAGACCTATTGAGTTTCTGTTTCAGTCCCAACAGCCTTGGCACCCAGCGGGCTGAAACCTTGCTTACGCCCAAACTATCATTTAAGATTTCATGAATTCGTCGTGTACGTATCCTTAGGCGTATACTATTTTGAGAAATACTCATTCGTCTGTCCTCTTTCAGTAGGTTCTCCGCGGCAATATCGTTTTTTTCATTTACAGACGTGCTCGAGCGTGGATCTAATGATATTATACCACATTTAAAACGAGCGATCCACCGATATACACTACTTTTAGATTCTCCAGACTCACCAAACATTCTTTGCAGACGTTCAAGCGTTTCTAAAGTTTTCACACCCTCTTTCCACAAAACGAAAATTATTGCTCCTTCAGATTTAGCCGCCTCTTCCATGGTTACACAAATAGTGTTACGAAAATGCCTCTATATCGGTTGAACATCTGAATCAGACTGAACGATACTGCACTGGACAGAACATGTCAAGACTTGTCTGTCACCAATAGCACTGCCGTAATTTAATTAGAGCACAATTCCAAGAACTTTGGAAACATCCCTCGTATATATCGCTATTAAGTAAATAATGAACTTCCATACTTGGAACAAAATATGAATCAAACAAATTTTATTTATAGCGTTTATCTATATTTGATAGTTTTTATTTAAAAATTACATATATGATTATATTAACGTTCCTCATTGCAGAGTTAAAATAAGGCGAGAAGTTTTTTTTTTGTCGCAATGCCTCAATCATTATTATTATTTGCTCTATTCTCGTCTTTTACATAGTTTGGTGCACGAACATTTTAAACAAATAGCTTGACATCCTTTTTGAGTAATTGTATTTGCACTTATGTTAGAACAGATAATAGGGTATAAGTTATAGTACAGTATACGATATTTTCCAATGGATATAATAAGTTAACCAATAGATTAGGATTATTAAGTGGTGTACTAAAAACTTCAGGTTAAGTAACAAATTTAAATAATTGTAGTTTGTCTTGGAATTTTAAAATTAAATTTTCTAATTTTTAGAAATTAGGAAATTTAAATTAATATAATTATTTATACCCACGCTCGCGCAAGTTATGCCTTCCAGAAGAAATGAAGATAAAAAACCGTGAAAAAATACCCTATTTTAGAATTTACAAGGTATAACGCATTGAAACTTACTTGTGTCGGTTTGTTTTATATATTTTATTGTTTTATTACAAATAAAAAGATTGTGCTAAAGAAAGAAATCTTAAGAAAGAACAAAAATTTATCGAATACGGCCACTCCCCACATTTGTACACTGTTTGTGTTTCTTAATAGAATTGAGCACCTTCTGAAGAATTTAAGGTGCATTATTAACAGAGAGCGAACTGAAGCGGTTGAATGACCAATTGCCCCGAAAAAACCTTGTGGCGGTATCAGGTTATAGCATGCATACTATAACAGCCTATTTGCTTGCTCGATTGCATTCGTCGAGCAGATTGTCATCTCCGTCATTATTAATAGTACATTGTGTGCAATCTATTTTTTGCTATACTACGCCACCTGGCGACGAGTTAATGGACTCACAGTAATATGCGTATTTTTCTTCTTTATCAGTAATAGCTTCGCTATTCGAGAAGAACACTTTGCACCGGCGTGGTCGGTTTCGTCAGTCAGATGGCAAGAGGTTATCTGTTGTCTTCGGATAGGACAAAACTTACTACTTGACCGCAAGTATACTACAGTCTTTTGCTTCGTAAATCTATCATTGACAAAGTGGTTACACAGAAACGCATGCGTCTGGTAGTTGACGCAAAAGCTGGTAAATACGTACTGTGTGTCCATGCATATACAGATACAAATTTGTTTTTATACAGATTTGTATTATTTTGTATCAAAGCTTGATGTGAATTGACATGCAATCTATTTTTTGAAATAGGTACGTGTTAAATTTAATAATAAATTGCATTAGATTTTGTGGCGCGTTTGAACTGGCACTCCGGGGTCATGATGAACAGCAAACGTCGAATAACAAGGGTATTTTTCGGGAATTGATAAATTTTACGGCAGAATTGGATAAATCGCTCAGAGATCACATCGAAGCAGCACCGGTTTTTAAGGGATTATCAAAAACGATACAGAATGAGCTGCTTGATGCAATGTTGAACGTGTATCATGAACAAGTTGCCGGTGAAATTAAAGCAACCGACTTCATCTCTGTGATAGCTGATGAAACCACAGATGTGTCCAATCAGTTTCAGTTGGTGGTTGTTTTAAGATATATTGTGAACGGTCGAACGATTTTGGAAATTTTTTCTGCCTAATGGACATGATGCTAATTCTTTATCTGCCTCCATCCTTAACGAAATTAATTTGCTTGTTAATGACCCAGAAAAACTTATTACACAGAGCTATTATGGGGCAGCAGTCATAAGTGGTGCTATTAACGGCGTGCAAAGACATGTCCAAGACCAATATCTAAGGGCTAATTTTGTACATTGTTATGCACATCAGACAAATCTAATTATGTCACATGCTACATCGAGCAGTAGTAATTGCAGATTTTTTTGGACAATCTGACGGGATTTTGTACATTTTTCTCCACTTCACCACAACGAGCTGCAAGATTGGAAGAATTCCTTTAGAGAAAAAGCTTACCTCGTTCTTCAAAAATAAGATGGAACTTCAATTCTAGGACAGTGAATACAATATATGAGCACCGAGAAGAAATAATTGAAGCTATAGAACAAATGGAGGGAGAAGCTAGTTTACAAACTACCATTCATCAAGCTGGGGCCAATTTGCGAATTTTAGAGAAGGATAATTTTAGCTATTGGTTAACTTTCTTTCATAAAATTATGCCACATGTGGACATATTGTTTATTCAATTACAAAATGTCAATACAGATGCATCAATTAAGAATAATTTAGATAATTTTGAACGCGCTATTGAAAAAATTCGAACCGAAATCGCTAACACAGATAATCAGTTGGTTAAACAAAATGACCCAGGACTGACTCCTCGACCATCAAAGCGGCGAAGAGTAACTGATGGTAGCCAAAGAAGGAGGGAAACTATTGAAGTGTGCGATATTATTTTGCTAGAAATAAAAACTAGATTTCGGTATACAGGGCACTTAATATTAGCAAACTTAATTTCTTTCAAACAGTTCTCCTCTTTTCAAAAAAAATTTCAGGAAGATTGCCTTAAAGAAGCAGTAAAATTTTATCCATGCCTCAATGAAAGCAGACTACGGACTGAATAAAGCGTTCTATATTCTAGAGAAGAATTTAGGCAAAACATAGAAGTCGGTGCTTAGGTCTGCTAGGTCTTCTGCTGGATAGATTAAGCGACACCTTTAATGAAGTTTTTAAGCTTTTAAAAATTGTCATTACAATCCCAATGACAACGTTCGAAGCTGAACGCCAGTTTTCACGGCTGAAGAGAATAAAAACTTTGCTGAGAAATACAATGAAAGAAGAGAGATTAAATGCCCTTACTATGTTATCTTGTGAAAAAGAATGTATAAATGATTTCCCAAACTTGAATGAAAAAGTGATAGAACTGTTCTGCAGGTCAAAGACACATAAAATGGACTTCGTTTATCGCCAGATGTAATTAAACTGTGTAGTGTAATATTTACTATTCCCTCAAAACAAACTCTACAATGAACAGTACCTGTCTGGGACAGTACGTCGGTGAAATTTATTTAAGGATTGGGTAAGCGTTTTTGTATTACACTTTTTAATTTTGAAATTATGCACTCCCTATGTGAACCACCCCGAGCCGCCACTGTACGAATGTAAGTATAGATCATTTTTAAGGATACGTCTAGAAGTAACGTAAGAACGATGTAGTTCTTGCTGTAAGTGTCGCATAGAAATCCGTGGACGTTCCTCAATTACTTGTATCACCACTTCAACAGTGACTTCAATTTTAATTATTGGTTTATCACTGCCTCCTCTGTGATCCACAGTTCCTCTTTCCCTAAATAATTACTCAAAATGCATAATAGATCTGCTGAAATGATCATATGAGATGGCTTAATTCGCAAACTCCACTAGAAAATCTGCATATGCATCTCCTACAGAATAAACCTATTCACCATTTAATTTTTTGTAATTTCTTAAATAAACGTCAGCCCCCTAACCCATTATTTACTGACAAATTATCAACAGTAATTACATACGTGGTGACAATTTTTTTGATAATTTTAACTAGATACACGAATCTTTGTTGCTATAGAAATCTCATGAGTGGACGAAGTCCACGAGTGAGATTTCTTAATAGCCACAAATATGAGTGTTATCTTGTTAAAATTATTAAAAAAAAAATAATCACCACGAATGTAATTCGTCGTAATTATTTTTTAAACTATGTTGCAAAATGTTAAACAAGTATGTAAGTATCTTTATCTACGACCATCCTATAATTAACAATTTATTTAATAAGTTTTTATGTGTAAAGAGCTACATTAAATAAATCGTGCGTAAATGAATTAAATCATGCGTAAAAACCCAATGTAAATTAAATGGGCCTATCATTATTAAATGATTTCTGTTGACAACAACGCCAAGCGACAGCAAACAAAAGAAAAGTGATTTTGTCTATTGTGCAGTCTGTAAATTACAATTTTTCAGTCCTAACGGTGAGAAACAACTAATTTATTGCGAATTCAATGGTATTTAAACACACATTTTGATTATTTAGAGAGATCATTATGGATGAGAAAGAATTTGCCGAAATAACTGAAACCACAAACAATATAACCTCAAACTTGTTACCAGAAATGTCAGAGATTATTACGGATCACGAAGAATTATTAGGTACACCTCCAGAAATCGAGAAACATCGAGAAAAATCTTTGGAATAGGAAATCAACAACTTCAGCCATCGACATCTCAAACACACACTATTACAAGAGAAGTAGTAGTGCACCAAGAAAGAAAAGAAAATATTCCAAATGTAATAATTAGTAACATTAATAACTGTACAAATTTGACAATTAATGTAAATTTGAAAAAGTTGACTGAATAAATTTTTTTTTAAACTAGGTCGTAGATAAAATATTGTATGACACACGTGTGTGAAAGGCTTTTGTGCACTCCTTGCGATTAAAATACTCGCCTTCGGCTCGTGCTTTAAACTTCGCAATTCGTGCATAAAAGCCTTACTTCACACACTTGTATCATAAATAACTATTATTAGCCAATCGTAATTTTGACGCTATTGGTCGATTTATTTTTTTTTCTCTTTACGATTGTGTGACAGGACTGTTTAAAAAATAATCACAAATATTTGAAAAGTATTCTCAACTTGTCAATTTGATTTATAAATGACAGTTGAAACATTCTATCAATTCATCTAGATATACGAGTTTAACTCATACATGACTGTTATATCTTTCTTTCTTGTTAATAGTCGACTCTGGAAAAAAATTCTGGATCAATGCCTATATGAAAAGTCACCTTTTATTGGAATTGTGTAAATAAGTAATTGAAGGGTTTTTTTTTTACAAAAACAGCCTTAGTCCCAAAATGCCAGTTTTGTCTCGTGTAACTTCGAGGAGACCCGAACAGCTGATGATTCGGTATTCTTAAAAACAGTAATAGTCCGGAGATAAAGCAATGTGAAATATAGGGGTTTCTACAAAATCGACCATAGTCCAATGGTATTTCCAGCAAAAACAGCCATTGTCCCAGACAAAAATTATTTTTGCCACAAATTACAACGCACTTGTCAAACAAACGTTTGACAAATACGGTTATGTTCGATAGCAGCGACGGTAAAAATGACGGATAACCGGACAGCATGTTTTGTGCATGGGAAACTATTACTGTGGGAAACAAAACGGAATTACCTTCCGAACTATCACTTTCTCCTTTATATGACGAAGAAATAAAAATAAAGCCTCAAAAACTAAACTTTCTCTACAGCTTAGCACAATGTCTCTAAGTTCCGGAGCATCGTCAGCACTATTTAAACTTACAATGCGAAAATCATCTTCATACAGAAGAAGTTTCAGATTCGCGTGGTGTATGTGTGATAGTGATGGAAACAGCAGTGGTGGTCTTTTACTGAAAATAAAGTAATTTTTTTATTCTTACATCGTTTTCTATAACTTCTTCTGGCAAAAACAACCCTAGTTCACCATTTCTTTATACTTAATCTTTTTTCTTATATAAGAAGGGAACATTAAGAGGGCTGTAGTTATCACTATATTGCCCATGTAACATAAACGGAAACGATTATCCCAAAAAAATAGAACTTTGCAACAAGGCATTAATGAAAGAATGTCTTTTTATTTACCAAAAAAATGAAACTTGGACTAAGGCTGCTTTTGTAAAAAACCCTTCAATTGTTCATTTCTATAAAACCTCGAAAGCAGATACCAGCTTTAGAGTAAATGTAATTTTATGTTATACCGCTGTTATTCTCACATTATGATTAGTTTGCTAGGAAAACCAGTTGGTGTAGAAAAACGATATGCTATTATTGTATTGTATGAGGAAGGCTATGCAAATAAAAATATACTGTCAATCACTCATTGGCATTAAAAAAAAACGGGGGTGGGGGCTATTGAATATAGTCCACGGTCAAGTCTGTTTTAAATTACTACGAAGACAGCCGAATACAATTAATTAATAAAAATAATCTCAGGAAAATGGTACCAGAAATAATGACAGAATTCAATCGCGGAGCACAAATCGGAGTCTCAGTAATTATGGTCAAACATCCTTTACGAGAGGGTAATTTGCATGTATGAATAGCTATGCGCAAACCATTTTTGCAATCAGAAATAGTTGGAATTGGTACGGCAGCTTCGTAAATCTTCAGAAGAAAATATACTCTGGACTGATGCATTAAAGATCGAAATATTCGGTTAACCTCGTTGTTTTCTGCTTTTATTTCTGCTGTACTTTTTTGTTTTTTTATATTTTTTATCTTTGGCCAAAGTTCCTCGAACGGTAATGTATACATGAAGGTCAGCTGTTCTTGAATCAGACAGGAACAACTCTTTTATTCGTAGGGAGAAAAATCCAAATAATTTTATAAGCACGAAATATGAAAAACCATTGAAAACATTTTATTGTCATAACTTCTAATAAAAAAGAAATATATTAATATAATGAATTTCAATATAAATTTAATTAATACATTTATTTCTTCACCATCATCAATAATTACTTTAACGGATATAAATAAAATAATATAGAATAATTTGGACTTAAATATTGTCACTGATTAGCGTTCTGATCTAATTAGTAAGAAATAATAGTCTGAATGTTATTTAAAGATTCTTATACAATTTTGTCCAAATAATTATAGAAGAGAGGCAACTCTTACTACGATAATACTTAGAAGTCATACATGTATAAACGCTAACATAAAATACGTAGTAATTACAAGAAATGCAATAATTAAGGCATCATCAATCTTCCGAAGCAAGTAGGTTATTGCTATAATTATTAGGTATTTCAAGCAGGAATCTGTAATTACTTTCACAATAGGATAACGAAGTAGTAAAGATGCGAAAGATAATCCGAATGGGAGAACAAAAATTCATTCGGATTCTAGTAGCCATTTCTTAAGTAGTATTTTATTTTGATAGAAAAATAGGTCGAAAAAAATTAAGGTAACAATATTCTATTAAAACGTACTTCCAGAGACACTCAAAATGCTAAAAAAAGAAGTGACAATCTTCAGTAGGTAATATATATTTTTGTTTTTGAAAAATCGTTAGAGATTTATCAAATAAAGTAATAATTTGTTGTCAGATTGGTCATAATTATTATTTTTTTTAAATATTTTGTTGCATATTCTGTTAAATTTTCTTATCGAACGTAGAAATAGCTCGCAATTTATTTTATACCAGTCCGTCATAGTCTGATATACTAATTCAGATATCGAAGTATAATGAATTATTGCTATAAATTATTTAAGAAAAGCTTCCTAAATGACTTATCACACAAATCGCTTAGAATTGATTGGAATGAGAAAGAACATAAGTAAAAATTGACGAGATCAAAGTGTGTATTCATCTTATTACATTATAACAGCGAAAATTAGTGCTAATGGATCAATCCGTCTTTCTAATCGATTTGTATTTGTAAAGAAGGGGCAGAAGAAACTTATTGAAGAGTAGTTTAACATTTATATTTTATGTTTTGATTTGACATCCTAGCGTTTCCTGAGCATTGTAAATTAGAGCTAGTTGGTTCTTCCATTTCATAAACGCTTGAATTTTTTCTATTGATAACTTTATTTAAAGCTCTCTTCTTCTTCTTTACTATCTGTAGGGAGTATGTTTGTGAAGACCAAGACTAGTGGCACACCACTATTCATTCACTATTTATAAAACGCAATTCCAATGTTTTTTCACCAACATATTGTCTGGATGCATAAGTTAGTATTGCGATGTACTTGTCTTTCTGCGGGTTCTAAATAAAGCTAACGGTAACTTAGACACATACTATATTAATAAAACGAATAACAATTTAAAACTAATTACTAACAATAAGCACATTCATGTAGTTATATTTATGTAAGTTCACTCGGCGATGATTTGGTATGGAATGAATCATAAATTCCTTCCTCGACGGCTTATATATCGGCTGTCGAACCGTTCTCGAGTTTTCTATATCTATCGAGAAGGTGCCAACGGTATGATACGTGACGTATCAAAATGTCGAATGACTTTCCAATCAAGTTCTCGAATTGAATTGAGTTCTTTTGTTATGTTAGCGGTATCAGGGCGAGCGTTATTGTGCTGTAAAATGAGTTGACAATATCTTCCCGGTATTTTTCTTGAATCGCAGCCTTAAATAGACGGAGTTGTTGGTAGTATATCTCAGAAATGATGGTTACATTTCTCGCGACGTCTTCCTTGCTCTACTTTTAACGCCGATAGTATCAGTTTTTGTTGGGAGAATTGTTTTTTTTTTTTGTTACAGCTAAGTCCTCATTTTCTGTTCTTAATGTTAATATAAATGTCGTATTATGATCGATTGGTTACAATCTGTTTATTGACTAATGCCCCAGTTGATTTTACGTACTTTATCAAAGACCGATGCTCTTGTTGAACGTTGAGATCGTTAATGTTAAAATGGCTATTTCTAAATCGGGAAACAATTCATAGTAGACTCCCCGTATTGCACTCTCCCCTATTACAAACGGCTTTCGATGCTTTAACTCTTCTGTTGAACTCAAATAAAAGAATGTCGGAAATACTAGTTTTTTCTACTTGACGTACAATTTCCTTTTGTGAATAATTAATACCATCTTTGCATAAAATCAAAAACTATTCAATTAAAAAATAATACGTACTATAACAATATCTACTAATAAAATAACTTTGACATGAGAGGGCCTTTTTTCGAGGGGTTCTTATCTTAAAAGCCAAAAACATGCACTAACCTGATAAATTTCAATATTTTTTCAATTATACAATTTCTGTTTTGTGTCTCCAAAGTTGGTATTCAAATAATATAATTATTATATACAACTCCATACAATACAGATAATAATTACAACCAATATTAATATAATATACAATGGCAATAATTAGAAGAAGTAGTGGGAGAGAACAGAAAGAAATTTATGAAGAAATGACTTATGTTCCAAGTTACACATTTCTAGATTTACTCTAAGGATCTAAGAAAGCTTTAAAAGTTAGGTTTCGTGCAAAATTACTTAAAACCGGAAGAGATAAAACCAACGAGGAACATCAAAATGTGATGTAGTGGATTGTAGTGGAAAATGCATATATCTTTGTTCAGCAAACCGTTCGAGTTCGTAATTTAAGGACATACTCTGTTCACGAACTGTGCTTGCTCAGTTTAGAAACTATATACAGAAAACTTAAATTGTTGGAATTTCATGAAGAAATATCGAACGGAGATGTAAAATTTCATAAATATATTCTCTCTATTAAGGAGGCAACATTTTGCAATAGTCGGTTGGATAGACATAAATTCAATACAACAACCAGCTTGTTTATAGCATTCAAATTCCCCAAAAGGAGAACTTTTAAGAGATATCTACAGAATTATTTTAATATCAGAAGAGAACGTATGAAAAAATGGAAAGATGTTCTTCATTATAGAATATGAATCTAAAATATTTTCCCAAAATTCCCTTTCATATGCGAGAAAAAAAATGACAAAAATATTTGTAAAATATTTGTCCCACCACTGTGCGACCGACTATAACTTAAAGAATAGGTACCCTTACTCTTCATGTTATAGTCGGTCGACTTTAAGTATCGAAACAATTGTGCCCAGATTCAGTCAGTTTTCGATCGTTTCATGTGTATATGTGTACGTTCGATATGATTTACATTTACGTGTTCGATTAAAGGTAGATTGTTACCAAATTGGACGTGAAATGTCCCATAGAGCACACATCTTACATCTTCTTTTAATAATTCACTTGCAAGTATAAATTTTTAACAGACGATTGTTCGGACGAGGTTATCAAATCCTTAGCATACAAAGCTGTTAATTTATGAGATTTTCAAAAGCTAAGCTAATCTGATTGTAAATTCTTTTGTAACCCTGGTTATGATGTCTGGTGAAATGGTTCGTATCTCTTCATTAATTCTTTCAGCCAAATACAGCAAATTTCTAGGTCGGATAAGATACCTTCTGTTTTAGATAGTCCCACAAGTAGTAATCTAGTGGATTGAGATCGGGAGAACGTCCGGGTCATTCAATTTCGCCTCTACTTCCAATCTATCTGTGGGAAAAAATTCGATCTAATCGAGCTCGAACGTTGAAACCAGATGTTGAGGTTTCGTGAAGAAACTTGCATTCGTTACATTTTTGTACAATTTTATTACGTAGCAGCTAAAATAAGTTTTCAAATCACATTCTTACGTTTAGTAAAAATTTAGTACCCTTAAATTTTAAATCAGTGGAAAAAGAAAAAAAAAAGTAAAAAAATCGAGTATCGGCATACTCGTAAATTATAATTAAAAGAAAATAATATTTAGCATGACTTATAGAACAATGCATACTACTTGAATGCACTACTATTTTACAGTGTATTCGAAAACTATGCATTTAAATACATGAAGCTAATGCATATATGATACAAACTTATCGCTATTGTAAGTGGAGAAACACTGGGAAAAACGTATACAGTTAAAAGCAGACTATGTTGAAAAATTAAAAAGTTATCTTTTTCTAAGGAATTATTGAACCACCCTCGTACATTATAATTAAAAGATAATAAATATTTAGTGTTACATTATAGAATAATGCATGCTATTCGAATACACTATTATATACAGTGTATTCGAAAACTATGTATTTCAATTACATAAAGCTGATACATATGTGATATAAGCTTGTCACTATTATAGGATCTCTTTACTAATCTGTAGTACTTCCCTAATCAATGGGTGCTAATATTTTTGTCGGATTGTAATCTGAAGCTGGGACAGCATTTCGCTGCATAATGCAATATTAAAATACGTTTGAATATATTTTTTCCACTAAATTAAATGCTATTTTATAATTTGGGTTGGCAGTAAGGCTCACTAACAACCCTGTTAAGAGTGCATCAGCAACACCAAAGTTGTCGAAGGACAAGGTCCGTCATTTATTTGGAGAGCCAGCTTGATAAGACTTTTTCAAAGTGCAAATTATCGTGTACTAACTGTAAGCCAAACTATGAGAAAACTCTTATACCAAATAATGGGAGTATTAGTCAATTGCAAACCGGTTTGGGAAATAAACACTCTTATCTAAACTCAATATAAACACAAAATGTTTTTTTATGAATATGTTGTGGTGAAAATCGCACAACAGTTACGCTGATCCACATTCCTCGAGCACGATCGTTAGCTTGAAACTGTATGAAACAGAAATAAGAAAAACACCCTAACCACAATATATATCAATAAATACTATATACGTATTTCGTATTTCGGCAACTAAGTTGCCATCTTCAGTAGAATAACCTTAAAAACTTAAAAATGTTAAACGTAGCGTTTTTGGCTAAGGTAAACCTTAGAAGATATGCTCTTCACCAAATCGCCATTGGGATAACACTAAATTCCTAATATCGAAATAAACACTTATATACTACTTAAACATAGCGTGAAATTTAGGGAACCGTGAAGCGTGAATACATGAAGCGTAAAAAAAATGCTATTGTCACAATAAGGCATACAAACTGGACTGAGGAATTGGTCCATTGTCAGAATTCATTAATTTATTCTTATTTCTATATGTATAAATACTTTCATAACTATCTAATTCTCTATAAATAAATGTGCACATTGACACATTTACCGCATATATCATTATAATATCTCAAATGAGGGAAAGATTCACAGCAATATGTATGTAAAAAGAAAGCCAGAATGGTATAATAAAATAGTAAGCTCGAAGGTTATTCTTTTTAAATTATAATTAATATTATGTACACTTATTTCCAAATTCGTAACAGATTTTTATCAATATTTTGCATGAGAAAATAGTTCACACAAAAAGGGCCTATTTAAATGATAATAACTAATGATAATGGAAATACGTGTGTTGGGAACATGTTTTTCTATAATAATGCAATTTCATTAATTATAATGTCAGAAGTTCGTGAGTTTTCGTTTCGGACAACTTCAAATGCTGATAAAGTTTTGACGAATTTGTGAAAACACAAGAGATCGATTCCGATTCAAATACTAATGTATATTTAATTCCGACAAATTACATGAGGTATAGGTGTGTATATAATTTAGTCACGAAATGCTACAAGTTTGATGTAAATGCATTGCTAAAGCTTGTTATTAAATTCATGCTTTACTGTAAGTAGTTCTGATAAAAATGTGCTTAAAAACCTGAATATATTATTTGATTATATGATAGGCTAGAATTAAATGTTCATTTGTTAAACATTATGCAATATTTATTATTACTTGATTTGCTTATCTTTGAAACGAATTATTTCAATTTTGATACTGTAATTTATTATAACCAACGAAATAAATATGTAGTGTCAATACGTAAACAATTTTCTGCTTATTTTATTTTTAATAATTATTTAAAATTAGATTACCTTAGCATAAATAGTAAATGCTTAGTATTAATAGAATGCTTTGTACATTTATCATGTAGTCTTGTATATTTTGAATGCCGAATATTATAACAACTGAGCTACAATTTTTTTTTCAGAGACTATGAACGAGGAAGACAGATATAGTAGTCATGTTTCAGTTTTCAGAATTTTCATTTTTAAATGAAATCGACAAGTTGAGAATATTTATTAAGTATTTGCGGAAATTTGTTAGTGAATAATAGATTTAATATTTAATGAACAAGAAAAAATATGTAGTGGAAATTTATTTAAGAAATGGTAGAAAATTCAATGGTGAAAGCGTTTATTCTATAGGAGAACTAGGTGTAGATTTTCTAAGGATATCCACGGATATAGCTACCCCAAATGATAATTTTAGCATTTTTATTCTCCATTTTGTGTAGTTATTTAGACATATACGAAATATGAATCGTAGAAGAGGCAGTAGCAGTCTAATGGTTAGGAATGAAGTAACTGTTAAGTCACGAAGAAAGTAATTGACGAACGTTGATAGATTTTTGTGTGACACTTACAGCAAGAAGTAGATGTCTCTTACAGTAATCCTTAAAAAATGATCTACACTTACATCCTTATCAAATACTTCCTGCAGACATACCCTGAACTCAAATTTTTGTCAGCGATTCATTGATTATTTCAGTGATATTCATCAGGCTATGGAAAGTCTTACTGTTTAGTTTGATTTCTTCACAATCATTTATTTGTAAATACATAATAGAAAAAACTATTATGTGTTTAATTTTGATTTAATTATAAATTTGTTTGTGAAAGTTATTGAAAAATAACTCGAAATACCTAATATTAATACGGTATACTTTTTAAATACTAAAGCAAGGAAATTTTTTTATCAACATATTGACATATAGCCGAATGACATTCATTTGTAAGTTAAATCAATCAAGACTGAGTTTTCTCATAGCTAAACTGAAAAAATAATTGTGACACTTTAACTAAACTTTTTTACACTCGAAAAATGATCCTGAGACCTTTTGGGAATTTTTAATGAATTAATTACATTATTTGCTTTCGTTAAGTCATCATAGGCTGTTCATAATTCAATATTTTCGTTTATTATAATTTTATTTAATTTTATTATTAATTATCGATCATCATAGGCTATGTCTGTATATCCATTTTATTTCCGGAGAATTTTTATATATTTCTGCGCAGTCCGACATTTTGGGAAATTTTATGCGTTGTCATGCTTCGTATATTTTGATGGTTATTTAAATTTTTGTTTCTCCTTAAACAATTCTAATATTACGGTATTTTTTATTAGAATTTTGTAAATCTATTAGGGTGCTTTATTTGATTGTTTAACCTTTTTTTTAAACTTAATTTTGCGTACTCCTTTTCTTTCGCTTGTGGCGACATCTTCGGGACATTTAGTTTTCTTCCGATTACAGATCGCTTGACGATTGGGGCCAATCTTATATTGTCTTTTTACCCGTTATTGTTGTTAATTAATTTCCGAATTGTTGTTTGATAGCTTCCGCAATCACTCTTTAACATCGTCAGGGTTTTTGGGTAATTATTTTCTTTTCCTTCAAATATTGAATTAAAATTCACTTGTGAAGTGTTTAATACGGGGACTTTTCCCTAGTTATGGAAGTTTTCACGACCACGTGTGCTTCAGGTGAGTTTTTAGACATGGGGACGGCTGTAATTTCATCACGACATTGTTCTCTTCTTTTTTTATTGTTACTTCTGGATTTTCCATTTATTCTTTTCCTTTTCTCATTTATTTAGGGCTGTTAATTTCGGCTCAGGAAAATTGCAGAGTTAATTTCTGAGCGGGAAATTTAACATAGGCAGCATCCCGGCAGAAAGGCGTACCCATTTACTTCGAATTACTGGGATCCCGGAAACCTCGTTTTTGGAATTGAAAACCATTAAGCACGAAGGTAGTGTGTGAAGTTCATTAATTTGTCTTTATCTTTTGTGACGAAGATCACGTAAAATTTGTGATAATAGTTTTTTTTTGGGGACCTCGTGGAGACCTAAAACGAGGTGTGCGAACCACCATTTTGAGCTTATAGATTTTATTTTTATTGCATCACTGTAATTTATCGTTCATATTGCATATATTAATTTAAACTCCTTTCTTACTTAATTTGTCGTAATATTTTACTTTCCTGTAACATATGATATCAATCTCATTTTAAAGTGGTTGAATAGAAAGTAATTAGCGTTATGTAATTCTTTTTTTTTTGGCTTAACCAGTAACGTATTTTTACGTGTTTTTTTAAATATAGATAGATATTCTATTGTTGTATAATTATATTATTTGCTACTTTCGAAGTCAATCTCACCATTTAGGGCAATTTTTTTTTGTATCTAATCAACATTAAAATTTCACATATACAGGCTGTGCCTTTAAGTTAATCATTATTTTCACTTAATTTTCTTTGTAATTTTCTAACGGTGTGTACCGTTTTTAATTGAACATATACTGTGTGTTGCATACTCGTGTAAAGTACGTTAAAGCTTTAACGATCTATTTATGCATAAAAACCATAACTTAAACACGAATTTTATACTGTTTATTACAATCCAGTCATGCATCTATGTTGTCGAATTTAAACTCTGACTTGTGAGATTCTCTATTTAGCTGTATATTTTTTTTTGATTATTTTGCATAATAAATATTATTGTTACTGTTTAATCTGTGTTTGTGTTTGATTACCTTATGACCTAACGGGCAAAAGTGTTAGTAATTGTGAACCAGGTATACGGTCACCCTTTTAAATTTCTTAAGCCCTTTTGGCCCGTTGGTGTTCTACGTTGACCAGGAAGCTTGCCAGACCGAACGTAGTGGTGCCCAAATAACATCTTGCGTTGTGTTGGCCCACGACGCTCCCGCAATATAATTCTGAGCTGGCCGGTAAGTTTTTCGAGGGGCCTTTGTAGACCAGGGGCGGAATTAGGGCTCGTCCTAATTCCAACTGTGGTATTGTTACCTGAACTGTTTTAGGCGTAGCAACTTTCTAAATTTTATTGGCGAAATTTTTATAGCTCCATGCGCCATTCGGCTGGTGTTCCATTAAATATTCTCGTGCATGAGTTTCTCTGGCGGTCAATATACATGAGGTCTTAGTATACAGGTGTACTACGAGTATAAGCTGATTTAACTGTGTGTGAATTCTGTATGTAAAAGTGTTGTTGTCTCGATATTGTAAAGAGATCGCACTCATCATCCTCCATCTTTGAAATTGATGTATTGCTAACCAAGTTGGGGCCTGACTACCTCTTCAAACGCTTCAAGTTTTCGGAGGGTAGGAATAACACTCAATCTTTCTCATTGTCAATTATGATTACCAGATTTTCAGCTATTCTATCCGCAATTACGGATCCGATCTTCTTCAGGAGATATTCCATATATCTCCTGAAGAAGATATATGGAGGTTAACCGAATCGTTGCGTCGATTTTTCATTTGAAATAGTTCTTGGCTATCCACAGCATAGTAACAAATGCTGTGGATGCTAAGGAATAAATTATTCTTTTTACTATTATAATAATGCCTCGATAGTAGTTCGACTATTCATTGACGAGCGTGTTGTATTCTGTTGTAGGTCTTCATTACAGTATTTTTGTGCATTTTCCGATGATTTCCATTTTAATATCGCGATGGTAGATGTGAATCCTCACGTGCCAGATTACATTAATGGCCCTCTAAATCGCAACGGTGGTCCACATAAGAGATGAGTATAATGTCGGCCGTCGAATTATGGATTTGTACCTCTTGATCTTACAAGCGGGATCGAGTCACTTTACCTATGTATTAAAGCGAAGAATGGGTCAACATCCCCCTGGCGCAATTCTTAGTTAACAAATGTGCGGACTAATATCATTCTCAAATCCAGGATAACACACGTCATAGAATTGCCAAGAACACTGGTCAACACAGTTTGGTTTTCTTATACATCAATACGTGTAGTTTATGTCATTTGTCATGCTGATTCTGAATCTGATTTAAAATTTGCTCCATCACATCAGTATTTTGAAATATTTTGTTAAATAGTTTTTTAAAAAAAACGCATTAACTTTGACCAAATTTAGTTAGTTACTTTTATA
Organism: Melolontha melolontha; assembly: GCA_935421215.2. Classification (NCBI taxonomy): domain Eukaryota; kingdom Metazoa; phylum Arthropoda; class Insecta; order Coleoptera; family Scarabaeidae; genus Melolontha; species Melolontha melolontha. Next base: position 142,338,519 of record OW285236.1, read on the forward strand.
CAAGAAAGGTACTACTAAAAATATTATTCTGTCGAACATTGAGTGGACATGTCTGAACATGTCCTTGCATGTTTGCTACGTCTGAGTACTTAAACCATGCCCTTTTTTTGCTCTGGAACCAATCAAATTAAGAATTAGTAGATATCTGGCAAGGTGGGTATATAAAGAGCAACGAACGGCTCTTTAGATTCAATGTAAGTCGGTTTGTGATAGTTGAAAGTTTTTTTTTAAATTTTATATGTCACATACGTGTAGAAAGAAATTAAACTACTTCTACAATAAGATAAAAAATTGAAGAAGCCTTAAGTGACTTGGAATGCTTTTAAAAATGTAACCCACAATTTTCTAGGAAACAGAAAATCTAGCATTTATATACCACTTGTTAATGAACTTCTTAGAAGTTACCATAAATTTGACATGAGCCTTAAAATACATTTTTTGCTCTCGCATCGAGATTTCTTTCTCCCGAACCTCGGTGACGTGAGTGATGAACATGGCGAAAGGTTTCATCAAGATATTTCTGTTATTGAAAAACGTTATCGGGGCAGGTAGAACAGTGAAATGCTTGGTGGTTATTGTTGAACATTGATGAACATGATATCAGAAAGATATCAGAAAGTGCCGAAGAACAGTATAAAAGAAAAATAAAAAACATTTTAAACAGGACGATGCCATACAGCTCCATATAATGTACATACTTAATTAATATTATTTCATTTACGTTTTAATATTTTTTTCCAAAATCTGACGCGCCAGAATAAATTTGTTATTATTATTATTGTTAGAGCTTTAAAAGAAACGAAAATTGTACAGAGTTTCTAAAGAAAAATTAAAAAAATGAAAATTTGTTAACCAGTGAAATTAGCGTTCCTCAAAATGGCGAACTCTCTCGAGGGTTCGCCTCTCCTCTTGGCATCTCTTATTTTCATCCAATAATTCTTAAGGTCGTCGTTCAATAAAATAGGCGCTCATGTATCTAGTGTCTCGGAGTGTGTTCCAGATTCGAGAAGTGTTCAATATGTTAGTAATTTCTTCTTTGACGAGTTTTTCAGCTTCTAATAGGAGTCATAAACGTTTGTCATTACCTTTCACGATCAACACTTTCGCAGGATTTCTCTCATTTTCTCGGGTGTGGTTGACAAAAAAATTCATTATCATCAAAGTTTTTTACCTTGTAGTTCTTATATCCAGTCTTTGATTCTTTTAGGGATAGAGGATTCGGTGTTTTGTACAGAAGCTTCATTGACAACATATTAAAGACTGTTCAGTTTACGATCAGTTAATTGTTACACCACTGCTACCAACTGTTTTGATTTGCTGATTATCGTGATGGGGTCCAGAATTGTTCTTGTAGGTAGTTCACTATTGTTTGAGTTGCTTATCTGTCAAGTTCACATACTGTGTCCTCAAATGTCGATAGCACTGGTTGTAATCTATGATATTTAATACAGTTTTCGTAAGGATGATATCCAAATTGTTTGGTTATTCATTGCTCGGATGGATGATCAAACCAGATGAATGAATTAGCGAAAATATGTAGGGACAATATAGTTGTCGCTCGGATTCACTTTGTTTAAAAAAAAAAAATTGCCCAAAATAACTAAGAAAATAACATCAATGAAGTCAGGTGATGGGTTTATGTTACTGTTGCCGTTTGGAAGATTTTTGAAGTAATTATTAGAAGTGATCTAACTCATGTTATTATGTTTAATTAGAATTATGGACTTCTTTATTAATTTATTTCTTGTTCTGAATTTATTACAATTAAATATGAATGCGATGAAAATAAATGTACAATAAATTTTGGCAATATTATTTTCTCTTCTTCTACGTAATTAAATATTACGCTCAGTTTCGTCATTATAAGTTATTTCTTATATGCTTGATTCTTGTTGTTTAAAATAATTGTTTCGAAATGCAAACATTCGTAAAGCGTCGACTTTAGGTCTTTTTCTAGCAATAAAATTAACAGCGTTCGTATTCTGAAATAAACCATCGTGAGCATATATTATTACACTAATTCAACTATTAATAGTTCAGCCATATAACACTATGCTATAAAATTGATGTAATTTTACAAAGCATGACGTTATTTGTCAAAGAAATAAAGTCGTAAGAAACAAGGTAATTTGTCTCGACATGGTGACGTAGATTTGTGTATATCATCTTAATAAAGTAATTAAACAAGACTTAATTAATGATATCTACATCGATCTTACCCATATCTTATAACATCTGCGGTTTTAATTCAAATGAAAACAAATTTATGTATACCAAGGACATTTATATGCAGCAGCATATTTTACTTACGAAGCTTTCAATTGTAACCGAAAGTTTAACAATTTACATGTTTATGGAGGCATAAATTCGGCTGTAAATTTTTTGTGAAAGCAAGTGCAATTTACATATAAAGGCTCCTTTATAAAAATTATAGTTTATATTAAGATCTCAATAATAATTTATATAATATTGTCTAAAGAATACAAATATCTAGTGGCTAAAATTTAGGAAACGGTATTTGAAGGTAAGTGAAAATGATAGTTAGCATGGGTTGTTTCAAATATAGATAGAAGTATATACAAGAATGGCAGCAAAATGTATAATATCCTATACATCTAATGATGAATAAGTTCGAAGCGTTTTTGGTTTCTAGAATAAGAGTAGCTTGAAATAGAACTGTTAGGCATATATCGATCTTATTTTAATGTCTTATTATTGTTTAATTGAATAGTTTTTGTATTCTTACAAGAATTGTATTAACTATTGATATAGAATGAAACACCAAGTAGAGAAAAGCGATCGTTTCTGTTATTTCTTTTATTTGAGCTCAACAAAGGAGTTAATGCATCGGAAGCTACTTGTTACTACTACTATTTATGAAAGTACACCTTGGACATTTATAAATTTAGAGAGATAAAAGATTTCAATTGGACATTATAAGTGATTGTAACCAATAAACATAATACCACTTTTGCATTCCATACGCAAAGCTCAAAAACTGGATGTTCGGTACAGTATGTTTTGACCTAACGACAAGAATTAGGGTGTCAACATTTATGCCTTTTTGCTAGGTCGTCATTGTTTAGATCGTCAAGAAAATTGATGGTTTACATCTCACATTACGAGGAGAACCCTAAAAATTTCTGGAAAAAGAAAGAAAAACTAATATTTTATCGAAAAAAAAAACAGTTTCTCAAAATATTCACCTTTAATAATAATAATAATAATAATAATAATAATATTTATTAGAGCCCAACAGCAAAGCCAAAATGGGCGCTTCAACAATATACAATAACGCACATAAAACAATAGTATACATATATAAGGCAAAGTAAGTATTCATACAGTAAGTATTCATACAGTATTCATAAAAATTAAAAATAAAAAAAATTAAAAAGAAAATACACTCATACACACCAACCACAACACCACACTGCACTCGTCCACGCTACCGCCTGACGGTTCGCTCCAGGAAGACATCAGCGAAGATCCTATCAGCATCTCGACACATCCGATAAATGGGACTGCGCATTCCAACATTGGTCCTGCAGCGAGGAAGTGAAAAAGTAGTACTACTCCTAGACGACAACCTCGGTATACGAAACCCAACCTGCGCCAACAGAGCGGTGCAATCGATCCTCCCAGACACCAAGCCATGCAAGAAATTGGCCCCACAAATCTCCCTACGGGTAGTCAGGGGCGACAGATTATGTTCAGCCAGGAGTTGCATGTGGTCAGTATTTCTAGGTGGGTAGAAACCATCCCTCTTAAAATTCATATACTTTAGGAATAGTCTTTGCACTCGTTCCAGCTGCAACATGTGACAGGTATACAAGGGAGACCACACAGTTGAAGCGTATTCCAGTCTAGACCTCACAAGTGAGACGTACAGAGTCTTTATTACGTCAGGATCAGTGAAGTACTTAGAGCTCCGCATTACAAAACCCAGCAAGCCAAGTGCTGACCGACAAGTAGCAGTAATATGCTCAGAAAAGGAAAGTTGGTCATCAAACAACACACCAAGGTCCTTGATCGTAGTAGCAGCCCCAAGCACCTCACCCCGTACGCTATAATTGAACATCACTGGATTCCTTCTCCTTGTATAACGCACCACAGAACACTTGGCAATATTCAGGTGCAACAGATTATCTCCACACCAACGAACGATCGCATCAACGTCCCCCTGCAGCCGCAAGGCATCCTGATGAGTATCAACTACCGCATAGACTTTTACATCTTCAGCATAAGAAAGATGCGAGCACGTAAGTCCATCGAAGAGATCATTGATAAAAATAACGAATAGAAGCGGTCCAAGCTTTGAACCCTGCGATACACCAGACGTCGATACGAATTCAAAGGATTTATATCCATTGTAGTAGACATAGCTGACCCTGCCGTCCAAGTAAGACTGCATGAATGTAAGAAAAGGCACATCAAATCCCACCATATCTAGTTTCTTCAACAACAGGCCATGATCAATGGTGTCGAAAGCTTTAGAAAAATCTGTATATATAACATCAGTCTGACCCCCGCCATCCAAGCAGTTACTTAAATCCTGCGTAATATTCAACAAATTCGTAACAGTAGACCGACGTCGTACAAAACCATGCTGTGCATCCGATATTTTAACATTTATATTTCTGAAAATGGTGTCGTATATGATCTGCTCAAAAACCTTCGAAAAATTACACAGAATGGAAATAGGTCTATAATTCTTGATATTGTTTCTGTCTCCTTTCTTATAAACAGGACAAACTCTAGCTCTCCTCCACCTTTTGGGAAAATAAGTTTTCCTTATGGATAAATTAAATATCGATTTTAATGGAGTAGAGAGATTCACGCGGCAGTCCTTCACAAAAAACGCGGGAATCTGATCCTCACCAACAGTGAACCCCGACTTCAGCCGACTGATAGCGTAAGATATGTCATCGTCAGAGACACAAGTCATGCCGAAGAAATCATTAGAATGTGCCGCATCCGATCCATGGCGACCAACATTAGTAGGACGGTAAACCTCAGAAAAAACACGAGCAAAACCATCGACAATATCCGAGGGATCACTTAATTCTGTCGCCCCGTCACACACTATTGAAGGCAAACGAGACGTTCCCTGGCGCAGGCGAACGTACTCCCACAGCGCACGAGGATCCCTTTTAAGGTTAGCTTCAGCATTCCGAAGGAACACACTGTACGCCGATTCAATAAGACCCTTCATAGATCTACGAAGCCTACTAAATTCACTGTAAAAGCAGAATCGACCAGTAGATCGCCATTTACGATGGTAGTACGCTTTCATATTCAACCCATTCCTTATTTCTCTCGTAAACCAGGGCGGATACTTATTCTGCCCGGAAGCGCGATAGCACGGAACCGATACACTCACAACCTGAAAAAGTTTATTGTAGAACATATCGACACACTCATCCACATCAAGACAGCCGTCCAACTCAGACCAATCTGTACAGAGTTATGTAGTCTGCCCTACGGAAATTATATCTAATATTGTCATTGACAGGAAATACCGGTGAAGACGTAGTTGCAGGAAAAGCAACCGACATAGAGAGAGATGGATGATAAATATCCTCATCCACCAACGGGTGTCGGTCATGCTCCACCGCCATATCCCTCCCAAAACTGGTAAGTACAAGATCCAACAACCTGTCCCGACTATTGACAACTCGATTGCACTGACTCAAGCCAAGTATGGAGCAAAAATTTAGAATGGAGTTTGTTTTCGAATCCGTATCCAGCATATGTACAAAATTTGGTGCATTGAAATCCCCAACAATTATGAGTGGATAATTTAGAATTAACATCTCAAGTGCTTCAAGGAAGTTCCTCATATCATCATCCGTGAGATAAGGAGGCACATACAAGCCACCAAGAAGGAAAACAAAGCCGGACATTGAACACTTGCAAAGAACAACACATCATCTCCAATTTGAAGGAATATTACCGTCGCAAATGGAAGCTTAAACGCAATAATTTCTCCTATAATTATTTAATAGCAATACAAACTTTTTGCAAAGCTAATATTGCGTTATCCAATTCGTGGTTTCAAAACCGTAGGCGTGTCAAATAATTATGTCAACCGAAGCGTCAAATTTTTAATTGAATGTTTGCCATTTACGAACACGCATCAAATGATAATAGAAAAACGCGTTAAAATGGCTAGAACCTACTACAAAGGTGGGGATTCAAACGAACTCACTTTTCGCGCAATTAAAAACGATTTTGGCCGTGATAATCGTCCTAGTGTGCAAGCAATTGACAAGATAGTGAACAAATTTGATGAAACGGTGATAGTGTTAGATATTCAGAGGCATGTACATTATCGTAATGTACGCTCTGCTGAAAATGTCCCCGCCGTAGAGCCGAATTTGTCTATTGCACGGCCATCTCAGCAATTGGGCCTGTTTTACGGCTCATTATGGTGAATATAATGTCCAGCTCACACAACAATTAAAGCCTGCTGACCATCAATAACGCAGGAGATACGTCAAATGGGTCCTTGAGCAACAGGCCATAAATGATGATTTTTCGAACAAAATTATCTTCAGCAATGAGGCACATTTCTCACTCGGTGGGTACGTAAATAAGCAAAATTGTCGCATTTGGGGCTCTGAAAATCCTTAAATAATTGATAAGAGTCCGCATCCAGAAAAAGTGCCTTTGTGTAGCGTATTATGGTCTGGAAGTAATAGGGCTGTATTTTTTCGAAGATGACGAGGGCAGAGTGGCTACTGTTAATTCAGAGTGGTATGGTCGAATGGTAAGAGACTTTTTTGGTCTGCAATTGAACATATGGACTTGGATGATATGTGGTTCCAGCAAGACGGTGCAGCAAGCCACACAAAACAACCGATTTTGGCCCTGTTGGGAGAGAAGTTTGTCGACCGTCTAATTTCACGGTTTGGCGACGTCAATTGACCACTGAGATCATGCAATTTGACACTGTTAGACTTTTTTTGAAGGGCTACGCAAAAGACCAAACATGCGAATAATCTACTAACTTTAAAGCACTTGAGACTAAAGACAATATTTGTCAACTGGTGACCCGAGATACCGGCCGATATGTGCCGAAAAGTAATCTAAAATTATCTCAAAAAGATTGAGTGTTACCACAAATCCCGAGGCACCCATTTGAATGATATTGTATTTCACACATAATGGCAAGGTCTAAACTTTATAATAAAAAAAAATTCGTCAAAATAGTTATTTTTGTATCTAGAACGCGAAATGGTACTTTTGTGTTCAAGAATGAAAGTTATTTTGTTTTAGCGAAGCAAAACATCCATTCGAGAACGCAAAAGCATTTCGCGTTCGAGATACCAACAATATTTTTTCGAAAACTGCAATAAAATAAAACAATTGTGTTAAGCACAACAATTTAATTTATATTTGAAATCGTTTGAACCGTGTTTGAATCAAAACGTTATAGGCGCGGTGACTATTATAACGATAGCAACCTAATAAAAAATAAATATTAGTTCCTCGAAAAAGTAGTTTCAGAATTATTTATTGTAATTCATATTATAAGAGTGCTTAATTCAAAATGAGCTCGGAAAGTGAAGACGAGCATTTACCAGGGGAAGTATGAAGCGGCACAAAGTGCTGTTTCATAATTAATCCCCCAAAAATCATAAATAAATTTCGGAAAAATAACAAATTATTTTGACATTTGTTTTTCGTTCTAGAACGCAAAAGTATTTCGCAGCTAGGTGACAAAAGAGACTCACTTTGTCAACTGAAAATTTAACGAAAATGTTAACTTTTAATGACAGTTTTCGAAAAATTAAATTTTATGTGTTTTTACGTATTATTTTTGAAACCTAAAAATGGATAATCTTTTACTCCTACTGGATACACAGTTTATGGAACTTTGTTCCATAAAGGTAATCAGTATTGGAAAAAGAAATAATTAATATAATGACAAAATTTCCACAAGACCATATTGCAGATGATGACTTAATTTATGCTTTCCTTTTACATTATTCCAGATTTACGTTAGATCTGACCGTTGATGTTGATTATTAATATGACAATTCAAAGCTCGACCTTTCCAATAGCCTAAAAATGTGCTAGGATAAGCCCCGGTAAGGAATATATACCGACCCTAAATCATTTAGACCAATTAGTCTTACCTCTTTTATGTTCAAGACTATGGAAAAAAGGATATATTTAAATATTAAAGAAGGGGATCTGGATAGTTCTCCTCTACACCCACTGCAATGGACATACCAGATGGGAAAATCAGGTGAGGGTGCCCTGCATAGCCTGGTTAGAGGGCTCTAAAGGTATACAATATCTTTGAGCAATCTTTGTTTACAATATACTAATTTAATAATGTTAAATTTAGTATTTTCTGATTTGTTTTGTGAATTAAAGGATGCTTTATTTTGAAATTGTTTTATAAATGTTTTAAGAGCAGAGTTTTAAAATTCAATTTTATATTCTCTTTTTCTTTTAAATACCTGACAAAAATTAAAAATGTAATTTATTGGCGCTTTGTCTTCCCACGCTGCAATTCTGTTGGTTTTTCTTGCAGCCTCTTGGTTGGTTGTTTGCCAGTCGCGTGGGAACAGCTTAAAATTGCCGGGAACTGGTTGACTTTTTTTTTCTTTGTATCGTTGTATTCTTCGTTCGGCGTCGGTAGACAATTTGATTTTAACTCAAAATATCTCGACTCCAAGAATAGTGCTATGTGCTCCCACGAGCACTAGTGTTGTGCCTACTAATGTACTACCTTTACATATGAACTTACCCATTTTACCTCAATACATGATTGCCACCATGTTATCCCTATTGCCGCCACAGAGAACACAGACTCTACCGTAGTAAATTGAATAAATTTAGGTAACGTACAAGTATCGATGTTAAATCAAATAAAACCACTCAAATCAAAACAATAACAATGAGGATTTATTGTAATCCAGAATAACATGAACATACAAAAGGATAATGTATCCAGAATGTTACAATCAAATATATTTCTCGCCAATTCACTCGGATAAAAAAAAATAAAGTTGAATAAATAAAAAAAACTTACCATAATTAAATATGATCAAAGCAATCCTGACATTACAATAATGATAGATATCTAAGAAACAACATAAATTCTGGTTATGAGTAAAAGACTCACCCAGTATAATATATTAATGAAATAGTTGAAAATGCAGACAATAAAACTGAAATTAAGGTGAAATTAAATGATATGCACATAAAAGCATGTGGTTCAGATAAATTAACAAATAATCAGATCACCAGATCACTATATCAATACATACAAATTCGAAGGTCAACGTTTGAACTGATTTGACCAATATGGAAAACAATTAAATTAATTAAAAATCTTAGTTCTAAGAATTGCATCAATAATTTATCAAAGATCTTTCATAAGCCTTACATCTATATTTACACACCTTGTATATGCAATAATACCCTATATAACACACACAAGTACTTAACTAATGGCGAAAATTTCACTGGTTAGAAGTTTGTACTAAAATGTATCTATTAAGATTTGTCCACACTGTATATGCAGAGATATTTTACTTATATAAAAAATGAATTGTTCAATACTTTTACTGATGATAATTACAGAACTTATAATATCTAAATTATTCTAAATTCTAAATAAATTGTATGTTTCCTAGAAATAAATCTTATACAATGATTTTAATAAAATTGACTATTAAATCAGTTATAATTTTTCCACTACGAGAAAAAACAAAATGGCAAATTTATTTCAGCTATATTGAATGACACTAAATATTTAAATATTTACAGAAAAAAAACTCATTAATTCATAAAAATTCTTATTATTCCGTGTGACGCTGGCGATTGATTATATCGTTAAGGACTACTAGTTTTCTTATGGCGTCTGCAGGAAGAAGGAACAAAACGGAAGGCTACCTCATGTCCAGAATACGGTGTTTGACTTAATTTTTGGGGATTAAAACGCCCGTACCAACTTGCTTGCCCTATTATATAGGAAGAGAAAAAAAAAACAAGGATAATGAAATACTCGAACAAATTAATGAAACCAAATCTCATCGAAATAACAATAAAATCCTACACTACAAGGAAATTGCATTTGCGATCCATCAGAGTATCAGGTGCCGGCACCACAATCGCTCGAGCGACTTTTTGCATGTTCCCTGGTCGGTATAAATATGTTCAGCTTAGATATAGAGGGAAATTTAGATAACACCTCGACGTCTTCCATTATTCGATTTTCAAGAGATCGAAAAATAAAAAGCACCACATGAAACTGGGTTTACAACATGCTGCGTAGTAGAGTAGTTCATGCCCAAATGCAAGACAAAACGATCTCGATGAGGGCAGCAAAAGGGTGTCCTCAAGGAGGCGTATTGTCACCGCTACTATGGAGTCTAGTAATCGATAATCTCCTCAGGACATTAAATGACCGGGGAATATGGGCGCAGGGATTGCCGATGACGTTGTCATAGTGTCCCAGGGGAAATTCCCGGGGACAGTTGGGAGCATCATGCGAAATGCTCTTCAAATTGTGGAAAGTTGGTGCCTTGAGGAGGGATTAACTGTCAATCCTGAAAACACCAAGTTGGTAGCCTTTACCGACATGAGAAAACTAAATGATCTGGGCAGCGTAAGGCTGTTTGGACAAGAGTTAGAACTAACCAATGAAGTGAAGTATCCAGGCATAACACTTGATGCGAAACTGAATTGGACCAGACACCTAGTCTAAGTGGCAGACAGGGCGACACAGCTCTTCTAGAGATGCAGAAGAGCTGTTGGCAAGACCTGTGGACTAAAACCAAATGTGGTACACTGGTTGTACACAGCAGTAGTAAGACCAACGATTACCTATGGAGCAGTTGTCTCTGGTCTTGGTGAATTGTCTCTGGTGGTGGAGGACGGGTATCGTCGATGGGGCTCCTCACGACTCTCCAGCGACAGGCTCTGTTGGGAATGACCGGAGCTATGAACAGCATGGGAACCGCCTCCATGGAGCCCATCGTGGGTCTCCCTCCACTGGAACTATTTGTAAAGGCCGAAGCAATGGCTGCGATTCTGAGGCTGAACGCCAATGATGTATGGTGTCCTAATAAGGTTGTAGGGAGCCATACAGATATCACAGGAACTATACTGGTAGAGCCGATATTTCTAAATGCCGGCGAACAGTACGGCACCTGAGATTAGGTTTACATCTAAGTTGAACATATTTATACCGACCAGGGAACGTGCAAAAACTCGCTCGAGCGATTGTGAACATACTGAACTTTATTTCATTCAGAATGGTTCACTTTCTGCTCAAAGGAATTTCGAAGAGATACTGAGACCCTTTGTTCTCCCATATGCAGGAACTGTGGGAGAACAATTCATTTATATGGATGATAATGCTCGTCCACATCGAGCAAACATTGTGTTAACAATTGGTTTGAAGAAGTAGGAATCGATAGAATGAACTGGCCAGCCAACTCCCCTGACTGTAATCCTATCGAACAAGCCTTAGGTGCATTAGGAACACGTATTGCCTCACGAAATCTTCCACTTCGTTCAGTTGCAGAACTTCAAATTGCTCTTAGATAAGAGTGGGACAATATTCCCCAAGAATTGTTTGATAATTTTGTTCACTCCATGCTAGCACGATGTCAAGCCATGCTGGCTGTCTGAGGAAGTCATACGCCTTATTAATTTTCATTTTTTATAACAATTACGAAAATTATACTTTTATTAAGTCTGTAATTTACTGTACTTATCCCTACACAAAAATGTTTATTTTCTCAAAATGCTAATAAACGTTAAAATGAAACTAAACGACAATGTTTATTTTTGCCTATACTCACCAAATAAGTCATTTAAGTATTCTTATCGTTAAAACGTTATTTATTTTAATATTTACATCCCTTTTTAATCAAAATAATAAATATCCGCTAATTCTTTTGAGCAGTATATATTAAAAACAATATATATTCAATAATATATTTTATACGGATTGTGTATTTTATTAAATCAACAATACAATTGGTATCGAATAAAATGATTAGCGTTTCAGAGCGTATAGAGGGCACAAAGAGATAACAGTTCTAACATAATAGGCTCAGATAGTAAGCATTTATCTTATTCTTTTACACCTATCGTCTATTACACTCTCTTTGAAAGATTTATTACACGCTACCAAACATTGATGCTACGGTAGTATCAAAGAAAATGTAATTACTCCTCTATGTAAACTAATTATATGGGTTTTAATTGGATTGTTTATTTAGAACTCGATTTTCAGTTATGTAAAGGCAATTATCTAAAGTTTATGACTTAAGTATAAAATAGTAAAAAAATAATCAAACTGTTTATTTCAAAATATTCTCAATGTTATTCTTGATAATTATCATTTATTACACAAAGAGTAAATATTAAATAAAATTTGTATTCGAAATTTATTTCAAGAACCCTTAATTTATTTGATAATAATATTTGGAGAAATCGTTTGAATTTGAAATTAAATCATCGACTTGGAATAGGCACCTATGCAGAAATACAGAAAGCAATACTTGAATACTTTCGGCTTTTTAAAAATACCTTGGAGCATGGAAAAATTCTTATCTAAGATGATGGAGAAGATTATTAACTATCAAGCAGATTTACAATTATACTTCTACAATATAATATTATATATTCAATCTGGATTTAGAGATCTAGGCACACTTGCATGACAAGTTTACTAAATGTGATTTGATATCTGCTCTAAATAAAGCTGAAGCTTCTGCTCTTGTTTTTCTTGATTTTATCAAGCCTTTCAATACATTAGATCACTATTTCGTGAGATATAGTGGCTTGTTTATTGATTTCTGAAAATAACATTTATCGAGCGCTCTTTGATTTATTAATCCTCGTACTAATGGTTTCTCGATACCTGTAGTTGAAGAGGTTAACTAAACGCTTGAAATTTATATTGAATATTCATATACTGATGTGAATATAGATTTGTCAATATGTTGCATAGAATAAAATTATTATTCTTAAATTTACCAAGAAAGGTGCGCGCACAGATAAGTTCCCTACAGATAGCCAATGCCGTACAAAAACGTAAAATTAGGCAGATTGTGTGCATGCTAGGTGTTTTATTGCAAATTTTAAGATATATAGAGCTCTGTGGAGAAAACTAACGCATCGGTATGCCACATGATTGGCGGGCACACTCTGTACGCGTCATAGGGTTCCAATCAGGGTTCCTTTTCTACTAAAATGCCGTGCCAAGTTTCGTACTTTCTTCAGCTATCTGTTATAACTTATCTATGGTACGTGATTCAGATAGGCTAAGTACTTTCGAAAAATGTATCTTAGAACATCCTTCTTCACACAACGAAAATAAAGAATCGGCATATATCAACCACCTTTTAGAAGAAAATAATGTATTTAATTAAGATTTCAAATTGCTACATGTACAAAATAAAGGAAGGAAACTTAATTTATTAGAATCTTTAGAAATCAATAAACTACAGTACTCAAATATTCTGTTAATTGATCAATTAGTTATTAAATTTCGTTGTTTAATGCTAGAATTTTTATTTATTTCTTGCATCAATTGAATTTACTTTTTGTCAATTTAAGGTAAATTAGATCCCACTAGAAAACATAAAAGACAAAAAAAAAGGGAAAATAATTACGGAAAATAACAAAATAATAGAAAGATTAAAAGAATATTTTAAAGAATTATTACTAAAATTATAGAGCAATAAGACAATATATCCGAAATTGGTGGAGACTGTGACTTATAACTCTTGTGCTGAAAAGTGTGCCTCTTTCAATTTTCTTATCAATCGTTTGTTAAGCAAGCCATTGACAAAGGATAGATATGAAAAGGAATTAACTTTAATTAAGAACATCGCGAGTTGCAACGGTTTCAATTCAGAAATAATAAACAAGCTAGTTAGAAAACATAAAGCAAGAAAAACAATTCAGGATTCCACATGTTTGCTACCTCAAATTGATTAGAGCAAAAAATTTATTAGCTTACCGTTTCACGAAACTACGAAAAATTTAAATAAAACCTTTAGACAGTATAATCTTCAAGTAGCATTTCGGTCGAATAACTCCTTGAAATCCCTTTTAAGCAACGCGAAAGACAAAGTTGAGATAAACAATAAATCTGGAATCTATGAAATAAATTGTAAGGATTGTGATAAGAAAAATGTCGGACAAACAAAGCGTTCGATTCTAACTCGTTATAAAGAACATGTTTCGCATATTAGATTCAATAGGCCGGGAAAATCAAGTATTGCCCGACATATTCTTGAATCAGGCCACAACGTAACATCTAACTGTCTGAGATTAATAAGAAGCGTCACTAGCCCCCGTGAATTGAATAGTTTTGAGAGCATTTTTATCTTTAAAAATAGGAATAACGTAATTAATGCAGATTTGGGTCCTATACCAGGTTCATCTTTATTCGAGTTAATTGACAGTTAGATGTTATTAAACTAAAAAAGATAAGAAAACCATTAACAAATTAATCTAATTCTATGTAATTTTTTAAATTTCGGTTCGTTACAACATTCGCCTTTAACAGATATTATGATTCAATATTAAGTTCAAATTGACATATATAATTTAAAATGAGTTTATATGATTTCTTTATGTATATTAAATTAGGGTATCCCCTTTGTGTAATTTTCTAAAGGGCCTTTCTATAGAATAAAGCATTAATCGGTTAATGGTCTCTTAATCCATGTACGTATTTAAGTAGGGTTTTTACAATAAGGTAAGTTCTGCAGTATTCAGGTTTTTAAAATTTTAAAATTTAGTGTTAAAGGAGAAGCCGTACAATATAGCGCTCAGTGAGTGTTGTGTGTTTTTTGTGCTTTCAAGTGTTACACTGCTTTTTTTACTGAGGATGACAACGTGGTTGTCGAAATACGTATATATAATTGTTAAATTCTATTATGGTAAGGGTTTTTAATTTTTTATTCACTTAAAAGCCACAGTCTCCGATTTTTCAGTTAGTATATAAGTATTTATTTCGATGTTAGGAATTTAGTGTTATTCCACTGGCGATTTGGTGAAAAGCATATCTTCTAAGGTTTACCTTAATCAAAAACGCTACGTTTAACACTTTTTTTCAGTTTTTAAGGTTATTCTACTGAAGATGGCAACTTAGTTGCCGAAATACTTATATAGTATTTATTGTTATATATTGTGGTTAGAGTGTTTTTCTTATTTCTGTTTAAGGCAATATATAAATAATAAACAAAATCCAGGAGTAATAAAAGCAAATCAAAGGAATCAATTTTGAATTAATAGAAGCTATACATAACTCAAAAACAGAAAAAGCAACAGAAATTGGTAGAAAAATAGAGAAAGCTAGAGGTGACGTACAAGCTGCTTAGAACAAATAGATTGGATATCTGTGATTAGACACATTACGAAAAAATTACAGCTGCTACTATAGACTTAAAAAGAGTTATCGGTAGCTTAATACGAGAAGAGATTTGAAAAGTACTAGAAAAGAGTGGAAATAATAGAAATTTGATCGCAAAGGCTATCCCGCTCTGAAGAAGGCAAAGGCGGTGAAATCGGCAACAAAGTGATTGCCAGTGTGTTTTGGGATGCACACGTAATCATCTACATCGATTGTTTGCAAAATGGACAAACGATAAATCATGCAACGTTATTGCACCAGTTGGGTGAAGAAATGAAGGAGAATCGTTTTCTTTTGACAAAGAAAAAAATCCTCCTCCATCAAGATAATGCAGGGGTGCACACTTGCGCAGTTTCTATGGCGCAAATCATCGAATTAAAGTTAAAATTAATACAACATCCACCGTATTCGCACCAGATATGGCCCCAGTAACTTTTTTTATTCCCAAACCTGAAAAAATGGAGTAAAACGATATACGTTGGACGAAGAGCTCATCCCCAAACAGATGCCTATTTTGAGGACCTTCCGAAATCCTACTTTTTGGACGGCAATAAAAAGTTGAAGAAACATTGGGAAAAGTGTATACAGCTAAAAGGAAGCTATGTTACAAAATTAACAAAAAAATTCCAAAATAATTTGTTTTTCTATCTTTTTCTAAGGAATTATTGAACCGCCACCGTAGAAAAGATCGAAGATAAATAAGTAAACAAGTAAACGAATATCAGTTAGATCCTTTGCAAGTTTATACAATTAAGAAATGAAATAATAGTATAGTGTATATATGTTTTGTATTGTGAAAAATAGTGATAGAACGACCCAGGGTTATCTAAAATTCCGAATTTACCTAAATTTGTCAGCTCATCAATAAGCTTCTCTATAAAGTCACAAAACTGAAAATACATTATGGGTGAGTATCATAAATGATAAAATTGTACAGCTATCCTTTATTAAGCAAATCATTCTAAAGATTTTAATATTTTGAACGCTGACTAAGTATATCAAGGAATTAGACTACCAAATAATTTAGTCCCTAGAAAACAATGGTATTAAATTTTATTCTTTGATTAAATAAATTTCAACTTAGGTAGCATACCTCTACAAAAGAATAAATAGCAAAAACATAACTTGTATTATAAAATATATGTAGACGCAGTGTTTTAATTTAATTTTACTACATTTTTATTTATTTTTGCTATAGGTATATTGATTGATAATATTATTCACAAAAAAATGTAAGTGGAATTTATTTATTTTTTCACGTTGAGAAAGGACTGCAGTTCATAAATCAAATGAAATAATCAATTAATCAATAATTTATCCAAAATGATCATAAAATCATAAAAATATCTTGGATTTTATCTGGACTGCAGGTTAACGTAGCGAACTCATATTTTTATTAACTGCAAACAACTAGGCGTCATTACGTCAACTCTACTGGTTAACTGGTTAGAAATCTAAATCGAAGTTGCAGAATAAGGACGGTAGCCAACAATTCCAATTTAGAAATCTTACAAGGCTTTTAGAGTACTGCGTATTATAAAGTATGTTTCAAATATACAAGGTGCCCGTAGCGTTATGTTCAAATTTTAGGAGTGTAAAGTAGATTTCATTTCAAGTAACAAAAATGCAAAACTTGTATATCCATTTTTATTTGTTTCAAAGTCACAGATCTAAGAATGTGATTATCAGATCATGAAAAAAATGTAACCCTAAAGTCAATACAAACTGATTTTATTTAAAAAAAGTTATACGATTTAATAACAGGCCTGTGATTGTTAACGTCGCATAATAAAATGTTATCCTAAAATAAATAAACACGTGTCGTAGTGCATACAGTAATTTCTTGTAGATCTACAAAAAAGAGTACTGGAAATTGATTTATGATAAAGAAGGTTCCTACTTATTTCGTAAGTGCTGAACCATGAATATCATACAATAAACAAATGTTCAGATGACTACTTTACACTCCTAAAATTTGAACATAACGATACGGGACATTTGTATAAAGTTATTTTATCTTTGGAATACCGGTCCTAAATAAAATAACGAACAGTATTAAAATGTATCGTAAATTGTTAATTTTGACAATATTGACGATGACGTTATGACGTATGTGACGTAAATGACACCTAAAAGATTGTGGTAAACAAATGCAGATTTATATATTTAAAGGTATTAATTAACAATGTATATGACTAGTTTAAAATATTTTTTCAGACTGCACGTATATTGTCAAATACCAACATATTTTTAAAAGCGTGAAATATATCTTCACTTTGGGGCATCTTTAATTATTCTATTTTAATTATTTGTATATTTTGGCGCCGCTTAAAAAAATAACATAATATATCCACATATAAACATAAATAAACGCTAAATGAAAGAAAGAATTAGAAAAAGGTTTGCCCGTGCGACATTTATAACCAGACAGAGGCCGCCCCTCTCATCGTCGGCCGGCAGTTGTCATGTGTCTTGTTAACATTTTTGGCGCTAGTGTCCGTGTTCGGTTACCACGGCGGAGCCACCGTCGCACGGGTGGTCCCCTTGATTTATACATCGCCGACATTATTCAAATGAAACACGCTGGACTTTTAGCTTTCCTTCACCTACTATCGTAATAACATCCTAACCAAACAGAGATGAACATAGTCTACCGCACGTAACCGCTGAAACGGCCACTAGTTAGCGCTCACGCTTGCGACATGTTTAATTGCTCGGAATTATCACTTTGATGAAAATCATTTATTATGCACGTAGGTTCGTTTTGTTGCGTTTGTTTGGACGGACACTCAGTTAAGTGCAATGGAGATAGAATATTCCTAGATATTGTACTTCTTTTCTATAGATATTGGTTCGGTTTGTGTTTCATCACTGAAAATATCTAATTATATAGCTTTTAGTACTCGCGCATATGTGTGGAGGTTTTTAACGTTACGAATTGTTTGTTCCATTATGGCTTTGTTTAAACAATATCGCGTTCAAAATTTAATGAAACTCGTATTTAGTAAAATCATACCTTCATTGTCCGAAAACAAAAAATTAAGTTAATGATCGTTGAAGTTATTACATTACGTATTATATATTATTAGCCACTAATTAGACTTGTATTTAAATGTAATTAAATCATTAAAACAAGAACACGAAATTGACCTAAATAACTTTATTTATTATATTTAATTTGGTATTAGTAATAAATACTACCAATACCTACTTTAGATATTTTAGACGTATTCTTGTGTTCACATTTTCAGTTACTTTCACCAAGTAGTTACAGAACTCCACACTACAATGCTTCAATAAATAAGTATTGCGCAATTAATATTCACCTATACTTTTCATATTCTAATATATATATATATAGTTATGAGACGAAGCTTGAGTACAGCCTAAGTAAGAAACAAGCTACTCAAAATGTATCTAGTTTAAGAAGTATAGTAACTTAAAAGCCGAATTTGACAGCCATGTAATGCATGCTACGGGATCTTTTTGAAATGTTTGTTTTGCTTTGTTTTGGTGTCTAAATTTATTGAATAAAAATCCGTTATTTACATTTTTTAAATAAAAACAAACCATTAGAACTGCCCGACTCGGCATTTAAAGTTACAAAATTGCTGAAAATTTACTTATTTATTTAAGCACGCATGTGTACATTTCAAAATACCATGGCGCGAAAAAACTTAATTAAGCAACTGTATTGTAAGCTATGCCATATTGTATAATATCCAAAATGATTATAATAAATCTTAATACTATTTATACAAGATATTGAAAAAGAAAATTTATATAAACTATTAATACTTATCTAACTAATTTACGTTAAAATTTACCCGTTATTCGAAAATACCAAGCTTGAAAAACAAAAGGCAGAACAATGCGTCTTTTCTATCGTTCGTTATAGAAGCCATTATCCTTTTTTCGACGCTCTTCAAATTAAATCTAAAAGCACCATAAAATCATCGAACTAAAATATAAAAAGTTACTTAAAATATATGTAAAATTAATCTGTACCTGAACTAGATTGTTTCATATTCATTTTAAAAGGGGCTTGTAAATAAAATGTCCTACATATGTTCAGATTTCATGCTGTTTACGTACCCTATTTGTTATCACTTCTATTTGACTAGATACAATAAAGGAACCTTTATAATTGTAAAAACACGACATTGTTTCATTTGTAATTTTAATTGTAATTTGAATTTTAAAAGCATAATTTATCTTGTATTCACCACATCTAGCATTACTGTATCAAATTTTACCAAATATAATCTTTATTGTAAATATTTTGCACAAATAAGTATATTGTAGTATTCACATTCTAACATTCTCAATATAAAAGTATAGTAATATTAAATATATATATATATATATATATATATACATATATATATATATTAACTTCGTGACCTTGGTATGATATGGTAAACCTAATCAGTAGGCGATTCATATTTTGTATTCTCTTGAAAAAGGCGTATACAGCCGAAACATGTAGAGTTTTTTAAATACATATATTTTGAAGTAATATACAGACCTTTAATCGCCTACTGATTAGGTTTACTATATATATATATATATATATATATAGCTAATTTTAAAACGAAAAAGGAAATTTCATTTCTCAAACAAAGATATTTAGTCTCACAAAATATTCTGAGGAACGCGGTCGACCCTGGAAAGGTCTCGGGCAAGCCCGACCACACATGTACACATGTGTTTTGAAACGGAATAAATCGGTGAGTTTTATATCATTTTAATTTTCCTTACTTTATTATTATTTTAATTTTAATTTTTAATTCATTCATACAAATGCAATCATTTAATTTTCCTTACTTTATTATTATTTTAACTTTAATTTTTAATTCATTCATACAAATGTAAACATATTTTCTTACCTTTCGTTATATTAATTTTTGTTTCTAGTCACTTGAAAAAGACTCAATAATAAAAAGAATCGAAACGTCGTAGAGAAAAACATTGAAATTCATTAAAGGTCTCTAAACCTATAAAAAAGTCTATTATTTTAATATTAAGACACGGCCAATAACATAAATAAGAAATTTAATTTTTATTAACTCTAAATATATATATACAGGCTGATTCATTTTCGGCCCTCACCATGGGGATCTCTCTTATTATTGGAGATAGAGTATAGGTTTAAATTTGGCAAAGTTGTTAAATTTTGTGTTTGTTATAAATCCGTAAAGAAAATAGACCTGTGACAAATGACCTTCGTTATTCAAAAAAAAGCGCGAAAACCCCATTTTCAAAATTTAACAACTTTGCCAAATTTAAACCTATACTCTATCTCCAATAATAAGAGAGATCCCCATGGTGAGGGCCGAAAATGAATCAGCCTGTATATATATCATTTGATAAATTTTTGAAGTTTTCGGCTTTTTATATTATATACTTTCAAATTAGTATTTTGCGAAGTAAATGTGAATGTAAACGGTAAACAGTCCGGCAAACCTAGACTTGGGTTCAAGTCCCAACGTGGACGTAAAAATTTTTCAAATAAACTTTCGTATGATTCGCGTTGTAATTTGTAAACAGCAATGTGCTGATCTGTGTGCTGATCTGTAGAAGTTCATAATATTTAAAAAAATTGAAAATTGAGTCGCCTGTCTACTGTGAGATACGATCATTAATTATTAATTGCTTTGACAGCAGCGTAATTTACCGTCAGCTTTCTGAAGTTTACGGTTACGGTGATGAACAGTAAAGTTCAAAAGCGGGTGAAAATGTTTAAGGACGGATGGGTTAATATGCATGATTAGCCACCACTAGGCCGACCTTCTCTAATTTCTGACGATTTGGTTCGTGAAGTAGACAACAAAATTCGAGAGAACCGACGATTCATAATTTCAAAGTTATCATATAATTTTGCACAGGTTTCAAGGTCAGTTTTGTACACCATTGTTTCGGGGAAATTGAAATATACGAAATTGTGTTGTCGGTGGGATTGCTTTCTGACGATCACGAAACGAAAAGATTGGACTGTGCTTTATCTTTTTTGACTCGATACGGTCTGGAAGGAGAGGCACTTTTTCACATCCTTATAGGAGATGAGACTTGGGTATGTGACATGACATCTGAATCCAGGCAACAGTTAATAGAATGGCGACAGACATTGTCGCCAACCAGCGTGAAAGTCAAAGAGACACTTTCAGCACGAAAGATTATAGCAAGTGTATTTTTGGACAAGAAAGGAATTTAGTTAGTCGAATTAATGATGAGAGGCACAACAATCGATTCTAATGCGTATAATGAGACGTTGAGAAAACACCGGCGTGCCGTACAAAACAAGCGGCGTTCTACTGTCTTCCAGTGTGATCTTGCTCCATAACGATGTAATGGTGCACAAACACAAGCTCTAATGAGATCTTTTGAATGGAAACAACTGGATGGAGCACAACAATGTTGTCCAGACTTTGTAACTAGTGATTTTCAGTTGTTTCGGTACCCAAAGAAGTTTCTTGGTAGTCGATGGTTCAACGACGACGAAGCAGTGAAAACTGCAGTCATGAATTGGGCTTCTTTATAGGCGGCAGATTTCTTTTAAATCTAAATTCAAAAGCTTGTTGAACGGTAATGACAAATGTTTGAACAAAAATTGAAATTATGTAGAAAAGTAGATGAAAGTATGTAGAACGTGGAAATAAATATATTTTAATGATATTTAAAGTATATTTCTTCTTATTCAAAAAACGAACCTTATTTAAAAAATATCCCTTGTATAATTTCTAGTTACTATGATAACAAGCTTGTTCGAGATATACTTGTTAAATTGGCAAATTACGTGGGTTAAAAGTACTCTACTCTCACTCCAAGTGCGCTAGAGCGAGAACTTGTAGCGCTGAGCGTGGCAGCAGGTAAATGCAGATCTTTAATTCTCTTACTGTACTGACGATATGCGGAACATATTTTAAGAAAATACATATTTTTGAAAATGTAACCAAACCGGTTCTAAAATATATAAACATGGCAACGGTAACATTTTCAATTGAGCAAAAATGGGTCTGCAAGAGTCTAGCCCCAACAGTACATTTAATAGTCATTTGGGAGATAAATAGCTGCCTTGCCTTACAAGAGGCATCCCATAATAAAATTCTATATCATATACGTTACTGTATAAGGAAAGTAAGCTAGTCTGCGATACTTTAAGACTTCAAGCAGCGAATCATATATCTTTTGGAATGCAGTTCTTTCGAAAGATTTTTAATAAGCCCTCCACAACAGCCTCGACTCCAAGGTAACACCAAGCAATTTTAGTGAATGAGAGTAATGTAGATTCTCTCCCTTAATATGAGAATTAAGTGCAGGTATTTTGTTGGAAAGTGTGAAATTGTACACATTTTGTCTTAGATATGCCTAGTTCTAATTTATTTATTTTAAATAATTTCACAAAAGTTATCAACCGTCGATGAAAGATGTTGTACATTGTTTAAAATAATTGAAATATCATCTGTATGTATGCTTAGATACACTTCATCAGGGAAGAGAGCAATATCATTAATAGATAAATTAAAATGCAGAGGTTCCAAAACAGATTCTTGGAAGCCATCTGGATTTTACTACTGCCACACGAACATCATTATCACAATGTCCAACCTCAACACACTGTATTCAATCCTGTAAGTATGATGAAAGCCATTAAGCAGCATTTTCGCTAATTCCATCTAGAACAAGTTTATCAAGAAGTATATTATGATGCACACAATCGATTGCTGTTGGTAAATCACAAAAAATTCTCACAGAAACTTTCCATCTTTCCGCATGCTTAAGTACTTCGCTGTAAAATTTTATTAGAGCAGTTACAGTTCACTTTCCCTTCATAAATCGGTGTTATAGATTTATATTGAATGTAAAACTATTTTAACATGTTGAGTGACATCCACTGCTAATTTTTAACTCTGATTTTTTCTCCTGAAGAAGTAACAAATGGCTGCGAAATATAGAAGTTTAAATAAATGAGTTTCTTAGTTGAGGGACCGCTTATCCGAATAATTAATTAGCCATTATATATATATATATATATATATATATAATGAACTTCATGTGTATGAGAATTAATAATTATTAAATCTCATTTTACATGCGATTGTCGCTATAATTTGTTGCATTTATAGCGACAATCGCATGTAAAATGAGATTTAATAATTATTAATTCTCATACACATGAAGTTCATTACAGTTCGTATATATACACGTAGTATAGAAGTGAATATCATGTCTGTCTTCGGTAAGGTGCACTGATGATCTGTAAAAAACAGTGAAATATCGATATATGCACATTCCGCGCAGATAAGTTTTTCACAAAAATTTTTCATATATATATATATATATATATATATATATATATATATATATATATATACAGTAAACTTAATAAATCGGCGATAAAAGGTCGGGTTCATTACTTCAAAGTATATATATTTAAAACAACCCTACATGTTTCGGCAATATGCCTTTGTCAAGGGAATACAAAATATAAATGACAGAATATAAATGTCAAATAATTAAGTTGCTATGGCATATTGCCGAAACATGCAGGATTGTTTTAAATATATATACTTTGAAGTAATGAACCAGACCTATAATCGACGACTTATTAAGTTTATCTTATCATACCACCTTATCACGAAGATATTATATATATATATATATATGGTATATATATGGTAAATTCAATTTGTTGGCAATTTAAGGTCAGGTTTTACTTCAAAATGTATATATTTAAAATAATCCTACATGTTTCGGCCTTTTTCAAGGAATATAAAATATAAATGATATAAATGAGTATATTAACGTCATACGTATACATTTGTAGTTGCTATGGATGAAATTATTCAAAGATACATTCCAATATAATAATGATAAATCATGCCTTAGTATTCTAAAATAGACAACAAAAACAGGGAAACACAAGACATGAGTTATTATTACGTATGCGCCCGTGGAGCGACTTAAGATGTTAAGCGGTCGACATTCGCCTTAAACGAGAAGGAAAACCACGAAAACTTACTCGGACAGCCAGACATGGATCAAAATACGGAACTGTCAGGACGATAAGCAAATGTAATAATAACCGTGGGTCTAATTAGACCACGCCGATACTAGACTAAGAGCCCGTGGTCTAATTAGACCACGCCAATGCTAGACTAAGAACCCGTGGTCTAATTAAACCACGCCGATAGTAGACTAAGAACCCTGCACTTGCAACTAAGCAACAAGATTCATCTGGTTTTGTGGCAGAAAGTCGAACTCTTATCTTACTACAGAGCTGAGACAGAGGAAATTACGAAAATCAAGAAACAAAAACGGAAGATTGAAAATCTGAGACGCAAACATATACCAGACAACGAAACTAAAACACTACAACGTCGAGTGGTTCACAACCTGTCGAAATACGAACTTAACGAAACTGAAAATAGAATTCTTGAAAAAGGCTTCAATTTCGCAGTTGCTCCTAAGAACATACCAACAGGAAATATCATATGCGGCGTCGAAGCGGCAATTGAATCCCTTGACCGAGAAACAGCAGACATTATCAGACAAGATATATGCCAAATAATAAGAACGACAAAACCACCAAAGCCAAATATATCGAAAGAAGAAAGAAACGCCCTACGACGACTGCAGAAAAACAAAGATATTGTTATAATGCCGGCTGACAAGGGAAACGACACAGTAATAATGGAAAAGAGCGACTATGACTGAAAAATACGAACGCTTCTAGAAGACTCGATGTATAAACCGACACCTAACGACCAGACCACATATTTAGAAAAGACGACAAAAAGCAAGATCAAGAACGCACTTCTCGAAGAAGATATTAAAAAACAACTAATTCCTAGAGATAAATCGTCAAGATGTCCGAAATTCTACGGCCTACCAAAAATACACAAGCCGGATGTGCCACTGAGACCGATAGTAAGTTCCGTTAGCTCACCGACCAATACCATCATATGTTAAAAACTCGACTCACCTAACTGAAATACTCAAAGATATCACCATGGATCAAGACGACATGTTGGTGAGCTTCGACGTAGTTTCGCTCTTCACACAGATCCCTATTAATGAGGTAATAGATCTACTAATAAGGAAACACCAACTCTCCGACTACGACATATATCTAACGAAACACTGCCTGTCAAGCACGTATTTTATATACAACGGACAATTTTTTAAACAAACCGATGAAAAGCCGATGGGATCACCGCTGTCACCTATACTGGCGAATTTGTTTATGGCAGATTTCGAACAAAGAGCACTGGAAAACGCTACAGACAAACCAAAACTCTGGCTGCGATACGTAGACGACACCCTGGTGATGTGGCCGCATGGGAGAGACAAATTAAGCGAGTTTTTACAACATCTGAACACCAGACATCCGAAAATAAAGTTTACAGTCGAAATGGAGGAAAGAAATCGGCTACCGTTCTTAGACTTGATGATGATCAAAAAACGGGATGGCTCGCTAGGATACACAGTGTACAGAAAACCTACACATACGAACAGATATCTCAACGCATCTTCACATCATCACCCAGCACAGTTAAACTCCGTAGTAAAAACATTAATCCACAGATCTCAAACTCTGTCAGACGCAGAACATCGAAACGAAGAAATGGGAACAATAAAAAACATATTACAAGCGAACGGATATTCACATCATACCATTAACAAAGCGACACGAATTAACAAGAATCAACCAAAAAAGAAAGAAAGATCTACACGGACAGCATTTCTCCCTTACGTGAAAGGTACGACTGAGAAAATAGGTAGAATATTACGCCGAACCGACATAGACACTATTTATACGACAGACAGGAAAATAAGAGACATTTTGCCTAATACAAAGGACAAGATAGAACTAGAAAACCAAGGGGTCTACGAAATACCGTGCTATGAATGCGAACAAACATACATAGGACATACTAACCGTAAAACCAGCGTTCGGAGGGAAGAGCACAGAAATGCGGTAGCTAAAAAAGAAACATCATCCCTAGCTAAGCATGTGCTACATACAGGACACACCATCGACTTTGACGGTACAAAAACTATAGCACGCAGTACGAGGTTAACGTACAGGATTATAAGAGAAGCTATAGAAATAGAGAAACGGCAAAACTGTATGAACAAACGTGACGACTGACAGCGTTAGCCTGACACATGGAAGCCGGCCTTGATCAACAGGCAGATTACACACAAGCGACGTAATAATAACCACTTGCCACAGCCCAGTCATACTAACTCGGACCGAATGCAAACCGATCGACCAATAGTCGAAAGCGACAGAACAACCGACGGACCAATCACGAGGAGTCAGACACGCGTCCCCACTACGACGGGACCATATAATACGAGCGGCACAGGAAATCGACGCACTCTTGAAGTTACCATCGCAACGAGAAGATCCTCTAGAAAAAGGTGAAAGTGATGTCACCGAAACGTCAGGAAGAAAGTTGTCCTTCTCAGGACGAAATCATCCAAACGCGGCGAAATATCCCGAAGAACAACGCTTCATATATATAATATATATATATATATATATATATATATATATATATATATTGTAATAAAGTTCCACACGTTGGATCGCCAAAATTCTAATAGACTAATGAGAGAGATGTGATTATTAAATTAAGTTCTCATATTTATATTTTTTTATTATTCGCGCCAAACGATCTAGCGAATAAATGATATTGCAAGTATTACAATATCCACAATTCCGTTCAATATTTATCTTTTTTCACAAATATGGCCACGTGCTTACTAGTCAATCAGAAAGACTAAAGTTCTTATAACTTATCCCATGGGTGCGCTTCTATAACGTACTTTTTACAGGTAAATTTATATTACAGATACTTTTTCAATCTATTTATATATATATAGCTGACATCAGCTTTCAAAACTGACTTCTGCTTTCAACTTGACATCTACATTCAATAACTGCCATCTGATTCATTAACACTGTTACTTTATAATGCATTTCTTAATAACTTGAACCAAGGTCTATCGTGGCTTAAGTGGTAAAAGCGACAGTCCGGCAAACTGTAGACTTGGGTTCAAGTCGCAACGTAGACAATATTTTTCAATTAAAAATTTCGTATTATTTGCTTTGTAATTTGTAGACAGCAATGTTTACATCCCCACTTACTTTGCAATTACATACATACTAATTTGATATTTGTAAATATTTCATATAAAAGCCGAAAAACTCCAATAATTTATAAATTGTTATATATATATATATATATATATATATATATATATATAAATATAATATTTTCGTGACCTTGGTATGATATGGTAAACTTAATAAGTCGGCAATTAAAGGTCTGGTTTATTACTTCAAAGTATATATATATTTAAAACAACCCTACATGTTTCGGCAATGATGCCTTTGCCAAGGATATAAAAAAATAAATGACAATATAAATTTATATTCTGTCATTTATACATATTTTTTATATCCTTGACAAAGGCATCATTGCCGAAACATGTAGGGTTGTTTTAAATATATATACTTTGAAGTAATAAACCAGACCTTTAATCGCCGACTTATTAAGTTTACTATATATATATATATATATATATATATATATATATATAGAACATTGTGACAAGAACATGTGTGTGTAC
Source organism: Melolontha melolontha (assembly GCA_935421215.2). Lineage (NCBI taxonomy): Eukaryota > Metazoa > Arthropoda > Insecta > Coleoptera > Scarabaeidae > Melolontha > Melolontha melolontha. The sequence continues at coordinate 142,366,567 of OW285236.1, forward strand.
GATTATTTCTTTTGTTCGTCATGTTGCACATGTGGCTTTCTTTTAGATATGGTTGTCCTGTTTTTTAAAATGTAATTTCGAAATAACTAAGTATACGTCCGTTGACATTAGTTGTATTAATTTAAAATATTACAAACATATGAGCAATTTCTCAAAAAAAAACAAGTTCACATTTTGATCCCCTGAGGAAGCATACGAATTCGATGCGAAATATTGGGCTAAAAAATAAAGAACTGACTTAAGTAATAAAGTTTAATTTTGCTGGATTCCCCAAAAAAAACGACTATCCTTTCCATATATGTATATATATATATAATATATATATATATATATATATATATATATATATATATATATATATAATAACTTCGTGACCTTGGTATGATATGGTAAACCTAATCAGTAGGCGATTAAAGGTCTGTATATTACTTCAAAATATATGTATTTAAAAAACTCTACATGTTTCGGCTGTATACGCCTTTTTCAAGAGAATACAAAATATGAATGACAGGATATAAATGTCAAGTAATTAAGTTGCTATGGTTTAAATTATTCAAAGATACATTCTAGTAATAATAATAAATCATGCCTTAGTATTCCAAAAAATAGATAACAAGGTGTGAAAATATGTGTTGTTCGCTGCTAGCAATTTGTGTCTCCTTCTGGGTATGAACTTGTGTGTTGGTTGCTGCTGGCAGCTTGCGTCTCTCTATGGGTGTGTGGTTTTGTGTGAGAGCGTAAGTGTAGGGTTTTGTATGTCGGTGCGTTCGTGCGTGTGTTTAGTGATCGGTCGCATGAATTTAGAGAGGTCGACCTCTCTAAAGTTGATGTAATTTAATTGAAAACCAGCCTACAAAATGTCCCCCTTAAAAATAAGTTTGATGTGTTTTTGCATATTTTTGGAATTTCTATAGGGGCCGAAACATAGAGGGTGGTACGTTTTCAAAATGACACGCTGTATATGGTAAACTTAATAAGTCGGCGATTAAAGGTCTGGTTTATTACTTCAAAGTATATATATTTAAAACCCTACATGTTTCGGCAATGATGCCTTTGTCAAGGATATAAAAAATATAAATGACAGAATTATAAACATTTTTTTATATTCTGTCATTTATACTTTTTATATCTTTGACAAAGGCATCATTGCCGAAACATGTAGGGTTTTAAATATATATACTTTGAAGTAATAAACCAGACCTTTAATCGCCGACTTATTAAGTTTACCATATACAGCGTGTCATTTTGAAAACGTACCACCCTCTATGTTTCGGCCCCTATAGAAATTACAAAAATATGCAAAAACACATCAAACTTATTTTTAAGGGGGACATTTTGTAGGCTGGTTTTCAATTAAATTACATCAACCTTCTAGCGGGGGTGGACATAACCTATAAAAATTTAAATGGAAATGGGGGTTGAGTGATACCTCATTTTAAAGGTCGTTTAACCCGCTTTTCAAAAATGCTAAATTCTTGTCCTTTATTTTTAATACTTTTGAAGAAATCAAGTCAAACCATGAACATACAAGTATCAAGTGTTTTGCAATAAAACATTAAAAAACTAATAAAAAGTAACTTATTTTATAAAATTTTCGAAATGTTGTCCATTATTTTCTAAACAGTGATAAAGTCTACTCTTAAACTCCTCTCTAACATTTCGAAACACTTCTGCCTGAAGGTCTCTACATGTAGCTGTTATTCTTCTCTTTAAATCTTGCAAATCTCGAGGCGGTGTTTTATAAACAATCGATTTTAGATGCCCCCATAGGAAGAAATCTAGAGGCGATAAGTCGGGTGATCGTGGTGGCCATTCTATTGCTCCTCTGCGACCAATCCATCTGCCAGGAAATCTATCATTTAGCCACTGTCTAACTGGAAGATAGTAGTGTGGTGGAGCTCCATCTTGTTGGAAGTGTAGAAGATTTTCTTGCACATCCATGTTATCAGCCGCGTCAATTTGATTTTCCAAACTAGTTGATATTAAGGGGTCTATTATTTCTTCAAGCTAATTTAAGTAGAGCTCACCAGTTAGATTTCCTTCAATGAATGAAGGTCCAATAATAGTATTCCCAAGGATACCAGCCCAAACGTTCACTTTTTCTGGATACTGTGTGTGACCTTCCCTAAAAAGTCGCGGATTTTCATCGCTCCAGTAGCGACAATTTTGCTTGTTAACATGCCCATTAAGAAAAAAAGTACACTTGTACACACAAATATTGTGCAAGATATTTTGGTTTTCATTTATAAAATCCGTCATTGTTTCACAAAATTCAATCCTTCAAAAGCTGTTGTAGAATTTGCATTTTATAGGGGTGAAACTTATTTAACTTTAGTGCTTTCCTTACTGTTTCGTGAGACATTCCTACTTGGCGTGCCACAATGCGAAGTGATGTGGAGGGTTCTGCAGTAAAGGTGCCTAATACTTCTATTTGTGCTGCTTCATCCAAGACACGGCTAATATTTCTTTTTTTGTTAGCAACGGAACCAGTTTCACTAAACTTAGCGACTAATTGTAGAACATACTTATGATTTAAATTACTATTCGGATACCTTTCATTAAACATTCTTGACGTTCTTCTTGTGCATCTTCCACATTCCCCATAAATAAGAATAATTTCAATTCTTTGTTGAAGTGTAAACACCATTTTTAAAAATAATGTAATAAAATCGCAACTTTTACCTCGCAAAACTAATTTTACAATAAAGTAATTTTGGCTAAAATAAATGGAGTGACAAATAAAGAAAAATTTGACAAGAATGTCAGTATGCTTAAACCAGGGCTCTTTTTTTTCTACGTTAAACTACCTGTACGACTATCACAAGTACTAGTTTAGGTAAATCACATTCTTTCCAATAATAATGTTTAACTGAATAGTATGCGTCTTTATTATTTCGTTGGATATTAGAAGTAAAAATAGTTTAAAAATTTACCGTTATGTAATACCTCAATTTCATTTATTTTAATTCATTAAAGCAATATCACAAAGTGTTTTTGATACCTAAACTTCTTTACAGTTTTCACCAAATATCTCGCGAACTGCTAAAAAGAAAAGGCAAGAATTTAGCATTTTTGAAAAGCGAGTTAAACGACCTTTAAAATGAGGTATCACTCAACCCCCATTTCTATTTAAATTTTTAGAGGTTATGTCCACCCCCGCTAGAGGGTTGATGTAATTTAATTGAAAACCAGCCTACAAAATGTCCCCCTTAAAAATAAGTTTGACGTGTTTTTGCATATTTTTGGAATTTCTATAGGGGCCGAAATATAGAGGGTGGTACGTTTTCAAAATGACATCCTGTATATATATATATATATATATATATATATCATATTTTCGTGACCTTGGTATGATATGGTAAATTAAATCAGTTGGCGATTAAATGTCTGTTTTACTTCAAAGTACATATATTTAAAAAAACTCTACATGTTTCGACAATGATGCCTTTATCAAAGACATAAAAAATATAAATGACAGAATCCAAATGTCAAATAATTGAGTTGCTATGGTTTAAATTATTCAAAGATACATTCCAATTGAAGTAATAATAAATCATGCCTTAGTATTCCAAAAACAGATAGCAAGATGTGAACATATGTGTTGTTCGCTGCTAGCAGATTGTGTCTCTTTCTGGGTATGAACTTGTGTGTTGGTTGCTGCTGGCAGCTTGCGTCTCTCTCTGGATGTGTGGTTTTCTGTTTGTGTGAGCGCGTAAGTGTAGGGTTTTGTATGTTGGTGTGTTCGTGCGTGTGTTCACGCAACGGCTGGTTTTCTGAACTCTCTAAATTTACGCGACCGGCCACTAAACACACGCACGAACACACCAACATACAAAACCCTACACTTACGCGCTCACACAAACACAAAACCACACACTCAGGGAGAGACGCAAGCTGCCAGCAGCAACCAACACACAAGTTCATACCCAGAAAGAGACACAATCTGCTAGCAGCGAACAACACATATGTTCACACCTTGCTATCTGTTTTTGGAATACAGGCATGATTTACTATTACTTCAATTGGAATGTATCTTTAAATAATTTAAACCATAGCAACTCAATTATTTGACATTTGTATTCTGTCATTTATATTTTTTATGTCCTTGATAAAGGCGTCATTGCCGAAACATGTAGGGTTTTTTTAAATATATGTACTTTGAAGTAAAACAGACCTTTAATCGCCAACTGATTTAATTTACTATATATATATATATATATATATATATATATATATATATATATATATATATATATATATATATATATATAAGTACTTTAATTCAGGTGGATAATTAATTTCAGCTTTAATAAAAACGTACGATAACTAATTTAGAGAAATATTGAGGAATAATAGTACTTTTAAAAGTAATTAAGTAATTAAATGCCTTAAATTGCATGAGATATGTTAATAATTTTTGTTTGATCACCTTCGAATGAATCTCGAAGATCGAACTTATTTATAGATCATAGATTAGATTACACAAAATAATGTTTTCAATTACAATTACATTAAATAACTAAATTATTAATTAAAAACACTCCAACGATATCTAGTAGAGTCTAAATATAAAAGAGACATTTATAGCTGACATTGCACGTCGATACTTATTCCTATCTAAACATTTGTAACTATATTTAGCTTTTCATTTAACTTTTGCTCAGAAAATAAATAATAATATTATCAGTTTGGACACAGTTTTACACACTAACACATCAAAATTACATCTTAAAATCTATAGATTAATTATAAATAATAGTAAACATCTTTCTTATAATTCCTTTGTTTGATTTCACTTCCACAATGTAAATCTTAAAGTTAGACCCGACACCCGTCTAGTAAAGTAATACACAATTTTCTGAAAGTATTCCCATCTTAAGTCAAAACATTTTTGTATACTTGAAAATCAATTTTTAAAACATTTTCTCCAATCTTTCCGCGTTGGGTTTTTTATTTATTTTTAAATGTTAAATGTTAAAATTAACGGCTTTTGCGGTCGATCTAAAATATAAACCTCGTAACTTATGCTTTACACGAAGAAATCAGTAGTAGCACACCTATACTATACGGTGAATTATTTCTGTTTTTAGCATCCAGTTACTCAATCGGTCGAGCAACAGTGTGAGTCTGAGCGTTATCGTGAAGCAATGATGATCCTCCTTCGTGTACAATTTTCGCAAACATTTTAAAGAACTTTTTGCCAAACAAACTGTAGTGTAGAATTGTGCATTAAGAGTAAAATACTACCCAAGTATTGCATCAGCAATATGTCCATTAGTTCCAAAAAACGTGACGATGATCTTTTTGCTTCGGCTAGTGTCGGGGTCGAATCGTTTTCCAAAGATGATCTGTCGGTTATTTTTTTTCTAAATCATAGCATTACGCCCAGTTTCATCACCTGTAATGATATACACTCGATACATCCATTGGCAAGGCGATCTACTGTAGACTGCACTATTGCACAGGGTCTGCTTTCTGAACTGAACAAATAATGAGGAATCAAACGAAGAAAAGCTTACTTGCTTACTTACTTATCTTCAAATATTTGTGTAAAATAATAATCTTTATTTCCAGAAGTGATGTCACATATCAAATAAGGAGTGAACTACATCCTACCCTTTTCCTTATTGGCAAACTCGGAAAAAATCACAACCTGCAAGTGTGGATTACGACGATATGACGTTTGTAATCTTTTAATTGGTCCTTGATATAATTTATAGTAGCATATCATTCAACACAAAAATGCTTAAAACTAACTTAACTTAATTCTGTGATCACTTTGCAAAGGATAATAAAAATACACATCAATTCCTGTTTACGCTATTTATTAGATGGCATTGTTTATAAAAAATGTAGTTTCGCGTCCTGTATCTAAACCCTCTTACTCAACTACTTTTAAATTTATAAGGAACAGTGATATATATTTTGTAAATATTAACTGAAAAACTACAATGAAACAATGAAGGTTTGATCAAGTCAGCAAGCGTTTCACTGTTCCACTTGCCTTGATAATGTTTTCCAATAACAGAAATATCTTGATGAAACCTTTCAGCGTGTTCATCACTTACGTTGCCGAGGTTTGGGGGAAAAATCCAGATGCGAGTTCAAAAAATGTATTGTAAAGCTCATGTTACAGCCCAATTTATAGTAAGTTGTTATACGTCGATTTCGACCCTTGTATATTTTTAGTATCTGCTGTTTATTTACTTACTATCATACTTCTAAATTTTTAAATTTAAATTACCTTATTTCGTATTTTAGTTTGTTGGTTATTTGTTTGTTTACACATTTAAATAATATTCCTTTGACATTTGGTAAGACATGTGTCGGACATGTGCTATAGATTTACATGTGAGCGAAACGCATATGTGCGCGTTAAAATATAGAATTTATGCAAGTCATCGAAGTAGTATTTTTAAATTGTAATTAAACAATGCCGTTTAATTTAAAAATATATTGAGAATAGGAACTTAGTATTTTATTGAAATTTTTGAACATACAATTATATTTGGTTAGGGAAACTCATTTTAGTATTTCGATTTGGGAGCTAATTGAAGTAGGTATACCGTGACATCTATGATGTTTTATTTGAGTTATAGGACGTTTGATTAATAATTGATTTTGCGTTCATTAGAAATATTAATTGGAAAAATTGGAATAATTGAATATAGGGTAATTGGAATATTCTTTCAAATATTGTTTTTTCTTGTATGACGTAGCAACGGGCTGTAATAAATATGCGAATTGGGCAAGTTTCTCTCTCATTTGGCTTTTGTTCTAGTCTGAGTGTTAGTTTCATTATTTTATGGTGTTAAAATTATATTAATGATTAGAAATTTTATGAAATAGTGTTTTCTGTTCGCAATAGCGGTTTATAATTTGGTGAAAATAACAAGATACTGTCCTACGGTTATTTTATCGTGTATATTAACGGATTTAATTAGATATATTTTTGACGGACATGATATAAATTTTTGTAATTTGAAATTTACGCAATTAAATATTTAATTGTGTGTTAAATATAAATTAATTGTTGCATATGCAGTGTGTATCCATCTCGATGTGAGAATTATTAAAGATAGATTAAAGATTACAGACGTTGACCTTAATTTTTTTTAAATCTTATGATCTAATTTTTAGAATTTATCTAAAACACCTGATTTTATGTGCATATATTTTAACTTCACATGTTAGTCAGTTTATTGTCTGCACTTTAAATTATTTCATTCATTTAATATACTGCGTGAGTCTTTTACTCATGACCAGACATTACTTGGTTTATTGAGAAATCATATCGTCATTTGTAACGTAATTATTGGTTTTGTTGGTTCAATTCATATTTATAGTTTTTTTAATTCCTTAAAATCTAACCAGATTTATTCGTTTGTTATGTTTATTTTGGATTACAATAAACCCTCCATTGTTATTGTTTATTTTGTTGTTTTATTGATACAAGTATATGAAACAGGTAGATTCCTTTGACTTACTTAATTTACCATCGGCACTATGTTCACTGAAGGGCTAAAGAATATAAATATGGTGGCGCCCTCATATTAAATTTAAAACAATCTAACATGTTTCGTCACATGTAAGATAGTTTTAAGTATATACATATCAAAGTAAAATATACTTTAAATAGCCGACTAATTTAACCTACTATATATATATATATATATACACTTTTTCCCTAGATTGTAGACGCAACAAGCCGCGACATCAACTGTACAAGTTGTCAGTACAAATGAAAAATTTTGTGAAAAACTTATCTGCGCGGAATGTGCATATATCGATATTTCACTGTTTTTTACAGATCATCAGTGCACCTTACCGAAGACAGACATGATATTCACTTCTATACTACGTGTATATATACGAACTGTAATGAACTTCATGTGTATGAGAATTAATAATTATTAAATCTCATTTTACATGCGATTGTATTAATTCTCATACACATGAAGTTCATTACAGTTCGTATATATACACGTAGTATAGAAGTGAATATCATGTCTGTCTTCGGTAAGGTGCACTGATGATCTGTAAAAAACAGTGAAATATCGATATATGCACATTCCGCGCAGATAAGTTTTTCACAAAATTTTTCATTTGTACTGACAACTTGTACAGTTGATGTCGCGGCTTGTTGCGTCTACAATCTAAGGCAAAAGTGATTTGCCGAATTGTAGAATTAAAGGCAACAAATTATAGCGACAACCGCATGTAAAATGAGATTTAATAATTATTAATTCTCATACACATGAAGTTCATTACAGTTCGTATATATACACGTAGTATAGAAGTGAATATCATGTCTGTCTTCGGTAAGGTGCACTGATGATCTGTAAAAAACAGTGAAATATCGATATATGCACATTCCGCGCAGATAAGTTTTTCACAAAATTTTTCATTTGTACTGACAACTTGTACAGTTGATGTCGCGGCTTGTTGCGTCTACAATCTAGGGCAAAAGTGATTTGCCGAATTGTAGAATTAAAGGCAACAAATTATAGCGACAATCGCATGTAAAATGAGATTTAATAATTATTAATTCTCATACACATGAAGTTCATTACAGTTCGTATATATACACGTAGTATAGAAGTGAATATCATGTCTGTCTTCGGTAAGGTGCACTGATGATCTGTAAAAAACAGTGAAATATCGATATATGCACATTCCGCGCAGATAAGTTTTTCACAAAATTTTTCATTTGTACTGACAACTTGTACAGTTGATGTCGCGGCTTGTTGCGTCTACAATCTAGGGCAAAAGTGATTTGCTGAATTGTAGAATTAAAGGCAACAAATTATAGCGACAATCGCATGTAAAATGAGATTTAATAATTATTAATTCTCATACACATGAAGTTCATTACAGTTCGTATATATACACGTAGTATAGAAGTGAATATCATGTCTGTCTTCGGTAAGGTGCACTGATGATCTGTAAAAAACAGTGAAATATCGATATATGCACATTCCGCGCAGATAAGTTTTTCACAAAATTTTTCATATATATATATATATATATATATATATATATATATATATATATAGGGTGAGTTGTGAGGATCGCACCAAACCTCGGGAATGTACTGTACTCTTAAATATATTTAGAAGAAACCCATATCTTGCTAACCGATGTTCATTTGTTTTCGAGTTGTAGCATCATAACACTATTTACAAAATAAACATGTTTTAATCTTATTGTTACAGTTATTATAATAAATTTTCTAAAATTTGACACGGGCTTCTAAATACTTAATTGATCGTTCAAGTAGCTGAATGCTTCATGTCTTTCTTTGATATCGGCTGCGGTATTTATAATTGCTGCGATGGATTAATGCATCTCTAGTATCGACCTTCACTTTGTACATCTTATTTTTAAGCCAGCCCCATAAACAATAGCCTAATGGTGTTAGGTCTGGAGATCTTGGAGGCCAATCCAAACCCCTGGAAATCTTTCGTCCAAATACTACCTAATCTGATGAGCGAAATGTGCTGGTGTTCCATCGTGCTGAAAATACATTCCCATTCTGATATTTAGTGAAACATCCTCTAGTAGTGTTGGTAATTTATTTTTCAGAAAATTCAAATAGTTCTCTCCTGTCAAGCGATTCTCAAAAATGTATGGGCTAGTCAAATAACTATCAACCATTCCACACCATACGTTTACCGCAAACTTCAAAGCTATTTTCAACAATTGCATGAGGATTGTCCTCTGACCATACGTGGAAGTTACGAGTATTATTAATGCCGCCACGATTGAATGACTCCTCATCGGTAAAAAGTATGCGTGATACAACTCAATGGTTATTATTTATCCATCCTCCTAATGTAAATATTGTAGACGCTGTAAATGGTACGGATACAAACTTTGTTGATGTAGTGTATCAATTACTCTTTTTTGAGGAATGTCCATTTGAATGCCAATTATTCTTGAACTGGTAGTTGGATCATCTTCTACTAAACCCAGAATATTTTCTACGTCATCCAAATCTTGTGGAGTTGCACTTTCGGTTTCATTACAATAACCATAAATGAAAACCATAGTTTCATATTCAAGATTTGTATAAGTGTTTGGTATTTTGTAATAATCATGTAAACTGAAAAATACAAATCACTTTTAACAATTAACTGTCATTGACATGTATCAGAATAAACAAATTATTAAAAAAAGTTGCCTCGAACGGATTGTTTCAGTTAGGCAGTGGATCATCTGTAACAAAAATAAATATGATGCTACAACTTGAAAACAAATGAAAATCGGTTAACAAGATATGGCTTTCTTTTAAATATTTTCATGAGTACAATACACTCACAGAGTTTGGTGCGATCCTCACAACTCACCCTATATATATATATATATATATATATATATATATATATAAATATAATATTTTTGTGACCTTGGTATGATATGGTAAATTCAATCAGTCGGCGATTAAAGGTCTGGTTTACTTCAAAGTATATATATTTAAAAACAACCCTACATGTTTCGGCAATTATGCCTTTATCAAGGGTATAAAATATAAATAATTTATATTTATGCCTTTATCAAGGATATAAAATATAAATTATTTATATTTTATACCCTTGATAAAGGCATAATTGCCGAAACATGTAGGGTTGTTTTTAAATATATATACTTTGAAGTAAACCAGACCTTTAATCGCCGACTGATTGAATTTACCATATATATATATATATATATATATATATATATATATATATATATATATATATGATAAACGTAATGCTAATGAGAACTCATAATTATTGAATTCCCACATACATGCCATTGCCGGTCTGATTCGTTGCATTAATTTCTACACATGACAAAATCACTTTTGTCATTTTTTTGTCATGTGTAGAAATTGATGCAACGAATCAGAGCGGCAATGGCATGTAAGTGGGAATTCAATAATTATGAGTTCTCATTAGCATTACGTTTATCATCATAAGTATATATACACGCAGTATAGAAATGAAAGTCGTATCTATTTCTGAGTAAGGTGTATTGACAATTAGTAATAACTATGAGACGTCGACGTCTACACATCCCGGATGGATACGACTTTCACACATTTCTTCATATACAGTACAAATCTCTTCCCTATAGTCACCTACAAACGTGTATTACGTATGTGTGCGTTCAAGAAGCGAGGAGTGGGGACCCACGAAGCGATGCATACATGCCATTAGTTACAGTTTACTTGTGAAGTTGGATGGTTTGCTCAACTTTTGCGAATAGTTCGTATTCACGATGGATATTTTTACCCTTGAACAAAAAAAATATGTCGTAAAACAGTATCATCTTGGTCGCAGCATAAGAGAAATTGCACGGGTATTTCAAATTAACTTTCAACGTACCATTGCGTTTGAAACGATAATTACGGGCGAAAATAGTAGAATCTATCCTAAATATTCAACCGCAAACGATTTTAAATGTTCAGAGAAACTTTTATGACAGATTAGGACATTGCTTGTTTGCATTAGGAGACCGTTTTGAGCATACAATACATTAAATAGTTTACTTTTTATTTTTTTAATTCTAGTTTTATTTATTATGTATAGAATATAGAAGTTATTATGATTTACCGCTTTATTTATTGTTATTGTTATAGGTATATCTGACATTGTTTTAAACGTTAAAAATATTAAAATCTTCCAAAAAGTCCACACTTATTTTTGTTTATTATTACATAAAGTCCCTATTATTGACGGTAGTTCCACATTCATCGACGTTTATACGATGTATGTGCTTACTGCTTACATCCAAACTGATCTACAGTACATATTGTACATACATACATACATACATGCTATGTGCGTCCCCACTCCTCGCTTCACGAACGCACACATAAGTAATACACGTTTGTAGGTGACTATAGGGAAGAGATTTGTACTGTATATATATATATATATATATATATATATATATAATAACTTCGTGACCTTGGTATGATATGGTAAACCTAATCAGTAGGCGATTAAAGGTCTGTATATTACTTCAAAATATATGTATTTAAAAAACTCTACATGTTTCGGCTGTATACGCCTTTATCAAGAGAATACAAAATATGAATGACAGGATATAAATTAATGTTTAAAATTTGTAAATAACAGGAATTCATAATTTTTTGAAATTTAGTTTTCAATTTTGAAATAGTGAAATGAAATCTGTCTGATCTACAGTACATATTGTACATACATACATACATACATGCTATGTGCGTCCCCACTCCTCGCTTCACGAACGCACACATAAGTAATACACGTTTGTAGGTGACTATAGGGAAAAGATTTGTACTGTATATATATATATATATATATATATATATATATATATATATATATATATATATATATAATAACTTCGTGACCTTGGTATGATATGGTAAACCTAATCAGTAGGCGATTAAAGGTCTGTATATTACTTCAAAATATATGTATTTAAAAAACTCTACATGTTTCGGCTGTATACGCCTTTATCAAGAGAATACAAAATATGAATGACAGGATATAAATTAATGTTTAAAATTTGTAAATAACAGGAATTCATAATTTTTTGAAATTTAGTTTTCAATTTTGAAATAGTGAAATGAAATCTGTCAAGTTTTTTCATTTTTATAAATGTAGGTGATATTTGTATAACACCTACATTTATTATATATATATATATATATATATATATATATATATATATATATATATATATATATGAAGATAATTATTTCGTCACCTTTGTATGTTATGGTATGGTATGTTGTATGTATATATATATATATATATATATATATATATATATATATATATATATTTAGGTAGGTTATTTTCGGTTTCGAGGATTTCAATTATGAACAATCGTTTTACGAGGTTTAAAATTGATGAAGAGGATCGGGTTTTTCAATGAAGATTCGTTTAGCGAAAGTCACAAATCTGAAAATCAAGAATCGCGGAATCGATACATCTGGGATCTTTGAATTCAAGGCTGGCATCGATGAACATGTAGCTAGGAACTAGGGGTCCGTGCGACGCCGAGATACCTATGCGTCGATAGTCGTACATCAAATAAGTGGATGACTGTTGCCGGGATGCAAAAGAAAATTAAATTAATTTATAGTTAGGTGGGGGGGATAAATAAGCAATATTGATAAGTCAAGCGACATTGCTTCGTGGTGGTATTCTTCGTCCCTTTCTGGCCGATCTGAACGGTACGCTGTGGGGAAAGACAGCAGCCCAGCAGAAAGACCAGCGCTGCATTCAAAGAGGATCGAGAGACAGTCTTACGTGCTTCTTTCGAAGTAGAAAACTATTTTCTACGGAGGATATGCTTGACTTGTCGCCTTCGTCAGTTAACGCCGACAGGTGGTTAAGTCAGAAACTTGGAGAAAATTGCTAGAATTTATCCAATCTTTTAAAAAGGGGATGCCCCTAACGTCTTGAATTACAAACCTATAGCCATTCTGTGTAATTTTTCTAAAGTTTTTGAACACCTGCTTTTGAACAACTTTATAATGAAAAATGCTCGAATGTTTGTTTTAACTTCTCAACATGGATTCATGATTGGGCGTTCCACTGCAGCAAATCTTGCTATTATTACACAGAAGATTGTTGAAGAGCTCGATTGGGCTGTCAACTTGATATTTAATGTACGACTATCGACGCATAGGTATCCCGGCGTCGCACGGACACCCAGTTCCTAGATACACGTTCATCGATGCCAGCCTTGAATTTAAAGATCCCAGATGTATCGATTCCGCGATTCTTGATTTTCAGATTTGTGACATTCGCTAAACGAATCTTCATTGAAATACCCGATCCTCTTCATCAATATTAAACTTCCTAAAACGATTGTTCATAATTGAAATCCTCGAAACCGAAAAGAACCTATTTTAATTTTCTCCAAGAACCTTCTCACTAATCAAAGTAAAGTAAAAAACTACATCACAAAGCATCACGTGCAATCATAATTTATTTTATTTAAAAACAAAGTTTTCGATAAGACATTAATCATCGGAATATTTCATTATTATTGCTAAATGTTTAAAGTTAATTTGAGTATTAGTAAGATTGATCATAATACGACAGGTATATTATGTAGTACGTAGAATAAATATAAGAAGCAGAAAGGAGCGTCCGCCACTTTGTTTTAATAAGAAAACATTTATTCTACATCCATCAGAACATTAATATTTGCTTCAATTTTGTAAACCGTATTTGAAACACCTTTAGCGCATTTATTGATTAAATTTTATTAGTACACTGATGGAAAAAAGTGACGAGCATAGCCTGTATAATCTGAACGTGTCAAGATAAGTGCGTAGATTTTGTGGAGCATTAAGGTTTCCTCTAGATAAGTTTGCGCAATGAGTTTTGACTTTTTCTATCTCTGCATTTTTTACTGAGTGCCTCCGACAGCTGCAATAAGTCGTCTCCATGGAGACCGATGCGGGGAGGAAGAAACCGGTTGTTGTTAGTGTGGTGGAAGCGGGTAGTTGTAGTCGTACTTTGTGCGTGATGGAAGGCCGTTCGCATTATCTGAGTGAGTTTGAGCGAAGAATGGTTGTGGGGATGCACATGACAGGAGTATTCTTTCGTGATATCGCCGCCGGCTCGAGCGGTCATTATCGGCAGTGCAGCGGGCATGGCGAGAATGGATGGAGCAAGGATGTACGCGCTTTCAGCCGCGAACGGATCGGCCCCGCGCGAGCACAGCACGCGAGGATCGCGCCCTTGTGCACAGCGCTTTAGCGTTGCGTACGTTTTCCTCAAGGCAACTTGGAGCCATTTGGCCAGCAGCATTTGCACGTGTCGCCCAGACCTTTGTGGAAGAGAGCCATATACGGATACTTTCATGGCCGGCACGTTCTCCGGATCTCAATTCAATCGAACATGTCTGGGAAATGATCGGTCGGAGACTTCAACGTTATCCGGCTCCTCCGGGTAACGTTGAGGAGCTATGGAGGCGAGTTGAAGCAGCATGGTTGGACATCCCTCCCGCTACCATACAACAACTTATTGACTCCATGCCTCTTCGTGTAGCGGCTCGCAGGGGATACTTCCGCTATTAATGCAATTCTTCCCAGCAGGGCTGCGCCGCTCTCCAGGCGAGGATAAGTTATGCTGCGTTAGTACTACTTCCCTACCAAATTTCATTGCGTTAGAACCACTTCTTTAGATTATACAGGGTGTGCTCGTCACGTTTTTCCAACAGGTATTATGATTTTCTTTCTATTCAATATTTGATTTACCCTGATACTGCCCTATATAAATGTACCGAGCGTGGAAGGATGTAATATATTAAATATCGTATAATTAAGAATTAAATTAAACGTATACATCAAACAAATTAAATATAAATATGTTTAATAACAGTAATAGTGATGAACTGCTGAACTCTTTTCATATAAGCAAAAAAACACTGATAGAGCACAAGCGTGACATGTCAGTTCTATTAAATATCATATACACCTAGTAGGGACATAAATACTGTTACAAATATTTTATGAAATAAAATTAAAACTACAAATAATTTTTTCACAAAATTTTATTGACATTTATACTTATACATATTGCTATGAATAGTGGTTTGAAAATTTAGCACGCCACCATCCACAACTAATTTTCCCAACTAGGTTTCTCAGCCGGTGAATTTTCAAATATGCGACTTCTAACTTCTCGGGTTCCACTTAGGAAATACGTGTCTAAAATGAGTTGAGCGCCAGTGAAATGTTCACAAAAATTTATTTACTTATTTTTTTTATATAAGTTAAGTTAGAACAGCAATATTTGTATGATTAAATGAAACAAACGCAGGATAAAAATTAAAATGAATATTTAATACAAAAATTTAAAAAAATTAAAAATATATCTTTACAAATTATAAAGATGCTCTATTATACAAAAATACTTGAGGTAAAAACATTCATTGAAAATTGACAGCTAAATGAATGGATAACATCCTCTAAATGACACCGATCAAAACTTATCTAAAAATAATCAAGTTTAATATTAATTTCTCCCCAGAGAACCACACTGTATAATCAGATACTAATGCACGAACAAAAACTTACACGTGTGCTATCGACACGGACAAAAGCCCTTGAATCCTCTCGAACAAACTTCACAATTATAATATTAACATAGAATTTTAATATTTAACTGTGTTATCTATATTCTTAAATTAATTCTCTTAACTACAAGCTTGGATACAATAGAAATATACTTATAATAAATTTATATATTATGATGACGTCATATAATTTTTATTCTACTTACAATTTTTAATGGAGACGAAGAAGGTGCTTATTCAATTTTAATCATCAAAAATACAACGAGAACTTTAATAACAATATAACAAAATCACATTCAATCAATCAGCCTGAATTAATTAAAATATATTTAAATATATTTCACAAAGCAACCTTCAAGTTCAAACTATAAATTTCGTCTCCCCGCAACTTCGATCTCTACATGAAATCTCGGATAATAAGTGTTTTCCCTCTAGTTAACTTTTGAAAATTTAAAAACATTTTCATTATACAGTCTCTTCCCAAATAAATGTACATTTCTAAATTAAATTATTTTTAATTAAAAATCCATAGCAATATGTTATTCATGATTGGTATAATTATCCAAACTAGAACCACCTTTGGCTTTAATACGGGCCTTAAGTCGTAGAGGCAAATCATCGATAGCCGCACGTACGACTTGCATGGGAAAATTCGCTACAGTTCGAGCTGAAGCCTGTTTCAGAGATTCAATATTTGGATATCCTTTTTAAAAGCCACGTTTGAGTGTTTTACCCTTATGGCCTGGAGCAGAATCCTGCTGGAATGTCCACAAGTGATCTTGCATGACAGTATGATTGAGGGGTTTCACAACATGCTCCAGGACCATTTGTTGGTAGACTCTAGCTGATGTTTTCACTCCGTTTACACAAAAATGAAGCTCAGTTACTCCATTATAGGAAACGCCCCACCAAACCATCACTAAAACTGGGTGGTGACCTTTTTCTATCCCTTGAACTACTTCCGAGGCTTCAGTAGACGACCTGACATAAACCTTGTCATTTTGTTTGTTGAACTTTTCCTGTATAATAAAAATTTTGTCGTCGGTAAAAATATTTTCTTGTGTTTGTCGTTTGCGTACTCGATTAACAAGCGTTTAATTTTTCGGCTATATTTTTTTTAAGAGACAGTTAGTAATTGTCCAGTGCGGTGCTTAAAAGTTCTAAACGCCAAGACTTTTTTCAAAATGCGCGCCATTGATTTTCGCGAAATATTTATTTCGTTGGACATAATTTTTTGTTTTTGCAACGGATTTCTTGCTATTCTAGTCTTAACAGCTTTGATAGTTTGTGACCGGATCTTTTTCCATTTTTTATGTCCCCAGTTTCCTCAAACCACTTTATGGAACGATACGCAAACATTCGACTAATGCCGAGCGGACGTAGCGTCTAAAAAATGTTTGATTTTTACATCTTACATTTATAAAGCGCAATAACTGCAATTCGGTTTTATTTATCTGATTCCATGATAACACACAACGCAAAATCAAATTCTTTCCACAGTTAAGTAATTTATAGGTTAACTCACGATTATCAACTGTCTAAATTTGGGTACGTTCATTTATATTGGGTGCGTTAATTATTGTAACAGTATGTCCCTACTGGGTAAATTGTTTAAGGAAGACTGTCAACTGTATTTGTAATGACGTTTTTCTCATATACTCGCATTATTAATTATTAGTATCATCCTCCATGAGGGCATACGTGCATTTGTTTAAAGTTCTACAAGTAAAAGTTATCAACCTGCTATCAGATAACGTCCCTAGTGCATAAAAATGTCTAAGTTAAGAAAAATTGAACACCATACGGTCATTAAATTTTTGAGAAAGGAGGAGAATACGTCTAAGGAAATTAATCAATGCTCAAACGACGTTTAAGGTGAGATTTCCTTTATATTCTATGGGAAAAAAGTGGGCAAAATGTTTCCTTTTCGGGCAACGATCCCTCGAAAATAATGGGCATCTCATTGGACAATTGAACGCCACAAAAAAATTTTATTTATTGAAGAAGTGATATTAGAAGATCTCGTTTGAAAGTTAAGAAATTATCAGCACTCTAGCATTTCTGAAACAAGTGTTTATCGAATTTCTCATGACCATTTGGATATGAATACGGTTAATACAAATTGGATGCTTCAACTTCTTTCTGTTTCTCAACGTCAAGTTTGTGTTTAATACACGCACTTGATTTAAACATGTGTGCAGACGATAAAAACCGATTTTGGAGTTCATTACCACACAAGATGAAACAATGATGTTAGGATTCTCTATCCAAAAAGGAGCCGATGGAATTGCAGCGACTAGATTAAGCTCGTACCATAAAGGCAAAAGTCGATTAATCAACGAGAAAGATTAGGGTCACAATATTTTAGGATTCTAAGGGGATTTTAATAAATTAGATAAATTGAGAAACAACAGTCGTGAAAAACGTTAAAGAAAATTCTCAAAAGATCATCGCTTACTGTATCACAATGCGCCCGTTCATACTGCTGGCTGCAATTCGCGAATATGAACCATTTTTATAGAACGGCTTAATACGAAAAACTGTTTAAGTAACTTTTAAATAAAAAAGTCGAAATATGTTACCATTTTACCTACTTTTAAGATCCATAGAGATTACAAAAGTAAACATTCAATTATCAACCTCTAACTATACAGTTGTCACTAAAAAGGCAGTTTCTAATATATGGAACTTACTTCAAATGATTACTAATGAGTATTAAATTTCTTACGCAACACATTAGGCGACATTTACATGTAAAGTGATTGGTTCTCATTTACAGTAAGTTCATTATACTAACTATATATACGCGAAATATAGACATGAAAAGTTATGTGTGTCCAGGATACTGTGTTGACAGGCTCCAATCAGAGCGAAATGCATCCACACATTCCGGGATAGATACGACTTTTCACGAATATTTCATTATGGTTCCTAATGATTATTATTTATTTTTCTATTTAAAAAAATACCATAGGGGACAATATTTTATGACGACATTGAGTTGCATAGTTATGTAGACTAATACTTTTTGTTTGTTTCTACAAGTACTATAAATTGGGTAAAATATGCAACAGTTTTTTTAATAGATCGTATACATAATATTTTTTTTACAGAAAAATACTTAAATTTAAGGTTAGAATCATTAACAAGCTGTGATTTTCAATTATCTGCATTACTCTGCGCAAAATTATTATTTAAATTAGATAAAAATTGTCTCACACTCGAATAAATGAAGCTAGAGCGTATAGCGTTCGGTGTTTTAAAAATAATTTGCGTGGAATTTCTAGTCCCATAAATCATAACTCGATAAATCACTAGCAAAGTGGCTTGATTCCTCAAAGAGTAATTAAATTCATTAGAAATGTCACCCAGGATATTGTAGACCGTGTCTGCTGCGTATCATGTCATTAAAGGGGACGCATAAGCGACCGTGTATCACTTGGCTGCTAATGAGGACGGCACTTTGAGGTTTTCTGGATATTACTACTACCACATACATACATTGAACACCAACTTCTGGCACACGATCATCTTATTCTCCCGTGTTTTATATAGGGATCGTTTTGAATACAGTTGCTGGTGTGTCGGATGTCAAGTGATAAATGTTATAACTGTGGTTTTTGTTTTCTAATTTACACTAGACATTTTCAAAATCTGTTAATAAAAAATGTATTTAATCCTGTTCTCACATGCGTGCTTATTTCTCGCACAATGTCTGGTATTATAAATGATATTTACCCTTTTATTCTTAATTAACATGAACCATTTCTATAGAATGGCTTTGTACGAAAAACTGTTTAAGTAACTTTTAAATAAAAAAGCCGAAATATGTTACAATTTTACCTGCTTTGAAAATCCATAGAGATTGCAGAAGTAAACATTCAATTATCAACCTCTAACTATAGAGTTGTAACTAAAAAGGCAGTTAGTAAAGAGGTATATATTTCTTAAAAGACTAATAAAGTTTTGTTCAAAATTTTTGGAAGTGTAAATACATCAGGTAGCCATTTAAATTCTTCATCTAGGTGGAGATATACATACAAAAATAATAATAATAAATTTCGATGCAATATCTAGAAATGACGCCTGATAATAAATTTTATTGAGAACAGTAGAAATATTTTCACAATTATTTTATTCAATTGTGAATAATACTATACATAAAAGTTTTTTGGTGACTTGAAAATATATTTATAATTTATATTTTTGAATATTTATTACTGCATAGGTATTGAACATACACAGTTGAATAAAGGCAACGCGACGCTCAATGACCTCAGTAATGAATAATAATTTAGTCTTTATTATTGAACAGCTGTACAAATCCAGTTATAGAATAACATTAGTAATAAGAATATACATAAATTGCACTGATTTATTGAGGAGATATGTATTGAAACTTACTATATATAACTGTTGAGGATACATTTAAAATACTTTCGTAATATTTTAATTTCAACCATTTTTTATTGTTAAATATAAGTAGCAATACACCAAAATTAATTTAAAAGGTATATTAAAGATCATTTATAGTTTCACAGGTTCTTATCTAAAATACAATTTCTAAGTTTTCTTTTAAAATAAATATCCATGGTTTGTTTACTTTTGCCCTGGAGATACGATTAATTTTAAATGCTGGAGGATCCCATGTAAACAACAATTCAATGTCCATTAGCATAAATAATGTAACCTGAAAAAAATAAACAATTGTAGCTGGTGCAAGTATTGTTTGAGATGTGTTTACATAAGGTGAAAGCAATAAAAATCCACAAAAACTGGCTTATTAGATTGTGACTCAATACAAATAGCCTCCTCGAACTTGCCTTGCGTGGGTGGGAAGATCTTAAATTAACAAAACAACTGACGGTGCCGTAGGCGTAAAGCTCAGTGAGATGGCCGTGCGGCTCTTAACGAAACGTTGTTATATTTACTATAAATTTAAAAAGGGCACCACGGCCAGGGTTGCTTGTGGAAGAGATTATAAGAAGTCACGCGGAGTTCGCATTAATGCTAACGAGTCCACCACATGGCGGAAAAACAGGAGGTAATGACAAAAAAAGGAAAACGTTCCCCATTAAAGAAAAAAAAAGAGTTAAATTTATTATAAACGTTATAACACAGAATAAATCTTCCAACTATACAAAAAGTATTAAAAATATATGAGAAGTCCCACAAAATTAATAGAGGGGCTCTGTATATAATTATTAAATTAATAAATACCAAATTTAAATGAACTTCAACTCAGACTCATCCTCAATTTAATTTTTAATTACAAAAGAAATCAAGTGCAAAATTCTAGCGTCCAAAAACGATAGTGTATATACAGAATTTTGATATAAGCTTTAAACATCAAACATAAAGAAAGGTACGACAAAATTACAAGAACCGGGTTACGTGTGTATAAGATCTTATGCAAATCGTTAATAAATTAATTTTTCCACCCTTAATTACATAATCTTAAAACTAAATATTTGCTAACGTATTTAGAAGATCGCACAAAAACAAAGGATTTGCGCTCTTATGCATAAATTTTTTTCATAACTGAATTTCACAAATTTCTGATTACTGTAATTAACGTCTAAAGTATTTATGATTAATTAATATGTTAATTTAAACGTGAACTAATTTAATAAAAATATTTTTCCGTCGACCGTGTATTTACATCCGTTATTAACGTTCTCAAAATCATACATTAATGACCCTTATTAATGCATGATTTTCTGTTAATGAACGATTTTGATGGTTTCCATGGTAACCAAGGAAATCAACAAAATCAAACAACGTCAAACTAAAGCGCTATTCACTGTCATTATTAAGCGTGAAACAGAATCGAACGGTTTTTTAGTGTTTTGTGTTGCGTTGAATTCTTCCAAGCAATGGAGGTGAATGAAAATTTTACATTAACTCCGCCAGAAGTGGCAGAAAGTGCTAATTCAGCATCATTAAATTTACTACCGGAAAAGAGCAGAAGTCTGTATGAAAAAACGTATGCCGAATTTATATCTTGGTGCAATGAGAAACAAGTAAAGCATTATTCAGAGACGGTTTTGTTGGCATATTTCTCAGATATTGCAAAGAAAGGCCTAATTGCAAGTTTATGGCCAAAATACTCAATGCTGAAATCGACACTGATTTTGAAAAATAACACAGACATTAGCAAATTTAATAAATTAATAATGTTTATCAAGAGGAAAAAAGAAGGATATATACCGAAGAAGTCAAAAGCGCTCGAGAAAGAACATGTACAAGCATTTATTTCTGATGCTCCTGACAACCTGTTTTTAGTGACAAAGGTAAATTTAAAAAAGTTAAAATTTCAATAGTTGGATAATAAATCATTTTGTAGCTTGCCTTGATTTTTGGAGTATCTGGAGCAATGACAAAAGATGAATTATTGAAATTACAAGCGGAGGACGTTCAAGATTTAGAATCAAAATATCTTGTAACAGTTAAAGCATCTAAAACACACACAAACAGGATATTTACCCTAGTAGACAATGAACAAAAAACCCTTCTCAGTTTAATTAGACGCTATATCTCATTGAGGCCAGTACATACCCAACACAAGCGCTTTTTTATTTTTTATAAAAATGGTAAATGTTCGCCACAGCCAATTGGTGTAAATACATTTTCGATGCCGTCCATAATAGCCACTTTTTTGAAATTGGAGCAGCCGCATCTCTATACGGGACATTGTTTCCGGCGTTCTTCTGCCTCGATACTTTCAGACAGCGGTGCAGATTTTTCAGCTATTAAACGACTTGGTGGTTGGAAATCCACTGCTGTTGCAGAAGGATATATTGCGAATTCGTTACAAAATAAAGTTAATACAGCTAAAAAAATTCATTGTGAAACTACAACACAGGCTTGTCATACCACTCCTTCTACCGACGCTGAAATAAATTCTGTGACAAATATCCAAAGTAGTGAGGTAAACTTACATTCACAACACCATACAAATTCTAATGCGTGTCCAATTACTTTTAATAATTGTAATATTTCGACTATGAACATATATAATTATAATAATGATCATTAATAAATTAAAAAAAAGTTGTAAACTGTTTTTCTCCACTTTAGAAAAATATACGGTCGACGGAAAAGTATTGTAACTAACTCTTACATTAAAATGCGATTAATGATCTCGAACATTAACGCGCTCGCTGCGCTCACGGGTTAAAATATCTCGATCATTAATCGCCTTCATTAATGTACTTGTTGGTTAAATAACTATTAACATAAAATTCACTGTCGACAAAAAAAAAACGCAAGCAAGAAAAGGACGAAATTTTAATACTTCATGTAGTTAGCTTTTTTTAAATTATTTCCTTATGGCCTGATGCAAATTTTTACTATCCGAGGATTAACAAACTGACGAATCATAGTAATTAAGCTGCAATTTTACTTAACTGCACTTAATTATTCTTGGCGGATATTGTGTCCTTGCTGCTCAATAGGATCCTGCGACAAATGGAGGCGGATCCTGTACACGTGGTCGGTATTAGATTACAGCCAAACCTTACCTTTCCGGTGGTTCAACGGCTCAAGCAACGAAAGGCAGCGGACATCCGAAGATAAAAACTGGTTACAACAACCCTGTAGACGGTAATTAAACAGTCAAAATGACGCAATACGAAGATGGAGACGCAGAAGACCTTAAAAACAATTTAGAGGTACAATTTACTCGCAATTTACCCACCTTCAGGGTATGATAAATACAAAGCCTAGATAGATACGACGAATCAACATATAGAAGTCTGAAAAATCAACTCGGCATACCGCCAATTATCCATCAAATTTCAGAGTAACAGTTCAAACCACTGAAACTCTAGCGGCACACACAAAGTAACCCATCTAGTCTCGCAAAGATATACAACCGATTTCTCAATAAAACACCGCGCACATCTCCTTCTTTAAAAATTCTTCTCCCAAAAGCCGTTGACGTCACGATACGTTATATTAAAGCGAAATATACCATGGCCAACCAAACAATTCCCAACCTATCTTAATAATAGATCAATAATATTGATAAACTTCGACAGAATATTATGATGTTTAAATAATTCTTTATATGGCATTCGATATCTACAAGATGAATAATATATTGCATATTATAAACGGGACAAGAAAAGGAGAAACACGATATAATATACCAATTTTTATTTAGAACGTAAGAGGCCCGACAGCCAATTATATATCCATGATATTATATTTCATTGGTAACGAAATATAATTGGTTACAGGGTGTGAAAAAGGGCATAAGAGAAGAGTTTTCTACATATGAAAAACTCTTAGCGTGCCCGAGGTAATAAAAGACCGTTTGGCGAGAAGAAAGGGATTCTATTACGGGCAACGTTTCTGGCCAGCTTCAAAATTTACTTTGGTCGTTGAGTTTGTATATAATTATTAATTTCTAAAACATTTCTAAGCTTGATTATCTATAAAGCGTATATATTCTTATTTTATTTGGTCTAAACGTTAATTTTGATACAAATTATTAATTTAATTTTATATATTTGATAATAAAACAAAATGTATTACGAGTTCGATAATTTGTACAACAAACAAAGGTCAGTATAAATCACGACATACGATAAACTTTGAAGTTCATAAAATTAGAAATTGAAATTTTAAACGTATATGAATAATCAATTAATTATAATTTCTATTTTAGAAAAGAGAAATAACGCAAGGTATCTTAGTGAACACGTAGAGACTTGGTTCCACAAAGATCTAACGATATCTGTCTTATTGTGTTTGTAATAAAAGATTCATGTATTAGGTATCAGATTAAAGATTTACATAGTGTGTAGATAAATATTTCATGCGGTAGGGATCAGTTTCCACTAAATGAATATTGAATAACACACTCTTTTGCACAAGAATATCAATAAACTCAAAAGATCCATTAAGCGCATATTTTTATCGAATTAAACAAAATAACTTCTGTCATAACTTAGTGTTTGGAGAGCTTTTTATCTCCTAGATTAAGATAATACGCAAGTGTGCTGATTGAAAGATTCATAAAGTCTGAAAAGGACTTGAAAGTAATTCGTATGTTTTCCTGACAATCTTTATAATTTTATATGATGATAATTTAATTTCAGTAAATAAATGATTTATGATATTTCATGGAGTTCATGATTTATAAATATATTGAAAGAATAAACAATAAATGTATTAAATTTTATATCTTGTATTATTTTTTACATTTACATTTGACGCTAGGCCTAGTTACAAAGAACCCTAAAGCAAACCCTGAGGGCTATACTTATTCAAAGAGTCAAAAGAGATATATGCGGGTATAATGATTAAGGACCGGTCACGAGAGGCCGATGACTCATTGCCCGCGAGCGTACTGTTGACAATTTGTATGTTTAAAGAGTTTTTAATTTTATTTATATAATTGGAAAACAAACGGGTGGTGATCTATAAAATACGAAATACATTTTTATTTGTTCATTTTGTAGTTCAAGTTGAGTAAAGAACTCCTGCCGAAGGCAACATCCGAACTCACTTGGAATATTTTTCAAATTATTAATGGCCACATTTAATGTGGTTAATCCATTATTTAATTTAATATTTTGATTCTCAAAATAAGTGATTAATTTTGGCAAATTTCCAAAGGGTTCCTAAAAAAAAGTACAACTAATTTTTTTAATATGGAATTTGTATTAGTTGCTTGCACTCAGAAATACTTCGAGCATCGTTATTTAAATATGTAACGAAATTTTGCAAAACTATCGAAATTCTCTGCATAAAAACTAGTAGCCTCCAACCATGTTCCCCATTAGTTATTACTGGAGAGGAAGGCAGTGGCAAAGATGGAAGTTTTTCCCTGTAATAAGCTACTCTCAATGGTGCTTTTCTGAAAACTTTTTTAAAAGCGGATACAAGTCTATCAACTTCCGGAGAGGTGTCTCTGATATATTCACAGAATTTGAGGAGAACATGTTCTACACAAGTAATATGCAGCATATTAGGATATGCTTCCTTTAATAGTCTGCCTGTTTTTAAAATATATGCAGCACTGTCACTGGCAAATAAAAGTACTTTTCTTTGTACCTGTCGTCCGAATGAAGCATTTGGTGCATATTCTCGTAAATGGTTTTAGCTACTGTTTCCGCATCAATTGTATTTATAACTTCTGTTGCTATTACATATACGTTATATGGAATAGTTGGATGTAGTACACCAGCTACAACATTTATCATACGGCGTCCTAATATATCGACAGTTTCGTCGGCACTTATCCATACGTACTTATTTGAAAGATGGCTTCTAATGCGTTCTACTGCATTAATGTAGTACTTAGAAGGAAAATATTTGCGTTGGGTGGATTCATCAGGATTCGACCAGTATATTTTGGAGAAAAGGTTTGAAGGTGGGATTGTTAAGTTTATTTAATGGAATATTTGCCGCGATTAAAGTTTCACAGAGTTCTTCGTTAAAATTATCATATTCCAACGGGTCAAACAGTTAACAGTTAAAACAATGAAAAAAAGAAACTAACTCGCCGTACTTTATTTATCTTACGAAATATATAAAATAAATTATAAAAAATTATAAAATAAATCATAAAAACTTCTCACGCTTCTATCTATGCCTATGCCCTTGAAGGAAGGAATCTAACTCTAATATTGAAGTAATTGCTTGACAATTCAACGAAAAAAACAGATGTGCGGTTAACCGAATGAATAGTGCTATTCAATAACTGCGTGTTGTACTTAGCGATGTTATAGACTATTTCTTTGGTCCATCGTAATTCCGACCTCGTGCGTCCGTTATCTAGTAACGATTTACGTTTTATATAATTGGAGCTCAGCTTATTAGAGTCAAACTGCACAGCAATATCTTTCGCCAAACTGTGGCTTCATCAGGTGATGATAGGTAGAAATTAAGTTTATAAAATTGGTGCTTGTATACATAAAAGATCCATAAAAAACAATTATTATTATGAGAAAAGATTTGCCCAATATTTCTAGGAATTTTTAAATAAAGGTGAGGAAATAGGGCACGAGCAAGAATCACAGGAAGCACAACATAATGTGGAAGAAATTAGGGAAATACAAACAAACACAGAAGTAATACCAAGCACCTTAAGAACTGTAATGGTGGAAAAACAATGTCCAAATAGAAATTTTAAAATATGGCGGTAAAACATTAATATCAGGAAATTATAGTAAGAATTCGCGGACCTCTTCCGCGGGGGTTGAGCTACCCACCAGGCGCGTCCCTAGGTGGCGGATAAGGGGACGGTCAGGTCTCTCTTGGGGGGACGTGATTAGTGGCAGTCATAAGCGGGATGGATAGGTCTAAAAACCTTCTAATCCTTAGCGAAAGCTGTCACCGCGGACCAGCTCTCCCAAGCTACGGTGTAAGGCAACGTGCTTAGACCTGAATGGCCACGTCGAAACAAAAAAAACCAGAAACCGGTGATGCAGGATGAGGGTACTCTAGAAGAACCTCAGGCATCAACCTCTAAGGGTCAAAATGTTGAAGATTCTCCAAATAAATCTTCAACATAAGAAAACAACCACAGCGGCACTTTGTCAACAGACGCTGGCTGAAGATATCGATATCCTCCTCATCCAAGAGCCATAGATAAGTAGAGGTAAGGTGGGAGGACTACATATTAGGGGAAGGGAGCTGTTAGTTGGTGTCCCAGACACTAAAATTAAAACTAGTATCTAGTAGTATCTGTTTCAGAGACGACCTGGACGTGATGCCTATCATGGAGCTATGCAGTGGGGACATGACGGCAGCCAGGGTCAGACTGAGTGTCGATGGGGGGATATTGGAGACGACAATTGCGTCTCTATACCTACCCATTGACTCTCCAGAGCTACCAGGGCCTGATCTTGAAGCCTTGGTGGCATATACCAGTACAGAACAGTACCAGAACAATCTGGAATTGATTATTGGCGCAGATACCAATGCTCATCATAAGGCTTGGGGCAGCAAGGATAACAATTATAGGGGTAAGTCTCTCTTTAGGTATCTCTGTGGTACTGAACTTGACTGTCTGAATCAAGGTGATAAACAGACATTTAAGACATCAAGGGGAGAATCAGTTATAGATATACCTTATGCACGTTAGGAATACGGGATATTGTAAGGGGGTGGTATGTATCCGACGAGCCGTCGCCCTCTGATCATGCGAATATCCTCTATTAATTATGTACAGATTTAACGGAACCCAGACTATACAGGGATCCCAGGAGAATAGACTGGGGCTCTTACAAGGAAAACCTGTTACCTGCAACCCGAAATATCCCTGTTAGAATAGGGAATGTGGAAGAGCTGGAGTTGGCTGTTGAATGGTTGCAACAAACCATTCTTTCCTGCTATGAAAATAACTGTCCCCTTAGGGAGCGTCGTCTAGCTAAGCGGGCTGCCTGGTGGAATGCAGAGTTAACCAATTTAAGGAAAGAAACTCGCCGGTCATTTAATAGGGCGAAGAAAACAGGTAATTGGGAAGCCTACAAGGCTCTCCTCAATAAATGCAATTATAAAATCAAAGAGAGCAAAAGGAAGGCCTGGAGAAAATTCTGTGAGGACATCGAAGGTGTTCCTGACATGGCCAGAATAAACAGAATTCTCAAAAAAAGATCTTTCCAAAGCAATTAGATCTATACAAAAATCGGACGGGAGGTGTACCATTACAGTGGATGAGACATTAGAGTATCTTCTGGGGGTACACTTTCCAGGTTCGGAGCGTATGGATGATTGTGATACCAATTAAGTTGTCACCTCTTGGAGGGCGACTAGGAATGATTGGGAGATATCAAACGAGATCTTCAAGCCCCATTTAATTAGATGGGCGATAGGATCGTTTGAACCATATAAATCCGCAGGACCAGACGGAGTGTTTTCCAAGCTCCTTCAAGAGGGAATTGGTGAAATTATGGGTCCTCTATTGGAGATATTCAGGTCTAGCCATGCCATGGGTTATATCCCTAGGTCATGGAGAGAAACTAGGGTAGTGTTTATTCCGAAGCCCGGAAAAGTAACATATACCCACCCTAAATCATTTAGATCAATTAGTCTTACCTCTTTTATGTTGAAGACTGGAAAAAAAGATATATTTAAATATTAAAGAAGGGCTCTGGGTAGATCTCCTCTACACCCACTGCAATGGACATACCAGATGGGAAAATCAGGTGAGGGTGCCCTGCATAGCCTGGTATGAGGGCTCGAAAGGAGCCTACACTACAAGGAAATTGCACTTGCAGTCTTCTTAGACATAGAGGGAGCTTTCAATAACACCTCGATGTCTTCTATTATTCGATCTTTAAGAGATCGAAAAATAAAAAGCACCACATGCAACTGGGTTCATGACATGCTACGTAGCAGAGTAGTTCATGCCCAAATGCAAAACAAAACTATCTCCATGAGGACAACAAAAGGGTGCCCTCAAGGAGGACATTAAGTGACCAGGGAATATGGACGCAGGGGTTCGCCAATGACATTGTGTGTCCCAGGGGAAATTCCCGTTGACAGTGGCGAGCATCATGCGAAATGCTCTGCGAATTGTAGAAAGATGGTGCCTTGAGGAGGGATTAACTGTCAATCCTCAAAAAAACAAGTTGGTAGCCTTTACCAACATGAGAAAACTAAATGATTTGGGCAGCGTAAAGCTGCTTGGACAAGAGTTAGAACTAACCAATGAAGTGAAGTATCTAGGCATAGCACTTGATGCGATAATGAATTGGAGCAGGCACCTAGCCAAAGTGGCAAACAGGGCGGCGCAGCCCTTCTGGAGATGCAGAAGAGCTGTTGGCAAGACCTGGGGACTAAAATCAAATGTGGTACACTGGTTGTACACAGCAGTAATAAGACCAACGATTACCTATGGAGCAGTTGTCTGGTGGAGGAGGCCGGAGCGGACATCGTCGGTGGGGCTCCTCACGAGTCTCCAGCGACAGGCCCTGTTGGGAATCACGGGAGCTATGAACAGCATGGGAACCGCTTCCATGGAGGCCATCGTGGGTCTCCCTCCGCTGAAACTGTTTATAAGGGCGGAGGCAATGGCTGCGATACTGAGGCTGAAGGCCAATGACGTATGGTGCCCTAATAAGGTTGTAGGGAGCCATACAGATATCACAGGAACTATATTGGAAAAGTCAATATTTCAAATGCCGGTGGACAGTATGGCACCTGAAATTATGTTTACAGCTAAGCTAAACATACTTATACCGACCAGGGAGCAGGCAAAAGTCGCTCGATCGATTGTGGTGCCGGCACCTGGTACACTGATGGATCACAATCTAGTCAGGGGGCAGGTGCAGGCGTATGCGGAATGTGCCCTAGAAGGAAGATATCGATATGTCTTGGGAAACATACTACGGTTTTCCAGGCCGAATTGTTAGCAGTCGCAGCCTGCGCCGATGAAGTTCGGGAAGCCGGCTGCGCAAGCAAAAAAATTAATATAATGACTGATAGTCAGGCGGCTATTAAAGCCATTATAAACCCATCTACCAGGTCTAAGCTGGTGAAATATTGTAAACAGTTCCTCAATAACCTAGCACAAGACAATACAGTGTCGTTGATATGGGTGCCAGGACATGAGGGAATTAAAGGCAATGAGAGAGCCGACAAACTGGCCAAAGAAGGTACTAATAATAACTTCATACGACCTGAACCTGTATGTGTAATCACTAAGGATTCCGCTAAAAGGGAGATCTGGTTATGGCTAGAAAAAGAACATAAAAATAAATGGAGGTTAATGGAAGGTCAACTCCATACCAAAACACCACTAAGGGGGCTGGACGGAAAGTTTTCAGCCAACCTAATTTGTAGTAGCATAAAATAAATTAAAATAATTACCGGGTTAATAACCGGACATCGTCCTTTAAGGAAGCATTTGTACAGCATGGGCTTGGTTAGCGAGCCCTAGTGTAGGAGATGTGAAAAACAGGAGGAAACTAGTCTTCATGTAATATGCACGTGTGAGGAACTGAAGGATCTCAGACAGAAATATTTCGGGAGAGATCTATTGGATCCTTCGGGTGTACTCAAACTTCCCCTGAGGAGGGTAGTGGCTTTTATCGAGGACACAAGACTAACAGAGTGGAACTGAGAGATCTATTGGGGATAGTACAAAGAGCAGTGTGCTCAAGTGCCTGGACGTGGTGGCGTCCAACCCAAAACAGAGAAGAAGAAGAAGAAGAAGATGATAGTAAGAATTTTAGAAACCGATAAAATGCTTGAAGAATGGAATCAAACCTTAATTGTGTCATTAGATAAAAAGAAACCCAGGAAGATTGTAACAACTTTTGTTTATCGCGAAACAACTTCAACCGAACATATAACAGAACGAACGTAGATTTATATATGATATTCATCGATTATGAATTAGTATATAATTCAATTAGAAACAAGAAATTGTATTATATAATAAAAAAGCTGGAAATGCCTGATAAACTAGAGAAACTGGTGGTGATGACTCTCCGAAAAATATTGATGAGTAATAATTATATTAGAAGTGTGAAGAGAGTTCACAGTAAAAAGGGATTGAGACAAGGAGATTCTTTATCCACAGCGCTCTTTAACTTGGTTCAAGAGATAATTCGGAGAGAAACCGGGATAAGAATAAAGGCAATTATGTTTTTTAAAATGGAGATCACTGGATCATTTCCAAAATTTTGACAGGTCATAAAGTCTATATTTTTTAGCGATATGCCAACACGTTGGGAAAGTAGAGTATGAATATGTTTGAAATCGATCCAAAGCTGATTACTCTGAAAACGAAATGTTCAATAAAAAGTAACATACGCTTTGGTGATAGCTATTAAGCTAGAAAGACAGACGTCTACCACAATATTCTCGTAGACACAACATTGTCTGCTTGAAGTTTATTAAGGACTGAGAATAAGGAATTTTATGGTAAATCTCGGAAACGACATTTCCAATACTTAG
Organism: Melolontha melolontha; assembly: GCA_935421215.2. NCBI lineage: Eukaryota > Metazoa > Arthropoda > Insecta > Coleoptera > Scarabaeidae > Melolontha > Melolontha melolontha. Next base: position 142,398,565 of record OW285236.1, read on the forward strand.
TATAATAAATTATTAAACATCACCATGATTTCGCAATGTTAGATTTTCGATTATTCTTTAAACTACAAAAGAAATTACGTCAATTACGTCACAATATTTTGGTACACACAACATTATGCTCCTGAAGTTTTTCAAGGTCTGTGAAGACCTTAATGCGTCTTCCCATGCTAGTCCAATATCAAATCATGTTCCCATGATATCGCACCGTGCTACATCCGGTTATTCTTTAAATTCAAAAAGAAATTATAAAATATAATAGAATTTTTGGGAAATTAGAATCACTAAGCAGAAGAGATTTGTGAGATGAGGTTGGAAGACAGTCTTATAGAGGAAATACGTGAAATGGGATCTCGCTTCAGAAGTCTATAGGAACCATCTTGGCCAAGGGCAAATATCTTGCCTTCGTAGTAATCACCGCCAAGGATTACGGTGGCCTCAGCCTTGTCAGCTTTGTGTACAACGATTTAAGTTTTTTTTGCAATGATTTCAGTGTTTTTGAAATTAAGCTTTGTAGGTTTAGCATGAGTAAGAACTTTAGAAACTTCAAAACTGGTAGAGTCAACGATAATGGCGAAAATTCTGACAAGAGCGGACTCTATGCCAGTGATGATTACTTCACGGGCGACGTAAATGGGAGTCGGGGCAAAATTTTATAATTTGGATAGGACTCAAATTTCGGTGGCATTTGGTGATGTTGATATCGGTATGCGACATAATGAAAGGTCTTTGTAAAGCTGAAGGTAGTAAAGATTGGAATATTTAGGTAGCTTTTGAGTGATAATGTTGAGTAATAATCAGAAGATAAAATAAGGAAAAGCAGAAAATGTAGGCTAAGGAGTTTGATAGAAAGATAATTCATGTCTATTTTACTCGATCCGTTCCCGGATCAACGCAAAACTAGCCAGTTGGTAGATGAATTTGGCGGAAAAATGTATATTGTAGTGTTTGATAAAAAGAGATTTAAGAATAATACGTTGGTCCCAACATCTAATTAAAAAAGTCAAAGAACCAATTAAACTTATCAATTTTATTCGAAGTTTTCCGTAACGGCTGGATAATCTGGCTTGGATGTTTCGGCGATCGTTATCCATGATGACATGGACATTCATGAACACCGGCCGTGGAAGCGTACAAGCCAGATTAGATATTTCAATTTTCTTATTATTCTAAATTATTTACTAACATTGGCAATACCAACTATTTAAATCGCTCCTGTAGATAATTGGAGCATTTCAAGTTTTATATAAAACCATTAAACTAATTTGTTTTGTTACGAATTCTCTCTTATATAAGTAAAATAGGCGAATATACTTATATATACTGACTTGTAAATACATAATTATGTTTAATAATCTATAAAAACTTTAAAGAAGCGAATAGATCTATTGAATTCATACATAATAATTTATAAAAACATATTGTTAAGAGAACAATGTATTTTGTGTATTGTATGTGGGCTAGAAAATTAATGAAAAAATAATACTATTAAAAATACGGCAAGTCATTTTTTGATTTAAGATCTATGGAGATATACAGCTAGAATATGGGGGAGAGATTATGAAGAAAAATGGCTCAACTCTGACCTCCGTGCTCGAGGTTAATTCCAGTTATTAATCAACTCTCGTATAAATAAACACAATTAACGATTCCTTTCTCAATTTCCCGTTCGATTAGGATTTATTATGCTCTTTCAGACGTCGACCACGAAGAAAGGAAACAATAAAATATGACGTTATTATGATGAGCAAGAACGTGATATAATTGTTGCTTTTTATAATTGATTTCAACGATCTTATAAATAAACACACTTGAGATAATGGAAATTAGAAATACATTCCAATCTATTTATATAAATTAATAATGAACTGGCACTCATAAGAAATTTAAAAATAAGAAACATATACAGATGTTCATATTTAATCGAATTCTGATAAGTCACATATTAACTCCAAAATGTGAAACCCAAGTAAATATTGCGAATTATTTATGTTCACTGTTTGCTATATAAAATTTTAATTTCGCAGCATTATTTCGAATGTTGACTCTCTAAATTCATTGAAAAACTATGTATGTAGAACGCAATATGTATGATATATCTTTAATTTAAAATTCAATCTCAATTCAAATTGTGCTTCTAAAATATGTTACTTTTTAAAATACTTCCAAATACGAGTGTGGTTCGACAATCAAATCATTCCTGTGGATCAAATTACAATAGTTACAAGATTCTGACATTTTTTTACAATTGCTTGAACACAATCGTTTCAAGCAAAAATAAAAATAAGTAAAATCGGAATTTGTGATTTGATTAAATTCCTTTTTCTTCAAAGGGAAAAACGAAGGAAGTCAATAAGAGGATTGCGCCTATATTATGTGTCTCATGCTCTTTCAATGATACTGTGAGGATTTTGGTCAATAAATTCAAGCGAGGGAGAATAAGCATCGAACACTCACCATATTCTGACGTGATGCTAGAAAACAACGACAATGTTCGGATATCGTTTTGACCAATAGACAAGTAAAGATGCATGAGTTAGCAGAGGCAGAGCTATCTCAATTTATCAAGTATATTTCAGTTACATATCCTGTTTCCTTTCCAGTAGCGTGGATTAGTGCGTATTTTTGCCCACAGCCTGTTGATTTTTTTAATCACGTGCAACTGCTTGATGAGATAGGTACACGGTGCTATCCGACCATGGGCTTGATGTAAATAAACCAGCATTTAGCATATTCTTTTTCCAAACTTTCCCATAAATCAAACCTATATCCAACAGTAATTTTTATAATGTATTCCGTGTATAGTTTGGAAGATCAGGATCATTATTTATACTGCTTAAAATAGTGTTTACTTTGGAAGTATTTTCTTGAAAAGCAAACTATGAACCTTACATCTAATAAGAATTTGAGTGTTTTCATCAAAACTTGTAAACGGCAGTTTTTTTTTTGTTTATAAATCCTTCTATACTTCTTTTTAGCAGGACTCGCCTGAATCTTTTTCTATTTTCTTTCAAATGCTGTATATAATACTTTTCCACAACGCAGAACTTCACTTCAACGGTTGTAGAAATGCTCATACTGTTTGTAAAATATGTACAGGCATTGACAATAATTTCCCCCCTCTTTTGCAGAATGTGTATTTTTTCTTTTCATGACAACCTATTGCAATTGCAATAAGTTATTTAAAGTTATAGTTTTTATATTGTATACGGTAAGAAATCGGTAACGTAGAAGAAATTTTTCACATAAAAATACAGAATAGACAACACACATTAAAACAAACAGTATGAAAACATAGCAGATACATTAGAGTAATCACAAGCAAATATTACATTAACCCTTATCCTCCCAACCTATTTTTCTTACGATAACTGCATTTGCACCCGAATTGTGTTAGGATCTAAAACAAATTAAAATAGCTACTTTTTATTATTGCAGGAACACTAGACTCTTATTGACGTCAAGCAAAACCAATCCTATGAAAAGAAAACTTTATTTAGGAAAAATGTTGAACACAATAATTTATTAGAAATATTAACACAAGTTAATATTTATTCATGACTACAATTTTGACAAAACAACTTGTTTGAGGAATGTTCAGTACAAACAAACTTTTTGCAGAGAGTATACTGTTGTCTTGTTTTTCTAACACGTTTTCTGCTGCAGAGATAACAATTGGCTTGTACTTTTGTTGTAGTTGCTGTTGTGCTCATAGTAGGTTGGTTACTTTGTACTTCTGGCACAACTTGTATCATAAACTGTTTTATTTGGGGTTGCATGTATTTATTGTTATAACGACGAATTATGTTTTCTCTTACCAAGTCCGTTCCCAACTGTTGTAGAAATGTTCTTCGTGCATCTTTATCATTCTCTTTCCAATCGGAATTAGCGAGTATCCAAACCTTGAATGCACTGATGGCAGCTACAGCTATACTATGATAAAATATGGCCATGGCTCATCTGTTGGCCTTCAATTTGTGTTGTGTATTGTTGATCGAGTTGATCACCTACATCAACCGCTCCTTTGGTTTTGTTCTACGACAATATAATTTCAGGCTCGTAGTCTTTATCTTCTTCTACTACCTTATCATCGGTGTGTTGATTCGATAGCAATATGACTAATCTATTTTTTATGATACCAGAGTACGATTGTTTCTGAACGCAAACATAGACGACTTTATAGCTTTATATGCTGTAGACAACAATTCGTTTGGTATGAACGTTTTGTTTTTCCGAAGGAAAAGGTCTTTTCTGATTGATTATTCCTTTTTCCTAAAGACAATATGCACAAAATTCACACTCAGACACCTAATGGCATTCAAAACTTTACTCATATATACCTGAGTATTTATTGTGTATGCAGAATCGCAGTCTGCCGCGGTCCAAATCTTGATCTCGTATTTTGCAGGTTTGCTCTTCATATATACACGGAATGGAGCTTTACCTGTAAAAGGAACAAGTTGTTCATCCTCGTATACATGGACATCTGATTCGCAGCTCATTTTATATTTTGCAACAAATATATTCTTTTTAATTTCTTTTTAATCGCAGCCCATTTTGGTTACTTTCTCTCTTCCCTAGTTTCGAAATTACCAAAACGAAGAAATCGCGTGAGTTCGTTATAACGATTACGAGACATAGTAGCTGGAATGATAGCCGTACAGTAGGCAGGATCGGTACACCATAACATGTCGACAGATTCCTTACAACTTTTGAGAGCACCTGTTATAACTCAAAGTCCAATGTAGGCCAATATTTCAAGATTACTTGTTGGAACAAATTTTCTTGGTTTTAGGTCAGCATTCCATCATTCATAGAAATCAGTAGCCTTACGGATTGTCTTAGCTAGAGTAATATTTATAATTTCTGGCATAACAAACAGCAAAAATGCATCTCTGATAATAGAAATTCCAGAACTGTAGGGCATTAGACCAGGAGTAACATTCAATATGCTTGTTTGAGACCTCCTGACTCTTATATTTTTTTGGATGTTTTGACCATTCAGTGTCATCTTTAGATACATACGTACATACATCTTTCGCTGCGGCATCAATTTCATAATCACTTACATCTAAACTATCACCAGAAATTTCATTATTCTCGTCTTCATCAAATGATACATGATCACTTTGTCGCTGTCTTCTTCTTGCAAAAAATAGTTCGATTCAGGATCATCCTAATCTAGTAGGCTCAATATTTCCTTTTGGTAAGATTTTTTGAATAACTCATGGCATTCAGAACAAAAGGCATTAACAGAAGTCACAGCGAAGCATACAACGCAAGTAATGCAGCGAAACTGCACTTAATACGTTGTCAAGTATAATTTCAGGAATGGATAGAAAGGGTATTCTCCGGAAAGAAGCTGGGAATTACACGAAATCGTACTTACATATCCATGTAACATACACAATTTTAATAATAATAACTACCAACCGAGGTGCACACGCACTTCACTTTAAAAAACACGACCTATTTTTTAATGATGCACGCCGTTGCCGTTGCCGTTGCCGTTTTTTGAATTTTGAATGATATCTGCCTTAACCTAACATGTTTATGTTGACAATTTGACCGATACATCATTGTGAAATGTGATAATTAGAGAACGGACATTCTTACCACATGACTAAGTTCTCCCAATACAATAGCCGTTGTCCATTGTTAACGCTGGCGAAATCAGGTGGCCGAGAAAATCAAACACAAATACTTCATTGTATTACGCCGGGATGTACTCAGCGATGTTTATAAACATTTCCAATTGCCGATTGCGTTTAATGGAATATATCCTCCGAATACAATAGGTGTGTTGTCCATTGTAATCGCTGTCGACCAGATGGCCAGATGGTCTAACAAATACTTCATTGAATTACGCCGAGTCATGTGGTAAGAATGTCCGTTCTCTAGTGATAATATAAGCTTAGCAGCCAATTTTATTCACATGAACACGTGAAGTGCCCTTTCTGGAAGTGGTGGCTCTTAAACATCTCACAGTTCTGTTATGCAAGCAAAGCGTCTTTCAACTTTCAGTAACATCGCAAAATTATTGATAAGAAACTTATAAATATACTCTTGATAAAATATTTTATGAACGGTTACCTACACATAGTTAAAGACACTATTTGTCTGAAAAAAATTATTATAAAACTGGTAAAGTAAAAGAACAATTTTGAGAAAATGAAAACAATTCCTTATACTTTAATGTTGGTCGGGATTATATTATATAATATTTTATAAAAACCTTTAATATTTTAATAATTTATTGAGAAACACAGTTAATTATTTTTAAAAATTATAAGTATTCTGGTAAGATCTATGTAAATATAAATCAAACTACACTTGTTTACAAATCCCAATATACTATATAAAATGAAAGGTATCAGTATAAAACATACGACAGTTAAGTTTCTAAAGAAAATAATCCATAATGTAAGCACACCCAAGAGGTCAAAAAATATATATTTTTGTCAGCACAATAACCTCCATTCTGACATCTCAATATGACCAACACTGATCATTAATTTTGTTTTTGATTAGTTTAAAATTGAAAAGAGTAAATGTCATCTTTAAAACGGTAGCTCTCCAAATATTTCAAAGAGAATATTAATCATTGACGTTGATGTTTTTTTTAAATCTGAGAACCGACCATGAAAGATACATATATTATCCATGGGGACATAAAATATTTTCATACTTAATTTAAAATAGGGTTGGAATTTGCGTTTGTGTGCATATGTAAAAGGCTATACGTGTGTTTCTTTTTCAATTTCATTGGCACATTGCCCGTTTTCATTATAAGTAATTAAAGGAGGCTCTAAACACGAGGAAATAATTAAAAGTTCAATAAAAAGGGCAATAAACTGTAATTAAAGTGTTCTGCACATAATTAGTTAGCTTTTTCTGTCATAATGTTTTCAGACCCCATCAGCATCAGATAGGGTGACTTTAGCTTCGTGTTTTATTGGGATTGTAAAACACTTTAGTTTTTTTTAATGACTACTAGAAAATATATGGCAGGAAGGTTATGGGTGTTGTGTTTTACGCAACCATTATTTTTCTTCTTTTGTATTTGAAGGAGGCAATTAAATTGTTAAATAGGACAACTAGAATTTCAAATATGTTATAAAATTCATTCACGGTAATTTGATTTTATGTGTTGAAAACTGATAACATTTACATTCTATAAGGAATTCGATTATATAAATTAAGATTTATGAGGTTACTGTATGAAATATATTTTTAGATAAACAGATAATTATTTATTATTAGCTTTATTTGCACAAGTTGACTGTAAAAAGCAGACAATTCTTATATAATTTTAACATCTAAGTAGTCGATTTGTTAAGATAATTACATATTATTGTAAAAAATGTTTCTTTTATTAGTGTTATATTTATGAGTTTTAAGTAAAGTATGTGTTAATTTGGTAGATTTCATTTTTATTAGTAATAAAAGAATGGCCAAGTTAATGATGATGATAATTGCTTACCACTACACTTTAACTTTGAATTTGTAATTTTAGTTTTTCTAATTCAAGGAAGCAATAGCTTAGGTAGATATCTGATTTCCATGCTAGTTACTATCGTGAGCCAAATTTTAATGCAAAACATTGATAGCCATATTTTCTTTTACTAATTATAGCATTTTCTTTTGACACTACTTAATTTCATTAACTTTATTTATGTAATCTATTCATTTTGTTTCGTTGAAGATTAGAAAAAATGTTAAGAATTTAGCAGGTGTTCGCTACAATGCTTAATTTGTTTACTGCTTGCTAACCTCTACCTAGCTATAGTTTGTAGATTAAAAAGATGTTTCTCAATAAATTTAATAGGGGTTTAATAATATTAGTATTAAGCTTAATCAAATCTTGTCAATATAATGAATAAATAGAAGTTTTAAATATCTTGCAGTTATTATGGTGTGTAATAAAAATATCTCGCAAAACTTACTTCTATTCCAAAAATAATAGATTTTGATTATTACTTGTCTTCGCCAGTAATAACAAGCATTATTTGCTTACGACAATGTCATAGTTTTATCTCCTAAGGACCCTGCAATCTCATCCAAACATCTGCAAAAGTTACTAAAATTCGAGGTTGATTGAAGAAATGGATGGTGTATGAAAGGTATAACTGATGTCACTTTTGCGTTTTGAAGAGAAATATGTCCGCCTGTGCAATAAACAGCTTCAAGTCAAAAATGTTTCCGACTTAAGTGGCGGAAATATATCTTCACAAAGCTAAAAGAATTAGAACTAAAGTTGGGCCAACTCTTACTGGATTACCTTAAAAAAACATAAAACTTTACTTAAAAACATACTATTAGTTTTGTTTCGTCATAAAACGAAATTTGATATATTTATATGTGTGAGATATTAGTAAATTTAGCAGTTTAAAGTTTAAACCACTGAATAACATAATTTTATTTGCATATTTAAACTGTAAAACTTTCTTTAGATTCTAAAAATTCTTTACATTTGTAAATTTATTTTACAATTTATAATTTAGACTGCTTCTTTTAATTACCTAGGCTTATTAGTGAACGCATTCAAGAAACGGTATTTAATCTAACTACCAATTGTTAACTAAATATGTAGAATAGGGTTCCATTACTTTAACAAGGGATTATCCGGAACTACATACTTAGATTTATAATACCAATACTTAATTAGTAATGATAGTTTATTATTTATTAGTTAAGATTAGATTTTTAACGATACCATGGTGAACCTTGGGTATTGTTGTCAATAGGTATAATTTCTACTAAAATAATATAGAAAACTTCCCGGTTATGACGTCAAGCAATACAATGTATAACAATACGCGCATTTAATTATGTAATAGTTAGGGATAGTTGTATATTTTTACCTACTTGTAAGACAGTACAGAACAGAACAGTATCAACTCAACAACTGTACACATACCTGTATTTTAACATGTTTAGTGCCGTTATTTGCTAAATTTTAACTCTGAATTACACTCCTGATGAAGTAACCAATGCGTTATGAAATATAGAGTGGAATAAAGGAGTTTTATTTTTACTTGACAGACCGCTCACCCGTTAATGAAATTTTTACTTATACAGTACTGTTGATAATACTTTATAGTCTATATATATATATATATATATATATATATATATATATATATATATATGTATATATTTATAGTAGATTAAATTGGTCGGCGATTTAAGGTCTGGTTTACTTTGATATGTATATATTTAAAACAATCTTACATGTTTCGACACATAGTGTCTTTATCAACGAAACCAAAAATATAATTGACAGTATATCAATGTTGTAAATATATACATATCAAAGTAAACCAGACATTAAATCGCTATTCAATCTACTATAGCATACAAAGGTCAAGAAATAATTATCTATATATATATATATATATATATATATATATATATATATGTGGTAAATTTAATTTGTTGGCGATTTAAGGTCTGGTTTTACTTTAAAATATATATATATTTAAAACAACCCTACATGTTTCGACAAATATAATCATTATATTTTATATTCCTTGATAAAGGCATCATTTGCCGAAACATGTAGGGTTGTTTTAAATATATATATTTTAAAGTAAAACCAGACCTTAAATCGCCAACAAATTGAATTTACCATAACATACAAAGGTCACGAAATAATTATCTATATATATATATATATATATATATATATAAATATAATAACTTCGTGACCTTGGTATGATATGGTAAACCTAAGATGGCATAAGTGTGACCATCGTCGACCGAGGTAGCCACTAAGAGTGTTCCCTTAGTTGCGATGAGCAACCCCGTACAGGGTGCGCTTCGCCTGTCTGCGCCTTGCCTCGTTGGGGCGGGGGTCAGACCGTCGAAGTACTGCACGGAATTGTAAAGAAGTTGTCGGGAAAGGGTTGGCGGCCCTACGCAACGGCTGGTTATCCGACCTCTCTAAATTCATGCGACCGATCACTAAACACACGCACGAACGCACCGACATACAAAACCCTACACTTACGCTCTCACACAAAACCACACACCCATAGAGAGACGCAAGCTGCCAGCAGCAACCAACACACAAGTTCATACCCAGAAGGAGACACAAATTGCTAGCAGCGAACAACACATATTTTCACACCTTGTTATCTATTTTTTGGAATACTAAGGCATTATTTATTATTATTACTAGAATGTATCTTTGAATAATTTAAACCATAGCAACTTAATTACTTGACATTTATATCCTGTCATTCATATTTTGTATTCTCTTGAAAAAGGCGTATACAGCCGAAACATGTAGAGTTTTTTAAATACATATATTTTGAAGTAATATACAGACCTTTAATCGCCTACTGATTAGGTTTACCATATATATATATATATATGGTAATATGGTGGTTAATAACTATTAGATTCTCACATTACATGCAATTGCCGCTATAATTTGTTGTATTTATTTCTACAAATGACAAAATTACATTTGCCTAGGAATGCAAACACAACACGTCGCGGCGCCAACCGTCCAGGTTGTCCGGGCAAATTATTTTCATAATTCGTATATATACACGCAGTATAGAAATGAAAGTCATATCTATTTTCGGATAATGTGTACTGATGATTGGTAAAACAATGAAATACCGGTATCTGCATATTTCGAATGGATATGACTTTCACACATTTTTAATTTGCCCGGACAACCTGGAATGAAAACAGATTGCCGCACTCCTGATGTTGACAAAAAATGACTTGTCTAATTTAGTTAACTATGGATTTAAATTTAAAAGAGCTTTTCATATTTTTATTAAGCACGAGCTATATATAATAAAAAATGCGATAAAATGAGTTACAGTAATTACGTTAATAAATTTATAAATATTTGAGAGGCAATATAAATAACATTACATAATTGAAAATACTGTTAAAATTTGCAAGTGTCTAGCTATTAACGTATTTTCGTTAGTTCTATTTGTTTCTCGTCATACACTTTTATAAAGGAATTTTATTTGGTTAGTATATTTATGTTTGGTTTGCATTAGCAGAATTTAATTGATTTTAAATTTATTATTACGACAATTTGACCACACGTAACTGTAAAGAAATGTTATATACCCAGAGACTATAAATGATTGAAACAAATATTTAATTTGGCAAACCTGACAAATTGGCTTGCCTGGTAATTCGCTTTATATCTTGTTAGGTTAATTTTATATACCTAAATATGTATTTATATAGCGTGGTTCTTGAAAACTTTTTTAAATGCGAGAATGAGAAGTAATCAAGAGACGAATTAGGCGATTTACTTGCCCATAAAGCACTTATAAAGCAGTCTGGAAAAAATAATATAAATAATTCATAGTTGCATGTTAAACATTTGAGGTAGCAGAATTCTGTGAGAAATAATGGTAATATATTATACAGTGTGTATAAGCCTAATGGAATAAATTCATTATTTCGGTTACTGTACATATTTATAAAAAATCCCGAAACATGTCATATTTAATTTATAAATTAACATTCTTCAAGGTGAAAATGCGATCCCTACTTTCAACCCCCTTCGAATGACAGGTACAACCCCCATTTTTTTAAATGGGAAGTATAGGCTTGTGATATATCGTTATAAAGGTCTCTTTATTCTCTATTCAAAAATGTTATAATTTTCATGTTTGTTGCAACAATTAAGATAGAATAAAATAAAATCATGTTGTTATCGAAATTCGCTACAATATACTCAAAAAATAATATTTAATGCAAAATGTAAAGAAAAATTTAAAACGCCAGAAAAAAATATGAATGTCAATGAAGTAGATGCTCATTTGCGTTTATAAAGATTTAATACATACATCAAAGGCATCATTGCATTACTTACTTCCCGTTTAGGTCTTCATAATAAGAAAGTGAGTAAAAACCATACCAATGTGCTTTTTAGATGGTATCCATTAAAAATACTTTAAAAAGTTTCCGTGGCAACATTAGTTTGGTCATGTGAGGCAGATAAAAAAACCAGCTGCCAATGCACTGAGTGATGAAATCAAAGTAGATGTGATGCTTGAGTTTATGGAAAACCCACATACATCGAGTAGACATGCATCCACTACATTAAATGTTAGCTATACATCGATAGTAAACATATTAAAAGAAAATAAAATGCATTCCTATAAAATGATATCTACTCAGGAGCTTATGGAAGACGATTTTGATAGAAGAAGTTATTTTTGTGAGCGAATGATGGACATGCTGGATAACAATATTATCAATTTAGAAGACATTATGTTTTCTTATGAGTGCACTTTTTCTCTTAGCGGTCATGCTAATCGGCAAAATTGCCGCTACTGGTTTACGGAAAATCCTCACTGGATGAGGGAAGAACACACACAATACCAAGTAAAAGTTAATGTTTGGGCAGGTATTGTTGGAAACAATATCATTGGTCCCTTTTTCATTGAGGGCAATTTGAATGGCGATCGTTATTTGGCACTACTTCAAAATGATGTCATTCCAACTTTGGCAAATTTATATCCTGATCCAGGAAACCCTCAAGTTCCAATGAATACGATATGGTTTCAGCAGGATGGAGCACCACCACATTACCAACACAATGTCCGGCAGTACCTCGATGCAATATTTCCCAATCGGTGGATAGGAAGGCGAGGATCGATAGAATGGCCAGCGCGATCACCTGATCTGACCTTACTTGATTTTTTTTTATGGGGATAGTTGAAGAGCATTGTGTACAAAACTAAACCTTTGGATTTAAATGACTTAAGAGAACGAATAACGCTTGCGATTAGGTCGATCACGCCTGATATGCTAAATAATGTTAGAAGACAGTTATATTTAAGATTAGGATGTTGCCAAGACGTTCATGGTGAACATTTTGAACATCTACTTCATTGACATTCATATTTTTTTTGGCGTTTTAAATTTTTCTTTACATTTTGCATTAAATTTTATTTTTTGAGTATATTGTAGCGAATTTCGATAACAACATGATTTTATTTTATTCTATTTTAATTGTTGCAACAAACATGAAAATTATAACATTTTTGAATAGAGAATAAAGAGACCTTTATAACGATATGTCACAAGCCTATACTTCCCATTTAAAAAAATGGGGGTTGTACCTGTCATTCGAAGGGGGTTGAAAGTAGGGATCGCATTTTCACGTTGAAGAATGTTAATTTATAAATTAAATATGACATGTTTCGGTATTTTTTATAAATATGTACAGTAACCGAAATAATGAATTTATTCCATTTGGCTTATACACACTGTATAACTGATTTAAAAATGGTTCTAAAGTAATGGTTTCGTATCTTCGTTTCTTGAAACAATATTAGTCCAATAATTTGTTGTCTTAACATTGCCGCGCAAACACAAATCGTAACTGAATGCAATGGTACTTCAACTAAATTGTGTGGATTATCTGTACGCCAAGTTCTATAATTTTGTGAATTAACGTAACCAGACAAGGAAAACCACGCGTCATTTGAACAGAAAGTAATATTTTGCTGGTTAATGTTATTATGAAGATGATTATTATGCCATTGACAAAACTGGATTTGTTGTGAGCACTTAAGGTGGGTTTAGGTTTAGGGTCAGGTTTAATAGACAAGGGAAAATTTGTGTGGGTGTAAATATAGTTGTTTTTTTTTTCCGGTTCTTACTAGAGAACTCGCTCAATCGTAGAATTAATGTAGAAAAGTTTAAAAAACAGATTAATTGATAACAGCATCTTATCTATTATTTAGAATAGACGACGTAATATAAGGATTTTGTTCAACAATTTGATTCACATTTTCCAAAATATCGAGTGAAGCAACAGTGGAACGACAAGAAGATTTACTTTTAGCCACATTATCCGTGTTTAAAAGCCGTTCTATTATTCTAGCACTGTATTGTGAAAAGTAACGATATTAAATTCAATTTGTTCTTCTAAATACATTCAATAAATTGATAACAAGTCAACTGTTTGGAATATATTCTATTGCCACCTTCATTTTACAAGCCGCTTCCAAAATAGGCAATTACAATAAATGTATTTTACTGGACAGTAAAGACCATTTTGAAAGTAAGAACAACAAATTGTTTTATTTATTTGAATGTTTGACTTTTTTTTTAAAAATTTGAATTTAAAAATCAGGCATGTTAACATAAAATTTAAGAATTATTACCATTTATAGTCAGTCACCTTTTAACAGTACAGTTTAAGATGTATCTGTTTCGTAGCAGTAAATTAATTCATATTTTTCTCAAAAATTTTCACAAGTGTAAATTAACACCTTGATCTTATAGAAGCAATTGATATTTTTGAAAATCAGATAAGAGCGTTTAGTCAGTATGATAATACAAATCGTATAAAGTGATATTATTTGTACGAAGATGATTTGGCAAGAAACGAGGTTCAACATTATACACTGATTTTTTCCATCTTTTTTATAATGACATGTGAAATTTAGTGAGATTTGATTTGAAAGTTACAACAGTAATAAAGTGTCTAAATAGAAAATCCAAAAATGTATAAACTCGCAATTCGTGGTGCAATCTACTATTTATTTTTAAAGAGACTAAACAAATTTGAAATTTTGGCAAATGTATAACAAACTTCGAATGACAATGTCACTTTGACAACCATAATTTGCCGTTAAAGTGGACAACTTAAAAGTGGTAATATGAGCATCGAATATGATATGCGATTAGGTCAATCAAAAACTCTAGGAAATTATCGAAAAAATTCATTATTTGGAATTGCAACCAAAAACATGAAAAAATGCGAACCATCATTTGACGGTGTTTAATGGGAACGAAGTTGATTTTTTATGAAGATTTGTTACGGTTGATGAATCTCGGCTTCACCATTTTATCCCTAAATCCAAACGGCAATGTCAACAGTGGCCCACGCCAACAGAAAGCATCGATTTTTTCTGAATTTGAAGGGTAAAGTTCTCATAGTCTATCTGGAAAAACGACCTTAACCTTTATCATGTCGCCCTACTTAGTTGTTTTTTATGACATACCTAAAATTTCATACTTCATATATGCAAGGTGCTACCCAGAAATTCCCAGAATATGAAAAAAACACAAAACATTGCTCTTACAACTTACTCACTACCACACCCTTCAATGTACTCTCTTTCTGCATGAATACACCGATGCCAGCGACTTATATATGACTAGAAGGAGTGTTGGAAATCTTCGCGTGTTAATGTGTTTAACACTGCCTCCCATTCGCTCTGGGTCTCCTCAAATGTCTCAAAACGGCGCCTTTTGATCTTCAGTTTCAACTTCGGAAACAGGAGGAAGTCACAAGGGGCAAGATCTGGGGAGTAGGAAGGGTGGTGTAATGCCGTCTTCGTTGGGACTAAACGCTGGCTTACAAATGACGTGTGGTTTGATGCATTGTCATGGTGTCGGATCCACGAATTGTTGCGCCATTAGGCAGGTGGCTTGCGTCGTACGACAAGCCGATAATGTTACAAATGTCATGGATTGTTCTCCTTCGATCTTGCAAGATAGCATCACGCACTTTTGCCACATTTTGTGTCTTGTTTTCCGTCGATGGACGAAAAGGACGCTCATCATCAACCGACACACGTCCATTTTTGAAACGCTTGTACCACTCATAAGGTTGCGTCTGGCCTAAAGCATCCTCACCAAACGCTCGTTTAAGCATTTGCAGTTTCCGCTGCCGTTTCACCAAGTTTGAAACAGAATTTGATGCACGTTTCTTGCTTTTTCACATCAGACACTGTAGTATCGTAGAATAATTCGAATTCAACTCAGCGAATATAAACACAAAAACTGTTTGTCACCACCTAGCAAAACACCGTTTAACAGATTGACTTGGGTATAGACGTAGTTCACACTAACTAGCGCTATAGAATTGTACTACCATCTCTTCGCACGCCATATTCAAATTTCGTGAAGTTCTGGGAAGCACGTGGTATAAATAATATATATATATATATATATATATATATATATATATATATATATATTTATATACATAATATTTTAATAAAATAATATTGATGTGGTATATGTGCACCATACATTAATATGTGTGAAAGTATAAGAAAGCATTAAATAAAATAATTTTTGCTTACGTGTTTATTATTATTTCTTATTACATAATTAGATAGTTCAACTCTCCTAATATTATCTAATCCATCGCTGTTCTGGGGGTGGGGGTTGTGAGTGATGTCAATTCTTTATGAGAATAAGAATTATCATTTAAGTAGCTCTCTTGTAAAACTTTTAAGCCGATCTTTTCGACGAACCAATTTATATCCCGTTAATCATTAGGAGGAATTGTCAGAGAGGTTAGTATTTATTCAAGTATACACTCTTTTGAAATGTCTTTTGTTATGAATAATAGGATACCGCCTGAAAGAATGATCTATAGTAGAATTTTTTAAGTAACGTATGTACGTCACAAATGACGTTAATATGACGTTTACATACTCGTACAACGTAATAGATCAATTCCCCTAATATTATATGTAATTTATATATAAAATGTCATAATTGTAATCGTACAATAATGGGTTCTATAACACCAATAATATATTTTCTTGGAGATACAACAAAGAATTACTTTAATATTACATTTAACGCTGAATAATTGTGGGGTGTTTTACTCCAAAACAGTTGTTCTACCTGATGACCAAACATACAGTGGTACACAATTTATTGGCGCAAAATGACTATAACATTTTAATACAAAGGTATTTTTAATAATATAAAATATTACTAAAAATCTGGTGTGAAGAACACAAATGCAGGTTCACTATTAATATTTTCTGTGAACGTGTCCGAATATATCCTATATAGGGGCGTACCGATGAGCTTGTAGAAAAGCGAAATACGTATCTACGTCTCTGGGGATAGGATATATTCGGACACGTTCACAGAAAATATTAATAGTGAACCTGCATTTGTGTTCTTCACACCAGATTTTTAGTAATATTTTATATTATTAAAAATACCTTTGTATTATACAAAACTGGTGGGGTTTACCTACTCAAGTATGTTTCAATTATTCTGATATATAACATTTTAACCTATATATATATATATATATATATATATATATATATATATATATATATATTATTTTGAACTATTTTACTTATATTGTTGCCGTTTGCTGTTTTTTTCAGCTTTATTGTATACTCGTAATTTACTCAATATAATTTTGCCGAAATTAAAGCATTTTAATGCTTTTATTTATTATAATTGATTATTTACAGTATTTTTCGCATGCTAACCTACCATAACATGAGAATTTGGCAACAATGTTTAATGTAATGTCATCTTCAAGAACTTGTGCATGCATTATTTAAAAAATTCTACTACATCTCATTTCATGTAACGGCGAAGATAGAGGGTGGATATTTTCTTCATAATAAATTACCTTGATTTGGGCATATTTGGATAGCTCTCATAAAGAACTACATGCCTAATATTAATCAATACTTTTTCTTGACCAAAAAATTTACCTAAAAAAAACGAAAACTGTAAAGTTTCATTCAAATCAAAGTCTGTGGATTAGGAGACTTTCCTTCTTAGGTACATTTGAAAGTTTGAGGAATACTTTTCGAATATAGTTTGTTTTCTGACAATGCAGAAATCTTTATTTTTTTTCTAAGATTGACAACAGGAATTTATATATAAATTTAAATAACAAAAAAGTAATTCATTCTAAAACAAATAAGCTTTCAATATCCCTAGAAGTTGCCTATATAATTATGATTTTTATGATATTCAAAAAACATTAACACGCAATATTAACACGCACATAACTAGGTTTTAACTCTATAAGGATGAATAATAATTGGTACGCAGGGTCAAAGTTCTGCATGCACAAAATATTTTTTTTAATTCATAAAGATTCAATACAATAAGTCATAGTAAGTACATTTCATAAGTAGTTGAGGCATAAGTTCGTAGCGTTTTTATTGAACTCGAAGTTTATTAATTTTTTGGAAACCAAAATACATGAACTATATTGAGAATATATTCCCTTTCATTATTTACGATTGCCTACACGATCTAGCAAAATATTTCGATTCCGTGCCTACATAAATCTGGTGGCTTGAATGTTAAGACGTCGTCAAGCCAATTTTGAACCATCACATCGTTATTAACAGAGATTCCTCAAAGGTTGTTTGATAAAGAGCGAAAAAGATAGAAATTTGACGGAGAGAGATCAGGAAAATAAGGCGGTGACCTCTACGTATGAGGGTGAACGTTATCGCTGCAAAATGACTTGATGATATCTTACCGATCTTGTTTCTTGAATTACGACTTCAAGCCGACGAAGTTGTAGACAGAAAATCTTCGCATTAATAGTTACATTCCTCGGAAGAAATTCATAGTAAACGAAGTCTTCTTCGTCCCAACAGATGCATCTCTTTACATGGATAAATATCAGATTTTGCTCGGGGAGTTACCTTTTTGTTAGGCTAAACTGTTCTTTTATTGATGCTGACATTTTCCAACATTTTTTCTTACCTGTAATAAAATGGGAGGTTGTTGACGAGCTAAATGATGACGAGCTAGTAAAAAAGTGCAAATTTAGATAAGACTGATTCTTATTGATTTCGTCCAAAACATGCGGCAACCAAACATCCAGTTTCTTTCAACTTTGCTAATAATGCAAATGTTGTATTATGGTCGATTAGTAACAATCCACTATGATAACCAATTTCCGAATCGATTAGTGTGGATCATCATTAATTAACGCATTCGGACTTCCGCAAAGTCCGATGGTTCCTAAACGTTGAGAATCGTTTATGTCAGAACGGCTCTCTTTAAACCGAAAAACTATTTCCGTGCTGAACACCCTTTTATTATGTTTTCTCTGTTAACTGTGTAAACGGTGTTAACGGTTTCCAATGCAACAATACCTCTGTTGAACTCTAACAAAAGGATATGTCGGAAATGCCCGTTTTTTTTGTTCTACTTGTCGCTCATTTTTTCGTCAATAATTAACACAATATTTGCATAAATTTGCAAATTCAAAAATCACTCAATTACATAATAATAAGATATTGAAATAATTTCGACATATGCCTAACAATTTTATTTCAAGGCACATTTATCCTAGAAAAGGAGGTAAAACAACATATTGCTATGAATAGTGGTTTGTAGATTTAACACGCCACCATCCACAACTAGTTTTCCCAACTAGGTTTCTCAGCCGGTGGATTTTCAAATATGAGACTTCTAACTTCTCGGGTTCCAATAAGGAAAGTCGTGTACAGACTAAAAGTAATTTGGACGCCAGTGAAAAGTTCACACAAATTTATTTACTTATATTTTATGAGTTACTAATTTTTAATTAATTAGCAGAACACAAAATCAAACACAGGATAACATTTAAACTGAATATTTAATACAAAAAAAAAAAAAAAAAAATCTATCTTTACAAAGTTACATTCATTGTATTGACAGCTAAACGAATGGAAAACTTCCTCTTAATGAATCCGAACAAACTTATCTAAAAATAATCAAGTTTACTATTAATTTCTTCCCCAGAGAACCACACTGTATAATCACATTCTGATACACGCTCTAAATTACGCATGTGCAAACAGACATGCACAAAAAACCCTTAACTCCCGTCGAACAAACTTTTCAATTATAATCATTACAAAGAAATGTTAATAGTAAGCTTCAGTATCTATATTTCTAATAATAAATCTCTTAATTAACAAGCTTGGAAACAATAGAAATATTCTTATAATTTGAATTTATGTTTTATGATATCATAAAAAATTTATATCTACTTACTAAAAAAAAATGTGTGGAGACGAAGAACAAAGAAGGTGCATATTCAATTTAAACAACAAATAACTTACGAGAATTTAACTCTCTAATACAACAATAAATCACTTATCAAAAAATAACCGAATTAATTCAATATAATAAAATTATATCACACCAAGTTACCTTCTAGTTCCAGCTATAAAGTTGGTCTCCAAGAAATAGATTACCTCGGTCGCTACATGAGATCGACCGCGAATAACAAGTTTTTATCTTCGCACATTTTAAATTTAGTATACAGTCATATTGAAAATAAATGTACATTTTTAAATTAAATTATTTTAATTAAAAATCCATAGCAATATGTACTTCTAAGGTGCTGTTACACTGAGAAAAATATATAGCGTAGGTTACTATAATTTCAATATGAGATACTACAAACGATAGTTACAATGCAATTCTAGTAAAATAGTATAATATTAGTATATAACAGTATAATACAGTATAATATAAAGTGTGGAAGAAATACGTCGTAGGAATTCTTACAATAATAGGTAACGAGTGATCATTAAAGTTTTCGCTCAAGTAAGCCATGTACACAAAAAGTATGTCCTAACTTAAGTTATTAGAGGAGATCTGTCATTATAATTTCAAACATCATGATTGTTAAAAAATAATTTGAAATGCTAACTTTTATATTAAATATATTTATAATTTTTATACAAAGTAATAGAATATTATAAAAAATGTGTAAAATGTTGACCATTCTCCACCAAGCATAATCGCACTCTATTTCGTAGAGCATTGAAAACATTGATCAATATTTGCGGTGAGTTATTGATGTGTTCACATTTTTCTATGATTTTATGTCTTAACTCTTGTAGATTATTAATTGGTGTTTCATAAATAATATTCTTTATATATGGCCACACAAAAAAATCCATGACTATTAAATCACACGATCGTGGTGGATATGGAATCGCTGTATTTCTACTTATTATCCTATCGCCATAAAATTGTTGCAAAAACTGAATATTTTCAAGTGTAACGTGAGATGTAGCCCCATCCTGTTGAAAATATCCGACCTGGAGTTCATCATTAGTCAATTGATTAGTAAAAACACTGAGAATTTCGTTACGATATTTCTCCGATGTTATCGTGCCCTCAAAGAATATTGGTCCTACTAATCGGTGACGACTCATACCTACCCATACGCCTATTTTTTCTGGATGTAGAGGAACTTCTCTTTAGAAATGAGGATTTTCACTGGACCACATACGCATATTTTGCGAATTAACATAACCTTTCAATTAAAACCAAGCTTCATCGGTGAAAAAAGTATGATTTAAAATATTGTCTGTCATTGTTTGAATAAACCATTGGCAAAATTGTGTTCTTTTTACATAATTCGTAGGTAATAGATTTTGTACAGAAGATAATTTATATGGATACATGTGCAAGTCCTTTTTTAAAATTTTTTGACATGTTCCATACGAAAGCCCAACTTGTTGCGAAACTCTGCGAATAGATGTTTGAGGAGATTCGTTAATAATTTGTCTGACATTTTCAATTACGCCGCGACTTCTCTTGAGAGGAGGACCGCTTACTTTTTTCCTTAAAATACTGCCTGTTTGACGAAAAAGATTTACACAATGCATTAGCGTATCACGGAAAGATTTATAGCTAGGAACAGTATTTGGATATCTCTCTTCAAACTCCGCAAGGCAATTTTCTATTGAATGCTGCCAAATACCATTAATTTTTTGAGATGTCAGGAAGTAACATTCTACCATAAACGCTTTATGCATATCATTAAAGGCCATTACTTTTTCTTTTGATTAAACTTTAAAATAGATTTTTGACACTCACAGATGTTTGAAATAACATCTTAATGACTAACTTTTCTCAGTGCAATATTTTGATTAGAAACTATAAAAGCTGAAAGAGAATGAGAATTATTCAGAAAGTATCATTTTGATTTTTAGATCACATTGAAACCTAAATGAATAATGTTATCAATCTGGGCGAAAATTAATAATTGTAAATGATGATTTAGTAATTATATTGCTTTAGTTACACTAAGTTGTTATTCCACAAATATTTTTGCTATATAACATTTGATATGATTTATCAAATTCCTATGAAATATGTGATATTTACCATTAATAAATTCGTATTGAAGAGTATTTTAAACTGCAACCGACAATTACTACTAAAGAAAGTATTATACAAATATATGTATCTAAAACTGCTTTACAATATTTCTATAGAAATGTGCCGTCACGGAATGTTACAAATTATATATTCGATACATAACCTTGAATAAATAATCGAGCTATCAGTTTGGGAACAACAGACTATCTAAAATTTATAACTTAATAAACGATAACCTAGCTTTCGTGCTTAATTTAAGTGTCTTCATTTGAAGTTCTCGAATTGAACAACACGCATATATATTATGAAAACAAAACAAATATTATTGTATACATTTTTAAAAAGGAATTCTATATTTGATGGAAATTGAAACTACGTGTTTCTTTTATATATTTAAGTAGAAAGTTTACTTAAGTAATTAAATTTAAACATGTGTAGATGGAAATAACTAAAAAACTAATTAAAATTTAATATTGTAATAGAAGAGTTTGCTCAATGCCTATTCAGTAATTCGGCAATAACAACACTAAGATAAATTTTCTAAAAATATATCAACAATTGAACAAATATCAACTCACTATTCGTCTTTCAGAGGTATACTAAATTGAATCTAGTAAAGAGAACTTATTATAAGAATATGAAGAAAAGATTTCAATTAAATCTACTTGCACGAGCGACCATCTCTAATTAGAGATAAGTTCGAAACTGATGAATCGCATCAGAATGTTCAGAAGCAATGTTTTGAAAGAGCCCATTGAGCAGCGAATTGAGTAAAAGAATCATTAATGGAAGAAATTAAACGTGACGTAGTGTTCTCGATGAATTCCGGTTATTTTCCGAAAAAAACTTTCTGTTTGGTGTTTACACGATCCAAAGTCCCGTCAAGATATTTTAGCATGGAACGATTTGTAGATCAATGTCTTTCCATTGAACTTGCTACTTCTAAAATGAAAACCACGAAACTGAGATTTAAAATAATCAATTTATGTTTATGTTTGTAATACATATATACTTTATTCATTTCCGTTCTCGATAGCATTTTGCCAAATCGCTTTCTATTAGTTTTGACGTTGGTGGCTCATTACTGCCCATATAGATATATTATAAAGACTGTTTCATTTAAAGATATAACTAGATTGAATGACATCCTTTGCAGTCTATTTAGGTATGTTGTCTTGCTAGACATTATTCCAACGTCGAACAATATTAATAAAACCATCCTCCTACATTAATATTACCAGCATTAAATAAACTTTTTCAAAAAGTTGTTAAGTGTAGACTTCTGATATATTTTAAATATAACAATTTGCTGGACAAACCTAATTCAGTTTGATTAAAAACTGTTTAACAAAAAGTAAACCTAATGTACAACATCTTTTGTTATGTATGGATAAATAGATCGGTTCAGAAATAGAAAAGGCTCTTTGGACTAATTTCTTACTCAAAGAAATCCACCATGTTGCCAATACCATAATCAACAACAACTATTCCAAATACGATATTCAAGGCATCATAAACCAGCATAATCCGCTTGACCGTCCAGTTCCGCTTCTCGACATACTTTTGCCATTTCTAAAGCCCATTTATTTTATATACAAGGCATCACCGTATCACCCAAATTCTAATAAAAAATAACATCAAAACCGTCTTCAAATTCCACACCATATTATCGGTCTTTTTATTAAGGTTCGCAATCATCCAGAAACCCCTGGTATTTACAGAATTCTATGATCGTGTCGCAGTGTATACATTAGTAAGACAAAACGTTCGGTGAGTATCCGGGTTGCGGAACACGAGTGTTGTACTAGGGCAACCGAGTCTGCGCTAGTTGAACATATTGTAGTGGATTTTTCTATCCAGAGAGAGAGAAAAAGATGGAAGATTTAAATTTTGTACAACATTTGAATTTTATTAATATTTATTATATTTGTAATTATATTTTTGACTGACTCTGTATGTTTATTAGTTTAAACGTATGGATGCGGACAGTTGTGGTACTATTGAATTAGATGTAGGAATTTTTCGCGGTAAATTTAGTTAGAGATATCAAGACTTCCAAAGTGACCGGTTGTAGAGGATAAGAAGTTCATTTTTTATTCTCTGTTTTAAGTAAAATCGGGTTTTTAGTTTAGTTTATGCATTTATTATTGTGCATGTAATGTTATTTCGAATTTTACGAGAGTTGGTGATCTCGTTGTGGAATTAAATAAAGTATGATATCAGTATAGTGTTATCATTGCTTGGATCGAAGTAAGTTTGATAAAAAATATTTAATTTATATAATTGATGCTACGATTATTTTCTTATAATTAATGTTATGTATTATTTGTGATAATTTTGATATATAAAGTAGTATATGAGTATTAGAGAAAATTGTCATGTTTTTTTTTTAGTGGAGTTTTTTCTTCAAGATAATATTCTAGAACGTTTTAAATTCAGGTTGGATTTTTTTTTAGTTGTGGGTTGATTTTTGTCGTGTTTTATTTGCGCATGACTGTAAGACTATTACGCGGTTTCAATAACTTTGTAGTTATTGCCATTTGAAATTGTAGGGGTTAAAGTAGAGGTCAAACTTGACAAATTTCTCAATTATTTATTAATTTTATGTTTGTTCGAGAGTCACAGGGGGTTTTTCTCTTTGTGCGAGTCATATTCATAAAGAGTCTTTCCTCCTAGCTACTGTTACTGTTGCTACTGTTCATTTTGCTTTAGCTCCCTATACATTCGGTAAAGGGATTTTTTTTTTCTTTTGTGTATTAAAAAATTGTAAATTAGCTAACTGAGTCTTTTATTAACATTTATTGTTTTACTTCTAACATAATCTGGCCCTCATCTGAGAAGAGCGACCCGTGAGAAGTGAGTTCGAGGAATCTACTAGACTGAACAGCCGGAAGCATAAGTTGTAGTGTGAATAAAAAAATTAATAAGCAATTAAAAGCACATTCCACTGCATAATTTTGGCAGCCCAACGTGGGGCGAATGAGAAAAGGAATTATTAATGAAAGTATAAGCAAATAATTTGGAAATACACGCTAATTTATAAATTTGGAGAGTCCAAAGTGTGACGTGAATATAACAAAGTTAAAAGAGTTATATTGAAGAAATAGAAAGCAATTACAAGCAAAATGGATGGTATTTCAAATGTAAATGAATGGAGACAGCCACCACTAATTGGCAGTCAAGAGTCGTTAGAAGGTGCGAGTGCAGATATTAGTAACCTTAATTTAAATCCCATACATGAAGCAGGGCAGGAAGGTGGTAACAGTAAAAAGATAATGGACATGATGCAAACAATGACACAAATGATAATGAATATGATGCAACAAAAACATGAGGAGATGGAACGGATGATAAAGCAACAACAAATGGAAACAAAACAACAACAAATGGAAATAAAACAACAACAAATGGACATGATACAACAAAATCACAATGAAATAAAACAACAACAAATGGAAATAAAACAATGGAAATAAAACAACGACAGGAGGATATATAGAGAAAATTGGAAGAGATAGTGGATGAAATAGTACCAATAAATAGCAGTAAACAAACAGATAAAGAAATTATAATAGATGATTTATTTCCGTTAATAAACGAACGAAACATACCACAAAACACTGTTAGCGTAGATCAATTCTTAGAAGAAAAGGAGAAAAGAGAATGGCAGGAACAGAAAATGACGTATATGCAGAAACAAAATGAAGAAGTAAAAAGGATGCTGAGAGATGGTGTTATTGAAAGAGGTAAAACGCGTTATGTTAATCCATTAGGAGTTGTAAAAAAGAAAACAGGAGACATTCGATTATGTCTGGATGCACGTCGACTGAATGATAGAACAAAGCCTCAGTTCGAGACGCCTATTACGATAGAACCATTATTGGCGAAATGTTACAATGCAAGAATATATAGTAAATTGGACTTAAAAAGTGCTTTTTGGTTGGTTCCATTAGAAAAGGAGTCCAGAAAATATTGTGGATTATGGTAGATGGACGAGTATATCAATTCAGGACTGTACCATATGAGTTGAGCAGTTCGGCAGCAGCTTTAATTAGAGCGATGCAACAAATTCTTGAACCATATGAAGAGTTTGTGGTTCACTACGTGGATGATATTTTAATATACAGCAGGGATGAGCAGGAACACTCACAACATTTGAAGAAAATCATGGAGGTGTTAGCAAGAGAAGGGTTAAAGGTAAATTTGAGTAAATGTGAATTTTATAAGAAAGAAATTAAATTTTTGGGATACAATATTAGTACTAAATTTATAAGTGTAGATGAGAGTAGATTGGAACTCATAAAGAAGTATCCTCTACCTAAGAATATAAGAATGCTTAGAGGATTTTTAGGCATGGTTAACTATTATAAACGTTTTGTACCATACCTGGCACGTATTAGTGTTCCTCTGTATGAAATGCTTAAAAAGAATGAAAAGTTTAAATGGACAGAATTAAGAATGAATGCATTTGAGGAGTTAAAGAAAGAGTTTTATAATCAATTAGTATTAATATTACCAGATTTTAATAAACAGTTTATTTTAAGAGTGGATGCTAGTGATGTCGCTATAAGCGGAGTTTTAATTCAAATAAATGACGAAGGGATAGAACAACCGATATGTTTTATCTCTCGTATTTTGAAAAGCTATGAGGTTAAATATACCATTAGTGAAAAAGAAATGTTGGCTGTGGTACACGCGATTCAAAAGCTCAGATATTATTTATTGGGAAAAAGCTTTGTTGTAGAGACAGATCATGCTGCCTTGACATCACTTTTGAATACACGTTTTAAAAATAATAGAGTGTATCGATGGTCACTATTGTTGTCAGAGTATACTTTTGAAATAAAGCATATTAAAGGCGTTCTACATGTTTCTGCCGATGCGTTGTCACGAATGTACAACAGTAAAAGTAAATTTCATTACGTAGAGTTGAATGAATATAATAGACACTATGCTATGGGGAATTATGAATTTGAAATGATCCTTCAGGTCCAGCGAGATGAAAGATTTGATGTAATAAGGGAACAATTAAGTACTAAAGATAATTATAAAAATTTTATTATGAAAGAGGGGTTGATTATGAAAGTGATTAGGGAAATGAGTTATATTGCTGTAAATGATGTGTATGCAAGGCAAACGATGTTGCAAATTCATGAAAGTTTGGGACATATTGGGGGATATAAAGTATGGCTGGTATTTAGGGAGGCTTTTTATGCCAAGAAAGATAGGATAATCGCTAAAGATGTAGTCAGAAACTGCATTACTTGCCGATTAGGTAAACATAAAAATCGAACCTGCCAGTATGAGGTAAAGAGTATAATTACTCATGAAAAATTAGAATTGGTAGCTATAGATTATTTAGGGAATCTTATTCCAGGAGAATTTGAGTATAAAAATATTTTAGTAATGGTAGATGTGTTTTCAAAATTCGTTAAATTATTTCCCACTTCGCAATATAACACAGATACCTCTATACAGTGTATTGATTCATGGATTATGCATCAAGGGAAAATGCGTAGAATATTAGCTGATAATGCTTCGTATTTTAATAATGATAGATTTAAGACTGCTTTAAATGATCGTAATGTTGAAATTTCTTTCTCTTCCATACGTCATCCATGCGGGAATCCATGTGAGAGATATATCCAGGAAATAATAAAGTTTCTAAGGATCAAAACCTACGAAAACCATGCAGGATGGGTTGCTCATGTCCAGGATGTTGAAGACAACAACACACCCAATACTGTGACACTGGAATGTCCTGCGACTGTGATGTATGGGACGAAACCTGCCAGACCCTGGAATACACAAACTGAAGGGGTTGACAACCTGGTACAATTAAAAAACCAAGTTGCTCAAAGAATTACAATAAATGCACAGAAATACATAAATAAACAAAATGAACAGATTACCACGAGAACAAGATTTGAGGTTGGAGATGTGGTAATAGTAAAAAGCTATCGTTTAGGCAGAAGAGATAAAGGCAAATGTCAGAAGCTTGATCTGCCTTATACAGGACCTTATCGTATTTCGAGATGTTTTAATAATGTGACGTATGAGCTATACTCTATGGATGGACGTAAGAAAAAAGGACGCTATCATATCAGTGCATTGCATCCGTTTGTCACACTACAGCATCAGAACGAGGATGATCCTGTTCAACAACAATGCAACATGTTAGTGCGGGGAACTAAGACAGGGTGCGACACTGTCTCAAGTGGTAGTGCTGAAATTTATCCTTGAAAAAAGATTAGGAATGTTCTGACTTTGTTCTCGGATAAATTTGGGGATTGTGTAGTGGATTTTTCTATCCAGAGAGAGAGAAAAAGATGGAAGATTTAAATTTTGTACAACATTTGAATTTTATTAATATTTATTATATTTGTAATTATATTTTTGACTGACTCTGTATGTTTATTAGTTTAAACGTATGGATGCGGACAGTTGTGGTACTATTGAATTAGATGTAGGCATTTTTCGCGGTAAATTTAGTTAGAGATATCAAGACTTCCAAAGTGACCGGTTGTAGAGGATAAGAAGTTCATTTTTTATTCTCTGTTTTAAGTAAAATCGGGTTTTTAATTTAGTTTATGCATTTATTAATGTGCATGTAATGTTATTTCGATTTTTACGAGAGTTGGTGATCTCGTTGTGGAATTAAATAAAGTATGATATCCCTCATGTAGTTTTTGTGTTATCATTGCTTGGATCGATGTAAGTTTGATAAAAAATATTTAATTTATATAATTGATGCTACGATTATTTTCTTATAATTAATGTTATGTATTATTTGTGATAATTTTGATATATAAAGTAGTATATGAGTATTAGAGAAAATTGTCATGTTTTTTTTTTAGTGGAGTTTTTTCTTCAAGATAATATTCTAGAACGTTTTAAATTCAGGTTGGATTTTTTTTTAGTTGTGGGTTGATTTTTGTCGTGTTTTATTTGCGCATGACTGTAAGACTATTACGCGGTTTCAATAACTTTGTAGTTATTGCCATTTGAAATTGTAGGGGTTAAAGTAGAGGTCAAACTTGACAAATTTCTCAATTATTTATTAATTTTATGTTTGTTCGAGAGTCACAGGGGGTTTTTCTCTTTGTGCGAGTCATATTCATAAAGAGTCTTTCCTCCTAGCTACTGTTACTGTTGCTACTGTTCATTTTGCTTTAGCTCCCTATACATTCGGTAAAGGGATTTTTTTTTTCTTTTGTGTATTAAAAAATTGTAAATTAGCTAACTGAGTCTTTTATTAACATTTATTGTTTTACTTCTAACATAATCTGGCCCTCATCTGAGAAGAGCGACCCGTGAGAAGTGAGTTCGAGGAATCTACTAGACTGAACAGCCGGAAGCATAAGTTGTAGTGTGAATAAAAAAATTAATAAGCAATTAAAAGCACATTCCACTGCATAATTTTGGCAGCCCAACGTGGGGCGAATGAGAAAAGGAATTATTAATGAAAGTATAAGCAAATAATTTGGAAATACACGCTAATTTATAAATTTGGAGAGTCCAAAGTGTGACGTGAATATAACAAAGTTAAAAGAGTTATATTGAAGAAATAGAAAGCAATTACAAGCAAAATGGATGGTATTTCAAATGTAAATGAATGGAGACAGCCACCACTAATTGGCAGTCAAGAGTCGTTAGAAGGTGCGAGTGCAGATATTAGTAACCTTAATTTAAATCCCATACATGAAGCAGGGCAGGAAGGTGGTAACAGTAAAAAGATAATGGACATGATGCAAACAATGACACAAATGATAATGAATATGATGCAACAAAAACATGAGGAGATGGAACGGATGATAAAGCAACAACAAATGGAAACAAAACAACAACAAATGGAAATAAAACAACAACAAATGGACATGATACAACAAAATCACAATGAAATAAAACAACAACAAATGGAAATAAAACAATGGAAATAAAACAACGACAGGAGGATATATAGAGAAAATTGGAAGAGATAGTGGATGAAATAGTACCAATAAATAGCAGTAAACAAACAGATAAAGAAATTATAATAGATGATTTATTTCCGTTAATAAACGAACGAAACATACCACAAAACACTGTTAGCGTAGATCAATTCTTAGAAGAAAAGGAGAAAAGAGAATGGCAGGAACAGAAAATGACGTATATGCAGAAACAAAATGAAGAAGTAAAAAGGATGCTGAGAGATGGTGTTATTGAAAGAGGTAAAACGCGTTATGTTAATCCATTAGGAGTTGTAAAAAAGAAAACAGGAGACATTCGATTATGTCTGGATGCACGTCGACTGAATGATAGAACAAAGCCTCAGTTCGAGACGCCTATTACGATAGAACCATTATTGGCGAAATGTTACAATGCAAGAATATATAGTAAATTGGACTTAAAAAGTGCTTTTTGGTTGGTTCCATTAGAAAAGGAGTCCAGAAAATATTGTGGATTATGGTAGATGGACGAGTATATCAATTCAGGACTGTACCATATGAGTTGAGCAGTTCGGCAGCAGCTTTAATTAGAGCGATGCAACAAATTCTTGAACCATATGAAGAGTTTGTGGTTCACTACGTGGATGATATTTTAATATACAGCAGGGATGAGCAGGAACACTCACAACATTTGAAGAAAATCATGGAGGTGTTAGCAAGAGAAGGGTTAAAGGTAAATTTGAGTAAATGTGAATTTTATAAGAAAGAAATTAAATTTTTGGGATACAATATTAGTACTAAATTTATAAGTGTAGATGAGAGTAGATTGGAACTCATAAAGAAGTATCCTCTACCTAAGAATATAAGAATGCTTAGAGGATTTTTAGGCATGGTTAACTATTATAAACGTTTTGTACCATACCTGGCACGTATTAGTGTTCCTCTGTATGAAATGCTTAAAAAGAATGAAAAGTTTAAATGGACAGAATTAAGAATGAATGCATTTGAGGAGTTAAAGAAAGAGTTTTATAATCAATTAGTATTAATATTACCAGATTTTAATAAACAGTTTATTTTAAGAGTGGATGCTAGTGATGTCGCTATAAGCGGAGTTTTAATTCAAATAAATGACGAAGGGATAGAACAACCGATATGTTTTATCTCTCGTATTTTGAAAAGCTATGAGGTTAAATATACCATTAGTGAAAAAGAAATGTTGGCTGTGGTACACGCGATTCAAAAGCTCAGATATTATTTATTGGGAAAAAGCTTTGTTGTAGAGACAGATCATGCTGCCTTGACATCACTTTTGAATACACGTTTTAAAAATAATAGAGTGTATCGATGGTCACTATTGTTGTCAGAGTATACTTTTGAAATAAAGCATATTAAAGGCGTTCTACATGTTTCTGCCGATGCGTTGTCACGAATGTACAACAGTAAAAGTAAATTTCATTACGTAGAGTTGAATGAATATAATAGACACTATGCTATGGGGAATTATGAATTTGAAATGATCCTTCAGGTCCAGCGAGATGAAAGATTTGATGTAATAAGGGAACAATTAAGTACTAAAGATAATTATAAAAATTTTATTATGAAAGAGGGGTTGATTATGAAAGTGATTAGGGAAATGAGTTATATTGCTGTAAATGATGTGTATGCAAGGCAAACGATGTTGCAAATTCATGAAAGTTTGGGACATATTGGGGGATATAAAGTATGGCTGGTATTTAGGGAGGCTTTTTATGCCAAGAAAGATAGGATAATCGCTAAAGATGTAGTCAGAAACTGCATTACTTGCCGATTAGGTAAACATAAAAATCGAACCTGCCAGTATGAGGTAAAGAGTATAATTACTCATGAAAAATTAGAATTGGTAGCTATAGATTATTTAGGGAATCTTATTCCAGGAGAATTTGAGTATAAAAATATTTTAGTAATGGTAGATGTGTTTTCAAAATTCGTTAAATTATTTCCCACTTCGCAATATAACACAGATACCTCTATACAGTGTATTGATTCATGGATTATGCATCAAGGGAAAATGCGTAGAATATTAGCTGATAATGCTTCGTATTTTAATAATGATAGATTTAAGACTGCTTTAAATGATCGTAATGTTGAAATTTCTTTCTCTTCCATACGTCATCCATGCGGGAATCCATGTGAGAGATATATCCAGGAAATAATAAAGTTTCTAAGGATCAAAACCTACGAAAACCATGCAGGATGGGTTGCTCATGTCCAGGATGTTGAAGACAACAACACACCCAATACTGTGACACTGGAATGTCCTGCGACTGTGATGTATGGGACGAAACCTGCCAGACCCTGGAATACACAAACTGAAGGGGTTGACAACCTGGTACAATTAAAAAACCAAGTTGCTCAAAGAATTACAATAAATGCACAGAAATACATAAATAAACAAAATGAACAGATTACCACGAGAACAAGATTTGAGGTTGGAGATGTGGTAATAGTAAAAAGCTATCGTTTAGGCAGAAGAGATAAAGGCAAATGTCAGAAGCTTGATCTGCCTTATACAGGACCTTATCGTATTTCGAGATGTTTTAATAATGTGACGTATGAGCTATACTCTATGGATGGACGTAAGAAAAAAGGACGCTATCATATCAGTGCATTGCATCCGTTTGTCACACTACAGCATCAGAACGAGGATGATCCTGTTCAACAACAATGCAACATGTTAGTGCGGGGAACTAAGACAGGGTGCGACACTGTCTCAAGTGGTAGTGCTGAAATTTATCCTTGAAAAAAGATTAGGAATGTTCTGACTTTGTTCTCGGATAAATTTGGGGATTGTGTAGTGGATTTTTCTATCCAGAGAGAGAGAAAAAGATGGAAGATTTAAATTTTGTACAACATTTGAATTTTATTAATATTTATTATATTTGTAATTATATTTTTGACTGACTCTGTATGTTTATTAGTTTAAACGTATGGATGCGGACAGTTGTGGTACTATTGAATTAGATGTAGGCATTTTTCGCGGTAAATTTAGTTAGAGATATCAAGACTTCCAAAGTGACCGGTTGTAGAGGATAAGAAGTTCATTTTTTATTCTCTGTTTTAAGTAAAATCGGGTTTTTAATTTAGTTTATGCATTTATTAATGTGCATGTAATGTTATTTCGATTTTTACGAGAGTTGGTGATCTCGTTGTGGAATTAAATAAAGTATGATATCCCTCATGTAGTTTTTGTGTTATCATTGCTTGGATCGATGTAAGTTTGATAAAAAATATTTAATTTATATAATTGATGCTACGATTATTTTCTTATAATTAATGTTATGTATTATTTGTGATAATTTTGATATATAAAGTAGTATATGAGTATTAGAGAAAATTGTCATGTTTTTTTTTTAGTGGAGTTTTTTCTTCAAGATAATATTCTAGAACGTTTTAAATTCAGGTTGGATTTTTTTTTAGTTGTGGGTTGATTTTTGTCGTGTTTTATTTGCGCATGACTGTAAGACTATTACGCGGTTTCAATAACTTTGTAGTTATTGCCATTTGAAATTGTAGGGGTTAAAGTAGAGGTCAAACTTGACAAATTTCTCAATTATTTATTAATTTTATGTTTGTTCGAGAGTCACAGGGGGTTTTTCTCTTTGTGCGAGTCATATTCATAAAGAGTCTTTCCTCCTAATGCTACTGTTCATTTTGCTTTAGCTCCCTATACATTCGGTAAAGGGATTTTTTTTTCTTTTGTGTATTAAAAAATTGTAAATTAGCTAACTGAGTCTTTTATTAACATTTATTGTTTTACTTCTAACATAACCTGGCCCTCATCTGAGAAGAGCGACCCGTGAGAAGTGAGTTCGAGGAATCTACTAGACTGAACAGCCGGAAGCATAAGTTGTAGTGTGAATAAAAAAATTAATAAGCAATTAAAAGCACATTCCACTGCAATATGTAGGAAACTGGACACCAAATTAAATTTCGATCTGCCCAGATTCTGTTTCACAATCCTTATTATTTTAACCATAAATACATGAGTCTATAGAGATTCTAAAACATGCCAATAAATCAACCGCAATGACGGATGCCCTCTACCCAACATCTGGTAAACCCTTCTTTATCAAAAACTCAACCACAACATGACGCTCCAGTGACTTGGAACAGCCCCTATATAACCCCGTCCCAAACTAACGAACTTTCAATTTCAGTGCAGCAACGATAACAGAATTCACAGCCCTGAAGATGTTGCTTACAATAGTGGACAAAACATCGGTCAAGAATCAAGCAATGTCTAGAACGCGCAACAATCTATTGTATGGGTGTTCCAAGATGAACCGAACCCCACAAAAGTTGTTCGTGCAAGGAGCACTTCCAAGAAAGTGATCGCTTGTTTCTTCGACTGTACAGGACACATCGCAACAATTCCTTTAGAGGATCGAAAAACTGTTAACGCTGAATGGTATACAGTAATTTGTTTACCAAAAGTTATAGGCGAAATCAGGAAGAACAACCGAAAACGTCGCATTATTCTTCATCACGACAATGCGATTTCCCATACAGCACGTCTAACAGTTGATTATTTGAAGGACAAAAATGTTGAAATAATGTCTCATTGTCCATATTCACTTGAGTTGTCGCTGAATGATTTCCTTTTGTTCCCAACTGTGAAACAAAAAATGCGTGACAGTGATTTTCAACGCCTCAAGAAGCAGTCGAAGCCTTGGAAAATCATGTTTCTGAGATACAACCTTCAGGGTGGAAAAAATGTCTTGAGAACTGGTTCGTACGCATGCAAAAGTGTACAGACCATAA
Organism: Melolontha melolontha; assembly: GCA_935421215.2. Taxonomy (NCBI): domain Eukaryota; kingdom Metazoa; phylum Arthropoda; class Insecta; order Coleoptera; family Scarabaeidae; genus Melolontha; species Melolontha melolontha. The sequence continues at coordinate 142,433,205 of OW285236.1, forward strand.
AGGTGAATATTTTGAAAAACAATAAAATAGCTTGTTCCAGCATTTTATTATGGGACTGAAAAATACCTGGTGTTTACAGCGAAGATGCGGCAATAGAATCAATCATTTGCGTGCAGTTTGCTAAATATAGAACTTATAATTTCTGCCTTGAAGATTCTGCGTCGCGAGGAAGACGTACTACAGTTATTTAAAATTAAATAAATGCTTTAGTTCAAAACAACCAGCATTAAGCTACACGGCAAATAGCAGAAATATTGAACATATCAGATAATACCATATTTGATCATTTGTAGAAATTGGAATACGTCGACAAATGTTATGTTCGATCGTACTTCAATATGCAATACTCTTTGAAAACGACAATGACAACATGGATGGTTCCTGGCGATGAAAAGGATCCACAATTAATGTGATAATCATAATGCAAGACGCTGCCTTTTTATTGCTAATTTCTGGTCGTTCTTCATCAATTGCCACTTTTATTCGATCGAGCTGCTTATAATACTTGCTTGGATATACATAGTACACAATTCCTTTCCAATCCCACCAAGCATAAGACAGGGTAAAAGCTGCTTCAACTAGGTTGGAATGTTTTAACTCATTCCATATTCCCAAGACATTGCAACCTCTGATTACTCTTTGTTCTATTACTTACAAAATTTACTTAATGGAAAACATTTTGATAATTCAGAGGCAAATTTTTGCAACGGTAAGTTTTAGAAGAATAAATTTTCAAATTTCGCGATAGGTGGTCAAAAGTTATATCAGTCAACCTTATAGAATTCATTAATCGATGTATTTGGATAAATCTAGGTTCGAAACGATTTATATAATCACTAGCAATTATTTAATCTCTTATGACAATTTTTTCCACTAAATAAAGCAATATGTTCGTGCAGTATCAGTTTCGAAAACCATATTCAACGCTTTTCTCGTTTTAAATTTTATTTCAAGGAAGGGAGTGTATTTCGCTTTATTGTGTTAATCCACCTCCTATCTGAATACCCCCTTTCCGATCGAACAAACGATTTAATAAAACAAACTTTCAGGGGTAGTGACGCCACTTCGATAGCATCAAAAGAGGGTGAAAGAAGAAACGGAAGGGCGACGTAACGCGAGCGCGAGTTATTCAATTTAAAAGTTTTTGGAGAATGCGTGACAAATCCGTAATTTGCAATAATTTCAGTTGTCAAATGACTGCCGCTCTATCAATGCTACCACCCGTATGAATTTGTCACAAATGACTATGAACTGCCTGCCTCTTGCTTATTTGAAATTCTTCAATTTCAATTATATATTTATTTGATCTTCAATATTAAGTAAGAACAGGCAAATTTTAATTGTTTAATTTACAATATGAAAAAAATGAAACGAATTTTATATATTTTAAGACAGAAATTTGCAAATCTATGAATAATTTTAGTATGGACGGGCGTCTTTTAGAATTGACATCTATACTGAGAAAAATATAGTTGTACAGAGAACAAAATATTTGTAGTGAATGTATTGTAGAAATATACACTACAACTGTGGTTTAGTATACAAAAACTTGCATTAAATCCAACCAGAGTAAAAGTACTAAAAAGTATTTTTTGTGAAGTACGTTATTGAATTATTGTGGTAGATTTTACAAATGTTTAATATGTAAATAAAACGATACGTCCGGAGTTAACATATAATAATAAACAACACAATTAGTAGTAGAGAAATTTTAATATAAAATTTTACCATCCCAAAGGTAATGTAAACCATTACTTATTGTATGAAGAAAAATTTGTATTCAATCCTTGCCGAAGGGGATTATTAAAACCGAACCAAGCAGTATCGTTTGTTACAAGGACCTAATACAAAATTGTAATAAAAAAATATTCATTTCTGATTACTATACGTAGCGCTATTTTGTACTCTAACGATTCCTACGTCGTTTGGTAAATCAGGGGCTATATATTATTGTGAGTTTTGCGTGATTGACTAATATAAAATGAATGATTGTGTGTGGGCAGTTACTCAAGCATATATTTCTTTTGACTTTGTATAATGTTTTGGTATCTCAGGGCTATATTTTTGGGTTCTTCTTAACTACACCTAGCATCCAATGTAAATGTAAAGAAATAATACAACAATATGTAAATTGTTAATAATTATTTTATTGCTAGTTTGTATTTTCACAAGTCATTTTGGTTCAACTTAAAATATATCATTCTTAACTCAAGACTAAAATCTCAATAGAAGTTTTGTACAAATTTATTAATGAACAACACGCGGATAGTTTTGGAGTCTTTGTCTTGGACTTGATTTAATCTCTCAAACTATCATATTTAAGTATTTCACTCACAAAAGGGGGTATTTTCCCTCCTAACGTTGAGCTCAGTACTCAAAGCGTATCTCTGGTATTTGTTTCTAAATCAAGTATGCTATTCAACGTCTATTTAAGTCGAAGTCTAGTTCATACAGAATAGTACGTCTATCTTCACAATGTATATAAAATTGTATTTTACGTCTATTAATGAATATTTAATTAAAATCTCAGTAGCACAGAGATCTTGAGATCATTCGTGGAAACTTACTTCCTAGTTATCTTTCTCAAATATTTGGCATAGGTTTACACTTCACTCATGTATTTATTATTAATTAATTCAAGTTAATGATCCATATGCGTTTTAAAATGATTTATTTAAGTTTTATAGACTCCAATACTTATCTTTTCCTCATATATTCTATCAAATTCTTGTTTGTACATAATGCGTATCTTTCCAAATCAGTAATAAATTCACAGTAATAATTAATGTGATAACAATACTAATTGCAATATATATATATTGTTCATTCTTATATCGTTTAATTTAAATAAATTGCTAACGTCTAATGAATCAATGACTGAATGTAGAAATTAACTCATTTAATAATAATAATAATGCAAAATGTAAATTAATGATCAAATGTTTGAATGTTTGAAATCTTTTAATGTTTTGAATTGAATCGAATGAATGTAGTGAATGAATATCAAATGAATATCTCTCTTCTGCCTAGTTTTGGCTTTTTATATGTTGTGTTTTCTGGTTCTTGGAACAGCTTTCTCACCATGTTTGATTTATTTAACATTTAGTTTTCTTTCGGGTTATATTTTCATTTGGCCCATGTATATCTCTGCCTATTGTATGTAGTTTTTTTTTATCATTATCTGCTGTTATTTTGTCTATATACATTCTCCTTTGTTGTAATTTGTGTTTTATATTTTTAGTTACGAGAGTAAAATTTTACTTCCTTTTCTTCCAGGAAATTTCTATATTTTCGTATTTGATCGTGCAAAGAGTTCTATGTATTTGAATGCGTCTTGATTAAATGTTCTCCGTGCTTCTCTTTCCTTGTTTTGTCCCTAATTCTTTTGTATTTATTTCCATGGCACCTCTAATTTTATTTGCCTTTATTTTGATCGTATCATTCAGGTATTGTGGGCATGCGCATTTTAATATATTTTTATTTTTGACACTTTGTCTTTGTTCATGTTTCAAACGTTGTTATCTTCAATTACTATTTTCAGTATAACAAAGTTTTGTTCGCATTTGTTATGGCTGTTTTTCTTGCTTTCAGATTGCGCTGCTACTCTTCTTGATGTTGAATAGTTTGTTTATTTGATTTTCTTATTTCTAAATGCCTTTGATGCCTCATGTTTACATGGCCATTAAGAATGTGAACAAATCTGAGACAGATTTATTAATAATGTGACGAATACATAAATAAAACTTATTTTGTATCCTTTTCCTTCATTTTTGGTACATAAAGCATGCTTTCCTATTTAATTAGATTCTAATTATGATTACAATTTGACGATAACATTGGAATGTGAGGTGTATTTTAAAAGACACAGCCTCTGTTGATTTCTTTTTATTTTGTTTATGCTATTCATGTTACGTTGATTAATTCATACTTAATTAAATTTCATTTTCATTTTATACCAAACGGAAATTTCACAGCAATGTGTGTAATAATATTATACAAGAGTATGAGTAGAGACAATTTGAGAGCAGGCAATACTGCTGTGTAATCCAGGTACAGTATTACAATTGACGTAGTCAAACAACATTAACGAGGGCAGTTGCTGGATGGGTGACCAGTAAAAAAAATATGCTACTGTTCGATCCGTTCAGCCCATCGACACCAAAAGGTACAAGAGGGATTACAGAATAAAGAAAGGAAGAGAGATTGATAATAAATACATAGTACTATTCTTGAACACCAACTCCAAGAATTCCTACGCCATATAGTGTCCTTTTTACCACAACTACATTATAAAACAACTATTTTAGGAAGCCACTATAATGTTTTATTTTTGTTACACCTCGATAGCTGTCACAACAGTAACTATCTATTGCAGTATGGGAAATACAATTTTAGTAACCTTTTGATATATAGTTGTCTCACTATATGGATTCAGATGTCTAAAAAATATGTGTTTCAGTAAATCATGTTAATGAACGGTAGGACAAAAAGAAACAAACAAGTAAACAATGAAATATCTATAACTAAGGATGCACATTCTGGAGCAGACGCAGCGTTGGAGTGGAAGAGGCATGGGTTGTACGCGCATGTATTATACAAGGTCATCGAAAAAGGTGTCTGAAATTTTGAAGCGAAATAAAAATCTTAATATAAATGGTAGAATATTTATTTATACATCAAAAGACGCAGCAAATCTTGAATTTAATTATTAATGTCAGTGGGCGTATGCGCAGACGCCATCTTGCCGCCATTTCAGTACGACTGGACCTGATCAGTCAGTTCACAGCCATCATGATTACCGTACAGTTTATAGACAAAATCCGCCTGAAGACAAAACCATTGTTTGTTGGTTTAATCAAGAGGTTTAAAGAAGGGGATGTTGAGCGTGTAAGACAGGCATGTGTCCGAAGTCCTAAGCAGTCCATTGCCCGACGCAGTTTGGAACTTGGTATGGCTAAAACAACTATTCAGAATATTCTTCGTAAGCGTCTTAAGTTACATGCTTACAAAATTCAACAAAGACATGAAATAACACCAGTAGATAAGCCTAGGCTGACTTTGCCGTACAGATCCTACGTAACATTGACGACAATGGAAACTTGTAACTTAACAACATTTTATTCAGCGATGAGGCAACATTCCACATTAATGGTTGTGTAAAGCGCCATAACTGTCATATATGGGGAGAACAGCAACCAAATGAAGTTTTCTAAAACGTCCGTGATTCACCAAAAGTTAACGTTTGGTGCAGCCTTATGCAGGATCGTGTTATCAGCCCTTTCATGTTTATAGAAACCACGATTACAGGCATTATTTATTTGGACATGTTAGAAATGTGTTCCCAAGTTGAAGAAATTGAAAACGAAAAGGGCATTAATGTAATTTTGCAGCAAGATGCAGCTCCATGTTGGAATGGTCCTGTTTTGTGGCCACCTAGAAGTCCTGATTTGACGCCATTAGATTTTGGGAGGGGGACTACGTCAAGAACCTTGTTTATTCTAAAAAATTTCGTGACCTACAGCGTCTGAGAGAAAGAATCAACGTAGCAATTTTAACTGTGACTCCTGAAATGCTTCAGAAGCGGGAGGTAGATTATCGGCTAGATGTCTGCCATGCGACGGGGGAGCTCACATCGAAACTTTTTAGATGGGATAAAAAAATTTAAGATTTGCTGCGTCTTTTGATGTACAAATAAATATTCTACCATTTATATTAAGATTTTTATTTCGCTTCAAAATCCCGGACACCTTTTTCGATGACCCTGTATGTACATACGTTTTTGATATATGTTGTCAGTCTCGAGCAGCGCTAACAGCCCACATAGATTAAAATTATTACTCTTAAATACCGATGCGCACTGATACGTATACTTATAAATAAATAAATAAAAGTAAATATTAATAAATAAAGTTATAAATTTATAAACCGTACTGGAATTCTTATCGATTTAAACGTCTTCCGTGAAGTCGTTTACTGGATGTGATCGGTTAAATATTAGCAACATGAGATATGTTTCCACATTACCTTCCGTAAACTGAGTATGATGTGAAAGAAAAAAAATGTGCTTATATGCAGAAAACAACTGTTCTACATCCACTGATATATTTACATAATTAAAATAATTTTTAAAACAACTCAACGGTTCTATAGACACACCTTCACAAATTTGTCTTAATCGGGCAAAATCTGAATCTTTGTATAAAACACTTTCAAACCCTTCTATAACATCACCATTTTTTGCGCCTTCTACCGTGCATAGCTGTGCGTGAACATCTTGTACTATTTGCAGACTTTCCTCTAATGAAAGCGAACTATTTTCTAGTTTTCTCATTGCTTTCACTAGTTCAAAGTAATTGTTCTGAATAGTTTATAATCTGTTTTAACCTGACTATCTTGAAATTTTGCCTGGCTTTTCTTGACACCTGCAGCTTCTTTGGGATCGAAATGTAAAGCCACGTTCTTAATATTCTCAAAACGCTGCCTATAACTATGTTCCCCAACGGTGTAAAAATCAGCTGTGGTGGTTCTCGAATATCTGGCCAGTCTGTGAAATTGCGAACACCTTTTGGGGACTTGAAAAGCACTGCCTTTGTACTCACAATTAATGCATTTGCATCTGGATAACATCTACGAATAGTTCCTGCCACCTTATGTAAAGCGTGGATTTTGCACATAATATCTAACAACTTAGCACAATCTTTTTTTAGGGACGGGCCTACAGAGAATATGCTTGCGACCCCATCACTCACTAACATTAGGAGCTGATTTCCGGAAACTTTAAAATGCTCCAAGACACTTAACACCAACTTAATATTGTTTCAACAGTACATTGATTTACTCTTCCGCAAGCTAGTAAAATTATATGTGATGATTGATGTGCTTCCATTGTACGTACTATAACATTGACAACCGACTTTTTTACAATCTGTAGTTTCATCCACAGATAACGCCACCTTCTTATTTTGCAATTCGGATTTAATTATATTATCAATGCGTGAACGGGTGGATGGTAGAACCTTTTGTAAGGTTTTCCGACTAAGTAACGTTCCTTTTTCGTACTTTTTTCCAAATGAATGAAATGGTTTCTTTTATACTAAAGTAAACGATACATTACACAACATTAAAGTTACACATAACTCCAATACAAATACTTTACCATTTTTTCCGAATATGCATTGTACTATTCACATGGCAGTTATATTTTGTTGTACATGGGAGCGGTATTTTACAAGCTTTGCATTTTAATGTAAACCAACGTAAACTAAATCCGAAAATCTACTTATTAATTTCTGTGGTTCGTAGTAGAACAGTTTCTTTATAGCTTTCGACATAATTTATTTATTATTATTTACTTTACACGAGATAACTGTACTATATCGCTGGTCACATATAACGGAAACATATGTACATACAATTGATATAATACATGCGCGTGTAACTCAAGTCTTCCACTCCGACGCTGCATCTACTTCCGAATGTGCATCCTTATCTTTAACAGTTATAGTTATGCATAAATAACAACTCAGGTAAATAAATAAATATACTTTAACACAAAAGAGGTAATTTCTAATAACAGGAGAAACTCAAAAAACGTAAGTACAATTCATATACCTATTATATCCCTTAAGAAAATAAATTTACGAAAAAGATAAAATTTAAAATAATTATTAAAGTAAAAGTAATTGAATCATATAAGAAAATATTATATATTTAAATAGAGGTTTAAATATAGAAATTTATTTCAGACATTGAAAACGTCACTGTAGCACATTTCACAATTCTCGCACATATGCTCGATGATGCCTGCACTGAAGCATTAAATCTTGGTATACCCATAAGAAATATCGTAAAGTGTTCGGCAGATAATCGTACCACATTCAAATTAATTTCTCATAAAAAAGAACAGTCAATTACGAGGTACTTTTGTGCAAAAAGTTAGTGCTGGGAATGTCTCTCCTTCTTCGTCAAAGAGCCATTTACTTACTCTCTGTACTCAGTACTTTTGAACGAAATAATCTTGGGAATACAAAACGTAAACTTGTTTGCTGAGAACAAAAATTGGCAAGGAAATGAATACATGCTGTAATAAATATAGGAGATAACCAAATAGTTATTTAGAAAATTTCTTTTCAACTGTACAGTTTAGAGAAATAAAGATTAATAAAACTACTTTAAAAATAATAAAATAAAATAAAACTATAACTTTGTTTTACCACTTTATTCACATATAATCGTGATCGTGGTTTCGACATACAATGTCATTATCAAACTGCAAAAGTTACAGGCCTACATAGAACTTATAAATGACACCAAAAATGTAGGCCTGTATGTATGTAGGCCTGTAACTTTTGCAGTTTGATAATGACATTGTATTTCGAAACCGCGGTCACGATTATATATGTGAATAAAGTGGTAAAACAAAGTTATAGTTTTATTTTATTTTATTATTTTCAAAATGAATTACCACAAAGTTACGGCTACCAGTATTAATTTTCTTAAAACTACTTTAACTGGTAATTTCTTCAGCGTTATCTTAGCGTATTGAAACGTTTGGTAGGCAGTTGCATGAGAATGCACACTCTCGTCGTTCTTCAATTGTGACTAATTTTTTTATCAAAAATATACTCTTTTGTATCCACATCCTCCGTATTCACCAAATTTAGCTCCTTGGAGTTGTTTTCATTCCCTAAGCTGTATTCAGCGACGAAGTGGACGTGGATCAAGTCTTTTCTATTGGATTATGATGACTTTAATTTTGCAACTGATATATCGACGAATGCCTACCAAAGACCTGAAAATCAAATAAATCATACCCAGTGCCGTTCACAAACTATATCAAATATATATTTTCTAAAAATATATATTATTATAGGAAATTGAGATCAACTAGAACACATATCTTCTGTAACCAGCTTAAACAACTAAGAGCAGCAGTCAAGTTTTAGTAATTTATTAATAAACATATAAGTGCTTCGAGAATTCGAAGAATTGTGCATAATAATGAGAACTTTCGACGAGTCGTAGGATATTGTTATACTTTTGCAAATGAATTCTCTAACGTTTATAAACTCTACTTACTACAGTGAAGCATTGGACGAGAGAAAACAAGTAGTCGTTATTTACATGGATTTTACTAAAGCTTGTAACACAATTGACAATGGCATATTTCATGTCAAACTTTCAGCAACAGGGTTTTTTTCTTCACCACTGAGATTGATAACATCATATCTGACTGACTTCTGATCTGATACAAAGGTCTAATCTGAACTTTCGGTTTATAATATTTATACGAAAGAAATTTGAAACATACTTGTACTTGAGTAGGTAAAATATCTTACCAAATTTTGTATAAAACAAAAACATTTTTAATAATATAAAAACATTATTCAAAATTGGTTGTGGAGAACACAATATAAGTTCATATTTGTGTGAAAGTATCTTTCCAGGCATGCAGACACGTGTTTCATCTTATTACAGAATCATCAGTGGACGCTGTTGGAAAGATACTTTCACCATAAACAATACCTTTACTATATTACTAACAAAGGTTATTAAAACAGAGCGTAGAAGAACATTCAGCGCTGCTCAATTACTAATGACCACACTAAAAATGCCAAAACAACCATCGCTGTCTTCATAACAAGTGTAAGACTTAGCCAGGGACTTGCATATTACACTTGTTATGAAGACATATATGAACATTCAAACTGTGACTCTATTCGTGATAGATTTTGCAATTAAAGTTTTGAGTACATTAAAAATAAATTTTGAGTCTCGTTTTTGATTCTGATGCAATTGCAAACAACATCAGGATTTTTCAAAAATCTTTTGACGCTGACATAGGAACCTTGCCCCAGAATTTCAAATTAAAATAATTGATTTGCAATGTAGCAACATTTTTAAAGAAAAATATTTTAAATTTACTTATCTCACTACAACTACTTAGCTATGTGAAAAAATATTCTCCAAAATGAAATATACAAAAAATATTTACAAATCCAAGTTAACAGCATTTGAAGTTGGTGCTGATAATTTTCATTAGTAAACTTGATCCACAACTGCGAAAAATTGTCAGTTATTATTAGTTATAATTATAAAGTTTAATTTTACAATGTAATTGCAATTCATAAGTACAATAGACGCTAAAATATGCAAATACTTAAGGGTGCGCTATGCCAACTTCAGATCTCTAGTTGTAACCCAACACATCTAATAACAACGGTTTTGATTTTGAGATTTACAGAATTGTACGTTTGGACATTATAAAAAATTTAAAAATACATAATGGAAAGCCCACTATTACTAACTTATTCATGGAGACCTTCGAAGAAATAGCTATAGACAGCAGCGAGTGGAAATCGAAATGTTGGCTGCGATATTGACGACACATTTGTGATTGACCACACGGAAAAGAAAAGCTACAGGAATTCTTCGACCACATCAATCGACAACACGCATTCATAAAATTAACGACGGAAATAGAAGAAGAAGGGAGATTACCATTCCTGGATGTAATGGTACACAGCACATAGTCTGGGAGACTACAATATGGAGTATACAGGAAGATAGCTCACACCAATAAATACCTGCATGCAACATCTCATAATCATCCTAAGCAGAAGGCAGCTCTTTTCAAAACGCTAATGGATAGAGCAGGGACGATCAGCGGCGCCGAACATTTGGAGGAAGAAAAGCAATACGTCAATTAAGCACTAGAGAAGGATGGTTACAGCAATAAAAATGTAAGAAGTACTCTAGGAAAGCCCAGAACGATAACGCCACCAACGGAAGCGAAACCAATCAGTGAATTCACCGATTGGACAAAGAGTTAAAAAACATCAGAGCAACACACGAAGAAAAAGAATTGGACAATCAGCAGTTGCAGAACATGTACACGAGAACAGACACAGAGTGAATTTTGAAGAAGCAGCAGTATTAGCTACAACGAAGAATTATCATCGAAGAATCATTAGAGAAGCTTTCGAAATAGAAAAACATCCTAACTTCAACCGCGAGGACCGCTATAGACTCAGCACCACCTGGAAGAGCGTATTACGAGAATCCCTCACGACCAATGGAGCAATACGATCACACACCAGTGAACCAAAGCCATATATAAGGAAGAACGAGAACGAAGGGAATCAGCCTACGGAATTTTATTAAAATATATTTCCGTAACTTAAATTTTAATATATTCGTTTTAACACACTAGAACATATTTTATTAAGAATACAAAAATCGTAGTGACCATAAGGTATCGAATATTAAGTCATAAAGTTAAAAGATGTAATACGTTTAGTTATCTCAATCACATAATTCAATCGATAAGAAAAGGGAATATGCCGTAGCAATGCTAAATTACACAAATTATCAATAAGTTACTTTTAATCTCAGCACTGACAATACGTGATGTACGTATCTACGTAGTTTGATTCTCGTTAGCAATTACGGGGTTTCAATCCATCTTGAGAATTATTGACTTATGAAGAGTAGTTTATAAAACGATTATTTTCCATATTCGTAGCATTTAATCAGCAATTCAATTTTAAAAGAGATATATCTATGTACATAAAACCGGTCTTCGTATGCCTATAGATGGATTAAATGTTGGACCTATTCGATATTCACTTGATGAACTAAATTTTTTGTTATAATTTTATTTCCATTTGTTATGTGATATTGATGGAACGATCATTCGAAATATTTAAATGAGATATATAAAGTTTCACTCATATTACATTTTTTTGACATTCAGTGCTTCAACGGTAAGTAGACTTATTTTAGAAATTTTTTAATATATGTATATAATAAGTTCTACCTCATATGTATACAGTTACATTTATTGAATAACCTCTTTCTTGGAAATATATTCCAATGAAAATCAGAAGCTCTAACACACAGCACACATAATTCATAAGTTCGTAACACAACAAGATAGTGTTCGTAATATAATAGCAAAAAATGTTGTAAAAATACAAACTACATAGTACATTATAAAAAATTCGAAAGTGAAAGTATAACAGAATATAGACGTTCTCACATATCACAAAATACAGAAAGAATATTTCCGATAAATACTTATGTAATTACGATTTAATCTACAACAGAAATATGGAAAGAAACTTAGTTACCACTTACAATACCAACAGAAAATAAAATACAGCAAGCATGCTACCAAACCAGAGAATATGTAATACCAATCATCTATTTCGTATAGCTAATAGCTCTATGATGATTTTAAAATACTGTATGATCGATATTATCACAATGTAAAAAACTGTTTGTGATGCTTGATAGGCGTACAATTTTTAGAAGTTTTGTCAATACTCAGTAAGATTCAGGACATGTTCAAAATTATTTTCCTGTGTTGGAAAATTTTTTAAGGGAGCGCTTGAAAGTTTGAACGAATTTTGGTTTTTAGCATACATTTCTATAATAAAGGTATAATTATTTGGCTTTCGATGCTCTGTGACACGCCCTACATTGTAATTTAAAATCAAAAGTTTAGCCCCGCCCGGCCGCACTCCAAAAACATTCGAAAGTTTTTATTACATAATACTAAACAACTTTTAAAAAATATATACATAACTAGCTAACCCGACAGACGTTATTGTTCAAATTTCAATAAATTTGTTTGTATGCATGATCTATCCAATTAAGCATTATAAAAAGAAACTAGCAATTAGATGCTTTTCGAAATTTTCTATTTTAAATTAATGTTTTCTGTCGTCCAGCAAGTGTTTGTATGTGGAAAAAGATCATTCAACATCCACGGAAGTAAGAAGTCAGACACAACATTTTATCGAAATCGATTATATAGTTTGTGAGTCTATAAATAACAAATAAAATGTTTTTGATTTATATGTATATATATATATATATATATATATATATATATATATATGTATATAGATAGATATATAGATAAATAGATAGATAGATAAATAATTTAAAACAAATACCAACAAAATAATGAAAAATGTACAGTATCGTTACTGGCGCGCCTACACTTTGTCCAAAAACTAATCGTTCGAGCTTGATGTATCAATGTTTGGTTGTATCCGGTTTCTGGCGGTGATGCTTCAACCCCAGTTACTAGAATCACGACCCTGATGTTGCTTCACCGTGCACAGATTGTAAAGGTGTGTACACTTTCCTTTTTAAGTCTTCAGTGACCGTTGTTAAATGAATAAATGTATTTTCATCTAAATATATTTATTTACACTATATACATTTATTTTGGATATATAACGACTTATACTAACATAAAACTACTGTTGATGTTTAAAGTAAGACTGTGTGTCTTGTTGTTGATGTTGATACTGTTTGAGTTCATACTGACCTATTCTGTACTGTTTCTCAAGTAGGTATAAAATGTACCACAACCACTACACTATTACATATTAACATACGCGGATTGGTTGTACAGTGTATTATTAAGTGTCATAATGGGGAATTTTTGTGTTATTACTTCGTAGAAATTGTACCTAGGAGCAACAATACCCAAGGTTTACGATCGTCTTAAAACTCTAGTCTTAACTAATAAATAATAAAATATAATTGGTACTAATTAAGTATTGGTGTTATAAATCTCAGTATGTTGTTCCGGATAGTCCCTTATTAAAATAATAGAATTTATTATACATATCTAAGAAACGAGACCTTAACAATGAATATCCAGATTAAACACTTTGTTCACTAAAATCCAAGGTAATTAAACAAACGGTAATAAAGGTAATAAAACAAACTGATGTATAAAACAATAAATAAATTTGGAAAAAGGTACCGATTATTAATAACCCTAGGCAACAAAGCGAGTGGTCTCAATTATAAAGTATTATACAGCGGTTTGAACTTGAAAATGCACGTTAAATATTTTATAAAATTGGAAATGTTTATGTTTTGTTTATGTTTCCTAGATTTACTTATATTTATCTATAAAAAATGTTCGAAATTAAAATATTACAAAAGGATATTAAATGTATCCTCAACACTAATTTATCGACCTCGTCACTTCAGTCGCCACAAAGGCGATTATCCTAACATTAGTAATGAATACATACATGAAAGTGGGAATGTATAGATCCATCTTAGAAAATAGTATTCATGCGACGAGCGAATCCATGGGCTACACGTACAAATTTTTCAGGCTAAATAATGAGTTAAACAATATAATGTGTCGGAGATTTAATTTTTCGTATCCGGCTGTCCTTGACTACCAACAGTTTTACTTTTTTATATTGATAAGATATAGGTAAAACTACTTTGACATTCCTTTAATATATCTTCTAATTATACTCGTTCAAAACGTTTCCCGCAGCGACTTCTTGCATTCTGTTATGGCTTGTAAAATTCAAGTTTATTAAATCATAACAACATAGACCAATCGATAAGCTTCGATTTCAAAAAAGTAGCAAAAGGTAATATAAAAGACCTCATAATTAATTTACATTAGCATCAATTATATGAGAAACATGTACATGTTTTCAGGAAAATAAACCGGGAATTTACGTTCCTTGTCTCAAAATTAGCTTACTTGTAATAAAAAACGAATTTTGAAAAACAAACAAATCTGCCGCTGCAGGATTACCATTTCATGCTAGGAAAATTTGTAAATGCAATATTGAGTGCAGGAAATACTATTTACAATGAGTACCTCAACACAGGATAAATCTACAGGGAAAATCAATTCCAAGGAAGTTGAAAATGCACAAAGTGTATTTCATCAGAAAACAAGTAAATCGGAAGAGATTATAAATAAGTAAATACTACGTAAACATTTCACTAATAAAACAGAAATTTATTGAACATATAACATTTTTATAATGTAGAATTTATTAATTTGTATATCTTTAAGAAAGGGTTATACATCATATAACTGTCTTTAACTTTTACTCTACCATTCAATCTTTTATAAGTAACTGTACGGCATACATTATATCAAAAAGACAACACGCACCTAATATTCGTATTCAATTTAATTCTTTTTGTTCCTATTTTCAAAAAAATATGGATCGTTCTTTCATTCCGTAAGCATAAATTTTAGATACTGCCTAACGTTACAATGAAATATTTCCTTTGAGAGAACGGTTTTACGTAATCTCTACATTTACAACATCGGGATATAAAAATATATATAGATAAGTTCTTCTCCCTAAAAACAACAAACTCGTATTTCTAACCTAGAAATAAACAGTTCTAAGTTGATTTATTTAAAAAGAGACCGTTTCTGTTTCTAAGATACTTTCTGACCCTAACTTACTGTTTTTCTGTAACAGGTCTTATATAAAAATACGTGGGTTATATATTTTTAACTTCTCTACAATATCACTGTATTTCATCAAATTTCATCCGATTACAAAACTAGTAGAGAAAAATCAAATAATGTTTGAGTGCAATTTCATAGTTTTATATAAGAAGCTCAATTTTTTGCATCTGTGCCATTCTTTGGTGTCTATGTTTTGGTTTTATTATTAATCATAACTAGTTGTATGTAAAATAATTGAAAACTACCATGGAAAATGTATGTAAATATATTGTAATACCTTAAAATACCAGATATTCTTGAGAAATATTACTATAAATGGGTCAAAATAGAAAATGTCCATTTAACTTTTCGTTTTAAATAAGGATGACTAAACGTTAAATGTAGGACTTACACAGTAAAGTCCCCGATTTAACGTTTAGTCTAATACAGCAATTCTCAACCTTCTTAGCTCCGCGACCCCCCAAACAATAAATGTAAATAAAATTAATATTTTGCGACCCCCCCCCCCCTCCCAGCCCTCAGTACTAATAACAGTAAGCCTTGCTATTCTAATTTAATTTTGACTGTAATTATAAATGTAAAAGATTATTTAATATATAATAAAAATTGTATAATCATATGGCACTAATTTTATACATTAAGATAATACCGGCATATAAGAAATGTTAACGACTATTCCTATTATTTTATGTAGCTGCGTTTATAGCGACGGGTATGAACATGCATGGTATGAACGGGTATGAACGTGCATGTATGACACACGTGAGCAATTTACAAATTCCAACCCGACGTGTACGTGCTCTTTGTAATTTGGTCTCCTTCTATAATACTCGCTGTGAGAGCGTGTTTGAACATGTATATCGGTGCGTTTGAAAAAGTCGTGCTGTCACCAGTATAAAAGAGGCGCTTGCGATTGCACAACTTCAGTGAAACTGAATTGTTCTTTTTAATTCTTAAGCGAAATTGATAAATTTGTGAAAAAACGTAGTGAGCCTTGTACATCCAATAAATCGGTTGCCAAAAATACAAGGTGGCACAATGACAGTTATTTAAATTAGACACAATATCAAGGCGAATCGATGACATGGCTGTCGATGTTCGCGATTAGATAATTAAGCAAGCGAGTCCAAGTGAATTTTTTAGTATTCAATTTGATGAATCAACAGATGTAGCAAGCATGTCCCAGTTCTGATATTTTGTGAGGTATAAATGTGATAGGGACACACCAATAAAAATAATATCTTGTTTTGCAAAACAGCACCCGGTCATGTAACAGGACAATGTCTTTTTGATGTTTTTATGAAGCTCCTAGATTCTATACTAAGACGGATTGGACAAAATCTATTGCAGTATGTAGCGATGGTGCAAATGCGATAACAGGAAAGAACAGCGGATTAATGAAAATATTAAAATATACTTATACCAAGGGCTTCTTTTCTATACAGAAGTTAGATGGTTATCGCGAGGGAAGTGTTAACTCGGATATTGGAATTGCGAATTAATAAATTTTTTACCAGGCTAAACAAGCGCCATTCTCCTTGTTATTAAACAATAATGAGTATGTATATTGTTGACTTACTTAGCTGATGTTATTTCGCATTTAAACGACTTATGTGTGAATTTACAGGGACGTGATAAAAACATTTTATTAATTGCAGACAAAGTTCATGCTTTTATTAAGAAGCTTGATATCTGGATTATTCGCCTTCGAAACAAAAATTTGGAAATATTCCCATTCACTTCGGATTATATTGAGAAACATTCCAATGAACAAGATGCTATTATTTACCACAGTTTGGATTGCATGAAGATGCATTTGCATGAGGTAAAAGAGTATTTCCCGGAAGCTAAAAATAATTTCCAGAAGAGATGGGTACTGAATCCGTTTAGTGAAAACGTTGTGGCCGCTGTTAAGTTACCAGTTGAGATTCACGACCAGCTCATCGAAATGTCTGCCGACAAAACGCTATAACTGCAATTTACATCTTAAGATTTAAATACGTTTTGGTGTTCTCGTCGAAACGAATATGGAAATTTAGTCACAGAAGCACTAGAAATGTTAATCCCTTTCGCCACGTCTTATCTCTGTGAAAAGGGTTTTTCGTCTTTGGTTGCGCTAAAAACTAAATACAGGAACCGTCTCTTATCACTCGAAAACAATTTGCTTTTGTGTGTTTCTAACATAGATCCACATATGAAGAAACCTTTAAATAAAAAATAAATGCAACAATGGCATTAATTTCTTTTCTTTACATGTGTACTTATTGTAAGTAAAATGTTTATAATAAATTATTTTTTCTTATAAAATAACTATTTCGCGACCCCCCCTTTAATATCACCGCGAACCCCAGGTTGAAAACCGACGCCCTAAAATAATACATATTGTTGAGAAATATTACATAAGTGGGTCAAAATACAAATTTTCCATTCAACTATTCATTTTAAATAGGGATGACTAAACCTTAAATGCAGGACTTATATAGTAAAGTCCTCGATTTAACGTTTAATCTAATATATTATAAACTTTCTCTTTTCTTTTTTTCATTCCGCTTGAAGCTATTTCGTGTTCCTTTTCATCAACAAGTATATCTTTCTTCATGATTATTCTTATATTGTATATTTTAAATATACACTTTAAAATGTATTAATGAATTTGAATTATTTATAATATGATTAGTATTTTTAAAATAAATAAACGATTAGAGTCCTGAATATTTAAAATTTCAAAATACGAATACTCACACAGTCCGTCCCTGTTCCTCGAAACTAATAACGCGCGCCCATGTGCATGTGTGTTGGTATGTACTGGAGCGTGTATGTAATAGATCGGACCACACACGTTGCTGATGCTGTGAAATGATCTGATGGCCGGGACCCGTTTACACAGCAACATTTAGTTACTTGAAGGTAAATAATATGTTCATTAGTTCTGATATTAACTGACCGTAGGAGCGTATAATGAACAAATGATGAGGTCAGGCTTGGAATGTATACCGAGAGCTGAACGTATAATACTTTTTTATTTCACTTGTTCGTCATCTACTTCGACTTCTGACTGTTTTTCTTAGGACGAAGAGTTCGCCAGGTGAAATTTAAAAACTTTGTTTTTACGAGCTGACGGGTATTATTAAGTCTTAAATTATTAATAATTGTAAATTTAATTTTGTTTAGTAATAGTACCTCAACGTACAATAAATTATCTTTTTTCTTAAAAACGTTTAAACAAATTGAGGAGTAATGAATGTACATAAATTTATTTTTATACACTAGTTTTTTTTTTAATGAAATAGTATTTATTTGAAGTATAATCTAGTTTCTTAAAACAAAAAAAAGAAGAAAATTAAAGAAATCAAAAAAGGTATACACATTTTTAATGAAACTGAACTTAATTCGAGAAAAGAATAGTTCCGTGAAACGTAATTTATATTTTGTGCTGAGGAAACTTAAACTACTAGTTTTTTGAAAAAATAAATCTCAAGTAGCTAATACAAGTATTTAAAAGCCATCAGACTCATAAACTAAGCGTCTAAAATGTATTTGTTTGTACTATATTGATATACAGTCTCACACACTACAGAGACAAGAGCAAAACCAAATTTTTCGGCCCGGAATGTATAAAACTTTTTATTGAATCTAAGTAAACTACAACATTAAAATTACATACTGAATGCCGAATATCAAGTCTCCGCAGTAGTAATAGAATATTTAGACTGGTATCAATGTATTATTAGCGATGTTGTTTACCCTTCTTAACATTTGTCATTGGTGACGATATTACCAATGACAAATGTTAAGAAGGGTAAACAACATCTCTAATAATACATTGATGCCAGTCTAAATATTCTATTACTACATAAACTAAGCGTCTAAAATGTATTTGTTTGTACTATATTGATATACAGTCTCACACACTACAGAGACAAGAGCAAAACCAAATTTTTCGGCCCGGAATGTATAAAACTTTTTATTGAATCTAAATAAACTACATTAAAATTACATACTGAATGCCGAATATCAAGTCTCCGCAGTAGTAATAGAATATTTAGACTGGCATCAATGTATTATTAGCGATGTTGTTTACCCTTCTTAACATTTGTCATTGGTGACGATATTACCAATGACAAATGTTAAGAAGGGTAAACAACATCTCTAATAATACATTGATGCCAGTCTAAATATTCTATTACTACTGCGGAGACTTGATGTTCAGCATTCAGTATGTAATCTTAATGTAGTTTATTTAGATCAATACGAAAAAACCGTGAAAAAATTAAGAGGTTGGTAGATGTGGTTTGTTTCCTGGGAGAACATGAACTTGCATTTCAAGGTCATAGTTAAATTGAACAACCTTCAAAGAAGGGAAACTACAAAACCTTGTAGAATTATCCAAATGAGATTGTACTTTGCCAAAAAATTTACTAAATAAATTTATTGTTATTATCAGTGTGACGAAATTGCACAATCTCATTTGGATAATTCTACTAGGTTTAAAGGAACTTCTAATTTAATGCAATACGATCTTATTCTATGCATAGAAAAAGTAAGTTTGAGAAAAAATAAAATTTGAAGCAGAAGAAGCCTCTTTTGTTGCTATAATTCTGTACACATGTGACAAATATTAATCAGTCATAAAAAGTTTCACCTTATGTAACAAAAAAGACGAAATTAAGGAAAGGTTTATAGGATGTTGTTATATTATGTTGTTATATTGTTCAGACTATAGTGAATGATTATAATTGTGGTTCAAAATTAATAGCAAAGTTATGATGGAGCAGCAGTAATGGCGGGTGAATTAAGGGGGTTACAAGTTAAAGTAAAAGAAACGTATTCAACCGCACTTTTTGTATATTGTAAATTTGATTTTACAATTGTCTCTGGATATAATAAAGGAATGCAAGATTTTTTTCAAACTTTGAGTGATTTGGCAGCATTTTTTTTCCAAATCTTCCAAAAAAAGAACAGTTCTTTAGAGCTAGAGGTTCATAAAAGGTTCCATCGTGTAGGGGCTACAAAAAGTAGCTTCCACTAGATGGAATTACAACAGTAGGATAGTACAAACTGTATTTGAATATCGACAACCAGTTATAATTTTTTTTCAAAATATTATGGATAACCAGGAAGAATGGGACAATGAGACTCGAGTTGCTCTAGAGAATATTTTTATATGTTAGAAACTAAATCTAATTTTAATCTTTCGTTACTTATTTTTTCCGAGATATTTCCTTTTTGTGGCAACTTATTTGCTGTTTTACAAAATAAAACCAGCGATATTAATTTTGCTATAGAAAAAATAAATTCAGGAATTCAGATCCATCTTTTCTTCTAAAAGAGAACAGTTTGGTAAATTGTGGAATAAATATGAGCGTTTAAATATTCAACCACAATGAAACAGAATACGCCCCGATACTGCCAAAGAACACAAAAGATGAAAAATCGCGATTCCGCATGCTTTTTGTTAATGGTTGGTAACAGTCCACGTATTCTTATGTCATATAAATGTGTGTAATAATTAGTAATTTAGTTTTTCAAAAATTTTATTACAATGGTCAAAATTAAAAGAAAAAGTACTAAAACAAATATTGGAAATGTTGACCATTATTTTGAAGACAAAGTTGAACTCTACGCTTCATGCTTTCGAAACCATTTATTAGAATTTCTTGGGCTATGTCAGCACAAGAATTCACAATAGCATTACGAAGCTCTTCGATTGTGTGATGTCTGGTTTCGAAAATGGTGTTATTTAAATATGGAAAAATAAAACATAGAACATTGTTAAATCTGGAGATCTTGGAGGAAAATTAATAATTCTTGTATCGAAAATTTCTTGCAAAAAAGCTATTGATTCACGAGATTTGTGCGCTGGTGCATTATCTTGCTGGAAATATCTTTCCGTAAGTTCATCATTATAAAGTTCATTAATAAACGACTCTAATAATTCATTTCGATATCTTTCAGTAGTTATAGTTTGATTAAAAAATATAGGCCCGATAACTCGCCTTCTTGAAACTGCTAGCTAGACGGCTATTTTATGTGGACGTAGTGTAGATTCCACAAATTCATGATGGTTTTCTGCAGACCAAATTCTCATATTTTGCCTGTTTAAATATCCTGAAAGATGGAACCAAGCCTTATCCGAAAAGAAGTATTTGTCGAGATTGTCATTATTGTTTATGTTATTCAAAAACCTTAGACAATACTTTGTTCTCGTGACAAAATCTACCTGTTTGAGTTCCGAAACTGCTTGAATTTTATATGGAAACAACTTTAAGTTCCTTTTTAAATAGGATTGCATGTTCCCAATGATAAATGAACTTGTGATTGTTTTGCAATTGATTTTTTAGGTGAATTGTCCATTCGACGTCGAATATCCTCTATGTAATTTGCTGTTCGTTTTCTAGGTGCCCCACCGCCGGGTTTACGAGTTATAATAACACAAATTTGAATATGTTTTTGCAGTTGTGCGTAAGTAACTGGCATATTAGGAAATCCTGTAAGAACTAATTAGTAGAATAAACCCAATCTCTATTTTCAAATTTTTGGCCAATTCTATAGTAACTTTGAATAATAAATATTTTATGTTGTAACTCTTAACATTATAACGAAATAATTTAAGAAATATAAACGTTTATAATTTGAATTGATGTATGACAACTGTCAGAATTTTAATTATTCTAAAGTTTCGCATGTACACCAATCTTTGATTACCTAATTACTTAAAAAACAGCTTACTATAATGAGGAAAATTTTTGAAGGCACGTTATCTGTCACAAGGCTTAGACAGCCAATTCTGAGAAATTTCTGCCTGTCCATTTTATTTTGTCCATGGTAAAATAAAATAGACAGGCAGTATGCATTGCGTATCATTTTTATTTTAAATTAATTGAAATATTTAATTAATTTAAAATATTTGATAGAACTGCCACGAAAACTTACACTAAACAAAACACGTTTTTCTCAGAAGATTCTATTTGGTAATTATAATACATATTCTCTTGGTTCTAAATGAGTATATAGAAAGTATGCATCTCGTCCATAGTTTTTAGGATATCTATGTGCTTTGCTTTTATGTGAGAAGATATTATTTTTGTTTAATTTTAATTCACGCAACTTTCCAAAAAATTCATTTTTTAGGCATGCAAATAATTCTAAACTCATTCCATACATTTAAATTATTTATTTCGGCTGAAATTCTATGCTATATGAGGTCAAGAAAATTCATGCTTACTCCCCTAGTTTGAAATTATTTATTTCAGCTGCAATTCTATGCTATGTGAGGTAGAGAAAATTCATGGTAACTATTCAAGGAGAAGTTCTGATAACTTCTACATTTTTGTTAAATCTATATACACATTGTCGTCGTTATTTACATGGAAGGTTAAAAAGCCCCCATTTGTCAATGCCGTATATAATACCAATAGCTTAAAGAGAACCAAAAGATTATCTGAATTTTCTTTCAAAATTATTCCATCAAGAATCTTAATCTTTGTTTTATGATTAAGTCTGTAGAAGTTCATAATTACTTTTTGATAACCAGCCTTCCTGTTCTCCCCTTATACAAGTACGTCAAGAATTTAATAATCTTAAAAATAAATATAGAGCTATTGAGGTCACCATTACAACAATGGAATCTCCCACAAAAATATTATTTGAATATCATTACCAGGAGTATGAATTTTTTTGAAAGGGTAGGTGATGTGTTTTATATTAACAGAATTAAATATTGATCACAATCCAGAAGAATAGCGTTTATTAACTCATTAAAAGTTAATTGAAAAATAAGAAATTACGTTGAATAATCATTAAACGCAAGTCATGTTGATAAAAAAAATGTGTGTTTTATCAAATATTGTTGCTTTTTATGGGAATGAGATAGTCGAGCGAGAGATAAGAATTATTGTTTTATATATATAATTATATATATAAAATTGGCTTTCAAGACAAATTATAATCGTGAATCTGTGAATGTAATTAATTAAAATCTGTACAAATTTTAATAATAATTGGTAAAATTATAATTTATTTCTCAATTAATTTTCCATTAAATAAATCCGAATGAATAGAGAATAATTCATGGTAATATAAAAATATATACTCACTTTGAGCTTATTTAATGTTAATAGCGATAATTTGAAATTTCATTTATATAGCATTCTTAATATTACGAGACATTAAATTCTGTTACTCAAATTGCATATTAACAGCTACGTTGTGACTAATTGTGTTGTACGTTGTATCGCATACATTTTAACTTGCGAATAAATAACAAATTTGTTGTTGGTTCATTTATGTATTTTATACATGTTTCTAAATTGGGAAAAATCAAATTACAATTCTGAAAATAAATGCATAAAAAATATTAGATAGAGCTATGATGTACAGTAACATACGAAAACGGTTTAGAAAATAAAACACAATAAAATAACTGTAGGTGTGAAATTTTTCAAACAATTAATGATATAAAGGTAGATTGTTGCGTCCGTGACTTTTTGAATGAAAGATAGTTTTTTCGGCAAAAATCTTTTATTTTCAACATAGTCCTTTGGCCTAAATACACTTTATTCAACGTTTCTCCAATTTTTTTTATTTCCTCCAAATACTAAGATTTATCGAGGTTCTCATAATAGACGTTTCATTGAGCGATTAATTCATCGTCGGAGCCAAATCTCTTCTCGCCGAGCTATTTCTTCAGATTTGGAAACAGGAAATAGTCAGTGGGGGGAATATGGTGGATGGGGGAGCAATTCGTAGCTAAATTCATAAAATTTCGTCATGGCGACCGTACGTGTGCACCCGTGCATTGTCTTTATAGAAGAGCACTTTTTTCTTGCCAAATTCGGTTGTTTATTCTTGAAATTGCCGTTGCACCAGCCCAGTAAGTTGCCGTAATATTTACCGTTGATTGTTTTTCCCTTTTAAAAGTAATTGATGTGGGTTATGCGGCGTGCATCCAAAAAACTTCGCTATGACCTTACTGACCGACAGACTCAGCTTGGCCTGCTTCGGTCCTGATTCACCCAGAAACTGCTTGCTGCTTCGACTGCTGCTTGGTATCCGGTGTGTTGTGATGGATTCATGTTTCGTCCACAGTGAAACGACGCGAAAACTCATCCGGATTTCGGTTGTACAACGTCAAACACTCCTTCGAAGTTATCACACGACTACTTTTATGTAAACGCGGCTCCCATCTTGCGGATAGCTTTCTCGTGCGCAAGTGATTATTCAATATCGAAATCAATGAGTCACATGATATACTTATGGATTTTATAATTTCGCGCACTTTCAATCTGCGATCGGCAAATGCCATATCGTGGATTTTTTCAATTGATTCGGGTGTAGCGACTTCTATTGGGCATTCAGAACGTTCGATTTCACTCGTGCTTGTGCGATCACAATGAAATTCAGTAAACCACTTACCTACCATTTATTCTGATGGTGCAGAGTCTCCACAGCACTTATCAAGCTTAGCCTGTGTTCGAGTAACGATTTTATTCCGCAAAAAAATACTTGATGAGGATACAATATTAACGTTTTTCCATTTTCGCCAAAATTGACGAGGCTGTCAAACCTTAACTAAATGACGCGGCTTTCTCGAACTTTGACCAATGGTAGTCGTCGGGACCAGTGTTGCTTTTCAGTTTATTGTGCAAAAGTTCAGAAGTCATTTTGAAAGTTTCTGAAAAAGATAAAAACGCAAAAGCGTTTTATATCTAGAAAATATGGTGGATACGGTAACTCTTCCTAAATTAGTTTTTCCAACTTTTTCGAGTTACCAAACAAGCATGGCCTAGCGTTGTTATTTCAAATCAACACGGTTTCTTTTTAGTAATCAAACAAATTAATTTCAATTCTTTAATTTTATAAGCAATTTACTGGAATCTGGTAAGTAGGCAGGCGCACTTTACTTGAATTATCGTCAAGCTTCGATCGGGTCGGGTCGATCATGTTCAACTTCAAATTGCTAAGCCCCTGTATATGGGATTAATGGTGCTTCACTAAAATTACTTTTAGATAGAATACACCAACGATTAAAAAAATTCTCTCATTCAAAATTGATGTAGATTATCCACAGATAGGAACAAATCAGGGAAATTTCCTGCAGCAAAACAATATTCCTTCACCTTCTGATAGAAAATATTAAATTACAAAATCGGTTGCCTGTTCCTTCTGTTAAAAATTTCCTTACTCGTGCCAAGGCTTAATCCGAGATTTAGCTGCATCAAACGTGTCAGCATTATGACTGCTAATGCAAATAGATTTTTGAAGATTTTTTTCAGTTCTTGGACCAGCTAATTTCTTATATTATTTTGGCTAGCTTATTTAGTTTTCATTTTTTAAATTAATCGTCTAACCACATTTATTTATTTCTTATTAATTATAATGCTGGTTCTTTTATTATATATAATATTATTATTATTAATGCTTTTCAAAATTAAAAAGTTCAGAAAAAATGGAGCCTCTCTTATTCTATAAAATACACAGTATTCTTATCCTTTGGTGCAAATTCACATCATTACCCAGGCACGCAGTCTTTCTGAGAGGGTGTTGTAATTAATACTTTTTTTGAACTTCAACTATTCAAGAATTGATCATTGCGTAAGTTGCGCTCCATTAATTCATGCGGCACCCACCTGATATATTTCAGAATAACGTCTTAAACTGTGAATTGTTGAATGCATGTCTGAGTACTACTGATATTGAATAAAGATTTTGGGTTAATTCTCGTTCGAAAACAATTAAACTGAATCGTCTATCTTAAACTTCGCGAACCATCTTTAAATTTTCCACCGCAGCCTACACATTTCTCCCTTCTCAAATTTTAAGTGTCTGAATTTTATCGAGAGAGATATTTTTCATTTACGAATACAGGACGCACTGACGGTCGCGTTATTTATTGTCACTATGGCAGGTAATTATGAAAATTGCTTAGAAATATTTTAACAACCAGTACTTAATGCATATTTTCTAAAAAATTAAATACTACAGACCTAATAATATTAGGAAATTTGTTTGGAATATTAGTAAAAATAAACGCCAAAAAAGATAACTGAATTATTACATTTGTCGTATAATTCCTATATAATATTTAATAAAAATCGTAAACATATTAAGATATTGCATTTACCTATAAATAATAAATAAAATAATTATTCGGAAAAGTTTTCCTATGGACCAAAAATATTTATATTTCAATAAAATGGATGGAATTTGCTGGCCAGGGAGCAATTGTTTCGTTTGAAATATCGTTTTTAAATATTAAATGGATGTTTTTGCGTCGTATTGTACTTGCATATTGAATAGGGTGGTATTACGTCACCACCTCTCTTGATTGTGTCTATGCACGTTTAGAGAACGCGGCGTCTTTATTTAGACACCTATCGTTGATATGTTGTACAGGCAAGTAGTGTGGCAACGTTGGGGTTACCGCATTGTGTATTTGTGTTATTTTGTGAGAATTTTTGAGAAAACATTAAGTCCGAACTGTCTAATTATCATAACACCGAATTCATCGAATTTAAGCATGCTTATCGACGATATTTATTGTGTCCTCATATTGTCTAGGGGTAAGTGCATGAATTATATCTTAGGGCTCTTGCTGGTGGCCATAGAATTTCATGACCGCAGAAATGTAAGAACCACTTGAGGGAGTTAAATTAAACAACGTAGGACCGAAGGTCATCTGGAACCTCGCGCTAACGGAATCGACGCCACTGCATTTGGCTTGGAACCGGCCTGCGAGAACATCAGCGATTCATTTATTGGATATTTAATAACACATGCCATCATTTAATAATACACACATTTGTTGGAAATTTAATAATACATTCAGTAGTAATCATTAATTAATCAGTCTTGTCTTGGCTATTTATTAAGTAATTTGAACGTTTATTAAGTTATTATTGTTGACACCATTTTACATTAATTATTTTGTATTGAACCTTGGCGTTGATATATTTAGTTATGTAAATATTTAATGTAGTATTTTTTTGTAGAAAGTTTCGTACGTATATAAGTTTATATTTGGCTTGTGAGCGCATACCCGAGATCTCTAGTGTAAGTATGTTTTTTTGTTCATGTATAATTATTATTTCGAACTTCACAGGGCTTCACCTACTGTGGTATTTCGTCAATTTGATATATTGTTACTATTTAATATTTGGATAACGAAATGTTCAAAACTTTATTTACTGTTTATTTTGTTTTCGTAAGAACCTTTAGTGAGCTTTTGACAAATTTGGCGCTCCGCCGTGGTACTGGTCGGCTGACTTGTATGTTTAACAGCAACCCGCAGACGAAGGGTAAGTCCTAGAAGGGCTATTGGAGTTGGGAAATTTTAGTAAGGCCAGTTTTCGGGAATTTATTGTTGCGCTTTGCGTATAACACAATTTTTATAAATCAAAACATAGTACGTATACCGGGCTGATAAGAATTTATGAATGACCGTTCTTTTCATACACACGACCAACACAGTTACCGCTTGTGATTGGTATATGTAATATGTAATCTATGCTTACCTATGATGTGGCTGGACACCAGTATGATTATAATGAAATCTTTAACCTAAACAATCATTGCAAAAAATAGATTGCATGTCGATGCGATAATTCACATCAAGCTTTGATACAAAATAATACAAATCTGTATAAAAACAAATTTGTATCTGTATATGCATGGACACACAGTACGTATTTACCAGCTTTTGCTTCAACTACCAGACGCATGCGTTTCTGTGTAACCACTTTGTCAATGATAGATTTACGAAGCAAAAGACTGTAGTACACTTGCGGTCATGTAGTAAGTTTTGTCCTATCCGAAGACAACAGATTACCTCTTGCCATCTGACGGACAAAACCGACCACGCCGGTGCAAAGTGTTCTTCTCGAATAGCGATGCTATTACTGATACACAGAAACGCAAGCGTCTGGTAGTTGAAGCAAAAGCTGGTAAATACGTACTGTGTGTCCATGCATATACAGATACAAATTTGTTTTTATACAGATTTGTATTATTTTGTATCAAAGCTTGATGTGAATTATCGCATCGACATGCAATCTATTTTTTGCTATACTACGCCACCTGGCGACGAGTTAATGGACTCACAGTAATATGCGTATTTTTCTTCTTTATCAGTAATAGCATCGCCATTCGAGAAGAACACTTTGCACCGACGTGGTCGGTTTTGTCCGTCAGATGGCAAGAGGTAATCTGTTGTCTTCGGATAGGACAAAACTTACTACATGACCGCAAGTGTACTACAGTCTTTTGCTTCGTAAATCTATCATTGACAAAGTGGTTACACAGAAACGCATGCGTCTGGTAGTTGAAGCAAAAGCTGGTAAATACGTACTGTGTGTCCATGCATATACAGATACAAATTTGTTTTTATACAGATTTGTATTATTTTGTAAACAATCATTATTTAAAATAGAATAGAAATATTTTACTTAAATGTAATACTTGTATGCGTAAATAAAAAATTGGCAATCAATTTAATTTGAAAAATATACTCATACCTTACCATAAAAATACGAATAAATGAGTTTCTAAAATTAAAAGAAATGTAGCATTTTAAAGTAAATAAATAATCTTTCTAAATACTAAGTAATATAATTCAAAATAAATAGGGACAATTCTCAAGTTAAACTGAAGTTACTTCAAAAAAATTCTAAAACAAGCAGCGCTTGTAAAATCGAATTATGCTAACCATGGATCAGAGCATATTAAAAATATCAAAAGCAATGTAAATACGTAATAACGCAATAACACAATAAAAATCACAAGAAAGCCAAATGGAATTCGTAATGAATGAAATAAAAACAAAACAGTATATTCAATATCAGCAATAATAGTAATAAGTAGGGACCGGACACGAGAGGCTGATATTACGATAAGTACAACACGCAGCTATTGAATAGCACTATTCGTTCAGCTATCCGCATATCTGTTTTTGATCGTTGAATTGTGACGCAATTACTTCAATATTACAGTTAAATTCCTTCCTGCATGAGCGTAGATAGAAGTGTGATGAGATTTTATAATTTATTTTATTAATTAGTTTATATTTCGTAAGATAAATGAAGTACGGTGAGTTAGTTTCTTTTTTCCGTTGTCTTAACTGTTAATTACATACTTTGTAATTTTTGCAATAGATCCTGTTTATTATCGTTTCATCGGATATACTTCTCCCAATTAGTTTGACGTAAGTGTCCAGTGAATTTCGTTTAGTTTCAATAACATCCGCATATATTTTTTATTTTCATTTATTTAGATCTAGAACATTGTTTAAGTTACTGGTATGGAACGACGTCTAGAATGGCATCGTGAAACAATGGCGAGTTGGATTAAGGGTGAAACTGGTTGTATGTCCATTGCAAGTGATTCCGAAATTATTGCAAAGTCTGTAAAATATCGTTAAATATCCCAAGAAATCGCACGTAAAACGTCACTTAGCACCGCAAACACATATACAGAAATTAGACCCGTTGAAATCTGACAATTCTAACAAAGAACCCTGTGAGACTTTAATGGCGGCAAATATTCCATTAAATAAACTTTACAATCCTACCGTCAAAATATTTCTCCAAAAATATACTAGTCGAAATGTTCCTGACAAATCCACCATAGGCAAATATTATGTTTCTAAGTGCTACACGGAAGCAGTAGAACGCATTAGAAGCCATCTTTCAAATCAATACATATGGATATGCCGACGAAACTGTCGACATATTAGGACGCTAAATGGAAAAATGTTGTAGCTGGTGTACTACATCCAACTATTCCTTATAACGCATATGTAATAGCAACAAAATTTATAAATACAGTTGATGCGGAAACAGTAGCTAAAACCATTTACGAGAATATGCATCAAATGCTTCATTCGCACGACAGGCAAAAAGAAAAAATACTTTTATTTGTCAGTGACAGTGCTGCATATATGTTAAAAACAGGCAAACTATTAAAGGAAACATATCCAGTAAAGCTAACACATAAACGCGCAACTACTTTACTGTGCCCCATATGCGACACTTTGATTAGTGGTTTTACCTACTGATGATGACAACTAGTTGTCGAAATACGTATTTAGGATACGATTATTTATGTAGTAACGGGTTTTATACCTTTTTTGAGTTTTTACTTAACCACAGTCTCCAAAGAAAGACTTTCCTTTGCATCATAGTGTCCACGAACAATAAATTATTATACTTTTTTTTGCAGTTGAGCGACTAGGAACTGAGAGTTTCGTATATTTCTCTAAAAAAAAAATTAAATGTTGAATTATTCAACTTTAAAAGTGGAATGTTTGCACTCAAGAAGGCGTTACACAAGTCATAATTGAAACTATTCCGTTCTATATTTTTACTTGTTGAAGTAAACGGTTGATTCAGAGTAGCTTATGGTGAATTTTTAACTCTTGAGATATTTATTTTATGCAAATCAGTTCCTACATGCTGCGTTAACTGAAATTTTTTGTCTCAACGAATCTGCAATAATTAATTGCAGTTATTAAAATAATGAAATTAAACGTAAACAAATATAAACATAACAAGGTAAAATTAGGTATACGTATACTGTCGAGAGCTAACTAAACACAACTGGCGATATGACTGACCCATAGGTCAACCTCATTGCTCGTAGATTCACTGGAACTTCCCTGACTTGATAAACACTAATCTGAGAATTTCCGCTGTACGGAAATGCTCATGCGACATGTTAGTGTGATTTTGATATATTATGAATAAATGGTTTTATATATTTTTTACGGTGCATTTTAGAAACAAATGATAAAATATGAACAAATATGCAACTTTAAATGAAATGCAGATATGCAAAACAAAAGTCGTCGCAAATCCTTTCTTTTTACGTGATCCGTATAGATCTGCAAGAATTTTGGTAAGCATATCATAAATAAAAAATATTCATCTTCATAAAATCCCAGATTTATTTATATGTATTTATATTCTTATTTATGTTCCTAAACCTCACGTGTTAAGATATTTGTTTTTAATCATATGTCATTGGTTTCTCTAAATATTCTACCAAGCCACATACCACTAGATAGTCTCAAAAAGCAATAACCATTTGCAGGGCATAGTTACAGTGACAAACTTATAATTACCTAAGGTTTATCTAAGCATTACGACGACTTAAAGCTAACAAACTAATGATACTAATATGTACGGCTTCAAATGCATCACTGCCTTCGACCTCAAAGTGCAAACTTTTATCATTAACATGACTTTAACATGACATTAACTTTTATCATTATCATGACATTAACAATATAATTACAATAACACATGATCAAGGATAATTCTCATACTGAATTTATTAAAATTATTTTATAGTAAGTAAAATGATCATACCATATTTTAACAATATTCTTTGGCTTCAACAAATTATTATCACTTTATAGAATAAATGTATTCACTTTGTATGTATTTATAAATAATACAATAAATTAACAAATAGATAAAATACAAAAACAGTCTCTAAACAAAATGCGGATACTCGTGTGTATGTCACTGTTACTCTTCTCGGAACTTTCCGAGTGTCTCTTCGGCTATTTAATTGTCGCGTAAACACCATATGCTACAACTTGTAATATGATTGCAAATCAAATAAACGAATTAATTTTTACGATGTCTATGCTTTATCTACAAATTGAGCTACCCACAGAAATAGTACAAAAATTATTAAAGTTTATTTGTATATTTATTTTGTTTGCTACAAAGTAATTCTATTACATAGTGGCATACTTTCAATTTGAACGTATAGTAAGGAGTTAAAGTTAAAGAGTGACACAAGCATTGGTTTTACAGATTTTTCGTTAATACCTTAATACAAGAGCTGTTATCTGTTGTTTCTTGTTAACCTAGTAAAGCTGAGCCTAGTGAAGTAATACACAATTTTTTGGCGAAACATAGTTTACCTCTCCTCAGTCAATTACACCTACAATATAGGCCTCTAAAGATTCCTGATTTTCGTCGTCTATTCCACACTGGAGAACCGAATCTGTCGGCAGTTGCGATTAAGGTGTCAGATCATTTCGCCAGGGGTAGTTTTATTTATTCCGGAGGTTCGTATAGGATATGCCGCACTAAAATAAAGTCAGAAAAGGGAAGTTTTCCACTTTAAGCTTCTAAACTCTAATTAACGGTAAATTGCAAATCCAAGAATGCTTCAAGTGCTACGTAGAAATCCGCGAAAGCGTTAATAAAAAGTCGAGGCCGTAGTTTTCGTGAATTCTAAACGTCCACTTTAATCGACGATACACACACAACCCACAACTGGATTCGTTAACCGCCTTCGAAGGAATGCCTCTATATGCAGGATGAAATTGGAAACGGTAGGAGGGGCGATATGGTTACAAATAATAAAATCAGAGAGCGATACGTATGCGTTAAATGAAATTAAACGCACAAAATGAGAAATAATATAAATAAGAAAAGAAAATTTACGAATGTAAAAATTCGTTTCTCAAAATGCCAAAAATTTGTTTTTAAATTAATGATAATTAATGGTAAATGGTAATTTTTCTGCATCCTTTTTATTTTAAACAGGCATACAAGAAATTTTAAAAAATAATCATAAAACAGGTTAACAAATAAGTTAACAAAGCTATTGAAGATTGACAATTCAGTGTAATTCATTCCTACTATTACCTAGGTGCGGATAAACTGCACGGTGCAGCATTGGTTTATTTTATACCGTACAAAGGAAAAGCAAATGAGCAGCAATAAAGTGTTGATTCTATGCAAAGGAATAAAATCTGGTGTAAAGTGTAGTTGGGTGCAGTTCGGTGCAAAGGAAAAGACTTAGTATTGTAAATTATCTACAGCGCGAGCAAAATCAACTAACTGTAGATGGCTGCATTAAAAATTGTAGATTTTTCATTAGGAAATTTTTCTTTTTAATATTTGGAAATTAGCGACTTGCTCATATTCGTACATGTGTTTGTTTATCTGTCATTATTGCTTGTTATTGATCTGTGTTGTATTTTTGTTGCTCTTCCCTCGGTTTATGCATGGGTTATGATTAAAAATCTATATTTATAAGATGTTAGAGTAATGCTGTTTGCGGTGCAACAAGACGCGTTCATTATTGTTGCCCACTTTCGAAATGTAAAACAAAAGGAAGATTGAACATGGACTTATTCTTTACCAAAATAAATGTATTAGAAGGTAGATAAAAAGTTCCACGAAAAGACCGCGAGCCATGAATTCGCGAATATCGGGGTACAAAAATGATAGGTAGGTATGTACGTATAAACTACAGGGGGTACAAAAATAATAGCTATGTATTGTGATGGGTCACAGATAATCTCATACGTCGAGAACCGTTCAGAAAATGTAAATGCGTAACACATGAAAAGTCTAGGCGATTATCGAATATACCAGTAGTTTTCATCGTTAATATAAATAGCAGGAGGAACGGATTTGAATTAATTCCATACCAAATCATCGCCGAGTGAACTTACATAAATATAAATACATAAATGAGCTTATTGTTAGTAACTAGTTTTTAAATTGTTGTTCGTTTTTATTATTAATACAGTGTGTGCCTTAGTTACCGTTAGTTTTATTTAAAGACCCAGACAGACAAATATTACAGTATGTAAAGCAAACGCCAATTAAGTTGGCGCGAGGAGGGGGTGCACAGAAGCCGTTTTTAAAAACGTCCACCCCGACTACTCAAGTAATTGTCAGAATACATTTGTCATTGACGATTGACAAAATATAATAATTTTGCTAGGGGATCATAAAGTGATACACGCTCAAACGCGAGAACTAGTTTTTAGTGTTTACAATTATTTTTATAAACATAAAAGTACAAAGAGGAGTACGATTTACGAACCCTACAGCTGCAGCATTTACACCTTTTTATTTATTTACACCTTTTGGTTAAAAATTTTACCCTAAAATACTTAGTGGGCAGCAACTGCGAAAATGATAACGCTGTTATTTTCTTAACTCTGGAAAAATTTGTTTAAGTAGGTTAATATCTTATAACAATAATAATGGTAGTACTTTTTGATTATATTTTAATTACATTAAGTAATAATGATTTTATTGTTTAAAGGCAGTTAGCAAAGATGTGAAGGAAACAAAAAAGGTCAAATATCACCATCACCTATGAATCTTTCTACAACAAAATTAGAAGAAAATATTGCTGCTTACGTGGCTGGTTTTGTCACAAAAAGAATAAATAAAATAATCAAGCAGTGTGATGTCTGCATAGAAAACATATACACGAGAAATACAGATGACAGTCATTTGAAATTTATGACAATGAAAGAGTACAGTGCAACAAAACGATTGAACTATATTATTGCTAATTTATTCACCTCGTTAATACAAATATACAGTCAGACAAAATCTTTATTGCCAGAAATAATATATATACAAGGTTTTTATAATTGTTTGGTTGAACATTTCGAAAAAAATATTAATTTTAAATTTAAATATTGTATTCACATGGCGGACACTATACAATATATCATTATAAAATTTGTGGAAGTATTAATTTTTAATTATATCAGACAGATAAGCAGAATTTTATTGGGCAAGGATAAGCGAAATATATATGAGACAAACGATCGAATATTTCAGAATGCGATACATTTATATTATACAAAATATAACAAATAAATATACTAATATTTTTTGTTTCAACAAAAATTAGAATTTAAAAAAGAATATATTTTTAAGAACATTCATATGTAATATTTTTTAAGAAATATATTTCAAAGAAGTTGAAAAACATTGCAAATATTTGAAATTAGGTTGACTTGTAATTCTTTCATAATAGCATTAAATGCAACTTAAATTATAGCGATTGTGAGTTTAAATTGTATTTCAAGTTAAAGTGGTAAAAGTCTAATACATTATTTAAAAATTAAATAAATCCCCTATATATGCCTTTTAACTATAGTTATCCCCTAACTGCTCAGATGGCTCTAATCTATTCTAAAAATTTAACATTATGTGTCCTTTCTATTAAGGTTATTTATGGAACTAGCAATAAAACAAAACCTTTGACTGCATTAGCCGAAGAATTGCTAAATCTGAGCAAGAAAGCTGAGGTAAATTATGAGAATATACAAACTATACTCAAAGAAGTAGGAGATGGGTACTTGAAAGCAATCACCAAACCAAATCAAATCAAATTATTAAAATTTGAAATAGCCAAGTATTGATTCCAAAACCCTACTTTTGAATTCCAAGGAAAACCATAATGTTGTAATTGTTAATATTTATATTGTACTATAATACAGAGATAAAATAAAATTACCATGTACCTATATGAGATTAATGAGTATATATTTGTATGTGCATTTAAATGAGTGCCTACACATAACCAAAGTAAATTATTTTCAATATATGCATTTCGTGCAGCTTGTCCTACTAGTTACACATTATTAATAGCAGGAGCATCTGCAAAGAAGGAAAGCATTAGTTTATTCATTGTTACTGCATACAGTGATGTTTTTTTTCTTTATCTACATTTGACTTACCATTATTAACATAATTTTCTCTGTATTCATTTTCGTGACCTTGTATTGGTATTCCAGCATTTATTGCAATATTATGAAGTACACAACATGTGTAAATAATTTTTGCTGCTTGCTGCTCTAGTTGAATGGTATAACAAGAAATATACCTAAATCTGCCCTATAGCACACCATTTGTTCTCTCTATAACGTTTCAGGTTTTGTTTAAGAGTTTATTGAAATTTGCTTCGATTGTGCCTTCTTGTACATTAGCAAATGATGTGATAAGCCACAGCTCAAGAGCATAATCACTATCCCCTGCTTTTAATTGAAAATAAATACACAGTTCAGTATAAGTGCATATATATATATTGCAATAACTAAACCAGGTCATGTATTTACAAAACACCTATTTCGTCAACACGGCCTCGGTGAGTTATGATCTTTCACCACATTGTGTTTATCTTGTAACCAGGTCACTAGGCTAAGGGGACACACTCTAATATATAACGAGACACTCAGAGGTCTCGACACACAGAGTCACAGTCAGAGTCAGAGAGTTAGAGTCTCTACAAGACTAGTGCCTCATAATTATAATGTAGTTTATTATTGTTATCATTGTTATTATCTTTATTAAATTATATGTTGTTATTTAATCGTTGTCCCGCCTGTTATTTATCACACTGGTAAACCTGCGGTATAAATGGAACTGCCTCGGCAACAATGTTACCTCCGGGACCAAGTGACATTACATGGCGATCCTGCCCACGTCTGATATTACATGGCGATCCTACCTTTAGTTAGATGATCAGATATTACATGGTGATCCTGCCATCCCATCATCTGACATTACAATATAACTGTTTACCTTTTAAATGTGTTAAGGTATCCCCATGTTCGTATTTTTCTCTTAAGGTAATTTCTAATATAACTTGTTTGCCATATAGCAGCATCATGCACTAATCCTGGATTTCATGCACTACATACAATTATCTTGCAACTGGAATCTGCAATCTAAAGATGAAATATATTTAGAATTAGCCCATAATGTGATATTTTACCTTTCACTATGTCAATATATGTTTGTACACATAATATTTACTTACAAGAATTACATTTATAGAATATCTTCTTTTTCTCTTCATTTACTGGTGGAGCAAGTATCTCAACATGAGTTCCGTCAATTACACCCACAACTCCTCGAGCATCCCATTTTTCATAGAAACTATAATAGAGATATATTTCATAAAACATTATATGGTCAACTAATTTTTTAACGTCTTTTTATTCTATTTTTCATATCTGCTGTTGTTGGAAACTGCACATAATTAGGAAACAAATGTTCAGCTATCACCTACAACTCGCTACAATCTACTGGATTTTGAAAGGATCCTGTGGCTGTAAAATGTAATGTTGTTAAAACCTATAATTCAAGACAGATATATACAAAAAAAATCTAAAAATCACCTTCAGATGCTGTGGAATATAGCCACGCAAGTTCATAACTGCTCCAAAAGTATTAATTAAATTGATATCAGACCTTTGGTCTAAACGAAATAACTGCTGGGAGTGTATTTCAGATAATTCAAAAGGATTCATTGTACGATTCATTACCATACATCCTTAGAGTTTATAGGAAATCGTAAGCTACGCGCGACTTGCATTTTGTACTTTCGCGTCTTACAAGGCTTACAGATTTTGTTACGATTTTGTTAAAATCAATTATAAAAACTCCTCACGCTTCTATCTACGCCCATGAAGCAAGGAATTTAAGTGGAATATTGAAGCAATTGCGTCACAATTCAACGACAAAAAGCAGATGTGCGGTTAACCGAATGAATAGTGCTGTACTTAACGATGTTATACACTATTTATATGGTCCATCGTAATTTCGACCTGATGCGTCCGGTTTCAAATTATTAGTTATTACGGATTACTATAATCTGGTTATCAATTAGACCGTTTTGTTCCCAATATTTTTTGCCTATTTTCATTTACTAAGAAGGAATTTCTCGAAGGAGGAACTCATAGAGATGGTGTTTGTTCTTGGAGCTTGCGACAGAACTTCACTATTAGCAACAAAAATGTATGCAGTGGAATACCCTAACCGTAGAACGCCGGATAGTAAGAGCTTTGACAATTTGTTGGTAAGGTTTCTTCGGTTGGCTTAATGAATTACCCCAAACATGAAAAGACAAAAACTGGGGTTACAGAAGATGATGAATGACAGTCGTTCAATCGGTTGTAGAAAATCAACACGTGTCTACAAAGGCAATTTCGAAACAACATGGAGTTACAACCATTAGCACGAGAAGAGTTTTAAAAAAACATAAGTTACTCCCTTATAAAATTAATATTCACCAACGCTTATTACAAACAGATTTTGAAAAGAGACTTATATACTGTGAATGACTGCTTTTACGATTACGTCAAGATCAAAACTTCCTAGACTATGTATTTTTCATAGATGAAGCAACATTTGCCAATTCTGGAATAATGAATAGAAAAAATGCTATCACACAAGTAGCCCTCATTTTGTGCAACCTATTTTGTATCAACATAAATGAAGTGTTAATACCTGGAGAGGCATCCTAGGAAACACCGTTGCAGGTCCATTCTTCTTTAACAGTACTTTAAATTGCGAAATTTATAGAAACTTAAATTGAAACAAAATAATTTACCAATACTACTTGAATGCGTACCAGGTAACTTCATGAACAAATTGTGGTACCAAGATGATGGTGCACCCGCATATTACGGAACGCACCTAGATAAGCTATTTACTTATAGGTGGATTGGGAGAGGCGGTCCAATAAGCTGGCCACCGCGATGACCAGATCTCATTCCTTGTGATTTTTTCCTATGGTCTACTATAGAAAACATAGTTTACATGACACCTCCCCCCCCCCCCCCCCTCCCCCGCCCCCCACAACCGCAAAAAACATGAATTAACATATAAGAAATGCTTTTCTTTAATACACGGGCAACAATATCACTCAAAATGTAAGACAGCCCATACAGAGAAGGTTGAGAATGTGTATAGAGCAGAATGGAAACATATTAGGAAACATCACATGAATTAAGATTAATTTATTGTTAATAAATCAAAAAGTGTACATAATAATAATTTTGTATTACGTATTATGTATATACTATGTTGGGTGTACTGAATATTGAATAGTATTAAAGATATTGCCTATAAAACTGTAATATCGTTGAAAATACTGTAAATAAGTATTACCTTCAAAATGGTACGAGATTTTGAAGGTAATTTTACAAGAAATTCCCTGAGAATGTCTAAAAATAAAGTTCCAAAAATTCCAATATAATCAAAACTAGTTGTCGGAAGTCCATATAACTATATATCACTGCAAAGGTAATTTAGGCGGCTATCGAAATAATTGCTAAAAAATATAGCAATCTATTTAAACTGATGGTGGGTGCGGGAATTTGTAACACTCTGTATATTCGTAAATAATATAACAATATCCGCTGTGATATACTATGTACATACAGGAAAACCCACTTTCCTAGCTTTATTATTTATCATGCCAAACTCCGCCGACACACTAACGACGCACCCATATATATATATATATATATATATATATAATATTATTACGACAAATTAATGTCATTATCATCCGTCAAAAATCATAAATGTCAAGCAATATAAAGTTAATGCCGATCTAAATATTGTATTGCCAACTGAAGACACTTGATATTGCTCACCTGGTATGTTGAATTTAGAAAATGTATGAGAATATGCTGGATACAATATACTTGTTAAATTATAAAAAATTTACAGGTGCATACATATACACAATTTGAAATATCCAAATTAAAAAAAAATTCTTAAAACAAAATTAAATCAAAATTTAACTCGACACCTAAATGTTACTGTATACATATATAACGACGTACAAATTGTAATTAAAAGGTACAGGTTCGTTAAAATGCATGAATTAATACGCGTTTTCGAATACCTTAAATAAAAAACTGGACTTAACATCTTTATGAAATCATTACCATTCTTAACATGCTAATACATTTCTACAAAACGACCTGTCTCACAACCTCGTATCTGGTGAATAATGGTATTAAAATTTTGCTTTTGGTATTTTTGACGAACAATTTATTGACACTAGATCACGTTTACGACTACATTAAAGTCTTTATCAATTGTACATTTATGTCCACCTAAAACATGCTTATAAGCACAGTTTTCGTTTATTGCTGTGAATAAAGAACATTTTACAATTTCTGCAGTCATTTCAATAAATACTGGGATATTGGATGTTATTCTTGGCGTAACGTTTTTAATTTCTTTAGAAATTACCCTGTGCTACTGCAGATTAATGAGACTCGGGGTTAGTTAGCAAAACATCTATTCAAAATGGTGAGATATGTACTAAAACAAATAAAACAAAATTATCGTCATTGCACAGTGTAATAAAAAGTTATAAAGATTTGTTCTTTATAACTTTTAATTTAAAAAACTTTAAACTTAAAAATTAAAATATACTATATATCATTGAATTATATTAATGAAATGTATCACATGATAAAGTATTTTATGAAAATTTATAATTAAAATCATTTGATAAATTATTTTTGACAATAAAACTGTTGGGCTTGAATTTATCCAATCCTTTCCATTTTCAGAACTAACGTACTAGAACATCTGGTTTATTTCTGTAGTCCATTCCACATTGGTAAAATCATACACAGCATATGAAAAACATGTATATAATTGTCAAATAGCATTACTACAAGAAGTTGCGATCTCTGACCTTAAGAATATAATTCAAGAAAAAAAAGAAAGCATTAGATCATTTGTATATGGTTATGTCAAAACTCATATGTACTTTGAACTGTATTTACATTGAACAAACTAGTAATAATTTACTGCGTTTCGTAGTAAATTAGAATTAAAATTATATCATTTACATCTAAAGTTACCAAGGAGCATGAATAACATTGAATTCGAAGAGTGATGTAATTCTAATAGGAAGATAGCGGAATCTAAAGATTGTAAATTGAAAAATAAATATTTAAAAGTAAATGACAAATTTATAAGATTGTGTTATAATAGTTATTTACGAATTAAGTGCGTGAAATCATATTTCGCGAATGAGTGACCAGTTTAAAGCGCGAGCCGCAGGCGAGCGCTTTATGGACACGAATTCGCCAATTTACTTTTACGCACTCGTGCGTAAAGTGACTTTTTACGCACCCAAATCGAATCGTGAAATGACAGGTTTTGATAAGCGAGTACAAAAAGAATATTAATGCCATTGCATTCCTATGAATGAAGCAGTAGTAATAAATCAGTCATCTGAAAATTGTAGTCGTACAGAAATAGATTTGTTAACAATGGTTAAAATACTGTTCGCCAAGCCGTTAAATTCGTATAGAGAAGATGACTACAAGTATCGAAACGTCGGTTAAGAATTTTGAAAAAGAAATCAAGAAACATGGTTGGAGAGGCTTTTAAAATTCTAACACCATTAAAACTCTCAAATCAAAGGACTGCTAATAATTATGGACAAATTAAAAAAAATACGTTACTGAAAATGACCAGTGACATTAAAGGCGCTTTGAAGAAATGTCCAATATCAATGTAATGTAATTAAGTGTGAGTAATTAGTTGATTCCGAGAATATACTGTCTACCTAAGATATATAAAACAGGCAATTCGATGAGACGAATTGTTTCAGGTATTAACTCATCGACCTATTTAATTTTTAAATGGTTTGTGAATGAATGGAACTGGAAGACAGATTTTAGCTTCATTCGATGCAATGTCATTGTTTTCGTTGGTACCTATTTTAACAACTTTGGAATATTTCGTGGATGAAAAGTCAAGAAATACTTGCGGTTGACAACCCATTGCATGTCGCAAATTTGTTTCCAAGTTGGAGGGAAATTTTATGAACAGAAACACAGGAGAGCAATGGGTAACTGGCTATCTTCATTCATAGGTAATTTATTTATGAATCACATCAGTGGAATTAAAAAATAACACTAAATATTTCCCAAGAGTTTGGATTAGGTACATAGATGATATTTTCGCGATTGGCGAGTGTCAATTGGACATGCTCGTAATAGTTAAATTTTAAATTTTCGACTGTTAAATTTAGGGTGGAAAAGGAAAACAATGATCAGATAACATTCTTAGATACACTAGTAGGTAATTAGAAATAAGTATAAAATAGAAATTTACATTTTCCGGAAGGAAATCAATGTCAACAGGTTTATCACCACGGATTCAAACCATAGTTACCAATAAAAGAAGACTTCCTTCAATATTCTAGTCAATCGGTTGCTAAACTTTTCGTTAACAAAAGAGAAATACTAAAATGTAATTAGATTTCATTAAATTAGATTTAGTAATTAGATTTCATTAAAAGTATTGCGAGAAACGATGATTTTGACATGGAAATAAGTAGGTAATAAATTAATTAGAAAAACTAATTTAAAAAAGACAATCCGCAATTCCACTTATTTATTACTGCAACAAAATTGTGACAAAAAGTTCGTGTATTTACCATACCATCAAATTACGAAAAACCTAAATAGGGTTGTTAAGGAACGGGGTCTTCTATTTGCTTTTCAGTTCGGAAACTCAACAAATCTTTACTGAGAACACACAAAAGATAAATTAGATACGAAGCAGAAATCGGGTATATCTTATTACCAACGGCGGCTTGTGCTGTGTATATCGGGATGCCGCAGAACATCGTATTTTTCAGAATAGACTATTCCATTCATAAAGTACAAATTATCCATTCTTCGAGCCGAGATACATCTCAAACCATCAAAGAAGAATCACTATTGTGGATCCAAGCCCCCTTTTCATCTAAGGCCCTTCCTCTCAACGATAGTTAATCTGAGTCTAAACTCATGGATCCAAATTATTTAATTCCACTGACTTTTGCTTTGAATTCTTGTTAGCAGCGGCTTCGCTTTAGTCTACGTATACTCGCATTAATTCAAATTAAAAAGAACACAAAATAATATACATATACGTTGATATATGGTTACGTTATAAACTTTGTACTTCATTGATTGGGCGATTTCCTTTCCAAATATTTCATTTATCTTATTAAATTCTGATCTTTCTCTATTTTTTTAATTATTAGCCTCAGTAACGACTACGGTTAGATATTTTGCTTTTATGTATTTTTTCAGTTAGTAGTAACTTTTTTTTATTTTTCCCATAAAATATTAGTATTATTTGCGTTCTAGGACGCGAGAGATTGAAGGTTTCAGAAATTTCACGTTCCTATTTTTCATGCACAATTTTACTAGGAAGCCATAAC
The DNA here is from genome assembly GCA_935421215.2 of Melolontha melolontha. NCBI lineage: Eukaryota > Metazoa > Arthropoda > Insecta > Coleoptera > Scarabaeidae > Melolontha > Melolontha melolontha. The sequence goes on from OW285236.1 coordinate 142,476,286, forward strand.
CACTAAAATTACACTAAAATCTATAGTTTGATTGAAATTTGTTATGAAGGCGAAATTAAATGAACGTCAACGAATAGCAAAAAGTATTCACACGGAAGCATGTGATTTATTTATTAAAGAATATCTTGACAGACCGCTGATTTCAAGATTAACGAAAAGTAAATTGGTCGCGAAATTCGCGGAAACTGTAATTGCAAAAGATTTGCTCCGACTAGGTCGACTTACACTAAAAGAAATGATCAAACTGAATGTGCTAATCTAAACCGAAGAAAGTTGCGATGTTTCTACAAAAGAAATTATCTGAAGTAACAATGTGAACGAATTTTCCGTTGTTAATTAAATTATTTAAAAAAATAACTGGTAACAAAATACAATTAACTATTAAGATAAAATAAAACAAATTTTATGAATTTCACTTTTTAACTTTTTAACTTTTTAAAAAGTGAAATTCATAAAATTTGTTTTATTTTATCTTAATAGTTATAATGGAATTTCATCAAGTAAAGGCCGAAACAATCATATACAAAATACAATTTTTGACATTGTCTTTTTTCTGACGGAGTTACCCTTTGCTAAAACAAATCAGTAGATCAACTCTAACTGTAGATCAGTAGATCCACTCTAAAAATTATTAATAAAGTCAAGAAACGGCAAGGAAAGAAAATGGAACTGGAAAGTGGACCTGCTGTCTCGGTTTTGTTCATGTTAATTCTATGTAATCTTGTTTTAGACATACCTGACTATTCCGATTTTGAGTAGTTTTCGTAATACGGCGTAGAATGTGGTTAATATAATATCACTTCTATCGCCTGAATTATTGCTCTATCATCTCTTCGCTTAATAGTTGCAACGGCTCTTTATATCTGAGACCAAACTAATTCGTAAGATCTTTCTTGGGTAATTATTGACGAAAATATACTTATTAGTGGTAATAGTTCATGTAACAATCATATCGACTTAGACGAAATTTACCATTAAGCTTCAAGGTTTCGTTAAAAGATACAGCATCTTCAAAATTAGCTGGTTTCAGATATAAAGAGCTGTAGCAACTATTAAACGAAGGATTTATAGACAAGCAATTGAGGAACTGGAATTATATTAACCTTATAATAGGATTCGTTCCCATAGTTCCTTTAACGTCGCTGTTGAAGATTCTTAATTTCTTTAACTCGGAATATCCTATAGATCTCCAAATTGAAGAGAGTGATAGCTACTTATTTTATATATTAAAATAGCATATTTAGATCATCTTTTTGAAGATTGAGAATTTTGAGTAGTCGGGCGAAACTAAACTCTCTTGCAAAATAAGCACATAAATTGAAGGATGTAATGAAACACATTTATTAAACGAAAAATTAGTACACCCATTGCTTAAATTTACTCCAAAAATTGGCAGGCAGCTAGTACGAGTTGCCACCCAGAAATTCCCGGAATGTGAAAAAAGAAACATAATAAATTGTTCTTACAACTTATTCACACTATCACAACCTTCAAAGTACTCACCTTCCGCTTGAATACACCGATTCTAGCTACTTGTCCATGACTGGAAGTAGTGTTGGAAGTCTTCGCATGATAACATGTTCTACACTGCTTGTGATTCGGTCTGGGTCTCCACCATCGTCTCAAAACGGCGGCCCTTGAGCTCCAGTTTGAACTTCGGAAATAGAAAAAAGTCACAAGGGGCAAGATTTTTGGAGTAGAGAGGATGAGACAGTACTGCCATCTTGGCTAAGGCTAGAAAGTGACGCACAACAACTGACGTGTGGGTTGGTGTATTGTCGTGGCATAGGTTCCACCACGAATTATTGCGCCACTTGGCGTCAAATACTTTTTATAGTAACCGAAAAGCATCGTAATAAAATCGTCTATTAACTGTTTCATCCTTGTCGATAAATTCTTTGTGCACGATGTCAACAGTGTCAAAGAAGCAAATAAACATCGACTTGACGTTGCTTCGAACTTCCCGTGCTTTCTTCGTTGGTGGTAACGATGGAGTTCTCCAATACAATGACTGCTGCTTTGTGTCTGGATCATACCCGTACACCCATGATTCATCACCAGTAACGATTCTGGTTCTGAAGTTTGCATTCCTTGCGGCAGTTTCTTTCAACGTCTTGCACATATGAACATGGTGCTGTGTTTGTTCAATGTTGAGTAACCTTGGCGCAAACTTCGCAGCAATACGCCATATGTTGAGTTTGCCAGACAGAATACGATGTCAAATGCCATGCGATAAGCTGAAAATATTAGAAATATCATGAATTGTTCTCCTTCGGTCTTGCTGGATAGCATCACTCAATCTCACCACATTGCGTGACTTCCGTCGATAGACGGCCGGAACGTTCATCATCTTTAACCGACACATGTCCAATTTTAAAACCGTTGTACCACCTATAACTTTGCGACTGACCTAAAACATCCTCATCAAACGTTTGTTTAAGCATTTTCAGAGTTTCGGCTGCCATTTTACCAAGTTTGAAGCAGAATTTGATGAACGCTCTTTCCTCTTTCACATCAAACATTTTAGTGTCGCAGAATAACTCAAACACAACTCAGCAAATACAAACGCAACAACTGTTTGACACCACCTAGTAAAGTACCGTTTAACAGACTGATGTAGCTCGTAGCTATAGACGAAGCTTACACCATCTAGCGCTACATCCGTTTGCGCGCAACATTCAAATTCCGTGATTTTCTGGGTAGCACTTCGTAAGTAATATATTACCGATCGATAGATTAATAGTAACGCAATGGCTTATATCGAGCCGAAGATTCCAGGATCGAATCTGGAACTCGCTAGCTCGAGAAGGTTTCCTGGTTTTCCTTCTCGTTGAATACCGACAACGACTGCTAGGGGATGATAAGGAATGAATTATTAAAAATTCTAATTATACTATTTTTTCAGTTGAAAATATACTAAAATAATTACTATGTCTTCTAATTGGTCTTTCTAACAAAAACTACATTTCTGTTTTTAAATCTCTTCTCATTACAATTTATAAATAAAAATTTAGTTTACAAAATTAAAATTTAGAAAAACACAACGTAAGTGAAAAATTATCTAAAGATCAGAATACAATGTATTAAAATTAATAATGAGATTGATGGTGTATTAATTTGGAATGTGGTATCGCTCAAGGTAGTTTTGGTGTCTTCACTCTTTAAGAAACGATGAACATTTCAGCAAGATATGATCGTAACAATTCAGATTAACACTAATAATGTCGAACCCACTCTATTTCAAATGTATTCAGCTAGTCTATTAGGCATACCTGAATTCATGGAAGTCGGCGGATAGTCGACGGTATGCTATTTCAAGTTTATAAAATCTTTCGTTGAAGAACATCAACATCCGGCGAACGAGAAGGCCATGGCAAGCGATCAACTTTAGTATTATGCAGAGACTCCGTAGTAACCTTTGTTACTAGGATTCGTTACTTCAATAATGTTCTTTAACCAGTATTAATATAATATTTATTATATAATAATAATATATAATATTATAATATTTATATAATATTTTCAACAATTGGTAAATACCATTTTTCGGCAGGATAATGCGTGGTGATGTACCCATGCATTATCCTGCTGAAAAATTGGATTTACCAATTGTTGAAAATATTATATAAATACTAGTTCAAGAACATTATTGACGTAACGAATAATATTTAATCTTTCTTGCAATCTTAGAACTGTCACTAGAGAAAATGTGCTTCCATGGAAGATAGCACCTATATAATCACGCCTTGAATAAGAGGCGTATGTTGCTATAGAGAAAACTGCAAGTTTCTTCTTTCTCCGGGACGCCTTTTGACCATTTTACGACCATCATGGCAATAAAGAAAACCGAGATTCTTCACTGAAAACAATTCAATTCCATTCCTCATTCTAGTGTAACTTTTTGTTACATCACACTAGCTATGCAATTTTATGGCGGGGAATTAGAGGTAAACAATGAATTGGTCGCTACTATCTAAGGTCAAAGAATCCAATTCATCGAAATATAGATCGTATGGAGATCGTTTATTAATTAAATCCCTCCATTTATCACAAATTTTCCTTGTCGACAGGAAACGTTCTATAAGAGTCACAATGTTCACGATTAGTGGTGTGTCTGGAACGTTCAGGCCGTAAATGTCGTCGTTCGATATTATTTTCTGCCTATCTTCGCCAACACAGAGCAATTGTAGGGACACTATGTCCTACAGGACCAGCATAATCAAGAATGCATAATCCGGCTACTCATAGGCCGATTATGCTGCCACGTTCAAATAATAGCAAAAATATAGATATGTATACTTTACTTAACTTTACAGTGACACTTAAGTAATTAATATCGACGGAAAAAAATTGATTCATTGTCAATAAAACTATAAGTACATATACTTACGTGTCACTGTAAAGAATACTTATAGCTTTATTTAGCCCTATTAGAGCCTCAAGAAAGCATTGGCAATGAATTTAAAAATATAAATATATTGTCAACAGAAACAAAAACCTTTTTCAAAGCTACCTTGAGTAATAATGTATCCTGCTGAAATTTTCATTGTTCGTTAGTACAATCAAAATACATCTACAATTTTCACTAAAATGTATCAACTTGGGTGTTCATTTATTTATGGCGTTCAGTACATTTAATTTAAATGATCTTTTTTCATTAGAGTTAAAGCTGGCGATGTATTAACTTTCGCAACGATTGTAGCTATACGCTGTAAGAGCATTATAAAACCACAGATAATCCAATATATAAAAAAATCTATTAAGGCTTTCGACAACTCAGAAAATTGTTTAACGAACTTGCATACTGAATATGAGCAAAATATATTATGTCTTTTATATCATATTTTAAGAGTTCGCCGTCATACATATACCTATCTGACAATTAACTTAGATAAGGAAATTATAAGTATTAAAATTGTCTACACTTTGTATATGTACTACAAAGTGTATACAATTTTAAATATTTAAGTACAATACTGCAGAAACACTTTACATAGAATTTGCATATCGATTATGTTGTAAATAAAATTTGTTCAGTTATTTACCGATTTAAATATCTCTGATACTATAAAAAGTTCGAAACCATTATACTATGTATTACTAAAATTACATATGCATATATTATGGGATCGTCGCTTGACGTGTAGGTGCAGACGTTTATATAAAAAAATTTGATGTGGTTCAATAATGTATTATCAAAATTATTTATTATAAAAATTATAGGTATCATCCGCCTTATATGAAAGCCTCTGTACTCTTCAAGTTAAATTCGAGAATTAATTAATTAGTATTATTAATATTTAATAATCGAATTTTCGAATATTGTTTATCAATACCCGGTATAAATTACTGAAGATTATCGATGTGTTAATAAATATTCCACTAAATGCATCTGTATGAGAATGTCTTTAATAATCGTGTCCGACGGAGATACAAAAATATAAAGTTTGTCTTATATGGCCTCGCAAAACGTTTAAAACTATATATATATATATATATATATATATATATATATATATATATATATATATATATATATTTAAAATAATAGACTTTTTATTGGTTTAGCGACCTTTTATTGAATTTTGATGTTTTTAATTTAATTGGTAATTCAGTCTTTAATCTAATTCTAATTTTAATTGTTAATTTAATTGTTAATTCAGTCTCACAAAAGCAAACACAGTTCTCACGTTTTCATTGTATTAATTCTTGTTTTTAGTGACCTTACTGTATTGTAGTTTAATTCAAATTTTCAATTCATTTATACAGATGTAATCACTTTCATTTTTCCTTATTCATTATTAATCTAATTTTAAATTTTAACTTTAATTATTAATTTAATTGGTAGTTCAGTCTTTAATCTAATTTTAATTTTAATTGTTAATTTAATTGTTAATTCAGTCTCACAAAAGCAAACACAGTTCTCATGTTTTCATTGTATTAATTCTTGTTTCTAGTTACTTGAAAAAGACTGAATAATAATAAAAGTCGAAACGTCGTAGAATAAAACATCAAAATTCAATAAAAGGTCGCTAAACCAATAAAAAGCTTATTATTTATATTTATATATATATATATATATATATATATGTATATACTATACATTTTCTGCAACACAGTGATCTGTTTCACTCTGGTTATAGAAATGTGTATGATACGTTTTATTTCTATTTCTTTATTACTAACACGGTAATGTCATAAAATCATATGTACCTAACAGTTTCAAACATGAATAACCTTATGTAATATCTACGAATCTTATCGACTTTTTTTCCTTCCAAAGCAGATTGCTAAATTTTGGTATTATAAATAGCTTTGAAAGTTGTTTAGAGCTTTGTTTATGGAACCAACTTGTGATTGTCTTCCAATGGCTATATTCCTATATTTAAAGAGAATTTTCTAAAAAGATTAAATTCCACACTAATTTGAGATTTTATCTTGCCCAACGTCCAAATTACAATCGTTCTACGAGGGGGTATTGATATCTAATTAGCCTAGACCGGTTCCGTGGATACCATAGCATCGAGAAATCACATATTAGAAGTGTCAGTATAAAGAATCACGTCAAAAAGTCAAATAAAAGTTGCGCAATAAAATTTGAAAAAAAGGTCGTTCGAAATTGTGAAATTCGAAAAATTGGAGTATCGAGCCATCATCAAGTACCTGTATTTGAACGGGTTAAGAGGTAAGCAGATTTACGAAGATATGCTTAATACCCTTGGCGATCAATGTCCTTCGTTAGCGACCGTGAAAAATTGGATTGCAAGCTTCAAAAGGTGTAAATTTTCCATTGAAGATGAAAGGCCAGTTTCTGTGTCTGTCCCCGAAAATGTTGATGCAGTTCATGACATGATTTTGTCAGACCGTCGAATTGGGCTAAAACGAATATCTGAGGCACTGAATATTTAATATGAACGCGTCCATCATATAGTTCACGTCGATTTGGACATGAGAAAAATTCCAATAGAATGGATCCCCAAATGTCTGAATGTTGACCAGACGCGTGCAAGGGTGGAAGCATCGATTTCAATCTGTGCTCGGTTTGAAAGTGATGCAGACTTTTTAAGCCGTATTTTTACTATGAATCAAACTTCATTTCTCCGACCCAGAAACAAAGCAACAATCAATGGAATGGAGACACTCTGGCTCTCCAAGGCGTAAGAAGTTTCGCGCTCAAAAATCTGCTGGAAAAGTTCTTGCTTCAGTTTTTTGGGATTGCCATAGAGTAATCATGATTGATTTTCTGGATAAGAGTAGAACAATAACTGGGAATTATTACTCGACGTTACTGACCACTTTAAGAGAAAAAAATTATGGAGAAAAGACGCGGAAAGTTATCCAAAGCTGTTTTGTTCTTGCAGGACAATGCCCCTGCAGACAAATTCGTGATTTAAGGTTCGAATTACTCCAACACCCGCCTTATTCACCAGATCTGGCTCCGTCCGATTATCATGCCTTTCCTCAACTGAAAAAAAGTTTAAAAGGTCATAAATTTTCTTCCAACGAAGAGGTGATAGAAGCTGTGGGGGCTTGGTTTGCAGAGCAAGATATAAATTTCTTTTTAAAAGGTCTAGAGGCGTTACAGGTTCGTTGTAATAAATGTATCCACTTAAGAGGAGAGTATGTTGAATAATAAAATATTTTGGCTTTGAAATTTGGTTTGCCTGTATAGTAGGCTAAGAATTTTTCAATATATCCTTGTATTATCTTTATTCAAATAATTTGCCTGTGGAAGGTAGGGTTTACTATAAATAATGTCTTACGATTATTTCACATTATAAACAGTCTTTCGGGAAATATTGTAGAAGAGCTTTTAATTGTTCCAAGAGTGATATGCATAAATTAGTATTCCAAATTGAAAATATAGAAAACGAGTAGAATATATAGCCTCATCATAATGAAAAATTAATTAACCTGTAGACGCAAAGGAAATGCTAGTGTATCCAAAATAAAAAAAATCAAAAACACGTGGGCATTAATAACATTAAATATAAATAAAACTCCAATATTCTCTTCATAAAATAGTGTAAATAGAAAGCTATTGAGAAGAATCATCAAAAATTAATAGATAATAATAGGGGTTCGAATACATGTGTGTACATGTGTGTTACATGTGGTTATTTATTTAGGTTGGTGACAGTTATATTGAGACTTAGGTATGTGTTTTATTTATTTAACAAAAAATACATAAACCTAATTTATTAAAGTAATCTCACAAATGAAATACTTAATGTAAACTTAAAACTTAAAATATTTATTGTTATATGAGACTGTATGTCTCTTGTTGTTAATATAATACTGTTTGATATTAATGTTATGAAGAAAATGTTCTTTACTGTTCTATTTTCTCCTGTTTCACAATAAGTATGTAAAACTATAGCACTACCCCTACCATCTATTACATAATTAAAATTGGCGTATTGGTCACATATTGTATTGGTTGACGTCATAATGGGGAATTTTTCTATTCGCAATTCGTCGAAATTGTCCCTACTGACAACAATACCCAGATTTACGATAGGATCATAAAATTCTAATCTTTCAAATAGAATATCATTACTAATTCAGTATTAATTGGTGTTGTAAATCTAAGTATGTAGTTCCGGATAAATCCCATATCTCAGTAATGGAAACTATTGTGCATATTTAGGAAACGAGAGCTTAACAAAGGAGGCTCAGATTAAACATCGTCTATTGAAATCGTTCACTAATAGCCCTAGGAGTAAAACTAGCGGTCTACATCATAAAGTAAGAAATAAATTTGTAAATATAAAAAATGCCGATTCAAAGAACCTAAAGAAAGTTTTATAATTTGAACATGCTAATAAAACTATGTTATACAGTGGTTTAATTTTAAAAATGAATCATTGAATATTTATGAAATTGAAAATGTTATAGTTTAATTATTTTGTCTAAATTTACTTATATCTAACATATATAAATTTATACAATATAACAAATTTTGTTTTATGACGAAACAACATGAATTGAATAAATTAAATATTTAATATAAAAAATACAAAGATTAACATTTTGTTATTTTGTATTTTCATATACTTGTCTACATTGTTTCAAAATTTTTAAAACAAATTACCTTAAAATATATGGAATTTTTCTTTGTATAAATAGGAACATTTTATTTATATTTGAAATTATACTCCTTGGTAATATATATTTTCTCCATTGTTGAGTGAAGCAATATATATATATATATATATATATATATAAGTTATATGTCCAGACATAATACAAACCATTCATTAATTACCAGACGTCCACTCTGCAATTTCATTCATTTAGCCGGATACACGTGGAGTAAGATAAGATAGTATTTAATATATAAAGATGGGCAATGCATTAGTTGGAAGAGTTATTAGTGTAACTGTACGCGACACAGATCGCTAATAATCCTCAAGTATAATCTAGTTTAAATCTATATTGTAACGTATTGTCAAAACCGCAAAACAAATATTTTTTTTTAAATTTCAACGCTTCCGAAATTTAACTGGCGCAGTCAGTAGGATCTTGGCCACCACTGTTGGAGAATTACAAACGTCGAAAATAGTGAGTGTGAATTTCAATTCTTTGTGCCAAAAAGCGACATTACGAGCAATTAGATTTAACGACGGTTACACAAGGCCTGGAGGATCAAAATTTCCAAAAATGCAACGTTTGAACTGGGACGAACACCGAAACAATCAAAATCTCGTCGAGGTACCCATTAACGTTATAAAAAATTAAGAAACACGACTGGAGGATCAAAATTTCCAAAGGTGCGATATTGAATTGGAAAAAAACACGGAAACGATCAAAATCTCGTCGAAGTGCCAATCAATATTATAATTAAGAAGAAGCAACAAAGAAACAAGCAACTAACAAAAGAAGTAACACATGAAAACAACAAAACTTAACAAGAAGAATAACTAGAAGAATATCACAAAGAAACCAAACCAACACAGCAACTAATAAAAGAAGTAACACAAGAAAACAACAATACTTAACAAGAAGAATAACAAGAATAATAACAAAGAGAATAACACAAAGAACAAACCAACCAAAATCGAATAAAGATCTTACTAACAATTCTGTAAGTCGTGTAAGTAGATTTTTAATTTTTTTTTACATGTCTACAATTTACTGTAGTGATTGTAAGACGTATTTTTGCTTTTGTGAAAAAAGTATTGAAATACACGACGAAAAGCAAACAGATTATAACATAAATATATTCTGGTAAATAAAACTTTATATGTCAATAAAAAATCTTTTAGAAGAACTAGTAAATTCAATTAGTACATTAGATTTAAACGAAATGCCTAACCAAACTCATACTAGAAGTTCTATAAGCCAAGCAGAAATCTGCACGATACCAATATACAATGGTGATCCAAATACGTTACCATTATTTATTGATGCCTGCGAAGATTTGATAAAAACTTATTTCAATAAAAATAATAGAGACAACCCTTTAAACCCATATTTAATAAGAATAATAAAATCAAGATTGAGTGGAGAACCGCAATCGATAATAGGGGCAAGAAAATTAAAAACTTGGCATGATATTAAAGCATTACTAGAATTAACATTCTTAGACCAAAGATCAGAAGATTGTCTTTTAAATGATGTAACAATGGAACATCCTAAGAAGAATGAAAATCCTTATGTATTCGGACAAAGGATTAGGGACATGTTAAATTTACTATTAACTAAAATGCAACTAGATACTGAAGAAGAATTAATACCGTTAAAAACAAACATGTATAAGAAAACTGCATTACAAACATTTAAAAGACGATTAATGAATTACGGTAGAATTGGCGAAATAATGTATCTGAAGAAACCGTAGACAATAGAAAACACTCTAGCTGAAGTACAAGAATACCAAAATTAGCAGTACAGATGCGGAAAATCAACAATACCGCAAAATAACTACAAAATAATACATCAGATAACACCAGGACACATGAAAACACCAGTCCAACAACAACAACTTCCACGAATACAACAACAAGTGCCACGGATACAACAATTTCAACACCAACCACAAGTTAAACAATTCCAATATCAGCCAAAAACAAATTATCAATATCCATTTCCTATCAAACTTTGCAAAATCTCTTGCACAATTAATGGAAAGAAGAAAACCTAGACAACAACCAATGGAAATTGACCCAAGCATGAGCCGAATGAGACAAACATCATATGGACTATCAACATCACAGCAAAAATGGAAACTTGAAAAAATGAACAATCAAGGCCAAGAAGAAGAAGAAGAAAATCCAGAGTGCGAAGAGTATGAAGAATCAGAAGGCTACGAATATCAACAAATTTGGGACGAAGATACCGAACCATTTCCATTCGAACCAGAGGAGCAGCCAAATTTTCCAACTGGAGCCTCAGCGAACGAGACACCACCGAATGTCCAGCAACCGGTATAAAGTTAAGAAATCATTTAGAATTTAATCAACAACATTGTGTACGATTACCTTATTTTTATGTACCAGAAATTAATGCAAAATTTCTAATTGATACAGGTGCAGCAGCATCCTCAATTTCAACTGAAATAGCTCAAAATCATTTTCCAAATTATATTAAATATTCACCATTTTCAGTAACAACAATGCACGGTACCACATATCATAATTATATTCTTAGAATACCTTCTTTACACACATTTAACGCGTACGGGCAAATACACGAATTTAATATAGTAGATTTTTCTAAAAAATTTGATGGTATAATAGGTTTAAGATTATTAGAAAAAATGAATTCCATAATAGATTTCAAAACTAAGAAACTTCGCACAAGTTTCACGGAAATACAATTATATTTTGACAACCCAAAAATTAAAATAGGACCAAGAGAAAGAAAAATAATTAAAACACCTGTAGATCGAAATCTAAAAGAAGTAGATATAAATCATCAAAGAATAGCACCAGGAGTAGAAATGCCTGAAAACATCACGACCACAGAAGATTACTACGCAATTACTGAAATCGTAAATTTCAATAACTAGCCAGTGGAAATAAACTTCGAAAAACCAATTCTAACTGAAGAATACAATTACGTTGAAGAAAACACAATAAAAAGAAAACTATCAATGAAAAAGATTAAAGAAATTCAAAGAAGAACATTAGAGGCAAAGCTAAGATTAGATCATCTGAATAGAGAAGAAAAAGAAATAATAAGAAAATTATGTATGGAATATCAAGATTTATGGCATAGTGAAGAATTACCTTTAACATTCACATCGGAAATTAAACATCAGATACGATTAAAAGATGAAACTCCAATATATCAAAAGCCTTATAGGAAATCGCCAATACAAAGAGAAGAAATTAATAAACAAATAAAGAGCATGTTTGAACAAAACATTATACAACCTAGTATAAGCCCATGGTCAGCACCAGTAGCGTTAGTATAAAAAAAAAATGGATGCCTCAGGAATCAAGAAATATAGAATGGTAATAGATTATGGAAAATTAAATGAGACAACCATCGACGATAAATTTCCAATTCCTAATATACACGATATATTAGACAAATTAGGAAGAGCTAAGTACTTTACGACATTAGATTTAGCGTCTGGCTATCATCAAGTCGAGATGGAAGAAAAAGATAGAGAGAAAACAGCATTTAGCACAGAAGATAACCACTATGAATTTTTAAGAATGCCATTTGGTCTTAAAAACAGCCCAGCAACATTTCAAAGAGTAATGAATCATATTTTAGGAGGTCTAACAGTAGACACCTCTCACGTAAACCTAGATGATATAATAATATATGCAGCATCACTAGAAGAACATCAACAAAAATTAAAGAAAGTATTTAAACGCTTAAGAGAAGCTTAAACTTAAAATTATCAATGGATAAATGTGAATTTTTAAGAAAAGAAATTGCTTATTTAGGACATATAATAACGAAAGATGGAGTAAAACCAAATCCAGATAAGATTGAAGCAATAAAAGGATACCAAAAACACAAAAAGAAATCAAAGCATTTCTAGGATTATTAGGATATTACAGAAAATTTATAAAAGACTTTGCTAAAATTACAAAACCATTAACCAAATATTCAAAAAAAGGAAGTAAAATCGAATTCACAGAAGAATACACAACAACATTTGAACTTTGTAAGAAAATACTTTGTAATGAACCAGTATTACAATACCCAGATTTTAACAAACAATTTTTAGTAACAACGGATGCAAGCAATGTAGCAATAGGAGCAGTATTGTCACAAGGAACGATAGGACAAGATTTTATGCATCAAGAACGTTATCGGAAACAGAACAAAAATATTCAACACTAGAAAAAAACTGTTAGCAATTATTTGGGCCTGCAAATAATTTCGACCTTATATATTTGGAAGTAAATTTACGATAATCACAGATCATAGACCATTAGTGTGGTTACATAATTTGAAGGAACCAAATTCGAAATTACAACGATGGAAAATAAAATTAAATGAGTACGATTATGAAATCATATATGAAAAGAGAAAAATTAATAAAAATGCGGATGCATTATCGAGAATCGAATTACATAACCAAGAAGATAATGTAGATGAATTATTACAAGAAGATACATCATCTATAATACCACAAGTTGATAATGAAGAACTAGATGACTTACTACGAAATCTAGAACCACGAGAATTAACCATGGAAGAACTAGGAAGAATAGAACATAATCCTAATAAACAACAAGAAGACGATGACTCACTGCATAGCAATGTAAATGTAGAACCAGAAACATCAATACCAATAACCGATATGGCAATAGATATACAGAAGATACAAGTATTCATAGAAATGCATATATTTCCAACAACAGTAACATTTGATACGAAAAATGCTAAAGTAATATACCACGCAAAATTGGAGAAGAAAAATCTGAAACAAGAATTGATAGATTTAATAAAGGATATAATGCCTCAAGGAAATTACTACATATAACTATTAAGATAAAATAAAACAAATTTTATGAATTTCACTTTTTAATTATCACTGTAACGAGTCGTTTCGCACCAACCTGGGCTTCGTCAGACATATAACAGTTATATGTCTGACGAAGCCCAGGTTGGTGCGAAACGACTCGTTACAGTGATAATTAAAAAGTGAAATTCATAAAATTTGTTTTATTTTATCTTAATAGTTATAATGGAATTTCATCAAGTAAAGGCCGAAACAATCATATATTACTACATATACACAACAGATGAAATTTATAAAGAAATGTGTCAAGTTTACATAGAACATTTCAATAACAACGGACCAAAAATTTATAGATGTCTTCGAAGGGTAAAAATAATCGAAACACCAGAGGAAAAGATTGAAATCATAATGCAAAACCATGAAGGAAAATCTAATCACAGAGGAATCAATGAAACTCTAAAACAGATAAAGAAGAATTATTACTGGAGTCCAATGAAGGATGATATAACGAATTATATTAAGAGATGCGAAATATGTCAAAGAAACAAATACGATAGAGCACCACCAAAATTATCTTTTCAATTAACGAAATTAATAGAGAAACCATTTGATAAAATTCACGTTGATGCGATATCTACTACTATAATAGATACATTCACAAAATATGCACAAGCATATCCAATTCAAGGAAAAACAGCAGTCGAAGATAGTCGAAGTAGTTGATAAATTAATAGAAAGCTTTAGTATACACGGTTCACCAAAAGAAATTGAAATGGATAACGGTTTAGAATTTAATAATGCAACATTAAAAGAATTATTAAAATTATATAGAATCAATGTTCACTATATAACGCCTTTAAATCCAAATTCGAACGCACCAATTGAACGATTACATTCAACACTTTTAGAACATGTTAGATTAATCAAAACTCAAAAACTAACTCAAGATATAAAACAGATAATGAAATTATCATTGTTAGCATATAACTCGACTAATCATTCAGCAACAGGAAACAACACCTTTTGAACTCTTGTATGGACACACTAATACAAAAGAACCAATGGACCTATATTGCGATGAAACGTATTATCAAGATTATATTCAAAAACATAAAGAACGCACGAAATATCTCTATAATAAAATTGCAAATAAAATGCAAGAAGATAAAGAAAAGAAAATCATTAAAATAAATAAAAATAGAGAAAACGAAGACATAAAAATAGGTCAGGCAGTATATGTAAAACCCCATAAATACTATTCACAGAAAACGAAAGAAAGATATCAAGGTCCATACACAGTTACGAAAATCAATGAAAATGGAACAGTTGATTTTAAAACAAAAAAGAATAAAATTTTACGTTATCATATTATCATATTAGCGAATGTTCCAGAATCCTTATCGGAGAGGACTAACAGAAGTATTGAAGATATGTAGATGATAAGATAGGATTACTACCTGTAAAAATAGGAATAGCACATAACACGGAGAACCAATACGAATTAATCATAAGGAAAGATTATTTCCAATTAATTGATGTATGGGAAAATTATTTAAAGATTAGAGATAAAGAAAATTCAATACTAGGAATAGAGAAACAATCTACACGGGAAATAAGGAAATTAAAAGGTCTGCGATTAGAAAAAGAAAAGAAAATTCAAGAACTAATAGACGCAGTACAGCTGAAAACTAGAAGCAAAAGAGGAGCCATTAACTTTTTAGGAAATATAAGAAAAGAAATTACAGGTAATCTAGATGAAGAAGATGGCAGAAGATATGAAGAACAAATAACGGAATTACAACAAAACCAAGGAAAAATAAAAACAGTAATGGAAAACCAATTAAAAATACTGGAAGGTGCCACAACACATTACGAAAATAATATTAAAACGATGCAAACCAATCAAGCTAAAATGCGGAGACGAATTAAACAAAACTAAGATAACATCAACACTCTGCAATTGATATATTATCAAGTACAACAACTCAAAATAATGGAAAATATGGTCAAAGAGTTAATTGATACAATAACCTTTGCCAAAACCGGAGTGTTACATCCAATGGTAATATCTCCCAAATTATTACTCAGTAGTATTAAGAATATTCATTTAAATGTAAATAACGAATTTCCGTTTGAGCTACTCATAAATAACCTGTACCAAATAGAAAGTTTAATTGAAATTAGAGTATATCAAACTAACACTTATTTTACATTTATATTGTTAATACCTATTGTAAGTAATGAAGTATTTCAATATTTTATGTTAAATGTTCTGTCCATTTACGAAGGAAATAATACTTTTAAACAAATTACTCCTAAAATTAAATACGTTGGCATAAAAGACAATAAGTATATCATGTCAAATCAAATTTGTCCTCAAATATCAAAACAAACATTCTTATATAATCATGATTCAGAATTTTATATTTCAAATAAGTCATTATGTGAAGTCCATATTTTACAAATGGATAATAATTATAAAAATTGTATTTATCAATCTTTCACTATTCAAGATTTTGAAGTAAGAGATATTGAAAATAATATGAAATTAATTCTTAGTCCTACAGAAAATAAATTAATGCAAAAATGCAATGAACAAAGTGATACTAAATTAATAAAAGGAATTTATTTGATTAATAACCTTAATAATTGTGAATTTCATATTAAAAACCAAATTATAAAAAATTATAAATCAACAATTAATATGAAACTAAATTTAATGGAATACAGTGAAAATCATAATCAAATTAAAACAATAAATTTAACTGAAATAAGTATTTTAAATCTTTCAGATAGAATTAATAATTAAAACGAAATGTTAAGCAAAATTACTATCTCACATAAAGCAAGTAGTTCTTTAGTTTATATAATTACATTCATATTAATACTATTAATACTTGCAATTCGTTTGTTTAAATTATGTAAAAAGATAAGGACTAAACAAAAGGTTAAAAAACAAACAGATGCCGATAACATAAGAATGCAAGATTTACCTTTTTAAGGATAATCTCGCAAGTAAGGCGAAATTTAACTTATATATATATAAAGTAATTGTTTCTTGAAAGTGGCGGCCAGGTAATTAAAACAATATTTAATGTATATTGACATTTTAGTATTATATATAGTGCCTTTTTAAAAACTGTAATATTTACTGAAAACTAAATTACGTTTGTCTTGCTGGTTTAGACATTTTTTTTGTGGTGCATATGTTTGTTATCGTGTGAAAATGTTTGCAGCGTCACCTATCATACGGGGGAGGGTGCGTTGGTTTAGACTGTTCTCGGACATGTGTTCTTTTTATATTTAATTTTTGTAATGTTTATATTGTTATTATACGGGAGCTGTTATAAAATTGGTAAATATATTGTAGACAGGTTATTTGTCTTTGTTCTGTCGTTTATAGGATCTGTAGTTTTTTGTGTTTGGATGCTTCTAATATGTTTCTTGCCTTGTTATTTTTTGTAATGTAATTATTGAGTTTTTATCGAAACTGAAAATGTGATTGTGCTGCTTGATTATTTTTTTAATGAAAAAGTATCATCTGCAACCAGCAATGTAGGTTGCTTTCGCAAATTTTCAGTCATTTATTTAATTTCATTCGAATGAACTTTATCTTCCAAGTTTGCTTTTTCAATACGAAAAAAATATGTCCAACGCTATCGACCATGGAGATTCTGATAATCATACAGCCATCAAGCAATATCTATTTTCCCGAAAGAAAGTCTGGGAGCAAAAGTCCATTTCTGCACTCTTTTTGAAATATCTTTTCTATAGATTTGTAATTATTCTTAGTCAAGACATACCTAAGTATATTTAGCGGAAAGGAATCGATTGGTACCACCTGTGATGATCTAGTTTTAAAATTGTCTGATTAAAGAGCTTCCCAAGCTTGGGATCTTACACCATTTATATCATTGGAGGTGCCCTAACGGAGCTCCAGTGCATTTTCGTAATGTATCTATGAGAATTATTTTAAGAAACATCACATCAAAAAAGCTTTCTTGGTTTCTGAGATGCAGGATCATAAAAACTTTTCGGTATGCCAAGTATATTGGCTAATTGGCTATGACATATTTAACTCCTTGAGCCGTTACTTTGCGATATTTCAAATTTCATAAAATAAAAACACACTATACTTTGAAAAAAATATTACTTAACTTAACGAGCTAATTGAGTGATGTTTTTACGAAGAATAGTGTGTGTTGTTATTTTATAAAATATGGAATATCAAACTAACGGCCTAAAGCGTTACATATTTGAAAGAAGCTAGTACAGCAGAATAGATCAAGCAAAATTATTTTGCGGTTAAACATCAAATAGCGGTACAAAATATCTGGTTCAACCAAAACTAAATAACAATTCATTTTTATGTAATTTAAAAAAGGTATATATCCCCTTACCACAATTATTAGTCGTATCCTAAATACGTATTTCGACAACTAAGTTGTCATCATCAGTAGGTAAAAACTACTAATTAAAAGTCACACATGGGGCACAGTAAAGTAACATAAACGCTTCCGCACAACTACTATACACTGCAACCCTGTAAAGACTGTCTTTACAGGGTTGCAGTGATAGTAGTTGTGCGGAAGCGTTTATGTTACTTTACTGTGCCCCATGTGTGACTTTTAATTAGTAGTTTTTACCTACTGATGATGACAACTTAGTTGTCGAAATACGTATTTAGGATACGACTAATAATTGTGGTAAGGGGTTATATACCTTTTTTAAATTATTATTTAACCACAGTCTCCATTGAAAGAATTTTCATTTTTATGTGTTGTTTAACATGTGTCCACAACATTTTTTCTACTCCACTACATATTATAGGGCATATTATAGCAATACGTTAATTATAGACGTTCGGATTTATTATTATCATGTCTTTACAATTCATTGATGTTACATTTATATTCAATATTGATCAAATCTATGAAAGTATCAAACTACAAAATGTTCGTTGGTGTAATTTATTACTATAATACATTCATTACTAGCACTTGACAGTTTTTATAACTACTTGTCTCAATCCAAAACTAACAATAGTAGTAAGTAAAATAAAAATTAATTTAGAAAACTAAACAATTTTAATAAATTACACATTATACCTATATAAAATTATTGCTATGTTATTCACGCAAACAAATATTTTCGAGAAGCATATTCAAAAACATAACGTAACATGTATATGGTACACAAAAGGGCAGGTAAAATTAAAAGTGTATATCCGCTGAATTAAAGAAACAAAATAGACAATAAAGCGACGGCTTTTAGGTGCATTAATTAATAAAAACGTGAAAAGGAGCGGCTAGGGGGTCAGTGGAAAGGATGCATACGTTGGGAACCCCTATTAAGAAGGCATTCCAGTAATGTAGATCAGTAGCGTCGGGAGAGGGACCGTGTTCTATTGACAAATGTCCAAGTGAAACGCTTCTTGGGTGGTCGAACGTCACTGCAGTACTCTCCTTGTTGTATTTATAGAAAGTACACTCGCAAGAAAAATTACCTTCATTTAGTGCTTATTAAGCCTACTTTATTTTTACGATTTAATTTTTCTTTTTCACATAACAGATTTATATTTTACTTTACAGTTAATTAATATGCTTCATTTAATTTTCGGATATGCTTTATACATTTTCCTACTAATTAAGAAACTTACTTTTAGCTATGCTATCAATTATGAGAATTGGAATAATAATTTAATAATTTATTATGTCTTACATGTACATTCGAGGTAGGTGCCCTTTGTTTTCGGCCAGACACTGAAAAATGTATTTTAATTTTAATTTTTCAGTATAAATTTCGCTAATTACAAAGCATTTATAACAACGATTAATTAAAAATTATATACCCTTTTAAACAGATATACATACTAATAGTATAACTATGGAGACAAAACAAAATGCCTAAAGACAGAAGCATTTGCATAAAACATACAAAAACATACAAAAAGGGAAACAAATAGAACAGTGCGAGAATTACATAACAATAACTATATTATAAACAAAAAGCTAAAAGATCAAGCAGAAAAAGTACTGGGATATTACCAAAATGGTTTCAAACCTGGTAGATCAACTTTAAACGGAATACATATGCTGTAACAAAAATACCAAAATGCATTAGAATACAAGAGAGATATAGACACAATCTTTGTGGATTTCAGGAGTTCATTTGACATGGTAACCAGAGAATGATGGATGAACTAAAAATTCTGGGAATTTCCTAAAGATGACGATGGACAATAACAAAGCAAAAGTGCGGTTCCACCAAAGAATTTCATATATGAAAAGGAGTAAAGCAAGGAAATTCAATCTCGCCAACCCTTTACAATTTAATACTGGAGAGCATCCTGCGAAAAACAAAACTATGTATAATCAAATTATAATCACAGACGAAATTCAGATTTATTTAACAATAGTACCACATTCGAAACAGAAACTAAAAAAGGCAACAAAAAAAATAGATAATGCAGCTAAAGAGTTCAGAATGGAAATGAATCAGCGCAAAACAAAACGAGGAGAAATATTTAAAAATTCATGAATACATATTTGAAAAATTCTCCTCCTTTAACTATCTAGGAACAACAATGAGGTTAACAGAAAGAGAGCGAGTGAAGGAAAGGATTTTCACAGGAAATCAATCCTACGCCAGAAACGGAAAAATTCGACAAAGTAAGGCCCTCACCAAAACAACTAAAATAAATATATACAAGACATTAATAAGATCCTCAATGACATATGCCCTGGAACTGCAACAATAAACAAAAAAAAGAATAAAACGTGAAAACGGCAGAAATAAAAATAATGAGGATTATACTGAAGAATAATTGGCAATGGAGAAATGAAACTCGAAGCTAGTAGGGAAATTAGGGACAAATTCGCAAGTGAAACTATAATAAGACACGTGACCGTGTAACGCCTAAAATGGGCAGGAAATGTTATAAGAAAAACCCCGACATGTACACTGAAAAAAATAACTCGATGCGCCACACTATTGACAAGAAAGAAGAGAAGACCGAGGAAAAGATGGCAAGACAAAATAGAAGAGGACACAAGAATCTTGGGAGTAAGAAGTTAGAAATTCCTGTGTAAGAACAAGGAAGAGTGGAGAGGAATATCCTACGAAGCAAGTAACCACGAAAATTTATGAAAATTTAAAACTTAAAAGAAATAGTCTACCTCATTAAATGGATTCAAAAACACCACAGCGTTAGCAATAATCTTAAGATTGCCCGACTTGATGATGCTGATACCCTTGCAAAAATAAATAAAATACGTTTACCTCAAAACATGCCTTTTTGCGCAATATCGCCATGAATGATGTCCCCAAAGATCTTTCTTAAATAGGAAAATAAATAATAGTCACTACTAACCATATCAGGACTAAACACTGGATGTTCAATTGCTCGAAAGTCACATTCCCGGATTGCACCATGCGAAACTGTAGCAGTATGAACGGGTGTTTTGTCATACAGCAATCGAGCACCTTTTGACAATTTTCCCCCACGTTTTCGCGAATATTGTCTCTCTATTTATACAACAAACAACCACAATATGTGCTGTTGACAGTTGTATTGCGATCTTTAAAGTCAATCAATAAAAAGCCCTTACAATTCCAAACACCTTATTCATACCAAAGTAACCATCCAGATTCGAAAGGTTAAATGTCACTGAAAATAGCACAGAAGAAAACAACTACAAAGTTTAGAACAATTTTAATTTACAACTCTCCTAAAACGTCAGTATATTTGGTGTAGCAATGACTTCAATGCTTTCAAAAAAAAATAGTTACTCGTAAATATTTCTTCAGATCAGGGAATTAAAAAGAATAACCATATTCGAAGAAAAGAGAAACTTGTAAAATATTTTTTATCTTTTGCAAGCTGGGATGTTATCTGCTAGGAACAAAACGCCTCGATTCAATTTTTTTCCATTATCAACTCTTACTGTTTCACGAATTTTCGGTATAGGATCCGCATAATATTTGCATGTGATGATGTGGCCTCGTAGAAAATAATTGACAATAAACATTTAAGATCCTGTCAAAATGACACAACGACCTTGTCACTGAAAAAAAAATTCTAAATTTTCATTTAAGATGTGCCACCATACGATATGAACATAGTGGATGAGGCAGCAATTCGTATTTTAATTCGACAAATTTAACCAGTTATTATACTTTCCTTCTGCAAATAGTCAAAAGAGATTACGGCACGTTCATCAGAAGAAATTCATTGTTTTGACTGTACTCTTATGTTCTTAGAGTATTTATCCAGATTTAATCAACGGTGAGATATCGACGAAGAAATTCTCTTAGATTTTGTTTGAACTTAGCCATGCAGTAATTTGGAATTGTAACACTAGTTCGCATTTGATACTCATATTGTGGTTATAGATTTTTCATATTTAAATGTTAATGCAAAATATTGTGTATCTGTTCGGTTGAGATGCTTAAGGGGCATTAGCTATCTCACACATTTTTATATAGCGGTCGCTCCTTATTATGGCATGGACTTTACTAATAATTTCTGGAAAAGATACCTATATGACCACTTTTAAAAGCAGTAAGCCACTTATAAATAGAGTTCGTATTTTATGTAAAAACCAAATTTTAAGTTTTTTATTATTTTTTATTTTATTGAAATATTTTCAACTAATAGCATTTATTTTGAAGGTAATGTATGAGAAAAAATCGCAAATAGATCAGGATTGTCGCCATTGGAAAACATAAAAGTGAACTTGAAAGCACAAGAAAGACGAACATTTCACAGATTTCTTTACAAAAAAATATTTCGTCAGTATCTTCAAGAACAACCATTCAAGACGATTTCAATTTCCAGCTATGTGAAGCGCTGTCAAGTGAAAATATTCCACTAAATAAGGTACACAATCCTAAATTTAAACAGATTTTGGAAACATATTGTAACAAAACTGTACCCCACGAAAGTACATTAAGAAAAAATTATATATGTGCCATTTACAAAACTGTAATTCAAGATATAAAACACCATATTAAGGAACAGTTTTTGTGCGTTACTGTTGATGAAGCGACCGAAGTTAGTGATCGCTATATTGCAAATTTATTGGCTGGTGTTGTTAATTTAATCCATGTGGCTTCTTTAGCACAGGGAATAAATGGAAATTAGAGGTCAGTTTCCTTTAGCTAGTTCTTTAATTTCGAAAGTAAAAAAATATTTAAGAAAGCACCTCTACGAGTCTATCTACATATCTAAAGAAAAATTGTCGAATGTTTCTCTATCTCCTGAACCGGTAATTACCCAATGGGAAACCTGGTTAAACGCAGCTATATTCCGCAAATAACTATATACAGTCATATAAAAAATAGCTGAATCAATTATAAAATCCAAATGTTTATTCGAAAAACGCGAGATTCTAGATCAGTTCACGTATATTAAAGTCCATTATAGTTTTTTAAGTGATTTAATTAAAAATTAGAAACTGACTAAATATCTTTATTAAAGTGAATGTCTATTGTAGAACAAATTTATTGAAAAATGTTCCAGATCGAACTGGTAAAATTATACTAGATAAATTTTATAGTGTTACAACAAAGCATTATAGTTTCCAAAAGTTAACAGAAATATCAAAGATAATAACTTATTATGTTATTAAGTTACGTCCATAGAATTATATGTATATAGCTACTAATTGTAATCTTTTATCATATTATTATGCAATGTTCTTATCATATATTATGTAATAATAATAATTTTTTCCCTTTAATGTCTTTTTTCCTAAAATGTGTTTCATTACACACATGAAATTAATTTTTGTCCATATTAACACAAAAAACAACAAATAGTTTTCTTTAAATGATTGTAAAAGTCTAACGGATTTTAATGAAAGTGTGAGAGTATACTTCTAAAGCATGATTGAAGTTAGCAACAGACTCATTATGGAGAGAGTGTTACCAACTTTTGGAAGATCACACTCCCGTCAAGTCATCCTCGTATACATAGTTACAAGAAAAATGTTCCAATCTTTCCATAATTTTTAAGATTGCTCTTATTTTTTGAAAAAAATAGTTGCTTTCAATAAAAAATGAAATTGCCAATGAATGTCTAATATAACTAATTATAATTAATAAAATAGAATATTAAAGAAGTGATAATAAACGGGCTACGTGGTATAACGTAAGTAACGTAGTAAAACAATTAAATAATATTAATAACATTTGTAAATTTAGTTACAGAGGAAATTATAAATTTTAATTTTCTATACCCTCTCGGGAGCAATGTTAATTAGCACACACTTTCCAGAATAAATAAAATAAACTTTATACGCTATTTCCTAATATATTATATCGGTACCATGCTCTTGACATACAGTGTATAAAGTCATTCTTAATTTGAGGACATCATTGTCATGATAAAACCATTTCACTCAGATTCCCATATTAATTCTCATCTCAACCGATTACTAATGAATAGTCACAGTTTAATTATAAGTTTTACCTAAATTCACTGCCATTTAATTCAACCACGTCGCATCGCTAACACAACTGATTTACACATAGTGATCGTTCGGCACGAACTTAAGGTAATAATTTGATGGTAATAAAATTTAATGATCTCTACAATTGGGGTTAATGTATTTACAATTTACGGTAGAATAATTTGTCGTTATACTTTTTATAGTTATAATAAAAAGCATCCATTTAAAAACAGTTGTAACTCAAATTATATACTTGCATATGTATATTATAACGAAATTATAAAGATTTTAATCAAAACGTAAGTAATTATTCCTTCCATAAATGTTCTTAAGTTTATAACGCACGCATAATTATCAATTTTAGGTCATTTAGTATCTTGGACTTTCTTTAAGCTACAAGGTGTCCAAGGCCATGTTCACCGGGTTGTCAACGCTAGATTTAATTTGGTAGGACTGTAATACTGCCTACATTGAGTACGTAACTTAAAAAATTTAATGTATTATTAAAATTGTACGTCACCGAGTTGATATCAATATTTAATTTTAGAAAAATCAATACTGATTATGGAATTTGATCATCAGGTCAATAATAAATCTTAAAGTTGTTAACAATTATTGGAAAATTAGAAGCCGAAAACATAATAAAAGATTTTTTTATGCAACTTAAATCTTTCAAACATGAAATGAGTGTTTTCGACAAAGAAATAAAGACAGCAAAATAAGACCCCAATGTATAAATTTTTAACTTCTTAAAATATTAACAAGGAAACGGTTTACTGATACATTACCGAAAAAGCACATGGTTAAAATAACTTCCCAAAAAATGTTCAAAAGGTCCACTATTTTGTTGCAAAAAAATTTATTCGTCGTAGATTATGGAACACACTCTGCAGCATTTCTTCTGCAATATTTTGCACTTGTAATCGCAGCTTGTACTTCATCTAAATTGTGAAGTCGGTTGCTGTAAACGTTATTTTTCAGATTACCAAACAAACAGAAATCAAGTAGTGTCAAATCTGGCAAATTTGCTGGCCATCTATTGAAACTAATTAATTATTCGATCTTCGTAAAGTTCTTCTAGATAATTTAATATTGTACGTGCAGAATGCTGCAGCTTCACCTTGTTGGAAATACTCAAGAGTTAGTTACTCGTCAACTAAGTTATTTATAAAAGGTTCTAGTAGCATATCTCTATATCGCACTGCTTTTATTGTGTTGTGGAAAGAAATTGGTCATCTAATTCGTCCTATTGACATTACAAATCAAACATCTACTTTAATAGGGTGGGACTAGATTCCATAAAAACATATAGATTCTCAGCTGCCCGTGTACGATAATTGACATAATCCTGTTAAATGAAACCAGGCTTCGTCAGAAGAGAAGCTGTGATCCAATTAATCTATTTCCAAAATTTCATTGAACGAGCTACAATAATTTCGCCTTTGTTCGAAATCTTGAACTCGTAAGTGTTATAAAACTTGAATATTGTGGGAATTCATATGCAATTTCTTTTTTAATGCTGTACTTCCACGAGGAATACTCACAATTCGGAAATACATATAAAAATGTAACATTTTCCGAATCACACGTGATAGCTGCCAATTTTCTAACAGATTAATTAAAACTGACAGTCATTCGTTACGTAATATCCTCCACAGCATATTCTGCCAGCACAGATGGTGCTTGATCAGCCTTTCGGTTATTAACGCTACCAGTTTTCATGTATCTGTGCACAAATGTATTATGATGGCATTTAAACGTTTCATAAGGCATTATCACATGAGGATACTCATTATGGAACTATTGGAAGCACGATAATAATCAATATTCCCAGTTTCCATTTGCTTTAAGGTAGCACTTCGAAAATGCGCCATAACAATAAATGTAGTTTGTAGTTGTAGTTGTAGTTTGTACAACAAAAACAGGCAACATATTAAATAAATAAACGGAAAAACAAGATAAAAATAATAACCAAAACGTGTATACAATAAATGTCAAATGACAGTGACAACTTATTATGAGAGCAGTTGGGAGAGGTTAAGAAATAATTTGAACATGTATAAAAATAAAAGTGAACTATTTTTCCCAATGCAAGAATTTTTGTGTTACCTACTTGGTGCACATGTAATTGGACAGGCTGTATTAATCGTATACGATTTCTCGTATCTCTTTCTACCGTGCAACTCTAGCAGGCTATAATAATATTTTGCAAAAAGTCTTTTTTGACATTTTAACCAAGTTGGTTCCAAGCTTAAAGATAGTGATATTTAAAAATATACTTGGTTATAAACTACTGAAGTTTAAATTAATTATTTGCATAAGAAATTATTGAATTAAACAAACAGCATAATCAAATAATGTGATTTTTTTAAAATTTCAAATGTAACTTGAACCGTAAATAATATTTCGAATAAATTATTCGGGCATTTGGTAACAAGTCATGGTCCTTAGGTACTGCAAAGCCATGATTAAATAAATTTAAATGTGGTAAACTTTTCTTAAATAACACGTTTCCGATTACTAAGCCAAAGACATCTGTTATCGAAAATAATACTGGTCTTGTTCGAGAGGGTCAGAATGTTATTGTAAGGAGTATTCAACCAACTACAAGTATTGAAGTGAAGCCAATTAACACTGTCTTACGAAAATATTTGAAGGCACATAAGTAAGCTTTGTTCTTGTTAGATTCTCAACAGTTTCACTCCAGTTTAAAAAGAACATCGTGTGAGATGGTACAGATCTACAATACATCGCATTGCTAATGGATCGTCTCATCTAGAACACAACATTATTAGAAGCGACAAAATTTGGGAATAATACTGGTATGAACCTGAAAAAATCAATAATTTCGATCTTTAAAAATGAATCAGCTTCAACAAAAGTTAATTAACATATCGTAACTGTAGCGCTGCAGGACCGTCGTACTGTTACTGTAGAATAATACACTATAGTTTGTTTGTCTCAAGTTCTTCAAAGTGTACGCAAAGGGGCAAAATGATCTTGCATCATGATAATGTTCGAGCTCACATTGCTGCTCGAACGATTGCGTATTTCAATACTCAAAACATTGAAATACTGGAACCTAATGATTTTTGGTTCTACATGCAGGGGAACAATTATGGGGATTACGTTTTACATCGACCGATAAAGCAGTTGATTCATTTAAAAATTAAATGAACAACATAATGCGGGAAGATTATAGAAAATGTCTTAGAAATTGGTCTTTACAAATGTAAAAATGCATGGATTGTATAAGTGAATATTTTGAAAAATTATAATTTAACGTATTTCCGAAAAACATTTCGATTGCTTTACAAAACCCGCCAAAAGGAGGAGAATTTTTGTACAAACTAAATAACAACATTTATAGCCTGTTATTGAAAAAATTTGTAAATAATATTAGAAGTTGTAGGAGTTAGGTACTATTAGGAGAATATATGAATTTGTTGGCCGTTATACTGTGAAATTAACACCTAATTCATTTAAGTATTTACTTGCTCGTCAATATTTTAATGATACAAAATAAGTACCTACAAGCGATATGAATTTAAACTTGCAAATAATGTATTGGCCGCAATTCGTAACAGAGTTTTTGGTGAGGTTGCCATATACGAATGAATAGTATAACACTGGTTTGACAAGCTCAGTGATGCTGGTGGAAGAATATCCAAAACGTATGAAATGTTAACTACACCACAATACTATGGCATTTTCATGCGATAGCTAAATTTAAAAATTAGATAAGTAAATACTTCATCATTCTAGTTGAGAAAATTCTTGCTCTTCGCAGTTGATAAGAATCAATCACTTTACATGTACCGAAGAATGAAATTGATGCAGCAATCGTAGAAGAATATTTGAGTGATTCGATTATATGCTGCACTTCATTCATAAAAAAATTTAATAACAACGTTGGAGTACGCGGTATAATTGAATATTCCGTTTTACTCAATATACGTGCAACGTGCATCAAATTCTGCTTCGAACCTAGTAAAACCTCGTATTATTACGAAGTTTGTGCCAAAATTACTTAACATTGAACAAAAAGGGCACCGTGCTTATGTTTGCACCGACCGGAAGGAAGTGCCGAAAGTCAAGTCCATTTTCTTTGACGTTGATGGCATTGTGCACAAAACCCGCTAGGTGAAACAGCCAATGGACGAATTTATTGAGATATTTTTCGGCGACTAAGAAAAAACATTCGACCTAAGCGGCCTGCCCCACCCTCTCTACTCCCCAGATCTTGCTCCTTGTGACTTCTTCCTGTTTCCGAAGTTGAAACTGAAGACCAAGGTGTGCCGCTTTTGGGACGATTGAAAATATTCAGACCAAACCGCAGGCAGTATTCAATACGTTAACACACAAGGACTTCCAGCATTGCTTCCTGTCATAGTTAAATTGCTGGGATCAGTATATTCATGCGGAAGGAAAGTACTTTGATGAATAAGTTGTAAGAACAATTTATTGTGTTTTTTTCACATTCCGGGAATTTCTGGGTAGCGCCTCGTAAAACTAATAGTTAAATCTTGGCTTTATTATATATAATAGTGAAACGACAATTGTTTTGCCAACACAGGGACTTTGTCAGGCATGTACTTTGTGTTGTGAAATAGAGAGCGCCAATATTTAGCAATTTTCAAATATAAACCGTAAGACGTCAACATGTTCGTTTAACAGTTTAACAAGAAATACTTTGCGTATAAGTGCTTCATGAAAATATTCAGTCAAAGGCCAATATTGATGCACTTAGTGAAAGTATCATCAATTCGACGTCGTTCACAACAATAGAATTTTTCAAGAGCCACCACGTAGATTTTCAAGAAAGATCTACACCTGACAGCATACAAAATTCAGTTCAGGAAACAGGAAAAGTTACAGACTATCAGCAACGTCGTAAATTTCTAAGTATTAAGTAAGAATCAAGATGATCCTGATTTGTGTAACGAAATCTTTCTAAGCCATGAAACACATTTTTAACTTGATGGAAGAGTCAATAAACAAAATTGTAGAATTTGGGTGAAAAAAATCCACATACTCTTCACGAAAGATTAATGCATCCTCAGAGATGTACTGTGTATGCACTTTGAAGTGGTAGTGTAATCGGACCATACGCTTTTGAAGATAAAGTTGGTAATGCTGTCACTATTAATGTGTAACCTTATCGTGACGTTAAACAATTTCTTTTTCCGCCAATTTGATGACTTGGATTTTAACAATATGTGGTTTCAGCAGGACGGTGCATAATGCCAAACAGCACGCAAAACCATACCTCTGTTGCATATTCAATTTGCAGATCGTGTTATCTCTTGGAATTCTGACATCAATTGGCTTACAAGATCATGTGATTTAACACCACTAGACTTTTTTCTCTGTGGTTATGTAAAGGGGAAAGTGTATGTACGCCAACAAGTCGGAAATAGTCAATGAGCTGAAACAAAATATTCAACCCGTTATTTGAGAAATAGAGCCAGGTTTATGTTCCAGTGTTATGAAAAATTTTGCTAATCGAACAAGATCGTACCAGAGCAGTCGAGTTGACTATATGAATGATGTCTTTTCCATTTGTAGCGGTAAAATCTAGAATTTATGGTGAAGAATAAAAAACATTAGTGTTACAAATATTGTGCAATTTATTTAAAAATCATATCCTGTAGTTCCAAATGAGGCACCGTTCCTTTATATAACTAGTGGCACATCGATTTAATTTGGAATTTTTTTTTTGCAATCGTACTGTAATGAACACTTAAATACTTTGCAACCTATAAAGTATTATTTTACCGGACTAGTCCTCTGAATGTTTTTTACCGGACTAATCCTGTAAAAACAAGAAATTAAATTTGGACTTTTAGATTTATTTATAATATATGAGGTAAGGTGAAACATTCTTGGCCTGATATAGAGATGACGTTCCAATCAGAAAAAATTTATGATTCCTGTCCGGATGCACCTGTCATTAGTTCGTTTGACAAGTTTCAACTGGTTCTGTCAAGTAGCTTATTTACGAATTTTCGCAGTAGACGTCTTGCGTGTTTTTCGTTAAAATGGATAAACTTGAATACCGTGCGGTCATAAAATTCTTCGTTTTGGATGGATTAACCCATAAGGAAATTCATCCGAAGTTGACAAAAGTGTTCGAGTTCTCTGCTCCCTCAATCTCAACCGTTAAAAGTGGGCAACTGATTTTAAACGTGGTCGCACGTCCTTCGAAGATGGCCCACGTGAAGGACCGCCAGAAACCGCAACCATACCGGAAACCATTGAAAAGGTGCACGATATCGTGTTGAACGATAGGCGTGTGAAGATGAGTGAGATAGCTGAGACCGTGGGGATATCGGAAAAAAGAGTGCGAAACATCTTGCACCAAGAATTAAGGATGCGAAATGTGGATGCCGCATTTGCTGAATGCCGATCAAAAGCAAATGCGCAAACGACCTTCGCAGCAATATTTGGACCGATTCAATAAGGATCCGACCGATTTTGTGCTGTGATTTATTACCATGGATGACACAGGGGTCCAAAACTACACGCCAGAATGGAACAGCAGTCGAAGTAGTAGTGGAAGCCGGTGGTTCAGCGCTAAAGAAAGCGAAGTCGATCGCATCTGCCGGAAAGGTCATAGCATGGTTTGGGATGCGAAAGGGATCCTGCTAATTGATTACTTTGAAAAAGGTAGAACAATTACAGGCGAATATTACTCCAAACTTCTTTACCAGCTGAATGCCAAAATTCGCGAGAAGAGGCCTGGCTTGAAGAAGAAAAGAATCATGTTTCACCAGGACAACACACCTGCTCACGAAAGTGCGTTGGCAATGGGAAAACTGCGGGATTTTCGGTATTATTTGCTCAGCCATCCGCCCTATTCTCCTGATCTGGCATCCTCAGAATTCCATCTGTTCCCAAAGATGAAGAAATTTGTTTCTGGGAAGTGCTTCGCATCTAATGAAGAAGTTGACAGAGCCGTAGCTGGATATTTCCACAACCTTTCAGGCTCTCACTTCCGGAAAGGAATACTGATGTTGTAGAAACGCTGAACCAAGTGTGTTGAAGTCACGAGATATTATGTAAAAAAATAAAATAATTTTTTAACTGAAAATCGCAGTCTTTCATTGTCAGGACGAGAATTTTTCACCTTACCCTCGTACATTAAGCGTACAATTATGCGCTTTTCTAAATGAACAATTAGGTATTGCACTATTTTCGACATTCATTATATTAGACTTTTCTTTTAGACGAACGAGTTTGCCATTTCCGAAAATAGTAGTATTCTCTTCCCGGTCCTGTATTTTCTTTGCGATGTTAATTTTATTCTTTTCAATTTAAGTGTGGCTCTCAGGATTGAATGGTAGCTCCACAAGGTTGATGGTTTACAAATTTCTTTTTCTCTGATGTACACTAGCACTACTTCTTCAGTTATTTGCCTCACTTTTTTCCTGTTAAGCAATGTTTCAAATTCCCGGTAATTTTTTCATTTCTTTCTCGGGATACAGTAGGTAGCAGACTGTCACAATATGCTTTAGCGGCCTCGCTGATGTTTTATTCACAATCTAAAGCACTTTCATCACCCATTTTCAATTCAAAATTCAAAAAATATTGTAAACACAAACGTTATTTTTTGCAAATTGACTGCAAAAGCCTAAAACGATCATCTGTTTAGTAAAAGTGGAAAATTTACAATTGTAAAAGCGAAAAATTTACGATTGCAAAAAAATGTTGTACGCACCACGTCCGGAAAGTGCTCTCACTGGCCGCGTAATCTACCACGGTCACGTCTACGACTTATCCTGGTATTTGCTTACTCATCCAGTAAAATCTTACTTTCCGGACTTGATACGTAAATAACAATTTTTTCAGTTAAATCGCCATTGAAAGCTAAGACTGGTCAACACAGTTTGGTTTTCTTGTACACCAATACGTGTAGTTTATGTCTTTTGTCATGCCGATTCTGAATCTGATTTAAAATTTTCGCCAGCACGTCAGGATTTTGAGACATTTTCTTAAATATTTTTTCAAAAAACGCATTCAATTTAACAAAATTTCGAAGTTAAATTTATATAAGAAAGATATTACCAAAAATATTGTTCTGTCGAATATTGAGTTGACATGTTTGAACATGTCCTTGCATGCTTCCTACGTCAGAGTACTTAAACCACACCAATTTTTGCTTTAGAGCAAATCAAATTAAGAATTGGTAAATATCTAACTATGTGAGCATATAAAGAGCTACACAATGGCTCTTTCGATTCAAAGTAAGTCGGTTTATGATTGCTTAAGGTCTTTTTATTTCATAATGTCTTGTACGTGTGTAAATAATTCAAACATTTTCTGTTATGTATGTGGAGAATTCTCTACCCACAAACATACGCGGAATATTAAACCTTTAATAGAAAAGTTATGTTTTCTCTATTTTGGCTTAACCATTGAGCTATGGTCTCCAGAATTTGCTGCACACACTGTACTGTTACTCAGAGGAGCTCTCAAACGGTAAGAAAAGCGCTATGCCATTTGGCATAGCGCTAAAACCTATGATTTGGCGTGAACAAACGGACCACTAATTGCTACTTTTGCTGTGCAAAAACTTTCGGGTTTTACAACAAAAATAATAAAAATATTATTTATGCAAATTTTCCCTCTGCTACTCGTCCAGTAACCTCATTTAGAAGCTTTGCCAGGTCCACGACCCATAGGTGATTCGAGTGAAGAATGTGATGTTAGAGTGGAACACTGAAATGGTTGCTGATTATTGACACATTGACACATTGGGCATTGACATCAGAAAGTGCCAAAGAACAGGACGATACCATACAGTTTCATATTATATACATATCTAATGTTATATATATTAATATTATTTCATTTACTTTTCAATATTTTTTTCAAAATCTCGCGCGTCAGAATTTTGTTATTATTACTGTTGTTAGAACTATAGAAGAAACGAAAATTGTACAGTTTCTAAGGAAAAATAGAAAAATGAACATTTGTTCACCAGTGTAACCATAATACATATATTTTTAATTAAACTTTTATATTTATAACTGAGGATGCACATTTGAGAACAAACGCAGCAGCGCAGCGGAAGGGACTTGGGTTGCACGCGTATGTATTATATTTTATATGTACAGATGTTTCCAATAATGTCCAGTCTCAAGGCGGTTGCGATATAGTACATTTATTTCGTGTAAAGTAAAAAATAAATTAATAATGTCGAAAGCTATAAAGATACCGTTGTACCACGAAGCACACAAATTAATAAGTAGATTTCCGTATTTAGTTTACGCTGATACTACAACAAAATGCAAAATTTGTGAAAAACAGCTCCGTGTACAACAAAATATAACTGCCAAAAGCATAGCCCAAAGCTTATACGGGAAAAAATTTGTGACATATTTGTGTACTAGTTATATATAGACGCTTAAAATGGTAAGTGTTAACTTTATTTATTATTTAGTTATTTACTATTATTAATTTATAAGTATATGTATATGTCTAAGATCATTAGAACTAGAGAGACATTTATACTTTATTCATTAATATTCATGAATGACATACCTCATAAGATCTGAATTTTATAAAACCCTAACAAAGACGAAGATTCTTGTAAGTAAATTAATTTTCAAACTGAAAAACTAGGTCTAAATAAGAAACACTATAAATTTTCACTAAATAGTTTATATAACTAAAACGGATATTTGTGTTTTCGTTACTGTTATTGTCAATAACAAAACAAAAAGAAAAAGATAATGAGATTAAATGTTTTAGTAACATTAAAACAGCTTTTTGTGGACATTTTCGGTGAAAGAGAACAATACTGCTACATACGTATGTATGTTAGGTGACGAGTGTGGAAATGTGAACATTCAGAGAACAATGTACGATTACGTGATTCGTGAGTGCTGTTGACCGAGACCCGGCACAAGGCAAAAGCATTCAACTGCGCTATGTATAAGGCAGTATATTATGTCCGCTCAATATAAACAGTGACCCGATGTGGAGTTTTGTTGACCAGTCAATTAAATGGAATTGGTGGCTCCCATATATCAACGAAGGGGGACCTCACACTTAGCACGAATATAAATAATGGATTGCGACGTTAGGGTGTATCCAGGGTGGATGACTACCGTTTTGAGTCTATGTGTGTGCGTGCGCGTTTAAACGTGTATGCGCTTATACGTACGTGGGTGTTTGCAATCAGCAACGAAAAAAAACGTTAAAGAAATTTTCCTTGAAATATTTACTTCTACGCCTAGAGATACTTATACATTACGGTAAAAATATTGAAATTTATGAACTAGGTACATATATCAACTCGAATTGAAATTTTTAATAATACGAACAATATATATCGTTTTGAATATAAATTCCCTGCTTCTATTTCCATAAACAGAAAGCAGAATAATAAAAGTTACAGAAAAAAAACTAAAAATATATATAGTATACACAACAGGTGTTTATCGGGTCATAATATGATATCAATTATAAATATTACAAAAATAAACAATTCATATTTGAACTAGCAAAAAATCTTTCCCCAACATACAGCGATAAGTAGTCAAAACCGCTGTATCGATTCACTGTACGGTTACTACTGTCAAAAACTTCCAGCTTAAATGATACAGTCATGAAGAGTTTATAGCGTTATACTCTTACTATTGTCAAACAACTTCCAGCTTAAATGATACAGTTACAAAGAGTTTATAGAAGTACACAAAAATTTCTATTTACGGACACATCCAAAAAGATTATACCTCTAAATAACGCACAATTTTGTTTTCATGGAATTTTACAATGGACTTTTCTTAATATTATCACTTCTTAATAACAGACTCTCTAGAAAATGTTCGAGAGTACCCTATTCTTCAGCAAAAGGCAAAAATATATGTGAAATAGCCTGTTAATGAGGGACATACGAGAAGGGACTAAATTAGTCCTATCTCTCTTGTATTTCACTGGTCAACAAATTTCCTTTTTTTAAATTTTTTTTTAGAACCTATGTACCGTTTTCGTTTCTTTTATAGTTCTAAGAACAATAATAACAACAAATTTATTCTGGCACGTCAGGTTTTGGAAAAGAAAACATTGAAAAGAAATTAAATAATATTAATTACGAATGTACATTACATGGAGCTCTATTGTATCGTCGTGTTTAAAATGTTTTCCTTTTTACTTTTTTTATACCGTTCTTCGGCACTTTCTGATATCAATGTCCAACAACAATGGGCAAGCATTTCACTGTTTGCTTGACCCGATAACATTTTTCAATAACAGAAATGTCTTGATGAAATCTTTCGCCGTGTTGTTTCGCCGAATAAGGTACTGTACGAGTAGCAGAGGGCAGACTACCATAACTAATATTTTTCTTATTTTTGTTGGAAACCCCGAAAGTTTTCGTGCAGCAAAAGGGGCAATCAGTCAAATGGTCCGCTTGTTCAAGCCAAATCATAGGTCTTGCAAATGGCATAGCCCTTTTCTTACTGTTTGATCAGCCCCTCAGAGTAACAGCACAGCATGCGCAGCAAATGCTGGGAGCATGGATTTCTCGTCTTGATGCTCAATGGTTAATTTATAATATTGAAGATATAACTTTACTATTAAAGGTGTAATATTCCGCTAATGCTGGTGGGTAGTGAATTCTCCACATACATAACAGAATCTCTTTGGATTGTTTATAACATACGCGACATTATGAAATAAAAAGACGTTCAGCTATCATAAACCGACTTACATTGAATCGAGAGAGCCGGGTTCTTTATATACCCACAGTCAGATATCTACCGATTCTTAATGTGATTGATTCCAAAGTAAAAATGGGCGTGGTTTAAGTGCTTTGACGTTGGAAATACAAGAATATGTTCAGACATGTCAACTCAATGTTCGACAGAACAATATTTTTGATAGTATCTTTCTTATACAAAGTAATTTTGTAAAATTTAATTCGTATTTTGAAAAAACTATTTAAGAAAGTATCTCAAAATCCTGACGTGATCCAGAAAATTTTAAATCAGATCCAGAATCAGCATGACAAAAGACATAAACAAGACGTAATTAATGACGTATTGGTTTATAAGAAAACCAAACCGTGCTAACCAGTGTTATTGTTTATTTAAAATTCAAGTAGACGATTTTGAATTATCTGATGGGTTTATTGCACCCTATGTATATGTACACTGAATTGCCCAATCTTAATATTATTTTCGCCGTAAATATGTAGTAATGATTAGTAGTTTGGGCATCGCAGAATTTAAAGTTATATTTATATAGATATGTATTAGAAGACGTATACTTATACCTATTCGTATAATTCAACGGCACATACAAAGAAATCTGATTGGTTCTCAGAGATACATGAAAATACATGTTGCTCTGTTCTCTTCCTCAAGAAATAATAATGCACACTTATTTTTATCATAAAATTAAAACCAACACCTCTACATGACATAAAATTTGACTTTCACATGATTTAATGGCATTCGTACTGTTAATATGATTTCAATAATTTATGAAAGTGATTTAGTAGAAATAGAAATGTTTTCTTCATAATTGTTTATTATATTCGCAGTGCGACAAGGTTCTGTAAATCTGGCCACTAACTGAAGGTGATTTTTCAAATTTTGAAACACCATTGTATTTAATCCTGCATTTACTTTGCATAAGAAATTTATAAATTTATTTTATTATAATTTCATCCATGTATATATATATATATATATATATATATATATATATATATATATATATATACATTATTTCTTTTGGCCTTTCACATTTATGTTTACGTATTTCATTCCACTGACTTGTTTAAACACAATTATAATGTTATTTAGTATTTGACACCTTTTATACATTATAAGCGTTTACATTCATTCCTACGATATTTATGTATAAGCTATTATTAGGTAAAAACTTGCTTTATCTATATGTTATAAATATAAATATTATGTTTAATCAAAAATTCTTTAATTAAAACTCTAGATAAATTTTTTAAAAGACTTTTTGACATAATTAGAGTAGGTACGTATATTACATATATAATATAACAATTCTTACATTATACACGCATTTTTTGCCTGCAGCTTCGAATGGACTCGACTTGCCTTGGTCTATACACGAAAATGTACGTAAAACGTACATATTTTTGTATTCTCATTTAGGTAAATTTAAATAACGCGCAGCCGCGAACATTTTTAATAGAAGAGCTATTTCTGTTTGTATATTAGCAGGAACCGCGAAGAATGATAGTGAGTTGATAGTATCTCTTGAAATAGCAAACTCACGCTTTTAATAATTTTAATAGTTTGATAATTTTTTTAACCGAATTGAGCTTTATATCTATTTTTTAATATTTTATTTATATACTACATCAAATCATTTGTCATTTAATAAAGATTAATTCTGAATTTAAATTTATTATACGAAGAAGAATTTAATCATTTTTATGATATATATATATATATATATATATATATATATATATTTACAGGTTCGTATATAATTTTTAATTAACGTCTTTGAGTCTGAAGTGATCATATTAAAGTTTCTAAGTAACATTAGACGTATTTTGACTTTCATTTGTAAACACCAGCATTTTACGAATTATTTAATTATGTAGCTGCAAGCAAGCGACGAGGGTGATACGATATCTCACTGGGTGACCAACCTATGACGTAATTTTTCTTTCATAAGCTAAAATTCAAAGTAAATTTTATAACTCTTTTGAACAATTTTCTGCATATGAAAATATTAGCCAGCGTTTTCCGAGGGTTATATGATATCCCATAAAACGATCTGTGGACGGCATATGCCCTCACATATTAGAGAAATTATCAACGTGCTTTAACGTCTATAAAAATTTTTATTCAATCTGCTATTCAAACTTAGTGTAATTACATAGAATTACACAAGCATGATAGGGAGGTGAAATAATATCCTCGCAGATGATTGATGTCCTCTGTCTTGCCATACTTAAATTTAAAAAATTACTTTACAGACACCAAGTAGGAAGAAAGGCAACATTAATGCATAAAAGCTCATAATTAATAATAATCTGGTGATCAATACTAAATGAGGATAATATTCGCCCACTGTAGAGTATACCGCCTAATTCTGAGTAAATGCAACGATCCGAATGTATGAATATTTCTCCCGCTTCGAATACAATTCCCCTGAATGCTGTAGGCGCGTCAACATCGATGTCATACATATAGCAAGCGCCAATTAAGTTGGCGCGAGGAGGGGGTTTAGCAACAGACTGTTTTGTGATTGGCTTAACATCGATGTCATACATATAGCAAGCGCCAATTAAGTTGGCGCGAGGAGGGGTTTAGCAACAGACTGTTTTGTGATTGGCTTAACGCGTTCAGGGGATTTTTATTCGGAGCGGGAGAAATATTCGTACATTCAGGCCGTTGTGTTTGCTCAGAATCAGGCGGTATATATATATATATATATATATATAATAATTACATATTTTAATATTTGTGTACAAAATTTTTATTAGTTACTTAATTATCTCTTACAGTGCTCAACTCCTATTACACATTTCATGGCTGCCCTCAGCTTGAGGCAGGTCAACTTCATTGCTAACTCTAATGGTACATTGCTGGACCTGATTTTTACCAATTTAAACTGAAGTGTAGAGGTGGTGCGCGACTCATCACCCTTTGTGCCGGAGGATCGATATCATTCTTCCCTTAGTATAACGTTTCTGGTGGAGTCTACCCTAAAGAAATCTAATTCAAACGAAAATCTACGATACAACTTTCGTAGAGCCGACCTACCTTCGTACTCCGATTTGTCGAGTACAGACTAGGCATTTCTACTGAACTTCTCCGATTTCGATTCAGCCGTAGATGCATTTTATGAAAAGCTAGTCTCTTCAACAGTTCTGTTCCCAAATTTCAGACTCCCGAGCGTATGTATCCTGAATGGTTCACTAATGATATAAAACGATTAGTCCATATGAAAAAATTTTATTTAAAAAAATTAAAATCAACGAAAGCCATATATTACTGGCGTGAATTTAGGAGACTGAGACGTGAAGTAAAAAACTTGACCCAGACGGCTTTCAATAACTACCAGAGACGGATTGAGTGAGAGATCGTAACCAATCCGAAAACATTTTGGACATTTAATAACAACAAACGATCTTCTAGAATACCTGGACTCATTTTTCGTAGCAACGAGGAACTCACTTAACCTTTGGATATTGTTAACGCATTTGCACTGAAATTCTCTAATACAAATACATCTTTACCTGCAAAATTAGTTAGCAACCACCTCTCTTTTAATATTGGTTGTATTGCCAAAAATAATGTGATATGCAGTGCCTCTAAACTAAGACCCGACTTGACTTCCGGTGATGATGGTGTCCCGAGTTTCTTGGTGCGCGATTGTGCGTCTGTGCTGTCGTATCCACTATGTGTTCTGTTTTGGTTGGTGTCCCAGACATCGACGTTACAACACGCTTGGAGAATTAGGAAACTTATGCCAGTGTTTAAAAAAGGTGACGAGTCAAATATTGCGAACTACAGACCAATAAGTTATCTTATCCAATTTTAGCAAAGTATTCGAATACATACTTTATTGTAGAATATATAACAGTGTACGGCCCTTCCTATCTGTCAATCAGCATGGTTTCATTTCTGGAGAGTCCACGGTTACAAACTTAACTAAGATCGCGCAATACCTCTCTAATGCTATTGATCAAGGCAAACAGGTCCATGTCATTTACACAGATTTTTCAAGGACATTTGAATCTATTAATCATAATATACTTCTGGCTAAATTGGATCAAATTGTGTTTTGCTCGGCCCTTGTTACACTAATGGATTCTTACATTTTCGATAGAAAAGGTTATATTTTCTACAATGGTTATTCTTCTAATAACTTTTTGATAACATCTGGCGTCCCACAGGAGTCCAATCTCAGTCCCTTACTTTTTAATATATATAAATGATCTGATGGATGACCGTGGTTGTGAATGCCTGGGGTATGTCGATGATTTGAAAATTTTCAGTATTATCAGCAACCACAACGACTGTATTAAACTTCAAACTGACCTAGATAGGATTCGAAACTGGTGCCACGTAAATCAAATTGTTTTAAATGTAAAAAAATGCGCCGTCGTTTCTTATACTAGGTGTTCTAAACCAGTTACATTTCACTACACGTCCGGTCGGTTGCTAGAGAGACGTTGTTTATGGATTTAGGGGTACTCTCCGATGATGGTCTTACATTTACCCAGCACATATCTAGCATTTGCTCTTCTGTTAGCAGGTCTCTCGGCTTTCTTGTGAGATCGTGTCGAAATTTTTCTAACATAAACTGTATTAAGGTACTATACTATTGTTCGATGCGGGTTGGAATATGCATCTGTCGTCTGGTATCAGCATTATCTATACCAGCAAATTTCGGTCGAACGTATTCAGAGATTCTTAAAATACTTGTCGTATAGAATAAATGGCATTTACCCTGCTCGTGGTATCGACTATCTGCATTTACTGGCTCAGCATAATTTTGTATTATTATCCCATCGTAGAGAGGATTATATTGCAAAGTTTTTATGTAATCTTCTAACACAAATATGCCAACTCGTACTACTCGCAATTTTGACGTTGTCAACATTCCGACTACGAGAACCAATATTTTGGTAAAATCTCCTTTATACCATATTGCCATTACTTTTAATAAGCGTAACTCTTTGGATTAGTGTTTATGTATTACTTGTGTGCGGGTAAGTAATCGTTTACTTATTTGGTGTAATCTTATTGTAATGCTACAGACATTAAATAGTCTAATTTTGTATAATGTCCTATAATTGTCCTATATAATTATTGTTGTTATTATTATTATTGTACGATATAATTATGTGAATATTTCAGTCATATTGATTATTTATTGGATATTAGAATATATACAAATCTGAATACTTTTATAACAAAATCTTATATTATATACAAATTGTCATATTGTTTCTCTGACTGCAAATATAACTGCTCTAAAACATATATATTCTTGTGTAATTCTTAATTAATAATTAATTTTGGATTTATCCTACGTAGTAGAATACACAATAATATGGACAGCTAACTTAAGCATGAATGAAGCAGCTGAATATAATAATACGAAATCCATACGCTTTTACGAGGGTATGTCAAGAAGTACCAAAAAATTAGAATAGATGGCGCTGCCACTTCAAATCCAACTTAATGCTTGTCAAGAAGCATCCTTCTAAAGAACGCAACCTAATTTTTAGGCTGATCTGTCAAATAGTTTTGTTGTGACAGCCATTTGAAACAAACGTCTACGAGCATTTTCTAAAAAAAGGAAAAAAGGGTATTTCGGGCGCTCATTAATAGTTATTTACGTATCTAGTCTGGAAAGTAAGATTTTGCTGGATGAGTAAACAAATACCAGGTCGAGTCGTAGACGAGTCTCTGGTAGCTTACGAGGCCAGTAAAAGCACTTTCCGGACGTGGTGCGTACAACTTTTTTTTGCGGTTGAAAGCGGTTCGAATTTGAGCCTTAAGCAATGATTGTAAACTCTCGTAAAATTCTTACGATAAGCTAAAGACTTTTAGACTCTATTTATTGAAGTAATACTCTTAGCATTAAATGACTAATGATATTCTTTGTAAAGCACGGAAAATTACGACTCGTACGCCTATGTTCAAAAACACGTCTGTTAACAGACATTCAGAGAAAGACCTTATGAATAACGAATCAGTTGTAAGTATATCATCATAAAGAGCTAAGAAACTAGTTTTACAAAAATTTTATATGAATTACTGTTTGATGTAAAGTTATTCTTTAAGTTTGTTGTCGAAAAGTTTATTCATATATCGAGTACAATATAAAACGTGTCTTCATTAACCAAGAAATCTGTACCGTGCAAAATTGTTATAAATCTAATAAAGTAATAACTTTCCATTTGTATTAATAACATTATTAAACTAACATAAATTCAAAGTGTTATCAAAGATAATTTGTTTAACATCTAAAATCTAAATGTCATGTGGATAGGTACTGTTTTGAGTGGAAATATTCACAAGC
Organism: Melolontha melolontha; assembly: GCA_935421215.2. Taxonomy (NCBI): domain Eukaryota; kingdom Metazoa; phylum Arthropoda; class Insecta; order Coleoptera; family Scarabaeidae; genus Melolontha; species Melolontha melolontha. Next base: position 142,518,718 of record OW285236.1, read on the forward strand.
GCGTCGCAGCTTGTTTACATTTATCCTATCACCTAGCTGTATAATCGCGTGATAGATAAAACGAAACCGGTCACATTTTATTTGTAAAAATCGTGATCATTCCAAAGTCGTTGATTATACTAGAAGTTCGTTTTATTATTCGTACTCTATAGATCTTAGAATACATTAATAAGCGAACATATGTTTTATTAAGGTAATATTCAAAATAATCTGATGCTTTAAATCTATTCAAAATTATATTCATATGCGCTACGTCAAATTAATATACTTTGTAGGTATAAATATATTATAAATAAATAATTATTCCATTTGCTTGTAAAGATATAATTATTGAAATTACTAAATGATATTAATAATTAATAACTTCATTACAATTTGTAAACAAGAAGTAAACGTTGTTTAAGGTTACGTAAGAATATATACGCTACTTTATTTAAATGAACTCCCAGATACAGCTTAATTAAACCGGCTCATTTCAATGCTAAATATGTGTTAATTCATATGTAGTATGTGGTACAGCACGCACATCACATCACAATTACTTTCATATAAATTATTAACGCTATAAACATAACGTTGTCATATTCGCTTAGACTTTCTAAATGAGGATATAAACGATGCTCTGTTAGAATGTATGCAGTTATTAGTAAACTTGAGCGTACATCTGAAAAATTACCAAACACTTGTTTGGTTTGGTTACATTTTCGTAATATAATATATACACAGTGTAATAATCAACACTTAAAAGCTTCATTCACTCCTATTCATAAAAAAAGACAACATTTGTTAAATTATAGACAAATTTTAATAGTTCTCCGCCTAAGTTTTCGAAAAAAGTATCTAGCGTAGTATACATATATCCCAATCTAAAATCACGCGTATCTATGGTTTTATCAGTAAGCGTTGTACTGTAACTAATCTGTCAATTTTCAGGCAATGCTTACGCAAATTCCTGGATAACAGTACAAAAGCGGATGTTATCTACGAGTTTACCAGGAATTGCATCACATATTATTCCATAAATTGGAATAATAATATATTCTTATTTAACAGAGCGAAGGCATTACGTCATCAATCTAACTATTTCTTCCTTACTATGGACGTCCCTCAGGGAACTTGGGACCATTACTGTTCCTTATTTTCAGAAGTGACCTATGTAAGCTAAAACTTGTTGTTTGTTGATAATTTAAAGCTATTCTACCGAGTGATTAAAGTTGAAAATAGTGATTTCCTTCAGAATCAAATCAACAGTTCGTAGCTGGTATAATTAGAACAAACTAGACATTACTATTTCTAAATGTGGTGTATTTACTTTCTCTAGGAAACACCCATTATACTTACATCTATTATATATACTATTTAGATAAGTCATCCTTGCCGCATTGGGAAAGTATAATAGACCTCGATGATACATTCGTTTCCAGATTGACGTTTTCTAATCACATTACAAAAGTAGCTAACTCTAACCTAATTAAGTTTCGTCATTACGGATCAGTTTAATTCGCCAGATACTATGTTACTAATATACTTTTATTACTCTTGGTCGCCACTTTATACTTACCGTATACGGACCTTAGAACTACTATAGTGCAGTAATATACTGCGTGTCCACGAACAACCTCTAAAGAATGAAAGGGGTGATTGTACATACAAAAGTATGAAAAAAAAGTTTCTATCAACTTGGGCCCGGAAATTCTTCTTAAGGGCGCTACCGCACTTTAGCGATGGCGTTACAAAACTGGCTTTTGGTCAATTGGTGTTGAACTACATTTAATTCACGATCTAAATTTAGTAGATGATTTAGAAATAATAATTTATACTTTCTTTGTTTATTGGCCAATGACTATTGCATTCAGTTTTGGAGGGCTGTCAGAGGCTGTCAGAGGTCAGTATCGTTTTTGACACTAACTTTTTTCTTTTGTGATTCACTATAATTTTTTTGCAATATTATAATTCTATGATATTTATTATGTTAAAACGGTTCTATTGCGAAACATCGGAAAAACTAACCGTTTTCAAGAAAATACGTCCAATATGAAGCGGCCTTGTTGTTTCTTATTTCATATTTAGTACAGATGTAAAAAACTAGATGGATGTATTTTGTTGCATTACGGGTTAAACAAAAAAACAATACAGCATAGTATCGTTTGAAAATTGTCAATGTCAAAAATTGTTATTGTCATAATGATAATTTCATACAATTTAAAGTCAGTTTCTAGTTTATTTATTTAAAAAAATGGTTTCGTTTACTAGTGAAGAATATGCAGACATGCATTTAATCTACGGGAAAGTTAATTTTAACGCATTATCGGCACAACGTAGATATGCAGAAACCATTCCTAATAGAATGCATCCCACTCATGCAACTTTTAAAGAAACGTGTAGACATCTTGTTGTAGTTGAGGAATTCGAAGAAGCTATTTTAATGGATCTTGAAGACAACCCAGAATTAAGTGTTCGAAGATTGTCAGCGATGCATCCAAAAATTTCCAAATCGTCTATTTTTAATATTCTACGTAAAGAGAAATTATACCCGCGTTACTTTCTAAAGCTGCATGCTATGTGAAGGGTGATTTTCCAGCTCGTGTAGCGTTTTCTGAATGGTTAAGAAATAAGAAATTTAAAGATCCAAACTTTTTTTCTTATATTTTATTCTCCGATGAATCTAGTTTTACCAAAGATGGAATTACTAATTTACATAATTCTCATTATTATGCATCCATAGGGGATAATCCCCATGTTGTGAAAGAAACCAAACATCAACATAGGTCTAGTATTAATGTGTGGATTGGTGTTGTAAATAACAATCTACTTTGACTGTAGAGTTCCCCTATCGATTAACAGATGAAGTGTACCTAAATTTTCATCAGAATACTTTATCCACATTACTAGAAGTCTTTTAAATATTCGCCAAACCATTTGGTTTATGCATGATGGGCGTCAGTCTCATTTTAGTAGAATTGTGCATCAATATCTGGATAATACTTATAGGAACCAGTGGATAGGTAGAGGCGGATCAGTACAATGGCCAGCTAGGTCTCCGGACTTAAATCCCTGTGATTTTTGTATATGGAATTTTCTAAAATCTTGTGTGTACTCTGTTCTGGTATAAAAACATGGGCAGCTTTGGTTACGAGTTCAAAATGCCTGCAATGAGTTCAGACAAAAAGAAGGTATTTATGGATGGATCAGAAATTCTCTAAACAAAAGAATTATATTATGTCTTCAAACCAACGGTCATCGCGTGGAGTAGTTATTATATATAGGTAGTTTAGAATTCAATACTTATAAAAAGTTAGTGTCAAGAATGTACAGGGCCCCTAAAACCTCTCCAACCCTGTATGCGATAATCACTGTCCAATAAACATAGAAAGTATAAATTATCACTTGTAAATCATGTACCAAATTTTAATCGTAAATTGAGTGTAGCTCAAGACTAATTCACCAAAAACCAGTTTCGTGACACCATCTCTAAACTGCGGTAGCTCCCTTAAGAAGCATTTCCGGACTCAAGTTGATGAAAGCTTTTTTTATATTTCTGTATGTACAATCACCTTTCTCATTCTTTAGGAGTTGTTCGTGGACACGCTGTATAGTATACTCTTCATTTATAGTTATGTATGTGCCCATGTTTTACATATATACAGTTTATTGGCTATTATTTTTCTCCTCTAATTATATTTGTTAATCTGTTGGACAAATAAATAAATATTATTGTTATTATTAAAATACATGAAAATGTATCCGAAATATCTATAGAACATATTGAGAACTTCATCTTATATCAATAATATTTGTTTTGTAATTCAGCAAGAAAGACAAAGCATTATCTATTGTAATACTTCGGTTTATAAGAATATAGGAATGTTTTTCATGAAGTGTGAATACATGTAAAATATATGTACGAGAATGATTTGACAGGAATTCACATTCAAAATGGAGCAAATGAGGACATTAAGTCTTTTATGATTTTTCAAAATATTTCTCTTCAAGTTCAACATATTAGAATGAACGCTGAAGTGCCGCTATGTCCTTTTTGGGATGACCTTTCTCAATATTCTCAAAATACTACCCCGTTGCAGCAATAAGTTTTACATTCAAATGAAACTTCTTTTCAGCAAAGGAATAGTGTGGGAAAAGCATAATATAAAAACCTAATTCATCCAATTTTGCGTGCACTAGTGTAAAAATGTGTTATTGCGGTAGTAGAGAACTTTCTCACAGGAAATTTCGGCTTTTGAAAAAAAAGGTGGAAATTACCTCCTACAAATCCTATAAAATTGAAGCCAATACCTTCCGATGAAGATATCTTAACTTTTGGGGTGAAAGGCTTCCATGAAGTACCTACTGTTAAGATTTGCGCTCAGTTACTGGAACAGCTACAAATTTGTCGGCTTTTCAAAGTGTTACACATACACATGACCGTGTATCGAGTTATCACAAGATCAATCGTAACAAATCTTCGTGAAAATTTATTTAATTTTCGGATTCCTTTACGTTTTTGATCACAATTCCAAATAACCGTTATCCATTCTGTTAGCAACTTGAAGAAGCCCAATTTTAGATGCAAAATATGACATATGCATTCAAGAGATATGCTCATAATGATAAATTTCTCCTTGATGTCCGGCGTTCTAAACAATATTATTAATTTTATTGATAATTTTCGAGTTATTACATTTTTTTATGGTTCTGGAAACATATTATCTTCGATACTCATATCACCACGTTTGGACAATCCAATGCCAAATTATAGCTTTCGAAGGAGTATTGTGTTGATTGTATATCAACCAAAATTTCAGATGTATTTAGTCCTTTAAAAAATGAATACTGGATTGCACCATGAATTGAGAATTTATGCATTTTAAGATTTTCCATTTGGAGACTTTATTCACACTGCTATAACTTTGAAATCAATAACAAATATTAATCAAATTTCACCAATCACCATAAAAAAGATATCAGAAGTAGAATATATTGAAGTTTTTCCGAAAGATGCTTGCTGTTAACAATCGAGTCTCACTTCGCAGAAATAGTTAATTAGATCTGGTTTCCATTTTAAAAACTAAACATTAGGTACCTTAAATTATTAATTATTTTTTCTATAAGTACAAAAATATCTGTAATTGTCTACTAACCTCACTTTAATATAGTAATTTTCAGTGAATACAAATTACTGACGGCAACAAAATTAACTCTAATAAAGATTTAAACATAATTGAAATCAATTTTTCTTATTTTATTAAGATTGCGATATTTAAAAATCGAATCGTAACTCTCGATTATGGCAATTTCCTTTTGACTTATGACTTGTGCTCCTTACATTCTATTTATTAATAATTTCACTATTCTCAGAAGCTATGGTATTTACATACCTTAAAACCATTCTGAACATGATTTAGATGATAGTTGTTTGTGGAAAAATTCTATTTAATAAATTGGTTCTTTAGGGCTGACGTTACTCTCTTGAAACCAATAGAACTAAAAGAATGACTTATGACTTAGTAATAGCAAGTGCCACCCTTAACATTCAAAGAGCAACAGTGATTTGGAACAAAACACCAAGAAACCTTACGATGAAAATAAACTCCAATAAAACGTACATAGCAGCACGGCAAGAAATGCCAATAAATATTAATGGATATAATACAAAAGCCAATAAAAGTCTAAATATTTTACTGCAATGTTATAAAACATAGAAACTGATATCAGTAATAGAGTAATGACAACCACAAGATTAATTAATGCACTAAAGTCGAAAGTGTGTCTAAATAAATGAGAAGTTTTCAAACTAAAAATATATAAAATTATCTTTGTTGCAACATTCGACTCAATGAAAGACAGAAATCTATGATAATGGAGATGCAAGTAGAAAGGAAAATAGAAAGTGTGATTAAAGTGGGTAGACTGCGAAATACTGAAGTTAGAGGTTATCTGGGAATAGAACCAATCCGAACAAAATAGAAGAAAGACAACTTGACTCGTTCAGACATCTAACAAGCATGGGGGTGATAATTTAATTAAACAAATTTGGAAAGCCGAATGGAAGGGAAGAAAGAACGATTTAAAAAGAAACTGAGAACAACAAATGGGAAATATTGAAACCTTTCTACAGAAACCGCAATATCAACCCATCGGTCCAGTAGTTTATTAGTTTATAATGGACACACATACAAATACTGCCTTTGTACATATAGAGAAGCATAAAAATGTGCTCTACATTGTGAATTAAGAAAAGAAAGCACCTTCTATTTACAAAAAACCTATGTTGTACTCGATGTTACGTAATGGGAAATAATAGCAACCTTTAATATTATTAACATGCGCGTCCTCGTTGCGCATCCCGTTGTGCATAATAACCGAATTTTAGATTTTTATTTAATTTGGCATTAATTCAAATCCGTTATTGAAAGCGAGCCACCATGTATATATATATATATATATATATATATATATATATATATATATATACATATACTATATATCAGTAGTTATATTTAAGTATCTACCAATTAACCACACCTGTTTTATTTTTACGGTTCACAAATTTTATAGCTTTATTGCACCTCCTGAATAATCAAATGAAGTTTTAATTTACTTTTAGATTTACAGCCTCTTTATGATTATATTATCCTGTTATAAACTAACAATACAAATTAAGATAATGTATTTCCTCAACAAAGTTTAAAATTTCTTTAAAATATAGGTTAAATAAAATGCTATAAATTTTATGGACACCATTACGAGAATGTATTGTTAAACTTTAGTATGTAGGGTACGTAATGTTTATTCAAAAAAGAAAGTGTATCTAATAATGAGAACTAAAATTAAAATCAAGCATACTGCGCAATTTTAACAAACCATGAGTCATTACACTCATTACTTGTTTCGTTCGTTTTACAAAATATATTTATAAAGGACATATTAGCTTTCATATAAAGTCCGAGACAAAATTTCGAATGCAAATGATAATATTTTCGCATTTTATAAGTATATATCTAAAAATAAAGAGGACCTTAAAATTTGCAATACCAAAGCTTTATTTATGAATAACCTACTTAGATCTAACAAAAAAGAAATTAAAATTATCGCCCACTTGATAAACGGACATTGTTCTTAAGGAAGTATATATACAGCATGGGCTTGTAGCAAGCCCATGTGAGAAGCTGAAAGGACTGAAAGGAATAATAATAATAATAATAATAATAATAATAATAATAATAATAATAATAATAATAATAATAATAATAATAATAATAATAATAATAATAATAATAATAATAATAATAATAATAATAATAATAATAATAATAATAATAATAATAATAATAATAATAATAATAATAATAATAATAATAATAATAATAATAATAATTATTATAATAATAATAATAATAATAATAATAATAATAATAATAATAATACCAAAAGGGCACATCTGATATTATAAACGAGGTAAACGGCATTATTGAGACAAAAATAAAAAATAGCACAACACTGGAAGAGCTCCACAGTTTAATATATACAGGTGCATGTACGGTTTTGATATTAAATGATCAAAATATAGACACCGTAGAAATGGAATTCGATAGTAGGAATAAAACTCCTTGTTGGGAAAAACGATTGACATGGAAAATTGAAAATCTGAGACGGGAAATTGGAATATTAACTCAAAGCTTAAAGGACAATGCTAGCGCGAGGGTTAAGAGAGATGCAGAGGTTATATTGAGCTGTTATGTTTCACCTGAAAACTCCAATGTTGTAGAAATTTTAGATTTATTAAAGCAGAAATTAGCGGCATATGCAAAGAGGTTGAAACGATATAAAATCAGTAATACTCGAAGACAGCAAAATAAACAGTTCGCTAGAAATCAAAAATTATTCTATCGTGGCTTGAGTGATACAAATCCTGGACAACAGGTTCAGTTACCAACGAAAGACAAAATATCAGATTATTGGTCTGGAATATGGAGTACGCCGGTGCAACATAGAAATGCAAAATGGCTGACGGATGAAAGAAGGAAGGTAAGTAACGTTAGGACAATGATAAATTGGCGGATTGATTCAAAAGATGTGAAAAGAGCAATCCAAAAAGCAATGAATTGGAAATCACCTGGACCAGATAAAATACAAAATTTCTGGTTAAAAAAATTTACATCGACGCACCTGCAACTTGCTAAGTGCTTCCAATTATTGCTAGAACAACCATCCGAACTGCCAGAATTCATGACCGAGGGAAACACCTTCTTAATTCCGAAATCTAATGTATCTGCGGAAGATCCCTCTAAATATAGACCAATTACATGTCTTCCTACGTTATACAAGATGTTCACCTCGATTATATCTGAAAAGATATATGCCCACTTGGAGAATAACAACCTTTTAGAAGAGGAACAGAAAGGATGTAGAAAAGGATCAAGAGGCTGCAAAGAACAGCTCCTGATTGATTCAGTTGTGATGAAGAATGTGGTGAAAGCAAAAGAAAATCTCTACATGGCATATATAGACTATCAGAAAGCGTTTGATAGTGTACCTCACTCGTGGCTGGTAGAGATTCTTAGGTTATATAGGATTGAGGAGCATCATATTAACTTTCTTAGTTACGCCATGACTAAATGGAAGACAAGTTTGTTAATGAAAACCCCTACAGAAAGTATTGATGCAGGTAAGATCAGTATTAAAAGAGGCATATTTCAGGGAGACGCTTTGAGTCCACTGTGGTTTTGTTTAGCCTTGAAACCGTTAACAACTTTGTTAAATTCCCTAAATAAGGGATGTAATTTACAACAACCTGTCGTACAAATTAGTCACCTTTGGTACATGGATGATCTCAAATTGTATGCTAGGAAAAAGAATCATCTTCGCGATCTCCTAAACTGTGTTGGCCGTTATAGTAGAGATATCCAAATGAAATTTGGATTGGAAAAATGCAAAATAAGTTGCATAGAAAAGGGACAATGGGTTGAACATCGTGGGTTCGAAGTGGAAGGCGGACAAGGACTAGTTATTGGAATGGAGAGCAACGACTATTATAAGTATCTTGGTTATTTACAGGCTAGAGGAATAGAACACAATATTGCAAAAGAATCAGCGAAAGATCAGTATTTCTCTAGGCTGCGATCGTTGTTGAAAACCAGATTGTCGGCAAGAAATATGTCCAAGGCAATAAACAGCTTTGCAACTTCCGTACTTACTTATGGATTTGGAATAATTAACTGGACTGATACTGAACTTGAAGCAATAGACATCAAGACAAGAGTAGAAGCCAGAAAATTTAGAATTCATCACCCACGTAGTGCGATCGAAAGGTTCCACCTACCAAGAAGAGAAGGGGGTAGAGGAATACCGAGTGCTTATTGCAGGCATTATACACAGGTAAATAATTTACGAGAGTACTTTCTGCAAAAGTCGAAAGAAAGTAGATTGCATAATGCGATTGCTCAAATGGACAATTTTACGCCACTCAAACTGGCTAACAATGAATTCAATCCATCCACGAGAATCTTAAGTATACCCCAACAGAAAGAGAGATGGAAAAATAAATCTTTGCATGGCAAGTATCCGTTAACAATTGGATCTGAAAATTTTGACACCTCAGCGTCGCAGGCATGGCTGTATACAGGAAACCTGTTTGCAGAAACAGAGGGATTCATAGCCGCCATCCAAGATCAAGTAATTCCAACACGCTCCTATAGGAAAAAGATTCTTAAGGAGAATTTATCTGACATTAAATGTCGTGTATGCGCAGATAAGGAAGAAACAATTGATCATTTGATGGCAGGCTGCTCTGTACTTGCCCCCAAACAATATCTCGAGAGGCACAACAGGGTTGCAAAAATATTACACCAACTGCTCAGACAGAAGCACTTGTCGTATTCTGAAAATGTCCCGTATTATGAATATGAAGCACCTTCAGTTTGCGAGGACGAAAATTCTCGATTATATTGGAATCGCCAAATAATCACAGATAAAACAATTCCCAACAATATTCCAGATATAATACTGACACTGAAGAAGGACAAGGTAACGTACATCATTGACATTGCTGTTCCGTTGGCAAAAAACATTGCAAGGAACTATAGTGAGAAGGTAAATAAATATTTACCTCTCAGCGACGAAATCAAGAGTATGTGGAAGATGGACAAGGTCCTAATAGTCCCAATTGTGATTGGCGCAACTGGAGAAATTCCACAGAAATTACACAAGTCCATAAATACTTTGGATCTCTACCAAAAACTTTATTTAAAAATGCAAAAAAGTGTCTTGTTAGACACGGCTGCAATAATACGTCGCGTGCTGAACTGAAATTGCAGCGCGCGAACGCGGCCAACGTGGCCGGGAGGCGAAATGACGGAACGGGTGGGGTGCTGATGTGGTCCTCTACTGGGTGGTAGCCTAGCATATACGCTACCAAACTCTAGGGGGGTCTGCCCGATGGGCGGGCAGGTGCCATTCCGCCTTTCCAGCAGGGGAGAGAGGAACCAAGCTACGCGGCGCAAAACACGGCGCCGCGCAATGCACACACCACTGGGGTCGGTCCCGGGCGGCAACCTTGCCAGGCTGGCGTGAACAGCACACACACGCTCGACGTGTGTGCAGTGCCCCCGCAATGGCGGAAAACGTTAAGATGGCACAAAGTGTGACCGTCGTCGACCAAAGTAGCCGCTAAGAGTGTTACATTGGTTGGCGATGAGCAACCCCGTGCAGGCTGCGCTTCGCGTGTCTGGGCCTTGCCTCGATGGGGCGGGGGTCGGGCCGTCGAAGTACTGCATGGAAAAGTAAAGAAGTTGCCGGGAAAGGGTTGGCGGCCCTGCGCAACGGCTGGTTCTCCGATCTCTCAAAATTAGCGCGACGGGACACTAAACACATGCACGAGTGCGCTAAAATACAACACCCCTACACTTGCGCGCTCGCACAAACACAAAACCACACACCCAGAGAGAGAAGCAAGCTGCCAGCAGCGGACAACACATAAGTTGACACCCTGAAAGTACTGGTAAGTATCTACTATAATCAATATTCATATAAAAATAATGAATGCTAGATAACTATGCCACCCATCTTGTTCGAATGAACCGATGGGGTAAGATAATGGCAACCAAGAGCGAATAGTTCTTGTGAGTGAAAGAGATAATAATAATAATAATAATAATAATAATAATAATAAACCCGCCAAAGCCCCAAGCCAGGTTGAAGAAGGGTAAGGGGGAGGAGTAGCAACCTCGTTTAAAACCCAGGGTTCACCTGTCCCGGGTGATAGCACCCTGTGAGGGCCCCTTGTCAGGGCTACGACCGTAACTCAAGGTGTCAAGCGATTCGTGCCGAGGAGTGGATGGCCATACGTCATTTGGCCTTGAACGGAGCCTCCGGAGTACCTGGTGACCCTCCGGAGTATTAAGCCTTGCTGTCGTAATGCGGGGCTCTGCGGCGGTCGACCTTTAGTTCCCTAGCTAATCGTGGGATAAGATGGAAGATAATAAAGAAAAATTAAGCGAAAAAGAAAAAAAAGACAAAAAAGAAAACAAACGAGCTGGAGCAACAAACATCGAGCGAATAGTTGTAGGAGAATGGCACAAGAACAAAACAAGAAGGAAACCTCTGCGTGGAACTACAGCATGGAAGCGCGGCAAATATATTACAAAGCGAACCCATGGAGCATAAAGAGCCTAGCTCGCTATCGAAAGACGAGGAATGGGGAAAGGCGTTTGCCAGGAGAGACTCCCTCAAGAGAACTCCACCTGGATTAAGTAAACAAAGACGCGAAGAAAAAGCATGGGTCTGTACCCAAGGAGAAGGTGTGAGTAGCATACCAGGAGGGAAAGACTCCATATCCGATCCTTTGGAGAAAGGAAATGACGAGATTCTCCAACAGGAGAAAAAAAGAAAAGGGATAGGACTTCGCTGCACGAACGAGATGTCTCGGAACTGGGATATATCTGTGAAGGGATAGATAGAATAGACAAAATGTTGGCTAAGGTGGGCAAAAGAACAAAGGAGCTCAAAAACTGGTAAATGAGAGTTCAAAAAGCTAAATTGAAATAAAACAAGTCGCCAGAAAGCTAGACTGTCTGGTGGGCAAGTTAGAAAAGGAATTTAGCCAATATAGGAAACATCAAAACCTTGTGGAGACGGAAACTAGGGAAAAGAAAGAGGCGGAACCACAAACATCCGGGTCTTGTCAAATAGTTAGTACTCAGGCGGATTGGGATGGTGTGGTGCTAGAGGAGCAAAAGGCTGAAAATAAACTTAGGACACATATCACGGCGGCCCTACAAGAAGACAGAAACTTTGCAGGCATAAGTGGCATATTGGACGAGAGATGGCCCGAGGATTTATACAACAAGACCAAATTAAAACCCATGAACCAGATGAGTTGGAATGAAGAGGGAGACTACGCAATTCTTCTGCACCCAGAAGAAGGTGACGACAACAGGGCCCTGAGAAGCCTGGCAATATCTTACCCGGAAGTAAAGGATCTGGTTAACAAAGATATGGAAGAAATAGACTATGTAATTAAAAAGGTGGCAACTGAGACTAAAAGCCAAAAAACCTCGACGGCTCTCTATGCCGCCCCTCTCAAGACAAATAAGGACGGAGTTAATATGGAAGTGGTAGATAGGGTTTTAGCGGAGCTTAGGCAAACCATGCTAGTGCACCAGACGGGAAAGATTAACCTAATACTAAGCGATGGACTGGATCAAGATTATGTAAGAAAACTGTGTGAGTAAGCGTTCAGGAGCATCGACATAAGTATTACAATAGTGTCCAATAGTAAGATTATTAGAAATCCCCCGACAACAAGTAAAGCACCAAGGGGTCAAACAGAAAGAATGGTGGTGAAAAGTGCGGGCACGACATACGCTGACCTGCTTAGGGCAGTCAAGGATAGTGTTGACCCAAATGAGATGGGCGTCAAAATTAAAACTATAAGGAGAACAATGAGCGGAGACCTAATGATAGAAGTAGAAGGGGACATGCAAAAAGCCGTAACCCTTAAAGAAGTATTGAACAGGAAGATGGACAATGAAGTGAAAATACCCAAAAAGGGCGTAACCTTGCATATTTTGAACATTGACGCTACTACGCCTGCAGAAGAAGTGGAAGAAGCACTAAACAAGTCATTTCCAGAAGTGAACCAACCAATTAAAGTCCAATCCATGAGACCGAGCAGGGATGGAAATCAAATAGCTACGATCGCCACCACCAGGATAGATGCAAATATCCTGACAAAAGTAGAAAGAATTAGGATTGGCTGGGTGTGCTGTAGAATTCGGGAGCGAATAATGGTACCCAGGTGTTACAGGTGCTTGGAATACGGCCACGGATCCAAAGCATGTCTGGGACCAGACCGCTCTAACGTGTGTGTCAATTGTAATCAGCCAGGACACAAAGCTAAAGACTGTGATGCAGTACATTACTGCCCGACATGCAAGACGGAAGAACATCGATCAGATTCAACTAGATGTCCCAAATTCCGACATCTGCTAAACCTGCAAAGGAAATCTCAAAGAGGGAGAGGAAACCTATCTCGCCATGATTTAAAGTTCTACAAGTAAACCTGGGTAGGAGTAGGATAGCTCATGACATTACCTATGCCACCGCGTGCGAAAGCGATATAGACGTTGTAATAATTAGTGAGCCAAATATCAGAATATCGATGGAGAGAGGGTTTATAATGGATAAGGGAAAGGACGTAGCAGTGTATATACGGAACAAGGAACTCGGTATTTGTGGTCATTCTATTGGTGATGGGTGCGTGTATCTAAGATGGCGTAAATGGTGCCTTTTCGGTTGTAATGTATCACCTAATATATACATGGAAGTTTTTCGAGCGTATATAGACACATTAATGAATCAAGTGAGAGTGTTAAACTTGGATGCGGTTATTGCGGAGGATTTCAATTCAAAAGCAGAGATGTGGGAATCTCTCTTTATGGATGCAAGAGGAGAATATCTTATGGACTGGGCGGCTGCATTGAGTTTGAGCGTAGCAAATACGGGAGATGTCCCAACATTTGAGAGAGGGTGTACAAAATCTTTCATTAATCTAACTTAGGCCACAGAGGGGATGGCCCATCGAATTGCAAACTGGCAGGTACTTCCAGGTGAAGTATGCATGTACCATAACCACATCTACTTTGAGATTGAGGAAAGCGGTCGGAACCACAGGAGGGGAAGGGAGATAGGACTGCGACATATTCTGTGTAAAGAAAAGTTAGCCCGGAAGCTTACAGAGCATTTTGGAGGCGAGACCGCGAGAGTCACCGCGGATTCTTTCATTGCCTCTATATACAAGATAAACAAGGAGTGCACAGTACGGGTCAGGAAGGAGCAAAGATCAATACCACTTTATTGGAATGAAGAAATATCCAGCAAAAGAAGCGAATGCCTGAAATGGCGACGCAAATGGACTAGATCAAATGCAAACCAACGAGAGAGACTGTCACCTGGCGTCGAAGAATTGAGTTATAAACAAGCAAAGAAAGAACTTAAAAAGTTAATTATAAGCGCAAAGAGGAATCAATCGAACACCATAAGGCAGGAACTGGATAATGATATATGGGGAGATGGTTTCAGAATTGTAATGAGACATTTGCGTACTCTGCACCCTCCGTATAACCCGCCTCTGGAGCAGAAATTACAGATAGTTAGAGCTCTTTCCACTGAAGAAGGATACACTCAGCAAAAGCAATAACATAGTACGGGAAGTGGTCGCCATCACAAAGGACGAGTTGGAGTGGGCTGTGCGCAAAATGAAGATGGGCAAAGCCCCAGGTCCGGATAATGTGACCGCTGAAGCAATAGGAATCATAATGGAAACTGTCCCGGATGTCCTGCTGGCGGTCTTGAATTGCCTCCTGGAACAGCAACGGTTCCCCGTGCACTGGAAAGTAGCAAATGTGGTTCTTCTGTGGAAGGGCAAGACAGTGAATACATCTTCGGCATTCAGACCGATATGCTTGCTGAGTTCATTGGGAAAACTTTATGAACGAATAATTAAGTGCAGGATTGAGGATGAATTGGACAGGAGTGGCGGCTTATCCCGGAGGCAGTTTGATTTTGTAGGGGAGAGGTCGACTGTGCATGCTATAGGGGCAGTGGCAGAGAGAGCCAGGAAGTCGGACAAAAAATGGGTAATATTGATAGCCTTGGACATCAGGAACGCTTTCAATTCTGCGTCTTGGGCTAGGATTTTGAGCGAGATGAAAGGAATAAACATAGCCCCATACATTATTAACATCATAGAAGATTATTTTAGCGATAGGAAAATAATGGTGGATTTCAAGAATGGGATACAGGTAAACGGTGGTGTTCCACAAGGATCAGTCTTGGGACCCACTCTGTGGAATGTGCTCTATGATGGTGTTCTTGGTTTGGACACGGTGGATGGGGTTACTCTGGTGGCATACGCCGACGACTTAGCCGTCATAGTTCAGGCTCAAGATGTCAGAGAACTCAAGTTCAAAGCAAGCGAGACTTTGGAGGCGATCGCGGAATGGATGAATGCGAACGATCTTAGTATAGCGGAGCAAAAGTCCGAAGCGATTATCCTTAGGGGTCCGCGTAGGAGAGCAAAAATAAATTTTGATATATTAGGAACAAACACCAACCTAAAATTAGAAATGAAATAACTGGGAGTGGTATTAGATAATAATCTAACCTTCGGCACGCACGTAGGGTATGTCAAGGAAAGAGCGGAGGCCACTTTGAACGCTCTTACAAGGATCATGTCCAATGTGGGAGGACCCAGTACTAGGAAGCGAGAGCTATTGTATGACGTGGTGAAATCACAAATGCTCTATGCGATACCGGTCTGGTCGTCCGTGATGACTTCCAAAAATACAGAGACATCCTGATGAGGTTACAAAGAAGAGTCCTCCTAAGAGTGATCGGTGGCTATCGAACAGTCTCCACCGACGCGGTACTAGTAATAGCCGGCTTACCTCCGTGATATTTTCTGGCAGAGGAGCAAATCCGTATCTTTCGGACCAGGACCAAGACCAAGAGCGAGTGTCTAACGGATACCAAGGCAAAGGAAAGAGAGGTCACACTGAGGAAATGGCAGAGTGCGTGGAAACAGCTACACACTTCCGCTGGATGGACCAAAGCTCTGATCCCGGACATCATTAGATGGGTTAACTGCGGTTTTAGAACAACGGACTATTACCTGCCCAGTTTTTGACTGGCCACGGACACTTCAGGTCATACTTAAAACGTTTCCATCTCTCAGAAGATGACCAGTGCATGGACTGTGGGATGGAAGACACACCAGAGCACGCGATTCTGGAATGTACTAGTTGGGGTGATGATAGGTCTGCGCTGGAAAGGGACCTAGACCAAAGGCTTAATCGAGATGGCGTTGTTGGGGCGATGCTGGAGAGCGAGAGAATCTGACAAAGATACGCAGTTTCGTTGCAGAGGTGTTTTCGACACGGGAAAGGAAATAAAGGGCGAGAAATTTGATGGCAAGATGCTCTGTACTTGCCTACAAACAATACCTCGAGAGGCACAACAGGGTTGCGAAAATAATACACCAGCTGCTCAGACAGAAGCACTTGTCGTATTCTGAAAATGTCCCGTATTATGAATATGCAGCACCTTCAGTTTGCGAGGACGAAAATTCTCGATTATATTGGAATCGCCAAATAATCACGGACAAAACAATTCCCAACAATATTCCAGATATAGTACTGACACGGAAGAAGGACAAGATAACGTATATCATTGACATTGCTGTTCCGTTGGCAAAAGACACTGCAAGGAACTATAGTGAGAAGGTAAATAAATATTTACCTCTCAGCGACGAAATCAAGAGTATGTGGAAGATGGACAAGGTCCTAATAGTCCCAATTGTGATTAGCGCAACGGGAGAAATCCCACATAAATTACACAAGTCCATAAATGTTTTGGATCTCTACCAGAAACTTTATTTAAAAATGCAAAAAAGTGTCTTGTTAGACACGGCTGCAATAATACGTCGCGTGCTAAACTGATGTTGGAACGCGCGAACGTGGGCAACGTGGCCGAGAGGCGAAATGACGGAACGGGTGGGGTGCTGATGTGGTTCTCTACTGGATGGTAGCCTAGCATATGCGCTACCAAATTCTAGGGGGGTCTGCCCGATGGGCGGACAGGTGCCATTCCGCCTTTTCAGCAGGGGAGAGAGGAACCAAGCTACGCGGCGCAAAACACGGCGCCGCGCAATGCACACACCACTAGGACCGGTCCGGGGCGGCAACCTGGCTAGGTTGCCGTTAACAGCACACACACGTTCGAGGTGTGTGCAGTGCTCCCGCAATGGCGGAAAACGTTAAAATGACACAAAGTGTGACCGTCGTCGACCGAAGTAGCCGCTAAGAGTGTTCCCTCGGTTGGCGATGAGCAACCCCGTGCAGGGTGCGCTTCGCTGGTCTGCGCCTTGCCTCGATGGGGCGGGGGTAGGGCCGTCGAAGTACTGCACGGAAAAGTAAAGATGTTGCCGAGATAGGGTTGGCGGCCCTGCGCAACGGCTGGTTCTCCGATCTCTCAAAATTAACGCGACCGGTCATTAAACACATGCACGAGCGCGCTGAAATACAACACCCCTACACGTGCGCGCTCGCACAAACACAAAACCATACACCCAGAGAGAGACGCAAGCTGCCAGCAGCGGACAACACATAAGTTTACACCCTGAAAGTACTGGTAAGTATCTACTATAATCAATATTCATATAAAAATAAATGAACGATAGATAACTATGCCACCCATCTTGTTCGAATGAACCGATGGGGTAAGATAATGGTAACCAAGAACGAATTGTTCTTGTGAGTGGAAGAGATAATAATAATAGTCTGTTAGTGTCCAACAGCAAAGACTAATTACAAGACAAAATTGTAAGTTAAATACATACATACCTAAAAGAAAAAAAGAAACAAGTTACATGAATTGATTAATAGAATCGACAAATATATCGTTGTAATGAAAATTAGCGGCTCGCCACATCGTTGTTAGTGGTGATGACTGCAGCATGTTGGTTCTCGAAAATGGGATGAAAACATACATGAATAACGGGATCATAATCTAGAAACTATGAAATTAAGGGAAGACAGGAGAAAAGGACAATCAATGACACCATTAACCAATTTCCATACAAAACGGGCTCCATGTGTTTCCCCGCGATAACTTAAGGCATCCATGTCATGTTGGGTTAGAAGTGTCGTATAATCAAATTCCAAGAAAAAGGCACACGCCAACATTTCTAAAGGATAAAAACTTGAGGAAATGACGCTGAATCTTCTCTACCGAAATCTGAAGAAGTACGTGGTGTGGCGACCATACTTGTCACACATACTCTAATTTACTTATGACCAGATTTTAGAAAAGACTCTTAAAAACACGGACACCATTGAAGAATTTACAGGAACGCAGAACAACGCAGACTGCGAGAAGCAATCATACACAAATTGAGGATATGATAAGAAAATAGCGGCGACTATCAAAATACACTCCGAGATCTTTCACTATTTCTACCTTCTGCAAATCTCTACCACGTAATGCATACGCCGACCCAACCGGATTAACTTTTCTACAATATGTAACATGGCAACATTTGCTTAAATTTAGATTTAAACTAAATTTCGAACACCATGCACTTACTGTGCCCAAATTGCGCTGTGGTCAAAGTACGTCGTCCAGAGAATGGACATAAGTATAGATTTTTAAACCATCTGCATAAGCCAAAACTGAGCACGACAAGGAAGCAAGTAAGTCATTAATATACAGTACAAAAAGCAGTGACCTCAGATTAGAGCCCTGCTCACACCATAAATTGGAATAAAATTAGAAGGTATAAACTCATTATAAAATACATAGTTATGCCTGATATTAAAATAGGAGCAAAGTAAATTGCTACAGTGCACAACTGAATCCAAATGCGGATAGTTTATATAAAAGTACACCGTCATCAATACTATCGAATGCGTGTCTAAAATAAGTATAAATAATGTCCACTTGACCCCGCTGCACCAATTCCTGGCAAATGTATTCTGTGAGACTTTCAAGGTTAGTTATAGTTAACCTACCTCGAACAAAGCCATGTTGATATGGTGAGATCAATAGTTTAACATGAACATATATACATGAATATATTACATTCTCGTACAATTTTGCAAAATTTGAAAGTATTGATATGTTTTGTACATTTTCCGCTAGTTCGAATTACTGTTTCGTCGTATGCCACGACGAAACAGTAATTCGAACTAACTGTCGACTAAATTTTGAAGTCTATTCAACTATTCAACACGTATTTGCATTTGTATCACCTGTTCTTGAGATTTTTTGTTCTAAATACGCCCATAGATGTTCAACTCAATCTAATATCTGAATAATGTGATCAACAAAATATTTCTTTGGAGCACGTTATTTGTGGGGTCGATATCTTGTTGGAATATATACCCTTTGTTGAAGCCCGTCTTCTAAATAGAGGCATTAAAAGTTTATCTTAAAACGTTTACTAGGGTATTTGATTTTGTCAAAACAACACAGATCGCAATATTTTACTCTGAAACATTTCATCTCTTAAAGCATCGCCCTGTTTCTCTACACTCTACATCGTTTCTTTTGTTGAAGTCTTTCAAATTTCTAATTAAAATGTGGTTAAATACCGAAACAATGCGTTGATCGATTTTATTTTGCTCTTGGGAATAAAGCACCATCCAATAGTAGTGTGCTCAGTTAGTCTGCCGTATTTTCGCGTGAACGCACCCCTGTCAGGGACAAATTTGGTGAAAGTCGTCTATCGACGTCCATTGCTACAAGTAATGTTGGAGTACGTGAAACGATTGAATGAGATGTCACATATCCAACCGACAAATATTGACATAAAAGAACGATTTTGCATGAACATTTATGTACGGAGGCTTTGCAATCGTTGAATTCTACATACTCGTAGTTTTCCAAAAGCTCAAAGATCTTATTTAGCCTCTTGTGATTTTCATTGTTTCCAAACATCCACAATAAAATGCGGGTAAATAATTATCAACCATAAAGTCGTTCAGAAAATTTTATATACCTGCTATCCCCACAGCTTAAAAGTGTGTTACTGAAGCAATTTCAAGTTAATAGTGACTAATAAATATATGCCCAAAACTGTTTCGTAACACAGCTATAAATATTAAAGTTTTAGACAGTCCTACTAATGCAAATATTTTTTATGACTGCAAAAAAATCGTATTGAAAATCTTTTAAATAAAAAGGAGTCGCTTTATTTAATTACGTGTTCAAAATGTGCACCTAATTGCTGTATACAAAGTCTAGGTCTTCTTAGAAATGAAGAGGTAGCTCGACTAACAGTCTTAGGGTCATCACGAATAGTTTCTGCGTCATCCATAATTCTAACAACAAGTTGGTCTCTGTTTTTAGGTTTTTCTGCATAAACCAAATTTTTCAGCTTTCCTCGTCAAAAAATAATTCAAGGGTGGACTTAAGTCTGGTGACCTTGCCGGATAAGTAACTGCTGTACTTCTTCCAATCCAGGGGTTCGTACAATTTTGATTAAGAGAATCTGTTACTTGCCTACTAAAGTATGCAGGTGCGCCATCGTTCTGTATCCACATTCGTCGTGTTACATTAAGATGAACATCATCTAGTAATGTTAGAAACCTATTTTCCAGAAAACGTAAATAATGAACGGCCGTGAGACGTTCTTTGATTATAAATGGGCCAATTAGACGGTGGTCAATAATACCACAGCAAACATTCGCCGAAAATCAATCTTGAAAATGGGATTCGCTAGTTTTCCGTTGATTTTAAAGTGCAATGTGCACAATGTGAATTCCTGGTGTTACAGAAGCCGTTTGAAGTAAAGAAGGCTTCATCACTAAACAATATTTTCCGCCCAAGCCTTCGATTTCTCACTAACCAGCGACTAAATTCAAGTCTTGATGCCTAGTCGCTAGGTTTTAAAGATTGCACAGGTAAGATATGGTACGGGTACAAACCGAAATTGTGTAAAGTTCTCCATACTCTCATGCGGACTACGTCAAGTGTTGGATATTCTTCGGACACCAGTAGAAGGTTGAGCGTCAACTATATCAAGTATTGCTACTTCTGGAGCCAGTTTTTGTCGCACATGACTTTCAAAAGTAGCTGCTGGAAATTTACCTGTTTCTCTTAAACATCCGTGGACATTGTTGCGAGGGTTGTCTTTTATATTTTGTATATAGAGCTGGAATGATACAGTAGCTACCTTTTAAAGACTTTTTTGTTTTTCGAAGTATTCTCCACGAAGATTAATGCACTTTTACATGCGCTCGAACCAATTCTGGAAACAGTTATTCCGCATGTTATTCCACTCGTTTGTTGAGATAGCGTTTTTCAAGGCATAGACTGCTCCTTCTGACAACTGGAACTTTTAACCACACAGTCCGTCCTTGATTTTCGGAAAGGTAAAAAAATCGTTGGGACTTAGGTCGGGACTGTATGGAGGATGGTTTAACAATTGCGTTAAATTGTTGCGTTAAAAATTCATTCTTTCGAGCTGTGTGCGAACTTGAATTGTCTTGGTGGAGGATGATTCGTCGTTGTGGGTTGGTTTCTCGAAGCTCAGCGATGACTTGCGGCAAACAAATGGTCGTATACCAATCACCAATAGCAGTCAGTTCTTTGATCTTATAGAGAAACTTTGCTACGTGACCTGCTTTCAAGACAAATATTGCGACTATCTTTTTGGAGACGGATGACATTTGTCGGCTTTTCTTCACCTCGGAACACCTTAACAGACGATTGGCGTTCATTTTCCGGCTCGTATGAGTAAATCCAAGATTCATCGCAACTCATGATGTTGTAAGCGCTTTTAGAGTTTCCTGTGTTGAAGCGGTATAGAGTTTTCTTACACCAATTCACCTTAGCTGTTTTCTTTTCTTCCGTCAACAGATGCGGTATGCAACGGGAAACTCATTTTTTACACAAAATTCTTCATGCAAAATTTGAATTGAGGTCTTTAAAATCTACAATGACGCCTCAATTTTGCGATACGTCACATGTCGATCTTCGTTGATGAACTTGCTTGATGAATCTGCTCTTGGATCGTCGCTAAGAATAATCCATTCACGTTTGAATTCTCCATACCAACGAGAAATTGTTGACTGATGTGGTTCTTCATTACCGAAAACAAAAACCAACTCGGCGAAGCATTCTTATTGAGATAATTGTCTTCAAAAATTATAAAAAATTATTCACGGTTTAATTCTATTTTTCGACTAACTTGTCAATTTTGACAGTTCGTTGTAGCTACAACACTACACGTACCGCATTTAAACTTTGGATTTAGGCTAACTAAAGATGGACGTTAGATTTTAGTACTGTCAGTTAATTAGTGGGGCCCTCTATGTCCCAATGGGCAAAACATAAAAGACATCACCCATAAAAGCAGTTTTACAAGGCACTCATCGACTACCGCTCGTCCATTTCCATTACACAATCCATAACCAAAGTGAAAATCGGCGTATTCTTCATTCGAAAAAAATAATTAACATACTTTTAAGAGTATTTTAATGTAACACAAAGAAATAAACACGATAAATTAAATTTATAGCCGTTTACTGTTACAATTAAAAATAAATGATAAATCAGCCACCCCCGACTTTTTACTAACAATAAAATCAACAGCGATACATAATTTGCATTAGTAGAGTAATCTAAAACTTAAAATGCTTGTAGCTTAGTTGTAAAAGAGTTTTGGGTATATGTTCATTAAACATTTTTAAGTTGAAGTTGCTTCAGTAACACATCCTTAAGTTGTGGTGGTCATGTCATGGGACGCCCCCGCATGTTTCTTACATTATTTTCAGAAATTACTTGCTGCTGACAAGCTTATTAGCTAAGTGTTGGTAGGATTTTCTTCTGAACAAATAGATTACAGTATCTTGGAGACAACCCGTGTTGGGTTTTAAATTATTTCTTTTTGGTTTTGTATTTTACAAACTATGTCGGTTCAAATTATATATTTCAGTTTGTTAAGTACGTTGCATAACACAAGTTCATATTTTGTGAAAGTAAGTTTTATGAACTAGTATTGTGTCCTCCACACCCGATTTTGAATAATATTTTCATATTATTAAAAATGTCTTTGTTTTATACAAAATAGTATGAACTTACTCAAGTATGTTTCAAATAGCTTTGGAAACAGGTATATTGTTACTAAATTGTGAAGGTTGGTTGACCAACACGATCTCAATATTTTATATTTGTTACTTCTCGTAAAAAAAAGACATTCACGTAATACACATGAGATAGCTAATTAAGGTCAGTTCTAAAAGCTTATAAGCTGATTTCAGTGCGTAAATATATTGAGGTTATTGAGCTTAGCATACACCAATGTTATAATTTCTATAACATCGACAGCTTTATAAATATGCACTGTAGCGCTTGTGTGTGTAACTTCAGAGGCTTTTAGTAGAGGTTTTTATTATTTATACATATTCTGAATATTTTCAATTCATAATAAAATTTTCAATATTTTTGATTTGTATTATATATAATTACATCTTTCAATTTTTCATACTTTGTCTCTTTATTTCAAGGACAGTTCCCATGTTGATACGATAGAATCAAGTCAATGAAAGTTTTTGAAAATTTTATTCTTTCTAAATGAACGTTTTTGTCCGCAAATAATACAAAATAATCAATTGTCCACAACTACGGCGTGCTTAGAATATGTTCTAGATTAGCATCTACTTTTTATAGAGATTTTTATAAGACTAAGATTTTGTAAGACTTCGCGTTTCACGCTATGCTCTTACTTTAATCAAATCTCCGATGCCTGAGATATTATACTTATTCGCAAAATACATCATCAATTACACTGCACAACAATATGACAACTTTTGTCTGATGATTGACTTTTATCACGTGATGTTTACTAATTTGAAGTCGCTGAATTCAAATATAACCTCAGTTTTTTTTGTAAGAGCTCTTGTTTACGAGATATAGCTTTCACGAAAAAATCGCTGTGTTAGTGTGTTAATTTGCTTGTAATTAAGAAAATATTAAGTTTTCTTAATATAATTTGATATGGCATCGTCAAGAAGAGTTTGTGTCAATGATCCAAATCATTTTTGTTTCATTTGCGGAGAGTATATATTTAAAGAATACCGTCTGAATGTGACAGCGTTCGTGATTGAGGCTTACAAAAATTACTTTGGTCACACACTGGAAATTAAAGACAAGCCTCGGATTCCGCAAAAGGTATGCAAAACGTGCGTTGAGTTTCTACGTTTGTGGACAAATAAGAAAAGGAATAGCTTTAGGTACGACACTGCTATGATCTGGACTGAACTCTTGAACTACCACGACGACTGTTATTTTTGTTTGGTGAACATAACTGGCATTAACCGTAAAAATCGAGCCAAATGGGAATATCCTTCCATACGGTCGGCACATAGACGTGTTTTAAGTCCTAAAATATCGCTTGAACCTCAAGCTGATGCTTCACAGGAGTAGCCTATGCATTTTGAGGCGAAAACTGACAGTAGTGCTAGTGACTTTGAATGTGACCTGAAAGCGCCAAAACTATTCAAACAAGATGATTTAAACGACCTTGTCAGAGATCTGGGACTGTCAAAGGCTGCTTCAGAAATATTGGCCTTTAGGCTAAAAGAAAGAAACTTAGTTACAAAAGAAACGAAAATTTCTTATTACCGCACAAGAGAACAAAATCTCTTCAAATATTTTGCTGAAGAAAATGATTTCGTATTTTGTAAAGATGTACCTGGTTTAATTATTACATATTATAATGGGACAAATTACGTTTCTAGTGAACGGCGTCTATTTATAGACTCATCAAAACGTAGTCTAAAATGTGTTCTCTTACACAATGGGAATAAATTTGGGTCGTTGCCTATTGCACATTCCACAAAAGTAAAACAAGAATATACAACTATTGCTCTGGTTTTAGACAAAATTAAATATGTGGAACACAATTGGCTCATATGTGTTGATTTAAAAATGATTAACTTTCTTTTAGGCCAACAAGGTGGTTATATAAAATATCCCCGTTTTCTTTGCTTGTGGGACAGTAGAGCTAAATATCAACATTGGATTAAAAAAGATTGGCCTCCTCGGGAAGCGCTAGTTGCAGGACAACAGAACGTGATAAACCCACCTTTAGTATCAAGGGATCGTATAATTTTGCCTCCGTTACATATAAAACTAGGACTTATAAAACAATTTGTAAAAGGTCTTGACAAAAATGGAAATTGTTTCCTTTTCCTATTAAAAAAGTTTCCAAAACTGAGTGCAGAAAAGATTAAAGCGGGAATTTTTGATGGGCCACAAATAAGATCATTAATAAAAGACTCAAATTTTACGGACACTATGACAGAGATTGGGAAAAAGGCATGGAATGAGTTTGTTTGGCTTGTTCAAAATTTTTTTGGAAATAAGAAAAGTTCTGAATTTTCTCAACACGTCGAACAACTGATGAGTCACTTTCAAAGGCTTGGATGTAACATGAGCATCAAGTTACACTTTCTTCACAACCACCTGGACTATTTTCCCGCCAATCTTGGGGACCTAGTGAAGAACAGGGCGAGTGATTCCACCAGGACCTCCGTACCATGGAGGAACGCTGTCAGGGCTACTGGAACGCACACATGATGGCTGACTATTGTTGGAGCATTCAGAATAGCTCTCTGCCTTCAGCTTTAGCAAGAAAATCATATAAGAGAAAGTTTTTTTCATTATAACAATTAAATAAATTAGAATTATCACTAAATTTATAGTGTTTTATTATAAAAAAACACCCGTGTCGTATTTTTTTAACTAGAGCTGATACAGAAATTTCAATCAAGGAATTGAAATCGTCATCAAAAATTGGACTAATATCATGTAACATAACCCAATCATCAGAAATGCTGTTGTGCAGTGTTATGTGTATACGTATTTTTCTGGAAATACATATTGCTATGGATTTTTCCCAAAATAATATTTAAAATGTTTAAAATAGATGTACAATTGTTTTGAAGTGTATATTCAAATGTATTTATGTGCGTAAGCAAAAACTAGTTTTATTCGGGGTCGTCTTTATGTGAAAGCGATAGCGGGTGATATTGAGGGGAAGATCTACTTCTGACCTTAGACAAGAACGTTGAATTTGTTTGAAAAAAAAATATATATATTTTATTTAATTAGTTTGGGTTGTTTTTAATTGTGCGACCATAGTAAATGGTATTTCATATTTAGTCCCGATAATTCTACGAGTTTGTTATTCTCGTAATTTGTTGTTTTAGATTTACAACGGTTCTTGTAAGTCTCCTAAAAAACTGTAAGTTTTTTTTTAAATTTATGAATTCATAAAATTTTGATTAATATAATAAGGATATTTATAAATTATATTGTATGCAATATTGTTATTTAAGAGATTTATTATTATTAGAAAGAATAAATGATAATAGTATATTAAAAAACAAGTTTCGTAAGGCACCATTTTGCCGCACGAGATCAGTTTAGAAAACGAGCCGCGATAGCGATCGCGGCGAGTTTTCTAAAGAGCGAGTGCGGCAAAAGGCCTTATGAAACGAATTTTTTATACTATTTTTTCTAATCCATATACATACTACTGGGACGGAACAGGTCATTAGTTTTTCAAATTACTCTTACTCCCATTGAATACTATACGAAGTCATTGTGTTTTATGTATGTATCAATTAATCAATTAATTTATTTATTGTTTTGATATCATTTACTTAGTGATTGTCTCACTTCATTGATGCACCTTATGATGAATTCCAAAATTTTCGAAAAAGCTGTCAAATGCTATAGAAACTATTTGACTCGTTCATACATGAATATATTCATTAAATACACAAATAAATCTCTTAATAAATTATTCAGACATAATAACATTCATTTAACTTATAATTAATGTTGGGAATTATATGCACACGAAAACTAATAATAATAATAAATAATAATAATAATAAACCGTTTATTAACCCAACAGATTATACATCCAATTATGGGGTTATAAATATAAGTACATGTATATAAGTATTAAACATAACGTGCGTATCAATGGAAAAATTATCCTAAACTAAATTAAATCTAAGGAGTAAAACAAATACATTCCTTCACAGAAACCAAATACTTGCAGTAATTATCGCCAAATACATCCAAACAATAATTACATGAATTATATAAATGGCACATTCTATAAAGTGGGGAGTTTGTATATGAATTAGTTGCAGCCTGTCTATTTAAAA
This sequence comes from Melolontha melolontha, assembly GCA_935421215.2. Taxonomy (NCBI): domain Eukaryota; kingdom Metazoa; phylum Arthropoda; class Insecta; order Coleoptera; family Scarabaeidae; genus Melolontha; species Melolontha melolontha. Next base: position 142,545,960 of record OW285236.1, read on the forward strand.
AAGTAATTGAGTTTCTAGCGTTGAAACGAGGAATATAAAACCGAAGCCATGACAAAAACACCGGATCATCTATAATATTATGCACCAACTTATACAAATGTAGTAACGCAATAATTTTTCTATTATTAGATAAACTATTAAAACCAAATTGTTCCAGCAAATTATCATATGCTAAGGCAGAATACACACCATGCCTTCTGAAATACAAATACTTTAAAAATCTCTTCTGTAGCGACTCAAGCAGATTAACATATTTCAAGTACGCTGGTGACCAAACAACACAACAATACTCAAGCCTGCTACGAACCAAGGAGTTATACAAAATAGTAATGGTGTCAATATCTACAAAATCCTTGCAAGATCGCATTATAAAACCCAGCAATTTGCAGCAGTGAGAATAAATATAAAAGATATGTTTATTAAAGGTTAATCTACTATCAAATACTACTCCCAAATCTTTAACCTCCGTACATCTCTGAAGATTTACACCGTTAATTTCGTAGTTGTATTCAACATTGACAGCTTTTCGAGAAAATGTCATTACTTTACATTTTCCAACATTAAGATTAATACAATTTCTTTGACACCAAGCACACAATTGATCCAAATCACCCTGCAGGATACTACACTCAGCGGAAGTATTTATTATCCGATAAATTTTTAAATCATCAGCATAAAGTAAACAGGTAGAATCAAATTTATTACATACATCATTTATAAATAGTATGAACAACAGTGGACCTAGATTCGAACCCTGTGCAACTCCACCTCGGGCAAGATAAGTCCGTGACCTAATTCCCTCATATTCAACGTATTGCTGCCTCCCAGTTAAATAACTTCTGAGTAAAAGCAGGAAGTCGGTATGGAGTCCAAACTGTTCCAACTTCCGCAGAAGTATATGATGTTGTACACGATCAAAAGCTTTACTAAAGTCTGTAAAAATGACATCAACCTGTTTTCGCTCATCAAGGGCCTCAGATACTAGCTGGGTAAAGTTGCTTAAATTGGTCGCAGTTGATCGGCCCTTCAAAAATCCATGCTGATTATTACAGATATATGGCTTTACATGGTTATAGATTTCAGTGTACAGTATCATCTCAAAAATCTTAGCAAAGTTGGAGATCAAAGAAATGGGCCGATAATTTCTTATATCCGCACGCGATCCAGACTTAAGCACAGGTGTCACTCTCGCTCTTTTCCACTCATCCGGGAATACCCTCTGACAAATGATTGAATTGTAAATGAGTGTCAACGGCTTTAACAAACACTCAGCACAATCCTTCACGAAAAATGAAGGAATAGCATCTGGACCTGTAGTCATTGTACCCTTCAGCTTCCCAATGGCATTGCGAACATCAAGATCAGAGACATTCGACAAAGGCAATGTATCAATGTTGGTAATGGTAGTCTGCAACTGTAGCAAACTCGAATCCTGAGGACCACTTGCTTCGTAAACTGAACTAAAGAAGGTGGCAAATTCCTGCACAATATCCAAAGGCTTCGATATCACTTGGTCATTGCTGATCATGTGGCCTGGTATACGTGACTGTCCTTTTTTTAAATTAATGAATGACCAGAATTTTCGTGGATCAGATTTGATTCCATTCTCAGTACTATGTATATAGCTGGAGTAACTAAGTCTAATGCTGTTTTTAATGGATGAGCGGAGAACACAAAATCGATGCTTATAATAATTCGCTCTGTATCTTTTATACATCTTGTGATAATGATTTTTACGCTTTATATCCTTAATAATAGCTCTATTAAACCACGGCGGAAAATGTTTGTTCCTAACCACTTTACGCCTGGGCACATATTTATCAATGGCTGCATACAGTATCCTATAGAAAACGTCACACATACCATTGACATCAGAATTCGTAGCATACATCTCGAACGCCTCCCAATTAACATCAGCAATACAAGTGTATAGGCCATTAAGATCGGCTTTCCTGAAATCATACCGCCATATGACTCGACTATTAAAACCATACTCAGCAACGTTCCCAATTTGGAGTAAACACTCTAAAGGCGGATGATGTATATCCTCCTCAACAAGAACCCCCAGACTTCGCTCAACCTCGCAAATGTAATCAGTCCCAACCAAAATAAAAAAACTGTATTATATATGCATATATGTTTCCAAAATTCAATGAAAATTTGCAGAAATTTTATTAAAATATGCAAAAATATGTAAAGTTTAAGTGATAGTTACACAACTAAATTATTATCAAAATATTAAATACTGTCAATATAAATTTAGAGATATCAGAAATATGTATTACATCAATATTTTGTTCGAAATTTTACAAAATACAATGTATAATAATAATAAGAATAAGTAAGCTGAACAATGTAACACTTTGTATTTATATTTTCCTTGGTATAGCAACGGGTGTTCATTTGAAAAGTCAATTTAGTAGCATGTGATTTACTGAGAACATTTTGAAGTATGTCGTAAATTAAAATTTACTACTTAACCTACGAAGTCGTATATTTTGACAGTTTCATTCATACAAATAAATAACAAATGTGATTGACATTATCAAATGTCATTTGGATTTAGGTTGACGGAACAGCAAACACATACTAATATATAATATACGTCTTATTCTATCAAAATTTCAAAGTAACCTAGATTGACTTTTCAAATGAACACACGTTATAGTAAACGTTTACAATAAATCAAATGCTTTTGTAAATTCTCAACTAAAAATGATCTTCTGTGATTCGTCAATAATAGCTTGTATAATACAAAGGTATTTTTAATAATATAAAATATTATTAAAAATCTGGTGTGAAGAACACAAATGCAGGTTCACTATTAATATTTTTTGTGAACGTGTCCGAATATATCCTATCCCCAGAGACGTAGATACGTATTTCACCTTTCTACATGCTCATCGGTACGCCCCTGCTGGAGAAAGGATATTCCCAGACACATTCACAAAAAAGAACCACATCGCCCTATCACCGTAATTATCCAGACCGGGCGCAGAAGTAAATTCGGGGCTGCCTGTTGTCAGACAGCCGAAGTAACTCGCATACCGTCCACATAATTAATGTGAAGTAACGACGCCCTTCCAAAGTTGGCACAGCCAATCTCTCTAGGAAAACTGCATTTTTTTTGTGTCTTCACTCATACTACGGCTTAACCGCATGTGTAATGTATCAGAATAATTGAAACATACATGAGTAGGTAAACCCCACCAGTTTTGTGTAATACAAAGGTATTTTTAATAATATAAAATATTATTAAAAAAACTGGTGTGAAGAACACACGTATCTACGTCTCTGGGGATAGGATATATTCGGACACGTTCACAAAAAATATTAATAGTGAACCTGCATTTGTGTTCTTCACACCAGATTTTTAATAATATTTTATATTATTAAAAATACCTTTGTATTATACAAAACTGGTGGGGTTTACCTACTCATGTATGTTTCAATTATTCTAATAGCTTGTATGCTGAAAGGCTTCGCTCAACATCGCAAACTTACATTTGCAGATAATTGATGGACTCATTTCAATAGTTTCATCGTAGTTTCTTTGCAACACATTGGATATTCTACTATGCTGATTAAAGCCCTTGTTTTTCTCTAGAAATTGAGGTAATTTAATTTTAAACAGCTCTCCTACGGTACCTCTTAAATTATAAATTGTATTATTGAAACTTTGAATCAATTCTATCGATTCACAGAGTTCAACACCTGGAGTTTCAAATTTTCGTAGTGTTTCACTAATAAAACCATAGCTTGCTTTGATAAAAACTGACTCTTGGCGCTTTTGCGGTTTATTTAATATATCTCTGCAATCTGCAATTGCTATCGAGTCGTTTGAAAAAGAGAGAATAAAATTCTCATATCTGTTCATAAAATTCAGTGGCATCAAGCCACGTGTCCCTTCTTGTTATTATGGGTTGTAGTGGCAGTGCCAGACCAGGAAACTTATCTTTGTATGCTTGAACCCTCAGCGGTGTAAATACTTTTTTTGTAAAATTGATCAATGAATTAATATCTGGAAATGTGTAAACTATTTTTTCTGCTACTCTGTTAGCAGCATGGGTCAAACATGTTACATGCATCAGATTCCGGTAAAAATCTTCAAATTCTATGCTGACTTCACCATATATGTCGCAGCATGTGATAACACCTCGTCACTTGGAACGGCATTCGGCAAATGAAACCTCGTTAAACTATCGTTTATAAATCTTGTTATATTTAAGTTATTTATTTTCTCCAATTCTTGTACCAATTAAAAACGATTGGCCGGCGCAATTTTCATTTAAAATGCCAATCAATAAGTTGGCAATATAGCGTCCACAACGAAATAAATATAATTTTCACCTATTGTTCCCTTAATTTTCATCAAAGTTTCCTCAAACAATAGATTAATATACTTTTTTCTTGAAGTTGAGCGACTGGAAGCCAACAGTTTCGTATACTTCACTAAAAAAATTTAAATGTTGCTTTATTCAACTTTGAGAGTGGAATGTTTGCTCAAACTATTCTGTTCTATATTTTTACTTGTTGAAGCAAACGATCGATTCAGAGTAGCTTGTGGTGCATTTTTAAATCTTGTGATATTTATTTTATGTAAATCAGTTCCTACATGCTGCGTTAATTGAAATTTTTTGTGACATCGAATCTACAATAGTTAATTGCAGGTATTAAAATATGAAATTAAACGTTAACAAATATATACTTACAATTTTACTGCAGTACTTACAAAACACTCTGGCATTATCTACACAAAATTCGGGATAATCTTTTATCCAGATCGACACATGTGAATATGATTTCGACATATCAAAAATAACAAAGTAAAATTACGTGTGCATATACTTTCGAGAACTAACTAAACACAGCTGGCGATATGATTGGCCTATAGGTCAATCTCATTGCTCGTAAATTCACTCAAATTTGGGAGTTCCCGCTGTACGGAAATGCTCATGCGGACTGTTTGTGTAATTTGGATATATTATTAATAAATTGTTTTATATATTTTTGCGGTGCAAATAAATTATAAAATATAAACAAATATGCAATTTTACATGAAATATGCTCAAGGCAGTATTTATATACAAAATATGCAAAACAAAAGTAGTCTCAAATGTTTTCTTTTTAGATGATTCGTATAGATGTGCAAGAATTTTGGTAAACATATTTAAATTTTTATATAATCCCAGATTTATAATTTAAATATGGATGTAAAACTAAGAGCTTCTACTTCTTTAAAATTATAGTTATTGTAGTTACTAATTAACACCAATAGAACCTAAGAGTTTATGAAACTGTATACTACACGGCTTCAGCATAACAAGCATTTTCTCCGTAATATCACGCCCATTAATACAGCGGTTATTAAATCATAGCGTATTCAACCCTTGTTATCGTGATTAGCCGAGTTCAGACCGCCATTATCACCCTAAACATTGTTGTGAGTCCATGGGGAGTGATTTACTATCTATTTATCCAACCACCATACTGTCTGTTCCGCTGCACAAAACGCACCAACGTTAGAAACAGTCCCTCGCACATTTGCTATCCCCTCGGAGTTCATTGTTTGGCTCAATAACGGATAATGAGATTACATTTGATGTTGGGTTTCGTTTATATGATCCTCTGCGCACATTAAATCTCATTCCGAAAAAGACTATTATGAGACATTATTATTTTTGAAATATCTAACCTTAGTTGAATGTAAGCTAATTAAAGTTTTTAAATTATTTTTGTAAATATATTTAAATGGGGGTTACTCGTTCTATATGACTATGTAATTCTCTAAAATATTTAATAATTTTGAATTAGCATAATTTAGTGCTAATGTTTTCAGAATTAGAACAAAAAAATACGATGGAGTTCTATTCTTTACTTATTTGTGGCAATTACTTCCCATGATAATTATGAGAGAGCATTAGAAACGGTTATGTGAAAGAAATTCTAATATTGCTAGATTTGTTTTAAAAATTGAAACAGTAATAAATTTCTTTAAAAATAGAACCCTGCTTCATATTTCAATAGTATAACATATTTTTGAACTAAATATTTCAATTAGAAAACGGAAATTAGGGGCCTGCTAGATTTTATTTCCACTTTGCTTTTTTTCTTAGGGCAATAACTAACAAGGAATGGATGATCCAAGTTTGGTTTTCACAAATTATTTTTTTACTCAATTTTATTCAATAATGGTTTTATAATGCGACATGTACAAACGGCTCTAATAAACAGAATGCATCACGAATTATCCTAATCTGTTAAATTTAGCAATATATCTTCTTTAAGTAATTGTTGGACTTAGCACACTAGAATATCAGAGCGATCTTCTATGTTCTTGAAAAGTAACCTATTCTAATTATAGTGTTGAATATATTTTTTCCATGAATTAAGGATTTTCCCGACAGTTGTTATAGAATTTTACCAGTAATTATATCGTAACCTGGAACTTTTTTAATGTTAATTCCTTTCATAATTATACATTTGATTTTGCGTACGGTGGTGTTTCTAACAGATAAATCCATTTGGCAAGAAAAATCAATGTACTCTTTTTCCCTCTGCCATTTTATCAGCGATAACATCTAGATCGAATTGTTGAAAGACTTATTCTAGATAGATAGTAAAATTGCTGTTTTATCTTTATCGAACGTTGCTTATCCTATCCGACTTGATTTCTGATTGGTGGGTTTGGTTATATTCTGTTCAAGTTAGATTAGTTAGATACTTTTGAATAGACCTTGGGTTTTTAAAGGTATTTCTTTTAGTTCTTTACATGCTTTATTGCGCTCGTTTGTTTTCTGGAATTCTTGAGTGAATCCAAAATTTTCTTAACCTTCTTTTCTCTATATATTTTTTTCTATTGCCCTAATTGATATATGTTTTGAGTTACATATAAATCTTCTAAGAGAGTTGAGTTCTGGATATTTTTTTGAAAATTTTCAGATACGAGGACTGCAATCCATTAAAAGTAGCAGGTCATTAATATAAATGTTAAATAATAAATCTCAGGTTGGATCCTTGCAGAACGCCTGAGGTGACTATGAGGGTGATAAAACAGAATCCATTAAACAGAATCCATTATAACGCACACAACTCGGAGACTCCTAAAGTAAAATGCAATTATATTCGTAATATAGGCAGAGAAACCGATGGAGCTTAATTTACTGTTACGGGCGCCTTTCCAACTTAGCTATAACCCTACGACTTACCCACTCACCTAAACACGAATGCTCCGGAGATCTTCGGATTGAGATGATAGCCTGTTTAGAGGCGAGATAGGGAAAGGTTCTTTTATAATAGGCGCCACCGTGTTTATAATCCCAACCCTTACAGCTAACACAGAAGCTACCGAAAAATAAGTCAATAATTCAAAAGGGAACAAGCAAATAAGCTCCAATAGAAAAAAAAGTTAAACATATGAACAACCAAATATATCGTACAATAACCAGATCAAATGCGTAGACATAAAAATATAAATTTAACCAATATATATATATATATATATATATATATATATATATACATAAATTTCGTCGAATGTTTTTGCGGTCATTTCTTGAAGCGTTGTTTTTCGGGATATTTCGCCGCGTATGGATGATTTCGTCCTGAGAGTGACAACTTTTTTCGTGTCGTTGCGGTAATATCACTTTCACCTTTTTCTAGAGGATCTTCTCGTTACGATGGTAACTTCAAGAGTGCGTCGATTTCCTGTGCCGCTTGTATTATAAGGTCCCGTAGTAGTGGTGACGCGTGTCTGGCTCCTTGTAATTGGTCCGTCGGTTGTACTGGCGCTTGCGGCTATTGGTCGATCGGTTTGCATTCGGTCCGTGTTAGTATAACTGGTCTGTCGCAAGTTATTATCATTACATCGCTTGTGTGTAATTTGTCTATTGTATAAGACTGGCTTCCATGTGTCAGGCAAACGCTGTCCGTCGTCACGTTTGTTCATTTTGCCGTTTCTCATTACCGTTACCATCGCAACGAAAGGATCCTCTAGAAAAAGGTGAAAGTGATGTCGCAGAAACATCAGGAAGAAAGTTGTCCTTCTCAGGACGAAATCATCCACAAGCGACGAAATATTCCGAAAAACAACGCTTCATATAAATATATATATATATATATATATATATATATATATATATATATATATTCAGAATTTCAACACTGGCTTCCAAGCCGTAATTATCAATCAAAATCATTCTACTAGTGACCAATTTGCTTACAAGAATGCATAAGTTAAAGAATTATGTTGAAAATGAATATAGTGAAAAGTGATACTGGCTTCTGAATCACGCGGTATGGTAAATCATTAAATAATTGAACAATAAACAAAAAAATAGTTTACAGAGTTTAAACTTAATTAAATTAAACATTACTTAAAAAATCAAAGGAATGGTAATTCTACTGCCAAAGGCATCAAGCATGTAGTGATTTGGTCGTAATATTAGAATTCCCTAATCTAGATAGATATAAAAAAAATGTAATTCTTCCCAGATCTGCAGAGAACTTTACATATATAGTTACACATTCAGTAATATATGAACAGACGGTAAAAAAAATCATTGGCGAGAGAAATTACAGTTTACAGTCTTATAAAAAAAATTAACAATTGTAAAATAGGAAAAAACTAGTGTCATCGTTGATAGTAATTGTACATACAGTATATATATGAAATCTTAGCATTTATGAAACGATAGCAAACTAATTAACAAAAATTGAACATGACCCGAGACCAAGATGGAGTTCGATCACCCATCAGGGGTTCTAGATAAATTTTAAATTAAAGCGTTAATCATGATATAAATTTAAGCTTACTGAAACACATGCGAAGAAAATTTATCTTAGATGTCTATAATTCCCAATAGAACGAAAATTTGTACGGTCCTATCTTGATTTTTTATTACATCAAAACACAAACAAACCCTGGCTTCAACTCGCAATTTCAAATCAGATATTACCTCTGTTAAAGTTCTGTGTACGACTCCACTCATAGAAATATCTGTTTTCCAAATTAAACTTCAAGATGGGTTTCCTCCTACTCGAAACCAATAGAATATATATACAATAGTGGAAGCGTCACTCTCCTTACACAAGAAACATTTTCTTCCATGCGAAAACCCAATACTAAGACCACTTCAATAAAATTGAAGAAATAAGCTAATTAAGATGATTTCAAAGGAAAAGAACTACTTACCACAATAGGGGCAAACTCTGGCTCCAGAGAAAAAAAATTAAGAGCACGTGGTCGACAAGTTTAAAATATCCGCTAAAGCGTAACCACGAACAAGCCTACAACCACCCAAATTTTGTCGTCCATTATAATTTAATATGACATATATCTAGCCAAGCCGTAGTACATTAGTACTTCAAACAGTCATAAAGATTTAAGTATATCGACCAATATGACCAACACACAGCTGTGGCTTCGGTGACGAATAAACCAAGAAGAAGGCCATTCCAATTAGAAATGCATTACACCTCTAGAGTCGTAGTTCTCAATACATCCGATACATAGAGTTGACATAGAAAAACCGAACGGCATTCACGAAAATTTTATTAGCCATATTACACTAAATCTGACAAAATAAGGACGATAAATAAAGAAGAAAAATAATTAATTATATCCCCTATCAAGAGTGTCGATTACAAAACAACAGCATGTTACTTCATTTACTTAAATAATTTAAAGTTGCGGATAGTTCACCTTCCATTTGTCGAATACGAAGTAAAATTACTCTATATACCACTCTTCTTGCCTTTTAAAATAGTAGAGCATTAGATGAAGAAATGTTAATACTTATTTACATCAATTCAGTCGAATAGCTTTTAGTACGATACAGGAACTTCATTTTTTTTAATAAAGATGTTATTTATACAAGGAGATCCTAATTCAGTAGAAAGTAATTTGTATTTAATAGAATGTAAATATTATCCTTTTACGGGATCCTATAATACAGAATGTGAAGCTGCCTTTATATTTATGCTTTCGTTTTAATGTTCTTTTTTGCATTTCCTATTGTTTTATTTCTCTTTGAGGCTATAAAAGAGATGTAAGTAAATATAACAACTCCTATTTTCCTAGTCATTTTTTTAATTTAAAACATTTACTTTACTGTGCTTCTATGAAAAGGTTATTAAGTTAATTTTCAAAACACATTCGATATTTATAATAAGTAGATCCGTTATCACCAATATAAGTAAATAATGTACGGATTTTAGCTAATCGTGCATAATATCTGTAATTTGTAGTCACCAAAAATTTATCGGAAACCGCTCCCATCTTCGACAATATTCGAATTAAAAAAGCCGACCAATAAATCAATTAAGAGACCAACCCTGTTGCAATCACCCTACACTCGTGGCAGGTAATATCTACCGACTAAAGCTGACCCACCTCTCTCAATGTTATGTCCAGCGAACACGCAATCTGTAAACACCTTTCGCGGTCGAATTGCGAGCGGGGGTGATTTTGACGCTTTATTACTCCTCGCCACTCGCGGGTTATATTTAACCCTCTTCTATACACCACCACCCATCCTTATTCCTCGACTGCTTCTCTGTTCCGATAGTAACATAGATATTTTAATGTCGGGTGCGTTAATGAATATTTGAAGATTGAGGGAAAATTTATGGTTATAGGTTTTGTTTTTCTACCCACTCATTATCTCGTTCCCCTTTTTTTTGCGTTTTCAAGTACCAATAATACTCAATGAGGTTTTCTAATTTGTAAATACAATTATTTATAATTTCTTATGAATATCCTATATTAGTAAACAAAGGTGATTATTTGAAAATTTCATCAAATTCAATTTACTAACATTTTGCAGTTAGTACAATATGAAACAAACATGTAAATAATTTACATATCTGTAACTATGCACATGGACAATACACCTCGTATTTTCAGCATCTTCTTCTGCTTAATACATATGTTTCTGCCATCTAGGCGTCCTCAGTTAACCTAGTGAAGCAATGTATACAAATTAATACAAACCTGTTATAAACAACTGGTTTGTATCTGTATTTAAATTTACTGAAATAGCCCGCATAGATCAAGCAAGTTCCGTCCTATAAGAAGACAACTATTTAATAATTGACATCTTACGGGCGAAAGAGACTTTGTCTGGAGGGCTACCTATCGTTCGAACAGCTAAGCTGCTACGGGAAACGATAAAATACGTATGTAGATGTAGTCCATTAACAACCAGCCCTTTTGTATATTTACCGCCATCTGGCTGGTTGTTAATGGACTACATCTACATACGTATTTTATCGTTTCCCGTAGCAGCTTAGCTGTTCGAACGATAGGTAGCCCTATCGTAGCCTATAGGTAGCCGTAAGATGTCAATTATTAAATAGTTGTCTTCTTATAGGACGGAACTTGCTTGATCTATGCGGGCTATTTCAGTAAATTTAAATACAGATACAAACCAGTTGTTTATAACAGGTTTGTATTAATTTGTATACATTGCTTCACTAGCTTAACTGAGGACGCCTAGATGGCAGAAACAAATGTATTAAGCAGAAGTAGATGCTGAAAATACGAGGTGTATTGTCCATGTGCATAGTTACAGATATGTAAATTATTTACATGTTTGTTTCATATTGTACAAACGCTTTATACGTGCTTAACGTATTGTCATACTTAAACAAAACCATTTTGTATATTTACCGCCATCTGGCTGGTTGTTAATGGACTACATCTACATACGTATTTTATCGTTTCACGTAGCAGCTTAGCTGTTCGAACGATAGGTAGCCCTCCAGACAAAGTCTCTTTCGCCCGTAAGATGTCAATTATTAAATAGTTGTCTTCTTATAGGACGGAACTTGCTTGATCTATGCGGGCTATTTCAGTAAATTTAAATACAGATACAAACCAGTTGTTTATAACAGGTTTGTATTAATTTGTATACATTGCTTCACTAGCTTAACTGAGGACGCCTAGATGGCAGAAACATATGTATTAAGCAGAAGTAGATGCTGAAAATACGAGGTGTATTGTCCATGTGCATAGTTACAGATATGTAAATTATTTACATTTTGTTTCATATTGTACAAACGCTTTATACGTGCTTAACGTATTGTCATACTTAAACAAAACCTTTTTGTATATTTTGCAGTTACACTTAATTATGACCACGATAAAATTATATGAAATTTCATTATATTTTTGGAATAATAATTCGATGCTATATCAATAAAATCTTAATGTTAGAAATATTTGCTGTAGTTTACCTATTGGTTTTCTTAAGGTAAACACAGGCACAACTACTTTTGTTGCCTGAAATATTAAAAAACCGCATTTTTAATTTTCACAATATGTAAGCTTTACTACAACCTATAAAATATCAACAACATGCAACAATTGTAATCTTGCATGCAGTTTAGAAATAGTAACCTAGTTAGTGTGAGTGACATTATTGAAGAGTAACGGTCGCAGCAAAAAAATATTCATTTTGATGAAACTTTTATTATAGTTGTATTAATGAAAACTGTAATATGATTTCAGAGGTATTATCCGGAAACCGAACAGTGTTTATTAAATTATATATGCAAGGTTATAATACAGTAAATGATATTGTTATATTCCCCAACGAGCAATAATTCTGCGACTACGTACTCACCTAAATACGATTTACCAATTTACCTCAATAACACGATTGCCCCGGGGATCTTAGGCTAAAGACCCAACTCAGTTTTAGAGGCGAACGGTAGGGAGAGTTCTTTTTTTTTTATGTAGACGCCACCATGTTTAAATTCTTTAGCCGTTACAGTGAACATAGAGACTGCCGATGGTAACTTGACTAAATCATAGGTATCTACGTGTATAGTTGTTATTAGAATAATAAAACAACAAATGTTAAACAATAACAATAGAAAATTTATTAACAGCGAAAATAATTCAACAACCAACAACAAAAAAAATACTAATCATCAAGATCAAAATCTGCAAGACCAAAAAAATGCAGACAAGAATCTACATAGGCTTTCAAGCCACAGAAAGAATGAATAGGCTATAAAAAAAACTATATGTATTATTGACCAGGTCGATAGTTACAATAACTTAGTTAAATTAATTCCCATTGAAAGCAAAGTAATGACTGGACTTGAGTTAACGACTCGCCCAGTATAGTAAGTAATAAATTGAATAATCTGTTAAAATTTAAATATCTGCAAAGAACATCACTACGTTTTAGACAAATTCTAAAAATAGATCATAAGATTTAATAAAAAAAATAAGATCGACGTATTGAAATGATTAAATAATAATTATAAGCGAAACTAAATTAAATAGGAAGCTTAACTTTAAAAATTGCATAAATAATTTATCCAAGATCTTGGATAAATCTCACATCGAGATTTTGGTACACAGTAAATGCAAAAATTATTATTATATAACACACAATTAAATGATCAATATTTTATGTTTTTAATCAAGAAAAATGGCACAAAGTAAATCTATAATTATTTTTTTGATCTATATCATTATACTAAATGCGTCTGAATATATATATACATATATACAATTACCAAAATTAGCATGGCTCTAGTGTAACATAAAGTGTTCGATCACCCTATATCTATGACTTAAAGCTTATAGGTATCGATTTCCTAATCTACTAAATAATTAGGTATTTTAATAATGAACGAATCTATATATAATTTATGGATAAGATTTTACACTCGTCTTTCCCTTGTGAGAATGAACTAATTACAGTCTTCAGTAATTTAAAAACCAAATAGTTCCAACCTTAGTGTCTCAATTGGTGTGACAAAAAATCTAACCTCGTGTGGAGACAAAAAAATAAAACCTCGTGCGGGGTAATTTCTCACGTACTATTCTTAAATTTGACCAGCTCTGGGGCTACGTCCTCGACAACCCTTTCGAAGTTCTCAATGATCCTCTTTCCAATTACCTGCTTAGACCTACCAAGTTCTCTAATAATTCAAGAAAGAAAACCAATATAAGGAACAGCACAAAAAAATTACGAAAAAAAATCCCTTTACATAAGAATATCGTGTATAATTACTCACCTCGAACAAGTAAGGTCGGACGAAACCAAAATATAGTCTCAGTCTACGGGATCGCAAAAATATATCTTCTTAAAACCGTTATATCACACGACAAAAACAACTTTATGGACAAATTTCCTCATTGTCTTACATTAACCAGTATAATCCGCTAAAGCGAGTAATTACCATACTTTAATTAATTATACCAGTACAATTAATTAGCGATACATGGAACTGTTGAAGTCTTAACCACCAAAGCTCACTTGCACGAGAGAGTGAAACTTCCCTTGTTTGAACTTATATATTGAATTCGTTGCATAGTTCGTGTAATAACTTAACTATAGATGGAACCCATCATAAGAAAAAGATAAAAATGACTATTTTAATTAACAAATCTAAGGCTACTGTCTTAGGTAATTAGAAGAAACAAAACAGAAATCTTTCCGAAACTACTGAAAATCTACATTAAATATCGTTAATAAAGGAAAATTTCTAATGAAAAAACCCTCTATTGGACCAGACTAATTACTCAAAGATGGCTCTGTTATTTGGACACAATAAATAAAGTTCCAATTAAGGACATTACGACTTAAGAATTTCCAACAATTAATAAGACCTAATCTACAATTATAAAATTACATATAAACAGTATTTTAATAGAAATCAAAATACATTTACAATGACTAAGCGTAAGTCGTCCATTTTATACGCATATTAACGCACACATATGCGTTTATCCACATGTATATGTAACTGTCCGCCTACGATTGCAATGACCATTCGCCACTTACTGTCAAACTTATTTTGCTTAAATGGTATTGTAAACAAATCAACGTAACCGGAAAATATGGCTTAATTAACTATGAACCGTACAAAATTACGAATTGAATCGATGATAAATTAGAAGACAATATCCAGCCTATTTTTCTAAATAACAATATTTTGCAGATAACCAACTCCAGATATCATAAGGATGGAAAGAAAATCTAAACATAACACCAGATGAATTAAAAACATAATTAGAAGATATTTAACAAGTAAAATTAAGATATTAAAAAATATTCTCGAGATACAAGATATTACTAAATTTCTATACTAAGTACATATCCAAAAATTAATTATTAAACGAAACAATAGAGCTGTGAATGTACATTATTACAAGTAGAAAAAAGCAAAGAAAACTTTATAGAGTAGGTCCTTAATAATTGTGTAGAATATGTTAATACAAGCAGAACGATTCTACATGTAAGGAGAGCAAAATATATGACATCGAAATTTTGAAAAAATTAAATTTAGAACAAACGGGTTACAATAATTATAACAAGTGTCCATTTCAAAAGTCAATCTAGTAGCATGTGATTTACTGAGAACATTTTGAAGTATGTCGTAAATTAAAATTTACTACTTAACCTACGAAGTCGTATATTTTGATAGTTTCATACAAACAAATAAATAACAAATAATAGGAATTTATTGAAAACTATAACAAATGTTGAAAATGTTGTCCTTCAAGATCAATGCACTTTAAAATCCCCCGTTCAAAATTTCTGATGATATTCTGCAATATTACTGGATTGTTATAATTTTCATGCATTTCTGTTCGATTCTCTGTAGCATATCATTCAAATTCAATATAGGTGTTCGAAATATGTTATTTTTTAGATAAGGCCACAAAAAGAAGTCGCAAGGTGTTAAATCGCATGAACGTGTAGGCCAGGTAATTTCAGTATTTCGACTAATTATACGCTCATCAAAAAAATCTCTTAAATAATCCAAAGATTCTGCAGTACAGTGACAAGGTGCTCCGTCTTGTTGGAAATATGCATTTTGAAGTTCATCATCATGCAACTGATTGACAAATGGTTGTAAAATTTCCGTACGGTACCTTTGAGCAGTTAACGTTCCCTGAAAAAATATTGGTCCAATGATTCGCCTTTGGCTTATCGCTGCCCAAACACCAATTTTCTGTGGATGTAGCGATTCTCCATTAATTACATGTGGATTTTCACTACTCCAAATTCTTGTATTTTGTGAATTTAGGTATCCCGTTTTATAAAACCATGCTTCATCAGTAAAGATGACTCTTTGCGAAAGTTCTCCATTATTGTTCATATTTACAAACCAATTACAAAACTGTAGTCTACGTGGGTAATCAATTTCTAACAATTCTGGTACTGCTGTGACACTGTATGGATAAAGTTGCATATCTTTTTTTAATAACTTGTGAGTTGTACCAACAGAAAGGTTTATTTGTTGACTCAAATGTCGAACAGATGTTTGTAGTTCATTTTCCATTATTTCCTCAAGACGATTGACAACTTGAGGTTTACGTTTCTTAACTGCTCCGCTGCCTGATTTTCTTAAGATACTACCAGTTTCAGAAAAAAGTTTTAAAGTTCTATCCAAAGTATTCTTAAATTGTATATAATCTATAACAAAATGTGAAAACTCAACTTGAAATTCTACCATGCCATCTTGAACTGAATAAACCCATAAACCATAAATTTTATTACCACTTCGAAAATAAGCCAGGACTAAAAAAATGTTATATTCTAAAGTGAAAGCCATTTTAAAACTGAGAAGCAATTTATTTAAACCAGAATCGACGCACGATTATTTTATGCATTAACTGATATTTGTGATTGACATTACCAAATGTCATTTGGATTTACGTTTACGGAACAACAAACACATATTAATATATTTGCGTCTTATTCTATCAAAATTTCAAAGTAACCTAGATTGACTTTTCAAATGAACACTTGTTATGCTGTACTGAAAATATACAGCAGTCGAAATCGACACATAACAATATATTTCAATTTATTACACAACTTCAACAAATTAAGGCAATTATAAAAATCAATAGAAGCCGAAGTTTTTGAAAAATTTTATTTCTTATGTGCAACACTTTTTACAACTGTTAAATATGTCCTGCATTTTGGTGATAAAAAGCACCAACTTTTTTTCCAAGTTATACACAGCATTATACACATTTTGGGTTGAATTGCAGTAATTCTGTCTTTCAATTCTTCCAGTATTTGTGCTAGTATACTTAATACTATATATTTTGAAGAACCTCTAAGCAAAAAATCCCTTGGGTTCTGATCAGGCGATATTAGTAGCTATAAATTTTTATAATGTCTGCTTATAACACGATTTTAAAAACAGCAGTTAACAAATCTTTGACTGGCCGATAAATATACGGGGGTGCTCCATCCCGCATTTTCAATTGCATCCACGTTTTTCAACTGTGGAATTGCATAATCTCTAAACCCCCTTCAAGCAGTGACTTTCTTGTCATTAAGAACTTCCTGAGTGATTGTCTATGGATTTTCTGATGACCATATTTGCCAATTTTGAATATTAACTTCACCATTAAGAGAAAAATTGACCTCATCTGTCTATAAAATACGGAATAATTATTTGGGTTCAATTTCACATTGAGTCATTATTTGCAAAGACACATCGTAACTGATAGTTAAATCTACCCCCTTTAAATAAAACAGTAGTTACAGTTTATAAGAATACATTTTGTTTACTTAAAATTTTCCATATCGTGGTGAATGACATTTGCAGCCGTTTTGATATTACATTAACCTACTGATTTCTAGCGGATTAATATTAGCTATGTAATAACTTTCCTGAAGAATTTCAGCAAGTTGGAAATTACTAATCATTCTTTGGTTTTTCTAATACCGGGAGGTCAATTACATACCCCATTCTATCAAACATGCTAATCAAAGTACACCTTTATTTTACAGAGACCTGTTCTCCAATACATTCTCGTACGAAACCTTCTTAAGGCCATTTTACAGTTTACAATTTTCGTTGAATGTAATTTTTCTTGCAGCAATTTTTATTGCACGCAATTTTTCTTGCACGCTAGCCGTGGTTTTACACTTTGCAATTTTTACGTGCAAGTCCGTAAATTTATTTTTGTCAATCAGGTTGACAAACATTTATCACAAACAAAATAGCATTCTATAAAAGCAGAAAACGGCAGTTTTGTATAAAAATCAACACACAATTAAAATTAAAGCTGCTAATTTCCTACTAATTATTTCATATACAAACATTCGGAAATGAAGATGGTGTTAAATAGAAAAAAGGGAAATACAAATTTAACAGAAAAATTTGTGGATACCAACGATCTAAAATCATTCGAAAATCACAACCTCCAAATGTAGGTTATATTTGTAAAAAGACGGGAATTTTCATCATGTGTTGGCTATGATAAAATCCCTAAAAAAATACTAGAATTGCAGCTAGCTTGCAATAAAAATGGAACATGTTCTATTACTTCCAATGGAAGAAAAATTGTAACAGCTGACTGAAAATAGCATTCTATAAAAGCAGAAAACGGCAGTTTTGTATAAAAATCAACGCACAATTAAAATTAAAGCTGCTAATTTCCTACTAATTATTTCATATACAAACATTCGGAAATGAAGATGGTGTTAAATAGAAAAATGGGAAATACAAATTTAACAGAAAAATTTGTGGATACCAACGATCTAAAATCATTCGAAAATCACAACCCCCAAATGTAGGTTATATTTGTAAAAAGACGGGAATTTTCATCATGTGTTGGCTATGATAAAATCCCTAAAAAAATACTAGAATTGCAGCTAGCTTGCAATAAAAATGGAACATGTTCTATTACTTCCAATGGAAGAAAAATTGTAACAGCTGACTGAAAATGATTGGACTGCGCATGCGTGCAAAAAAAATTGCTGCTCTGAAAATTTCATGCAATGAAAATAGCAAACCGTAAAGCGGCCTTTAAATCAAAAGTGAAATTTCCACTACATTCGCAATAACATTGTACTTAATTGTACTACTTATTCTCAATTGCTTCTGGGATGCCGTGCCTGAACCATCTTCGGCTCTACTGCTACTGTCGCTACTCTGTAGCTCCAGTTGTTTTTTCGAGGAATAAATTATAATGATGTGTTTAACATCCTACTGAGTCATTAAAATCAACAGGTATGAACCTAAAGCAGTGGCAACGTACACATTGTAGTTCACAAATTTCTGAATCTTGAAATGAATGGAACGAAAATACCTATTCGACGCGTAAGGCGCGTAAGATATGCAGTGTTTATAACAAAGGAGTCATAATTGATCGGAAAGGACGACATTGGTTTGTCAAATTTTATTCTAGAGATACAGTATTGGGAGATGTACCCAGACCAGGGCTTTTTCATATGAAGCTTTAAAATCATTAGTTAAATTCAGTTCACGGCAAAGTACTCGGGATTTATCAATGAAATTAAATATATCATCTACACTATATCATACACCCTATATACTGCCATTTAGATAGGGAAAATCAACAAACTAGGAGTTTAGATTCCAGATATTCTTCAAAAAGAAAAAAAGCAATTTAATTGACTCCTAGGGAGAAATCTTTTTTCACAACAGAGAAATAACGCCCAATGAATCGCAGAATTATTCGTTCGATTGTAGCGTGTTCCGAAAGTTTGACTGAAAAATGTTCTGCACTCGTCGATAGAAGAAATGTTGCTGTCTTCCGTATACAGCAAAAGTAACACAGAAAAAAATGTTGAATTTGGCAGGTCCATTCTATTCCACCCGGTATAGTGATCTTACCTTGCGCCACCTGATTATTTTCTTCACCGTTCGTTGCAAAATACTTTGATGGGGAAAAACTTCTCTGACTATAAGTTCGAGAGTTTATATTAAATCGCTGAATTCAAGATTAGGTAATTCATAAAAAGTTAAATACTTAATACAATTAAATAAGCATTGGAAAATTAATTCTCTGGTCATAATCCTTGATACGACAGTTTATCTTTTAATTCCCATAATGCTGGAATTCTTCGTAATCAAATAAGCCAAGAAAGCGCCCTTCAACTAAGTTTAAATCGCCTTGTGTATTGAATAACTAATATTAGAATAAGGCTATACTACTGGATTGATGTCCGTCCTTTGACAAAATGAGACTGATCTCTAATACTATAATTTGTTTTAAAATCAATAAATACGGTTTTACCATTATTTAATATAAGATTACTATTGATTAAATAATCATTTAAAGCATTTAAATATATCTCTGGAATAGTTTGTAGAGACTTACAGCTACAATATCATTTATATGAATAATGTCAGACCTACTGAATAGAGACAGAGAGTCTGTTAAAATGATTGTAGGCGTCTTAAATTGTAAGCTCAACAAACATTTATCATATAGGCTCCACAGAAGAAACGGTATGCAGATTCTGCCAAGTTCCTATATACAAAATGGCATTCGTGGTAATACTAGGTGTCGGGAAAAATCGAGTTGGAACTGGAGTTTTTCCAACAGAAAGAAGAGGGGGGTTTCGCAAAAAAACAATTAACAAGCGAGAGGCTATAAAGAATTTCATCTTGCAGTGAAAGTCATTATGCTACTAATAAAACAATAATTAGACTGTAATTTGAATATAGTCAAACTATGGAAGATGAATGCTCGAGCGGAAGGCTACCTTAAAGTGAAACAGTGCTTTTTCAGGAATATTCTTGTACGATAATATAACATTGGATTCGGATCTCCAAAGGCTGATGTTTGTTTAAAATGTCTGCAATTTTCCGAAAGAATAAACCAAATCAGCGACCCGCAAGAGAAAATAAGGATGATGACAGAGCAGTACATTCACAAACTACGCGGTAACGCGTTTTACGACTTATTAAGAGAAGATAATTCCAGAATTGCAACATTTTCCTTTGACTGACAAAAGAACTTACCGTTGCTTAAGATTCCAGATCAAGCCTATTACTTCAGCATGCAGATCAATCTCTATAATCTTACGATGGTAACAAGACATTCAAAACCAAACTCAATCCTGAAACAGTAAAATCATATTCATATGGACAGAGAGTGACCATCAAAGAAGCTCAAATAAGATAGTTTTCGCAGTTTTCTACTCGTTGCAACATTTCCGTTTTGTTGAAGTGATAGAGCAAGTACAGTTGGTAGCCGATAGTTATGGAGGGCAGAACAGAAACAGCACGATGTTTGGAATGATCCAATACTGGCTTACAATGTTGTTGACCGAGTATTTGGCCAAATGGAAAAGAAAGTTAAAAGGTGTACCACTGTAATCAACCCAAAAACGTATACTAATATTATTAAAGATTATTCTACAGTGCTGAAGATGGGGAAAGATTACTCAGTCTTTGATTGGAATAATGAGTTGTAAAAAGTTCTCAAGGGTCCTGGGTTAAATGCGATTAAAGTTATTAGCTTATAAGTTCTTTGCTGGTTTTTTTGCGTTTTTCTCTAAAACTACTTAGACGTTAAATGTTTGCTTTTGCATTTATACGCTTCAAATAGAAACATTAGAAACACTAAGAGAGAATTTACACTTATGGCAAATTCAGTTGAGGATGTATAAGTAAATTAAATGATAATATAATGTATAGAATTCACGGTTGGCTCTTGGTGAAACATGATTAATAATTTACTAAATAAAACACTTGGTATATTTGTTTCACAAAATGTATTTAAAATATATCTGACATATGTTTCGACTTATACAGTCATTCTCAAAGAGTCATGTAAACTAAGTGAAAAGAATACTCCTACCACTATTTATGGCTTATTTTTTTAAAAATAAGCCATACTTCACTTTCACTAAGTGAAAAGAATACTCCTACCACTATTTATGGCTTATTTTTTTAAAAATAAGGCATAAATAGTGGTAGGAGTATTCTTTTCACTTAGTTTACATGACTCTTTGAGTATGACTGTATAAGTCGAAACATATGTCAGATATATTTTAAATACATTTTGTGAAACAAATATACCAAGTGTTTTATTTAGTAAATTATAAATGATAATACTTTGTTCAACAAAAATTGAAATCTACTTATGTCATTAGGCATATTGCAGCTTTATATTTTGGAGATTTCTATTGTCCAATATTAACCATATAGTACAGTGTAAATTTTGCATCATGGTTAGATTAAATTAATTGTCGGGAAGCGGAAGGAATTCTAATATTCACAAAGATATTTTACTACTTGTAGACCCCAAGATAATATGTTTGTTTTTATTATTATGTATTATATTATTAAATTAATATATTTTTATTTTGTATTATTCTTATGTTATATGTAATTTTAATAATATGCTATTTATAGTATATATAATTGAAACTCTATCATAAGAAGTTCTCGTATTGTAGTATGTTACCGCAATTTTTGGAACCACGACATGTTTGACACAGTTCCTTGCAAGTAATATTATTTTTAATTTACTTGAGGCAAGTGTTATTGAGAAGAAATAAAATTATTATATACTCGAATTAAAACTATTTAAAAAAAAAACAAGAAAATATATGATACTGGTCTTTAATGGAAACTAATTTGTTTAATTGGAGTTCGGGCGACCTTTTCTGGCATATAAGAACGTACGATACAGTAAACACATTTTGATATATGTTCATATACGTAAAAAATGTCTTGGGCAATTTACGTTATGATATATGAGCATTTGTTTATCCATTAAATATATATTTAGAAAACTGTTTTAATGTAAGGAGCAATAAACATGCATAGATAATATCTCGGCATCGTTTGATCCATATAAGTATTGTTATGATCCACATTTTTATACTACGTTAACCAGTCATCGTATTTCTACCTTTTAACTTCCCATGTAAATGTAATGATAGTACAGCTGAAAGTAATAATTTACATAAAAATAACCACGCATGATTGATTGTTACGATCCTACAATTTCCTCAAAATTGGTTTTATCAAAATCGGATCTGACTTAATGTTAGACAGTAACTCATGATGTTACCAACGTTGAACGTCTAGAAGTATCCTATAAGAAATTAAAAAATAATAAATTACAAACGAATAATTTCAGCTCTTGTATGTATGTATATAGTATATATATATATATATATATATATATATAAATACTATACTACCATGACATTTAATGATAGTTTTTACGTGTTTTGAAATTGTTTCAATTAAATTTGTTCATACATTTGGTAAAATATGATCTCATTCTTCTAGAATTCTTTGTTTTAGTTCTGTTTTGTTTAGACAAATAAAACGTACCATTGAAATGGAATGAGGCAGGATGTGTAGTTTCATAGTTGGACCATTGCTATTTTTACTATATGTAACTTCGGAATTTTATATTGTTTCTGCGAGCATGTTGAATTGTTTTCCGCGAATCAGGCTGCTAGTTTTGTAAATAGTTTTGGTAAACTCAATCCACACACTAGATGTCGCAGGCGGAGAAGAATAAAATCCTCTGCGAATGTCAGATTACATATCGATCCCTAGTAATGAACCACATACTATAAGCAATGAAATCTTAGACAGGATCCCAAATGAGCAAACAGATGACGCCGCCTAAAGCGCAAATAACAACGACAATTTGTAGGAATTTCTATTCCACAACAAAATGCATGGCGTAAGTAGTCCTATAAGATATAAATTGCAACTCCAACAATCAATAATTAAACAGGTAATGAACTCCAAACACCTCGGAGTTGAGACCACGAGTCACCGAAACCTAATCAGGGACACAAATTCGCAAAACAAAAACGCTACAAGTAGCCGGTTGCCGAAAAGATACTACGGTATCGAGAAACAAGTATATGAGGGAAAGATTAGAATCTATAAGGCAATGGTAAAAACAAAGCAAGCAAAACAGAAAACAAGAGCGACATGAACGAGAGTGCTGAGATGGATAGTAAGTGTGACCATACGAGACAGCCAAACGAACAAATCCATACGAGAAAGCGCCATCAAAGATGTGATCGAAAACAAGAAAAAGAAAATTGGAAGAACATGTGGAGGAGATGGATAAGGCAAGAGTAGCCAATATATTGCTGTGTTATTTCCAATGTAACATAAATCAACTACTTACAAATTAATAAATTAAACAAAGAAATGAGACACAATAAGAAAATGTATGTGTGTAAGACATGTTTGTGACATGTTGTGCTCTATGTGCACCTACCAAACATGCAAGATAATAGAAATTTGAAATCCAAATCCATATAAATATCATTTACAAGCTTATGAAAATAGAAAACAATAATTACTGATAGAATATCAATTTCGATGCATTATGTAAATAGATTTTTGGTTATGATCTTACAATAAATTAAATATAGCATAAATAAGCATAAAGCGCAGCTAAAATAGGCTATGGTTGAGTGCATCTGTATATTGCGTGATACAATATTATATTCAATGTATGATGTCAATAGACTGTAGGTTATGATACGATTTTTAATAATATTTATAATCTAATTAAGTAAAAAACACGCTCTAACGTACCAAAGATAAATAAAAAGGAATATTAAAAATCATTTTTAGTAGATATTTCAAATTCAATATCTAGTGTGCAACTTGTACGTTTTTCTTTATAAAATGTCTAATGTTTATAATATAGTTTTAGTAATGTATGGTTGATTGATAAACGAAAATAAGTTCACATAATAAAAGATCCAGTGTTAACAGCATCAATAGTGTGATCTTAAAATAATGAACACCTGAAGCAAATACGAATTATGTTTGAGGAGCATTTTTAATAACAACAGAATTTACTTACGTTCGTACATATGAAATAATGTTTTCAACGAAATAGAAATTTAAATAAAACAAGCTTAGCAAATTATCGAAAATAAATCGATTATAAAAATAAGCTTCAAAAGTATATTACAATGTTTAATAACCCATTAAATGGTGCATGATATCTGGAAAGGAGCACTGTATAAATTGTAAACAAATCGAGATGACAACAGGCATGTTTGACAACAAAGGCTAGAAATTTTAAACATATTAGAGGCATAGAGGATATACTGAGAATGGCATGTAAGGCAGAGAACACAAATAACGAATTATAATGCAATATCTCTGTTTCTACACGACGATGGACAATCAATTAAAAACTTTATGTAATGAATTTTGTTGCTACCCGAATGTGATTGGATGGAGGGTAATGTAAAACAGAAAATAGAAAAACTGACGACATAGAAAAACAGAAGAATATGTGAAAATTTGCTATACTAGAAAAAGTGTACGCGAAACCGAGTTTATAAAGAGAGAGAAATGAGAGGATTTTAACTCGAGAAACGGTTTTGAACAGACATTAAATTTATCTTACATTTAAACATAATATTTTACATATTATTTTTAATTTGAAGCATCTTTAATTTTAGTCATTTGTTTAGAATATCATTATATTTACTTTCATTTAACTTTTCCTTTTGATTCAAAATGATTATTTTTCAATTAATCTAATAAAACATGTATCACGATGAATTCGACAATATGTGTGAGGAGCAAAGGTCAGTCTAAGTAAAATGGTTTACAATAGTTTGAAGTCTGTAAAAATTCAATCAAGGGTCTAGAGCCCCTAAAAAGAGAAATATCCGCGAGTGACAAGTTACGTTTAAATTTATAGTCCAACATAACAACAATATGTATGAACGAATATTCCAGAGGGAAAAGGCCACCCACAAGATGCATCAAAGCTAGATTTCTTCATCCACAGAATAAGGTAGAAGACAAACAGAGAACGATCCCTAGTCGAAGGTAAAAGAAGACTATATGTAAATGACTTGTCTGAAATGACTAAACACTTTACTAATCGCCCGAGATGCTAGAGAATATTCTGGGAAGTCTTAACTATTTTGAGGCGAAGTTTGCGCTAAACAACCTTACATTAAATATGAACAAAGCGAATCTATTACTAATCAATAAATATCTCATAGAAATAATAGACTCGTTCTAAAAAATTTGTTTTCTCGATCTTTAAATGGATTCATTTCTAATATGGAAGTCCCGTATATCTGACTCGATAACTAATGCTAATGCTATAGTCTAATAGTACTTTTTCGTGGAGCGAGGTACGCCTTTTGTGTTGAATCTGAGTTGTGTTTTAGTGCCATTATCTGGGTCAATTCGGTAGAGGTGCGAAGAACATCTAGAATACAGAAAACGTGTATAAGAAGAATATATATTGTAATCTAAGTAAGCGAGAGATACATTCAGACCGATTTTTAAAAGTCAAAAGTTACTTACTTTAACAACCATATTCATTTTCCGGGAATGTGCTTTGTATGCTAAGGTGAACTATGAAGATTTTTACATAATAGTAATATCAGAGGTTAATTATTACCATCATGATATATGCTGGAATCCAAAATTCCAGGATATATCAATGTATTAAAATTTTTAATCATGAACTTAAACACATTAACTTTAAGACAATTTAAAATATTTAATGCAGAAAGCTTATATGAATTTCTAAGAACTAATGTTGATATAAAAAATTTTAATAAATTTCTTTCATATTTCAACCTATTTGACTTATTATAGCTAGTATAATATATCCCTACTTTTATTATTTTCATGTGCATATTTATAGTATAGTAATTATTATTATTATATAACTTGTTCCACAAGATACGCCGCAAGTTTTCTATAATTACTAGCTTGAAGACTTTCCATGCTATTCGAACATAGAAAATGTCATTTTTTGTCTACCATGATATTGTTTGCTTGAACTTTTGACAAGGTACATTGTCTTGGTGGAAGAAGTATTAAGCTTCGTAAGTGCGGAATAATTTCACAATCGAAGCTTGTAATACCACTTCTAGTATACCTATGTAGTGTTCACTGTGCATTCGACCGTCGCATACGTACATTTACTATACCCCATTAACCCAAATCAAACGCTTCCAATCATGCTTTACTGTACACAAAACAGTCCGGATGAAACGATCAAATCTACCGATTTGTTTAAGAAATAATGGCTCTATACATAGATTTTTAATTTTAACCCGTTAAATGAATAAAGAATATGTTAATTCATTACATAACTATGATTCGTCAAACCATATCATTTTATACCATTCTTCCACCGCTCAACGTCTGTATGTATATATATTTTGTTTACATAAGTAATTTTTTTTCTATGATTAGTTCAAGCAAGGCTTTCGATAGCCACTCCAACGGCATAAATTCATTTCTATTAATTACTAGCTGAAACAGAGATTGTCCATAAAATTCCACGGTTAATTTTTTTGAAGATTTCATCTGTATACACAAATTTAAAAAAAGTCGAGTAGAGTATAAGTCGACTTTTAAAATTTTAACAAAGAGCCTCGGCTGTGATTAGGCGTGGTCTCAGGGTCAATTTTAGTAAGAGATTTAACAATTATTGTGAAACTAATGTACGTCATTTTTATTATAAACTTATTGTTGAAAATAGTCATCGTTAGCAAATATTTCTTATCAACATAAACACCCATGATCAGAAAGAAAAATTTAAATTGTAAGGTATGGAGTAACTTCTAAGAATAAGCCACTGATACTGTACTGATTTATTCTAACGACTTCATCCTCCTTGAAAATAGACGAGGATGTTACAATTTAATAGTAATGTGTTAATTATTTTAGTAAGATTAACACTCTTTGTGGGGTTATTAAGTGGGCTGACCAGATCGAAACTTTTGTTTTTTCGCTATTCCAAGCTTGGAAAGGAAACCTTCAAATGCTTTCGGAAGATCATTTATAATTAAAAATACGAGCGATATATAAATTGACGAATTATATTGGCCTTTGTTATCATTAACTGATGATCCAATTGAAACTATCATAAGATACAGATATATAATTAGCTTAACCACTACAAATTCGAAAATCACTTTTGTACTTATCGACTCACAAAATTTATTTATTCTCAAATTATTTATAATTCGTAGATAATGCATATTAATATTTTATAGGATACCTTTATTTTTAATAACCACTGCACATTTTTTTGCATCCTCTAATTTTTGATAGGTCTCCACTGATATATTCTTCCATGCTCATTCGTTCGTTATTAAATAACTCATATATGGTCAAGGCACTTAGGGATAATATTCCATTGCAAACTTACTTTTATTAATCACATTGATTCCATATTTACTAGAACTTTATTGTGACTATATTGAAACAGCATTTTTTAAGACTTTATCCATTATTCATTTGTTTAACAGCCAGGTTAGATCTATAATGGAATATTGTTGGGCAGTTTGGTTTCCATATGCTGCCACGGATTGAGTCTGTAGAGGATAAAATTCTGAATTTTATCGTGTTTAAACAAAATATTGATAGAAATTACTACACTTATCAAAATAGTTTGAAGTTGCTAGGTAACAAATCTCTGACAGAAAGGAGAAACTTTGGAAGTTTTTGTCTGTTTACTTAAGTTACATAGACTGGCCTGACTTAGCTGCCCTGACATTGCTTTTTCGCGTTTAATCTTATTATTCCGAGCTGTCGACTAGCTTTCATTCGCGATGTCATCTGAATTTGGCCGGAATGTCCCCATTGTTAAAATAATTGCCGAATGAAGCGTAATTGAACATTTAAAACTTATATAATCTAATCGACACTCTTAAATTGAATAATAAGTTTTAAGTTTACATAGCTATTTTATTTTTTTTCTCTTAATATAATGTACACCGCTTGGTTAAGGTTAAGTTGATAGATGGGTGCACACTTGCAACTAATGTTCGTCATTGTTGTTTTTGGTTCGAATGTTTTCTTGTTATCTTACTGTCATCTACGTTTTTTGTACGATCAAATTAGTTGATTTTCTCCTATACATTGTAATACTGATTTCGTGTTTAGTCTTTATCGATATGTATCGTTTCGGATATGATCCAATCGTGTTTTATTCTCAATTCTTCTCCGATAGATCAATATGGACACGACCACTTTCTTGAATATTTGTACTATTGTTTCCTATAATACGTCTTTCTTTCCTAGAAAGGTTGTTTTTACACTGTTTAAGAGTTATGTTTGATGTTCTTTCTGTACTTTCACTAGCTATTTTTCCGACTTTCGATATAATTGTTCCTAGACCAGTTCATTTCCATAGTTTTAATCTTTTCTCTGTTAATTTTCATACCATATTTCTAACGTTTTCGGTTGCATAAATACAGATTTCTATTCAAGGTCTTCTCATCTTCTGAAAGTATGACCATATCATTCGTGTAATATATTTCAGCTATTTTTACCTTCTCAAAATACCATTGATCCGCACTATATGAGGGAGGGAACAGTGTTGCTTTTCAATTTACGACGCGGGAAATACAAAAGTTCATGGGTATACACTGTTCCCGGCAACTACCACCTGTCAATAGACTACTATCAAAGTTTCAGAAAGCTGCATCATTTAGTTAAGGTTTGATCGCACATTTAAAGAAGACAACCTCGTTCATTTTGATGAAAATGGAAAAAAGTAAATTTCGTGTGCTGATTAAACATTTTTTTTGCGAAAAAAAATCATGATTCAAACCAAGACTAAGCGTGATTAATGTAATGGAACTTTACACCATCAGAATCAGTGGTAAAGAAGCGGTTTACTGGATTTTGTTGTGGTCGTACAAGCACAAGTGATACCGGACGTTCTGGATGCCCAATTGAGATCGATACATCCGAAACAATTGAAAAAAGTCCACGATATGGTGTTTGTTGATCGGTGATTGAAAATTCGCGAGATTGTAGAAGCCATAGACATATCATATGCGGATTGGATATTGAATAGTCACTTGCGTATGAGAAAGCTATCCGTAAGATGGGTGCCGAATTTGCCCTAGATTTATCACAAACGCGATCGTGTGATAACTTCGAAGGAGTGTTTGGCGTTGTTCGACCGCAATCCGGACTAGTTTTGGTCTGTTTTATAACCATAGGCGAAACATGGATCCACCACAACATACCAAAGACTAACAAGCAGTCGAAACAGTGGATTTTTTCAGGAAAATCGGCGCCGGAAAACGCCAAAGTGGGTACCACATGGATTACCTTCAAAAGGTACAATGAATACTACAGTAATTTATTAGAACGGTGACTTGAAGAAAAAAATGACCTCGTTTGGCCAAGAAGAAAGTGCTTTTCCATCAAGATCATGCACAGGTGCCCACATGTGTAGTCGCCATTGCGAAATTTCATGAAATGAGCTATAAGTGCTTCCTTCCTCGCTATATTCTCCGGACTTCCACAGGGACTATTTCCTATTTCCAAATTTGAAGAAATGGCTCGGTGAAAAATTGGCTCC
The DNA here is from genome assembly GCA_935421215.2 of Melolontha melolontha. Lineage (NCBI taxonomy): Eukaryota > Metazoa > Arthropoda > Insecta > Coleoptera > Scarabaeidae > Melolontha > Melolontha melolontha. The sequence goes on from OW285236.1 coordinate 142,576,075, forward strand.
AACGATTAAATTAGTACTCAAACAAACGCCCATTTTGAGAACCTTGATAAAACTTATTATTTGGAAGGGATAAAAAAATTAGGGGCAACATTGGATAATGTGTATTGAGGTCAAAGAAGATTATGTTGAGGAATACAACGACTTTTTTTCGCCGAAAAAATATTTCATTCAAAAAGTGACGGACCACCCTCGTATTTTTTGACTTTATTTTAAACTTGTTTCATTGCTTTGTCTCTGAACTCAATATGCATCCTTAACCTCCTCCCTTATTTGCTGTTGCACGTTTTGTTTTAATACTGATTTTAATGTTTTTGTATAAACTTCTGATACTTCTACTAATTCTTAGGTTTGTAACTTGTTTTTGCCAGGATATTTTATACATCATTTGCATTTATTGTGTCAAAGGCCTTTTCTAAATCTATAATAATAATAATTATAATAATAGTCCTATGTCTCACAATGAAAAGCAGGCCCTCATCATTATATTTTCACTTACTAGCTCTAATGTTGATCACGTATATTTTGGATTAAATACTTGTCGGTTTGTGATTATTCATCTACGATGTTATTTTTCGGGTCGCAATATAAAGTAAACGTAATCTAATTTACGGCCGAATATTACAATTCATTTGTAAACAAGTTTTACATAGTAGTTTGCTGAACAATATGACCGAATTCAAATTTCATTATTTTCAAGTAAATTCTAGCGAAATATCAAAGCACCACTAACTTGTCAATATGTCAAAAATACATAATAAAAGGTATAAAGAAATCTACCTCTTTTATGTAATACATATATTTATGAGAGTTTCTTCAAAAAGACCTTCGGATCCTTTAGTTTACTTTGATATTGCAAGGGCGTTCCACCCTGTTAAAATGACACATTTCTGTTGTTCTACTTGACAGGAAACATGCTAAGATTTTACCCTGATTTCTTTACAGAAAATTTTATTTACCATTTCTAAAATTTCAACCCACGTGCTCTCTTACATATTATGTATCACTATGTATCACACACCTGCTTAAAAAGAGATATTCCCGTATATGTTTTGTAGATTATTTCGTCATGACTAGTAAACAGTTTCGAGTGTTTGTAAACATGAATTTAAATAATGAAGTTATATGTATGTGCATTTTTTATATTACCAGTCGTTTCGAACTATTTTTAGTAGTGTTTAGGCGCGATAAATAAATTGAATAAACTCAATGATGTATGTATAATTTATCACACATTTATAATTAATATTTATGAGTAAAGTGCTTGAATTTTATAGATCCGTGTATGTATATGTTTAATGAATTAATTATTTGTTGTCACCATTAAACCATATTATTGTCTTCTTAATTGAAACTTATATATATTAAAATGACTGGGTCCACCTTGTAATTTACATAATTTACACACGTATAGACAGGTATATACATACATATATACAAAAAAAAGTACCTCCCTATATAGTTCATAAAATACAGAACCCTGCTTCGTCATCTATTATTTACAAGTTATACATATATACCAAAAAAAACCAGAACTTACAAATATGCAAAACTAATAATTTCACAAAGTAATAGTTATATTGATCAGAATATTAACTCAATACGCAATGTTATAAGTTACATCAAAAGAACTAGCTTGTTTAAATAATTAAACAAACTACTAGAATATTCACCACATTTTTAAAAATCTACTACCATGAATGCTGAAATTCGTCTATTTTATCGTTCTCTATTTATTTATTTACTCAATAGAATATTATAATTCTATTTACAGGATAGGGTAAGTTACGGAGGCACGTCACATTAGGAGAGACGCCATACCGTGCTATTTCGCGATATATACGAGACAGAACTATACAGCGTTCATTGTGCGCATGCTGAACATGTGACAGTCAGATAGGTTAGTTCACGTTTGGCTAGCGCGTACTCACACATATTGTTACGGGTTGTTCTTGCTTACCTGCATTTTTAGTCCGCTTCGTACATTATTTTTTTAATGACACTATATATAGGTACTTATTTCCGTAAGTTGATTATTGTTTTTTTTCCTAAATCTTATCTACATCCTTCATAGATATTCCTATATATTTTTATTGTGACTCGAGAAGGTCATAGCATTTAACTCTATGTTTGGATATAGGTATTTATTGTTCTTTCTGTAAAGAGAACTACATATATCAACGAAGGTATTGTTTTCTGCAATGCTAATTTTTCCTTTCAATACGTAATGTTATATTGTGGTATTACTTCATCAAATAAAATGATTTCTTCTGTTAAATCGTACACATTTCTGCAATATTTGAATCACTTCAGTTAAGGGCTAAAACCATGTTTTTGTAAAAGCTACAGACAGATATATACGGAAAGATATATATCTTTCTGTCTATTTAGATCGCTTTCTGATCACCTGAAATGTTATATGAATTACTTGAAGGTGCTAGTTACCTCTACATGGTATTGTCATCGTACAAGGCTTTTACAGCTATTTATAAATTATCTGCATTACATTGTCATTGTACGAGGTTAAGCTATACCACATAAACAAATGTTTAATGTACTTAGCCTAATAATACCTATTTTTTCATTATTTTCACCACTAACAGGTAAATGTTTACACATATAATACACCATCTATATTGTTCAAAGGAACTGCGTATCTTAATGTATTAATGTGTATATTACTCACTGTTATATAACAGATTTCCCACGTTTATTACAACGTGTTTCCTTCTAGATGATTAAAAATATATTTAAGGAAAATATACAAATTACATGGAATTATACATGTAAGTATACCTAGAACATAATATTTATTTAGATGGTTGCATCTATTAATCACGGAAATTATAAATATATGAGGGATATTCAAATTTAACTTACATTTTCTATTTCTCTGGCCAATACACACTGGAAATTAGTATTATATATTCACCATTTTTCTGAATAGCAAACATCTTTATAAAATACACTTATTCCATCGCTCCGGTAGCTTCTGCATTGCTTTCGAAAAAGATTCTTTCGATTGACGAGGTAGCAAATTTTGCACCGCATCCTTCACTTCCTCATTAGAGGCAAAACGCTTTAAGTGATGATAGTCACTCAGCACCAAGTCTGGACTACACATATGGGGTGGAGGGGTGGAGGGGGGGGGGGCAGTCAGGGCTTGCCAACCCAAGTTATTGCGTAGGAGATGCTCTTGTTGTTTAAGAGACCAGCTTACCTTTTCCTAGAAGCTCACTATAATAAACCAAATTAATCGTTTTCCTTTCTTCGAGAAAATCGACGTAAATTATTCCAATAGTGCCCCAGTATACAATCAAAATTACTTTGGCAACCCATGGTTGCGTTGCGAATTTTTTGGGCGGAGGTGAGTTTGAGCGACACCATTTCACGCTAACATTCTTGCTTTCTGAGATATGTTGCACAATGATTATGATAAATGATAAAAGTCATCGCCTTCATACTCGTAACGAGTTCTCTGCAAACCCGAAATTGTAATTGTTGTGAACAATAGTGCGAACCCTGCAAATATTAGTGTTTACAATCCTAACAATGCTCTTCACAGATATTCGCCTGTTGTTCTGTATCAGCTGGTCGCCTCTTTGAATACTCCCGAAATTCACAGCAGGAGATGGGCAGCATGCGGTAAGTTCTCGACACGCGGTCGTGACCATCTTTGAAGGATTTTCACCACTGATGGACTGTTCTAAGTAACAAACACTTTTCTTCAAACTCTTTGGGAAATCGCTGATGAATATCAGTCACTTTTACACCTTCACTGAAAGGAAATTTAATAATGATGCATTATGCGACGGCATTTTGCACATTGTTGCATAATATTGTTAATGCAACTGACAGTATTAACACAATCAAGTTGTAGTTGTTTATGGCGTTATCTAACATGCCTATTTCTATGAATATGAAACCCCTTTTCAATTATGTTCAGAAAAAATTAAATGGTCAAATTTGAATTGCCCTCGTACATATATTATTCGAGAAATTATTCCTATTAAAGACATAAACATATCTCTTTAATTAATTTGCAAATATGGCATCTAGAAGATATGGTTAGAAGAAACTTGTTCGATACATGAATCTTTATTTGCTTAGTAAGAAGTAATTTTAGTATCTTAGATTAGAATTAAAGTTGATTTACGTGTCATACCATTATGAATATCCTAAATGAGGGAAAGATGCACAGTATTATTTTATGTATATGTTTCTTTCTATTTATTATGTTGGTACAATTTGTTTTTCTTCTATCTGGTCTGTAAATTTGCTTCGTTCGTTTTTTTTTTACTTTCTAATCGTCCGTTGTACATACGAGTACATTTTCCTTTTACGTTCCTTGGTTTGCTAAAACGTAATTGTTTTTTTCTTCCACACCATTTCGTGTTTGACCTTTCAACATGTGACAATGAAAATATTAAAAAAAAAGGTTTTTTAATTTTTTTTTAATTAATGACTTATTAAATTTAAAAGTTATCTTAATTGTCCTTTATTTATTGTAATTTATCATTACATGTGAATCATTATTACATTAAATGCCATGTAAGGAATATCCCTGATAGCATCGTTTTTTCTTTCCTCAAGCGCAAACCATTATAATATAAGGGGGTAACAACTTCAAGTTAATTGCGAATCGTAATCGTAGCTTCTGTTTGTTATCTGTTTCTACTGCCATGTTGAATCGTGTTAGATCGTACAATTCCTATGTTCTCATATAAGGGTCTGCTTAACTGTCTTATAGACGTACTGCTAGCCTCAAGAATAACGTTTAAAATAAAAAGAAATTGATTACTGTTTTAATAAACACCCTCCATTGACTTGATATAATTCTCACTAATATTATTAGATTTCTTAACTTGAATAAAGGTAATAATTTCTGACGGATGACATAAAATTCATTTTATAAGAATGATTACATCCGTTTAAGTTACGATTATTATATTCCTAGTAGCTTAGATGTAAAACAAAAGAGCCGACAGTCTATCATAATTGAAATATTAAAAGTAAATTACAAGTGAATGCCAATGTTTTCTGATTGAAGTGAATTAATGTAATGGGACCAGGAAGTAACTTGACGGTAAGAAATGAAACAGCGAAGCCTTCAGAGACCCCACATGGTTCAAATATGTGAAACGGTAGCTCAAACTGGACGGCAGGTAAATATATCTGGATGTTTTGTTAGTTCGTAATCCGGCCATTAAAATTAATTGATCGAAAAGTCAATGAATGCGACTAGGAAAGGTTTCAGGTGGAAGAGTTTCGGCTTTAGAAGTGTCTAACTAACAATTACAACCGCGGCAAGATTTATTTAGTCTCCTGAAATGGAAAAGAATTTAATTAACAGAAAAATATTTTTAAATATCTGACAATCATTCTTATTCTAACATTCTTTTTATCTCTATCATAATGGAAATATTTTCGCTAAAATCGTGTGAAAGATAGTACCACTAATAATTGTAAATTGTAAACGCATCTATTGCAGTGTATTAATACATTGCATTTATACCTTATAAAACATAAGGAGTGGGATATACACACATATACAATACCTCTCTTCTTTTTTATGCTCTCTTGGAGTAATTATTGTTTTAATACATTACCAAATAGAAATATAGAGATTCATTTTGAATATCCTTGATTATACAAAATAACAATATATATTATAAAAATATTATATATATTATATGTTAGAATAAATTAAAAACGGGCCAGCGGTCTGTCATTTAAAACTCATTTATTTATTATCTCTATATTTCACAACGAGTTTCTTGCTTCTTCACGAGATACTACAAGATTAATGAGCAAGACATTAAATAAATGAGTGTATAAAACAATAGTAAAATACTCACAGAATGTAGAGTTCAACAAATGAAAGTGACGTAAACAGACATTGAAATTTATTAAATTTAAAACATTAATGTAACTATAGGTATAACGTACATCAACCTTTAAAAAACATGTATATGTAAAAGTTAAAATATAAAAAATATAAAATGAAAGATATAGCAAAAAACTAAAGTCGTAAGAATATCAAAACCAAAGAACAATGCACTGTAAATTAACAATGCAAAGACCAATTAACAAAAAATTTTTGGTTCTCGAGATATTTACGAAAAAATGTCGACGGGTCAAAAGTAAAAAAAAATTGCGGATTTTCAGCGGAAAATCGTTCAGACAGTCTCAGGCGATCGGATGAGAAATGAGGGAGTTATGGGGTTTTGAAATTTTCGCGATTTTTTAAACCCCAGGCGATGAAATTTAGTGTGTCGATTTTCCCTGTTTTGACGCTAACCTTATAACGAGCGTTCAACTAAATTTTACCTCGAAGTTGCCTATGGAAATTATACGTATATCTTAGCTTTTACTTAAGTTCTTAATATGAATTTTGTTGGTTATGAACTATTTGAATGACATGATAAATGTCAAAATAATAAAATTAAAATATTTAACTAAATGAGATACGTTTATTTGCAACAAACAAGTAACATTTTATAAAAATTGTTGAAAGTGGCCACCACCTTGTTCGAGACATTTCTAACATCTTCAATGAAGGAGAAAACGTTTTGTAGTAGCATATCGTCGATTTCGTTAATTATTTCAGCAATTCTGATCTGAAGGTCTGCAAGATCAGGTATCTGTACCCAAAAAATTGAGTTCTTTAAAAAGGCCACAGAAAAAAATCACAGGGGTTAACATCACAAGATCTTGGTGGAAATTCATGTTCGATGTTTAAACTTATCAACCGATTTTGATAAATTTCCGTATCATATTAATTGTTTCACAAGCTGTGTGCACTCTAGCTCCATATTGTTGAAAGTAACCCTGATTTATTTCTTCTTCATTAAGCTGTTCAATAAATGTCATAATAATTTCTTGTCGATACATTTCTCCTTTAAAGAAAATACGGCCAATGATTTTTCTTCGACTAATCGCACACCATACACTAATTTTCTGTGGATGAACAACATAACAGTCATGCGGTTTCTTAGTATTCCACATCCTTATATTTTGTGAGTTAACATATCCATTCAGATAAAACCATGATTCATCTGAGAAAAATTTTGTCAAGAATATCATTTTCAAAATTATTTAAGAACCACTGACAAAATGTTGTTCTTCTAGGATAGTCGATTTCTTTGATTTCTTGATAATAGGCCATGCGATATGGAAGTAAATGTAAGTCTTTTTTCAAAATTGTATGACAAGTGCCAATTGAAACACCCACTTGTGGAGAGAATACTCGTATGGATGTTCCTGGTGTATCATTCATAATTTGCGTTACATCGTCAACTAGCTCTTCCGTACATTTTTCGGACGGCCACTGTCTTCTTTCCGTATAACACTCTCTGTTTCTCTGAAAACCTTAGTGCAATATTTAACTGTGTACCAAAAACTATCAAAATCAAAGACGAAGTTTGGAAAGATATTTCTAAATTCCTCTAAGCATTCTTAAAGAAAATAGTGCCATTGTCCGTTAATATTACATCCGTTCCAAAAATAAGATTCAACCATGAATGATTTGTGTTGAACAGTGAAAACCATTTTAAATTAATTTTAAATTACAAAGCAATTTCAAAAAGCTCCAACTAAGTATACATCAGAATAAATAGTCTGTCAAATTGACAACTGATGCAAATGTAAATAGTACAAGTTACGACAAACATTTTTATTGTCATGGACTACTAGAGGTAAAATTTATTTGAACGCTTTTTATATATTCGAACCCGCTAATTACGATAGACCAAACTAGAGTTCGCTCTCTGCTTTGGTTCTCGAGATATTTATTTTTTATATTTTATGTTTTAACTTTTACATATACATCTTTCTAAAGGTTGATGTGACACCTTATATCTATAGTTACATTAATGTTTTAAATTTAATCAATTTTAATATCTGTTTACGTCACTTTCATTTTTCTAGCTCTGCATTCTATGAGTATTTTACTATTGCTTTATACACTAAATTATTTAATGTCTTGTTCATTAATCTTGTAGTATCTTCTAAAGAAGCAACAAACACGTTGTGAAATATAGAAATAATAAATAAATGAGTTTAAATTGACAGATCGCTTGCCCGTTTTTAATATATTTTAACCAATTTAGTACGGTCGATAATTTCTTTTAAGTTATATACAAGTGTCCCGTATCGGTATGTTCAAATTTTAGGAGTGTAAAGTAGACTTCATTTTAAGTAACAAAAACGCAAAACTTGTATGCCCATTTTTATTTGTTTCAAAGTTACAGATCTATGAATGTGATTGTCAGATCATGAAAACTAAAGTCAATAAAAACTGATTTTATTTAAAAAAGTTCAATTCATAATATTTTCGAAATGTTCACCTCCTTGTTGAATGCAGGCTTGTGCCCGTAAGCCAACAGAAGAAGTACTTATCCGAATTTCATACTTGTTTTGTCGGATTTCCTCGGCAACCAGGTGAATATGATCCAACAACTCTTCTCTTGTGTTCGAAACTTGCGCGTAGACTAAATTTTTCGTGTACCCCCATAAATAAAAGTCAAGGGGATTAAGATCGGGTGATCTAGGTGTCCATGAAACAAGACCACCTCGATCAATCCATCTTGGATAATTGACGTTAACCCAATTTCGGACAGCAATTTCGAAATGTGATGGTGCCCCATCCATGTGAAACCACATGTCTCGTCGAACATTCAGTGGGACATCCTCTAAAAGACCTGGCAGTTCGTCAATAAGAAATTAAAGGTAATTGTCCGACAGGACCAATCAACAAGTGCCGTGACTGTCTTAATATACAGGTAGAATAAACTAGACGAGCATAGTGGTCTGCCTCAAGCAAACCGTGTCCCGTGTGATAGTGATATGGATATAAGCCCTCACGTTTTAAAATTCGGCAAACTGTCGTTCGTGGCACTCCTAGTTGTCTAGCGATTCGACGTACACTGAAAGTTGGATCCCTTGTAACAATAGTTACTGCTTCTTCCTGTAAGTCTGCTGGCAAATTTACTCCTCGGGCCTGCTTGACATGCACTGTCGGTATTCAATAACTGCTTGACGTGCACTGCCGTTACAGTAGCCATACACAAAATGCATATCCGCATACTCTTGAGAAGAAAATCGGTAAAGCATTTTGAATAAAGAAAACGTGTCCACTCACTAATAAACTGTTGTATGAACTGAAACGTAATGTAATCCTTTATTAAAAAATGCAACGTTAACAGTCATCTGAACATTTGTTTATTGTATGCTATTCATGGTTCAGCACGAAATAAGTAAGAACCTTATTTATCATAAATCAATTTCCAGTACTCTTTTTTGTAGATCTCCAAGAAATTACTATATGCACTACGACACGTGTTTATTTATTTTAAGATAACATTTTATTATGGGACGTTAACAAACACAGGCCTATTATTGAATCGTATAACTTTTTTTTAAATAAAATCAGTTTGTATTAACTTTAGGATTACATTTTTTTTCATGATCTGACAATAACATTCATAGATCTGTAACTTTGAAACAAACAAAAAATGGATATACAAGTTTTTCGTTTTTGTTACTTGAAATGAAATCTATTTTATACTAGTAAAATTTGAACATAACGATACGGGACAGCTTGTATAAAGATATAATATATTTTAGTTTTATTAAGTGCTATGATATAGCCAGTATATATAGTTGTTTTTAATATTGTTATTTATATTTTCGTACAATTTGCAAGTATTTCAGATTCTGAAAAAGCTACAAGATAGAATAGCGGCCAAAATCGGAAGAAAAATGTATTATTTGGAAAACTGTCATCAACTTATGATTTTTGGACCTTTGAGTTCTTTTCTAAATTATATTAAAATTAATAAATAAACGGGGTATAATTAAACTTGTACTTGAGGTGCAATAGTAGCAACCCCGAATATGTTCCTTGCAAGAGTGGACGAAACGTCAACCAAGAAGGAAGCAGTACCAAGGACGGGGTTTCAGGTCAGAATTCCAGAATCAATCCAAAACGTGGTATGATTAATCATTCCAAATTGCCAGTTTACTTTGAAGATTGGTTAATTTTAGTACAATAGACCACATATTGCTATGTATCTTTCCAAAACAAGGTAAATTAAAAGAATGTAATAGAACAGAAACAGCAAAGAAACATATTTTGAAAATGGCCGTATTTTAAATGCAGCCTGTATGACATCGATAGAACAAAATGAATGTTTTTACTTAAAGAAATTCTTAATTATACTTTTGTTTTAGGCATAATATGTAACTAAACAGATCGTGTTTTAAAATGCATTTGTGTTACATGGCAGTTTTTATATTCAACATTAAGTATCAATAGGATATCGTTTACATTACGTTTTACTTTTAGAAATACTTGGGATTTAGAATAGAAACATGCATTACATAACAGAATTAATTTAAAAAGTATATAAAAACCATTTACGGTAGCATAATTTTATGACTAATATTTAGTAGTAATCCAGTAGTATCCAGTAAGTTTTCTTTTATAAATATCCATTGTTCATTTTGTATCTTAGAAATACGTTTAATTTTAAGCAGTGAGTTTTCTTGTGAAACATACATTCCGATAATATAATACATATAACATATTAGAATAGCCTAAATGACAATAGAAGCTTATAAGAAACGTAACATGATGTAGTATGTATTTTAGAACAACATGGGTACCTACCTCTACATAATACCAAACATCATATCCAATAACCATTTAAAAGAGGTGTAATTAATTGATATAGGATCGATAATATTGATGAACCTCGGAAGACTTTACAAAGTAAATAAAAACTTTATGTGTTATCTGTTGCACATACAGAAGTCGTATATCCATTTCAAAACAATGTAAACTAAGAAACGTCAAATTCTGTTTTGTATTCTGAGGTGATGTACAACTTAAATGCATGATGTCAAACAAAGAAAAGAACAGAACTAGCGCATTAGAAATAGAGCAGTTATTTGACCTAGATTTACATATTGACCTAGTTGTTTTAGAGAACGAAGGACGTATAATATAATGAACAGCATAAAAACAGCATATGTACGATAAAAATATGTAATTTTTATTAAAATTTTATGATTTAAAAACCTGACGAAAATGGGTATTATAATGTTTACATGATAGGATAAAATCTGATTGGTCCCTAAACGCAACAAAGCATTTGAAACCACGATCTTTGAAATGCAAAACAACTCTGAAAAAGGGTTTAAGAACGACTATTTTATATTTGAAAAAGTGGCTGGCCTTACGAAGTTTATATAAGTACAATCGCAACGAAAAGGGGAAGGAAATTTTTAATCTATCCAAAGCAGCGATTACAATTTATTTTTGAAAATCACACTTACGATTAATTTTTACATTCGCTTAAATAAATCTAAACATTTTTAAGTTGAGTTATTTGTAGAGCATACGTATTTTAACTTCGTTTAAATTAATCACTAATTCTCTTTTATTTTGTGAACGCTGAGCTCGACAACTTATACAACGAAGAATAGTCTGTATGAGATACCGAACACGGTAAAACTTGAAAGTTCATAAGTAAAGAATTGAGTTTTTAAACGTACATGGATTAGTAATAAATTAATTTATAATTCCTGTTATAGAACAGACACTTAAGCGAGCAAGTAGGGATATAGTCTCACGAGTATCTAAAGATATCTGTGTTTTTTTTTTGTAATTAAGGATTCATTAATTCAGAATCAAACCAAATTTATAGTGTAAAGATAAATATCTCATGTGGTAGGGATTATTTCTCGCCATATAAATATTGAATAGAAGACTTTTGTATATAACAGTATCGGTAAAATTTAAAATTTATAAGCTACGACATATTGTAAATTAATCAAACGCATTGTGTCATACTTAGTAATTGGAGAATATTATACGTACTTCCAGAGCTGATATAATACACGAGCGTGATTGTACGATTTATAAAATCTGAATAAGAACTTCAAAGTTATTTATATGTATATTTTTTATTATACACAAAGATTTATATGTTTATGTCTCCTTTTTAAATAAATCAATAATCAATCATGTTTATTATGTTCAGTATTCATGAGTATGGCATGAACAATAAATTAAATTAAATTTTATATCTTGCGTCTTATTTCTTGCCTTTTTACATTGGATGCTAGGCCTAGTTACAACAGAACCCCTTTTTAAAAACGAAGATCCTGAGAACAATACATAAGAGTCTAACATTATATATGCGTGTGTGACGATTCACATTTTAATACATTTAATCCATTTTTGAAACAAACCACACAGCAACATGTAATCTGTTACATATCGAATTAGGTAGTCAGAGAGCTGAGAGAAATTATTCGTTTTTTGTTGTATACATTAGAACAGCAATTCTCAATCAACGAGAACAAAAAAGAGGGTCGTGAGGATATAAAAAAAAAAAAATTGAAACTAAAATAAGAAAATTCATTTCGTTAATACAAAATAAAATGTTACCCTTAAAAATAGGTAAATACGTATAAATAAGCCAAAAGATATTAATTATTTAAAAATTTACAAATACAAACTAATGGTTTCCATGAGCCGCCTTGCAGTTTAAAGCCTTTCGTAAAAAGATATTATATCTGAAACTGATGCCTAAGTTCATTTTTATGTGTAGGTGAGACCTAGCTTTGTCTTCATTGCAGCTGCTGCAAAAAATCCTGTTCGCAAAGATAAAATGTAGGAAATGTAAAAGTATATACCGTGAGTTTTTCTTATCTCTACACATAGCCTATGTTGAGTTTCAAAAAGAATGTCTCAATGCATGGGAATCTCTCAATTATGTGTTTCAACAAATGTCAAAATCAATGTCAGTAATGTGAATAAACGAAATAACATTTTAAAGGACAACTTTCTTCCTGACGTTTCGGTGACATCACTTTCACCTTTTTTTAGAGGATCTTCTCGTTGCGATGGTAGCTTCAAGAGTGCGTCTATTTCCTGTGCCGCTCGTATTATATGGTCCCGTCGTAGTGGGGACGCGTGTCTGACTCCTCGTGATTGGTCCGTCGGTTGTTCTGTCGCTTTCCACAATTGGTCGATCGGTTTCCGTTCGGTCCGAGTTAGTATGACTGTGGCAAGTTGTTATCATTACGTCGCTTGTGTGTAATCTGCCTGTTGAGCAAGGCCGGCTTCCATGTGTCAGGCAAACGCTGTCCGCCGTCACGTTTCTTCATACAGTTTTGCCGTTTCTCAATTTCTATAGCTTCTCTTATAATCCTGTGCGTTAACCTCGTACTGCGTGCTATAGTTTTTGCACCGTCAAAGTCGATGGTGTGTCCTGTATGTAGCACATGCTTAGCTAGGGATGATGTTTCTTTTTTAGCTACCGCATTTCTGTGTTCATCCCTCCGTACGCTGGTTTTACGGTTAGTATGCCCATGTACGTTTGTTCGCATTCATAGCACGGTATTTCGTAGACCCCTTGGTTTTCTAGTTCTATCTTGTCCTTTGTATTAGGCAAAATGACTCTTTTTTCCTGTCTGTCGTATAAATGATGTCGTGTCGGCGTAATATTCTATTTTCTCAGTCGTACCTTTCACGTAAGGGAGAAATGCTGTCCGTGTAGATCTTTCTTTCTTTTTTGGTTGATTCTTGTTAATTCGTGTCGCTCTGTTAATGGTATGTTGTGAATATCCGTTCGCTTGTAATATGTTTTTTATGATTCCCATTTCTTCGTTTCGATGTTCTGCGTCTGTCAGAGTTTGAGATCTGTGTTAATCCACAGATCTCAAACTCTGTCAGACGGGGCTCTGTCTACAGGACACACCATCGACTTTGACGGTACAAAAACTATAGGACGCAGTACGAGGTTAACGTACAGGATTATAAGAGAAGCTATAGAAATTGAGAAACGGCAAAACTGTATGAACAAACGTAACGACGGACAGCGTTTGCCACATGGAGGCCGGCCTTGCTCAACAGGCAGATTACACACAAGCGACGTAATGATAACAACTTGCCACAGCCCAGTCATACTAACTCGGACCGAACACAAACCGATCGACCAATAGTCGAAAGCGACAGAACAACCGACAGACCAATCACGAGGAGTCAGACACGCGTCCCCACGACGACGGGACCATATAATACGAGCGGCACAGGAAATCGACGCACTCTTGGAGCTACCATCACAACGAGGAGATCCTCTAATAAAAGGTGAAAGTGATGTCACCGAAACGTCAGGAATAAAGTTGTCCTTCTCAGGACGAACTCATCCAAACGCGGCGAAATATCCCGAAGAACAACGCTTCAACAAACGACCGCAAAAACATTCGACGAAGATGAAAAAATGGAAATTTTGAACTAGTATAAAGCTGGAAACAGTTTAAGCAAAGTGAGGGATCTGTTTTCTATCAAATATCTTGACAGGCCCATAGCATATATAGGAAAAATTCAGGCGATTACTAGGAAATTTAATTTTGATGGCTGCATAATATACACAGAAAGAAAATTAAAACATTTTTTCAAACCTAAAATTAAATGTCTTATGTTACATTGAAGAATGCCTCATAACACCATTAAGTAAAATAGCACAACAATGTAATATTTCCAAGACGTCTGTATTTAAAATTCTCAAACAGTACAAATACAAATCTTACAAGTTTTCTAATTACCGACAATTATTTGATGAAGATAGAATAAGATGTGTTGATTTTTGCGAAACACTATTTAATTTATTAGATGAAAATTATAATATGTTGAAGAAAATATTTTTTATCTAGTTTCAAAAATTCTTTTATTGTAAATACACTACAATATTGTTTCGCCAGATTGCTTCATCAGATGGATGAAATACTGAATATGTACATTACAAGTTTGAATATTTATGTGAAAATTATTGGTGGAAAAATTTACAATCTTAAATTTAGTAGAGGGGAGTTGTTTAAATCTAGTTGGTCAATTAAAGCTAATCCTAAACTATTGTATCTATTAATTTCTAAGTTTTAAGGTTAAGGTTGTCAGGTTAAGTTTTTTACTTTTTTCTTGAATGTGTGAAATTTTGAAATCTATATTAAATCTATGATTAATTTCTAAACAATGATTTGCGAAAGTTGAATCTGTTTTCTTTCCTTTATGGCTTCTCTCGTGTTCTTTCATCCTAATTTTGAATGTCTTCCCCGTTTATCCTATGTATACCTTATTACAATCTTCGCATCTTAACTTATATACACCAGAGTTTGATTCTTTGTCTATTTTATCTTTGTTGTTTTTAATAATGTTCTGTATAGTATTGTCTGTTCGAAATGATATATGTTCGTTATTAAGTTTTTTAATGAAAGTACCAATTTTTTCCGAAATTTTTCGTAAGTAAGTGATTGAATTGTAGGAATTAATTATCTTGGATTTTAATTTTGGGTAAACTAAGGAAAGGGTTTTAGATTTTTGTTGGCTATTAAAAAGTGAAATTCATAAAATTTGTTTTATTTTATCGTAATAGTTATAATGGAATTTCATCAAGTAAAGGCCGAAACAATCATATATTCAGGATATTATTGATAATATTTAGAATTTTTGAAACTAGAAGTTTAATTACTTATTTCTTAGCGTTATAATGAAGTTTCAACAAGTATCTCCTTCGTCAATTAACTAATTTTTCACTGATGAAGCGTCTTTTTCTTCGAACACGTATTGTTCCTCGATTTGAAAATTTAACCATTGAAGTTCCTGGTTTCAAATGGATTGAGCCCCAATTCATTCGACTGCAGCAATTACAAAGTTTCTAAATTAAAGTCTTCCTGATCGATAGATAGGGAGGCTTATCGCCAAATTACTTTTCTTTGGGGATATTTTAAATCTAAAATTTATGATAATATAATTTTCACTAACATTGAAGATTTAAAAACACAGCCTGCGACGAATTACGAACCAAACGGGATTTTTTAACACACTCTTCCCAGGAATTTCATAGTCGACTCGCATATTGTATGGAATGTGAAGGTGGATATTTCGAACATTTATAAAAAAGTTAAAGAATTATAAATAAAAAAAAACTTTTTTTCATTTACCATAAAATTCACTTTAATATCGTTGGTGTAAGTTAAATGTTAAATAAATTATTTTCACACTTTGTTGACACTGACAACTAAAATGCCTTATTACGACAAGTAATGACACTCGCATTATTGGTTGCATAACTTTCCCATGCATTGAAATGTTTATTTTAAAACTGAATATAGGTGTATTCACATGTTATGTTCAGTGATATAAAAAACTCACGGTATATGAAACAACGCAGAAGATAGATCTGCCCCAACATTCCAATAATAGCTTGAATGTTCGGGCACCGAACGCCTATTATTACCTCAGAGTTTTACCTCCAGATACTCATTTTTCTCAGCCTGAGTCAAGGTGGGACCGAAAAAATGCCATCGATATTATTGGCTAGACCAAGGTTTGAATCCACTTTATTATAAATTAGTAAAAACAAAATAAGTGTTTTATTTTGTCTTTTGAATCGAGTATTACTGACTTGGCTTTGAATTTCCCCATTTATCGCCATTTATATTTCCCCCCAAAATAATGCATGCTCTGCAGCTGAGACTATTTCAGAAATATTAAAATCAATTAAATCTCTAACCCACCCGTATCATAAAATTTTATCGATTATAAAAATCTTTTAAATTCTTAGTCACCATGGCTAAATGATTTTGAATAATTGCAATAAAAAAATTTGATCTGTTGCTTGTCAGTTGTATAAATATTTAAAATTTATTCACATTTGTAGACATTTCTATTTTTTTGGTTTAGTTTGTGTTCCATAATTCCAGTTTTCTACGTACTTTCACTCAAAACGAATATAATTCAATTCGTTGGAGTTTAAGATTTAGCAAATCGAATTTCTCAAATACATTTACACAGTAACTCAATTTGATGATAGAAAAGTAATCTGTAAATATTCATACGTCCTTGCGATTTCCCTCTTACAAAAATATTACGATTTCATTGTTTAATTCATTAATGCTTTGCGAAAACTTGCCACGCAATAACTACATCAATTCACAATAAATGAAAACTAGTGAAGAATGTTCTACACCTGTCTCGTTGCAAAGTGTAGTACAAAGTCTTTAATTTAAAGATTTCGTTTTTATTTAACTCTGGACAATTACAATTGCTGTTAGGTTAATATTAAAGGCAACACTCATTTCTTTAACAGCAGGGCTTCCCTCTAATATATTCAAATAGATTGCGGTGAATTTTGTCTCAAAAACGTTTGTACACCTTGAAATCTTTCGGATATTGTACCAACGCTATCATATTTGCACCATATAACGTAGTTTGGTTAAATGTCGTTGTTGTATATTTTTAGATATATCGCCAGTCTAAGAGCAATAATATCATTTGAATGGAGTACAGTTGTTTAGCAAAATTATATCCAAGCATAATTTACAAAATTTAATTGCCTCAATGATGTATGGCTTTTTACATCTGTAGTGATTTTTCATTAATAGACAGAGTCCTTTTAAGAACAGATATTTTATTTTCATGCGATTTTAATGTAGCAACAAAAAGAACTCTACAACTTGATTAACCTATTATTAACGAGACATAATTAAAACTTATATGGACAAAATACTTTTATAAATTAAAATTAAATTTTTGTTAACATTTCTCTGATTACTGTTGTGTACAGGGAGAGTGACTTTCAAAAGTTGGCAACACTTTTGCCATGATAAGTATATTGCGGATAAACCATTTGTTATTTTTGTGGTCAGGAAGGTGTCGTGACGTGTAGCGTTCTGCATATAGGTCAAACTTAGTTTGTCGAATTGTATAAATTAACACAACACATTAGGCGACATTTACATATAAATTGAGATGTAATATACTCATTAGTTCTCATTTGCAGTAAGTTCTATGTTATTTTTGTGTTAATATGGAGCAAAATATTTTTTTGCCTTAATTAAACATTAATTTTTATGTGCACAAACCATTAAAGAAATTGAAGAGAAGTTAAATAAATATTATGATGAATCTGTTCCTTCCCATGGAATGATTTGCAAGTGCTTTCAAAAGCGGTCATAGAAGATGCTGAGCGTCTGCGACCCTGGGAAGTAACTTCTCCAGAATTTATTAATAAAGTTCATACCATTGTAAACAACGACCACCAAATAAAAGTGTGTGAGATAGCTAATGTCGTAAACATCTCAACTGAATGGGTGCACAATATTTTGCATCAACGTTTAAATATGGAAAAGCTATCCACAAAATGGGTGCTACGTTTGCTTACTGTTGAACAAATGCGAACTCGTATTACAATTTCAAATAACTGTATGACTAAGTTCAAACAAACTCTTGATGAAACTTGGATACATTACTACACTCCAGAGACATAAATACGATTCAAACAATGGATTTATTCTGATAAATGTAATTCAAAGAAGGTGAATATCCTTTTTTCGGCCAATAAGATTATGGCCACGATGGGATTTCGAAGATATAATCTTTATTGACTATTTACAGAAGGAAAGTACGATAACTGACAAATTTTACGCAGATGTCCGGACACGTTTAGATGCTGAACTGAAGAAAAAACGACTACATTTATTCCAAAAATAAGCTTTGTTCCATCAGGTTAGCGTGCCCTCCCATTCATCCTTAATAGATCTGTAAATACGTCGAATTAAGATACGAATTGCTGCCTCATTCATCGTATTCAGTGTTTTCTTCTTGTTCCAAAACTTGAAAATATGGCTTGGTGGAAAAAGATTCAATACAAATGAGTAAGCATACTTTGATAAGCTTACGAAGTGCGTAGATGGCTTAAAAACATTACAAAATGTATAGAGCTAGATATAAATTATGTTGAAATATAATAACTATTTATGTAACAAATACATAATGTAGAATTTTATTGACGAGCCGAGTTTATTTGCCGAGAAAGCTTTTGCGAGCGAGGCTAATAAAAAAGGAGAGTCAATAAAGTCCATTATGTACGAGTTGCATGTTCGACTGCTTTGAATGCTTAAAAGTAGGTAATAATTTTTTGAAAATTCCAGTGTAGGTTAATGATTTTTGCTGTTGTAATTGGTTACCCATATTGATGGCAAGTTTATTTTGACGTTTGGTAAAAGTAAATTTAAAATGGAAGAGTTCGAACAAGTTCAATTAACATCGTCAGGGATTATCATAACTAATAACAAAAATTATATCATTAATATAAAGTATCAATAAATATTACTGCCATTTTTTTAAAAACAAATGAAATAATAACATTAACTTTTGGAGTTGCCTTTTATTTTGACACTAACAGTAGAGTATTTTTTGCATTATATTATTTTACTAGTAAAATAAATTACCGCTTTACAGCCGCAAAACAGTGTCATAAAGTGTCTGTTTATAATGCAGTCGTACATGAAATATATTTTTTTATCCTAAAATAAACATTTCATTGAAAAGTCACCTCGTATATTAAATCCTTTGCTTGGTGAACAGGTGCTGAAACATTATACATATTGTACTATTTAGTCATAGTCCTTATGCACACAGTCATCTTAATTAGTTTTTAGTTTTCTTTAAATAAAACACCTGCTCATATTTGTATATCATTTTTATTGCATAAATTTACAATCTATGTTACAATATCATTGTTATATTTCTTCTAAGACGCTATATAAACAGTGTAGGTACACAATAGTTTCTTTTCCGCTATAAATATATTTAAGGTATTATCTTATCTGTCTCTTTCTTCTGGTTGAGTATAAATAATCATTTACAAGTAAAATTCACAGACATTTTAATAAAATCACTTAACTATAAATACATACATTGTTATTTTTTATTATTTCTCATTATGTACAAATAAAATATTCAATATACAAAATTCTAATATCTAATATCATCATCATATATATAAATTCTCTTCTCTAATAAATAAATATTGCTTTTATCGTTTCTTTTTCTTCGATAATTTATTTAAATGAGATTAAATTACATGATTTCTAAAAAGGCGTCCCTTTTGAATAAATGAATATGAATATTACTATACCGCAAAGGCGATTTCTGTACAAGATATACACCAAAAGTCCCGAAGATGTATAGTGGTATGGATAGTTGAAATTAAATGGATGACCAAAGAAGAATTCATTGGTATGTGATATTATATATGTGTTTCCTCGAGCATTACCATTACATATTATATGTTTAGCATACAATAAAACATAATAAATACACCAGCCATTATGTATTATGTATTATTCGAAGCAATTTATAATTTATGGTTAATGAAATAAATGTGTATAATATTGACTTCATAATATAACTAGTTTTAAATATCAGAAACCAAAATCACTTTTTAGAAAATAGAAATGCATTCAAATAAATATTGTATCAAATTTGTTATGCACTTGTGATCATAAAATGTCAATATATTTATTACTCTCATCTATTTGTCTTCAAAGTAATTTAGTAATTCCTAAAAAATTACAGTAATTAATACAATTTGAAGATACTTTGTCAGATATGATAAAATCATTTTGGAATGAGTTTCTACATATTATTTTCGATTAAATAGTTATTTATATACCAATTTCTCCGAGTTCCTTATGGTCCAAATATTCAATGGTTAAGAAGAAGACTTTAATAAGTTAAGAGAACATTTGAAGTAGGGGTCAAAAGTATACCAGCCAAAAAGTTTAAAGTTTCGAATGAGAGGTTTCAATGAACAACTTTGCATTAATATTTGATGTATTTGGTGGATGTCGACGGCAGGAACTTGTGAATATGCTAGTTACTTTCGTATAAGATAAAAAGAGACAAATAAGAAGCGCGTTTTTACCACTGTTGACGGAGACCAAATGAATAGTTTGAAGCTGATAAAAGACTACATGTCTTTATGGCCACGTGGTTGTTAAGAAGAAAGGCTTTTTCTGACCTATACACAAGGTCACTGTATTGTACAGTCAGTTGGAAAGACACATTTATAAAAATCTTGACAAGTATACAGGTTACTGTCTGCGTCGAACATTCTCTCTCTTCTGGCAGAGACTGGAGCCAGTATGATCATGTTGAAGCGCCATAGTGGATGGAAGAGTTCGTCGATTGCTGAAGAATATTTAGAGGGCAGTATATCTTCAAAAAATAAGGTTTCAAGGATGCTGGCAGGTATATCTTCTGGATCTGGCTTTTCCTTACAGAAACTTGATACCCAGACAGTAAAACATGAATCAACGTTAGCTGAAGGTAATCTAACTATCACCGGATCCTTCTAGCATTGACAGTTTTATGTGAATTCGACTAAATAATGTTAAGTATATTTTGTAATTTTACTAATAAAAGTTATTAAAAAATTAATCAAAAACTGTTTTTTCTGTAGCTTTATGCCCGGTATATAGTTGGTATCGAAGCAACAAAAACACAATAATGAATTGGTATGACATAAATTAATTATTAAACGTACAATGTCATGGAAAAATATATTTCTACTTTATGTTTAACGTGTAGTTTAAGGCCCATTACATATTAAACGTAACACGCCGATTGTAACCTAGCATAGGAGCGATAGGGAGGCTCTACCTCTGCCCTTATCCGCATATATTAATATTTTGGATTACATTAGGTCTTCCTGTGTAAAATATTAACAAAATACAAAGTAGTTTCCAAATCAGATTCAGAAATTATTCAGCTTGAAAAGAAAGTAGAAACGCACAAATAAATAAGCAGTTGATGAAAAGAAATATTGAGGAGTTTAACATTTTAAAGGAATTTAAGGCACTCATTTGAAAATTATTTATGCTTATTACTCAATATGAACAAATTCATTCACTTCAGGAGTGTGGGCACTTACTTAGAGCCGGTTGTACAAAAGACGTTCAACGCTGAACGTAGCTCATCGATAGTTCAACACATGATTGAACTATCGATGAACTACGTTCAGCGTTGAACGCCTTTTGTACAACCGGGCCTGAATGTAAAACATACTTTGATTGTCAGTTTGATGATTTAGTTATTTAATTATTAGGTATTATTAAATCCTTAAAACGATCAGAAAACTTACTTAGCTCGATAAATTAAGAATTATAATAACGGTTATATTATTAGAGGAATCGCTAAAGAAATGCACGTAAATAAATCTACGGTATTTAGTGTAAAAAGAAAGTGGGAAAATGAAGGAAATTTTGAC
This sequence comes from Melolontha melolontha, assembly GCA_935421215.2. Taxonomy (NCBI): domain Eukaryota; kingdom Metazoa; phylum Arthropoda; class Insecta; order Coleoptera; family Scarabaeidae; genus Melolontha; species Melolontha melolontha. Next base: position 142,598,196 of record OW285236.1, read on the forward strand.
CGCAAATACAACAATTCTTATAAGTATTTCCAACCAGGAGTAAGATCACATGTTAGTGTAATATTTGAGAGCATTCATTCGAAAGTGGAAAAAACCCTATTCTTCCTGGTTCTCGTCAAACAGCAAGTCGACAGATAAAATAACGTGAATATAGATAACAAATTGTAGCAAAGAAAATCCACTTATCTGAAGAACAAACGCAATACAGGCTAATATTTGCTTTAAATGTTAGGTAAATAAATAATCTTTCGATGAAAAAAATCAAGGCAACAAATAGTGGAACCATTGATGTTTATAAAGAACGAAATATGGTATTTGATGAACGATACATAACTCAATAAAATATTGACTGTATTTTTCCTTAATTTGTATTTACAAGGTATTTTTTCTCAATACAAATAGTCAATTATATCAATTTATACTAACGATTAAAATCTTCACTTTTTTAATACGTAATCGTAAAACAATTGTTTCGCCAGTACAGTTACAAACAGCTGTAGTACCTGATGAATCCACTATGCTAGCGAGAAACCATTGTCGTTTTACGATTACGTATTAAAAAAATGAAGATTTTAACCATTATTTATTTATATTTTAAATTATGGATCTTCATCAAGTAAAATCCGAATCAATTCAATCAATTTAAATGTTGAGATACAATATTTGAAGTTTTTTCTTAATAACGTTGTGTTATAAAAGCATAATCACGCCAAACAAAATTTGAAATTTGACATTTTGACAAATTTTTGGCTGCATTAGTTTCAGGTGGACGGAACTGTACGTCTATAATAATATTCCACCGTATATGAAAAATGAAAATTTTAAATGTAATTAAACGTAAATTAATTGCATATTATGATACTATCATTAATAAATAAAAACCTTAGTTTGGTTTCTGCAACAATTTAATGTTTGCAACAACTTCTTTTAGAAATTAATTTTGAAATGAGCAGTACGTATGTTTATAATTATATATACATTGTTACTGCTTGACCAAGTAGTTGTACAAATGGTTTTAACATATATTTCATTTGACAGTTGCTAGTCATGAGTAAGTGTGTAGCTTCTAATGTGTATGTTTAGTATTGTTATTAATAAATGTTGTAAAACTTCGAATAGTTACTTGTTTGGTCACCTTTTGGACACAGAAAGACTATTACATTATAGGAAGAAGAAATTATGAAGAGATTTGGAGAAAGATCCACAAAATTTTCAGGAGGAAAAGTTTGCGAATGATTTTAACCAAGAAGAAACACCAATACAGCTCGTAGGTCTTGGGCTTTGTGCTGTCCTCTTAAATTTACTAAAACGGATGAAAGAAGTATCCGTTTTCTTGCATTAAAAGATCGTAGAATGTCTTAAAATAATATAAAAGAACATTAAACTCGACAGGAATTAATATCTGATATATGACTATTCGCAGAAAGTTATGTCAAAATGATTTAAAAACCAGGTCACACAGAAAGCAACCGTATCTGAACAAAAAACAAGGACAAAGATGATATAATATAACGTGTGTATAAATTGTCGCAAAAGCTACACGCAGCGACGTTCTTCGTTTGTTCCTGAATAAAAAATCTTAATGTTAAAATGTCGTATCATGCTTCGTTCGTTTTCACGGGGTTCACGGGGTTGAAGTTCAGACTTTTAGTGCGTACCTAACCTTTGCTCTTCGATATCTGTTAATAGAGGTAGATGCAATTTAGTTTAAAGAAAAAATTTTAACTAGTATTATTTCGTAAACGTTTTCTTTTTGATTTAAAAGCTTATTTTAAACATTTATTCATTAACGTACTTCCACGAAAAACACATTTGGCAACGTTGTAGAACAATAAGTTTGTATTTCAAAGTGAGTTCAATCAAAATCACTACTGTCAAATTTTGACATTTACGAATTTACGAAGCATGATACGACATTTTAACATTAAGATTTTTTATTCAGAACCGAACGAAGAATGTCGCTACGTGTAGCTTTTGCGACAATTTATACACACCTTGTATATGGGCTATACAATAGAAACACTGGTCGACACAAGAATGAACTAATGTAAAATGGAGTGACGAAACCTGGTTGGTTTCGATGGTAGCAATGGAATAAAATATGTGCGAAACGGTCAGGAGAAGATTTATTGTTAGAATGCACTACTGCATCGATGGTATAATTAATGAACCCAAAAAATTATCAAACACATGTCTAAATGCGAGATTTGTTACCATCAATTCAACAATTTTTCTCCAGGTCTATTTTGCTGAGTATCCTCAGCCAGATGGAGCTGCATGCCACGCAACTAAAATGCAGCGAACTTAATTTTTTAATTAGTCGGGGAGTAGTACGGGCTTAAATCATATAAAATTTATGTTCCAGACTTAAAGATATTGTCGCAAAAAATAATCCTACTAACAAAAAACGTTTAATGGAAGTAGTGAAGCGTGGGTAAATATTGCTTTCAATAAAAGTTCAAGAAGACTAGAAACCGTTATAGAACTAAATGGTTCCTCAATAAGATAAAAAAAATATATTTTAATTTACTTTGTTGTCTTCATTGTGACAATTCTTACTTTAAATTAAATACGAAAGTTATTTATATAATAAAATTTCAGTTAGTCAAATATTTTTTATTATTTCATTGATTGAACACCAAGAATAAAGGTAAAAACTTATTTTTTTTAAAGTGTCCACATTTCTGACCAGTAGCGTAAGTAAAAATTATATTGGCACAGTTCGTACGCATATAACTTATACCTGTTTCGTATCAAATTTTTATTTTGATTCCATGCATTAAAAAATAAGTGCGAAGAAAAGAGGGAGAGGAAACTGTTTTCTAACTACAGAGTCCCATGTCAAAAAAAAATTCTATTTTATTCCTCTGTATGCCCGTTGCCCAAACTCGATTGCATCTGCGGTCAGATACTTATTAGAATACGAGGATTGTTCGGAAACTATGTAGCTTAACACTACGTGGCTTTACCATTCTGTAGAATCATCCTTTAATAGCTTAAATATGACAGTATAAAGCAATTTGTCAATTAGTTTGTTTTGACAATACGCCAAAATGAACGTCTCACGTGATTTTGTAATAATAGAAAAAACTGAATTGAGAGCAGTGATAAAGTATTTTCATTTGAAAGACTTAACACCAACCAAAATCATAACAGAGTTAGATTCAACATTACTAGAATCCATTCCTTCGTTTTCAAAGGTTAAAAACTGGGTTCCGAATTTAAGCGTAGTCGTATGAGCATAAATGATGAACGTCCAAAAACTGTTACTGTTCTGGATATAATATAAAAGTCTTGGATGACCGTCTCGTAAAATTGTGCACCGAATTTTAACTGAAGAATTGGAAATGAAAAAATATTCGGCACTGGACGCCACGCTTACTCACACCGAAGCAAAAACTGAATCGTTTTAGTGTTTCTCGCGACCTTTTTGGCACGTTTTCGCCGCAATCAGAAGACTTTGTACGTCGTTTTATTACTATCGATGAAACTTGGGTCCACCATTACACTCTCGAAACCAAAGAACAATCCAAACGAGGAAAAAGTTATTGCAAATGTTTTTTGGAGACTATTATGGAATTATTTTGGGCGACATTCGCCCTATTCCCCAGATTTGGCTCCCAGCGATTATCATCTCTTTGCAAACCTGAACAAATGGCTAAGAGATTTTCGTCTAATTCCGAGGTAATCGCTGCTGTAAATAGCTATTTCGAAGACTTGGATTCATCGACTTACAATGAAGGCATTACTAATTTGGAATATCGTTGAAATAAGTGTGCTGAGCGAGCAAGAGACTATATTGAAAAATAAAATGTTTTCTGTAAAAAAAAACTTGCGTTTTCTCGTATGTTAGAAATACCTCGCTCGGAACAATATCTCTGACACTCTCAGCTAGGCTAAGGCTGTGTGCTACGATCAATATTCGACGGCCTAATTCAAAATAAAATGAAATTCATATCAGTATCTTTTTGTCAAATGTTACTTTAGTTAATAATCTCAAGAATAATTGTATAAACATTGATACTACGAAATTTCGTAGAGGAGAAAAAAATTAACTTTTGAGAACACAACATATACACCAAAATAAAAAGAAAATATTTTAAAACTATAAAATCGATATAATTTACATAATTTCGCGAGAGACATGAATGGATAATCTTATGCGAAGTAGAAAAGATGTCAAAAGTTTATGAATCGAAGAAAACAAGACCGACCAAGACAAACTGATGTAGGTAATGTGGGAGCAGCGGTAAAGGCGAGAGATGTTGAATGGAAAAAATGAATATGTTGTCTAGAGACGAGAAGTATGGAAGAAAACCACACAAAACTCAGTTCCAATTTAATCTTATACCTTATGGTAGAAATATCGGAGACTACACTATTAATCCCCGATCTCCATCAGCATCACGCGAATATAGCATTGTGTAGATTAAAACGAGAGAAAAATTAAAAAAATTTCATAAGTCTTTCACGAAAAGTATTTCTTTTTTGGAATAACATACTATTCTCAAATTTGCGAAATTTTGCTTTATTTAAGTACGACAGACGGATTATAATATCGATACAGATTTTAATTCTAACAATTTATAGTAGAACATGTGTTAAAGGCGTGCATGATATGGAATTGGATGGCCTTAGCAAGTATCAGAGAACTTGTATTCACTGATGCTGTAATGAAAAAAACTGTATATCACGAGTACTTCTAACAATGATCTGGGTGCCAGTGCGGGAAAGTTGGACAGGATGGTTTCAACGAGACAACAACCCCAAATATTCATGGATCTCAGTTCTAAATTCCTAAAACTCCATGCTCGCATATCAGCTTTCAGTAATTTATAGCCCAATAATATTTGTTACAAAATTTGCTTTCATAAGAGCATGCCAAAGATTTTGAAGTATTTAAATGACGTATAACGAACTAAAAATCCATTAAAAAATCCTTTACTAAATTCAAATGCTCTATCCAACTTCATTTCGCACTTAACTTGGAATATTTTCACGACACAATTATATCATTCCTTATGTCATTTTACGATGCTTTACTGTCATTGTTTGTTATTAGATTATTTCCTGTAAAATTACTTGAAAAGCAGATGATATTTCAGAAATTCTCTAATATTGTAAGAATTAAAATAAGTAATCCAAATTGGAAATAAGAACTGAGGATCTGATAGTGTGTTTCTATTGTGATAAGATTTGATTCGATTATCGTTTGTAAAAGATTTTCCGCTTTTTGTATACATATAGCACTTAAAATATGAAATTACATGTGTTCTAAATACGCACATCATAAGTCTTGGACCCCCTATAGAAACGACATGAATACTGTATTGTTATTTCTGGGTACTTATCAAAGTACGCACATTGTATGGAAAAAAAATCAGCAATGACGTTTGATGATAACACACGAATGATTTATTGTCAATTGTTGAAGAAAACGGACAGTTTTGTTGCATTTGTAGTCAAACGATTTTCGTGATTATGTCGTGTTATAATGCTGGGTCGTAAAATTTCTGTCTTCAATAGAACAAGAATTATTGCCTTGCCTGATGCTGGACATTCAAATCATCAGATATCCGCTTTGTTAAATATCCTTAGAACATCTGTTGTACGCATACTGCATAGATATGTAGAAAATGGTCCTGTGTAAGAATACCACGTTCTGGGCGTCCTCGAGTGTCGGATGAAAGGGAGAATCGTTACTTGTTTCTATATACATGTAGGCATCGAAATGCGTCAGCTCCATCCCTAAGGGCTCACTTCCAAGGTACATTTCGTCGTGTTATTTCAACCTCTACCATTCGAAGAAGGCTTCAGGCGAATTTACGCGCAAGAAGACCTTTAAGAGTACCCACTCTACTTGCACGACACCGAGCTGCGCTTTAGCGGGAGCACAGGGGTTGGCTTTTACGGCAGTGGCGATGGGTCTTATTTACCGATGATACCAGAATTGGATTGGTGAGTGATGATATGATCATAGGCAATGGGCCTGGATGGCACCAGGTCGTCAAGAGCGATTAAGTTTTCCCCTTAAAGTTGCTTCTTACGAAGGGGGTAAATCGTGTTTTGGGGTGGTATAATGTTCAACCGCCGTACCGCGCTAATTTCCATACAACAGAACAGGACAAATGTAGTTTACATGGAAAACGTTATTAGGTCCATTATCTATTCATTACGCAATGAACTGGGTGAAAATTGCATCTTTATGGATGATAATGCCAGACCATATCGTGTAATAAGGGTTCGGGAGGCACTTGAAGGAGGACGTACAACCAGATTGGATTGGCCAGCACAATCCCCCGATATGAACCCAATAGCACATATATGAGATTTTGTTATTAGAGCCTTTTGCAATCGGGTTAACCCACCCCACACCGCGCAAGGATTAACCATAGCGGCTATAGAGGAATGGAATAATATTCCGCAAGAAATCATAAATTCATTGATTATTTCAATGGATAGCCTTGTCAATGCGTTAGTAAGAAGCAGAGGAGGACATACTGAGTATTGAACATTGTTTTTTTGACTAATTCCTTTGTTTCTATATTTTTTCTTCTTTATTTAATTTCTTAATTTTTTTTGTCTTTTTACTTCTTCTGTTAGTGCCTACGCTGGTCAACAATTACCATTATCAAATTCTCATCTTAAAAAAATATGTTTTCAATATAATATTTATATTGTCCTTAATGACACACTATTATCATAATCTTTTGGGTGTCCCCACTTTTGATGTTGAGTGTATGTCATTTATTACTGTCTAATCTCAAATTGGAGAAAATACTTATATACACATTTTATAATCACAAAGCACTATTTCAGAAAAATCCTGTTAAGTATTTATATGGTTCCTGGTATTTTCTTGCACGTTTCTACGAAACAAATAAACAATTAATATTATCATTTTAAATGTAAAGGAAATGTTTCATTAATGATTCATGTAAATCTTCATATGTGCATCGTTCAGTTTAAAAAGGAAAAAAATTAAAAGGGACACCTTGTCATGTTAACAGTAATGGTGAAAACACGTTAAAAATTCTTATGCATGCGGTAGACAGGTTTTAACGCGACTTTGCAAGAAAGTGCCGATTTTGAGAAATATTTTAAAATAATAATGGCACTGCTTCGTTGTTAACAATGAAAAACGAAGAACCGAACACTGCACGCTATAAAAAAAATCCCCAAATCGGAGAGCACGTATAAACTACCACACATACGAGCAATTGTGTTCAAATGAATGGTACATTAATCTATTTTTTGTAACACGTGGATCCGAGAATTGCAAAATTGTATAAAGAAACAGCACGACGTCAACAATACTCAGAGAACGGGCACTGAAAAAACTTGCACGACCTGTGTCTGACTCTTTTGCTAACTTGCACCTAACAACTTCACTTTGAGCGCGAATAAATCGACTGAAAACAATTAATTCAAACTATTCACTTTAATATTCCCAAATATTCAATAAATTGGTATCAACTTATTTACATATTTTATTATAATCAAATAAATATCTCATAAAATCTTAAAAGCCTTTTGAACTTCTCTTCATAGGATATATGCTTTTTAATTTTATTCTTTTCAATCCACTAATACTTAAAATATGTTTGTCAAACAATAATTAACTAAATTATTTTTAAAAATTTCGATTATTAAAAATTATGTTGGAGAATATTATTCACGATTAATTCTAAAATATAGGTAATTTATTTTTCGTTAAGTAAATTTATTAGAAATTATACTTACATAGCTATCGCTGATAGAACATAAAGCTGTCAACGGGAAAAAATTGTCAAGTTAGTCGTGACGTGATTCTAATAATAAAAAATCTAATTATCTGTCACTTTGATATATTGCTGTTTACGAAATGTAAATTCAGTTGAAGTGTAAATTGTTGCTGTAGAAATATAATTAGTTAGAATGTCGACAAAATAAATTGAAATACGAAAAAATATATTGAATATGTATAATCAAAATAAGGATATTTCTTAATTAATGTTCGCAAAAAGCTTTGGCAATTACAAAACCTACAATTACAGCTGCCCAAAAAATACTGCAAACTTATATATTAAGTCTCTCAGTCGAAAGAAAAAAGATTTGGATAAAAACTGAGTCCAGTTAAATAAAGGAAAAAGAGTAAAGAAAATCCAAGTCTTGGTGCCCGTAATGTTGAACCCAAATTGAATGCATTAAAATCATACGTACAGTTGCAGCCGATACAAACTCAGGCACCGACTTTTGACACATTCTGTCAAATTAAAAAAATTCGTGATTTGTAAATTTGACTTTTATCCGGTATGGTTATGTTAGTGTCAGTTTATTTTAAGTCAGAAGCGAATACAATTTTTAAAATGCCTCAATTAAACGAACTGCAAAAGTTGATAATTAAAACTAGGCTAAAGGACGGCATGAGCATTAGGCACGTCACAAACGAAATAAATGTTGATAAAAACACGATAAAAGTCAATGATATATTGCCCATGGCAATACTTTTTAAATAATTAATATCTTTTTCCACCTACTTGTTTTGGTTTTACAGATTTAATATCCTCATCTTGCCGTAGTTTTTGAGAGCTTCCATCTTGAAAAATCCAGACTTCATCAAGAAAGACAAACTGGAATGCATTTTCATTTTAAAAGCGCATATATTGTTGTAAAAACGTTATTTGTGTTTGAATTTTTCCATTTTTCAAATTTTTTATTTTATACGCCACTGACTTTTTTTCAATTGGATGACATTTGATAAACTTCAATATTAAGACCATATAAGTTTTGACATATGTAAATTGTGTGCAAATTACTTGACGAAAACTGATTGCGTTGTGATGGATGATGAAACACGTAAAAACCGACAACTATCAGATTATCAATTTTATGTTCCGGACCAACGAATGGCTGTTGGTTATAAATTTTAAATGAGGAAACTACAAATTTGTCGCACAAGTTAGCTCTTGCGGCCTAAAAAGCAAGACGTTTGTTACTATTGTTACAATTAACTAATCTTTATCTCAGAATAAGGAGTGATTCAAAAATCCTGCCAAAAGCTACTTATTTCTCAATAATTTCATTGGCTTTTCTGCAGCTAAGTTCAATATCGAAAATAATCTAGAAATATCGGCATGTTTATTTACTGTTTTGTATTCAAACATAACCTGTCAATGTTCTCTTTCATTTTTCTGTCATTGTTATCGTTATCTACTCCAATCCGTATTTTTAAATACAAAACAATATGTGCGATCAAGCAGGTCCGAGTCACCGCCCAGAAAGCGTCAACGTTTTATCTCGTAACGTTGAACATGTACAAAATGTTAACATTGCGTTCTCCGAGAATGGGAACAAGAGCAGTTGTAATCGACATCTCCAAAATATTAAGAAAGGTTTAAGTATTACTCACACCTCTTAATCAATATGTAGGACGGCACTCCAAAATTTTGATGAATCTGCTAAAAATTCTGTACGACGGATAGTGCACAGTTTCTTTTTTAAAAATGAACTTCCGACTCTACCTTTTAACTTTATATATGTCAAGCATTATAGGAAAAATTTACTGATAGAGAAAGACGAAATAATCATATGGAGAAGAAAATATCTGACGACAATAAAACAGTACAGGCATGAAGGTTGACGAATATTTTATTTAGATGAAACTTGGTTAAACAAAGGCCATACAAAGGTCAAGGTTTGGATCGATGCAAACATAGCAAATGAACGGCAAGCTTTTGTTGAAGGACTATCCGTTAGATTAAAGAATCCAAGCGGTAAAAGCAGACGATTAATGATACTGCACATAGGGTTTCTGAAGGATTATTGTTCTTTCAGGATAGAAAGACGGCTGACTATCACGATGAAATGAAGAGCACCGTTTTGCGAAGATATTGCAAAAGTTACCAGATAATGCTGAAATAGTGCCGAACAATTGAACATATCATTCACGTAGAGCTGAAACGGCTGAAACGACTTCTTCCTGGAGAAAAGCTGCAATTCAAGATTAGTTACATTCTAAAAATATTGAATTTAATGCAGAAATGTTACGTGCTGAATTGTTACATCTAGTACGTCTCCATAAGGAACAATATAATGAATATGTCACCGATGAAATTGCAACTGCTAAAAGTATAAACTGTATTACGGTTACCACCATATCATTCATTGCCTTTAAATCATCATGTATTATTTTGACGTCAAATTTTTCTGAACAGTCGATTGGAATAATCCGACAGGCTAGTCAAAAAACACTGAAAAAAAATAGACGTACATTTGTTTCATTGACCTAAATAAAGCATTTGATAAGGTAAGGATGTGTGTTGAGTCCGTTGCTATTGTCGACAGTGCGCTACAATGCAATAAAAGAAACAAATGAGATGAGTAAAACTGGGGTACTGGAAGAAAGAAGAGACAAAAATCATAGAACTGATATTCGTAAACGATATGATACTCTGAATCAAAAATACACCTTCAACGTAACCTGGATCTGAATACACAAACGATAGAACAAGTTGATGATTACTGGTACTTAGGAACAGTTATAGAAATAAAATGGAAAATGGGACAAAAAGTAAATGAAAGAAGGAAAAAGGCAGCAAAAAAATTCAGCACAATGGAAAGAACATTTTTAGGCAAAATAGAAATTGATGAGAACATATAAGAAACAAGGAAAAAATAAACTAAACTTAAGTCAAACCACGTTACATCTTACGGTAGAAAGCATAGGATTAAGAAGACCAAAATATTGGGGAATAACTAAACACAAATTGAAGAAGAAAAATTGAAAGGATGAAATAAACTTGACACAAATATGCAATACAGGAGTGAAACGGTGGCTAGATATTGACGGAAGGTAACAAAAGAAAAGTTAGGGCGTCCTTCCAAGGTTAGTTCATTTTACAGTATTATATTTTTGATTAAAAAATTGCGTAATTATATTTTTGTTGAAGTATATTTAGTTCTTAGTTGCTATTTTTAATTTTTTTCGACAACTTTTTTTCGTGGACAGCTTTATTACAGTTATCACAGTCGTGTTTCAGCAAAAAAACATGGAATTACAACATATTACTGAAAAATAGAAACAATTACACAATTTTAGTGTCTCAAGTTAAGTAATGTTGACTGCAAACTTTAAAAAGATGTTTCTAACATCTTTAGTAGGATATGCTTGAATCTCCATACATATAAAAATATAAAGTAGCTGTTAATACAGTAACTAACAATACATATTTTAAGATTCATATACCACTTGTAAGAAAATATTCATGTGACACTAGCATATTTTCTTTCTAATTAAACGGTGTAGATATACTTACTTAACTTCTTAAAAACAATTAAAATATTTATTATTTTAACCATAATATATTCAAAGATGTTGCTTTAATTTTTAAAACTATAAATTAAAAATTTAAAGCTCAATGGAATTCGAATAATGAACTTTTTATTACTTTGTAATACCTGCTTTTTCAGGACCAAATTATCTACCATAAATTAACAATGCGAATAGCAAACATCTATTATTACAACAAATCATACCTATGGCAAAGCTCGACAATATTGTATTAATGAAAAATATAAAACCACGGGCTGGTGTTTGATAGTGATACAGAACATACATTAGAGTTATGGTTATTAGCTTGAAATTTACAACAATAGTATTATTATTTAGTTGAGCGTAAGTAATCAGGGACATTGTTCATAGTAGATGCGTTTACCGAGAGCTGGTCTTTCATTTGCTCTTACTGTTTAGTTAATCATGCAGCTAACTTCCTCAGAAGTTTTCGAAAACAGCTGTTGTCTTCTGTTCTTTGATTTATTTCTTATTTTTGCTTCTTATTTTAACAGACAACGCCCCATCGTCAATATCACGATGGAGACTGAATAAACGATGCATTACCATTTGTAAGCTTACTAGTGAGACGAATAAACGGTAATAAAGTGAACTACGATGTATATCGTAAGAAAACATACACAGATCGATATCTACATACAACACGTCACCATCATCCACAACAGAAGAAACAGTCTTAACCATACATTTATGAAGAGCAGAATAGATTAGTCGCGATGAGTATGGATTAGAAGAAATCTAACACGTGAAGAGTGATCTATGAAATAATAGTTGCGAAAAGAATATAATGAAAACACAAAAACGAAAGCAAAGTAAGAGTATGTTCTGCATGTTGTTGATGATGTTCACAACAACAACATGCACAAGGATACGCATATGTCCCTAAAATGGCCTAATAGAAGAATCTCATTACAACACAGTGAATAAAACTGCTTCCACCAAGTTACCTAAATTACACACCATATGTCAACTTGAGTGTCAATGTGGAAAAAATTACTTCGGACAAACAGCAAGAAGCATGCAATACAGAACCAAGGAATGCAACATACAGATAAATTCGCAAAGGTAAGACACCTATTCCAAAGTCGTCGAAAACACCCCATCAACTATGAGAACGTCAAAATATAAACTAGAGCTACACACTTCCACTCAAAGATAATAAGAAAATTATTGAGAGTAATAAAAAATCCCAACAAGTTTAACCGAGAAGAGGAAGATATAAACTAAGTAATATGTGAAAGTTGATACTGCGGAAAAGAAAACACCAAAATCAACAAAAGTATGTATGACGGACGCATTTCTTCGGAGCTACACGAATACGGATCAGGAATAACAAAAAACAATAAAATATATAACCAAAAACAGGATAAAATAATATCGGTCTTTAAAAACCTTCTGAAGATGCTGTCTAAATGGTTAGCGAAACGTCATGAGCAAATAGAAGACCATAACACCTGGAAAAATTATATTACTGCGTCAAATATGTATATATGTTAGCGACGCACAGCAATGTATTAAGTACAATGTTTACCAATTAAAACTAGAAAGTGTATATATTTATACAGTTCAAAATACTTTTTAGACAGGTGTATTAAACCATTCAATTAAAAGGTGGAGTAATGTTCCCTGTATTTAACCTTTTCAAACTAAAGATCCTTATTTAATAGATAACTAATATATTCTAATATTATTTTGTTAATGTATGTAGCAGTCGGCTCTTGGTGTAACATTGTTTAAATAATTAACTTAACTAAATTAAAAACATTTCTTCAGTTTCACTTATTTATTAGATTTTTACTCTAACAATTGTCTAGGTCCACGTTGAATTAACTTTTTAATAATAGTCGAATAGACCGAAACAATTGTTGGAGTAAAAATTTAATAAACGAATGAAACTGAACCAATGTTTTTAAGTTAATTATTCTAATATTATTCCAAAACATTTCTTTGAGCATACAGAGAAAACACAGTTCGTTAAATGTTTGGTTTTGAATATGTATTCAACTATGAAAGTTATATAATACATAGTTGATTGCAAATTTAAAGTTTTGCCTATCAATCTACCCAATTAAAATAGTTTTAATATTATCCGTGCATCGGGAGGATGTGCCAGAAATATACTTTTAAAACAAATATTTATTATTTAATTATATTTATAGATTTATCATACTAAAATATCATTAGGTATTATTGGATTTCAGTCGAATTTAATTTTAAAACAGGAATATTTTTAGTTTATACAATGCAAAAATGTGTAATTACATCCAATACATCCAGTTCTTACGTACCATTGTGCAATGCTGATATCATTCGAATGCACAAAATGTATGTTTCGATTGTGGCATTCTTATATGAACTAGACTATAAATATGTTACAAATATATACAATTGCATGTGAAGCATATGGATTGTTTGAATATGTTCACGTATATATATTTTCTTACTATTATTGCATACTAAAGTAATGATACTAATTATACCTAGATGAATATTTAACAATCCAATTTAACAGCCATTAAAAAATATTTTTAAAATTTGATTAGCATGATGTATACTCGCTTTCGCAACATCAATATACAAATGTCGTAATACATACTTCAACATAATTCATATAATAAAGTTTAATGCGTTGTTGAAGATATTGAATTTATAGTATATCAAATTTAGAGAGGTTTCTAAGAAACAAAATACCTACATATATACTAGAACATACATATCTGTGTTTAAAAAATAAATTACGAAATTAATATTTTAGTTTATGACTGATTTATTAGAAATCCATGCTTTAATATTCAGATTTCCTACAATAAGTATTGAAACTTAATAATTTATTGATAATTTAAGTATACAATATAATTAAAAATATTATGAAAAATATTCTCTACACTTTTATAATAAATTTAAGGCTTTTAAAATTATATGTGAATTTATACATCCATTTACTTACATGTTGAAATATATATACTATACTAAAGCCAGAAAGTAAATTTTGATTTATTAATATTTATGAAATAAAAATAAAAACACTTAAACATCAATTTATTCGCGCCCTCCAATTTATTAAACATTGAAATAAAATTAATACACTGGAAGCATAAAATTATCACGAACTCATTACACAAAAACTAAAATCTTAATAAACATCACTCCGTAGTTCGATCGCAAACTTACTAAGACTTCTTCGTATGCATTTCCTGTAGTTCTTCCTCCTCCTTCGTGAGTGGAATGGTAGAGTGATTGTACAGGCCTTGGGCCATCAGCTGCAATGCTAAAGGGTTTTTCTGGCCCGACGCTTTTTTTATTTTTGCCCGTTTGTTCTGAAACCATATTTTTATCTGAGCCTCGTTTAAACCAAGCTCCTGACTTAACTGCTGTCTTCGCCTCTCCGTTAAGTAGCGGTTTTCCGCGAATTCGTGTTTCAGACGAGCCAGTTGGGCTCCGGAAAAAGCTGTTCTTGGTCTTTTCTCTTCTGGCGTTGCAGTTGGTTTGACTCCCGTTTTTTTTACTCTTCTCGTACGCGGACCTGAAACAATACATATCTCCTAAAAAGTGCTATATTATTCAAACGTAATTAGAAATAAAGCAAATTAATTTTTGAAAACTATTGATAATAATTCTAACGTTATTTCTTTAAGACTCAAACTCTGTACTAATCCTGGTTACATCATCATCATATTACATCTAATTGCAATTTTACTATCATTGCGGAACCAATTCATTTGTTTTCCTGACTTTTCTATGTTATAAATCTACTTCTACAGTCTGTCACTACAACAGGACTGACCAAAAATTTTTGAAATTTATATTGATATTACAAAAGTATTTTTAATAATATAAAATATTATTAAAAATCTGGTGCGAAGAACAGAATACTAGTTCATATATTTGTGAATGTACCCTCTCCAGAGACGTAGGTACGTATTCCACTTTTCTACAGGATCATCGGTATGCCCTTGCTGGAGAAGAGACACATTCAACAAAAAATAACGACCTTGACATTTCACAGAAATGATTAAGGTAGAGCGTAAAATAATATTCAGCGCTGTCTATATAATAACTGCAGAACTAGCAACGTGTTTCCATAGACGGTAACAACCATATCTATAGAAACTGTATTATCATGTCTTCACTACATGTCGGACGAACCGAATGCGTATATAACAAATTAATTTGAAACATACATGAGTAGGTAAAACCTCACCAATTTTGTATAATACAAAAGTATTTTTAATAATATAAAATATTATTAAAACTCTGGTGTGAAGAACATAATACAAGTTCATATATTTGTGAATGTATCCTCTCCAGAGACGTAGATACGTATGAACTTGTATTGTGTTCTTCACACTCGATTTTTAATAATATTTTATATTATTAAAAATACTTTTGTATTATACAAAATTGGTGAAGTTTTACCTACTCATGTATGTTTCAAATTATTTTATTATATACGGATTCGGTTCGTCCGACAAGTAGTGAAGACACGATAATACAGTTTCTATAGATATGGTTGTTACCGTCTATGGACATAGTTTGCTAGTTCTGCAGTTATTATATAGACAGCGCTGAATATGCTTTTACGCTCTGTCTTAATAATTTCTGTGAGATAGCAAGGTTGTTATTTTTTGTTGAATGTGTCTCTTCTCCAGCAGGGGCGTACAGATGATCCTTTATAAAGGTGAAATACGTATCTACGTCTCCGAAAAGGATACATTCACAAATATATGAACTTGTATTGTGTTCTTCACACCTGATTTTTAATAATATTTTATATTATTAAAAATACTTTTGTATTATACAAAGTTGGTGAGACTTTACTATGTATGTTTGAAATTATTTTGTTATATAGATATTGTGGGATTAAGTCCTACCTGACTTGAACCGAATTTTAAAAATATTTTCAGTTTTTGAAATTTGGCCTTGACAGAGTAGTAAAAACTATTTTCTTTTATGGTAAAATACTCTTTTTATTGACGATACCGAAAAATTTTACTAAGAAAATTGTTCAGAATGAACTATGGTTCTACACAAAATTTCAGGAAGATCTGTGGACTTTAATTAAGTCGTCATTTTCAAAGATTAAACAAAATCAAGTTTACTTATTAAATATTTTATTTTTAAAATAATAAAATAAAATAAAACAATAACTTTGTTATACCACTTTATTCACATGTAATAGTGACCGCGGTTTCGACATACAATGTCATTATCAAACTGCAAACTGCTGATCTTATAAATGACACAAAAATATATGGGGGTGGTTTATGATGTTAACATCATAAACCACCCCCATATATTTTTGTGTCATTTATAAGAGCTATGTAGGCCTGCAACTTTTGCAGTTTGATAATGACATTGTATGTCGAAACCGCGGTCACTATTACATGTGAATAAAGTGGTATAACAAAGTTATTGTTTTATTTTATTTTATTATTTTCAAAATGAATTACCACAAAGTTACGGCTACCTGTATTAATTTTATTTTTAGAACATTGAACGATGCAAATAGTATTTAGAACAAATTTAATTTACGAAACGTAATAATAACATTTAATCTACAATAAATAACTACCAGAAGGCCCTTATAAAACAATCATTGACCAATCTAAGATACTTTGTAGTATCACTTAGTTAAAATTTTAATTAGTTAATTGACGAAGGAGATACTTGTTGAAACTTCATTATAACGCTAAGAAATAAGTAATTAAACTTCTAGTTTCAAAAATTCTTTTATTGTAAATACCACTACAATATTGTTTCGCCATACAATGGCTTCATCAGGTAGATGAAATACTGTATTTCATCCACCTGATGAAGCCATTGTATGGCGAAACAATATTGTAATGGTATTTACAATAAAAGAATTTTTGATTCTAGAAGTTTAATTACTTATTTCTTAGCGTTAAAATTTTAATTCCTGTTAGATAATATTAATGTTCCAACAGAGAATTTACGTCAAACAAAGGACATTTCCTGCATCACCTAATATGAATCCGGCTGACTACTTGTTATGAGGTTATGTCAAAGAAAAGATATTCCTTAGTACCCACTAATAATAATAAAGATCTAAAGTAATGGATATCTAATGCCATTGAAAATATTTCTAAAAATGCAGTAGCAAATGTCGTCTATAGTAAGGAAAAAGACTATTTCTTATTGTTATATCTTCATGTCATTATCAGTCTTTGCTTTCAAATTATTTTGCTCTTAGCTCTCTTAATGATTTTCTGGTTAATATTCTTTTTAGTGGCTGGGTTACATACATAAATATACACAAAAATAATAAACTATGCTTGCTGCTAAAATAAAGATGAAACTATTTGCATGGTATTTTTGGTTTTGAAATATTTAATTTACAATAGTTATGTTCCCCAGCTCGCAACCTCGACATTGCTCATAACTACTGTCTTATAAGTACCGTGCGCTAACCAATTACGCCACTTGGTATATGCTAAAATTTAGAATTATCCACAAACCCAAGTCGTTGTTAATTAGTGACTATTACATTATTCACATCCGTATGTCAGAACTGCTCTGTAGACTGCTTTGAATACTTTTATCTTGGTGTTTCGTGGTATTTCTTTTTTCATAATGAAGGTCCTATTCATTGCGTAATACAATTTGGTTACCTTTTCAATTCTTTCATTAATTTCTGACTCATTTTTCCCAGTATTTTTTATCAGGACACCTAAATAATGAAACTCATTTACTTGTTGAATAGTTATTCCTTCAATTTGGATATTTAGTTGTTCTTCACCTGTGGTCATTACTTTTGCTTTATTTTTATTCATACTCATTCTCTTTTTCTTAAGTGTTTCGTTCCATATATCTATACTTTCTTGCAGCTTATTTCCATTTTCAGCTATTAGTACTATGTCATCTGCGAATGCTGCCTCAGCTACTTGTATCCTCTCTAGATTCCTGTACCCAATTTGATTTTTTTTCGTCTGCATTGAGCATTGTCTTATTACATCGTCCATAAATACAGTGAACAGTACCGGACTTAATCCTCCGCCCTGCCTTAACCCATCTTGAGATACAAATCCCTCTGATCTCATATTCCGCCTTATGATATAATTTACGTTGTTCTGATTTAACCGTTGGATATTCCGTATTATTTTTTTGTTGACTACACTATTTTCAAGAGCTTTCCATATTTCATATCTTGGTACTCTATCAAAGGCTTTTTCTAAATCAATAAATGCGAAATATGCCGTTTTTCCTTGTTGCAATCTTTTATTAACTATTTGTTTTAGTGTAAATATATGATCTTGCGTGCTCCTTCCGGGTTGAATCCACTTTGCAATTCCGATAGTGACGGTTCGATTGACGGTCTTAGCCTGTTGTTAATTAACTGCTCATATATTTTGACGACTGTGCTTAGTAACGTTATAGCTCTGTAGTTATTACAGTCTCTATAATTTCCCTTTTTGTATATCGGTGTTATTAGTGCCACTTCCCAATCTTCTGGTATATTTTCGTATTTCCACGCCATGTTAATGATCTCCAGAAGTATCTTTGTTCCTACTTCACCAATATTCTTAATCATTTCTGCCACTATTTTGTCATTTCCAGGAGCTTTTCCATTTCTCATTTTTTTAATTACATCAGTTAATCCTTCTAGAGTAAATTCTGTATCCTCATCTGCTATATTTCCACTTTCTATAACAGTCTCCACATTTTTGTGTCCTTTGCTGCAGAGTAGCTCCTCAAAGTATTCCTTCCATCTGTTCATTACCTCTCTTTCATCAGTGATTATTTCTTGCTGTTTATTATATATGCTTCCATCATCTATTGATTTTGCTTTTCTGCCCGATTTCAAAACTTTATAGAATCGTTTCTGATTTACCAGTGCTATCTCTCTCCATTCTATCACCAAATTCTTTCCATTTATTTGCTTTTGTTTTTAACACTAATTCTTTTACCCGTTTCCGTTGCCTTTGGTACATTTTGTATTGTTCTGTTTTCTTATTTGCTAAGTACTTTCTCCACAAATTCTTTTTATTTTTGATTTCCTCTTTTATGTCGTTCGTCCACCAAGCAGTCTGCTTCCTTGTGTTGCATATTTTGTATACTCCGCATATTTCACGGGCAGCTTCTACAACTACATGTTTGCATATATTCCATTTTTATTCTAAATTGGCCAGATTTGTTATCTCTGACTTCTCATCAATATTTTTTCTAACTAATTGTTCATATTTTCTGGCTATTTCTTGTTCCTTTAATTTATATGTCTTTATTGACGTGAATTCTATTTTCTTTATTTTAATTCCATTATCATGCTTATTTTCTAGTTCTTTGATTCTAGCTACTACCAAATAATGATCACTATGTATCTCCGCCCCTCTCCTAACTTTGACATCTAAGACAGTTCTTCTGTTTTCCCTTTCTACCAGCACATAATCAATTATAGATTTTTCTCCTCTATTGTGTTGCACACGCGTATATTTGTGAATATACTTGTGTTTATAGAATGAATTAGTTATTACGAGATCA
The DNA here is from genome assembly GCA_935421215.2 of Melolontha melolontha. Lineage (NCBI taxonomy): Eukaryota > Metazoa > Arthropoda > Insecta > Coleoptera > Scarabaeidae > Melolontha > Melolontha melolontha. The sequence goes on from OW285236.1 coordinate 142,618,024, forward strand.
TGGTTTAAACAAAAGCCCAAAATTCTTTTTCCATTATCATTTCTAATTTCCTCTCCATGTTCTCCAATAACTGCCTTATAACCGTCGTTTTTTTTCCTATTCTGTCATTGAAGTCCCCAGCAGTAAACAATATTCCTTTGGCTTCAGCCATTACTAATGTCAGCTCCTCCCAAAATTTATCTTTTTCTTCTACTTTGTCATTGTCATTAGGGCCATACACTGGTAATATTGTCATTACCTTATGTTTACTGTCTTTAAACTTCACTACTAATATGCGCTCCAATATAGCTTCCCATTTACTTATGTTGCTTCTTAAATTTCTATGTATTATTACACCTACTCCAGCTGCCGCTCTATTACACGGATTTACTCCGCTATGCAGTAATATGTGGTCATTATCTTGTACCTGCTCCCATTGGCCTTTCTTTTTTGTTTCACTAATACATAGTATTGTTAAACGCGTTTCTTCAAATTCACTCATGAGTTCACTTTCCTTTCCGCTTAAACTTCTAACGTTCCAAGTCGCTAATTCTTTCTTTATGTTCGAAGTATCATTTCCATGCCTTATCGTATACTTTATTTCTTTCGTATGTTTAATTTTGTCAACGTCCATTATCATTGCCGTGTCAACCTCCTTCTTTCCATCTATACATTAGCCTGTTATATAAGAAAATACTGTAAATAGATGTTCATCAATGTATCAATAATATCAAAACTTAGGTCTGTTCATAAAAAATAAATAATATTAGTTTGATCGATAAACATTAGTAAATACTAGTGTTTATCTACCAAACTAGTAAGTACAGCAAGATCAAATTAAATTCCTTTTTAAGAAATGACAAAAATAGAAACAACAATTGTCAAAATTAACATTAATACTTGACAGGATATGTGATTCCGAAAGATGTTGAAATTAAATGGCAGATTCTTTTACTTTAGTGGAAACTTGCTTAACTTCTGCCTGTTTCCAATTTCGTGACTATTACTACGAACAAGTATCTGGTGCAGCCATGGGTTTTCAAGTGCTGGTTTAGATACGTTGATGACATCTTTGTTATCTGGTCACACGAACCTGATTTCTTGAACAAATTCCTGAAATTTCTAAATTCCGCATAGTACATTTATTTAGTGAACCTTCTTGCTGATGGTTTATTAGGACATTTTATGTATCGCAAATCTATATATACCGACATAAACTTTCCTTTCCTATAATCATACTGCACAAAAACGTGGTGTCATAGACGCTTTAATTCAAAAATACCATACAATAATAATAATAATAATAATAATAATAATAATAATAATAATAATAATAATAATAACAGAAATGAAACAGAAACATGGCATGCTTCAGTAGAAACAAAGAACGCAGACGAGGATGTTGTTGAGATACCTTCATCTCAACCCACTTCGTCAACATAACAACTAAAGCGCCGGACCCTATGGGCCGTGAAAATGACCCCCCCCCCCCCCCTACATGGTGGGAGGTGTTATTATCTGCTTACTAAGAATGAAGCATGCTTGAAATACTTGGAAATAAGAAACAACAATAATAATAATATTATGATAGTTATGCCAGCCATCTTGTTCTCACGAACCGATGGGTTAACACACTGGCAACCAAGAACAAATTGAATGTTCTTGTGTGTGGAGGAAATAATAATAATAATAATAATAAATAAGTTCAGCAATGCTCATCAACCTAACCCATACGCACAAGGGAATAAAGAATTACATTAGCACATAAGTAAGATACAAGCAAGATAATAGTAAGACACAAGTCGCTTTTATGCCCGATACATATACCCTGCCACACCATCTCCGTCAAACCAAAGGAAGAGAATGTATCAGTAACATAATTGATATTCCTAAGCAACCGTAAAGGAGAATTAGTAGAAGTCATCCCATGGAACATTCCCGAGACAAGTACTTATGCAATGCCATTTTAAAAGTAATTGTATTCAGAAGCTTAAGGGAAGTAGGAAGAGAGTTATAGACTTTAGTTAACTGGTATGTAAACGATCTTTGAAATAAAGAGAGTTTATGTTTAGGTATAGTCAATAAGCTGCTCAATCTTAAGTTAAAATAATGTACATCCGTTCTAAAAGAAATTTTATTATGTAAATAAGTCGGAGTTTTATAATATATAAGCCGGTGAAAAAAAGCAAGCAATATGAAGAAACCAACGCTGCTCCATATTAAGCCATTCAACATCTCTCAATTTGTGACTGATCCGTTCAAATTTTCGACGACCAAATATCAGGCGAAGACACGAATTTTGCAGCTTGTGCACGCGTCTCCTGTCGACCTGAAGGAGAGAAGGACCGTCACAATATCCGCAAACGACAGTTAAGATAGAACTAGAGGTTCACATAACTGGGTCTTAATCTGTGTATTCAGAATATGTCGGTGTGGATATATAAGTTTTTAAATACCGTAAGCACGCTTTAAACGCTTGGAAATATAGAGCTTAAATTTAAGCCTTTTATCTATATACAGTTCCAAATTCCTCGAGGATTCCATTATTGGGATATCTGAACCTAATTCCTTGTTCCAAGAAATCAAACATTTTCTTAATACCTTAATCAACAACAACTATTCAAAACACGATATCCAGCGCACCGTAAACCAACATCCTAACCAAAGACCATTCAGTTTCGTTTCTTAACATACCATTTCTAAAGCCCTTTTGCTGTGTATACAAAGCATTAGTGACTATTAGCTAAATCCTTCTCAAACATGATATCAAAACCATCTCTAAATATTTTCCACATTATCGTCTCTCTTTTTTGTCAAGGGCCGCATCCATTTGGACAGGATTTCATGGTCACGTGGCACCACCCATAAATTCCCGGTATTTTAAGGTGGCGCGCGAAGGGATGGTAGTATATCTCGATAGCGCTACTTGGTGAGAGCTACGTCTATATTAAGTCCAATCTGTCAAACGGTACTTGCTAGGTGCTAACACACAGTTGCTGTGTTTATATTTGTTGATTTGTGTTTGAGTTATTCTGCGATAGTACAATATCTGATATGAAAAAGCAAGGAACGTCCTTCAAATTCTGTTTCAAACTTGCTAAAACGGCAGCGGAAAGTCCGAAAATGCTTAAACAAGCATTTGGTGAGGATGCTTTAGGTCAGACGCAAACTTATGAGTGCTACAACTATTTTAGAAATGAACGTGTGTAAATTGATGACGATGAGCATTTCAGCCGTCCATAGACAGAAAATACGCCACAAAATGACAAAAGTGCGTGATGCTATACTGCAAGAGAACAACCCATGACCTTTGCAACATTGTCGGCTAATCGTACGGCGTTTATCAGCGTATTCTGTCCAGCGAACTCAACATGCGCCGTATTGCTCCAAAGTTTATGCCAAAGTTACTCAACATTGAACGCAAACGGCACCGCGTGTAAAGTGCGCACAAAGCTGAAAAAACTGCCGAAAAGGATGCAAACATCAGTACCAGAATCATTAATAGCGATGAATAATGGATGTACGGTTATATTCCCGAAACAAAGAAGAAGTAATCGCAAGGAAAGACGCTATCGTCACCACAACTGAAGAAAACACGGCAAGCTCGAAGTAACGTGAAGTCGATGTTGATTTGCTTCTTGGACGCCGATGGCATCGTGTATAAACAATTTCTGCCACCAGATGAAGCAGTTAATAGATGATTTTATTGCGGTCTTCTTCGCCGACTGAGAGAAAACATTCGACGCAAGCGGCCTGCCAAGTGGCGCATCAGTTCGTGGATCCTACACCACGACAATGCTCCAAGTCACACGTCACTTGTTGTACGTCGGTTTCTAGCCTCAACGAAGACGGTGGTACTACCCCACCCATCCTACTCTGAGATCTTTCCCCTTGTGACTTATTCCTATTTCCGAAGTTGAATCTGAAGGTCAAGAGGCGCCATTTTGAGATGATTGAGAAGGTTCATACCGAATCACAGGCTGTATTGACACGCGAAGAATTTCAGCACTGCTTCCAGTTAAGTGCAAGTCGTTAGGATCAGTGTACTCATGCAGAAGGAAAGTACTTTGATTGAAATGGTAGTGAATAAGATATAAGAACACTTTATTGTGTTTTCTTTCACATTCCGGGCGTTGTTAGGTAGTACGTCGTACATCGAAAACCAAAACTTTCAGTAAGCACTCGTGTTGCTGAGCATGAGCGTTGTGCTAAAGCGCTAGGCGTAACCCAGTTTACACTTGCTAAACAAAGGTTGGAGGCTGGGCAACGAACTCAATTTTATTCTGCTCAAATTCAAATCCGCAGCCTAGAAGTATCCCTTTCAAAAACCCACAGAGAAAGTAGTAGTGCCAGGGACGCGATTCCAGCCCTCAGAGAATAAATCATAGAAGCACTATTTTTCTCTATCCTATGAACGACATTTGCTAGTATTTTCATAAATGTTTTCAATGGCACTAAATATTAAATAATTCTGTTAGCACATGGGTAAAATGAATAGAGGTCTCCGTGTCAAATGGATAAATGAAAACATGTCTGAAGCATTCGCGTTAATAAACGAGGGAAAATCTCAACTATGTGTTGTAAAAATATGTGGAATAACTAGAAGAGCTCTAAGAAATCACATTAAAACTCAATCTTCAGAGAGAAAGTTAGGAAGAACAACAATTTTGACGAAGGATCAAGAAAATGATCTAGAAAATAAGATCACTAGACTTGCCGATAAAGGTTTTACTCTAACTCCAAAATCATTAAAACGAAGTGTGTAAAAATATGCAGAGCAAAACAACATTAAATATTCCTTTAATAAAGAAATTCAGCTTGCTGGCAGGGAATGGTTTACGATTTTCAAAGAATCACCCTAGAATTTCCAAACGAAGGGCCCAAATGATGAATCCTGCAATAGCCCAAAAGCTAAACCGCTATATTGTCAGTGAGCATTTCGAAAAATTAGGCGACTTGCTACAACGAACTTGTTTGAAAAATAAAGCTTCAAAAATTTGCAATATGGATGAGAAAGGTTGTCGTTTGACCTTGACAGGTTCTGGCTGCTAAAGGGACCGAACGAGTACACTTAGTTTCTCAATAACACACAAAAATTGTAACAATGGTGGTGTGTGCTAATGCCCTCGGTCACGCTATCCTCCCTACAATTCTTTTTAAAGGGAAACGCATGAAACCGTCATATTCCGATGGTTTACCTGGTGGATCTAAAGTTAGGATGACCCCAAAGGGACATATGAACATATAAACATTTAACAAGTGGCTCGATTATTTTATATAGTACATGTCTGCTCCTCCTGTGGTTTTAATTTTTGATGGTGCGAAATGCCATTTGGATATTACCATTGGCGAGAAAGCTGATGAACATGGTATCCATTTGTATTGCCTACTAAGCAATACCCGCCACGAGTTGTAGCTTACAAAGAAATAAGTTTTCAAAGCTTTTGAAGCATATTGGGATGATGAATTGATAAAATACTGGAACAAACCAACCAATCTGAGATTTAAATAGGGAAAGAAAATAGGGAAAGTTTTCTTCTTATCAACATGGGAAAAAACAATGACCATTGCAAACATTACTAGAGGCTTTCGAGCAACAGGCATTTGTCCATATGATAAAGACATTTTACCATTTGAGGTATTTGCTCGTGTTTACCAACTGAAATCTTACCTAAAGTGACCCCTGGCGATAGAGATTCTGAATATGATTCTGTTGACCATTTACCGATACATGAAAAATGCGAATTTTCAGTAGTATTACGAACACCGAATATGGTTAACAAAAAGTCTATTGGGGTATAAAGCGTAAAGCTATAAATTATAAAGTTTCTTCTGCAGTAGATGAAAAACGGGAATGCGTAGTCTGTCTGTTATATGGACTATGTGGCCGATATGCGAAAATGTGATGATTGTGGCTATTGTCCTGAATATATGGATAAATATTATTTTGATTAAGTTTAATGTATTTTTTCACTTTTTGATGTTTTCTGTTAGAGTATAAGTAGTTTTTGTAGTATTGCCTTGTTATTAAGTGTACGGGCTTTATTATCTGCAATAACAGATTTTAAGGCCCATAGTAGTAGTTTTTATAATTAAATATTTTGATACATGTATTTGTTATTTTATGGAGTTTATATTTTATTTTATAATTATCTTTAGATGTTTAGACTTTTGACTTTAAAAAAACAAGAAGACGTAAAAATTAAATTTTTGGAAAAAGATACTATATGTAGCATCGAAACGTCTAATTAAATATTGTTTTAATTACCCGGCCGCTACTCCCAAACAATATTAATTTTATCTCGTAAATAGATAAGCTTTTATTTTATTTATAGATATAGTCATTTTTTAGCATCAACTCCGATTTGTGGATAATTAAAAACTTTACCAATTCCCCAGTGGCGCAATTGGTTAGCGCACGGTACTTATAAGACAGTAATAGTGAGCTATGCCGGGGTTGTGAGTTCGAGCCTCACCTGGGGAACACAATTTTTATAAATCAAATGCTTACTTAATATATGTAGCATGTCAAATAGATAACCAAATTAATTATTTCAAAACCAAAAATTACATTCAAATGTTTCTATTTTTTTTTAACAGTAGACAAAGTTTATTATTTTATTAATATTAAAAAACAATTTAGATATATAACAATATTTATGAAAGGATGTTTAACCGACACCATCTTCATACTCAAAAAAAATTTTATTATTCAAATATTAAAAAATAATTATTGCAAAGTATTTATTCTCTTCTAAATTTATTTCATCGCCTTCGAACTAGGTTCCTTCCGGCATAAGACATTTATTCTAACATTTTTCCAATCTTCGTTTTCCAAAATCGTTTTCCGATATCGTCTTCAGACCGTGTTTTTAATTTCTATTTCATCTCTTCGACCAATTCGAAACGGTGTCCATGAAACGGTCTTTTGTATTGTGCTAAATCAAGCAAATATAGTAGCTGTAGAACAATGTATGTTGAAGGTTTGGGCAAATAGTCTCGAACAATCGATGAAATGTCCATTATAGAATTATCTTTCCATAATCCAGGGCATTTTTAACATATGTGTGGCTTTACGCGAACGCATAACACTCGATAACTTTCCTTGTTAAGAGTTTGAACGGTGGGAAAAAATTCATAGTGCACTACACTGCGGTAATTAAAGAAAACTCTGAGTCTTGAACGACTTTGACGGCTACTTCGTGATCATGAGCATAGATTGATAGTCAGAAGTCCTATCTGTACAGAAGTTAACTCGTCGAAACAAGCGAGATTAGACACGTCTGAGGCCTAAATAGTATTTTAAAGTTGTTTGAATCCATCTAAAAGAAATCCTAGTATTATCTAATTTTAAACCGACAATTTTTGAGAACGAGATCTTTTATTTAGTTGCCGTGGATTTCATCAGTTGATGTTTAAAGCCGTCCAAATTGTTCATCGTCTTCAGCCTGAATGCTGCCTACTTGGAACATTTTATACCACTCAAACACTCTTGTTCTTGATAGGCTTCGTCACTGAAACCCTTACTTAACACTTTCAACGTATCCTTGGCAGATATTTATTTTCGTAATAAAAATTGTAAGCAAATTGTTTCATGAACACATATTACAAAACAAATTATGAAAATCGTAGAAAATACTTTTTTCGAGACAGAAGTCAATCGTTGGGTTACTTACTAACAAGAATAATGATATGAAATTTCCCAACATAGGAAAAAATATTAGTTCGATTGAATTAACCCGTGTGGTTTAACCAATCCCGATACTTGTTGATAACAGTAGTACGGACTTATAAATAAACTATTCAGAAGTCACGTATTTACTTCACTTTGATAGGAGGATTTATATAACCGCATTAGTCCCTGTCTAATATCCTTTCCATGCTTCTCTAAATTATTACAGTATATATTCTTCTTAATAAAATTGATTTACCCTCTCTCGCCTTCTACTAATTATATTTGAGGATAATTACTACTTTGGTTTTTGTACAATTGATGTTATTCTTATACATGTGCGACAGGACTACTTGATTTAATATTGTCTTTTAATTTCCACGTATCAATGGTAAGTTGTATGAAAGGCATTTTAAGGAAAATGACACAGTAAAACAAGAAAAAAATGTTTTGTAAAGTAATTTCTTCAAATACAAAAATGTATTAACTATACCAGAGAAGATTCGCCATATATTGAATTCATGCATAAGCTCGTAGTCTTTATAGTGAACTCTAAATTTATTAATTTTCTAAAAAAATACAGCATATAGTCTTCTCCATTATTTAACATTGTCTTCCAACGATCTGGCAATTTCTAAATTTCACGTCTGAAGAAATCTAGTGGTATGGAAGTGAAATAGTCAATAAGCCAATTTTTCGCGAAGGAGGTTGTCGAAGATTGTTTGATAGAAAGCGAAAATATGGAAATCTGACGGAGTGATATCAGAAGAATAAGGCGGATGTTGACTGAGTTCATGAATGGACATTTTTGTGATATTAGCAATATATAGCGTTATTCTACTGCAGAATGCTGTCTATCTAATTCTTTGGGTTGGACGCCAGTAAGTTCCAGCACCTAAGCACAGTACCCTTCTTTGTATCACCCCCAATAGATCTCTCAATTCCACTCTGCTACAATAAAAGCCACTATCCTCCTCAGGGGAAATTTGCCCTCGTGGGATCCAATAGATTTCTTCCGAAATGTTTCCTTCTGAGCTCCTTCAGTTCCCCACAACTACATATTAAATGAAGGCTAATTTCCTCCTGTTTTTCACATCACCTACACCAGAACTCGCTAACCAAGCCCATACTTTTTATGTTTTCTTTCTGGCCATAATCAGATCTCCCTTCTAACGAAATCCTTGGCGATTTCACATACAGCTTCTGGTCCTGTGAAATTTCTCTTAGAACTTTCCTTGGCCAGTTCGTCGGCTCTCATTGCTTTTAATCTTCTCATAACTGACACCCATATCAGTGACACAGGCTTGGTAATGTCTTCCCGGTCTTTTTTACTGAATTGTGGTCTCAAGCCGAAGGAGTTATTGACAGTAAATCTCAACAGTAATGATTACGTTCTTTAGAAGCAATTCATAGTCGATGACGCATTGTTGTTTCCATCAAACTAGCACCTCCACTTACACGTTTGAGTATCGGTTTTTGCTGCGGGAGTAGCCTTTTTGTTAGAACTAAATAATTTTTTTCTGTTATTGACGTTAACATGAAGGCACCATTTTTCGTCGCCAGTAGCAATACTAGACCAAACGGATCGTTGTTGTTGACGAGCTAAACGATCGAATTAGCAAAGACGAGCACATGCTAAAACGCTGATTGTTGTTTTCTCTCAAAACATGCGGCAACCAAACATATAGGTTTTTAACTTTGCCAAAAACGCAAATTCGTATCATAATTGCTTGGTTACAATCCACTATTGTGGCCAATTCTCGAGTTGATTGGCGTGGATCATAATAAAGTAAAGTATTCAAATGATCTTTAGAAAATTCGGATAGCCTTTCTGAACGTTGAAAGTCGTTTATGGCAAGAAAACCATTTCCTTTCTGTATTCCCTTCAAAAAGATATGTCCAAAATGTTCGTTCTTTCTACTCGACGTTCCATTTTCTTTTGTCTTTAATTAATACATTCTTTGCATAAATTTGCAATTTCAAAATCTTTTCAATTAAATAATAATGCGACATTAAAATAACTTTGACATATGCCTAACAAGTTTTTCAAGGCACTCCCATCCAAGAAACTAAAAGGGGCTACGATCTTATGCATGAACTTAATAATTCAATTTCAAACCTATTATGGAGAATATGTAACATATTATTGTGGATTTTTCCAAGAAGAATAATTTTAAAAATAATTATTATTTATGTATAATTTATTTTCAGGTTTATATTTAGTGAGTTGTAATATTTTATTTAAAAATTTAAATTGGCGTGTATTTTATATTTAGACTGTATATTGTTCGAAGATTGTATTGATTTACGTTGTGGAATTTTACCGGACGTTGTATCGTTCGAAGTATGTAGCTTGATTTTTTTTATTCTTGGACGAAGGTTAATTCCGCACTAGAGATTTATGTACCTTCAGATGATTCACACGTGTTAATTTTTGAATAAGGACTTCTTCTTTATTTAAAATATTTTCGGTTTATGTTTTTAGTTTTTGATCATTGATGTGTTCAATTTAATTATAATTAATTATGTATGATTCATCTGAAAAATCTCTCGTTAAGTTTTTGTGTGTGCTAAGGTTACATTAATTAATGTAAGTAGTCCTTTTGCAAATTAAATTTATTTGATATTATTCTTGATGATAATTTTCATGATTTTTGAGCTCATAGTTTAATTGATTATATTTAATTTTGATGTATTCTAAGTAGTAGATGAATAGCAAGGAAAATTTTCATATTTTGTATGAGGGAGTTTTTGCTATCATGTTTCAATAGTGTATTGAAGTCAGGATTTTGAAGGGAATATTTTTATCATGTTTATGTTGCGCATGATCTGATCAGTGACACGCGTAGTTAACAGTTTGTCTCTGTTGACGTTTGGAGTTTGGGAATAAAGTAAATATTTGAATTTGAAAGTTTTCCAACCTATTTAATTAGTGTAATTTTTGCTCACGTTAATAAGAGGTTTTTTCATTGTATGAGTTCATTACCATACAAGTTTTCCTCTGCGTATTGCATTGTTGCAGTAGCACGTCTTTATACTTCATAAAGACGATTTTTTTTTATTTTAATAAAATTTTGTAGAACAGTGCTTGTTTTAATGCTTATATTTTGTGTTTCTGTCCACGTTCGTAAATGAACCTGAGACTTTAGAGGACTCTATTAAAAGAAATAAACTCTCCGGAAGGCAGCCCGGACTCATAGTGGTGCATTGTGGATTATCTTCAATATATTTCCACAATACACAGCAATATGTCTGATACTTCCTAAGTTATCTGGTATAAGAACCATACTCTCAGCAAAAACAGAGGTAATCGTGTGTATTATCATCAATTTTTATTACTTTCTTCCCTCTATTTCATAATATTTAAAGCTTATTATGAAAATGCTGTGAAAAATATCGTTGAGTGGTTATCGCCCTATATTATATAAATGCAAGAAATTTATTTCAGTTCATCTTGTAATTTACATAAACATTGTAAGGAATAAACTACAGCATCTAAAAACGTGTACTCTATATGGATCTGTATAAATATATTCAGATATGTAAAGCATGACACTAACATGGCATAACAATATTGCATTTAACAGAATCGATATAATCATTTACTATTACTCAAACTTATCTTAAACATAATGCTACACATATATTTATGTTATAGGCGCATTATCAGTATTTTGAATTAATTTAAATTGTAAAACGGAGTTCTTCAATAGTGTTTAGAAAAAGAAATATATAAAACTGGTGTGATAGGTGTGTGTATGTATTATAAAACATACATTTCCGATTATTCAATTTCGTCACTTGAAGACTGTCATAAAACCTTAAGAAATCAATTTCTTTTCTAAATTGTGGTTTAAGGATTCTAAAATAAAATACAAGTCTGAACTATAATTTTCGTTTAGTTATGAAAGTAAACAATCTAATGTATAGTGCATCCAGAATTATAAGAAACTAACTTTTAATCTGTTTACAACTGTAGTTGCACCCCCTGTGGTGATAATTGGAGGGTCCTAATTTGTAGTCAATACGGCCAATGAATTCGTTTACTACAGGTAGGTGAACTGTATCCATTCAATAACAATGAAAGAATTATTGCAACAGGGGGTGCAACAACAGTTGTAAACACATTCAAAGTTAGTTTCTTATAATTCTGAGTGCACTATAAAACCGTGTACTTCCCCAGCCCAAAATTAATTAATAAATTTAACATTTATAACAAATTGGCTATTTGAAGAAATAAGGATTGAGTTTTATAATATTAGCTGATTAATGCTGATTAATTAGTGTACCTTCATATAAAGTAGCTACGACCATTAACTTTTTGAGAGAATGTAGTCATGTCACCATCACATTCAGATATTTTAGATGGGGTTGCATCTATATATACAGAAATAATTATTTACAGAATCATTGCGTTACTGGATTTGTAAAAGCAAAATGAAAATTTATGCAAAACCATTAATTCCTTTGTATTTAAAACAACTGTTAGCGACAGAATAATTGTGAAAAAGTATAACATATAATATATATATAATAGTATATATATATATATATATATATATATATATATATATATATATATATATACATACAGGGTGTCCAGAAGCTCTCCTGACAAACGAAGACCGGAGATTCCTCTGATAATTTTAAGACAATTAAACCCAAATTCACCTAGTCCGACAATGCTTCCTAAGGGAGCTAGACTTCTTTAAAGATGGCGCCTTGTATTTATTTTTTTAAAATTCCTCCAGAAGGCTTCTATTTAGAAAAACAAAAACTGGTATGCTTATTTATCCTCCAGAGATGAATCGATTCCATCAATTGCGAATTTCTAGTACCAGTCATAGGCGTCCGTTTTGGGTAGGTCAACGGTTATTTTAAGGCATAACTTTTTTGTCTTTAACTTTTAAGCATTTGTGACACTAGATTATTAAATTTTCAGGTATTTCAGTACTAAAATGTACTCTCACTTTAAGTCGGTAGGATACACCGTTTTCTAGAAAAATCGATTTGTAAATTTTTCGTTTTTTCTTCATTAAAGTTCAATTTATTATGTACCTACTTATTTTTAGCGACGAAGTTGGCTTGGACTATCAAGGCATGGATGAAAATTAATTTAATAAATTAAAAACAAATTATTTATTACAATGGAACGAAACTAACAAAAAAAGAACAAGTATCAAAGGTAGATTGTTACAAAAGTTGCTCGATGTGATGACCATTAGTCTCTATGCATAAGTTTACCCTTTTGCTTAGAGAACGCCGAATTCTTGCAAAAATTCCAAAGTTATTTCTAAATTCGTTGCAAGCATCTTGTATCCTTAGCCAGAGTTGTGCGCGATTTTGTATCGGAACGGAATAAACAAATGCTTTTATGTATCCCCAAACACAATAATCGCAAGGATTCAAATCCGGCGACCTTGCTGGCCAAGCAACTGGACCGCCTCTTCAAATCCAATGGTCTTCGTAGTTATTATCTAGAAAGTCTCGTACATTCCTGCTAAAGTGGGCCGGACAGCCGTCCTGTAGAAACCATAAGTTTTGCCGAATATTTAAACGCACCTCATCTAACAAATCAGGTAAAATATTTTGCAGGAAATGTAAGTAATCAGCACCATTTAAACGAGCAGGTAATTCCACAGGTCCAAGTAGATAATCGTCAACTACTCCTATCCAGACGTTTATGCTAAACCTATGCTGATGCTTAAATTCTTGAACAACGTGGGGATTGTCACCAACGTACGAATAATAATGTGCATTATGTACATTAAAAATTCCATTTTTTGAGAATGTAGCTTCGTCACCAAACAAAATGTTCCTGAAGAAATCTTCATCTTGATTTTTCTGATTTTGTAACCATCTAGCGAATTCTACGCGAGCAGGAAAATCTCCTTCTAGCAGTGCTTGCACCTTTGTAAAATAAAAAGGATATAAATTTTCTTTGTATAAGATATTTCCTACGGAAGATTTTGAAATTGTGGGGTACATGGCAGATAGTCTTCGAACGCTAATTTTTGAATTTTTCTCAACTTCCATTAAAATAACATCTTCATGTTCTGCTGTTACATCATTATGTCTCCCTGTTTAATTATTTTTTGGGACCACTGAACCTGTTTCTCTTAATCGTTGATGAAGAGCTGTAAATGTTCGTTGAGTGGGATGCTGACGATTGGGAAATTTTTCAGCGTATCTACGTTGCGCCGCTCGAGCGTTACACCTCATTTCGCCATAAACTAAATGCATATCGGCGTATTCCTCATTAGTAAAAACCTTTTTTTTTTTATTGAAATCGTGTTTGAATAACACAAAGTAAAAACTGAAAAGATAAACTTCGCGAACTGACAAAAATTTGACAATGAAAAACGTAGGTTTTACTTCTGTTGGCAGTTCAGAGCTAACTATTGCAAAAAATAAAAAATTGAACTTTAATGAAGAAAAAACGAAAAATTTACAAATCGATTTTTCTAGAAAACGGTGTATCCTACCGACTTAAAGTAAGAGTACCTTTTAGTACTGGAATACCTGAAGATTTAATAATCTAGTGTCGCAAATGCTTAAAAGTTCAAGACAAAAAAGTTATGCCTTAAAATAACCGTTGACCTACCCAAAACGGACGCCTATGACCGGTACTAGAAATTCGCAATTGATGGAATCGATTCATCTCTGGAGGATAAATAAGCATACCAGTTTTTGTTTTTCTAAATAGAAGCGTTCTGGAGGAATTAAAAAAAAAATAAATACAAGGCGCCATCTTCAAAGAACTCTAGCTCCCTTAGGAAGCATTTTCAGACTAGGTGAATTTGGGTTTAATTGTCTTAAAATTATCTGAGGAAACTCCGGTCTTCGTTGAGACTTTCTGGACACCTGTATATATATATGTATATAATAGTATAAAAATAGTATAACTAATACTATTTTAATAAAGACCAGTAGATCTTCAGATTCCGTACAACAGTGCCAGCAGCACTAGTAGTCCTGAAGAGTAGATAAAACGTTGGCTGAGGAGGAAGCAATGTCAAAGAGGCGGTTTCAGTCTGGAAACCGAGGAGATATTATGATTAATTATCGCAAAAGTCGACAAGACAGATTAAGAAAGGTTTTTCGTCTGAATTATAGAGAAATTTTTAACGAAAATGGACACTTTTTAAAAAAAAAATCGATTATTAGAAAATAAGAAACTTGAAAGTATTTTTTAATAAAAAAAGTTTCCTTTATATCAGGTAATATAAATGTGAATTACTAAGAACCACAGTTTGTACATAAAGAATACACAAAATGAAAAACATTCTACCTCAATGATTTATAATAATTTGAAAAATGATTATTTTTCATCAAAATCTCATTGCTTGAATTAAGAAGAGTTTTCTTTAGGTTATTATCCTTTCATTTTCGGAGTACATCGCGACACTGTCTGTTAGAATATAAATTAGCATTCATATTCCCATCTAGTTCAACCAGCGATAATCTGATGGGCTTTCAACTTCGGATTTAAACCGTTATGATTTCTAAAACGGCGTTATCTTATTCTGCAATATATTTTTTGCATAACAGAGTTATATGTTTTGTATCACACTCATAATTTCCTCTTTCCTTGTGGCTTGATTTAATTTTGTTCACTAATTAGCTTTAGTCTCACTGGCAATTTTCTAAACCAACATGATTTCTCAAGATCAAAGCACACTATGGAGTTTTCAGCCAGTTCGTTTAGTTCAAAAGGTTTTATAATGCAAATCTACTATATCAAACACTTGGTTTCTGGTTGGACTCATTAAAATAATAGGAACATAATTCTTGAATAGTATGCCTATTCTTTTGGTGAAATCAGAATTCCTAAAGAGATATTGATGTTATAAGCGATCTATAAGAGTTTCTTTTAAAGTTTTTTCTTAATTCGAGGCGATTCCCAATATACCATGAAAATATAGATAGTACAATTCTTTCGGGGTCTAAGGCCATTCTATTACGTTCCCAAGTACTTTGAAATCGATATGACTTTCCGATGAAGTCCGGTTTCATTCGCGTTTATTGCATGCTGCCATTTTACAGTCTTTTTTTTATTACTTACTTACACTCTGACGCTACAATCCGTAAAGGACTTTTAACTTGCCTCAAAGTTTCTGAAAATCAGATTCTCCACTTGCAATGATTAGTCGCCTTCACTTTCATTTTCATTTTCTAACTTTCGCACCCATAAATCTAACGTTTTTATGTTTCATGATTGATTATACACCATGGTTTAGGTGCATAGATAAGAACTGACTTAATAATTGCGTTAACATTTTTAAAACCAACTAATACTGATATTTTCCATATCAAATCTTTTGCTGAATTGGCTATCATAATTAGCATAAAGAATTTAAAGTCTAATACAACTGTTGGTCATGACTTCATAGCAAGTTTTGTAATACAAAAATGTGCATCATATATTGCTGAACTTCTCTTGGATCTCTTCAATTTGTCTGTAAAGACAAGTACGTTTCCGTAACTATGGAACGTTGGAAGAATTACACCTGTTCTTAAGGACAGTGATATCCCAAATATTTCCATTTATCAATCCCTATATATACCATTAAACTTTGGCTTATGAGCACATTTTATATATTGAAATCTTCGAAACGGAAAGCACCTCATTTCTGAATATCAGCACTGATTTATCCAGGGAATATTTACTATAACAAACTTAACAAATATCACAAAATTTATAAGTGATGTCCTGGACGGTAGAGGTCAACTGGATGTTATATATACAGATCTGTCTTAAACTTTTAAAGAAAAACTGGATACATTTGGTTTTTCATACAGCCTAATGAAGCTTTTGTCGTCTTACCTCGTGGGTAGACATAATTATGTCCACCACAACGGGTACACATATAACACATTTCGTTGTGCTAACGGTGGGGCCTTACGCCCTTAGGCAGAATCGCCATGTGGTATTAGTGCCGTTTAGCGCACTTCGTGGCAGGACGCCACGTGATGTTAGCCTGGTCCTGAGGGCTACATCGTTGAGCCTTCACGCAGATATCGTTGTCCCGTTAAATAATACACATAGTCGGGTAACATATATTTAATACATAATACTTAGAACTGGATAACGTTTATATACATTATGATATACTTATCATTAATAATATTACTGTCTATCTAAAGAGAGTACAAAAGAGGACATGATTCTGGTTAAGAATCTGACTCTTGTTTAAGACTGAATATGTGAACGTGAATGTGAATCTGTGAATGTGTGAATCTGAATGTCTGTCCCTTGGATTACTCTCGTTATATATACATCAGATCATCCTCGTACTACTTAGGGAATATTATACAAACCCTGACAAGTAGTTGTGTTTGCAAACAACTCGCGTGAGCGAGGACGTATTTGTAACACGCGTTACACTTGCGTTACGGGAACGAGGCTGTGACCTGGTTGAGATTGTTTGCATACACACAAATTGCATTGCGTTATCACACCACCCTCCCTGGGGGTTAAGAAAAATAACGCTGAGGTGTTTGTTTTTCTTATGTTAAAATCTATACCTTTCTTATTCTTGTAGTACGGTGATCACTAAAAATATGACATATACTATTAACCTTAAAAATAGTTGCTTATTTATTACATGTATACAAGTTTCTTATTTCCTACTAACATATTTACACTTATTTTAACAATATTATAATACAATACAAAAATACAATACAATACAATAATACACTAAAACTTTAAATAAATTTTCAAGGTACTGCTACATAGTACGTTTTTACATTGTTGCAAATAATAATAACTAATAATCAATAATCGGGCCTTCGTAATTTGTACACTGTCTCAATCTTGTTAGTCTGTTCGCTTTTTAGTATTTTATTTCTATATCATGTGTTCGTATATATCTAATAGTTGACTTACTTCGTATTTGCAATTCTTGCTTCTAATTTCTAATTTTTCGCATTCGATTCTCTGTCTTGAATTCTTCATGTTCGCTTGTTTGTCTTAACTCTTTGCTTTGATTGTTCGTTTTCGATTCCTTATACTTGATTGTTTGTCTTCAATTTTGTGCGCTCCCAATTCTTATGCTCCCCTTCCAACCATACTTTAAAATAAATCGACTCTCCGTTTTTCTATCTATTTTCCTCCATGGAAAAAATTATTCTGGAAATCACTTTTTCGTGTATTTCCCTGGACAGCACATATTTCGTGTCTGTCATGTTCCTGCGCAGAACTATCTTTGAAGCTTATTCTGACTACAGTAAGGGAGCTCGTACAGCGGATATGCCCTTATGCTGTAAGCCTTTTCTTCAATCTAGAAAAACTTGAGACCAGTTAACAAAACACACTTTTGTTATAACTGTCTCTAAAAAAAAAATTCTGAGAGCGTTTTTTGTCGTGCAGGATCACTTCCCTGGAAGCGCATGCTTGCTTCGTCACGACCTAGGGGCGAATTGGAGTCTTTTTTGCCTTTCTCCTACTTTGAAGTTCGTCTGATTCGGTTGGTTAACGTTTTCGCCAAGTCCACAACTCTAGGATGATCTGTCCTGTAGGTTGCACTGTTGTTGGTGTCGTAAAGGTACAATCGATAGGTCTCTGTTGTCTTATAGGGCTCCAGACGTGATTAGGATGCTATCGAATCGTGCCGTTACTAACCATTATGGCATTGGAATCAACTTCTAAGGCATTTGTGACAAATTTCGGAATCTTTACCAATAAAATTAATACACTACTCCTCGTATATTGGTTTCTTTTATTAATTCGATATTATTTTCTTTTGTTGCGAATTTTTTAATGCGTCGGCACTATTCTTTTCAATGCCAAGTATCGTCGTTTAGAAATAAATGATGTGTTTGCATTCTTATAAGCGAACTTGACTCGAGTATTATTAAACTATACATATTCTCAATTTGAATTCGATGTTTATTTACTCGCGATTAGTTTGAATATACAAGTTATTGTTTTTAATTTTGTTTGTGATATATGCAATATATGGCGCTTGTTAAAAAGTACAACGCATGCATTTTTTATGCACGTAATTAAACTTATGAAAAAATATACCATATTTTTTGCGATATATGTATATATATATATATATATATATATGCGCCTTCTAAACAAAAAAAAAAATATTTAAACTTTTGCGTTAATTAACAAAATTGCGAAGTGTACGGCCGAAATGTAACATCTTAAGTTACGTAGTACATATTAATTTTTAAATAAACTTGACCTTTACATAAAGAAACGTATGGTACGCACTTTGCAACTTTTGCATTCTTGCGTAAGTAGACATAAACATAAATAACATGGTATGCATGCATTAAATCAATATTATTGTCTCTTATAATACGAATAAACATTTTCACTCGCGAAATGTATGTAGTTTGCACTTTATTTTTATACACCGTAATATTTGTCTTTGTTAAATTTATTTTAAAGAATACCTGCATTTCTTCTTTCTTGTGGAGCTTCTGTTTGCTCTTGGAGATGATTTCCTCCGTTCCTTGTTGCCATCCTCTTGGTTTTGACCTGCTAAACTGTAGGTTTTTTTTTTTTTTTCCTGGTCCGTTCCGAATTTCCACTTGGTCTTTTTCGGCCTTAGATGGCTGGCAGAGCCATCTAGTGGTGTGGACAGGTAGGATCGCCATGTGCTAACAGTGGGGCCTTAGGTGCCTGGAGGATCGGCATGTGCTAACGGTTGGGCCTTACGCCCTTAGGCAGAATCGCCATGTGGTATTAGTGCCGTTTAGCGCACTTCGTGGCAGGACGCCACGTGATGTTAGCCTGGTCCTGAGGGCTACATCGTTGAGCCTTCACGCAGATATCGTTGTCCCGTTAAATAATACACATAGTCGGGTAACATATATTTAATACATAATACTTAGAACTGGATAACGTTTATATACATTATGATATACTTATCATTAATAATATTACTGTCTATCTAAAGAGAGTACAAAAGAGGACATGATTCTGGTTAAGAATCTGACTCTTGTTTAAGACTGAATATGTGAACGTGAATGTGAATCTGTGAATGTGTGAATCTGAATGTCTGTCCCTTGGATTACTCTCGTTATATATACATCAGATCATCCTCGTACTACTTAGGGAATATTATACAAACCCTGACAAGTAGTTGTGTTTGCAAACAACTCGCGTGAGCGAGGACGTATTTGTAACACGCGTTACACTTGTGTTACGGGAACGGGGCTGTGACCTGGTTGAGATTGTTTGCATACACACAAATTGCATTGCGTTATCACATCGTGCTTTTGTCTCTGGGCCCACTTCCCTTCATCTTGTTCATAAATGATATAATAACAGTAAAAATATATAAAAAGATTATAAATGACGCTGATTGCAGTGATCTGTAAAGAAATCTAAGCGTCATATATCAATGGTGCATGAACAATAGTCTCAAATTAAACACTGAAAAATGTGTAGTGGTTATATATTCAAAAGCACTTAATCATACTAAACACCAATATTGTATTCACCATATATTATATTTATTACATTATATGATAATATATTATTTTATTTTTGTCTTCAGTATGTGTTATCTCCTCACCGAGCTTAGTTTTTTATTAATACATTGAATTTATCATGTTGCGGTTTAAGGCTAGCCGTACATAATGTTCATGGCCTCCTCTTTCTGGATGGTGGTGTGTAGTATTTATTTATTTATTTATTTATTACCTATTATATATTTTTATATGGTATCATGCTTTATTTTCCGCAGTTGTTATTAGTACAACGAATTACGCACTGAAAGCAACAAACTTCTCAATTCATACAGTTAATTTTGTGATACATATTTAGAACAATTTTTGGTTTTCACACTTGCTGAGGCAATAAAACTTATTTTTTAGCTTCACGCTTTTGGGATTCATCTCAATCCTTCTAAACAAGAAGTGTTATAGTACGGAAAAGAAATTAGTTTTCACGTTAACTATAATTAAATAACCATAATAGTGAAAATATGTTTTGAAATGTTCGCGCGACAAAGAGTTGAGATCAATATCCTAGCAAAGATTCAATCTGTGTAAAATGTTTACCGTTTTGTGTGTTTTTGTTTCTCACTTTTCAAATAATTAACTTTGTTTTTCACTTTTAAATTTTTTAAATTTCTCATGAATTTAAATTTTTGCAACAAAGGTTTCTTTTTAAGTCAATATTGGACTGAAAGAGGGCATTGAAAAGAAGTATACGCTTCACGCCAGATTCCAGCGGTAACTTAATGTTAACATTAAAAACCAATTATAGGACAACATACAAGAAAATTAATTAAGTAGATCTGCATTAATATGTTAATTAATTAATATATGAGAAAGTTGATATATGAGGAGCGAAAGCAAATAAACGAAAAAAATTTAGAATATAAAAAGAACGTTCACAAAATACAAAAAAAAACAAATCACGTAGATAAACAAAACGTACATAACGGGTATATATTATTACAATGCTTCCTAAGTGAATAATTTATTCATTTTATTACACAAATTTATAGTTTACGTATTTCCTAAGATATAATAATATATGTTTTATAGGGAGGATAATCTTACGGGAAGTGAAACCCGAAATAAAATAAATGAGTTAGGGAATTAAGTTTTAAGTATTTTTCAACATTTTTCTATTCAATTTTAACGCACTTAAACATACTATGCTGAACGGCCACTATTGCATTTTTGTAATGGATTTTCTCAAGATTCTCATAATACAGGGTGGGGCACGGCAATCGGATGTTTTTGAAATAACAATATAATTGTCAGTTTATGCATTAATAGAAATTTATTGGTAGGATTACATACGCAAGAATTTAGCATTTCATAATTTGCGGAAAATTACTTCAGGCATGTGATGTCCGTTTTCGTTTACCTACGCATTGTTGTAGTCGTTCACGAAAATTGACTTCCACTCTTTCAAGCAGGTTTCTAGGAATTAGATTAACTTGTTGACGTATCGCTTCCTTCAGTTCTTGTAACGTACGAGGTCTACCCTCGTAAACACGAGATTTGAGGAACCCCCATAGAAAGAAATCACATGTGGACAAGTCGGGAGACCGAGGAGGCCATAAAACATCACCAAATCTCGAAATGAGATGATTAGGAAACAGAGTACGAAGAACAGCAATACACGCTCTGGCGGTGTGTGCCGTGGCTCCATCTTGCTGAAACCATAATTGTAGAGGATCCAAACCTCTTCTTTGCAATTCAGGGATAAAATAGGTGTTCACCATATTAATGTAACGCGCCGATGTTACAGTAACGGTAACATCGTTTTGTTCAAAGAAATAGGGACCGATAACGCCAAACCACCCCGCTGCGCACCAAACTGTAACCTTAGGACTGTGCAGTGGTTTTTGATGCAGCTCTTGAGGATTTTTGGCAGCCCAATACCGACAACTTTGTCTATTGACAGCCCCATTAAGGTGGAAATGGGCTTCATCACTCGTTACCACCAACATGTTTTCGTTCTGCTCATAAAGTGTAAGCATTTGTTGGGCAAAATTCACTCGTTGCTGGTAATCCCTTTCATTCAATTCCTGCACAACCGCTATTTTGTATGGATGCAAATGTAATTCACCATGTAAAATCCTTCTTACAGTACGATTACTGATTCGAAGTCCGGCCGAATGAGCCCGAGCAGAGCGGCGCGGCGTGGGCTTCGCAGTATCGCTTGTCTAACCCTTTCAACGTTCTCTGGAGTGCGCACTGCACGTTGGGATCCGAGCGGTTTTATTTTGAGTATTGAGCCTCGTGTTCGAAGATTATGAACCCAACGTAGGATTGTGTTACGCGTGGGGTCAGTCATTTCGATTAATATTGAATCTCCGACGAAATTCACGTTGAACCGTAGTCACTGATTCACCACTTCTAACGAAAGAATCATATGCAAATATGCGCTGTTCTAGCGTCCACGGCTCCATGACAGTAACTGACAGTAAAATGCTTTGAGTCAGGGAAAGTATTCCCTAGACTGTCAAATGCCCTTTCCTTTTCTAATTGTCGAATATTATGCATTCTAAAAACATCCGGTTCCTGTGCTCCACCCTGTACTAATCCATTGCTACAATAAGTTCTTCACCCGTCCGAAACGTCATACAAGAACAACCGTACTTGTAGCAGGTGTGCGACCATGCGTTGGCATAATGAACTAAGAATATCAAAGATCTGATCTTAATTACCGCCTTTAGAGAAATTGCGTATGACAGATTTTTTTTAATTTAATAGTGAACGAATTGGAAAGAAAATTATTTTTTATGTTATGATTTTACTTGGAACTCTCTCAAAATGAAAAAAAGCCTAAAATCGCTTAACTAAAATTAATTAATTAAAAAACAAATCTCTTTTTCGACAATAAAGATGACACTGATAAAAATGTAGTGCAAAATATTTGTAGTAAATGTATGGCAGAAATATAAACTACAACTAGAATAATCTATATGGGCCAGCTTAACAAATTCCACAGTTCTACTTCTAATCACCCCTGATTTACCCTATACCATTAAGGTCAGTTCTCCTGGTGTAGGTGCTGTGAAAAACAGGAGGAAACTAGACTTCATGTAATATACACGCGTGAGGAAGTGAAGAGACTCAGACCGAAACATTTCGAAAGAGATCTATTAGATCCTACGAGGGTACTCACACTTCCCCTGAGGAAGATAGTGGCTTTTATCAAGGACGCAAAGCTAAGAAAGTGGAATTAAGAGATCTATTGGGGGTGGTATAAGGAGCACTGGGCTTAAATGCCTGGACGTGCTAGCGTCCAACCTAAAACAGAAGCAGAAGGTCAGTTCTGCCAGATCAGTGAGCGCTACTGAGCTATCGACAAAGTGGAGTGAAGAGTGAAGACCACGGGAACTGATTTTTAAAACAGAAACGGGACAAAATCCGCGAGACTAGTGGTGAGCGGTGTAATGCCACACGCCAGTATGAAATGGATGACCAATCACTAGGTCTGTTAGTTTATCATGCTCTCTCTTGCCTCCATGAATATAAAACGGTGCAGCAGAATGTTTCTTTGAGTATAAAATAAAGATAAAGCGACCGTTTTATTTTCTCCTTCTCAGGATGGTAATCTTTACAGTTTGGATATGGATCATGTGTTTCTATTTAGAGTTTCTCTCAAATAATAAAATGAAGTTTTGTAATACACACTAATGACTTGTAAAGTTACTACTGTAGACAAGCAAACCTCTGAAAAGCTAAAAAAATTCATTTCTCCAAATTATTTCCCTAAAGGAAGAAAATTCCCTAAATTTTGGGGAAAAATGACCAAGTCGACAACATTGCTTAACAGTCGAAAATGCTTGTATGGATAGCTGCTATACATACATATATGTACAGACGTAAATATACGAGCACTACACGAATATGTATGCCTGCATATATATATATATATATATTTAGTGTTTATAAGAATTTTATTTTTCTTTTTTATTTTATTGGCCGTGTCTTAATATTAAAAATAATAGACTTTTTATTGGATTTAGCGACCTTTTATTGAATTTTGATGTTTTTGCGACGTTTCGACTTTTATTAATTCAGTCTTTTTCAAGTATCTGGAAACAAGAATTATTACAATGGACATGAGAACTGTGTTTGTTTCGTGTGATAGATATAACAATTAAATTAACAATTTTAAATTTAATTGTTCGCTGCCAGAAGCTTGTGTCTCTTTCTGGGTATGAACCTGTGTGTTGGTTGCTGCTAGCAGCTTGCGTCTCTCTCTGGGTGTGTGATTTTGTATTTGTGTGACAGCGTAAGTGTAGGGTTTTGTATGTTAGTGCGCTCGTGCGTGTGTTTAGTGACCGGTCGCGTAAATTTAGAGAGATGTTTTAAATATATATACTTTGAAGTAATAAACCAGACCTTTAATCGCCGACTTATTAAGTATACCTTATCATACCAAGGTCACGAAGATATTATATATATATATATATATATATATATATATATATATATATATATATACACATAGCTATAATGCAGACTTTTTTTCAGTTTACACATGTATGGTGGAGGCATAGTAGGCAACCAGTTATACATGAGTAACATTTTTCAAATTGTCAAATATTTCTGTTTCTCGTTCATACTTAAATCTTAAATTCATTTAAAACAGTTAATTATCCCAACAGGCGTATATCTTGTGCGAAGACAATTTTAAATATTTTTAACAAATTGAAAGAAGGTGGGTAGTATTTCTTTAAGGTTAAAATATGTATATCTAAGATAGTAAAATTAGTGTATCAAAAAAGATAGAAAATATAACAAAAAAGTACAAATCGATTTTACCACATAATGAAATTGTAGAACGTCCTTACATTACTTCTAATGAATTACCGAACGTAACCGACGCGTTGGGGCCGTTTCAGTAACACGATAAAAACAAATAACGCCTCTTGGTATCTTACGAATAAATGGTTTTATAAACTGGAGAAATTTATATTAAAAAGCAGTAGTAGGAAATTCTTGTAGGTAATAAATATGTTACTATTATTACTTTACTTTACTTTACTATCGCGCGAAAGTATTCTAGAATCTAGTTTGGCAATAATACTTATACTGGCAACAGTGGATAATAACAAACAAAATAAAGCCACCATGAATTAGATTATGTTTTTAGAAAAGAAAAAAAATCTCAGTTTGAATGAAAAAAATTTATTCTGACGATTAATTAAGACAAACAAAACAACATAACAAAAGTGTTCATAGCAACTTCTCGAAATGTCCTCCTTGTCTTTCAAGGCAATAACCAGGCGATTTTAAAAGCAACAATTCCGAATAAATTCTGGATTTATTCCATCACATGCAGTATATATACGTTCTTTCAATTCGTCCAAGTTACGCATTTGCACGTTATTATAAATTTTACTTTTTGGGTAACCCCAAAGAAAGTAATCAATTGGAGATAAATCAGTTGATCTTGGGTGCTATGGTTCGGGGCCAAATCTGTTAATCCACCGTTTTTGAAATGTGTTACTTAAAAAATTCCTGAGGGCGTGAGTAAAATGTGCCGTTAATTGATGGAATGATGTGGCTTCCCAAGAGATTCAAATATTTATCTGAAGTGAGGTTACCGTCAATAAAAAATGGGTCAATCCACAGACATTGACTTTTTGAGGGTATTGCGTTCGGGTTAGGTTTTGGGCATGAGAATTAACGGAAAGAAAATTTTGTATTTTTCAAAGGATAACTGTAGGACACGAACCGGAAATTTTGAGAGGTGACTTCACCATTTACGGTAAATGTAGCTTCATCAGCAACAATTATTTTGTTTAAAATTTCTTCGGTTTCATTTAGAAAATTAAACAATATATCACAAAAATCAGTTCGTTTTACTTTATCTTCCCCGAAAAGCTCTTGATGGTTTGATATCTTGTATGGCTTATATTTAAATTCTTTCAGGGTTCTATACACTGAACTGTGGGATACTCCAAAATGCCTGGCTACATCAAAAAGCGATCCTACAGACCGTTTTTCTACATAATACAGGATATTCAGCTTCATTCATTTCTTCTGTTAACACGTGTTTGATTTTATTATTTTTTCTTGTTGGAATTTAGAAGACAACCATCTTCTTTGAAAATAAAATTGTCGTTCCACAAGATATAAACCTATTAGGATAATTAATGGAAAACATGTCTCTGACTGTCCTTAAACTGTTATTCTTCTGGTACCACATTACTATTGAAACTTTTTTAAATCTATTTTTCAATAATATTTATTTAATTTAAGATTTTTGTAATGAATAAAAATTGAGAAATATGACACATTAAAGAAATTTTATTTTCTCTCCATGGCAATCTATTTAAGAATTAAGCTATTGTTTGTACATAGATTCTGGGGTATAACTGGTTGCCTACTATATGCCGCCTACATTTATGTCTATGTGTAAGAGTAAATGAAAAAAGTCAGTGCATTATACCCATATGTAATGACAAAAGAAAAACCCAGTGTACATATATATATATATATATATATATATATATATATATATATATCGTAAACTTAATAAGTCGGCGATTAAAGGTCTGGTTTATTACTTCAAAGTATATATATTTAAAACAACCCTACATGTTTCGGCAATGATGCCTTTGTCAAGGAAATAAAAAATATAAATCATGCCTTAGTATTCCAAAAACAGATAGCAAGGTGTGAACATATGTGTTGTTCGCTGCTAGCAGATTGTGTCTCTTTCTGATTATGAATTGGCGGCCCTACGCAACGGCTGGTTGTCCGATCTCTCTAAATTTACGCGACCGGTCACATTTATATTTATATTTTTTATTTCCTTGACAAAGGCATCATTGCCGAAACATGTAGGGTTGTTTTAAATATATATATTTTGAAGTAATAAACCAGACCTTTAATCGCCGTCTTATTAAGTTTACCATATCATACCAAGGTCACGAAAATATTATATATATATATATATATATATATATATATATATAAATATAATACGCCTACTGATTAGGTTTACTATATATATATATATATATATATATATATATATATATTTATATATATATATATATATATATATATATATATATATATATATATATATATATGGTATTAATAAGTCGGCGATTAAAGGTCTGGTTTATTACTTCAAAGTATATATATTTAAAACAACCCTACCTACATGTTTCGGCAATGATGCCTTTGTCAAGGATATAAAAAATATAAATGACAGAATATAAATGTCAAATAATTCAATTACATATTTGATCATTTATATTTTTTATATCCTTGACAAAGGATGCATGGGTATGCATCATATCGGCTATTTCTTGAAAACGAGTTGCCTGGCCTTTTAGAAGGTATTCCACTTTTGATCCGAAATGAACTTTGGTTTATGCATGACGGCGCTCCAGCACACTTTAGTTTACAAGCTAGGCAATTTTTAAAAAGGACATATCAGAATAGATGGATAGGTCGAGGAGTGGAAGTTCCGAATCAGCCGTGGCCTCCAAGGTCACCTGATTTGAACCCTCTAGACTTCTTTCTGTGGGGACATTTAAAATCACTTGTTTATACTTCGCCAATTCAAGATCTAGATGACCTAAGAAATCGCATAATTGTTGGATGCGAAACAATTCGAAACACTCCCGGACTTCTTCAGCGTGTGAGTATGCAATTGAATAGGAGGATAGAAGCCTGCATATTAGCTGCTGGTGGTCATTTTCAACAGTACCTTTAGGGTTTATTGTAACCGTTTCTTATATTTTTGAAATAAAAATTGTTTTTTTGAAAAATTAAACAGCCTGTATCTCTACAACGGAAAACTTTAGGACAAATGTTTATAGGAACTATTTCTCTCGAGATAACCCAAGGAATCGCACCCTAAAATTTCTCTACAAACTTAAGGACCACCCTGTATATATGTATAAGGTGACATTGAAAGAATTACAATAAATATCAGATATTTATTTCAACGAAGTAAAATTCCGACTGTATTGTTTTCTCATTCTAGATAATGTACTTTAACCAATGAAAGTAACCTCAGTTCAATTAAAATAAAACCCCGTACCAATTTATACAATTAGTTGTGACCAAGTATAGAATTTCTTGTTTGTACAAAGGAGAGAATCTTTCCGCAAGTCATCTTCATCACTTAAATTTGTGCCTTGGAAGTTGCCAGTTGTTCAGTAAGAAGAGGGTGTAGGTAGGGATGAGGACGTGCGAACGGGGTTTGACTGTGAATTAACGGGCATACTGGGTCATTAATCACTCTTTTGATACCCGCTGGAGCGTTTGATCTTTTTCACCCTTAAGTTCTTGCATTCCTCTTCTTCCTGGTTCAAAATCCAGAAAAACGAAATATAACGAAATTCAATATCACGTGAGAGAAATTTCTAATTTTCTAAAACAGTAAAAAATAATTTATTAACACTGTAAAATCGATCTCTCTAAAAGTATAAAATTAATACTTGGTATTATACTGTTTATAAAGAATAAATAACTACTTATGCCAAAATTAGTATAAACAATTTTAGCATCATATACAGAATGACGGCTCACTATTAATAATACAAAAATATTACCAAGTTACCTTTGAGATCATCCCAAAAATGTTGATAAATGTAAAGTTAAAATTGCTTTCTCCTAAATTTTTAATAACGATTGATCATTTAAATTTCCAGTCAAATAAGCCATGTATACAAAAAGTATGTCGTAACTTAAGTTCCTAGAGGAGATCAGTCAATATGTTTTCAAACGTCATGATACTCATGATTGTCATAAAATAAATTAAAATGTTGGATTTTATATTAAACATATTTATAATTTTTATAAAAGATGTGAAGAAGTAACATTCTACCATCAAAGCTTTATGCATATCGTTAAAAGCCATTATCTTTTTTTTTTATCAAACTATATGATATATAATTAACATTGATAGGCGTTTGAATTAACATCTTACTGACTTAAGTTACGACATACTTTTTATATACACAGCCTGTTACGAGTGAGAAGTTTAATGATCACTCGTTTATTAGAGAATAATAATATTAGGCACAGGTGTTCCATTTTCATTTATTATAGTTATGTTTCCAAAAAAGTAAATAAGATAACATAGGAAGTACAGCAAACGCCAATTAAGTTGGCGCGAGGAGGGGTAAGTTCGCGCAGGATTAGAAGTAGTGGGGAGATTTGTATTTGGTTTTACATCAAATGTCAGAAATTCTAACCTCTAAGCGTGTATCACTTTATGATCCCCTAGCAAAGACATTATGTTCTGTCAAACATTAATGACAAATGTATTCTGACAATTACTTGAGTAGTGGGGGTGGACGTTTTTAAAAACGGCTTCTGCGCACCCCCTCCTCGCGCCAACTTAATTGGCGTTTGCTATACTAACCAATTTCGCTAAAATATATGAAGAGTATACAAGTGCAAGTATACAATTGCATATTTCATATTATCGGCTCGTATATTTTTCCGCGACAACATAGCCTTCTTCTCTGGAAGATCTACTGTAACTAACCTAACAACTTTCATATAATATACTCGTATTAGTGATACTATTGATTAATCAAGATCAGTTTGATTACATTTACCTATTTTAACTACTACCGAGATTTGATATTATCGATCATGTAATACTTCTAAATAGACTTTCTTCTTTTGTTTTTTCTCTTTAACTTCTTAGACTTATGACGTCGTATTTAAACAATGGAATTAATTATGTTTTTTTTATAATGGTTACTTATCTAATATTTTTATATCTTCTACTTCTGGGATTCCCAAGGCTCTAATCTAGAGCCTTTATTATTCTTACTTTTTATAAACGATTTACTTGCAAGTTTGTCTTCTAATGTCTTGAGTTATGCTGACAATATTAAAATTTTCAATGTAGTGTCAAGTGCTGCTGTTGTCAAATGTTTGCAAGAAAGTATTGATTTATCATTAATTGGTCTAGTGCCAATCACTTGTCGTTAAATATAGATAAATGCTTTGTTATGTCCTTTACTAAGAAATTAACACCTTTTCCTTCCTCTTATTCTATAAGCGCCCATATACTTTCGAAAGTTAGTTCTATGAAGGATCTTAGAATAGTTTTCGATCACTGTTTAAACTTCAATCTTCACGTGCAAAATATGTACCTCTAAGCAAGTAAAATATTAGGCTTAATCTTACGATCTGCGAAATTTTTCAATAACGTCTATCTCCCCAAAACGTTATATTTTGTGTTTG
Source organism: Melolontha melolontha (assembly GCA_935421215.2). Lineage (NCBI taxonomy): Eukaryota > Metazoa > Arthropoda > Insecta > Coleoptera > Scarabaeidae > Melolontha > Melolontha melolontha. The sequence goes on from OW285236.1 coordinate 142,648,352, forward strand.
TTGTGAGTAAGCTTAAATATAGATCTGCTATTTGGTATCCCTTGTTGAGAATATTGCTGTGAAATGAAAGCATTTATTTCATTTACATTACTTCGCAAAAATGCAATTGATTTGCACAAATTTGCCGACTACGGGCACAATATTAAAATCTGTTTCTTAATGCGATTTAACTCTTCCCGACGATTCGAAACTTCAGTCCTTTAATAGCTTAATGGTAAAACAGTGGTCCGGCAAACTAATCGACGTAGATTCGAAGCCTACTTAAGGGCGAATTTTTTTCGGTAAAAAATTCCAATATTTAGCGTCGCAAAACGTAGTTTAGTTTATATCATATATATATATATATATATATATATATATATATACCGCCTAATTCTGAGCAAACGCAACGATGCGAATGTATGAATATTTCTCCCGCTCCAAATAGAATTCCCCTGAATGCTGTAGGCGTGTCAACATCGATGTCATATGTCATACATACTTACATATTATGGAGCCGCGTAAGAAAAATTATCTGATTACCAAATTACTATTAAAGGACTATAAATTGTTTAGCCCTGTGTTATTGTAATGATTTTATAATAAATAAATTGCAATACGTTATACTGACGATGGTCACACAAAGCGTAATAAAATTATTAATAAGCGGTTAAGAAAATTGCATATAAGGCATCAAGAGATTTAATAAATTAAATTTTAATAATAAAAGTAACAAAAACTATTCATAGTAAACTAAATAAACTTCAGAAATAAATAAAAACTAAATTAAATTCTAGTAATGTAAAGAAAAATTTACTCTTACAGATAATAAAATAAATTGTTCATAATGAGAAATTAATTATATAATAACGGAAATTCATCGGTTTAAACTCATCACCGTAAAATAATTGATGATGTTTGGAATATTTATATTTACGAAAACCATTTAATTTTAGTACTTATGCGGTTAACGGAAGAGCAGCATATGCCTAAATCGTTGGAAATATCGCTATGTGTCAAATTTGAATTTAGTTCTATTGCAGCGCATACTAAAATGAACGTATCATTAGGAACTCCGGCAAATAAGTCACATATTCTTTGATAAGAATTATCAGCGTGGTACCATTTCATCATTTCGGATTTCTCTTCCAGTGTATAACGCGGCATTATCACTATTCAAACGCTTAAGAGACTCCGTATAGGGTGACAGTGGTGACACTAATTTGTGACATTAATTGTCAAATCGTTGCGCGACAGACTGTTTTGTGATTGGCTAAACGCGTTCAGGGGATTTGTATTCGAAGCGGGAGAAATATTCATACATTCGCATCATTGCGTTTGCTCAGAATTAGGCGGTATATATATATATATATATATATATAACAAGTGTTCATTTGAAAAGTCAATCTAGTAGCATGTGATTTACTGAGAACATTTTGAAGTATGTCGAAAATTAAAATTTACTACTTAACCTAAGAAGTCGTATATTTTGACAGTTTCATACATACAAATAAATAACAAATAATAGGTATTTATTGAAAACTATAACAAATGTTGAAAATGTTGTCCTTCAAGATCAATGCACTTTAAAATCCTCCGTTCAAAATTTCTGATGATATTCTGCAACATTACTGGATTGTTATTAATTTCCATTCATTTCTGTTCGATTCTCTGTAGCATATTATTCAAATTCAATATAGGTGTTCGAAATATGTTATTTTTTAGATAAGGCCACAAAAAGAAGTTGCAAGGTGTTAAATCGCATGAACGTGCAGGCCAGGCAATTTCAGTATTTTGACTAATTATATGCTCATCAAAAAATTCTCTTAAATAATCCAAAGATTCTGCAGTACAGTGACAAGGTGCTCCGTCTTGTTGGAAATATGCATTTTGAAGTTCATCATCATGCAACTCATTGACAAATGGTTGTAAAATTTCCGTACGGTACCTTTGAGCAGTTAACGTGCCCTGAAAAAATATTGGCCCAATGATTCGCCTTTGGCTTATCGCTGCCCAAACACCAATTTTCTCTGGATGTAGCGATTCTTCATTAATTACATGTGGATTTTCACAACTCCGAATTCTTGTATTTTGTGAATTTAGGTATCCCGTTTTATAAAACCATGCTTCATCAGTAAAGATGACTCTTTGCGAAAGTTCTCCATTATTGTTCATATTTACAAACCAATTACAAAACTGTAGTCTACGTGGGTAATCAATTTCTAACAATTCTGGTACTGCTGTGACACTGTATGGATAAAGTTGCATATCTTTTTTTAATAACTTGTGAGTTGTACCAACAGAAAGGTTTATTTGTTGACTCAAATGTCGAACAGATGTTTATGGTTCATTTTCCATTATTTCTTCAACACGATTGACAACTTGAGGTGTACGTTTCTTAACTGCTCCGCTGCCTGATTTTCTTAAGAGACTACCAGTTTCAGAAAAGAGTTTTAAAGTTCTATCCAAGGTATTCTTAAATTGTATATAATCTATTACAAAATGTGGAAACTCAACTTGAAATTCTACCATGCAATCTTGAACTGAATAAACCCATAAACCATCAATTTTATTACCACTTCGAAAATAAGCCTGGACTAAAAAAATTGATGTTCTAAAGTGAAAGCCATTTTAAAACTGAGAAGCAATTTATTTAAACCAGAATCGACGCACGGTTATTTTATGCACTAACTGATATTTGTGATTGACATTATCAAATGTCATTTGGATTTACGTTTACGGAACAACAAACACATACTAATATATTTGCGTCTTATTCTATCAAAATTTCAAAGTAACCGAGATTGACTTTTCAAATGAACACACGTTTTATATATATATATATATATATATATATATATATATATATATATACACATATATCATTTGAGAAGTCTTGGAATTTCGGCTATATATTAAATATTTAAATTAGAATGATATTTCTAAGGACGAAATTTTTTCAATAAAAATTTTAAATAATTAGCGTTGTAATTGTAGATAGTAATATTTACAGTTCACATCACTTCGCAAAATATCATTCTAATTTAAATATTTAATATACAGCCGAAATTCCAAGATTTATCAAAGGATATATATTAATTGTACGACTAAGAAATATATTATTTTATATATATATATATATATATATATATATATATTAATACTTCTAGAAAATTTCTTAACCTAACTAATATAAATTCACTACTATTTGGGTTATCGGTCTGTTTTAATTAAAACTCAAATCTTCTTACTCAATATTTCGTCAATATATTTATGACTTCATCAGGAGTAACTATAAAATTGCGATATACGCTTTACTCTTATACCAACATATTCAAAAAAGAAAACTTACAGCTAGAGTCAAGCGTCGACAGTCTCATTAATTACTGTACACATAATTGTCACTAGCAACTCACAAATAACACATGAACATTACATTCTTAAACAACCAACTACAACTGTAAACCCACACTCTTGACAAGGTATTTTATAAATGAGATTATTTTGATTTAACATGGGTGTTTTGTTTTCGGTTCATGTAAATAAAGCTTGAGAAGTTGTCATGTTATATTTGGCTAATTGTAAATTAATGTTACTTACTTTTTTAAATTGTTGGACTATTTGATCATTTAAATTTTTTATATAAGGAATTCTTCTGTAAATTACGTGACTTTTGTCTGCATTATCGTCAGTCGTACTGATAATGAAGACAAAAGTCGCGTTTTTTTTTTTTTATAAAAAGTCAACTTTTATAAAATGTTATACAGGCATGCGGGTGAAAAAGGTCAGGTTGAAATTTTACAGTTGTGGTTCGTTGTTTAAGACCAGTTTGACAGTTCACTAACATTTAAAAGAAGCAATGGCTCAAAATTAACGTCGATAGAAGTGAATAGAGCTGTACCTTTACTTGAAGAAGGATATTCACAACGTTCTGTTATTCAACAGTTTGGCGTTGTGCCGGGAACTGTGTGGAAGCTTTGGAAACAATATCGAGAAACAGATACTGTAACAAGGCGAGCAGGTGCAGGTGGGCAGAGGAAAAGTACGGCATGCGATGGCCGTTTTCTGCGATTGCAAGCCCTTCGAAGTCGGACACAAACTGCGCGTGACTTGCAAGAAGATCTAGTGATGGCAAGAGGAACAAGAATTAGCGATCAAACCGTCCGCAATAGGCTAAGAGAGGCTAATTTGAGAGCAAGACATCCTGCAAAAGTGCATAAATTTACCAGAGAACCATCGTAGGAAGATTTTAATTTGGAAGAACACACTTAACCTGGCAACTTCGTGATTGGACTCCTGTTATGTTTAGCTAAGAGTCAAAGTTTGTTCTGTCGCATAATGATGGACGTGTAAGAGTCTGGAGGAGGCCTGGAGAACGTTTTATGCCAAATACAGTGCATGAAACCATTCCTTTTGGTGGTGGATCCATAATGGGGTGGGGTGGAATAACAGTAAACACCCGTACGGACATTGTTGTCATTCGCAATGATGGACTAACAGCTCGAAGGTAGATTGACGAAATTGTAGAGCCTCGAGTAATCCCTGGAGGAAATGTTATTGCTCAAAATTTTATTTTTATGCAAGATAATGCGAGACCACAGGTTGCTCAAATCGTCCCTGATTACCTTGATGATCACAATATCCGTAAAATGGATCGGCCCGCATGCAGCGCAAACATGAGTCTAATCGAACATGTTTGGAATCAATTAGGGAACGTGTTCGACGACGTTCAAATCCTACAATTATAACCGAACCATTGGCGCAGGCCTTAATTGAAAAATGGGATAATTTTCCCCAAGACGCTTTGTGAAGAAATTGTAGCATGCCACGACGCTGCGTAACACTTGTGCAGGCAAGAGGAAGCCACACTTGATATTAACTTCACAATTTGTACAAATTAGCCAAGTTGTCAGACTTTTTTTAATTTGATTTGATTTCAACCACTTTTTTTTTGCATATGTTAGTACATAACAGTTAGTAGTAGGTTGATACAATACTTTTCTGTTTTTAGTTTGTTAAAATTGGTTCAATAAACAATGGATCATTACTTATTTTAAGTTTCATCCAAATCTCTGAAAAAATAAAAAAAATATCGAAGTTCAAAAAAGTGACTACTTTTATTTTTTGAGTAGTGTATATATTTATATATACAGGGTTTTTCACGTAACCCGTTCATTAGAAGTTTTCTATATTAACGCTTTAGGATACTTTTGAAAATTTGTGGAACGTAATTTGGATTCCTGATGTATTAAAATAAAATATTTACACTCATGAACCACTTTCGGTTATACCGGATGTCATAGCCAACTTTTATATTTTAAATTGAATGTTATACTTTTTATTGCTTTTTTATATTCCTTGTAAAGTACTATAACACTTAAGGTAACCTTAATATAGGTTACCTTTGCAAAAAGTTAACAGTTTTTGAATTATTTCGATTTTTGTGAAATTATTGTTTTTTTCAATGGACATTTTAAAACCATATATCTGAGGCGTATTTGATCTAAATTACGTCATATTCCGAGTAATATCGAAACATTTAAGAAATCTCTTACAGGGTGTTCAAAATTTATTGATTATTTAAGTAATTCTTAATTAAAGAAAAATCAAATTTTTTAAATGGAACACTTGTAGATGAACACGTCATAGTAGGTAAACATTTTTGCATCGTACAGGTATAGGTTTCCCTGTGTCTATCTCTCATAGTTTTTGAGTTATTAATGATTATTTTATAAATTGAGCATTATCAAGAAAAATCGTTGTAGTAAGGCTTGAAAAATAAATCTGATCTATCAAAATTATCACAAAGTATATTTTGTGTCTAACTGGTTTTATGTTCACAAATATCCAAGTCGAATTAAATATTTATTTTATTTTGATTATAGAGATATTTTGAATTTATTCTTGATTCCTGGTGAATCTCTTCAAATTATTGAAAGAACATGTCGACTTTTTAATGAAAGATACCCACATTTACCAGCAATGAATAAAAATAAATTCAAGCGAATAGAGTCAAATCCATTCGCTTTGGTATTCAAGTCAAGAAGACAGTTCCAAAGCCAATTACGGGCGATGAAGGTAATGAAATCGTTGTTTTGGGATATTTTCATGCACATCCAACCAGTTCTATACCGCTGGAATCTGCAGGTGTAGGAATTTCGTGTAGATCAAAAGATTTTAAAGAAAAATAAAATGCATCCTTATTCTTTCCAATCAGTTTAGGCTTTTTGCCCAGAAGATCAATTCAATTTTGCAAGTTTATTTTAACTAAAACACAAGAAGAACAATTTCTTATCTAAAATTTTAAGGATTTTTAATAGAAGAAATTGTCATCATTGGACACAACAAAATCCACATGCCATTAGAAAAGCAAATTTTCACTTTTAGCTCTAATGTTTTTGCAATAATTATACATATCCACTTTGAAAATAAAATTAATAACGATACTTTAACAAGCGCAGGTATCTACAATTGTTAAGGAAAGTAGTACTGCCATTTTTGAATAACCTATATTGGTTTTAAATGGATCGAGCACCTGCTCACTCTTAACATGAGGTATATCGGGAATAAACCAATATCTTTGAGCATAAGTGGATTGGTCGCAATTGACTTTGGTTCTGGTCACCTAGATCCTCCGATCTGACTCCTTGATTTTTATAATAATAAAGCATGAGATTTATGCATCTCCCGTGCAAAACAGAGAAGAGCTTATAACTAGAGTAAGAGATGGTTTTCGAAACTTGAACGCTGAGCAAGTAAGACAAGCAACTACAACAGACTTAAGAAGAGTCATGCTTTGTTTAGATCGCAGATTATTTTGAATATTTGCGAATATCATTATTAACGCATTGTGTGTCTTTAATATATTGATTTTATTCACTTTTCTGCTTGTTAATGTGTGGTTATTTTTGTTATCTCATATGATATAAAATATTTTCTGTTTTGAAATTTATTTCCTTTTCTAACCTTTACGCAAGAAGTTTGATGAATCTATACATATAATTGGTATAATTCCAAAACTATTTAAATTTCTTCTAAAGCTTTCTACTAATAATACTCAAGTCAGAAAATAATCATTAATAATTATGAATTTAGTTTTATTAATTGCTGGTAAATTCATTAAAAAGTCGACATGTTCTTTCAATAATTTGAAGAGATTCACCATTAATGTAGAATAAACTCGAAATATATCTATTCGAATAAATATTTAATTAGTCTTGAATATTTGTGAACAACATAAAACCAGTTAGACACGAAATAAACTTTGTGACAATTTTAACAGATCAGATTTACTTTTCAAAGCTTACTAGGTACGATTTTTCTTGATAATGTTCAATTTAGAAAATAATCATTAATAACTCTAAAACTATGAGAGATAGACATATGGAAACCTATACCTATACGATGTAGAATGATTATCTACTTATTATGGCGCGGTCATCTAGAAGGTGTTCCATTTAAAAAAATCGATTTTTCTTGAATTAAAGATTGCTTAAATAATCAATAAATTTCGAACAGCCTCTAAGAGATTTATTAAAAGTTTAGACATTACTCAGAATATTATACCTTTCGCTGTATCCAGTAGAAATATGTGGTTTTAAAAAGTACATTGAAAAAACAAAAAATTTCACAAAAATCAAAATAATTCAAAAACGGGTATTTTTTTGCAAAGGAAAGTTTAATATAAAGTGTTATAGTACTTTACAATGAATCAAAAAAAGGAATAAAAATTATAACATTCCATTTAAAATATTAGAGTTGGCTATGACTTCCGGTATAACCAAAAGTGGTTCATGGGTGTAAATATTTTATTTTAATACATCAAGAATCCAGATTACGTGCCACAAATTTTCAAAAGTATCCTAAGGCGTTAACATAGAAAACTTCTAATGAACGGGTTACGTGAAAAACCCTGTATATATAAATATATATATTGTATTTTTGTCTTATTTAGCTTATGCTACATATTACATCAACCTGTATTTTTAGTTATTATTATTACTATGATTATTATTATTAAGAACTCTTTCAGAATATATTACATTCAACTAAGTAGACACCCATAAATAAATTATTTTCTACAGATGACCCATTTATGTTTACCAATAACACAAAAAGCATCTACAAAAACTTAAATGAAGAATGGGCTGAGTGCATTGAAAAATACGGAGAAATACTTACAAAAAAAGATAGAGCTACAAGTGACACAAAAAAATAACACCACATAGGTTATCATTCATCATAATGATGAAGAAATTAAACGAGTCTAAAAGATAAACTATCCAGACTGCAATCACAGAGCCAGATTGAAATAAGAAATAATGATCAGAATAACTATCAGAATACTATCAGAATAACTACCCCGTGTGGGGATTTGTCAGTTACCTCCATCGGGTGCGTCCCTATGGGAATTAGGGGAAGCTCGCTGGGTCTGCAATCCAGCAGATTCAGAGGGTAGTGAGGAAATAAAATACTCACCGTGAAACAAAAACTGACCCGGTCCTCCAGGTTGGGGGTTGAGGCATTAGACTGGTTCTCTAATACTCGGAAAAAATATACAAATACCAAAAAACCTAAGCGAAGCCTCGGAACAATGGACGGATCTTTGAGACAACGAAAACGGCAAAGAAGATGGATTATGAATTTTGCTACGTGGAATGTACAGGGTATTAGACTGAAAACGGATATTATTGCATCAGAGATTAAGAAATTGAACATCGATTTGATAGCGCTGACAGAAACCAAGAAAAAGGGAAGTGGCACCGAGAATGTCGGAGAATACGTTCACCTGTTTACTGGGGTGTCGAAGGAGATGCGAGCAGCTAGAGGGGTATCCATACTAATAAGGAAAGACTGGAAGAACAAAATTAACAACTGGGAAGCAGTGGATGAGAACATTCTGATGGTCAACTTGAAACTACATGGATATAACATCACCATTATAGCGGCCTACGCACCGTCAGATGACGAAAGAGTCGGCATTAAGCAGGAATTCCTAGACAAATTGGACGAAATCCTAATAGGTATAGGAAGGAAGAGAGAAGTCATAATGATGGGAGATTTCAATGGAAGAACAGGAAGGGCAAACAATAGCCCAGTAGTGGGACCATTTGGTGAAGAAATAATCAATGATAATGGCCGAAGACTCATAAATCTCTGCGAGACCCACGATCTTAGAATAAACAACGGATTCTTCAAACACAAAGACATCCATCGCTACACATGGATGCAGAACACCCGTAATCTAAAAACCATTATTGACTATGTAATAAGTAGACAAGAAACAAACATAGAGATAAACGACGTAAGAGTCCTAAGGGGAATAACTTGCGGGTCGGATCATTTTTTGGTGAGAGCCAAAATAAGAATGCAATTTAGGAAAGGAAACAAGACCCAAGATGAACAAGACGGCAGGACGACACTCACCAACGCGGTGGATACAACCCAATATAATTTTGACAGTTTTAAGGACGAAAGCACTGTATTTCTATATCAGAGACGACTCGACAGCAAACTACTGAACCCGGAAGGGTGTACCTTTAACAAACTCTACGATAACGTTTTAAGTAGTCTAATAGAAGCCACCCAAGAAGCTGTAGGAGTCAAAAAGAAGAACAACAACAACAACAAGAAATACTGGTGGAACGAGGAAATAGAAAAATTAGTCAAAGAAAAGAAGCAGAAATATCTGAAATGGCTGACGACAAAAAGTGAACAGGACTTTGACGACTACAAAGATACGAAAAGACAACTTAGAACGAGCATCTCTATAGCTAAAAACGAGTCATGGGATAAGAAATGCGAAGAAATTAACAACTACATGGGAGGTAGGAAGTGCTCGGAGGTGTGGAGATTTATATCAAATGTTAAAACCCCAGGAAGGAACAGTGCTAACATCCGAATAATCAAACCGGAACAGTGGCTAGAACACTACAAAGGCCTGCTACAAGAAGATAGACAAGAGTATATAATAGAATCCCCCAGACAGTTTGTAGTACAAGGGGAAGAAGTTGAGATATCTGAAGAAACAATAAAGAAGACTGTCAGGAATCTTAAGTCAGACAGGGCCAGCGGCCCGGAAGGGATATACTCCGAAATGCTCAAATATGGAACAGAAAGGCTCTACAAAAGTCTCACAGTAATTATCAATAAATGCCTAAATGGACATCCTGTTCCGCAAGACTGGAAAACGGCTTTTATATCATCCATTCATAAAAAAGGAAATAAGCTGGACTGCAATAACTATAGGGGCATATCTGTCACAAGCACACTAAGCAGACTGTACGGTAGAATCCTGCGTGACCTCATTGAAGAAGATTACCAAGACAAAGAAGAGGAAGAGCAATGTGGTTTTAGAGCAGGAAGATCATGTACGGACAACGTATTCTGCCTAAAACAAGTTATAGAAAAAAGATCTGCTAGACAGCTGGAAACCCACCTCACGTTCGTGGACCTACAAAAAGCATATGACACAGTCCCAGTGCCAAGATTATGGAAGGTATTAGAACAATCTAACATCAATTACAACTATATAACGTCTCTTAAAGAATTGTATAAAGACTCCACATCAAGAATTAAGATGGGTAAAGAACTAACAGATGCATTTACGGTAAATAAAGGACTGCGCCAAGGATGCTGTATTTCTCCAACACTCTTTAAGATATATGTAGCGGTGGCACTAAGAGATTGGAAGAGGAAAGTCACGAGAATGGGTATAGAGATAAATGACAGGTGCTTATTTACCCTTCAGTTTGCTGACGACCAGGTCATAGTGGCCAATGTCAAAGAGGACATGCAATACATGGTGAGGAAAATGATGGAAGAATATCGAAAATGGGGCTTGACAGTCAATATAAACAAAACAAAATATCTGTGTATTGGCAACCAGGACGGAAATCTGGAAGTCGACAATGGTCAAGAAATAATGCAATGTCAGGAATATGAATATCTGGGCATAACTTTCGACAACACCGGAACAGATGTGAGAGAGATCGAAAAACGTATAGTCAAAGCAAAAAAAGTGATCGGATGCCTGAATGGAATTCTATGGAGCAAGGAAATAACAAAGAAGAGAAAATTTAATATATACGAGACTATGGTAAAGAGCAGCCTTCTATATGGAGCAGAAACTTGGAGGATTGCAGATAGACAAAGGAAGAAGGTTGAGGCGGTTTAAATGGATGCCATTAGAAGATCCTTGCGAATTTCACGAAGAGAGAGAATAAGGAATGACTATATAAAGCAACAAATGGGAATAGAAGGCACGATAGTTCAAGACATAGAAAAGAAACAACTTACTTGGTACGGACACGTAGAACGAATGCAAAATAACAGGTGGCCCAAAACAATAATGCACTGGCACCCAAGAGGGAGAAGGAAACGGGGAAGACCGAAACTGGAATGGCAGAAGAGCATACAAAGATCCATGAGTGAAAGAAACCTCACACCAGAGGAGTGTGACGATAGAAGAGGATGGAAGTTAGGTGTCGGACAACGAAGAAAAACGTTCTAAACCGGCATATATATATATAACTATCGGAGATGTGTTCAAAGTTCTGGAAAATGCGACCCAGCTGAATAAGGCAGGGCAAATGCTAGTCCTTTCAAATACAGACCAATTCCGATAAGTATATTAGTCAATGCCGCTCAGTAAGCTTGAGCCGATTAACAAATTCAGGCGTGTTTTAAAGTGTTAATTTACCTATGGAAGACGGTCTAAATTCTAAAAAAGTCGTTATTTTCTTTCTATGGAGAGAGCTTCTTCAAACATCCGAAATTTTTCAACAATTACATGGAACACTTGACGGGTCCGCGAAATCAAAAGCACCACTTATCGCCAGATCCATTGATTTAAAGCTAGTAGAGCATCCCTAAATTATTGCGGTTAACGGCATTAACGCCGCTGCCGTGCAAAACCTCCCGAAGAACGCCAGACGAAACTATACACGAGGTTGATACAAGTATAACATGCTCATTACATTCTGCACGACAATTTGGAAGTGAGCAAGGCTTCAGTTCGTTCAGCACCTGAGCCTGATACTAACAGCTCAACTTTAAATCAATGGATCTGGCGATAAGTGGTGCTTTTGGTTTTGCAGAACTACACAAATCTAATACTTCAATATAGAACTTCAAGAGCTGTTAACCATTATGCTGACATATTTGGATAACGACTAATAACAATCAGTAACTCATTAAATGTGAATCCTGGAAATAAAAAGTTAATCTAAGAAGTAACCCAAATCAGAAGAAGGATCTCTTTTAAAACATATTCATTTCTCTCTGTTATTGAGGTAATAATTACTGTTTTGGCATAATTTACGCATGAACATATACCGTTCGGTGAACTATGGAAGTTTTACACGAATTGGGCTGGATTAATCTCTCATTATCATCTGCTTCTACAATCAAAACCTTTACATAAGATACGATTTCAGGACTTAAATAATGTAAAAAAGCTGTATATCAGTTGATAAAAAAACTCCCTACAGTTTTTTTGCGGATGGACTGCAGATATTAGTATCGCTCTGGGACAAGTGTATACACTTAAATAGAAGTTATAATAAAAAATAACAATGTAATATAGACGAAAATTAATCAAATACAGAAATTATAACACAATTCCTAGAAGTTTGGACACATCCCTCGTACAATCACGACATATAGAACATTTTGAAATGAATAAAAAAATGAAAAGAACATATTTTAGTAAATAAGAATTTTCGAGTTGATCCTTGTGACGAAAGCTATTAACAAAAAGTACTGAGACAAAACTGAACAAAGCTGAAAGCGAAGATATAAATATAAACACACAACTAAGGTTGTTTTGATCTTTAACTAGAATGGGTGAAGAAAGGATTCTGAAAGTGATTTGGCCCACAGAAGTAGGTACGAAGAGAAGAAAAGAAAGGCCAAGGAAAAGAAAGTAGATTGAAAAGCTTTGAATAAAGAAGTAAACCTGGGCATAACAGGAAACAATGAACAAAAAAAAACAGCTGGAGAAAAAGTATCACCTCTACACAGAAGATAAATGAATAAGTAAATAATATAATGTAAATGAAATATTAATTACAAAAGATATACATCAAGGATCCTACTTGTACGTAGAAGCAGCCACTGTAGCTTTACAACCACTGGACAATTTTGACCAGTTATGTGATAAAAAATATTCACGCTCTCGGTAATTTAATGGTTAATTTAATCTTCTCAACTATTATATAGCAGTGTATAAACACGTTTTTCCTTCATTTTTTTCCGTTGCACTTGAATACAAAAAAATTTCTGAAACTTCTTTCTCAGTTTAAATTACGCAGGAACAGCAAATATTATAAAAATACATTTCTTTATGATTAAACTTCACGAAAATATGAAAAACTATTTAACAGTAAACATTCAAATAATAAGTGGTATGTTATCTTGAGAGTCTGTTAAGGAATTCGGTAAACGAGGTCGCGGTGTTAATTTCGAGTACGGTAGGTACTTGAGATGTGAGTGGTGACAGTTATATTGGATCATCGTTAAGACAATAGTTGGCATGCTTGCGATTAGCAAATTTTCGTTGACTAGTTGAAACAAGTAAAGCTCATCCCGCTACAGTTGATGAAGTGCCGTTGACAAATGAGAGAACAGTTTGCGGAGAGAATACATTAGACAGAAAATTAATGTAGATACGCTAATGTATTTAAATGAAGGAACATTAAGAACGTACATATATATTCCTAACTAAAATAACAAAAACTACTAAAAAATATTTATATTTTTATGAAAATTTTATTTATCTTCATGAACTCATTTCTTTTTTATATAATTTTTCGTGTCATAAATGTATCATTTCCTTTGGCAACATATTTTGTAATCTTCCCATATATCACAAAAATCATTAGAAAGAACCATAACAATTAGTGCGTACTTGATACATAATTTTCTAATTTTTATTTTAATTATCGTACCAGTCCAAAATTATATACTGGTGTAAGAAATACCACCTTCCATTCATGAATAAAAATTTAAACTTCTGAATATTTTTTTTAGTTTTTTTAATTCGTTTTTACGTCGATTTGTACTAGGACTTCCCCTGATCTATGGAAGTAGGTAATACCTGTGTATAAGAAAGGTGATACTTCACTACTAACTAATTACATATCTATTGCTATGCTATCAAATTTTGCAAAGGTTTTAGAGCATATAATTTTATTCGTGCATTTTCCTTAATGTGAAATCTCTGCGCAATTCACTACGAGTTTATGCCAGTAACTAACTTTACTACCATCACTCAATACATTTGACATTCAAAGGCTAGTTGATGTCAACTACAAATACTTTCGACATAATTAACAATGGCATCTTACCCAAAAGGCTTAATTATTTTCTTATGTCTCCTGGGTTCTTGCCATTAATCGAAATTTATCTGTAGAATAGATCAAATCAAGTTTTCTGCAATGGATATTTTTCTTACGAATTTTGAACGTCATCAGGCATATCTCAGGATTGTAATTTAGACCCACTATTATTTACAATACACATAGATGATATTAGTATCCTCAAATGCTCTTCATTGGCTTATGCTTATGATATCAAGATACTATTTCCTCTATATAAAATATCGAGTTCAAAGATTTTACGCTTTGGCTTTGATAATCATATAGATTATATTTCTACAAAAGCTTCTAAATTTTTGGTATTATTATTAATACGAAATTCCAGATAATTTAGTAAGTTTGCTACTGTAAAGTTCTTGTATTTCGCATTTGCTATGAACTGCTTGGAATGTTGTTACACTGTCTGGTCACCATATTACGTCTGTTATCAATTTAGAATCGAAAAGATTTAGCGAAATTTTTGAAATTTATCTCATTTAAAGCTGACGGCAGGTATTCTGTTAAGAGTATCAACTACAATTTATTACTAGAACGGCAATGGCTTCCAATCCCTTTTTGAATGAAGACAGTCATCAGTCAATATTTGTGTAAACTAGCAAATAGAATTATTGACACTGTTTGAACTGGACTTCCATACTCCTAGCCGTACATTTATAAGGACAATTTGTAAAGTAAGTTCCGTTTCGCTATTTAAAGAAACACCAACACCTGAAGAGGTTTTTATTATATGACTACTATAATTGCTATTCAGATTGAGAAATTTGTCACAGCGATAAACAAGCTTTTTAATGCCCTCTTCATAGAACTTTGCCACGTGTGAATTAAGTCATGTTATAACAAAGTTTCACAGTAGACTTCAGTGCTTATTGTGGTCCCTCGTTCCATAAAGTCTACAAGAAAGACGCCTTTCTTATCCCAAAAGATAGCGATCGTGACTTTTCTCGCAGAAAAAGTTTGACGGCACTTTAAAGGTTTCCTCGTAGGCGAGTTAGAGCGAACTCACTGCATTGACTTTTCGTTTCAACATAGGCAACCCAAGTCTCAACACCTGTTATGATATGCCTGAGGAAATCTTCACCTTCAACATCCTAACATGTCAGAAAAGTAGGTGCCGATTCCATACTCTTTGTTTTATGGTCTTCGGTAAGAAGTTTTGGCAGCCATCGTGAACAAAATTTTTGGTAACCTAAATGTTCAGTAACAACCTCGTACAAAACTGTACGTGAAATTTGAGGTAGAAAGGCACTCACTTCTGTGATTGTGAATCGCCGATTTTCACGAATTTTTTCGTCGATATTACCCATAAGTCCGTTCGTCACAACAGTTGGTTTTCTACTCCGTTCTTCATCGTGGACAATAGTGCGTCCTTCTCGAAAGATACGGCACCATCTTCTGCCCATGCTGTCACTCATCACATTTTCACCATAAACAGAACGAAGTTCATGATGAATATCAGAGGCTTCATGTTCTTCGTACACAGAAATTGGATAACGGCATGCAATTCACAATCAGCGGGATTTTCAATTGCAGCACCACTTTAGAGGGCGAACGATTCTCTCACCTAGCACTACCAGACTCACACTAAACCAGGCTACACTGCAGCGCTGCGATCGCGCCGATGTTCCCACACTTCTGCTCACTTGACAGAAACAGAACTTACTTTACGAATCGTCCTCGTAATACAAACGTTTAAATACCGCCTCATTCTGAGCAAACGCAACGATCCGAATGTATTAATATTTCTCCCGCTCCGAATAAAAATCCCCTGAACGCTTTTAGCCAATCACAAAACAGTCTGTCGCGCAACCATTTGACAATTAATGTCACAAATTAGTGTCACCACTGTCACCCTATACGGAGTCTCTTAAGCGTTTGAATAGTGATCATGCCGCGTTATACACTAGAAGAGAAAGCCGAAATGATGAAATGGTATCACGCTGATAATTCTTATCAAAGAGTATGTGACTTATTTGCCGGAAGGTATGCCGACAGGCCCATCCCGAACAAAGCTACAATTTGTAGACTTAAAAAGAAAATAGACATTACTGGTTCTGTACAAAATTTAAAACCATTATTCCCAAATCGCAGAGTTCCTAATGATACGTCCATTTTAGTATGCGCTGCAATAGAATTAAATTGAAATTTAACACTTAGCGATATTTCCAATGATTTAGGTATATGCTGCTCTTCCGTTAACCGCATACTAAAATTAAATGGTTTTCGTAATTATAAATATTCCAAACATCATCAATTATTTTACGGCGATGAGTTTCAACGGATGAATTTCCGTTATTATATAATTAATTTCTCATTATGAACAATTTATTTTATTATTTGTAAGAGTAAGTTTTTCTTTACATTACTAGAATTTAATTTAGTTTTTATTAGTTCTGAAATTTATTTAGTATACTATGAATAGTTTTTGTGACCTTTATTATTAAAATTTAATTTATTAAATCTCTTGATGCTTTATTTGCAATTTTCTTGATCGCTTATTAATAATATCATTACACTTTGTGTAACCATCGTCAGTATAATGTATTGCAATTTACTCATTACCATAACACAGGACTAAACAATTTATAGTCCTTTAATAGTAATTTGGTAATCAGATAATTTTTCTTACGCGGCTCCATAATATGTAAGTATGTATGACATATGACATGATATGACATCGATTGCACATTCGGATCGTTGCGTTTGCTCGGAATTAGACAGGCTGTGTTGTGATTGGCTAAACGCGTTCAGGGGATTTGTATTTGGAGCGGGAGAAATATTCATACATTCGAATCGTTGCGTTTGCTCAGAATGAGGTGGTATACCTCAACGTTTGTATTATCAACGTAGAGGACCAATTTGTTAATAAATTCACCTTCAAATAATATATGTAAACTAAATAGCTGATGTTTATTGCACAGATGTAGTTCATGATTTCAAATGAGACAAGGTTATATATGTAATTATATGTTATTCTTTGCGTGTTAGTTTAAGTTAAAATTTATAATTAAAGTATATATTCATTCCAAATTCTTTATTATTGCTGGTAAATTAAGAAGGTAGCAAAAAAAAAATTTCTAGAAATAGTAAATTTAAAAAGGTATATAACCCCTTACCACAATTATTAGTCGTATCCTAAATACGTATTTCGACAACTAAGTTGTCATCATCAGTAGATAAAAACTACTAATTAAAGTCACACGGGGCACAATAAAGTAAGATAAACGCTTCCGCACAACTACTATACACTGCAACCCTGTAAAGACTCTGTAAAGACCCTGTAAAGACCCTGTAAAGACTCTGTGTATAGTAGTTGTGCGGAAGCGTTTATCTTACTTTATTGTGCCCCGTGTGACTTTAATTAGTAGTTTTTACCTACTGATGATGACAACTTAGTTGTCGAAATACGTATTTAGGATACGACTAATAATTGTGGTAAGGGGTTATATACCTTTTTAAATTATTATTTAACCACAGTCTCCATTGAAAGAAATAGTAAATGTTAAATACAATTATTTAACAAATAGTTATGTAACATTACGACGTACACACAAAAATTACAGACAGTAGAAAAAGACAGAAGGAAATGCTAGAGAATATTTTCAATTTTCCAATAGTCGCTTGTAAAGACTGTCTATGACAAAAATTGTTAAGGCAAAGTGAAAATATTAAGCAACTGAAGACTAAATGAAACTTGTAATTTTACCATAAATTGTTATTATTTGAGGCATAGTAAAGCATTATTATTATATTTGTTCATGGGACGTAATTCCGAACAATTTGTAGGAGTAACAAGGGTGAGTATATAAATAGTTTCAACATTTTTATCTGAATACCAAACAAGAGCAGTTTTAGGTTAATGGGTTGTCACTAATTTGGGCCAAAAAAACTACTGAAACATTGTGACCTTGTATTTATAGTAAGGGACATTTTTCCAAACACTCTTTAATGTTTACTTGCTAGTTAATTGTACCGGTAATGACAAACATTTTACTTTTTAGAGAGTCCACAAAAGCGCATTACCTATTATAGAGAAAAATTTACAACAAATTTATCCGATTTCTTAGTTTTAAATTTATCGTTAACGTTGATGTGCCACATACCGTTGATTATAAAAAATTGAAGCAAATAGTTAATTTGGTTACTCTGAAAAATTGGCTTGCCGAATAATTAGTTCTAGATTTATTTTTATTGATTAGAATATTTTGAATAAATATTGATGACATGTGGTTAGAACTCCTTGCTTGACTTTTACTTTCTGAAATTTTTGACAAATTTAAATTTAAGGAAGAGGCATGTCAGTATAAATTTGCAAAATTATTGCCAGCTTAAGAAAAAAATTCAATCATTTGTTGACCTGATAATTGTTTAAAGTTAGATTTTACATATCTAACATCGTCCATCACAGCAATCGGTCTTTTGTTGAACCGGAGTTTAAAATTGCGGATATTTTGTCGGATCGTAATACTTTATTTTTTATATTTTTTGTACATACGATTTTAATACATCAAGTTCACGTGCGAAATCACAAACAGAAGAGCGTGAATTTTTCTTAAACATTTCAATTACTTTATTTGATCGACTAGACTTGATTTTGTTCAAGAACCCTTTTCTTTCAATTGATGAAGTAATTTATATGTTGCCAGTCCCTTTTAAGTATTGATTTTATATTTCCAAAAGTTTTTACTAACTTTTACGAATGAAGTCTTGGACAGTAGGGGTCAAGTGGATGTTGTTTATATGGATTATTCACATGCTTTTGATAGCATCAACCATATGTTGCTACTTCAAAAACTTGATAGCTTTGGCTTATCTCCGAATTTATACATGTTGTTGGGGTCTTATTTATCTAATCGATATAATTATGTGTTTTATAATGGTTATAAATCGTACACCTTTGCAGTGGCTTCTGGAGTACCGCAGGGTTCTAACTTGGGACCTTTGCTGTTCTCATTATATATGAATGACCTTTTTCCACTGTTAAGATGTCAGGCGCTAGCTTACGCAGACGACATCAAACTATTTTCTGATATCGCCAAACCAGGTGATGCCATTGGCTTGCAGCATGATGTTAACATTCTTGTGGAGTGGTCTCAGAGGAATGGATTGTCTTTGAATATCGACAAATGTGTGGTGATGTCATTCTCCAGGAAGAACGCACCAGTCTTATCACGTTATTTTATTAATAAACAGCTGTTGAATAACACAAACTCAGTAAGGGACCTGGGAGTGACGTTTGATCCGGAGCTATCTTTTAATGATCACATTGTGGGCATCTGCCACTCGTCTTCGAGAGCATTGGGCTTCCTCATTCGAGCCTCGGGGTGCTTCAACAGCATATCCTTGCTAAAATCTTTGTATTTCACTCTTATAGTTCCGAAACTCGAGTATGCGTCTATTGTTTGGTATCCCTTCTACATCTCGCAACAGTTTCCAGTTGAACGTATACAGCGCCGATTTGTAAAATACCTCTTTTTCAAATCTAATCGTGTATATCCTGACTGGAACACTTCCTATGAAGAACTGCTTCGACTCTATGGGGTTCAGTCTTTGACTGTTCGTCGAGTTAACTACAGCGCAAGGTTTCTTCATAATCTTCTCCACAATAAAGTTGATTGTGCCGCGCTGTTGTCTAGGGTCAGATTCAATGTGCCTAGTGTTAGTACCCGTAACCCTGTTACTTTCTTGCTGTCGACTCCAAGGACGAATCTACTGATGAGATCACCGATATTCCACATGATGAGGAATGCTGAGGCATATTATAGTGACATATTCATTGGAGAGGTGGACACTAAGGATATGTGAACCTTGACATCATAATTATCGGTATTACTTATTTGTTATATATCAAAATTATTTTAGTTATGTAATAATTTAACATAGTATGTGTATTCATACATCTAATTTGTGTACTTATTGCTCTGTAATTGGGATTACCTGTTGGGCAAATAAATAAATATTATTATTATTATTATTATTATTATTATTATTGAGAAATATCCTTAATTGGATTATGGGTGTACAATATTTTCTTCATATTTCAATTTGTTTTGTTTACATTCTACTTAATTAAATTTAATAAACAATTCGACTTCAACCGAATATGCATATCATAAACAGGGAGTGGTTTTTAAAATCCTGAAATATATGATCAATTTACAAATGTTTAATATTTTAACTTTATTATTTTAAACACCAAAGAAAATTCTCTTTTTCCTTATCTGTTTAGTGATAATGAACCAAAGGAGCAAAGAGTTTACTTACGACTATTTTTCACGCCTCAAAAAAAAAAAATATCCAATAAACTATAATATCATTAAATAATCTTAATTAGGAATAAATCACCAAAACAGATGTATTTCTTTTTGCTTATTTCATTCTTGACACGTTTGTTCAAAAATAAAGTAATTTTGCAAAGAAAATAACATAGGAGTATAAATGTAATATAGCATGCTGAAATTAAAACATTTCTCACATTATTTTCTTGGATTTTGGTATTCTCAGCCACGGAAAATTTACTTACTTCGTCCTAAAACAAAAGAAAAATACGAAATTAGTAACATACTATGATAACAATTGAAAAAACATAAAAAGGTAATAAAAGGGATACAAATTCAACTACAAAAATCAAATCAAATCAATAACGTTTCTCACCCGTTTTACACTCCCAGTATTTTTATTTTATCTCTTTTGAGAGTTCCACCCTAGGATTTTTTGTACGGCAACGAATTGAGATACAGGAATTTAATCTGCGCAATGTGACTCTCTTCCTTACACAATTCGAAAGCAAATGTAGCGTAAATATAGAAACCTTATTTTTATTGCACTGAGGTATTTTTAATGCGAATTATTTCGTTTTACACAATTAAATAAAATATTTTGCTGAATAATCAAAACAGAATTATATTAAGCATTTAAAACTGCAATAACATTAAGGAATATAGCTTTTATAATGTAAAGAATTCGATTTCTATCTTTGTGATTAGTTTTAATTCAATAAAATGAAAAAACTTATGTTCGTCAAATAAAAAAAGGTTAATTTAAAATCAAGAAAATTAATAATAAATTATTACATCTTTAACTATAATCTAGTTTGATTACTATTAAAAATAAGGTACATTACTAGGGTGTTTAGTACATATTTACAATATAATAAAAAACACGCCATGATATAAAATCTAATAAAATATATTGCTTTGGCGACCAAGTTACCAACAATATATTAAAATTTATTTTGATGGGGATTACAAAAAATTCCGAAAAATGACAATAGCTAAAAGAATTTAAATTTTTATATATTTATTTGGTTCTGTAACTATTAATTCTAAAAACTATTGGTTTAGAATCTTAGGCGACTGAAATCAAAATGGTATCGAAATACACCCTACTCCAGAATTACCTTTAAGATTCTATCAAAGCATCTCATATATCGTGGTATCATCATAACACCTTTCCTTTATCGCCAATTTAAATTTTGAATACAAGCAGAAGTGCGTTGAATCAAGTGAATACGAAGCATAATTAAGCATTGTGACTCGTTCATGTTATTCAGTTAGAACTTAAATAATGCTACCCAAGAGGCGATCCAGGCACAAGTCTGACACAAATTTCTAATAGACGATTCCTTCAGGATGAGTAGTATTTTAGTTCTAGTTTTCTGTCTGAATATTTTCTCCAATATCGGTTGTTCTAAACTTTATTTACATTTACCCCAGTTTCGTAAGTAGTTATTATTAAACTTCACCGCGTTATAATAGTTTCTTTTAAAATCAGAAAATTTTTTGACATTTTTCAACTAGGGCAGACTTGAATTTGAATTTTATTTCTTGATGTAAATGTTGTACCGAGACGATTGCGCGTGCCTCTTAGGTACGATTTTCTTGGAATAAGAGCTTTACTTTACGAAATTCTAGACAAATAGACTTTCTCTTTGATTTGTAAAAGATGCCATAAATTTGTCTAACAATGTTTTTTTAATTTTAAACTTGATACGAAATCAGTTATTTATAATCTTTTTGAACTGACCTGATTCAGTTATTTCACGTGTATTGCGTCAGTATTTTTTTTGTTACGAGAAGTAACAAATACAAAATATAATTATGGATTCAGAACGTCTATAAACAAATACGGCTACGGAATTTACAAGCAAATACACGCTGCAATATTTATGTTTATAAAAACTCTAGAAGATAACATTGCGCAGACATCTTTGTATGGTAAGAGTTCGGAAAGTTAGCTGCTAAAAGTTTATACTTGCTTGTGAATTTTTAAAAGAAAATATATTAAAGGAAGATGTAAGATGGGTCATTTCACGCTCAACTTGGTACAAATCTACCTTCAATCAAAGATGAAAATGTAAATCATATCGAACGTATCAATTTACACATATAACGATCGACAACTGACTAAATCAGAGATGATACTTAAATCTGACGAATAATAAGAAAACTACTTTTTTTTGTTATCGTCGGTCAGCTTTAAATACCTTCTTCGAAACTCTTTATGATATAGTCAGTCGCAAAGTGGCATGACAAATATTTTATAAATATCTTTGTAATTTTTTTCTTGCTTGTGAGAGGGAATTTTCAGAAAATATTTTAGATTTATATTATATATAATTACATCTTTCCATTTTCCATACGTTCTCTCCTTATTTCAAATGCCCCCTGTGTATTCAAAGCGTAACAATGTAATTTCATTGGTAAATCTTTCAGATATGTAAACGATTTCATCTTTTTTACTATAAATCATATTATCTCCCATCAAATCAAAAAATATAGTTACGATTTAACACATAGTATGCACTGTAGACCTATTGCAAGCAAACAGTATACAGAAAATATCGATTCTACTCATACCACACATATACGTTTGGCTTTGTTAGAAAATTTTGGCAAAAACTCATGCCATGCTAACATTGTAACAAGTGTTCATTTGAAAAGTCAATCTAGTAGCATGTGATTTACTGAGAACATTTTGAAGTATGTCGTAAATTAAAATTTACTACTTAACCTACGAAGTCGTATATTTTGACAGTTTCATACATACAAATAAATAACAAATAATAGGTATTTATTGAAAACTATAACAAATGTGTAACTAAAGTGAAAGCCATTTTAAAACTGAGAAGCAATTTATTTAAACCAGAATCGACGCACGATTATTTTATGCACTAACTGATATTTGTGATTGACATTATCAAATGCCATTTGGATTTACGTTTACGGAACAACAAACACATACAAATATATTTGCGTCTTATTCTATCAAAATTTCAAAACAACCTAGATTGACTTTTCAAATGAACACTTGTTATTTGTGATAATAACACATAATTGCAATTAAATGATATTGTAAACATACAGATCATTCAATCTTGGACATGGATAATTTTCAAATAAAACACTTGGAAAAAAGCTCACGTAATATTATGTCATGTAATTATTAGCAGTTCATTTCTTCCAGGCTCCTGACCAGTAAATACTACCTAAACCTGTTGAGAAATAATTTGTTATTCTCACACCAGTTAACACCTGCTAATCGAATCACAATAGTTTATGCATGATGGACCGCGTCCAGACACTGCTAAGGATGTTCTTAATTACATATAAGAAAGATCAAATCATCTAATGTCGAATACACTTCCTAAATGGCATTATATACGAAAATAAATACGTAGTTTACTTAAAAGAAGAGTATAAATATTTCGTCGACCATGTGGTATGTATATAAAAATACAAATATATAAACGTTACAGTACCAATTCTATATACATACAAATTAAAATTAATCGATTACCTTCAAAACATAAAAAAGAAAAACAATCTTACACACTTATCAAAAGGATCCACATAATAGTTATTTGTTTTTCGCCATATGGATTATTAGAGCTTTAGCCAAAATATTAGTTCTCGCACGAGGAACCGAAAATATAGCCTTCGAATGTGTGCCGTAATTTAATACAAGAAATTGTACTTCGTCAAGTAATGATGGAGAAGCAATTCTGTTTGTAATAAATTTAATTAAAAAGTTGGCACTAGAAAAATTTCTCCGCTCCGACAACGAATCCATGCCATACTCGCTCAAAAGATGTAGTCCACACCACGCGGTGGATATATTCTATCAGTTCTAAAACAAATATATTTCAAGAAGCTAATTTTAATTTTCCCAAAGCCAAGATGCTGGCAAGTATACATGTGATATCATACGACAAAGGCATATTCAAGTTTAGAACGGACCAAACCAAAATATAACGTTTCAGTGCAAATACGTTAGAAAATCCTCTGCACGTTCTTATAAGGAAGCACAACGTTCAAGAGTAGAGTTGCAGGTTGCTTCTATGTGCCCAGTAAGTTTTAGCTTTGCATCAAACACTTTTTTAAGTACTAGTTTTCGTGGAATAGCAGCATGCTTAGCAATATACTTGTAATAAATAAGCTGCTCACTCTTGAAATAAGCGACAATAGCATACTTGTTAAAACTTAATTGAAATTTGTTTGTGTGACACCGAGCGGTAATAACATTGATGTTTCTTTGCAATGCTTCACAGTCGGAGATGCTAGCTATTTTTGAAAATATTTTTAGATCATCAGCGTACGCAAGAACTCTGCAATCAATTGAAGTTAAAAGATGATTTATATAGATTATAAATAGTAGAGTTGATAATATATTTAATATCCTTTCGTAATATTTTTATTTCAAACATTTTTTATTGTTCAATATACCTAAGCAGATTTAGAATATAGAATTCAAACATAAACATTTCCAATTTTCTAAAATATTTAACGTTCATTCTCGAGTTTAAACAACTGTATAACTTTTTATTAGCACATTCAAATGATAAAGCTTTCTTTAAATTCTAAGAAAGCGATATCTTTCACATTTGCATATTTATTCATTATCTAGGATTGTTAATAATCGGCATCTTTTTACAAATTTATTTATTGCTTTGTACATAAGACCGCTTGTTTTATTGCCTAGGGTTATTAGTAAACAAAGTGTAATTTGGATCTTCCTTATTAAGATTTCGTTTCCTAGATACGTATAATAAATTTTATTACTCTAACAAGGGACGATTCGGAACTACATACTTAAGTTTATGACACCTACTAATAATCAATTAGTAATTATACTTTATTATTTATTAGTCAAGATTAGATTTTTAAAACATCTTAAACCTTGGGTATCTCTGCTTGTAGGCACAATTTCCACGAAATGAACACACACAAATTCCCCGTTATAACAAACAATACACTATTCAATCAATACGAATTTAACATGTACTAGTACAGGGGTGGTGGCATATTTTTACCTACTTGAAAATCAGTACAGAATAGATCAGCTTTACCAATTGGTAAAGCAACGATCCGGCAAACCGTAGACTTGGATTCAAGTCCAAACGTAGACAAAATTTTTCAAATAAAATTCGTATGATTTGCATTGTAACTTGTAGACAGCAATGTTTACATTCACATTTACTTCGCAATTACATACTATATATAATCTAAAACACCCTTCTACCCTTAATGGTGTGGGGTACATACTTATACATACTAATTTGATATTTGTAAATATTTCATATAAAAGCTGAAAAACTCCAAGAATTTATCAATTGATATATATATATATATATATATATATATATATATATATATATATATAAGGTAAGCTTAATAAGTCGGCGATTAAAGGTCTGGTTCATTACTTCAAAGTATATATATTTAAAACAACCCTACATGTTTCGGCAATGATGCCTTTGTCAAGGGAATAAAAAATATATTTTTTATTCCCGTGTCGTGTTTTTCTGTCGTCTAGGTGAATATTAAAAATAACTAAATCATCTTTCCTTGGAAAATTATACATAGTATTCGAAAAGTCAAATTGAAATAATTTTGACAAATAAAAGAAAAGATCTGGAAAAAGTAACTTCATTGTAAAACTAAAGTTAAAATGTTAATTAAATCCACTCACGTTATCCCTTATTATGTTCGTAAAGGAAAAGAACAAAGTAAATATCGATATAAATGTAAACAAGTGACAGTATATAATAATAATATACTGTCGTTCATATTTTATATTCCTTGAAAAAGGCATCATTTGCCGAAACATGTAGGATTGTTTTAAATATATATATTTTGAAGTAAAACCAGACCTTAAATAGTCAACAAATTGAATTTACTATATATCACATCTATTTTAGATCTATTCTCTTTTGTCCCAGCAGTGATTAATATATACTGGATAATTTCAACCAACAGTGGATCTTCCCAATTTAAAGCCATGTTGGTGCGAGGAAATCTAAGGTGATACGCAAGCAGATATTCTAAAGTACAGAAGTGGTTAAGGAACTTTAAAGCAAGTAGATAAAATACTTATAGGACGATAATTTTTGATGTAATAGAATATAAGAATTTATAAAAATGAAGCATATGTTTCGTCACTCGTTGTGTATAGCCAGTACAAAAAAAGATTAGTATTTCATTTTTTAATGGCTTTTACGAGGTGCATTCAAGTTCTAAGGCCTCCGATTTTTTTTCTCCAGACTGGAAAGAGATAGAAGCATGTGTTTTAAAATGAACGTGCGTTCGTTGTCAATACGTCACAGAGATGGCAGCACTGTACGGCAGATGGAATTGTAGCGGCAGCGTCGAGAATGAGAACTATTTTAGATACTTAAAATGGCTACGTTTTCCTTACTTGAACAGCGTGCAATCACTCGTTTTCTGAATTTGCGTGGTGTGACACCAATTGAAATTCATCGACAGTTGAAGGAGACATGTGATGATGGAGTTATGGATGTGTCGAAAGTGCGTTCGTGAGTGCGACAGTTTAATGAAGGCAGAACATCGTGTGACAACAAACCGAAACAACCTCGGGCTCGCACAAGCCGGTCTGACGACATGATCGAGAAAGTGGAGAGACTTCTTTTGGGGGATCGCCGAATGACAGTTGAACAGATCACCTCCAGTGTTAGCATTTCCGTGGGTTCTGGGCACACAATCCTGCATCACGACCTGAAAATGCGAAAAGCGTCCTCCAGGTGGGTGCCACGAATGCTGACGGACGACCAGAAGGCTGCTTGTATGGCATGTTGCCAAGCAATGTTGACGCGCAACCAAGGCATGAATGGGACTTTCGTTTCGTCGATTGTGACAATGGATGAGACGTGGATGCCATTTTTCAATCCAGAAACAAAGCGCCAGTCAGCTCAATGGAAGCACACAGATTCACCGCCACCAAAAAAGATTTCGGGTAACCGCCAGTGCTGAAAAAATGATGGTGTCCATGTTCTGGGACAGTGAGGGCGTAATCCTTACCCATTGTGTTCCAAAGGGCACTACGGTGACAGGTGCATCCTACGAAAATGTTTTGAAGAACAAGTTCCTTCCTGCACTGCAACAAAAACGTCCGGAAAAGGCTGCGCGTGTGCTGCTTCACCAAGACAACGCACCCGCATATCGGGCTAACGTTACGCAACAGTTTCTTCGTGAAAACAACTTTGAAGTGATTTCTCATGCTCCCTACTCACCTGACCTGGCTCCTGGTGACTTTTGGCTGTTTCCAAAAATGAAAGACACTTTCCGTGGCCGCACATTCACCAGCCGTGCTGTTATTGCTTCAGCGATTTTCCAGTGGTCGAAACAGACTCCTAAAGAAGCCTTCGCCGCGGCCATGGAATCATGGCGTCGACGTTGTGAAAAATGTGTACGTCTGCAAGGAGATTACGTCGAGAAGTAACACCTGTTTCATAGGTTTCGGATGAGTAGTTAGTTAGAAAAAAAATCGGAGGCCTTAGAACTTGAATGCACCTCGTAATATTTCCTATTGCGTTTTGCTTCAGAACTAATGGCATAGACATACGGTTTTGAAATTTGAAGTTTAGATAAAAGATTAAACTTCATAATGTGACCATTATTTCTCCTCCAGAATAATTGAGATTTGAACACTTCGAACATTATATTTCTTTCTTGAATTTGTTTTTTATAAGAAATTATAAATAATAATGTTTCAAGTAAGTTCTTTTGCATTTTGCATTTAATTGAAATAAACCTACATGTATACCAAAATAGTGTTTCATTTACGCCGAGCAAATACAGAAAGATATTAGTATGTATAAGAGAAAAATTATGGAGGAAAGATTTTAATCAAATCTGCAAAGCGGATTCAAATTTCAGCTAACAAATCAACCACTAACAATCGAATTGATCTACGTGCAGTGAAATAAAATCGCAACGCAAATAGACAGAGAGCGTTAATATATCTGTCACACTCAAAGATGTATGTACTGTAACGATCACGACTCAGCCTTGACGCGCCACCATTTAATTAAACCGCGAACTGACACCAGACAAGACAAGTATCACGATTATTGAGCGGGATTTTCAAAAGCATACCCGCCACCCACCTACGTGCACTCTTCCCTTCTATCTCTATCGCACTTGAAGTCACTGGACAACGCTGAAAGCATTTAATTACACGATTTTCGGCCAATCACGTCAATTAGGACTTATATCAGCACGGTAGAACCGTCGGAGTGCGAAAGGCTTGAAATACGACCTTTTAGCGGTGTATATAAGCTATCGCTATCAACCCTAAACACTCGCTGCATCTACCAGTAATTGGGCGTCTCCTACGCGATATCTCCAGCATCCCTCGCTGTTTTATTGACTTAGTTGGGGTCTGTAATATTGAAAGTGTCACCGCCAAGCGTGTAGTACATTAATTTAAACGATTTCACAAGTCCCCGACTCATGTTCTACAGATTTTCCACTTTGTTCAGCAAGGGATGTAATAAAGGGTAGCTGGAGATTTTATACATTGCGGATTTATTGTCGAGACGCGACACCCTTCCCGATTATTTCGCGTGCTGGTTTAAGATACCACATTTAGTAGTGTGTGTTTATTAGGTGGAAAAATTATGTAGATATGGCTAAATGCATTGGGTAAAATTAAATAAACATAACGGTTTAGGATTAATCCTTTAGTCAAGAAAAAGACTGTTTTAATCTGTGACACGAGATGCAGTTATTACAATTTCTCGTAAATACCATTTAATAAATTTGTGATAATAAGAAGAGTAAACTTTAAACTAAATTAACAATTCTAAGTAAAATATTTGTAATGAAAATTACATCATTCTCAAAAATAGTCGTAATTATTAATTTTCGACAAATTTTCATTGCGTTTCAAACAAAAATATGCGTTTTCTTCACATACACCATCATCTGCATATAGGTAACAATGACATTAAAATAAAATATTGCCTCCAGTATAATACTGGACCCATATTGCAATCCCCAAAAAACACAATTGGTTTTGACTGTATAAATTTGACAAAATTCAATACCAAAAGCGTGAAAATCAAAAAACTTCAAAAGGAAGGTAATATAGGATGGTTGATAATGTGATACTCCAGAGTAATCCAAGAGAACTAGGACAATGATATGATTGTTATTGATTTCTCTTTCAAATCAATCTGTTTTTTTTTTAGACGGTAATAATGGACCGCATTATTTCCAATATTTTGGTTAAAGGCAGTAAAGCGTGAAAGTTGCTACAGATCTAAAAACTCTTATTATCATAATGAGAAGACATTTTGATATTATTAAGTTTTTACTGCATATAGAGGCTATATATAGCGTTTGTAAATGCAATAACGCTATCGGACAAGAAAATAAAAATATTATCACTTCTGAATTTATCGTGTCAGCCTATAACAGTATGTATACATTTCGAATTCGGCAACATAGGCAAGAACTGCAGACAATATATTTTCCAATAAATCATTAACAGACTTGGCAAATAACTACTTATGCAAAGCACACATGATACTAGGTTTAGGATCTCTAAATCATAAACAATTTTTCTGTTTCCAACATTTTTATCAAGAATTTAATTTTCCTATCATTTTAACATGTACAGTATGTCGAAACAGCAATGTCTCCACCTCGTCACTTCAGTGTTAATTTCTAAGGCTCAATAGCGTCCTTTAATTTGTTTGTATTAGTATAAAACAAAATCATTTTTAATAATATAAAAATACTATTAAAAATCTGGTGTGGAGAACATAAAACAAGTTTATATTTGCGTGAAAATACCTTTCAAAGACATGTAGAAACGTGCTTCATCTTGCTATAGAATCATCAGTACATGCTGCTGAAAAAATACTGTCACCGTAAATAACACTCTTACTACATTACAACAGTCTTTCAGACAATTAACTAATGGCAGCATTACGAGCGCCAAAGCAACTATCGCTGTCTTGATGGCAAGTGTAAGACTAAGCCAGTGGTTTCCATCTGACGGACACAGCCGCTACCTGGGGAAACTGTATTAACGTGCCCCCACTCTTTTTATTACACAAAATCTTCGTGTTAGTAATGTAAAAAGCGTTCAAATAAGCTTTGCCTCTAGTAGGCCATTCCTTTAAAAACGTATGCTTATTTACTTATTAATAATTTAAATTTGCATTTGTTGTCAATTAGACAGATGCATAGTTGACAAAAATTGCTTTGTAATTTAAAATTGATTTAACATGGTTTTTACTATACAACACAAATCATTCATGCTAGAATCTTATTTTCGAAACGGACGTAAGATTGACGGCCAATGGCAGTATTCTCTTCAAGATTGTTTAGAAGAATTTAGAAATGAGTTCCCTAACGTCATCTTTGATTATGACAGTTTTCGGCACACAGTGACACATTCCGTTATGGTTCCGCAGAAAATTGGTGTATGGTGTGCGATTAGTCGAAGGAGAATTATTGGCCCTATTTTTTTTAACGGAACCTTAACAGGAGAAAGGTATCGACAAGAAATTATTATGCCATTTATCGAACAGCTTGACGACGAAGAAATAACACAGGGTTACTTTCAACAAGACGGAGCTAGAGCACACACAGCAGGTGAAACAATTAATATTCTGCAGCAATTTTTTCAAAATCGGTTGATAAGTTTAAACACTGAACATGAATTTCCACCAAGATCTTGTGACATTACCCCATGTGATTTCTTTTTATGGCCATTCTTAAAGAACTCAATTTATCAAGTACAGATACCTGATCTTGCAGGCCTTCAAATCAGAATTGCTGAAAGAATTAATGGAATTGACGATGCGATACTACAAAACACTTTTTCCTCCATTAGAAGAAGATGTGAGAAATGTTTCGAACAAGGTGGTGGACACTTTGAACAATTTTTATAAAATTTTGCTTGTTTGTTGGAAATAAACATATTTCATTCCCTTAAAAATGTTCGTTTTATTATTTTGACATTTGTCATTTCAATCAAATATCTCATCTCATAACCAACAAAATTCCTATTAAAATTAGTAACAAGCTAAGACATAATCATAATTTCCAAGGGCTACTTTGAGGTAAAATTTATTTGAATTCTTTGTATATATACATATAAAAAAGCGAGAATGTGTCGATCCGCCTTAGAACATAGAATTCGTGAACAGAGGTGAGACATTACTTTTTCGACAATTTGTACAAAATTTATATAAATACACTCACTTTGCCTACCTTTTTTATCATCAGTTAAAAAAAACTGTTAGTCTTGATTTCGCTGTGGAATAAAACTGTAATAACTCATGTCATCGCATTTAGCTGCCATTTGCGTATTTAGTTTCTGTCATTCTGTTTTACCTCGTTTACGACGGTTGTCTTTTATATTTTGCATATAGAGCTGGAATAAAAC
Organism: Melolontha melolontha; assembly: GCA_935421215.2. Lineage (NCBI taxonomy): Eukaryota > Metazoa > Arthropoda > Insecta > Coleoptera > Scarabaeidae > Melolontha > Melolontha melolontha. The sequence continues at coordinate 142,680,406 of OW285236.1, forward strand.
AGTAGATAACTTTTAAAGACTTTATTGTTTTTCAAAGTATTCTCCACGAAGATTAATGCACTTTTGCATGCGCTCGAACCAATTCTGGAAACAGTTATTCCACTCGTTTGTAGGTACAGTCAAAATGCGTTTTTGAAGGCATCAACTGCTCCTTCTGACGACTGGAACCTTTAACCACGCAGTCCGTCCTTGAATTTCGGGAAGGTAAAAAAATCGTTTGGACTTAGGTCGGGACTGTACGGAGGATGGTCTAACAAAATTCAATTGTCTTGCGAACTGCGTGCGAATTTGCATTGTCTTGTTGGAGGATAATTCGTCGTTGTGGATTGGTTTCTCGAAGCTCAGAGACGACTTGCAGAAAACAAATGGTTGTATACCAATCGCGAGTAATAGTTCTTTGATCTTTTAGAGAAATTGTTTGACTAATTGACTAATTTGTCAAACTTGACATTTTGCTGTAGCTACAGCACTACACATATGGCATTGAAACTTTGGATTTAGGCTAACTAAAGGTAGAGATTAACTTTTACTTTTAGTACTGACATTTGATTAGTGGCGCCTTTTATGTCCCAGTATGCAAAACATAAAAGACATTCCTCGTATTTACCACAAATATTAATTTTAAATATCTTATTCTTAACACAAAAGTTTTATTATCAAAACGCACTTCCTAAATTGTCAAAGAGTTGATGGGATTCGGTCTTATTCAATTGATGAATGTTTACCAGAATTTCGAATTGAATACCAAGAAGTTTCTGCCGTATACTATTAGTTCTGTAAAACTTTAAATCTTTGTGTGACTTTGTTTCTCATGCAGTCGTTCATAAAGATTTACATCTACGCTCAGATAAAGTAACAACTTTTCAAGAAACCTAATCATCTCAAAAGCTTCCGTTATTTTGACTGGATCATTAATAACTTGGACAATAATGATATTTTATCGAGAACTTTTTTCTCAAATTAATCGTGGTTTCATGCTGACTTTGATATATAACAATAATATTTTATTTATTTTTATAACATATACATGATAAAAACCGAAAGTCCTTGTAACTTTGAAGTCCGTTTCCGCCTCCCTAAAACGTTTTTCGTCAGCAAAAAGGTGTTTTTCACCATGTACTTGGACAAAATTCATTTTTTTTAATTTTAAAGTTGGAACCTTCCATTTTAAGTTCACTATACTAGACTAGTTCATTTAGTCTAACGCCAGTGCGATGGTACTGGCGTTAGAATATATCTTACCAGACATTAACTTTTTGAGTAATAGTAACATGTGGAAAACGTTTGGGCAAAATCTGGACTATATGATGCATAAGTAGCCAGTTGGAGTCTGGATTAATGTAAACAAATTTTAGTTTTTACTTTTGTATACGGAGTTGTATTATTATTGTGTAACAAGCACGCAGTTATTTCTAGAAAAATAGTCTGGATTAATGTAAACAAATTTTAGTTTTTACTTTTGTATACGGAGTTGTATTATTATTGTGTAACAAGCACGCAGTTATTTCTAGAAAAATATATATACTGCAGAAGATCCAATGCCTAACTCCCTTCGAATATCATCATTCACTATATTCCAACTTCCCTTAATTCTCTCTTTTGCCTCAATAATATTTTCATCACAAACACTTACTGCTTCATCTTCTAATGTAAGCCTTCACGAAATCAGTAACTAACTGTAATGAAGGACTACTGCCACAAAAAGCTGCCACTAAATTTTTATAACGTTGGTTGTATGATGTGTGTCCTTTAAAATGGTAAAATTTGATAGCCCGAAAAGCACAGCGCAAAATTTCCATATTTCTTACTGAAAAATATAATTATAAAAATAAAAAATTGTGACTCTATATGCTTTAACTTTTGTCTTGTAAAATTACAACTGGAAATTGTCAAAGAAATAGACTGCCATTTTTAACGATTTTAAACAAAGTATTAAAATAGTAAAAATTATAGTTCGAAAAGTATTCCGCGGAAATCATACGAATAATACACTTGGAAACTGAAAAAAGAATAACGCAAATATATGTACTTATTTTTGTTCGGATCCATTTCAACCTTAATAGAAATTATAACCTAACATTATGTTCAACACTCTAATATAACATATAAGAATATTTAGACGGCAATTTGAGCCGATTCAAGTATACATATTATTTGTTCACAGTAATTTTAATTGCAAGTTATGGTTAAAATTTAAATGAAAAACAAAAGAAGTTATTCATTAAAAAACAAACTAATTTAGTTATGTAATTAGCTATTTGATATAATTTAAATAAAATAAAAGTAGTTGCTGTGCATAACACATGAAAATTCATACATTCATAGTTCTAAAGATGTGCGAAAGCTTTTCATGAATTTAAGTGAAATATCGCTTCAATTAATTTAGTTTTCAACAGTGCAAGAAATTGCTACTGTACTTAACGTCAAAGTAAAAAATATAGAGAAATTAATAGACATAACATTTGTGAACATAATTATGGTATGTAATAATGTACTTTCATTGTACCTTCATCCGAAAACACAACGCTCAAAATCAGATGCTCCAGCAACAGTCAGTTACTTAATTAGATAATTAGAATTATAACAGATCATAGAAAATTTCTATATAATTTCGCTTAACCTAACAATAAAAAACAATTCAGTTAACCATGTTAGCAAGCATATGATGAATGAAACACGACGCACTGATGTGTATTCAATGTATATTTATGAGCTGCCCACCCAAATAGCAATAACAAACCTGCGGGGACAGTCAGTCAGTTGGTATTACAATTTGGAAAGATCAGAGCGATACCGTTTCGGTCGTTTGTGCTTCACTCAGTTAATTAAAAGTCATATAAAATAAGAATTATCGCACTTGCTAATGCAGCCACTTTCCTTTAATATGGCCGAAACCGTCGTACTTTTCCTCTATAATATCAATTAATAATGATAAACAGACGTTAGTGCTGAGTAAAATATGTTATTCCGCCCGACTTTTTGCGAAATTCATAAATACTTCGTTTGATCTTTATTTATTGTCAAGTTTGCGTCTGAATTTGTGTTTATCTCATCCAATAATTTTATGTTTCTGTTTTTACTATCATGAATATAATTATTTTCTGACTTGGAATTCACTTGAATAACTTTATTCTCATTTTCTATTTTTATAATAATTATGCAAAGACTCCGAAGGGCATATTCTTTGAAATAATACGGTAATGCGTTCTACAACTAATGTAAAATAATTATACCATCGTTAGTACATATAATTAATAATACAATTACTGCAACCACTAAAATTATAAGATTTTAAAAATGACAAAAGGCAAGCAAATGTTACTTAAATATCAATTGTATTTAAAACAAAAGGACAGTTTATAAGCGTAGTATAAAACTGGCAGTGACTTAAAGTAGTAGATATAACCGTCTTTTTCATTAATAAACGCCGTTGTAAACACTATTGAAACTGGTCTCTATTTGAACTACTATACAATTTGAATTTTGAAATTTGAAACTTAAATTACACTGGTTGGTTTTCTTATACAACAATACGTATGGTTTATGTCTTTTGCCATGCTGATTCTCCTGTATCTGATTTAAAAAATGGTCCACCATGTCAGGATTTTGAGATATTTTCCTAAATAGTTTTTAAAAAAGGCGCATTAAGTTTTTCAAAATTTCAAAGTTATTTTAATATAAAAATTACCCTATTGTTCTGTTGAACAATGAATTGACATGTCTAAACATGTCCTTGCATGTTTCCTACGTCAAAGCCCTTAAACAATGCTCATTTTTGCTCTGGTACAAATCAAATTAAGAAAAGGTAGATATCTGACTATGTGGATATATAAAGAGTTAGACACGGCTTTTTCATTTCAATGTAAGTCGGTTTCGTTTTTTTATTTAATAATGTCGCCGCATGCGTGTATAAATAATCCAAATAGTTTCTGTTATGTATGTTGAGAATTCACTACCCACCAACATTAGCAGAATATTACACCTTTAATAGAAAAGTATTTTCACTATTTTGACTTAACCATTGAACATTAAGACAAGCCATGGGTTCCCAGTATTTGCTGCGCACTCTGTGCTGCTACTCTGAGGGGCTGGTCAAACTGTAAGGAAAATGCTATGCCATTTGCCAGACCTATCATTTGGCGTGAACAAGCAGACTATTCGACTGATTGCGGATTTTCCAACAAAAATAAGAAAAATATTAGTTATGCTAGTCTACCCTCTGCTACTCGTCCACTATTTCATTCGGAAGCCTTGCTAGTACCAAGGACGCATTGATGTTTCGACTGAAGAATATTATTTCACCAAAGCAGGTTCTTTTTTCAAAACCTGACGTGTCAGAATAAATTTGTTATTATTACTATTGCTACAACTATAAAAGAAACAAACATTGTACAAAGTTTCTAAAGAAAAATCAAGAAAATGAAAATTTGTTGACCTGTGTTATCTAATGGTACTTAAAAAGGATCGTGTTGGTTTAGTGAGTGGGTTACTAGACTATGAATCTGATGAACCATGTTCAAGTCCTGGTCTATACAACAATATCGATGGCGTTTTTTCGGTCCCAGATCGACTCAGGCTGACTAAAATACCTGGAGGTAAAACTCTTGGATAATAATAGGCGGTCGGTGCATAGCGCTAGCCACGTTACCATCCTAGTGTGCCGAACATCTCGAGTCGAAACAAGCCTACCATGTTTCTAACCCATGGGCCTGCAAGGCTACTATTATTATTTAACACAAAAACATCATTTGTAAGACTAGTATAAAAACGAGCGATGACCTAAAGTACTAAATATAATAGTTTTTTTTGTCATTAACATACAATTTTAATCTAACTTAAACTATCTAATATACATCAAAATCTTCACCCAATAGTGTTCCGCGTACTAGTCCTCTGCACATATGCACGTACGCTTCTTTTACACCAGCACAATTCACTTAACTAACTCAAATGGCTTCATTCTCTTGAATCGGCTCTCTATATTAGTGTTGCCTAGGACTTGAAATACCTCGACATTCACGTGCTGGTGGACTCTTTCTTCATAATTCCTTGCATATCCTCCAATATCACTAATTACCTAGTTTATGTCAACATCCTTCTGGAGATCTCTGTGTCTTACAAAGTATGTACGATTTTATTTTGTTTTATGGACCCAATAGTAATAATAAAAACAAATTTCAAACACACGAGGTTTAGCGAAAATACATAACGAAATAATAAATATGTGTGAAATAACTGTAAGTACTATCACTAATATTTCTAAAACATTTTTCGATAAAATTAGATCACGAATTAGGTCATTTAATTCCAATTGATATATTAAATGTGGTCCGTATTCTTCAGAACGCAAGATATCCTGCTCAATGTTCGAAAATTCTGAAACTAGTCATAGCTACTGTGTCCGTAACAGTATGTGCTTCGTTTAAATCCACGGGTCATGGCTTCCGAATGAGGTACTAACAGTATGTTTCTTTTTTTGATAAATGTAAATCTTTTATGGACACCGGACACATGGTTCAATTGCGTTGGTAGAGATTCCAGTGAATTAGGTATACCCATCAAAACCGACCTATAACCTAGTGGTAACGCCTGGGCTTATCGTGCCGAGTGTCCCGGGATCGTCTTTTTCGCGAGTAAGGTGAATGTTGACAGCAGCCAAATATCTTTATTCGCACCACAGGCGCGGACGTAATAATAACTAATAGCCTGCCGATGCCCCAGTAATTAACGTTAAGCTGCTGGACGATGCTAAGGCATAAATTATTATAATTATTATTAAAACCACCTCTCCTCCCCGTGCCCTGGAATCACGTATTGTCGCCAAATCATAGGGCGTGCAAATAGCATAGCAATTTGCTCACCATTTAATCAACCTCGCACAATAACAGCACATTGTGCAAGATCAAGTATAAGGACATCATAACTTAGCCTGACTTCGAAATTTAAATCGAAATCGGGATGTTATGATTTGTTAATTAAATGTGTAATATTTCATTTATTCTGATGAACAATGAATTCTCTACAGTCATAACAAAAGTTGTTGGAATCGTTTACACCCGCACGTGACATTGTTAATATAAACTCACGTTCGACGTTTAATTTGATTTTAATAGTACGTAGGTAGCTTCCTAAATATTAATATTAATATTAATTTAATTAGTTTGAAAGCAAAAAAGCTCATTGCTGAATAGATACAACGTAGCAAATATGCCGAGATATGTTCAAACTTGACGAAATATGTTAGGCAATAAAATGTATCTTGTAATATTTTGTACTTAAGTTACCAATATAAAATATAATTTCAACTATATTAAAATTTAACATATTATTAGGGAAAACAACTCAAGCAAAAGAAACAGCATGCGAAAACGTATAAAATACACGTATTAATGTATTCGTAAAAGAAACCGTGTTGATCAATGTTATCGCCTTTTATGTTTGTGGGAGGTCTTCCACAAATAGGTCCGGAACTCATAGTCGAACAGGTTTAGCTCTGGGCTGCTCATGGCTCAATTTTCGACAATAATAAACTTCCGTGGATTGTTGCTCAGACATTTGTGTGTAAATTGTCTTTAAGATAGCTGGATATTGATACATCCCCAGGGATTATTTCCTTTTTTCCGAGTGAATTTTGCCTACCGGGTGGCTTTAACCACTACATATGGAACTATATGCGAACCGCCTTTCCATGATTTTATACTGGAGAAATGCTCATATTGCTTTACGACACCATAACTGAAATTGAAGTGGCTTCAGCAGCATGAAGATTAGCTTATTTTCCGCACTTAAAATTACTGCAATGCGATTATCATTAACACTGAGTAGTTTCAATCATCAAACAGAGGAGATTTCAATACAGGTAATATATTTATACCTCTTTCTATTGTTTTCATTCAATATGCGTCCTTATAACAGAACTTACGACACACCTGGGAATACGAGGTGTGGCTATAAAATAATGAGTCATGTGCTACATCAAAATAAACTGCGCATGCGCCAAAGTCGTCCGGCCGACAGCTGTGTAGCATTTATCCTTTTCTTTCGATTACCCCCCCCCCTTCGGTCTGTAAACATAATAACCCGGCCGTGGTCTTCGTTTGTATAAGATCTATTGTTTGTTTTGCCTAAAAAATGATAAGTGTTTTAGTAGAACAACAAATTGCCGTAAAATTTCATATGAAACTTGGAGGAACCGCTACTGAGACTTATATTTTAGTAAAATAAATATATGGCAATTCATGTTTGTCGCGGGCGCGTGTGTTTGAGTGGTTTGAGCGTTTCCAAGTTGATCGAGAAGACATGGAAGATGACGCCCGCCCGGTACACCCTTCCGCGTCAAAAATGAATAGAAATATTGAAGAAATCGATAATCTAATCCAATCTGGTCTTCGGTTAACTCTTCATGGGATTTCTGAAGCTATAGGATGACAGAAAATGCGCAAGGCAAATTTTACATAAGAAAATCATCAGAACAACGCACTGGCGCACACCTCATTGTCTGTCAAGATCTGTCTATCCAAGTATAACATCTCAGAATTATACTATCCGCCTCATTCGCCTAACGTGATACTATATGCCCTGTATATATTCCTCAAGGTCAAATCTGCATTAAAGGAACACGATTTTGGAACGCTGAAACTATGAAAGTAAAAGCGCACACGCAATGAACAATCTGACAAAAGAACACTTCCAGCACTGTTCTGGACAATGAAAAATTCGAATTGAGTGATATCGAGATAGAGGAGAGATGGATATTGAAGGACATAAAATGCATAAATTTAAAATAATAAGTTTTACAGCATCAGTCTCGTTATTTTATAAGTTTTACAGCATCAGTCTCGTTATTTTATAGCCACAGCTCGTATTATATATATGAGCTAAGCTATTGCCATAGTCGATAGGAATCATATCGCATCCTGACTAAGAATGCTATGCTAAATAATACGACTGGTACTCTCATATAACAAACTATTAAATTATTAAATAAGAACGAAACCAGAGAAAGAAAAGCACCGCACTTTTAAACACAAATAGCAGATGAACGCAAATTACTCCCAACAATTAGAAAACAATAAAGATAATGAAACCTACACTACTTTTCTACAGTCTCCGTTCAAGTTCTAACACTGCCTTCTTTATATTCGATTGCCACTAAGTTATTGAACCAATCAGTAACAGGTCTTTCTTCTCGGATTTTTTTTTCAATGTTTGTCATAAATTTGTTTATCCAGAGGAGAAGATCGAAGGTCGGCGTAACCATTCTTCATGAAGAATGTCTGTACGTCCGTTATTAAAGATAATACTCCATTTTCGAACTTAAACTTCAATTATAACGTTACTATACACACTTCTGTAATCTGCCTATGAATTTCGATTTTAATTCACATTTCGAGGCATGTTAAAAGCAAACGTCCACGGCAACTCCCTATCTGTCTCAAAGTGGAGTAATTAAAGGGGTGAAGTTATTGATCTGGCAATGGCGGCCGTGGTGGTGGCGATGGTGGTGATTCCATGTACCGTGTCAGTTTGAAACGTTGTTTACTTTCTGAATGATCCTCGTATTTATCGACAATTCTTGACACGATGCTCCGATTTTGAGACGTACGGTCATATTATAGACGTATCAGCAAGTATTCTCTAAGTAGGAAAGTAAAGTAATAAGAAATGGATTAGTTTGACGTTAAATATATAAAACTAATTAAATCGGAGACTGTGGCTTATTTTGTAAAAGTTAATCGCCCTTACCACAATGTAGCTTTAAATCCTTGAGATGTATTTCGATAACTAAGTCGTCATCATCACGTATTAATACATGAGTGATATAATGCCCCGCTCGTGTAAAATGTATGCTAAGTAATACTTTTTCCACTAGTGATAATGACAATTTAGTTGTAGAAATACGTATTGAGGATTTACACCTATATTGTGATAATGATTATTTTAAGTTAGCTTTTGTGAAAAATATAGTTCAATAAATAGTCAATAGATTGAGAATATTTTTGTAAGAAACAATCTCCTTAAGGAAATCTTCAACATATTGTACCACAAACGAACATTTCACTACGACATGAGATATCAGTAGGAACGTGTTCAACAAATGCATATGGTCTTAAACGAAACTGTAAGATTGTATACAGATTGTTTAAAACTGAGCTAGGTAAACAATAATCCAATAAAATTTTTGTTTACTAAATATCCATTTTAGCACAGTTTTAAGCATTTTCGATATACAATAATTGTAAAGATTTAACCCTTACTTCTCTTACTAATATCAATTGATACGAGACCTATTTTTTTTCAAGTTCCACTAGACTGGCAACAGAAACTCATTTGCCATCTGCACAGTACTGTTTAGTAGTCTATCTGCGAGCACCTTCTAACCGGTTGGCCAGTGGGTTGGTTTATCACTACTACAATCGAGGCACCTGACAAATGCGTGATTCGCTATGTGTTCCGTTTTCCCCAAATTTAAGGCAGAAATTCATCGAAGATTGTGCGTTGTGAATGGAAAAAATATTATGCGTGATAGTGCAGTGCGAAAAGGAGGCCAAGGAAGTCCATAACAACAGAAGACATCGTCGATGAAATCAATGAAGTGATTCGAGAGCGCCACCGGTTTACAACTTCTGGACTATCTTCTGATTTTCTTCAAATTTCTCCATCAGCCCTTATATGGGTTCCCAAACATCTCGCAGACGCTCACAAAGTTCAGCGAGTGTGTTCTGCGCTAACGTGTTATAGCGCTACAGTAAGGAACGGAAAGCTTTGTTAGGAAAGATGGTAACGGGAGATATAATGTGGATTCAGCTTGTGGACACCGTGTTAAAGCAGCAATCGAAACAATGGATCCATGTGAACTCTTCCAACAAACCAAAGAAGTTCAAACAAACCCTATCCAACAGAGAGCTTGTAGCTACTGTGATTTGGCACTGCAGAAGAACTTTGTTGGTGAAGTTAATGGAACCTGGGACCATAATTGCTGCAGCGACATGCTGCGAAACACTTATAAGACTACGGAGAGAAATACGAAACAAAAGGAGAGGGATTTTGTCTTTTGAATAATGCACGCTCTCATGCACCAACACAAACAAAGGAATTGAATTTTGGCTGGAAGCTGTTCGACCACTCGCGCTACAGCCCAGACTTGACATCAAGTGACTTCCATTTGTTCGTCAAAATTAAACTTTAATTGAAAAAGCAGCGGTTCGGTACTAATGAGGAGCTGAAAACTTGTGTGCAAGATTGTCTGCGAACCCAGGGGGCAATATGGTATGAGGAGGATATACAAAAACTGATTCCCCATTACCATTAATACCTTACTGTCGCTAGCAACTGCATTGAGAAATAGTTCAGATATTTATGTAACTCTTTTGTATATTCAAACTTATCTCATTGCCTTTATATACTTTTGTTAGCTCACCGTAACATATCCCCTTAGAAAATAACCCTCGTATTATAAAAATGTAAAATATTAAACGAAGGTTTAATTGTTACTTCAAGAACTTGATATGACATGTACAACAAACATATTTTAAAATTTTGTACAAAACCTAAATCTAAATTCAAAATTCAAAATCTAATAATAATCAATAATAAGGTGAACGTCCATCGTTTAAGTTAGATTAGGCTATTCATACACGCATCAAAATAGTTAATTCGAACATAGATTGTATGTATTTTTTTTTTCCGTAAGAAAAAGCACACTTACTGATATCGTCAAGAGATGAAAAGGCAATTTATATTTAGTAAATTTTATTAAAAAAATGTTCTAAATACGAGTTCTTTTCAACTGTCCTTTTGTAAAATTTGACATTTCTAAGTAATAATTAGAGACAGGACACGAGAGGCCGAAATTACGATGGACCATATAAATAGTCTACAACATCGCAGTTATTGAATAGCACTATTCATTCGGTTAACCACACATCTGTTTTTTGTCGTTGAATTGTGACGCAATTACTCAGTAGTACAGTTAAATTCCTTTCTTCATGTGCGTAGATAGAAGCGTGAGAAGTTTCAATAATTTATTTTATTAATTAGTGTATATTTCGTAAGATAAATAAAGTACGGTGAGTTAGTTTCTACTTTTTCACTGTTATAACTCTTAATTACATACTTCATAATTTTTGTAATAGATCCTGTTTAATATCGTTTCATTGAATCTACTTCTCCCAATTATTTTGACGTAAGTGTCCAGTGAATTTCGTTAAGTTTCAATATCTCACGTATACATTTTTAATTTTCATTTATTTAGATCTAGAACACTGCTTAAGTTACTTTTTCAGATATGATATGGAATAACGTCGAGAAAGGCATCGTGAAACAATTCTAGTTGGATTAAGGGCCAAACTGATTGTATGTCCATTTCCAGTGGTTCCGAAAACGTCACTTAGCATCGCAAACACATACACAGAAATTAGACGCGTTGAAATATGATTTTAACAAGGAACTCTGTGAAACTTTAATAGCGGCAAATATTCCATTAAATAAACAATTCTACCTTCAAAACATTTCTCCAAAAATATACTGGACGAAATGTTCCTGATACTGGAGTCCACCTTACGCAAATATGATGTTTCTAAGTGCTACACGAAAGCAGTAGAACGCAATAGAAGCCATCTTTCAAATCAGTACCTATAGACTCGGACGACAGTTAAAAAGAAAAAATATTTTTATTTGTCAGTGATGGTGCTGCATATATGTTAAAAACAGGCAGACTATTAAAGGAAACATATTCTAATATGCTACATATTACTTGTATAGCACATTCTCTCCACAGAATCTGTGAATATATCAGAGACACCTTTCCGGAAGTTGATAGACTTATAACCGCTTTTAAAAATGTTTTCAGAAAAGCACCATCGAAAGTAGCTCTTTCCAAGGAAAAACTCCCATTTTTGTCACTGCCTCCCTCTCCAGCAATAACTAGATGGGAACATGGAAGCTACTAGTTTTTATACAGAGAATTGCGATGTTTAGAAAATTTCGTTACATGTTTAAATGACGATTCTCGAAGTATTTCTGAGTGCAAGGAATTAATACAAATTCCAAATTCAAAAAATCAGTTACTTATTTTCTTCAGGAATACCTTGGAAATTTGCCAAAACTAATCACTTAGTATTTTGAAAATCGAAATCTTAAATTAAATGATAGATTAACCACATTACATGTGGCTATTAATAATTTGAAAAATTAGACGTAGTTTCTAATAGAAATCCAGATTTAATAGCATTGCGGCAATTGTGTATGGGGACAATGCCTCAAAATCTAACTGCCTAACACGCTGAAATAAAAAAATATTGCCAGTATTCACCTATAACCAGTTGCAATGTAGAAAGGACGTCTTCTATCTACAAGGATGTATTTCATTCAAAAAGAACAAATTTTATAGAATAAAACCTTGAGAAAGTATTGCTGGTTAATATTAAAACTCCTTTACTCAACTTGAACTACAAAACTACAAAACCACCCGTTTGTTTTCCAATTATATAAATAAAATTAAAAACTCTTTAAAAATAAATTTTCAATAGTGCACCCATGGGCGATGAATCATCGGCCTCTCATGTCCGATCCCAAGCAATAATTCTGTTGGTAATTCGTATTTAAATAAACTAGTTTTATTTACATAACACTTTCGAGGGCGGGTTCACTTCACATTTTAAGAACCCATGCCCCATCAGTTTACTGCTAGTGTTTGATAAATTTGTGAGAAAGCATGGCTTCGTAGACAATTTTTTAATTTTGCCCTGCTTCTAATTAAGAGTAAATGGATAATTTTGAACATCGTGCAATAATTAATTATCTTTTAACGAAAGGCATGTCTTTTACTGAAATCCATGATGATATGCGATATACATTGGGTGAGGGTTGTACTTCGTATACAACCATCAGAAAATGCAGAAATGTATTTAAGCGTGGTACAGGCAGTTTAGAAAATGATCCCCGCAGTGTATTGCCGAAAACGGCTACAAGTCCAGAAATGGTGGATGATTTGTCCATGATTTGTTGCTATGCAACCGACGATTGAATGCGTTCGAAATGGCAGAGGCAATGGGTATTTCAAAGGAGCGAGTGCTTTATATTTTTCACAGAGAACTTGGGTTAGAAAGCTTTCAGCAAGATGGGTGCCGCGTTTACTGACGACGGAACAAAGATGTGTTCGCTGTCAAATATCTATGAATCATTTAGAAATTTTTAAACGCAACACAACAGATTTTTTGCGACGATTTGTTACTTATGACGAAACATGGGTTCATTATTATACACCCGAATCTAAACAACAGCCGAAGATGTAGACCAAACGTGAAGAACCAATCCAAAGAAGGCCAAAACAGTTTTATCGACGGGAATAGTGATGGCATCGGTATTTTGGCATGCAAAAGGAATATTACTGATAGACTATCTTCAAAAGAGCAAGACTGTAAACAACGAATATTAGGCAAATCTTCTAGATGGTTTATAGACAGCTATCGCTGAAAAACGTTCAGGAATTACTAAGAAGAAAGTGCTCTTTCACCATGATAATGGCCCACGATAAACATAAAAAAAGAATTAAGGTAGAATTAGTACTGCAGCCGCCATATTCGCTAGACCTAACACCATCTGACCCTCATCTATCCCTAAATTAAAAGATTTTCTTGGAGGTAAAAATATTTGCACAAATGAATAGCTAATTTCAACAGTGACCGATTATTTTGCAGGGCTAGAAAAAATCACTTTCGAGGCGTAATAAGGAAGCTTGCGTTCAAGCTTCCTTATTACGCCTCGAAAGTGATTTTTTTCTAGCCCTGCAAAATGAAACTTTCGCGTGAAAATTTTTGAGCCACGATTTTTGATTATTGATTTCAAATGTGATTTAACGGTGAAACAGTGCTTCGATCGACTTTATTTTGTTTTTATGGGATAAAACACCGTCTAAGAGTAGTGTTTACAGTTGATTTGCCAAATTTCAGCATGAACATGGTACTCTCAGAAACGAATCTCGTAAGGTGATGTTCTCGCTAATGTTAATGCTGTGCGGGACATGATTGTATAATATCTGTATGCCATTTACGGTGAAATTTAAACATCTTTGGATACTGGCATGAAAGCAATACACACGAGTTTGAATTAACATTAAACATATTGAAACTTTGCGGTTTCTGTCCAATAGTGTTAGTTAACAGTCAAAAATAAGACCATGTCAAAGGGTGCAAAGGAATACTAAAAAAGTCAACGGATGTTGTTCAAATTTAGTCTACTGTTAGTTCGTTACTGTTGACTGAACATGAATTTATAATTATGATCCTGAAAGTAACTAGCAATCTTCTTTTAAAGCGAATCAAAAAGAAAACTCAAATTATCACTTGTTTCTTCGGAAATCATAAGTTTAGAGAATCGAGAAACCGTAAGCTGATGGGTATACTACAATTAATTTTCCAAAAATCATCGCCAAAATAAGAAGATATAATCGAAATCGACTAATTATTCTTCATCGTGACAACACCAATCCTCACTCAGCACGTCAAATCGTTGATTTTTAGCCAGTAAAAATGTTAAATTTATAACTCATTGCCCGTATTCAATTGATTTCTCACCTTGTAATTTCTATTTGTTCCCAAAACAGCAAACATAAAATGCGTGGTGAGTAATTTCTGTCGTCTGAAGCAGCGGTTGAAAAATTCCAATCTCTGGTTTTCGAAGTGTAAGCTGCTGATTCGAACGTATACAAAAGTATATTAGTGGCTAAAACATTTCAGTCGTTTACTTAACTTGAATGTGCTTTTTATATTGTTGCCAGGAATATTCACAGTAACCCTCGTATTAGCTGATCTTAATGTCGGTAGTAAGGAATTATAGAATTTACGGCTGTACATTCTTTGATAAAATGCATTAATAAATCGACCTTTCCTGCATGCCAGGTTACATGGTTACATTAGTTTTCACTAAAAATGGATAATTTTTATGTGGAAACTAACAAATCTCGTATAAACTATTAAAATTCCAAATTCTCTCAAACACTTCTATATGATTTTCTGCGGTGCAACACCATAACCAGACGTATAGTGTATTTTCTGCGGTGAAGAATCTACTTGCAGCTGCTTTAATGTTTCACGACATAATTGCGAGAATGAAAATTAAAAACATATATGTAGTTGTTAATATATTGTGGTTTTAAACCTTCTCAAGTTTGCAACCAAACAATTTATATGAATATAGTAAAATTTATAGTCCCAAGTAATTCCAAACCACTTGATGACAATGATTGACAATTTTAACCCTACCATATATGGAATATTTTAATTAAAGATGATTGTTTATTCCCGAGAAACGAAAGTTTTATTTTCATTCGACTTAAAATATTTTATATTAATAATACTTTTTTATAAACTTACTTAGGTAATCCAAGCAATTCATTTACATTTTTACTCCTAATAAAATTTGTATCGTCCACATAGCACGAAGCACTAATATCGCTATGCCCGTCATTATTAATGTAGTCTAGCATTACTAGCAAGGAGAAAATATGACATCAGCCCCATAATCATCATAAATAAAATATTTTTTAATTACCTTCCAATATTTTTTTGCCAGTATCTAACTCAAATTTCCAATTCATGTTGCAGCTACAGAGTTCTTTCTGGATAATAGCGATGAGATCAAACAGATATTGAACCTTAGTCCGTTTCGATCTTACATCAAAGCACAAGGGGACATTACAGGGAATATGTACAATTGAGGCATTAAGAAACGCGTACACTTGAAATTTATCTGTATAATTGTGGCTTTTTTTCAAAAGCCAACCTTATTTTATATTGCAATTTAATCGCGATTTGACATATCGCAGTTAAGTGTTATCCAAAAATAAACAAATGATTACTTTAATTGGAGAAGGATATACACGTTTATTAGAAATATAGATTATGGCAATTTATATGAATTTTCGTTTGACGTTTTAAAAAAGTCAAAACTGACATAGACTGATTTACATTATTAAAATATTGAGAAATGTAGCCTAAAGAGTTGTACGCGTTTTTTAATGCCGCAATGTACTATCGAAATAAAAAAAAAAAGTGGTACAGTTATATTTTAATTGGTTTAAATTAGGCTGCGTGAATGTAGGTATATATTAAGTGTAGGCGTCAAATTTAAATACTCCAATAACATATAAGTGTCAAAAATGACTTTTGCATGTTACTCCGATCTTAAGTACGCTAGCAACGTCACAATATTAAAATGTTTCAAAATTGACTTTACATATAACTTCACTACAGTACCACTTTTTTTTGCATTCGATAGTTATCTATTTTATTTACTTCTTACATAAACTTATCTTTCATATAGTTGCCAAGTTTCAAATAGCAAAAATTTCTATTAGAGTATGTTGTCTATTCTGTATTTTTATCTGCCAAATTTCTTAAATAAGTCAACTTTTCAAAGCTTTGTTGTATGTTGCCGAATTTTTACTGTGCATAATTTATTTATTTCGTATGAGAAGCCATGTTAACAAAAAGAAAAAATGTATTGAATCGAGCTGATATCGCTCGCACATATATCTTCAAATGTACTCCGCATTTTAGAATTAATTTTGTGGTGTTTTTTATTAATAAAACTTTGACTGGCTGTTAGTTGTGTTCCGGATTAAGTGTGGATTTGGCTTTTCACCAAGTTTTGGTGAGAAAATTTCATTTTATAGATAGCTGTCAAAGTTACATTTTTAGATTATACCTATTCTTGTGGCAATCATTGTTTTTCTTGATTTATCTTTCTGAGTTAGTTAAACTAGGTGTATTAGTTTATTAATTTATTAGTTTGCTGACTATGTTTTCTTTTCACATGCTTTTTTGGCGAAAAGCTTTATATAATTAAATGTGATAATTTTAGTGGGACTACCTCCTCGTGGTACACCCTGGGCAACGTTAAACAAGCACAACGGCAAAAAATCCACACATATAGAGAAGCGATATTGTGATGACATGACTATACATAATACGAAAACTATAAGTTTGTCATAGACGTAACGCGTAACAGAAAACATATTTTGCGAAAGACAACAGGAAATTATTTTCAATATAGACACATACTTTTTAAAAAGTGTGAGAGTTTCTATAGATGAGGAAACTAGTAAAACTCTTGGATAGAGAAAAAGTATTATATAGAGTGTTCGAAAGAAAATATAAAAACGTCCACTAGTTATCGACGCCAAAAACAAGCAGAAAAGGATTCATAAGCAAATTTTTGAACGCCCACATTAACATCCTGAGCTTACTGCAAATGAAAATTAATCTTATTTTGAGATTTAATTGTCATAGAAAAATGAGAAAATAAAATTAGATTTATTAGTCATTAATTCTCATTTGCAGTAAGTTCATAATGTTAACTATATATACACCAAGTATATAAATGAAAACTCATATCTGTCTCCAGGATACCGTATATTGACAAGCTCCAATAAGGGATAGGGTTCCAGGGATAGTCGTGACTCTACACGAATTTTTAATTATACGAACACCCAGGTGCTTATTAGACCGGCACGTTAAATATTAATTTAACCAGTGTAACTAATGAACATGATCCTCCAAACTTTACCGACTTTACAAACTTTACAAATATATTGTATGCATTACTATTGAATATAGGCTTCATTTATTTATGACATCTTTTCTTCGAAAATCGATGTGCCCACTCCATACTATGTATTTTGGTCTCTACATTATAATGGTAGACCATTCACGACTCATCCATTGTCACTAATCTTGCAAGAAAATTTTCTTTGGCGTGGCTATACCGCGTTCAAAAGCGACTGCAAATGTCTTTTCGAGTTTGCTTGTGTGCATCTGTTAACATTTGAGGTACCCATCTTGCAGACAATTTTTTCATGTTCAATTTCAACTATTTGTCTAATAGTCACACGTCGATCTTGTAGCACGTGATCATGGACCTTTTTAACAGTTTCTTAGAAAGTGACGGTTGTGGGGGTTCCATCTGCATGTTTGCCTGTACATACTGTCTACCACATTTGAACTCACGATACCACCTTTTGACTATGTCATATGATACTGCAGATTTCCCTAATGTATCCACCAAACCTTGCTGAATTTAAATTGGGTCATCTCTTTTAAACGTAAGTATTTAATCACCGCTCGCTGCTCGACACGATCCATTTTGATACCGATATGTGATTCTCTTGACCTCGGGCGTCTACTGTAGGCACACTTTAGGTTCAGACTTGTAAGTTTCTAATGTTAGTCTATACATGTTACAAGTTGAAATGCGACGTGAAGATAAATATATTGTTTTGGTTTATAAATAGGTCAGGGACGGAGTAACAGGTTCAGCCCTCGTATATATATATATATATATATATATATATATATATATATAGTTTTAGCATAGTTTTAACAAGGAACAGAATAAAATGTTCTGATGTATAAATTGGCATATATAAGACTAGATGGTATGAGAAAACCTAGAAACTTGGATGTAAATGAACAAGTGTTAGTAATACCGCCTCATTCTGAGCAAACGCAACGATCCGAATGTATGAATATTTCTCCCGCTCCGAATACAAATCCCCTGAACGCGTTTAGCCAATCACAAAACAGTCTGTCGCGCAACCATTTGACAATTAATGTCACAAACTTGGTGTCACCACTGTCACCCTATACGGAGTCTCTTAAGAGAAAGCCTAAATAATGAAATGGCACCACACTGATAATTCTTATCAAAGAGTATGTGACTTATTTGCCGGAAGGTATCCCGACAGGCCCATCCCGAACAAAGCTACAATTTGTAGATTTAAAAAGAAAATAGACATTACTTGTTCTGTACAAAATTTAAAGCCATTATTCCCTAATCGCAGAGTTCCTAATGATACGTCCATTTTAGTATGCGCTGCAATAGAACTAAATTCAAATTTGACACATAGGGATATTTTCAACGATTTAGGCATATGCTGCTCTTCCATTAACTGCATACTAAAATTAAATGGTTGTAAAATAAATTGTTCAAAATGAGAAATTAATTATAATTTCTCATTATAAACAATTTATTTTATTATTTGTAAGAGTAAATTTTTCTTTACATTACTAGAATTTAATTTAACTTTTTATTTATTTCTGAAGTTTATTTAGTTTACTATGAATAGTTTTTGTGACCTTTATTATTAAAATTTAATTTATTAAATCTCTTGATTCCTTATTTGCAATTTTCTTAACCGCTTATTAATAATTTCATTACGCTTTATGTGACCATCGTCAGTATAACGTATTGCAATTTACTCATTACCATAACACAGGACTAAACAATGTATAGTCCTTTAATAGTAATTTAGTAATCAGATAAATTTTGTTACACGGCTCCATAATATGTAAGTATGTATGACATATGACATCGATGTTGACGCGCCTACAGCATTCAGGGGATTTGTATTCGGAGCGGGAGAAATATTCATACATTCGGATCGTTGCGTTTGCTCAGAATGAGGCGGTATATGAACTGAAAGACATGTGAATCGAATAGCACACCAGGATATTGAAATTGTGGGGACCTAATAGCAATGTCATTACTATTTATTTAGCATATAGCATCTAAGCACATCTATACATACCAAAAATATACACAAAAATGAAAAGCATACGTCACAAATAAAATATTTACAATCAATCATCTAAAGATCTAATATGGTCTATTGCGCTTTCCGTCGCATTCAAGTGTTCCACAAACTCCCTTCCAAATAGCCTCAGTAGATAATTCTCAACAATATGGCTTATGGTTTGGCGCGCAGCTCCGCAGTCACATTACAGATCAGCAACCTTGCACCATTGCAAGCTATTCGCGCACCTTCCACTGTTTGGTCGGATTAAAAGGAACGTTTAGTGAAAGAAATAATAGCACATTTGTCAACATTTAAGCGTACTCGATTAGTTGTACACCATTCATGAATGAGTGTTAGATTTCTCTGTAGAGGTAAGCAGTCTACTGGAGAAGTGATCTTATTAAAGATTTTTAAGTCATTTGCATCTTTGAGAACAATCTAAAAGCATTAAGAAATCGCTATTCTATACATTTAAAAGTAGCGGGTTCAAATTGGAGCCTTGGGGGACACCAGTGATAGCAGTAAAAACATTTAAATTTTATCCTTTATATTGAACATATAGTTAATACAGTATTTCTTTGCAGTTCTTACTACTCAAAGTGCGAATCGCAAATTGTACTTTATCTCTTTCTAACACACATAAATACCCGCTGTAATACTATACACGTTAGTAATTTCAAGGTATTCTTATGCCTTAAATTTGGCCTTGTACTGCAAAGAAATACTTTATAAACTTATAGTACAATCGATTCAATAGGTATGTTTTGAAAAAAGATACATTTCTCGGTGAGATCCTGTAGATTGTAACTTCAACAACACTAGAGAGTGGTCAATTGTATCGAAAGCTTTATTAGAATAAATATAGATAACAAAAGTTGTAAGGATGTGGAAATATAATTTGTTTTAATAGAACATTTATGTTTTAAATAACAATATTTAAGAAATACAAAACATAACAATTTTGCATCGCCACTATCTCCTATAAGAGCAATACTTTGATGTAAGGTTAAAACGGCCTATAGTTACTCTTGTATAACAATCATAAACAATTTAGCAAATGAAGAAAGAAGGCTTAATTGCCTGTACTTTTCAAATTGTATTGAATTACCCTTTCTATGAAGAAATATTACAATCGCTAGATTAATTTGAACAGTTTATGATCCAGACTCGAACAAAAAAATTGTTGAAACGTGATCGTTTTCTGTCAAAGATTAAAAAATGTATTAGAATTTAGAAATACATTACATTTTAAGAAGCTGAGATCAATATCATTTAGATACTTATGGTTTTTATCTGTTTTAATACATATAACAAGCATTCGAAAATCGGAAGAATAGCATTTAATTAAATAATGTTTTAAGTATATCAATACGTTAAGCACGTATTACGCATTTATTACAAATGAAACAGACATGCAATATACATATCTTCTCCATGTGTACAGTTACAGATATGTATATTGCATGTATGTTTCATTTGAAATAATTTTTTACTAACACATGTAGTAACATTATGAAACAGACATGTAAATAATTTACACATCTGTAACTGTATCATGGACAATACACCTCGTATTTTCGGCATTAACTTCTGCTTAAGACAGACATACAGATAGAGATCTATTTATAAAGATTTGAATCATTTGTATACATTGCTTCACTAGCTTAACTGACGACGCCTATAGATGGCAGAAACATATGTCTTAAGCAGAAGTTAATGCCGAAAATACGAGGTGTATTGTCCATGATACAGTTACAGATGTGTAAATTATTTACATATCTGTTTCATAATGAAACAAAAGCGTTATACGTGCATTTAACGTATAGATATATTTAAAACCTTTTTGTATATTTCCCGCCAGCTGGCTAGTTGTTAATGGACTACCTGTATTGTTTCGTTTTCTGTATCAGCATAGCTGGTCAAAACGAAAGGTCCCGTTTCCGGCAAAGTCTCTTTCGTCCGTCAGATGTCACTTATTAAATAAGTGCCACCTTACAGGATGAAATTTGCTATATCTAGTAGGGATTTCGGCTTAATGTTATATACAGATACAGATCTATTTATAAAGATTTGTATCATTTGTATACATTGCTTCACTAGCTTAACTGACGACGCCTATAGATGGCAGAAACATATGTCTTAAGCAGAAGTTAATTCCGAAAGTACGAGGTGTATTGTCCATGATACAGTTACAGATGTGTAAATTATTTACATGCCTGTTTCATAATGAGACAAAAACGTTATACGTGCATTTAACGTATAGATATATTTAAAACCTTTTTGTATATGTAGTAACATGTAGTGCATTATATATTACATTATTTTTCGCTCCAACTAGACATATTCATTATTAATTATACAATTTATATTTAATATTATTTTACAATTAACATCCAAAATTAAAATTCAAAAAACGTTCAAATTAATATGCTAAATCATTTTTTAAAGATCAATCGAGAACAGGTGTTCATCTCCAAGTCCCACATAATATTTAAATACGCATTCAAAAAATAGTTGAATCATTTTATCAATCATTCCGAATTTAAATTTGCCAAGTTAAATCGACAAAATCAAATAATCCCGAGAAACCAGCACGAAAAACAAAAGATGAACAAAGCCGAAAAACAACAGCAAACGCTTTTCGTATATTCATTAAGCGTTTTCCCACACATTTTTCCTCACATATTCGCGTTCTGTCTTCTTTGCGACTTACTAAAAATTATAGCAAGTGAAAGGGATGAAGCTATACGCGCGTTTATCTAAATTGGGCCTATGTTACACGTATAGGAGGTCCAATCGGCAAATTAATGTGCTTTACATCCTTAATTGGTGGTCGGTCTTTCTAGCTGTGTGGCCTATTTTATCTCTCTCATTCTTGTGTGTCAGCATATGCGTTCAGCTTTATTTGTCACGTGGGTAGTCTCAGGTCCTGTATCTAGACACAACCGTGGACAAATATTAGATAAGTACCGACTTAATGGGACCTTTTTGTTTATGTATATATAAAATCCTTAATGATGCTTTTGTTCGTTTTTTCTTCATGATTGATTTGTGGTTTGCGCCTAACAAAGGGCGTTAAAAACAATAAAAGAGATGTAAAAGAAAATTGTCATTATAATATGTTTAATAATTTAATGCTCTGATTCACCCTTCTTATTTTAAAATTTCGTAATCTTATAAAGTGGCATTATTTTTATAATAATTTCAGAAGTACGGGGAGTGTTTTTTAAATAGCTACCGTTTTGATAGTAAAAAAATGCACGTTTGCGTGAAAACTTTTATTTGAATTTACTTTTCAATATAATTTCAAACCATATGAAAGAGCTTATCGTATCTTACAACCAGCTTTTGTATGCCGTCCTCATATAAATCTGCCGCCTAATCTACCAACCACTGCGGCACAACCGTTTTGACATCGTGATCATCGTCGTGCTTCTTTAAATACAGCAACAAGTAGCAGTCACTAAACGCTAGGTCAAGGCTATACAGGGGGTGTTCAAGTTGTTCCCTGTCACATAACGCCATGAGATTTTTTATTCGATGAGCCATGTGTAAACGAGCATTGCCGTGAAGCAAAACAATCTATCTCCTAAGCCTTTTGAGGTCCAACAATCTCAGCATTTATTGTATGACGCCGAGGCAAAAAATACACAAACAACACCCTCTAACTTATCTCAAAACATAATGCACTTGATTTTTTCAAGCTGCTTAAATTTCACTTTCTTGGGTAATATTGAATATCTCAATGCCATGCACTATTGTTATGATACCGATGTAACGTGAATCCACGTTTCGTCACCAGTGACAATTTGAGTTAAAAACATATCCCCTAACCGATTAGTTTTGCGCAAGTCAGTCGGCATTTCTTGTACCTAGCGTGACTACAACTTTCGATAATTTAAGCGTTCTGACATAGTTTCATAAAGCACACTCCTTGAAACTAGAGGTAATGATGAAATTGTAAAGCCTATGTTTCCTCAAACCTTCTGCACTAGGTCAACATTAATGATTTACTACATTACCATTTACAATTTATATATCTTGCTGTAAATGTTGTGAATACAAATATTTTTACTTATACGAGGGCTGAATTTTATTTAAAAAAAAAAAAAGCTACGGAATTAAAAAAAAAACATTATTTTTCAAAATAATCTCCTCTACCTAGAATACATTTTAAAATTCAATAATAAGTAAAAGTGGTTTCAAAATAATTTATCGTGCACTAATATACACTACAATATTGTTTCGCCAAACTTTGGCTTTATCAGGTGATGATAACTAAATTGTAATATATATTAGTGTACAATAAATTATTTTGAAATAACTTTTACTTATTACTGAGTTTTAATATGGGGTTTTAAAAAGTAACATCAATTGTTACTGATCTTCATTTAGAGCAACTATGATAGTAACATGAAACAATTTCTAATCATTGTTATAAAGAAAAGTAGGGCATCCAAATTGAAGTGTGAAATGAACAAATTTTCACTAAATTTTACTTTTAATTTAATTTACTTATTTAAATTTTGAGTTCACAGATGTAAAATAGTTTCTTAATTACACACGTGTTTAAATAAAACTCATATTTCACAATTTAAATTGTAAGTCATACTTTTCTTTATATCAATGACTAGAAAATGTTCCATATCGTTATTTCCACAGTTGACCCTGATGAAGTATGCATTCTGTATGCGAGATATTCGCATAAAAACTAAAGAACTAATCGTAATAAATTGATTTTGCTGAATTCCCCAACCAAATAATGTAAAACAAAAACAACATTTTTAATATATAATTTAATTACAATACAATAAATCCTTAATTTTATAGTTTTCAAAACACAGTTTCCCAAATAAAATTGGAATTGTGCATATACAAAAATTTAATTCAAATTGCAATATACAAAATAGGCCATTTGCATACCGGAGGAATGATAAACTGAGCTACTGTCGCCTTTAAAATATTTTCCCCGTGTAAATTTATACCAACTTAACCTTAGAATGCAATATCTACTTTTAGATAAACGGGGACTCGCAAGCCCGCCTATTAAAAATTTGTGTTATCTTGCGACAACACAAATTTATTAATATAAAGCTACATTCAAGGCATCATTTCACAAGAAAAAAACATAGTTACTATATAACAGAAATTGTTTATAGATTAGAATAACAAGTAGGGCATATTCTTAAGCTGTGTTCATTACACATATTATTATTGCAATTAGCACATATCATTTAGGTTTAGTTCATATTCTTGTCGTATAGGATATCACCAGTTCCTTTCCTAAATCTTTTAGAAATATTGTGCGTTTGTGAGTGTCACCAGCGTTATAATTTGGATGTTCTTTGGTAAAAACAATAAAACGCATTTAATGCTACCACGTCAATTTTATTGAAGAAAAGCATCATAGGTCATCGCTTACTTTGCCTATTACATTTGCATGTGGATAGCATTTAATCGATTACATCGACACCGCCTTTTGTTTTATTATAGTAGGAGTTAATTTCGGGCTTCATTTTAGACTCATCATTGACAACTGTGCCACGATGCACAGTACTTAGTAAAATTGCGCATTTATTCCTTTTAGGTGCGTAAATTACCATGCTTACGTCGTTTTGAAGCAAAATAAGAAAAAAAGGAGTTAAACGATTTTTCGACGGTTTAATCTACTATATCTCTCTTATTTTTACGTAGCGTACTCTTCCCAAAAAGTTCTCTCCCAATGGAACACTCGTAAAAAATTATCAATTATCAGAATCAGACCAGAATTATGAATACGACGTACTAAAGTTTGGACTATTTCAAATCTCAGATTCTTATACATAGGCCCCCAGATTGGCGGCCAACATAAATTAAACCATCAAGAGCAAAGTCAGATTTAAATTCGCACATCCAAAAAAATGTCAAGCCATATTTTGTCTGCTTACTTGATATACTAAACGAATCAGCATCTGTCTGTGAAGACAACTAGTTATACATAAATTGTTTACATTGGTATCTGGTATTATGCAGGTTTTGCATAGTTGAATAAACAAATCCCAAATATAAGTGCCACTGCTAATTTATCGGTTTCTAAACATGTTTCTTCAGTTCCCTTATCGTAAAATCTAATAAATCTTCATATTTCTTCAAATCGAAAGATGGACATCGTGACTCGACATATTGAATGAGCAAATTCATCAAAAAAAAAGTTCCCTTGCAGAAACATCCCCGTTTCTGGCAACTCCAGCATAAATAAGAAATTCACAAAATGCATAAAGTTCATCAATAGTTACATCAGTCCACCTTTTTGATTTACCATTGGAAGTAAACACGTCTTGCTTCTAAGTTGATACAGTGCAGAATTTCCTGCATAACAACTTCAGTCACAAATAACTGAAAAGCTTCTCTTGGTGCAGCAGTCATATGCTTTTGTGTTAAGGCAGGTGCATGCGGAATAATATTATGTGGTTGAATTTTATTTTTAACTGGTGGTTCTATTCTCCACTCGAGGCTGCTTGGTGAAATATAAAAACTTGCAGAAGCAATATTCGGATTTGGATTATCACTACCGCTAATATTTTCTGCATTAGTGCTATCACCATTATCATCGATACTGGATCTAGAGAACTCGTCACAATTAGCTTCGAAATGACTATCCATTATATAAATATATATATATATATATATATATATATATATATATATATATATATATCATTTTCTACTTCTGAAGCAACACTTTTTCCAGAAAGTGGATCATTGCACTCATTTACACACTGCAACAACGTTTTCTCGAACTTCGGGTCACCAAACTTTACACTTCGTACACACTTTTCCGATGCCATTATTGCTTTTACACTACAACTTCACTCAATGCAGCTTGCGATTCAACTGAATGGCAAAGTATGCTGCACTGCATTTATACACCCTCTAATAATGCAAGTTCCAACTTGTATACACATACAGATTCGTTTACTTCAAATTGTCTGACAACCCACGAGCTGAGCAATAATGACAAGCTGAGAGATGTTATTGTATACAAAAAAATTGCTTGTGGACTTCATAGGCTCGGTTTGTGTAAATGCAGGGTAGTGTTGGCAAAAAATATTTTTTAATTTAAAAACCCAAATAAAAATTATATGACCTCATAAACAGTTGAATGAATATTTATTTAGACCATACCAGAACGCTGGATTAATTTAAGAATATTTAATACAAATTATAAGCAATCAACTATTACTACGGACCTGATAGGCCCGGTTTATAAATCTCAAGAGTAAATGGCGTTCCCATTTCTGAAAGTAGACCTGAATAATATCAGGAATATTGTTGGAAAACAAAGGAGCAATTTGTAGCTCAAGTTGAGTAAAGGAGTATTAATATTAACCAGAAATACTTTCTCAAGGTTCTCTTCTGTAAAATTTGTTCTCTTTGAATGATATACATCCTTGTAGATAGAAAACGTCCTTTCTAAATCGCACCTGGTTATAGGTTCATATTAGAAATATTATTTTATTTCAGCGTATTTAGCAGTTAGATGTTGTCCCCCTACATAATTGCCGCAATGTTATTAAACCTGAATTTCTATTAAAGACTACGTCTAACTCTTGCCGAAGTCACTTGGAATACTTTTCAAATTATTAATAGCCACATCTAATTTGCAAATGTGCTTGCGAAGTGTTCCAGAAGAAAGTACAACTGATTTTTTAAATTTGGAAAGGTGTCTCTGATATATTCACAGATACTGTGGAGAGCATGTGCTACACAAATAATTCGCAGCATATTAGGATATGTTTTCTTTAATAGTGTGCCTGTTTTTAACATATAACTATGCAGCGCTGTCACTGACAAATAAAAGTGTTTTTTTCTTTGTACCTGTCGTCCGAATGAAGCATTTGGTGCATATTCTCGTAAATGGTTTTAGCTACTGTTTCCGCATCAACTGTATTTATAACTTTTGTTGCTATTACATATGCGTTATATGGAATAGTTTGATGTAGTACACCAGCTACAACACTTACCATACAGCGTCCTAATAAATCGATAGTTTCGTTGGCACTTATCCATAGGTACTGATTTGAAAGACGGCTTCTAATGCGTTCTACTGCTTTCGTGTAGCACTTAGAAACATAATATTTGCGTAAGGTGATTCATCAGAAACACTTCGACTAGTATATTTTTGGAGAAATGTTTTGAAGGTGGAATTGTTAAGTTTATTTAATGGAATATTTGCCGCCATTAAAGTTTCACAGAGTTCTTCGTTAAAATTGTCAGATTCCAACGGGTCTAATTTCTGTGTGCGTGTTTGCGATGCTAAGTGACCTTTTACGTGCGATTTCTTGGAATTTTTTAACGATATTTTACAGACTTTGCAATAAATTTCGGAATCACTGGCAATGGACATACAATTAGTTTGACCCTTAATCCAGCTCGCCACTGTTTCACGATGCCATTCTCAACGGTATTCCATATCATATCTGACAATGTAACTTAAAGAATGTTCTAGATCTAAATAAATGAAAATTAAAAATGTATGCGTAAGTTATTGAAACTTAACGAAATTCACTGGACACTTACGTATACCGATTGGTTCAGCCCGCTACGGGCCATACGCAACAATATACGTATGGAACGTAATGCGATGTGGCAACGTGTGTACGATGCCACTCCGCGTGCGCATACATAAGTCCGATGATCGAGAGCAACAGATTGCCCTTCATTCGTATTTAGCTGTGCAAACGTAAAGGTAGTTATCATGTCAGTGTATACAACCGCAGAGAAGGTACAAATAGTTTCGTGGTATCTTGCCGGCAATTCCTTTCGAACAACCGCTGATTTATTTGCTGTAGAGTACGTAAATCGGCCTATTCCTTCGCATTCGACGATTGAAAGGATCGTAAATGCGTTTAGGAAATATGACTTTCTTAAAATTTAAATTTATTTTGCAGAATTATTGATTTTTTTACTTTTATCTTTTAGAAAACGTTATTGTTTTTTTATTACTTAAAATTACTTTTCCGTAGCAGCTAAGAATACAATAATAATAATAACTTGGAGATATAACGACCTTATTATGTCTGAAACAAATGGGCAAATTACGTATACAGAACGAATATGCAAACGACTATATCCTTGCGCGGTTTAAGTCTTACTAAATTCATAACTTTTTTTCTTTTTTCATGAGTCTTTGAATTTTGATTTGTGGTCGAAGTTGCCTCCATTTCGACTCCGTTGTTTCGTATCTCCCAGGGTTGTGATGTGTTTGAGTCTGATTAATAATTAATCGTGTGTTGTTGTGTTTTTTTGTGCGGTCCTGTGTTGTGTGTGTGCAGTCTGTGTGTTAGACGTTTTTTGCGTTTAAGTCATATGTGTTCGTTTACTGGTCATCATCGCATTTTTTTTTTGCGTTTCAGTTATGTGTGTATTTAATGTTTACTGTTGTAGAGTGTTATTATTGTCTGTGTTTGCGTTACGAAGTATTGTATCTGTTCTGTTGTTGCGTTTGTCGAGTGTAGTGTTATTAGCATATTGCCTAAGGCAAGTGCTAATTCATCAACTGTGTTAAGTGTAGTGTTTTTTGTTTTTGAGTCCAGGGATTAGTTGTTGGGGGTGGTGCTGGTATGTATTTAGGTTTGGGTGTGGTTTTGTTTGCAGGGTTGTTTGGGTTGTTAGGACAGTTGATGAATGTGGATAGGTGAGGACCACCGCAGTTTGCACACTTTGGTGGGGTTGTTATTGGTGTTTGTACATAAGTGTGTCGAGTGTTCGCCTCCGCATTTCATGCATTTGTAGTTTACATTACAGTTTTTTTAGTGGTGTCCGAAAGTCTGGCATTTGTGACATTGTATTATGTCTGTCCGTTTGTTTAATGGTTCTATTTTAATTGCAAGTCCGCAGCATTCGCGTATGTTGTACATTGATTTGAATTGTCTCGTCAGTTCGATTAATACAAGTGGTGCTGGTATGCCGTGTTTACCGTTAATGCGTTTAATTTTTAATGTCGGGTAGCCTTGGTCAGTCAAGTCGTCTGTAATGTCAGTGTCTGTAATAAAGGTAGGAATGCCTCGCATAACTACCTTTAGTGTCTTTTCGCTTCTCAATTGAAAAATGTAAAATTGAATTTGTTCTTTGTCGAGTATGTGTTTAAGTTTTCGGTAGTCTTCGTCAGTTGTAGGTTCGATGTGTATGCCTGGTTTCACAAGTTTGTTTTGTACTGTGTTAATGTTATGTGTTTTAAGTATTTGTCGTATATATGCCCATTTGTCTTTGTCTGTTATTATGATTGGTGCGATTTTGTGTGTTTTGCGTGTTTCGGTTTTTGTGTTTTGTGTGGTGTTTGTTTTGTCACTTACCCTGGGTGTGCTGTTTGATGTTGACGGTTGTGGGGTGAATTCGGTTGCTTCTTCTTCTTCCATTTTTTCCTCGGTTTTGGTTTCGAGGGCGTCGTAGGAATTTTTTGTTTCGATTGGTGGCGTTGTGTGGTCGGTTTTCTGTCTTTTTGTTGTTTTCTTCGGGTGTCTGAATGCGTCGTTTTCGATTTTCGGTTCCGGTTGGCTCTTCTTCGATTTTACAGGAGGCTTTTCTTTTTCTTGTTTTTCTGTGGGGTTGCTTGTTAACTCAATTTGACTGTGTTACTGTGTTGATGCTGTGTGCTTTAAGTATGTGTCGTATATGTGCCCATTTGTCTTTGTTGGTTATAATTATTGGTGCGATTTTGTGTGGTTTTCGTGTTTCAGTTTTTGTGTTGTGTGTAGTGTTTGTTTTGTCACTTACCCTGGGTGTACTGTTTGATGTTGACGGTTGTGGAGTGGATTCTGTTGCGTCTTCTTCCATCTTTTCTTCGGCGTTAGCTTTTTCGAGGACACTGTAGGAGTTCTTTGTTTCTATTGGTGTGCTTGCGTGTTCTGTTTTCTGTTTTTTCGCTTTTTTTTCGAGTTTGTGAATGCGTCGGTGATTATGTTTTCATTTTCCTGTTCCGGTTGGCTTTTTGTCGGTTTTATTGGGCTTGTTTCTTCTGTGTTATGTATGGTAATTTCCAGTTTTGCTGTCGGATTGTCGCGATCTACCATGAATATTTGTGCTTGATTGCGCAAAAGATGTTGGATATTTTCTTCCTCAGTGATTTCTTGAATTATGGTTTCAGCGTCTCTTAGTTGCTGATCGGTACATCTTCTTCTGAAGTTGGGTCTCAGCACCAGATTAGTAATGTAAATCGTATTATAATTTACTCCTTCTCCGGCCATTTCTTCCGGGTTCGCTTAACGAATGTCGTCGTAGGTTCTCTCAAATACGATACTGCTAGTTCAGATATCGCAGTGAGAATGATTCATAACTGCAATGTATGGCAATTTAAGGTACTGTGCGTGGAGGGGATTCGCTGTTGCCACTTATTGCTGGTATGGCCCGTTTAGAGCTGGTCCTATCGGTATATGTAATTAACAGTCAAAAAAATATAAAAAAGAAGCTAACTCACCGTACTTTATGTATCTTACGAAATATAAACTAATAAATAATACAAATTATAACAACTCCTTCCGCTTCTATCTCCGCCCATGAAGAAAGGAATTTTACTGCAAAAATTGGAGTAATTACGTTACAATTCAAAGACCAGAAACAGATGTGCGGTTAACCGAATGAATAGTGCTATTCAATGACTGCATGTTGACAATAGCGATGTTATAGACTATTTATATGGTCCATCGTAATTTCGGCCTCTCGTGTCCGGTCCGTAATCATGACATAATAACTAATCTTGTAATACTAAGTATATTTCTTGTTCTTATGAACTACAATAATACGAAGGGCACGCTGGAATTATTGAAATACCAAGAAAGAATATGTTGAAATGGCAACGTTGCAACCGTCTTTAGTTAGCCGTCTGTAATAGCCAGTTGAATCGCGTCTGTTACATAGTACACGCGGTACACACAATTGTGGGTGGAAGTATGGAGTTTTCGCGCTATGATTTACTACGATTTCAAAGTTGGTTTAAACCAAAAACAGTGCGTTGAACGTTTGCAACTTGCATTTGGCAGTGAAGCACCATCCATGTTCGAGAATGTAATAGATGTTGGATTTCGCTTGACGATGAGAATCATCAGTAACTGCTGAAAACGTTGAAAAAGTGAAAAAATTAATCGAAGATGATTCACGATGCACTTATGGAACGATTCAGGCAACATTTGGCATTGGATCTGCAACAGTTAATACAATTTTATACGATCATCTTCATATGAAGGAAATTGCTACACGTTGGGTGCCACATAAACTCAATGACATGCAAAAGGCAGAGCGTATAAAGATCGCTCGGGAAATGTTACAGTTCTTAAATAAAGTGGGCATCGCATTATTTCTAAAATAGTAACAGGTGATGAAACCTACATGCCAATTTATGATGTTCCCACCCGCCAGAAGAGTCATGTATAGGTCCATGAAGACGCACCAACCCCAATGATGACAAAAGGCCTATGAAGAAGATAATGTACGCAGTTCTCTTTCAAAGTACAGGTTTAGTAAAAGCAATTAAGTTTGAAGAACAACGTACAGTTACAACTAACTGGTACATCACAAAATGTTTACCTGCTGTTTTTCAATCAATCAATATTCGCGGATTACTGTTACACCAGGACAATGCATTGTCACACACTGCGCAACTGATTCGTAATTTTTTTACGTAAAAATAAAGTAAACCTTATCGAGCATCTACCTTATTCGCCTGATTTCGCAATGTGTGACTTCTGGTTCTACTTCCACCTGAAGAAAAGCTTTCGTTGTCGACGTTTCTAGTCGGTAAACGAGATTGATCAATTTTTTGATAGTGTTCCGAAAGATGACTGGCTGGAAGCTTTTCATTTGTACTAGATTCGATTACAAAAGTGCATTGATGCTGGTGAAGAGTATTTTGAATATGAATAAATTCATTTTCCATTACGACTTGCAGTTTTCTTGTATTTCAATAATTTCAACGTGCCACTCGTATTAACCACATTGTCATTCATCTTCAAGAAATTATATATTTTCAGCAGCATTCTGAAGTAATAAGAACAATAGAAAATTAGTAATAAATTTATGTCGGATTTGTAGAACCAAATTCTCTAAGACTGTGATAATTATCTACTTCTGGAGGAGGACTTCTAGAGGTTTTAAAATTGAAGGTTATGTAATGAAAGTAGTATAGAATCCTATCAACATAAATTGTATAACATAATACATATAACATGTATATTATTAGTATAAACATTAAACACTAACTCACTAACTCCAAAAAGGTCACACTTTTAACAACAATAATACTTTAAAATATTAATCAGGGTTAAATACTTGTAATATTATAGTCCCGTGACTGATTGATTGGCCGTGTAAACGAGGTTTATACAGAATTAATTTTCTGCATGATTATGCACAAGCTTTATTGAATATTTTATGACTTTTTATTGTCTTTAATTAATTAAAATTACTTGCAATGGAGAGAAATAATAAATCAATATGGTAATAACAGAATTAATACTACAAATTGCCAATAAAAACTCAAACATAGACAAATGTAAAAAAAATCGGTTCTATATTAAGACATACGTCAAGTTCCTTCTTAATTTGAATATTTTTAATTAAACATCCAACCATACATTACATTTATGGCAAAAATTAATCAAAAATCCTTATAACGGATGTATTCTTAATTATAAAGATTTATGCTTCAAATACAAATTTAGCAAGTTCATTATCATAAATTTACATTCTAAATAGTTGGATATTTACGTTGTATATAACACATCGCATTGCTGTTAGTCCGTGTATTGCAGTATCTATAAATTGGTTTAATTTTAATAAATCTTGAAAGTTTCGTATTTGATAGGGAAATAGGCATCTATATACCAAGAATTAAATTAAAAATGACAAGATGACGTCACTAGTGCAAATTAAAATGTCTTGAACATTACAGATAATTAGTGAAATTGGTTAGTTGTTTGGTAAATGTAAATGTTCGATTATGAACTTTTTCCAAAAATATAATAGAAGTTATGATTTAAACACGAATGTAAAATATTTTTAAATTTTCGGGGCTAATTTTTTAGTTTAGTTACCAAACCCAACCACAAGTTGTATTTAATTACACATCTTACACTTCTTTTAATATACAAATGAAACAGACATGTAATATACATATCTGTAACTGTACACATGGACAATACACCTCATATTTTCAGCATTTACTTCTGCTTAAGACACGTGTTTCTGCCATCTATAGGCGTCGTCAGTCAAGCTAGTGAAGCAATGTAATACAAATGATACAAATCTTTTTAAGAACAGATTTGTATCTATATATACATTTACGCTGAAATCGCCTACAAGATATAGCAAATTTCGTCCTATAAGGTGACACTATTTAATAAGTGACATCTGACGGACGAAAGAGACTATGCCGAAAAAGGCGACCTTTCGCTTGACTAGCTATGCTAGTACATAAGCGAAAAAATACGTATAGGTGTAGTCCTTTAACACGAGCCAGATGGCGGTAAATATACAAAAAGGTTTAAGTATATCAATACGTTATTGCACGTATTACGCATTTGTTACAAATGAAACAGACATGTAGTATACATATCTGTAACTGTACACATGGAGAATACACCTAATATTTTTAGCATTTACTTCTGCTTAAGACACGTGTTTCTGCCATTTATAGGCGTCGTCAGTCAAGCTAGTGAAGCAATGTAATACAAATGATACAAATCTTTTTAAGAACAGATTTGTATCTGTATATACATTTACACTGAAATCGCCTACAAGATATAGCAGATTTCGTCCTATAAGGTGGCACTATTTAATAAGTGACATCTGAATATATATATATATATATATATATATATATATATATATATATACAGCAATACCTCGCATAGTCCGGCTTCGAACAGTCCGGATTCACTATAGTCCGGTTTAAAATTTAAAAAAATTTAAAGTTATGCGATATGAAATTTCATTTTTTCTGGGGTTCCCCGTTGTGTATGTATGTACCTAGACTGAATGAGAATGTAAACTCCGTATAAAGTTTCGGTGGTTCCCCTTTCAACGTCGTAATGTATAAACTATGAAGTCGTACATATATTGTATGTAGTGTGCGCATAAACAGTGGATGTTCTATTAGTTATCGATGTGTAAATCTACAGTAAAATTGATTTGTGATACAAAATTAGATAGATCTGAATTCCATTAAAATAAAAATGAGTGCAAAAAGAAAACGTGAAAGTGATTCTGCCATCAAAAAAAGTAAATGGCTTACTTTAGAAGAAAAGCTCGATATAATAAAGCTTCACGAAGAAGGTGCATCCTTTGCTAAAATAGGCCGTGACAAAGGAATGGATGAGTCATCAGTTCGAAAACTTATCAAAAAAAAAGATCAATACAAATCGCAAGGTATGGCTACGGCTTCTTATTTGTCAAGAAAGGTGACTAAAACAAGAAGCGCTCGAATGGTAAATATGGAACGACTATTATCCATATGGATCGAAGACTTAAATCAAAAGCGAGTTCCGCTTAGTCAAATGGAAATTCAAACCAAAGCACTAAGTCTTTACAACGACTTAAAGACTACTGATGAAGTAGAAGGCGAAGGTCAGGAAACAAGTGAAAATTTTACAGCAAGTCGTGGGTGGTTTTTTCGTTTTAAGCAACGAACTGGTATCCACAATGTTCGCATTGTTGGTGAATCTGCCAGTGCAGATAAAGAAGCTGCATTAAGATATCCGAAGGAATTGAGTGAAATCATACTGAAAGGTGGTTATAAAGATGAACAAATATTTAACGTAGATGAAACGGGGTTATTCTGGAAAAAGTTGCCGTCACGCACTTTTATAGCAACCAATGAAAAGTCATGCCCTGGCTATAAAGTTTCAAAGGACCGTCTCACACTGTTATTAGGCGGAAATGCAGCAGGCGATTTCAAATTAAAGCCCATGCTTGTGTACCGAGCAGATAATCCTAGAGCTCTTAAAAATGTAGCAAAAAATGATCTCCCAGTGTTGTGGCGTTCAAATAAGAAAGCATGGGTCACAAAAACTTTATTTGAAGATTGGTTCACCAACTACTTTTGCCCTGCAACGAAACGTTATTGTAACGAAAAAGGGTTAGATTTTAAGATTTTACTGATCTTAGATAACGCCCCAGGTCATCCGACTAGTCTTTCGGAATTAAATGAAAATGTACAAATAAGTTTTCTTCCGCCAAATACGACGTCGTTGATCCAACCTATGGATCAAGGTGTCATTGCGACATTTAAGGCGTATTATTTGCGTCGCACTTTTTCCCAAGCCATTAAAGCTACAACAGCTGAAAATGCACCTACTTTAACGGAATTTTGGAAAAGCTATAACATCAGAAACGTTATCAAAAATATAAGCGAAGCATGGCATGAATTAACAACAAGCAATATGAGAGCAGTGTGGAAACATATCATACCACATTGTGCAAATGATTTCATTGATTTTGAAACTCATTTTGCTGAGGTAACTAATAACATAGTGGAAATTGGACAGCAGCTCGGTTTCGAAGAATTAGATTCCGCCAACGTAATTGAGTGCATTGAATCGAACACTAATGAATTGGATAATGAAACACTTATTAATATAGATGAACAACGAGCTTATGAAGAACAGGAGGACAACTTAGACAACGGCGATAGTGTTGAAGTTCCTACAAGGGAATTAACAACTGAACAACTATCAAAAATTATTGTAATGTTTGAGAACGTATCGGAGCATATTAAGGACGTTGATCCCAATATCGAGCGTAGCCTTACAGTTTGCCGAACAATAAACAATGCAGTTCGGTGCTACAGAGAAATTTATGAAGAGAAAAAATCGAAGAAAAAGGTGCAGACATCCATATTGCAATTTTTAGACAATACAAAATGAATTTTTTATACACACAATTATTTTTAATAAAGACATTTGGATTTACTTATTGAGGGACGCATTTCTTTGAACCAATTGCCAATTTTTGTATAGATATATGTATATCTAATTCCTCGATTAGTCCGATTTCAAACAGTCCGGGAAGTCCGTGGAACCAGTTATCCGGACTATGCGAGGTACTGCTGTACTTACAAGATTTATCGACCGTACTATATTGGTTAATGATAAATTAAAAACGGGCAAGCTATCGGTCAATTAAAACTCATTTATTTTCGATCCCTATATTTCACAACGAGATTGTTGCTTCTACAGGAAATGAGAATGTAGAATTAAAAAATTAAAGTGACGTACGCAGACATATTAAAATTTGTATTCTGTACCGTTGCTCTTATCTCCTGAAGAAGTAACAAACTCGTCGTGAAATATAGAGATCGAAAATAAATGAGTTTTAATTGACAGACCGCTTGCCTGTTTTTAATTTATTATTAACTTACATATTGCTATGGATTTTATTTAAAAATAAAATATTTAAAAATTTACAATTATTTGGGAAAAGACTGTATGTATATTGAAAATGTATATAAATTTAAAAAGGGAAAAACTTGTTATCCGAGATTTCCTGTAGAGATCGAAGTTGCGGGTGAGATGAAATTTATAGTTTGAACTAGAAGGTTGCTTTGTGAAATATATTTAAATATATTTTAATTAATTCGAGTTGATTGATTGAAAGTGATTTTGTTATATTGTTATTAAAGTCCCGATATTTATAGAGATAAATTCTCGTTGTTGTATTGATGATTAAATTTGAGTAAGCACCTTCTTCGTCTCCATTTAATTGTAAGGAGAATTAAAATTATATGAAATAAGTATAAGTATTATTATAATATTTTCCATTGTATTGAAGTTTATAGATAAGAGATTTAAATTGTAAGAAATACAGATAATACAGTTTATACATTAAAATTCTTTCTAATTTTATAGATTGAAAAGTTTGTTCGAGTGGAGTCAGGGTTATTTTTTGTACATGTTAGTACACATGCGTAAGTTTTTGTTCGTGCATCAATATCTGATTATACTGTATGATTCTTTGGGAAGAATTTAATATTGAACTTGATTATTTTTAGATAAGTTTTGATCGGTGTCATTTAGAGGAAGTTTTCCATTCATTTAGCTGTCAATTTTCATTGAATGTTTTTACCTCAAGTATTTTTGTATAGTACAGCATCTTATATTTTGTAGAGATATATTTTTTATTTTTTTTATTTTTGTATTAAATATTCATTTTAATTTTTATCCTGCGTTTGTTTCATTTTAATCCTACCATTGCTGTTCTAACTTAACTTATATAAAATAAGTAAATAAATTTTTGTGAACATTTCGCTGGCGCTCAACTCAATTTTTAGACCACGTATTTCCTGAGTGGAACCCGAGAAGTTAGAGGTCTCACATTTGAAAATTCACCGGCTGAGAAACCTAGTTGGGAAAACTCGTTGTGGATGGTGGCGTGCTAAATTTTCAAACCACTATTCATAGCAATATATATATATATATATATATACGTATATATATATACGTATATATATATATATAATATTTTCGTGACCTTGGCATGATATGGTAAACCTAATCAGTCGGCGATTAAAGGTCTGTTTTACTTCAAAGTATATATATTTAAAAAAAACCCTACATGTTTCGGCAATGATGCCTTTATCAAGGATATAAAATATAAATGACAGAATATAAATGTCAAAAAATATGACATTTATATTTTATATCCTTGAATAAGGCATCATTGCCGAAACATGTAGGGTTTTCTAAATATATATACTTTGAAGTAAAACAGACCTTTAATCGCCGACTGATTGAGTTTACCATATATATATATATATATATATATATATATATATATATATATATATATAATAACTTCGTGACCTTGGTATGATATGGTAAACCTAATCAGTAGGCGATTAAAGGTCTGTATATTACTTCAAAATATATGTATTTAAAAAACTCTACATGTTTCGGCTGTATACGCCTTTTTCAAGAGAATACAAAATATGAATATATATATATATATATATATATGAACTTCATGTGTATGAGAATTAATAATTATTAAATCTCATTTTACATGCGATTGTCGCTATAATTTGTTGCATTTAATTCTACAATTCGGCAAATCACTTTTGCCCTAGATTGTAGACGCAACAAGCCGCGACATCAACTGTACAAGTTGTCAGTACAAATGAAAAATTTTGTGAAAAACTTATCTGCGCGGAATGTGCATATATCGATATTTCACTGTTTTTTACAGATCATCAGTGCACCTTACCGAAGACAGACATGATATTCACTTCTATACTACGTGTATATATACGAACTGTAATGAACTTCATGTGTATGAGAATTAATAATTATTAAATCTCATTTTACATGCGATTGTCGCTATAATTTGTTGCATTTAATTCTACAATTCGGCAAATCACTTTTGCCCTAGATTGTAGACGCAACAAGCCGCGACACCAACTGTACAAGTTGTCAGTACAAATGAAAAATTTTGTGAAAAACTTATCTGCGCGGAATGTGCATATATCGATATTTCACTGTTTTTTACAGATCATCAGTGCACCTTACCGAAGACAGACATGATATTCACTTCTATACTACGTGTATATATACGAACTGTAATGAACTTCATGTGTATGAGAATTAATAATTATTAAATCTCATTTTACATGCGATTGTCGCTATAATTTGTTGCATTTAATTCTACAATTCGGCAAATCACTTTTGCCCTAGATTGTAGACGCAACAAGCCGCGACATCAACTGTACAAGTTGTCAGTACAAATGAAAAATTTTGTGAAAAACTTATCTGCGCGGAATGTGCATATATCGATATTTCACTGTTTTTTACAGATCATCAGTGCACCTTACCGAAGACAGACATGATATTCACTTCTATACTACGTGTATATATACGAACTGTAATGAACTTCATGTGTATGAGAATTAATAATTATTAAATCTCATTTTACATGCGATTGTCGCTATAATTTGTTGCATTTAATTCTACAATTCGGCAAATCACTTTTGCCCTAGATTGTAGACGCAACAAGCCGCGACACCAACTGTACAAGTTGTCAGTACAAATGAAAAATTTTGTGAAAAACTTATCTGCGCGGAATGTGCATATATCGATATTTCACTGTTTTTTACAGATCATCAGTGCACCTTACCGAAGACAGACATGATATTCACTTCTATACTACGTGTATATATACGAACTGTAATGAACTTCATGTGTATGAGAATTAATAATTATTAAATCTCATTTTACATGCGATTGTCGCTATAATTTGTTGCATTTAATTCTACAATTCGGCAAATCACTTTTGCCCTAGATTGTAGACGCAACAAGCCGCGACATCAACTGTACAAGTTGTAGAATTAAATGCAACAAATTATAGCGACAATCGCATGTAAAATGAGATTTAATAATTATTAATTCTCATATTCATGAAGTTCATTACAGTTCGTATATATACACGTAGTATAGAAGTGAATATCATGTCTGTCTTCGGTAAGGTGCACTGATGATCTGTAAAAAACAGTGAAATATCGATATATGCACATTCCGCGCAGATAAGTTTTTCACAAAATTTTTCATTTGTACTGACAACTTGTACAGTTGATGTCGCGGCTTGTTGCGTCTACAATCTAGGGCAAAAGTGATTTGCCGAATTGTAGAATTAAATGCAACAAATTATAGCGACAATCGCATGTAAAATGAGATTTAATAATTATTAATTCTCATACACATGAAGTTCATTACAGTTCGTATATATACACGTAGTATAGAAGTGAATATCATGTCTGTCTTCGGTAAGGTGCACTGATGATCTGTAAAAAACAGTGAAATATCGATATATGCACATTCCGCGCAGATAAGTTTTTCACAAAATTTTTCATTTGTACTGACAACTTGTACAGTTGATGTCGCGGCTTGTTGCGTCTACAATCTAGGGCAAAAGTGATTTGCCGAATTGTAGAATTAAATGCAACAAATTATAGCGACAATCGCATGTAAAATGAGATTTAATAATTATTAATTCTGATACACATGAAGTTCATTACAGTACGTATATATACACGTAGTATAGAAGTGAATATCATGTCTGTCTTCGGTAAGGTGCACTGATGATCTGTAAAAAACAGTGAAATATCGATATATGCACATTCCGCGCAGATAAGTTTTTCACAAAATTTTTCATATATATATATATATATATATATATATATATATATATATATATATATATGCGTGGATTGTATGTATATATCTATACATATAATCCACATTTCTCAAATTATAAACTAAACCATTCTTTTATATAAAATAACATTATATCCAAAAAAGTCCTGCATTACACATATTTATTTAAATGGGATCCTGTCCGTATAAGGTATAAAAGAATAAGTTAATCAAGTTAATCAGTTCACTGGATAGTCGATATTATTTCTAATTAACTCTGTAAAATTCTTGATTTGTAGGTTTAGTAAACATGTCAATTCAAGTTAAGATACCCGTGTATTTTGTTCACCATTCATTGTAATGTGATATTTTTTACGAACACACTCGATTATAATTCGTGTGTGATGCGCTTCGGTTAATTTGCTTCTTTTTTATTCGTTTCCAAAAATAAGTATCGGATTACTTTCATGATTAAGTTCGACACGCTGTGTTGCCTTTGTGTATCAATACAGAGTCATTTACAAATAAGGAAAAAGAGAAAAACATTCCACTACAGAAATACATTTGGTATAAGAAGTTTTTGAATGTGAAGTATAATCAGTCTATCTACTCTTTTACATCATGCCCTTTCATATACAATATTTATTGTCAGAAAAATATATTTGCGAAAATCTTAATTGTGAGAAGTAATAAAACAAGTACTAAGTGCAATCAAATAACATTTATTTTATGTATGACTGTATGACACATGAAGAATATGAAGGAAATATAAGTCTGGCATAGTCCATAAATTTAACTGATCTGTACATCATTTTTTATTATGCTTGTTTCATTAAATATGTACGTAACCGACGCATTAGCTTTCGTCTGTAGATAATACATCTGTGATTTCTTTTATCTTTTCAATACTATACCAATATGCACGCACACATACACACATTCGTAAAAACATATACGTATTCAAAGTGTGTTAAGTATAGCTTACGCTATAAATAGTAAAGTTCCCCGAGCAACAGTTATCATCAGATCACCAGTCCGTGAAAATGTTTCAGCTAACAAAAAGTTAATACCGCGTAGTCATTAAATTTTTAATAAACGAAAAAAATACCCCCAAACAAATTAAACAATGTTGAGACGGTGTTTACGATGATTTATCTCCATGATATTAATTATACTTTAACAAAAATCCCTTGAAGATAAGGAGCATTTCGTTTGGGCAATTGAAGTGATAGCATCACGTAAGATTTCATTTATAGTAAAATTCGTATTAGGTTTGATGGTAAAGGAATTATCGACAATGTCTAGCATTTCTCTAACAAGTATTCGTCGAATTCTGCATGACCGTTTGATTACACATAAGGTTAGTGAAAAATGGTTACCACGACTACTTTCTGCTCCTCAACGTCAATGTCGTATGTGAATTTGCGGGCTCGTTTTTTAAACATATATAAAGACGGCCCAAAACCGATTTAGAAGTTCCGAAGATGAAACAATAGTTTTGTAATACGATCCTCTATCCAAAATGGAGTCGATGGAATCTCCATTTATGGCGAACTAGTTTATGAGTCATTTTGAGATAGAATTTAAGAGATTATCTAAATATTTCCCCAAAGTATGGATTAGGTAAGTCGATGATATTTTCGCGGTTTTTAATACCAAGTTGTGTAATTTTAATGATTTTTTAATAGAATTAAATTCGAAATTCCCTACAATTAAAGTCAATATAGAAAAAGAAAACAATGAACAAATACCATTTTTAGATGTTTTGGTAATTAAGAATAATAATAACTTCGAAATAGATATTTACCGAAAAGACACCAATGTCAACAAGTTTATAACCGCGGATTCAAATCACAGTTTCCAACAAAAGATGGCATCTTTAATTTTCTTATCCATCGGTTGTTAAGTTTCCCGCTTACAAAAGATAGATATGAAAAACAACTTGGATTAATCAGAAGCATCGCTACATACAATGGTTTCGATTCGAAAATAATAACCAACCTAATTAAGAAACATAGGCTTATGAAACTTATTTATGATACCACGAGCTTACTACCTCAAAAAGACCTAGGTGAGAAATTTGTTTGTTTACCGTACCATTAAGCCTGTAGAAATCTGAACGCTATCTTCAAAAACCACTCTCTTCGAATAGCGCTTAAATCATGTAACTCATTAAAATCACTTCTAGGTAGCACCAAGGACAAAATTGAGGTAGAACATAAATCTGGTATATATGAAATAAATTGTAACGATTGCAGCCAAAAATATATCGGCCAAATTAGACGTTCAATTTCAACTCGTTACAAGGAACATATTTCCAACTTTAGATTCAACAGACCCGAAAAATCTAGCGTTGCCCGACATATTTGGGACACAGGTCATTCTGTGCCGGCAAATAACCTTAGGTTTATTAAAACTGTTTATAATTATAGAGAATTAGGTAGTTATGAAAGTATTTATATATATATAGAAATAAGAATAAATTAATGAATACTGACAATGGACCAATCCCTCAGTCCAGTTTGTATGCCTTATTGTGACAATAACATAATTTTTTTACTCTTCATGTATTCACGCTTCACGGTTCCCTAAATTTCACGCTAGGTTTAAGTAGTATATAAGTGTTATTTCGATGTTAGGAATTTAGTGTTATCCCACTGGCGATTTGGTGAAGAGCATATCTTCTAAGGTTTACCTTAGCCAAAATAGTATTTTAAAAAACAAGTTTCATAAGACACCATTTTGCCGCACGAGATCAGTTTAGAAAACGAGCCGCGATAGTGGCGAGTTTTCTAAAGAGCGTCGACTATAAGAATTCCTAAGCCGTATAGTATCTTTCTTACCACAACTTATTATACTATTTTACCGTACAAGCAACCACTTTGAGAAACCACATGATGTTGTATTTTTTATTACACCTCGACAGTTGTAACTATAGTAACTATATTACACTCATAATTGACAATGCTTCAAACCTTGTTGAGTAACGGGCACCAATGTATTTTTTCAACATTTTAATTTCCTGCTTTAATAAAAGAAACAACCGAAAACTTTGTTTAATAATAAAGGTATAAGACAAGGAGTTTTATTATCGGCGACCTTGTGCAACTTTACACTAGATCTAGCTATAAGTAAAATAGATCAGGGAAATCTTACAATAACAAAGAGTAATATTAAAAAAATGATAAAGAAACCCCGATATATTTACAAGTGCTTAAGGAAGAGGATATAGTAAAAAGTAGTACAAGGAATAAAATGGTTAGGGCAAGTATCCAGAGCAGATACATCAGCAATAATAACATATTTAATGCTAAAATGGGAACCAGGAAGAGCAAGAAGACAAGGAAAGCCTAGAACGAAGAAGATGAAACAAGTGGAGGAGAACTTGAGACAAGCAAGGATTAGCTGATAGAGAGGAAAAAACAGTCACTAGAAAATTCTGGTGGAAGTTAAGCAAGAAAATACAACTTCAGAAAAACTGGGAGATGATCCGCCCCAGGTCATCGAATCTGGAAAACTTGATAAAATTTCACTGACCATTGAGTAACTCCTAGGCTTTTTTATAATACTCTTAACACAGTTTCAAAAAATATACAA
Source organism: Melolontha melolontha (assembly GCA_935421215.2). Lineage (NCBI taxonomy): Eukaryota > Metazoa > Arthropoda > Insecta > Coleoptera > Scarabaeidae > Melolontha > Melolontha melolontha. The sequence continues at coordinate 142,724,731 of OW285236.1, forward strand.
ATTATTTTCCAGACAATATTTTAAAACTAGTTATAATTCACTTTCGGCATATGAAATTAAAAATTAGGATTTCAGTTCTTAATAAGAAACTTTTCGAAAGCTGTAAAATTTTAACTATGTTAAGCACATTGCCGATGATATTTATAGAGAGTTAGAAAAATCGTTTATAAATGAAGCACCAAATTTTAATGAATTATTTCCAGAAGCTGTAAATTATTAACCATATTATGCACATTACCGATGACAACTATAGTGAGCAAACAATTTTTTTCAATTAAAAGTAATAAAAACATTTTTACGAACGATAGGTCAAAAACACTATCGTCACTGGCAATGCTAACGACATAAAAGTTTTTTATGCAGGGTGTAAATGAAATATTCCGACATACTGTAATATGTAATAGCTGTAATAATATTAAGCATAAAATGCTAATGCACGAAAACTCTATCTCTAACGAGATCAAAGAAAAAAAATTTAATAAATGCGCGTGGTTGACCCTGGTAAATTTAGTATTCCTTTATAACTGCAGCGCTACACCTACTGAAGCGTAATGGTGGGAGTTGTAGATTCGATGATGCATACTGTAAGTCAGAAGTCAGTCTGTTAAGAACTTCCGTGAAGTATGACTTATTTAAATCACGAATTAACATATATCGTCTTACTATACGGTGAAATAGGTGGAAATGTTAGAGTTACTAGACGTATTTCAGTTTCAGGAGTTTCCGAACTGAAGATGTCCTTCAAATGATTTAATTTTACAAACCGTTTACAGATTGAGAGATCGCGGTACATTGCATCCAAGTTATGAAGCTGTGGCCGTGAAAGACGATCTTCGGCGACGTATTTTTCAAGCTGCGGCCCATATCCATGAAGACCGAGCCGTGTTAAATCGTACACTTCGAAAGTTTACCTATCGGTTATAATCTTGTATTTATGCAAATGGCAACAACATTGAACATCTCCTTTAAGCTTTCTACCTGTTTCACACAAATTTGTTTTTTTAGAGTAAAGAAGTTGTCATTAAAAAGATAAAACAGAGAAAAAATTTATAAACATTCAATTAAAAATTATGAATATAATTTATTATTTCTAGGCGAGAATTTAATATTAAGACATTTAAAGAAACTCCATATTGCATTTTTTTCGGGATATTACAAAGGTCTGGCCATTGTCCTACTTAAAAATAACAACCGAACAGCTAATGCATAAGAAAATTTATGTCAAGGAAATGAATGAATACGTGTTTATACACTTTTCACACAAACACGTATTACATTATTGAAATGTGAAGGAAATTTTTTGGTGAACTTGAACAAATAAATACCTATTTGTTTGTTGAGTCGACAATATATAAACATATAATTTTTACTTACATATTTAGATTCAATCTGAATACAGAACCGTATTTAAAAGTTTGTGTTCCTAAATTTCCGCAAAAATTAAAGTTACGATAGAATATATTTTTTTGTGGATTTGAATTGCTGTCTTACGTATCTATTATATATTAGTGTACGTCGGAATATTTCATTTACACCCCGTAGATAGAATATCCAATTTTAATGAACACGTAATAAATCATTTTGCTGATTCTAAAGAGTGAAGAATTTATCTCAAGTTTAAACCAGTTTAAAATATCACAATATATTCAATAGAACATTTTTTTTAATCTCCCTCAAATTCCATATGACTTCTCTGTAAATTTGACCAGTAGCTGCGCCACTGTCTAAACTAACATCCGCAATGAATCAATATAACAAATACTTTTACTTGAGATTAAAAGAAAATATAAAAATGTTAGACCTATTATAGAAAACGACAATTATAATTTATAATATCTTTTTTAAATCGAATTGTGAGACGTTTATATACCCACATCGTTCGAGAAAGTTACTGTTTCTAAATGCAGTCATCTGTCCACTTTGTCACCAACACTGTGGTGGGTCCGAACTATCAATTCGAATTGAAGTCAACTAATATTTCTGTCTCATTCTGAAATGTTATTCTGATATATATTCTTCTTCGTTGGACATAATTTGAGGCAGAATAGTTGACATACGGGTTTATATTCGGTAAAAAGATACACACAATTGAGTGTTTTGACTGCGGTCATTATTCACAAGTAAAATTTGACAGTTGCCGAGAGGAACTTATTGTGTTTCATATAAATGGTTATATTTTTGTTAGACAAAGTTTACTCACTTCTCACTCTTACATTGTAGTGTGATATTTATTTCAAGTGATATATGTATGTACAAGACCGCTCTTAAATTAGGTTCTGTAAAGCTTAACGACCGCAAACTTTTAAAAGTTAAAAGCGTCTTGTAATTGTTTGGACATATTCAATTTTCTGTAAGTCACAACAATATTTCCTATTCGAATATTGATATAGTGTCTCTAAAAAGTAGAAGTTTAAGTTCAGCGTTCACACATGAACATTTGATTTTTAAAATTTTAACAAATGAACAAAATGGTAATGTGATTGATACTATTGCACCTGTTTTTTTGACGAATTTAGAATGTAATAACTAGAGACCGGACGCATCAGGCCGAAATTACGTTGGACCATATAAATAATCTAGGTGTAGCATCACTAAGTACAACACTCAGTTATTGAATAACACTATTGATTCGGTTAACCGCGCATCTGTCTTTCGTCATTGAATTCTGACGCAATTACTTCGATATTACAGTTAAATTCCTTTCTTCATGGGCGTATATAGAAGCGTGAGGAGTTTTTATAATATATTTTATTTATTAGTTTATATTTCGATAAATAAAGATAAATAAAGTACGGAGTGTTAGTTTCTCTTTTTATTATTTTAACTGTTAATCACATACTACATAATTTTTGTAATAATCCAATTTAATATCGTTTCATCGAATCCATTTCTCCCAATTATTTTGACGTACCTAAGTGTCCAGTGAATTTCGTTAAGTTTCAATAACTTACCCATACATTTTTAATTTCCACTTATTTAGATCTAGACCATTATTTAAGTCACTTTTTCAGATATGATATGGAACAACGTCGAGAATGGCATCGTGAAACAATGGCGAGTTGGATTAAGGGTCATACTGATTGTATGTCCATTGCCAGTGATTCCGAAATTTATTGCAAAGTCTGTAAAATATCGTTAAAAAATTCCAAGAAATCGCACGTAAAACGTCACATAGCATCGAAAACATATACACAGAAATTACACCCGTTGGAATCTCACAATTTTAACGAAGAATTCTGTGAAACTTTAATGGCGGCATATATTCCATTAAATAAATTTAACAATCACACCTTCAAAACATTTCGCCAAAAATATAGTCGTCGAAATGTTCCTGATGAATCCACCTTACGCAAATATTATGTTTCTATGTGCTGCACGAAAGCAGTAGAACGCATTAGAAGCCATCTTTCAAATCAATACCTGGATATGGATAACTGCCGACGAAACTGTCGATATATTAGGACGCTGTGTGGTAAATGTTGTAGCTGGTGTACTACATCCAACTATTCCGTATAACGCATATGTAATAGCAACAAAAATTATAAATACAGTTGATGCGGAAGTAGTAGCTAAAACCATTTATGAGAATATGCACGAAATCCTTCATTCGCACGACAGGTACAAAAAAAGTACCTCTATTTCTCATTGCCAGTGCTGCATATATGTTAAAACAGGCAGACTATTAAAGGAAACATATCCTAATATGCTGCATATTACTTGTGTAGCACATGCTCTCCACAGAATCTGTGAATATATCAGACACCTTTCCACTTGTATCCGCTTTTAAAAAAGTTTTTGGAAAAGTACCATTGAGAGTAGCTCTTTACAAGGAAGAACTTCCATCTTTGTCACTGCCTCCCTCTCCAGTAATAGCTAGATGAGGAAAATGGTTGGAAGCTACTAGTTTATATGGAGAGAATTTCGATAGTTTATAAAATAATAAAGTTTATAAAGAACTAATACAAATTCCAAATTTAAAAAATCAATTGTACTTTCTTCAGGAACACTTTGCAAATTTGCCAAAACTAATCACTTATTTTGAAAATCAAAATTTCAAATGAAATGATGGATTAATCACATTAAATATGGCTATTAATAATTTGAAAAATATTCCAAGTGATTTCGGATATGGCCTTCGGCAAAATTTAGACGCAGTTTTTAATGAAAATCCAGATTTAATAACATTGTGGCAATTGTGTATGGGGACAATGCCTCAAAATCTAACTGCTAAAAAAAGGACGTTTTCTATCTACAAGGATGTATTTCATTCAAAGAGAACAAATTTTCCAGAAGAGAACCTTGAGAATATATTGCTAGTTAATATTAAAACTCCTTTACTCAACTTGTTTTCCAATTATATAAATAAATTAAAAAACTTTTTAAAAATAAAAATGTTCAATAGTACGCCCATGGGCGAGAAGTCATCGGCCTCTCGTGTCCGGTCCCTAGTAATAACATACAATTTTATTGAAACTATATGTACAACTCATACAGTCCTTCTCTTCAGTGGCGTGCGCAAATTCAAAGCATCCAGTTCATTTAAAATGACAAACGTGTAGTATTACAACGCGTATTAATGTGTGTTAGAAAGAAATATAGTATATAAACACATATTTATGATTAATTTTTACAAACTTACACCGAATAAAGGACGAAGTAATGTAAATATTCAAACTAAATTAAAATGAGGACAATTCAAATTCGACCTGAATTTTATTTATTTCTGAACATACTATTAGTTGTACTAACAATATCGTGCAACAATGTGTCAAACTCTGTTGCACGACGTATAATTATTAAATTTCTTTTCAATGAAGGTGTAAAATTGACGCATATTCATCAGAATTTGGAGAAGAGTAATTATCACTCAAAAACTCTTTGAGTGATAAAATGTAAATCCATCCAGAATGGTCGTGAACCCGTGTCGAATTTCCCACATGTTGCCCATCCAACGTGCTACTGTGAATCTTGGAAATATTCAACAAGTTGACCAGACCAGCTGATCCAGAACAATAGGCAAATATCTGTAAAGAAAATTACCATTCCTTACTTGCCCCTTCCATATACTTTTTGGTATTACCTTGGATCTGCTATACATTGGGTTCTACTTTGTGGTGATACTTAATATTGACTTCTTTCTGCTATAGAAATTATATATATAAGTCAATATTAAGAAGTATCACCACAAAGTAGAACCAAATGTATAGCAGATCCAAAGTAATACCAAAAAGTATATGCAAGGGGCAAGTAATGAATGGTATTGTGGAATTGAATCTTAAACACTAGAAGAAATAAATAACTAACAGGAATGAAAGTAATTTATCGAGGAAAAATGCACCAATCTCTGTGACAAAAAAAAAGCATAAGGAGAATTACTAATCTACCTTGTAAATAGGATGATTTGAGTTCTAGCTTATTAGAACGACTACAAATTCTATTAAAAGTATTAGTTTCGTACTCGTAATAATAATATTCTAAAAATTAAAGGAAGTCTAATTTTATAATAATATAGAAATATTAGCCTGTAAATTATACAATATACTTTTCATTATTAAGCTAGTGTATATAATTTGTAGTTATTTCTTATTACCCCACATCTCATATACAAGGACGATTCGTAAAGTAAATTCCGTTTCCGTCTAGTGAGTAGAGAACTAGGAATATCGGCGCGGTCCGCAGCGCATCGGTGTAGTCTGGTTCAGTGTGAGTCTGACAGTGCTAGTGAGAGAATAGTTCGCATATTCCTGCCTACTATTTTGGACGTTTAGAAAGGCTGCTTCAATTGAAAAATCCCGCCGACTGTGACTTTCGTGCTGTTATCCGATTTCTGTGTGCAAAGAACATGAAGGATGTTAATCATGAACTTTGTTCTGTTTATGGTGAAAATGTCATAACTGTATGATTAGAAGATGATGTCGCATCTTTTGAGAAGGACAAACATGTCCATGATGAAAAACGGAGTAGACGTAGAATAACTGTTGCGACGAAGGAACTTGTGAGTAATGTCGAAGAAACAATTTGTGAAAATCGGCAATTCACAATCACAGAATTGAGTACCCTTTCCCCTTAAATTTGGCGAATATTTGTACGGGGTTGTTACTGAAGTTTTAGATTTCCTCAAATTTGGTTCACCATGGCTGCCAAAACTTCTTACCGAAGACCATAAAACAAAGAGAATGGTAGCACTAATTTTTCTGACACGTTGCGATGTTAAAAGTGAAGATTTCCTCAGGCGTATCGCAACAAGTGATAAGACTTGGGTCGCCTATGTCAATGTTGAGACGGAAAGTCAATGTAGTGGGATTTCTTTAACTCGCCTACGGAGAAACCTTTAAGTGCCGTCAAACTTTTTCTGCGAGAAAAATCATGGTCACTGTCTTTTGGTACAAGAAAGGCGTCCTTCTTGTAGCGGTTTGAGAGCAATGAAGAGCTGCAGGACAGTGTTACAACATGACTTAATTCACAGGCGGCAGAGTTCTATGAAAAGGGCATTAGAAAATCTGGTTCATTGCTATGACAAATGTCTCAATCTTAATGGCAACTAAGTAGAAAAATAGATATGAAAGTAGTAGCTTTAAGTTGTATATAATAAAAACCTCTTCGTGTATTGGTGCTTTTTTAATAAGCAAACGGAACTTAGTTTACGAATCGCCTTCTCACAATATTTCTATCAATAGGTTCAAACACCTTGTTTGCATTCTACTCGTTAATTAATTTTCATTGTTATTTATTCCTTCCATGTTTTTTTGCAATGAGTGCTTCTCTTCTTGTCCTCTATGGTGACCTTCCTTTTGGTAAATTTTCTGATAAATATTGATAAATATTCAAACCATGGTTCAATCAAACTTCCCATCTTCATCTTCTAAGGCCATAAATACGATTATCTATTGATACACGAGAAACTATTACTTTGCTTTTATTGTGAAAATTCTTTCAATGGAGACTGTGGTTAAATAATAATTTAAAAAAGGTATATAACCCCTTACCACAATTATTAGTCGTATCCTAAATACGTATTTCGACAACTAAGTTGTCATCATCAGTAGGTAAAAACTACTAATTAAAGTCACACGGGGCACAATAAAGTAAGATGAACGCTTCCGCACAACTACTATACACTGCAACCCTGTAAAGAGTCTTTACAGGGTTGCAGTGTATAGTAGTTGTGCGGAAGCGTTCATCTTACTTTATTGTGCCCCGTGTGACTTTAATTAGTAGTTTTTACCTACTGATGATGACAACTTAGTTGTCGAAATACGTATTTAGGATACGACTAATAATTGTGGTAAGGGGTTATATACCTTTTTTAAATTGCTTTTATTACTTAGATAATAGTTTTTTTTGTGTATCAATATGATCGACTATCACGAACTTACGACTTCTAGAAACAATTGATTATCTGTTTGTTTACTTTTAATAATTTCATAATACACTTTGACTGTTTAAATCTATTTACGTTGTTTTCTATCTTCCACCTAAATTATCTCTTTGCAAATATACCCATCAATCTACTTGTTATGGTATTATAGAAAGTATAATTTTCCTTAAATATTTTCATATATTAAACCTGCGATTCCCCAAAAAAAACAGAAAATAATTTGTAAAGTGTACCTAAAACTTAATTGTTCTCAGCAAAAGACATAACTGCCATAACAAACAAACAGAATAAGAACGGAAATGAAAATTAATATAATAATATAATAACATTCGTTGGGACTTAAACGATATCTTATCCAATGTCTATAGCACAGTATAAACGTCAATGTATTATTTATACTAGCGCTATTAATTATGTTATTTAATAATAGAGCCGATATCTCAATATAATGAATATTAATGTATGTTAATTAACTATTTCTAGATAGAAAGTGTTTCTTTAGACATCCTGACACCGTGGACCCTTCGTTGTTTTGAAATTCTTACATACACACACAGAGAAACACACACACACACACATACATATATATATATATATATATATATATATAAGGTAAACCTAATCAGTAGGCGATTAAAGGTCTGTACATTACTTCAAAATATATGTATTTAAAAAACTCTACATGTTTCGGCTGTATACGCCTTTTTCAAGAGAATACAAAATATGAATGACCTATTGGGTCATTCATATTTTGTATTCTCTTGAAAAAGGCGTATACAGCCGAAACATGTAGAGTTTTTTAAATACATATATTTTGAAGTAATATACAGACCTTTAATCGCCTACTGATTAGGTTTACCTTATCATACCAAGGTCACGAAGTTATTATATATATATATATATATATATATATATATATATATATATATATATGAAAGAATATATGTATACATATACAGATATTTAGTGTTTATTAGAATTTTATTTTTCTTATTTATTTTATTGGCCGTGTCTTAATATTAAAAATAATAGACTTTTTATTGGTTTAGCGACCTTTTAAAGAATTTTGATGTTTTATTCTACGACGTTTCGACTTTTATTATTATTCAGTCTTTTTCAAGTAACTCGAACCAGTGCGGTCGGTCCTTAATAAAAAAAGGTCTCGGATGTCCCCGATAACACACGTTGCACAGAATGCGTGTTTTTGAAACCCAAAAAAAAACGGTGAGTTTGTTGTCATTCAATGTTTTCTCTACTGTATTTGTAGTTTAATTCAAATTTCCAATTCATTTATACAGATGTAATCACTTTAATTTTTCCTTACTTATCATTAATCTAATTTTAATTTAATTTTAACTTTAATTGTTAATTTAATTGGTAATTCAGTTTTTAATCTAATTTTAATTTTAATTGTTAATTCAGCCTCACAAAGGCAAACACAGTTCTCATGTTTTCATTGTATTAATTCTTGTTTCTAGTTACTTGAAAAAGACTGAATAATAATAAAAGTCGGAACGACGTAGAATAAAACATCAAAATTCAATAAAAGGTCGCTAAACCAATAAAAAGTCTATTATTTTTAACATATACATATATGTATATATATATATATATATATATATATATATATATATATATATATATGAATAGCAAATATCAAATTAGAATGTATGTAATAGCAATTACATACATTCTAATTTGATATTTGTAAATATTTCATATAAAAGCCGAAAAACTCCAATAATTTATCAATTGTTCTATTTAATAAACGGCTAAGAAATTTTCTAAATACTCATCTAGCTATGGAGTAATAATTAGCATTTTCAAACACTCAAATCTGACATCTGCTCTCAAAATACCGACATCTGCTTTCAATAACTGACATCTACTTTCAAAACAGGCATCTGCTTTCAAATCTGACGTTCGCTTTCATAACTGACACCTGCTTTCAAAACAGGCATCTGCTTTCAATAACTGACATTTGCTTTCACTAACTGACATCTGCTATCAAAACTGACATCAGCTTTCAAAACTGACTTCTGCTTTCAACTTGACATCTACATTCAATAACTGACATCTGATTCATTAACACTGTTACTTTATAATGCATTTCTAAATAGCTTGAACCTAGGTCTATTGTGGCTAAGTGGTAAAAGCGACAGTCCGGCAAACTGTAGACTTGGGTTCGAGTCCCAACATGACAATATTTTTAAATTAAAAATTTCGTATTATTTGCTTTGTAATTTGTAGACAGCAATGTTTACATCCCCACTTACTCTGCAATTACATACATTTAATTTGATATTTGCAAATATTTATATAAAAGCCGAAAAACTCCAATAATTTATCAATTGTTCTATTTATATACATATATATATATATATATATATATATATATATATATATATATATATAATTGTAGAATTAAATGCAACAAATTATAGCGACAATCGCATGTAAAATGAGATTTAATAATTATTAATTCTCATACACATGAAGTTCATTACCGTTCGTATATATACACGTAGTATAGAAGTGAATATCATGTCTGTCTTCGGATAAGGTGCACTGATGATCTGTAAAAACAGTGAAATATCGATATTTGCACATTCCGCGCAGATAAGTTTTTCACAAATTTTTCATTTGTACTGACAACTTGTACAGTTGATGTCGCGGCTTGTTGCGTCTGCAATCTAGGGCAAAAGTGATTTGCCGAATTGTAGAATTAAATGCAACAAATTATAGCGACAATCGCATGTAAAATGAGATTTAATAATTATTAATTCTCATACACATGAACTTCATTACAGTTCGTATATATACACGTAGTATAGAAGTAAATATCATGTCTGTCTTCGGATAAGGTGCACTGATGATCTGTATAAACAGTGAAATATCGATATTTGCACATTCCGCGCAGATAAGTTTTTCACAAATTTTTCATATATATATATATATATATATTATATATATATATTATATATATATATATATATATATATATATATATATACAGGCTGATTCATTTTCGGCCCTCACCATGGGGATCTCGCTTATTATTGGAGATAGAGTATAGGTTTAAATTTGGCAAAGTTGTTAAATTTTGTATTTGTTATAAATCCGTAAAGAAAATAGACCTGTGACAAATGACCTTCGTTATGTAAAATAAAAACGAGAAAACCCAATTTTCTTCTTTTACCTGTAGCACTGACATTTGGCCTTGTAGAGAAAATATAAAAACACATCCTTGTGGCCATTTCTAAACCTCTATCCAGTGGTGTACTCTAAATTTTTATACGACGTTTCGTTTCTTTCTGGCTATCATCAACTATCTAGTTTCTTATAGGCGCCATATTGGATTTAGACATCTTCAGAAATAGTCTTTTTTTCTGATTTCAACCATGTACCACATGCTGACTAAAGTTTTTGACATTAGGTTTTATTTGAAAGAATAAATTATAAGATTAAATATGGTAGCCATGGAATTTCAATCTGTCAAACATTTCATTTATTGTTGATTAATAATACAAAAATGTCATACACTAACGAAGAGAAACGAGATATAATAAGTATTTTTTATTCTTCGAACCGAAATTCAACAGTAGCGAGTACAAGATATCTACAATTATATCCAGAACGACAGCAGCCTCATCGTACCATTTTTCTAGATCTCGACAGAAATTTGGTCGAGAATGAATCGTTTACTAAGCCGTGTAATGGTCAAGACAACAGGAATTTAAATGAAAATCGACAAGATATTTTACAAATGGTAAATTAAAAGCGTGTTTTCAAATTTCATGTTAATCTTGTATTTTTATAGATAAATAATAATCCATCAATTTCTACACGCGAAGTAGCGTCAGAATTAAATTTGTGCCAGTCCAGAGTTTGGAGAACTTTACATAAAAGTAGGTTTAAACCATACAGGATCCATGTTAGTCACTCTTTACTGCCTGGAGATAATTTGAGAAGGCTAGAATATTGTAATTGGTTAATGGGAAGGATAGAAAATGACGAAAATTTTTTAAGCAAAACATCTGGTCAGATGAAACAAAATTTACAAATTCTGGAATGTTCAACAGAAATACGGAGCACTATTGGGCAGTACAAAATCCCCGACAAAACAAGGCTAGAAGACCACAACATCGTTTTGGAATAAACGTTTGGATGGGTATTTTGGCAAATCGTCTCTTAGGACCAGTTATGTATGAAGAACATTTAAATGGAGAAAGATATTTAAACATTTTACGTACATACGTATCTGACTATCTTGACGACAATATCCCATTAAATCAATTACAATATTTATGGTGGCACAATGCAGCTGTTGTTAGAAATTTCTTAAATCAAGAGTTTGCAAACCGTTGGATTGGAAATAGGGGAGTTGTTGAATGGCCTGCGAGATCACCTGATTTAAGTCCGCTAGATTTTTTTTTATGGGGATATGTTAGAAATAATATTTATAAAGTAGATGCACCAAAAAACATTGAAGAATTACGAGACAGACTTCAGAATGCCTTCGATGCAGTTCCTAGAAGAACTATACAAAGGGCAGTACAAAATGCCAGAAGGCGTGCCCAATTGTGCATTACCGAAGATGGCCAGATAATTGAAATTTACTGTAATTGTTTATTGTTTACTTTTCTATGTATTTTTATTAATGTTTTTGTTATCTTGTACTCGCTACTCTTGAATTTCGTTTCGAAGAATAAAAAATACTTATCATATCTCGCTTCTCTTCGTTAGTGTATGACATTTTTGTATTATTAATGAACAATAAATGAAATGTTTGACAGATTGAAATTCCAAAGGCTACCTTATTTAATCTTATAATGTATTCTTTCAAATAAAACCTGATGTCAAAAACTATAGTCAGCATGTTGTACATGGTTGAAATCAGAAAAAAAAACTCTTTCCGAAGATGTCTAAATCCAATATGGCGCCTATAAGAAATTAGATAGTTGATGATCGCCAGAAAGAAACGAAACGTCGTATAAATATATAGAGTACACCACTGGATAAAGGTTTAGAAATGGCCACAAGGATGTGTTTTTATTTTTTCTCTACAAGGCCAAATGTCGGTGCTACAGGTAAAAGAAGAAAATGGGATTTTCGCGTTTTTTTTTTAAATAACGAATATTTATATATATATATATATATATATATATATATATATATATATATTGATAATAAGCGGATGGTATGTTAAAAAGGTACAAGTGCCAAATAATATAGCGCTGAGATTGTGTAATATAAAAGCCACCACGTTAGTTAATCAAAATGATTAAGTACGTTGATATAAATGTGAATAAAAGAATGATTAATGTTGATAAATTAAAGTTGAAGTTAATAGAATAGAATATATAAATTAGGCGCCTTTAATATGAAAATGTATCATTAGATCAACGCTATCTATGTTCTTTCTTAATAAGCCAACTAGCAGTCGTGAGCACGAAATAAGCCAAATTAGACTCTTCAGGATCTTCGCCGATAATATATGTGTATGTTTATCCCAATATATGATGTACTAATAGTAAAATCTAATATTTAAAACTCTACAACTAAACACTAGCAAATAAAAGAGTAAATTATGGAAAAGAATAAATAATTTATTGAAGTAAATAAGGAATCTGTAATTTTGAACAAATAAATGTGTCTAGCGACAAATAAAATAGTTAACAAATTATTCACGTGTGTATAATACGAAGAGGTTATGTTTAGTAAATAAAATATGGTCTACTATTAAATACAAACAGTTAACACAACAATTCAGGTAAGTAGCACAATGTTTAAATAATTTATATAGATTTACTATTATGAGAAAGTCAACGATGTGTGTGAAAGTAAAATTCTGGAATTTATTATATTAATAAGTTTGGTTTGAATAAGTAATATTAACTATTAGGACTTTATTGTAGGATAATGATTGAAGTGAACCTGTTTTCCATCGAATTCTGCAGTTATCCAGAATGAAAGCGATGTGATCGGGAAAATACAAAGTACGGGTCCTCCAATCTCTGATGACTGCGTTTGCGGCGTATAACGGCTTCGGTTCTGCCTCTTCGTCGGAACTCCAATACAAAAGATGCTCGGCTCGAATCTTATTAGTTTCCAAGCGATAGTCTTCAGGTTTGTTTTCAAAAGATGGGCCAAGTATAAATATTTCGATTCAGCATAAATTTAGTATTATATCACTGGTATTTTAATTTTTATTTAAATTTTACTTTAGAGATGTACTATAATACGGCCATTCGTTATTGGATTTTAGATAATGACGCCGATAACGATTATTTATTTTCAAAGCCTAGTTAATATCGTCAAATAGCCTCGAAGTTTTACTTTTACTACATCCGTAAACATAAAAAATATAAATAATATAATAATTTTGACATTATAATTAAATTTATAAAATATTTTTCAAACTGTCAGTACATGCTTTCCAATACAAAGTTATGTTGTATTCATGTGTAGAAAATAACATTTTCGCGGGTTAATTGCATTTTAAATAGTGGGCGTGTCTAACTAGTATCGATACAAAATATTGATGTAGATAAATTAGATATCTGTTATTTCGCGCTAAAGATTTGAATTATGAAATTGAAAATAAAAGTATAAAAAGTAAGTTTTGAAATAAAAATAAGTTAATTTGAAGTATTCAAAGTTATCGTCATATTAATTTATTTACATTTCGATACTAATTTTACAAATTAAGTCCGCCAATTTAACCCTTCTTCTGTGTGTTTTATATTCTTAAATACTGTTTTTCCCATTACAGTTGCTGGAATAAAGGTGCAGTTTCCCCATTACAATATATATATATATATATATATATATATATATATATATATATATATATATATATATATATTACCTAATGCTATTAAGAAATCATGCAATATAAATTGATTTAAATCTATTGTTAAGAATTATATATTTTCTTTAGATCGCTATAGCATAAATGATTATTTACTATAATAATATTCTGTTATTAATTTTATCTTACTTCTGTGCGTATATATTCACAGCCTTCTTTCTTTTTGAGTTATTTCAGGCATGTACCTTTATTCTTTCTTTTCTTATATGTTTTTTAAATAAATTTATTATTATTAATATTATTATTAGTAAGGATAGATTAACTAGCGGTAATAACATTTACAATTTGCCGGAATAACAGTATTTCATATTGTATCAGTCGACTGTCGAATGTAATAATAAGAAAATGATATTATTTATATTGTTTGTTATAATATAAATGCGTGATGTCGCAGTTGTTGAAATTATCAATTTTGAATATCATTATTTCGTGAAATTTATCTGCATCTGCCCCTAATTAAATATTAAAGTAATTGGTATTATTTTAACAAAATATTTTTATTAAAATTACAAATATTTTTGAACAGACTACATCCGTTAACCACAATGCAAGATAGGACGAAGGTATTTCGTCTATACGTCTTTTCATCCCGATAACAACACCGAATTCTTACCACACCTATCACTTTCGATTTTAAAACAAACACACCTTGTTTTTCACCTCACACTTTTTATTTTGTTATAGCAGGTGTATCTTGTTACACTTCAACATATAACTGTCAGATTAAAATCCTATAGTTTCTGTTGTAATATACATATCTCTTAGTATGCAACTCTTTTACTTCCTATAAATTCAAAAGAAGAAAGTCAGTCCCAAAGGAATAATACAACAAAGTGTGTGTGTGTGTGCCTATATATATATATATATGATTGAAGCCCTCTTAACAAATTCTATTTATAAAGCAACGGTTCTAAACCAGCCTCTTACTAACAAATTTGCGTCCCATTTGCCTTGCAGAATGTGATCGATAAATAATGATTTTACAAACTGTGACCAGTATTTAATTTACTAGACTTGAACATTTTTATGAAAGTGAAGTTTAGTCATGTCAATGTATGAAGAGTATGAATATTTGTGGCCTTCCTTTAAAGTCAATATTTAACTGTAAAATATTGATTCCAGCTTTTGACTATAACCTCTAAATTTTATCAAAACAGAAAAGATATTATGGAAAACATTTCGCTTATACCCATTGCATCATAAACTTGCAGTTATGTATTCGTCGATCAGCCAATTTTCGATTAACAACAGAGAACACGCGCCTGGCAAGCAAAATTTAAAGGTACCGTTATATCGACACCATTCTAGCATTGTTACTTTAGTTTACAGATTTGCTCCTATATACACTCACCGGCAAAATAATCGATCCACTCAAAAAATTGATGAAGTTTGTTCGTTAATAAGTTTGTTATTTTAAATTCGATTTGATTCATTTTTTTTGCATATTGTAGATAAATTTAAATGTAATCTATCACATCTTTGGAATTTCAAGAAAATTTGGCGTACATCATTTTATACAGGGTGACACAAAGTCTGTTTTTTTAAATCAACTTTAAAACCACATATGGATTGTCAAAGTTGCTCCACCTTGTATTTTCTTATTTTGTTAACAAGACACATCATTTCTTTACAATTTCTTTTTTTATTTATTACAATAGCTTAATTTTTGTAAAAGATACAAGGGTTTAAGAAAAATCTTACATTTTTACATTTTTCCTATGGTACTAACAATAAGTTTACGAATTTATCGTTTATCATAGAGGGCTATTGAAATACTGTCAGTTGTGAAATCTAAAACTTGTCAATTACGTTTTTGAACGTGTTTCTTGTCGAATAGTAATTTAAAATATGGATCTTTCTGTAACCGACGCAGCGAGAGCTAGTGAGCGAGATAATCGCTTTATAACGTTAAATGTTTTGAGGGACAGAAAAGTTACTTCTGTGCAAATGAAAAACAGATTAGAGGACGTAAGGCAAGTTCAAGTAAGTGATAGAACAATAAGAAGGCGGCTGTATGATATTGGACTGCGTTCTAGGAGACCTGCAACGAGGGAGGAGAACGAAGAATGGAGCAACATCCTATTCACGGATGAGTCCAGATTTTGTCTTAGAACACCAGATGGACGTGAAAGAATTTACCGGAGAACTGGTGAACGTTTCTTTCAAAACCATTTTTTTCCTAGAGTTATGGAGGCGGTTCGATAATGGTGTGGGGTGGCATAAATTTTGAAGCTCGGACGGACTTGGTTATAATTAACGGGGGAGCCATTACAGCCGATAGATACATAAGAGACAGTATCGGCCGATTCAATTAAAAAAAAAAAAATAAATACATAAGAGAAGTTTTAGAGCCACATATTGTTCTTTTTGCACCGTTCATCGGAGATGATTTCATGCTGATGCATGATAATGCCCGACCGCATGTTGCCAGAATTGTACGCGAGTATTCAGCCGAGATTGAAATCTCAGTAGTAAATTGGCCTGCTCTAAGCCCAGACCTAAACCCAATTGAGCATGTTTGGGATGCACTTGGGAGGAAAATACGATCTCGTGTACCAACGCCTGCAAATTTACAGCAGCTTAGTGACGTTCTAACTGAAGAATGGAATCAAACCAACCAGGCTTACATTCAAAACTTAATTGAGAGCATGCCAAGACGAATTGCAGCTGTTATCCGTGCACGTGGAGGAAACACTTCGTATTAAGTCTTTTATGTTTTTCATTTTCTTTTCAATTCCTTTTCATTAAATTCGGTGTTAAGTTAAATTCGTAAACTTATTGTTAGTACCATAGGAAAAATGTAAAAATGTAAGATTTTTCTTAAACCCTTGTATCTTTTACAAAAATTAAGCTATTGTAATAAATAAAAAAAGAAATTGTAAAGAAATGATGTGTCTTGTTAACAAAATAAGAAAATACAAGGTGGAGCAACTTTGACAATCCATATGTGGTTTTAAAGTTGATTTAAAAAAACAGACTTTGTGTCACCCTGGATAAAATGATGTACGCCAAATTTTCTTAAAATTCCAAAGATGTGATAGATTACATTTAAATTTACCTACAATATGCAAAAAAAAATGAATCAAATCGAATTTAAAATAAAAAACTTATTAACGAACAAACTTCATCAATTTTTGGAGTGGATCGATTATTTTGCCGGTGAGTGTATAAAATAAGAAAAAGGATACGATAAAGAAACATTGAGGACATTGTACTGTTACACTTCGCATATATTAATATTTTTTTATCCCGGTTTAAATTGTATTCAAAGAAGGTATAAAACTTCTTACCACAATTTATAATCGTATCCTAAATACGTATTTCGACAACTAAGTTGTTATCATCACTAGACAAAACCACTAATAACAGTGTTGAACACGTGGCACAGTAAACGTATACACTGAGTGGATACGATTATATTATTAATTGTGGTAAAGGTTTTTATACACTTTTTAAGTTTTTACTTAATCACAGTCTCTAACCAAAAACTTTCTAAATTGTATTATTGAGAAATAAATATGTTAAAAGTTTTTGACACTGTGGAATTTTATTCATATTTTTAAAAGAAGCCTTTCTTTTGTAACATACCGGTTATAAACGACACTCTTCTGAGAATCTATCTTATTTTTATCTGGAACTTTCGTTTCCAATTTAGATTATACATTTTAATATAATTAGTTAATTACATACAACTTCTATTCTAATTATATCTTAATTACTAATTCTACTTATTATTAATTTAGATTTTCTGCGTGTCAAAATAATACCGGCCGCGTAGTAAATTAGTAAATTAGACATAATTGAAAACACTAGTGAAAAGTTATATAAACCTACCATATGACATATCATTTTAAAGTACCGTGCACAAAGAATGCTTTAATGATATTAATTTCATTGACACCACAACCCTTAATTCTTCAGACATCGCTGCTTGTAATATAATTGGTTATCACTAAACTATATCATAAAAATGTTCCTTCCTACCACGGTAGACACTTTAGACAAGCTCTCTCAGTTCCTAACCTTCAAGAGGTAAACGTCTCCCAGCACAAGTGCTCGTCCAAGCATGGATAGTAAAGCGCTGGTCAGCCTTTCTTTGATTTTTTTACCGCGTGTCCGTTCACGACACCATTCAAACAAGATAAACTCTGTATCGCCCGATACAGATATTATTTCATCATATTACAAATCCATTATCTTATTTTCTTTGTTTATTTCTAAAGCGTCATTTCTTTTATGTTAATATTAAATAAAACTTTAAGGCAACGTTGTGGTGTTTTCTTTTATTTAATAAACTTTCTTTCGGCATACTACATATGTTCTGAACTTTTGATGTCCATCATTACATTATAATTAAATGATTTTCGTTATTGCTAGAACGCTACAACCAGCCCGGAACCAAATGCACCCAATCCACAAGCATCCATATTTTAACAATTTGGCGCTCCCGTGGTAAAGTACAAATCAAGTACGTAACAATTTGTAGCTCAAATGTATGGCAAAACACTACCCCGAAAACGCATTCACGTAAGAGTACTAACCGATTTATAAATTCTAATTGGTTACTTTGTGGTAATGGTTCTAATTTAAAGGCTGACATAATAGTTCATGACGAGAAGTTGTTGACAATGGATAATTAACTGGGTAGTTGTTTCGACTATTTTCATCGCTTGTTGGATTTAGATAATCCGACGTTTCGGCAGTTTTGGCAGCCCCCCTCCGATAGCTCAGTGGTTAGTGTGCTTGATTCAGAAGAAGTTTGAATTTACAAACCTGATTCGAATCTCGCACAAGTACAGTTCCCTAAACAATTGGGAGAAGACACATACGTCAGATTATGAGTTTGGCAAGGAACAACCCTTTTCAGAGCTACCTTGAAGGCGGCAGTAGAATAACTGACGAAACGTCTGATTACCTAAATACAACAAACGTTGGAAATAGCCTAAACAACTATTCAATTGACATAATAGTAATAATAATTAATAGATTTTAACACAGTGGCAAATTACGATCACAGCAATTTACTTGCAATTTACTTACAAATTAATATTAATTCGAAAACTAGTAATTACTTTAATAGGAATCCCAATTGTTCAAAATCCAATTTGAAAAATTCAAATTTTCTCTGTTCTTTTTAACGAAACATATATTTTTCTATAAATTCTATTTAATATAAATTCCATACATATTATAAACGATTTTGTATTTACAAACCGTTCAACACTATTAGTATGGATTTAAACGTTTGCAGAGATATTTTGACAGAATGCAGTTATTTTATTAGCAAATTGTTAATGTATGAAAAGAATTTACCAACAAAATGTGAAACAAACTCATAACAAAGTTTAATGAATACTGAATGAAGAAATGCAAGATCAAACTGTAAAGAAAATACTACATTACAGTAAAATAAAAGGCGAGGATTGGGTAACTAAATATACACAGGGAATATGGTATAACGAAAATTTTTTAAAGCTGGATCGAGAAGTATTATTGAAAGTTATCGCCCTGTGTCTTTAATATCTGACTTCGTAAAAATATTTGAGATCATTACTTGTGGATATATGTATAAACATGTGAATAAATTTGCTACGAATCACCATGGTTTCTTCAAAGGCAGATCGACTGTGAGGAATTTGCGTAATTTTACCCACGCTGGATGAGAGGAGACAAATGGAAGTGATTTATACAAACTTCACTAACGCTTTCGATTGCATACAGCATCACATAATTTTGCCTAAACTTCGGACTTTCGGATTTCATCAAGACGTTTTGGAGTTATTAGAATTGTATTTCACAAATAGAGTGCAGGTTATTGAATATAAGGACGTGAAATCGAAGAAATTCATTGCAATTACTGGTGTCGCACAGGATCTAATCTTGGTCCACTAATGTTTACATTATTTATTAACGATATCTGCGACTTTCTTTTCTCTACCTGAAAAGATTTGCGAATATTTTTCGAAGAATAAATAGTTTCAGTGACTGCCTAGTGTTGCAAGAGGATACTAATAAGCTATCAGATTGGTGTATACACAATAAATTAAATTTTAATACGAGGGCGATTTGTAAACTAAATTCTGTCTGGTTATTTAAAAAATGCCAATACATGAAGAGGTTTTTATTATATACAACTTAAAGCTACTACTTTCAGCTATTTTGTAGTTCCCATTAAGATTGAGACATTTGTCATAGCGATGAACCAGAGTTTTAATGCCCTCTTCATAGAACTCTGCCGCCTATGAATTAAGCATCAAACAATTGTCTCCCAAGTCATTTCTTCATGTTAGAGAAGAGAGTAGTCGCTAAGAAACAAATCAGGGCTGTAGGAAGGATGCTCAAGCACTTCCCACTTAAAACTGTCCAGTATGCCCACCGTGCGAGCGGCGATATGCGGACGGGCGTTGTCATAAATAAAAACGATGGCCGCAATTAATAATAATAATAATTATTATTATTATTATTAATTGTTCAACAGGTCACCCCAATACAGAAAACATAAACAAATAATAATTATAATACATATGCGAAAAAGAACTAAAAACAAAGTATAATTCAATAATATAATCCAACTGCCTAAATATAAAAGAATAGTAAAAGACAAGAAAAAAAAACATTAAACGAAGAAACAAATTAACGAAACATGTCTGCAGAAAAATATTTATTATTTAACTTAATAATCCACATTTATTGTTCTGAATAACTCTTCTGAGCTTCTTCAAAGTTTCACAGTAGACTTAAGTGTTTATTGTGGTTCTTAGTTCTATAAAGTCTACAAGAAGGACACCTTTCTTGTACCAGTGACCATGACTTTTCCCGCAAGTAAAGTTTGGCACTTTAAGGGTTTCCCCGTGGGTGAGTTAGAGTGACCCCACTGTATTGACTGTCTTTTCATCTCAACGCTGACATAGGTGACCCAAATCTCACCAGCCCTTACGAAATGCCTGAGGAAATATTCACCTTCAACATGGTAACGTGTCAGAAAAGTTAATGCCGATCTTTGTTTTATGGTCTTCGGTGTAATAAGTTTTGGCACTAATCGTAAACAAAATTTGCGATAACCTAAATGTTCAATAACAACCTCGTACAAAACTGCAAGTGCAATTTGAGGGAAAAGGCACTCAGTTCTGTGATTATAAATCGCCGATTTTCACGAATTGTTTTTTCGACATTACCCACAAGTTAGTTCATCATAGTCTTCTGCTCACTAGGCGGAAACGTAACTTACTTTACAAATCGCCCTCGTTTATCTAGATTTAAAGTCATGGTCATGACTTATTCTCGGAAAAGTGAAAACATTGTATACGACTATGTAATAATGAACAATAAATAGATGCACGAAGGTTAAAGTTGTGGAAATATTATTTGATATGAAATTATTCTTTAGTGAGCACATTGCAGATATTTACTGTAAGCATATAAAATACTAAGAATGGTTTATCAATATGTAAGGATTTTGAAAATTTAGCTACCATAAACTTGTTATTTAATAAACTAGTTCGCACTCAACTTGAAAATTGCTGTGTTGTATGGTACTCAGTATAACTATAAATACGTCTATTTGTTGGAATCATTGCAGATTTCTCAAATATTTATTCTATAAAATATGGTCAGTATCCGGATTTTAATATTTCATATGAATACTCATTAAATGAGTTTCATTTTAGTTAATTGATATAACAATAAAAAAGATGATTTCCCTTTTATGTTTGTATAAATTAATACATAAAAATTTAGATTCAATATTTTTGGAAAAGATCAACTTTTATATTCTAAGGTTTTTAACTCTAGGCAATCGGTAACATTTATAAACAGAAAAGCTTATAGCTCCTATACATATATACATTTTATAAATGCTCCCTTATATTATACATACGTGCTCTCTATATAATACTTGTAACTATACTTTACACATATTTGACAGTATTCAAGATGTGTTAATTAGTCCATTATTTTTTGTGAAATAAATGAGATATACATTAATTCAAATGATTGAAATATTACTTTCAATCAGCTTGAAAACTTGGTTTGGCCAAATTAATTATATGTTACTAACTTCACTAAGCAATACTTAAAATTAGCACCAAGTTGTTGCAGCAATAATCATTGTAGGTGTTAATTTCTCCTAGTTTGAAGAAAATTGAATTTCTACTTTCAAGCTGTCGCTTATCCCACTAATAATATAATTGATGGAGATCCCAAGGGGCATATTGAAACTCATTACTCGAATGGGTTAATATTATGTAGAGTCTATGTTTCTATTTTTTTTTAACTGAGCGAAATTCAGATGAACTCTCTCTTTCTAATGGTAAGTTTACCTCATTGCCAACGTATATACTATAAATATTATGAAGATAGTAATAAATACTTGATTTTGTATTTTTCAAACTCATGAGATAAACATTTCGCCTAATTTCAAACAGTTTGAGTCAATCCTCTTCTAATTTGCGAGATAAACCTAGACAATAATAAAAAACGATAGTAAACAGAGAAGCCGCAGGCTTTGAAAGGGAATAACAATAACAGCATGAGACATCTACCAATGTCAATGAATGCAATCACATCATAATATACAACAAAGTTTTTGCTCAAATAAAATTATTTTGTGGTCCTTTTTTACCGTGTACATGTAAGTATTTAGCACTAATTTTTCCCATATAAAGGTATCTTAATAAGAACTTGAAATTTGAATTGGGCGCCATTTCAGTCTGTCAAATGTTTAGTCAGCCACAGTTGGTAATTATCATTGGGAAACATTGACATTTACAAAAATGGTACGTTACAATTTGGAAGAACGTTTATTAGTTGGCAAAACACATTACAAAAATGCTGAAAATTTTACAGTAACAATTCACAAGTTACGAGATCATTTTGGCGTAGATAATCGTCTGTTGCGGCCCGCTTTTGAAAATTTACTGGAAAAGTTTGAGCGAACGTTTTCATTGGAAAACAAGAGGATAGTGCCGCAGAACATCTCAATACCTCCATTTGGTAACCGACCATGTACAGCGCAGAAACTTTGTCAAGCGGATCATGGAACAACAGTAAGTTAAAGAAACATTCCACGACACATTTTCACCCAATGGCTACGTCATCAAAACAGAATTCTCGGATTTGGGATTTCAGAAAATACACATGTCATGCAGGAACTTCCGATGCACTTTTTAAAAGTAACAGTTTGGTGTGCTATGTAGGCAAGAGGGATTATCGGATTATATTTTTTTGAAAATGATAAAGGCGCGTCCGTAACTGTTAATGGCATTCGCTATCGTGGCATAGTGACAAACTTTTTCCGACGGGAATTGGATGGAATGAAAGCATGGCACAACCTGCCACACTGCACGCGAAACGATGACATTATTGCAAACAAAGTTCCCAGGACGTGTCATCTCTCGTTTAGAAGACTAAAACTGGCCGTCGAGAAGTTGCAATTTAACCCTTTTGGACTTCTTCTCCTGGGGTTATTTGAAAAATAGAGTTTATGTGAACCACCCTTAAGCGATTCAATGACTCAAGAAAGAAATGTAACGCAACATTAATCAAATTCAACCGCCTTTACTCGAAAACGTCTTCCGAAATTTCGTCGAAATGGCAACTGCCAAAGGAACCGCGATGATCATTTCAATAATATTTTATTTCATGCCTAATGTCAACATTTACTCTTTACAAATCAATAAAAAATTCGAAGAATTTCGTTAAAAATATAATATATGTTCCTATGGAGACATCTTTAGAAGTTTCTAAGCAATTGAAGAATGAAATCTTTTCTGAACAATATTTATAAATTTCTTCTATTTCTAACTCCAAAATCATTTAGTTGGTTGGTACCATTTCACTAACTTACTAAACAAATAAAGAAACAAAAACTACTTTATACAGCGACAATAAAAACTAATTAACTTTAAAAAACAAAGAATATATGTATGTATGTGCATACATATATACATATATTTACATGTATGCTGGAATTAGACATAATGAATCTCGTTTTATTCACATCTTATAGGTCTAAGAAATAAAAGCACTACGGTTTATTTGAACAAGAAGAGTAATCTAACAACCGGTGGTCGGTCTAATATCGAGAAACCGTTTGACGCGCACAACATACGGATAGACAGGCAGACAGTACGTCCCTGACGTTCTAATTGTCGCCTCTTAATGTCGGAGAAAGATGGAGATCGTTACGCAAAAGCTCGTTTCAGTGAGTGCAGTGTGTAAGGAATGCCACACACATCGTCGTCGACTGGATGAGATGTCTTCATCAAGAAACTATTTATGACGTCATGGATCCTCAGACAGAAAAAGACGGAACAACGCTTTTATGATGGGAATCGTGTAAAGTAGAAGAAGAGTTGGTGACCCGACATGTGCATATAACCAATAATATAACACAAGCCCAAATATTCGTATCTAATTGCGGTAAATATATGAGAAAGTATTCTCGTGCATGTGTTTAGATTAGTTATACCGGTATCACATTCACATATATAATAGATATATAGTAACTCGGTTCCGCTTAATAGGTAAAAAAGAAAAAACAGGATTAACTGTATGGATATGATAATTGCTCTTAATTAAATTGACTGTGTGGTCTAGTTTTCATCACATGTCTTCGTTATATTCGGTTCCACGCGTACATATTTTTAGGTATATTTAGCAAGTTTTTCATCAAGTTATAATATGTATATTTTTGTAATTAATCATTTCATCTATTACTCTTTGCACAAACAAACTTTGAAAAGCATTCAGGTATCGCGTTTTAAAATGAAAACAAGGCTTTAAATGTTTAACTTACACTTTGTTAATATATAATCGTAATACGACCTACACAGTGTCTTCGTCAGGTACATACTAAAGTATTACGAACTAATAACGGTATACATAAATGCAAAAAAGATTAATATGATCAGAGACAACTGGAGACGTGCAACTACGTACTAAAATTTGCTCCTGACTATTGAATTGGTCGATTGGAATAAAAGGCGGAAGTAGAAGACGCAATAGTATTTAACGCGGGAAATTTCAATCTCCTCTTCTGGATATTTTAAAAATTTGTTAATAATAATTAAATTTCTAATAAAAACAAGCTTTAACAATGTTATTGAACCAATAATGGCAGATTTTTATCTCATTATAGAATAGAATCGCATTGCTAATGCCTATTTTTATGAGAAATTTAATAATATATCTTAGGAAATACAAGTCCTATTGTATTTGGTTTACACAGCAATTACCTTTTCGCTCTAATTACAGGTACTATAGAAAGGAAGAATTGCTGTTAGAAAACATGCATTTTTAAAAGGTTCTCGTTATCAAATAAAACATAAAAATAATTTCTATTACTTTTTATTTAATATTGTGTACATATATTCTAAAACAATCATGAACACAATATCTTGCTAAAAAACAAAGTATATTTGTTGTTGGACGAAAATAATTTAAAATTCTAACTAAAACTATTAGAATAATACTATGTTTTTCAAAAATTCAACAATATTTCAATAAATTTGCTTTATGCGGATTTCTATTTTTTTACTATCTTCTACCCCTCGAAATATTAAAGAGGATAACAATAAGTACGAAGTACTTGGAATAGGTTCTCTTGTATCAACAGCAACTGAAACAGTTAAAACAATATTAGAAAATATTTCATAAATATGTAATCTAAATTATCATTAAATAAGATAGAAGAATACTCAGAAATAAATTTCAATGAATAACACAAATAATATACCTATCATGAGCACAGGTTTATTTCCAAAGTTCAGTTTCAGGGCGAGGTTGCAATGAACGGCAAGGAGAAAATGAAGGGACAGTATCCAAGCGGAGCCTATAGTTCAGATGATCCACATTCAGCTATAAAATATCTGTTGCATATTCTAATTTCTAAAAGAATCTCCAGAATGTTTAATCCTCTTGCCATTTTTTTTATCCCTAAATATTATATTTAACAATAATTCATTATTGTTTTGTATTTACTCTTCTAATCCTTTGGGAAAATCATACATTTTCTAAACTGCATCCAAAAACGAGACAGGATATAAAATATAAATGACAGAATACAAATGTCAAAATATTGACATTTGTATTCTGTCATTTGTATTTTATATCCTTGATAAAGGCATCATTGCCGAAACATGTAAGGTTTTTTTAAATATATATACTTTGAAGTAAAACAGACCTTTAATCGCCAATTGATTGAATTTACCATATCATACCAAGGTCACGAAAATATTATATTTATATATATATATATATATATATATGTTACTCTTGATGTTCTCGCGGACGTATGATGAAGGTGTAGTTTCTCGGGTTCTTGGTCGCGTGTGAATTTTGTCCTGAAAAGGACTATTTTCTCTACGTTTCAACGAGATCGCACTCGTCATCTTCAGGAGCTAGTCGGTCTGTCGCTGGTTAGAGCTGGAGATCGTCTAATGTGCGCTTAGCACTACCTCTTGTTATATGCTGCTGTGTCGGGAAGGGGCGTCCCATATATATATGTATATATATATATATATATACACTGCTCAACTTTTGAACTGGTACACTTATATAGCGTGCAGTAAAAATAAATAATCCTTCGTAGGCGTTAGGCACGACTTCCTATATGATCAGGGCTGTGTTTCGGAATGCAAACAAATGTCTATCGAATGACATTTGCGACTCCATTGTTGTTTGTTATAATTATCTGTCATAAGTGGAATTACTGAGCTCGCGGGCGCTTATACTTTTCTCAAGTTTTAAGACAATTTTTGCTAATTTCTCGAATAAGTTTTAATGCAGAGTGGTTGATTGCATTTTAGAGATGCCATTAAGGCGTTTAAGTATTGAAGAGATGAGCCAAGCTATGGGAATGCTTATGACTGGTGTATCGCTAAGAACTGTTGCTGCCCATTTCAATGTGCGCCACAATGTGATCAGAAGAGTTCGAATGCGTTTTAATGATACTGGATCTGTCAAACATAGACACGGCGGAGGGCGAAATCGCAGTACAACAGACAGGGAGGACCGTTTAATTACGATTCAGTGTCGAAGGAATAGATTTTCTACTGCAAGAACACTCCAAATTCAGTTATTGAATGCAACAGGTACTCAAGTATCCACGCAAATAGTAAGAAGAAGGCTCCACGGGGTAAATTTAAGGTTCAAGTCTTCTAAAATATGCCCATTGTTGACCAGAGCCCACAAAAGAAGAAGACTAGATTGGGCATATTAACATGTAAATTGGAATGTTGAAGATTGGGGTCATTGTTCATTTAGTAACGAGACCAGAATGCGTCTCCATAGCTCAGATGTAAGAGTTAGAGTTTGGAGAAACAGAGGAGAACGCTATATTGAGAACAACGTGACTTACCATCAGGCTTATGGAGGTGGTTCAATTACTGTTTGGGGAGGTATTTCTGCGACTCGTCGTACTGAATTAGTTATGCTTGGAAATGCTACAATGAATAGTGTCAGGTATCTTAATGAGGTATTACGACCTGTAGTGTTGCCATTTGCTAATGAAATAAGCGATGGTTTTGTGTTTGTTGATGATAAAGCGCGTCCTCATAGCACAAGACAAATCAATGCATTTTTTGAAGAGAACAATATTACGCAAATGGATTGGCCAGCGATCTCTCCAGATCTTAATCCCATAGAGAGCGTATGGGGGTAATACCAAGATGTTGATAAGATCATGAGGAGTGGATCCAAACAATCACCATCAGCTCCGAACTGCCGTTTTGGAAGAATGGCAAAATATTCCTCAGCATTACATTTGGAATTTGATTTCCAGCATGCCAAGACGCTGCCAGGAGGCCATAAGAGCTAGAGGAGGTCCCACGCATTATTAATCTTTAAGTGTTTGGTTATCTTTTCTTTCCAAAGCAAACTTTTCTGTAACACTAAAATGAAGATTTTGTTATTTTTCTATTAAAACATTTGAAATTCGTTATTTAAGATTTATTCTTTTAATTCTTCGCCTTAAAAGTGTTTCCCAGAACCATATACTATCAATTAAGCAAGAAAGTGTTGCTGAAAAAGTAGTAAATTGTCATTTATATATGTTCTTGTATGTGTACCAGTTCAAAAGTTGAGCAGTATATATATATACGATATATAGTAGGTATACTAATATCTTTCAATAAGATTAAGCCTTTAGCACTGTAATCTAGTTAATGAACAAAACCTTTTATTAGGTAAACATGTTAATTAAAATAAATAATAATAGAACTAGAGAATATTGAAGGAATTATTAAGTAGAATGTTAATGGATATTGTGGAACTTTTTGTGAAATTATTTTGAAAAGTAAGTATTATTAGACAATGCAAAAGAACTTTTTTTTTTATGAACAATGTTGATTATTTTTAGTGATAATGTTCAATTCATATATCTAAATGCATTCAAATAAATGAAGCAGTAAATTAATGACATTTATTTGATAATTTAAAATGAATACAGTTAGGTGCTATAAATATGAAACATTTCTTTACTCCTAACAAATCATATTACAAGGCCCATTGGAATTAATTACACATTTGTATAACCACTTTTCTCGTCAACATCGTTATTGATATAAAATTCTTCATCACTACCTGAATCTTCCGTGTTTGCAAAAAACATTATTTCATCTGTTACATCATTCAACAAGTACAGAGAAAGCTCCACTCGCGGACACCTCTTATGAGCGAACATCTCTCGTAACCGGACAAATTTTCTATACACAAGTATTTTGTTACGTTTTCAGTACAAATTGCTATCCGATAAGCGGACGCTCTAACGGACAGACGCGGACACTATATTTCTATACATTTCTACACAACATCTCTCATAAGCGGATACAAAACACTTTCTAAGTATGTAATACCGAAAAAAGAATCGTAATAAATCCGGTATTCCCCTTTTTACACAGTAGTATGCTCAGTTTGTGTTACGAATCGCAATGAATTCGGTCATTCCCCCTTTTACACACTCTTATGCGTAGGGTATGTTACAAATCGCAGTTAACGGAAAAATTCCTCCGTGCTTTACCTGATCATACTTTCGCCTTGAAATCTGACAAATGTGTCGGTGGTAAGCTGTCGAAGGAAAGACTCATTATTTTGCTTTATGCAAACATGGCAGGGGAAAAACAGTTGTTAGTTATTGGTAAAGAGGCTCGTCCTCGAGCATTCAAAAATCTTATAATTAAAGACCTACCAGCAAATTGGAAATCCAACAGAAAGGGATGGATGACGCAAGATATGATGTCTGAATGGTTGTAGCAATTTGACAAGAAAATGAGATCACAGAAAAGAAAGTTTCTTCTGTTATTGGATAATGCAGCATCTCAACCTAGAGATTGGAAGTTAACGAATGTTAATGTATTTTTTTTACCTGCAAACACTATTGCAGTATGTCAACCCTTGGATCAGGGCGTAATACGAAATTTCAAAGTTCTTTACAGAGGCTTTATATTGAAGCACATACTATCAAAAATAGATGCAGCCAATTCAGCATCACAGCTGGAAAGATGTATTAATGTAATCGACGCTTTATACTTCATTAAAGTTTCGTGGAATAAAGTTGAAGCAGTGACTATTAAAAATTGCTTTTGTAAAACAGCATTCATAAGAGATAATTCCATCCTTCCAGACTTTTAAATCAACAAAGCAGGTTCGTCAAATTAAGTGATAAAAAATTTGGAAGCATTTTTAAATATCGATGAAACAGTCAACACTGAAGATCATAACATAGAAATTCAATTAGAAAATGAAAATGATATTATGAAAGAAAAAGATTCAGAGGAAGAAGAGAACGAAGTCGATAACCAAGCCCCTGATTCAATAAAATCATATGATGAGACGCTGAAGCAAATTTCCTGTTTGAAACGTTTTGCTAGAGATGACTTTATAGCATTTTAACATCTGAAAAAATTAGAAAGTCATTTTAAAATCATCAGTTGAAATGGAAGCAAGCCTAATTTCAACAGACAAAAATTAATAAATTTATTTTTAAACTTTTAATATGTACATACATACATATATGTACAATTGTACATACATATATGTACGTACATATCTATGTACTATACATGCATACATACTAAGTTATTTATATCTACAAATACATATGAATTTGTAATAAAAGCTATTTATTATAACTGAATTTAGGGAAAACTGTTTTTTATTCATTACCTTAAAAATACACGTCAAATAAAGAATTTTCTTCGAGCTATCCCATAAGCGGACATCTTCCATAGCCGGAAGAAAACACTGGGACCATGAGTGTCCACTTATGAGAGCTTTCATTGTCTTCTTTTCTCAAATAGTCTCTTACAACTTTATCCCCAGGACCCCAAACAGATTACCTCTCTTCAAAAATTACGAAAGAATTTTTTTCTCTGGCTAATGCCTCTAGATCAGGTAATTTAATGTCTAGCAGGATATATTATGGTATATCCTGCAATAAAGGATAAGGAAAATTCAAAATTTAGATTACAAACGTACACTGGGAAACTTAATAAGCATATTTCAAGTTATTTAAAAAAACTTAATATTAACACGGTTTTCAAAACTAATAATATAATTTATCCAAACATATTAAAAACAATAAAGATAAAACAGATAAAAATAAGAAGTCTGGAGTCTATAAGTTAATGTGTGGATGCGGTAAGATATATGTCGGTCAAACAGTAAGATCGTTTGAAAAACGCATTGCCGAACATTATTCTTCGTTTAGAAATAAAAAACAAGATTCCATTTTTGCGAATCATGTATTAGAAAAAAACACACTTTCAATAAATATTTTCAAATTCTGCATTTAGAAAATAAAGGCAATAAATTAAATTTACTGGAAAGTTTAGAAATCAATAAATACTCACAAATTTTACTTAATGACCAATATTTAAATAACTCGCCTTTGTTAAATTTATTCACTGAAAATCTGTTTAGTTTATTAAAACAAATTTTATGCGTAAACATGTTTAGTACCCTAGAATATAACAGTTAGGGCCGACCAGATGAGCCACATTTTCTCACTACCGACAATACTTGTGTAATTAATAATCGACGAAGGAGATACTTGTTGAAACTTCATTATATAGATATAATAAAACACAGTTGTATAGTTTCAAAATAATATATATGCACTACATATGTTTCACCACACTGTGGCTTCATCAGGTGGATGAATATACTAATTCAAAATATTAATTAGATCTTATATATATCAATACAAAGTACAGAACTAATCTTATTCTAAGAGGGGGTGGACATGTATGAGTTTTAAGTTTAGTAGGGGGGAGTTATTTATGTCTAGTTGGTCATTTAAAATTATACCTAATTTATTATATTTGTTAATTTCTAAACTTTCTAACATATTAAGTTTTTTACTTTTATCTAGAACATGCAAAGTTTTAAAATTAGTATTGAATTTGTGATTATGTTCTAGGCAATGATTGGCAAAAGTTGAGTCTGTCTTCTTGTCTCTGTGGCTTCTTTCATGTTCCTTCATTCTAATATCAAATGTCCGTCCTGTTTGTCCGACATACACTTTTTTACAATCTTCGCATGTCAACTTGTAAACCCCTGAGTTTAATCTATTGTCCGTTTTATCTTTGTTGTTTTTTATAGCGTTTTGTAAGGAATTGTTGGTTTTGAATGAAATGGTCTCTTCTTTACTTGTTTTTATTAAGTTTCCTACTTTGTTTGAAATTGTACCGATGTATGTGATAGAATTATAACTGAATGTTTTATTGTTTTCAATTTACCCAACAGTAAAAAAACAATAAAACATTCAGTTATAATTCTATCACATACATCGGTACAATTTCAAACAAAGTAGGAAACTTAATAAAAACAAGTAAAGAAGAGACCATTTCATTCAAAACCAACAATTCCTTACAAAACGCTATAAAAAACAACAAAGATAAAACGGACAATAGATTAAACTCAGGGGTTTACAAGTTGACATGCGAAGATTGTAAAAAAGTGTATGTCGGACAAACAGGACGGACATTTGATATTAGAATGAAGGAACATGAAAGAAGCCACAGAGACAAGAAGACAGACTCAACTTTTGCCAATCATTGCCTAGAACATAATCACAAATTCAATACTAATTTTAAAACTTTGCATGTTCTAGATAAAAGTAAAAAACTTAATATGTTAGAAAGTTTAGAAATTAACAAATATAATAAATTAGGTATAATTTTAAATGACCAACTAGACATAAATAACTCCCCCCTACTAAACTTAAAACTCATACATGTCCACCCCCTCTTAGAATAAGATTAGTTCTGTACTTTGTATTGATATATATAAGATCTAATTAATATTTTGAATTAGTATATTCATCCACCTGATGAAGCCACAGTGTGGTGAAACATATGTAGTGCATATATATTATTTTGAAACTATACAACTGTGTTTTATTATATCTATACTTGTGTAAATTCATAGATTTCTTTAAAAACGTTGTAAAATAATACCAACCTTCTTGATTTAATATATATATATTTTAATTTAGTTTGTAACGTACTCTTTAGCTGTAAGTACCTGAGGAAGCCACTGTGCTGGCGAAACAATTGTTGTGTTACGATTAAATATTAAAAAGTTAAGGTTTGAACCGTAGTTTTATTTCTATTTTAAATTATGGATCTTCATCAAGTAAAAGCTGAATCAATTCCATTATAAAGCTTTTTCTTTTATGACGATTTTATTTTATTATAAATATATCAATTTCTCTTTTAAAAGAACTTCAACGTTTAAAGTATTTAATTTTAATCACCTTCTAATTAATACGGGATATGTTTGACGATATATTCGACGTAAAGGCTGTTATTGATATCCACAAAAAAATCACCATATATGCGGCCGAGGATGAATTGGTAAGAAAACAATAACATTCACTATCTATGAATAGGAACTTATGTTAAAAGTATCGTCCGAAATTTTATCGATTTTTTTGCAGGTCAATGAACTTGAATTACAGCTGTAAATATAGAATAAATATAGATATGGACCGACTTTAACTACATTTTTACTCTAAAAATTCAGAAATTTTTGACCAACCTAAACACACTACAATCTAATTCGTCGAACACTCTCCACCACTCGAGAGATGTCTTGCTTGATGGCAGGAATCAGTACAAATATCATAGCTGCGAGAAGCTTTTCCGAATTTGAATCACGCAACGATAAGAATAACGGAAGGAATTTGTATTGAAAAGGTATTCAAATGTACTCTCGTTTGAATTGATTTTTTAAAGAATACGATACCCCATGAAAAACTCAATTATCTCGTTTCGTGTAGGTACATCATGAGGGCGGGAGTGGAGATTTCTTCAAGCATGAAAACATCAATGTTAGCATATTTAGATAGCTCTCATAAAAGGCTACATATCTATATTAATCAATATTTTCGTCTTGGAAATATCACGGAGAAATTTACAAACAAAAACAAAAATAGACTGAATTACAAGTCACGGGTTGGGGAACTTTCCTTATCAATCAAAGTAGTGTTGGACACAAAATATTGGATGATGTATAAGTTCGTAGCGTTTCTATTAAACTCATATTTTAGTAATTCTTTAACAAACAAAATACGTGAACTAATCAAGAATATATTCTCCGTCATTATTTACGATTGCCTCTCAACAATCTGGAAATTTTTCAATTCCACGCTTGAAGAAATTCAGTGATTTAAAAGTAAATAAAGAAGTTGTAAAGTCAATTTTGAAGTGCGACATCGTTATTAAAGGAAATTATTCGAAGGTTGTTTGCTAGACAGTCAAAGGAATTAAAATCTGATGAAGCAAGTTCTTGTATAGCCGCTGTTGTAATGGAGCGTTATCGTGCTGCAAAATGACTTCACGAGGATCTCTACTGTCTTCTTTCTTGAATTGCGACTTCAAGCCGATGTTGTTGTTGACAGTAAAGATCACCAGTGATGGTTACATTCTTCAGAAGCAATTCCTAGACGATGCCTTCTTTCTCCCACCAGATGACAAACATCCTATTTTCTTCTGTTCTTGATGTTAACATGAAGGCAGAATTTTTATCACCAGTAACAATGAGATAATCGATATCAAGCTAGCAAAAAAAGACATAAACGTTGGCACGCTAATTCTTGTTGTCTTCGCTCAAAACATTCGGCAACACCCAGTTTTTATGGAATCTAAATGGGTCGATTGATACAATCCATTATAATGGACAATTTCTGAATTGATTGGCGTGGATCATAATAGATTAAAGTATTCAGACGATCTTCATCAAAGTCCGGTGATCTTATGGAACGCTGAAAATCGATTATGTTGAAATTGTCTTCTTTAAATCGAGAAAACCATTTCTGTGTTGTATTCTCCCCAGCTACGTTTTCTCCACAAACGGTACAAATGGTGCTAGCGGTTTTCGATGCATTAACTCCTCTGTTGAATTCGAACAAAAGGCTTGTTTTTTCTACTCGACTTTCTATTTTTTGTTGTCAATAATGAGTACATTTCTTACACAAATTCTAAATTCAAGAACTATTATTAAACAATAATATGACGTTCAAATAATTTTACAATGTGTTTCTCATTTTTTTTTTCAATACACTCTCATCCTAGGAACCAAAAACGCTACAAAGCTGATATATTCAAAGATAGTTCTCTATACGTAATTATAAAATATGCAAAAGAGCGTAATAATATACAAATTATTCCACTTGAGAAAACTATGACTAAGTATGGAACGTGGGTTTTCTTTATTCGACTTAGCTAGATATTAAGCTTTATCCAATGAATAATCGAGCATATGCATATAGGTGTCCTTGAAATAAAAGGACAAAGTATGAAAAATCGAAAGTTGTAATTATATAGAATATAAATCTAAAATATTGTTAATTACGCCGCGAACCCCAAAATTAAAAGCCCCCTGAAATAAAATAATGGGCCTCCTGTCTATAAAAGAACCTCGAAGGGATTTACACGCAAACATAAAGCTGAAATGTTTATATTTATAAAAATTCTAAAGGACAACATTATTTAAACGGCTGTCGATGTTATAAAAATTCGACAATGGAGCGCCTTTGTTTACCTAGGGTTCAATAACCTCAATACTATTACGTATGAATACATCAGCTCTCTTTCTTTATATTTAATGTAACAACTGTCGGTTGTAACTGGAAAGAACCGATTTGTGAATAAGTTAAACAGATGAAAAGCTCAGCTGAAATGTTCGAAGCGTCCGCCTTCAGCATGGAGACGCACGTTAATAATTGTCACGAACCCGATAAACGGTGCCTCATGTCTAATACGCTGTATGTATATATATATATATTATATATATATATATATATATATATATATATATATATATATTAATATGGATTCATAAGAAAAACCTCGAAGGGGATTTATACACAAACATAAAGCCGAAATGTTTATATTTATAAAAATTTTAAAGGATAACATTCTTTAAACGACTGTCAATATTATAAAACCTCGACAACGGAACGTAATTGTTTATTTAGGATTCAATAGCCTCAATACTATTACGTACGAATCCATCAGCTGTAAACTCTTGTTTTATGTTTAATGTAACTGTCGGTTATTACTGAAAATATCCGATTTGTAAATAAGTGAAACAAATGGAAAGCTCAGATGAAATGTTCGAAGTGTCCGCCTTTAGCGTGGAGACACACGTGAATAATTGTCACTAACCCGATGAAAGGGTGTCTCGTGTCCAATACGCTGTGCATTACGTGAATGTTTTTTTTTTGTTGCGAGTAGTAAAAAAATGTAAAATATTAATATGGATTCATAATCATCCAATATGTCAATATGGCAAAATATGGCTATAGAATTTACACGCTGCAACTTTGTAGAAATTCTTGAAGAGATATCATTGTTTAGACTACTTTGTATGCTAGATGTTCGAAAAAAGACAGCTGTTAAAATTTAAAGCGAGGTAGACAATAACAAAATTTCTTTTTTTGTTATTGTCCGTCGGCTTTAAAATATAGTCTTCTCCGATAGTATTTATGATATACTCGTACAGTGGCGTGACATTTTTTTAAAAATATCTTTGCCTTTTTTTTCTCGTCTATGAATGAGAGGGAATTTTGAGACAATATTTTGAATTCTATATAATTACTTCTTTCCATTTTTCGTATGTCGTTGTATTATTTCACGAACACCCTGTATATCAATTTTCACGTGAGGAGCCATTACGATTACATCGTTCATGGAAAGGTTATTGAATGCGCTTTGAATGTGTTTGTTCTAGGCACGGATAACTAATGTATTTTTTTTAGGAAAAGGGTAATGAAATAACCACGCACATAAAACGGAATAATTATTATGTAATTAATGAGAAATGGAGATATTTTTCAAATCAATAATATGTGTAAAAGTAAGACATCTATAAACGTAACGAAAACGTTGCCTATAGGAAAAGCACCTGATCATATTTTTATATAAAGAAAGAAGCAAAAAGAAATTATTTTTAGAACCTACTGCAAAACACAATAATTGTAATATATGCAAGAAGGCGTCTTACTTTTACACATATTATTGATTTGAAAAATATCTCCATTTTTCATTAATTACATAATAATTATTCCGTTTTATGTGCGTGGTTATTTCATTACCCTTTTCCTAAAAAAAATACATTAGTTATCCGTGCCTAGAACAAACACATTCAAAGCGCATTCAATAACCTTCCCATGAACGATGTAATCGTAATGGCTCCTCGCGTGAAACACTGTGAAGATTCAATTTCTCGTGACATTAGATAAATTTAACGCTTAGGATTTTTTGTCATCTCAGGTTTCTAATTATAACTTCCTATTAACAAAGAGAACAAGTCTTGCGTGGTCTCGAATGACACAGAACAAAAAACAAACAATTTCCTCCAGCTTAATTACGCTAACATTCCTGTCTTTGAAAATGAAGAAGAAGATGTTGACGAGGACTGTTCAGAATACGTTGCTAATCCTCAATGTAAATTAATCTAGTCGATTTCATAATTACCGTTGTACAAGTTTCAGACCTTTCATATATTACTATACAGCGGACGTATGCGTGTATATATCTACTACCAGCAATTAACTAACATTTCCTTTGCTTGAAGAAAAAGGTCGGTTGTGATAGTTGGACTGTTTGGCCTTCTTTAATATATGTCTATTTTAAATTCAGTCATCTGTTCTATTATATTGTCATCGACGCCGTGGTGGGTCTCTTAGATCATAAATTAATTAAAAGTTGC
Source organism: Melolontha melolontha (assembly GCA_935421215.2). Lineage (NCBI taxonomy): Eukaryota > Metazoa > Arthropoda > Insecta > Coleoptera > Scarabaeidae > Melolontha > Melolontha melolontha. The sequence continues at coordinate 142,762,197 of OW285236.1, forward strand.
ATGGTATACTATCTTGATAATTCATGTCGTATACGAATAAAAAAATCGTGAAATACATGAAATACCTGACATCATCAACATTAATTCCTGTAAAACATGTTTGTTATTTTTTAAAAAATATAACACAATATTTAATTAAAGTTTCTAGTAGTTTCTGGTATGTGTCATTCACATTATTCAGAATTATCTTAAGCAATTTAACTAGAAACATCGTTGCAATTATCGAGCATTTCTTTATCAGTTAATAAAGTGTGATTTTAATATTATTACATTAGAACAAACTGTGAAGGAAGATTTTTATATTATCTACCTAGTTATAAATGAAAAGCGTTATAAGAAAAGCTATATTTTATTTCTCAACATATAATATGTTAACAATTACACACTTGTTCCACCATTTTTCTAATTAAACTGTACTTTATTATACCTATCATCTAAATCAAATCGTCGTCGGATGCTTTTTTAATTTAGGAAAAAGATAATAATGACACAGTGCCAAGTCTGAACTGTAGTGTGGATGTGCCATCTCTATAAAACTACAGTCGCTGATTATTTCTCGGACATAGGCATGCTTTATGAACTCTGCAGCAGCAAAAGCTTTTGAGCAAAGTTTTGAGCTCTTCTTTGCAATTTTCAAATTTCGGATTATTTCCTAATATACTTTTCCTGTAGTTATGAGTCTGTCTTCATGTATTCACTTAACAAGATTCCTTCTGTATCCCAAAACACCGTCGCCATCGATTTTCCAGATGAATTTTGAGACGTTTATTTCTTGTGGTGGGTGCCCTTGTGGACCCACTGCATGGATTTTTGTTATGACGGCAGGTTCCAGTTTTACACACACGTCTCATTTGTTATAATTTTCGAAAAAAAGTTTTTATAGTCAAATAAAATCCTCAAGCTTTCCTTAGAAATTCGTCGCCGACACAATTTTTGCTCGGAAGTAAGCAACCAGGGAATCTATCGTGGTAACACTTTGCTCATTCCTAAATCATCACGTAAAATTTGTAATACTGTGGCTTCTCCACTTCACAGCAATCTCCACTTCAATAGCAATAATGTACACCTTCTTTCCTCGATCTGCTAAGGCCTGTTCCTTGACTTTCTTGATGTTTTTGAGAGAGAGAGAGAGAGAGAGAGAGAGAGAGAGAGAGAGAGAGAGAGAGAGGGAGAGAGAGAGAGAGAGAGAGAGAGAGAGAGAGAGAGAGAGTTTGCCGGAAAAGCCAAATTTTGGAAAATAATTCTTGGATATTACACCAAGGTAATGCGCCCTATCCTACACACCATTTCTTGTATGCTAATTTTTAACCAAAAAAATCAACGAATATCATCGACCAATTGCTCTATTCACCAAATGTGCCCCCGCGTGACTTTGTCCTATTAATCAAACTCAAATTATCACTTTGTGGAAGACGTTTTAAATGCGCTGAACTCGTAAAGCAAGAAGAGCTGAAGGCAATACCGGAAAGTGCCTGTACGAAATGTTTCCACAATTCCATTATTTGCATAACAACATCATCGAATTTCATTTTGATCACCCGCCAATCGACGTTGAATAAACTTTGAATTTAGCTTCCAAACTTCAAGTTTCTCAGTTAAAATGCAATGAATTATTGTCTTGAGTATTCCAAACTCCATTTCCATGAATTTAACTGAAGATTTCGTCCTAAATCATGGATCGTTTCTATTATCTTCCAGATCCTCTCTACCTTTTCTGAATCGCCGATGCACTCAAAAACTTGTTTTTATTATAAACAAATATGTGAATAAGTTATTCTACGAATTTCGAGTGCTTTCCATAACACTTACAATTTTCGGCATAAAATTTAATGTCGATTCTTTGTTCTTTATTATTTTTTTTACGGTTTACTAATTATTGTCACTTAAATATGCCGTATCTTGGCTTCTAGTAAACGAAATGTCATGAAATATTTATAGATTATTTACAAGGATTAAGACTACATAAATCAACAGGAGATGTAGTACATAACGCGTGTTTCTACAATGTTTCCTTTATTTCGATGAACTCTTCCATTTGAATAAACGAGCGAATTCATTCTAGTTTGTTTTTATCGAGCACTGAGCATTAAATAACATACAAACAAATAACAGATTTAATTACACTTGCTGTAACTTATCTCCTTGTTTTAGTCATTTCCGCCTTTCTCTCGCTTGCACCTGGACTATTGTAATTTGTTAGATTTCTGATAATTATAAAGATTTCTTTTTCGGTTAGCCGCTCTACTTGTACCCCATCTTCTTTCTAATCTAGTATATATCTTGTATGTGGCAATTACTTTAAGACAAAGTACTCTCCTTTCGCATGAATACACCGATCTCAGAGACTTGTCCGTGAGTGGAAGCAGTGCTGGAAGTCTTCAACAGTATAAATAAAACTCGTCCATTAACTGTTTCACCTGCTGAGAGAAATTATTTGTGCACGATGCCATCAGCGTCAAAAAAACAAATCAACATCGACTTAACGTTGCTTCGAACTTGCCGTGCTTTCTTCGATCGCGGTGACGAGTCGTCTTTCATTGCGATGGTTACTGCTTTGTTTCGGGATCATACCCGTATACCCATAATTCGTCGTCAGTAATGATTCTGGTACTGAGGTTTGCATCCCTTTCGGCAGTTTCTTTTAGTTCTGTGGACACATGGACACGGTGCCGTTTTCGTTCCATGCTGAGTAACCTTGCCAAAAACTTCGCGGCAATACACCGCATGCTAAGTTCGCCGGCAGAATAAGCTGACAAACGCCGTACGACAAGCCAATAATGATACAAATGTCATGGATTGTCCTCATTCGCTCTTGTAGGATAGCATCAAGCACTTCTGCCACATTTTATAGGGTGTTTTCCGTCGATCGACGACAGTAACGCTCATCATCACTAACCGACAGACGTCCATGGTTGTACCGCCCATAAATTTCCGTCCGGCCTATTATTTTACCATTTTTTCGCTGCCATTTACCACGTTTGAAACAGAATTTTATGTTCCTTCAGATCAGACATTGTAGCGTCGCAGAATAACTCAAGCACAATTCAACAAATATAGACACAAAAACTGTTTGTCACTACCTAGCAAAGTACCGTTTGTAGTATAGACGTAGCTAGCACCATCTAGCGCTGTACTACCATCGCGCGCCACATTCAAATTCGGGGAATTTCTGGGTAGCACCTCGTATTTATTTCTCCATAATCTATTTAAGTGTTTGGATAGTGTCTATTCTCGATCTTCCTGGTGTGAATCGGCATTGATAGTGACCAATTTTATCCTTGCAGTCATGAATTATTTTCCGAATTATTGTTAACAAAATATTATACATAACATATAGTAATGTGATTTCCATATAATTATTGCATACTTACTAATCTCATTATTTATCTCTGGGATAATTTGTTCAGCCTGCCATTCATTAAATATTCTTTCTTCTCCTCAAAGTTGATATATATTTTCATGTAGCCTCCATATTTCAGCAGCTCCAAATTTATCCCATATTTGCCTAGAGAAATTTTCTGTTTTTGCTTTTATTAATAATTTGGTTTAATTCCTCTATCGTTGGTCCCTCTACTAAATCATCCTCCGTTATCGCCTCGGCTATCTGTTCCTATTCTTCATCCAGATCTCATTCAGCTAATATTTTCTTGAAGTAATTATCGCAAATCTATTTATATTGCGTTTGCTACATTAGTACCTTTCCATATTTTTGTCATTTACTCTCCCTTATATGTCTTCTTTTGTTCTCTTACTTTCTTGTTTCTCTATTTCTTCTATTTTCTTGTTCACACTTTTTTTTATATGGTACCGTTGTAGTTATACCTTATCCTTTTATTATAGAGACAATTATTGCAATAATTATTAATAAATTCTATTTTTATATTTCCGTTTTCGTATTTAAACGCAATTAATCACTGTAGAATCGGAACAAACCAGAGATGGTGTATCTATTATACTAAATACCAAAAACCTATCATTTTTTGTATCTAAATAATACTATTCTTCTACAGCACCTATCTTTAATCGTGATTACCATATTTTTGCAAAGGCTAAGATAATTTTAAATTAATCTAATGACATAATTTAAATCCATTACCATTTGATTTACATACAAAACTCATAAAAACATGCCTAGCATTAAAAAACATAGTATCTGGGAATCGTTAATAAGCATGTATCTTATTGAAGTAAGTCGTTAATATTTAAATTTAATTGTTTTATACAAAAGTAAAACGAGCAGTTGCCGGGATATATCGAGATGTTGCCGGCTTCTTCAAAAAAACCTTTTCAACATTCCGACTGAAATTTATATATCTTAATTGCCAGTTTTTTGGTCCACTAATTCTAGAACCACTAGAAAAAATTAAATTAATTTTAATAACTCAACCGTTTCGGCAGTGATTAGGTCTTTTAGCATTTAAATGTTTTTGTTAACAGATATACTATCTACTAAGTAATGACGCTATTATAGAAGATGTCTTGTTTTTTAAAGACATTACATTTCTCTTTTCCCCAGTCATTAGCAGCCATAAATACTAATGATTTTAAGTATCAATAAAATATCATTTACCTGCATATTTGGAAGGACTTATATTCAATTAAATTAATAAGATGCATTATTCATTTTGTACAATATCGAAGTATTTTTGAAAAATAATGGCTTAAAATCCGGTTCGACAAGGTCTAACATCGAACAATTTTTGTGTCTTAATCTAATTAAAGCTATACTATTCCCATAATACCACACCTATGATTTTATTTTTTCTTAATTTTACATGTACAATAAAATTACGTGATTAAATAATATTTGTAAAAACATTTCATATTTCGAGACCAAAGTAATAGAAAGAAAAACAATTATTCACAAAGTAAGAATTTTAATTGCTCATATTTTTTCGGGGGTTATCGTAACTCTCTTTCAAATTGTACAAAATAAACTAGGATTACAGTAATATGTAAATAAATTCTAACGTATAACTGCACATAATAATAATAATAATAATATGTATGCTAGGAAAAAGAATCATCTTCGCGATCTCCTAAACTGTGTTGGCCGTTATGGTAGAGATATCCAAATGAAATTTGGATTGGAAAAATGCAAAATAAGTTGCATAGAAAAGGGACAATGGGTTGAACATCGTGGGTTCGAAGTGGAAGGCGGACAAGGACTAGTTATTGGAATGGAGAGCAACAACTATTATAAGTATCTTGATTATTTGCAGGCTAGAGGAATAGAACACAATATTGCAAAAGAATCAGCGAAAGATCAGTATTTCTCTAGGCTGCGATCGTTGTTGAAAACCAGATTGTCGGCAAGAAATATGTCCAAGGCAATAAACAGCTTTGCAACTTCCGTACTTACTTATGGATTTGGAATAATTAACTGGACTGATACTGAACTTGAAGCAATAGACATCAAGACAAGAGTAAAAGCCAGAAAATTTAGAATTCATCACCCACGTAGTGCGATCGAAAGGTTCCACCTACCAAGAAGAGAAGGGGGTAGAGGAATACCGAGTGCTTATTGCAGGCATTATACACAGGTAAATAATTTACGAGAGTACTTTCTGCAAAAGTCGAAAGAAAGTAGATTGCATAATGCGATTGCTCAAATGGACAATTTTACGCCACTCAAACTGGCTAACGATGAATTTAATCCATCCACGAGAATCTAAGTATACCCCAACAGAAAGAGAGATGGAAAAATAAATCTTTGCATGGCAAGTATCCGTTAACAATTGGATCAGAAAATTTTGACACCTCAGCGTCGCAGGCATGGCTGTATACAGGTAACCTGTTTGTAGAAACAGAGGGATTCATAGCCGCCATCCAAGATCAAGTAATTCCAACGCGTTCCTATAGGAAAAAAATTCTTAAGGAGAATTTATCTGACATTAAATGTCGTGTATGCGCAGATAAGGAAGAAACAATTGATCATTTGATGGCAGGATGCTCTGTACTTGCCCCCAAACAATATCTCGAGAGGCACAACAGGGTTGCAAAAATATTACACCAGCTGCTCAGACAGAAGCACTTGTCGTATTGTGAAAATGTCCCGTATTATGAATATGAAGCACCTTCAGTTTGCGAGGACGAAAATTCTCGATTATATTGGAATCGCCAAATAATCACAGATAAAACAATTCCCAACAATATTCCAGATATAATACTGACACTGAAGAAGGACAAGGTGACGTACATCATTGACATTGCTGTTCCGTTGGCAAAAAACACTGCAAGGAACTATAGTGAGAAGGTAAATAAATATTTACCTCTCAGCGACGAAATCAAGAGTAAGTGGAAGATGGACAAGGTCCTAATAGTCCCAATTGTGATTGGCGCAACGGGAAAATCCCACATAAATTACACAAGTCCATAAATGTTTTGGATCTCTACCAGAAACTTTATTTAAAAATGCAAAAAATGTGTCTTGTTAGACACGGCTACAATAATACGTCGTGTGCTAAACTTATTTTGGAGCGCGCGAACGTGGGCAACGTGGCCGGGTAGGCGAATTGACAGAACGGGTGGGGTGCTGATGTGGTCCTCTACTGGGCTGTAGCCTATCATATGCGCTACCAAACTCTAGGGGGGTCTGCCCGATGGGCGGACAGGTGCCATTCCGCCTTTCCAGCAGGGGTGAGAGGAACCAAGCTACGCGGCGCAAAACACGGCGCCGCGCAATGCACACACCACTAGGACCGGTCCTGGATGGCAACCTGGCTAGGCTGCCGTTAACAGCACACACCCGTTCGACGTGTGTGCAGTGCCCCCGCAATGGCGGAAAACGTTAAGATGTGACCGTCGTCGACCGAAGTAGCCGCTAAAAGTGTTCCCTCGGTTGGCGATGAGCAACCCCGTGCAGGGTGCGCTTCGCTGGTCTGCGCCTTGCCTCGATGGTGCGGGGGGCGGGCCGTCGAAGTACTGCACGGAAAAGTAAAGAAGTTGCCGGGAAAGGGTTGGCGGCCCTGCGCAACGGCTGGTTCTCCGATCTCTCAAAATTAACGCGACCGGTCACTAAACACACGCACGAGCGCGCCAACATACAACACCCTACACTTGCGCGCTCGCACAAACACAAACCACACACCCAGAGAGAGACGCAAGCTGCCAGCAGCAACCAACACACAAGTTCATACCCAGAAAGAGACACAAGCTGCTGGCAGCGGACAATACATATGTTCACACCTTGAAAGTACTGGTAAGTATCTACTATAATCAATATTCATATAAAATAAATGAATGATAGATAACTATGCCGTATGTTCGAATGAACCGATGGGGTAAGATAATGGCAACCAAGAACGAATGGTTCTTGTGAGTGGAAGAGATAATAATAATAATAATAATAATAATAGTAATAATAATAATAATAATAATAATAATAATAATAATAATAATAATAATAATAATAATAATAATAATAATAATAATAATAATAATAATAATAATAATAATAATAATAATAATAATAATAATAATAATAATAATAATAATAATAATAATAATAATAATAATGAGAGATAGGTTACTGGGGACTAGCGACCCCACGGGTTCCTGTGCTAACCGTTGGGTTGAGTTAGCAGCCCCAATGAGGTACACTTGCTCCAAACACTGGATGAAAAGGATACTGTGGTGGGTCGGAGGAGCAGGATCCAGGTAGGATTTACCAGCAAATACCAAAACAGCAAATTGGAAATTAAACACAAACATGGCATGCTTCAGTAGAAACAAAGGACGCAGGCGAGGATGTTGTTGAGATACCTTCATCTCAATCCACTTCGTCAACATAACAACTAAAGCGCCGGACCCTATGGGCCGTGAAAATGAACCCCCCCTACATGGTGGGAGGTGTTATTATCTGCTTACTAAGAATGAAGCATGCCATATGGAGGAGAGCTGCATAGTTAGGTTACGGAAACATACCTGGAAATAAGAAATAATAAACAATAATAATAATAATATTATGACAGTTATGCCAGCCATCTTGTTCTCACGAACCGATGGGTTAACACACTGGCAACAAAGGACAAATTGAATGTTCTTGTGAATGGAGGAAATAATAATGATATAATAATAATAGTCTTTATTATCCAACAGATATTTAATCCACTTGAAAGATAATATAAAAATACAAAAGGTGCAGTAGCTAATTCTATTTACAAATTTAAATTAATCTGTTACCTTCAATATAAAAAAGACTTATTTATTTATTAAAAGGATCCACATAGCACTTATTAGCGTTTTTTGCCATATGGATCATTGAAGCTTTAGTCAAAATATTAGTTCTCGCACGAGATACTGAAACAATTTGTAACAATTCTGATTAAAAAGTTGTTACTAGAAATATTCCTCTGTTCCAACAAGAACTCCATGCCATATTCGCTCAAAAGAGTATTGTTGTCTATTTCACGGGGTGGATATATTCCATTAATTCTGAAAGAGATATATTTCAAACACCTCCTTTGAATTTTCTCCAAGCAAAGTTGCTGATAAGTATATATGGGATACCATACGATAGAAGCATATTCAAAAACGGATCAAACTAAAATACATAACGTTTTTAGTGTAAACACTTTATAGAATCCTCTGTACGTTCTTATAAGGAAGCCTAACGATCGAGAAGCAGAGTTGCAGATTTCTTCTATACGCCAAATAAATTTTAGATATACATAAAATAAAACACCTAGATCTTTAACAACTAGCTTCCTTGGAATAGCTGCGTGTTCAGCAACATAATTGTAAGAAATAAGTTGCTGGAATAAATCACAATAGCAGACTTGCTAATACTGAATTTAAATTTGTTTATATGGCACCAAGAGGTAATAATATTGATGTTTCTTTGCAATGTTTCCAAGTCGGAGATGGTATAGATTTTTGAAAATATTTTTAGATCATTGGCATACGCAAGAACTCGGCAATCAATTGAAGTTAAAAGATCATTAATAGTAAAGGCCCTAGACTGGACCGCCTCGGTACACCAGAAAACGCAGTGAATATGTTGAAATTATATCCAGTGTAAGAAACATTAGGCTGAACTATTGTGCAAATAAGAATCAATTAGCTTTACAGTATCAGACGAAAAGCCAAAGGACGACATTTTAGTGGTGAGTATATTATGGTCAATCGTACCAATGAAATCTATATACATCACATCTACATGCTCTCTTTTGTCCAGGCTTTGACTAATATATTGCGTAATTTCAAAAAAATCCGTTACTGTTGATCTTTCCAATTTAAAGCCATGCTGGTACAGGTGATCACAAGTATATGTTTCAAATATAGAAGTTGTTCATGCATTTGTCTCGGTTATCACCTCTTCATTTGTGCGAAGTGTTTTCTTTTTAATTTGGAAATAAAAAGAAATCACTAAGGGCCAGATTTGGCGACTATGGTGGACGAGACAGCAATTCGTACAAATTTTGTTGCAGCAATAGCGGACGAATATGAAGGAACATTATCGTAATGGAACAATACCCTTTTCGTCAACAAATGCGGTCGTTCTTTTTTCAGTTCTGCATTATTATGTGTCAGTATATTAGCATAATATTGGGTAGTTATCGTACTTTCCTTCTATAAATCCTGTACAGTCCTAAGAATCGTGTCCACATTCCTATTGACCAAAGAAACTGTTGTTGCCTTCTTTGGTGCACGTTCCCCGAGAGAAATCCATTGTCGACTGTATTTTTGTTTCTGGAGTATAATAATGTATCCAAGTTTCATCTAATGTGACATATGAGTGGAAGAATTCCCTTGGATTACGTTTGAAGATAGCCTAATATTCTCCTGAGCACCGATATCGTCCTTAGCTTTTTCATATCTAAATGTTCATGCAAAATATTGCATACCCGATCGGTTGAAATGTCTACTTCATTAGCTCTCTCACGTCCTTTCAATCGCTAATTGCTACTTACTAGGGCATGAACTTTATTAACCATTTCTATATTAATTACAGTAAATAACGGTTCGAGACGTTCTGCATCATATGGCCACTTTTAAAAGCAGAAAACCACTTACAAATTATTCCATGGGACGGAGCACATTCACGATAACATTTACTTAAGTTTTCCTCGATTTCTTTGTTTTTCCACGTAAAAAATGATATTGATTATCATTATTATTTTTAATTAACACACGAAAGCCTTTTTTCTCCATATTTACACAACAACGAAAACAGTTTCCTTTAAATGGGTATAAAGCAAAACATATCTATCAAATTTGTTTGAAATTTTGACAGTAGACATCAGAAACATGGCGGAAATCAGCAACGTAGTTACCGTAGCGAAAGTTTTACTAACCTTTGAAAAATCACTCTTCCGTCAAACAGCTCTCATATATTACTGTAAATGTAAATCGCTGTGTTTCAAAAACTCAACTGTTCCCATTACTTTCATTGGCAACACAATTTTAATTTTATAGATACGAGCAAATATTGGCAAATATCATAATTCTGATTCCAATTTTGGAAAAGTTTATTCATTGTTTCCTCGCTGATAATATTAGTTATTTATTTTACATTACTACGCCTTGGAGCAGGTGGATTTACTTATGGGTCAATAATTGATGATAAAGCTGTTATCCCCATGTTTAAAAATTGGTATAATGAGTCTTAGTTACCAAAAGTCCGGAAAAGTAGACGTTCTGGTGCTTTAAATAAAAATTGAAACTAGTGGTAGATTCGGTAATATTGAGCTAAATTAAATGTCTTAGCTATGTTCATTTAATTTGTTAAAACCTTAGAAAACTTTCAGTATATACAAAAATTATTCAGACACGGAATTTTTATTAAAGTAATATTACTTCGAAATTATTTACAAAATTGTTGTTAAGCTTCATCATATACTCCTCTAATCGGCTTTGCTCCATAGTCACTTTAACTAAGTATTTAAACAGTCTTGCAGAAAATTCTTCACTTCATCATTCTTTTTACATTACGCTCCTCCTGATGGCGCGTTTCTCAATGGCCCGAACAGATGGTAATTACAAGCGAATAAATATGTTTTGTACTTTAATTTCATGAAAATAGTTTGAATCAAAATAGTCGAACAGTGCTAATTATATGAATTCATCGCTTATTTCGATGCGCGAGCTTCACTTTCTCACTTAACAACCAGTAAAAAGGAGTATGATATCTTACACAGGAAAATCAGCAAATACAATTTTATGTTTCAGGAAAAATCTAATCAATTTTGTAACGTTTAAAATTTACGAAATACCTTAACTTATCTAAACCTTCCCTTAATCCTAATTACCTACAGCATATGTTCGTCCTTGTAAAATTTCCGTAACAATTATCTTAAAAACTTTTGATTATCTCGTTTCTTTAGTACAGCTTACATATTATTCCCTAACATTTTCCATTATTGATTAGTTTCCTTTGTACCTCGTCGTGAATTCTTGTATTAGTATTTAATATAGCTTTCCCCATAACCGTTTTGTGCCTCTTTCAATTAATACTTACCCATCTTCTTCTTTTTGGATGACGTAGTTCACATAGTCTTTCCTTAAGCTCATAGTAAGCGCACAGGTACAGCTTATCTCGACTTTCGAAAAAGTCCGATTTCTGCTTGAACAGTAAGAACGTATTACTTACCCTTGGCAATTTTCTAGATGAAATATGACTTTCTGATTGCCAATTGGATGACCATCTTGAGTTTTCGATATTAGGATTTTCTGATTAGTTATTCTTAACAAATATACTGCGAGATGAAGACTTTGGAACCACTTTTTAAGTGATTTTGGAGCTCTTTGTAAGCGAAAGTATTATTAATTACTTTTACATCGTCCATCTTGAACACGTACATTAATTTTTCTTCTTTTGTTAATTGTTTTAGGACTTTTATTAATTGGTTTCTGGCCTTTAGGTTACCAATTTTATTGTCCAGTGTGTATTACCAGATCTGTCCTTTGTCAATTGTAAGCAGTTTTTTTTTGTTTCGATTCCTGAAGTAGGTACTACTCCGATTCTTGGAGTAGGTACTACTCCAAGAATCGCTCTACTACGCTCACTGATCGTCCCGTGGATACAACTTCGTTGTTGACCAACCAAGACCTTGGACACGCCCTCAAGCTGCCACCGGTTGAGGTTTACATCAACCTACCTAGATCAGAAATCTATGTATTTCCTTTGTGTAGTTTAATGCTTAATTGTTAATCAAATCAATTTTTAAAATTTAGCCCCTCAGGCTTACATTTGATTTAATTTAATAGAGTTTCAAGTAAATATCCTCCGATAACGTTCTTTAAATAATTCATTTAGATATTAACTTATTGTCAAGGTTTTTTGTGCTTATGACAATAAGCAATACATAATTAGTTTGTGTATAAATATAAACTAGAAATTACTACTAGTTTTAATTTTCTTATAATTTGAATTTTATAAAGTTACACTAATTAAGTAATCAAAGTTGTATAAACCTTTTTCTAATCATAGATAAAACCTATTTAAATTTACTTAAACAAAGGAATTGTATGTGTTGATTGTGTTCATTATTTTTTGTTATTATCTGATATTTTAATGTGAATTTATCTTGGTGTGATTATATACGTTTGTTTGGACGAATTCCTTGTTTCTAGTTTTAACTTTCAATATACGGAGTGTTGCTTATAACTTCAACAACGTGGCGCTCTTACTTTAGAACATCCGACACGACCGTCTCCGCTATATACACAATACATCTACAGGTAGGTTTGTTTCTTCGTTCTGGGTTTTCAGGTTTTTGGCATTTTCTTTTGTATAATTATACCAACTATTCTAATAGGATATTTTTTTAATTGTTTTTCGCGAATGTTTCCAAAGTTCTATGAATTGCGTTAAAATTTTACTATTTTATTAATTTAAATTTATATGAAGTTGCGATTTTTCAATATGTCATATTTCATTTAACTATATACATTTATCCCCAACGTAAAACTAGTTCTTTTAAGCCATCTTCAAAACCCTTTTAGGCGTGTTTTATCCACAAACTTACGACTCTTTTTACATCAATTAGGTAAAAATCGCACACCATTAAGAGATGTGGTTTTAGCTTATTCTATTACAGTAATGGCTGCTTCTGTAACTTTCTAGGTCGGTTTTTAATAAGCGCCTTTCACAATGGCCTATACAAAAGATATAAATAATAGTTTACGTTAATCGTGGTTTCCTTTGGTAGTTAGTCCATCGACATGTTCTTATCATAATACCAAAACACTGTAATCATTACCTCAGCTACTAAAGAACTAAATGCACTTTAAACGGACAGTACTTTTACCGTGCTGACTCGCTAAATATTACATATAATTGTTGAACGACTTTGAATATTTTAACAATTTATTTCCATAGAAAAAACGTAACCGTTCTCTCTTAACGATCATTCAACTATACATTGTGAACTTTTTCCAATGACATCTTGGGTTGTGGGCGATTTGGACCTTCCGGGATGCTCACCGTCTTGAATCGATGTAAGATATTTTTGAGGAAGAAGAAACATCATTGCCATAGTTGAGTGCATTTGTTTTTGTTTCAGTCGCTATTGAATTTACATTAATGAATGACATTTGCCAGATCACATGATAATAGATTAGTAACTTTAGCAAGTATTTGATACACTTACCGCCATCTACGTGTCAGGCCAACATTTTACATTACCCTCGTATTTCAATTACCAGAAAATAATCACAATATTATGTAATAAAATTTGAAGAATATCAACATAAAGATTTATGCAGTTTCTATTTTTATTTGCGACTTTGTAATGAATATAATAATAAATATTTATTTCATATTTTTCTTTTCTATGACGAAAGTAAAACAACTATTATTACGAGGAAATATCAGAAAATAACATTTATTTAGAAAACTTTAGAAAACTATCCTTCAAAGTACTCTACATTCTGTGCAATACACTTGCCCCATCGTTTTGTCCACTTGTAATAAAAATCTGAGAAACCATTTTTGACAGTCTATTTAGTATACCCATCAGCTCCCCATGAGCTCTAAATTCGACTCAAACTTTCGACCTCTCAATTCTTTTTTGACTTTAGGAAACAATTATCAGATGGAGCAAGATCACAAATTAACAAAGTCAGAGATTCGATATATGCCAATCCGACAATCATTTTGGAACAAGTCGTTAATTTCTGCAATTTTTTAAATAATCGATGCAATTGGTGGTCGCCTGCGTACAAGTTCATCTTCCACTGATTCACAACCGTCTTTGAATTTCTTATGCCACACAAACACTCTACATCATAATAAACTATCATCTAGGTATGCAGTTTTAATCATTTGAAAAGTTTCACCTAACAGAACACAAAATTTTATCGCATATCTTTGCTCAACTCTCATTTTTTCGATGGGTACGTCGGATACTGACAATTCTGTAATTAATTTATAATAAACGTTAAAAGTTGAATCAAAGCCTACTTGAGGATAAGTACATTAGAGATATTGTTTGTGTTATAAAATTCTAGTTGTTACAGAAGTTATAGCATCACTCTTGTTATATTTTGATATACCCTCGTATATTCAAATTCTGAGTTAATTACGTATAAACAAAAGATTGCAATAAATAAAACTGAAGCGAGCATGCCAAACTTTTGGAATGTTTTAGAAAAAATTACGAGGAGAATCACCCAAAATAAAAATTTAATACACTGCTGAAAAGTCATAAACTATTTATTTATTTTAATTATTTTATTATTTTGCCCTAGACTAGTTTAGTCGCTTCTTTACTAAAATCACTGTGGATTGATGTGAATGCGAATTATCGTGACATAGCAGACATAATCAGAGAAGATTTATATTGTGGTAGGGAGTAATTAATCAGTATATGGGCAATAATTGGACATATTAAGACATGTTTGAGTAAGATGATTAAGTAGTTATCAAAATTACTAGGCTATAGCTAACTACGTTGCGCAAAATATAATAATATAATTTTTGTATAATTAAGGTGTTGCACTATCAGAAATTTTGACTACGTATACACAGCTTGATAACGAAACGTTTCCAGGGAATACTACGAGTTTATCATATATTTGTCACATGCTCGTTGACCGCATACGACAAAAATACGGGATATGATAGTGTACAACATTCTGCAAAAAAGCTTTCGACTTCGCAGACTCACGAAGGTTGAAATCTACATGTTCTGATTAAAAAGAACCACGAATGGCAATCCGTATCTAGATGTTACCGTAACGTGCAACGAAATATAGGGGTATCAGTACAAACCATGGAAAAACAAAATGGAATGTTGTTTTGAAACGGGCGACCACGAGTGAAAACCAAATTCTAGCGTTGAGCAAGCAAAGTCTTGTGTATAGTCTTTTGACACCTAAAGTCAATCTTGCAGTCTTTTAGGTATAAAACACACAATTAATTCAGCTTAGTATTGTGGCCTCGTCTGCAAAGCCAAACTGTTGTTTATCGGTCATAAGGACACGCCCAAACAGAAAAAAAATATTTTTTTACGTAACTACTTAGACTAAATGTTATCTAAAATATGATATATTTATTTGATCGTAAGCACTGGGATTTGATTTAGATAAAATGCCCAATAGGTGTCAAGTATATATTAAATAATTTCGTAATTCAGTAATTGACAGTCTCCGTGTATAGCACGAAATAATTTATTATTCCGATTTAACTACCAACTCCAGCATATGAAAAGTATATCAATAACTCTTTGGAGTTGTAAAGGAATCACATAAAAATAAACTGCCAAATGCAATGCACAACTGCCGAAAGCACAACCGTATTATAGGCATATGAATTTATCGAACGGTCAATTACGTAAGTTGTAGATTGTCACGACATAGTCCGCCGTATAAAGCCATTAAAGTCATTACTGTTATGCAGTGAAGTTCAAGTAAAATGGAAACTGGTTATTAATGTCTATGATTAGCAATAACGAATTGGTCTATATTAGCCTGTTAAGGACTAAATACTTTCTTTGGATCGATTTGAGGATTTCAAAATAGCGACATGCGCAGAGTTGAATGAAACAGTATAAAATTTCGATTTTCAATGATTTCCCTATTTTATACATTGTTTGATATTTTACATTTTATGTTACAAAAATACATATATAGAATAGACATGAAACTTTTCTTTATTTGTATAATCATCTATTGATAATAATAGTCTTTACATGCATGTATATGCTTCCTTTAAGAAAAAACATGCATGCACAGTTTTGTCCGCAAAAAACTAGGACAGCCAAAAATGTGATAGTGCTTTTCTAAGAAAAAAAACTCAAATATCGTGTAAAATACACAAAACACATGAAACATATTTTTTATATTTTTTATATCCTTGACAAAGGCATCATTGCCGAAACATGTAGGATTATTTTAAATATATACACTTTGAAGTAATAACCAGACCTTTAATCGCCGACTAATTAAGTTTACCTTATCATACCAAGGTCACGAAAATACTATATTTATATATATATATATATATATATATATATATATATATATATATATATACATACAAAGAATTCAAATAAATTTTACCTCAAAGTAGCCCTTGGAAATTATGATTATGTCTTAGCTTGTTACTAATTTTAATAGGAATTTTGTTGGTTATGAGATGAGATATTTGATTGAAATGACAAATGTCAAAATAATAAAACGAACATTTTTAAGTGAATGAAATATGTTTATTTCCAACAAACAAGCAAAATTTTATAAAAATTGTTCAAAGTGTGCACCACCTTGTTCGAAACATTTCTCACATCTTCTTCTAATGGAGGAAAAAGTGTTTTGTAGTATCGCATTGTCAATTCCATTAATTCTTTCAGCAATTCTGATTTGAAGGCCTGCAAGATCAGGTATCTGTTCTTGATAAATTGAGTTCTTTAAGAATGGCCATAAAAAGAAATCACATGGGGTAATGTCACAAGATCTTGGTGGAAATTTATGTTCAGTGTTTAAACTTATCAACCGATTTTGAAAAAATTGCTGCAGAATATTAATTGTTTCACCTGCTGTGTGTGCTCTAGCTCCGTCTTGTTGAAAGTAACCCTGTGTTATTTCTTCGTCGTCAAGCTGTTCGATAAATGGTATAATAATTTCTTGTCGATACCTTTCTCCTGTTAAGGTTCCGTTAAAAAAAATAGGGCCAATAATTCTCCTTCGACTAAATTCTAAATTCTTCTAAACAATCTTGAAGAGAATACTGCCATTGTCCGTCAATCTTACGTCCGTTTCGAAAATAAGATTCTAGCATGAATGATTTGTGTTGTATAGTAAAAACCATGTTAAATCAATTTTAAATTACAAAGCAATTTTTGTCAACTATGCATCTGTCTAATTGACAACTAATGCAAATTTAAATTATTAATAATCATACGTTTTTAAAGGAATGGCCTACTAGAGGCAAAGCTTATTTGAACGCTTTATATATATATATATATATATATATATATATATATATATATATATACATATATATATATATATATATATATATATATCTAACTCCCTACTTCTAAATTTATTCATTGTAAACAAAAACAATCCCCACTTAGATCAGTACACTAACATTGTAAATTCAATTAACACCTTAGTTTAATTAGTATTATATACCAAGATATCCAAAATTATCACTCCATGGCCACCATTGACCAAGATAATTTTTGATATCTCGGTACTTGATAAAGCCACAGTATGAGCGAAACATATCGTATTTTTATTAATACAATTTTTGGAAATTCTAACAGGTATTTTATTTCAAATGCTTGGGGCATTTTATTAAATGGAATTCCAATAAGTAACAATCAACTCTATCACAATGTCTTATGTCAAATATCATATCTTAATTTATAAACCGATATAATTAACTATTTTTTTTTATTATGAAACAATATCTTCTTAAATACAAATTTACGAAAAGTATAATCAATATTTTATTAGACTGCCATTTGCATTAATAATTGCTCTTAATCTCCGGGGAATTGAAAATATGAGGTTTCTAATGTAGCCCTGTTCTCCAACACATCGTCGTATCATGGTAATTTATCCATTCCCACATATTAACTGATAACCTTCTCTATCATTGTTATTTATATAGCACTCCTCGACTTTCGTACTTCGTGTCTATAAACATATACGGTTCCACTGTTTGTTGACTGGAATTTTCTTTTCCCTTGAGAGAAAAGACATCTTTTCAAAATCGGGTTGGTAATTTATATGATTTAAAGTAGCTCGTTTGCTGTTTTTCAGAAAAGTTAATCTTCTTTGCTGAAATATGGTATCGCAATACAGTTTCATTTATCCGTCGACTTACCGTTTGACAAGAACCAGGATAATTAATTTGAAGAATAGCGTTTCTTGTACTTTCAAAGGAATGATCCCTCAAATATTGCATTTAAATGTGATCTTATTTCTAGTTGGTAATACTGGTTCCTTGTTTGCGCTTAAAATTTCATTCAGTTTCCCAACTTTTCTTTACTGTTGATACGGTAGATTTATTTATGTGCATTTCTTCAGCAATAATACAATCGTTTACCAGTTTCGGAATAATTTTTAATTTTAAGAATTGTAAATTACACACAATTTTAGAAAATTCCGCATCATACAAAAACACTTACTCCACTAAATTATTTATGCATAACTGTTTATATTGTAATTATTTCAAACAGATATATTTCCCAATAAATTTAAATGGCTGTATTCAAACCGATTGGCTTGAACAACTAAAGGGTGGAGCAGAGGAAATGCATGTTTATTAAACTGGTAGTACTCAGCGAGGAGTAGGGGTATTGACCTTGGAAGACCATTGGTGGATAGCTGAAATAACGCAGTTTCAGTCGCTATGGAACGTTGGAACGTAGAGCATCGCGTGTTTACTGTCCAGTAGTTTTTAGAACAATGATCCTGTGGTCATAGTTCACTGCCTTTTCCGTCGAAATTTTAATGTCAAATGTTGACGTTCAGTCCCAAATCGAAACGCCGTACTCCAATTGCTTGAGACGTTTAGAAGTACTGGATCTATGATAAATAAAACCACCTGGTCTTCCCCGTTCAGTCCGAACTCCGGAAAACGTAGACAGAGTGGGAAGGGTAGTTCCCGCTAGTCCGAAACGATCCACCAGGCGGTAAGCTGTAGCGCTAGGTATGACACGCGGTTCACTTCATCGCATCCTACATGATAATCTTTAATTTCACCCAATCCAAATAACGATCGTCCAGCAATCTAAGTGAAACGGATTTTCTGTAACGCACAGAATTTTGTAGCATTACCGTCTAGATGGCTATGTTAATTACAGAACTGTCAATATTGGGCGTGGGAGTACCCACATGAACTAAACCAAAAATCTCTCCATAGCCCAAAAGTAATAGTGTGGGACGATGTCTCCAAGTTAAGGATTATTGGTCCTTACTTATTTGAAGAAGGGGAACCACAGTTACTGTGACATCAAACATCAAACGTATAATTTTGAATGAGCATAGCCGTCTCTAATGAGGAACGTTTTTGAAACCACGTTATATACATACATTTCAAAAATGCAATAAAAATATTATTAATTAATGTAAAACTTTTTTCTATAAATAAAGCAGCGGAGGTCATTCACTTGTGAAAAACATGCGTTTCCTCTGCTCCACATTTATAAGCGAGTTCGTTCTCCAAGATTTTTAAATATACATATAATATTTACGAAAATCTTTTTAAAATTGGTAACATCTTTAATGATTATCTACCTGGAATTTATTAAGGACAAATGCACTTTTTTAATATACGGAACAATTACTGTCAGTACTGGAAGACCGAAGAATTGCTTGCTGAGTGTTTCTAGATTTTAGTAAGGCCTTTGGTGACCTCATCTTTTAATGTCTTATCTGAAGGATAGAAAACAATTAGCTAGTAGTAGTAACCATTAGATGGTAGTGAAACCATTGAAGAACAGCATAATCTGAAGCAAGACTTTTAAGTAGTTTTGAAAGTTTCTTGAGGGATAAATACATCCAGTATTGCCTAAGAAATTTTAATGGGTTCTTGGTTGTTTAAGATTTTCATTAATATATCATTAATGTCATGATTCGTGACTCCCAGCACTTCCTCATAATCTATGCTGTTGGCACATTTTTCTTAATACTCATAAATAAATATTTTTGTAATATAAGTAAATAACAACTGAGAATAAACAACACCTTCTTGTTACATAAGCTACAACATAAATATACATGGGCAGATACTCAAGGACATGAACCAATGCTCGACTACATACAAACCAACAGAAAAATTCCTCCTATACAAATAAAATATGTGACAGCATTAACCTCGGCAAATATAGGCTGAGATCGCAAACTAAAAGAACGAAATAAAATAACTAGCACACAAAAAACAAAATTGTTACCTTCACTGTTGCAGTAACAAGAGCCCAGAAAACTATGAGAGATATGTGACAATTCGAAATGGTAAACACAAAAGTACGAAACATAAAGCATACTGGACACCATTTACTGCAGACATGGGAAATGCTCTTTACAGGACACAGAGGAAAGTCTAGAAAATGTTGAAAGCGAGGAAAAAAATCTATAAATGAATATAATGTTACACCAGGAATAGACAAGACACAGTGGATTCATATAAAGAGCAATTATATAATGACGAGGGAGACAAACACGGAGAAGAAGTCGCTAATATAATACAAAACCTTACAAATATAACAGACGAAGAAGTAAAAGAAACTATAATCAAGCTCAAGAACAGGAAAGCCGCCAGACCAGATGGCATCATCGATGGACTTCTATAACATGGCGATACAGAAGTAATTGTAAACACAACCATACTCTTTCAAAGCATACTACGTTGCAAAAAGATACCACGGAAATGGCGTTCAAGTATTACAATTCCAATAGTTAAGAAAGGGGAGAAAAACGATCCCTCGAATTACCGTATGATTACATTACTAAACACCACACTGAATCTATTTACAAAAATCGTAACAAATAAAATAGGAATAATGTATAACATAAGCGAAGAACAGCAAGGCTTCAGATTTAACAGGTCTACCGTTGATGTTATATCTGACCAAAACTTTAGCCGCGTTAGACTGAAGGATGTAATATTAAGACTAAGAACAGAAAAAATACCTGAGGATATTGTATGTATTACTAGAGATATAAACACCGCCAATACAACACGAATAAAATAAAAGTCAAGGACGAATTATCCAAGGAAGTTAACATTAAATCAGGATCCGAAAAGGGGATAGCTTTAGCCCACTGCTGTTCTACCTAATTATGGACGAAATGATTAAAACGCTAAAACAAAAGAAATAGGATACCGGTTGGGAAACAACAAGATAAAGATACTATGCTAAGCAGACGATGCAGTAATCATTGGAGAAAACGAAGATGATGTGCAACGAATAGTGCATGAATTTACAAATACTGCAGAAAGCTACAACATGAAATCATCAATAGAGAAAACTAAGAGCAGCAAGAGGGCCTACAAGATGTAAAATAGTAATTGATGACAAACGTTGTTGAACAACTAATGAGAATCGAATACCTAGGGGTAAAAATATCCGGTTACGGTAACGTAAAAGAAGGAGTACGTAAACAGGTTAATAAAGCGGCGAAAATAAGCATGCTTGAATGATGTGTTGTGGAGAAACAAAAACGCCAGTTTAAGTAAATAAGACCGATTTTAACGTATGATATCGAAGCAAGGGCAAATACCAATGAAATCAAAAGAATTCTGAGAACAACAGACATGATCTATCACAGGCAATACACTAAAGAGATATAGTACGCAGAGAAACATGTTCTTTACAAGATGTTGTTCAGTAGCCTCGGCAAAGAAGCAGAGAATGGAACCAACACGTAAACAGAATGAACGTAGAAAGGATAGCGAAAATCGCAAGAGATAGAAAACCACCAGGAAGACGACCAGTAGAAAAACCTCCAAAAAAGTGGAAGGATAGATAGCAATAAATGTGCCAACAGGCCTAACATAAGCATAAGAAGAAGAAGAAATAGCAATTAAATCTGGCAAACGAATGCGATCAGTATTATAAAATCAAAGTAATTTGAAACATACTTGAGTAGATAAAACTTCACCAAATTTTGTATCAAACAAAAACATTTTTAGTAATATAAAAATATTATTAAAAACCAAAAAATATTATAAAATTATGTAAGATTGATCTCTAAACAAAAAAACATGTCTAAATGAGTCAAACTACTGTTGTAATATTTAGATCTTGTAACTTAGATGTGCAAATATTCGATTAAATAGCATTGATTTTAAGAGAGAAACATCAGCAGAAAGAACTCATAAAATTGAACTTTCGATGTTATGCAATACGTATGCAAAAAGATATGTAATTTAATCATTCTGGAAACAGTATTCTATGTAAGCTATTATTCACGTATGAAATATGGAATGACCTTCTGAAGTAATGTTCAGACATTGACAGATTTTTTATTTTACGACAAGCTTTATAACGTTTTTATGTATATTGTATATATTCTCAAATAAAAATATTATTATTATCACCGATTTCTCCCGTACTTCCTCAGCTTACTGCCGGAAAACATTTCGCTAAACCCACACATCTATAAATATGAGCTCGGCTGACGCAGCGGTGTTTTCGGTATTATTACGCGCCATAAAACAATATCTGTTGCAAGTTCTATGATCATTTTAATTCTTTTGCACACAGTGCACATCTCCACTTCAGCATGGTATGAACCGTCTAAACCAAGTATACAACTTATCTGTTATAAGAATTAGTACAATGGATGTTATGTTATATTAGATATTGTGTGGTTATAGCTTTTTGTATTTGCAAGTGAGTATGAATAGGTAAATTAAATATCTGCTAGTTCTGAATTAATGTTTCTGGAATTATACCTTTGACGGATATAGTAAATGGTATTATAATTAATTTAATTAAAATTATTATTCACATTTATTATTTTTTTAATTTAATTTAATACTCAAATGAACGTTATTATTTTTGTACTTATTTCACTAATACATAAATAAGTTCATATTCCATTTGTCCAAAATATGTCACATAATAATAATCATTAAGATATATATTTGGCATGTATTAAGTATATTTTTTCTCTTATTTTAAGAACTTCGCTTTCACTATTGTTCCATATTCTGCAATCATGTTAAATTTCTTCCACTTTTTCTTGCATCTCATACTTTTCTTGACTATCTACTTTATTTTTTTTTCTTAACTGTCTATTTTCACTCATTCGAAACATGAAATCAATTCATCTTAATTTATTTTCCTCAATTTTTATAGTTAAGGGTATTTTTTCAGTTCTTGTCTTTTCCTGTCGTTCGTTCAATATCCAGTTTTCTGCTCTAATAATAGAAATTAATAGCTGAGTTTATTCTTGCTCCAATTTCATTGTTTTGTGATCCTTTATAGTTCACCGTACTTAAATGAGTTTACTTACTCGATTTTATCCTCTAGTACTTCAATGTTTACATTAGTAGATGCATTTGCCACAAACACCACTTTCGTTTTCTCCACATTCATTATTAAATTATACAAATATCCATATTTCTCTCTGAAGCTCTTTCTATTTCTGATATAAATATCGTATGATCAAAAAGTTTGCCGTGGAATTTACGAGATATCTATGAAATTATTTATTTCAATTAGTTTTGACATTTACTTGACAACTTTTAAGTCAGCTGGCTATAAAATATAGTTACATAAAATGCAACTAATTACCATAAACTAAAATCTATTTTATTTGTGACATATGTGTAGTTCAAACTACAGAAGTAAATAATTCTATAGATGTTTTTTATACTTCATGGCTACCGCGATCCAAAGGCTTTTTGATCATATGTTACAATGTCATCCACAAATGCATACGCTTCTACATGCATATTTTTATATCCATTTCTTAAATCTCATCCAACACACTTATGGGCTTAACACCCCTCCCTGTCTCACTCCACCATTATTCTTGAAGATTTCGGAAATTCTGTTTCCTGTTCATATTTTATTTGTAGTATTTTCATACAAACTACGCATCTGTAAACTACGCCATATTTTCACCCTGCTCACCGTGTTGAATGTTTTTTCATATCGAAAAATGCTAAAAAATTGTTTTTCGTTTTTTACAAGAGCCTTTTCTATTACTTGCTGTAAGGTAACAAGAAATAACTAAAGAAACAAATCTCTAAAGTCGTTCTTTTGTTCAGACATCGTAAATAATGATGAAACAATTTCTAAAACTTTTTTTATCATAGAATTAAAAATAAAATCAATTTTCTAAAATGAATAATGAAAATAACTCTTACGTAGACTAAATCTATATTTTCTACTAGTATTCATACAAAGTACAAAAAATAAAAATTAATAGTATGCAAATATAAACGTAATTAATAAAATTTACACAGAAAACTGAGAAATGGATACAGCTGAAATAGCAGCATGTGTTTCCGATTTAACTTTGACCATGATAACTGAATTGTTAAAGCGGTAGACATCTGTTTATATGTTCCTGTATTCATGTGCGAGTGTAAATAAGTGTAACACTTATTATTGCAATACGTTTCGACTGCTATAGCTCCATCTTCTTTCCATACATTCACCCGCATACTTTGACAACACACGGCGTAAATCGCAAGCAATTCTACATTTACATGATCATGTTTATCTGGAAGTCGTACTCGTACAATACCATGTTGCGTGCGTTTGTTTCAATCTGCCGTCCGTCTCTCTTCGACTTGGAGAAGGGTATATATCGTGGACGAAAGATGAAGAGCGCTGGCCGGCGTGGTTTATGTTTTATTTAACAAGTTTTCAATGTGTGTGGTCCGCGGCACGCGATGTACAACTACCGAACCCTTGTGTGTTGATTTAGTCGTTGTATACGTAGTCTGGACATGTACACTGAGTCACAAAATTATTGGCACTAAGTTTTGATCAAATTTGTTTCTTCGAAACATTGCTTAACGTATGTAGTCGTCGTATTTAATATCCATTATAAAAGTTTTGCTACTACAAGGCTTTACACAATTTATACCATTAAAAATATTTCCAGCAACAACATATATTTTATGACTCTTTGATCATATAAATATACTCATTTAATGTGTATTGTGAAGGATTTTTTTCACCTACACCATTACAAAATACTGTAATATAACAACCGCAAATTGAAACTAAGTTCCTTTGTACTTTCAGAAGAAACTGTAAGTAATATTCACATATCTGAGGAGTTTTATTCGGAAAAGCAATATATATGACTTTTCAAACAAATGTCGCAGTATATGGCCTACATACATATTTCTGTCTGTATTACAAATAATAGCAAAGACGAACTTATAAATATATTGTAAAATCCTAGACTATTTTGAATTAAAAACACAATAGTGGAGTTATTTATGATTAGTACTACAAGGAAAAATCATGAACTATGAGTTTAAACTAACTTGCAGATTATTAATAAATCGATCATTTTTAATTAAGAAATAGAAAATTTGGAGAAAAAAAGTTTGACATTATTCCTAGAAATATATGTCAAATAGAAACACAGAAAACGCAAACAAATATCTACGATTTATTTGCCATCCACTTTCCTGAAAATGAGAACATTTCGAAACGTAGTCCACTGCATATTTAATGGTAATACGAACTATTTTTTGAATAATGGAATATAGTCCAAAAATATCATTTGAATATATAGGGTCTTTGTATAGAAACAAGTCCTTTAAATTATTCGGGATTTATTTATTTTCAAAAGACAATGATTTGCTGACTAGATTAAATTTTCAAAATTTTGCCTACTAACTGACAATATCTTAATCGGTCTTCAAATTTACGCAAAGAATTTTGTAAAATTTCGTAGTAATTCATAGTAATAAATTTCTTATGCGTTCCTCCAACACATTTAAATTTGCAGATCTACTTCTATATGCTTTATTTTTGAGATAGCCCCACAAGAAAAAATCGAGAGGCGTTAGATCAGGACTACGAGGTGACCAGGCACCCCTTCGCCCTATCCATCGACAGGAAAAATTTTATCCAAATACTGCCGCACAACTCTAGAATAATGCGTAGGCATTGTGATACCATTGCTGATACCATATGTTCTCAGCAGAAATTAGTGGATTGTATGGATCAGAATAAAGGCTAGCAATAGCCGGGACAATATTATTTCTTAATAAATCCAAATACCAAGGTCCACTAAGAGTAGCTTCGATGAAGAAAGGCCCAATAAAATTATTGTCTGTCATCCCTGCCAACATATTTATTTTCTCCGGATACTGAGTATGTACTTATCGCATAACGGGGATTGTCTTTAAACAAAATTCGATAGTAATGTCTATTGACTACATCACAAACAAAATGTTGCTTCATCTGAGAACACAATTTTTCTGGTAAAGTTTGGACTTGCTACGTATCTGTTTTTTCACAAAATTCTATTCTGCGATCAAGGTCATCTTCAGTTAACTCGTAACAGAAGTGAAATTTTTAGGGCTTCAGCTTTTCTGATTTCAGTATATTTATAACGGAACTTTTGCATATATCATTATTTAGAGCTAGCGGTGTGGTTGATGTTTGTGGATTCTCCTCAATTGCTAATAACACGTCCAGCTTCACGTTATCATTTGTGGCCGATTTTGGCCTTCCAGACTTAGGTTCATTTTTTACATGATTAGTTCGTAAATAACGTCTTACAGTTTTCACAACCGCTGATTTTGTGATTTGATTCCCTAGATTAAGTTCATTGAACAGATTCAAAACTTCATTGTAAGAACGCTGTTTGTCTCCAAAGCCTCGCAAAATTAAAATTTCAATACGTTTGGATTCATTCAGGAACATCATAATAAACAAAACAACAATAATAAACACCACAAAGAGATAATATTAACAATTGACTATTTTGAAATAAAAAGTTTTTAACAATTGTACTGTACTAATAGCAGATTACTAGACAAGTCATTTATTCGACAATTAAAAATGGCCTTGTTGTTTGATAATTCGTCCATGGCTAACTTAGTACAAAACGTAAAATTATTCATTAGTGCATTATGTTCAAAACAGTATGAATGTGAGGGTTTGAACATTTAAGCTTGTCAGCAAATTATTGTTTTTTTTTTTTGTTAAATTAAATAAATTGTGAAAATGCCGAGTTTGTTTTTGGAAATTAGCTATTTTACCAATTCATTCATGGCTTGTGATGTTACTGATGAATGAGAACTGAAAGTAATGTTTTTAATATCACTAACAATGCGGAGGTTTACTGTATCCAGAATTTAGCAAGGCATTCAAAAATGTAAAAATATACAAGTGTTCCATTTAAAATAACAAATTGGATGTCTATTTCCGGCATAACCGGAAGTGACACAGTAAATCTGATTTTATTTTTAGAATTCTTGAATCTTTTTACAAAAGTATACACAATTTTAATTTTATAAAAAATTTTCGTTTAGAGTAGCCTATGATTTCAATATAAGTTTGGGAACATTGTGGAACAGTAAGGTTTTTGAACGTCAAATTTTAACACCTGTCATAGTTAAGCCTATTTAATGAAAAGTTGTCTTATCAATTAGATTATTTTTTATAATGTTAGAAATACAACACAAAGCCTTTAGTGTTGAAAGTTATTTTAGAACTGGTAGATTAATAAATGGACAATGGGTTTATGCAATTAATCACGTATGAACAACTGGTTAGTCAAATTCATGATTGTGTCGACAGATTTCGTGAAACGGGGACAGTCTTTCGTAAATCCGGGACCGGAGCACATAAAAAAAGAACTGCTGATTGCATTGAAGATGTTCTGCATCGAATGGAAAAGTTACCATAGAAATCCATTTGCGAAACTATCGCAAGAAGTTCAGTTATCAGTTGGAACATGCCCCACTATTCTTAAAAAAGATTAAAAATTATATTAATAAAAAATTCAAACTGTTCATGTACTCGGTCTTGTTGATTACAATAGGAGAACCGAATACTACCAATGTTTCTTGAATAACTTGAATAATGATGATGTTCTTAATAAATATTGTTTTACCAATGAGGCCCTGTTTCATCTTTCGGGATATTTAAACAAACAGAATATGAGAATATGGTCAGCCGAAAATCCTCATGAATTAGTGAAAACATCATTACATACGCATAAAATTGGTGTTTGGTCGGCGGTGTCAAGGAGGCGAATCATTGGACCAATATTTTTTAATGGAACAATAAATGGTGAAAGATACTGATATGACTTATTAGAACCCTTTATTAATTATTTACATGAGATGAAATTACAAAAGGATTTTTCCAAAAAAACAATGCTCCACCACATACGGTTCAACAAACACGAGCTCGTTTGGCGGAGTTCTTTGATAATCGAATAGTGAATTTTCTTCTAAGGTCTCCAGATCTCACAATTCTGGATTACTTCATTTTTTCGCACATGAACAACACGATTTTTAGAACGCCACAACATACAATTGAAGAATTTTGCAATAGTATTAGGGAAATTTGTAATAATATAATCCCTTATTTGTCAAACGCATTTTAAAACATGAAATTCAGAGTTCGTATGTGTGTATCGAGACAAAAGCGACATTTCCAGCATCTCTGTCTGTAATTTGTCAGATGACAGTTGTCAAAATTTGACTTTCGAAAAACCTTACTGTTCCACAGTGTTCTCTAATTTATATTGAAATCATAGGGTAGTCTAAATGAAAATTTAATTGAAGGCATGGTATATACAATATACCATGTTAAGGCAGTAAAGCTTGTGTACAAATATCAAACGTGCTCCCATGGGCACAGTCGGTTCAAAAGGAAACCCAAGTAATTTAATAGGAAAAAGTGCACATGTTGGAACAAAATTTCTTTATTTAGGTTTAAACATACAATCCACCATGCTCTATATATCATTGGCAGCGTTCATAAAGCCTATAAAGGCTGGAAATAGTTGTCTGCAGGAATATATTTTAAGACCGTTGTGACACTTGGGTAGCTTCGATCTCCTCAAAACGTGCTCCATCGAGGTGAAGTTTGAGTTTCGGGAATGGAAAAAGTCAGCTGTGTCTAAATTTGGCAGGTATGGTGAGTAAGACCAAAGACATTTGCACAAAAGACTCGGAACAACGTCGTGCAAGAGAGACACCAAAGCGTACGACTTCCCAATTAATAATCCCATTCTCATCGAAGAACGTGCATGAATAATCTTACTGCATGAATTCTGTCCCATTCGCAACTCTGTCATTTGGTGATGGAATCATATTGGAAACAAGCGATTCATCACTGGTGATAGTTTTATTTAAAAATCTGCAAATTGGACAAAATTCCACACTACATTCACACTTAATCTTCCGTAAGGAAGTGTACTACCAGTTACGCCAACAACCTTCTCTTGTTCAACTTCTTATGAACAATCACGTAAATCTTTCATCGTTAATGTTCAGCCTCTCTGATATTATTTTACACGCCATTCACCAGTCAGAAATAAGAAGAGCAAGCACACGCTTCACATTTTCGTAATAAATGCTCGTTGTTGATCCGGAATCATCCGCTAGGGATGTATGTTGTTTCATTTTCTAATTTTGTTCTCCAAGTGTATAGTTTATTGAAATCGTGTTGTCGAAGTGAGAATCACAAAATGTAAAAAAAACAGTTACAAAAAGGTATAACTTGAGTACGTTATATTTTTTTGAACACTGTATATTTAAATATTACTTCAAATGATGGCTCTTCATTCATAATTTTCGTGTCTTTATTACAACATCTTTTTTAATTTAACAGATATTTAGATTGTTGCACATATTTGCCCATGACTGTATATTTCCAGTGGTATTCAAGCTAATGCAAACTTTACCGTTTTAAATTTCGGTAGAAATTATTCAGAACTCTTTTTTTTTAAATAGCCGAATAAAATTTATATTTAATAACAGGCAATATCAAATTATGACAGAATAAGTGCTTTATTTAAAAGGTTAAATCGACACTGTCTAGTAACTAAAAATAGCATTTTTTAATTAACATTTCCGCAGTTAAGTTATTTTTTATATAGAAAGGCATAAAACAGCACCTATATAATAAAATTTCTAACTCGTCACTTAAAAAATCCAGGTAAACGTATTGCTTCTTAAATATATTATTTCTAATCAAAACAATAATTTAATATGTGCTTTAGCTAATCTGGATTTCAGTATATTATACTTTGAAAAAAATAAAAAAATATTATATGTAATAAGAAGAAATGTATAATATACTATGTAACAAAAATAACAAATCACCCAGTAAAAGTATATATTTTTAAATCAAATTTTGTATAAATACGATCGAATTTACAGTATTAAAAATAATAAATTATTAAATTTTCCAGGATAAAGTATAAGAGCTTGTGTTTATCCGGACAAGCTTTCATTTTGAACGAACGCTTTGTTGCTTGGAAGATAACAAATAACATGGTAAAATCGCGACACTGGAGATGAAGCGGCTTTACCTTTAATTTGTTCGAGTCGTCTTATCTTTAAGAAACAAAGTTTGAGTTTCGTCAAAACGAAAGTTTGTTCCGGAAATAAACACAAGCTCGAATGGCATTTGGTAAGACACTTTAATGAATCACTTAATTAAAATAAGTAAGCAAAAATATTTTTATTTAAACGTCAAAACACAACACTTCTTTGAATACATAGGTAAATAGTAGCTTAATTGTTACTAAAACTACAGTTAAAAAATGTACTGCTATTATCAATTATTTTATTCGTGGACGACTGAACACTATTGCATGAATTGCCTCATATTGACGTTTATCTGAACGTTACTGTCCGAATTGAATTCTCGTTATTATCGAGAATTCAATTCTGACAGTAACGTTCAGATAAACGTCAGTATGAGGGGAATATTATGGGAAAATCAGCATGCAGTTTATCCACTTGCAAACATACCTACTTGCAGTTTATCCGATATCAAACTAACATAAGGTGTATTAAAATGTCATGTTTTTGACAGATGAGTTAAATTATCATAAGTAAAAACACAACAGCTTTTTTTTATCGGATAAATTTCTCTTTGTAACGAAATTATTTTGCCAATCAGTAATTTGACGAGAAAAACTTACATGAAAAAATCGCGAGACCGAAAGGTCGAGCAATTTTTTTTAATGTAAGTTTTTAGAGCGAATTTACTGATTGGAAAAATATTGAGTTAAAAAGAAATTTATCCGATTGAAAGAAAAGCTCGAGTGTTTTTTGGCAAGATAAATTAACGACATGAATAAA
Organism: Melolontha melolontha; assembly: GCA_935421215.2. Taxonomy (NCBI): domain Eukaryota; kingdom Metazoa; phylum Arthropoda; class Insecta; order Coleoptera; family Scarabaeidae; genus Melolontha; species Melolontha melolontha. The sequence goes on from OW285236.1 coordinate 142,793,413, forward strand.
ACTTTTTAAATTGTCTCCATATTGACGATTTTGTATTTCTTGTTTATTGCGGTATTGATCTTTTGATATTTGTTGAAATTTTCCAAACCGACTCGTACATTTTACGTTCAACGATACTTAATAGTTATTACCTGTCAGCTGCCAAAATAAATTAAGTGATGCAGGGCTACTAGATATGTAACAGGAAGAAGCATTTTTATCGGAGGAAGAAGCATTTTTATCGGTGATAAAAAGCTATGTAGGTTTTTATCGCTGTCAAAGTGACAAAAATGTACATTTGCGGGTGACATTTTTGTCACTTTGACAGCGATAAAAACCTACATAGCTTTTTATCACCGATAAAAATGCTTCTTCCTCCGATAAAAATGCTTCTTCCTGTTACATAACTAGTAGCCCTGCATCACTTAATTTATTTTGGCAGCTGACAGGTAATAACTATTAAGTATCGTTGAACGTAAAATGTACGAGTCGGTTTGGGAAAATTTCAACAAATATCAAAAGATCAATACAGCAATACACAAGAAATACAAAATCGTCAATATGGAGACTATTTAAAAAGTTTTATTCATGTCGTTAATTTATCTTGCCAAAAAACACTCGAGCTTTTCTTTCAATCGGATAAATTTCTTTTTAACTCAATATTTTTCCAATCAGTAATATCGCTCGAAAAACTTACATTAGAAAAAATTGTTCGACCTTTCGGTCTCGCGATTTTTTCATGTAAGTTTTTCTCGTCAAATTACTGATTGGCAAAATAATTTCGTTACAAAGAGAAATTTATCCGATAAAGAAAAAGCTCTTGTGTTTTTACTTATGAAAAATTCGTAACATTTACAAAGAAAATTGAATAATGAGTTTCCGCTCCACGTAAACGAGTACATTCTGCTACTCGCCCGGATATGTCAGTAGGATGATCTATGGACTTCTATGTAAGCTCATTTCAAGCAATTTGTAGGGTATCATGTAGCTGTTGTAACTTCATTGGAGGATTAGGAAGCATCCCAACCCTTCGACCTATCATATTCACAACATGCTCTATGGGCGATAGCTCCGGTGGCCGCACAGGCCAGTTCAGAATATTCATGTTCTCCTCTTGCAGGAATAGTAATGTAACAGTTGCAACATGAGGACGGGCATTATTTTGCTGGAATGTGCTGTTAGTTAGCCTTTGTTTATATGATAAAGCGAATGGTTTCAGAACTTCGTTAATGTACTTTTGAAGATTTAAACGGCATTGAAAGAATACTAAAGAAGTCCTACTTCCTATACTTATTTGACTCCAAACCACCAATCTTCTAGTAAGTGCAGCCTCGCGTTCTACGAAAAAAATTCAAAAATTGCCTATCTCCTATTCAACGTCGGACTCGCCTGCAACCATCAAACAAAAATGAATTCATCTGAAAAAATTAACGTTCCACTCTTCATCCAAATCTGCCTGTTCATTATACCATTCTAATCTGAGAACCTGATGCCATTTACTGAGAGGTGGTACTAGTCTCGAACGATAGATAATCAACCCAAGCGAACCAATACGGCGAGGTATGAAATGCAATATAGATTATATCTGCCAAAATCATTTCCCATAGACCTTGAGGCACTATACTGATCTTTAAAAGCAAACAATCTAAGTCTCCTATCTTCTCGTTCGATGGTTCTTCTAGGTCGTCCGAAACCTTCTCTACGATGTTGACTATCTTCTTAAGACAAATCTCCACAACAACAAATAACTGTAGCAATATTGACTCGTCTTGACGATTTAACGAAATGCAATACTTGCCTAATCCAACGATACGATCCTTTTCAAAATCGTTTAGTTGCGAAAATTTCGTTGTCTTCGAACTCTTAGCATTTTAGTACACTAAGACAAAACTACAGACTGTTACAATCAAATAGCCGAAGTAAATTGACCCAAAATAAAGAAAGGCAAACCATGTTTTTCGTAAAATTTCGACAAAAGTCAGCACAAATAGTGATTCGTTTTTCTTTTTTTTTTTTTTTTGTTACGATATATATAAAATATAATTTTTACCCTGATTTCTCAAGGAAGCAAAGAGGAGCTTTCAAATTATCAAACCATAAGTGAAAATATGACAATGTGCTGCAAGTTAATTATAATTTATGCTTTATCTAAACCGGATGCTCCATACAGATCTTCATTCAGACGTCTTTATTTTAAATAACTAATTCTATTTCTACCAGCATAAAAAAATTGTAATGGCATTTTTATTATTTTTATCAAATAAGTTTGAATAAACATTGTAAGAATGTAAATTCCTCGCTCTGATGAACGCAAAAACTTTACATATACTTTTGTGTTTTGCTTCCATGCAAAGAGATAATAAATAAATTATTATAAATTAGAATGTAATCTATCCACAAGGATTACATTTTAAACTAGTAGGTTTTTAGTTTTTAGGAGTGTGGTTTTCTGAAGTAGTTTGTGAAATGTAAGAATATAGGTATACTCACTCATTTCATAAAGAGAATTTGGGAAATGGTTCTAATAGTGATTGTGGTGACTAACTGAACCGTACCTGAAAACAGAATACATATTTTAGAATTAATAAATTCGTAACAAAGCACCAGATTTATTACTACACAAAAATCTCTTTTACAATTTATATTTAAATAACAAATTCTGCAAATATTATTAAATCTTGCTTCTTACATCTATATGTTATTGACTAGTAATAATTTCCAGGCTACTAGAATCTACTGTAAATAAGTGGTTACTTTCGTTTATTGCAATGTGGAAGTTTTCATCCATAATCTATGGAGTAAACAAATATGACTAAAGGTAGGTAGCAGCAAAATATTTACATATTAACATTTGCTGTTATATCTTCCAAAATACTGAAGATAGATATAGGGAATACTTAACAAAAAAGATAGCTGCTAAAGCAATTAATATGACTATATAAAAGAATACAGTAAATAATAAAGAATTAAAACACTTGGCTTGTTTCACTATGAGATTTATTTAAATTCTCTAACATCTGTTTCGGCTGTTATGCCATTCTCAAAGAGATCTATAAATCTAACTTAAAGACTATCGCACTTGTTCTTATATGTTGTCTGTTCTTGTGTGTAGTGGGGGGTGGTACTATGTTGTGTATTACGGTGTCTATAAAGGGTGTATTGGCATATTCTATCTGTGTGTTGGTGATTAATAGATTTTGTTTTTGCGCTAGTTTTATTTCTAATATTTCTAGTAGGTCGAATCTCTTGCTTTTTGTGATATTGTGTATTAAGTCGCAGTTATCTATATCGGGGAAGTGGTTGAGTTCTATACAGTGTTCGGCAAAGCCTGTGTTTTTCTCACTATATAAAATTGACTTTTTGTGTTCTTTAACTCTGTTTTTAATGGCTCGTCCACTTTGGCCGATATAGATAGCCTCACAGTCTTTACATTTTAATTTATAAACACCTGATTGGTCCACTTTATCTCTTTTATCTTTGTTGTTGCTAATCATTGTTCCCAAATTTGTTTTATTTACCCAGCTTATTTTGATATCTAATCCTTTTACTATTCTGTTTATTTTATTAGTGAGTTGGGGTATGTATGTAATTTTGTGCCATCTTTGTATATTTTCTGTTATTTTCGGGTATAGGTATTTGTTCTTATTATCTTGTATTTCTTTACGTTTTAACAGTTTATCTACGATTTTAGGGTCATATCCATTATTTCTTGCGATTAATTTAATTGTGTTTAGTTCTGTATTAAAATCTGTCTTGTTTAATGGTGTGTTTGTGGCTCTATGTATATAACTATGGAATGTTGACATTTTTATTTTCATCGAAAGAAACAGAAAAAGACAAGAAAATAAACTTTCTAGACATTACAATAAACAGAAATAATAATAAGCTTACATTTGAAATCTACAGAAAACCTACTTTTACAGACAACATATTACACGCAAACGCTAAACAATCTATGAAAATAAAAATGTCAACATTCCATAGTTATATACATAGAGCCACAAACACACCATTAAACAAGACAGATTTTAATACAGAAATAAACACAATTAAATTAATCGCAAGAAATAATGGATAAAAGAGATAAAATGGACCAATCAGGTGTTTATAAATTAAAATGTAAAATGGCTATCTATATCGGCCAAAGTGGACGAGCCATTAAAAACAGAGTTAAAGAACACAAAAAGTCAATTTTATATAGTGAGAAAAACACAGGTTTTGCCGAACACTGTATAGAACTCAACCACTTCCCCGATATAGATAAGTGCGACTTAATACACAATATCACAAAAAGCAAGAGATTGGACCTACTAGAAATATTAGAAATAAAACTAGCGGAAAAACAAAATCTATCAATCACCAACACACAGATAGAATATGCCAATACACCCTTTATAGACACCGTAATACACAACATAGTACCACCCCCACTACACACAAGAACAGACAACATATAAGAACAACTGCGATAGTCTTTAAGTTAGATTTATAGATCTCTTTGAGAATGGCATAACAGCCGAAACAGATGTTAGGGAATTTAAATAAATCTCATAGTGAAACAAGCCAAGTGTTTTAATTCTTTATTATTTACTGTATGAAGTTAAAATGTTTCACCAAGAAGTATCTGCAACAACAGCCAAGAATATATAAAAGAATATAGGACGTGCCATTTAAAATACACGAGATTTTTTAGCGCAAATTACCTTCACTTTATCGAAACTTTGGGAACACCCAGAACAATTTCCATACAAAAGAGTCTCATGCACGCTTTGAGCAAATGCCGTACCAAGTTATTTTATTTTATGCCATGGCACTCTCGAATTATTGGCACTTAAAGATGCACACAGAAATGTCACTTTTTATCTTAATTATAAATATCTCCAAAAATATTGTATCCTTAATAAAAAATATTCCAAATTTAAAGTCCAATAAAATATTAGACTTATATACAGGCCATTCAATTTAAAAATATTTTTTGTGCCAGTGATTTACGGAACATTCTGTATAAGTCTACACATTTTTAGAATGTGTAGCAATAGCAACCCTATGAACTCCAGCATATGATTTTTTTTATTATATTCACCATTTTTGAGCCAATGTACTTTGTCAAATCGCTGATTCACTCTGTATATAATTAATACGTAAAATATTTGCCGTTACTCTATAGGTTCAGAACCCGATATGTTGGGGAATTCAGCAACAAAATATTGAGTAGTATCCCTGATGAAGCACTGATACAAGTTGCGAAATATTAGAATGAAATAAAAGACATCATATAGTAAACAATTTTAAATTGTAATTGTAAAATGCGTGTAGACGGAAAGCCAGTGTATGTTTAATACAATTTTTGGTAAAGAAGTATGTGGAATTGATAAATATATACGGTTGTTTAGAATTAGAAGCAACATTACCTTTGATTTTGTAAATCAAGTAAGTATAGATAAATTGTACTTAATTATTTCACATCCAATTTGAAATTTACAGTACTAATTTCTCTGTTACTATGTATCATTTCTTAAAAACACTAATTTTTATCATTGTTTTCGCGATCTAAAACCGTAACAAATTTAAAGAATGTAAGGCAAGAGCACCACAAAGTTTACCAATTTTACAATCACTTTTCTGTTGTGCGACACAGTTTCTTAAAAGTTAGGAAGTCTGCCCCATATAGGAACTACTGCAGTCCCGGCATGAGATTTTATAGATGAAGTTATAATTGTTTTGTCTCTAGGTTTTGTAAATAAATTGTTAACAGTGAGAGTGTTGTATTTGGCTATTTTTATGTCTTAAGCATTTGTAATATTGTATAAAACAAGACAATATGTAAGCAAAATTAAGTACATAAATATATTTGTAAAAGTTTGTTTTACGAGAGTTGCAACTATCGGAAGTTTTATGTATTGTTAGTTCACATAGTAGTGAGCAAGAAGTTATATAACACTATATGTTTCTCTTAGTCGTTCTCGTCTTCCTCTAGCTTCCCAAATCCTTTTCACTATTAATATTACCTATTACTTTTCATTCGCTGCAAATGACCCCACTAGCTTAATTGTCGTTGTTCTATAAATTTCAAGGTTGGTTTATCTTCAACTACTTCAAATCGTGTGTTATTTGTTCCTTTCTAAGTATATTTATTTTTGTTACTCCCCTCACCTTTCTCAGATAATTCATTTCTATTGCTTCCGTTTTCTTCCTTTTTTCTTATTGTATCAGTGTCTATGTCTCACATCCGTATGTCAAAATTGGCTTACATACGACGTGATAAACATTAATTTTTGTTTTTCTGGATAGATAACTTTTGGTTAACTGAATAGTTAGTTTTCTAAAGTTATGAAAATCTAATGAAATATTTCCAAATAACATATATGAATATTTTTAATTTTACAAGGTGACAATTAATATTACGTCATATTATTATAGTATTTAGATTTTCTTCGCGCATAGAGAAAATTTAATACGTCTTGTTGTCAATAACCATTGCAAATGCGTCTAACGATTGCTTGTCGTGTGTTCTGTGTACCGGGCCACGCCGGAAAGCACTGATTTCGTGTAACATCGACTGACTATAGGACGCTCGCTCATACTGTATAGAGAGTATATATATTGAGGCATTGCAAGAAGGGTTTCTTTTCTCTGAAAGAAACAAAGAATACTTGTAACCATAATATTTATATCTAATAGGTACTTTAATACCAAGAAGGGGAAAGATTGATTCAAGGTATAAATACGTTATTTTGACGACAAACTTGCTTTGAAATAATTAACTTATTTTTCTATTTTTTTATAATGTTTACTTTCAATTTTTTTATTCAAATTAATATTTAACGCGTGTTTATTCAAACAAATGTAACGTATTTATTTTCAAATGTATTTGAACAATTAAGCCCCGCCCACAATTCTAACGGTGCAATAACCCGAAAATAAACCGATATTGCCAGAGTGTTTGTAAACACATAAACATATGTTATTCAACCAAAGTTATTTTATAAATCAAATTGTAATTTTTTTACTGTTTTACTCTGTAAAAATGTCTAAAATAATAATATTCGAAAAGATAATGCAAGTAAAGAAGGGGGCGATTTTGCGGAAAGTTATGCAATTAAAAACAAGTGAAAAAGTAAGCGTCGGTAATTAGTCGTCACAGTGAGAGGTCACGTTTTTTGTGCTCCGAATTAATTAAAACAAATTGGTGAAATTATTAAGTTCTGGAAATTTTTGAGTCTACACAACGTTACTCACACCTACGATCTACCTGTAGACAAAGTTTACCATCTGCCGACCAATTAGTTCAAGAACTACGAATTTTTAAAGTTTCAATACGTTAATTACCCGCCATAAGTTTCACCGTGCAACGACCAGCATCTTGGTACGCTCGAAACCGGTCATCCGAGCAAGCCGCCGTCGGACTTGGAGATTTCAAAAAAAACTCAAGTCATCCCGAGGGACCATCGCAGAAATATTATCCAGTTTCCCGTTGTGAAAACCAGCAGAACACAGGAGCAGGAAGCAACGGAAGCTATATCCGAAGACTCAGGTTTTTGCTAACTTTAACAATATTTTACGCGCCATTTTTACTTGCTCATATACTTTTCTATAATTTTCTTTGTTTATTCCATAACTAACTATTTACTTTGCTTTCACCGATATTATATCACTGTAATTTTTATTCCACTTATTTAAATATTAGAATCCACTGTTTGTAATTATAAAAACTTGATTCTATGTTACTTTTGTAAACTCTTTTAATAAAACAACACCTAATTGCACTTGTCGTACACCATATTGTTAGACTATAAGAATACCAACCGTTGAGTGTATCTCCCGTATTGTTATTTGTGTGTCACGAAAATTGTTAATATAAATTCCAAACTTTGCTAGATAATTTTTTATTAATAAAGTTAATTGTCAATATTTTACTTTGGTTTTCTTTGTAATATACTTGAGATATTGTTCCGATCCCAATTAAATAAACTACGTACATAAAGTCAAAGTGGAGAGAGGTGAACCTACCTTAACCCTGAAGAAATTAAAGAAGCTAGCCGACGACGAAAATAACAAAAAAAAAAGATAAGTATTGAACGAGCCCGATTTGAATTGTCACTTTTTATAACATTTTCTTATACAACAATTCACAGTTATGTAACATTCATTCTTTTATATACATACGTTTTTTTATATATATTAACAATTCGTAATATTACATTTTGTCAGCCCAACTTTTGGGGCCTTTATAACGATAATAAACATTCTTAAATATTAACCAATTTAGAAACGTTACAATATATATATATATATATATATAGAATAAAATAAATTAAAAGCGGGCAAGCGGTCTGTCAATTAAAAAATTCATTTATTAAGTATCCCTATATTTCGCAACAACTTTGTTGCTTCTTCCGGAGATAAAAATGTGGAGTTGAAAAAAATTTTTAAAAAAAAATTAAAAATAATTTATTTTTTTCAACTCTACATTTTTATTTCCGGAAGAAGCAACAAAGTTGTTGCGAAATATAGGGATACTTAATAAATGAGTTTTTAATTGACAGACCGCTTGCCCGCTTTTAATTTATTTTATTCAATATGTTAGGGTCGATAACTTCGTTTAAATTATGTATATATATATGGTAAACCTAATCAGTAGGCGATTAAAGGTCTGTATATTACTTCAAAATATATGTATTTAAAAAACTCTACATGTTTCGGCTATATATTTTCACACCTTGTTATCTATTTTTTGGAATACTAAGGCATGATTTATTATTATTACTAGAATGTATCTTTGAATAATTTAAACCATAGCAACTTAATTACTTGACATTTATATCCTGTCATTCATATTTTGTATTCTCTTGAAAAAGGCGTATATAGCCGAAACATGTAGAGTTTTTTAAATACATATATTTTGAAGTAATATACAGACCTTTAATCGCCTACTGATTAGGTTTACCATATCATACCAAGCTCACGAAGTTATTATATATATATATATATATATATATATATATATATATATATATATATATATATATATGAAAAATTTTGTGAAAAACTTATCTGCGCGGAATGTGCATATATCGATATTTCACTGTTTTTTACAGATCATCAGTGCACCTTACCGAAGACAGACATGTCATTCACTTCTATACTACGTGTATATATACGAACTGTGATGAACTTCATGTGTATGAGAATTAATAATTATTAAATCTCATTTTACATGCGATTGTCGCTATAATTTGTTGCATTTAATTCTACAATTCGGCAAATCACTTTTGCCCTAGATTGTAGACGCAACAAGCCGCGACATCAACTGTACAAGTTGTCAGACAAATGAAAAATTTTGTGAAAAACTTATCTGCGCGGAATGTGCATATATCGATATTTCACTGTTTTTTACAGATCATCAGTGCACCTTACCGAAGACAGACATGTCATTCACTTCTATACTACGTGTACATATACGAACTGTGATGAACTTCATGTGTATGAGAATTAATAATTATTAAATCTCATTTTACATGCGATTGTCGCTATAATTTGTTGCATTTAATTCTACAATTCGGCAAATCACTTTTGCCCTAGATTGTAGACGCAACAAGCCGCGACATCAACTGTACAAGTTGTCAGACAAATGAAAAATTTTGTGAAAAACTTATCTGCGCGGAATGTGCATATATCGATATTTCACTGTTTTTTACAGATCATGAGTGCACCTTACCGAAGACAGACATGTCATTCACTTCTATACTACGTGTATATATACGAACTGTGATGAACTTCATGTGTATGAGAATTAATAATTATTAAATCTCATTTTACATGCGATTGTCGCTATAATTTGTTGCATTTAATTCTACAATTCGGCAAATCACTTTTGCCCTAGATTGTAGACGCAACAAGCTGCGACATCAACTGTACAAGTTGTCAGACAAATGAAAAATTTTGTGAAAAACTTATCTGCGCGGAATGTGCATATATCGATATTTCACTGTTTTTTACAGATCATCAGTGCACCTTACCGAAGACAGACATGTCATTCACTTCTATACTACGTGTATATATACGAACTGTGATGAACTTCATGTGTATGAGAATTAATAATTATTAAATCTCACTTTACATGCGATTGTCGCTATAATTTGTTGCATTTAATTCTACAATTCGGCAAATCACTTTTGCCCTAGATTGTAGACGCAACAAGCCGCGACATCAACTGTACAAGTTGTCAAACAAATGAAAAATTTTGTGAAAAACTTATCTGCGCGGAATGTGCATATATCGATATTTCACTGTTTTTTACAGATCATCAGTGCACCTTACCGAAGACAGACATGTCATTCACTTCTATACTACGTGTATATATACGAACTGTGATGAACTTCATGTGTATGAGAATTAATGATTATTAAATCTCATTTTACATGCGATTGTCGCTATAATTTGTTGCATTTAATTCTACAATTCGGCAAATCACTTTTGCTCTAGATTGTAGACGCAACAAGCCGCGACATCAACTGTACAAGTTGTCAGACAAATGAAAAATTTTGTGAAAAACTTATCTGCGCGGAATGTGCATATATCGATATTTCACTGTTTTTTACAGATCATCAGTGCACCTTACCGAAGACAGACATGTCATTCACTTCTATACTACGTGTATATATACGAACTGTGATGAACTTCATGTGTATGAGAATTAATAATTATTAAATCTCATTTTACATGCGATTGTCGCTATAATTTGTTGCATTTAATTCTACAATTCGGCAAATCACTTTTGCCCTAGATTGTAGACGCAACAAGCCGCGACATCAACTGTACAAGTTGTCAGACAAATGAAAAATTTTGTGAAAAACTTATCTGCGCGGAATGTGCATATATCGATATTTCACTGTTCCGCGCACATTCTGCGCAGATAAGTTTTTCACAAAATTTTTCATTTGTCTGACAACTTGTACAGTTGATGTAGCGGCTTGTTGCGTCTACAATCTAGGGCAAAAGTGATTTGCCGAATTGTAGAATTAAATGCAACAAATTATAGCGACAATCGCATGTAAAATGAGATTTAATAATTATTAATTCTCATACACATGAAGTTCATCACAGTTCGTATATATACACGTAGTATAGAAGTGAATGACATGTCTGTCTTCGGTAAGGTGCACTGATGATCTCTAAAAAACAGTGAAATATCGATATATGCACATTCCGCGCAGATAAGTTTTTCACAAAATTTTTCATTTGTCTGACAACTTGTACAGTTGATGTCGCGGCTTGTTGCGTCTACAATCTAGGGCAAAAGTGATTTGCCGAATTGTAGAATTAAATGCAACAAATTATAGCGACAATCGCATGTAAAATGAGATTTAATAATTATTAATTCTCATACACATGAAGTTCATCACAGTTCGTATATATACACGTAGTATAGAAGTGAATGACATGTCTGTCTTCGGTAAGGTGCACTGATGATCTGTAAAAAACAGTGAAATATCGATATATGCACATTCCGCGCAGATAAGTTTTTCACAAAATTTTTCATTTGTCTGACAACTTGTACAGTTGATGTCGCGGCTTGTTGCGTCTACAATCTAGGGCAAAAGTGATTTGCCGAATTGTAGAATTAAATGCAACAAATTATAGCGACAATCGCATGTAAAATGAGATTTAATAATTATTAATTCTCATACACATGAAGTTCATCACAGTTCGTATATATACACGTAGTATAGAAGTGAATGACATGTCTGTCTTCGGTAAGGTGCACTGATGATCTGTAAAAAACAGTGAAATATCGATATATGCACATTCCGCGCAGATAAGTTTTTCACAAAATTTTTCATTTGTCTGACAACTTGTACAGTTGATGTCGCGGCTTGTTGCGTCTACAATCTAGGGCAAAAGTGATTTGCCGAATTGTAGAATTAAATGCAACAAATTATAGCGACAATCGCATGTAAAATGAGATTTAATAATTATTAATTCTCATACACATGAAGTTCATCACAGTTCGTATATATACACGTAGTATAGAAGTGAATGACATGTCTGTCTTCGGTAAGGTGCACTGATGATCTGTAAAAAACAGTGAAATATCGATATATGCACATTCCGCGCAGATAAGTTTTTCACAAAATTTTTCATTTGTCTGACAACTTGTACAGTTGATGTCGCGGCTTGTTGCGTCTACAATCTAGGGCAAAAGTGATTTGCCGAATTGTAGAATTAAATGCAACAAATTATAGCGACAATCGCATGTAAAATGAGATTTAATAATTATTAATTCTCATACACATGAAGTTCATCATATATATATATATATATATATATATATATATATATATATATTTATATATATATAGTAGATTTAATTAGTTGGCGATATATCTATATATATATATATATATATATATATATATATATATATATATTTAGTGTTTATAAGAATTTTATTTTTCTTATTTATTTTATTGGCCGTGTCTTAATATTAAAAATAATAGACTTTTTATTGGTTTAGCGACCTTTTATTGAATTTTGATGTTTTATTCTACGACGTTTCGACTTTTATTATTATTCAGTCTTTTTCAAGTAACGTTTTTTTTTGGTTTTCAAAAGCACGCATTCTGTGTAACATGTGTTGTCGGGGACATACGAGACCTTGTTTGGACCTTGGTTGGAATATTGTAAGTACTTACAATATTCCTTTATTATTATTTTAATTTTTATTTTTTAATTCATTCATACAAATGTAAACATACTTTCTTACTTTTCGTTGTATTAATTTTTTGTTTCTAGTCACTTGAAAAAGACTTAATAATTAAAAGAGTCGAAACGTCGTAGAGAAAATTGAAATTCATTAAAGGTCGCTAAACCAATAAAAAAATCTATTATTTTAATATATATATATATATAATATTTTCGTGACCTTGGTATGATATGCAATGCAATGATGCCTTTGTCAAGGATATCTTTGACAAAGGAATCATTGCCGAAACATGTAGGGTTGTTTTAAATATATATACTTTGAAGGAATAAACCAGACCTTTAATCGCCGACTTATTACTATATATTTATATATAAGTATATTATTAAACGTCAATCGCCCCATCGTTGGGCTGACAAAATATTGAACGACAGTGAAGCTGGTATGTTATATAGGCCTCACCTTGGTTCGTCAAAATGTTAAAAAGTCTTATAGGTGTGATTAATGAGCATGAGAATTTACGTTAAATATAAATAAAAGGTTATGAATTAATTGTTTTAGTGAAATAAAAATAATTTAAAAATTCACAAGTGTAGTTACAAATATGACTTAAAGATGGAGTTAAGTTTAAATATTACAGTTGTCACTTGCATAAAATTCAGAACATAAATAAATGTATATAAACCTTTATACTTAACTTTAAAAGGCCTCTTCCAAGTGCAAAACTTATTGTTTAATACCTTATGTGTATCTTAATCTAAATGCCGGCTAGCTGCGTTGATACTAGTGAAATTATACTTTAATAAATATAGTAGATGTGCGAGTTCGGTACCCAATAGAATATAGATGTATGTGTTAAAACAAGTTATTAAATATATGGTGATTCTGGATGTATAATTTAATAAATAAAACAAGAGAGTGAAAAGCATAAATAAATGGTTTAATAGAAAAATGCTATTCAATAAGGTAAGTGTTTAACATGATAGTAAGATGCATTAACCTATGAATAGTCACGTGATCAAATATGTTCATAATAGTTAGGTTAACTAATTTTAATGAGATAATGCATTTAAATTTAATTAAAGTTACTAAAATTATGACTAATTAAGCATTAACATAGTTGGTATACATATAATAATATCAACGATTATGTTCAAATTAAAATAAATATTTCAATATTTTAGGAAATGTAAATAAATAAATACTGATGTTGGTTTGACGGAGGATACAGGATGTTAGGAGGGTGTTTTGGATTCCTATACTCAGGATAAAGGCTCTGGTTGTGGAATTATTCAGATATCGTCTCTTGGTATGGGTAAATATACAGGTAGCGTCCCCCGGTGAATGGAATATCGTTTTAAAACGACCAGGAAGGTTCTAGGTTGTGGAAATTTCGTCGATCGTTGCTTTGTAGGTATGAGATATGTAGGATATATTTTAATTTGAGATTGTAATACTTTATTTACTACTTTTCACTAAATTTCAGGAACACACTTTTTTTTTAAATATGTCGACGCGTGCAAACATTTTTAATTACCCACGCTAACTCTCGGTTGTTTTTTTTATCCAGGCATCTTATTCGTAATTCTTGTTTGTATTTATTTAATCTCGTTATTAATGTTTATAAATGAAATAATTTACTATAACTAATCGTTTGGATATTTTACAGAAATTATAGTTTTAATTTTATGATAGACAAAACTGTTTTTGAAATGTTCAATATTTCGCTTGATACCTGTTTACAATTGGGATATTTCCCGCCGTATACAATTCAAACAAGGTACAACTATATCCATAGTATGTGTCAAAAATATATTCAATCAATTAAGTTAAAAATCTTCGGTAAAATAATAATGTTGATGAAAATGACTTAAGCAAATGACTACAAGAAAATAAATAAGCACGTGATTCAAATTTGAGCAATTAAAAACGCGGAATTAACTTTATTGATATGACATGTGAAAAATGCAGTTCCAACCATATCTTATGTTCTAAATTAACATTGCAAATCTAAAAATTGTCCTGTATTTTTAATTCTAGGGCCCCTTCTGTATATGAGTATGACCTACTACAATATATATACATATACAGGTTTTTCACGTATATATACACTCTGTTTGCATATTACCGTTTCTAATAATGTTCTATTATGCTGTCGAATTTGACGTGTTATTTCATTTAATTTGAAGTTATACAAATATTGTAATACTCGTCAGACATTATTAGAAAGTAATATATTAAAACTATTATCAAGGAAAGGATGTTTTTATGTCAACTTAACTATTTAAATTCCTTACATTCATTAAGAATATTAGAAGACATGAATACTTTTATCTATGCATAAATACAATATAATTTTGTTACATAAATTAGTAAATTTGGGCCTGAAATAAATAAATTATTATACTCGTAAATACATCAAATTCTAGTAAAAAGTAATGTGACTTATTGACGTAATCGATGCACAAGTGTCGACATCGCATTTTAGTACCACATAATTGTATTGGTCTTGTATACATATTAGATGAACAGGTCTAGAATAAATATTGTACGACATGTAAAAGTCTCAAAGAATCTTAAAAGAAGTATAAACACGGGTTTTAGGTCGGACAAACAACGATGCAAATTAACAAGTCGCTTAATGCTCCCTTTTCTCAGTTTGCTTTAACTATTTCCTGCATAAACATACCTATACGATTTCATTCATACTAGATGGCCTTTTAATTTACACTTGTGTGTTATGTCAGCCCTCCCAAAAAAAATTTACGATTATTAATAATTTGTTTGATTTTATCGACTTTCTTCAAAAATTGAACGCACATACCGCATGTGAAGGAAGTATTGTAGGTGTTCTGTTATTTAATATATACATAGAAGTGAAACATGTTAATATAAAAGCAAGATTTTTCAAACATGTATATTGCGCAATTTCTTACCATTTTCCTAAAGTATTTTAATATTCCACATCAATTGAACCTTTTTAAATTTATTCAAAAACATTATTTTTTTAATGTTATTACAGAGGATTTCCATTAGAACAACGCGTTTGTGTAAATTTAGATTTCCTTATAACAATTATGCTTGTCGGTGTCTACTATTTGATCATGGAACGATACACGTTTCCAAATTATTCGAACATTTTATCAATATTCGCATGCAATCGCAGCTACTTTACTTGCATTAACTACAATTTTCGTCATTATAATCGTCCAAGCCGCAGAACAATTGAACGTCTTGTGCAAAAATTTTAATAAAGTGAGCATATTCCCTTTATAAAGTGAAATAAATAAGTTCAGGAAGCAAGAAAATATTGCCACTGTACGACAGAACGTGAAGATTCGAATGTGTGAATTCCTCGTCGATGGGTAATTCTGATACCAGTTTATGCGAATTCTGCGAAAAGATCTTGAAATGATCAATTGTTGCATCGCAAATTCAGTTTTCTTTGTAAATAATCGTATTATTTGTAACATGGATTCAAAAAAATTATTTCAACTATCAGTTCCTATAAATATAACTTCTGATATCAGTTAATATTTATTTATTAATAATTCTAACCAAATATGTTATCAATATAAACTATTCTATCCCAGAAGGATAAATATAAATGGAATGACCAGGCAAGCCAATTTCTCATCCAATTAAATATTTATTTGAATCATTTATATATAAAATTTACAAAAAAGAAAAATATGTAAAATTAATCCGAAATTATAAATATGTTAAGAAAATAAGGAGAACTTCCTATTTATCTTTAATTCTTCATAAACCGTAATAATAAATGATTGGAGCAAATATTTAATTTGACAATTCCAAGAAATTGGCTTGCCTGGTCACTCGCTTTATATTTATCTTTTTAGGTTAGAATATTTTATATAAATATCAATGACATATGGTTAGAATTACTAAAAAAACAATATCAATTAATACCAGCTGTCAGAGTTATATAAAATTATAGTTAAATAGTAAGGAGTGAGCCACAAAAAAAGTTTTCAGAGTATGCCATGGATTAAATCAGTTATGTCTTAGATTAATTAAATGATTTAACCTACATGTCGTACTACTCATAATAGGTTAAATAAGAGTTGTCAAATGACATTCATTAAGCTAACCGATAAAGACGGTTATTTGAAAGTTTTGGTTGTTGAAATGTGTAAATATACCGAAAAATAAAAGTTGAAAACTAAAATCAAAAACCAAATCAGATTAAATAACATTATACATGTAAAATCTCCTAATATTTAGAATAAAGATGAATTAATAATTAAAGTAAGCACAGCAATTTATTAATGTAATATACAAAACAAGCAAGTATGACATTGAAGCAATCATTAATTTTTTCATTTAACACAAATGTGTTGGTTCTGAAAAGAAACGTTTTTTTATTGTAGAAATGAATCTTCGTCACCTGTAAAGTCATCCATTGGAGTTTGTGGTGTGAGGTTTTGATGATCTGTTTAGCCTATTGTTTAAATCAAAAGTAGAACAAAACAATCTATTATGTAACAATATTCATTAATAAGGTGCGCAATATGGCCATTGCCTTCATCTCTACAGCGTAAAGTCCTTTGCTTAACAGAGTTAATAACATTTTCTAGGATCCAAGATGAATTATTAATTTCTACGATCTTATTAGTAATTCTTTGTTGCAGGTCATTATAAAAACAGGTATTACAAAAATAGAATTTTTTAAGTACGGCCATAAAAAGACATAGCAGTGTTAAATCGCAGGAACGAAGTGGCATAATTATGTTTGTATTAAACTAATAATTCGATCTCCAAAAATTCTCTTAGTAAAACAATGTTTTCATTGGTAAGTATGTACATGAGCTGCATCTTGTTGGAAGTAACCTTCCTGTAATTCATCATTGTGTAGCATATTTACAAATGATATCAAGATTTCCAGTCCATAATGTGCAGCGTTTAATATTCCTAAAAGGTGTAAGCGTTTTTTGGCTACTATATAAAATTTTGTATTTTCAATCGACGTAATCTTCAAAAAATATAGGTCCAATAATCATTCTCTGACAAACAACTGCCCAAACTCCAATTTTCTGTGGACGCAGTGGTGCTTCCACAAAAAAGTGTGGATTATTTGCGCTCCACAGCCATATTTTGAGAATGTACGTAGCAAGAGAGATAAAATCAGGATTCATCAGTAAATGTAACCTTTTTAATGCCTCCATCCTTAACAACAAAATATTCAATAAATCTTTGACAAAATTCCTGTCGTTTCAGTCTGTTCACATGAGTCGCTTGCAAGCGGTAGGGGTGTAAATGTAGATCATGCTTAAAGATTCGTTTGCAAGTGCTATAAGGAAGATCTAATTCTTGGTGTAAATGTCGCACAGAAAGTTGAGGACATTCTTCTACCAGTTCAACGTTTTCCTCATTTCTAACTGTTGGCCTACCACTGCTCTTTTGTTTGCGATCCACGTTTCCTGTTTCCTGAATAATTGCACAAAAAGGCAAATGCATGTGGAAAACTGATCACATGGGATAGCAATATCTGGAAATTCTTTAAAATAATCCTGATATGTGTCCCTGATAGAATAAACCCATTCACTATTAATTTGACTACCATTTCTAAAATAGATTTCAACCATGTGCCGTTTCTGTTGTCGATTAAATAAAAAAGTCATTATTAACTGGCTAATAAATTGCAAAGGTATCTTCTCACTTCGTCAATTCTCTAAGCTCGGACGTGACTTGTATGTCTATCTCAGTCGTTCATGGGCTATCTATTGATAGTTTTCCCGTGAGTGTAAATGATTGAATTTACGAGTAGGTGCAGCTCACGAGTGGATCAAATTTACACGAACATGGAATTTCACTTTTCTAACGTGTGAATCATTTCTACACGTTATTTTTTCGTGTTGTTGACGAAAATAACGCTAATTAAAAAAAACTAATTAATATGACAGTATCGAAGAATAATATGTTATCAAGGTATGTCGAGCATTTGTTGACATAGTAACAAAACATATAAGCAAGTAAATAATTTGTGAAAAAACGTTAATCTAAAATGAATCAATCAAACGAGAATAATGATGAAATTTTATAATTGGTATCAGAAACAGAGTCAAGTTTATTACCAAAGCAAAGTACGAGAAAATTTACCAACAGTTATGTAGCTAGAAAAATGAAAAAAAATGTGCAAGAGGCAAATCAAGATATTCTAATTGCGTACTTTCTTGAAACGGTTTATTTTATTTAGAAGATTTATTAGGATTGATTTTTAAATATTCTTAGATGAAAACTCTGAACGCTTCAACATTATGGTCAGTGTACTCGATGCTGAGAATTACTCTACAAATAAATGAAAATGTGAATATTTCTACATATAAAAAGTGACTGCCTTACGTGAAACGTCAAAATGACGGTTATGTAGCAAAAAAAAATCGAGAGTTTTATCAATAATGTGAAGGAGTTTTTATAAAAATGTCAGTGTCTGCGTTGCGGTCAGTTTCCTCATCTTCTGGTGTAATATTTACTAATTTAGCAAATTGTTCATCTAGAGTTTACGCTAATAAGTAACATGTATGAAAAAAAAATTTGCTAATAGAAATCGTGAATAAAAGTGTTACTAATGAGAAAAATCCCATTTTTCTTCACGATTTTTGATTAAACAATGTGTCACTTTTCTATCAACTACACTAAAATAGTTATTTATGTCACAATTGACGTTAGTGCAATTTTGCGGTCGAGGATATACATATATAAGTTTGTAGGCTGAGGCGTAAGCCGAGATCTACAATATATCCGAGACCGCAAAAGCACTTACATCATCGGGCTCGAAATGCTAGAAAATAAGTATAATCTGCAAAAATGTTTCATATTTGCTTATGTACGTCAATAATTGTCAAACTAGTAGGTGTGTAAGATGCTAAAGTACTTTTATATGTATAGCAAGCGCCAAATAAGATGGCGAGAGGTGGGAGTTAGTTCGCGCAGCATTAGTAGTAGTGGGGAGATTTGTATTTGGTTTTATATAAAATTGCAAGATACAATAGGCGGCATAAACTGAGATTGTAATGTATAAACTGGTTTTTAAGAATATTATTAAAACAATATAAATTTACAGAGGAAATAATTTGATGTTATAATTAATTAAACAATTTACATATGAAATGAGATTTATATGTACAAACAGATACTTAAAAATATCGCAAAACACAAATCCATTTGCTTGCATACGAATAAAGAATATTTAATTTATAAATGGTTTATTCCTTTATTACTAACCGTACAATATACTAAATAAATGAATCCTCTTCGGAACTGAAGTTGTCGTCATCACTGTCACTCTCATTATATACATTAATAATTAAACTTTCTGTCGTTTCATCAACTAATATTTCTGATTCTAAATATTTATTTCACTTAATAACAATGATGTACTTTTGTGTTTATACAAATACTTGTAAACATTAAAAACTACTTCTCGCGTTTGAGCGTGTATCTAACAAAGACATTATGTTCCGTCACTAACAAATATATTCTGACAATTACTTGAGTAAGTGGACGTGCACGTTTTTAAAAACGACTACTGTACACCCCCTCCGCTCGCCATCTTATTTGGCGCTTGCTATACTTACGAATAACCAGCGTCGTGTAACTGTCACTATGAAAACTAAGTGATATAAATAAATTCATAAACAAATCACATGTTAAATATTAAAATTAATGTTCATTGACGTCAACAGTCATAAACCAAATGTGAACATGCAAGTAGTTGCGAAGTCAAAGAGGCAGCTGATATTGCTTGTAGGTCTTTGTTAGCGGTTATATTGAAATTATCGCAGGCATAAAAATTTCAAACGTTATTACTAGAGCTGAGGATGTTTGCGGTATAACCATGGTTATACCATGTAACCATAGTAATTTACTATGGTTACATGATATAACCATGGTTATACCGCAAACATCCTCAGCTCTAGTTATTACTCTGTCATATATCACTGCCAAATTTAATGTCAAATTACTTACTTCCCGGGAGGTAAGTGAAATATTACATCCCGCTGTCAAGGGTTACAAACGTATGTAAGTCGTAAGTAGCTGTTACTTCCTTCCAAACAGAGCAGTAAGAGTCAACTTACTAAATCGGTATTAGGAAAACAAATCTTACGAGCATATATTACATATAATACAATTACAAAAATGATTCAAGAAAAATGTTCAAAATGTTACATTCCTACTTGTAACAACAATAAATTGCACATTTGGCTCTTCAATTACGTACCGTAGTTCTTGCAAATTGTTTATAGGATTACGGAATATTAGTTTTTTTTTTAATAAGTCACTAAAAAGAAATCTAAAGATCCGTCTTTAGATTTCTTTTTAGGCGATCTACCTGCCCATAAACACATACCCTATAAAACGGTCTGGGAAAAATTGCTTAATTAATTCTGTTACCCAGCTGCCATTAAATGACTCAAAAATAATAGTTTCTTATCTTTGGGCACTAATTGTTTCCTAAAAAAACATTGGCGCAATAATGCGTTCTTGGAAACACTGGATGCAATTGTATGTTGATTAAATTGTATGGATTATGTGCCAGACACGTTCTATAATTCTGCAAATTAACATAACCAGACAGGCGAAACCATGCTTCACCAAAATAGAAGAAAATATTTTATGTGGTTGTAAACCAAGCTTTTTTCAAATTCTTACCAGGGGATTCATCGGAAAGTTCTAGGATGAACAAATTAATTCTTAGGTGAACCTAACCTATTAGTTGGGATAGACGACGTGCAGAAACATGAGGATTTTGTTCAAATTAGGTCCATATTCCGCAAAATATTCGCTGTAATAACAGTGGGGCGACCAATAGATTTACATTTAGTTACATTACCAGTGATAAAAACCTAACGATATTCAATTTGTTTTTGTCTAAATACATTTCAATAAACTGATCATAAGTGTCTACTGGTTGGAATAAAACCAATTACCATCTTCATTTTGCAAACTGCTTCGAACATAGGGTATAAAATAAATGTATTTTACTCCACAATAAAGACTATTTTGAAAGTGGGAACAACAAATTGATTTATTTATTTGCTTGTTGGTCGTTTACTGTCTAATTTTTACAAATTTGAATTAAAAAATCAGGCATGTTAACATAATTTTACGGAATTGTTGCCCCAGCTTAACAACAAAAGCTTCGATCATTTATAGTCACTCATTTTAATGCTTCGAGAATTTTATGCAAAGTGGTAATAAATCATTAAGATTTATGCAGATAAAGCTTTAGAAGGGAATGCAAAACAAAACAGTTAAAAAAGGAAGTAATTTAAACAGGATCAATATCATACTTATTTCGCTTATTCGAATATTATATATCCAAAATCCTACATGCTTTACTTTCACCATTCCGTTTTTATATTACTTATCTTAATATTTTAATATTCACTAGTTCATCTGTTAATTTAAAGTTTACGTAGATCGCTTGTTATAAAAAATAAAATCTACTCCAAGATGTTCAAACTCACAATTAGATTTAATCTGACCGTATTTACTTTTTTCTATTTTTGTTTATCAAACCGATAATTTTCTGTTTACCCGCGTGCACCCAGATCTATAATTTGGACTATTAAAATAGTTAGAATTACTCACATAATAACATTAATTTATCGTGGGGTAATTTATGAAATTTTTAAATTGTAGTCCTCTCTTCCGAGGATAAATTCTTATACATACCTACAAATACGTACAATACATACGTGCAGAAAAGAAAAAGATCCAGGAGGTCATTAATTACAGATTCAATCGTTTAGAGAACTATAAAAATACAGAGAAAATTAAGCCATCATTCGGGTAAGACAGATAGATGTGTAGGAGCCAGGGGTCATAAAAATAAGTGATGGAGTATTATTTTTTTGTTTCGTTTAGTCTGCACACATGACTCACTATCATATGGAATGCTACCGCGACGGTGGTGGCCCATACCGAACAACACAAACACAATTCATCAATAAATACAGATCTACACATGTATGTGAAGGTTAACTATAAAAAAAATTAATATAATTATACCTAAATAATACAATATACAATACGAATCATTCATTCTCTAGGTAAATCTGAAATCCTATAGCACGATTAATTCATTCTGCAAATTTTTAGACTAACCAAAAAGCCAAAAATATTATTATATACGATTTAAGTTTAAATTATTGTTACATATAATATTTAGGATTTACTAATTAAACTTGTACCATAAATACAAATAAAACTTATATTTGCAAAAAACATCCATTGTTTGTCCATCTTTACCCTAAACTGGTGACGGTTTCTGATCAAGTTTACAGGGAAGTCATGGAATTTTAGGTAAAAGATATTGTTTATCTATCAAATTGGAGTGTTTTAATGAATATATTATAATTATTGATTTAATATTTTAAACAGATATAAACTTGAGATCAATTCCTCGCTCTTTAACACCTGTATGGTCATCAGTCGTTCATTAAAATTAAGTATTTTATTTATAAACGACTATTCCATACTTAGTACCCTTAATCTGGACAACCTTTCTACATATTTTGTTAAAGCTCAATAGAACTTGAAATTGAAAAGCAGTAATACCACACCTTGAAACTTTAATCAACTTTTTTTTATTCGAAATATTAATTCATGGCTTTAACATTTCAAAATTATTTCGGGCATATGACCACTGCGGCTGTTTTTAACAGCGTAACAAAGTTCAATTTTCGGTCACTTTTTCGAGCATTACTAGCCGTATATCACGAACAACACCAACAATGTTGGCTTCCACAGCGTCAATTGATACTAGTTTATCAGCATGAAGCAGTAAGTCCACGTAGCCCCATAGGTAATAATCGAGAGGTATCTAATCACACAACCTTATAGGCCAATTGATTGGTTCATTTCTCGAAATCAATTTATCATGAAATTTCGCTTTCAATAAGTTGATGATTGTGGTCGCCATATGACACGAATCTTATTGGAAGTACAGCTGCGAGCAATAAATTTTGGTCGTCAATGTCATTGTAAAATTTGAGGAAATTGTCACAATGTAGATATTTGCCTCGATTGATTATACCCATTGTCAATGAAATGTCGATATAAATTTGCAGTTTGTGAAAGTCTTGTTTTTTAAATTATTTTTAATGTGGTCTCAATATTCTATTTTAACAAAGTAAGGATTATTTCCTTAATAGAAACTGGACTCTCTGAAGTTACAGTAGCATCTCGTCTAGGACCTGCAAAAATATTATTTCAGAAATGATTAGATCATTAAGCAGATGACCCAATTAGGTAGCCGCCACTGTTCAAAACAATCTGTAATGTAAAAACCATCTCTGAAATTTCAGTAAGTTTCATATTTTTGCAAATCAGACTCTTATTATAAACAAAATGTTTAAATCACTTGTCCTGAATATATTTTTCAGAGTATATAAAAACCAGATGTTGTTTATGGCATGAATGGCGGGCGACAATTTAGTACTCGATAGGGTTCTCCAAATTTACCTACGTTTATTTAAATATGTATTTGCGACCCTTTCTCTGTCCAAATTATCCGTGTAGTATACCATCAGTCACCGAATCTATGTTCAGATCGCATTATCTTGGCAATATAAAAGTGTACTTCATTCAATGCTTGCTTTAACCATTACTTATTTATAAATAAATAATAATAAATAAATAAGTGTATTAGGTGTAATCTATATGCGGAAATTAGGCGCGCGAAAAAACTCTTCAGGGCACCGCGGTAACTCACCGGCACACTACATTAAGTCCAGCATTTCCATTAAACCCCGAAATCTATAAAATAGAGAATTTTTAGTGAGCCTCATAAAGCAGAGACTCCACAGTTTTTCACGTAACGCCAAGTGTGTATTATTAGCTGTTTTGTTTTAATCCGTTAAAGCTATTCAAAGTAAAAATATCGTTTTTATTATTCTCATCCCTGAGTTTAATTTCCTAAATCCCTGAAACTCCTGCTTTAGAGTGATTATTTTAGTTTTATATTTTAGTTAACTATCTAATAGTTTAAAATACATTTTTCTATTTTGCGTTCGAAATAAACTCATTATGACACCCAAAACAGTATCGAAATGAGGTTCATTTCGATACGCTTTTTTTCATTTTTCAATGTTGGCGTTGCTCGAACACAGAAATAAATATCATTATTGCTGATTTTAAGAATTTAAATACATTTGACAGATATGATATATGTACGTACTCTACACAAACAACGTATATTGTATACAATTGACAACAAGATATATTAGTTTCTATGTCACTCATGTTCATATTTTTAAATAAAATATCAAGTAATGAAAATTAATAAATAATATGTAATATAATATACTTCACGGATAATAAGATTTAAATTTGAAAATGTCAAGTATCAATGTGATCAACTGCATGCTTTATATAAATATAAATCTCTGAACTTTCAAATTAAATAATTCTAATTTATTAATGTGAAAAATGCAAAATAGAAAAAATAGTATAAAAAACTCGTTTCATAAGGCCTTTTGCCGCACTCGCTCCGCCGCTATCGCGGTTCGTTTTCTAAACTGATCTCGTGCCGCAAAATGATGCCTTATGAAACTTGTTTTTTAATATACTATTATGTTCAATTTTTTGCATGAACTTTTGGCACATTCACTTTTGATTTAATACAATCCAGGATCTCCTCGAACTCATCCCCTCCATTTATTTGGAGTTACACCCGAAGAGTTCTCACTGGTGACGCCCCATTGCCTTCTAGAGCCCAGCAGCGTTTTAAATCGGCGCTAGTATCATACAAACATATTTTTACACGACGTGATATTTAATCTGCAATTTTCTAAAAGTTTTGCAATTTATCAAGCGAAAACCCCACAAGTGCTTGTTAAAAAATTTGGCTAAAAATAATCAACTTTTGCGAGGAATCTAATACATATTGCTGTGAATTTTGCTTGTTGACTAAGATAACTAGTTATGTCTGGGCAGTTACTCAAGCATATTTTTCTTTAGACTCTGTATATTGTTTGTATATCTCAGGGCTATATCTTTTGCATTCTACTTAACTAGGCCTAGCTTCAATGTAAACGTAAAGAAATAATACAATGAGAGATGTAAATTGTTAAAAATTATTTTATTGTTAATTAGTATTTTCACAAATCATGTATTTGCAACTTAAAATATCTCATTTCTTAAACTAAGACTTAATTACTATCAGAGTTTTATGTAATTTGTTTATTATATCACACATATATTTTTGAAAGTCTTTAGTTTAGATTCTATAGAATATTTCACAAATCACGCTATAATGTTTCACTTAACCAACGGGGTATTCTTCCTCCGAACGTTAAGTTAGTATTCAAGGTGTATATAACTATTTCAAATATGGATATCTGGCTTATACAGATACTTTGTTTCTAAATTAAGCGTGCTATTCGACGTCTATTTAAGCGGAAGTCTAGTTCCTACAGAATAGTACGTCTATCTTCGTACTGTATATAAAACTGTATTTATGTCTATCAATGAACATTTGATTGCAAAATTCAATTACATCCATATCATGAGAGCACTCGTGGAAACCTACTTCCTACTCCTCTTACTCAGATATCTGGCATAAATCTACACTCACAGTAGTATATTTATTATTAATTAATTCAAATTAAAAATCCATATATATATATATATATATATATATATATATATGTAATATTTTCGGGACCTTGGTATGATATGGTAAATTCAATCAGTTGGCGATTAAAGGTCTGGCTTTACTTTAAAGTATATATATTTAAAACATTATTGTTTATTGTTTTAAATTTATATACTTTAAAGTAAAGCCAGACCTTTAATCGCCAACTGATTGAATTTACTATATATATATATATATATATATATATATATATATATATATATATATATATATTAATGTTTTTATTCTAGTTTTATAAGTTCCAATTAATATTGTGGTCTATTTACTTACTTGAAACTTAGTTCTGCATACACGTTATCGATACATGTTGCGTCCGTAATAAATATATATCTTTACAAATCTGTAATAATTTTACAGTAATATTAATGATGATAACAATCATAAATACAAGAAATATATTATTTATTCTTAAACTATTTTAAATCAAATAGAATGTTAACATCGAGAGAGTCGAATGAATCAAAGAATAAATAATGAATGCCTCTTCTTACGCCATCCAGCCCTTTTATACCGGGTAGTTCTTGCTTTTCGGAACTGTCTTCCCACCTCGCTTATTTCATTTCAAAATTTGATTTTTCTCTTGTTTTCTTTCGTCTTAAACCCTGTATCTATCTACTTATTACATCTACCTATCAGATTACACTGCTTCTGTTGTTGATGTTAGATGGTTTTCTTATTGGACTACTCGTATTTCTAAATGCATTATGAATATTTTTCGTACAATGTCAACAAATCTGAGATAAATATTACTACTAATGTGCCTAGTACATAAAGAAAAACTTATTTTGTATCCTTTTTTTACAGTTTTGGTACGTAAAGCATGCTTTTTCGATATAATTTGATTGTAATTACCGTCAAAAATTACGCTAACCTTTAGAATATTCCATATGGTTTAATTATTTATATAAAGTGTTTAATGCAAAATTTGCATGTTATATACGAGGTGCATTTCAACTTGTATTTATTTTTTTTTATTTTGTTTATGCTATTCATACTACGTTTGATTAATTTATACATCATTAAATTTCATTTAATTTCTATCAAAAAGGAAATTTCACAGCAATATGTAATTAGCTATCTCCATCAACATTTTTACAGTCGTTTCAAATCTAAACTCCAAGCCTGCAACGACTAAATTGTCAACACCATTGCTTGATCACGCTCTATAATTACAAGTTATTTTTAATTTTACCTTTTCGGCTATTACTTTCTCGAAGAGAATACTGTTTTAAATATTTTAAAAGGTGTCTAAATCGCGTTTATTTTCTTTGGTAAAGATCATTCTATTAAAAAAGGTTGCAATTAAGTTTATTTTTATTTGATGTATACAGATGAGTAAGCTAATTTATTTGTATCACTTTTATACGAATTTCCTAAAACTATAGACAGATAACACCACTCATTGATACTTGAATACTTTGAAGTATTCGATATTCAGAAACTCGAATATTGGAGAGATCTGTAACACTTCGATTATTGTGATGTCAAAACGGCGCCCTCTAGATATTGGCAAACTATAAACAACTATTGCCAATGAAAATCGTGAAAAACGTAGATGATTTCCATAAAAGTATTTAAGGTATTCCACACCAAGCTAATATTCAGATTAGATATTCGAATTCGATTTCTAGTTATTGTACTCCTACTTCATCATTAGTAGCGATTGTAACTTCTGGAACAACACTTTCCTTCCACATACTTTGTTTTTCAAATTTAAAATTCGTTTATAACGAAGTAATCTTTTCAGTCTAAAATGGTATGGCCATTGAAGCGGTTTTAAAGGAATGATATAAATCACAAATTAACAAATTGACGTTTTCAATCGCATTATATTAAAAAATAGCCTTATTATGATTTTTATTAGATATATTATCGTTATTTTTATTGTTATGGATCATTTTATTAAACTAAAATAATATAATAATAATAAGTTTTGTTCTCACAGAAAATAAACAATTTTGTTTATTTTAAAAATGTTGAACAAATTAAAGCATTTTGCACTATATATTAAAGTTGTAAGTTATACTAACTTACAT
Source organism: Melolontha melolontha (assembly GCA_935421215.2). NCBI lineage: Eukaryota > Metazoa > Arthropoda > Insecta > Coleoptera > Scarabaeidae > Melolontha > Melolontha melolontha. The sequence continues at coordinate 142,821,815 of OW285236.1, forward strand.
CATCATTTACCTTGAGCTCAAGATATAATGGTTTCTATATCATTTAAAGAGTGTTGCGGTAAATCCAGCAATAATTTACCATGCGAAATCAGTTTAACTTGATTGATTTACGCTGACCTTTGTCTTATGGAAAAAAAATATAAAACTGCTGTTACAAACATGAATCTTATTTGTACTAGAATGAATTGACATTTGAGAAATATATAGCCATAAACGAACAATAAGCTTAACGTATTATGATTATCTACTTATTGAATAACCTTGTTAACTTTTTCAATAAATCTATAGTGATCACACTATTAAATATTTTAAAAATTATGTAACAATTAAAAAATTCAATTTCACAACATTCTTCTTTTGACAATATATTCATTAAAATAATAAGCACTGTTATTATGATATAAGGAACTCATTTCTTAGATATTTCAGCTTATTCTGCATGGTTTTAAATCATATATACAATTAAATTAATATTATTTATTTTTCAAACAGACATATCTAATTGCCTTCATTCTATAAAATCAATTCCAATTTTGCAATCTATACTTTATTCTTCTGAAGAAAATAAACATTTTCATTTTCAAAATATTGAGAATGAATAAATGAATTCGTCCATTATAACTAAAGACGGCAGACTATGTGCCCGAACAGTAGCGTGATGTGGAGGGATCGAGTAGAGGCGTACGACGATCAATTCAGTTGCCGCTGAGACGTTGTAAGCGATACATTGTTAACACAATCGTGTTGAAAATGTCGGGAGTGCGTAGAAACAATGCATCGACTCGGTTGCATGCTAACGTAGTAAAGAAATTTTTACATCGGTTTCCCGATTTAATATATGACGGTACCGTAGTGAAATGTTTAGTTTGTGAAACAACTTTATTAACTTGGAAAGCAAGTCAGTGCCAAAGACATATAAATAGTGACAAACATAAATCGAATAATAGTGGACGCAGATCATATAATAAATTTGTGTGTGATTTAACAATGATGTTAATTGCGACCAATATACCAATGCAGAAAGTGGAACACCCAATGTTTCGTCAGTTTTGGAAGAAATACAATCCTACGTGGAAATTACCAGCAAGAAGTACGCTACGGAATTACGTACCGTCAGTGCCTGAGAGAATTGTAAATTGTACGAAAAATACGGTAAAAAAAATTCCTGTGGTTAACAATAGACGAAACTATAGATATTAAAAAACAGTCCATCCTAGCCATTCTAGTACGGACACTGACTCCGCAAGGACCTTCTCCTCCTTATTTACTAACCTGTAAACGAATGCAAGGGTGTACTGCCAGAGCGATATATGTTGTATTAATAGAAACACTACACAAATTTGAGATTTTACCGAAGCAAGTGTTAATGTTAGTTACCGATGCTGCCAAGGTTATTTGTTCCACGGCAAACTTACTCAAAACGATTCAACCAAACCTGCTGCATGTCACATGTTTGCTTCACGCTTTACACCTTGTAACAAACACTATACGTACAACTTATCCTGATGTGGATTAACTGATAGGACAAACGAAAGCGGTTTTTCTTAAATCTCCGAAACGGATTCGGCTATTTCATTCGCTGTGTCCTGATATACCCGAGTCGCCGCAACCAATTCTTATATGATGGGGTACTTGGTTAGAAGCAGCATTTTATTATTAGAAACATTTTGAAAAAATTAAATCAGTGATTTTACAACTAGATGCCAAAGAAGCAACTGCAATACGGCTCAGCCAGGTTCAATTTAACAATCCTTAAGTTGCAGCAAATTTCAAAATTATTTACGACAGTTACGTTCCAATACTGGACGCAATAAAAAATTTACAGAACACTGCGCTGTCCTTATCGGACTCATTAGCAATTATTGACCACGTAAAACTAGTGCTGCATATCCTTGAAGATGAAAAAAGTGATTGTGTCCGTGAAAAATTTAACAGTGTATTAGATAAAAATGTAGATTTTACAAAATTAGGGCAACTTTTTACCAATACTGAAGATCCGTTGTACAGATACAAAGAGCGCTTTAACTATGCAAATATAACATCTCTCAACGTCGAACAATCCTTCTCTGTATATAAACATATATATACGTCGCTACGTACGAACCTTTCCGAGACTAATACAGAAACATATATTATGGTGCAGTTTTTTCATCGCGCACATCCGCATTTTTTTGCAACAATGTAAACATGTTGGGTAAGTTATTTATGTTTTTTCTTAACGTTTTGTATAGGGATTCGATATATTTATTTTTAAGTAAGCGCACTGTTATTCTGCTAAACTCTCCACGCAACGCCACTGCTGGGGCACATAGTCTTTAATTATAACTATAAACTGAATACCAATTTTATTACTATACGCTGTTTTTTAATGGTGATTCATCGCCAAAAGTAGAATTAAGTTCATCGATGCACTGTTGTGATAATCCTCGTCGAAAGTTGTAAAAAATAATCGCACGGAATTGTTCACTAGTTAATACCATTTTTAGGCCGAGATGATTTTTTTAAGTCATTGTAAACAACACAAATAACACCTGTCAAATCTGTCAAAAATATCGAACTTTACGATCGTGACATTGCTTGTAAAATGGCAGCACCAGGATTCCGGCATATAAAAGGAATCCCTCGTATCGCTTTTAATATTTTTAACAAAAATAAATCCACCGTTATGTTGCAAAATAAAAATATTGAGTCAAAATATTTTCATAATTATAAATTCTAATCATAATATACTGAAACATTTATCAGCATACTATAGGCCAGTTAGTTATTGTACTTCCTTTCCGTAAATAGTCAATAAAGGTTACCCCTTTGGATCACAAGAAATCGTGGTCATAATCTTATTGGTCGAAGAAAACAGCTTTTGCCTTCTTTGGTGCACGTTCATCTGAAGAAATCTATTGTTTTGACTATGTTTTTGTCGTGGTGGGCCCAAGCTTCTTCTTTGGCGACATATTGACGAACAAAATTTCTTGGATTTCGTTTGAACTTAGCCAGTCATTTGAAATTGTAATACGAGTTCGCATTTGCTCAACATTAAGCAAACGCAGCACCCATCTTGCGGTTAGGTTTTTCATATTTGAATATTGAAGCAAAATATTGTGTGCCCATTCGATTGACATGTTAATGGTATTAGCTATCTAATCACACTTTTATTAGGCGGTCGCTCTTAACAATTATATAGACTTTATTAATCACTTCTGGAGAAGTTACTGTAAATGTTGACCTCAAACATTCAGCATCTTATGTACTCATATCACCCCAGAGGCGCAGATTTATCATAATATTTATATCACTTTTCTTCAGTTTCTTTAATGGTTTTTATATAAATATAATGTTTAATTAACAGATAGGTTCATTCCCCCCAACATCCCACGAACGAAGTGTCCAGTGGTACAGAATCGCTCAAACGTAATCTAAATTAACATCTCCATTATAAACAATATAATGAAGCGCTGTTTTCCGAATTTATGCATTTATTTATGCTAAATAGGCTCACCAACTCAATTGTTTTCTAAGAATAAATTTTAACCCCTTAATGGGAGTTTGATAAAAATGTAAAATACAGATTAAGTGCTATATCTTTAAATAAATATTTTATATATATAAATATACTTTAAATAATATAATTATTTTTTTTTAATAATTGGCACTCTAAAAGTGATTTTTTAAAAATAAAATAACATTAATTATTCATATAAATTATAATAAAAGTTCACGACATTATCCAAATATTAATTAATGAAAATGAAAACTGTTTTCTTCTTATTTAAACTTATGTTTAAAATTAACGCACCACTCAATCTTTCTGATATATTTTTTATATTTTATCTTTTATATTTTTTACCATATTTTCTAAAAATTTTATCTAAACATAATCTAGTAGCTTTATCTCACTGCAAAGTAATTTTGACATTTCTGGGGAAAAAAAGCCGAAAGTTAATGTTTTATTAAACAGATTTTCTTGAGTCGTTGAAGTTTCAGTACAAGCATCATTTAAGTTTTAATTACGAGTTTCTTAATTTGTTTGCGTGTTTGAAATTTAAGTTAATAAAGTTTAAATTCAAAAGCGTAAACGGACGACATTATTTAACCAATGACGAATGGGCAAGAGCTTCAACTTTGTTAGAAGAAGGAAGTACAATGGGTTATGTACCGGCTCGCACTCGGGGAGACATGGTCATGGTAGAAAACGATTCACAAGTGCGAGAGATGATCGTTTTTTGCAACTGCAAGCTTTTAAAAATAGGCAAATAACAAGTACAGAACACAGTAACCAGCTTTAAGCGGTCAGAAATGTCAGATTTCTGCTTTAACTGTAAGGAGAAAGTTGAGGGAAGTAAGATTGAATAGTAGGCGACCTGCAGTTGGACCATTACTTACCGCAGCACACAGATTACAACGTTTAAAATTTGCCAGAAATCATGCAGATTGGATAGTTGGAGATTGGAAGCGAGTTTTGTTTTCGGACTAACCTAGAGTAAGTTTAAAATCACCAGATGGTCGCGAAAGAGTATGGCGAAAAACTGGAGGAAGATATCATGACTACGCAATCTCTCAAAGGGATCCCTTTGGGGTGGATCAAAAATGTTCTGGGGAGGTATTTGCTTTAATGCCTGCACATAGTTAATCCCTATTCACCAAAGGTCAACGAATGCTGAATACTACCTCGAGAACATTATTCAGGATCATGTAATGCATTTTGCACCATTTATAGGGAACAATTTCATTTTCATCCAGGATAATGCGAGATTCCACATCGCTAGACAAGTTTTGGATTAGTTACAAGAGGTCAATATTCAACTCATGGGATTTCCAGATTTAAATCCAATAAAGTACCATAGGGTACTCTAAAAAGACCACTAGAGCGACATTTACCAGCTCCTATTAATCTCCAGGAATTGGAACAAGCTGTTCTTTTCGAGTGATATAATATTCCCCAAGAACTAATCCAAAATTTGATAGTGATCTTGCCACGGCGAATACAAGCAGTTATCAGAACTAGGAGAGGTGTCGCGCGTTATTCACTTTAATTCTTTGGTTCCATTTTTGTGTGTTTTTAGAATTTCTTAAGATTTCCATTAATATCGTTTTGTTTCTGAATTTGTAATTGAATGCAATTTATAATTTTTTCCATAAATTTACATTAAAAAAATTAAAATTATCTCCAGTTCAATTGTTTTTTGATGATGCTAAAAATTAATTCACCAATAAAACAATTTTGTAAAAATTACATGGAATTATTTGAGTGGTGCGTTAATTTTGAACAGGAGTTTATTTATTTTTTTAATAAAAAACAACTTAACAAACAATACAAAAACAAATTTTCAAGGGAACTTCGCATTGGTTGTTATCTATAAAATTGCTTCTAGATAAAACTGCGTTTTAACCTCGTGAATTTTATTATAAGGTGGATATAAATTGACCCGATGTTATTTTGCGAGAGTTCTTAATGTAATGTATTTATCGCGGCTCAAGTCTAAATTAATGAGCAAATCTAGAGCCTCTTCAAAAGAAAATTCCGTCTTGTTGTCAGGAATTCGCCACTAATAGAATTCTTTCAGCACGTTTAGGTATTGTTGTTTTCGATAAAAGTTTTGCACTAGACAGATATCCTTCTTCTCTAAGTTTCATAGGACTTGCGAAAGCAAGTTCTTCTGACTTTCTTTTTCTTAATTCTAGCGTTTTTCTACGTTTAACATACTACCGACAATAATTTGAGAATATGTATTATAATGTATCACAAAATAAATTCGAAAGTATATTTGCCTTTTGAAGGCCCTTGAGTAAGTTGAGAAATTTTATTTCTTCTGCCAACCAGTAATAATTTTTCTTCAAAACAAGTTCTTTTTCCCCTTCCGCGCTTTGCCACATTTTTTTATATGAAAAGAACAAAAATTATTTAATAAGTTTCGGTTAATTCTTCATTTCCATTGGTGGAAAAATGTTCTCTCAAAAATTCTAAAACATAATATTGCTTCTTTTCTATATTCTTTCATCTTTTTATTGTGCAAAATTAGACGAGTTATTTTGGGACCCTCCATTTCAGTTTACGTTGTTCGAAAACAAAAAACAATATATTTTACACAAACTGCTCATGATCTTATACATGCTAAGTTAATATTTTAGACGTTGACGCAATATCACAAACAAAAACCTAAACGAAAACACCTGTTTGCTGCAACCGCACTCAAAGTAGCAATAACTCCTAACTAAGTAACCTGACTAAGCAGCCCTGAAGTTTATTTCATGCCTACCCTACATTCGGGTATATTCGGAAATTCTTTTGACCTACTTATACACCATGATGTTTAAGCAACTACCAGCATAAATTTCTGAATGTCCTTGTGTGTCCTTCAAAACAATCATGGACATTATTTCAAAAATTTCCATGAAAAAGAGTCGTCTCGTAATGACGGTTATCACTTAATACAAGGCACTGATGAGGATTGTTTTTATTATAGCTATCAACAATATTTACCAATAGCAACAAGCATTCTATTGGTAAATGATTTTTACCTTCTGCAAATATTAAATAATTTACAGGGGCTTAAATGGCACATTTGTGCACGAAATATTACCACTTAAGAAATTAAGGCTTTTTTCGAAGTTTAAATGTTTACAGCTCCTATCTCTTTAGTCAAGTGGCCCTATCTTTTTTTCCGGAAAGTTAATTTATAGTAAAATGTAAAATTGGGTTATATAAAAACATCTTGATTTTTTAAATTTCAATCACGTTGAACTCCACAACTGTGCACCAGTGATGGCTTTCTTGATACATCAAGTGAAGCACCGATTCACCTTAAATTTATGTTCAATTAGTGAATATTTTATTCCATGTCTCTTAAATTTTCGCTCGGAAAATAAATTAAAACTAATTTCTTTCGTATAAGAAAAATGCTCTTATACTCGTATATACTAATAATATTACAATAGAAAACTATTATTAATATGTTCATATTTTCATATTGTAATATTTTCATATATTAGACGAGAATGGAACGCTCCGCCCTTAAGCAAAACAACAAACTCGACAAAGTGAATCAATTCACAATTCGCCGTAAGTAAAAGTAAGTGCTTCACTCGTTCGGTCTGCGTCTGACACTCGTTCGGTCTGTGTCTGTTATCTCTAGGCGTGTTTTGCATTGTCGTGTAAAATATCATTACCACTGTACGATTCCGTACGTGTTTTATTGGAAAAACCTTTTTCGTTGTGGCATGAAGAAGATAAAAAATATAAAAGAGACTTTTTAAAAAGAGAAAAACCTGTGCCAGATTTGGATGTTAGTAAAGTAGCAAAATAGAAAGACAATGTGCGTGTGCGAAAATTTAAAACATCGTGGTATAATCAATATGATTGGTTGTGCGGTAGTCATTACCTGAAAAAATTGTTTTCTTTGACGTGTTTAATTATTAGTGCGAAATCGGGAGTGTGGAATAAAAGTGAAAAGGGATTTCGGTAATTTTGGTAATGTCAACAGATCTATACATAAACATGAATCATCTGCAGAGCATATGCGTTGTACACTGGGTTTTAAGCGGTTAAAGTCTAATGTAAGTACTATTTGCTTTAAGAGAAAATTTTAGACTTTTTATACAAAAATTTAATGAAAACATGCGACTTAATAAATGTTTAATGAAGTTGCGAATTTGCGCAACACTTGAGAAAACAAAAATTATTCTTTCGTGGACATTGAAGATTTGCTTTCTAATAATCGCGGATATTTTAAAGAACTTTTAGATACCTTTGTAGCGATAACTCCCATTGACATTCAAGAACATTATAATAAAATAGTTACATCAGTGTTTACAGACAATTCTAAAACATTTCAAAATATTAATTAGTTACATTTTCGAGTACATTGATGAGCATATTGACAAAGAAATTAAAGAATGCGAATTCTTTTCTATTCAGGTGATACTGTGGATATTGGTCAAAAATCCCAATGCAGTATTATTATAATGGATGTTATTGTTGGAGGAATGGAAAAGAATTTTTTTTAGGATGTAAGCTCAAATCGAAGTGTTAACACTTTCTTTAATCTTGTTAGCAGTTGCCTTGGGAAACATGAATATAAGTCAAAACTTGTTGCGCAATGTTATGACAGGGCAAGCGTAATGTCTTGTCATATAAATGGTCTCCATGCAAAAATCGAACAAGTTGCTCCACAAGCAATGTTTGTTAATTGTATGGCACATCGTCTAAATTTGGTATTACAGCAAAGTTGCAATTCAATTTCAAAATGTCGTGTCTTTTTTACAACCGTTAATGGTTTACCACCATTTTTTCATAATTCTGTAAAATGCACTAATGTAGCTGACACGGTTATGGGTAGACCAGTAGCCACCACCGCTTCAACAAGATAGATCTCAAACTCGAACATTTGAAATCTTATAAATAATGACTGGGAATCTTTCAAACGAATATTTACTGAAATAATAGACGATGAGAGCTCTGATCAAACTTCAATTAGGCAAAGCAAGGGTTTCCTCAAAGAATTTAATGATTTTGAATGTGCACTCTTGATCATTTTTTTTTGTGACAATACTGATATCATTTATGATGTCCTCCAAAATAAATCATTAGACATTAATTATTGCGTTTTAAAAATTACAAATGGTAAGTAATTTTTAAATAGTAAAAGAAATAGAATTGCGTTTATGAAATTGTTTGAAACAGCTTCATCACAAATAACGCTTCCCACTGATCACCAGGAGGGTCGCAGAAGAGTCACGCTTATCAAGTTTCTAAAAATACAAAATTATGTACTTCAAAATATTAGATACAATTTTAATGCAAATTAATATCCGATTTGAAGTTGTCAATAAAGTAAAATTTGTTAGATTAATAGATGTTCCAATATTTGGAAACCTTTCCGATAGATACTTTAAACAATTTAAAAGAATACTACCCTATTAATTTTAATAATGTGAACCCCAATCTTTGTTTAAAGCTATCTGTGGGAATAGTGACTTTTTAAAGAGGCATACAGACTCTTTTCTTTAATATTGACTATTCCCTTCACCAGTGCTTCTGCAGAGCGTAGCTTTTCGTGTTTATAATGAATGAAGACATATTTGCGCAGTAGCTCTGCAGAGGACAGACTTACAAATTTGTCGAAAATTTCGATTGAAAAAGAACTGCTGAATGAATTGTTGAATACCCAACCTTTTTATGATGACATCATTAATAAGTTTGTCGCCTTAAGGAATAGAAGAATTGAACTTATGTTCAAGTAATAGTTCCACCTGTAATTTCACCAATGGTAAGTTTTAACAGTAATCACTATTTATTTCTTTTTTAATCTTGAGTACATGCACATTAATTTTTCTAAGAAAGGAGAGGGGAGATGGATTTGGCCGATACTGCTTCACCTGTTATTGAACTTACGAGCCGCCACTGCTCTGCGCCCGTGCGATGTTACTCGAATAAGCCTCTCTATTAATTAACACACGAAATGTTTTTCTGACATATAAACACAAAAACAACAAATAGTTTTCTTTAAATGATTGTAGAAACTTAACTTATCTATCTGACAGTCACTTTCCCATCAAACCTTCGAATATTATTATTTTAACAATATAGATTTGAATTTATATTCGTATAAGCGCAAAATTTAAAATTTTCATAAAATTCTAATCTGGAATTTATTTATTCAAAAATCTAAAATTTTGGTTGTAAAAATATACATTTAATTTAATCAATTGTATACTTAAATTGTACCTAATCCCGAACAAATTACACTAATTGGAAAAGAATACCTAAACTTAAATAACAGTTTAAGTTTTATTTCCGGAAATGCAATTAATCTAATGAATTTTAAATATTTATCGTTCACGATGTACCAATAGTCACTTAGTTGGACACCTGTTAATGACATTTAATAAATATACGAATCTAGTAGGCAGTAGTATAAAAAGAAAAGAATTCTTTGACTTCTAGCAGTCATAAATTAGAGATGTCATTATTTGAACGACAAGCAAAATCAAACAAAACCGCCCAAGGAGTATATTAAGTGCACATCAGACTGGCTCCATCTCCTACAAAATCGCCGGTATAAACTTTGACCGGGGTCAGAATAAATTGAAAATGCTACGGAATGTTCTGAATGAGTTGGCGAGCAAGAAGTCCGAAGTTATCGTAAGGTAGAGGCAGTCATCGCGATGCGGCATAAAATTTACTTTCGCCTCACCTCTGGGTTATAAATACACTACCGAAACGTTGACTCATTAGTCTTGACGTGAATATCTATATTATTACGCCACCCACCACGCGACAAGCAACAAGAAGAATACAATCATAAGAAAAAAAAACAAAAAATCCAAAATAAAATACTTAAATACACGGAATTGGGGATTTTCAAAGTAAGTGCGGTCGACGGAGAAGGAGAAACAAATACAGAGAATTTATTTGTCCGATGGAACGAATGGACAAACAAAAAAGTCAATTTCCACCATCTGGACAATTGTGACAGATGTGTATCTTTGAAGATGCAACGACGGCGATGTAATTAGCCTCGCATTGACTGAATGTTATACAAACGAAACTCGAAATTCTCGAAAATTCTAAATACAGGCATCTTCATTTAAGATTAACACTTTTTATTTACACTACTCTTCAAGGAGATTTAACTTCTCAATAATTTATTTCTAAGTACTGTACGTATTTCATTTACAAAAATCCTTTTCCTGATCAAGTAAAACAAAGTCATAAATTTTCCTTAATGTTAACACAAAATTAAAAGTTAAGTCAATGTACCAGTAACTCAAATCCTCAGCAATTCCTTTACAAATAAAACTTGATAATAGCAGCAGGAGAGTTAAGTAGCGACTTTCACTTACGAAAATATCATGGGGCCCTACACATAATAACCAGAAGAACTTTAATAATGAATTAATAACTTTATTAGTTTCGGCAACAAATTCATTAATTTAAAATATTTACCACCAATCCTTCGGAAGCTTCCTTCAAATAGCATAAATGCATAGAAAATAGCAGCTAACAAATTTATATTTTAACCAAAAAATGTATATCCAGACATATAAAAATCTAATATAACAACGACAGAAAGAAATAATAGTAACAACTGCTGCATCAAAAAAGAACCTTGTTATTTACTATTTTGTGTTTATCTATGCCCCCAAAACTAGTCATTATATCGAAAAAGAAGAGCTAATTAAAAATAAATTCGAAGTGCAGACGCTATCATTCATTAAGGAAACGTTACGTTTCGATCGCTCAAATATCGAATCAATTATGTAAGAATAACAGCACATCCGAAGAGTAGAAACCCAGTGAGATAACATAAAACAGAGTAACATATAATATTGCTAAGTAGCAAAGTGAATTGATTATGGAAATTGAATATAAGATAAAATGCAAAATATTTTCTACCGTTAAAAAATAAAAATTGGTTTAATAATTTCAAAAACAAAACAAGTATGTAATATTCTAGTGCAAATGAAAACAGGCGATCCCGATGTAGCTGTAAAACCTAAACTTCTTGAAAAGTTTAGGATAATTATTGAAAGCGAGATTCATTTAATGTAGGCAAACAACTCTATTCCTTTGAAAAGAATTTTTTGTCTATTTGTCATTCCGAAAGCGCAAAAGCTCTTACCTGCATTACTTCCATGTTACTGAAAAATGAAATTTAGAAATTCGTGTCACTCTTGCCATATTCAAGGAATGGGTCTTGAGCTATTCTACAATAATACAAATACATGTTTGTATTATTGTATTTTACACTTGATGTTGTTAAACATCAATATGTTACCTTTTACATTGAGTTATTCTATTATTCTTAAAATACTAATAGTGCCCTCGGACGCTCAATATTTTAAATAACCTTAACATGAATAATAAATTCATATTTTTACGAGCCAGAATTTTAATATTTTACCGGAGCCAATGTGGATGGATCTTATTGCTCTATTCAAGATGTAGTTCTTACAAATTACTTTCGAGCAAGCTGTTGTGTTCACAAAAGATAATACAATAATTGAAGGAATTCTGGAGAGACTCAAACATTGTGATGCTACAAAAATATTATTGTTTCCTGGTAAGAAGTAAGCCAGCCTCAATTCTGTGGCAATTTTCGTGATTCCGTAGATAAAGAAGATATTGCTGAAAACAAAAAAGATGTACAGTATAATGCCAACATTTCCATTAGACAACAATTAACATGATGTCTTAAACTGTCTTACTCCAATTCACAAGAATTAAATTATAAATACCTTGTAGAAATAGAGATGTAGATGAGAAAACAAACATGAAGAATTAGAAGATTTGTAACAAAAAAGTCAAAATCCCAAAGAATTAACTAAACCCTTTTGTCCCATTGAAGCAGCATTAGTTAAACTTGAAGAACAAGGTTGATAACAAAAAGGAGAAAAAGGCTATGCAAACGACTTCACATACCTATTTTCAGGAACTCATTTCAGTGTTAAACTCCAAATCAAATCACAATTCTGTAGTATTATCTTCATGATTATCTATTCTTTAATGTCTAATTTATCTAAACTTTTTTATGAATTTGATTTTCAGATTCTGTTTGCTCGCATTAAAATAACACGAGAATTTCTACAACTCATTATTATAAACAAATTATACACTATTTAACATATGATTAATTAAAACATAAATTATTATTATCATTGTTATTGTTGCATAGTACTAAATATGCTTTATTTATGAGATATGGGAGATACATACAAATTCCATTAAGGATGTTCTCAGGAATATATCCGGTTCATTACATGGATATGTGTATATACAAGAATATGCTAGGTACGTCGCGCTAAGCCGAGTATAACAACTTCCACCTTTAACGAGTGATTGGCGTAGATGTACGGGATTATTTGATTAATATTAATAAAATGAACATTAGAGTTTTATAACGACGATTCGTTCATATGTATTATGCATATTCATTCCTATTTAAATCCAACGTTGTGTAAAAATCTCAGATTTACATCTTAGAATATTAGTCTATCATAACTAATTTATTACGTATATTATCTATTAATAATAACAAATCTTTATTGTCCAGCAGTCGAGCCATTTACAAGATAATATAATAGTTCAAAAAAAATGCTAAAACAAAAGAGAAAAGTACGTAATTCAAAATAAAAGGTGTACTAATTGAAATGTTTCACAGTAAATAAATAAATAATAGCAAATACATTAATAACAAGAGAAAAGCAGTAATTTACATATTCATGCACAATAATAAAAGGACAAAATTGAAAAACGAATCCGATATAAACAGAAAATTAATGCAAAGAATTAATTTACGAAACTAAAAAGATAAACGCTAGTAAATTCCAACGTACATTCACTTCTCTCTGTCCATCAACATGGATTAATAACCGGCCGATCTACAAGTACGAATCTTGTATGTCTAACACAATACCGTTCTTCTGCAATGGATAGCGGAAACAAGTGGATATCATCTACACCGACTTTACTAAAGCTTTCGACTCCATCAACCAAGATCGACGGCATTGGATTTAGTCCTGTCCTTGTTCAATTAATATCTTCATACTTATCACATCGACAAGGTTACGTTTTTATAATGGATATTCTTCAAATTTATTTCCAATACCATCGAGTTTGCTACAAGGATCAAGCTTAGGCCCTCTACTACTTTTCAATGTTTATATCAATGATTTTTTAACAAGCTTGACTTGTGAATACTTGGGATATGCAGTTGACAAAGATATATAACACGGAAACTTCTTCGGAGGACTGCATTAAACTGCAACAAAATTGTCGATTAGTGACGAAAGGTGTGCTCAAAACAAGATATCATTAAACGCTCAAAAATGTTCAATAGTATCGTACACCCGAAAAAGCAATCCTTCATACTACATCTACGTCATTAAACAGAAGCGATTTTAAGGAACTTTAAAATAAAGGATTTGGGAGTACTATACAATTACCACCTGATTTATGAAACATAACGTCAATGTGTTTATCTGCTTCTAGCGCCGTCGGATATTTGATTAGCTGTCCAAGCTTCAATAATGTTCACACGATCGCTGTATTGTATTACGCCTCCTATTATGCCTCCTTGGTATGGTATTCTCATTATGTTTATCAGCAAGTTGCAGTCGAACGAGTGCAAAAACGCTTCCTGAAGTATTTATAGTTCGGAATTAGTGGGACATAATCAGAGCGCAATACGGATTATAGTAGTTTGTTAAATATTTATTATTTTCGGTCATTGTCAGAGAGACACAATTCATACAGCACCAGGTTCTTGCTCAATATACTTCAAACCAAGATCGACTGTCCTAGAATTGGTTGATTTCAACGTATCATCTTGTGCAACACGATATTGTGCAATGTTTAAAGTGCTCGGTCCAAGGACCATTATTTTACTTAGGTCGGAAGAGAATGTTTGATAGTGTCAAAATCTTTCTCAAAATTAATGGAAACGATATCGACTTGTCGACGTTTGTCCAGGCGATAACTAAGAAAGTGATTAATATCAGTCAGATTGGAACGTCCAAGCATGTCTAGGGTTTAATGTTTAATGTTCAAATACTTTAGCACAATGAAACAACATATTTATAGGGCAATAATTTTCGTCAATTTACAATAATTTTTATTAAAAACAAATTCCCTTATGCTTGGTAATGGTTCGAATATTACGTATTTTCCGATATAGAACTGTTACTATATAACTTATATGTATGTAATCGTTAGAATATGATACTGTATAGTTGTAATTTGGTTTATAATCTTATTTCGGAAAATGTGATTTCCAAATAAAAAATAATTATCGTAAATTCTTTCATTTCTAACTACGCGATATCCATTAAGAATGCGTTATCTTATACATAATTTATATTAATATTCGATGTAAAACATAAACGTACTGGTATAATATAATCATGCTTTAAAAAGTGTTCCATAATTAACACAATATATCATATTACAATGTGCAATGCATTACATTATTTATTAATTGTTAACACGTGTTCGCATGCTATTCTAAAATTATTTTAAAAAGTTGTTCCCAGCTGGTAATTAGAGTCTTTTTCTTCTAAATTTATTCGACAATTTACTTGAAATAGTAATTTTTCTCTGACACCACTAACGCCATGTAATTGTACTATGATACATGGGTAACAATTAAAACCCGGCAGTAATTTACATGTTAATATTTGAGATTTATGAGGTGTTATGCAACATTGTAAATAGAAGTAGACAAAACTTATCGAGATCACATGAAAACATATTTATTTTGCTAACTTCATTAATTTTATAAAAGGAGAAGGCAATATGTATATCACCTTATTTATAGCTTCCTTAAGAGCATTAAATATGTTGTTGCTAAATTATTTACGAACAGAATATTTAAGTTATTTACAAATAATTTATGTTTACTAGCGAGATCACTGAAAACAGGAGAAAAATAAAAACATTTTCCTCGTTAAAGGATATTAAATTATAATAACTAGACACCAGACGCATCAAGCCGAAATTGCAATCGACAATATAAATAGTCTATAACATCGCTAAGTACAACAAGCAGTTATTGAATACCACTATAGATTTGGTTAACCGCACATCTGTTTCTTGTCGTTGAATTGTGACGCAATTACTTCAATATTACAGTGAAATTCCTTTCTTCATGAGCGTAGATAGAAGCGTGAGGAGCTTCATAATTTATTTTATTTATTAGTTTATATTTCATAAGATAAATAAAGTACGGTGAGCTAGTTTCTCTTTTTCATTGATTTAGATGTTAATTACATACTTAGTAACTTTTGTAATACATCCTGTTTAATATCGTTTCATCGAATCTACTTCTCCCAATTATTTTGACGTAAGTGTCAAGTGAATTTCGTTAAGTTTCAATAACTTCAAAACATTTCTCCAAAAATATACTAGTAGAAATGTTCCTAATGAATCCACCTTATAAAATGCAAACATAAAATGCAAATATTATGTTTCTAAGTGCTACACGAAAGCAATAGAACGCATTAGAAGTTATCCTTCAAATCAGTACCTATTGATCAGTGTCGACGAAACTGTCGATATATTAGGAGGCTGTGTGGTAAATATTGTAGCTGGTATACTACATCCAACTATTCCATATAACGCATATGCAATAGCAACAAAAGTTATAAATACAGTTGATGCGGAAACAGTAGCTAAAACCATTTACGTGAATATACACCAAATGCTTCATTTTGACGACAGATGCAAGAAAAAATACTTTTATTTGTCAGTGACAGCGCTGCGTATATGTCAAAAACAGGTATACCATTAAAGGAAACATATCCTAATATGCTGCATATTTCTTGTGTAGCACATGCTCTCCACAGAATCTGTTAATATATCAGAGACACCTCTCCGGAAATTGATAGACTTGTATTCGCTTTTAAAAAAGTTTTCAGAAAAGCACCATTGAGACTAGCTCGTTACAGGCAAGAACTTCCATCTTTGTCACTGCCTCCCTCTCCGTTAATAACTAGAGAATTTCGATAGTTTACAAAATTTCGTTACATGTTTAAATGACGATGCTCGAAGTATTTCTGAGTGCAAAGAACTAATACAAATTCCGAATTTAAAAAATTTTAAAAATCAGTTGTACTTTCTTGAGGAATACTTTGGAAATTTGCCAAAACTAATCACTTATTTTGAAAAGCAAAATCTCAAATTAAATGATAGATTAACCACATTAGATGTGGCTATTAATAATTTAAAAAATATGAAATAAATATTTCCAGTATGCACCTAGATGCAACCAGTTGCGATGTAGAAAGGGCATTTTGTATCTGCACGGATGTATTTCATTCAAAGAGAACAAATTTTACAGAAGAAATCCTTCAGAAAGTATTGCTAGTTAATATTAATACTCCTTTACACAACTTGAACAACAAAATGAACAAATAAAAATGTATTTTATAGATCACCACCCGTTTGTTTTCCATTTATATAAATAAAATTAAAATCTCTTTAAAAATACAAATTTTCAATAGTACGCCCATGGGCGATGAGTAATCGGCCTCTCGTGTACGGTTCACACTGTGTACCGTGTACTAATCACACAGCAATTATTTATTAAACGATCGATAAAACTTGAACATTCATTAATTACAAATTTTAGGGTATGACATACTTCCAAATACATATACATGTAAACAAAATAATAAATGCAATCTCTAAGAAACATCTGTCAAGTAAGCAATCCTTAATGAGGCTATGTTTTAAGTGTGGAAAAAATACTACTCAAATGTTGTTACAGTTTATTATTTGAAATATCTTATAGTGTACATTTTATTCGAAGTGTCCCAAGATCAACGCACTGTTGTGTAAATCGTGAACTGGCGCAGGTGGGCATGCGTCACTACCTCCCTTCCGATCTTGTTTAAGCGTGTTAGAAAATGCGTCGCTTCTACTCAGGACACTTGCCGTTGGTTTGTCGATAAGCGCAATAGGGTAACTCGGGTAACATGTGTGGCTGTCCTTAGTTTTATATGAAAATATTGTGAAATTACTGTAAAAACACCTGCTAGGCGGATTTTAGCTGCCCTCTTTAAGCTAGTTTTTAGCACCATATATTTGGGATTTGAGCCCTAAATACATGGATATTTTCTTGATATTAACGTATTTACGATCTTATTTTGTATGTTATTATATTATATATTTTTAAGTCAAATATTTTTATATATGGACGCCCACTGTGCTATTCCATCAATTTAATATATTGTTACGATTTCATATTTATATACAGGACTCCACCCAGTGTGTTTTTTCGACAATTTGATATATTACTACGATTTTACATTTATATACAGAAAGGTTCCAACCTTTATTTATTGTTTTTGTGTTCTGAATTACAAACGTTTAAAATAAATATTAATACATGTTATTTTGTTTATCGTGCGTTTTCATTTAATTACCTTAGCTTCCATAGACCTGGGCCTTACGTGGGTACGTTATCGCATGTATGTCTAAATAGTCGATGCTACAAAATAAAAAATCAAAACGATTCTGATTGCTTTCATTACTCGTTAAGGTTAAATCCACTTGGAATTCGTCGCTCCATGTCAAATAGTCAAGCGGCTTTTTTTATAAAAAGATAGCGGCATAATCATATTTATTAATTACTCGATTTCTACTAAAGACATCCGAGCCAATAAACCACCTGCAATACACAACAAAATGGTATCCTCAAGGAGAAGTACTATCACCACCTACTGGAGTCTAGTAGTGGATAATCTCAGCAGAACATTAAATGATCAGGGAATATGGAAGCAGAGATTTGCTGATGACATTGTCGCTATGTCCCAAGGCAAATTCCCAGGTACAGGGCGAGCATCATGCAAAATACTCTACGAACTGTGGAAATATGGTGTCTAAATGAGGGATTGACAGTTAATCCACAAAAAATAAAGTTGGTAGATTTTACCAACATGAGAAAACTAAATGGTCTAGTCAGCGTAAGACTGTTCGAACAAGAATTAGTACTAACCAATGAAGTGAAGTATCTAGGCATAACACTTAGTGCAAAACTGAATGGGAGCAGACACGTAGTCAAAGTAACAGACAGGGCAACGCAGTTGTTTTGGAGATGTAGAAGATCTGGGGATTAAAACCAAGAGTTGTACACAGTAGTAGTAAGGCCAACGATTATCTATGGGGCAGTTGTCCAGTGGTGTAGAAAGGAGTTGACTTCGGCGGTAGGACTTCTCCACGACTCTTCAGCGATAAGTTCTGTTGGGTATCAAAGGAGCCATGAACAGCCGGGAATCGCCTCCATGGATATCATTGTGGGTCTTCCTCCGCTGAAACAATTTGTGAAAATGGAGACCCTGGCTGTGATTTTGAGGCTAAATACTATTGACTTTTGCTGTCTTAATAATGTAGAGGAGGAGCGTACAGATATCACGGAAACTGTACTGGACGAGCCGATATTACAAATGCCGGCGGACAGTATGGTATCTGAGATTATGTTTACAGCTAAGCTGAACGTATCTATACCGATCAGGAAACAGACAAAAAGTCGTTTGAGTGATTGGAGCGCTGCACGTGGTTTACATATGAATCAAAATCCAATCGTGGTACAGGTGCAGGTATTTGTGGAATATACCCTAAATATATAAATACATGTCAGTTTCCTAGGCTTAATTATTTGCAGTCACACTCTGCGCCGAGGAAATTCGCGACTATTAAAGCTATTAGGAACCCAACTACGAGGCGTAAACTGGTGAAACGTTGTAATCAAATCCTCGACAGAGGCACTGCGCCACTGATATGGGTACCAGGACATAGAAGCTTAAAGGCAATGAGATGGTAAATGTACTGACCAAGGAGGGCTCAAAGGTGAACTTCATAGGACCAAAACCTGTATGTGGAATCGCTAAGGATGCCACTAGAAGGGAGATCTGGTTATGGCTAAAAAGAGAACATAAAAAGGAATGGTTATGGTTAAAAAGAGAACATAAAAAGGAATGGAAGCTAAAGGTAACTAGAAGAGCTGGGTGCTAGGATCTCTATCAATCTAATTAAAAGTAATAAAAAAGAAATTTAAACTATCAACGGCTCGATAACCGGACTTTGTCCTTTAAGGAAGGATCTGTACAGTATGGCTTGGTTAGCGAGCCCTGATGAAGTAGTTGTGAAAAACAAAAATTTTAAATTGCTAGAAGGAGAGAGTTTCAATGGCTTCGAATTTATACAAAGAAGCGTGGCGAGCATTTTGAGAAGAATCTCAGAACAAGATTTCGCACAGGCATTTCAGCAATACTGCAAGAGTTCAAACTGAAAATTGAAAAAAAAAATTCATTTATTTCTCATTTTCTGTACGTATAAAATCAATCTCGAAAGTTTTTAAAGGTTCTGTATTTGCAAATACATTTCTTAAACCTTATCTTAACACATTATGCTTATACAATAGTTTTCTTGAGCCACTGCTAACAGGACGTAAGTTCCGTATAAGCTGGTTATTTATTTTGTTTGGTGGCAGTTATATTCAAATTTGGTGTGTTTTCAGAATATTTTATTTATTTAACAAATTTATTAAGCTAATCTCACAAATGAAACACTTAATGTTCAATTTAAAACTTAAATTTTTTACTGTTAATTCAGACTGGTGTTGCATGACTGTTATCTGACTCTGATCAATACTGTTGAGATGAGATGAGACTGTATGTCTCTTAATGTTAATGTAATACTGTTGTCTCTTGTTGCTAGTGTGGGTCAGTGATTTATGCTGTTCTGTTGAGTCTCTTGTTGCTAGTGTAAGGTTTTCATTGATACTTTATTGCAAGTAGGTAAAAACCCACCACTAGCCCTACAAACTATTATATAATTAAATGCTCGTATTGGTTATACTTTGTATTAGTTGACATCATAAATGGGGAAAATTTCTGTAATCAATTCTTAGTAGTCGTACCTACTGACAACAATATACCAGGGTTTACAATCTTAAAATATGATTAGTAATTAAGTAATGGTTATAAATTCAAGAATATAGTTCTGAATAAATGCCATTATTCAGTAATGAAATTTATTGACACATATTTAGGAAACGTGAACTTAACAATAGAGGGTCAGATTAAACAGCACCTATTGAATTTGTTCACTGATAAAACTAAGTAACAAACAAACGGTCTAATTATAAAGTAGTAAATAAATTTGCAAATATAAAATATACTCCTGCTTAGAACCCAGAGAAAGTTTTACAATTTAAATATTATAATAAAATTCTGTTTATGCAGTGGTTTAAATTTGAAAATGAACGTTGAGTATAAAATATCTAACATATACAAAATAATAAAGTTCATTTTTTAACTAAACAATGCTTATGCTTACCTTCTTTTTAAACATGTTACGTCGAAAAGCAGATGTATATAACAATGTTTTATCAAAAGAAAATAATACCCATTATGGTAGGTGTTAATTAAACGACCAATTTTTCTCATATGATCTCAAATGCACATATGGGAGAAATAAAGCTTTATA
Source organism: Melolontha melolontha (assembly GCA_935421215.2). Taxonomy (NCBI): domain Eukaryota; kingdom Metazoa; phylum Arthropoda; class Insecta; order Coleoptera; family Scarabaeidae; genus Melolontha; species Melolontha melolontha. Next base: position 142,842,798 of record OW285236.1, read on the forward strand.
AAACTGTTCGAAATGTGTGTTAGTGATTACCAGCTTTGCATAGTTTTCAGGTTGGGGCAAAGTCTGAAAAAAAATGATGATACTGATGAGGAGGAACTTTTGTCATTGAAACAGTTGAAATGTGAGCACATACATTATTCGCAAGATAATGACTTAATAAATTGAGAACAAATCGCTACGAAATACATATTGCTTCAATCTGAAGGAAATGCAAATTTAAAAACAAATTTTTTTGATTGAACAAAATTAAAAAAATGTACACCTGCTAAATTTTATGTCTATATTGTTATCATTTCTTATCAGAGACAAAACAGAGTAGTATAGAAAATTTCATTGCAATTGGTCGACCCCTTTTGGGGTTTCGGATTTTTTTAAAATCAGTATATAATACTGAAACCAAAATTATTTAACCATTTACTTGGAAAGCGTTAAGCATGCCCGTTTATAAAACAATTTAAAAATTTATTAATTGTGAAGAAGTACTACACCATAGAAGAATTTTTTAGAGACAATGACGGTTATGTAATGTGTATTATGAACTAAAATATATAGGTAAATACATTTTATTTTTAATTTTATTTTTATTTTAATATATGATTTGGTGTGATATTTTATGTAATTATGACAATATGTTACAATAATTATAGCAGCAACAATATGACTATTATTCTATAAGAATGACGGTAAACAATTCGTACATTTATTTATGTAAATATATATAATAGTTTTTTACAATCCTGGCAGAAAACGACATATAAACAAAAAGTATTAAGTACTAGTACAGACATTACACAAAAAAAACTTGAAATGATGTAACATACACAGATAATAATAATAATAATAAAAATAATAATAATAATAATAATAATAATAATAATAATAATAATACGTGTACCTCATTGGGGCTGCTAACCCAACCGTTGGGTTGGGTTAGCAGCCCCAATGAGGTGCACTTGCTCCAAACACTGGATGAAAAGGATACTGTAGTGGGTCGGAGGAGCAGGATCCAGGTAGGATTAACCAGCAAAGACCGAAACAGCAAATTGGAAATGAAACACAAACATGGCATGCTTCAGTAGAAACAAAGAACGCAGGCGAGGATGTTGTTGAGATACCTTCATCTCCACCCACGTCGTCAACATAACAACTAAAGCGCCGGGCCCTATGGGCCGTGAAAATGAATCCCCCCCCCCCTACATGGTGGGAGGTGTTATTATCTGCTTACTAAGAATGAACCAAGCCATATGGAGGAGAGCTGCATAGTTAGGTTACGGAAAAATACATGGAAATAAGAAATAATAAACAACAATAATAATAATATTATGATAGTTATGCCAGCCATCTTGTTCTCACGAACCGATGGGTTAACACACTGGCAACCAAGGACAAATTGAATGTTCTGGTGAATGGAGGAAATAATAATAATAATAATAATAATAATAATAATAATAATAATAATAATAATAATAATGGAGGAGAGCTGCATAGTTAGGTTACGGAAAAATACCTGGAAATAAGAAATAATAAACAACAATAATAATAACATTATGTTAGCTATGCCAGCCATCTTGTTCTCACGAACCGATGGGCACACTGGCAACTAAGGACAAATTTAATGTTCTTGTGAATGGAGGAAATAAAAATAATAATAATAGACCCGCACAGGGTAGCCTAGAGCTAGGTTACTGGGGACTAGCGACCCCACGGTTTCCTGATCTAACCGTTGGGTTGGGATAGCAGCCCCAATCAGGTACACTTGCTCCAAACACTGGAAGAAAGAGATACTGTGGTGGGTCGGAGGAGCAGGATGCAGGTAGAAACCGTCGTGATGATTAACAAGCAAGGACTGAAACAGCGAATTGGGCACGAAACACAAATATGGCATGCTTCAGTAGAAACAAAGGACTCAGGCGAGGATGTTGTTGAGATACATTCATTTCAACCCACTTCGTCAACATAACAACTAAAGCGCCGGACCCTCTGGGCCGAGTAAATGAAACCCCCCCTACATGGGGGAGGTGTTATTATCTGCTTACTATGAATGAAGCATGCCATATGTAGTAGAGCCGCATAGATAGATTACGGAAAAATACCTGGAAATAAGAAATAATAAACAATAATAATAATATTATGACAGTTATCCCAGCCATCTTGTTCTCACGAACCGATGGGTTAACACACTGGCAACCAAGGACAAATTGAATGTTCTTGTGAATGGAGGAAATAATAATAATAATAATAATAATATATATATAATCGGTCAAACATTCCTTTCGGAATAGGGCCGCTCCTAGAGTGGAGCTCTTGTATTTATTGTTTTGCGGTGAATAACTCCGCTTGGTTTCGATAGGTTCATAGATTGGTGGTTTTCGCTCTCTCCACGATCCTTCCCCATTCCTCCCTGTTTCTAGCTATCTCGGTTAAGTTCTTTATCTTCAAATTTTTTGCATCTCCCATTACTTGGTCCTCCCACCTTGTTCTGGGTCGCCCCTCGGTCTATCCTCCACCGGTTTCCAGTCTTTTATTCTCCTGATTATGGTCTCCTCTGTTCTTCTTTCTATGTGTCCCCACCATCTTAGCCTTGGCATCTTAATATATTTCACCATATCCTCTCCTTCCATGATGTTTTTTATTTCGTCATTCCACCATATACGGTATTGTTCTTCTGCTTCCATTTTCTTCGGCCCCAGAATCTTCCTCAGGATTTTCCTCTCAAATATTTCTAGGCTTTCTTCGTCCTTGCTGGTAAGGCACATTGTTTCCGCCGCATATGTTACTACCGGCCTTATTGCTACTTTGTACATTTTTAGCTTGGTGTTTTTGCTTAAGTTTCTGTCATTTAGAAACCTCTGATAACGCCAATATGCTCTGTTTCCAGCCTGTATGCGCGCTTTGATTTCGGTACTCCTATCGTTTTTACTGTTTATGTTTACCCCCAGATATTTTATATTTTCCACTCTCTCAAATTGGTATTCACCTATTTTTATCACGTTTGTGTTTATCTTTCTTCTGGTAGTGATCATGTATTTTGTTTTATCTTTGTTTATTTCTAGTCCTCTAATTTTCGCTTCTTCTGCTATTTTCAATAGTGCTTCCTCTAGGCTTTGCCTGCTTCTTGCGACTATGGCTATGTCGTCTGCGTACGCAATGAGTTGTACCGAACTTTGTATAATACTTTTCTTGATTTCGGTTGCCCTGACCAATAATAATAATAATGTCCAATTATTTACCCAACAGATTAACAAAATTCAGTCACAGGCTAACAATTGTTTGATAAATAAAACAATGTATATTAAAAGTAAATAAAGAAAACTTTAAATTATTTAAACAAACTAAACAGACACAGAATTAATTAAACGAAAGCAAAGAAAAAGAATAATAACTATCCTTTCCAGAATTGATCAGGATACAGTCGACATGCATTACAGCACATATACAACAATGGCGATTCGTGGAGGACATTCGCACGCTCCTTAGGTACTTAAAATGTATCCGATGACCTAATGTACTTTGGCAGCAGAAAATTGATTTGTCTGATCAAAGGAGGTGTATCCACATCATAGTTGATGAGCTTTATCTCGTGTAATCAAATTTAACAGAAATCAAAATTTATGGTATTTAAATAAAATGGTAAAAACAGGTATTTTTTTTTTGTAATTAAAAGGTAATAATTAGTATCTAACGATATCAGATTACTATAAAAATACTTTTAATTAAAAAAAAACTAATGGTAAATAAATTAATACAACAGAAAAAAAACAGTTTTTAATTAGATGCGTAACAGTCCCAACAATGTAGTGATAATAAACTAACGGCTCATAAAATGATTATTGCTATAATCACCAGGATTAATTGTTTATCGGAGAAACATACAAGTTATGGTACTCACACAAACAGGAATAAACAGGAAGATAAATCCATAGATTCCTAGACTGCATAAGGTCCATTTATGGAAAATAGAAGAGTGCTATATAGTCGCCATTTTTAAATTTGATTTTTGATGCGAAAATTGCAATTTCACTATAAACATTTCTATTAACTTTTAGTAATAATATTATTGGAACTAGCGGTTTTTACAGAAGAGGCGTGCAAAACGTGGTTTGAGCTCTTATCAATAATATGAAGATTGGGGCAAATGTTTTATATGACCTTGTTCTTAATATTAAAATTAAAATTTTTATTAAAGTATAGCTTTTGCTGAACAATACGAAATAAAAAGAAAAAGAGCAATTATAAAACAATAGCAATATACAGGCTTAGGCAAATGTATGGATGCATTCGAATATCTTTGATACGGCTACCTAGATTTTAATAAGACTTTCCACATTTATATTAATGTAAATAGAGAATTCGGTATCTATTTTCAAATCAGACTTTAGCCAGAAATGATTTTTATTTTAAATGAAATACCCTGTATATTTTTACTAATTTCAATAGAGCTCTGTTCTGGGAGTTCAGCAATAATAAGTTTTGGCACCATTATGTTCAACAACAACTGAGATATTTAATTAAATCTAACAATGCAAATTCTATTGAGAACAAGAAAAATAACACCTAAAATATAAACAAAATCAGTATCAGTTATGAAAGTTTTCGAAATTATAACCGTTTACTTATTGACAAAATGCAAGTCTGTGAACAAATTCTTGAATGACATTTGCCAAAGCCTGCTCACGAATTAATTGCACTTCCTTAATTATTCTCTGCTGTAACTCATCCAGATTATGCGGTCGTCTAGTATAAACTACAGATTTTAAATGGCCCAAACGAAAGAGCTAGTGGATTTTCTAACTTACACTTACATCTTCCTCAATATTAGGAACAACCTGATCACGTAAAAAATCTAAATATCTCTGTCCAGTTAGTGTATCATGAATGAAAAAAAGACAAACAATACGATTCCTGACAATACCAACCCAAGCATTTAATTTCTGCAGATGTGTATGCATTTCTGGCATCCAATGAAGGTTATCTATTGACCAATATCGACAATTATGGCAATTAACGATACCATTCAAACAAAACGTAGCCTCGTCGGCAAACTGCAAATTGCGTGTAAAATATTGGTCATTTTTGTAAATCTCCATCACTCTTTGCAAAATTCAATTCTACGATCATAATACCCGTACGATAATTCTTGCACTAAATGTTGTTTATGCAGATGATATTTTTCGTGCTTCAATATTCTGGCTACTGATCGGCAGCTTATATCATAGTTTAGTGCGAAGGAGTAGTAGAAGTTTGTGGTAATTCTTCTAATGCTGTTGAAATTTCTTGAGCGTTATTAAAATCTAAGTAGCCATACCAAAGATATTTGGATGGATTCATACTTTTGCCTAACCCTGTATAATAGTGATCAACTTGACCATCAAACTACTTTTATATCAAGATCTATAACATTACAAACTTCTTCGATCTTGAATTTGACAAAAAAATATACACAGGCTCGATCTAATTTGTGTTACAAGTAAAATTTATTTTTAAAGAATTTATTAAGAATAGCACAATGCAAATGTTTTAGATACGGTAAATATATACTTCAAGCTTGAACATATACACTAAAACAATTAAGGACCGCGTCTCACAGTTTAATAATCACTGATATAAGCGATAAATAATTGAAGATTCAATAATAATTATCTGAGGAATGTCAGATATAATCGGTTGAGTAGAAGACCATGTAAATGTGATTGTCGACCTGTCACGCCCGCCCTGCTAATGCTGCACTAAAGTATTCAAATTATATATCGAGCGTATGCTCGACGTATATCACTTTATTTGCTCATGCAGTATGTGCCTGGTATAGCACGTCAATTTAGAACTTATAACACATCACTTTTAAAAATAATAAGAGAAGATGAAGAAATGGAATTGGATACCTGAGATTAATCGCAAATACGTCTCCGTATATTTGCTGATTAACAAAAAATACAACGCAAATAAGAGAAATACACTATAATTGACTTTATTTTTCTAACGGTTCCTTAAAATGCAAAGCGTAGACAACTGTATATCAATTTGTACTACGTACATTTTCAGTAAAGAAAAACCATTTGAGTAATTTTATTTCAAAAGGCATCTGCAAACTTAACTGCTTAACTGTTAAACCAGAAAACCTATATCAATTAATATTTATACTCAAGGATTTGAAATACGTTTAGTATGGTAAAATAACATTTTGCTGCGGCAGCAAAAGGTAGTTTATAGTGTAGCTAAAAAGCACTTAAATGTCAAGAAATAAATTTTCAATCAATTATCAAGTATTATAGTAAATCATGGCAAGCAAGTTAAAAAAAGAAAAATATACAATGCCTAAAAGCATATCAGAAACAATTTCAAATAGATATTGTTTTATAAATTCAATTAAGGCAAAATGGTTAATTTAATTGAAAATTTACTTATGGCTAATAGCACTAATCCGATAATTAAAGCTGAAATAATTGGTCAAATATTGTTCTGAAACAAAATTACTTCCAATTTAGTAATTCAGCACACACTTGCAGTGAAAAACTAATAAACTAATAAAGGACCAATTCAAGTCCATTACTATCAGAAATTTTCATTAACCACTTAAAATCCATCATTTTTAATAATCCCCTAAGAAATCATATTTTCTTTTGGCATAGATATATAGACGATATCGTATTTTGTTTCGCTGAAATTCGCAGACAATTAAACTTGCTACTGGAATTCGTCAATTCTATTCACAAAAATATTGAATTTAGCTATAAAAAAATCAACAACAAATTATTGTATGACATTTACCATAAGGAATCCCATAATTATATAACTATACATAATTTGTACACATCTAATGTAACGCAAATTAGCAGGTTTCCATAGTATCTTATATACACTTATACATATATACAAAGAATTCAAATAAATTTTACCTCAAAGTAGCCCTTGGAAATTATGATTATGTCTTAGCTTGTTACTAATTTTAATAGGAATTTTGTTGGTTATGAGATGAGTATGAGTTATGAGTACTTATGAGTTATGAGATGAGATATTTGATTGAAATGACAAATGTCAAAATAATAAAACGAACATTTTTAAGTGAATGAAATATGTTTATTTCCAACAAACAAGCAAAATTTTATAAAAATTGTTCAAAGTGTCCACCACCTTGTCCGAAACATTTCTCACATCTTCTTCTAATGGAGGAAAAAGTGTTTTGTAGTATCGCATTGTCAATTCCATTAATTCTTTCAGCAATTCTGATTTGAAGGCCTGCAAGATCAGGTATCTGTACTTGATAAATTGAGTTCTTTAAGAATGGCCATAAAAAGAAATCACATAAGGTAATGTCACAAGATCTTGGTGGAAATTCATGTTCAGTGTTTAAACTTATCAACCGATTTTGAAAAAATTGCTGCAGAATATTAATTGTTTCACCTGCTGTGTGTGCTCTAGCTCCGTCTTGTTGAAAATAACCCTGTGTTATTTCTTCGTCGTCAAGTTGTTCGATAAATGGCATAATAATTTCTTGTCGATACCTTTCTCCTGTTAAGGTTCCGTTAAAAAAAATAGGGCCAATAATTCTCCTTCGACTAATCGCACACCATACACCAATTTTCTGCGGATGAAGTGCGGTTTCAACAAAAAAATTATGTGGTTTCTCATTAGTCCACATCCTCATATTTTGTGAGTTCACATATCCATTCAGATAAAACCATGACTCATCAGAAAAAAGGTTTTGTCAAGAAGGTCATTATCAAAATTATTTAAGAACCACTGACTAAACGTTATTCTTCTGGGATAGTCGATTTCCTTGATTTCTTGATAACAGGTCATGTGATATGGAAATAAATGTAAGTCCTTTTTCAAAATTGTATGACATGTGCCAATTGACACACCCACTTGTTGTGATAATGCTCGTACGGAAGTTCTTGGTGCATTATTTATAATTTCTCTTACATTATTAACTAGCTCTTCTGTACGCTTTTTCGCCCGACCTGCGCCTTCTTTCTGTTTAACACTCCCTGTTTCTCTGAAAACCATAACGGAATGTGTCACTGTGTGCCGAAAACTGTCATAATCAAAGATGACGTTAGGGAACTCATTTCTAAATTCTTCTAAACAATCTTGAAGAGAATACTGCCATTGTCCGTCAATCTTACGTCCGTTTCGAAAATAAGATTCTAGCATGAATGATTTGTGTTGTATAGTAAAAACCATGTTAAATCAATTTTAAATTACAAAGCAATTTTTGTCAACTATGCATCTGTCTAATTGACAACTAATGCAAATTTAAATTATTAATAATCATACGTTTTTAAAGGAATGGCCTACTAGAGGCAAAGCTTATTTGAACGCTTTTTATATATACATACATAGATTTTGAATTATTTCGTCACCTTTGTATGTTATGGTAAATTCAGTTTGTTGGCGATTTAAGAGCTGGTTTTACTTCAAAACGTATATATTTAAAACAATCCTACATGTTTCAGCAAATGAAGCCTTTTTCAAAGAATATATATATATATATATATATATGGAAAGAATAATCGTTTTCTTGGGGGGAATCCAGCTGGATTCCCCAAAAAAACGATTATCCTTTCCATACATGTTCTAACGGCAAAGACTCCTGGTCTAAACATAAATATATATATATATATATATATATATATATATATATATATATTAATTATCCACTATCCAAGGATAATTATGAAAAAACTAAATATAATCAAATAAATAGCAAGCAACGGGTACTCTAATTGAAAATATGCTAACAAAAAAAATTCATTGGTTAAACGCGAACAGCTGTTTGCTCCTCGGTGTTCAAATAAACACAACCTTATTTTTAAAAGTTTATATTTTGTGTGTGCTTGATAACTTGAATTTTCATAATGCCAGATTTATCGGTTTGTATTTGACAAATATAAACAAAAAGAAATAGTAAAGAATTAGGATTTTTTTGTATTTCTTCAGTTTATTCAGTGACGCTCAACTGCAAAATACATAGCTATTCAGAGTTATTCTACAAATACTTATTTTACTTGCATGCATATTTTATAATACCAGATTTCAATTTATTAATTGAATAAATTTATTCGTCAAGTTGTTATTCAGAGATTTATCTGTTTATAATACCGGCCCTTGAAAATAAAGGAACAAAATGAAATTTACTTAGAAATAAATATTAAAACAATCACAAATTTTACTTAACGATCAGTTGGATTTAAATAAATCACCTTTGCTAAATTTTCATTTAAACCGACCGTTTCGACGATAATTGAAATGCACATCTAGTTTATAAAAAAAATTGTACACATGTTTCCCAATAGTATAACAATAAGGGCTGACCAAATGAGGTCACACATTTTTCCTAGAATATTAGTGTAAATTTTTACATTTTAAAGACACATTGCGAAATAATATTAACGATTTTATATTTATGTATACCCATGTTAATTTGTAACTTGCTCTAGTCACATACCTGACGAACCCACTGAGTTAGCGAAACAATTGTCACTTTACGATCACATATTAATAAAGTGAAGATTTTAACTATTAGTTTTATTTATATTTTTATTTAATAATATTCGACGTAGAATCAGATAATGTCTCGATGGACAAAGTAGTTATTCCCAACATCTTTTATAAATAAATTTGTATTAGAAAAGCATTGATTTATTTTCGTATACAAAACACATTGTCATTTACAGCACTATAACGGGTAATCATTTGAAAAGTCAATCTAGTAGCATGTGATTTACTGAGAACATTTTGAAGTATGTCGTAAATTAAAATTTACTACTTAACCTACGAAGTCATATATTTTGACAGTTTCATACATACAAATAAATAACAAATGTCATTGACATTATCAAATGTCATTTGGATTTTCGTTTACGGAACAACAAACACATACTAATATATATGCGTCTTATTCTATCAAAATTTCAAAGTAACCTAGATTGACTTTTCAAATGAACACACGTTATGTACTGTTTTAATGTTTTCCAATATTTTTAATTTAAAACTTGAAAACTCAAATTACAACCAGACTGTACATGTACAAAGTGTTAAATAATTCATCTTAAAATGGTGAGAACTATGTATTATTTAAATTTGTTATTAATTTAGCCTTTAATAAGGAAATGGTGGTGATTAGAAATAATATTTCCTTAAACATTCATTATATTTCATATAAACGATGCACCAGCAAGGATTTGAAAGTTGCCTATAGGTCATTATACGTCGACAAAATTTAATTCGACGCGTTCATATCATTATCTCAATTAAATATCCACAAAAATTGAAAACCAAATTTAAATTTTATTTTAAATAATTCCTTGCAAATTTATTAATAATGCATATAAATAAAAATAACAGCTCCTTGACAACAGTAAAATTTTGTAATTTGTAAGACATACTTGAAAATTTCGTGGCCAACTCTGAGATGGTTCTTTTTGAGCGCATTTTATATGAACTTGTCCATACTTGCAACCACTTTCAATCCATAACCTATCACGGAAATTTGAACGCATTTGTTCTCTTCTTAACTCACACACATACAGAATTAGGAAAAGACAACTGTGACTATTATTATATGTGTGTTAATAAAGTCTTTCGCTGCCAATAAACAAACAGTAGTAAAATATTTTCCTAAGTAATTAACATTAATTTTATTCTGATACATATATATATATACCCATGCCAATGACGTATCGTATATGCGATGTTTCTTTGTTCTCATATTTGTTGCATTCACTATTTTTTTTTTGATAGTCTAACTGATTTTTCTTTTGTTTATCATAGAACACTAACCCAGTCCTAAATAGAACCACCTGCATCGAGAGAACACACTTTGATTCAAAGACGCCCATTAAAACGTCGATCAGCAAAATGTTCTTCTAAGAATTCGTTTGTTAACAAAATTTTTAATAAAACAAAGATAAAGTAAAAATTCTCGTTAATTTATTAAATTCAACCAAAAATTTGAATGATTAATTTGATTCTCATAACAGTAAAAAATTATATGATAAATTGTCTAAATTGAGGACACTTATAAAATTCGAGATTATCTTAAATCATAAAGATGAATATAAACAATGATTTAATGTTCAATAAGATCCAGAGTAAAATTAGTAGATATTTCTTGAATATAATAATAATAATAATAATAATAATATATTTTTTCTCCGAATGACATTAAAAGCGGCTTTTTAGTGACACTTGACAGGCTTAAAAGGTATACTTTTACTGCCTAATCAGAAAAAATGAACTTTTCCTGCCTAGGCAGAAAAAGTTAAATCAATTGGTAATTAAAATTGAAAACGACATTAGGTAAACACAAAATGATGGAGTTTTAAATCAAAAAAATTATACAAATTAATTTAATACATGACGTATCAGAATAATTGAAACATACATGAGTAGGTAAACCCCACCAGTTTTGTATAATACAAAGGTATTTTTAATAATATAAAATATTACTAAAAATCTGGTGTGAAGAACACAAATGCAGGTTCACTATTAATATTTTCTGTGAACGTGTCCGAATATATCCTATCCCCAGAGACGTAGATACGTACTTCGCTTTTCTACAAGCTCATCGGTACGCCCCTGCTGGCGAAAGGATATTTCCAGACACATTCACAGAAAATAACCACCTCGCCCTATCACCGTAATTATCCAGACCGAGCGCAGAAGTAGATTCGGCGCTACCTGTTGTCAGACAGCCGAAGTACCTCGCATACCGTCCACATAATTAATGTGAAGTAACGACGCCCTTCCAAAGATTAGCACAGCCAACTCTCTAGAAAACTGCATTTTGTTTGTGCCTTCACTCATACTACGGCTTAACCGCATGTGTAATGTATCAGAATAATTGAAACATACATGAGTAGGTAAACCCCACCAGTTTTGTATAATACAAAGGTATTTTTAATAATATAAAATATTACTAAAAATCTGGTGTGAAGAACACAAATGCAGGTTCACTATTAATATTTTCTGTGAACGTGTCCGAATATATCCTATCCCCAGAGACGTAGATACGTATTTCGCTTTTCTACAAGCTCATCGGTACGCCCCTGCTGGAGAAAGGATATTTCCAGACACATTCACAGAAAAGAACCACCTCGCCCTATCACCGTAATTATCCAGACCGAGCGCAGAAGTAGATTCGGCGCTACCTGTTGTCAGACAGCCGAAGTACCTCGCATACCGTCCACCGTAAAAATACCTTTGTATTATACAAAACTGGTGGGGTTTACCTACTCATGTATGTTTCAATTATTCTGATACATTACACATGCGGTTAAGCCGTAGTATGAGTGAAGGCACAAACAAAATGCAGTTTTCTAGAGAGTTGGCTGTGCTAATCTTTGGAAGGGCGTCGTTACTTCACATTAATTATGTGGACGGTATGCGAGGTACTTCGGCTGTCTGACAACAGGTAGTGCCGAATCTACTTCTGCGCTCGGTCTGGATAATTACGGTGATAGGGCGAGGTGGTTCTTTTCTGTGAATGTGTCTGGAAATATCCTTTCTCCAGCAGGGGCGTACCGATGAGCTTGTAGAAAAGCGAAATACGTAACTACGTCTCTGGGGATAGGATATATTCGGACACGTTCACAGAAAATATTAATAGTGAACCTGCATTTGTGTTCTTCACACCAGATTTTTAGTAATATTTTATATTAAAAATACCTTTGTATTAATACATGACAACTACAACAGGAAATTTTTACTTGTTAGAACTCTCTCCACTTCCCTTCTTTTTCCTAAAATTAACTATATTATTATCCACACTACTTGATACTCCGGAAACGTCTGGAAATATTTTATTACTGATGTTCGACTAATTGGCTAGTGAGTCCTCGATATAGCCCTCCGCGACAGCGGGAGACTTCCCCACCAGAATGCACCAGCAACGTGGCCGAAGTTCTGCGAAAGCAGTGCCCAGTATACTCATTCGCTTGGGCTAGTTCCAGAAAAGTAGCAATTTCTCCTGGCATTTTACCGAACTTGTGAATGCCATTAAATTGTTATACTTTACCGTTCGCATACTTATAGAAGAAATACCGATTATTCAAATTTGAGGGTCTTGAAGCTGCACAGTTTCAGTAAACGCTTAAATATTCCATTACTACAAAAGATTTTGATCTTTTGGTCTTAATATTTGATATCATAATTAGCAATTTGTCGCCCATATCATTTATATCATCCGTTTTCATTCGCAAAAGCTCATCACATCTACAAGCCCCAACAACAGCAACAATAAGTACAATCTAAAATATAAATTGAGAAATAGTTTTTAATCCATAATAGATAATTTTCAATATATTCCTACCTCTGTGCTCAAATACATTTCATCTGGGGCCTCTGATAAAAATTTCTTGATTTCTTCTCTTCGAAAAACTCGGGATTTTCTTACATGGAAACCATCTGACTGCCTTTCATAAAAGCTCGTAACTTCAGACATTTTCCAAATCAATGTTATTTTTTATGGTCAGGGTAACTTTCAACATCGAATAGGTAGACCATAACGTTGAAGGTTTCATTTTATTTGAAAAATCGGAAAAATAGGCAATCAGCACATTTTCAGAGAAAGATCCTACATTTTTCTTCTGTCTATATTCCAAGAATCTGCTGTATGTGTGTTCATATACAGTTCTTGACTTATCCGGCAATAGATTCAATTCCACATCTCGCGCCAGGTCTCTTATCTCAGGTGGTGTTAATGGTAATAAGTTAATAACTCATCCTCACTTTCAATTAGATCCATTTCGAGCAGTTTCTTGACAATTTTTAAAATTGACAATGATATTAAAGTAAACAAACAATTCAACAAATGTCATCAGCGGTAAACATAGTAACGAAGAGCCAGTTACCTTTGTTAAAATAATTTAATTATTTGAATATTGAATAATGAAACGCAATTAATAAATATAAAAAAGACGATTTTGCGTGAAACTGGAACAAATTCGGAGAAGAAATTATATGTTTCACCCGGTAGAAAAGCAGATTTAATGCCTTGGCTGGTTTCCTAGCCGCGGCATTAAATCTTGTGCTTTTCTGCCTAGTAAAACAAATAACTATTTTTCCGAAATCGTCAGTGAAATAACGCAAAATCGTCTGTGAAGTAACGCAAAATAATCAGTGAAGAATAACGTTTATCTTCAAAAGTCATAAAAGCGCCAACTTATTTGTCATCATTGACAAGGTAAAAATATCGCTTTATCAAATTAAGCAGATAAAATAGCAAATGTGCGTACCTACTTTATGTGCCTAACCATATAAAATACAAAAATCAATGACACTTTTAGAATTTTTTCAATTTAATTTTGTTTTTGTTTATATCATAACCACGGACAAATTGTATTATGTATTACGATTTATCATGATTTATACTTCACTTGCAATATAAATCACAAAATTTCTGTTCTATATACTTTCGTTTGAAGATAAAATAGAATGTTATTCGGCGTAAAAGTGTCTTTATGTGCCTCAGCTGAATGTATTTGCCTCACCACATAAAGTATCACTTTCATGCCTAATGACTAATGACATAATCTAGTATTACAGACCCTTATGTAATTTTTCCAATGACAAAGGCAGATTTAATCTCTAATCCATAGATACCTGCGGTGCTCGCTGCAGTGTTACGCATTTGTCATTTGACAATTAATAAATGATAATAAAACATGTTGAATCATCTCTAAAAAGAAGATATTTCATCCAGAATTCTTCAAGTTTATCGAAGTTCTTTTATTTCAAATGATTTTACTTCACCTTCAACTGCGACTTTACAAAATTCCAACAAGTTGGCCCCAATTTCCTCCCAACATTTCCTTTTTAAAATTTCCTTCGAACTTGGAAAAAATCTAATACGCACCTCGGCACTAAAGTTTCATTGTTCAGAAATGAAACATTATTGCCTTGATATATAAATAACTTTTTCATAGAACTATCATTAAAAATGATACTTTTAATGCAAGTTAGCCGGATTAAAAATTCACTTCTATAACGTAGCATGTTAAAAATATATTTAATTTTTGTTGAAAAGTTTGAATTGTGTAATTGCGCGATGAAAAATCGCGTAAAAAATGAACGAAACTGAAGAATCTGTGAAGAAAGCAATGAAGCATAGCTTATTGCCCGAGAAATCTATAGAAGTTTATTAAAAAACTTAAAATGAATACCTTAAATGATGCAACATAAGGAAAGATTTGATAGAAAATTGCTATTGTGTGAAAAGTCTCGTGGTGAAACAATGGCGAGTTGGATTAAGGGCCAAACTGATTGTATGTCCATTGCCAGTGATTCCGAAATTAAATGCAAAGTCTGTAAAATATCGTTAAAAAATTTCAAGAAATCGCACGTAAAACGTCACTTAGAATTGCAAACACTTAGAAATTAGACCCGTTGGAATCTAACAATTTTAACGAAGAACTCTCTGAAACTTTAATGGCGGCAAATATTCCATTGAATAAACTTAACATTCCCATCTTCAAAACATTTCTCCAAAAATATACTGGTCGAAATGTTTCTGATGAATCCACCTTACGCAAACATTATGTTCCTAAGTGCTACACGAAAGCAGTAGAACTCATGAGAAGCCATCCTTCAATCAGCACCTATGGATAAGTGCCGATGAAACTGTCGATATATTAGGACGCTATATGGTAAATGTTGTAACTAGTGTACTACATCCAATAATTCCATATAGCGCATATGTAATAGCAACAAAATTTAAAAATACAGTTGATGCGGAAACAGTAGCTAAAACCATTTACGAGAATATGCACCAAATGCTTCATTCGGACGACAGGTACAAAGAAAAAATACTTTTATTTGTCAGTGACAGTGCTGCATATATGTTAAAAACAGGCAGACTTTTGAAGGAAACGTATCCTAATATGCTGCATATTACTTGTGTAGCACATGCTCTCCACAGAATCTGTGAATATATCGAAGACACCTTTCCAGAAGTTGATAGACTTGTATTCTCTTCTAAAAAAGTTTTCAGAAAAGCACTATTGAGAGTAGCTTTTTACATGGCGGTATGGTGGTTGGAAGCTACTAGTTTTTATGCAGATATTTTCGATAGTTTACAAAATTTTGTTATATGTTTAAATGACGATGCTCGAAGTATTTCTGAGTGCAAGGAACTAATACAAATTCCAAATTTAAAAAATCAGTTGTACTTTCTTCAGGAACACTTTGGAAATTTGCCAAAACTAATCACTTATTTTGAAAATCAAAATCTCAAATTAAATAATGGATTAACCACATTAGATGTGGCTATTAATAATTTAAAAAATATTCCAAGGCACTTCCGATGTGGCTTTCGGCAAGAATTAGACGCAGTTTTTAATATAAAGCCAGATTTAATAGCATTGCGGCAATGCCTCAAAATCTAACTACTAAATACGCTGAAATAAAAAAATATTTCCAGTACAGTTGCGATGTAGAAAGGACGTTTTCTATCTACAAGGATGTATTTCATTCAAAGAGAACAAATTTTACAGAAGAGAATCTTGAGAATATATTGCTAGTTAGTATTAATACTCCTTTACTCAACTTGAACTACAAAATGAACAAATAAAAATGTATTCCGTATTTTATAGATCACCACCCGTTTGTTTTCCAATTATATAAATAAAATTAAAAACTCTTTAAAAATACAAATTTTCAATAGCATGCCCGTGGGCGATGAGTCATAGGCCTCTCTTGTCTGGTCCCTATTTACACTACACTATGACATTTCAAGATAATCAAATTTTCATGTGTAAATTTTCTATTGAATATTTTAAATTTATTAGATTAAATACAAAATGAATAATTCTTTTCATGTCCCCAATCTCAAATTAGAGAATTTTCTGAAAACGCTGTAAATAATTTACTTCTCATTAAATCCCGTATCCAATCTGAAAAGCTTCTAGGGAATTTAAAGGATGGTAAACTTCGGTATATCGGAAAATGTTAATCGTATATTTTCAATTACCACATACTAAATATAAAGCATCTACTTTATGCACAATTTATTTGTTATTATTTGATCGTTAATTAAACCACGTTTGCATTTGACAATTCCGCTTCACAGTTTTTTACGTTTGAATTTGATATAAAATTTCAGTTGTCCACTCTTGAAGAACTAAATTGCACTCAACTAAAACAGTATATATGTTTACAGATTATAAAAGCATTGTCTCCGATGTTTTAATAGTAATAGTAAAACTTTTTCTGTTTTCTTTAGTACTTCTCGACCAAATTACTATATATTCTTTAACACCAAAAAAACTGACGCTAAACTCCTTTTGCTTTTCTAAACATCTATTTGGCATTTTTTATTTTCCTAAGCGTGTATTAATATTACACAGCAAATGATAAAATAAGTTAGAATGTTTTATCTACTAAAAAGTAAAAAGGTTATTGATGTACTCTTAAAATTAATTATTATCTATTAAATATAGAAGAGATTAGTCTATCATTTAAAAAGTTGGATTTAATATCGAAGTGCATAAACATATATAGGGATGTTCCAAAAGTAATGTTTTCTTAAAAAATAATTAACTGTGTTAAGAAAAATTGCCTCGTAGCTGACCATGAAATGTTTAAGTATGTCTTAACTTAGTTACACAATTTTACTGTTGTCAAGTAGCTGTCACCTTTATTTATATGTATAATAATTAGCAAAGCATTATCTAAATTAAAATTCGAGTTTAGTTTCTTAATTTTGTAGATATTGAATTGCGATAATAATAGAACGCATCCAATTAAATTTTGTCAACATATGCTACTTTCAAATCCGTGCTGGTGAAAATGGTATACGAAATATAATAAATGTTTAAGAAAATGTTTTTTTAGTACAAATTTATTTACAAAAGGTATTGAAAATGATTATGTTATTCATCGAGACATTTTCTCACTCTACCTCGAATATTATTATATTTTCTAAAATATGTGGATTATTTTCAATTTCATTAAATTGTTTAGTGTGAGAGTTGATTTAAATTCTGCACAAGTGTTTAAAAAATGGTATTATTGAGGTAACGCCGAAAAATATGGAGCCAATTAACCGTTTTGTTGACATAGCTGCTCAAATTCCAACTTTTTACGGATACAATGGTGATTCAATCAAAATATGAAGATTTGCATCAAACCACATACACATATATTTTGAATTTGTGTATCCGGAAACATGAAATCATGATTCATCTGAAAAGAAGTTCTCCATTAAATATCATCATTGTCCAATGTATTAATGAACCAATCACAATAACGAAGCCTTTGAGGTGGATCAATTGGCAGAAATTCTTGGACGAAAATTATTTTATATGAGCGTAGATGCAGAGATCTTTCTTCACAACTGCATAACAAATTCTAATGGAAAGTTGAGTCTGTTGTGCTAAAGAACGTGTTGATGTTTTTATTTGTCGTATGTTTTCAATTACTTACACTGGTCGTTCTTTAGGCCGTCTACTGCCTTCTTTTCTGCTGACACTCCCTACCTCATGCAACAAGGTCACACAAACATTTTTTTTTATCGAACTGATCGTATTCGGCAGCAACTTCTGGTTATTCATTTCGAAATTCAGCTAAACATTCATCAATTCAATAAGACCAAATCTCATCAACTCTCTGACCATTTCGAAAGTATGATTCGATAAAAAAACTTTTGTGGTTTTAGCATTGTTAGCCACCAATGTTAACAATTAACAATATCTTTGTTTTAGGAACAACAGATTCTTTCAACTTTAAATTAAATAATCTGAGTAGAAAGACGAGGTAAAACAGAATAACAGAAACTACGAGTATATACGCCAAAAGACAACTAACGCCAGTGACAACGACCGATTTATGGAATTAAGTACACACATACCTATTAACTTCGTAGAAAAATAAAGGCTAACTAGAAGTAGTTTTCTTTTGAACACTCGATAGCTGACTTGCAAATGTTGACAATGACATTTTTTTTTTAATTTTTAATTACAAATACGATGTGTTTTAAATTCTACGAGTTTAAAGCACAACAGTATGTACATAAATTAAATATTCGAAAAAGTTTTCGAAATTGTATTAATATAATTCGAAGGTGCATGTTTAAACACTAGAGAACAGTAGAGAAAATTCATTCGGGGCGAAATGGCGTCCTTGGCACCGCTTCTTCCTTTACCAACGTTTCGCCCATTCTTTCAAGGGACATCCTCAGGACTACTGATGCCGTTGATCTTGCGACACTGAATATGTGAAAGTTACAAGCCAGTACTATTGAAATTATATTTACAAATTCATATTTCAAAAAATCTATTTTTTGATGAAGGCAACAATTTATATGTGATTTTTTGATAGAATAAGATCCGATAAGGGAAGCCGTTGTAATTGTACATTTGACATCCGTCAGAATAATTCCGTTTTGACAACCAGAGTAACCTGGTTTCAGGGTTTGAAGTGTGTTTATTTCTTTAATTCTTTCATTTAATCGCCTTTTTAACCCATTTCGTATAAATACGTTGTTTTCATAGTTAAACAAGGGATTGTAGTTGTTGTAACCTCAGCGTACAATTTGCAACTATGGTGTTTTCTATAAAACAAAGAACTTTCTTAGTTGAAAATTACTTTCGTAATGGCACCCGTATTGACGGAAAATTGGTTTATTCTGTCCAAAATTGCTTACTTAGAAAACGGCGGTCTACATTTTCAGCAATTAATGTAATTTTTAGTTAAATAAACTGAATAGTTATATTTACATTGAGTTTGCAATGTGTCTCATTTTGATCGATTAAAGATATAAGACGTACCTCAAATTATTTTACAATTTTCATATGCTACTTGATGACGTTTTTAAATGAACACCCAATGAATATATATATATATATATATATATATATATATATATATATATATATAATTATTTCTTGACCTTTGTATATTATAGTAGATTTAGATAATCGGAGTTTTAAGGTCTGTTTTACTTTAAAATGTATATATTTGAAATAATCTCCTACATGTTTTGGCAATTACTGCCTTTTTCAAAGAATTTTAAATTACAAATTACAAAGTATATTAATGTCATATTTATATATGTGAAGTTGATATGGATAAAAAATTGCAATATTCAAAAATACATTTAAGTTTAATACAAATTAATGCCTTAACATTCCCCAACAACTTGACGGCATTGGCAAGCCGTGAGTTATTATTATGTATGCGCCCGTGGAGCGACTTAAAATGTTCAGCTGTCGGCATTCGCCTAGGACGAGAAGGAAAACCACGAAACCCTACTCGGACAGCCTTGTCTCGGATGTAAACTCGGGACTGCCAGCATGATAAGCCAGTGTGCAGATATTTAAATAACATATGATAGATATTTATATAACAATTGTATATATTCATGATGGTAAATTGCAGGTCGTTGCTTTACGTTATTAAGTTATAGTATATACTGAGTTAAATTTTTTATGTCACTTGTGTTGTTAATTGATTTTTTTTTATTTATTCATTTATTTAATTTATCTTTTCATTGTGTGTTGTTCTTTATCGATTATCTGTGTGTTTTCAAAATCGAAATGGTGATCGCGTTGTAGTTTGTGTGTAAATAAAGCAGTTTTGTCTGTTTTGAAGTATTTGTGGCCTTGTATTCTTTTGTATAAATATTGTTTAGTTTGGCCCATGTAGTAACTATCGCAATCGCGACAAGGTATTTTATAAATGACATGTGTTTCTCGATTTTTTTCTATTTTAGGTTTAAGTTTTGAAAATGATGTTTATTAGTATTACTAAGTTTATATGTTGTAGCTATATCATATTTTTTTAAAGTATATTTTATTTTTTCTTATAATTGTGGAACATATGGAATCGTGATATATGTTATTTCGTTGTTTAAATTGTTAATGGTGTCTGCAGTGTTGTATATTTGGTGAATTTCTTTTTAATTGTTTGTTTTATAAGTTGTGATGGATAGTTATTGTGTGTTAAAATCGTTTTAATTTTCTTGATGTTATCTTTTCTGAAGATAACATCAAGATTATCAAGCATCTGACTGATAGGGCAGTAAAACTATCACATACTCAATACAGAAAAGAGGCTATTTTTTTCATTCTGAAATAACTTTGATTTACCACCTCTCCTTATGTGTCTATGAATATAAAACCGACAGCAATACCTCTCACTCTTTTTTCCATTGGTTTTCTCATTAATATAATGTTGAGGTTATTCTTCCTTAGAAAATTACCAGATTACAGTGATATGCCCACTTCAAAACTGATGTTTACATTTGTGAGACAGCCTCCTTAAGGACCGCTACTAATTAGTTTACAGGATTCCATACATCTGTGAGTAGATTGACTAAATAAAGCGTTCAGTGAGTAGTCGTGTTACTGACCACGAGCGTTCTGATAAGGCTCTGCGCGTAACCGATCTTTCATTCTGCCCAGATTCTATCCCGCTACCTCTACGAATCCATGAATTTCAACCGTGATTACAGGTCGCCTCTGCACAATGCTTCGCAAATCCTACTCAACAACTCAGCCGTAACCGTGATGCTCCAGTATCTTGAAACAGCACCTACATAACCCCGTCCCACACCAATAGAATTTCAGTTTCAGTACAGCAACGTTAACAGCAGTAGCTGCCTTGATGATTCTTGTAAAAATAAAAGAAACGTTGGAAACGGAAGAAGCAGTGTCAAAGACACGGTTCCACCTCGGAAATCGAGAAGAAATCATACGGAAATTTGTAAGAAAATATTATTTGATACTGTTGAAATAAACTTTGTCGTAAAACTAATCTTAAAACTGAAATAATAAGTTACTATATAAATATTGGTTTCTTTTAGAAGATAATAAATATAATCAATAAATATTTCAACACTATCGATTTTATGACATGACAGAAGTTAGTCTAAAGATCAAAATGATAGAGAACTCACTAGACGATACACAGGTGCATCTGTTGCCTTCTAAGTTATGTGAAAAATTTGTCATCTCTTAATTTATCATTCGTTTTTGATGTTAAATATGTGTCGGAATTGCTGTGTTTGTCTATATAGGTGTGCATGTGTATGAGTAAATTCTAGATATTATATAAAGACGAATTGGCTACTACACATACACATACTTCTATTTCGGGAGCAAGACTATAAATACATCACCTGAAGGTGTGCGGTCTGCTCGTTTCATCGTTGTGTAATATGTGTTTTCGGAAGAGTATTAAGGTGTTAAAGGTATTTAAGTTTGTTTGCCGAAGGTGGGTGGTCCTAATCTTTCACATTTTAACTTTCGTACGAGCGTTGACCGATGAAAAATGGACAACACCAGCGTCTGACCGGGACTATTGTTTATCCTTTATGTAACCCGTACTCTTGTACAATCTAAGTGTGACTGATTCGTCACATAAAATCAGAAACCGAAGTTACACCATGTGTTCACCAGCACGTGTAACCGTTAGATATGTCTACGTATGAACCTACATATAATACTATAATATTTCAAGCGAGAAATAACTATATATTACAATAAGTTACAAAATATCTCGTTATATATCATGTAGAGAGAAATAAAATTTATAGCCTAAGCTCGGCATTGTAAAGAATATAACAGAATATCTAATATCAGTATTTAAACTTTACTCCTACTACAATAAACACTACCAAGAACTAAACTGAATGACAATTAATTTTTCGTTAAAATAGTATAAAACTAAATGTTTAATTTAAAAATTATTTATACTCTGAGAAACAAACCTAAATTCACATTCTACCTAAATCCACATTCTATTCCTACTTTAACAAAGCACCGAATTTTAAATTGAAACATCCCATGTATTTTCATGTATGCGATTTCCCGAACTTTTCAGTTTTTATTTTTCAATCTAAAATATCAGGTGATGTTAAAATTATTCTCAATTTAAAAAATCGAAAACAAGCAAATAATATGCTCCTTTTTTTCTCATATCTATTAATAGTAATAATAATAATTTATTATCCAACAGATACATAAATCTACTTAACGGTTACTATAAAAATACAAATATAGAAACATATGTTACAGTGCTAAGTATATTTACGAAGGGGTATTGATATCTTGTTAGAGTAAGTCATTTTCCTTGAACAAAACAAGATCTTGTTATAATTTATAATGGCAAGAAACAATATCATTTTAAAAGTGCCACTGTAAAATCTTACGTCAAAAAGTTGAAGTATTGCTGTGCAGTAAATTTTGAAAGAAAGCATGTCGATAAATTCGATAAATAAATAAATAAATCGATAAATTTGAGTATCGAGGCATCATCAAATACTTGTATTTGAAGAGGTTAAGGGGTAAGGAAATTTACGAAGATATTCTTAACACGCTTGACGATCGATGCCCATCATATGCGACTGTCAAAAATTGGATTGGGTCATGCAAAAGAGGAAAGCTTTCCGTTGAAGATGAGAAGCGACCAGGAAGACCGATTTCGGTGTCCACCCCGGAAAATATTGACGCAGTTCATGAGATGAAATTATCAGACCGTCGAATTGGACTGAAACATATAGCTGAGGCACTAAAGATTTCATATGAATGCGTCCATTATATAGTTTACGTCGATTTAGATATGAAAGAAATTTCTGCGAAATGGTTTCCTAAATGCTTGAACGCCGAAGACAAACGAGCAGGAATGAAAGCATCACGGTCAATTTGTGCCCGTTTTGAAGGAGATCCAGATTTTTTAAATCGTCTTGTAACTATGTATGAAATATGGATCCATTTTTACGACCCAGAAACAAAACAGCAATCGATGGAGTGGAAGCATCATGTTTCTGCATGGCCTAAGAAATTTCGAGTTAAAAAATCCGCTAGAAAGGTTCTTGCTTCAGTTTTTTGGGATATCCGTGGAATAATTATGATTAAATACCTAGAAAAGGGTCAGGCCATCACTGGAGATTCGTATTCTAAATTACTAACCACCCCGAGAGAAAAAATTAAGGAAACAATACGTGGCATGTTAGCGAAAGGTGTGTTATTTTTGCAGGACAATGCCTCTACACACAAATCGCGCATTACCATGAAAACAATTGGGGATCAAGGGTTCGAATGACTGGAACACCCACCCTAGTCTCCAGACTTAGCTCCCTCAGACTATTATCTGTTCCCGCGGTGGAAGAAAAGATTATAAGGACATAGAAGACATAAAGACATAGATGTTGTGGAGGGCTGGTTTTCATACCAAATAGAATATTTTTTTATAAGGGTTAAAGAAGTTGCAGGATCGCTGTATTAAGTGTATTAATTTAGGAAAAGACCTATGAACTATATTGTTTTATCGATATTTGGCAGTACCACCACAAATTTAACGACACCAAAATTATACGTAAATAATTCCATACAAATAATTAAAAGTCAAGTATCTATCCTATTAGATACGCTACATAAAGCTTTTTGTTTTATGACTATTTTTGTTTTATTATAAACATAATCATTTTAGGTTTAAAAGAACATTCACATTTTAATTTTAATTATTCGACATATTCGACGTAAAAGCTTATTATTCATATCCTCGAAAAAAAACATCACAATAAAAGTGCC
This sequence comes from Melolontha melolontha, assembly GCA_935421215.2. Lineage (NCBI taxonomy): Eukaryota > Metazoa > Arthropoda > Insecta > Coleoptera > Scarabaeidae > Melolontha > Melolontha melolontha. Next base: position 142,867,325 of record OW285236.1, read on the forward strand.
ATATGTGTTTAAATGTTTTGATATAAAAATATAAACATTTACTACTTTTATAAATGGGGACTTATGTTAAACGTATCGTCTAACCAATGTCTAGGAATTTTATCGACTTCTTTTACAGACCAATGAACCTGAATTACAGCTGTATTTCCCTAAATATAGAAAAAATATAGATATGGACGCTTTAACTACATTTTGGCACTAAAAATTTGGAAATTTTTGATGAATTACAAAGAAATTTCTTTTTTGATTTTCAGTTAGACATTTATATGTATTCTTTGAACTGTATATATTCTAATACTGGTTAAATAATTTAATCATATCCTTATGTTCATCACCACAAATAAGAGTGTTTCAGCAGGGTTTTAACCCGTGCTTTTCGTAAATTTCTTATTTCTGAAACTACAAACATTGCTTTAAATAATAAATGCATAAAATTTTTAATAATGACATAACATGTAAGATACCTGATTTACTTGTTTTATTATTCTTTTTCTTTATTATTGTTCTTTCGATTTAATAGCTTAATATCGACTTTTTTTTAATATTTTTTATATAATAATAATATTATGATGTAAACAAATATGACATTAATTCATTAAAAAAAGCAAATCTTACAAATTATTATATTATTTTGGTAATATAAATTAACGAATAATATGTCTGTCATGGTTTATATTAAAAACTATTTGCGTATTTTGTTAAAAAAAAAATTATAATAGATCCAGGACAAATAAACGAGGTAAAATAAAATAATGATTGCTTTCGAATATATGATCAAAAAGAAGAATACAAAATACCTAAGTCAATTACTGTGATCAAAAAGTATATACTGATTAATTAAAACGTAAAAGTATTTATTATTTTCCCAAATTTATTTCATCACTTTCAAAGCAATTCCCTTTAGAAACAATACACCTTCAAAGTGCGTTTGGGATTTTGCGTTGTCTCTTCAATCGATTCAAAACGGTATCCATAGAGTAATGTTTTGAGCCTCTGAAATATAAAAAGTCACACGTTGCTAACATACGGTGGCTGTGAAGCAATCCGGTGTTGAATACTTGTAACATGCTGCATTATCATGATGCAAAAACTATATCTCTCCATAATACAGGGATTATAAGTATAGATCCATGTCTCATCCCCCGTAATGATGAGTTTCTCAGTAATCATCTCTGTAAAGACGTTAACGTGTCGATCTTTTTCGAAGAAATTGAGCGATTTTGAAACCAATCGAGATTAAACATGTCCCAGTAATCATTTTCATCAACTGATGTTGAAAATCCTCTAGATCCCTCTTCATCTTCAACGCGTTGTGTCTTTAAACATTCTGTACCACTATTTGTAAGGCAGCAGAAACTTCATTTGATAAGCAAAATTTTATGAAAATGAAAATCCTGTTTTCGTGGTGGAAAAGCAATTATCCATTCATTAACAAGGTTAATTACACGAAATTCTGTGCAGATGTACAGTGCTACTAACATTCATTCTCACAGTCGTATCATACTGATTCGATTTAAAGTAGAACTATTGTCGAAAATTACAAACATTGATTTATTTCAAGTATCTAATTTTAGGATAGAGAACATAAAGCGGTTTAATCCTTATTTTTTCTTTACATTGGATTACTATATTTTATAAAACAGTTATACTCGTATTTTGTATAATCTCGCACGAAAATTTAACAACGATATGTAATTATACCAAATTGAAATAAATCAATCAATTCGTCGAGTTCACAACCACAATAAAACTTCAATTAATTAAACCTCATTTGCGCGATATTTAAAACGGATGACGCGATCGTCAATCGCCCGTGTCATTCACGCTATAATAAGGTCCACAATAACAACCATATTAATAATAAGAATTTATCGATACGGAGAGTTATCTAGTTAACTAGTTATCGAATTGTTATGAATGTTAATAAAGCAGCCTAATTAAGGTGCAAATTGAATTTAATTACCATTACTAAAACGTAATTGAATTTAGCATGGATACATAAATAGACGTATCCATGTACATTCTCAAGTAAATACCCTTCAATTACTTAATCACACACATACGTTCAGTAAATAAACATTATTAATATACAATCAAAAACATAAACATATTTTGAAATAGAATTAATGAAATAGATTGCGTTTGTTGCAGACGTGTATTTTAAGTAGGATCTGCTCAAAAAATAAGCCAGGTACTATATTAGGAATTTTCGACCAAAATTGTTGTAACAATAGAATATCTCGTACACGAGAAATCCTCCTTGGTTTTTAATGGTATCTAAGCTTTACAATAATGTTTCTAATAAAGTAAATCAAGAAGTTCACATCTGCTGTTCATCAACAATAAGCAAGCGCACGACTCCATTAAATGAAAAAAGCTGTATGATGCTATGAGAAAGTTAGGAATTCCGGAGAACCCGAGAAGGTTAGTCGAAATAATTATGTGAAACACGGAAAGTAAAATAGCATTTGAAGGAGTGTTATCAAAAGAATTCACTGAAGAAAACAGGGTCTGAGACAAGGTGAACCGTTTTATATAATTCTCATTAACCTGGTACAGAAAGCATAGTTCGATATAGGGGAGTACACGTCAGTGTATAGCTTACGCTGATGATATGATACTTATGGCTAGATCCAAAAAGAAAATATGAAGAATATGTATGTTACTGGAAAAAAAAAGGAAGACAATATGACTTAAAAAGAAAAGAAAACCAAATGTATGATAATGAAAGATAAAGATAAAGAAGGAGCCGTTAATTAAGTCATAAACTATGCCAGAAGTAGAAAGTATTCCATAGAGATAGTGAAACAAATTTATTATCTGGGAGTAACGATAACATGTAAAGCGGATGTAAAGAAGTAAATAGAAAAATGGGTCGGCAAAGGAAATGGACACTAACAAAAATTATAAGGACAAAAAATATATCTTGAACTTACCAAACTACTAAAAATTAGATTGGTACCAAACAATATCAATACCTTATGCTTGCAAAACATGAATAATGAATAAACAACTGAAAACAAACTCGAAATATGAGAAAAAAATGTTAAGGATAATTTATGAAGAAGATGGAAGCAGAACCAAGTATTGTCCAAGCAGTGAGAATATAAAAAGCCAGATGGTCGAAACACAAAACAAGGATGTCAGATTGGTTAAAATAATTTTAATGGCAGGAAAAGGGGGAATAAAAGAGGAGGACGACCCAATTAAAAATGCCTGGAGAAAGTGAAGAAAATATCTAGAGAAGGTACGAGTCACAAATTGCAAAGCAGAGGCAAAAGGAAGACAACGACAAAGAAGAGTAGCAAATCTCAAAACCAAAGGCGTGTAGTACTGTTACGTATAAGAAATTGAAGCCGCACAAGCAGTAACGACAATAAAACAATTAATTCTGATAACGCTAATGTTTCAGCTGAAGTCGCATCTTACAACGTAAGTGAACCATTTTATTTGCACTTTATAAATCTGAAACTATCCAAGAAAAATTTCGGTCAATTAGTTAAAAATTTAGATTTATTACCAAATTTCAACGGGATTATTATGCACTCATACATACTACACACATTTACAGACATTGTCTAACTTTCACAAAATGTAGATACTATTATTATATAGAGATACTACACACATCCCATTCAAAAACTTTTAAACGTATTATAGTTTAACGAATCTTATTATTATAATAAGATGTTTTTATTATTCGAACTGTTCAGAATATATTTAGTATCATTTTGTAATATTTTAATTTCAAATATTTTTTATTGATAAATATAAGTAAATCTAGGACATAGAATTGAAACATAACATTTCCAATTTTATAAATATTCAACGTTTATTTTCAAGTTTAAACCACTGTATAACAGAATTTTATTATCATATTCAAATTAAAAATCTAAATTGAGAAGCGCGTTATCTTTTACGTTTGAAAATTTATTACTTCATAATATATACCGCTTGTGTTAGTATCTAGGGTTATCAGTGAACAAATTCAATAGAGGCTCTTCAATCTGAGCCTCTTTTGTTAAGCTCACGTTTGCTAAATATGTACAATACCAAACAATGGACTTTATACGGAACTAGTTATAGGAATAGTCCTTGAAAATATGAAGTCATGTGAGTCATGTCTGATATAGATTGATACATTTACTTAATACAGTTAATTAATTAATTAATACAATAGGTTATCATACACGCAAATGTCAGTTTATGTCGAAATATATTACTTTAATATGCCATATTAATTAATATAAACTAGTCAAGTAATGATTTTAGAAGGTAACAGTAATTCATTTGCAAATTTCGAATTAAGTATTTTGATATTTTAGAGAATTCTTGCTGAACAATAGCACCTCTTCATGCGATAACTGGAAAAAATTACATTATCCAATTAATATGCTGTTCATTCTTGTGTAATAAAGCTCATCTAATCTGTAGTAACACGTAAAAAGACAATGCAGAATTAAGAGGAAATAACTTTACAAGTAAAGGTTTTATTCATCTTATAGTGACAATAGTATCTAGTTATCGTACTAGTTTAATATATTAACATTCAACAAATTATTGTAAGAAATGGCTTAAAATAAATTTGAAACAAATAAATTGTTTGTAGAGTCCTTAGATTACAACCTTATAATAAATATCATAAATTGTAGTTGTATAAATTACCAACAATAATGACCATAATTATAAAAGATATTGAAAATGTCCACCACCTTCTTCCAAGTATTTTACGCACCTCCTCCGAATGCTACTAAATACATTTTACAGTATGGGACTATTTCTAATTTCACTAATTTTATTTATAATTCTGTATTGGAGATCTATATAATCTTGCACTGGTACTTGATAAATTGAATTTTTTAAAAAAGGCCATAAATAGTAATCACACGGTGTAAGATCACGAGATCTTGGAGGAAATTCATGATCGCTGTTCAAACTAATTAAACGATTTCCAAACACTTCTTGTAACATATTCATTGTTTCCCGCTGTGTGAGCTCTAGCACCATCTTGTTGAAAGTATCCCAAAGCTAGTTCATTATCGCTAAGTTGATTAAAGAAAGGCAATAGTAATTCCTGTCGATATCTTTCTGCAGTCAAAGTACCATTAAAAAAAAATTGGACCAATAATCCTTCTTCTACTTATAGCGCACCAAACACCAACTTTCTGAGGATGTAAAGGAGCTTCAACATAAAAATTATTGGGCTTTGTATCACTCCACATTCTCATGTTTTGCGAGTTAACATATCCAATAACATGAAACCATGTTTCGTCTGAAAAGAAAGTTTTGTCTAGGATATCATCATTAAAATTATTTGTAAACCATTCGCAAAATACTACTCGTCGCGGATAATCAATATCGAGGATTTCTTGCAAACAAGTTATACGATATGGGAATAACAGTAAATCTTCTTTTAAAACTTTATGGCAAGAACCAACTGACAACCCGGTTTGTTGAGCAAGAGTTCTTACTGAAGTTTTAGGGGCATCAGTTATTATTTCTCTAACATTCCCAATCACTTCTTCTGTCCGGACTTTTGGCGTCCCACACTACCAGTTTGTCGAAAAACTGGAACAATTCTGATTAGTGTACACTCAAAAGTATTATAATCAAAAGCAAGGTTGGAAAATTCATCTCGAAATTCTTCCAAACAAGCTTGAATTGAATACTTCCACTGGCCATCGATCTTTTGACCATTTCGAAAATATGCTTCAACCATGAATGCTTTGTGTACGTTAGTAAATACCATTTTCAAAATTAAAAAATATAAATTAGTAACTTCGATATTAGATTCTGACAATTTTTGACAGACAACAGTTGACATTTAGTAATTATTACAAATCAGATACTTAAGTAAAGATATACGATTTTTTGTTCAGAGCCCACTTGACTTCGAATGTTTCTGAACACCCGTTATAAAGGCAATGAGATTCTAAAGGAATCTGTAAATAGCAGTAGTAAATACAGCAGGATCGCGTTAAGTAGGAATATTTGTAAGCCCGATTTTACAATTATGTCCATCACATTTTATAAACTAATTAGTTTATTAGTGTCTTGACATATTAAAAGAGACGGGAATGTATAGCAATGTGTATCTAGTAATGATCCCATTAATTGTTTCTTTATTATCAAATTCATTATTTGTTAAATATGCTGTTTCAAATGTATTGTTTACCTTTATTATGAATTTGGCGATTAATTTTCTAAATAATTAATTTAAAAACTTTTGTAGGTACAATATAACAAGTCTTCATTTGAAAAGTCAATCTGGGTTACTTTGAAATTTTGATAGAATAAGACGCAAATATATTAATATGTGTTTGTTGTTCCGTAAACGTAAATCCAAATGACATTTGATAATGTCAATCACAAATATCAGTTAGTGCATAAAATAATCGTGCGTCGATTCTGGTTTAAATAAATTGCTTCTCAGTTTTAAAATGGCTTTCACTTTAGAACATAACATTTTTTTAGTCCAGGCTTATTTTCGAAGTGGTAATAAAATTGATGGTTTATGGGTTTATTCAGTTCAAGATTGCATGGTAGAATTTCAAGTTGAGTTTCCACATTTTGTAATAGATTATATACAATTTAAGAATACTTTGGATAGAACTTTAAAACTTTTTTCTGAAACTGGAAGTCTCTTAAGAAAATCAGGCAGCGGAGCAGTTAAGAAACGTACACCCCAAGTTGTCAATCGTGTTGAAGAAATAATGGAAAATGAACCACAAACATCTGTTCGACATTTGAGTCAACAAATAAACCTTTCTGTTGGTACAACTCACAAGTTATTAAAAAAAGATATACAACTTTATCCATACCGTATCACAGCAGTACAAGAATTGTTAGAAATTGATTACCCACGTAGACTACAGTTTTGTAATTGGTTTGTAAATATGAACAATAATGGAGAACTTTCGCAAAGAGTCATCTTTACTGATGAAGCATGGTTTTATAAAACGGGATACCTAAATTCACAAAATGCAATAATTTGGAGTAGTGAAAATCCACATGTAATTAATGAAGAATCGCTACATTCAGAGAAAATTGGTGTTTGGGCAGCGATAAGCCAAAGGTGAATTATTGGACTAATATTTTTTCAGGGAACGTTAACTGCTCAAAGGTACCGTAAGGAAATGATACAACCATTTGTCAATCAGTTGCATGATGAAGAACTTCAAAATGCATATTTCCAACAAGACGGAGCACCTTGTCACTGTACTGCAGAATCTTTGGATTATTTAAGAGAACTTTTTGATGAGCGTATAATTAGTCGAAATACTGAAATTGCCTGGCCTGCACGTTCTTGCGATTTAACACCTTGCGACTTCTTTTTGTGGCCTTATCTAAAAATAACATATTTCGAAGACCTATATTGAATTTAAATGATATGCTACAGAGAATCGAACAGAAATGCATGGAAATTAATAACAATCCAGTAATGTTGTAGAATATCATCAGAAATTTTGAACGGAGGATTTTAAAGTGCATTGATCTTGAAGGACAACATTTTCAACATTTGTTATAGTTTTCAATAAATACCTATTATTTGATATTTATTTGTATGTATGAAACTGTCAAAATATACGACTTCATAGGTTAAGTACGAAATTTTAATTTACGACATACTTCAAAATGTTCTCAGTAAATCACATGCTACTAGATTGACTTTTCAAATGAACACTTGTTATATGCATGAGATTTTAATTACCTGTTTATATAACGTGTGTTCATTTGAAAAGTCAATCTAGGTTACTTTGAAATTTTGATAGAATGAGACGCATATATATTAGTATGTGTTTGTTGTTCCGTAAACGTAAATCCAAATGACATTTGATAATGTCAATCACATTTGTTATTTATTTGTATGTATGAAACTGTCAAAATATACGACTTCGTAGGTTAAGTAGTAAATTTTAATTTACGACATACTTCAAAATGTTCTCAGTAAATCACATGCTACTAAATTGACTTTTCAAATGAACACCCGTTATATGTACTTAGAAATTCTCTATGTATTAAATGCTTTAATATTACTTTGTTAGCAATAATGTGGCAGCCATGGGCTTGTGAAGCAAGTGTAAGTGAAGTGGATTTTGAATCTTTTATAGAAGATATACTTGTATTATAACTCTCAAAATAATATGTTCATATATATCATAAACTTCGATGATTAATATCTTCAATATTGATTATTTAAAACAGTACTTGTTGCCGTTTTACAATTTTTCGGAATACACTCCTGATAGACTCCTTAAAATCCGCTTAGTATTAATTACAGTCCTTTTGAAATCTTACTATACTTTATTACGATCAGTTAATGTCGTCACGAAGGACCGGACAGGAGAGGCCCATGACGCCCACGGGCGTACTATTGAAAATTTGTATTTTTAAAAAGTTTTTAATTTAATTTATATAATTGGAAGACAAACGGGTGGTGACCTATAAAATACGAAACACATTTTCATTTAGTTCATTTTGTAGTTCAAATTGAGTAAAGGAGTATTAATATTAACTAGCAATACATTCTCAAGGTTCTCTTCTGTACAATTTGTTCTCTTTGAATGAAATACATCCTTGTAGATAGAAAACGTCCTTTCTACATCGCAACTGGTTATAGGTGCATACTGGAAATATTCTTTTATTTCAGCGTATTTAGTAGTTAGATTTTGAGGCATTGCCGCAATGCTATTAAATCTGGATTTATATTAAAAACTGCGTCTAACTCTTGCCGAATGCCACATCCGAAGTACCTTGGAATATTTTTCAAATTATTAATAGCCACATCTAATGTGGTTAATCCATCATTTAATTTGAGATTTTGATTTTCAAAATAAGTGATTAGTTTTGGCAAATTTCCAAAGTGCTCCTGAAGAAAGTACAACTGATTTTTTTAATTTGGAATTTGTATTAGTTCCTTGCACTCAGAAATTCTTCGAGCATAGTCATTTAAACATGTAACGAAATTTTGAAAACTACCGAAATTCTCTGCATAAAAACTACTAGTTTCCAACCATGTTCCCCAACTAGTTATTCCTGGAGAAGGAGGCAGTAACAAAGATGGAAGTTTTTCCCTATAAAAAGCTACTCTCATTGGTGCTTTTCTGAAAACTTTTTTAATGATACAAGTCTTATCAGTTTCGGAAAAGGTGTCTGATATATTCACAGATTCTGTGGAGAGTATGTGCTACACAAGTAATATTCAGCATATTAGGATATGCTTCCTTTAATAATCTGCCTGTTTTTAACATATATGCAGCACTGTCACTGACAAATAAAAGTATTTTTTCTTTGTATCTGTCGTCCGAATAAAGCATTTGGTACATATTCTCGTAAATGGTTTTAGTTACTGTTTCCGCATCAATTGTATTTATAACTTTTGTTGCTATTGCATATGCGTTATATGTAGAGAACGGACACAATTTCTATAAAACGCAATCGGCAATTGGAATTGTGTATAACGTCGCTCAGTACATCCCGGCGTAATTCAATGAAGTATTTGTTTGACTTACTCGGACACCTGGTCTCGCCGCGATAACAATGGACAAGCCAGCTATTGTATTCGAAGAATATAGTGTTTTTTAAAGTGTTTTCATAAGCGTAGATAGAAGCGGGGTTTTTATAATGTATTTTATTTATTAGTTTATATTTCGTAAGATAAATAAAGTGCTGTGAGTAAGTTTCTTGTTTTCATAGTTTTAACTGTTAATTACATCGTAATTTTTGTGATAGATCCTGTTTAATATCGTTTGATTGAATCTATTTCTACCAATTATTTCGACGTAAGAATGTGCATTGAATTTCGTTTAGTTTCAATAACTTACGCACACATTTTTAGTTTTCATTTATTTAGATCTAGAGCATTGTTTAAGTTACTTTTTCAGACATGATATGAAAGAATGTCGAGAACGGCATTGTAACACAATGGCGAGTTGGATTGACGGTCATACTGATTGTATGTCCATTGTCAGTGATTCCGAAATTTATTACAGAATCCGTAAAATATCGTCAAAAATTCGTCACTTAGGATCGCAAACACATCTGAACTCTGTAAAACTTTTATGGCGGCTAATATTCCATTAAATAAACTTAGCAATCCCATTTTAAAAATATTTCTGAAAAAAGATACTGGTCGAAATGTTCCTGATGGATCAACTTTACGCAAATATTATGTTTCTAGGTGCTATACGAGAACAGTAGAACGCATTAGAAGCCATCTTTTAAATCAATACATATGGATAAGCGCCGACGAAACGGTGGATATGTTAGGGCGCTGTGTGGTAAATGTTGTAGCTGGTGTACTACATCCAACTATTCCCTATAACTCATATGTAATAGCAACAAGTGTTATAAATAGAGTTGATGCGGAAACAGTTGCTGAAACCATTAAGGAGAATATGCAAAAAATGCTTCATTCGGACCCCACGTACAAAGAAAAAATACTTTTATTTGTCAGTGATAGTGCTGCGTATATGTTAAAAACAGGCAGACTATTGAAGAAAACATATCCTAATATGCTGCATATTACTTGTGTAGCACATGCTCTCCACAGAATCTGCGAATATATCAGAGACACTTTTCCGGAAGTTGATAGACTTGTATCAGCTTTTAAAAAGTTTTCAGAAAAGCACCATTGAGAGTAGCTCTTTTCAGGGAAAAATTTCCATCTCTGTCACTGCCTCCCACTCCAGTAATAACTAGATGGGGAACATGGCTGGAAGCTACTAGTTATTATGCTGAGAATTTCGATAGTCTAAAACATTTCGTAACACTGCTAAAGGAGGATGCTAGAAGTATTGGTGAGTGCAAGGAGCTCACACAAATCCCAAATTTAAAAAATCAGTTGTACTTTCTTCACGAACACTTTGGAAAATTGCGAAAACTAATCACTTATTTTGAAAATCGAAATCTCAAATTAAATGACGGATTAACCACATTAGATGTGGCTGTTAATAATTTCAAAAGTATTCCAAGTGACTTCGGATGTGGCCTTCGGCAAAAGTTTGAAGCAATTCTTAATAGAAATCCAGATTTAATTACATTGCAGCAATTATGTACGGAGACAATTCCACAAAATCTAACGGCTAAAGATGAAGAAATAAAAGAATATTTCCAGTATGCACCTATAACCAGTTGCGATGTAGAAAGGATGTTTTCTATTTATAAGGATGTACTTAATTCAAAGAGAACAAAATTGACAAAAGAAAACCTTGAGAAACTATTGCTAGTCAATATTAACACGCCTTTACTCAACTTGAACGACAAAACTTTAATAATACAACTTTTCAACAAATACATATGTATTTCGTAATTTTATAGATCACCACCCATTTGTTTTCCAATTATATAAATAAAATTAAATATTTTAGAAATACAGCCTTTCGCCAGTACTGCACTGGGTGGTAAGCGTGTCCGTTCTCTAGTTATATGGAATAGTTAGATGTAGTATACCAGCTACTACATTTACCACACAGTGTCCTAATATGGCGACAGTTTCGTCGGCACTTATCCATAAGTACTGATTTGAAAGATGACTGATGCGTTCTACTGCTTTCGCGTAGCACTTAGAAACATAATATTTGCGTAAGGTGGATCCATCAGGAACATTTCCCCCAATATAGATTTGGAGGAATGTTTTGAAGGTGGGATTGTTAAGTTTATTTAATGGAATATTTGCCACCATCAAAGTTTCACGTTAAAATTGTTTGATTCAAACGGGTTTAATATCTGTGTGTGTTTGCGAAGTGACGTTTTACGTGTGATTTCTTGGAATTTTTTAACGATATTTTACAGACTTTACAATAAATTTCGGAATCACTTGGCAATAGAAATACTATAAGTTTGACACTTAATCCAATTCGCCGTTCTTTCACGATGCCATTCTCGACGTTGTTTCATATTATATCTGAAAAAGTAACTTAAACAATGTCCTAGATCTAAATAAATGAAAATTAAATGCGTAAATTATTGAGAGCTAATGTGATAAACGGTTTATATTACAATCAAAATAAGTTAAATTCCGCTTTTTAATTCAAATACAGATAAAGTACAATCTGTATCTATTCCCAACTACCATGGCAATGTACATACTAGCCTAGTATGTATTACCGTCCTGTTACTGAAAGTAATATAAACACGTACGATCCGTACTTTATCATCCTATTGTATGAGCAGATGTAACCAACGATGACATAAATGCGAAAATTAACATTCTCGTTTTTGTCTGTCGCGTTAACTGTATGGTCCTAAACATCCTTTCTATTTAGGCACTTTAAAGATTTAGGTATATCGCCGGGGTAAACCGCTGACACAATAGTCAACAGTGCGTAGATACACGATTTGTGTTGATGTGTTTTGTGAGGCGTAAATATCAATAATGACCGTGAAAATTAACTTTGTGTACAAATAGGGAAATCTGATTTGACAGATGGTCACACATTCCTGCTTCTATTGCGAAAGACTTTTTAGAAACACGTGAAAGTATTTGTGAAGTTAAATGCTCTATATATGCACTTGTACGCTATAATATATTATAACACGAAATTGGTAAGCGCCTTATAAATAACTTAGAAAAACGGGAACTGAAAGCATGACTTTTTTAATTTTTTAAATTGGCTGTAGACAAATTAATAATGAATGTAACGTATTTTTTAACTAATCAATAGTTTTACAAATTAGCCTAATCAACACGTTACTTTAATACTATTTAATTAATTTACATCACGGTTAATATATATTAATTAACAAACGTATCGAAAATACTCTTATTGCATGCGCCATGCTTTAGGTGTATTTCCAAGAAAAAAAATCACAGCTTTTACTGCACTGGCAATAACAATAAAAATTATTATAGATTTATTGGTAACGTAACAGAATTAACATAATCAAATATGACGGGTGTTCTCTTACCACCGAGCCTCTTTAACAGTCCATGATATTTTACTACAAATTTTGTTTCGCATTGTAACATATATGACGAGCGATACGAAAATAACGTATTTTCTAACTTAAGTATTTCTAATATCAACATACAAGCATAGATTTGTAAACTGGCGGACAAAAAAAAACTGACTCATTATATTGACATTTAATAAATAACATTTTAAGTATATTTACATGATGCGAATTAGGTTTGTAAATTTGGAGGTTATAACGAGCGATCATTAAAATTTTCACTCGTAGCTGGCCGTGTATATAAAAATTATGTCGTAGCTTTAGTCATTAAGATGTCATTTCAAACATCTGTCAGTGTCAAATATATATTTTAAAGTTTCTTCAAAAGAAAAAGTAATGGCCTTTAATGATATGCATAAAGCGTTTATGGTAGAATGTTACTTCCTGACATCTCAAAAAATTGATGGTATTTGGCAGCATTCAATAGAAAATTGCCTTGCGGAGTTTGAAGAGAGATATCCAAATACTGTTCATAGCTATAAAACTTTCCGTGATACGCTAATGCATTGTGTAAATCTTTTTCGTCAAACAGGCAGTATTTTAAGGAAAGAAGGAAGCGGTCCTCCTCTCAAGAGAAGTCGCAGCGTAATTGAAAATGTCAGACAAATTATTAACGAATCTCCTCAAACATATATTCGCAGAGTCTCGCAACAAGTAGGGCTTTGGTATGGAACATGTCAAAAAATTTAAAAAAAGGACTTGCACATGTATCCATATCTGTACTTCTGTACAAAATCTATTACCTACGGATTATGAAAAAAGAACACAATTTTGCCAATGGTTTATTCAAACAATAACAGACAATATTTTAAATCATACTTTTTTCACCTATGAAGCTTGGTTTTATTTGAAAGGTTATGTTAATTCGCAAAATATGCGTATGTGGTCCTGTGAAAATCCTTATTTCTACAGAGAAGTTCCTCTACATCCAGAAAAAATAGGCGTATGGGTAGGTATGAGTCGTCACCGATTAATAGGACCAATATTCTTTGAGGGCACGATAACATCGGAGAAATATCGTAACGAAATTCTCAGTGTTTTTACTAATCAATTGACTAATGATGAACTCCAGGTCGGATATTTTCAACAGGATGGGGTTACATCTTACGTTACACTTGAAAATATTCAGTTTTTGCAACAATTTTATGGCGATAGGATAATAAGTAGAAATACAGCGATTCCATATCCACCACGATCGTGTGATTTAACAGTCATGGATTTTTTTTATGTGGCCATATATAAAGAATATTATTTATGAAACACCAATTAATAATCTACAAGAGTTAAGACATAAAATCATAGAAAAATGTGAACACATCAATAACTCACCGCAAATACTGATCAATGTTTTCAATGCTCTACGAAATAGAGTGCGATTATGCTTGGTGGAGAATGGTCAACATTTTACACATTTTTTATAATATTCTATTACTTTGTATAAAAATTATAAATATATTTAATATAAAAGTCAGCATTTCAAATTATTTTTTAACAATCATGACGTTTGAAATTATAATGACAGATCTCCTCTAATAACTTAAGTTAGGACATACTTTTTGTGTACATGGCTTACTTGAGCGAAAATTTTAATGATCACTCATTAGAGTCATTAGTCTCATTACCTACTTTAAGTATACCATCATAGTAATATTATGACCTATTACGTGACACATTATGACGGCTATAATAATTATTATTTTGACATAATGATGATCGTTTTATAAAGCAAAAAAAGAGTGGATCAGTTTTTTTGACCGCCAGTTTACATATTTGTAAATGTGAACATTTTATATCGTATGATCAAAAAGTCTTTGCATCGCTATTGCCATGGAAGTTACGAGATATCTATGAAATTATTTATTTCAATTAGTTTTGACATTTATTTGACAACTTTCAAGTCATCTGGTTATAAAATATACATAAAATGCAACTAATTACCATAACCTAAAATCTATTTTATTTGTGACTTATGGGTACTTCAAAGTACAGAAGTAAATAATTCTATAGATGGTTTTTATACTTCATGGCTATCGCGATCTAAAGACTTTTTGATCATATATTATTTGGTTGTCAACGCTGACATTTCACATAACTTTAAATGTGCGATATTAAAATTAAATTAATTTTTTCTATTTTGCGTTCGAAATGAACTTATTATGAAACCAAAAACAGTATCGAAATGAGCTCTATTTCGATACACTTTTTTTCATTTTTCAATGTTGGCGTTCTTCGAATACAGAAATAAATATCATTGCTGTCATATGATTTTAAGAATTTATGTACATTTGACAGATATGATATATGTTCGTATTTTACACAAACAACGTATGTTGTATACAATTGACAACAACATATATATGTTTCTATGTCACTCATGTTTATATTTTTAAATGAAATATCAAGTAATGTTAACGAAAATTAATAAATAATATGTAATATAATATACTTCGATATATACAAGATTAACTATAATACAAGATTTAAATTTGAAAATGTCAAGTATCAATGTGACCAACTGCATGCTTTATATAAAAATTAAACTATGAACTTTCAGTAGGAGAAAAATTATTGGTATTTTTTTTAATGGCAGCACAAATGTACAAATATAACAAGAAATTTTGATGCCATTTGTTGACCAACTTAATGTAAACGAGTTAACACTAGGATATTTTCAGTAAGACAGAGCAAAAAGACACAGTACAAAATACAATTAACATATTACGTCCATTTTTTGACAATCGCCTGATTAGCCTGAATAGCGATCACGAATTTCCTCCAAGATCTTGCGGTTTCTCCATGCGATTTCCTTTTATGGCCTATTTTAAAAAACTATATTTTCAACGTACAATTTCCAGATCTGACACACCCTCAAGTCCAAATTACGCAAATAAATAATGAAATCAATGAACGCATCAATGAAAGCATAAAAAGGAGATGTTCAAAATGTAGTGGACGATTTCAGCATGCTTTGTAAAATGTGTTTATTAATTCTTAAAATTGCATATCTAATTTTCTAGTTTGTAAATAAATACCTATAGTATTTTTACGATAAGAGATCAGTCACGTCATAACCAGTAATATCAGGCACAAAAACCTAATAAATTCAATTTACTAACGTAGTACATAAAACTTCTTCGATATTTTATTAAATTTGTATTTTAAGTATTACTTATTCCGCGCAGTGTTGTCACGCATGATCATCATATGATATCCGCTGTCATCTGTCAGTCACCGTTTCATATTACTATTGCGCATTTTATTTTTCTCGTTTTAATAATAAACTGACTGTTAATATTCACGTTTTTAGAGAATGCGCAGTAAGAAATTCAATTTATGATATTATGTATACCAATAGTAAATATTATTCTATAAAACTTATAAAAATATTACCTATTCTTTAACAATCGCAGAACAACATTTTATTTTGGGTACATTGAATAGCGTTCTTCGAGAACGAGAAATATTCACTGCTTCTTTATGGAAAATACTTCAAAATATTGGTTTCCATTTTAAGAAAGACGATCCTAATCGAGAATTAATGGAATTGCCTCATATTGCTTTGAAAAGAATAAGGTTTTTTTAACTGCTTAAAAATTTAGAAAGCCCTTCAGTTATTGTTATGCAGAATGCGAACGATCATGCAACAACAATAAATAAATCTCTTACTTCATCTTCAACAAAATATCAAATTCAGGAATTGTGAACTAACAATAAAACTTTGACAACGCAGCATTAAAAATACAGTTACTGGAGTTGGTTAGACTGTTAGTACATAAAATAATTACTAAATTAAGTTCAAATAGATAATAATTTTTATTTAAAGGTATAAGCCGTCACCTATTTATGAAGGCGATGAATTAGCAGAGCAATATGACCACACTGTTCTTCGACTTCCTCCATGTCGTTGTAGTTTTAACCCTATAGAATTAATTTGGAGAATTGCAAGAAGATATTATTCTAGTAATATATCTAAATATGGTAGGATTAATGAAGACTGTAAAAGGTTGTGGCAAGAAACACTAAGTCAAGTAACTGCTGAAGCGTATTTTGTTGACAAATTAGAGCAACTCAGAATTTTTGACATTTACTCATGAAATAATTGGCGTGTATACAAGAATAAAAATAAAATCTAGAAAAAGGTATACTTCATTAATGTATTTAGGCGTAAAAAACTAACTATTCTGGTTGATATTCAAAATTTATAACATACGAATAGTGGTTTTGGATTTATAAGTTACGAATGCACTTTTACCTTTTTATCATAGATTTATATATGAATTCTTTTGTTCCAGTGAAAACATTTGTGAAATTAAGAGCCAATATAGTGTTTTGATTTTAATATCTATTTGACTTTATATTACATACACCATATTTATATGCTTTAGAAGCACATTACTAGTTTACTGCGAATGCAGAGCCAATTATTGTCTGTGCCTAAGAGAAACAGAGAGTGTTATGTGATATAAACTGAAAAATATAAAACATTTATTGTAAAATTTAATATGTGTACTGTTATATTATATCATGATTATTAATATCGACTGTAATAAACTATTTCCATTCCTTCCGTTTTTTTATTCTAAAACATTGATATTATATTTATTAATTTTTCAAAATAAAAGTACTAATAAAATTGCCTTTATTACTTAACATAAACTATGTATTTTTCTAAATATATAGCGATAAATATACAATATTAACATTCTAAACAGTTTAAGGTATAACCTAAATGCCATCTGTAAATAAGATTATTGAAGTTTTTAAATGTACTATAACCTATAAACCAAATGACAATTATTTGCAAGATGTAAACAATAGATTTGTCAACGTTGTGACGCACATTGATGACGTGACTGATCTCGTAAAAATATGATCGTAAAAATACTATATTGTATTACAATATATCGTAAATATACTATATTGTATAATATTAAACGTTTTATTTCCTTAGATGACATTTTACTTTTGAATGAACAAAATTTATAAATTGACAATTATGTACAGTTACGAGCAATAAATTTTCGTCGTTAATGTCATTGTAAAATTTGAGGAAATTGTCACAATGTAGATTTTTGCCCTGATTGATTATATTGTCAATGAAATTGAATTATTTTTATTATGGTTTCAATATCCTATTTTAACAAAGTAAATTTTTTTTTCCTGTGACAGATTAAATTATAGGTTATTACCATTACGACCGTTTCACAATACAGCAACTTACATTTTGTCAAAGAATGACATTGATGACCAAAATTTATTGCTTGGAGCTGTATGTTGATATTATAAATGCTTAAGTTAGAAAAGAAGTTTTTCGTGCAAAATTTTTCTTTCTCACCTCTCATCCAAACTAAATAAATATTGATCGTGTTCGGGAAATTCTTGAAGAGGACCGGCATGTTACTGGAAAGAGTATTCAACAAAGTGTGTAGGAAAATTAACACCATCTTATAGAAATACTTGCAGGTAATCAAGTTTCCGCTGCAATCACCACAATTCAACCCCAATTCAAGACGAAGACCGTGCGAGATGGCGTAGATTTACACCAGATCGCTTTGCCAATGGATCGTCTGATTTAGTATACAACATCATTGCAGGTAATAAAACTTATGTATATTTGCTATGATCCTTAAAAAAACAATAATCGGCAGTTTTGGTCTTTAAAAATGAGTTGGCTTCAATAAAAGTCAAGAAAATGCCGACAGGCAAAATAGTCGCCCAATGTTTAATTTCTTATTTTGATTAATAACATCGTCTTTGTAATTTTTTGTAATTAACTTCTTTTCGAAAGTACGTAAATGTCCATTCGAGGGTTATCTGAAATGTTCTCAGTCTCGCCTTTAGATGGCAGCACCATCGTATGATTTCTTTCCTTTATGTTAGTACAGCTCTTAGTAGACTCCACGTGAAACTGAAAATAATTCCAGCCAACAGTTGGCTGTAGGCAATCGTCTAAATCAGTTGCAATACGTGAATTGTTGGAAACGAAAAAAAATCAAGCATCCTGCGGTAATAAAATTCTTCGTAAAAGAAGGTTTAGCAGCGACCAAAATTCAGTCAGGGATCGTAATTATGTATGGTGATTATTCTCCTCGAATTTTCACTGTGAAGAAATGGAGGAGCGAATTTAAACGTGGCCGTGGAAGCATCCAAGATGATCCACGTGAAGGACATCCGAAAAGTGTAACCATGCCGGAATTCATCAAAAAAATGCACGATGTGATTTTGAAAGATCGACGTAGGAAGGTGTGTGAAATTACTAATACTGTAAGGATATCAAAAGAATGCGTCGGTCAACAAGAGTGGTTTTCTGGGTCAATTTGTGACAACGATTGAGACATCAATTCACCATTACATACCAGAATCGAAAGAACTGTCCATACAGTGGACAGAAGCCGGTTAACCCTTTTCAAGATAGTTGTACAAAATCTTGAAAAAGGTTAACAATAACTAAGGAATACTATCCTAACTTTCAAAGAAAACTGGACGCAAAAAAACAGGCCCGGCTTGCAGAAGAGAAAAATCATTTTCCATCAAGACAATGCACCTGACCATAAGTGTGTCTTGACGATAATAAAATTCACGGATTTGTATTATGAAGTGCTGGAACATCCCTCCATTCCCCGGGTTTAGCCATTTTAGACATTCATCTCTTAGGTAAACTCAAAATCTTGCTCGCTCTGCAGCACTTCCGGCAGAACACTACAGGGACGGGATAATAGCACTGGATTATCGCTGAATGAAACATATTAATATTAAAAGAGATTATATTGAAAAATAAGGAACTTTCGAAAACATAAATTGTTATTTTCACTATCAGGCCGAGTACACTTCGGACTACCCTCGTATTATAAGGTCAGTTATAACGATGACTGTACTTTTGCGAACGAATTTATTAGCTCATGAATATGAAAGCAAAGTTATTTTGATTTATACGAGGAAATATCAGAAAATAAAGCGACTGGTGGTGTAGTATAAACATGAAACATTTATTTAGAAAACTTCACCAATTATCCTTCAAAGTACTCTCCATTATATGCAATACATTTGTCTACTTCTCATAAACATCTGAGAAACCATTTTTTGAGAGTCTATTTAATATACCAATCACCGCGTTCTTGAGCTCTAAATTCGACTCAAATTTTCGACCTCTCAATTCTTTGTTCACTTCAGGAAACAAATGGAAGTCACATGGAGCAAGGTCTGGTGAGGAAGGAGGGTGAACCATAATTTCCACCCCCAATTCTTCAAGTGTTAGTTGCTAAATCGCTGATCTGTGGGCCGGAGCATTGTCATGATGCAAGATCCAACCGATGTCCGTTTTTTCTGTAATTTTGCCTTTAAGGTTCCGCGAAGTACATTAGAATAGTACTCTCTAGTTATTGCATGTTCTCTGTGATTTATAAATAACACCCCGTTTAACAAAAAAAATTAAGTACCTACATCACTTTACTGACTCCTTTCACAGTTTTCGTCTTCTGCGATCTTGGACTGCCTTTGAGACTTTAATTCAAGGTCGTAGTAATAAAACTGACTCTCGTCACATGTCACCACAGTGTTTAAAACTATGGATTATATTGCAGTTGCCTTTTCCACTGCCGACAAATTGTCATTCGATTGGCTTTTTGTTCATCGGTCATCATTTTGGAATACATTTTGCCGAAAGCTTTCGGTGCCCTAAATCTTTATGAATATTTTTTGAGTTGAACCATAAGACAAATAACAATGTCAGAAATTCGATATATGCCAATCTAACGATAATTTAAGATCAAGTGTTTAATTTCTGCAATTTTTTAATCAATTCGTGCAGTTGGTGGTCGCCCGCGTCGAGGTACATCTTCCACTGATTCACAACCGTCTTTGAATTTTTTATGCCACCCAAACACTCTACATCGTAATAAACTATCATCTGGGTATGCAGATTTAATCATTTCAAAAGTTTCAATTGGAGTTTTACCCAACCAAAACACAAAATTCTATCCCGTATCTTTGCCCACTCATTTTTTCGATGGATACTTCAAACACTGACAATTCAGTAATTGTAATAATAATTTGTAATAAACATCAAAAGTTAAATGAAAGCTTACTTTAGGATAAGTACATTAGAGGTGGGGGTTCCATGTTCTATTCTTCGTGTTATAAAATTGAAGTGGTGAAAGAAGTTATAGCACTAGTCTTGTTATATTTTGATATACCTTCGTATATCTACAGATGCAAGGTAATGTCTCGTACAAGGAAAGTATTCCAATTACTTTTCTTTATAAAATTAAAGATATATATCTCCATCCATGTAATACAACTAAAGATATGCGATCTTGCTCACACTTATTGTCTTCTAAAAAATCAACTGATTGTATAACGTTCACCAAATTTTTTTAGTCTCATAGGGCGAGGTCAGGGCTGTACGGGAGATGGAGGAGCACAAAAATGTCTATCGTAGTCAAAAACTTCGAATTGAGGCCGGTATAAATTTCCAATAGATCACACCTCGAATATCAAAGAAAGCAACGAACATCCATCACCTGATTCTCGTCTGATTTGTCCGTTCGTAGGCACGCGCTTTCGATAAACATTCTTCGCTGTACGCGGTTTGCAATTTTTGTAACATTTCGACGGATTTACCGCCCACTTTCATGAAATTTTATATTGATTCGTTTTTTTTGTGTATTTTTTGCAGCACATACTGCGTAGAGCCCATTGAATGCAATAACGTGAGTGTCGCCATCTCGAATGCAAAAAGGTCGTTATTTACTTTCTACACACTTTCCAATATATTGCATAATATTGTACAATTCTTTTATAAGGTTATTAAGTAAATAATATCCCATTTTAGTATGTAAATCCTTAATTACGAAGTATCGAATTCTACTAAATAATGCATTTAGCATACAAATTTATAACTCTCATAGAACTATGACATCAATTTCTGCTAAATTTCCTTTTTAGAGAATTAATAAACTACGAATACTCAACTATACTCTTCACAAGTTTTTCGCACACGTAATATGATCATCATCCATATTAATAATAATAATAATAATATTATATACTAAACTAAAAAATGCAACAAAAACACTAAAATATTTCTAATTTATTCCAATGATTAATCAAATCCATTTCGAAGATCAATTATATTATTATTAATGAAAATTAGCCAGACCCATATAATGCAAGTTGTGACGGCGAACTTCCAGTATGACCCTATACGTAAAATTTCGATTAAATACCAATTTCGTAGTCGAAAAGGAGTCGTACAAAAAACCATCGTGTAACCCGAGAATAAATATGGTAAAAAAAAAATGAAAGAAAGCAGCTCGTAACGAACTGACTAATAGACGCATTTGAGAAGCAGGACTAAAATATTCGTAGAAATCTGGCAATTGTAGGCTCGTCAAGCTCTCCATGGAACAAACAATTGCGGTACGATCCAAGACGGTCGAATATAATAGCTCACTGAGATCCTTCGCGAGTCGCGAGTTATCGGACCACCCAAGTCGACCACGACGGCCTATGCTATGAATGAAAAATATACATACTTACACACACACACATACATATATATATATATATATATATATATATATATATATATATAGGTATATATATATATATATCAAGATATAGTTTGTACAACTATAAAGTGATAAAAAGGAATCTATCAAGCAGGCTAATCTAGTGAACATTAATTAATAAGAATAATTTAAATAGGTCGATAGTAAGAAATGTTAAAGTGTAAACCCTCTTTTACTTTCAATAATAATAATAAATAATAATAATAATAACCTTTATTATCCAACAGCAAGCCATTTACAGGATAATAATTAAGATATTTATAAACGGTTGCTAGCTACAATAGTATATATACATAAACAAAAAATTTTAAAAATTAAAAAACGAAAAATTAGCAAAACACCAAAAAAAGAAAATTCTAAATTAATACAAAATATTCTTATATAATAATTAAAATTTATGTTATGAAAACAGCCTTAACATAGAAAAGTAAGTGTAAAAGAGAACAATGCTAACTGCAGAATGGATCCAGATCCAAGGTGTTGCAATTCCGCATCATGTATAACAGAGGTGCCTTCTTTAAAATATTAGATCTGTTATTGGCAATAGAAACATGGCACACACGAGCGTGTACGGTAAGCCGACACAAGAAAATCAACCTGAGACCAGAAGACCAGATGCATTCATGGAGTTGTTGACCAGTTTAAAAAGAAAAGTGGAACCTTCTTCTTCCCTTCTACCAGTTAGAGAGCGAAAACCATGGTTATTGAGCAAAGCGCCATAGTCCGTTCCACGCATTGGATAAATTCCATCGCACCTGAAGGTGAGGTATTTAAGTAAACGTCTCTGAATTCTCTCAAAAGTGATTTGTTGGTAGACGTAGTATGGATACCACACAACTGCACCAGACTCGAGCACACTCCGCACATAAGCATAGAAGAGACACTTTAAAGTCGACGGATTACTAAAGTCACGACAAGTTCGTATCAGGAAGCCCAAAGACTTCGAAGCCGCGTTACATACAGAGAAGATATGGGCGGTAAATTGAAGCGACATATCAAACAAAATCCCTAAGTCCTTAACCTCAGATCTACGAGGCATCACCATTTGGTCTACCCTGTTTAGAAAATGATATGGATTTGCAATTCTTAAATATGTCACAATGGCACATTTGTCAATATTTAAGGAGATGTTTTCATTACACCAATTGTGCACCAATTTGATGTTGTTATCAAGCTCGTAATAATCGTCAATGTTCTTAACTTTCATATAGAGCTTTAAGTCATCCGCGTGAGCCAAAACTCCACAATCCAGCAAAGAAAGTAAATCATTAAGAAATATTATAAAATGAATTAGAAGAGCCTGTGGTACACCGAATCTTGGATGGAAACGTCGAGAGTGGAAACCATTGAACCAGATATAACATGAGCGAGAAGCTATGTAAGAAGAAATTAAATTCAACAACAAAGGAGAAAAACCAAAGACATCTAATTTAGATATTAGCATTGAGTGATCGATGGAATCTAAAGCTTTGGCAAAATCCGTATATAGTACATCGACTGAAATCAAATTCAAATTCTCCTTCCTGGAATTATATTGATATAAATACTAAATACATTCGAATTTTGCCCCTCTGTTTGGTGCCAGAATATTTTAAAATTAGATACATAACAGAATTAAGATTAAACACAAAATTATTTTAATACCTAAACAAACAATTAATTAAAATATATTAATTTTCGATAAATTAAAATTTTGGCGCCTTTAAATATAGTACGTTCACACTAGTTCTATGTCTATAAGCAATAAAACTTTATAATGAATATAAAGTTTAAATTCTGTTTAACCTACTAACATTAACTTATTCCACACAAATATTAATATTTACCCTAAAGACCGATTTTTTGGAATTAAATGGGAAACATTTTTATAGACTATCTTGCAAAGGCCTATACCCTTTAAATTATGCCGCGCTACTAAATAAATTAAAGAAATCAGTTTCTGAAAAATAACCTGGAATGGCCCAGTAAAAAAATTCTCTATCATTACGACAATGTGCCTTCAACCAGTCAACTAGTCAAATTGTTCTATACCTTATTTAATCTTGCTTTTAATATGATCTTTCAGACACACACGAAACTTAAATACAACAAATTCTATACATAAAGACGGGGCTGTTTCATAAATTATTTACGAATTGTTAATGATATAACATAAACTATGAAATATGTGTGTTTCCAGCACAATCACAATAAAAGCAATTATTTTTGAAACTACAAAAATATATAGTACGAAACATATTATACATTAAGGGAACACATTAAAAGCACACTACATATACAGAGTTATTCTGAGTAAGTGTCATTAATTTAAATATTAGATTATACATACTACTAAAATATATGCCAATTGTTATTTTTAATTTTTTAAAAATGACAAAAAGTAAATTCAAACAGATAAATTTTGAGTATCGCTGTTCGTCTGACTTACCCAATATGGCACGGACGGCACGTCCGTATATTCCGTGTCGCTTACAGATACGCATTTGTTTACATACGGTGTGTTTTCAATGAATGGATTTGTACATAAGTAAGTTAAAAAGATGCGATATTTACAATTTAGTAAGATTAATCGTACTCTCGATACAACAGGTGAGTATTTCGTGCGGTCCCAACACGGCTTTATTAAATAATTTAAAATTAAAAATAAAATGGTGGACTTTTTACATATTTTTTCAAATTAAATATTAATTAATATGTTTAATCTAAAATTAAATTCTCCAACACTTATTCAGAATAACACTGTATATTGAAGTTTCACAATATCTTAATACTGAATAGAATTTAACGTCTAAGAAATTTTAAAACGGCACTATAGGTCACGATTACCACTTAAGTAATGTAGTTCATAATGCAGGACCAGTAAGGAGATCTCTTCGGTATTTGATAATGCGCAGTCAGTATATATGCAAGATTTCTCGTATTATGTCTAGATACATCTATGCTCTATTGGATAAATTGAATAAAGTTGCTTTTCATTGCTAAATTGAATAAAACAATTTTTTTTTTACCATAAAAAATTCAAAACATTTGCTCTAATTGCCGCAAAATCAGATATCAGTATAGTTGTGATCTGTGTATGTTATTGGTTGCATATAGTACAAATTTTCATTATTTTATATTTCATAAACTTTTAGATACTGCAGTTTATTCCTTGCAATGTTTATGCAACTTATTACACGAATAAATTTCTTTAATCTATATAATGTAGGTATACGAAATTTTACACAGCATTTTCTGAATATGCTCTCAAAGTGATGAAATAGAGCAAAAAAGTAATAAAAATTTATTAGAGAAACACTCTATTACCTCTGTTTTGCTGAGAGTATGGTTCTTATACCATATAACTTGGAAATATTATAAATATCAGGTTGATGTATAAGTTCGTGGAGTTTTTGGTTTCTATCATGAGAGTACCTTGTAGTGATGTCGAAAAAGTAACTATTCGGTACATTAGTATTCATTACCATTACACAAGCGGATTCGAAGTAACGATTACCTATTTGAAAACATAATCGTTACTTTCGTGTTCGATTACTTTATGTACATATCGCTACCCTTGTATTTGACTACTTTCGGTACATATCGTTATATTTGCATTTTACTACTTTTGGTGTATATCGCTACTTTCGTATTTGATTACTTTCGGTACATATCGTTACGTTCGTACGTATGTATTATATGTACATAGTATAAATCTATGTGCACAAATATCATATTCATTAATTATCCATACTCCGTAGCATACTTCTTAAATATAGACATGTCAAATATATACAAAAAAGGTTTGAGTATATCAATACATTAAGCACGTATTACGCATTTGTTACAAATGAAACAGACATGTAGAAAAAAATACACATCTGTAACTGTAAACATGGACAACACACCTCGTATTTTCCAGCTTTTTACTTCTGCTTAAGACATATGTTTCTGCTATTACTATTAAGCGTCGTCAGTTAAGCTAGTGAAGTAATTTAAAAGCTTAAATCGCCTATATGGTATAGCAAATTTCGTCCTATCAGATAGCACCATATAATATAGTGACATCTGACGGACGAAAGAGACTATGCCGAAAATGGCAATCCTTCCCTTGACCGGCTAAGCCAGTACAAAAAGGAAGAAAATAAGCATATAGGTGTAAGTCCTTTAACACGATGCCAGATGGCAGTAAATATACAAAATAGGTTTAAGTATATCAATACGTTAAGCACGTATTACGCATTTGTTACAAATGAAACTGACATGTAAAAAAATACACATCTGTAACTGTAAACATGGACAACACACATATTGATATACTTAAACCTTTTTTGTATATTTACTGCCATCTGGCATCGTGTTAATGGACTTACACCTATATGCGTATTTTCTTCCCTTTTGTACCGGCTTAGCCGGTCAAGGGAAGGGTTGCCATTCGTCCGTCAGATGTCACTATATTATATGGTACTATCTGATAGGACGAAATTTGCTATACCATATAGGCGATTTAAGCTTTTAAATTACTTCACTAGCTTAACTGACGACGCTTAATAGTAATAGCAGAAACATATGTCTTAAGCAGAAGGAACAAGCTGGAAAATACGAGGTGTGTTGTCCATTTTACAGTTACAGATGTGTATTTTTTTACATGTCTGTTTCATTTGTAATGTCAAATATAAACAAAGAATTTTGCAATACAATCCAATTTACTTAATTGCGTAATTATAAAATTTAGGCTTACAGAATGTGCAGCCAAATATGATGCGATTATTTTTAAAATAAATTAAAATTTGCAAATAAATATAAAACTGTAACATAGACAAATACGATACACAATTGGGATTTAAAATATAATTTGGATTTATAAGATCAGGAGTCTCGGTTAAAAATTCGGTTAAGGAATGTTGGAAATACTCTTTTAATTGTCTATATTTAGCTAATATTTTGCCACTCAATTGGTGTGCTTCATCGGGGTAAAGTACCGGAAATTAAATTGTACCTAATACATAATATTATATAATATCCATAAAATAAAAATAGACTTACAAATTGAACTAATGTAAAGAAAGGTTTTACGACAGCATACCTATAATAAGTAAAGTGACACAAATACAATGATGTTAAAAGATGAAAAGGTAAAACATGTTTTTTTATCCGCCAACAATCAACATAATTTTATTAGTTTACACTTCTTCTGTTGTTACATGCTGTCGTAAAACGTTTACGTATAACGTATTAAAGGTAAATTAAATATTTAATCACGCATCATGTATGTTATATTACAATAAATATAATACAATTTGATAAAATTTATGCAGTTTGTTTTAATATTTCTGCAAATTTAGTAAAAAGCAGCTACGTATATCATTACTAATTCTGCGAGCCAAATAATACCGATTACTGATATAATAAGATGAACGCCAGCACCAAACGTTACACTCGTACTTAAAATGTAAAATGAATATGTACCATGGTATATCAAATTTAAACGGGACTGATTTTTTTCAAGTCAGAGCTTTATTTTCAAAAACATACAATTTTTCCACATAATCTCGCATGACAACTCCAAAAAGATGAAAATCACAAGGCGACGAGTCTGAACTGTAAGGAGGATGCTCCGATACTTCCCAGTACGAGCTATCTAATTTTTACGTTGTGGCGTTAGCTGAATGAGGCCTGTCATCGTCATGAAGTAGAACCCCACTTTTGATAGATTTCGTCTTCCTTTTTCAGCGCAAGGACAGCTTTGCGGCATCCAGAAGCTCGCAATAATAGTCCGTATTAATTGTGCTTCGATAATGGAGAAAATCCACGTGAACAGCGTCAAGCCGATCAAAAAATACAGTTGCCAAAACTCCAGCCAACAATTTAGTCTTCGCTTTCACCGGAGCCCTTTCACCGCTCTTTCTCCACTCCATCCTCGCCTGCTTTGACTCGGGAGTGTAATGATGAACCTAAGTTTCGTCGCAAATTACGATCCGATTCAAAAACGTGCTGAGTGCTGAGCACTCCCGTAACTAATGCTAAGTTCCTCGACAATATTCCAGAGCGTTATGCGCCTGTCGATCTTCATAAGTTGTCGAACCGCCTCGATATTAGCTTAGGTCGAGCTTGTCCATGAGCGGCGATTATGGCTCTGATTCCCAACGTTTTCACGCCCTTCAGAAAATTTCTTGGGCCATGCAAACAAAAACACAGGTTCGTGACAATGTGTTGTTGCCGAACTGTGCTTGCAATTTCAGCAAAATTTCCGTTGGTTACACACCCTCCTTGGCCATAAACTTGATAGTTATCCGTTGCTCCACAGAAACAGGCACTTGATGCTCACTCATGGTTTCTATAGTACTAAGGTGACCTAAGAGAATTAGAGTCATTACTATCCCCCTCCTAAACTCCCACCGTAGCTGAAAATCAACCGATCCCGGTTCAACGATCTGTATGGAATCAAAAAAAAAATTAGTCTCGTTTAAATTTGATATTCATTTTACATAAGTACGAAAGTATATTTTATTTCACTAGTACCTTGAAAAATATTTTGACGTGGTAGTATTGTTTAATTGAATAGTTTGTAAATGTATGAATCAAGTGCTAAGATTTTATTAATTATTGACAAATTAAAATGGAACGTCAAGTAGAAAAATCGAGCATTTCTAACATATCCGTTCGAGTTCAATACAGGAGTTAATGCATCGTAAGTCGCTTGAACTATTTGTGCCGTTTACGGAGAAACTGTAATTGGAGAGAGTACAGCACGGAAACGGTTATCTCGACCATTTTGACATAAACGGTTCTCAACTGTTAGAAAGAGTATCGGACTTTGATTAAGATCGTTTGCACACATTAATTTATGAAATTTCACTTCAATCTACTCGTAAAATAGCCATTATAATGATTATAACTAATTGGCAAAAATACGACACGTGTATTCCATGTGCAAAATTTAAAAATTCGTTGTTTGGGTGCCGCATGTTTTGAGCGAACACAACAAGAATCCTCATTTCAACATTTGTGACTCTGCTAGCTCCTCGTCTTTCAGCTCATCAAAAATATCAACTGCCCCATATTGTTATTAGTGACAAAAATGATACTTTCATGATAACATCAACGACAGAAAAGAATGGCTTAGTCTCAACGCTCACGGAAGATGATACTCATCTGCATAAGTTGATGTTGTGTATCTGATGTGGACAAAAAGGCCGTCGTCTACGTCGTCTACGAATTCCTTCCGAAAAATCTAACCATGACTACTGACATTTACTGTCAACAACTTGATTTGAGTCATTTTGGAGCACAATAATGTTCGACCTCATACTGCTAACATTACAAGAGCGGCTATTCAAGAATCGGTTAGAAGATAATTTCACGTCCGCCTCGTTTCTGCTGATCTCGGTCCATCAGATTTCCATCTCTTTTATTCCTTATCAAACAACCTTGTAGGAATATTCTTTAATATGGACGTCGCGGTTCAAAGTTGGTCTAACGACTTCTTCACTTACATTGAAACCACCGAATTACTTCAGGCGTTAAATCTAAAAATTGCCGGATCATTAGAAGGTAATCGTGAATAATTGAGGAAAATATATTCTTGATTAGTTGATGTATTTTATTTGTTAAAAAATTAGTCAATTTTAAGTTCAATAAAAACTCCACGAACTCATGCATTAACCCAATACATACATATTTTATTTACAATGTAAAATTATTGCTTACAAATTCCATTTGGTAGATATGTATATTAATATAAACGATGTAATAGTACCAGATGGTTTGTGAATTCATTTAAAATTTGTTCCTAAGCCATATACATATATTGTACACTCGTTTATGTAAGTGTATGCACGAGAATCAAAATAAGATATAGAATCCAAGTCACGGACGATTGTATACGCTGATGAATTGCAATGATTTTGATCTGTGTTGACGGTTCTTCCTTTATCTTCAGTACGCATTCACGACGTACTTAGTTTCTTGCCTGAGTCATCGAAGATCATATCTCATCTACAAATGAACGCAGATAGCTATTTAAGTTTTAAAACATTTTAACATTTTAGAACGCATATTTCTCTCGGTTAGTGTTTATGATCAATTTTAATGAGGCATGATTTAGTTGCTAAACTGTTACCGTCACAAAACTATTTTAACGCTTATATTGTATTGTACATAATGTCAAGTGTGATATTTATTGAGATTTCAGCCGTTGTGAAAAATAAATATATGGTAAGCAAAGAAAATAAACCGTCGTTAACACGAATTTATAAATAGCAAAATAAATAGCATTAACTGAAAAGAATTATTTCCACTTCTACTCAAATTCTTGGAATTTTCGAAAACAATTATTCGTCATACATTTAAATTACGATATTTTGTAATTTAAGAAATAAAAGAACCAAGACCCGCGGATTGATAGTGTTTTCTTTTTAATAACTTCCGCAAAACATGGAAAAAATATATCAGAAATTTAAGTTTAGAAAGAAAATCTATAAATACATCTGAATATAGTATTATACTTTAGTTCATTTATTTAAATTACGTCAAACTTCACAAATACTATTGATAATTTGGGATAAAAACATATGAGGAGCACTCGCTCAGAGAAGCAAGGCATTAACTAAACATATACGAGCTGAACTACAGTAAAGAAGGTAGTTAAGGGTGTTAGAAAAAGAAAGGTTTCTTCCATATTCATACATAAAAGGCCCTTTAAACTACAGCTTCACTTTGAGTTAAGAAACGGTTCATTTTCTCATATATTTTGAACGTCATTGTTGTCAATGAGTAATCAAAGGAGGTTAAAATCTTCTCCGATAGTACATCAAATAACTTTGATCTGTGATTCTTATATTTTTCACAAGAGAGAAAAATTTGTTCTAAATCTTCACCATATTCTCATAAATTATCGTGTCTTAGTTGATTTTATTCAAATAATTACTACAAACAAACGAAGACATTTTGAAAGTCAAATACAATCTCAAAACGATAAAACTCCTTGCCATCTACGACCAAACACGACAAAATAATAGTGAAAATATACGGAAGGACGAATCTCAAGCAAATAAAAGGAAAACGAAAAATTGAATATTTTGTCCAGATTGCAAGGAGCAATTTCTGAATCCACCCTATAAACGCCCATACAATGCTTTAAATGTTCCAAATGTGGCACCTACTACTCGGATAGTTCACAATCTTAGTGATTTTGTTAATTACATGAGCATTCTTTGGAGTAATATTTTTAAGATGCGTTACTCCTAAGAACGCACAAGTTCATAATAAAACAAATATCTTCCATATTTTTTATGAAATGTGAGAAAATTTCATGAAGTTTTTTATAATAAAGGTAGTATTTCAGCTTGTTATTTTAATTATACGGAAAACAATATTGAGTGCATGCTCTTAGACGATCTTTCCCTATACCTTATCTTCTAATTCAAATTTTAATGGGCCTAGAATTAAATATACCGGCTTAGTATGTTTACAATATTTTGTTGATCAGATCCCATATACGTTGATATGTTCTATGTTAATATCATATTTCTGCGTTGACAGCGATGCGTATTGAAATATTTAGAGTGGGAGGAAAAAGTTGCGCGTGATCTCTTCACTTTTGGTTCGACGTCTATGTCGAGTTGCACATGTCGATAGACGAAGTCTTTCTTTTGTGAGATTAGTTGTTTCGTTTGTGAAATTTTTGGAAGAAACCTCGTGGTGGATGAGACTTCGTTCTAATCACCTAATTAAAGTATCAACTTTGGTTGGACAGGACAGCCAAAACCCAAAAGCCAAGATTTTTTTGTCGTTAACCCTCTTTGTCGTATTATTCGTCGCTAAGACTCGTGGTATCTTTTTCTGTAGGGTGTCAGGAACTTGCCTGCTAAATTTGGGCATAAAATATTAGTAAACTACCTCGATGTTCGCAGATTATTGTACCCCGCATATGCACCGCGTGTTTGAA
The DNA here is from genome assembly GCA_935421215.2 of Melolontha melolontha. NCBI lineage: Eukaryota > Metazoa > Arthropoda > Insecta > Coleoptera > Scarabaeidae > Melolontha > Melolontha melolontha. The sequence continues at coordinate 142,899,776 of OW285236.1, forward strand.
ATATTTTGACCGGCCAGACGTCGCATGATTTGCAAGAAGGTTTATCAATTCCTCGATGAAAGATAAGTGGTGTTAATTTGTTTCCCAAAAAATACTGTAATTCATTAAATCGATTTTTAATTGTCAATTCAGGAATTTCGAACTGACCTCTACTACGGCCATTGTATGTGGTGTAAAATACTTGTCTTTCTGCTGGTTCTAAATAAAACTAACGGTAACTTAGCACACACTATATTAATAATAAAAACGAATAACAATTTAAATCTAATTACTAACAATAAGCATATTTATGTATTTATATTTATGTAAGTTCACTCGGCGATGATTTGGTATGGAATGAATAAATCCCTTCCTCGACGGCTTAGAATATCGGCCGTCGAACATCTCTCGAGTTTTCTATATCTTTCGCGAAGGTGCCGTGACGTATCGTTTCAATTTTTTTGTTGTAGCTGCCGATTGAGCAAATCTGGATTACCGATCTATTATATTGCTATAAATTTCATTGGCTCTCTACGTATTTAAAACTAAATATTTAAATGTATTATTTTCTTGTTCTTGTGTAACAATTAAAGAAATTTATCATCTAGGCTTTGAAACCCGCTTGCCAACTTTTACATTAATAATATATATGTACATATCGATTTTCAGTTTTAATTGTAGCACCGCTAATTAATCGCATTAGTTGTGCAGTATCGTGAAGTAACTTCAATTGGCTTATATTATTTAAATTTTGTTATATACTGTTATATACTGTATGGAAATTTAGTTTGCTTATAATATTTAAATTTTGCGTACGGTATTTTAGTTGGCCTACATTATTTAAAGTCTGCTATACAGTGAGGTATATTAGCTTAGTTAAATTATTCCAAGCAATGGTATTATTTATATTGTAAAATCTAGATGTAAAAAAAAACGAAGGAGATCTCTGAAGTTTCTTTTTCTTTAGATGCTGTACTTGATGTTATTTTCGCTTTTTAAACTTTGCCTTATGAAGTTTGTTTTCGTTTTTGATTATAAAGTTTCATTTTATTATTGACTGAATTGCTGTCATATGTAGACCCGGAATTTATACAGAATGTTAGATTTTAAATAGATATTTGTTTTTCCTTTTGTTTATGAAATACTATATTAATAAATTTAATATCTTCCTTCTCAAACCAACTTTCTTTTATTTTCACCTGGTGGGTTTAAAATCCTCCACGATCTCCGTGTGGCGTAGATTACCTTTTAAAAACCTATCAAGAATAAAATACACATTTATACAATTATTTATGACAACGTTTCGAAGGAACCGCACGCCGTCTTCGCTGACGCTAGAAGGGTCTGGCTCGTTGGTTTTATAATTTTCCACAACATCTCGCTCACCAAGGGTCCCAGGAACGCTACTGAGTTATTGAAAATATAGGAGCCAGTTTCGTATTAGGCATTTAACGATACGTTTATACGTAGCAAGTAACGAACCAATATTTTTTTCTCCAACAAAGATTTTTAATATTCGTATGTTAGATTTAGTTTCAATGTTGTTATTAAAAGTTATAAAATTAAATTATAGTCGATGCTATTCATTTTACTTGACTCCGAGAATATGTTATTTCAAAAAGCGCATAACCCGTACTTAATGTTCAGTGGATTTGTACATTAGTTATGCTCGCGTAGTTCGAATATTAAACCAACATCCAGGTAGTAATAAGTAAATTGCTAGGTACAAATACAGAAGGATTAATTTACTTGAATGTGATTTGCAATTGCGAGAACTTGATTATGTGTTATAATTATCATTTAATGCAACTTACAACTATTTCTGAGGACGTATTTTAAAAGTGGCAAGTTGAAATATTGTGTTATACATCAACATGCAATTCAATAATTACTTTAATGCAAATAAATGGTTTCTTTATCGGTTTTGATCATACAAAATCAATTTGTATAAAATATTAAAGTAGAATGTATAGTCAAAATTTGGCGACTTTTTTCTTTTAAATATGTTCTGTTAACTTATGTCTTCGTTATTATACAATATCTCCCCCTTATTTCCTTTTTTAAGAAAGTTCTGGCAAACTTATTCTCTCTACTTTAAATTTACATCATCTTAATTTATCAATCAATTTAAATCTTTTTAATTACAAGGAATTTTTTTTTCTTACTTTTCTCTGACATTTTATGAACTTTTACATTTTCAGGAGAAATTCTAAAATACAATTAAATACAAAAACCAATTATAGAAAAGATATCTAATGGATAGATAACAAGAAAATATCATACATATAAACGAATTGAAGTTATGAAGATGATAAAAGACCGTAAGGATGAAGCATGGATATAATTTACGAATAAACCAACAGAAACATTTAGTGAAAATCAAAAATAGTTCTAAAATGCCCTTAAACAAATGAGAGAATCAAAAGCAAATATGTGAAAGAATGTAACAAATAAAAACGGAAATATACTCACAATCGAAAGATATAGAAAGATGGAGGGAACATTTCAAAAAACTGTTACGAAAAGATGAAAATGATTTTTTAAATATTGAACAAAATAGAGAACAGGAACACATACTACAGGAAGATTACGAATACACACAGAAGATTATGAAGACACCAGAAACAGAATTAACAGAAGCAATACAGGAAATAAAATTAGGAAAAGCTCCTGGATATAAGTGACCACAGAAATGATTAAGTACATCAATGAAGAGAGAAAACAAGAACTTCTAGATATTTTGAATCAGACAATAAAGGAAAAGAAAATGTCACTGGACTGGCAGATTTGCATCATAAACCAATACATAAGAGAAAAGATAGTACGAACTGGTCAAACTTTGAAGGAATAACACTAGGTAGTACGGTCGGAAAACTATATGCCAGAATACTAGAACAAAGACTAAGAGACAAAATATATGACACCCTAGAGAAAAGTCAGAGTGGCTTCAGAAAAGAAAGACAGACTAATGTCCAGATATTTGTTCTAAGATGATTATCAGAAAAGGCAATAAAAATTGGAAGACAGATGCATGCCTCTTTTATAGACATGGAGAAAGCTTTCAATAAAGTAAAAAAGAAAAATTTAGAAAATTTTAGGTAATAGTGAAATAAAAGAAGTTTTAATAGAAAATATACAAAGTCTTTATGAAAGAATAGAAAATATATAAAACTAAGGGAAAAATCAAATGTTTTCGAGAATAAAATCGGGCTGAGGCAGGGCTGTATTCTAAGCCTTCTTAATGCTTGTTGACATCATTAAAAAATGTAAAGATAAACTAAAACCCTATAATGTCGGATATTAGAAGCTAAGGACTAACTGAACTAATATGCAGGTAGCATAGTAAAATTAGAGGCAACAGAAAAACAGCTGCAAGAAAATATTAATATCCTAAACGAAACATTAAAATCACTAAATAAGAAAATAAATAAACAAAAAACTAAAATAATAATAATTGGACAACAAAATAAGAAACATATACGAATGAACAATGAAATAATAGAACAAGTAGACAAATTTATATATTTAGTAATAGTAATAAACAAAGAAGGAACACTAGAGAACGAAATAACCGAAAGAATATCGAGAAAAATTAGACTATACAATAGTCCGACATTCGCGTGTAAATCCCGGACGCCCACACAAAAACAAAAAATAGACTAACAAGAAATTCTTGTTCTTGAAAAGAATAGAAGGAAAAAAAGAAATGAATAAAATTAGAAACCAGGTTTTCAGAGAAAACCTAAACATAGCTAATGTTGAAACAATAATAGAGCAAGGTCAATTAAGATGGTTAGACGATGTAATGAGAAAAAATGAGAACAGGCTGATTAGAAAAGTCTTCGGCGCGAAAGAAAGGGAAAAAAGGCGAGAAACAGGTCAAGAGGAACATGGAGAAAAGAGGTGCGTACAGCAGCTAAAAATCGAGGAGTAAAGTGGGAAGATGTAGAAGGGTTAGCATGTGATAGAAAATAGTGGAGGTGTATAGGAAGAAAATACCTAAACACTCAACTTCAACATAATCGACACCGAAAGGTTCAGAAGTTTCCAGTAAGTAAGTAAATTACATTTTCACTAATAATTCTACTTGGCTTTCATGTGATTAATTTTAACAATAAATTTTTAGATGAAGTCTAGTGAATATCTATATGCATAAATTAACAAAGGCATTTTCATGTTTATCAATTTAGGTGTAAGTACTGGTGTATACCAGAGTATGTTTCGTTATTGTTTCAAGTTATATCTTTTCAATTACAACAACTATTTATATGAATATATAGTATATTTTAACCTTTTCCCCATTAAAAATTTACTGCCAATCGTACATATTTCTAAACAAATTTTAATATTTAGTAATAAAAGTCTTGTTCAACTATTTCTGCACTTGATTTGCAAAATAATAAAAAAAGAAAAGGAAAATTTACATAAATATATTGAATATAAAACCAAAATTATAAAAAATCATAATTTAATCTTCAGTTTACAGAAAATACAACTTATTTTCATTCTTACACATCTGCTAAACTAGACTCTTGATCAAAAAATTACTTCGACACAATGAGTATCAAAAATGGCGATGTAAATCGAAGGACTGTATAAAGAAATCCTCTGAAGTGAAGAAGAGTAATCTATCTATATATTAAAGTACATCAAATAGTAGCACTGGCGATCTTACGTGTCATATCCTACAACACAAAAAACTGTTCACTTAAAAAGGTGATTGAGATGGGTATCCCTAGGAGAAAACTTCCCATTGACTTTATAATTAAAAAACTTTAAAATACATCACTACACACTTTCCACTCTCAACTTATATACTCAAGAGAAAGAATATTTAATTATTTAAAAAATCGAAAAATATTTGGAACTACGAATCAGAAAACCAAAAATAACGGAGGCAAACCTACATATACGAGATGCTACCCATGAATTTCCAGAATTTGAATCTGGCGCGCGAAGAGATGGTAGTACGCCCTCTAGCGCTAGATGGCGTCTATGGTAACCCACTGTGTCAAACGGTACCTTGCTAAGTGGTGACAAACAGTTTTTATGTTTATATTTGTTGACAAATGTGGCAAAAGTCTGTAATGTTATCCTGCAAGACCGAAGGAGAACAATCCATGACATTTGTAACATTCTCGGCTTGTCGTACGGCGTTGGTCAGCGTATTCTGTCCGATGACCTAAACACGCGGCGTATTGCTACTAAGTTTGTGCTAAGGTTACTCAGCTTTGAACAAAAACGGCACAGTGTTCATGTGTGCACAGAGCTGAAAGGAACTGCCGAAACGGATACGAACTCGCGATACCAGAATCATTACTGGCAACGAGTCATGGGTGCACGGGTATGATCCCGAAACAAAGCAGCAGCACTATAATGGAAGACGCCACCATCACCACGACCCAAGAAAGAACCGCAAGTTCAAAGCAATGTCAACTCGATGTTGATTTGCTTCTTTGACACTGATGGCATCGTGAACAAAGAATTTTTCCCACCAAGTGAAACAGATAATGGATCATTTTATTGCGATGTTCTTCAGCAACTAAGAGAAAACATTCGACGCAAGCAACCTGTCAGGTGACGCAACAATTCGTGGATCCTACACCACGACAATGCACCAACCCAATGTCACTTGTTGTGCGTCAGTTTATAGTGTCAACGATGACGACAGTACTACCCCACTCTCCCTACCCACTACTCCACAGATCTTGCCACTTGTGACTTCTTCCTGTTTCCGAAGTGGAAACTAAAGCTCAAAGGGCACCGTTTTGAGACGATTGAGGAGATCCTGACCGAATTACAAACAGTGTTGAACACGTTAACAGGCGAAAACTTTCAGTCAGTGACAAGTCTCTAGGATCGGTGTATACATGCGGAAGGAGGGTACTTGGACAGGGATAGTAGTGAAGAAGTTGTAAGAACAATTTATAGTGCTTTTTTCATATTCCAGGAATTTCTGGGCAGCACCTCATATCAAATACGATTGACATAAGATTAGATCACTACAAAATAAAACTCTTTCATCATCATACTAAATGTTAAAAAAGCAAATCCATAGTAAGTTCATCATTTGACCCATTAACGCATATCTTTAATTCGGTATAAGCAAGTGAACATGTCAATGACTCGAATAACACAAAGAGAAGAGATTTTAAGTTAGATCCCTGAGGATCTACAAAATAAATTCGGAGAAGTTTCTTAATGTAAATACGAAACCCTAAGAAAAACAGAATCCTCGTTTTATCCAAAATTATGCTATTTCCTTATTAGATATTGTCAACAATGTCGAATTCACGAGTAAAATCGGTGTATGCAATATTCATCTTACCATGATCATTCAATGTATAACAAATATCCTAAAAATTAAAACCGTGCAGTAATTTAATTAAGAACAGACCCTGATTATTCCCAATATTCAAATCAGATTTCACTATATTTGTGCTTCATTATTTAATTAATTTCCGCATATATATTATTAGATATAAGAAGGATAAGCATGTGAGAAAACTCTGTAAAGCTCTCGACACATAATCATATATATATCCATGATCATGCACTACAAACGGAAATCGAGATAATTCATCTTTAAAATGATATATGTATTGTCATAACTTTCAAGGAGAATATTTAAGATTTCACTTACTTGTTTTTAAGGTGGTAAAAATATGTAATTCGCAATTATTTTTACTCCACTGAATATCTAATGTACAAGTTTCCACTCCTAATGGTATTGTTTCTTTAATTTTAAGTTTCGTTTAATATGAGTTGTAAATCAATATAAAAAGCTCTTTTTTGTGAAGAGCTTTCCACCTTTGTAATATTGAGGACCAAACTTTATGAAAATGTTTTAGATAAATATACAAAATATTAACATACTGTTCGACTTAAGCATATGCATATAAAGTAAACCAATCTATTAAGAGCAAATCGCCATATAAAGAAACATAATTTGCGTTGTGAGAGGGGAAATGAATAGATGTGGAAATAGACGGTATAGTTTTAAGGCTACAAGGAAAACAAGGTGATACGAATGCGCTGAACAATAGTCGAGTTTTCACGCTGAACAAAGTTATTCACTATTAAGAAAGGACAAGAAGCAATAATTTATCTAAAAGAGAAGATATGTATTTAGTTTTAAACTAAGACTAGATGAAAAATTATTAACATGTATTTTGAATCAGTAAATAGAAAACTAATATAATCAGAACATTAAAATCTCAATTACGAAAACAGTAAGTATAATTATGTCTACAAAAGATACTACATACTTACTACATCCTACTACCAATAAACGAGTTATATCTATAAATACGTATTCCATTTAAAGCTATCAGCGCTCTCCCACAAAGGATGAAATCAAATTTTCTTTCAGAACGGCAAACTGAAAAAGTATCTGTATAAAATTCATTAAATGTTGGAGAAGCATTGAACCAAATATTAACGTAGTTTTCGTGTTTTAATGCAAAATCCGCGACTGTTTGTAATCTGGATGAAACAGGAAGAGATACCACGAAAAGAAAAACAATAGAGGTAAATGAATTATCTTAATAAATCATATAATATATAGGTATATATAATATATATATATATATATATATATATATATATATATATATATATAATCATATAGATCTTGTTTTAAATAGGAAAATAAATAATGCTCACTAGGAATTATATTAGAACTAAACGGGCATGTTCAATTTCTTGAAAGTCTCATTCGTGAGTTGCAGTCTGTGAAACTGTAGTAGTATAAATAGACGCATTGTCATGCAGATCGAACACTTTTCGACAACTTTCCTCAACGTTGTTCACAATTTATGTTACAAACACGCATAAATATGTGCTGCTGACAGTTATATTGCGATCTTTAAAGTCAATCTCTAAAATACTCTCGTAATCCCAAAATATTGTGTCCATAATCTTTTTCGTTGATTGAATGAATTTTGACCTTATGGCACGAGATTCATCTGGTCGCCACCATTCCATCGGTTCCTTTTTAGATACATCATAATACAGAACCATTGTTTCATCTCCTGTAACAATGGACTCCAAAAAAAGTTGTGGGTCATTTCTACATAATTCTGATAATTCCTTCACTTTCAAACTTCATTTTTTTCTAATACCAATTCTTCAATAAATGAAATCTTTTGTGACGTAAGGATGCACGTATATGCATGCATAATACATATTTCTAATTAAAAAATACATAAGCTAATATCGCTTTCAAACAAAAAGTATCAATTTTATTTTCTGTCTGCATTAGTTAATATTTTGCCAAATTTCATATTAGTTCAGGTTTTAACGCAAGTACTGTCATCTTTTTTACTTCAAATATAAAACATTCTGTACATTTTTATGAACTTCTATAAAGAAATAAATGAGGTGTTCCCTAATATAATACCAAGGTATTTCTGTTCCGTATGTCCGACACTCTATCTTGTAAATGCAAAAGTATAAGTATAATTGTGATTCAACATTTGTTTAGTAAGAATTTTCTTAGAAGTATTGCACGTTACACGTATTGCTACATCGTTTTATGGTTACTTAAGATGTAGTGCTAAATGTTGAAAAATGAAAATGCCATGCAGAAGCATATTTATTACGGAAAACTTCAAATTAATAATAGAATAAAAATGATAAATTGCAATAAAGAGCAAAAAAATGTATTTATATAAAGTAACGCTATTGCAAAAAAGACAGCGCCACATCACAGAAATTATCCAGACCGGGCGTAGAAGTAAATTCAGCGCTGCCTGTTGTCAGACAGCCGAAGTACCTCGCCCAGTCCACATAACCAATGTGAAGTAACGACGCCCTTCTAAAGGTGGCACAGCCATCTCTCTAGAAACTGCATTTTGTTTGGGTCTTCACTCATACTACGGACTAACCGCATGTGTAATGTATCAGAATAATTGAAACATACATGAGTAGGTAAACCCCACCAGTTTTGAATAATACAAAGGTATTTTTAATAATATAAAATATTATTAAAAATCTGGTGTGAAGAACACAAATACAGGTTCACTATTAATATTTTTCTGAACGTGTCCGAACATATCCCTCCCCAGAGACGTAAATACGTATTTCGCCTTTCTACAGGCTCATCGGTACGCCCCTGCTGGAGAAAGGATATCTTCAGACACATTCACAAAAAGAACCACATCGCCACATCACAGAAATTATCCAGACCGGGCGTAGAAGTAAATATGTGGACGGGGCGAGGTACTTCGGCTGTCTGACAACAGGCAGCGCTGAATTTACTTCTACGCCCGGTCCGCCGATGAGCCTGTAGAAAGGCGAAATACGTATCTACGTCTCTGGGGGGGATATGTTCGGACACGATCACAAATTGATTAATAGTGAACCTGTATTTGTGTTCTTCACACCAGGTTTTTAATAATATTTTATATTATTAAAAATACCTTTGTATTATACAAAACTGGTGGGGTTTACCTACTCATGTATGTTTCAATTATTCTGATATATTGTAATTATTGATTACATATTCTACATAGATTTAAACTTGAGTTTTCCTCGCTCTTGTGCAACTGAAAAATTATTTATCACGCATTTATTAAAATTGGGTGGTATATATATGTATATATATATATATATATATATATATATCATTCGATAAATTCTTGGAATTTCGGCTTTATATTAAATATTCAAATTAGTATGGTATTTCGCGAAGTAATGTGAAATGTAAACATTGCTATCTACAATTACAACGCAAATTATTCGAGATTTTTAATTGAAAAAATTTCGTCCTAGGTGGGACTCGAACCCACGTCCATGGCTTGCCGGACCATGGTTCCAACCAACTGATCTACGAGGACATGGTTCGAGATCAACGAAAATGCCTTATAAGGAACAGATATTAATATTCTGTCGTCGGTTGGAAATTGCTAAATTTTCATCCTTAGCTATTTAATAATATAGATATCTATTTCTTAGCCGTTTATTTAATATATCATTTAATAAATTCTTGGAATTTCGGCTTTATATTAAATATTTATATTAGTATGTTATTTGGCGAAGTAATGTGAAATGTAAACATTGCTATCTACAATTACAACGCAAATTATTCGAAATTTTTAATTGAAAAAATTTCGCCCTAGGTGGGATTCGAAACCACGTCCATGGCTTGCCGGACCATGGCTCTAACCAACTGATCTACGAAGACATGGTTCGTGATCAACGAAAATGCCTTATAAGGAACAGATGTTAATATTCTGTCGTCGGTTGGAAATTGCTAAATTTTCATCCTTAGCTATTTAATAATATAGATATCTATTTCTTAGCCGTTCATTCAATATATCATTTGATAGATTCTGGAATTTCGGCTTTGTATTAAATATTTAAATTAGTATATTACCTACTTCGCGAAGTAATGTGAAATGTAAATATTACCATCTACAATTACAACGCTAATACACACACACACACACACACACACACACACGCACAGATATATATATATATATGTTTTCTTTCAGGTTTCCGCGGGTAGTAGTATGTGTTGTAACTGGATTCCGAGTTTTCTTCCGCGTTTCCATTGTTTGGTCTTTGTAAAGACCGGTGCTGGTTTCTGGACGACGTTTCGGCAAAATCACATTTGCCATCTTCAGGTCTGCGATAACTGTCTGCTTCTGCTTCTGGTTACTCGTAAACTGACGTAGTCGAGTTTAAGATGGTTGTTATATACCTGCTTAGCGTTCTGGTTGGTTACACTTGGTTGAGTATGTGCGCGACTCCGTGTCGTTGGGCCTGTAGCTGGTGTGGGCTGGCTGGGTTGCGGTGTTTTTGTTTGTTGTTTCTTGTTGACAATTCCTTTGCTTAATACTGGTTTCCATGCTGTTGGTAGCCTCTGGGTATCATCTCGCGAATTCAAATTGTCCGGACGTTTCTCAATTTCGATAGCTTCCCTGATAATTCTGGTTTTCATATGTTCTACGTTCGCCAATAATTTGGTATTGCTGAAGTCTATCGTGTGGGACGTTTCCTTTACATGCTGAGCCAAAGATGAAGTTTTCTCGTCTTTTCTTACGGAGTTTTGGTGTTCGTCTCTTCTTACGTTTACCCTTCTGTTTGTTTGGCCGATGTACGTCTTCTCACAATCAAGGCATGGAATTTCATATACTCCCTGGTTTTCTAAAGGTATTCTTGTTTTTGGATTCCGAAGGACTGTGCTGATTTTTCTGTCTGCCTTGAATGTGGTTTCAATGTTGTGTCTTCGTAGGATTCTCGATATTCTGTCGGTGGTACCTTTGACATAGGGTAAGTAGGTTTTGGCTATTGATTCCCTTTTTTCTCTTGTGGTGTGGCTCGTTTAGGTTTTAATGCTTTGTTGATTGTCCGTTTGCTAAAGCCATTCTGCTGGAGTGTAGTGTGGAGTTTATTCATTTCTTGAATGACGTTGTCTTCATCTGCTAATCTCTGTGATCTTGTTACTAGGCTCTTCACTACTGCTTGTAACTGAGCTGGGTGGTGGTGAGACTGTGCGTTGAGGTACCGGTCTGTATGTGTGGGTTTCCGGTACACTGTATGGCTTAATTCTCCATTTTCTTTCTTCTTAACCAAAACGTCGAGGAATGGTAGTTGGTTGTTTGATTCTACTTCCATTGTGAACTTTATTTGTGGATGGATATTATTCAGATGTTCCAGGAAGCTCTTAAGGTGATCTTCTCCATGTGTCCGAATTACTGAGGGAATCTATCCACGATGTCAGGAAAATGTTGGATGATACCAATAAACAATTACTCCAACTATATCTGAACCTAAGTAACACCATCCACCCGATAATTTGGAGAGTACTGGACCAGCTCAGTGAATTCCGTTCGGATACAAACACCAGCCTGACAACAGCGAAACAAATAAAGAAATTCAACCGCCTGCAAGCAGAACAGAAGCCCATAAACACCAGAGAGGAGAAGAAACCGCTCAAAGTTGTATACAACCTATCCACCCACACATTGGATGCAGTATCACAAAAGGTATTGGAGAAGGGGTTTAACTACGCAATAGCTCCGGCCCGTATACCAGTAGAAGAGATCATTTGTGGGGTAGAGGCCACTATATCGGGGATTGATAAGAATACGGCCGAAGCAATCCGCCAAGATGTATCGCAAATACTGCGGACAGCCAAACCACCAACGAAGAGCTTATCGCACGAAGAATTACTGGCACTTAAACAATTAAGGAACAACGAAGATATTATTATACTACCAGCGGACAAAGGAAATGCTACGGTGGTAATGAACACAACCGACTACGACACCAAGATAAAAAGTCTCTTAGAAGATCCAGCATACCAACCAATCACTACGGATCCAACAACATATCTGGAGAAAACAACTAAAACTAAAATCAAGGAGAGTTCCATCGACAAGGAAATCCACCTCTTCAACAGTTGGCAAGATACCTAGCCCAACAACTACAACCACATGCCGAAGAAGCCGAGTCTTACGTCAAGAACGCAAGCCACTTCATCGAGATATTGAAGAAAGAGAAAGTGGAAACAGATTGGTTACTAGTAAGCTTCGATGTAGTGTCACTGTTTACAAATATACCAGTAACCGAAGCTCTAGGGACCATCGAAAGAAAATACCAACCTCCACCATACATAATGAACCTGGTGAAACACTGCCTGGCAAACACCTACTTTATCTATGGCGATCAACGTTACAAACAAATAGAAGGCGCACCGATGGGCTCCCCCCTGTCACCAGTAATAGCGAACCTCTTCATGGAAGACTTGGAAAAAACAGCACTAAGGACGGCCACCCATAAACCCAAACTTTGGCTACGATATGTTGATGACACGTTCGTGATTTGGACACATGGAGAAGATCACCTTAAGAGCTTCCTGGAACATCTGAATAATATCCATCCACAAATAAAGTTCACAATGGAAGTAGAATCAAACAACCAACTACCATTCCTCGACGTTTTGGTTAAGAAGAAAGAAAATGGAGAATTAAGCCATACAGTGTACCGGAAACCCACACATACAGACCGGTACCTCAACGCACAGTCTCACCACCACCCAGCTCAGTTACAAGCAGTAGTGAAGAGCCTAGTAACAAGATCACAGAGATTAGCAGATGAAGACAACGTCATTCAAGAAATGAATAAACTCCACACTACACTCCAGCAGAATGGCTTTAGCAAACGGACAATCAACAAAGCATTAAAACCTAAACGAGCCACACCACAAGAGAAAAAAGAGGAATCAATAGCCAAAACCTACTTACCCTATGTCAAAGGTACCACCGACAGAATATCGAGAATCCTACGAAGACACAACATTGAAACCACATTCAAGGCAGACAGAAAAATCAGCACAGTCCTTCGGAATCCAAAAACAAGAATACCTTTAGAAAACCAGGGAGTATATGAAATTCCATGCCTTGATTGTGAGAAGACGTACATCGGCCAAACAAACAGAAGGGTAAACGTAAGAAGAGACGAACACCAAAACTCCGTAAGAAAAGACGAGAAAACTTCATCTTTGGCTCAGCATGTAAAGGAAACGTCCCACACGATAGACTTCAGCAATACCAAATTATTGGCGAACGTAGAACATATGAAAACCAGAATTATCAGGGAAGCTATCGAAATTGAGAAACGTCCGGACAATTTGAATTCGCGAGATGATACCCAGAGGCTACCAACAGCATGGAAACCAGTATTAAGCAAAGGAATTGTCAACAAGAAACAACAAACAAAAACACCGCAACCCAGCCGCCCACACCAGCTACAGGCCCAACGACACGGAGTCGCGCACATACTCAACCAAGTGTAACCAACCAGAACGCTAAGCAGGTATATAACAACCATCTTAAACTCGACTACGTCAGTTTACGAGTAACCAGAAGCAGAAGCAGACAGTTATCGCAGACCTGAAGATGGCAAATGTGATTTTGCCGAAACGTCGTCCAGAAACCAGCACCGGTCTTTACAAAGACCAAACAATGGAAACGCGGAAGAAAACCCGGAATCCAGTTAAAACACATATATATATATATATATATATATATATATATATATATATATATACAGTGGAATCCACCTATAATGAACTCGCTTATAATGGAAACCCTGCTATAATGTACACTTTTTTAAAGTCCCGGCACAAACACGTGTAAAATCCTCGGTTGAAATGAACTCGCTTATAATAGACTTTCGCTTATAATGAACCTAAATTCATTATTATGTCCATTACAAGCGGAGCGATTGGGTACTTTCCCGAATTATATGACGCAATCGAACAGAAGCTGAGACGCGCGAACTGATGTCGCTCTTGCAGTGTATGTTAGGGGATTGACAAGTGTGCCTCGCTGCAAAGATTAGGACGTGAAAATGTCTGAACAAGGTAAAAAACGTGCCTTTACAATGCATGAAAGTTTACGATAATAAGTGAAATTGAGAAAGGAATGACCCAAGCAGATATTTGTACGACCATGAAGCTGATGAAATCTACTGTTTCGAACATATGGAAGAACCGCGACAAAATAAAAAATTGTTATTGGAAAATCAATGATAAAAAGAAGAAAATGCGGTCTTCTACACACCCACAAGTAGATGACTTGTTATTTCAATGGTTCTTGCAAACAAGAGCGAATAATTTTCCCGTAAGTGGCCCAATGCTACAAATGAAAGCTGAGGAATTCGGAAGAATGATTCAAGATGATTTTAAATACAGTTCAGGGTGGCTGGATAGATTTAAAAAAAGGCACAATATTGTTTTTGGAAAAGTTTGTGGTGAGTCAGCTTCAGTGGACAGAAATGTAACTGATAATTGGATTTCTAAAGTTTGGCCTGCTATAAGTAAAGATTACTCCTTGGACGACGTTTTTAATGCTGATGAAACAGGGATTTTCTACCGAATGATGCCAGATAAGACCTATAAAATAAAAGGGGAATCTGTGCAGGGGGTAAAATGTCAAAAGAAAGGATAACAGCGATGGTTTGTGCTAATGCTTCCGGTACTGAAAAACGAAAACTATTTATTATTGGTAAGTGTATAGGTCTTTTTACAATAATGTAACCTGTACCTACTTCATACTTGTCTGTTCTCTTTTAGGAAAGTTTCTAAACCCTAGATGTTTTAAAAATGTAAAAACATTACCTGTAGATTATTGTGCTAATAAAAAAGCATGGATGACTTCACAAATCTTTATTGATTATTTGAAGAAATGGGACAGAGAGCTTACACAACAAAGACGCAAAATATGATTGCTGGTTGATAACTGTCCTGCTCATCCAAATGTTGAACTTCATAACATTAAGCTACATTTCTTTCCATCTAATGCTACGTCAGTGTTGCAACCTATGGACCAAGGTGTCATTCGGTCTCTGAAACAGGTTTATAGAAAACAAATGTTGACGCAAATTATGGCACTTCAGGAAAAAGGTGTTACAAGAGCTGTAACTCTTTTAGATGTTGTGAATTTGTTAAGCGTTGCATGGGAAAGTGTTTCTTCAGAAACAATTAGGAACTGCTATCGCCATGCTGGTCTAGTAAATTATAATCCTGAAGCAATGGATTTCGATGCAGAAGATGATATACCCTTGAGTGAACTGGTCAACATCAGTAACCTAATGGTTCTAAGCAAGTTTGACGAATATGTGAGCATTGATGAAAATTTAGAAGTTACGGAACAATTATCGGATGTTGATTTAGTTCAGCAAGCAATGGAGGAACCACAGATGGATGAACACATGGAAGATGATGAAGGACTAGAAGGGGAGGAAACTGCGATGACAACTGAAGACGCAATAACTTCTATTAGAAAATTGCAGCGTTATTTTCAGTAAAAAGAGAATAACACTCACACTATATCAATACTAAATAAAGTTGAACTTATTCTAAATAAAGATGATCTGGACAAACCGTGGATTCAAACAAAACTGACCAACTTTTTTCAAAACATGTAATGTTAAATATGTACACAAACATGTGTGTACGTAACGGATGTTCATTTGAAAAGTCAATCTAGTAGCATGTGATTTACTGAGAACATTTTGAAGTATGTCGTAAATTAAAATTTACTACTTAACCTACGAAGTCGTATATTTTGACAGTTTCATACATACAAATAAATAACAAAAGTGATTGACATTAGCAAATGTCATTTGGATTTACGTTTACGGAACAACAAACACATACTAATATATATGCATCTTATTCTATCAAAATTTCAAAGTAACCTAGATTGACTTTTCAAATGAACACACGTTACATAGATACCTATGTACTACTATGTATGTAACATATTACAATAAGTTCTTTGTTTGTGTTTTCGTCCTCATGTATTATATACAAATTATGTAGGCCAGAGTTATCTTATATAGAGATATGTATATCCTATAGAATTATTTTTTTTTAATAAAAACGTGGAAATACATAAATTTTATTATGTAGTAATTATTCTGATGAGATGAACACTCGCCTATAATGGACTGTTTTGCTTAGTCCCTGAAATCCATTATAAGCGGATTCTACTGTATATGTATATATATATGGTAAATTCAATTTATCTGTATATATATATACATATATATATATATATATATATATATATATATATATATATACACTATATTTTTACAAAACTAACCTGTAGATTAAGTACTAGAGCAATTTCATGACTTAGTAACAAGTTGGTCAATTTTTACTTAAAAAGAAGGCCATTGCAATTAGATATTTATTGTGTGTTCATTAAATTATATACGTTGGAATTCTACTAATTTGCATTGCGGCACAAGTTCAAAAGCACAAAAAACTGTCAACCGTAAACATCGTTGTTAGTCGTCGTCTCACATCTGTTTAATTTGTCACCTGTTTTAAGAGAACAATATTTTTAGATAAACGAATATCAAAATAAAGAACACCAAAATATCAAAAACGTGCATTTCCAAAACATATTTTTATGTATTTTTAACTTCTCTTCCAAAATATACATATGCATGTATGTTAATAGTATTAACAGTCGAAGAAACTCGAGCGTGTGAATAGCTTTTCATTATTTTACGTGGAAAATGTTAAACAGTACATAACAGCTTATGATAAAAATTCTTGAATAGCACTATCTTAAATTTAATTTCACATAAAATAACTATTTTGTAGTCGAGGATATTAAATAATGTGACTAGTCCCTTGGTTTCATTGTTCATTTATTGTTCTTTCTTATTAATAATAATTATTATATTTTATAATAACAAAAATTAAGGAAGTTAAATATTGGTTTTAAAATTACCGTAGAAAATTTCAAATACATGTTTAAATTTACGACCATAATAGTCTTGATGATTCCGCAAATATTAGTTAATACATATCAGTATTAAATGGAAAAGAACAGGAACTTATAGATGAATTTGAGAAAGCTGATCTTGACATACTTGCAATCACAGAACCCAAGAAAAAGGGCCAGTGATTGGCTGTAATGAATATGCACATGATGATATACACTGGAGTTGCAAGAACAGAGAGAGCGGAAGGAGTAGCGAAGGAGTAGCATGTATAATGAAAAGTAAACACATTAACAAAGTGAAAAGCTGAGAATTTGTGTCACCGAGAATAGTGAAAATAAAAATGGATTTTGAACAAAAAACGTACACAACGATAGTGACAACATATGGACCAAACGAAGACGATCTAAGCAAAAACAAGGAACAGTTTTTGGAAGAACTAACAAGAACGATCGAGGGTGAAAATGGAAGAATAGCGGCGGACTTTAATAGCCGAGTTGGAAAAAGAGCACAAACAAATACCGAAGTGTTGGGACTACATGGCGAGGTCAAGAGGAACAACAATGGAGACAGAATGCTGAGTTTTTGCAGAGAAAACAACATGATCATATCTAATACATTTTTTGAAGATAGGGATATATACAAGTACACAAGAGAAATAAGAAGCCGGAGCGAGAAATCTACAATAGACAACCTACTTATGAACAGAGAATATAGGAAAGACATACTAGATATGAAAGCTAGAAGTGCGGAAATTTACAGCGACCATTACTTACTACTAGCGAAAACACGAACGAAAACATAAGAGCGTACAAGCTACAAGAGACAGAAATAGCACGGAAATTTAAGCAAGAGATAGAAGATACGGCACTTGCCATAAACACCTGGGAAACTCTGAATCTAGAAGAGGCGTAGGATACCTTCAAAGGGATTGTTCTAGGAGCAGCAAGAAATGTATATGGAATAATAAACTTAAATAAAAGAAAGAAGCAAACAAGATGGTGGAACCAAGACATAAAGAAAGAAGTAAAGCACAAGAAAGAATGGAACCAGTACTTAGGCAATCGTATAGAAGATGCATACACCAAATATAAACAACAACGAATGAAAGTAAAAGAAATGATGCGACAAGCGAAGAAGAAAACATGGGAAGAATTCGGCAGCAAAATGGAAGCTGATAGTAAAACAAATCAAAAAGTATTTTATAAAGTTCTGAAAACCCTATGGAAAGATAAACGAGACATATTTAATCACGTTAAATCCAAAGATAGTAGGCTAAAAGATGAAGAAATCATGTCTAGGTGGAAGGAATACTTCTGCGAACTACTGAATAGAATATGAAACACAGAGCATAGGTGTCTCAAAGAAAACGGTAAATCCCAACAAAGACGTAGAAGAATCCAAAACCGTAGACGACGTAGCAGAAGCAATCGCACATTTAAAACTAGAAAAGTCGACAGGCCATGACAGAATTACCCCAGGGATGTTAAAAAACTTGGGTTGTCAGGGATTAGAAATATTAACCAATATATTCAATAAAGCATGGTATGGAAGCGAGGTGCCCAAATACTGGAAAATAGGAATTATCGTACGGATATTAAAGAAAGGATACAAGCGAGACTGCGCCAATTACCGAGACATTACACTATTAAGCACTGTGTCTAAACTAACTATGAATTTATGCTAGAGAAAAGACTGAAAAATACAACAGAAAACCAATTAGCAGATCTGAAAAGTGGGTTTAGAAAAGGAAGAAGCGCACAAAACCACATCTTTACACTGAAACAATTAATAGACGTCAGAAGAAAGGACACGGAGCTATACTTAGCGTTTATAGATATGTAGAAGGCATTCGACAGGGTATCACAAAAAGCGGTTTGGGAGCTGGTAAAACGCAGAAAAGTAAATGAAACACTAATAAGAGGAATACAAAGTCTATACGAAAATAATAAGAGCTACGTAAGGAAAAACAACATGCAATCGGAAACTTTTGACATAAGCGACGGTTTAAGATATGGAGGTGTATTGAGTCCAACATTATTCATACTGGTATTGGATGATGTCATCAAAATGGTACAAACCAGTACCCGTGCAGCAGGCATAGACTACAAACAACTAGAACCGGTTTACTTTTCGGAATGTGCATTTGCTGACGACCTGTTGATAGCTGCACCTAGTAAAAGAGACCTGCAATTAAACCTCACGATATGGGAAGAAGAACTGGAAAAGAACGTAATGATTAATAAGAGCAAAACAAAGGTAATGGTAATAGGAAAGGAAAACAAAAGAATGAAAATAATACTGGGACAAGACGAAATTCAGCAAGTCAATGAATACAAATAAGCACGAGTAACACTTGAAAGAGAGGGAAATATGGAAAATGAAATAAAAGAAAGAATAAACAACGTAACAAAGGTATATCATACTCTGAATAGAGCATTAATAAGGAAAAGAGAAATTAGAAGGAGAACAAAACTTCCAGTTTACAAAACCATATTTAGGCCTATACCGACCTATGAAAGTGAAAGCTGGGTGATGAACGCTGCGCAGAGGAGTAGCTTACAAGCCATTGACATGAAGTACCTCCGTGCAGTCAAAGGAATTACACGCAGGGACAAAATTAGAAACGACGACGTAAGAGAGGAATTGGGGATCGAGTCCATAACGAATGCTATTGAAACGAATAAGCTGAAATGGTTTGGCCACCTCATTCGAATGACGGAAGACCGACAGGTGAAGCGTGTATGGACAGCAAAAATACAGGAACAAAGGAGAAGAGGAAGACCAAATAAATCATGGAACGACGAAGTAGCCGGAATACTAAGGAAGAGAAATAAAAGCTGGAGGGAAGCTAATTGTTTTTTGGAATACTAAGGCATGATTTATTATTATTCAATTGGAATGTATCTTTGAATAATTTTATCCATAGCAACTCAATTATATGACATTTGTATACTGTCATATATATCCTTGATAAAGGCATCATTGCCGAAACATGTAGGGTTGTTTTAAATATATATACTTTAAAGTAAAGCCAGACCTTAAATCGCCAATTAATTGAATTTACTATATATATATATATATATATATATATATATATATATATATATATATATATATATATATATATATTGGTACGTTTCTTATTGAATTAAACTCTTTATGTATGAACTTTTAATATTTCTTAGTATGATATTATGTTACGGTTTATTCTCTTGATGATCGTGATAATGTTAAATGAGACGTAAAAAGTAATATTAACTGTAAGTGTAAAATGTTGATTTTATACTTAACTTAGAAATGGGCTTATTATTCTTTCCTTTTTTTTATTATAGACGGCTAGCTCAATATTTCGTATCTCCAGGGTTCAAAGTCGGTTCAGGTATTTCTACTCCTCTCTTAGCTTATTTATTTTAATAAATCAATTCGAACAACACTTCAAGCAATTAAAATAAAACCCAAAAATAAAATGATAAAAAAACATTAACTTTATTGTACAAACAAAATTCTTAAAAATTCAAAATTAAATCGGTATTTCGTGGAACACAAGCAATGATACATGCGATAAAAATTGGTACTAATACAAATCTTCTTTACTCTTGTGAATAAACATGTGTTTAACAATATCAGTCTAATAAAATTGTGAATATTTGAAATAATAGATTAAGTTTAAATAGTTTAACAAGTGCAAAGTGAACTTCAATCTGTTTAATAACAGTTTACAGTGTTTGAGGAACAAATCCTTAACTGTAAGTACGAGTAAGTTGAGAACAACCAGTTCTATATGTGAATATGACTATTTAAAATGGCGTGTAATAATTAGTATATGAAAAACCTGTATTTTCGGGAATTAACTTCGGTGATCTCTGTCTATAGGTTCTGGAATAGTTCTTGAGTCAGGAAAACGGATATTAACCAGATCGGTTCCCTTAGGATGGCTTGTTCGTGATGTTTCCAAAGTCCGACGACAGCTGATTGCTTGGCGGCGTTCGTGTGCTCCGTTGAATGGCTTGATCTTCGGTGAACCTTTTTTAGTAGACTCGTTGTATGTCTCAAAATTTCAAAAATTTCTATCTCCGGAATGTGATGGTCTGGTCTTTTGTAACTTTTTCAGTGTGTTGACGACAGGTATTGTAAGCGTTTTAGATAAATTTAACACTTGGACACTAATTATTTTAGTAGAAAAAAATTACTTTTTATCGGAGCGAAATTTTCGTGACCGTTCGTTACAACAATGGTGGTAAAGACGCCGTTTTATTCTTTTGTTTTAAGTAAAATGACTGGCCGTTTATTGCCTTGTTCGTACTCATAATTATGTTGTTGTACAGTTATAATTTAGATAATATTTCAATTCAAATAGGTTTATAAAATTATTTTAAGAATTATTGAATAACTTTGGTTATGAAACATATGTTGTTTTGTTTACAATAACTCTGTCAACATATGTTCCTATACAGGTTATTATGCTGTTATAATTTGGAGGCGGAGCTTAATTGTTTCAAATACATTTGAATATAAATACATTAAATATGTTCTTATAAATCGCGTTAAATATTAATTTGAATTCGAAAATGAGTATAAACATCAGTAATAAAAATATAGAGAAAAATAAGTTAATTATTTTAAAGCAAATTTGTCGTCTTAATAAAGTATTTATAGTTTGAATTAATTCCTCCCCTCACTGGCATGAAAACATAGTAAATATGAACATTATAATTAAATAGCTTGTTTTTGTATCCCTTTCAGAGGAGGAGCAATTCTTGTAATGCTTCATTATATATATATATATATATATATATATATATATATATATAAGGTAAACTTAATAAGTCGGCGATTAAAGGTCTATATTATATATATATATATATATATATATATATATATATATGCATATATATACATATATATATATATAATGAAATTTTAAAATGTCAAGAACATAATAAAAAAATAATTCACATGAAAACGCAGTAAAACAAGATCGTTAGGTCCACTTACATAAAGGAGCACACACAATATCTCAGTTGAAACACATATCCCTTTTCCAAAACAACTATGAAAAGAAAAAGGAAAAAAACTTGTGAAGTGTATAGTTTAAGATAGTTTAGTTCATGAAATGCGTTAATTAACTAAAAGAACAATTGGTGAGTTTAGTTATACAAAAATTTTCATATAAAATATTATTAAAAACATAATTTCTTGTTCCGTTATATGTGCAAACTGGACAAAGAATAATAATTAATAAAAGTCGAAACGTCGTTTCGATAAATAAATTTGTTTAATTTCATTAAAGGTCGCTAAAACCAAGAAAAGATTTTTATTTAGTAATTATACGGCCAATAAAATGAATAAGAAACCTTAGATTCTTATTAACATCGAATATACATATATATATATATATATATATATATATATATATATATATATATAGCATAAATAGAGAGACTCCTGTATTAATGATTTGTTTACATTATGAAAAAATACATGGACAATATATACATTTATAATTTATATCTTAGTAAGCAAGTATGTGAAAAGACCGACAAATGCTTGACGACGTGCCGTTCTATTGTGGTTATAGATTGAATGATCTCGATGGAACTAAATAAAGGAACGACCGGATCGACACATCACTACAGCATATTATCTAATATCATAGTGCATAGTGCATTAATTCGTTTCCTATTGTCTAGAACTGGCTTTAATTGCTGCAACGAAATCCATCGTTTGTTGACTATACTTATCAGAGTTAATGATCTCTCTAAGTTGCAAAAGTTGGTAGTAAACAAAAAGTTGTTTATCCAACAAAGTGCACAGATTTCTCTTCTTTTAATGTAAATCTAGTTTTACAATTAATGGGCCTGATTGCATGGGTTGTATATATGCTTTCTTTCTTAACAATGGATCTAATTTTCACCTGTATTTAAACTATTTGAAAATTAATCATTTTCGTTCCACACCGATAAAGACAAAGCAAAAAAATTCTATCAAGTGCATCAAGTTGCTCTACCTTAATTCATTCGCCACCCACCTAGCATATTTCAAAATAAATTCTAAATTGTGAATATGTGTCAAAGTTTTTGATTTTCCTCCCATTCTCGTCGCAAAGCGTCACTATTCATCTTCTAAGGTAACGAGATTCATCCTAGAAATTTAGTCTAGTTTTCTTGAACTTTGCGAAGCACCTTTGAATGAGCACGACGCATGATTTCTATTTTTAAATTAAGACAACAGACAATTGTTAGTCGTCAGTAGAAACATATTCAAGCAAATGGACATTTAATGGTTTCAATTTTACCTCTTACATTTTATATTTCATGTACACCAACCTAATAAATAGGAGCATCAAGATTAATATGTTTTTGACATTTGATATCTAGAGAAGCCGAATTGAGGTGCCCATCATACGCATGCGCTTTATAGTATGTAAATAAAAGAAATAATAAATTTATAAAAGGTGGTCGAACACATACCGTTTTAAACGGTAGTGAAGTCACAAAGTGGCGGTTAAATATTTGCAACATTAGGTATGTTTCCACAGTTGTTTCAGCAAATCGAGTGCGGCTTGGAAAAAAATGTGTTTTATGCAGAAAACGAGCGTTGTACATCTATTTGCATAATTCAATTTATTTTGTATTTTAAAATAAAAATGTAACTTTATCCGACTAGGTAACGATACTTCGCGTATTAATTCCAGAATGCACAAAATGATTCATTGAATAATAAAACAAACGGTAGATTACACAGAATCATTGTTACAAATAAATGAAATAACAATTCCTCGTTCGCTTTTACGCCAGTTTTATGTGCCGTTCATAGAAATATATCGCGAACTATACGTCTAATTTTTGTGCCATTGTAAATTAAATCAAGGTATGCACTTATTAACTTATTTGTTTGGTCGAACAATGGTCGCTTTCTCGATACACCTAACTGTCACATTATTATTATTATACATATAACAGTTTGTTGCCAAACAAATACGCGTCGCTGTTCATATACGTACTAATATCCAATATCGCAAACGAAACAGTGGAAACTCCGCGTTGGCCTGGCGCACCAGTGGAGCGCACCTCGAAATTGGCATCTGTATTGATAACCGTAACAAAAGGTATATACCGTATGAACGCCGGGGAGTGATTGATCTACCACAATGTAGTAAGACGAAGACGAATGGCGAGTTTATGTGGTTAGGGTTGAGAGAGTATATTCAATCTGTTCTACTGTCTAACTATACGGGCGTTCCATTTCTTTATCCAACACATTCTACATACGATCTAAGTACGAATCAAATAATCTCTCTCTAACACATTGAATATTCCTATCAGTCGCTCATTGTGTTCAAGCAAGGCGAATATACTTGCAGTTGGCCAGTCATTACTTATATATCCATCGATCGCACGACGTTGTGCACACGGTATATATATACAACAAATGCACATGCACTTCAACAGATATATCAAACAGTCATTGCTTTACATCTTCAAAACCGAATAAATTCGTACTTTATTATAAATATAACAAAAAAAGAAATTTCTTGTGTTGATAAAACTATTTCTTTGTGTAAAAACTTTAAAAAAAAAACGAAAAGGTGTTGAGAAAGCAAGGCAAAGATTATGTCCCTTCGCATGGAATAGTTCAAGAATGTTTCCCTGCATTTCGTATTTGTCATATGAACACGAATGACACTGGCCGCCCAGTCCTTCATTTGCAATGACTACCGAGGAAATTATCCCTGATTGAAAGATCACCGATTGAAGATGCGTGAAATACCCCAGATTGTAAACATCTCTACTGACGTCATTCATATTCAATATATTGCACGAATATATAATACCGGCAGATCACCTAAAGCAAAACCGCATGATAATTTCAACGCAATATTTGTATATGTATAAGTGCAATACAAGTGAATTTTATAACTATGGACAAAAAATAAATTAATCGCTTCATTTTGGAAACGAAAGAACAGTCGAAATATTTTTTTAATTTATGGAATCATTTCAATACTGAATTAAAAAACAAACGACAACATTAGAAAAAATTATGTGATACTTTTTCGTCTGTAATTGTAGCCGAATTACGTGCTGGTACCAAAAAGCTCCCGAA
Organism: Melolontha melolontha; assembly: GCA_935421215.2. Lineage (NCBI taxonomy): Eukaryota > Metazoa > Arthropoda > Insecta > Coleoptera > Scarabaeidae > Melolontha > Melolontha melolontha. The sequence continues at coordinate 142,925,120 of OW285236.1, forward strand.
AATTGAACCATCATGTTACGTGAAATGCAATTGTAAATAATCGTAGGCGGACCATCCAAGACATCTATAACAATCTGGGATTATCTTATAGCACATGTCAACGATTTTTATCGAAAGAATTGAACGTGGGAAGGATAGCAGCAAAATTGTTCACGACGAAGCCATATGCCGCATTATACAGTAGTTTTTGGCAAAAAGAACACGGTCGTTGTTCCTCATCCAGCGTACATGCCTGACTCGGTTCCTTGCGACTATTTCCGCTTTTCTCAGATGAGGAGATTGAATCTGAATCGCAGACGATACTAAACACATTAACAAAACAAGATTTCCAGAATGCATTCCTTTCATGGAAAAGGCGCTAGGATCTGTGTTTGAACTCCCAAGCGGTCTCCTCTGAAAGTAAGGGAGGCGAATTAAATCTAGGTATTCTGCAATATTATTTATTTCTGCATTTCGGATGCCACCTCGTTCATTTCGAATTACTAGCTCATCTCCCATATTCATATATCTCTCATATTTCAACTATTACTTTAAAAATTAATAATTCACAGCATTTAAATTGAAAGAACTCAAAAAAATATTACAAGTAAAATTATTTGTGTGCCTATATGATATATGAGACAATGTATTCGATGTGATATGATTCAACAGATATTTAAATTCGCTTGAGAAATTAACAATACTTACATAGTCTCCCTTTCAAATTGAAAAATAAAAAGCAAGTATAACTGCAAGCTATAATTCTTTTTAAGAAATCATGTATGCTATCTTTTAGCTTTTCAAATGTTGTTTGCAATGTCACTTTTCTCAAGCCCGTAATAAATTTCTATATTTCAGAAAATATTTAAAAAATACATTTATTTTAGTAAAATAAGATTCCAAAATATACTATTAACGTGTTCAAATAAAGGCATCATAAATTATTCCGTCGTTTTTTTCTCTTGTTTTTTTCACAACAAACGCATATGAAGCAAACAGTAATTTTAGTTTTTCATGTCACAAATGCAATATCGTTCCTAAATATAGAAAGATTGTTTATTCTTATTTGAATATAATTCACTATACACTCCAAATCACGAAAGATGATCCCTGCGTCATTGATCTATAATTCTATCAACGACATTCAAAGAATAATCTCCACATCCGAATAACAAACAGTACCTACTTGTATGACAAGGATAGCTTGAACGAAAGTATGTGTTTTCTAGCAAAGACATACGGCTCAAGCAATTTATTTGAGTAAGACAAAGACGGGATTATTACCTACTCCGTGATAAATACATACATTTCCGCTTATTAGTTCTGTCGTTAGTCGTTGACATTTGACAACATACATTCGTTGATATTTCATGGAATTGTTATTTATTTTCGTTTTATAAATACATCAATCAACAAACCAGAATTCGGTGTGATTCGATACATACGTGTTCGATTGCAACTTTCCCCTCCTGTTTAAATAAAACATGATTATAAATCCGCTGTAATCCCCTTGCCCCTCCGAATCCTTAATAAATGATGTTTTGTATGTTTACAATCATAAAAACTTAACCTCTTAACGTAAATACAAGGCTGTCAAGATACAATTTTCCGACCTGCTGTTAATGAATATAAAAATGAAAAAGGTAATTATCCAACATGAAAGTGGCAATAAGTATTAAGTTTTTTTATCGCCTTACGAAATAGAAGAAGCTGAAACGGGTAAGTTAACTTTTAAACATTTGTCAATAACAATTTATTTTTTGATGTCGATTTTTCAGATTCCAACTTCTATAATGAACTAACAAAGTATCATAAATTATACGAACAAAATATAATACATAGGATTGAAGATCACAATGATGAAGTTGCAGGAAATAAAGATCAGCAAACTACAATGTTTTCTGAAGACCTGAATGAAAATTATCATGTTGAAAAAGAATTGGATGAACGGCAAGATAATAGAAATAGCTTTGATGAATTTTGGACCGAACAAGAAACTTTATTTCTCATTAGTTTGTATGCAGAATACCAAGACGAATTGAAGCATGCAAAAAAGAAGAAATATGTGTGGCAGATAGTATCTGAACGAACTGTCAGTATCACTAGATGAGCTAGAAGATGATAAATCATCAAATGATTTTAAAGCCATTTCCTGAAATATTTCAATTAAAATATTATTATAAAATATACATAGTCTCCATTTCTCCATTTTATTTATATACATATGTCAATCGGCACTATTATAGAATCAAAGCTCTGAATACGACGTTCTTTTGCGACGTCGCATTAGTTACAAATGATTACTAAACACGGATTATGTTTACGTTAATCATAATCAAAATAAGTGCACAAACGAAAGCAGCTATATTCTTTGAAATTTATTTTTTCAAAACTATAAAGGCAGCAATCACGACAACTTGTTTTAAATTCGTTGCAATATTTTGAACGAGAGAAAAACCATGGTGGTGTTAATACCTATTACATGAGCACATAATATATTTAGATTTTAATAAACCTTTTGTTTAGCGAGTGGCAGATGTATTGTGCTTGGGATTAGTTACAGTAAAACGCATTAAAGCTGTGTAGCAGCAGTTTAAATCGTGTACTTCACAATATTGGATTTAAATATAAAAAGGATAATAATCATAGAGCATTAGTGGAACGATCCAACATTGCAGAGATAAGATTGACATTTCTTAGGAATTACATAAAGAATTTGAGTTCTGTTCAGAGAGAAGTGGTATTGCTTGATGAGACCCGGCAAAATAATAATCTGCAGAGTGAGGGCAAGCGATATGTTGTATTACATTGTGGTTCAAAATTATGTTTTATGTCAAATGCTTCTTTATTGTTTTCAAGCAAATCACAAATAGAAGATTATCGTGGTGAAATGAATGGAGAAATGTTTAAGAAATTTCGTCATTTTGAAGAATGGAGAAAACAGCAAAGTATCACTGGAATTAACGAAGAAGTTATGCTGGCGTATTTCCATATTTATAGAAGGAAAATAGCACCTTCTTCATTGTGGACGAAGTATTCCATGTTAAGAAGTACTTTGAAAGTGTATATGAATAGTGACATATCAAAATACGGAAAACTGATTTCCTATTTGAAGAGTGAGGCAAGAACCCACAAGTCCAAAAAGGCGAAAATCTTGGAGAGGCTACATATAGAGAAGTTTCTGAATGAGGCTCCTAACAATAAATATTTGATGATGAAGGTATTATTTATTTTCTTATATTTAATTCAAAGTATTTATTCATTATTCGTTCGTGTATTCTATGCAGGTTGCCTTAATAATGGGTGTATCAGGTGCGTGTCGTTGTGATGAAATAACTAAGCTGAAAGTTGACGATATAGAAGATAAAGGAGGATACTTGTATGTTTCGATAGCTGACACAGAGACAAACGTATCTAGAAGTTTCACTGTTATGGCAGAAGGATTTACAACAGATATTCTTGACCTCTACAGAAAATATGTCTGTATGAGACCAAAAGGTATTCCACATGGCAGATTCTTCCTAAATTACAAGAAAGAAAAATGCACTATCCGGCCAGTTGGAATTAACACCATTTCTAAGATACCTCAGAAAGTTGCATCTTTCCTGAACCTACCAGAAGCTCAATTATATACAGGACATAGTCTGAGATGTTTGTCAGCATCTCTTCTGGCAAACGCAGGAGCTGATATTACAACAGTTAAACGACATGGTGGGTGGAAATCGTCCACTGTGGCAGAAGGATATATACAAGATTCAGTATCCAACAAAATTCAGTATCCAACAAGATTGATATAGCCAGAAAGATTCAAGGTTCAGACAGTCTAACGTCCTCGACTTCTGGTCATCAAATTTCTCTTCAGGATACTTAACTCTAAATTCGAATAACCTGAATGCAGAGTCAGATACAAAGAGGATTTCCTTCAACTTTAATATTAATGTAAATGTTAATTAGTTGCTATTGTTTACCCTTTAGAATTAATATAAATGTGTTAAAACTATAGCAGTTTGAATGTCTCTATGCAATCTAAATTTCACCTTGTTTTATCTCACTATTGAGATAAATTATGTTTTTAACTCACTAGTGAGTTATATAAGCTACATAATTGATTTAAAATCGCCATAGCTATAGGTCTATTATTAGGAGGTGTTGGATAAAAGACATTTACATTGTGAAATCAATGGCTTTATAATTAACATTGATGATTCAAGCAGCAGTGAAGATAGTGATTAACAAGACTTCCTATATGACCGCGGATAAAAAAAAAACTGTTAGCTATCCCATGTTTTTACTTAATCTATATTATAACCCAAGATATAAGCCAACGTACGTGCTACACGTCGTTTTTAGTTCACGCCAAATATATCAAATTTTCTTGTGTTGGCAGTAAAAGTATCAAGTATTAGTATACAGCTGATTAGTTGTTTATGGAATGTTAGTTTATACTTTTAGTAACTGATTTTTGATGCAACAAATACAATGATATTAATACAAATAATCATACAAAATGTTACACATGCAATTGCCAGACTGTGGCCACAATTTTTATCTAAATATGTCTAGAAAGGTAGAAAAATTACAGAAACAGAATTTAACAAGTAGCTAGATTTCCTAATGTACTAAGTAGAATTGATTGCACTCACATGCGAAAACAATCTCCTAGTGGTAATAATGCTGAGCTGTACCGAAACAGAAAGGATATTTATCATGGAATATTCAGGTATAATATTCTCAATTAAGAATTTGTGACATCGTAGCCAGATGGCCAGGATCTACACATGACCAAACAATTTTGAATGGATCGGCAATAAAAAGAAGTTAAGAAAATGAACATTTCAATAAACCAGTTATACTTTGTGATAGTTGTTACAATATTATAAAATATTTATTAAATATTTTTTATATTTCCTTTTTTTTGTATATATACTCATGATAATTTTATTATTAAACAAATAAGGCTATTTTGTTAAATGATTATATTTGTATATTAACTTATTAAACAATTATAATTCCCAGTTACATTGACAATTTAATATATTAAGTTTTTTTTTTAATTGGCTCCTTTTTTACTGCGTATTCTTTTTCGTTGCAATTTTAATATTTGGAGTTAAAAATACAATGCATATAAAAAAAATGTATGTCCAATTAAATACATTTGAATGTGTTTTCATCTTTTTGTAGCAAGGTTTTGCAAGGTACCTAGTGAAATGTGTTTCGACTGCCTTATTTGATTTGGTGTCCATCAGCTCTAATCTTCTGGTGTTAACTTAAAAATTTTTAATATACACAAAACAAATTCATACAATTTGATGAAAACAATAAATAAAATAACTATTGTTTGTATATATTATATAAATCTATAACTTATTGCAAGTAAAATTTTTTGAAAGTTCAATTACTAAACTTTTTCTTTCTTGCTCCATTTCATGTTCCATTTTCAAAATTTCTTTCTGCAATCGTACAAGTTCTATTTTACTAGCAGTCAACAAATAATTTCAAAGCAAAAAAAAACATTTCACAGCAAATAAATTTGTATGAATATGTTTTGTTTATAATGCATACTGCAATTTCAAATATTTATACTGACCTTTGTGCAAAACTCAACTTATCTATTATGGCAGTGTTAAGTTATACTGCAATATATTCCAAAATTTATTTAAAATAAGGCACTGTAGAACGTTTAACTAATATCTAGGGTTATTCTATGATATAATTGGGAAGATAATGTTTATAAAACTGTCATAACAGTGAATATGTAATTACAGTTATACAAAGTAGATACTCTGGTCTATTGTATAATTTCAATTCCAGTAATAATGCTGTTAGAACTAACTTGAAACTGTTTGGTTTTGCCATTCATTAAAATTATTAAAGAATTACATAATCTTACATGTTGACTTAAATGTTGTAAATTCTTGATAGTTCATTTTATTTTTCAAGTGGTGTTATAGTTTAATTTGATTTGCTGTTTACGCAGCTTTGTTCAATTTATAGTAATTTTAATATAACTTAAGATGTAATTCGATTATATTTGTTCATATAACCTACAAATTAGACCGACTGTGTCAAATATATTTGACCCGGAAACGAAGTTAAGTTCCATATTCATTTTTCAATTTACAGTATTTAATATGACGCCGAAGTACTGATTTGAATCATACAATGATTATTGATGACGCAGGGATCATCTTTCGTGATTTGGAGTGTACCTACATTTTTTTAATTTAAGGGCGATTCATTATGAAGTTAAAATATAATGGAAATTCAATTAATCTAGTGCTTCATGAAATATTTAACGATACATATTGTTAGAATCATGTTGTTCATTGAAATAGGTATTTATCGAATCTTATCTTCGATATCCAAAATATGGGTATGTAATTTTTGACAATTATTAACAGTAACAATTCATTTAATGAAACTGTAAAATATATAACGGGTGTTCAGAAACATTCGAAGTCAAAGTAGTCCTTGAAAATATGAAGTCATGTCTGATATAGATTGATACATTTACTTAATACAATTTTATAGGTTATCATACACGCAATGTACTTAAGTAAAGATATAAGATTTTTTGTTCAGAGCCCACTTGACTTCGAATGTTTCTGAACACCCGTTAGTTATTTGATGTGATCTGCCAAAACCTCCTGCAGCGCCACCTAACGAAAAATTACCTAACTTTTATTCTCACGTATTAACTCAAATTTTAACAAGTAAATAATTAACAAATGACTTATCATGGATTATTTAAATACTATTCAACGAAAAAAATAATAGTAAAAAACTTCTATAATCTGCTACAAAATTCTTTAAAGAATAAATACAAAATAAAATATTTTTTTATGGCCAGTTCGTCGGCTATCTCATTGCCTTTAATTCCCTCATGTCCTGTCACCCATATCAGTGACACAGTATCGCCTTGCGCCAGTTTATTGAGGACCTGTTTACAATATTTCACCAGATTAGACTAATGGCTTTAATAGCTGCCTGACTATCAGTCATTATGTTGATATTTTTCTTGGCGCAGCCAGCTTTCCGAATTTCCTCGGTGCATGCTGCGACTGCAAACAATTCGGCCTGGAAAATCGTCGTATGTTTCTCCAGACATATCGATATCTTCCTTCTAGGGCACATTCCGCATATGCCTGCACCTGCCCCCTGACTAGATTGTGATCCATTAGTGTACCAGGTCCGGCACCACAATCGCTCATGTTATCTCTGCTATAATGGTTTTTATTCCTCCACTTTCACTGCTTCTTCCGGTGTTCCTCAAGGCTAGAACCTTGGTCCGCTATTGTTTAATGTTTATTTTAATGATCTTCTATTGTTGCTCAATTGTCGCGTTCTTGCCTACGCGGACGACCTAAAAATCTTCAGGAAAATATCTTCTACCTCTGATTGCGAAGCTCTTAAAAAGAATTTAAACACTATCTACCAATGGTGTAACGAGAACAAGATAGGAACAGTATAAATAAATGTGCAGTCATCACATACATTATAAAGACGAATCCTTTAATAAACACCTAATAAACACACGTCAATCACAAATTAAAGACCTGGGTGTTCTGTTTGATCAGCGATTGCAGTTCACTGACCACATTCTATCTGTTTGCAACTCCGCTTCACGCTCTCTTAGTTTTGTTATTCGATCCTGCCGGAATTTCTAAATCCAAATACGCTTAAGCCGCTCTATTTTACCCTGATTCACCCTAAACTCGAATATGCATCAATTATTTTGTACCCTTATTATGTCTACCAGAATTTATTGATCGAGAAAGTGCAGCGAAGATTCTTGAAATATTTATGGTACAAAATATCTGGTTATTATCCTGCTAGGGGAGTTGATTATCAAGAATTACTGCGTGAACACAATTTTGCCTCAATTTCTGATCGCAGAAAGATAATCTGCATCTTTTTCCAAATTTATTTATTGCTTTATACATCAGACCGCTTGTTTTATTGCCTAAGGTTATCAGTGAACGCATTCAAGAGTCGATATTTGGTCTGACCACCCATTAACTAAATGTATATAACAGAGTTCCACTACTGCACAAAGGAATTAACCGAGACTACATGCTTAGGTTTATGACACCTACTAATAATTACTTAGTAATTATATTTTATTTATTTATTAGTAAGATCATTAAGACACTACCGTAAACCTTGGGTATTATTGCTTGTACGAACAATTTCCACGAAGTAGTAGGACAAAAATTCACCGTTATGACGTCAAACAATAAAATGTACAATAATACGCACATTTTAATTAATTAATAATATAGTTAGAGGTAGAGGTATATTTTTACCTATTTGTAAAACAGTATCAATCAGAGTCTCATACCAACAACAAGAGACTCAACAGTATCAACTCAACATCAGTACAAGACACACAGTCTTCTTCCTAACATCATATTTTAAAAAGAGACACCAGTCTTAACAACACCTTTATGTTAGTATAAGTAGTTGTAGATCTAAAGTAAATGTATATAGCGTAAATAAATATATTTAGATGAAAGTACATTTATTCATTTAACAAACAGTCACCGAAGATTTAAATAGTGAAGTGTGCACAGCCTTACAACCTGTGCACGGTGAAGCAACATCAGGGTCGTGATTCTAGTAACTGACGTTGAAGCATCACCGCCAGAAACCGGAGTCATTGTAAACATTTGGTCCATGAGCCACCATCAACTTTAACATTTCATCAACTTTAACATTAGTACATCAATCCCCAACATAATTTGGTACTTCACGATAGCGATTTTTCGGACACTCAATGAAAATGGACTACATTTCTTTATCACAAATCGTAAAGAAACGTATCTCTTTTCTTTATAATAACCATTTCTTTATAGCAACAAATGTATTAATTATTTATTGTAATACATATTAAACGTACAAAAATTCTTCATTAAAAAATTTTGACACATTACCCTTGCGATAGAATTTTTGATTTTTTTGCTTCATATCCTTCACTTTGGCGCTTTACATTTAACTATAACTTATCATAATTCGATATTTTAACGTTTTCTTTCGCTCTCAATGTACTTTTCAACATGGAGTATGTTGAGCATAACATGGAAGATTTCAGTCTTTCAGTTTGTCTAAAGATAAAACCTGAAAATTTATAAATGAAGTCAGGAAAGCTAACCGTTTCGTGAAAAAAGCAAGCATAACATCTTCATAGATATCCGTTACATTCTTTGAAGTCCTGCAGGATTTGAAAATATAGTAGTTTTCTCATATTTATCTCGTGATTTCGAGGGTAGTAAACTAGCAACAGCTTCAAGTGCTAATACCGAATTTCAGGATAATGTTCATTATTTATATCCATTTTCACAAAATTTCACGCGACCACAGTTGACAAAATTTTTGTTTAGTTGCTACAGTAATTCTTGCGTTTGTCATATATTTTTCAACAATTTATAAAATGTGTATTAGTCCATTGGGTGTCCGAAAAAATTGTATGTACTATTCTTAAAGAAAAGAAGGTGTATCTTTGCTCATCGCGTTTGTAAGCTCGCCTACGCCTCGATTAGAAATACCGCGATTCGTAAAGAAAAACAATACTTTTCTTTACCTATAATACATATAACTATTCATTAACGTACAAAATGATTTTCCCCATACCAACACAATAACAGCAATATATAAGAAATAGTTTACTTTAAACGAGTGCAAAAACCTGTCTGTCTGCCTGTTAGATTTCAGCGAAACTTTGACAATGACCTCTAAAACAAAGCTGAATTCAAGAATATACTCATCATGGCGACAATATTGCCAACTTTTTAAAAGTCAATATCCTTTCTAATCACCCACGTATACATAATATTAAAGTATTTTAATCATTAAAATAAACTTTAACAAGTCTACTTACTATAAAATCACTACAATAGTTTAGTTATTCTATTACAAATATGATAATGACTATATAATGTAAAATACTATGTCCTTTATCATTAACTTTTTTGTCTGCCGTTCAATAGTAATGAACGTAATTTACTTAATCATCGATAATTATAAAATAAATTAATTAATCAACATACTCGTATAAACACGCCTCAAAAAGCAGCAACGTTTTAATTTCTTACTTTCGTAACTCATTCATATGCAAATTCAACTTATTACTCTAGGAGGTTATTTTTCTTAACGATACCTTTTTGTTACACAAGTTATTCGTAATTATTATTTATAGCTAATCGCTTTCAACTTCAATGTGAATATGTGCACCTATGTTTAAACATGTATACTTTGTCGAATTATATTGTTCAAATATCCACTGTACATAATCAATTCATTTAGAAAAACAAAAACTACTTTGTTATATTAATTAGAATAGAACGAGTGTAAAATAAACGTACTCAGTAAAAAAACAATTTATTATTCAATATCGGTCAAGCAATGATGATAAATAAAAAGCAATTGCACTTTCATTATACTTACAAGCTTACCGTAACTAATCGGAAGCACAAAAAATTAAACGTGTGGAGCGTTTTAGGATTATAATCCATTTTTCATTTTTTCTTATTTTAGGTAGACGTTCATTTCATTTACTAATTGAAATTCTAAGAACTGTCAATACTATTTGGAAGTACCATTAAATAAATTGCAAATGAATAAAAACGTTTTCTATAATAATACTAAATAGCAAAGAATATTTTTCATTTACAAAATATTAAAAAAATTTAATAAATATTTATATATATATATATATATATGTATGTGTGTGTATATATATATATATATATATATATAGTATGGTAAATACAGTGTGATATATACAGTGTAACATATATACAGTTTGGTGCACAAGGGGAACAACGTTCTTATTTTTCATTTTATGAAAAAAAGGTTAAAATTATTGATGATTAATTGCATTGCCTTGAAAAGCTGTTGACGTTTAATTATTTTTCAGCTTCAGATTAAATAACATGACATTCACAATCACGAACGATCACGCAAGAACGAATTTATTTGATTAAGTGTTATGGAAGTGTTCATGGAATATCATATTTCATATCAAACCGCGATTAACAAATTTAATGTTAAATTCCCCAGCATTCATATCGCCATTAATCCTTTGAAAAAACTTGTTACGAAATTTGATAAACCTGGGCTCTGTAGCTAGAAAGAAAAAAGCAAAAAACGAATCAAAGAAGATGAACACTAACTGTTCTAGCTATGGGATCTGTACTAGAAGATCAAAAAATATCACTACGTAAAAGAGCGGCGGAATTTGGTGTAAGCAAGAGCTTATTGCAAAAAGTGTTTAAGGAAAACCAGATTCTTCCATACAAACCCAAATTTATACATACTCTGGATCTCGGGGACGAGGCGTTTAGATTAGAATTTTGTACTTGGGTTGCAGAAAATGTGGATGAACAATGTTTCCATCATAAAATTTTGTTTTCAGATGAAGCTACTTTTACCACTAATGGCACCCCAAAATTGCAGATATTGGACAGAAGAGAATCCTAATTTTCATAGTAATTGGAAAATATGTGGTGAGGAATTTTTTCAATCATATTTTTGGCCCCTTTTTTTCGTAAACAAATTAAACAACACAATTATTTGAATGTTACAAAATTTTGTTTTACCATCGATGGAGAATATTAACAGAGATGATGTTGTCTATTTTCAACAGAATGGATGCGCTGCGCATTCAACTAATTTAATTAGAAACTGCCTTAACGACCACTCTCCTGAAAGATGGATTGGTCGTTTTGGACTCATTCATTTGCTAGCTAGCTCGCCCGATTTAACGCCCATGAATTTTTATTTTAGGAAACACGTTAAACAAAGAATGTATGGAAATAATAACTTTGCTGGGAATTTGGAAGCAGTAAAAAATAAAATACAAACAGTAATAAGTGAGATTGATATAAGAACATTTAGGAGCGTTTACAGAGAATTTAGGTATAAAGTCGAAAAGTGTGTGGAAGTAGGTGGGAGTTACGTTGAATAAATTATTTGTTTTTATTTATCACATTCGAATTTAAATACATTACAAAATATTTCATAAAATCTTATATATTTATAAAAAAGAATTTCTTTTAATTAACCAGTTTATTATAAATTTATTTTATATCCAGAAATATATATATATATATATATATATATATATAGATAATTATTTCTTGACCTTTGTATATTTTAGTAGATTTAGTCAGTCGACGATTTAAGATCTATTTTATATATATATATATATATATATATATATATATATATATTTAGAATTTAAAAGTCTAAGATAGATTAAATAAAAATCAATAGGAAATATAAGCACAATATTTGAATAGTTTCTATTTTTTTTATATTTTTTAATTTAAACAACTAGTAAATAAGTTTAATTTGACCAAGTAGTAAATATTATTTGTACAGAAATGTATATAGAACTTATATTCATTAATGTAGCACCTCCGTGGTGGTATATTAACCAATTAGAGGTGAGATAAATTTAAAATCTCATCAATTGTTGAATTATCGCGTCGAGATTCCATAAGCTTCGGGCGCCATTTTCCATAAATTAGAAGCGTTTTAGACGACTCTAAGTTTCTTAAATTCGCGATGTATTCATAATTAAATACAACAAGTGTTCAAAAATAGTTACAAAAGTTAGCCTTATCAATTCGCTATTTATTCTTATCTATTTTAACGACATTAACTACGTATTTGTTTAATTTTCCGACAAAGCATCATTTTAAATTTCCTAATTCAAAATGGCGACTACTGATATTGAATTTTAAAACAAGATTTATTAATAAGATTACCTTATTTTGGTACTTGAAGAAGAATATTTATTTATCCCGTACATCCTGTCCTTAATCAAGACCAGTTTTTAAGAAATCCGAGAAGATTTTCCTGATATTCTAATAATTCCGAAGAATTCCTTCGCAGAACATCCTATCGATACCGCCCACTTAGTTCATTTAATTAGAAAGTACCAAAAACTAACATTATTTACTTGTTGTTTAACTTTATATTAAAATTTAACCAAATTAATTTCCAAAATTCAATGGTAATAGACCGATACAGGCATAAACTATTCAAATACTCTCTGTATCAACCTATATTGGCTTATTAATTATTATTAGTTACAGATAATCGATCTGTACAATATTAAAACGCACATAATTCCATAGATTCAGTTGGAAGACCTCGTCAAGGTTTTTTTACTCTCCGTTTAGCATCGGATTTGACTGTATCTTAGGAGTCATATCTTAGGATCTTAGGAAAGGAGCGAAAATAAAAATATGAAACTATTTTCCTTTTTCAATATATTCATCTGCAACCCTAATACATTTTTCAGATCTTTCAATTAGCTTGTGTATTCCTATATAAAAAATGTTTGATCTTTGTCTGAGAAATACGCCGAAACTGCGTCCTGTACTTCATGGCATCGTAAATTTCTTCTCGCACAGTTCTTTTTTCATTTTTGGAACAGGTAAAAGCTCTCGGATCAAGGTCTGAACTATAGTTACGGACTTCTTGAGTGGTGGTGTGCCTTTTGTATGCGACTGCATGGGGTCTTTCTTGGACTCAGGTTCATAATGATGAGCCCAAGCTTCATTCCTAGTAACAATTTGACTCAATACACCATCCCTGTCTTCATTGCAGAGATCCAGAAATGCACAGGAATATTCCACGCGCTGTTGTTTTCACGGCAGCTTGAGTATTCTCGAGACCGATCTTGCACTGACCTTAGTCATGCCAAGATGATCATGAAGAATTTTAAAAATGGTTCCGACTTTTCGAACAAATTCTGGAGCAGTCAGTTCAATTGGCTGACCCGGTCGTGGGCCGTCTTTAAGTGATTCCCTACCTTGCTTAAAGAGACCATGCCACTTGCAAACCATAGTTTTTCCCGGGCAAAAATGCCCGTAAACCGATGACATCTCTTTCGGTATTGTTTGAATAGGCTTTCCTTGCTTTGTAAGGAACTTTATAACGGCGTGATACTCGATTTTCTCCATATTTTCACTTTCTTCCCGATTGGGATGCTTGATCGACGATAGTTCAAATACTACTAGCGCAATTATGATAAAATTTTATATTTATACTAACAATTAGTCACTGAACACGTTACGACATGAAAGAGCCTCCCTCTACTATTAAACGTCCCATTCCGCAAACTTAAAGAAGCACCTTCATAGTTATTTTAGAAATTTGAGCAAATATCATAGACCATTCTGAAAAAATTATTAAATGGTGAAATAGAGAAATTGACTTCGATCATGAAGACATGCCCAAATTAATTATAGACATTGACCAAGATTCTCCGGAAGATAGTGTTTGACATAGACTTGAATTTTGTTAGAATATGTTTTATTCTACAAATTTATGCAATGATCCAGGTTCCAATTTTGAAAATAATTTTTTAAATAACAACATAACTATCCAATATTTCAATTCCTGATTTATGAATAAATTTCAACGCATCAAGACTTATTCGTGACTTCTCTTCATCTCTCCTAAATCATGTTATTGTCCTCTTGGAGGGTAATTATTCACTTTTTTAATTAATTAATAAAAATATTTTTTAATTGAAGTTTGACGCTGTCCATGATTTTGTTCAACTCCAAATTGTTATCAATGATATTACATATGGTATATCTTTGATTTCAAATTAATAATCTTATTACTCCATCCAAAGGTACATTTTTTTATTAATTTCACTACGCGTTTTCTATGCTTTTCAAGTTTTTTCACGTTTTCTTATAGTTTCTGTTATAAATATTGTTAATTTATTATACATATTATTTTGGCTTCCTTCTCAATATATACACTGCTCAACTTTTGAACTGGTACACTGCAGTAAAAGTAAACAACCCTTCGTAGGCGTTAGGCATGCCTTCCTATATGATCGGGGCTGTCTTTCGGAATGCAAACAAATGTCTATCGAATGACATTTGCGACTCCATTGTTGTTTGTTGTTATTATCTGTCATAAGTGCAGTTACTGAGCTCGCGGACGCTTATACTTTTATCAAGTTTTAAGAATTTCTCGAATAAGTTTTAATGCAGAGTGGTT
This sequence comes from Melolontha melolontha, assembly GCA_935421215.2. Lineage (NCBI taxonomy): Eukaryota > Metazoa > Arthropoda > Insecta > Coleoptera > Scarabaeidae > Melolontha > Melolontha melolontha. Next base: position 142,940,129 of record OW285236.1, read on the forward strand.
GATTGCATTTTAGAGATGCCATTAAGGCGTTTAAGCATTGAAGAGATGAGCCAAGCTATGGGAATGCTTATGACTGGTGCATCGCTAAGAACTGTTGCAGCCCATTTCAATGTGAGCCACAATGTGATCAGAGTTCGAATGCGTTTTAATGATACTGGATCTGTCCAACATAGACCCGGCGGAGGGCGAAATCGCAGTACAATAGTCAGGGAGGACCGTTTTATTACGGTTCAGTGTTGAAGGAATAGATTTTCTACTGCAAGAACACTCCAAATTCAGTTATTGAATGCAACAGGTACTCAAGTATCCATTCAAACAGTAAGAAGAAGGCTCCATGGGGTAAATTTAAGGTCCAGATCTTCTAAAAAATGCCCATTGTTGCCCAGAGCCCACAGAAGAAGAAGGCTAGAGTGGGCACATCAACATGTAAATTGGAATGTTGAAGATTGGGGTCGTTTTTTTATTTAGTGACGAGACCAGAGTGCATCTCCATAGCTCAGATGGAAGTGTTAGAGTTTGGACAAACAGAGGAGAACGCTATATTGAGAACAACGTGACTTACCATCAAGCTTATGGAGGTGGTTCAATTACTGTTTAGGGAGGTATTTTTGCGACTCGTCGTACTGAATTGGTTATGCTTGGAATTGCTACAATGAATAGTGTCAGGTATCTTTATGAGGTATTATAACCTGTAGTGTAGCCATTTGCTAATAATAGGCGATGGTTTTGTGTTTGTTGATGATAACGCGCGTCCTCCTAGAACAAGACAAATCAATGCACTTTTTGAAGAGAACAATATTACGCACATGGATTGGCCAGCGAACTCTCCAGATCTTAATCCCATATAGGACGTATGGGATTACCTGAAGAGGTTGATAAGATCACGAGGAGTGGATCCAAACAATCACCTTCAGCTCCGAACTGCCGTTTTGGAAGAATGGCAAAATATATTCCTCACCATTACATTCGGAATTTGATTTCCAGCATGCCAAGACGTTGCCAGGAGGTCATAAGAGCTAGAGGAGGTCCCACGTATTATTAATCTTTAAGTGTTTGGTTATCTTTTCTTTCCAAACCAAACTTTTCTGTAATACTAAAATGAAGATTTTGCTATTTTTCTATTAAAACATTTGAAATTCGCTATTTAAGTTTTACTCTTTTAATTCTTCGCCTTAAAAGTGTTTCTCAGAACCATATACTATCAACTAAGCAAGAAAGTGTTGCTCAAAAAGTAGTAAATTGTTATTTATATATGTTCTTGTAAGTGTACCAGTTCAAAAGTTGAGCAGTGTATTTTGGTTCTTTATTATACTTTTATTAATTTATCGACTCACAATTTTGATTCTTTTATGGTAAAATTGAAACTGTATTTATTTATCTTTTAATATAGGGAAACTAACCCAGAAAATAGGTTGTACATGGGTTAAACAAGATCATCATACTTAAAATAACGCTTGACATGTAATAAATTTACGATGAGGTGAATCAACTGCTAAATAAATTTTAACATAGTATTTATTATATTCAACAAAAATATAGTCAATCGGCATTCAGAACATTTTATTCACCTAAAATTTATTTTATTATATTACCTGTTGAAATATGTACCTATTCAAGTTCAAAACTTATTTTACTACACACACATCGTTAATGATAATAAATTATAATAAGTGCACGAGTGGATACCAACGAAGCAGAGAATTTAACAGCGACGTTAACCGATTATTTCAATTATTAATTGCGAGAACATTAAACCCGCCTTAATTAGGAAATTAGATACAGCCCCGCATACTGGGCTTAGATTTATTCTACTACAAATTACCGACGATATAGATAAATTACATTTACTGTTATGTTGATAATTTCAAATTAAATAGCAAAATACAAATAGATCCATTTATTAAGATTGGTAAAAATTTGTGAGAAAAATCCAAATGATATAAACATTATAAAAAGAAAAACATATCGCAAGTATACTTCAATGAGTATTTTTAATTTCAAAATTTCGATTTGTGTAATTTGTAAACAAGATTACATACTTTTTATTTAATACACATTCTTTTTTATAAAACGCGTTATATTAATCACCTTTGTGCGTATGTACCTTCCATGCGCAAAAAATTCTTGAAGTAAATAAAAACTGCCCTCCCCAGTTATAAATATATTTTATTAGGAAACATATGGCTTGCGAAGTGTTTTATTTCCTTAATTACCAGATGGTAGCAATATATTAAAAGCTGTATTTTTTTAGTAAACAATGGTTAATGAAACATACTTAATGTATTGCATTAGAATACTAAAAAAACCTAATATTTTAATTCAGTAATTGTTAAAAATTTTGACCATTGTCTTTTAAAAAATAAACTACACTCAGGGACAAAAAAACCCGGACATTTATTTTATAAAAAGAAAAATGCGATGTATGTTTGTCAGAGTTTTTGTAGATAATGCAATTTAAAATGCATCAATTTGTGATAATTTTGTTACCATGGATACGTGTAAACAAGCCATTGTTATGAGATACGCCATTTAATTGTCGAAACTCACAGTTACTGCAGAATTTCTGTCTGCCTTTTTATTCTTTATTATCACTATTTGTTTAATTTCCACGTGTTATCAATGTTTTGAGTGTAAGACGGTAGTCACAATTTATCTTATTACACAATGAGACCCGAAGATATTGCTGCAGCCGTTGCTTTACATAATGATGGACGCAATGTGTATTACATCGCATATGTCATGAATATGGCTAGAAGTACCATTCATGATGCCTTAAAACGTTTTAGAGAGACGCAAGAATTCACCAGGAGACCAGGTTCGGGTCGTCCGCGATGCACAACGCAAAATGAAGACAGTCGCATGGTGTTGTCAGTTCTTAGGGAGCGCAACCTGCCATCTACGATGGTAGCCCAACGGTTTTTTAACATGCATGGACGCCAATATCGGCCAAAACAGTTAGAAGAAGGTTGAAAGCAAGTGGACTGATGTCAGCTAAACCTGCAACGGGTTCCAGATTACTAAGGATGCATCGCATCGAAAGATTGCGCTTTGCACAGAATCATAGAGCCTGGAGAAATGAACAGTGGAGCTGTGTTTTGTTTACAGACGAATCCCGTTTCAATTTACGCTCATCTGATGGACGTGAAAAAGTTTGGAGAAGGATAGGGGAACGATATTCGCAGTGTTGTATTTCCGAGAGATCGCCATTTGGAGATGGTGGAATGATGGTTTGGGCAGGAGTGTGTATGAATGATCGTACGGAGTTGGTTTTCATAGACAGCTGATAGGTACATAAATGAATGTTTGGCGAATCATGTGGCGCCATTATGCACGACAATGCGCGCCCACACGTCGCTCGCATTACCACAAATTATCTGCAAGAAGTGGGGATTCGCGATTTGTCATGGCCAGCAAGGAGTCCTGACGTTAATCCCATTGAGCACGTGTGGGACATGTTGGTACGGCGTATTAGGAGGCGTTAGAGACCATCGGAAAACTTACAGGAGTTAAGAGAAGCACTTCTAGAATAATGGGAAAACATTCCCCAAGAAGCCATTTCTAACTTGATTCAAGGCATGCCAAGACGTGTGGATGTAGTTATCCAATGCCGAGGGAGTGACACGCGTTACTAAAAATGTGATTTCAATGTTACAATCACAAAACATCTAAGCCACAGCTGAAAAATGATGTTACTGGGTTTACGCCATTTCCGTTTTGACGAAAAGATTTTTTTTCTAATACTGTATTTATGATTAATTACATGAACCTTTGTTTGAAATGCGTTTTTCTATCATTTAAAATACTTAACCATTAAATTTTATAACATACTAGATCTTTAATTAACAATTTCTGACATAAAACTAGTGTCCGGGTTTTTTTGTCACTGAGTGTATTATAACATTTATGTACTGTATGTATTAGTTATTTGTTCAGCAGCAAAGTATTAATTCATTTTAATTAGTCGATATTGAACCTGTCCCCGCTATACACCTGATTTTTCAAGTGATCCTAAAAGCAGAAATACTTTGGTGAAAGGTCTCATAACCTTGCTGGCCATTTCACTTCATCCTCATGTCCTATCTAATGACCCTCAAATTTGGGATTTATGTACTTTCGCAAGTGTTAAGCATAATGAGGCTATGCACCATCTTTCTGAAACCATACACTCTCAATGTTCATTGCGTCGATTACCGGAACAATTTACTGTTAATAGTTTTATATATTTTATTCATTTATTTTTATTACAAAGAGGCTACACAATAAGACGTATAGCCCAAAACAGTGTAGCGCTATTGCATAAAATAATAAAGCGCGTGCACAAAAGTGGGAAAAGAAAAAATTTCTCTAATAACACCATGAAAAATTAATCAATGGTCGACTTAGTCAAATGTTACGTTATTTTATCGAGCGGCCCTCGTATGAAAATTTTCGCCCGCTTATTGGAATTATATTATGCCAATGTAAGACTTGCATAATGTGCATCATAGTTGCCGTATGCATAAAAGTTTGGTAGGAGGGGTGGAAGAGAAAGCGTTCGGTCGCATTGGGACACTTTTTCGTTTTGCATTTTAAAAGAGTTAAACCTGTTCCAGAGTCGAGGCCCTTTTATGCAGTTTTAAATTATCGTTTGTGCGAATTACGAATTTATAATCACCAAATTCTGCTATGCCCTTTGTTATATTCTATTCGCCTTATATACACGTGGCATATTGTCCGGCAGGATATTAAGAATACGCTAATCAATCTAGGGCTGCATTAAATTGGAATACCGCCTGGATGGGCCCAGATTTAAGATCTTTCCGATGTTACGCAACGTTGGTGACGGCCACATGCTAAATCATCTTGTCCGAAGGATCGCCGTATATGTCTCATTACGGCAAAGATAAGTTCTATTTGTTTCTGTGTTTCGTGATCTGTAACTTATTAAGACTATCGTTAATTGCTACTTCAAGAATTTAACACAGGAACAGAATCACCATATGACATACTTGTACGGAATAATTAAAGATATTTTTTTTAGATTTGAATTGATAAAAAACAATTTTAAGAATTAACTTCTCCATTTATGTAAAATGTATACCCGTAAATATAATTTGGTATAAGTAATAATCACCGGTTATTAATTTTAGTCATCATCGTTTCACAGAAAACATTTCTTGTCTTGTAATCATTGAATAGTAACTCGTGATGATTTTGGAAATGATAGCTTTTAAAATGTTCTCGTCTACTAAATTGATATACAGTACCTTTATTCAAGTTAACTAATTCAGCTATTCTTTTTTGTGATAGTCTATTCTAATTTTCAATCATTTCAATTGTTTAGACTTCGTAAGTACTAAACTTCGACTATTTTCCTTTCTATGGTGCTTATTTATTCGTAGTTTTTGAATTTCTTAATAATTTCAAGAATCGATGCCAGACAATGTTTAAGGCGATTAGAATATTCACTCGAAAATGCGAGATGTGGCAATTTAATTCCCGGATTGGCACAAAATACAAGGACACAATTAAAGTAATACTAAAAAATGTGATAAAAAAATTATATTTATTCAAAGTAATTTCTATTCACATTAATACACTTATTACAACGTTGTAATTTTTTTTTAAACAAATGCATGTTCAATTCGTAGGTTACATTTTTCGGAATATCTTCTATATCTTGAAATCGGTTGCCTTTGAGGACATTTTTCACTGTAGGAAAGAGGCAAAAATCCGCCAGTCCCAGGTCCGGAGAATAGGCTGGATAATTAATCTCAACAACTCCCTCTTTCGCGGGAAAGGCTCTTACGATTAGTGAATAATGTGACGATGCATTGATATGTCATAAGAACCAACTACCCCTCGATATTGTGATCGCACACGAAATGCGCTTCAGCTATCTCTTCATTACTTCAATGTAGTATGCACCACCAACTGATTGCCTTTCCGCTAAAAATTCTTTATGGATTACAGGCAGACTATCGAAAATAGTTATCAGCGTGATTTTGATTCTGGATTTTTGCAAATGAAACGTTTTGTGTCTTGGTGATGTTTTTCCCACCCACTGCATGCTCAGGTGCTTCGTCTCAGGATCGTACTGAAACATCATTGATACCTCACCAGTGATAATGTAGTTAAGAAAATTTGCATCGTCGTGACAATTCTGAACAAAGTCTTCCCACGATGCAACTCTTCTCTATTTTTACTCATCCGTAACCTCGTATGGGACGAAGTTTGCACAAATCTTCCTGTTTCCAAAATTTCATGCAATATTTGTCGAATCGTCTACTTATTGATGTTTAACTCTTCTGCCATCATTCGAAGGGTCATTGATCGATCTCGTGCCACAAGTTCACGCATTTTTGTACACACCCATGTCCATCTTTAAATCGCTTAAACCACTCAAACACAGTAGTACGACTTAAGATGTTATCACTATACACAGATTTCAAGATCTCGTAAGTTTCTGTTGCAGTTTTACCTAATTTACAGAAAAATTTAATATTTACTCGTTGTTTTATTTTTGGTTCCATTTCAGGTGATTCCACTGGAACAGCGTTAATCCGGGAATTAAATTGCTACACCTCGTACATCAGAAGCTTGTCCCAAACTCAAATTTGAATTATACCAATTAATAAACTTAACCTTCTTTTCAATAAAATATATACTAAATGTAAATTTTTCTAAATTGATACGACAAATAATATCAACTATGTTTACTAATAAAATATACGCTTTAATATTTTATTTTAGTAACTAAGGAAATAAAACACCTCGTAAACCATATGTTTCCTAATAAAATATATTCACTTTACATATAAGAAAAAAATTAACATATTTGATCTTTAAATTACAGACAACGAAAATGATACAAAATATACGCATTCTTTAATGGTAGTAATTTTGGTCTTTTGATTGAATTTCATTCACATTCTGACGTGCAGACATCTTTCTGCCAGTCCATTATACGACCTTACATTTCACTTACATCAGTGATATGTTATTACTGTGTTTCTTTCAAGTTTGATGTGTAATTTTAGCAGTCACGCAAATTTTTACTCTGTTTATGAAAAAACCTACTTCGATCGCATTTTATTTCGTTGTGCTTATTCTAGTAAAACTTTCAAAAATTATTTTGTATTTATATAATCTAATTTTCAATTACCTTGAATTTTTGCCCTAAATATTTAATAAACAAAGAAAATACACCAAAGATATATTAAATACTAAATTGAAATGTTGTCAAAAACTAACATACAGATGTTGTTGGTTTTTGAAAGTATTTGCGTTTCATTTTAATTTAACATATGTTCTTTTAAATAAAATAATATATAAAAATAATATAAAAACACAAATAAGAAACTCGTTAATAAATTGAATTATCGATATACCTAATCTGTTTATTTTTTTGTAATTATGCGTTCATAAAAGATATTGTGGTTGTAAACAGATTGCTGTATTGAATGCACTTATAATATAATAATAAGTAACTATGGAAATGTCTAATTTTAGCTCGCTTTAATTATATAATCATTAGTCAAGTCGCTCTCGACTACAATTAAAGAAAAACAAATTAAGCGATATACTTGATTCGAAATGAGAGTCACTCCCTGCATTCGTACTCACTGTTGCCATTTAAAGTGATAGCGAGACCATCCTTATGATTAGAGTGGACCAATTCGGAGCGAAAGCAGAGACGTGACTTTCAAACTTACTTAAAATACACTCATTTCTTGCGTCTTCTATCGAACATAGCTGTGCAACATTATTAAATACACAGAATACACTTTCCTGCTGCTATTATACGTGTACAGACGATGACCATGAACAACATACTAAGTAATCGTGAACCAATTCGTTAGTCACGCCTCTGCTTTCGCTCCGGATTGATCGTTGTGTCGTTAAAATGAATATCTACTAGCTTGGTGTGAAAGATACCAGACAGCAGAAACCGGTCTAACGTTACACACAGATATTTAGGGTCAGGGTTGTGTTTGATCCGACTACCACCAAATTCAATATTCAGTTTTCTCTTGGCTTCTTTGTTACACAAATGAAAGGCACATAATTCGGATTTTTAAGGGTTTGATTGTAAGCGCGATTTCTTATAATATTCGTCTAAAGCTTGCAGATCTTCAGCAAGTTGTAATTCTCCATCTTCTAAATTCTAGGGTTGGGTGCATAAAACCAGGTCATCTGCAAATAGAAATTTTCGTGATTTTGTAGGTGGGAGATTATTGGTGTAAATTTTGAACATGAGAGGAGCCAGAACCGAACTTTGAGGAAGGCCATTCTTCAAGGTTTTGCCATTACTAGTACGATTGTTTAGACAGACTGTGATTTTTTGGATTTTAAAAATCATGCCATATTTTCAGACTGTATCATAGGCACTAGAAAGATCAACAAAAGCAGTGGCTGATTTCAGGCCCTTCTAAAAGCCTGTTTCAATGTGTGTTGTTAAGGCCAAAACTTAATCACAGCAGTTCCATCACGTTCTAAACCGGCTTGCTCTTTCTTAATAATCTCGTCGACGGTGAGCACTATTCTATTGTAGATAAGCCATTCTAGAAGTTTATAGCAAACAGATAAGAGAGCTATAGGTCTGTATTAATAATGATGATAATAAATAATTCATGTGAGTACAGCAAAGATACAGATACAACAAGCAATTCAGTAATTTTCCGTACGCGAGGAAGATTTAACGAGAGAGTGATTTTTCAATGAAATATTTATTGTAATGTAAAAAGTATATTTTATTTTTCGATATAATTTTCATCCAACTCTATACACTTAGCCCAGCAACTTTCTAACTTCTTTAAATCATCTAAAAAGTATTCTTTCGAAAACTGGTTTCATCGTGGCTATCAAGTTTTCATTTGCCCCAAATCTCTTTCTACCAAACCATTTTTTTATTAGTTTGGGAACAATAAAAAAATCACTCGGAGCCAGATCTGATGAATATAATGGATAAGGCAGAAATTCATATCCTAATTCGACGAATTTAGCAATTGCAATAGCGGATTAATGAGAAGGCGTATTATCCTGATGGAATATAACTTTTTTCTGTTTAAATGTGGTCGTTGCCCCAAATCTCTTTCTACCAAACCATTTTTTTATTAGTTTGGGAACAATAAAAAAATCACTCGGAACCAGATCTGATGAATATAATGGATAAGGCAGAAATTCATATCCTAATTCGACGAATTTAGCAATTGCAATAGCGGATTAATGAGAAGGCGCATTATCCTGATGGAATATAACTTTTTTCTGTTTAAATGTGGTCGTTTTTTCTTCAATTTGGCATCGAAACATGGCAGTACATCAGCATAATATTAGCCAGTTACCAGTTTCCATAACAAAATTCCATGAAAAATAGAAAAAAAGGGCAAAGCAACTATACAGACCATAATAAAGAAACTATTTCAATGACATAATTGATAGATCGAAATATGATGCCAAATAACTCGAGTTTTTTAGAGAAACTTGTGGACGCTTAGAATAAGATACGGCATGATCTATTACGAAAATTGGTTTGATAAATGCACAGGGTTATCATACGAAATAATAAGATACAAAAACCACTAAGTATGACTTTTCAACTAAATTTAGTTAAATTTCTTTGGGATATGAATACTTTTGACGCTAGTTATTTTTATATTTCTATCTAGTTACAATGGTACATGTTTAACTCAGAGAAAAATTTATTTATTCTTTTTTTTGTTTTACTGCATATTTAATGCAGTTGTTTTAATTTATATTAAAATATACTTAACCAAGAACTTGCGTTTTAAACCATACTCCTTTTCCAACGCAAGAGTATGAATAGTTTTATCGCACCTGTATATCATAAGAAATCGAATACTTTGATATTAATATAACACTAATACCATATGGTCAACACCTTTTAATACTTTAGAAAGCCATGAAACAGTGACAGTTGGATTTTATTTATCACTGTCAATACATTATTGTTTTATAATAATTTCATGCTTTTCTAGAGTATAAAACGTTTCAATCACATGGCATTTTATCTATTTTTATTATCAAGATGCATACTAAAATCTGAAAATAAGTTCTAATATTGGGGGCGTTTTTGAGTCGGTAACCTTCCCTTATAAATACATGATACTTGCAACCCACTTTGTTCTGGTATTATAAACAGCGAATAAATCTCTGAATAACAACTTGACGAATAAATTTGTTAGACGAATAAATTGAAATCTGGTATTATAAAAAATGCATGCAAGTAAAGTAAGTAAAATAAGTATTTGTAGAATAACAATAGCTATTTATTTTGTAGTTTAGCGTTTCGATAAACGATGAAACCACTGAATAAAATGAAAAAATACAAAAAAAACCTAGTTCTTTACGATTTATTTTTGTTTGTATTTGTAGACTAATAGTGTGTGTTTAAGTTGCATCCGTGGTTTGGCAGTTGCCTGTGATATTAGGTTAATTTTGCTATTGCATATACGTATTATATTTTATTGTATTGTATTTATAAAACGTTCTAAGATAAAAAAGGGAACGTTCCAGAAATTATAAGATAGAAGCTGATGATACCGAAGGCACTGATGAAACCGATAAATCTGACATTATCATAATTCAAGTTATCAAACACACAAAATATAAACTTTAAAAAATTAAATTACGTTTATTTGAAGCAAACAGCGAATTGCATTGAATCAATTAATAACATTTTATACCACGATTTTCTAGGGTGTAGGTAAATTAATTGGTAGATTTACTTGCTTAGTTTCCTTATTCGCTATTTATAATACCCAATCTATACAATAAATTAAATTTACTTGCTTATTAAATAAAATCTGCATATTTTTGCCGTTTATAATAGCACTTATTATATATAGCACTTATGCAAACAACAATGATTTCTTGATATTTTTTGTACTTTCCTCATTCATAAAAAACAAATTTATTAAAGTAATATGGGTTCTCAATATACACTGCACTAGTCGTGACCGAACATTGCTTTAAACAGACGTTTAAATCAATGTTCTGATGCACTAAAGATTAACACAAAACCTCCTATTATCGTTATAATTCTCACCGTTTTTAACATAACCTTACAAATGAAGACTTTGGTAAAATATTTAAAACATAATAAATCTATATTATAAAAATAATTCTGACTCAATTTTCAAATAAATTGATTAAAAACTCTTTAGTATAAACCAAATAAAACGAGCATTCTGTAAAACGTGTAACTCCATTACTCCACCCGAGATCTAAGAAATTACTTGTTACATCTAGGAAGAGTAAATGTCAAAAATGTATTAGAATTAATAACAAATTATATAACTAATCTATAAATTAAGAAATTCTTCTAAATTAGGGTTCAAGATTCATAATGCAACGTTTTAAAGATATCTGGATAACGTATTTGCTTTAGTGCAATAGGTAACTTGTGTGTTTGTGTTTAAATAAAAATAATAAAGCTTCAATGATATAAATACCGAATACAGTTAAAATATTATTAGATCTAAACAAACCTGTACATGATTGGGTATAACCAAGTTGTAACATAACACGTAATTTTTTTTAAATAAAAGCATGATTCAACTCATTACTGTTATCTCAAGGGATAATACCAAATTTTAGGTGGAGAATACATACACCAAAATAAGCTACTCATAGCAACTCGTTGCTAATTATCTCGCAGAGTATGCGAACACATAATAGAAAGAACTCATCTTTCTGCATACTTTATCGATATGATTACTGAGACACACATCGATAGACAGGCTCAGAAGAGTAACAGAATTTTGGATACAGTAATCATAGTTACTAAAATATAAAGGACCAGGGCCATCAACTTTTTTAGTTTTAAATAGAATTACATTTGTTTTATTAAGATTAATGCTTAAGTTGCTAATATTTAGACATTCTGCAATACTATGAATCTAGAACCAACATCATCAACATAGTTAACTGTTAAGGATTTATTTGAATAACCTTCAACAGTATAAATATAATTAAAACAGATCACAAATAAAAGTGTTCCTCAAATACTGCCCTGCGGCACATCACAATTTACAACAGTTTCCTTTGAGTATGCACAAATATGGTTAAAGGCCATTTTCACAATTTACTTCCTACAGGACAAGTAAGATGTAAACCACTCAAAAGTTGTGCCTCGTTTATAAATTAATTTGGAATGATCTATGCTGTCAAATGCCTCTGACGGATCAAGAAAGGCGCGGCAAGGAATACATTTAGCTTCAAAGGCGTTAATCATTAAATTTAAAATATCATACAAGTCCATTTCAATACTTTTACTCCAAAGAAAACCGTGCCGATGACTACCTATAAGATTATATCTTTAAAAAAATGATTCGAGCGAATAAAAGATTTTTTTAAACATTTTGGAAAACATGTTAGAAAATTTATGGTCTATAAGTATTTAAATCGTTTGAAATTTCCTTTTTATAGAAGCGTACGAGGGATGTCTTTATGTTTTTCATACTGGAACATAGAGGGCGCCACTTATCAAATGTCAGTACTAAAAATTAACCTCCATCTTTAGTTAGCCTAAATCCAAATTTTCAGTGCAATACATGTAATGTTGTAGTTACAACGAACTGTCAAAGTTGACAAGTTAGTTGAAAAATGGAATGAAACCCTGAAAATTTTCGCGTAATAATTTTTTATAATTTTCGAAGACAATTATCTCAACAAGAATGCCTCGCCGCGTTGGTTTCTGTTTTCGGTAATGAAGCACCACATCAGTCTACAATTTTTCGTTGGTATGAAAAATTTAAACGTCCACAGATTAGTTTTAGCGACGATCCAAGAGCAGGTGCACCAAAAACGTGCAGGAAAACGTCGATGCTGTGCCCAACCAAATCCAAGATCAACAGGTGACATATCGCGAAATTGAGACATCATTGGGAATTTCAAAGATCTCAATTCAAAAAATTAGTTTCCCGTTGGACACCGCATCTGTTGACCAAAGAACAGAAAACAGTTAGGGTGAACTGATGGCAAAAAACTCTATACCGCTTCAACGCAGGAAACTTTAGAAACGTGTACAACATCGTGAGTTGTGAAGAATCTTGGATTTACTCATGCGAGCCAGAAAGTAAACGCAATTCGTCTGTTTGGTTGTTCCAAGGTGAAGAAAAGCCGACAAAAGTTGTCCGTTCTCGAAGTGTCTCCAAAAAGATTGTCGCGACATTTGTCTCGAAAGCAGGTCATGTAGCAACAATTTCTCTACAAGATCAAAGAACTGTTACTTCCGATTGGTATACAACCATTTGTTTGCCGCAAGTCATCGCTGAACTCCGAAACCACCCCACAACAACGAATCATCCTTCACTAAGACAATGCAAGTTCACACGCAGCTCGCAAGACAATTGAAATTTTAACGCAACAAAACGTCGAATTGTTAGACCATCCTCCTTACAGGCTCGACCTATGTGTGGTCAAAGGTTCCAGTCGTCAGAAGGAGCAATCGATGCCGCAGTTTTAACTGTACCAACAAACGAGTGGAATAACTGCATCCAAAGTTGGTTTAAGCTCATGCAAAAGTGCATTAATCTTCATAGAGATTACTTCGAAAAAGTCTTTAAAAGCTATTTACTATTTTATTACAATTCTATATGTAAAAATTTAAAAGACAACCCTCGTATAACTATTGTGCGTTTCAGGTACGCTGTAAAAAGTCCGTATTCCAGAGAAAAGTTTAAAATACGGTAAAGAGGTGGTACATAACATTCAGGACATTTCTTTCAGAAATGGGAATATTATCAAAATCAAAAAATAAAACGGTTTTCTTGGTAGAGCATTAATTTGGAAGTTATTATATAATTCAGTAGTGAAAATTTTATTGAAATCGTTTGGCTGGTAAAACATTCCAGTTTGTCCTTGGCAGGCAATATATTGGTAGAACTTTTTCCAAGACGATTATTTATTTTACTTTCCAAATATCTCTATTTTTAGTGGATGACTTTTTTTTGTATAATATATGTCTCTATATTCATTATTATTGAGACAATTTGTAATCACCTAACAAGGTATTTAAGCTCATGTAAATGTTCAGGAATTTAACTGAGTTGCCTTTCTTCAAACGAAATTTTTAACAGAAAAATGTGCTTAATATGTTTAAACAAAGGCAACATTTTCTTTTAAATAGTTTCCTATACTCTTACAAACTGTCACAACACTTACGAAAAACATAATTTAATCTAATTAATTTTACTACCGTGCTAATGAAAAGAACATACTTATTTAGTTGCGAAACAAATTGGGTGTCCCTAATCTTAATCACATAAAATAACTTTAATAGTAACATATTACAAATACATATAATAATTACAGAAAACGAATAAATAACGAGCACATATTTATAAATACAATTCATACAATTCAAATCAAGGATATGAAAACGATCATAAATTATTAATAAACCTTATCTGTATTATTATTTAAAATATGGCTAAAATTATTAAATTTATAAAAATAACATATCAAGAGAAAAAAAAGTACTGTAAATCCAAGAAAACAAAATCATTATCAAAAATATAATCCTATTACAAGAATAACACAATATACATTTATGTATAAGAAAATAACTTCTAGCATGTATGGTCTAACTATAAATAAAATAACCAATTAAGTTACACCTACGTAAAGCTGTTTCATAAAGAAAGTGACAGACTTGAATTTATATTAATAGAGACAAGAACATTCCTTTAAAATTCAAAGTTAAAGCTACAAGAAATAAGTAATAGATAACTTATGCGTTTTTAAGATTAAAACGCCTATTTTTATATCATTATAAATATCTGCAAACACCGATCAAAGATTATTCAAATGAGAACAATACCTCAAACACGTATTAAATATCTAGTATCTAACTGTTATGAGCTTGTCGAACAAATTAGATTGTTTGTCAATGGATCTATTTACATTAAAAATAGAATGCTCGACATCAAAACCGTTGTAGTAGTGAAAGTATTCTCATAAAAGTTCACTTCTCCCACGAAAAAACTAGTTTTAATTACAGTTTCATTTAATACAGAGTAATAACAAGGTTTGTATTTCAACGAAATATGAACCTATTTGTCACCCGTTGAAATTGCAGTAAACAAATCATAAAAATTTTAAATATCGAACATAACGTAAATTATTTTCTGTTTCTTCGCTTTACGAAAGCGGGTTGATTAATTCAAGTGATCGTACAGAAACAAAGGAATAATTTAAATAAACAAACTTTATTTTTCTATATAATCTCTTAATTCGATACATTTGGCCCATCTATATTCCAGCTTATTTATTCCGTCTCGGAAGTAATTTTCTTCTTACCCTGCAAAATAATCGTCCACTGTTGAAGTTAGCTCTTCATTTGTGCAGAATTTTCTGCCTCCTAGGAAATATTTTTTTCGCAACAACCGTACTGGTATACACAGGTGTATGATCATGACGAAAAAGCACTTTTTTCTTAGTAATTTCTGGACTTTTTTACCGATAGCTGTCTTCAAACGATCTAGAAGATTTCGGTAATTTTCGCCGTTTACGGTCTTGCCTTTTTGAAGAAAGACTATCTACAATATTCCTTTTAATTCCAAAATACCGATGCCATCCACCTTTCCCGCCAATAAAACTGTCTTGGCCTTCTTTGGAGTTGGTTCTACACGTTTGATCCACATCTTCGACTGTTGTTTAGATTCGGGTGTATAATAATGAGCCCATGTTTCGGTGCGAACACGACTTTGTTCCGTCGTTAGTATACGCCGCACCCATCTTGCCGGAAGCTTTCTCATATAAAGTTCTTCGTGCAAAATTTTTGAAATGCCCCCACTGCTTCTACTATTTCTAACGCTTTCAATCATCGGTCACTTAGCAATAAATCATGGACTTTATCCACCATTTCTGGACTTGTAGCCATTTTAGGCCGTCCACTGCGAAGATCATTTTCTAAGCTGCTCCTGCCACGCTTAAATTCATTTCTCTATTTTCTGACGATTATATACGTAGGACAACCCTCACCTGGTGTATCATGGATTTCGGTAAAGGACAGGCTTTCTTTAAAAGATACTTAATCACTGCACGATGTTTAAAATTATTCATTTATACTTAATTACTAGCAGGGTAAAATTTAAAAAATTGCCTACGAAATTCGTTTTGTCAGGAATTTATTAAATACTAACAGTAAACTGATAATGCATCGGTTGTCAATATGTGATGTGTATTTTTTTTTATTTCACGGCCTACTATAAGTAAGTCCGCCCTATCTATATCTAATGCGTGTTTCAATAAGAGCGCAAGATTTGAATTGCGCGCCATGTTTGACAGTCATAATGTCACATGATTATGACGTGGCAGATCGAAAGTTGACAGATGGGAGTTAGTAAACATGGAGCCAAACAGGGTAGAACAACGCGTCCTGATTGTCAAAAATTATTATGAAAATGGTGAAAATTTAATTGCCACTATTCGTAAAGTGCGTCCAATGTTCGGTCGAAATAATGTGCCTAATTCATCTACGGTTAAACGAATAATCGAAAAATTCGAAAGTACCGGTTCGGTTAGTGATGTGAAACACACGATACGAGCTCGTAGAGGTCGTTCAGAACAAAACATCACGGCAGTTCGCGAGAGTGTGACAGAAAGGCCAGAGACGTCAATTCGCCATCGGGCACAAGAATTGGACATTTCAACAGGCACTCTTCAGCGAATTCTCACTAAAGATTTACAGCTGCATGCCTACAAAATCCAACTGACTCAACAACTTCTGCCAGTAGACCATGAACAGCGAAGAGAATTCACCAATTGGATCCTTGAGCAACCTGTTGATTTTGCAAACAAAATCATTTTCAGTGATGAGGCCCATTTTCACCTCGATGGCTTCGTTAATAGGCAAAACTGTCGCATTTGGGGCTTAGAAAATCCACGAATGATTCATCAGAAAGCAATGCATCCACAACGGGTCACTGTATGGTGTGCATTATGGTCTGGAGGAATAATTGGACCGTTTTTCTTCGAAAACGAAGAAGGTAATGCAGTAACGGTGAATGGCGAACGTTATCGTGCTATGATAACACAGTTTCTTGTGCCTCATTTGGAAGCTATTGATCTTGACGACATCTGGTTTCAGCAGGACGGTGCCACATGTCATACCGCCCGTGAAACTTTGACGATCTTGCACGAGTTTGCTCCTGGTCGTGTCATTTCCCGATTTGGTCACCAGAATTGGCCTCCACGCTCTTGCGATTTAACGCCTTTAAACTTCTGGCTGTGGGGTTATCTGAAGTCACAGGTTTATGCCAATAACCCTGCAACCATCGAAGCATTGAAAGCCGAAATTAGACGCTGTATCAATGAAATACCACCACACGTATTCAATAACGTTATTGAAAATTTCGTCAATAGGGTACGCATATGCCAGCAAAGCCGTGGCGGCCATTTACAAGATATTTTGTTTCATACATAATTCCCAAATGTATATTTTCTAAATCAATAAATATTTCAATACTTTGCTACAGAAAACCATTTTTTATTGAACACTGAAATCTTGCGCTCTTATTGAAACACCTTTTATAATAAGATAAAATTAACTAATCGAAATCTTATGTATGTATACATTAAATGGAATAAACATACAATATAATATAAATTTAAAAAAATGAATATAAAGAAAATTAACCAAAAACCTCTCACATCCAATTTTGCAAGATTTAGCTGTTTTGATGCGAATTCTATTGTAAGACCATATCCCAAAATGCTTGAGTTTGTTATATAGTCCCTAGTCAAAATGTAAATATGTATTACCTATTCATATACCTAAAGATTATTAAAACACATCATTCATCAATATTTGTGATTCTACGAGTTGCTTTAATTAGATATTCAATTCTTTTTAGTATAGTATCAATAAAAGCTGTAATAATACCATTGATTTTTACATCGTTTGCGTTTAATATACACTATTAAATTGTTCTTTGATATTATTTTGTTTTGCCTAGTATTTAAATCAAAACAATTTTCCGAACACAAACCTGACTAATAAAGAAAGTCCTCCAATCGGGAGATACCAACTAGAACGAAACTTACAAGTTCAGAAGTCCTAATAGAAATATGTAAGAAACCGTTTTCGGTTAGCACGATAATAGTATATTAAAAAACAAGTTTCATAAGGCACCATTTTGCCGCACGAGATCAGTTTAGAAAACGAGCCGCGATAGTGGCGAGTTTTCTAAAGAGCGAGTGCGGCAAAAGGCCTTATGAAACGAGTTTTTTATACTATTTTTTCTATTTTGCAGTTTTTACATTAATAAATTGCTTAAATTGGAATTATTTAATTTGAAAGTTCAGAGTTTAATTTTTATATAAAGCATGCAGTTGGTCACATTGATACTTGACATTTTCAAATTAAAATCTTGCTTTCCGCGAAGTATATTATATTACATATTATTTATTAATTTTCGTTAACATTACTTGATATTTCATTTAAAAATATAAACATGAGTGATATAGAAACATATATATGTTGTTGTCAATTGTATACAATATACGTTGTTTGTATAAAATACGGACATATATCATATCTGTCAAATGTACATAAATTCTTAAAATCAAATGACAGCAATGATATTTATTTCTGTATTCGAACAACGCCAACATTGAAAAATGAAAAAAAGTGTATCGAAATAAAGCTCATTTCGATACTGTTTTGGGTTTCATAATGAGTTCATTTCGAAAGCAAAATAAAAAAAAGCATTTTAAGGTGTGAAAAGCGACCCTAAACATTATTTTTGTTTTTTATATATTGTTTGGTAATCGGTTCAAGAAAAAAATATTGATAACGAATATTCAAATATACCAAAATCTATGGCTTTTGTTCTTCAAAGACTTCGCCATTTGTGAATCGCCTTGATGAAATTGCATTTAGTAAATTATTGTCTATAAAATGTATTTAATACAGCCCAGAGCGGGTTCAACTTTCAAGAACTGCGAAATCGGAGTTACATGAGATGAAAAGAATACTATGCAGTTGATAGCATAAACAAGATTCTGTTTACTACGAACTACTGCAACTGAGAAAAAAATTCTGATAAGTAACGTCAACAAATTTAAATGCAGCAATCAAAGAAAATCGGGCAGTTTTAAATAACAGAAAAGGAATTATTTTTTCTGATGGTAAAACTAAACCGCATGATTCTTTAGCGATTCTTAAGAAAGTTGGTAGAACTAGATTAGGATGTGTTACTACATCCACTATATTCTTTAATCCTCTAATTGTTACCTTTTCGATCGTTGCGAAAATGATAAAAAAAACTTTTTTTCAAGTGAATAATAATTCACAACCTTATATTGAAAGAGTTTATCTTTGTCCGGCGACAGTTTTGTCGTTATTATTGTACGACAGGGTTGAAAAACCTGCATTTAAATAACATGGGAACAATGTATGTATTCTCTATTATTTTGACGTTATTATTATACGGCGGAGCTGAAAAAAATACATTCAAATAACGTGGGAAGAGTGTCTCCCTCTATGTATCTCCCTGGTATGTATCGTAAATTCATTCTGACAGATATTTGCGCGACTAACCTAAAACATCAAACGCCAACATTTTCATTAATAAAGATAATTAAATGTGTAATCTGTCATTTCAGCCTAACCTAAAAATTATTTACAAAATTTCAAAGAAATTTTCAAATTAAACGCTTGAAAAAAATAGTATATAATCGGTTATTATTATAAGAGCTTTCTCTGTCTGGTTATAATATACTATTTCGTACCCAAGATAGCACTGAAGCTGCCAATTTTTTTCTGAAGTATATGAATTGGCTGTCTGAAATATGGAAAGCTATCGTACAAAATTATCGGTAGTACATTGGTGCTGAAAGTTTACATGGCTTCATTTTAAAAATAGTAAACGAGTTTGTGACAACCGAATGTCATTGCCATAAAATTAAAACCACATATAAGATTTTTATTTATCAAACCATACCTCAATTGCAAGTCAATTTTAGTGAATAATTTAATTAAAAATGCAGAAAAATCAATACATACGATCATATTAAGTATATTATTATGCAATTATTATGTCCGGCATACTTTTAATGGAACGGTTAAATGTCCTTTATATTATTACGTCAAATTCCCAAATTATTGATTATAGCTGGTTTATTGGTAGTCTTCTTTGATTATAAACATTCTCTATACGTTTTCTATCACACTAAGGTCTATATTATTCCCAGGTCAATTACTTGCAGATTTTCAGCAGCTAAGTGATTAGGATAATTAAAAATTGCTGAAAAGCCACGTCCATCAACGGAACGCACAGAGCGTTTCGCTTTTATTGGAGCTTATCAATGTACCGTATCTCGAAGACGGATATGGCTCTTCACTTCTATACTTTGTGTATATATAGTTAACATTCTGAACTTACTGCAAATGAGAATTAATGAATATTAAATCTCATTTTTACATGTAAATGTCGCCTTATGTGATGCGTTAATAACTACAATCCGACAAACCACGTTTGTACCAGTGTGTAGAACACACCTCGTCGCGACTCCGACCTTCCTGGTAATTAGGATAATTAAAAATTGCTGAAAAGTCCATCAACGGCACAGACGCGTTTCGCTCTTATTGGAGCTTATCAATGTACGGTATCTCGAAGTTCAGAATGTTAACTATATATGTATACACAAAGTATAGAAGTAAAGAGCCATATCTGTCTTCGAGATACCGTACATTGATAAGCTCCAATAGGAGCGAAACGCGTCTGTGCGTTCTGTTGATGGACGTGGCTTTTCAGCAATTTTTAATTATCCTAAGTACCAGGAAGGTCGGAGTCGCGACGAGGTGTGTTCTACATACTGGTACAAACTTGGTTTGTCTGATTGTAGTTATTAACGCATCACATAAGGCGACATTTACATATAAAAATGAGATTTAATATTCATTAATTCTCACTTGCAGCAAGTTCATAAAGCTAAGTAATTCTTTATACATCTACTAACCTTCTATAAAGAAGAGTTGTCCAAGACTTTTCGTTATAAGACAGAATTAAATCATTACAGACGATTGGTATTTTATTGTTCTTAATGTGCACTTTTCTTTGAAGAAGGACGTCTCCTAACAAACTGGGCCCTTTCTGTCACCTCAATTTTGGACTCGTTACTAAATACGACCTATAAAAAAGTATGAAAAGCGTGTTTTTTATTCGCTCTGTTAATTTAGGTTTTTTAACAGAGCGTTTATCGAGTATTCTCTCTGATATCTTTATATTATTTTCTGTTAAACTGTGGTAAATGCCTTTGTTAGAAAGAAAACGATTGTGAGGAACGATTTTGACAATTTTGCAATTGTCACACTCTGAAGTTTTTTCCGAAAAATGTGATGCCAGGCATGTTTCCTTAATTTAAATTGCGATCCGTATCACTGCCTGATGAGAAATCCCTTCCTTTCCCGCAATTTGTCGATGGAAATATTGCGCCGTTTATTAATAAGCACAAGCTATTGTCTTTCTTTACCGTTGTCCTTTTTCTATCAATACGGAAATTTTATTTACAAACTTTAACTGTCAAGGAATGCATACATATATTATATTTTCAGTGGTAAGTCTGTAATTCACATATACACAAACATATGACGATGTCGTATGCAATCTTCGAAACACGACTAATAACAAGCTGATGAATTTTACGAATGTTTTGTAAAGGGTCAAGAAACTATGTCTCAAATACTTGAATAATAAATCTTCCTCCTTCTCTGTAAACACGTTTATAAACGATTTCTTACAACTAGATTATACAAAATTAAAACCCAAGAAAAGGAAATTAGTATTTCAAATATTTAGGAATATTTTCCTAATTCAATAAGAAGTATATAAAATATATAAAGTATATAAAGTATATAAAGTATATAAAGTATATAGAGTATATAAAGTATATAAAGTATATAAAGTATATAAAGTATATACAGTATATACAGTATATAAAGTATATAAAGTATATAAAGTATATAAAGTATATAAAGTATAATAATAAAAATATATACTTTTCTTTGAAAAATGAAATGATTTTCTTGAGCAGAACCATTAAATCTGATCCTCGTTGCATATGGTCTTATTTGGCAAAGCACTACTCGGATTTCTGGAGTTTTGCATAACGAACTAAATGAGATTGATAATCCTTAAGATATTGTTGATTCCTTTGCTCAATCTTTCTCTACTGTATATACCACTCCTGTAAATACATACATCACTAACGTCCTTGTTATAGAACTCTCAACCTTTTGGATTTCTCCCAAAATTAAAAGAGATTGTGTCTTTTTCCTGAATAGATATATATCGGGTGACGATTTAGTATCTAGCTTTCTTGTGGATACTCGAAATGTTCCTGCTGTTTCTTTAAAAAAGATTACTAATACTTCCATTTCTTCATCTGTCTTTCCTAAATTGCAGAAGCGAGTTGGAATTGTTTCTGCTTTTAAAAAAGGCGACGACCCCTATCGTACTATCATCCTATTGCTATTCTTCCCAATTTTGCTAAAATATATGAACATACAAAATTGCATATTTCATAATATCCGATTATATTTCTCCGCGACAACATGGCGTCTTCTCTGAAAGATCTACTGTACTAATCTCGTTAGTTCACATAATATCTTAGTCATTGTCAAGGTCAGGTTGATTGCATTTATTTCGTCTACTGTCCCGCATTTGATACTATCGATCATGCAATACTTTTAAATAAACTTTCTTCGTTTGAACACAGTATGTAGATTTTCACTGCCGGCATAAATATCAATGTTTGATTCCGCACTGTAGAGCCATGGTCAGAAGGAATTTCTTCGGAAGAAATTATTTTGGACCGTGATTCTACAACCTGGAATCAAACATTGATATTTCTTCTTTTGGTTTTTCTCCATGTCTTCTTAGACATGAAATCGTGTCTAAATAATAGGATTAATTATGTTTGATGGTTTTAATGGTTAGTTATCTAATACTTTTATATCTACCTCTAGGGTTCCCCAAGTCTCCATTCTGGACCTTTTATTAAATTTGCCTTCTAAGGCCTTGGTTCATACTGACGATATTAATATTTTCAATGCAGTGTCAAGTGGTGCTAATGCAAGCGTTTATAAGAAAGTATTGATTTTAACATTGATTGTTTTAGTATCATGCCCTTTTCCTAAGAAACTAACACCTTTTTCTTTCCCCTATTCTATGAACGGCTGTATGCGTTGGAAAGTTAATTCTATGGGGAATCTTGGAACATTATTTTATCACCGTTTAAACGTCAATCTTAACGTGCAAAACATATGCCTCTCAGCGGTTACAACATTAGGCTTTATCTTACGGTCTACCAAACATTTTTGTATTTGTTGTGAGCAAGGTTTAATAGGCTTGTTTGGCTCTATTGTTTGGTATCCTGTTGCTGTGGAGAGAATTCGACATCGATTTCTGAGCTTTAAAACATATAGCATTTCTCCGGATCAAAGAATTCGGAAAAATTCCAAATGTTCTGAAACTAAGAAATTTTCTTCTATTATTTTTGCCGGAACAGCATAACGTTTAGTCTTGTCCGATCGAAGAAAGCTACATTGCGCACATCTTCTATATGAATCAGTGGTCAGATTAACTATTCGAACTTTACACGTCGTACTCCAAACACGAATATTTTTTGGAAAGCCCTCAATGAAATGAAATGAAATTATAAAAAATGCCGATATTATGTAATGGGTGTTTTTTAGAGGTATAGACTTTTAAAAGAAAATAAAACACATTAAAATCATTGTAATAGGCACAAAATTGGCTTTATTGATTGAACGATTATTGTTTGAACATGATTTCGGACACATTTGTGCGTGGACAACTTTTTCCAGCAGCTATGGCCTTAATATATCGACAATAACTCTGCGAATGTTGGCTTTTAAGTGGTCCAATGTCTCTGATTCATCTATTCATAGAGCCTAATTTACAGGACTTTTACGCGAAATTATACTCTCATCGAATGCTTTCTGCAATAGCTTGATTATGTTGAGCGCTGTGTAGCATGTTACGCCGTCTTGTTGAAACCAAAGGTGCTCTAAATTAACACCATTTAATTGGGGAACAAAAAAGTAAGTAATCATGGACCTATAGCGCTCTCTATTGACTGTGACGTTTGATCGGCGTCATCTCTGAAGAAATATGGGTCAACGATTCCACCAATCCATTAAACAGAACAAACCGTGACCTTTTGTGGATATAACGGCGTCTCAACAATTTTATTCGACGTAGCCGTTCAACCAAAAATGAGCCTCATCGCTGAACAAGATTTTTCGATAAAAAAGATGGTCAAGAGTAATCTTATTTTCAGCCCATATGCCGAACGTACAACGCGCATGATGATTATACGGCTGTAACTCTTGCACGAGCTGGATCTTGTAAACTCGCAAACCAAGATCTGATTGTAAAATCTTCCGTAAACTGGATGGACAAAGCTCCAATTGCTGTGCACGATGGCAAGTAGACTCACTTGGGTCTTCCTCAACACTGCGCTCTGCAGCAGCAACGATTTCTTCGGTGTGTACTGTACGTCTCTGCGAATACGTATTATCAATTAAAGTATGTGTGGTGAGAAAACATTTTATGGTTGCTCGAATAATTAGCTCTGATGGACGATTATGTCGGCTGTAAAAGGGACGTAGCGCACAGTAAGTTTCGCGAATTCAACCACGATTTTCGAAATAAATTTTAACAATTTGCAAAAGACGTTCTGGCGTAACTTCTCTTCATTTTGAAATGGCAAAACGTGCTGAATAAAAATCAGATCTCATTTGTCAAAATGGTTGTCACTAGAAACAGTTTTGCCAAATTAAAAATCAAACCTCTAAAAAAACACCCATACTAGGATGCCTTGACTTTTGACTTTAGTTTTCTCTTTTTCTTTTTAATTTATTGTAGATAAGCACATATATATATATATATATATATATATATATATATATATATATATATATATACTGATTCTAAATATTTGCGACAAATTTTATGAGCTGATTCCTAGAGTCATTATAATCATAAAAGTTCATACAATAAAACGCACTAATACAACAAAATTAACTTATAAAAATTATTTAAAATGACCGTCCTCAACTGCAATGCAAGCTTCTATTCTCCGTTGCATTGATTGGTGACTGCGTTCAAGACATGCAACTATTAATTTTCATAATAATCATACATGGGCCAAAGAAAACCCACACGAAACATTGGAAACCCGTCATCAACATAAATTCTCTGTTAATGTGTGGGCTGGAACTGTTGGAGGTCGCTTGATAGGTCATAATTTTTGCCGATAAGGTTAAATGGAGAAGTACACCACCGCTTTCTTAAAGAGGAGCTACGACTACTGTTGGAAGAAATCCCGTTGCAATTAAGATTACAAGTGTGTTTTATGCACGATGGTGCTCCAGCACATTTCAGTTTAGTTGCTCGTGAGTTTTTGGACGCTGCGTATCCAAATCGGTGGATAGGACAAAGAGGTCCACAACCGTGGCCTCCGCGATCTCCAGATTTAAATCATCCAGATTTTTTTTCTCTGGGGTCACCTTAAATCACTAATTTATACGACTCGCATTGAAAATGTTGATAAACTGAGAAATCGTATTGTTGCAGCATTTGAGACAATTCTAAGCACCCCCGGTATTCTTGAACGTACTGCGTTTAAGACATGCAACTATTAATTTTCATAATAATCATACAAGGCCAAAGAAAATCCACACGAAACATTGGAAACCCGTCATCAACATAAATTCTCTGTTAATGTGTGGGCTGGAACTGTTGGAAATCACTTGATAGGTCAATATTTTTTGCCGATGAGGTTAAATGGAGAAGTACACCGCCGCTTTCTTGAAAAGGAGCTACCACTACTGTTGGAAGAAGTCCCGTTGCAATTAAGATTACAAATGTGTTTTATGCACGATGGTGCTCCAGCACATTTCAGTTTAGTTGCTCGTGAGTTTTTGGACGCTGCGTATCCAAATCGGTGGATAGGGCTAGGAAGTCCACAACCGTGGCCTCCGCGATCTCCAGATTTAAATTATCTTGATTTTTTTCTCTGGGGTCACCTTAAATCACTAATTTATACGACTCGCATTGAAAATGTTGATAAACTGAGAAATCGTATTGTTGCAGCATTTGAGACAATTCTAAGCACCCCCTGTATTCTTGAAAGTACTGCGCTCAAGACATGCAACTATTAATTTTCATAATAATCATAGAAGGCCAAAGAAAATCCACACGAAACATTGGAAACCCGTCATCAACATAAATTCTCTGTTAATGTGTGGGCTGGAACTGTTGGAAATCACTTGATAGGGCAATATTTTTTGCCGATGAGGTTAAATGGAGAAGTACACCGCCGCTTTCTTGAAGAGGAGCTACCACTACTGTTGGAAGAAGTCCCGTTGCGATTAAGATTACAAATGTGTTTTATGCACGATGGTGCTCCAGCACATTTCAGTTTAATTGCTCGTGAGTTTTTGGACGGTGCGTATCCAAGTCGGTGGATAGGGCAAGGAGGTCCACAACCGTGGCCTCCGCGATCTGCAGATTTAAAAAAACTAGATTTTTTTCTCTGAGGTCACCTTAAAACACTAATTTATACGACTCCCATTGAAAATGTTGATGAACTGAGAAATCGTATTGTTGCAGCATTTGAGACAATTCTAAACACCCCCGGTATTCTTGAACGTACTCACCAATCAATACAACGGAGGATAGAAGCTTGCATTGCCGTTGAAGGCGGTTATTTTAACAATTTTTATAAGTTAATTTTGTTGTATTAGTACGTTTGATATGAACTTTTAAGATCATAATAACCCTAGCAATCAGCCCATAAAGTTTGTTGTATATATTTTAAGGTCTGGTTTTACTTAAAAATATATATATTTAAAACAATCTTACATGTTTCGGCAAATGATGCCTTTCTCAAAGAATTTATAATATAAATGACAGTATATTAATATCATTCTTATACATTTGTAGTTGCCATGGATAAAATTATTCAAAGATACATTCCAGTTTAATAAATCTTGCCTTAATATAATAAAACTAGTTATACAACAAAAACGGGGAAAGGCAAGGCATGAGTTATTATTATGTATGCGCCCGTGGAGCGGTTTAAGATGTTAAGCTGTCGGCATTCGTCTTAAATGAGAAGGAAAACCACGAAAACCTAGTCGGACAGCCAGTCAGGGATCTATACACGGAACTGTCAGCATGATAAGCAAATTTATAGATATTTAAATAACTTAAGATATATAATTATATATCAGCAACATATATTATGATGGTAAACTGCAGATCGTTACATAATTAGGTTATAGTATATACCGCTTAAATTTTCTATATCACTTCTGTTGTTAATTGAATTTTTTTCCTGTTTAATACTAATCATTTCTTTAATTTCCCTTTTCATTGTGTGTTGTTCTTTATCAATTATCTGTGTGTTTTCAAAATCGAAATGGTGATCGCGTTATAGTTTGTGTGTAAATAAAGCAGTTTTGTCTGTTTTAAAGTATTTGTGGGCTTGTATTCTTTTGTATAAATATTGTTTAGTTTGGCCTATGTAGTAACTATCACAATCGCGACATGGTATTTTATAGATGACATGTGTTTCTCGATTTTTTTCTATTTTAGGTTTTAGTTTTGAAAATAGATGTTTATTAGTATTACTAAGTTTATATGTTGTGGCTATATCATATTTTTTAAAGTGTATTTAATTTTTTCTGATAATTGTGGAACATATGGAATCGTGATATATGTTGTTTCATTGTTTAAATTATTATTGACGTCTGCAGTGTTGTATATTTGGTGGATTTTTTTTTAATTGTTTGGTCTATAAGTTGTGGTGGATAGTTATCTGTTAAGATCGTTTTAATTTTCTTGATGTTATCTTTTCTGTATTGAGTACGTGATAGTTTTACTGCTCTATCAGTCAAATTATTTATAATAATTTTATTGAATACTGTAGGTGCATTTGAGTGGTAATTCATATATCGAAAAGAAGCTGTGGGTTTATTATACCAATTTGTATAAATAGTACCCTATCTATCATAGCTTAAAGAAATATCAAGAAAATTAACTCTGTTATTAATTTCTTCTTCAATAGTGAATTTTAATTTGTTGTGAAAATTGTTGAATTTATTTAAAAGGTAGTTTATTTTATTTGTCGGAATACATGTTATGATGTCATCTACATATCTTTTGAAGAAAGTGGGGTGGAAGTGTAATGAATTTATATCGTTTTGTTCCAAATGTTCCTTTACCAGATTTGCAATAGGAGCAGCTAAAGGAGAGCCCATGGCAATGCCAAATATTTGACATTTTGAGAATTTTTGTATTAAAAATATGTGTTATCGAGACAGAAGTGTATACCTCTAATAATACATCGATTACCTTTCAAAAGGGAAAAACCAATCAACGGCGAATATTACAGCAACGTATTGGACGGTTCAACAGCGAAGAAAAATTTCCGTTCAAAAAACACCCGGGTGCATAAGTGCGGAGTCGCCATAGCAAAAAACTAGGCTACGAATTGCACCCTCATGCGCCATATTCTCCGTACTTAGCCCCCAATGACTATTTTCTGTTTCCAAATCTGAAGAAATGCAGATTTGGTCCCAACGTTGAAATTATCGTTCAAACAAACGATTATTTTGAGAGTCTCGATAAATATTATTAATTGAAATGCGTTCAATATAAATTTATATTTTAAATTCTTTTAGAAAGGCATCATATGCCGAAACATGTAATATTGTTGTGTTGTAAATATATACATTCTTAAGTAAAACCAGACCTTAAATCGCCAACTAATTGAATCTACCATAACATACTAAGGTCACGAAATAATTATCTTTATATATATATATATGATATAAGCGATGTATTTTGAATTATTATTATTAGTAGTAGTAATTGGATATACTACGCAGCAAATTGATAAACTACTTCAATTTATCAATCTGCTACTTTCTTTTTCACAGTACGGTATAATCTTTAGACAGCTTAGAGAACAAAAATAAAAAATATCATGGTACTATATTCCACACTAAATTATACTACTTTTATACTAAAAAAATAAATAAAATACTTTTAAAAGACACATAATTGAAGACACATCAAAATATATTTAAAGCTCTAATTAATTAGGAATTAAAAATTCTAGTTTACTTTTAAACCTTACTATAACAAACGGTTTGGTATAAAATATATAGTAATAAACGTATTCATAAATTAGTGGCATTTTCGAATCGTATAATAATATCGTCGTATAACGTTAATATATTACTTTTTCCTATAATTTAGTTTATCATCGTTAATTTGTTTTAACAATAAAGTTACACATAAATAATAAAATCTAGTGACACAAAAGTCGTTTCAATCTTAACACGACATAAATCAATATTTTATGAATGCAGTAAAAACAGACAATGGACAAAATCTATTTCCTGATTGTTGAAAAACATAACGTTCTCTAAAATAAAACTTCAAAGTAATGAATTATATTGAAGGCATTTGTCAGTAGCCTAGCTTTCCACCTTCATACCTACTTAACATTTAAATTTATAATTTTGTTTTTTTAGTATCAAGTTGAATCGTAAATAATTTCGTTTTTAGAAAAACAACTTTATTTATCAATAAAACAAACAACAATTAAATCTTAATCTTTGATATATTCGATATTATTTACAATTAATGGTTGTCATTTATAAGATCGTTTCTTGGTGCATTTAGGGTAGAACTCAGCTGGTTTTGACACAAATATTTTTCTAGAGAAACCCCTGAACTTGGTAGTCATTAGAAAAAAGCTTCCCCTACAGAGTATTTTGCAGCGATCGAAAAAAGTAATAATCAGATAGTGCAAGATCAAATGAGTATGGCTACGAACAAGAAGTTAATGCACCATAATATTTGCCCACTAAGAATAGATTGTACGTTTAATTTAGTTTATTTACGATAACACACGAGGCACGTCATACTCAGTAATATCAGGCGTAGTAATGTAATGGGTACAAGTTGCTAACATATGAGCCCTGTAATTGCTATGTTTGGGATATGGACATATTACCTACCCTTCACAACGTTATCAGAGTATTATATGTCATAACTGTTATTATTTGCACTATTTTCTGTCATTTAAATTTATCAACCACTAGCTGTCCGTTAGCTCGGTGTTGCTCTACCACATTCTATAGAGAAATTAAAACTTGACTTGTCTTAACTGCCATTGGCAGATATAAAATTTTTGTTTATTCTCTAGCTAAACAATGAACCAATGATATTTTATTATAATAAATCTATCACTTCAATCCCTTTGAATACACAATATTCTTCGTTATTCCATCTGGTGCATAAACAAACAGAGCAAATGGTTTTCCATTTCGCGAACATGCTACATATTGCTATGAACTGTGGTTTTGATATTAGCTTTACCACCATTCACGACAAATCTATTCAGCTAGGATATTCAGTCGGTTTATTTCCAAAAAAATGGGACTGCTTTTCTCTCAGGGTTCCAATCGGAAATGTGGAAAAGAATAAAGTTAATTAGGCGCCACTCAGAAAAGTTATTATAATATCTTTAAGTTACTTATTAAAATGTGTAGAAAGGATAATTAAATTAAAGAACACAATATAAAATTTAAATGAAAATTTAATACAAAAATTAAAAAAAAAATTAAAAAAATAATCTTTATAGAGTATAAAGATTAATATTGCATCATTTAACAATATTATAAAGGTTAAAATAAAGCACGGAAATGACCGCAGCATGCGTTCAAAAACCTTTGTGACAGCCGAACAATATAAACTAATAAATGACAAAGAAACTTTCTAATTTCTCCCCAGAGAACAAAATAAATAAACGAACTTGACAGCACGAAGAACTCAAAGAAAACATGCGCACTAACATGTCAAAAAAAAATGCCCTCGAAATCCAACGTACAAAATTTTACATTTACAGTTTTTTACTAGAAATGTTAAAAATCTTCTTTGTTATATATATCAAATAACTAAGACTAAATCTCAATACGATAAAATTAACAATAGAAAATACAATATTCAACTCTTTTAAATATAATAAGATATCTTTTAAGATATATATTTTACTTACGTAAAAAAAATATAATGTGAGACACGTTAACAAGAAACGTAATAAATCAAAAATAACGATATTCAAAACTCGTAGAAATAATGTTAAATGAAAATTACATCATCAACAACTAATTAAATCAAAATCAGACCGAAATTACATTAATAGATAATTATCTATCTTATTTAAATAACGTGTACGTCCTTGTCAACTGTTAACTTGTATCTGACTACATCTAGCACGTAGGCTTCGCATAAAAAAAAAATACAGTTTTGAAGTTGTCCACGTCTAACAAACGGCGTGCTCAAACGGCGCATGTCCAGAAATCTACATATAAGTTCAAAATAATTGTACAAACATAAATACATAAATTTTTTGAATATTTATGGGGAAAAATCCACAGCAATATGTACATGTTGTACATGAGGATTGGGAATTTTCAGCTGTTATAATCACATAGCAATTCAATAACTGTGCTCGCAGACAAAAATGCATTGCTCACCATAATGTCAAAAAAATATGATACCAACCTTCCACACAATGTAAGGGACACACACAACATTATGTCGAAATCGATTATGTAGTTTGTGAGTCTATAAATAACTAATTAAATGTTTTTGATTTATATATATATAAATATATATATATATATATATATATATATATATATATATATATATATGTATATATATATACAGATTAATAATTAATAATATCTAATAATAAGTATATCTATTTACTTATGACGTGAATCTTATGATGTATGATCTATCCAATTAAACACTATTAAAAAAATAACAATTGGATGCTTTTCTAAATTTTCTATTTTCAATTGATATTTTCTGTCGTCCAGTAAGTGTTTGATTATGGACAAAGATCATTCAACATCGACGGAAGTAATTGGAGCATAATACTTTAACTTTTACATGTTTCGGCACCTATAGTCTTTTTCAAAAAGTTTTTTTTAATATGAACATTCAATTACATATAATTATAAAAAATGACAGTATATTATATTTTATATTATATTATATTTTGTATGTCACGTTGTCATGGTTTTTATATAATGTTATGTTTATGAGGTGCCTCTATCATAAATAGACTACATCAAATTTAGCAGCGGAGCGATAAAATATTTAGTGCAAAAACTATGTATTTGAAAATATCTGAAATTTTCCCAAATTCAATTTGTCCGGGAATTCTAAAGCGAGGCAATAGACTTCATAAATACCGTATTGCTAACTAATGAATCGAAACCAACTTATTCAGATCTTAAAGCGACTGTGTGGAGAAAACCTAATAGAAACATGAGAATTGAAAATCTACAATCCACTATAAAATATGGTGATGGTTACTTATGATGTGGCGATGCCTCTTAGGATCTGACAATTTGGTAATAATGCAATAGAATGTTGCTTTCTCTTTCATTTCCTCTTGCACTTGGATAAGCTACAAGTATATTTCGCATATGATGATCTGATTTAAATTTAAAAATTCGTAATAAATAATTCCAGATGATATATTAATGAATATTTAGTTTAGAAATACATAGTGACTCATCTTTGAAACATAACCAATATGAATTTGAGTCTATTTGTCAAACTTTTTCAAGTTTCATACAAGTCAACATGATTGTTTCAGAGCCGACTAGAACCGAAGGATATCTTGCATAAATGCAAGATGTCCTTGCATTTCTATAAGTGCATTTCTTTTGATATAGATATACTTCAGTATCTTAGCTTATCTAGCTTATTTTCGTAAAGCAAGTTAATTATCTTTAAATCGAAGATACCTAATGTATATTATATTACTGATGATTTCTTTCTTGATTTAACAAATAAGACCGTATTTAGAGAAAAAAGCAAAACATTCAAAATTATTTGCATTTTTTCTTCGTTTATAAAAAAAATTCAGTCCTTTCAATTATAATTAGATATATTCAAACGAAATTTAAATTTGTAATAACAGAATAAGGTTAATTAAGAAATTAAATTTAAGGCAAACATATAATCGACAACAATAAATATCGCTAAATGCTAATTCGATAAACAATCATTGTTAGTATCTTTTTCACGAGTTCATTATTGGATAATAATCAGGCACGACAACTTAATAACAAACAATTACTATTATATCATAAGTATCATAACTCTATGGGGAAAACATTGCTTACTCAATTTTTCAATATAAATAATGTGTATACACGTATATATTAGAGAACGATCAAAATATTGAGAAGAAATCTATTATCAGAAATATTTTTTAAATAGTAATTTTGAATCTGCTTTAAACATATTTTTAATTTAATACAAAATTATAAAAAAATTGGTAAAAATATTTAATTATATTAATAAATTTTCATACATACATTAAAAACCTGGTTTCAAAGTTCAAATATTTTTATACTACAATTGTTTCACCAAACATTAGCTTCATCAGGTGGTTTGACAAATACATACTACAGGAAACACCTAAATTATATAATCGATACAGATTGAAATTAGCTGATGAAGCCAATGTTTGGTGAAACAATTGTAGTATATGAAAAATATTTAATATCTTAAAGCCATTTTTTAGTCTATATTTAAATAGAGTTTCAATGCGTCATTCAATTCACATGTATTTTACAATTTTAACTGGTTTTGATTTACTTTTAGTATTTAAAACGTGGTCCCACTAGGACCGTGTTGGTCTAGTGGGTAGGTCACTAGGCTATGAATCTGGAATCATATTCAAACCCTGGTGTAGCCAATAATATCGATGGCGTTTTTTCGATCCCAGCTCGACTCAGACTGACAAAAATGAATAACCTAAAGGAAAAACTCTAGGATAATAATAGGCACTCCGTGCGTATTACTATCCTAGTATACCGAACGGCTCAAGATGTAAGAACCGTACCATGTTACTACCCCAAGGGCCTGCAAAACTAGTTACGGGGACTATTATTATTATTTAAAACGTTTAATGATTATCTGTAAATTAGTTTTAATAATTAAAAATAATTTTATAGCTATCACGAGAAAGTACTGCTGTATTACTTACCCTAATCTTGGGATTATAACTCTCGCATTATCATAAAAAAACGGCAAATTAATTGAAATATAAGGTAATTATGAAGGAAACTTAAGAACATTTTAGAAATCTAGGGTGCAAAATGAGTGTTAAAGTAAAGTAAATTTTCTCAACTTCTCTCACTTATTGATTACTTTCTTGATTACTTGCGCTTTCACAAACACATTAAAACAATGGAAGCCCGCTACCAAGGTCACTGGGATGTGTTAATGATTCTCTGACTACTGTTGGTGTTTGAAAAGAGACACTAATGCTAATGACACATATGAGAGTTTCGAAAAAATTAATGTTTTCTTTTCCCCAACAATGAAAAAATGTAGAAATTCATAATTATTGACACATAGTTATCTTTTTTTCAATATATTAATTAATATTTCAGTTAATTAAACCTGCAGAAACAGTTTTGTGTTAGCTTTATGTGTTCAATATAAATATTTATAATATTTCATTGAAAACATAAGTACAAAGGCATTTAGTAATATTTTATATTATTAAAAATACCTTTGTATTATACAAAACTGGTGGGGTTTACCTACTCATGTATGTTTCAATTATTCTAAAACATAAGTACATTATTACATTTATTACATTTGATTTGATTTTGTATGAAAACCTAGCCCGATAGAGGAAAATTGACAACAGATTTGATTTTAAAGTATTCATATTATATATACGAGGGAAGATCAGTAAGTACCCGTGTTTGAAGACAGGTGGCGCTGCTGAGGGAAGTTGGCATTACCGTCGTGTACTACTATCTGTCAGACAACACCATAATAAATGTCAGACTGATTCATAGGTTAGTTTATATTTGGCAGCCAGTTGTATCACACGTGTTTCGTGTTTCTCGATAAAATGGAAAAAGAGCAATATCGATCCGAAATTCGCTTTTTATTTTTGGATGGAAAAACATGCGAAGAAATAAAAGCGAAGTTGGATGCTGTCTATGGGGACCCTTCACCATCTAAGACAACCGTAAGATATTGGTTCAACGAACTTAAACGTGGTCGTATATCCATTTTTGAAGAGGAGCGCCCAGGCCGCCCAGCAGACGTGGTTACCGAGGAAATCGTTGAAAAGGTCCACGACATGATTCTCGCTGATCGCCGAACGAAAGTGCGCGAAGTAGCAGAGGCCGTAGGCGTGTCGTACGGAACGGCAATTAATATTTTACATGATAAGTTATCGGTGAGAAAGGTGTCGGCCCGATGGGTGCCGCGATTGCTTACGGTGGACAACAAGCGGATACGGTTGTCAATGTCGAATCAGTGTTTGGACCTCTTTAAAAGAAATTCGCAGGAGTTTTTGCGTCGAGTCGTCGCCGTTGATGAAACCTAGATCCATTATTATACGCCAGAGTCCAAGCGACAGTCAAAACAATGGATTTTCGGGGTGAATCTGCCCCGAAGAAGGCAAAGACGGTCCCATCGGCCGGAAAGGTCATGGCCACGATTTTTTGGGATTCCAACGGAATAATCCTCATGGACTTTTTGCAGAAAGGAAGAACGGTCACGGGGCAGTACTACAGTGCATTATTGGACCGATTCGATATAAAATTGAAGGAGACACGGCCCCATTTGGCTAAGAAAAAAGTGCTGTTTCACCACGATAATGCACCAGCACATTCATCCACAATTGTCGCGGCAAAGTTGCATGAACTGCACTACGAAATTGCTGCCGCACCCACCGTACTCGCCTGACTTGGCTCCCTGCGACTTCTTTCTGTTCCCCAACATGAAAACGTGGCTCGGGGGAAAAAGATTCAGCTCAAACGAGGAGGTTATCGTCGAGACAGAAGCGTATTTGCAGAGTTTGACAAATCGTATTTTTTGGAGGGGTTAAAGAAATGGCAGAAACGTTGGGAAAAGTGTATTGTACTAAAAGGTGATTACGTTGAAAAATAAAAAAAAAAATTGTGAAAAACTTGCGTCTTCTTTCCTAACACGGGTATTTATTGATCCACCCTCGTATAACCAGGTGGAAAATTAAAGGAAGGCACGAAAAAAAAAATTTGAAATTGTAAACTTCTGTTATTACAACTGTTAATTTATATGACAGCGATTTCTGAATAAAATGCAACCTGATGAAACAAAACTAGAACTGGTTTGAAAGCTATCATCAGGTAAGGAATCAGAAAATATTAACAGTTTTCATTCGAAAAAGATTGTGTTGACCTGTGTAATTAATTCGAATAGTGCTGAAGTAATAAGTAATTATATACATTATAATTTCTAAGTAATCAGCATATAATTTAGAAATTAGAATGACGGAAACGTTAACCAATATCATTAATATAAATCAAGAATAAAAGCGGATCTAAGTAGGAACTCCCTGCCGCTCTAAATGTTATTTTGAAAATAATTTGATTTCAACCCGTGTCTAAAGATTACCGGCATTCTATTCGAATTGTAGGAAATAAACTAAATAAATTGCCTTACACACCAATTTCAGCATGTTTCGCGGTCAAAATAATATAACTTGTACTATCAAAGTTCTTGCTGGAATTAGTTTAAGTACCTATAGATAACTTGTATACGTTTGTTCATACTCTTGAAAATAAAATCAACGCATCTAGATTTGATAGAGCGATATCTTACACAATCACACTGCTGAGAATACATTCACATGATAAGCGAATCGTAAACAATCGAATCCCTTTCGAGCAACTTTTGTAAAGAGTGGTCAATTAATTTCTTAGAACAGATGAATTTATAAAATATTAATAACAAAGCGAACTGCTTTGATAGAAAACTAGCAACTAGCAGGAAAGCTTTTATCACGATTTTACTAAAACTAAAAGTGTCGATTCTGAAAGGTTTGTAAAAGTTTTGCTTACAGCGCTCGACAAGAAATAAAAATAAATGCTGGTTAATTTATGTATCCGATAAAAGCATTACATTACTCACGATAAAATAAAGAAGCTATGATATCACATCAAGTACTCTCACATGACTCTCTTTAATCAGTCTTCATCTATGTAATAGTTATTTAAAAATTTAATATGGTATTGTTGAACTACATATATTCTATTTGTAAGTAGGTAAGTATCGTGTATCATGTATTTGTCATTTTAAAACTAATTACTTCTGTTTAAATTACGAGCGAGTTTAAGCTTGATGTTTATTTTATTATCGTCCTTCCACATAAATATTATATATGTATATATATATATATATATATATATATATAGAGTAGATTCAATTACTCGTTACTTTAGTATGTTTAGTACTTTAGTTACTTTAATATCTATATATTTAAAATAATCTTACATGTTTCGGCACATAATGCCTTTCTCAAAGAATTTTAGATTATAAATATAATATATTTATAATTATAGGTACATATGTGCCGAAACGTGTAAGATTATTTTAAATATATACATATTAAAGTAAAACAGACCTTAAATCGGCGACTAATTAAATCTACTATAATATACAAAGGTCAAGACATAATTATCTATATATATATATATATATATATATATATATATATATATAACATTTGATAAATTATTGGAGGTTTTCGGCTTTTATATGGAATATTTACAAATATCAAGTTAGTATGTATGTAATTGCAAAGTAAGGGGGGATGTAAACATTGCTGTCTACAAATTACAAAGCAAATCATAGGAAATTTTTAATTGAAAAAATGTCTATGTTGGGACTCGAACCCAAGTCTACAGCTTGCCGGGCTGTCGTCATTACCACTAGACCACAATAGACCCAGGTTCAAGTTGGTCTAGTGGTAATGACGACAAATATATACACTT
Organism: Melolontha melolontha; assembly: GCA_935421215.2. NCBI lineage: Eukaryota > Metazoa > Arthropoda > Insecta > Coleoptera > Scarabaeidae > Melolontha > Melolontha melolontha. The sequence continues at coordinate 142,978,059 of OW285236.1, forward strand.
TGAAGTAATAACCAGACCTTTAATCGCCGACTAATTAAGTTTACCTTATCATACCAAGGTCACGAAAATAATATATATATATACTATATATATATATATATATATATATATATATATATATATATATATATATTATACAACATTGGCAGTACGAAAACCATAAAATCATCCTTGGAAACTTTACGCCAAAAAAGTATCAAAAAGCACACTATACCTGATGTGTTCCCAGATAGCGTTTAGTTATTTATTTTCTCTTTTTGCAATTTATGTATTCATCAATTATTTTTTACAGCTTACTGTGGTAAATTAAAAACATTTTCCGTACCTATTTCTCTTAAAATCCATACATTTTTGTACAAATACCATACCATGGTGTTAACTTCAGAGCAGGACGCATTAATATTAGTGGCACATTTTCAAAGTGCAGTTCGCAATGAAAATGGATCATCAATTTACAAAAATTTTTTTAATTACTTTTATATAGTTATTAATTAACTAAAACTAGTCTTTTAAGGAACTGTGAATTAAATTGGTATCAATTTTTATATAATACAATTAGCATTTAGTGAGCCGGTACTGTGGTTGAAGTTCAACCACAGTACAGTGGCGGCTCTTGATGACGTACGATGTGGGCTGCTGCACGGGTGAGACTACTTCGAACTATTTCGGAAGATTTCGGTACGGTTACTTGCTTCTCTGTATATATGAAAGCTTAAACGAAGCAGTCTCATCCGTGCAGCAGCGCACATCGTACGTCATCAAGAGCCGCCACTGGGTTGAACAATAAATTATCTGGGGGAATATATTTCAATATTATCATAGTATGTTTGGTTGCATATGTGGCAGTATCAAGATGAAATGAACACGGTGTATAAATCTTCAAAAAACTAATCTCAACATTTTTATTAAGCAATAACTAAGTAAAACTATATAATACTCGCACAATTTATATTTCAGTTCCAAAAAATTATATTGCTTGAAGATTACAGGTTTATACAATTCTGGAAAAAATAGTATAAAGAATGACGAGGACTGACATATCGTGCCAAAACCAAAGAATATCATTTGTTAAAAGGAAGTTCTATGTATAGCTACTGCAAAAGCTCATGACATTAGATTATTAAAATCAAAGCAATTAGTATTATTACGAGTATTATAAAAATCTAATACGATGCTGCAGTAGTAAAATTATGCATTTGTGATTGTTATACATTGTACTATTTTGTACATCACCAATTCTAACGATTCCTACGCCGTATAGTATCTTTTTTACCATAATTTTGTAGTATTGTTCCCACAACTGCGTTGTACAAGCAACCAACTTAAGTGTTATATATTATTAAATATACAATAAACAGTGTTACATATACATACATATATACAATGTTACATAATACATATATGTATATCTATTTATATTAATATTTTATGTTTGTTTCATATATACATACATATATACATATACATATACGCTATATATATCTACTCATAAGTAAAGTATTATTTTTCTTAATGTATATTATTACATTCATTTACAATCTCTATATTTTGATAAGCATGTGAATCATTGTTAAGAGTCCAATATCCGTATCAATTTCAAATACCACTTGTATTCAAATACACATTCTGTGTATTATTCCCATGCAGATTATCAGTAGCAAATATTGGTTGATTTAAGACATCTCTGTGACAATGTTTTATATTGAATGAATAACATCCTGTTTATATTGTACACAAATTTACTACGAACAAATAATCTCTTGATATATAACGGCGTGTTTTTGTATATTACAGTTAGTTAAGGGTACGTAGTACAGTAAGAGACTAAAAACATTTCCATGTATAATAAATGTATTATATTGTAAATAATAAATTAGTATTCTAGTGATCTTTAAAAACATCTCGTACTTGTTTTATTTAGAACATAACATAAGAAATCACAACAATATTGAATTTTTTTACACCCCGATAGCTGTCACTATAGTAACTTTCGTTTGTAGTCTAGGATATTACAATTGTAGTTACATATACTTTATAATATTCTCAGTGATTAATATACTAGTTTTGTATGTACGAGTATACGGCTAATGGATTTGCTTAAAATTTTGCATTTTCCGTGCTACATCTCTCATCTATATTTATATAATGAACCAGCTTTTTAATGCTACGTAAAGTTCTTTACTCGCTTAAATACATGAGTAAAATATTAATATGTATCTGTTATATATAGCTGTGGTAAAACAGTATAATAAACTTGTGGTGAAAGTACCAACAAATAATGATAGAAAGATACTGCGTAGAAACAGTCAGAGTTGATAAAACACAAAATAGTACTATGTTCAATAATAAAGAATAAATAATTTTATTACTAAACCATTGTATTAGGTACTTACGACAGACAATCCTAATTATTTCAATTTCAATAATCTCCAAGATCGAATGCACAGTGTTCTTCATACAGCAAATAATGGTTTATGTTACTTTTGTGATGTTGAAATTAGACATTCACATTCATCTGTCACTTTTACTTTACTTATTTTAATACTAGTTTTTGTTTGCTATAGAGTTGTAGTGTATATTTCTACAATACATTCACTACAAATATTTTAATCTCTGTACCTAGAACTACATTTTTCTCAGTGTATGTATACATTCAAGCTGAATTACCAGTATATTCAGTGTATACATTGATACATACAGTAATACCTTGATAGTCCGAAGCTGCAATAAACCGAATTCTTCGCTAATTCGAATAGCTTTTTAAAATACATTATGTACTTTGTAATCTGAATTTTTATGATTTGCTTATCCGAAGTGCACTGTCAACAGTTTATACAAATTCCAGCTTGCATAAAATTACTTGATGCAGAAGCTCGAAGTTAGTTGAGTTAGTTCGGTATTGTTACATAGAATACGGTTGTTAGACATTGCTTCAAAACGAAAACACAACTCATTAACACCGAAACAAAAGTTAGAAATTTTAGACAAATTAAATAGTGGTCCAAGTGGGTAAAGATTTGGCTGTTTCGTATAATGTTGGACAATCCACTATTTCGGGTATATAATAAATAAGGCTAGAATTAGAAGGTAAGAAGTGCATTTGTTGTTGTGACTGCGACTAACAATCTTGTTACAGTCTTTTATCATCTCTGCGGTGTCATTAACCACTGCTATACTGGGCCAGGCAACAGAGAAAAGGTTAGACGTGCAGGATATTCAGAAATGGAAGCTCGATTATATTCCTGGTTTAGAACTCAACGACTTCGACATGTTCCAGTTACATATGAAATGTTGGCTGCTAAGGCAAGAGTTGTGTTTCAAGAAATTTACAAAAAGATCATTTTGTTACAAGCAGAGGTGGTTGGCTAATCTAAAAGCCAGATTTGATTTCGGTAAACTAAAAATGTATAGCGAAAAATTACCAAGCAATCATAGTGCAGTCCAGCCTTTTTTAGAAACATTACATGGAAAAACATATAATGTAGATGAAACTGCTTTATACTGGAAGTTACTACCGGACAAAACATTAGTTCATTCTGGAGAAAAACAACCAACTGAACGAAAGATTGCTAAAGAAAGACTAACTTTTTTAGTTTGTGCAAACAGCGATGGGTCTCACAAATTAAAACCATTGGTCATTGGAAAGGCAAAGAATCCAAGATCATTTAAGAATGCAAATTTACCCATCGACTACAGTTTTTCTCGAAATACCTGGATGACTTCAGAGATATTCAGTGACTGGTTTAAACATTCTTTTGTCATGCAAGTCAGAAATTATCTTAAACTACGACATTTACTGGAAACAGTTTTTCTTTTAGTAAACAATTGCACTGGACATTCAGGTGAAGAACTCATTAGTGAAGACGGTCAGTTTACCCTTGTATTTTTACCACCAAACACAACCGCTCTGATCCAGCCAATGGACCAGAATCCAAGCAATTTAACTAAGTTGGCTTATCGAAAATCACTTTTAAGTAAAATTTTATCAATTCAGATGAAACAGATAAGGAATTTAGCTTGAAAGATGCCGTTTTCTTATTATCGTATGTATGGAGTACTCTTACATCGCAAACAGTTGAAAAAAGTTGGCACAAAACCCTCAGCAAAAGTTTTTTTTAACGTAAAATTAGTGATGAGTATGAGCCGTATGATTTGATATCATTAGAAACTTTAAAACACACATTTTCGTCTAAAAAAAGACGACCGAATGCTGATTTCTAGCATTAAATTCAGTTGGTGAGGAAAATGTTACTGAAAGCGAAGTGTTGAACTGGATACAGAGTAATGAGAATTTTCCACCTACCGGAGAACCTGATGAAGAAGAAAATACTAAAGAGGAAGATGAAACAGTGATAAATAACAATAATGTAAAACATAAAGCAGCAATAAGAACATTTGATGCGTGCTTAAATTAGGCAGAAGAAAACAATATTCCAAAGATCGATATTCTCACATTACAAAGATTAAAGGGCGAAGCTCTTTTCTAAATCAGAAGAAAGTTAAACAACAAACAATTACAAATTATTTTTAAAAAGTATAGAAAATATCTATTTTGCTTTTTCTTGTATTAATAAAACGTAAAATAAGTGCTTTAACGATTTGTTCTTTATTTACAAATAAAATAAAGCATAAAAACGCTTATAAAAATAATTATTCAGTAATTCGAATTTTTTGATACTTCGAATTATCACTGTTTTAATTACTTCGGATATCGAGGTATTAAGTACTGTACTTTGATAATACTACCATTAAATATGTTTTTATACATAATTGGATTTAGCGGAAAAAAACTTTCTTTTAGCTTTTATAATGTTTCAGTTTAATTTATTTTAACCTTTTTCAGATCTATTACAAAAATTTGAAAAAACTTATATGTATAAGAATACAACATTGTGTTTTCTCTATCTTTTATAATGTGCAACTTATCTCAACCTATTGGGCGCGTCACAAAACCTCTTTCGTTACTTTAAAGAATATGCATGCAAGAGCATATTAAACTATTGCTTTATATTAAAATTAGATACACGTTGTTAAAAATGTTAATAGTAGTGAAAATACAACTTTTGGTAATATAATTATATGTGTTATTATAATAACCACATTTAAAAATCACCGATGTGAGTTGCACTTTTCAACAAAAGAAAAACGCAGTGAGAGTGAATCAATAAAATATTTGCACACCCTATAATTTAGGCAAAATAACAACAAATTCAGTAGGTATGAATTTCGACTATGCTATCTATTGTTGCTTAACATATAATTCTTAAATAAATAAAATGTAGAAATAAAACGATATTTCAAAAGATAGATTTGTAATTTGCGCGGAAACCTAGAAATGAATTCGAATCAAGTGTTTGCATACCTAAGCAATAATTCAATAAAACTACTTATTTGGGAATCCCCGTGTGGAAGTGCATACAATTATGAATTAATTCACTGTCTCACAATCAATGCATGAAGCAAAATGTGTCCAAAAAAAGTGAATTTAGTGTTAACGAAATAAAGCGAATTATTGTATTATATAAACTAACAAGAATTTGCGAAATATTGCCAAAGGACTTAAAAAGCCTGATAACACTGTTAGATATTTAAAAAATGGGTATAAGGAAACAAATAGTAGAAAAAATAAACCTCGTTCTGGTCGTTCTAAAACATGACATGGATGACAAAAGACAGATTTTAGAAAAGTTCAGAAAAAACAAAATTAGTAATTGCTAAAGATATTCAAGTAACTAACATTGGGAAAAATTGTAAATCCAAATGCAATTCGAATATGTTTCTGTAATGTAAATTATCACTGACAAGTATCCCGAAAAACCCCTTTATCGGTGTGAATAAAGGCACGCAAATACCTTACGCAAATTAATTCCAAAATCAGGGTCGTGAATTTTGTAAAAACGTTCTATTTACTGAGGAAAGTAAATTCAATATTTTCCATTTTCCGTTGAGACAGTCGATAAATAGTGCGGCCGAAATTAAATTTAGCACTACAAAAACAAAATTGCAAACTGTTTGGAGATCTATATCTTATAATACAGTTGTTGAATTGCGTTATATTGATAGAATATTAAATGTTGAATGTTATTTAAAAATTTTAAAGATAAATTAATTGAAGAGGTTGAAAAATTGGACATAAAAAATTTATATATACATATTTCAATAAGATAACGATCCGAAATATTGCACTTGGATCGTTAGACACTGGATTATATTTCGGGTTCGTCGAACGCATCCATACCCAACTCAATCACCCTATAGAAAATCTATGATATTAGAATAATCAGATTTCGTATAAAAATGAATTTAAAAAATACATTTTTCAGGCTTTGGTGGGACAATGTTACAATCGGCGCGTGTGTGTAATAATTATCAATGCTTACAAGATTACAGGCTGTTTAAATACCCAGGGAATTTCAACCAAATATTGACTGATGATTAATCAAAGTTAAATACTTAATTATTTTATTTACCTATCTATATGTACCTGTAGAAATACATTATTGAAAGTAATTTTTAGTTTTTTAAGCAAAATATAAATTTATTTTGTTAAGTATCGATTTCTTTTTGCATTTTAGATAATTTAGATATTTAGATATTTATTACATGATGAGCAACGAGTTATACCCTAAATTCATATCTATTGAGTTTGCCGCATTGAATTTTCCCTAAATTATAAGTGTGCAAATACTTTATTGAACCAGTCTACTTCCATAAGATTCTCTAATTTTTATAATAGATCTAAGACGGATAAAATAAGTAAACTGGTATTCATTTTTATGTTTTTTTGTGGAAATACTAATTTATTTTCTGAAATATCCTTTTATTTTACAGTCTATTATATATTAAGCAACGAGGCATAGCTGAAATTCACATCTATTAAATTTCTTGCATTTAATTTTCCATAAATTATAGGGTGTGCAAATACGTCATTAGCGCATCTTACTTCCATAAGTCTTCTTAGTTTTTTTATAGTCTCAGCAGGTAAAATAAACTGAACTGAACCCTTACAAAACCTAAAAGAATGTTTTTCCGACTAATCAAATTAATTATCTATATAATTCTAGAACAATCTTTTGCCAGTAAAAAAGTTATGGGAGTTATACTTCAAATTTTTGCCGAAAATTTAGATTATTTCCCAATGTATATGATTAACTAATACTATTTTACTGAAAGCTAAACGCCATCAACAGCAAATATTTTCTTATATTTGCTCTAATTGTAATTATTTTTGATTAATTGTACCTACTTATGTTTCACATATCTACATATAGGCACCTATGTGCAAATAGAACATGTTATAAGGAAAATTTGTGTAAATGCAATACCTATATAGATATAATATGTATTCATTATCTACACAATAAAGCAAAGTGAAGACAGAACAAATGTACTAAATACTTTAATTCTGTGAATGGAGCTTTATTTAAGATATATTCGCTTAAAATACTCTGAGAAGTGATTTTACGTATCAAAAATAGTAAAGCTCAGTTTCAATCAAAAATAATAATATGGAAAGTTTTATAACGTTGCTTTTAATACAACACTAGATATTTGTTATAATACTCGTATTAAACAGCCTACATTTATTTATAAATTAAATTTTATAGTCGAATTTTTAGTATCTAGTTTTCTCAGTACAATAAATATCAATGTTAATTAGTTATTAGCTGTAACAAAAAATTAAATCTAATTCATTAGAGAGTGCTACCATTGATCAAAATGAAACTTAAAAGCTGAAATAATCAAAACAATATTCTGTAGATCATTTCTATAATAGAAAAAGAATAATATTCGAAATATACATTGTATGCTATATACAGGGAATTATAATAAAAATGAGAAATAAAATAATGTAGGTACTTAATTAACAAGAAAAGCTATCAACAAATAAAACGAATATGGATAGTTTGATAACGTTGTATTTTCTTAAATAGTTAAACTAAAGGAATCTATTACTACAAAAGTAGAAGAAAGATAAAAAATAACGAACTTTTCAAAAACACATGTGGTATTTATGATCAAAAATACAGTTTGAGTGTATCGTATCCGGTCACTATAAATCTTCCCGAGTTTCAAGGTCATTACTACCTCCTAAACAATACTATTTCAAATAATTAATCTAAGATGAAAGTAATTGATTTGTATGTATGCACAATTTATTCAGTAAATTACAAAGTTTTAGATTTTTCAATCGTATCTTTAATGTTGGTTTTTATTAGATCCCGGAAGTATTTAAGTAAATATGTATGTATTAAATTTTTCGAAAAAAATTTACAAAAATCGTATTGCTAATAACCAATAGATTTTCATAATTTTAGCATAGTTACATTGTTAAATATTATGCAAAAAGTTTTTGCAGTTTTCTTTTTAAATTTGATAATTCTAATCTAATCTTTTTTATTTTAATGGATATTTTACAATATAATGCAAAAATTTTAAGTAAAATTTATAAAATGGGTTTTCTAATCAATTTCCGGAGTAATAATGTTAACGAAATATATGTCACACCGTACACGTATTTTATCTAAGAATACCTATATGTATGTATATTTAAAATATTTCTTTCTAATTACCGCAAATTTACTAAAAATTTTAATAAAAGAGATATACATTAAAATAGTCTTTTGGGGTTACGTTTCAAGGAATAAGATCTGTATTTATTAAAGAATTGATTTAGTAGCACAATATTTCGTTTTATATCTACTAATTGTAAGTAAGAAAAAAAACATTTCTCTTACAATTAAAAATTATAAATTAAACCATTGATTCTAATCGAAAATATATACTATAAATGAAAACCAAAATACCTGAACTAGGTCTATCACTATATCTGGTGCAATACACCCACGCTGGCCATAACATCGGTTGATTCGAAGAAGACTTCTGCTCCGTTGAATTTGTATCTGTTTTTCCATCGTCGGGCCTGCTTAAATCGACGGGACCGCTCTTGCCGATTTCATCTAACGATTTTTCCGTTTCCGCCGGAACTACTTTTTTCGGTTTACTTTTTCTTATATTTATAGGGTCTGTAATGCGTCTACCGAAATCCGCTTTCAGTATATTGTCTATCGAAAACTTCAAACTACTATTATTCTGTTCATTATTATTCGTAATATTTTTTCCGATATTGTGTCGTAAATAAAAATGCTGCAGATCAGGCGGTTTTGGACTTGGATTTTCCGGTGAACTCGTTCCAGATGTATAATGTAACTTCTGGTTGACGGGACTCGCCGGTGAACAAAGACTAGGTCTAAAGATGGTGTTAATGTACTCAACTGGTGAATGAGGACTTGACTTTTCATAGTCCGCATTACGAAACGAAAAACTGGGCGAATCAGACGTTGACTTAATACTAGACGACGGACTGAAACGATTACTCAAAGGACTAGGCGAACTGCTTTTGTGTGATCCTTCAGGATCTAACGTAGTATTCGTTATTTTCGATATCGCGTTAAGATGATTCTCTATATTCTTAAATGATAAAGTGTTTGCTTCAACAACTGGAGTTTCGTTACCCACTGACAACACAGTATCTTCACTGCAACAACTCTCATTGTCTACATCATTGCTTGGAGAATCACGATCATAATTCGAATCCATCGAAATGGATCCATCCGTACTTTCCGCATTTCGACTAAATTGATGGGTCTGATGCACCAAATTGGATGTTAACGTTGCCATTCTACCATAAAATAGGCATTCTGTTCTAATTTTTCACATCGTATTACACAAATTATAAATACACAATATTATAGTTCACATGATGTCAAACATATTAAAAACACCGAAAAAATCACGTTACAAATCGATGAAGATCGTTCGAATCTCATTGATAATCACACCATGTGAGCCGAATTAGCTTCGATCCACACACCACGGAATACTAGGACGTTCTGAGTTTGAAAAGCGTCATTTGGGCGGAGCAATGGAATAATAGGCGGTATCTCAGTCATTTACGTCTGGCATCGACGAATCAAACAGCCCAATACCACTATTCCGCCTCGAATTTGACAAGCTTCATGGTATATTTATAACTGCCGGTGAATATAGGTGGGAGAATACTGCTGATTCTGCTGCTGGTGTGTTTTGTATACACAAACACTATTAGATTCACAATGTTATTATTTATTACATTGATTATTGCTACCGCTTACGCATTAGTAAACTCATACACCAATCAAGGGGTTATTCCAATACATTCTCTTGACATCTTCCTTTAACATTCAAAAGTTAATATAATCTGATCGATTTTGAATTTTCTTATCAATAATTCTTTGTGACTTCCAAAAATTTACCACTTCTAACGTAACTTAAAACCGCAAATAAGTTTTGTACGATTACTGTTCTAATTTATGTAAAAAATCAATTACAGCAAACTTATGCTGTATCTTGACTTTTTACATGTGCTAATTTCTTTTATTATGGAGAAAAAAATGTATCGTTTAATAAAAATAAATAAAGAATTTGATACTGTTCATATTAAGTAGGTATGGTATGTTTTACTTCTTAACGCTAAAATTAGTTTTAAAAAATTACAATTATTCCGACGGCAATTTACTTGCTAGATATTTAGAAATCAATAACTAGAGTCGGGATTATATGCAAAATATGCTTTTTTAATTGCCTTATTTCATTAAAAAAAAAATAAATAAGCCCAGAAAACCTTTTAACAACAAAATAATGAGTTTTCTGGGTTTATTTAATGTGTTTTGAATGAAATAAGGCAATTAAAAGAGCATATTTTGCATATAATCCGGACTCTACATAACCTATTCTATTTACGAAATAAATTTATTTAAATCAAAAATTAAAAGTACTGCGCGTTACAATTACCCTGTCGATTGACTATTTAAAGTGTTAGTTACGCACATTTATAAGAATTAATAATTATTTTCAATTAATTATACTATGTACTGTTTTGAGCGTTACATAGCCGCATAAAATTGATTATTATGACATGACTATTTAATTCATCTGTCATGTAATGTTCATTAACCAATAAAAAAACTTAGTTTTAGTTATTTTCATAGTTACAAAGAAATTGCAGGACTTATTGGACTAGTAATTTCATCGAATAATTGTACTAATTAAGGAAGTAAATATTTTAAACACATGAAAATCTTTATTTAAACTTTATTTACAGCGAAAATGAACACAGAAATATTATTTTCTAACAAATTAAAATGTAAACTAGCGGATAAAAAACTGACCCATCATATTGACATTTAATAACATTTAAGTACCTAGGTATATTTATATGGTGTGAATTAGGTTTATACCTACTTCATTTAAGTATACCATTACTTATTACATGACACATTATGACAGCTATAATAACGCTGGCCTACAACCATTTTGGTGCTGGAGATTTTAGACCCGATTTTAAGTATGTCTTACATGGCGATATCAAAAATGTTATCCGTTTTCTTCTGTCAGCTCTAGTTCCCGAGAAAAAAAAAAACACAATTCACGAAAAAATATATACCTATTTTATTGACATTAAACATCAAGAAATTGTCTTTTGAGTGATTTTCTAGAATGAAACTGACTCGGGCAATCTCGCATGATTCCCCAGCAATAGTCAGCCATCATATGACTGTCCCACCTTCCTTGGTATCTATTCTCCATTGTTTTTAGGTCTTGGTGGAAACGTTCCCCTTGTTCTTCGCTTAGATCTCCTAAATTGTGTTGGAAATGATGTAGATGACTATTGAGAACTGCGAACTGCTTTCGCTTACAATATCCACACAAGCACGGTCGTTTCCTTAAGAAAATAGGGTCTCGGATGTTAATATTTAAAAAAAGAAACACATCTGTCACACAGAATGCGTTACCCTTATGAAACCAAAACGAACAACAACTTTACTTGAAAAAGACTGAATTAATAAAAGTCGAAACGTCGTAGAAACATCGAAATTCAATAAAAGGTCGCTAAAACCAATAAAAAATCTATTATTTTTAATATTAAGACACGGCCAATAAAATAAAAAAGAAAAAGAAAATTCTTATTAAACACTAAATATATATATATATATAGACCACAATTATTAATATATATATATATATATATATATATATATAAAGATAATTATTGCTTGACCTTTGTATATTATAGTAGATTCAGATAGTCGGCGATTTAGGGTCTGTTTTACTATAATATGTATATATATATATATTATATATATTCTTTTACAAAAGCATTAATTGACGAAACATGTAAGAGATTATTTTAAATAGGTATATACATATTAAAGTAAAACAGACCTTAAATCGCCGACTATCTAAATTTAGTATATATATACATATATATATATATATATTTTATATTTTTTATATCCTTGACAAAGGCATCATTGCCGAGACATGTAGGATTGTTTTGAGTATATACACTTTGAAGTAATAACCAGACCATTAATCGCCGACTAATTAAGTTTACCTTATCATACTAAGGTCACGAAAATACTATATATATATATATATATATATATATATATATATATATATAACAATTATTTTTTATTATCTTAAATTATTAAAATGTGTTTATCATCTAATATTTTAGTTTTACCAAAATCAAAAACAGCGCGAAAAGCTGTAACCAATAAACAACAAATGTTAAATATTTCTGCTTTCTATATTGTAAAAGCTTTAGCTACAAATTTAGTAAGGTTCTGTACATCGAAAAAATGCAAAACATTTTTGAATTGTTCATATTATTACTATTATGTTAAATTATATGTACAATAAACCGAAATTAACTAACATAAGGTTTGGTTGTATATACATATACACTACGTCTTCGAAGAAAATTAATGGAAAAAAAGAACCAGTGTTTGAATAGTTAGGTATATGAATATATCATAATTAGATTTCTAAGCTTATTATGCACTATTTATATTTCAATTTCTATGAAAGAAATCAACAAGCATATTTCTTAAGAAGTGTATTCTAAGAATCTTAATCGAACTCATGTCCCATGTTATTATTATCAGAGACGGCTATTTTATCAGAATATCAGTCTATAAAGTGTAGACAAACTTCTATTCACAAGAATAAAAGTTAGCGCTATCAATTCTATTGTGAATATTTTCCATTAACATTTTATTTTAACCACCACATCAATTAAATCGAAGATTAGGAAGGGCCTATGACTTAATTGAAGTTCAGATAATTTAAAAAAAATTTTAGTTCATTCATAGTTTCTTTATGTAAATAAGGAAAATTAAATTATTTATTAAATGTTTAGTCACTTTAATCGGTTATTACGGAGCTCGGTATTATATTTGTTATAGTTATTTCTCGACGAGCATTGTCCAACCGATAAATTTTCTACTTCTTCATGTTTAGCTAACGTTCTAATAGTAAATCCTTTTCAATTAATGTAACGGGTAAAATTATAACGATTATTTTTATTTTCAAAAAAAAAGACGCAATACCAACAAAACAATTTACTACGGACTTAGCACCTTGTTAACCAAACATTTTTTATAAAATATTTTAGAAAATGAGTGATTATTATATCACTTTACCAAAGCTACACATTTCATCATACACTGAGAAAAATACATAGTATAGGCTATGTAATATCCCGTACTATACGATGGTTGCCAACTATGGTACCAACTATTGAGGTGTAATAAAATAGTATATTGTGTAAAGAGTGACGAAAGTAACTTTCTTTAAGCGAGAGAACAGTTTACCAAACGAGGCGAAGCCAAATTTGGTAATATTCGCGAGCTCAAAAAAATGATTTTGACGAGTTAAACTCTATACTTTTTCTACAATCTCACCTATAGCATTATAACAAACTTAAAAAAATTATGTAAACAAATGCTTTATTTTCAATTTAAAAAACTATATATCATATTTAAATTTGTTATGATTTAAATATTTATACATAAAATATGTAGACCATGGCCGATGGCTTCAAATTTTCCCACAATTTTGCAAAATATGCAAGCAACATAATTTCCGAATATGAATTTCCGCTATTATCAGCCCTCTATTCAATGAATTTTACATAGATTTCTTCATACCTCTTTCTCGATATTTATAGTAATAAGCCCGCAGACTTTTCTCAGCTTGACTTACTGTTTCTGGTAGAGTATTGGGAATATCTAAATCACTTTCTGAATCAGAAATCATGATAAAGGTACGAACAGTATAAACTGACGTGATTTAAAAATAACGCGATATAGCGACAGCAGGTAACTAGACGCAGGTAAAAATTTGTAGGTAATTTGTAGGTAAGTGACGACACTAGGGACGAAAGTTAACGTCATGGGATTTTCTCTCACTGATAACGGAAAATTTTCGCTGCAGTATTCGGTGACGAAAAATGTCTTTTTATAAAGGGTAAAATGCATTATTATGGGTGCTCTTAAAGTGGCTGCTTGCAGAATACAGTTATGATAAAATAGTATAATAAGTTGTGGTAAAAAAGACACTATCAGGTGTACGAATTCTTAAGAGTTGGTGTACAAAATAGTACTAATGTATATTAAAAAGCCTCTCTTTCTTTATTCTGTTATTCCTCTTTCACCTTTCGTTGCCGATGGACTGAACAAACGGAGCTATAGTACCATTTATAATTACTGGTCATCTATCCATAATGTCTATTTAACTACGTCAATTGCATGTTACTACCTTGACTACGGAACCAGTTGGTGCGTTCTCAACTTATGTCTTTTTATATTCTTGTATAATATTAGATATTACGCACCCAGAAATTCTCGGAATATGAAAAAAAGCAAAATAAATTGTTCTTACAACTTATTCACTACCATCACCTTCAAAGTACTCTCCTTTCACATGAATACACCGATTCCAGCAACTTGTTCATGACTGGAAGCAGTGTTGGAAGTCTTGGCGTGATAACGTGTTCAACACTGCCTACGATTCGGTCTGGATCTCCTCAATCGTCTCAAAACGACGCCCCTTAAGCTTCAGTTTCGACTTCGGAAACAGGAAGAAGTCAAGAGAAGCAAGATCTGGGGAGTAGAGAGGGTGGGGTAGTGGAGTAGGGAGGATGGGGTAGCTGTCTCCGTTGAGGCGTAAGTGGCGTGTGGGTTGGGTTGGGTTGGGTTGGTGACAATTATATTCTGTCATTTATATTTTTTATTCCCTTGACAAAGGCATCATTGCCGAAACATGTAGGGTTGTTTTAAATATATATACTTTGAAGTAATGAACCAGACCTTTAATCGCCGACTTAATAAGTTTACCTTATATATATATATACATATATATATATATATATATATATATATATATATATATATATAAATTATTAATACACAATATCCATATGGATGAAATGTATGGATATCGAAACGAGGCTCTGTGGATGAGTTAATGTACTTGTACGTATATTTTATTGAAATAACTCTACCGCTGAGAGAAAACTGGTGGAAAAGGAACCCACATAGTTATTTCGAAATTTAAGATAGGTAATTGTTGTTTGTGGTTTAGGACAATGAATGTGCTGAAATGTACCAGTATATGATTTCGTAATTCAATTATTATTTTTTTCTGATCTAGTCATATGTGGTTATTATCCTAAGAGAAATACTTTATATTAACCAGACGGTTTCTAAGAAAATTGAAGATCATTTCTTGGGTACTATTAATTTTACGACACTATAGGGCAATTATCATTTCACTAATTAAAATGGTAAGTGTACTGCATGGTTATAAGTATAAGTATACGGTATAGCGACGAGATCTCTTTTTGTTCACGCGTGTTGCAAGACCACTCGCTTGGTATACTTGCTTCTTTGAAATCCTTCAATGGTATTTTTATAATTTTATAGTTTCCCTGAATAATCAATTACAGTCTTTATATATGACCCAACAATACATTTATTTAGAGTCTTGTTCGGTCTTGTTACATTAAGAAAAGTTACTTTAAGGATGAATGTCTTTGCTATATAAGAAATTATTGTGGAATTAATGATCTAGTAATGTAAATTGGAATTTGTCACGCCAAAAAATATATATTTTGTATCATATAGCAATCTACTGGAGATAAAAGCGTTCTCGAATTGACAATGATACTAATAAGAAGACATGTGTGGAAGAATCTTTCCTACAAAGATATACGACTTGAGATTAATTACAGAGTATTTAGGATATATCGTAATTAAGTCAATTAAGTCATAGGTATATGTATAAGTCATTTTTCCTACGTAATAATGGGTTAATTTATAGACTAACCGAGATTAGGTAACTGTAAACCTTGTTTTGTTATGTTGTTATTGTTCTAATAAGCTATAAAAGTTTTTCCTTTAATTTTTTATGGATACACAAAATAAAATTAATTATTCTACTAAACATTATCTTATGAGACCTTGATTACTGCTAACGCACTCAACTACTCATGTATAATGGAATATAGATAAATATTTCTTGACCTTCGTATGTTATAGTAGATTCAATTAGTCGACGATTTAAGGTCTGTGTTACTTAAATGACAGTATGTTAATATCAATTTATATATCTGTAGTTGCCATGGATAAAATTAAATTATTCAAAGATACATTCAGGTTTAATAATAATAATTCATGCCTTAACATTCTTCAACAGTAGACGACAATTGCGGGTGATTGGCAAGCCATGAGTTATTATTATGTCTGCGCCCATGGAGCGACTTAAGACGTTAAGCTGTAAATATATTAGAAAGATATTGCAATATATATATATATATAACGTGTGTATAAATTGTCGCAAAAGCTACACGCAGCGACGTTCTTCGTTTGGTTCTGAATAAAAAATCTTAAAGTTAAAATGTCGTATCATGCTTCGTTTGTTTTCACGGGGTTCTTGAAGTTCAGACTTTTAGTGCGTAACTAACCTTTGCTCTTCGATATCTGTTAATAGAGATAGATGCAATTTAGTTTAAAGAAAAAATTTTTACTAGTATTATTTAGTAAACGTTTTCTTTTTGATTTAAAAGCTTGTTTTAAACATTTATTCATTAACGTACTTCCACGAAAAACACATTTGGCAACGTTGTAGAACAATAAGTTTGTATTTCAAAGTGAGCTCAATCAAAATCATTACTGTCAAATTTTGACATTTACGAATTTACGAAGCATGATACGACATTTTAACATTAAGATTTTTTATACAGAACCGAACGAAGAATGTCGCTACGTGTAGCTTTTGCGACAATTTATACACACCTTGTATATATATATATATATATAATATCTTCGTGACCTTGGTATGATAAGGTAAACTTAATAAGTCGGCGATTAAAGGTCTGGTTTACTTCAAAGTATATATATTTAAAACAACCCCTGAGGGTTGTTTTAAATATATATACTTTGAAGTAAACCAGACCTTTAATCGCCGACTTATTAAATTTACCTTATATATATATATATATATATATATATATATATATATATATATATATATATATTGCGCATATCGCGTCTCACAAACAATATTTTGTTGAAAAATATTCCACTAGCTCAGCCCCGTATTCGTTGAAGGCATGTCTATCGTTGCTCTGGGACGAATTCAAGAGTTTGCATTCAACAAATATGTTAATTCATATCAAACACCAAAAAGAAAAAAAAAATCTGTCATTATTTCCTTCAAACTTTCCATCGGAAAAGAATTTTTTTTATAGGTCAGATTGAATTAAAAAGCCAAATGCAAGTAACACTAAAAAATACGAAAATCCATCAAAATTTTATATATATATATATATATATATATATATATATATAATCCTCAGTTTTGTATATCGACAAAGAAAAAGAGGGGTGAAAGATACATATGAGTACTGCCTTCATACAAAAATTCACGGTCCATTCTTCACGTAGTCACCAGAAAATGATTCTTTTTAATTCGTGTCCGCCTCTGTGGCAGTTAATTACGGGCGGCAATTCGGGAATCCACCGTTACAAACAACGCTGGAATTTACATTTAGTATGCATACATAGTCTTTGCTGTTGCTAGATGCATTCGCAATGGTATCCTTAATCACGCACATTAATTATAAAGTTGTCGACATATTCGACATAAAGGGATTATTCATATCCACAAAAAAGAACATCGCAATAAAAATACCATATATGCGGCTGACAATATTTGGTAAACAATCATTCACTATTCCTATAAATAGTACACTTATTGTTAGACATTATCCTCTAACAATAAGTCTAGGAAATTTATCGATTTTTTTTGCAAATCAAAGAACTTGAATTACAGCTGTATTTTCGTAGAAGAGACCGAATTTAACTACATTGTGGCTCTAAATATTTGGAAATTTTCGATGAATATATATATGAAGAAATACTTTTTTCAGTTAGACATTTATACTAGTGATGGGAGTTCTCGAGAACAAAAGTAGTAATGTATTCGATTCTTGAAAGTTCTCGCTGTTCTCGAGAACTTGCGGCAGAGTATTCGAATACTTTAGGTCTCGGTCTCGAAGCTACTGTCGGTCTCGAAGCTACTGCCGGTACTCGGTCAGTAAGAAACGCGTTTTATTCTCGAGAACTTGCGGTGAAGTATTCGAATACTTTTGGCTTCGGTCTCGAGTCACTACCGGTACACGGAAACGCGTTTGTTTTCGCATATGTATGGAAAATAGGCATTCGAATAATGGCAGTTCTCGGTTCTCCATTCCGTCTTAGACTATAGGTAGGCTATACGGTATGATGTTTGTAATATGAGTTAATTTTAGGTGAACAGGAGAGATTTTTTATAGTGAAAAATAATATAACTGCGATAGAGAACAAATCCAAAACAACGTGTGTATGTGATACGAGTATTCGAGAACAAAAATAGTATTATTTACAATTTGTTATTCTCGAGAACTTGCGGCAAAGTATTCAAATACTTTTGGTCTCGGTCTCGGCTAAGTATTCGATTCCAAGAAGTATTCGATTCATAAAAGTTCTCGATTCTACCCATCACTAATTTATACGTATTCATCAGATTCGCATAGCTTTGGTACTATTCAGCCGTTACCCTATGCATGTATATATATATATATATATATACAATGTGTCCGGGAAAATGTGGGAAATCTCTCGGATTCAGATAGAACATTAAAAAATAAGATGACAAGTTCCCATAATTTTTTTCCTAGCGGCCCTCCCTACGGAGATACGGCCTCCTAAAGGACGCAACTGGAAATCAATTTTTCTTGAATAACTTTTAAACTACTTATTATAATTTAATGAAAATTTAATATGATAAACAGTAGTAAGGACCTCTTAAAATACTGCCCTTAAATTTAAATTAGCATGTTTAGTTTATCAGGGGCGGACTAGGTTGTACATTTTAATGCTTACATTTTTAACACCCTGTATGATAAGGAGCTAAAAAAAACAAATTTGGATACCTTGAACATTAAGCTAAAGTAAAGGTACTCTTGTTCATTGTCGATAAAATGAACCGTTTTCGAGGAAAAAAAAATAAAAGAATTACTGTTTTATTTATATTAAAAAGAACCAAGTTTTTTATTTTTTTTTGTCTGCAACAAAGTGTGATACAAAAGTCATTCCAGGAACAAAAAAGTTTTAGTTTAGGTTATTTAATACGACAAAATTACAAAGATTCTTAGAAATGCAGTTTTGTCCCAGAAAGGCACCTAAACAAACATTATGTTTAGAAATGTACTCACTAAAGCTTGCAACGATTGAACCTAAATACGCTAATTAGAAATAATCAATTAAAAACTTCATAAGTGAGTTAAACATGGGCTCCGTGAACTCTGATACACTCGCGGGCACGACGAATAGAGGACTGCTGTACTCGCCACAACAACCCAGCATTGTTTCTTATCGCATCACAATGAAATGTGATTCTCTGTAAAAGTTCCTCCCTATAGTATCAACCGGAGAGGAATACACCAAGGATTTGAGATGACCCCACATGTGAAAATCCATTGGCGTTAGGTCGAGAGACCGTGGAGGCCAGGCAATGGGACCTCCTCTGCCTATCCAACGGTTTGGATACACGTTATTCAGGTGGTCGCGTACAGCAACGCTAAAATGAGGTGGGGCCCCCATCATGCATAAAATACATGCTTTGGCGGGTTGCAAGTGGCAAATGCTCTATTGAATCCAGAAAAGCGTTCTGAAGGAACTGTAAATAAAGTTCACCATTCAATGGTGGCGGCAATACGCATGGTCCAATCAAAAAATTGCCAATTATTCCTGCCCAAAGATTAATTGATTGGAACTGATGTTGATAATGATGAACGACAGTGGCATGAGGGTTTTCATCAGCCCATACATGCGAGTTATGTAAATTTACAATACCATTTTTGGTAAACCCTGCTTCATCGGTAAAAAGAATAGTGCTAATGAAGTTTGGGTTTGTTCGTTGCTGATCTAACAGCCAGTTTGCGAACTGGATTCTACGAGGAAAATCTTCAGGAAGTAGTAGATGCACTTTTTGCAGATGATAAGGGTAAAACAACTGTTCTTTAAGTACTTCACGAATTGTCGTTTTTGATGTATTAAGCTGCGCGGCTAATCTTCGAGTGCTTATTGAAGGAGTATCACCTACAGTATCCAAAATATTTTCCTCCAATTGCACCGTACGTACTGTTCTTCTCACACCAGCATCAGTACTTTTTTTCGCAAAACTTCCTAAGACATTAAAGAAAGTCAATAATGTTACCTTATTAAATGGAATCGCCCACCATTCTCTCTTAGACGTTGGTCAAGTCGCTGAAATGTTTTCTGATTTGGAATATTGCGATTAGGATATCTTTCTTCATACAACCTTCTTGCTTCCAAAGCATTACAAGATGCAAGAACGTACATAAGATGCATATCTGCATACTCATTAAATGTGTATCCAATTATCAAATTAAATTTACCAAGATATTCAAAATTCAATAAATTAATATCGAAGTAAAGGATCAACGTGTTAATAATATGAAAGATTACAAGATTTAAAATTTACACGTCATTGCAAGATATTTATTAATTCGTGGGTACCATAGTAACGTTTGTAAAAACAATGCGTTTTTTAGTACTGAAAACAGTTTTATTTCAGACTTTTGTATCACACTTTGTTGCAGACAAAAAAAAAATAAAAAATATGGTTCGTTTTAATAGAAATAAAACATTAATTCTTTTATTTTTTTTTCCTCGAAAACGGTTCATTTTATCGACAATGAACAAGAGTACCTTTTCTTTAGCTTAATGTTCAAGGTATCCAAATTTGTTTTTTTAACTCCTTATCATACAGGGTGTTAAAAATGTAAGCATTAAAATGTACAACCTAGTCCGCCCCTGGTAAACTAAAAATGCTAATTTAAATTTAAGGGCAGTATTTTAAGAGGTCCTTACTACTGTTTATCATATTAAATTTTCATTAAATTATAATAAGTAGTTTAAAAGTTATTAAAGAAAAATTGATTTCCAGTGGCGTCCTTTAGGAGGCCGTATCTCCGTAGGGAGGGCCGCTAGGAAAAAAATTATGGGAACTTGTCATCTTATTTTTTAATGTTCTATCTGAATCCGAGAGATTTCCCACATTTTCCCGGACACATTGTATATATGTATATACCGTTACTACATTATATGTGCTATATAACAAAATTTTAACCAAAAGTTCATACATTGAAAGAGAAACAACTAAACCATCGCGTTTCGATAATTTCCTTGCTTTTATCAATGTATAAAAGAATTTCCAACACTTGAGCTATAAGATACGTTAATATACAAATAATAAATTGTGGCTACATTTGAGGTTCATATTAATGATCCAGAATTCCTTTTTTTTTGTTTGCGTTTTTTAAACTTCGAAATAGACAAAAAAAATTGTCGAAACGGTTTAGTTTGGTTAACGAATTTAGTTAACGAATTGGTTTAGTTGTTATATATAGCATTATAGCGTTTAGTATAATAATTAAAATATGACAAGCAAAAATTAATGAACGTTAGTTCTTAGTAGCTACATTTACAACATAATAAAAGTATAATCTGTTCGCGCTTTAGTAACCAAACAGGCTCTGGTGAAACTATATTTATTTCTTTCTAGTTATAAAATTAACGTATATACCTACAATACCTTTCTCATAAACAAGTCTGCAATGTAGTAGAATTTTCTCATTTCGAATAGAGCCGAATTAGCTGCATCATCCACTATTTTATTCATATTAACATAAGTTATTATTTGTTGTTTTATTTGTTTATTTTTGTCCACTTGCATTTTTTTTAGTTTCTTTTTTTTATATATCATACACCTTATAAAAACAACAAATATCACACAACCTTGCAAATCAAATGTCAATCAAAAACATTAAAGAACAAGAATTCCCAATGACAATCACCTTTTTTAGTAAGTTATTGAGTATATCGTAATTTCTATATCTACAAATTAATTTTTTCTATTTTGCGTTCGAAATGAACTCATTATGAAACCCAAAACAGTATCGAAATGAGCTCCATTTCGATACGCTTTTTTTCATTTTTCAATGTTGGCGTTGTTCGAACACAGAAATAAATATCATTGCTGTCATTTGATTTAAGAATTTAAGTACATTTGACATATATGATATATGTTCCTATTCTACACAAACAACGTATATTGTATACAATTGACAACAAGATACATTAGTTTCTAAGTCACTCATGTTTATATTTTTAAATAAAATATCAAGTAATGTTAACGAAAATTAATAAATAATATGTAATATAATATACTTCGCGGATAGCAAGATTTAAATTTGACAATGTCAAGTATCAATGTGACCAACTGCATGCTTTATATAAAAATTAAACTCTGAACTTCCAAATTAAATAATTCCAATTTATTAATGTAAAAAAAGCAAAATAGAAAAAATAGTATAAAAAACTCGTTTTATAAGGCCTTTTGCCGCACTCGCTCTTTAGAAAACTCGCCGCTATCGCGGCTCGTTTTCTAAACTGATCTCGTGCGGCAAAATGGTGCCTTATGAAACTTGTTTTTTAATATACTATTTTGAACATTTCGGAATGAAATCAAATTTCACAATTATTATATTGTATTTATGTTAATATTTCATTCAAGTATTCTTCCACGACAAACCGAGACATGGCTTTACGAGATTTCTGTAAGCGACGTAATGTTTTCTAAGCTGGCAATAGACTATATATAAAATAATATGGAAGAAGATCGTTCAGAAATTTTACATATTATGCATATGGAAGTTATATTTTTCATTCGAATTAATTTATAATTATGTCAGAATCCGAAATCGTAGATAATCTAATAAAGGAGAGGAAAATTCACCAACAATAAAATAAGGGATAGAGAAAAATAGGTTCCCTCACACATTCCCTCTTGCTGTTAACAACCTTAATCATACATCCGATCCTCCCCTCCTCGTCGTCAATTCCTTTACTCCCACTTAAAATTTCCCCCGTTGTTAAGGGACACACCTTCCTTTAGGCGTGGCGTGGGAACCAATCACTGCGTCGACGTGTGTGGTCCTCAAGTCTTCATTATAACTTGGATTGCCAATTTAACAATTCCGAAAAGAGAAATAGAGATGAACCTAACAAAAGTTTCTTGCTGCAGAATGAGATAAAAGTGAACGGTTATGTTTCAATATAATTAAGGTGATTGTATGGGTAAAATCAAATCTTATTAGATTTCGAACAAGTTGAATCATATATGATTTGTTTGTAATCTATCACATATAATTAATTATTTATTAACACACTTTCATCTCACCGGTCTATTCAAGATGTGATGTTGAACACTGGCGTACCTACTATATAAATCAAGATATCTAGCTTTTTCTTTGCACTATTAGTAGCAATACAGCTTTATATTGATCACAATTACATTATATCATATATACAATGAGAGCAGAAATTTTGGCACGTAACCAATTCTACCGCTGAAAAACGTATTTACAAATATATTTCTATTAAAAAATAATACGAAACAGTAATGTATAGGTGAGCTTAAATTTATTGAAGTGTCAGTAATGTATAAAAATTTTAATAACGAAAGGATAAAATGCAGATTTTGACCAAGCAATAACATCGATATATTAAAATTACTGTATGTCCATCAAAGTAAATTTAAATTAAATAATGAGACTAGGTTCATAGTACAAAATGGAAGCAAGGCAATTAAATAGTGAATACATTTATTTAAAATAAATTCCTTCTGAATCAATACAAGGAGTGGCACGATTGATCAAAGACTGGAACAACTTCTGCATATCTCGTTGTGGTGGGCCCAGAAGAGTCGATGTCGCAGTCCCTTGGATGTCTCTTCACTCTTCAGCATCGTCAGAGTCTTGCTTTAAACAGTAATTTCAGTTTCGTAAAAGGAAAATAGTCACAGAGGCACAAATCTGATGAATATAGTAGATAATTGAACACGTATACTTGTTTTTGTCCGATAAATTTCTGTACAATACTCTATGAACCGATGCATTGTCATAAAGCAAGGACCAACTGTCTGGTATTGAGTACTCAGGCTGCATCTAGCGAATCCTCTTTCATTGGTACAAAATACTAAAATAAAAATTTTTATTGACGATCTATCCCTCAGTAACAAATAATTTCTGATGAATAATTCCCTTATTTCACCACTTTCGGCTTTCACAGACGAACCTTTTTTCCCTTAGACCAATAAACAATGAAATTCACAAAATCTTTATTTCCTCGAGCGACTTAAAAATGTGGTAAAAACCAAGATACGACCTTTTTCTTTCCTAGATCTTGTACTAAGACTTACCTGCACCAAACTCATCTGCCAACAGCCTAACAGTCGCACACAACTACATAATCTTCTTTAACCCGTCATCTGACTTTTGCAATAAGATTCTCATTACGCACTACTTTGCAGGAAGTACCTTGCTTTCAATTAAATTTTCATTTAGAGTAGTCTATAATTTCAATATAAATTTGAAAACATTGTAGAACAGTAAGGTTTTTCGAAAGTCAAATTTTGACATCTGACAGATTACCATTTAGTTGTGTTGCAACTTAAATTTGTTTCTTGTGAAAATAAAAACATTTATTTACAGAAATACATTTATTATAAAAATACTACGTTAAAGAAGATGCTCGCAATGTTTCCCTCTTGTCTCGATGCACACACGAACTCTGCGTTTCATGTATTCAAATGCGTTTCACAAATGAGGGATTATATTATTACAAACTTCTCTAATACTATTACAAAGTTCTTCAATTGTATGTTGTGACATTCTAAAAATCGTGTTCTTCATGTGCGGAAAAATAAAGTAATCCAGAATTGTGATATCTGAAGGACCTTGAAGGAAAATTATCTATTTGATTATCATAGAACTCTTCCAAACGAGCACGTGTTTGTTGAGGCTTACGTGGTGAAGTATTGTTGGAAAAATCCTTATGTAATTTCATAGTCATGTAACTCGTTAATAAAGGGTTCTAACAAGCCATTTCGGTATCTTTCAGCATTTATTGCCCCATTAAAAAATATTGGTCCAATGATTCGCCTGCTTGACACCGCCAGCCAGACACCAATTTTATTCGTATGTAATGGTGTTTCCATAAATTCATGAAGATCTTCTGCCGACCATATTCTCATATTTTGTTTGTTTAAATATTCCGAAAGATGAAAGAAACCAGGCCTCCTCAGAAAAGAAGCACTTATTAAGAAAATCATCACAATTAAGTTATTCAAGAACCATTGGCAGTACTACTCGGTTCTTCTATAGCAATCAATGGGACCGAGTTCATGAACAGCTTGAATTTTATATGGATATAATTTTAATCTGTTTTAAGAATAATGTGGCATGTTCCAACATATAACTGACTTCTTGCGACAGTTTCGCAAAGGATTTCTTGGGTGAGTTTTCCATTCGATGTCGAACATCTTCAATGCAATCAGCAGTTCTTTTTTTAGATGCTCCGTTCCGAGATTTACGAAATACTGTCCCTGTTCCACGAAATCTGTCAACACAACCATGAATTTGACTAGCTAGTTGTTCATACGTGATTGTAAGATTAGGGAACTGTTGTCGAAAATCCTGTATATCTACATTGATTAATTGCACAAATCCACTAATCTACTACTACTTACTAATCTACCAGTTCTAAAATAACTTTCAACAATAAAAACTTGTGTTGTATTTCCAACATGATGATAAATAATCTAATTGATAAGACAACTTTTCGATAAATTGACTTAATTATGTTGTCAAAATTTGAACTTCGAAAAACCTTAACTGTTCAACATTGTTCCCAAATTTATATCGAAATCATAGGCTACTTTAAATGAAAATTTAATTGAAGGTGTGGTATTGAAAGGTCAACATTTTTCGTCAGGCACAAGTTCGTACTGGATCAACAGTAAACTAAACAAGTAGTTTTTTCATGGACCGAATGAAGAAATGGATTCAGCTTTTGCAGAAATGTGTTGAATTAAATGGTTATTATGTGGAAAAATAATTAGTATGTACAGTTAAGCTCACATAAATCTAGTATAACCTAACTTATCAAAATTGCCTAAATTTTCTAATATTGCTTAATGTGTATTAAACTTTTTTTGAAAGACAAGTCAAATGTTAAGTAATCTTTTAATATAATTTAGCAAACACAAATAATCTAATAGTTAATTGATCCACCATTCACATCAATTACTGCCCTTAACTTTCTAGGTATAGAATCAACGAGACTTCTTAAAAAATTAGGTTTCTCAAGTTTCCCAAGTATTTTCAATAGATTCGCATAATTGTTTCCTATTACTAAATCTTAGACGAAATCTATAAATTTGCTTTGTCATTTTTTAAATTTTCTCTCAAAAATTCAAATAAATTGAGATCTATATCAGTTGATATCCTTTTAAGACCAGTTCCTCGTTTGCGACATATACTGCCGTCATTTTCCTATCTTTTTTTAACTTGTAGTACTGTGGATTGGTTCAAATGAAATTCTTCTGCGATTTGTGTAATGATGCAACTTTCCAAATTTAACAAAATTTGTACTTTGTCTGCCGGAGTCAGTTTTCTTGCCACTTTGGATATCAAAAAGTGACAAATGTCATTTTGAGTTAAGAAATATAAGTTAAAAGTATAATAATAAGTTAAATTTAAATTTAAAATTGAATTAAGGAATACGAAAAATAACTTTAATAATAAAAATTTTTTAACAAAAAGCTAATATTTTGTTGGACCGCCATCAGCATCAATTACTGCCCTTAACCTTCTAGGCATGGAAGCCACCAACTTCTAAAATAATTTGGTTTTTGAATTAGAGATTGCCAAGCATTTTGAATCGCTTCCCACAATTGGTCCTGATTTTGAAATCTTATACGTGACATACTTTTGGTCATCTCGGCCCATACGTTTTCTATTGAGTTCATGTCCGCACTCTTTGCACTCCATTGCAAAATCTCAATGTTATGCTCTTCCATCCATCGCGACACTGTGTTTGCCCTATGAACTGGGCAATTGTCATGCTGATATATAAAAATGTTTTCAGGATACACATGTTGGACTGATGGTAACATAAGATTTTCAAAAATATTAATATAATTCTGGGAATTAAATCTCCCATTTATTCTATGACACATTCCAACGTTGTGGTAACTTATCCATCCCCAAATATTTATAGAGAATCTTCCTTGCCGATCTGAATTATCTATATATTGCTCCTCGTATCTTGTACCGCCAGGTCTGTAGACACGAACAGAACCATTACTTGTGGATTGAAATGTTTTCTCATCAGTGAAAACTACATTTTCCCAAAACTCAGGTCCATTGTTTATATGTTTTAATGCGAACAAAAGCCTGGCTTGCTTCCTTTCTTCACTAACCTGAATATTTTTGGCTGCAACACGCGACCTTATGTCGCTATCCCTTATTCTCCTGCTTGCAGTTCTACGCGAACCAGGAAAAATGATCTCCGCAACTGCTACTTTCACTGAATCGAAAGGATGTTCTCGGAGATGTTGAACTAGATTATGGTTCTGCTGTTCAGTCGAAATTCTTTTAAGCCCAGTACCCGGCTTTCTGTCTATGCTCTCATCAGTCTCCCATCTTTTCTTAACCTTCATCACGGTGGTCTTATTTAACTGCATTTGCTGCGCAATTTCCCTAATACTGTACCCTTCTTGTAATTTAATTAATATACGAACTTTATCAGTTGCGGTTAGCTTTCGTGCCATCGTAAAAATATGTTTGACGTTTAATAAAATTTAAAATGATTTGACATATAATTGTCAAAATACTAACTTACACCATAAAAATTTATTAAGAAAAGCTTGTACTACATTTATCTGGCCACGACTGTACACTGGCTTGCAATAAAATCCCGTACACCTAGTTTTAGCTGTATTAAATTGACCTTTCTGGTGACATTTCTAATTTGACATTAGTCAATTTAAATCAATCAAAATTGAACAAAATATTAAAATTATCTGAATGTGATGTCTAATGTATTAATATGATCAAAATAAGAAGAAGGATGATTCATAAGAAATGTAGCTAGAATATTTAATATAAATAAATCTACGGTTTTGACTGTTGAGTGAAAAAAATAGGAAGAATATGGAAATATTAAAAGGAAAGAAGGTTCAAGGCGGCCGAGAATTTCAAATCAGCAACAAGATGAATTTTTAATAGATTATTTAAGAGAAAATCTATTCAAAACAGCAAGAGATGCTGTATTTCACACAAAGTTTCCAGGATCTTGGTCAACAGCATGCCGCAGAATTAGCACACCGAATTAAGTCATTATGTAAGTGCTAAAAAACAGTTATTATCTGTAGAAAATAGACTATCCAGAGTCTTATTTTCATAAATTATATACATCCCGAACAAAATTTCTGGGAAAGTGTAGTATTTTCGGAGGAAAAAATATTCCAGTCAAGCCACGATGGTCACGTGAATATGGACCGCCCAAGAAACACACGATGTGATGAAAGATATATAATTGCGCCAAATAGTTCTGGAAGATTTTCTATTAACGTCTGGGCATGGATGTGTGCACAGGGTGCGGGAGTTGTATGGCAAATTGAAGACTGTTTAAACTCACAATCATACCTAGATATTTTAGAGAATGTTATGTTTCCGTTAGTATCACAAACATACCCTAATAATACTTTCATTTTTCAACAAGATAACATTCCTGTGCACACTGCCAGAATTATCACACAGTGGATTACTTATCGGAACGTCGGACTACCTTGGCCATCACGCAGCCCGGATTTATATCCTATTGAAAACAGTTTGGGGTGTAATGGTGAAACGAATGTATCAAGCGAACCACAAAATTTGTATCCTAGATAGGCTATGAACGACTGAGATAGACATATAAGTATAACTCACGTCTGGGCTTAGATAATTGACGAAGTGTCATTTGTAAATAATCATAAGTCAAATTGACAAGTTACGATTTAACCTATTACTAATACCGCGATATCATAAAGTTTCTGGATCCAAGATGGCATTGAAATAGAAAATATATGTCTGAACTTTATCCATATTCTCATACTGCTAACTTAACCTTAATTTTTGAAAATTATTTTGATAGTGTTATCGTGACATCAATAAATATGTCATTTGATTTAATAAAGATACAATAAAACAACAAGCTCAGCTTGTATTCAAAATTTTATTAATAAAAAATGGCAAAATTAAAGCAAATGTTGAAATTGCTGTCCGTTATTTTCAATTCCCAATGTGACACGCCTTTTCATGCTGTTAAAGGCATTTTGCAGCATTGCGGGCTTTATTAATGCACATTCGTCAATAATTCTTTGTTGCATATCTTGCAAATTAGCAACAGGAGTTTTAAATATTCTATTCTTTAGGTGAGGAAACACGAAAAAGTCCATAATTGTCAAACAAGGTGATCGTGGTGGAAACTCAACTTCCGTATGTAAACTTATGATCCGATCGTCAAAAAACTCACGAAGAAAAGCAATATTTTCTCGTGTTGTGTGTGCCGTTGCACCATCTTGTTGAAAGTATCCATATTGCAATTCATCATCATGCAACTGTTCAATAAATTCATTCAGAATATTTCTATACCTGTCAGCATTAATTGTGAAATTAAAAAAAATAGGGCCAACAACTCTGCGGCGAGAAACTGCTAGCCAAACACCAAGTTTCGCATTATGGAGAAACGATTCAATAAAAATATGAGGATTTTCACTACTCCACATTCGAGTATTTTGGGAATTGACATACCCCGAAAGATGAAACCATGCTTCATCAGAGAAAAATGACAAATTTAGCAGGTCATCATCTTCTATTAAGTTATTTGCAAACCACTGGCAGTACGCACGACGTCTAGGGTAGTCTACCGGCAAAATAGCCTGATGTGATTGCATCTTATACGGATGCATGTGTAAGTTTTTCTTTACAATTTTCTGACATGTTCCATAAGAAAGTCCAATCTCTTGAGAAAGGCGTTTCAAAGGTTTTGTGGGTTCATTTACCATACGTTGACGAACATCATTTATAACTTGTTCCGAACGAACAGTTGGTCTACCAGTACGTGATTTGTGACCCACAGAACCAGTCTCACGAAACACACCAACACAATTGGAAAGGCAATTATAAAAATCTTTGGGAATTACAGCTAACTCTGGAAAGTGCTCTCTAAAATCATCCAAACATGCACGTTGACTGTACACCCAAATTCCATCAATTCGCACTCCACTCCGAAAATAGGCTTCAATCATGTACGCTTTTTGCACTATATTGTAAACCATATTTGAATTTACTCGAATGTGCTATGTTTCAAACTCGACGTTCAAACTTGCTTTCAGCAATTCTAACACATTACTGGATGACAGATAATGTCACTGTCAAAATAATTTACAAAACAGAGTTATAGTTCCTAACTTAAGTTCAGACATACAATTTATATTACAAAGCCATCTTCGTCCTAGAAACTTTATGATATCACGGTAGTACGACATGTAGGTTAGATGACTTAATTAATCTAAGACATAACGTGGTCAAATATAGTAGCTTTTGTATTAGGGGAAATGTGGATAAAACGGGATACTGTTTTTTTTTTCTGTAAAATATGTACCGCTATTCAACGGCTGTGTGTCTGAAACAATTGCAGGGTCACGTAGACCAATGGCGCAGAAGGTGTGATATATGCGAGTGACCAGTAGAAAAGCAGGTAACTAAGTTTTTCAGTTTTTCACACTTCTGTTACGTAAGGATTGTACTCACAAATTCTGACAGAATAAGGTTTACAATTTTTTACGCTTAATAGATATCTAAACAAACATTTTCATTATGATAACTTTGCGCTTGCGTGTGAGATTAGAATTTTTTCGTCTGTCAAATTGGCCGGCATGCATGAGGTTAAAATGGGATAGTAGTATTCCGTTTTACCCTAATAAAGAAATCAACTCGTTTTACTTCAGAGGTACCTACCTACTTCAATTGTTCATTTCAGGAAAACGACCAAGCGCCAGTCATGGACTGAAGAAGCTATGTCTAGAGCAACTGAGGAAGTTTTTACTTCTCAATGTGGTTACATAAAAGCAGCTAAAATGTATTCGCTGCCCGAAAGCACTCTAGAGCGACGAGTTAAACGACAAAATAAATGCAAAACCGTAATATAAAAAGGCTTAGGGGCAGAAATTTAACATTTCATCTAGAAGTAGAACTACAACTGTTGGATTATATTTAAAAAATGGAGTGCATGTTCTATGGGTTGACAACTAAGGCAGTTTATCGCTTTGCTTATCAACTAGTCGAAAAGAATAACCTGAAGCATTACAAATAAAGAAATGGCTGGTTGGACATGTCTGCACTCATTTTTAAGCCGAAACAAGCTTTCCATCGGGGTTCCAGAAGCTGCTTCGGCAGCTTGCACATGAAAATTTTAATCAAGTAAACGTGAACAACTTATATATTGAAGTATATTTAAGAACAACAGAAACTTTCAGCATTACGAGTGTTTAACGTTAATGAGATGGGATTAAATCTAGTTCAGGGACGGCCTTTAAAAGTAATTGCATTGCAGGAAACAAGTTGGCACCCTTACATCAGCCGAACGTGGAACTTTGGTCACTGGCGTAATGCGCATGAACGCTGCAGAGACATATGTTCCACACCTGTTTATATTCCCACGAGTGCGCATGAATGGGTTATTTCTTAATGTGACACCACCTGAAACAAGAGCGGCTTGTCATCCAATAGGATGCAAATGAATCTTTTCGAAAAGTGGTTTGATCACTTTTTGACATTTACTAGAGCATCAAAAGAAAATCCAGTTTTACTGGTAATGGATGGCCACAAAACCACAAAACATCGCAGTGATAGATAAAGCCAGGAGCCATAGAATAACTATGATATGTTTGCCTCCTCATTGCAAACATTGGATGCAATCCCTCGATGTCTCATTTATGGCCTCTTTATCAACGTTTTATAGTCAATAAGTTGAAATATTTATGAGTATAAATCCTGGACAAGTGGTGACAATTTACCAGGTTGCTAATTTATTCGGCAAAATATACTTAAAAGCAGCAACTCCGTTGAATGCAATACAGTTTCGGTCAAACTAACCTTTATCACTTGAATCGTCATGTATTCACAGAGGATATGTTCGCTGCCGCTGCTCCCACTGATGTGCCAGAAATTGCAAGTGAAGACATACATACCCTTCTATACACATCACTTCACCAAACTCCACCACATTATTTGCCCGTGGAAAATGAAGAGCAGCCAGTTTAGCAATCTCCTTCACTTTCTTCCCCGCCAGTAGAAGAAAATCAAGATATGTCATGAACGATATCAACGATGAAATGGTCGATCAAATTCATGATGTCGTGTTAGCTGATCGCCTATTGAAGCTAAAAGAGATAGCAGAGACAAAAGGCATCTCAGAAGAACGCGTTGACCATATCCTATACGAAATTTTAGGTATGAAAAAGCTTTCGGCACGATGGGTACCGCGTTTGCTCACACCGGAGCAAAAACGAAATCGGGTGACCGTTTCGAGTGTTTGGCCAGGATCCAACGCAATTCAAAGGATTTCTTCATGCGTTTCGTAACCGTGGATGAGACTTGGATCCACCACTACATATCGGAGACCAAGGAACAGTGGAAGCAGTGGACTTTTCCGGGCGAATCGACTTCGAAGAAATCAAAGACCGTTCCATCGGCCAGAAAGGTCATGGCGACCATTTTTTTTGGGGATTCCCATGGTGCGATCCTCATCGACTATCTGCAGAAGGGAAGGACAATCATGGGGCAATATTACAGCGATTTATTGAACCGATTCGATTCAGTATTGAAGGAGAAACGGCCTCGTTTGCAGCGGAAAAAAGTGCTTTTCCTCCACGACAATGCACCGGCTCATTCATCCCGCATCGTCGTGTCCAAATTGAATGAGTTGTGCTACGAATTAGTCTCTCATCCTCCATATTTACCGGACCTAGCCCCCAGCGACATTTTCCTATTCCCAAACCTGAAAAAAATCGTTGGGAAGAAAGAGATTTGCGTCATATGAGGTCATCGCCGTTACAGATGGCTATTTTGCAGACCTCGAAACATCCTACTTTTCCGACGGCTTGAAGAGATTGGAGCACCGTTTGAAAAAGTGTATTGATCTTCGAGCAGACTACATTGAAAAATAAAAATACAAAACCACACCAATACCGTATTTTTCTTGTCGATTCCGGATACATTTCAGGTCGACCTCGTATTTCCCCTAAGCCCGGGCCATCACGACTAATTTCACCGGAGGAAAAAGGAGGAAAAATTCTATGCCTGTATCCAAAAACTTTTTCAAGAAGTAAGAAAACACCAAGCAGAAATAGCTGTATTATCAAGTAGACCTTATAAGGATGAATTAAATGCTTCTTTAAATGCGAAAAAGAAAGCAAGGAGTTTATAAAGAAAAAAGAAAGAAAGGGGTGTCAACAGAAGAATAAAAGAAAAGCACCCGACAGCAAGAAGTAAGAAGTCAAGCGTAAAACATTATGTTCGATTGAAAACGAAGATAGTAGTAGCTCTGACGAAGATGACCCTGCATATTTTTATTCAAAAAGTAAAAGCGGAGAGGAATGGATTCGCTGTTCATTATGCCAGAATTATTATGTATTATTCGAAAATATTTTTGAATGCGTATATGTATATGTATTTTGTATCCTAAAATTGACATTTATTTTAATTAAGGAGATAAATTTCAGTGACCTTACTTTTTTATAATAATACAGATCGGTGTCCTATATGCATTTAATCTTATTTATAATTTTTGCTTTGGTGTATATAAATAATGGAATTTTACTATACTGCACAACATGTAATATAGTAACACCATTTTATTGATAAATATTACCTACCAAAATATTTTGCATACATGAGTTTGTCTTTCTGTAGTCATTGTAGGGCGAATATGTCAACATATTTGTTTTTGACTGCGTAAATAGTGCAACTCATTAAAGCGTTACTACAATTAAATATGTTATCCTTAATTGTAAATACTAAATTTACGAAGTTACAATTAGTACATTAATTAAAAAAAAACAATAATTAAAGAATTGCCATAGAAAAAGCTTTTTATCTGCATTTCAAGATTTTTTAAATTAGTCTTTTTTTTCGTATGTGTAATTTATGTACTTACTTTCGTCATCAAAATAGGCGCCCTAAACTTAATAATTAACCCCTCCTCTGTATGCACGCTCATAATGTAAAACATTGTATTTAATTCAATACATTCACTTAGTTACCCTTGCTGCTATCGTAGGATATCATTTACTTCTTAACCATTACTTAAAATAGAATTGCTAAGCGCAAATGAAAAATTGTGCGCGTGGCTACGTGAGAGAAATGTAGATTTTTCAAGTGATTAATTAAGTTTAGTTGCCCTAACAGTTTTCTTAAGTCGCTTCAGAGTCACCCTTAACGACCCTTAGACAGAAAGAATGTTCAATTAAGAAAGTTTTTAATTTGTCTCCCACTTACTGTCATTTAATGAATTTAATTATACGGTCTCATTTTAAAATGCGCTCAGAGCTAGAATTTGTAATCTTATAATCTTAAATTTAGAAAAAAAGTGTATGTTTGTTACTTTGTGTATTGACGAATACTTAAATCAAATATTCTTTATTATTGTTTGAAAAACTCTATTATCAAATACTTAATAGCGGTATTTTGCGAAAGTGCATTACTTAAAATTAAAATACATATAACAAAATTACCACAAGTAATGGCTGAAATACACTAACTCAACATGGTCGAAATTCTGTGTAAATACAAAAAGGTCATGTTCTGATTAAATACAACTTTTGTGAATTTAACGTACTATCGAATTAAAAAAAAAGTGGTACAGTTATATTTTAATCGGTTTAAATTAGGCTGCGTGAATGTAGGTATATATTAAATGTAGGCGTCAAATTTAAATATTCAAGTAACGTATTAAGTGTCAAATAACATATAAGTGTCAAAAATGACTTTTGCACGTTACTACGATCTTAAGTACGCTAGTAAAACACCACAATACGAAAATGTTATATATAAAAATTGACTTTGTATATAACTTCACTATTGTACCACTTTTTTTTAATTCGATAATACCAATGTCAACATTCCTAAATAATTTGTAAAAATTTTGTTCACCAGAAGCCAAAATACGACGCACTGGTTTGTATACCTCGGCCAAAGAATTAATAAAAAATTAAGAATCGACATTAAGTTTTCTATGAAAAACTATAAAATAAATGTTCATTACAAACACAAGCTATTGTCGACGATTTAAATAATGCATCTTTGTGTCTTCCGTATTAGATTAAGTAAGCGTTTCTAAATACCTGATTGTAACTACAGCAGTCTCCTATCTTAGCAGTTTCAAAATTTAATTTAACGTCTCGTGTTATAATTTTTGAATTTGAATATTCATTTCAAAACTAGCATAGGAATTATACGAAGGTAATTTGACGGGAGAGAGACTTTTTAAAAGTTGGCAACACTTTCGCCATGAGTGTATTGCTAACTTCAGCAACTTTTTAGAAGCCTACTATCAAAATTTCGGCCAAATCAGTGAAATGAATTTCTACAATCGCTTAAACTATTTATTGTTTTTGTGTTAATATGGAGAAGAACGAATTTCGTCTGTTAACTAAATATTATTGTTTAAGTGGAAAAAAACATTAGAAAACTGAAGAAAAATTATGTTGAATCAAACATTCAGCATCTTCTGTGTTCATGTGACTACTTTAGAAAGCAGTGAATCGCTTACATTACATGCGAAACAGTCATGGAATGTTTTGTAGGTGGTCATATGAGCAAAAAAGATGCTGAACGTCCGGAGCCTTCATTTACAGTAACTTCTTCAAAAATTATTAATTAGTCCACAGTGTGTGAGAAATTCGAACACGTGTTACAATTTCAAATGACTGTATGACTAAGTTCAAATGACATTCAAGAGAATTTTTTCGTCAATATGTAGATAAAACCTGGACATATATACAAAACGGTTCTTCTGGCGAATGTGTTCCGAAGTATGCAAAAAGCGTTTTTTTTGGCCAATAATATTACGACTACAATTTTTTTTGAGATTCCAAAGGCGTCTCATTTATTGACTATTTACAGAAAGGAAATGCAATAACTGGCCAAGATTATACTGATATACTGACATGTTTCGATGCTGAACTGAAGCAAAAACGATCGCATTTATTCAGAAAAAAAAACTTCGCTCCTCCAGGGTGACGCACGTTCTAATTCACCCGTTATTGCAACCCCTAAATTCGTCAAATTAGGATACCAATTGCTTTTTCCCTAGATCTGCCTTCGACTGACTTTTTCTTGTACTACCCAAATTCGAAAAAATGGTGGGATGGAAAGAGATTTGCGTCAAATTAGGAGGCGGTAGTCACAACGAATGCCTATTTTGAAAGCTTCCGAATGATTACACTTTAGATCAATTTAGATTACTAAAAAAAATAGAAAATTGCTTCACTCAGTATATAGAATTGGATGGGAATTATATTGAAAAATCAAATATATTTTTTGCCTTAAAGTAAATAAGTGCTTTTTTGAAAACACATACATCTTACCTACAGAGCAGCTTATGGTAATGCTAACGAAGCAAGACAAATTTATATGGAGTAACATCCTCACATTCCCTGTCATACATAATTTTCAATATTGGATCAGCGTATTCGAGATACTGGTGAATTCCAAGAAGAGAAAATAAATAAGAGTTTTATTATTTTGAAGTCGAAACTTATGTTAAATATAATTATTAAAAAAAAAAATTATATATTAAATCATATGCACACATCGGCACAGTCATGTAACATAAAATGATTTAGAGTAAAATACAGTTAATATTATTTTTCTCCCGACCGAGAATAAAGTGTCATCTTATACATCTGACAATTGACATATATTAGACTACTTTATTCTCTAGGGAATAAAATATTCGATTTTCCCTAGGGAATAAAGTGAATACTGTAGTGAATGACTTTTGGTTCATTTATTTAAGTCAAAATTAATTTAACTGTCAGATTGACGCAGGATTTAAATATATCAATCAATTTTATTTTGTAATCGTAATAGTAACATTAGATGAGTTTACAATATTTATATATAGACACAAACAAACTCGTTTTACCTTAGTAACCAGAAACTATGCACATTTTCATGACAAACCAACTTAATTGAATGACATCAGATCAATCTATCAATCAACTGTCAAACTAATAATGAAATAAATTATTACATTTAAGGTCGGGAGAAAAGTTTTGTATGTAATTCGGGAATAAACGTCTATAATCCCTCAACAGAAAATGCCCTCGCTCCCTTCGGTCGCTCAGGCATTACTTACTGTCTCGGGATTAAAACTGTCGTTTATTCCCTTAATACATAAATATCTATTAAACTATAATAAACACAATATAACGTGGATATATCTCAATAATCAACGGAATTGAAAAAACGTCACATGTATTAAACAGTAAACACTACTAGTGAACACTACTATCAAGATGTTTATATACAACGGCAGTGACTGAGTTGCCTAAACAGCAGGAAATAAGTAAAAATGTCATCAAATTCTATCTCCTTTTATTCCAAACTCCGTACAAATGCGCAGTGGGCCATGAGCAGTATATTTATTTATATGTAACAAGTGTTCATTTTGAAAAGTCAATCTAGGTTACTTTGAAATTTTGATAGAATAAGACGCAAATATATTAGTATGTGTTTGTTGTTCCGTAAACGTAAATCCAAATGGCATTTGATAATGTCAATCACAAATATCAGTTAGTGCATAAAATAATTGTGCGTCGATTCTGGTTTAAATAAATTGCTTCTCGGTTTTAAAATGGCTTTCACTTTAGAACATAGGTACAATTTTTTTAGTCCAGGCTTATTTTCGAAGTGGTAATAAAATTGATGGTTTATGGGTTTATTCAGTTCAAGATTGCATGGTAGAATTTCAAGTTTAGTTTCCACATTTTGTAATAGATTATATACAATTTAAGAATACTTTGGATAGAACTTTAAAACTTTTTTCTGAAACTGGTAGACTCTTAAGAAAATCAGGCAGCCGAGCAGTTAAGAAACGTACACCTCAAGCTGTCAATCGTGTTGAAGAAATAATGGAAAATGAACCACAAACATCTGTTCGACATTTGAGTCAACAAATAAACCTTTCTGTTGGTACAACTCACAAGTTATTAAAAAAAGATATGCAACATTATCCATACCGTGTCACAGCAGTACAAGAATTGTTAGTAAGATTACCCACCCGTAGACTACAGTTTTGTAATTGGTTTGTAAATATGAACAATAATGGAGAACTTTCGCAAAGAGTCATCTTTACTGATGAAGCATGGTTTTATAAAACGGGATACCTAAATTCACAAAATTGGTGTTTGGGCAGCGATAAGCCAAAGGCGAATCATTGGACCAATATTTTTTCAGGGAACGTTAACTGCTCAAAGGTACCGAACGGAAATTTTACAACCATTTGTCAATCAGTTGCATGATGATGAACTTCAAAATGCATATTTCCAACAAGACGGAGCACCTTGTCACTGTACTGCAGAATCTTTGGATTATTTAAGAGAATTTTTTGATGAGCGTATAAT
Source organism: Melolontha melolontha (assembly GCA_935421215.2). Taxonomy (NCBI): domain Eukaryota; kingdom Metazoa; phylum Arthropoda; class Insecta; order Coleoptera; family Scarabaeidae; genus Melolontha; species Melolontha melolontha. The sequence goes on from OW285236.1 coordinate 143,017,095, forward strand.
CAGTCGAAATACTGAAATTGCCTGGCCTGCACGTTCATGCGATTTAACACCTTGCAACTTCTTTTTGTGGCCTTATCTAAAAAATAACATATTTCGAACACCTATATTGAATTTGAATGATATGCTACAGAGGATCGAACAGAAATGCATGGAAATTAAGAACAATCCAGTAATGTTGCAGAATATCATCAGAAATTTTGAACGGAGGATTTTAAAGTGCATTGATCTTGAAGGACAACATTTTCAACATTTGTTATAGTTTTCAATAAATACCTATTATTTGTTATTTATTTGTATGTATGAAACTGTCAAAATATACGACTTCGTAGGTTAAGTAGTAAATTTTAATTTACGACATACTTCAAAATGATCTCAGTAAATCACATGCTACTAGATTGACTTTTCAAATGAACACTTGTTATGTAGCTGATATTAAGGAGATTTACAATGTAGCAGGCGCGGCTCGTAATGACGTACTGTAAGCGCACATACAATGATGCGAGTGCTTCGTGTGTTTTCGGTGTTTACTAAGAAAACGCTATAGTTAGTACACGAGAATACATGAAGAGACGAGAATACATCACGAGCCACGCCTGCAATGTAGATGGAACCAACGAGCATTATAGAATTATTGGGAAACAACCTGCAATATCTCTACAATTTAGACTAGTGATAGCTTCCCTCTACAACAAAATATTAATTCTAAAGTACCTAAAGATTATACTCAGCATTTAGTTATTCATATAATAAGTATTGTTTATTAACATTACTAACTTATACGCTTAACATAGAAAAAGATATTTTTATATATCTGCATTTAATTTATTTTATATATTACTTTTGTCAGTTCGAATAGTCGACTAATAAATATTAATTTGTATCTTTACCTAGTAAAAAGTAAATATTGTATGTATGTATCTGTAAACATACGTATTGTATTTCCCTTATAACAAAAATATTTAAAATATAATTCAATTCTTATTTGGAGTGCCATATGATTTTAATATAAATTTGGTGACCATAAACTGTAATATGGACTTGGATGCTCTTGTCCGCTCATGAGCTGTAAAGCCGTATATGTACTAATTATTACTTTTTGCCAGTTTTTAATGAAATGTGGCACTCCAATATAAAGAGGGGTTCACAGTGAATAAATTTCTTGAATGTACCTAAATAATTGCATGAACATGTCTTCTGTTAAGTTAAAACTGATGTGTGGGAGACTGATATCTCTTGATGAAATTATTAATTTAATGAAAGTCTTGATGTTATACTAAGACTATTGTAATGAGACTAATTTTTCTTAGTGTTCAAAATACTGCAAGTAGCAAAATTTACCACTACCCCAACAAACTACTGAATAATTAATAAAACTCATGAAACGATATAACTCGGTTCCTGGTAAATTGTAGGTATCTATTGCAATAATAATAAGTATAATAACCGTTGCAAGGGTTTAACAATCTAATTTTAAACTATGCTAACTAAGTATATTAAATATATAATTAAAATAATTAGTATTTCCTCATTCCATCGTTATTATTTATAACTGCATGTAATCTTGTACACATTGAAGCGACAATATTTTGAAGAACATATTGTAGCGTATCTGTCTATTCCGCGGGGTTCTCAAATAAAACTAACGGTAACTTATTAGACACACTATATTAATAATAAAAACGAATACCAATTTAAAAACTAATTACTAACGATAAGCACATTTATGTATTTATATTTATGTAAGTTCACTCGGCGATGATTTGGTATGGAAGTGAATTCAAATCCCCTACCACCTGCTATTTATATTAACGGTGAAAACTTCTGGTATATTCGACAATCGCCTAGACTGTTCATGTGTTACGCATTTACATTTTCTGGACGGTTCTCGACGTATGAGATTATCGGTGACTCATCACATTGCCCCCTCCTTAAAAATGAAGTTTCAAACGATGGCGAAATCGACAGGTAGGGCCTCTGTTATATTGCGACATCATATTGAAGTAACAGTCCACGGTCTTATCTTGCCTGGATGTAAAGGAATATTCAAGCCAGTAACTGCATACCAGTATGTTGGAATATTACTTCTAACATGCTCCTTACAATTCTCCAGTCCAGGCGGTCCAATCCACAACCCAGTTTTGGAACTGCTAATTTCAAAATGTCTTGTTGTAACATTTGTTCACGTAAGTAGACCAGGGCCTCCCATAAGGCACGATAGGTTGGCTTTAGGCTTGACAGCTCTTTCGCGACCAAATAAAATATGGGCTGTTCTTCATTTGTTATTTGATGACTCTTCCCGATTGCTGGTCCCTGCTACCTTAATTTTTAGACTCTGCCAAATCTCTCTTTAAATTCTCTGACAATTCCTTTGGCTATTCGCAAATCTCGGGCTACGCAATGAGCAAGCGCGTAGTCTGGCGGCACTGTAAACAAATCTTGCTGTTTCTCGATGGTCACCCCAAATCGAGCTTTTCTCGAACCAGAATACTCTTCCATAAAGTCTTCGAAGGTTAGTTCCTGGTATTGGCTATCCAATCGGTGCAAGTCAACGGCTTCGTCATTATTGTCTCCAGAGTATGGGACTAAATCGATTAAAATGTACGACTCTTGGCTTAGTATGTGGTGTTCGCCTTATGCGGTATATTACATCGATAATCTGTTTCAACACCTCGTATGGCCCCCACCAATTCTTTTGAAGTTTTGGAGATAGGCGCCGTCGGCGTTGTGGATTATATAACCAAACCCGATCGCTCTCATGGTAACCACCCTTCTCGGCGTTGATGTCGTAGCTCTCCTTCATTCTGTTACTGGCTTCTTGGATATTATGTCTTACTTAATCATGAATATTATCCAGTATTCGTCTGAGAGTGCTAACATAATCTTCTCCAGCAAGATCTTCACCAGGCTTGCTCCCAAACTTCAAATCATAGGACAGTCGGAGTTCCCTTCCGAATAGCACGTTTGCTGGTGATTGGCCAGTTGTCTCTTGAACAGAGGCCCGATACGCCATTAGGAATAATGGTAAATGTTCGTCCCAGTCTCTCTGGTGTTCGGAGACCACTTTGGATAAGTGCCTGATGATGGCCTTGTTCATTCGCTCTACCATCCCATCTGATTGTGGTTGCAAGGGAATTAATTGTTCTCGTCTTTCGTATGCCCAAAACTCCAAACATCTTTTCGAATAGACTGGACTCGAAATTTCGCTCAATGATTTTAACTTCTGCCAATAGTTCTCGTCTGGTTACGCAGTAATTCCTCTCCGGTTTGGACAGGGTCTTGCTGAAGTATCCAATGACCATTTCTTGTCCATCCTGGATTTGAGAGAGCATACCACCAATCCCGACGTTACTGGCATCTGTATCCAGAACAAACCTACCAGATGGTAGTGGATAGTTTAAAACACGTGCACTTATCAGAGTTTCTTTTAACAACTCAAAAGACGCTTGGAATTCGTTATTCCAAATGAATGTTCGATTTACTGTTAGGCGGGTAAGTGGTTTCGAAATGTTAGAGAATCCATGAACGTAGCATCGATAATACGTGCACAATCCCAAAAAGCCTCTTAGTTGATGTATGTCTTTGGGCACAGGCCATTTTTTTCACAGCTCTTACTTTTTCTGGATTCGCAGCAACTCCTTTTCCGGAAACCGCATGTCCAAGGTCACCTTTTCCGCAAAAAGGTAAATTTACCTCTTTGCGGAAAAGGTGACACTTCTTTGGACTTAATCTCAGGTTGGCATCTCGTAACCTCTGGAATAACACCCTCAAATTTTCCATGTGATCTTCCAAAGTCTTTCCTGCCACTATCACATCATCAAGATATACCAGGCAGGTATTCCAAGACAGTCCCCTCAGTGCAGTGTCCATGAGTCGCTCAAATGTAGCTGGGGCGTTAGGCATGACTGTAAACTGACAGAGTCCTGTGCCTAAACCGAAAGCAGTCTTCTCTTTGTCATTGGGGTCCATTCCCACTTGCCAATAGCCGCTATTCAGATCGAGAGTGGAGAACCATTTCGCTCCTGCCAAGGTGTCTAGTGTATCGTCTATTCTTGGGAGAGGATAACTGTCTTTCTTGGTCACACTATTCAGATGACTATAGTCCACGCAAAATCTGGTAGATCCATTCTTCTTTGTTACAAGGACCACTGGTGAAGCCCATGGACTATTCGAAGGTTCAATTACTCCTTGGCCTTCCATATCTTCTATAATCTGCTTGGCTTCCTCACGTTTTGCCAGTGGTAACCTTCTTGGTCCTTGTCGTATTGGACTTGCATCGCCGGTATTTATTTTGTGCATCACAATATTGGTTCTTCCTTTCGTACCACTTTCAGTTTCAAAGACATCTTCATAATGTTTGATTAGACCCTTAACTTGGCTTTGTTCTTTCTTCTCTTTGCACGAATCCATTCTTCTTCGCCTCTACAAGGTGAACGACGGCCGACACTGACGAACACCACCCCAGAATAGTACCCTTCTTCAATGAAACATTGTAATAGTTTACATTCATTACCCTTATCGGTACAGTCATCTGAGTCTTAACCAGCATTTTGGCAACTACTATTCCTCGGCCTACCTCGTCATCATCAGCTTTCGGTTCCAACATTGTAACATTTCCGTCCAGATAATCGCCTTCCATACACGCCGTCAAAAATATCCCACTTCTTGCATCCAGAACAACATTCTCTGCTGTAATTACTTGTATATTCCCACAATCTTTCCCATGAAGAAACAATTCTTCATTATTTATTTTTAAAGTGCCTTCTCTCATGTTTAACTGGAAACCGTATGTGTTTATGATGTCTAATCCCAAGATTATTTCTTCTTCTATGTCGGCTACGAGAACACGTCGGATTGATGTTGGCCCTCTAATAAAATTGACATCTACTTCACCTGCCACAGAAGCTGCTTCTCCAGTTGCTGTCCTATGTCTCTATTTGCTAGAAAGTATTTTTTTATTCCTGGAAATCAAATCGGGTCACACGATCGTCTTCGTCGATCCAGTATCTAGCAAGCAAGCATAGATCCTTCCTACCATAATATCGTCCACATACAGGCCGTTGGTTTGATGTTGCAAGGATGCGACGTGGCCAAGCGTCATTGGGGCTTCCTGATGCTGGACCGATGATTGCCCCCGCTCATCGACCCGCTTTAGTTTTTCCTGCTGCTCAGTAGATGCTTCCTTGGCCACCTTCCCACATTTACTTCAAATGTGACCAATCTCCCCACAATTCCAGCATCGCAGTACTCTTTTGTTTGGTTTCATCTGATTTAGGACTCAACTAACCACCTGCTCTATAAACTCCTCATTTTCCTGTTTGTCAACAGTACAGACACTAGCATGGTTCCGAGAAGCTTGTTTTGCAGTCTCAAACTCAAGGGCGTGCGCCAAAGCATCGCTCAAAGTCTTTGGTCGTGCCAACCTTAATGCTTGCTGCGTATCAATATCTAGGAGACCATCTATGAACCTCTGGACAGCTAGGTGTTCCATAAAATTATCTGGCGCCATCGAATACGCAAGCCGAACCAGACGGGCAATATCTGCCTCGAATTCCTGTAGATTCTCGCCTTTTTTCTGGGACCGATTCTTCAGCTGGGTGTGGTATACCTGCTCCAAATGCGCGTGACCATATCTCATCTCCAAGCGTTTAATGAGTTGGAAATAATCTTTACGTTCCTCAGGAGGCAATGTCTGCAAAATATCACTAGCATCACCCCTCAATGCTACGATTAAAGCAATCGCCTTCTCGACAGAAGACCATGCATTTGCTTCTGCGGCTGCTTCGAATTACGTCAGGTAAGTCGCTCATGACGTCTTTCCATCGAAGGTTGCTGGCTTGATTCTGGTCTTCGAGATAGCCACAGGTTCTTCTTTTATTTCGATGATCGGCGATATAACTTCTTGTTTTGGGAGTCATCTACTATGTTATAGTTTTATCTTATTTATTTATTGCCCCTTTTCTAATGGCCTAGTTTAAAATAACTTTCATCAATAAAAACGTTGTGTTGTAATCCTAACGTGATAAATGTGATAATAAATACTCTACTTCGAAATATAAATTTTAAGGAGATTTAGATCTTGTAAAATCACTAATTTTATATTAAAATATATCAACATTTATATTAAATCAATAGTAATTGAACACATAGTAATTCTAATTTCTTAGATAAACGTGTTTTATTACACAAATATATATTGATAATGTTTTATTCTGTTTTTATCACATACTGTCGTGAGCAAAAAAAAAACGGGACAGTGTCAAAATCGTTATGTCAATTTCCTTATTTTTTAGCGTTGTAATTTTTTGATTAACTTTCAAACTCCACGTCAAATTATATATCATAGTGGATAATTCAAAATTGAAAATGCCGCATCTTTCGAAAACTGATAAAGCTAGACTTGTTACTAGTTTGAAAAATGGGAAATCATTAAGAAGTATATTGGTTCAATTTAATATTGGTAAAAGTTCAGCCGCAAGTTTATATAAAAAAAAATGGAGGGAAGAGGATAATTTAAATCGGAAAATAATTTCCGCACCTAACAAAATTTCGAATACGCAGGAAGACGAAACATTAGTTACTGAGATTAGGCACAACCCTTTCAAAACATTAAAGGAAGCTATAAGAACAAGACAATTTCCTGTCTCATCTTGTAACACAATAGTTACAAGACAATGAAATTTAAACTTGAGATATCCAGCCCTACAGTCCTCTAAATCCCATTGAAAATGTATGGAGATTAATGAGATAGAGCTTCTACCCAGAAAGAATTTTGGGAGATTGTTTATAATGCTTGGCATCAAATTTCTACAAATTTTGTACAAAATATTGTCGCTTCAATGTCTACAAGATTAGATGCAGTTAATAATAACGGTGGAAAGACGAAATACTAATTATTTTAATGTAATAATTATTTTAATTTAATAAATAATCTTTATCGTTTTTAGTAATTTTTATTTACATTTATTTTAAAAATGTTTAATAAATGTCAATAAGACACATTTTTGACAATTCCTGACTTACTATTATGAGTAAAGATAGCCACTTAAGTAGTCACAATTTAAACCCACGCAGAAACAGTGTCCCGTTTTTTTTGCTCACGACTATGTACAATTGCGAGTAATAAATTTTAGTCGTCAATATCATTCTTTGACAAATTGTAAGTTGCTCTATTATGAAACGGTCGTAATGGTAATCACCTATAATTTAATCTGTTATATGTTAATAAAATTAAGGACTTTTTGCAAGTCCTAGACTAGATGCTACCGTAGCTTCAAAGGGTCCAGTTTCTATTAAGGAAATAATCCTCGCTTTGTTAAAATAGGATATTCAAACCATATTAAAAATAATTCAAAAAACAAGACTGACAAACTTCAAATTTATACTGACACTTCATTGACAATGGATATAATCAATCAGGGCTAAAATCTACCTTGTGACAATTTCCTCAAATTTTACAAAGGCATTGACACCCAAAATTTATTGCTCGAAGCTGTACGTATTTTTATGAAAGCAATTGTAGCCTAAAATTAATACATAGAGAGTCATCTATACATCGAAAGTGTAAGTTAGTAATAATAAAAGAGCATTATTTGTTTGAATGAGTGTAGTTTGTCCAGTGAGCAAATATGATAACATAGTACACTCGTAGTTAAAAGTTGTATTTCTAACCAAAGATATTTAGAATACTCGAAACATGTGAATAATAACAAATAATCAGCTAAAGATGGAAAAACCCTCAGATTTAGAAATAAAATATCAAAAACTAGCTACAGAATATTCAAAAGTACACAAGTTACATTCCTATAATAATATAATTTCTATTATAATTGCTACATTGTTTTAGATAAGATCTCATGCAACTGTTTTAAAAAAAGCTGTACTTGATGAACAATCAAAAATTCTAGAATTAAAAGAAATTATAAAAGCGCAGGAGCAAAAAATAAGAAAACATGATCAAGAAATGGATAGTCTTACATTTCGAAATGGACAACTTACTAAGCGAATAGCAGTTCTTCAACAAGAATTGCAATTAAATAGCAGAGGGAAAAAAGGCAAAAATAAATCAAATGAAAATCCAGTTCCTTCAAATTTTAGTGTAATTGATGAAGAACTTCATAAAAAAATTGTTGAAAATGCACAATTAGTTAGCACTGTAATTAGTCTATTAATTGTAAAATGAAATTTTGTTCAATTTATAATATTTACAGTTAGCTGATAAAGATTTGGAAATTACCAACAACTTGGAGAAAATAAAATGGCTGGAGGATAAAGTAAATAGTTGGCAATTAAAAATTGATGAAGTAAAAGAACTACATAAAAAGGAAGTTGAACAGGTTAATAAGTTTTACTTACAAAAATATTCTGACATCGAAGCAACAGATAGCAAGAAAGAGTGTGAAAAATGCAAGAAAAAAGAAGAGTTGGAAAAAGAGGTTTACAAATGTATTACAATGATATTTAAACATTCATATATTTTAATTCTAGATTACATTTTGGAAACAAGAAAGTGCAAGATGGTCTACAGAATGTGAAGTACTGCGTCAAAAACCTGTATCTAACGAAGAATTATCTAAATACTATGAATCACAAATTCGAAATATTTTAGAAACTCAACAAACAGCAGTAGCAAAATGTAATATTTTGTGGGCTGAAAATGATGCCTTAAATACTAGACTAGATCATTTAACATTAGAAAAAAATGCTTTGGACAGAATACTTGATAAAAGTAATGAAGAATTACACACAACACATCAAAATTACAAATCGCAATTAGATGCAATGACTGAACATATGGCTGCGCAAAATGAAAAAATTACTAAACAGTGTGATGAAATAGAAATGCTAAATCACAAGTTAGTAGTATTGATGAAAAAGTGATGCATTCCTATATTTAATAATTATAATTCTATATTTATTATTAATACACATTATTTATAGCTTTGCCCCATCTATAAAAACTATATCTATACCCTGATTGTAAATTATGTATAAAATATATTATACAAATTCCCATAATGTATGTATCAAATATTGTTTACTTTAATATTATAATTTTGTAATATAACGGGTGTTCAGAAACATTCGAAGTCAAGTGGGCTCTGAACAAAAAATCGTATATCTTAAGTCAGAATCTAATATCGAAGACACTAATTTGATAACCTATAAAATTGTATTAAGTAAATGTATCAATCTATCTCAGACATGACTTCATATTTTCAAGGCCTACTTTGACTTCGAATGTTTCTGAACACCCGTTATAAGTAAGCAGGCGCGGCTCGTGATGACGTTTTGGGAGGGCGCGTACAATGATGCGAGTGCTTCGTGTACTAACTGTAGCGTTTTCTTAGTAAACACCGAAAACACACGAGGCACTCGCATCATTGTACGCGCCCTCCCAAATACGTCATCAAGAGCCGCGCCTGTAAGTTATATAGATTTGTGAAATACGTGATGAAATGAATAAAATTATTATTAAGTCAAAAGACTAAATTACTATTTCTATTTTTTGAAGGCTGAAACGTAAATACAGACTTGGATGTCTTGAATCTTTTTGTATAACACGTCTGATCTCACTATTTGGTATAAACCACCACGCATTCGTTATTTTGTTATACGTACGACTTTAAATAGAAAAGTGTGATTTGACTGCTTCTTCTAATAATTATATATCATAAACTAGATTAGATTACTTCAGGTGAACACACCACAGTATAAACTTAAGCAGTAAGAACGGTAACCTAAATTATTGAAATAAAATATACCCCGCTATTCTTTCATTTATTAAATGAAGGTTGCAAGTGAGATAGATAATAAACTAGACGGCTTATTCAAATAGTCTGATATCTCTTACTGTAGCACATGTTTAAGAGAAAAACAAAACATGGGAAAATACCTCCACGCATTAAAGTTTCATTTCGAAAGATCAAAGGTGCCGACACAAAATAATCTTGCTGCTTAATGTTTATACTGTTACCACAGCGCAATGCTGCCGCGTTGTTTTACATAAATTCGGTATATTCAGTCGTGAAATTTCGGTAGACTTCCAAAAATTGAAATAAAAAGCGCTATTTTTGAAAGGAATGAAGTCGTTTTATTAAAACAATAATAAATAATAACATTACAAAAAAGTTTCACAATAACATAAACAAATATAAAAAAAGTGTTTCAATAACATATTTTATAATATTCCAACTATATAATAAATAGAGAACGGACGCAATTTCCATAAAACGCAATGGGCAATTGGAATTGTGTATAACGTCGCTGAGTACATCCCGGCGTAATTCAATGAAGTATTTGTTTGACTTACTCGGACACCTGGGCTCGCAGCGATAACAATGGACAAGCCAGCTATTGTATTAGGAGAATATAGTGCTTTTTAAAGTGTTTTCATGAGCGTAGATAGAAGCGGGGTTTTTATAATATTTTATTTATTAGTTTATATTTCGTAAGATAAATAAAGTGCTGTGAGTTAGTTTCTTGTTTTCGTAGTTTTAACTGTTATTTACATCGTAATTTTTGTGATAGATCCTGTTTAATATCGTTTGATTGAATCTACTTCTCCCATATTATTTCGACGTAAGTGTGCATTGAATTTAGTTCAGTTTCAATAACTTACGCACACATTTTTAGTTTTCATTTATTTAGATCTAGAGCATTATTTAAGTTACTTTTTCAGACATGATATGGAAGAATGTCGAGAACGGCATTGTAAAACAATGGCGAGTTGGATTGACGGTCATACTGATTGTATGTCCATTGTCAGTGATTCCGAAATTTATTACAAAATCCGTAAAATATCGTCAAAAATTCGTCACTTAGGATCGCAAACACATCTGAACTCTGTAAAACTTTTATGGCGGCTAATATTCCATTAAATAAACTTAGCAATCCCACTTTAAAAATATTTCTTCAAAAATATACTTACTGGTCGAAATGTTCCTGATGAATAAACTTTACGCAAATATTATGTTTCTAGGTGCTATACGAGAACAGTAGAACGCATTAGAAGCCAACTTTTAAATCAATACATATGGATAAGCGCCGACGAAACGGTGGATATGTTAGGACGCTGTGTGGTAAATGTTGTAGCTGGTGTACTACATCCAACTATTACCTATAACTCATATGTAATAGCAACAAGTGTTATAAATAGAGTTGAGCGGAAACAGTTGCTGAAACCATTAAGGAGAATATGCAAAAAATGCTTCATTCGGACGCCACGTACAAAGAAAAAATACTTTTATTTGTCAGTGATAGTGCTGCGTATATGTTAAAAACAGGCAGACTATTGAAGAAAACATATCCTAATATGCTGCATATTACTTGTGTAGCACATGCTCTCCACTGAATCTGTGAATATATCAGAGACACTTTTCCGGAAGTTGATAGACTTGTATCAGCTTTTAAAAAAGTTTTCAGAAAAGCACCATTGAGAGTAGCTCTTTTCAGGGAAAAATTTCCATCTCTGTCACTGCCTCCCACTCCAGTAATAACTAGATGGGGAACATTGCTGGAAGCTACTAGTTATTATGCTGAGAATTTCGATAGTCTAAAACATTTCGTAACACTGCTAAAGGAGGATGCTAGAAGTATTGGTGAGTGCAAGGAGCTCACACAAATCCCAAATTTAAAAAATCAGTTGTACTTTCTTCACGAACACTTTGGAAAATTGCCAAAATTAATCACTTATTTTGAAAATCGAAATCTCAAATTAAATGACGGATTAACCACATTAGATGTAGCTGTTAATAATTTGAAAAGTATTCCAAGTGACTTCGGATGTGGCCTTCGGCAAAAGTTTGAAGCAATTCTTAATAGAAATCCAGATTTAATCACATTGCAGCAATTATGTATGGAGACAATTCCACAAAATCTAACGGCTAAATATGAAGAAATAAAAGAATATTTCCAGTATGCACCTATAAACAGTTGCGATGTAGAAAGGACGTTTTCTATTTATAAGGATGTACTTAATTCAAAGAGAACAAAATTGACAGAAGAAAACCTTAAGAAACTATTGCTAGTCAATATTAATACTCCTTATTCAACTTGAACGACAAAATGAACAAATAAAAATGTTCCAATTATAGAAATAAAATTAAAAACTTTATAAATACAACTTTTCAACAAATAAATATGTATTTCGTAATTTTATAGATCATCACCCGTTCGTTTTCCAATTATATAAATAAAATTAAATATTTTAGAAATACAGCATTTCGCCAGTACTGCACTGAGTGGTAAGCGTGTCCGTTCTCTAATAATAAATAAAACATAAACTTATTGGCTTCATTCTTTAACATTTCTGAAAACTTTATCATTCGTATTTGAAATCATTTCATTTATCACCCCGTTATTGTGTCAGTGGTTAAAGAATTTCATTTTTAATAAATAAATTAACGTGAAAATTCTTTCCACATTATGGAAAATGCAAAATGTGACAATATAGGAAACATTTTTTCACCACTGTCTAATTGAATATTTTTGGTTAGTTGCCAAATGTTTCAATCTTCCCAATAATCGCCATTCATTATCAAGTTGTTGTAGATGTCTTTAACTAAATTTGAAAATATTGTTGCAACACTAGTAATAGAACTAATTGTTCCAATTTTAACTACTTCTGGGTCCAAAAACACATAGTTTTAGAAGGTTATCATTTTGAGGAAAACGTGTAATAATCTGGGAACAACTTTCAGCGTAAAAATCTAAACAACGCAACTTCGTTTTAAAAAACAGTCCTATAAAGTTTGTAATACACTACATACATTTTTATATAGTACATGTAATTTTGGACTTTTGGTACACTCATTTTCTTACATTAATTTAAAATAAGACACGAATTTGCATTAGTTGAACAATAAAAAAAAAAGCGTCAACCCATATACTAAACCGAAAGTGGCAAACACACGTATTTATACCCTTCGGATAAATGGGATTCCCCCTCATATTCTGTACCCTGTAATTCCCAAAATATTCCTGTAATTTACCTTTACGTAGTTCACCTACAGATTCTGTGATTCCCACATAATATTTGTGTACGACTCATTTATTTACCACAAGATGGATACACAACAAATATAAATTATGGTTTTCCAATTAGAAATTTTATCTGCTTTGATTTATAGTTTCAGATATGTTTGTGTTAATTGTTATCGGAAAAATAAAAAGATATATAGATATATAATATTTATTATATGACGAATAATGTGAGATATGAAAAAATCGTAAAATATTATGGTAAATTCGGTAGATCGGTAAAAAGAGTTCAATTTAGGTAGGTCTACCGAAAAATCGGTAGACGCGGCAGGACTCCCACAGCGTATTCTTCTGGCACTTTCTTACACCTTATTCAGTTAACCCATTTATTCCCATAGTTGCGTTAACGCAACACCAAAAAAAAAATTTTTTTTTGGTATTAAAAAGTAATTATTTTGGATGTAGGTACTGTCAGTAGCATTGCGTTAATAAATATTTAAACAGCCTAATAAACATTTTGGGAACGGGTAATCGAATTTTCAATTTTGAATAAAAATAAAATAAAACTGGAATTTTCAAGAAAACAAACTTGTGTATCTAAGTTTAAATTAAATAACATACAGCTTACTTTTTCATTTATCATTAAGAGGTTTCATATAAAAGATACTTCACGTAACAACATTTTGGAAAAAAATCAATCCCCTTTTTTCCGGACATATTTCTCAAACGGATTTGAAACATAACGTTCATTGGGACAAATGGTGTAATTGTAGTTATGAGTAATATTCCTGTCTGAACATGCTTTTTCACGTCTGGGGGAAGTTTATTGGGTATGCGTTGTGTGATTCGAGTTTATTCAGTTCATTTACGCTGTGGGATAGAGAAGTTGAAGAAGTTAGAGTTCATAATAGTGTTATCTTGAGGATTACAGAAATATTATACAATCGTAAGTACAACAATTTCTGAAGTATGTGTTGGTCGTTGATGTTGATAATAAAATTATTTTAGATTCACGTGAAATATCGTGATGATCCTACCAGACCGTTGACTTTGAAAGAACTTGAGGCAATTGTTGAAGATCTTGATCTGAATGAGGAAGTTGATGTTTGTTATATACCACCCGACGTCGATGATATAACGGACGAGGAGGACATTGATGATAATGTTATAGGTGGAGTAGAAAATTTGCATGTAGATATATAATAATAATATATAACTTTTGAGATAGTGTGCCCGAATAACGAAATTGAGATAGAGGATGGTATACATCATGAGGCAGCTTTATCTACACCAAGCAAAACGGCAAGAATTGAAGACATTATTTGGTGTAAAACGCCCGTTGACTACGAGGAAGATGCTACGTCAAATGAAGAAGGGAATGTACAGAATATTGTTGAGGCGCTACATGGAAAGCCTGTGCTTGATTTCTTTATGCAAATGTTTGATAAAAATGTTGGCCAGCTTATTATTTCAAACTCCATAAAATATGCGAGAGATAATAACCGTACTCAATTCGCCTTAGATCAAAATGATCTAGAAATTTTTTTGGTAATATTGATTTTGAGTGGGTATCACACTCTTCCACAGGTAAAACCTTACTGGTCATCTGTAGAGAACGGACATTCTTACCACATGACTCGGCGTAATTCAATGAAGTATTTGTTAGTCTTACCCGGCCATCAGGTCCGTTGCGATAACAATGGACAACACAGCTATTGTATTCGGAGGATATATTCCATTAAACGCAATCGGCAATTGTAAATGTTTATAAACTTCGCTGAGTACAGCCCGGCGTAATACAATGAAGTATTTGTGTTTGACTTTCTCGGCCACCTGATTTTCGCAGCGTTAACAACGGACAACGGCTATTGTATTCGGAGAACTTAGTCATGTGGTAAGAATGTCCGTTCTCTAGTCATCTGATGAAGGTAAAGGTGTTCAATTTGTGAAAAATGCGATGTCTCGAAACAGATTTCTCGACATAAAGCGGAACATTCATCTTGCAGATAACAATCATAGACAAGGTAGACAAATTTGCGAAAGTAAGGCCGCTGGTTGATCGCTTGAACAGCAATTTCTTGAAGAATGGTGTTTTTAGACATCACTTATCAATTGATGAGGAAATGGTACCCTACTTCGCCCGCCATTCAGCGAAAATGTTTTTGAAAGGGAAGCCGGTACTTTCGGGTTCAAAATGTGGTGTCTGGCATCTAGCGACGTGTATTTATATCAATTTATACCTTATGCTGGAAAAACTGATGAAAATGCCAAAAGAGAATTTGGTTTAGGTGAAACAGTGGTCAACAATATTTTGAACGTATTAGAAAATAAGTCGACTCATAAGGTATACTTTGATAACTTTTTTACGAGCTACAAGCTATTAGTTCATCTGTAACGTCAAGGATACTTTGCTACTGGAACTGTACGTGAGAACAGAATGCTGAAATGCCCTTTAGAGACTTGTAAGTCTATAGGAAAAAAAAACTCGTGGTACAATGGATTCTCGTTACGATCATGTAAATGAAATAAACGTGGTCCGTTGGAATGACAATTCTGTGGTTACAGTAGCAACCAATGCACTGCCTAATGCGTTTGTGAAGCGGTACAATCGTAGAGAAAAAAAAGACATCTCTATACCACAACCAAATATGATTGCCAAATTTAACAAATATATGGGAGGCGTTGATCTACACAATAACGCACTTGCAAATTACCGAATAAATTTCATTGGTTGACTTCGCAGATATTTCTTGGTGAAACATTCTTGTAATAACTTGATTAATTATTAGAAAATAAAACACTTGGCTTAGTTTCACGACTTCTTTAATTAGATATACTAACAATTGTTTCGGCTATTAGGCCATTATCAAAGAGCTATCTACAACTAAACTTACTCTACTTAAGGTTAACTTATATACCTGTGTTCATTATGGGTGGGAGAATGAGGGTAATTGATATTTAAAATTGCATCGATATAGGGGGTATTTATGAATTCTAATTGTGTGTTTGTGATAACTCGATTTTGTTTTTGGGCTTTTTTAGTTTCAAAAATCTCTAATATATTTAACTTTTTACTTTTTACTACATTATGAATGAGGTTACAGCTCTTTATATCGGATAAGTGGTTCTGGTCTATACAATGTTCTGCGAACCCTGTGTGTTTAATACTATATTTTATATCTCTAATATGTTCTGTTAACCGTTTATTAATACATCTGCCACTCTGTCCGATATAAATAGCTTCACAATTCTGGCATTTTATGGAATATACTCCTGATTTATCTAAGTTATCTATTTTATCTTTAGTATTATTCAACAATGTACCTAAATTTACTTTATTTATCCACACTATGTTAATGTTGAGTTTCTTTAGTAATTTGTTTATTTTCTGTGTTATGGGAGGGATATAGGTGATTACATGCCAACTAGGTTTCTTTAATTCTTTTATTTCTGGGTATAACAATTTTTGAAGTATTTTCCTTTCTTTATGTTTTATCAACTTATCGATGATATCTGGGTTGTAACCATTATTTTTTGCTATTATTTTAATTGTGTTCATTTCATTATTAAAGGCTTCCTTATTTAGTGGTATACTTATTGCTCTATGTATATAGCTATGGAAAGTTGACATTTTAATTTTTTGTGATTGATTTGCGTTAGCGTGTACTATATTATCCGAAAATGTTGGTTTATATATATATTTTATATAATAACTTATATTAGATATTACAATACACAAAAAAGACAATAAGTTATTATATAAAATATATAGAAAACCAACATTTTCGGATAATATAGTACACGCTAACGCAAATCAATCACAAAAAATTAAAATGTCAACTTTCCATAGCTATATTACATAGAGCAATAAGTATACCTCTAAATAAGGAAGCCTTTAATAATGAAATGAACACAATTAAAATAATAGCAAAAAATAATGGTTACAACCCAGATATCATCGATAAGTTGATAAAACATAAAGAAAGGAAAATACTTCAAAAATTGTTATACCCAGAAATAAAAGAATTAAAGAAACCTAGTTGGCATGTAATCACCTATATCCCTCCCATAACACAGAAAATAAACAAATTACTAAAGAAACTCAACATTAACATAGTGTGGATAAATAAAGTAAATGTAGGTACATTGTTGAATAATACTAAAGATAAAATAGATAACTTAGATAAATCAGGAGTATATTCCATAAAACGCCAGAATTGTGAAGCTATTTATATCGGACAGAGTGGCAGATGTATTAATAAACGGTTAACAGAACATATTAGAGATATAAAATATAGTATTAAACACACAGGGTTCGCAGAACATTGTATAGACCAGAACCACTTACCCGATATAAAGAGCTGTAACCTCATTCATAATGTAGTAAAAAGTAAAAAGTTAAATATATTAGAGATTTTTGAAATTAAAAAAGCCCAAAAACAAAATCGAGTTATCACAAACACACAATTAGAATTCATAAATACCCCCTATATCGATGCAATTTTAAATATCAATTACCCTCAGTCTCCCACCCATAATGAACACAGGTATATAAGTTAACCTTAAGTAGAGTAAGTTTAGTTGTAGATAGCTCTTTGATAATGGCCTAATAGCCGAAACAATTGTTAGTATATCTAATTAAAGAAGTCGTGAAACTAAGCCAAGTGTTTTATTTTCTAATAATTAATCAAGTTATTACCGAATAAATATTCGTGGAAAAAAATGGTGGTTGCAGTTATTTATAAATATGTTAGATTCTACTGTGGTGAATGCTTGGAAACTGCACAGACTTGAATACACAGAGAAACCCATTTCGCAGTTGGATTTCAGGTCTGAACTTGTACGAAGCCTCATTAGTGCTAACAAATGTAAAACACAATCTGTTCGAGGACGTGGTTCCAGTGCGTCTCTATCATCCAGTGCACGTTTAGATAATGTGGGTCACCTAATTGAAAGAAATTGTGAAAATTGTACAAAAGTACAACCGTATTTATGTGTAATAAATGTGGAATTCCATTACTTCCACACTGCTTCAAAGACTACCATAATTAATAATTGTAATATTTTTTTGTGCATATAGTCCCATTGTTGCGTTAACGCAACGCAAAAAAATATAAGAATCAATGGTTTGTCTTTTTTTTTGGATGTTTATAAATACCTAAATAAAACTCGGTTTCCGGTTTGGAACTGCGTCGAGTTAGGCGTAATTGCCAACGTTTCGTCCACTGTTTCAAGGGACATCTTCAGGGCTGTACGTAGAACGTAGATGTTCGTCGTTTCGCAGTAGCTTGAAGAATGCTATGACAGTTTTATGAGTCCTCTTGATTTTGTTCGGTGGTCGGAGTTGCCTCCATTTCCACTCCAATTTCATTACCCGGGGTTGTGTATGTTTTGTGTTATTATGTGTAGTTGTGTGTTTGTGTGTTACGTTTGTTTATCCTATATGGAATGCTGTGTGTTTTGCTACATTTTTGTGTGTTTGTGTTGTCCTCTGTTTATCTGTTAATTTTTGATTTTTTTCGCGGCTATTTGGATATCGTTATCCTCTGCGCGTCTTTTAATTTGCTTAAGTCCGTCTTTTTTAATTAGTCTCCGTTTTGGGTTTATTATTTTTCTTATTGTGGGGTTTTCGTGTGACTGTATTGTTTCTATTGTTTTTAGTGTTCGTTTGCATATTATTGTTTCCAGTGTTTCGAGTTTCGTCTCTTTATGTATCTGCGCGTTTGTCATGTATCGCGGTGCATTTATCGCGAGTCTAATTACCTTGTTTATTTTCCCTTGTACCGATTGTCTTTGCTTTTCGCTGGCTTGATGCCATATTTCTCCGGCATATGTTGCGCCCGCGAGTATTATCGTTTTTATTATTAATATTTTATTTTCCAGTGTTAGTTTGCTTTTGCCGTTTAGTATCGGGTACAGTGCGTGTGTTGTGAACCCTATTTTTCGTTTTAATTCTTTAATATGTGCCGTGTATGTTAGTTGTGAGTCCATTGTGACCCCGAGGTATTTAACTTTTTCCTGCCAGTGTATTGTGTGGCCTTCGAGTTTGACTTCGTCCGGCCTTTTGTGTCGTTTTCTGTGTTGGAAGTAAATTGCCGCGGTTTTTAGTGGGTTAATTTTAATTTTCCATTTGTCGTACCAGTCCTTTAGGAGGACTAGATTGTTTTGTAACTGCTTGTGTATGTACGATGTTCGTCTGCTGCTTATGTATATAGCGGTGTCGTCTGCGTATTGTGCGATATTACATTTTTCTATTGTGGGAATATCCGAAGTGTATATGTTATACAGGAGCGGTCCGAGAACGGATCCTTGTGGTACTCCTGCTGCTATGTGTTCGATTGTCGATTTTTCGTTTCCGATTGTGACATTAAATGTACGGTTCTTTAGGTAATTGTCGGTTATTTTTATTAATGTGTTTGATATTTTGTGACGTTTCATTTTGTGAATGAGGCCGGCGTGCCAAACCCGGTCGAAGGCCTTTTCAATGTCGAGAAAGATTGCGCCCGTTGATGTCGATATGTTCATTTTTTCGGTTATGTGTTCTGTTAGTCTTAGTGCCTGTTGTGTGGTAGAGTGATTTTTCCGGAAACCGTATTGAAAATTTGGGATTATGTTTTTGTTTTCGACTTCGTTTTCAAGTCTTGTCTGTATTACGCGTTCTGCCAGCTTACTTATTGACGGAAGTAAGCTTATTGGCCGGTAATCTGCGGTTGTTTTTGTTGTTTTTCCAGGTTTGTGGATCATTATTATCTGCGCGTGTTTCCAAATCGCGGGATAGTGTCCGTGTTTTATTATTCCATTTATTATGTCGGTTATAATTTGTATACCGGTTTTTGGTAGGTGTTTTATTGCAATGTTAGTTATCCCGTCCGCTCCCGGAGCTTTTCGGTTTTTAAGGTTTTTAATTATTTTTTCCACTTCGTCGGTATTTGTGGCGTCGATTTCTCCATCTGTTATATCGATTTTTGTATTTCGTTGCCGTTCAATTTGGTTTGTGAATGTGTTATGCTTCGGTATTGTTGGGTTCGTTTCGAATTGTTTCTTTAACGCGTTCGCGAATTCGTCTGCTTTTTCTTTATCAGTTATTGCCGGTCCGTTTGCTGTTTTTAGCGGTGGAATTTTGTTTTTTTTGTTTGTTAGGGCTTTTGTCATCTGCCAGAATGTTTGATCTTGCGTGTTAAGGGATTCAATTTTGTTATTCCAGTTTTTATTAAAGTGTTCGATCATGTCAGATTTTATTTCATTTGTTATCGCGTTTAATTTTGTTTTTATTACCGGATTTAGCGTTCTTTTATATTCTTTAAGTATGTTTTTTTTGAGTCGTAATTTGATTTTTAGTTCAGTCGGGATGTTAAGTTTTGTGTCGATGGTTTTAGTTTTTGTCGTTTGTGCTATTGCATTTTTTATGTCATTTTCCAGTGTGATCACTGCTTGATCGATGTCTTTCGCGTTGTGAATTTTTACTGTTCTGAGTACTAGGGATTCTTTAAATTTTCCCCAGTCTGTCTTTTTTTTTTTTTCGTTCTAGTTGTGTCCATGTCAAGCGTTAATATCACTGGAAAATGATCTGAGGAGAGGTCGTTTATAGTTTCTATTGTATGTGTTGTGGTTATGTTTTTAAGTATTGCTATGTCTAAAACGTCAGTAGTGCCCGTTGGTATGTGTATGTGTGTGGGTTCTACAGGCCCGATTACATTGAGGTTGTTGTCTTGTGCTATTTTCTTTAGTTTTTTACCGTTTTTATTTGCTACTTTCGAGTTCCAGTTTTGGTGTTTCGCGTTAAAATCTCCCGCAAATATTGTAGGTGTGTTTTGATTGAAGATCGTTTGTATGTCTGATTCTACTATGTCTAATCCGGAGGGAAGATAACTTGCGTAAAGGTTTATCGGTCCCCTTTTTGTGTTTATTTGTATGCCTGTGTTTTCGATTTTATCGAGTGTTTTGTATTCAAGTTCGCTGTGTTTTATTGTTTCGTGTACGAGTATAGCGGTTCCGCCGCCTTTTTGTACCGGCCTATCGTGTCTGTATGTTTTGTATTTTTGTATTTTTAATGAGTGACTTGGTTTTAGATGTGTTTCATTTAGCAGCATTTCGTCTATTTGGTGTTCGTCTAGAAATACGTGTAATTCATGTTTTTTGTGTGTTATACTTTGTGCATTCCAATAGGCTATTTTAATGTTGTGTTTGTGATTCATTGTCTGCGTGCGTGGAAAAGTTTTGTAAGTTCGTTTGTTTGTTCGAAAAAGCTTTGTGTTTGTTGGAGTGTAGGGTTTGTCGAGCTAAATGTTAGGAATAGTTTCCCAATCATGAGTGCAATTGTGTCGTCAGCTTTTTCGTGTGAGTTAAGTGTTGGTTTTGGTGTATTTTCCCGGGTTGTGGGTGTGGTTGCGGTGATGTTATTTGTCTGTTGTCTTTGAGTCCACGCGTTGTGTTTTGGTAGTGGTGCTTCTATGAGTTTGCGTGTTTGTATTGGTGTGTTTATTGGGTTATTTGGATTCTTTTTGCATGATAAGCTGAACGAGAGGTGAGCTCCGCCACAGTTTGCGCATTTAGGGGGGTGGTTGACGGCTTTGTGCATTCATGCGTCGAGTGTGACTCTCCGCACTTCATGCACGCGAAATTCACGTTGCAAGTACGCTGTTGATGACCGAATTTCTGACATCTGTGACACTGTACGATGTCTGTTCTAAGTCTGAGGGACTCTACTTTTACTTCTAATCCGCAAACTGTGTGGATGTCGAAAATTGACTTGTATTCTTTGTCTATTTCTATTAAAATAAGGGGGGCTGGAAGGCGGTCTTTACCGTTCATCCTAGTGATTTTTGCGATCGGATAGTTTCTAGAATCTAGATCGGCTTTGATGTCTTCGTCGGTTAGGAATTGAGGTACGCCTCTGATGACGATTTTTAATTTTTTCTCGCTACGGAGTTGGTATGTGAAAGATTGAATGGCTTTTTCGTTGAGAATTCGGTTGAGATTGCGATAGTCTTGTTCTGTTGTTGGAGTGATTTGGACTCCGGCCGGGACGGACCTACTTTGTGTGTATTGAATGTTGTGTGTTTTCATTAGATCTCGGACTCGATACCATTGTGTTGGGTCAGTGATTGTAATTGGGGAGATAGAAGGCATTTTGGGTAATTGGATTGTATTGTTTGCTGTTTTTGTGTTTGTTTTGTGCTGTTTGTGTGTGTTTGTGTGTTTTGTGATGTTGGTACTTACCCCGGGTTTCTCTGCGGAGGTGGAGGCTGTTGGTTCTTCTTCGCTGCTGTCCATTGGCGTCGTTTCTTCTTTCTTCGTATCTTCGTCGATCGTGCGGAGTGCTTCGTACATGTTGCTCGTCTCTATTTCCGGTGATTCTGTTTTCTGTCGTTTGTTGGATTTTCGTGGTGGTTTTTCGTTCTTCTTAAGCTCGTTCATCTTTGTTTCGAAGGCGTTGTGCATCATCTTCATAAAGTTCTCCATTGTCTTTTGTAGTTCATCGTAGGTGTCAATATTCTGCAATATATCCATTGCTATACGTTGGCCGTTGTCGTTGGTGCCAGCCATTTCTTCTGGTTTCGCTGTGTTGTGGAAAATATATTATATTATAATATAATATAACGGTTGATGTATTCTATTACTACCGGTGTGCTCAGAGCAATCGATAGCGTGCGAATGATGCTATGACAGAGACCAGTACAACTTATATAGGGGGACCGGGTCAGATGGTGGCCTGCTATTGGCTGGGGACAATGAGCCAATGGCATGCGTCGTATGGGCGTGGTGATTCTTAGTAAAGTTCAGTAGAGTTTGCCACGTCGGATGTAACGTATAGCCATCGTCTCTATTGAGATTGCGGGGATGTTTGTAAATTTCAATAGATTCACGGATTTTTCTAGGGAAATAATGCGATTCACGGGACACTAGTACAACGTTCATGTTCGGACACACGCACGCCGACTGGCTGCTTAGTTTCGCCAATGTACACACTGCCACACGAACACGGAATGGAACACGAACATGGAATTTACACTCCTTGTGCTTGGAGCGGAGATATTTTGTCTTTAACCGAGGGTAAGAGGTCCGAAACTTTAGAATGGGGTCTGAAGACAGTTTTGATTTTATTTCTATGTAGAACCTTTCCTATATGATCGGTGATACCTTGAATATACGGTAAGAAGGCGGTGCTGATGTTAGGATCGGGTTCACTTTGAGGTTTGGGATTACGATATCTCACTATAGTACGGTGTATGTCGTGGGCGTTATAATTATTCTGGAGTAGGGTGCTAGAAACATGCTTAAGTTCGGAGGGTAGTGCCCTAGGTTCTGAGATAGAAAACGCACGATGTACAAGAGTATTGATGACCGCTTGTTTGTGTGCCGGGTGATGATGAGAAAACCCGTTCAGATATCGGTCCGTATGAGTCGGTTTCCTGTAAACCGTGTGGCCCAGTTTGCCATTGATATTGCGGGTCACTAAGACGTCTAAAAACGGGAGACTTCCGTCTGATTCCACCTCCATGGTAAAGCGAATGTCACGGTGCTGGGAGTTTAGAAAAAGTAAGAATTCATCTAAAGACTGCCGCCCATGCGGCCAGATGACGAACGTATCGTCTACATATCTAAACCAACATTTAGGTTTTAAATGAAAGGAGCTTATGACCTTAAAAGAGCTTAAGGCAATTACGCCTAACTCGACGCGGTTCCAACCCGGAAACCGAGATCTACATCTAGATCTACATTTACCTAAATAAAAGTTTATTTCTTAAATAATTTGCGTTTTCCTTGATTTGTCTAATAGTGGTTTTGAATGGGTTAATCCTGAAACTGACACATATGCAACCAAACATACTAATTGGTTTTACTAAATATATTTCTCTACACAATTTATTAGTCAACGACAGTAGCAGCTCATTCAAAGCAAATTGTATTATATAAGGTTTGTTCTAGCAGCAGTTAGAAACTATTAGGTATTGTATAGCGCATGCATAATACTAATGTTGTGTTCTAGCAAGTGAAATTACTAATTTCTTGCTAATAGCAAGCTGTTCTAGCAGGCGAAAATTGTAGTTACGGATTGATTGTGGATCATCCAAACAATTCCTGGATTTTAATAAAATTTGAAATTTGGGACATGCGCATAACGCTGTAACAGGTGAGGTGCATTTTAGGTCAATTTGAGTGTATTATCGTAAACGATATCACTTTCTTTTTAACGGGAATAGTGGTTTAGATTAATTAAGAATTAAAATAAATTATGATAATAATATTTATAACCTAACCATATATAATTGGTTATGGTGTCAGAATACCTAATAATCGGGAATGGGAACTATATACTTTTGCTATTTAGTATCACACATTTGGGACAGATGTCGCGCAGAATGTTTCGCTTGTTCTAGCATACGCAATTGCAAACTAATTTCAAATTAATCATTTTCTTGCACACGCGCACTACAAAAGTACATTAAACTATCAGGGATTCTGTGCTAGAACAAACCTATATATATATATGTGCGTATTTATCTGAAAATGGATAGTTTTTAAGACAAATAAGAACAGTAAATTACATAAAAAACGCCGCGTACGAATAAATAAGATCATTCATGGTATTTTTCTGGTGAAACGTTGCAAGAATGATTTAATAGTTTTCGTACTACTAATTTTGAATTTTAGGTAATAGTCATCTCGAAATCAAATGAACTATGTGGTCCCTATTAAGCGTAACAGCTGCAAGAGCGCTTCTTCCAAATATAGTTCCGCTTTAGGATATTGGTCTCCTATTTATAAGAACCGCGATCTTGCCAGAGCTTCACATTGGCATAGTACATGAATTGCGATTTATTCTTATTTGGATCTATATAACGTTTCTTCTGTCAAGCCTCATATTATTTATATATTTGTACAGCTCACAATCTGTTAATCGACCCCATTATTATCTTTCTCTCTCTATTCAGTAGGCCTGTTGTAAACTAGGGCGAATGTTCCCTAAGGAATTGTTTAGCTCGTCTTTGATCTAGAGAGCTTTTCCATCTTTTCCTAGATCTATTTTTAACCTACTTTTTGATCATTTTTTTGCAATACCAAAAGAAGTCTGGCTCTATGAAGGCTATAGACGAGGATTGTGCCCCCGTCTTCTCATTAGGCCTACAGTCGCAGCTGCATACGATATTTAAGAAAGCGCTCGTTCTGAAATAACTCCCGTTAATTCCAGGCAGTGAAAGCCTTGGAGAATTTCTTAAGATCTCTTACCAAGATCGCTCCCAAGGAAGGTAATAGCACACTCCCCTGACGGCAATCTCCACCTGCTCTGGCCTCTATGGTGGCTTCGCCTGTGGAATATATTATCTGTTTTTCTATGCACTCCCTCTATTCGTCCATCACAGGTGCTACTCCTTTCATTTCTAAGGCTTCTCTTAAAAAGTTTGTTGCAACATTATTTAATGCCACAACAAGAAAATGCCCAATAAGCCCAAATGGGTGAAAAAATTTATGATATCAGGAGTTTATTTGTTGAGAGTTTAGATTATCATCTTAAAAGTTTTTTTAGCCCCGTGTATTACCTAGATCATTATCTGGATCTAAACTTAGATAGTTTACACTATCTGAATGCCGTAAGATTAGTTATTTAATGTAAATGATGGAATGATGCCTATACATTTCGTGAATGTTATATGCGCATATTTCTATTTTTATACTTCATATTATGGATTTCAATTAGATATTGTAATTAGCTTGCTATTACATGCGGTTATCCCAGCATAAAAGAAGTTTGTATTCTAATCCTTTATTATATGTGAACATACAGAGAATTTCACTTAAGATGCAATATACAAACATGTATAGGTTTTCTATTTCCAAAGAAACTAGGTAATACATTCTTAAATTGTCCCACGTAAAATGCAACATATCAATATAATTTGACATTAGTTAAGTCAAAAGTAGCAGTATTTCTATTTAGATATTAGCTTAGTATCAATCTTAAATGATATACACAAAGGAAAAGAGAACTCAGTTAGTGACATGGTATCTTTCCGGATTCAATTCAATAAACGATATTTATCGGAAATGTAGTTTTAATCCTAAAACACTACATTGAATTAAATAGGCTTTACTGTCAATAATTTGACAAAACAACCATGAAAGATATATCGATCATAACTATTACATATTGCATTTTATGTGGGACAGTGCAAGTGCATAGTATTTTCGTATCTATGGTTACTACATTCATATATTGCAAGTTACATGAAATTCCTTGTATATGATTTCGAAAGTGAAGTATAGCAAACGCCAATTAAGTAGGCGGGGGTGCGAAGAAGCTGTTTTTAAAAACGTCACACCCACTGCTCAAGTAATTGTCATTGTCAGAATACATTTGCCATTGACGACAGAACATAATACACGCTCAAACACGAGTAGTTTTTAATGTTTACAATTATTTTTATAAACATAAAAGTACAAAGAGGAGTACGATTTACGAACTCTACAGCTGCAGCATTTACACCATTTTATTTATTTACACCGTTTGGTTAAAAATTTTAAAACACTCAGTGGGCAGTAACTGCGAAAATGATAACACTGTTATTTTCTTAACTCTGGAAAAATTTATTCAAGTAGGTTAATATCTTATAACAATAATAATGATACCACTTTTTGATGATATTTTAATTACATGTAAATAAAAATAATTTTATTGTTTAAAGGCAGTTAGCAAAGATCAAAAAAGATCCAAATATCACCATCACCTATGAATCTCTACCACAAAATTAGAAGAAAATATTGCTGCTTACGTGGCTGGTTTTGTCACAAAAAGAATATATAAAATGATCAAGCAGTGTGATGTCTGCATAGAAAACATACCGTATGAACGCCGGCGAGTGATTGATCTACCACAATGTAGTAAGACGAAGACGAATAGCGAGTTTATGTGGTTAGGGGTGAGAGAGTATATTCAATCTGTTCTACTGTCTAACTGTACGGGCGTTCCATACGCGACATTTCTTTATCCAACACATTCTACATACGATCTAAGTACGAATCAAATAATCTCTCTCTAACACATTCAATATTCCTATCAGTCGCTCATGGTGTTCAAGCAAGGCGAATATATTGAATCGGAAAACAAGCTTGCGACTGGTGATTCAGTTGCAGTTTGCTCCTTGTCATCCGTACTCTACCTACGGATTAGAGTACGTATAGAAATGTTAACAAATGTCCGTCGTAATTTTTATAACCGATTGGGTTACTGCTCGGCTCAAGAGGGTGGTTTATTTGAGCATTTACTAAATAATTAGTTTTTCTTTTTAGAATGTTCTTTTATTTAATAATTAATATTTATTACCAATAAAGGTATTTTAGTTAAATTTAATATTTTATAGGTAGTTTATTTAAGGAAACCATTTATTTATACTGGTAAACACTTTATTTATATTCTTGCAAGAATCGTTATTGTTTTGAAATTTTATGCTATTACAGAATACTTTTTATTTTAATTTTTTTCAATAAGAGTTACGGTTTTGTTTCATAATTTTATATTATTTGTATTTTCATTTGAATAAGAATTTTTTAAGTTCAAGCCACGAAGCTACGATAAAACTTATCATTGAATATTTAGCGATGAAAATATCTGATGCTTCGCCGGTAAGAATTATTATTATGCAGTAAACAAAAACTCTGCACTTTGGCGGATTGTATTTTATGATACTTTCAACTATATTATATCATTTTATTTAAATTTAAATGTTAAATTTAAAGTATTATGGCCGAAGAGACATAAACAAAAGTATCCGTTATTATAGGGACGTTGACAGCCGGCATATGACTAATAGTGCGAAAAGCAACGGTGTAGTCGGATAAAATATCCAAATTCGTACATTAACCATAAATAATATACTACAAATATTTTTGTAGTTTGTTAAGCAATTAGTTATTAATTTGGAATATTTATTTTGATACATCATTTATTAATAAACAACCATAACGTTTTCTTAGTTCACCACAATTAAATACGCCCTGTAGGAGTTTAACGTATGTAGCTCCTCCCACTTGCAGTTGGCCAGTCATTACTAGAGCTGAGGATGTTTGCGGTATAACCATGGTTATATCATGTAACCATAGTAAATTACTATGGTTACATGATATAACCATGGTTATACCGCAAACTCATTACTTATATATACATCGATCGCTCGACGTTGTGCACACGGTATACACGAGAAATACAGATGACAGTCATTTAAAATTTACGACAATGAAAGAGTACAGTGCAACAAAACTTTGAACTATGTTAATGGTAATTTATTCGCCTCGTTAATACAAATATATAGTCAGACAAAATCTTTATTGCCAGAAATAATATATAAACAAGGTTTTTATAATTGTTTGGTTGAACATGCATATGTAATATTTTTAAGAAATATATTTCAACCTAATTACAAATAAATAGTAATAAGTTAAAGTGGTAAAAGTCTAATACATCATTTAAAAATTGAAATAGATCCTCTATATACATACGCCTTTTAAATATAGTTATCCCCCAACTGCTCAGATGGCTCTAATCTATTCTCGAAATTTAACATTATATGTCCTTTCTATTAAGGTTATCTATGGCACTAGCAATAGAACAAAACCTTTGACCGCATTAGCCGAAGAATTGCTAAATCTGAGCAAGAAAGCTGAGGTAAATTATGAGAATATACAAACTGTACTACATAAGAAGTAGGAGATGGGTACTTGAAAGCAATCACCAAAACAAATCGAATCAAAGTAAAATTTGAAATAGCTAAGATTCGTTCCAAAATCCTACTTTTGAATTCCAAGAAAATCCATAATGTTGTAATTCTTAATATTTTCATTGTACTATAATACAGAGATAAAATAAAATTACCATGTATACAAGATTAATGGGTATATATTTGTCTGCAGTTGGAATTTGCAATCTAAAGATGAAATATATTTAGAATTAGCCCTTAATGTGATATTTGACCCTTCACTATATCAATATAACAAGTGTTCATTTGAAAAGTCAATCTAGTAGCATGTGATTTACTGAGAACATTTTGAAGTATGTCGTAAATTAAAATTTACTACTTAACCTACGAAGTCGTATATTTTGACAGTTTCATACATACAAATAGATAACAAATAATAGGTATTTATTGAAAACTATAACTAATGTTGAAAATATTGTCCTTCAAGATAAATGCACTTTAAAATCCTCAGTTCAAAATTTCTGATGATATTCTGAAACATTTTTTGTGATTGACATTATCAAATGTCATTTGGATTTACGTTTACGGAACAAAAAACACATACTAATATATTTGCGTCTTATTCTATCAAAATTTCAAAGTAACCTAGATTGACTTTTCAAATGAACACACGTTTTGTTTATACACATGTTTACTTCCAAGCCTTACATTTATAGAATATCTTATTTTTCTGTTAATATATACATGCAGTGGGTGATACACATCATTTACTGGAGGAGCAAGTATCTCAACATAAGTTCCGTCAATTACACCCACAACTCCACGAGCACCCCATTTTCATAAAAACTATAAGATATATATTTTACAAAACATTATATGGTCGACTAATTTTTTACCCTCTTTTTATTTTATTTTTCATATCTGCTGTTGTTGGAAACTGCACATAATTAGGAAACAAATATTCAGCTATCATAGAACAAATTTCATTTAATATTCGACATACTGATGTTTGGCTTGGTGCTATCCAAGAATTACAACTTACTGGATTTTGAAAGGATTCTGTGGCTGTAAAATGTAATGTTGTTAAAACCTACAATTTAATACAGTTATATACAACAAATTTCTAAAATTATAAATACATTAATAATCACCTTCAGATGCAGTGGAATATGCCACGCAAGTCCATAACTGCTCCCAAAGTATTAATTAAATTGGTAGCAGACCTTTTCTCTAAACGAAATAACTGCTGGAAGTGTATTTCAGATCATTCAAAAGGATTCATTGTACGATTCATTACGATACATGCTCAGAGTTTATAGGAAATCGTAAGCTACGCGCGACTTCAGAATTGCATTTTGTACTTTCTGGACTTACGAGGCTTACAGATTTTGTTACGATGCTTATAAAAATATTCTTAAAAACCTGTTTATACATTCCAATTTCATTATTTACATATATCAAATTTTGTGTTTTATGTTTTTTTACCCCTCCACGCGCCAACTTAATTGGCGTTTACTATACATATATTTAAAATTGATGTAGGAAAAAAAATAACAAAAAATAACAGCTGCGTGGAAAAGTTTTATTATTATTAAAGATGGAAATGATTAACAACGTAAGGATTGTTTTAAATATATATATTTTGAAATAAAACCAGACCTTAAATCGCCAACAAATTGAATTTACCATAACATACAAAGGTCACGAAATAATTATATTTATATATATATATATATATATATATATATATATATATATATAGGTAATTATTTCTTGACCTTAGTATGTATGATAGATTCAATTAGTTGGCGATTTAAGGTCTGGTTTTAGTTTAATATGTATATATTTCAAACAATCTTACAGGTTTCGGCATACGATGCCTTTTTCAAAGAAATTTAAAATATTGTGATGGCTCATCCGTATCGTTGGATGAGTCACGTATCACGCCCTGACGCCTTCTCGACAGATCTAGAAACGGAAAGATCGAGGCTAAGAAAACACGAGAGGCTCGGCGGCCGATATATAAGCCGTCGAGGAAGAGATTTGACGGCATTCGATACCGAATTATCGCCGAGTGAACTTACATAAATATAAATACATGTGCTTATTGTTAGTAATTAGTTTTCATATTGTTATTCGTTTTTATTATTAATATAGTGTGTGTCTAAAGTTACCGTTAGTTTTATTTAGAACCCGTAGAAAGACAAGTATTTTACAGTGATGTCAGATGTGTAAGGTGAAGTTAATTAATAAATAACGGACGAAGTAGACAATTAAGTGTTAATTAAGCATTCGTTTAAATAAATATACAGTGCGAAAAGACGTTTATTTTAAATATCGTGATGGCGAATAGAGTGAAACTCTCGGAATTAAAAGTGACTGATTTAAAACGAGAATTAGAGGATAGGGATGAGGACACAGCCGGCAAAAAGGCAATTCTCCAGCAACGACTTCTAAATGTGTTGATCCAAGAAGGTGAGGATCCAGAGAATTATGTCTTTCAGGTTCCAGGTGGAGATGCTGATGTGAATTCGCTGTTGATGAAAATGGAACGGCTGATAGATAATTCGCAAACCTTGGAACAGCGTCTAATAGATTCACAAACTCAAATGGAACAGAAGAATCTGGATAGTGCTAAAAATATGGAACAACGACTAATAGAGAATGCACAAACTCAAATGGAGCAAAAGAATCTGGACTGTATGAACAGCTTGGAACAGCGTCTAATAGATTCACAAACTCAAATGGAACAGAAGAATCTGGACAATGTGAAAAGTTTGGAACAACGACTTATAGACAATTCGCAAACTCTGGAACAACGTCTAATAAACTCGCAAGCCCAAATGGAACAAAGAAACCTAGAAATGGCAAATGACCCCAATGACAAAGAGTAGACTGCCTTCAGTTTAGGCACAGAACTGGCAGTTTACAGTCATGGACTATGTAACGCCCCAGCTACTTTTGAGCGACTCATGGACACTGTAAATCGAACATTCATTTGGAATAACGAATTCCAAGCGTCTTTTGAATTGTTAAAAGAAACTCTGATAAGTGCACCTGTTTTAAACTATCCACTGCCATCTGGTAGGTTTGTTCTGGCTACAGATGCCAGTAACGTCGGGATTGGTGGTGTGCTCTCTCAAATCCAAGATGGACAAGAAATGGTCATTGGATACTTCAGCAAGACCCTGTCCATACCGGAGAGGAACTACTGCGTAACCAGACGAAAACTATTGGCAGTAGTTAAAACCATTGAGCGAAATTTTGAGTCCAGTCTATTCGAAAAGATGTGTGGACTTTTGGGCATACGAACGACGATAACAACTCCCTTGCATCCACAATCAAATGGGATGGTAGAGCGAATGCACCAGACCATGATCAGGCACTTATCCAAAGTGGTCTCCGAACACCAGAGAGATTGGGACGAACATTTACCATTATTCCTAATGGCATATCGGGCATCTGTTCAAGAGACAATTGGCTAATCACCAGCAAACGTGCTATTCGGGAGGGAACTCCGATTACCCTGTGATTTAAAGTTTGGGAGCAAGCCTGGTGAAGATCTTGCCGGAGAAGATTATGTCAGCACTCTCAGACGAAGACTAGATAATATTGTGATGTGAGTTATCCACAATATTCGCGAACAGTCTAACAATGATTCACACGCGCGAACATACCACCGTCTCTAGAAAGACCGAGGAACTTAGGGGATATTCTGGAAAGTCTATAGACTATAAGAAAACTGGAAATGGAGGGAGAAATCCATTCGACACCAAATTATTGCTTAGTGAATTTACATAAATGTGCTTATTGTTAGTAATTAGTTTTTATATTGTTATTCGTTTTTATTATGTGTCTACGTTACCGTTAGTTTTATCTAAGAACCCGAAAAGACAAATACATTACAACATCCATGATCAAGTAAGATATAATATCCAAGATGCTTGTGACATAATGAAGGAGAGCTACGACACCAACGCCGAAAAGGGTGGTTACCATGAAGGCGATCGGGTTTGGTTCTATAATCCACAACGCCGACGGGGCCTATCTCTAAAACTTCAAAAGAATTGGTAGGGGCCATACGAGGTGTTCAAGCGGATTAACGATGTAATATACCGCATAAGGCGAACACCTCATATTAAGCCAAGAGTCGTACATTTTTATCGATTAGCCCCATACTCTGGAGACAATAATAACGAAGCCGCTGACTTGCGCTAATTAGATAGCTACCACAGGGAACTAAGATTCGAAGATTTTATGGAGGAGTATTGTGGTTCGAGGAAATCTCGATTTGGGGTGACCATCGAGAAACAGCAAGACTTGTTCACGCTGCCGCTTGACTACGCGCTTGCTCATTGCGTAGCCCGAGATCTGCGAATGGCCAAAGGAATTTCCAGAGAATTTAAAGAGAAATTTGCCAGAATCGAAAAATTAAGGCAGCAGGGACCAGCAATTGGGAAGAATCTCCAAATAACAAATGACGAACAGCCCATATTGTATTTGGTCACGAAAGAAAAGAACTGTCAAGCCTGAAGCCAACCTATCGTGCGTTATGGCAGGCCCTGGTCCATTTACGTGAACAAATGTAACAAGACATTTTGAAATTACAATTCCAAAATTAGGTTGTGGATTGGACCGCCTGGAGAATTGTAAGGAGCATGTTAGGAGTAATCTTCCAACATACTGGTATGGAAATTCTGGTATGCAGTTACCGGCTTGAATATTCCTGTACATCCAGGCAAGATAAGACCGTGGACTGTTGTTTCGATATGACGTCACAATGTAACAAAGGCCCTACCTGTCGATTTCGCCATCGTTTGAGGGAACCAAAGCATGACATGTTTCGGGACGAAACTTCATTTTTAAGAAGGGGGCAATGTGATGACTCATCTAACGATACGTCACATATCACGCCCTGACGCCTTCTCGACAGATCTAGAAACGGAAAGATCGAGGCTAAGAAAACACGAGAGACTCGGCGGCCGATATATATGCCGTCGAGGAAAGGATTTGAAGGCATTCAATACCGAATTATCGCCGAGAGAACTTACATAAATATAAATACATAAATGTGCTTATTGACTACTGAGTAATTAGTTTTTATATTGTTATTCGTTTTTATTATTAATATAGTGTTGCTAAAGTTACCGTTAATTTTATTTAGAACCCGCAGAAAGACAAGTATTTTACAATATAAATCAAATTTCTTTGAAAAAGGCATCATATGCCGAAACATGTAAGATTGTTTTAAATATATACATATTGAAGTAAAACCAGACCTTAAATTGCCAACTAATTAAATCTGCTATATATATATATATATATATATATATATATATATATTGTTACGTGACTTGTAATGTGGTGTAATGTAAATGAATGTGATGAATGTGCTATACATAAACAAGAATGTGATAACTACAAAAACCCCTCGTAGGTTCGTCAAATGTTACGTGCTTAATCGTCTTAATTAAAATTTTAAGATTTCTAAATAATATATTTCTTAATATGTATAATATGTTGCGGTTTATTCTCTTAAGGATGGTGATAATGTTAAAGGTAATATAAAATGTTGATAGAATACTTAACTTATAAATGGGCTTATTATTCTTTTATTATTGTAGATGGCTAGCTCAATATCTCCAGGGTTCAAAGTCGGTTCAGGTATTTCTACTCCACTCTTAGCTTATTTATAGTAGTAAGTCAATTCGAACAACACTTCAAGCAATTAAAAGAAAACCAAAAAATAAAATGATAAAAAAAAACATTAACTTTATTATACAAACAATATTCAAAAAAAATTCAAAAGTAAATAGGTATTTCGTGGAACACAAGCAATGATATAAGCGATAAAAATTGGTACTAATACATATCTTTTTTACTATGGTGTATAAACATGTGGTTAAAATATCAGTCTAATAAAATTGTGAATATTTGAAATAATAAATTAAGTTTAAATATTTTAACAAGTGCAAAGTGAACTTCAATCTGTTTAATAACAGTTTACAGTGTTTGAGGAACAAATCGTTAACTGTAAGTACGAATAAGTTGAAAACAACAAGTTCTTTATGTGAATATGACTGTTTAAAAATGGCGTGTAAAAATTAGTATAAAAAAAACTGTATTTTCGGGAATTAACTTCGGTGATCTCTGTCTGTAGGTTCTGGGATGGTTCTTGAGTCAGGAAAACGGATATTAACCAACTCAGTTCCCTTTTGATGGCTTGTTCGTGATATTTCCACAGTCCGGCGACAGCTGATTACTTGGCGGCGTTCGTGGGCTCGGTTGAATGGCTTGATCTTCGGTGAACTTTTTCCAGTAGACTCGTTGTATGATTTTTATATGTTCCAAATTTTTAAAAATTTCTATCTCCAGAATGTGATGGTCTGGTCTTTCGTAACTTCTTCATTGTGTTGACGACAGGTATTATAAGCGTTTAGCTAAATTTAGCACTTGGACACTAATTATTTTCGTAGAAAAAAATTACTTTTATCGGAGCGAAATTTTCATGACCGTTCGTTACGACAATGGTGGTAAAGACGCCGTTCTATTCAATTGTTTCAAGTAAAATTACTGGTCGTTAATTGCCTTGTTCGTACTCATAATTATATTGTTATACAGTTATAATTTAGGTAATATTTCAATGCAAATGAAATATTACCACAACCAAGTTTTAAAAAGGATTACAGTGTGAGTACAGCCCGGGCGTGTGCGGTTATGTTTCGGAGGGTGCTTCAGAAGGGTTCACAAGGGGGCTCGAGGGGAGTGTGTGGTTTTTGCTTCTGACGGCCTCCAAGGGGGCCCTCCATCTTGTAAGTATTTTTTTCTTTTTTGCTTTTCAAACTTACTGTGTGGCTATGTTTTTTTGTTAAGTACACGCATGTTTTTTATTAAATTGTGAGGTTATGTTTCGGTGGCCTCACTAGGGGACGTGTGTGGTTATGTTTAAGTGGGTGCTTCATAGCTAGTATCTCCTTGCAGACACCTCAACCCTTTCGGGATTATATTTAGCATCAATACTTTACGTTAACATAATTTATTCAAACACTTTTTTACATATTTACGTTAACATGTGAATTTATATCTTCCTACTTATCAGTTGAAGAGACAGGTCATTTCAGGAGTTTACCCAAATACGTTAGGCAGTCTATTAGCTGTGGTGCTCGGTCCAAAGAGACATTCGACACCCTAATGTTTCGGCAGAAACCTACTGACGTTGGGGAAGCTTTATTGCTTTTAAGAGCTAACTCCATATGAAATCTTCCTAACAGGAAGAGCCGTCTACCTTGAGCCTCTGTGTAGCGCCTTTGAATTTCAAGGGGTCTTTATGACTATAAATTACTTGACGGTAGACTTGTCCGTGTTCCGAGCTCCTTCCGCCATTTTGTTTTTCTTGATTGAACTTTATATATCAGCGTGGAGGTGGAGGAGGAGGTTGTTACGTATCCTTGTGGCGTTTCAGATATATAATTAACTGAGTTGCTAAAAATTCATGTAAAATCTTGTTTCGCGATTATCAATTTAACGGCAATTATAATATTGTGAAATATTATTAATTGTGCTACCTGCTACCTGATACCTGCTACCTGCTAGCCGCTACCTGCTACCTGCTAGCAGCCTAGCTGCTACCTGCTAGCTGCTAGCAGCCTAGCTGCTACCTGCTAGCTGCTAGCTGCTACCTGCTAGCTGCTAAATGCTACCTGCTAGCTGCTACCTGATACCTGCTAGCAGCTACCTGCTAGCTGCTACCTGCTAGCTGCTACCTGCTAGCTGCTACCTGCTAGCTGCTACCTGCTAGCTGCTACCTGCTACTTGTGTAACGTCTGTTATGACGTCATTGGGTTGTAACGTTATTGTAATGTCTGTTATGACGTCATTGGGTTGTGACGCTATTGTAACGCCTGTTATGACGTCATCGGGTTGATTGAAGGTCAATGACCTTGAAGGTTAAGGTCAATGACCTCGAAGGTCATGACCTTGAAGGTCACGGTCGTGACCTCGAATGTCAAGGTCACGACCTCGAAGGTCACGGTCGTGACCTTGAAGGTCATGGTGGTGGTGGTGGATCCAGAACCGGCGAATCCTATCTACTGAAATGCCTCCAACATATCCCTCACAGTTCACAATTTCTTGACCAACTCAGATAGTACACATATTTATTCCAAGCACCTGTAAAACACAATTAATAAGATGCATTAAGTTAATATTGACACAATACAGTGTATGAATCATAATTTTTATAATTAATAAACGTAATTACTCCGTTAATAAACACATAGTTATAAGAACAACACAATTTCCTGTCTCATCTTGTAACACAATGGTTACAAGAGAATGAAATTTAAATTTGATATTCCCGCCTTATAGTCTTTACCTAAATCCCAATGTATGGGAATGAATGAGATAGAGCTGTTACCCAGAAAGAATTTTGGGAGATTGTTCAAAATGTTTGGCATCAAATTCCTATAAATGTTGTACAAAATGTCGGGGTAAAACTGCAGTTTACGGCTCCCATTTAAACTGACACATCGGACTCTAATACGCATGCGCATAACTCAATAAAGTATGGCAGCGTTGCCAAACCGAACATCGATAACAAATTAGCAAATATCGGTAAACAAGACAATTTAAGCTGTTGTCACTTTAAGCGGATTTCACTAAAATTTTTTAAAATATGTAAATGTCTATAATAAAAATCTAGCTTTAGGGGAAGGATATATGTATTAAAATAATACGTACGTCTAGATTAATTACAGAATATATATTTACCTTAAACAAAAATGAAAACAATATATTTACCTTAACCCAAAATGAAAACAATATATTTACCTTAAATCAAAATGAAAATACAATATATTTACCTTAAACCAAAATGAAAATACAATATATTTTATTTTAATAGAAATTATGAAAAAATAAATTCATACAAATCAATAATAAGTATCAAAAACACATTTCAATGACAAAATGCCAAGTCACCGAAATTTACAAAATAATACAAATCTGTATTAAAACAAATTTGTATCTGTATATTCATGGACACACAGTACGTATTTACCAGCTTTTGCTTCAACTACCAGACGCATGCGTTTCTGTGTAACCACTTTGTCAATGATAGATTTACGAAGCAAAAGACTGTAGTACACTTGCGTTCAAGTAGTAAGTTTTGTCCTATCCGAAGACAACAGATAACCTCTTGCCATCTGACGGACAAAACCGACCACGCCGGTGCAAAGTGTTCTTCTCGAATAGCGAAGATATTACTGATAAAGAAGAAAAATACGCATATTACTGTGAGTCCATTAACTCGTCGCCAGGTGGCGTAGTATAGCAAAAAATAGATTGCTTGTCGATGCGATAATTCACATCAAGCTTTGATACAAAATAATACAAATATGTATTAAAACAAATTTGTATCTGTATATGCATGGACACACAGTCCGTATTTACCAGCTTTTGCTTCAACTATCAGACGCATGCGTTTCTGTGTAACCACTTTGTCAATGATAGATTTACGAAGCAAAAGACTGTAGTACACTTGCGGTCAAGTAGTAAGTTTTGTCCTATCCGAAGACAACAGATAACCTCTTGCCATCTGACGGACAAAACCGACCACGCCGGTGCAAAGTGTTCTTCTCGAATAGCGAAGCTATTACTGATAAAGAAGAAAGAGGTTATCTGTTGTCTTCGGATAGGACAAAACTTACTACTTGACCGCAAGTGTACTACAGTCTTTTGCTTCGTAAATCTATCATTGACAAAGTTTTATACGTTTTATGTATTCCTAAATGAGGGCCACCGCTCTAACGTTGATAGAGATAAACAGATGTTGAATTCATAACTATATACAAAACATCTGTTTATGTGTATTTTTAAGGAAGGTGACAACATAATATTTCAATATTTTTTTTTTATAAATACTATGCGATTTTCTGTATGATGTTTTACAAACATTTTAAAGGCTTCTTGTAATATTAAAGTCAGTTCTTAAATTACTTAGTATTTCAATAAACATGTTTGACATAATAAAGAAATTCATTTCTACTTGTAATTTAACAAAATTTACTTTTGTAATTTACCTTTGTAATTTGGTTCTTATTTCATTATAAAAAATCTCTATCAGTCTTGATAATTTTCATTCGTATGACTAAAAAGATGTATGCGGACGACAATGTATTCTGCGTATATAAGATATACCATTTTTTATAGTGATAAGGTTTATAAAGAAAAGAATTAAATAAGAAAACGCAACTATTCTTATTAATACTAACATAAAAATTAAAAAAAAAATTAATAACAAAATATTGAGGAATTTAATTGGAACAAACAATCAATTCAAAATAATATTGTATATGCAAATATTTTTCAATTAAGAACAATATGCTCTGAAATTTAAATCAAAATAAAATTATTTTCTATCAAACCAATTTCCACATACTGTTGAATAATTTCAAAATAAATGCTGAACTGGGTTTCACCAAATAAAGAAGCAACAAAAATGTTGAAATAATCTATGAATAAAAGTGCATAAACAGACAATTATTATATGAATAAATATTTTAGTACATACTATATTAGGTAATGGCTCTTAAGAAAACAGTGATTAAAAGAAGAAACTTTAAAATTATTAACAAATTATTTGCGAAAATAATACGCGTTGCCTTCCGGCTCTAAAACTATATTTTAATATTTGGTCCAACGACCATTATTATCAATAGTTGATTGCAGTCGCCTTTCCATGGAATTCACGAGGTTTTCACAATTTTCCGTAAACCTGTAATGCTCCCAAATTGTGCTGGCATGCAAATAAATTTCTTAAGCATTTCTTATGAGAATGTTTCCCCGGAAGTCATCCCATCGCCGCACAATGTCTGCCCAAACATTTTCAATGTGGTTAAAGTCCAGGGATCTAGCAGGCCAATTCGTCACTGTGAATTGAGGGTGGTTGTCAAACCATTCTCTAACAATTCTAACAGTATGCACCGGACAAATGTCATGCACATACATTAGAGCTGCGTCCCCATAAACTGCCTGTACGCTCGGTAGCATGCTATTTTCTAATAATTGCACATACACCTTTGCATCCATTCGTGGGTCTACGCGTACAACTTCTCCGGGACCTGCAACAGACATCCACCCCCACATGTTAAGAGATATTCGGCCGCTCCTCTTCTTTTTGAGTACATTCCGCTCTTGGTATCTCGAATTCGGCAACCTGTACAAAGGTTTCCGAGACCCAATTTCGGAAGAGAACACCTTTTCGTCCGTAAAAATCGTGTTGTCCCAATTGCGTCCTATGTTTGCTTGTGCGAACTGCAATCTGCGTTCCACATGAACCGGAGTGAAATCGATTTTCTGTGCTGGACGTCTGCATTTGTATCCGCTGTCCTTGAGTCTCCTCCAAAGTGTTGGGCGGCTGCAATTGAAAGTATTTATATCGATAACCGTTTGTAGAGAAAAAAAGGGTTGTTGAGAAACGTAGTTTATCGCGTTATTCAAGACATTTTCATCCAGTACTAGTTTCCTTCCACATCTAAGCCGTTTATTGAAGAATGGATTTTCTTCTTCGTCTCATTTCTTTTTCCATCTGTAGACCTGCGAGACCTGTTAAATAAAATTAAAAGAATATATAGTTCGTGAAGACGATTTTAGAACAATCTGAAGAGCAATATTTACACTAACATTATAATGTTAAAGAATATAATTAAAAACGTATTTTGAACATAATTATTAAATACATTTTGTAATAACTTTATAAAAATAATTAAAATGTTTTTATTGTAGTAATTCCCCTTAAGGAACATTTTCTTTATACAGTGTGGTCATAAAGTTTGGAACCAAGCTTATAACCGCATTATTTTACATTTTTGGGAAAAACGCTCGGACAGGTAAATTTTCTATTATAAAACGCCATCTTTTGACATATAATTTTTTTCTATGACGTCATTGGTTTTCGAGTGATGACGTTATCATCACTTTCTTTAAATGGCAACCATATTATTTTTTTCTCGTTTTTGGTAGATCTTTATATCCACCAAATAGTGATATAAAACAATTGGTATGTTGCATCACTATTTTTTGGAAAAAATGATATAAATTTAGAAAAAAATACGAAAATTTTATTTTTGTACAAAATTAAAATTAAATATAAAAAAAAAACCTGAACTTAAATTTATTGTAACAGTTAACGTAAATTTTCAAAATGGGCCCCACCAACCAACTGACACTGTCCCAGCCGAGTGTAAATGCTTTGCGATCAATAGTAATCTGCGTTATTCGCTCCAGGTCAAAAGAAATTCGTCTTCCCAATCGGCCAATTACTTATTACAAATTCTTATTTAACATTAAATAGTTTCACAAAAAAGGGCCAACGAAGTTTAATTTATTTAAATAATTGACATGATGTGGCAGACCATTTCTTAATTAAAATTATCGCCCAAAAATTGAAGATTTCAAAAACTAATTTAGCTTAAAAAATTTACTGAAATATGTTAGTAAGTTTTCTTCACACTTCTGTCTTGTGGGAGGACTTAAATATTCTTCTTGAACAAACCGGATCGTCAAAAGCACATG
This sequence comes from Melolontha melolontha, assembly GCA_935421215.2. Taxonomy (NCBI): domain Eukaryota; kingdom Metazoa; phylum Arthropoda; class Insecta; order Coleoptera; family Scarabaeidae; genus Melolontha; species Melolontha melolontha. Next base: position 143,058,338 of record OW285236.1, read on the forward strand.
TACTCATGTTACTATGCAAAAAAATTACAAAAACAAAAACACGCATTTTTTTGCAAGATATTTCTTTCTGACATTCTTGCTTCTTTTTATACAATTTATGTACAAAAAGTTTAGTTTGAAATTGTTTCTATGGCGACAACATTGTTGAATTATTTTCTTCTATTTTTGACGTTAAATTTTTGAGATATTGCGTAAAAATCGTTCAATTACGCTAATATAAAAAATTGCACATTTATCTGTGCGAGAAAGAATCGAAATTATGATTATGGTTGGGGGAGAGACAAAGAACGCATGCAGAGGCATGCGATTTGTTTAACCATGAACACCCTGATAGACCCCCAATTACCAGGTCTACGATGACAAAACTAGTAGGAAAGTTTACCGAAACTAGATCCGTAAAAGATCGACCACGGCAAGGTAGACCTCAAGTAGGAGAAGATGTGAAATTAAATGTGCTTCTAGAAGCAGAAGAAAGGCATCATGTTTCCACCAGACAACTTGCGTTATCCAATCAGGTGGCTCACTCATTTGTCGTCAACTTATTTAAAAAAGAACACTATCGTCCTTACAAAGTTCAACTTGTACAGGAATTACATGAGGATTACAAAGATCGTCGACTGCAGTTCTGTGAAGACGTAATGTTACGTTGTGACCAAAATCCAAATTTCTTGGAAAACATCGTCTTCTCAGATGAAGCTACGTTCTGCCTAAATGGATCTGTTCACCGCCATAATTGCAGATATTGGTCGCAGAACAATCCGCATTGGACTCAAGCGTGTCATACTCAGCGCAGAGGAAAAGTTAACGTATGGGTTGGAATGATTGGACGACGCATTTTAGGACCATATTTTTTTTAAGGAAATTTGACTGCTGTGCAATATTTAGAATTTTTAAGATTTGAACTGGTTCCAGCGCTCGCTGTTATTTTCCCAAATCACGAGGATGGTGATGTACTCCATCCAAATATTTGGTTTCAACAAGATGGGTCGCCTCCCCATTATGGTGTAGCGGTTCGCCACTATCTTGACGAAATATTTCCCAATAAATGGATTGGACGGAGAGGCGCCATAGAATGGCCACCTCGTTCTCCTGACCTGACTCCGCTAGACTTTTTTTTGTGGGGTTATTTGAAATCGAAAGTGTATTTTAACAAACCGAACAATTTAGAAGATTTGAAAGAACGAATTCGCGTAGAACTTACACAAATATCCTCAGACATAATTGAGGCGAGTATACGAAGTGTTTACACTCGGCTGGGACAGTGTCAGTTGGTTGGTGGGGTCCATTTTGAAAATTTACGTTAACTGTTACAATAAATTTAAGTTCAGATGTTTTTTTTTAATTTAATTTTAATTTTGTACAAAAATAAAATTTCCTTTTTTTTTTCTAAATTTATATCATTTTTTCCAAAAAATTGTGATACAACATACCAATTGTTTTATATCACTATTGGGGGGATATAAAGATCTACCAAAAACTAGAAAAAAATAATATGGTTGCCATTTAAAGAAAGTGTTGATAACGTCATCACTCGAAAACCAATGACGTCATAGAAAAAAATTGTATGTCAAAAGATGGCGTTTTAAAAAATTAAATTTACCTATCCGAGCGTTTTTCCTAAAAATGTAAAATAATGCGGTTATAAGCTTGGTTCCAAACTTTATGACCACACTGTATATACGGAGTTAAATACAGCTTCCTTATCCTAATAGAATCCCTATGTAGCTCTTCCTAAGCTGTTTATGGAACACATTGAGTTAAGGAATAAATCAAATGAAGAAACCTTTCTTCAAATCTATGATTTTTGTAATATGGGTTTCTTCTAATTATATATACATAAATTAATAATTTTCATAAAACAAATTCAAAATCGATTTATTCGCTTATAATTATTTTATTGTTGAATCGAATAAAACTATTGAAAAATAAGCATGCTAGACTGATGTTTTTAAACATTAAAAAAACATACATTATTTATTTTTTTAGTCAATATAATTTTTGGAATTTGATAATTATTATAACGGGTGTTTTTTTAAGAGCTTGAGAACTTAAAATTATAATACAAGACAGAAATATTGTTGGAATGAAATTTTTTTTATTATAATCTGGTAGATAATTTCATGGCATTTATTTTTTAAATATGATTTCCGGCATATGTCCGCCGCGGCTACGAGTTACATGGTCCATTCGATCAGTCCAATTTTTGACTACTTTTTCCAATAAATCTGGCCGTATGGCGTCAATGGTGGCTTGAATATTGGCTTCCAATGCTTCAAGAGTTGCTGGTTTGTCAGCATAAACCAATGACTTAACATAGCCCCATAAAAAGTAATCCAGAGGCGTTAAATCGCACGAACGAGGGGGCCAGTGAACAGGACCACTTCTGGAAATAAAGTTGTCACCAAATTGATTTTGCAATAAATCGATTGTTAAGCGCGCTGTATGGCAAGTTGCGCCGTCTTGTTGGAACCAAATGTCGTTGATGTTTAGCTGATTAATTTTTGGAAACAAAAATTCAGTCAGCATGGCTCGATAGCGCTCGCCATTCACTGTAACGGCAGCTCCTTGCTCATTTCGAAAGAAATAAGGACCGATGATGCCGCCAGCGTGTAAACCGCACCAAACAGTCAATTTTAATGGATGTAATGGTGATTCGTTAACGGCTTGAGGATTGTCTTCGCTCCAAATACGGCAATTTTGCTTATTGACGTAGCCATTTAACCAGAAATGAGCTTCATCACTAAACACAATTCTTTGATAAAAATGCTCATCTTCGGCCAGTTTCAAATGAGCCCAATCAGCAAAATTGCGACGCAAACGATGGTCGTTTGGCTTTAAATCTTGCACGAGCTGTATTTTATAGGCACGTAAGCCTAGATCCTTACGTAAAATTTTCCAAGTAGTCGAAGGACAAAGGCCAACAAGTTGTGAACGACGACGAATCGACATTTCGGCGTCTTCTTCAATACTTCGCGCTACAGCAGCAATATTCTCTTCGGTACGCACATTTCTTTCTCTTGTTGATGGTTTTGAATCGAGAAGAGTAAAATTAGTGCGACAACGATCAATAACTGCACGAATTGCTTGCTCACTAGGCCGATTATGTTGACCGTAAAATGGACGAAGTGCTCTATGAACTTCGCGAACAGATTTATTTTTTTCAAAGTAAATTTCCACAATTTGGAAGCGTTGTTCTGGCGTTAAACGATTCATGATGACTTGCCAAACCTTACTGAACAGAAATGTCAACACAGTTTGACATTCTCAGCTGTCAAACCATAGTTATCGATATCGAAAGTTCTCATGCAGCTAAAAAAACACCCATTATATTGGTTGAGAGTTATCAATGGCTCATAAATAATTGTATCAATATATTTTATTGTAACGAAATATTAATTTTTTACTGTTACACCTTTCAATCCGTATAATAATAAAACTAATAAATGTCTTTAAGTTAGCCAATATACTAACTAAATGACCACATTCATACTATATGAAAATATTGTGAATTATAATTTTCGCCTCAAAGTGTAAAATGCTATATGAAAGGGTGTATGTATATACATTTTTTATGTTTTTCTTTTCCCCATTTCAAGAGATGTGTTAGTAATATAAACAAAACCAGATGTAAAGGGACGAGTAGAATTACGCGCCTGAATGAGGCGAAAATTAGAATTCACATGGAAAGGGGGCTCCAATTTACTATTGATAATTATGGTCGTTGAAGCAAATATTAAAATTTAGTTTTAGAGCCGAGAAAGCAACGTTTTTTTTTTTGCGTCAAAAAATTGTTTATAATTTTGAATTTTTTTGGTCGATTATTATAAAAATATATATATTAGCAATATTAATGTCTCACTATTAGTCACAATTATTTTTAGAGCCATACCTAACATAGTACTAAAATATTTATTAATAAAATAATTAGAGTTTGCTATATTATCTGTGACCACGCGCGAATCACGTGCACATGTATAAATAACCCATTGAAAGCAATATTATAAATAAAGTGGACCAATTCGGAGCGAAAGTAGAGGCGTGACCAACGAATTGGTTCCCGTATGCTTAACATTATTAATATCTAGAGATACTATCGCGAACATTGATACATTATTATAGTTTTTCGGGTTTTATATGAAATATTTACAAATATCGCTCCGGCTTGGTCCACTCTATTTATTATATTGCTTTGAATGGGTTATTTATACATGTGCATGTGATTGCCGCGTGGTCACCGAAAAGATCGCAACCCTAATAATAATAGTCTGTTTACGTACTTTTATTCTTATATTATTTCAACTTTTTTGTAGCTTATTTTTAATGTGAAACCCTATTTAAACTTTTTTTAAAAAGTTATTCCACAGTACGTGGAAATATAATTGATTCTTTTGATAGAAAATAAACTTTTAGATTTCTATTTCACAGCATATTGTTTTTAATCAAATAAACTAGCCTGTACTATATTGTTTTTTATGTATAATATTTATTGTCCGTTAAATTAAAGTTCCCCAATATTTTGTTATTATTGTTGTATATTTTTTTTTTGGTTATTATAAATAATATATTTGCCTATTTGCATTTTATTATTTACTTCTTTTGCTTATAAACCTTATCAATATCAAAAATAGTATATATTATGTACGCAACATAAATTGTCGTCCGCATACTTCTTTGTAGTCATACGAATGAAAAGTATCAAGATAGATAGATAATTTTTATAATTAAATGAAAACCTATTTACTAATTCCATATGGACAAAAGTAAATTTTGTAAAATGTCAAATAGAAATGAATTTGTTTATTATGTCAAACATGTTTATTGAAACATAAAGTTATTCACAAACTTACTTTAATATTACAAGAAGCCTTTAAAATGTTTGTAAAATATAAAATAAAAAAATCGCAAAGTATTTATAAAAAAAAAAATAGAAACATAATGTTGTCACCTTCCTACAAAATACACACAAAAAGATGTTTTGTATATAGTTCTGAATCCACCATATGTTTATCTCTATCAACGTTAGAGCGCTGGTCGTCATTACGGAATACATAATACGTACTACCAATGATGCATAGATATATACCGCAACTACTCTAGTATACAAATGCACTTCTATACCCTATCTATCGAAGGCTTTTCGACAGAGACGCACTATCGATTCCCAGAGGACAATTTTTAAATAATACGTTCAGTTACTATAGACATTGACTCTACCTTTTTTTTTTAATTTATTTATTATTTATCAACACATTTTATACATTTAGAATTTTAAAAATTTCAAAATTATTAAAAAATAAATGAAAATGTAGTCACGTTCAAAATATTAACAGAGAATTATGGATTATGTATCACTAGGTATGAAGAGGGGCGATCACCATCATTACAACAGTGCGATGTTGGCTGCTCATATATATTTCGTAGTTTTCGCATTTATTTTGAAACATACTGTACATAGTATACTAGGTTCAACTCAGACAGGGCAGAACGTGGTTACTAAGATGTAACACAGTTCGCACCACTGACTGGTTGTAACTATCACTCTACTCTTACTGTCCCTATGACTTAAACTATTGTCTATATATACTAGAGAAGATCCTTGCCTTACTTATGATTGTTTCTAGAACAATGCGTGTAACCCTGATGCGTAGTTCTGTGTATGCATCAATATGCGGAGTAAGGTCGTGTTTAGATAACACGTTATCGTTTGTATTAAAAGGCGAGGCTGTAGCCTTGCTGAAAGTGTTACGTATACACATGACTGTGCATCGAGTTATCACATCGAGAAGAACACTTTGCACCGGCGTGGTCGGTTTTGTCCGTCAGATGGCAAGAGGTTATCTGTTGTCTTCGGATAGGACAAAACTTACTACTTGACCGCAAGTGTACTACAGTCTTTTGCCGCATTCTCACTGCGATATCTGTTGTCGCAACATCGCAGTTGAGAGAACTTACGACAATACAACGTAAATACGAACCCGAAAGAAATGGCCGGAGAAAGAGCAGACAACGTTATTGAAATCACTAACATGGCACTGAGACCATCATTCAGAAGAAGATGCACCGAGCAGCAATTAATAGACGCTAAATCTATAATTGAATATACCACTGACGAAGAAGAAATCCAACGTCTGTTGCGCGAACAATCGCAAATATTTATGGTTGATCGCGAAAAACCGTTTGCAACAATTACATTCAACACACCTCACACAGAAGAAAACAATCCGACAGCAACAATTACATTCAACACAGAACACACAGAAGAAACAAAACCGACAACCGAAACAATAATCACCGACGCGTTTACAATCCCGAAGAAAACAGCGAAGAAACAAAAAACAGAACACGAAAATTCACCGATACAAATAAAAAACTCGTACAGCGCGCTTCAAAAAACCATCGCCGATGAAAAAATGGAAGAAGACACTCCACAACCGTCAACCTCAAACAACAGCACTCCCAGGGTAAGTGACAAAACCTACGTAACACACAACACAAACACTGACACACGAAAACCACGAAAAATTGCACCAATAATAATAACGGACAAAGACAATTGGACACACATACGACACTTACTTAAGACAAACAACATTAACACTGAAGAAAGCAAACTTGTGAAACCTGGTATTCACATCGAACCAAAAACTGACAATGACTACCGTACACTGAAACAAATACTGGACAAAGAAAACATACAATACTACACATTTCAACTTAGAAGCGAAAAGACATTAAAGGTAGTTATGCGCGGCATTCCTACCTTTATTACTGACACCGAAATTACCGACGACTTGACTGACCAAGGATACCCGACACTGAAAATAAAGAGAATGAACGGCAAACACGGCATTCCCGCACCACTGGCACTAATCGAACTGACGAATCAGTATAAGTCAATTTACAACCTACGAGACTGCTGCGGACTTACAATTAAAATAGAACCCTTACATAAACGGACAGACATAATACAGTGTCATAAATGCCAGACTTTCGGACATCACCAACGGAATTGCAACGTGAACTACAAATGTATGAAATGCGGAGACGGACATTCGACTCACTTATGTACCAAGACCAAAACAACCCCACCAAAGTGTGCAAACTGCGGTGGTTCACACTTATCCGTATTCATCAACTGTCCTAATAACCCAAACAATCCTGCAAACAAAACCACACCTCAACCTAAATACATACCAGCACCACCCCCAACAAGTAACCCATGGACACAAAGACAAAACAAGACAAAACTTAACACAGTTGACGAATTAGCACTTGCCTTAGGCAATATGCTAATAACACTACATTCGACAAACGCAACAAACGAACAAATTCAACACTTCGTTACACAGACACAGACAATAATAACACTCTACAATAAAACACATTAAACACAGACACAACTGACACGCAAACAAAAAATGTGATGATGACCAACAAACGTACACACGTGACTTAAACGCAAAAAAAGCGACTGACACACAGACCTTACACACACAATACACACAGGACGGCGCAAAAAAAAAAAAACACAACAACGAACGATTAAATCAGACTCAAACACGTCACAACCCTGGGATATACATAACAACGGTGTGGAAATGGAGGCATCTTCGACCACAAAACAAAATTCAAGACACATGACAGTCTTTTGCTTCGTAAATCTATCATTGACAAAGTGGTTACACAGAAACGCATGCGTCTGGTAGTTGAAGCAAAAGCTGGTAAATACGTACTGTGTGTCCATGCATATACAGATACAAATTTGTTTTAATACAGATTTGTATTATTTTGTATCAAATCTTGATGTGAATTATCGCATCGACAAGCAATCTATTTTTTGCTCACCGAAATTTGTCAACGTTGCAGCTGATTCCGTATGCTACTGGCGGGAAATTCGGATGGGAGCCGTAAACTGCAGATTTACCTATCGTCGGTTCAATGTCTACAAGATTAGATGAAGTTATAAATAATAACAGCGGAATGACGAAATACTAATTATTTTAATTATATTCTTTCTCTATCGTTTTTAGTATCTTTTATTATATATTTTAAAAATGTTTAATAAATGTCAATGAAACATACATTTTTGACAATTCCTGACTTACTATTATGAGTAAAGATAGCCCCACTGCCCCAGTCACAATTTAAACCCACGCAGAAACAGTGTCCTGTTTTTATAGCTCACCACAGTATATTTTTATACAGTGAACGGTGAAAAGAATAGTTTTTATATTAATGGTGAATGGTGATTCTGATTATAAATAGTTCATTCTAAGCTATTTGCTCTTAGAACTCTTTGTCGTAGTCTCGGTTAAAATCAAACAATGTAAATATTGCTCTATTAATTAAGTGCGGCTCGTGATGACGTATTTGGGAGTGCAAGTACAGTCATGGCCAGATAAATGTAGTACAACCTTAAATTTTATATATGTCATAAATTTGATATATTATTATTGTAAGACGAGCTTCAGCTTAAGCTACTTGTCATAATAAAATCAAATGTCAGATCATACTGGAATATATTTACTTTATTATTGTTTGAGTTAAGAAATATGAGTTAAAAGTATAATAATAAGTTAAATTTAAATTTAAAATTGAATTAAGGAATACGAAAAATAACTAAATTCCATCCATCGCGACACTATGTTTGCACTATGAACTGGGCAATTGTCATGCTGATATATAAAAATGTTTTCAGGATACACATGTTGGACTGATGGTAACATAAGATTTTCCAAAATATGAATATAATTCTGGGAATTAAATCTCCCATTTATTCTATGACACATTCCAACATTGTGGTAACTTATCCATCCCCAAATATTTATAGAGAATCTTCCTTGCCGATCTGAATTATCTATATATTGCTCCTCGTATCCTGTACCGCGAGGTCTGTAGACACGAACAGAACCATTACTTGTGGATTGAAATGATTTAATGCGAACAAAAAAAAGCCTGGCTTCCTTCCTTTCTTCACTAACCTGAATTTTTTTGGCTGCAACACGCGACCTTATGTCGCTATCTCTTATTCTCCTGCTTGCAGTTCTACGTGAACCAGGAAAAATGGTCTCCGCAACTGCTACTTTCACTGAATCGAAAGGATGTTCTCGGAGATGTTGAACTAGATTATGGTTCTGCTGTTCAGTCGAAATTCTTTTAAGCCCAGTACCCGGCTTTCTGTCTATGCTCTCATCAGTCTCCCATCTTTTCTTAACCTTCATCACGGTGGTTTTATTTAACTTCATTTGCTGCGCAATTTCCCTAATACTGTACCCTTCTTGTAATTTAATTAATATACGAACTTTATCAGTTGCGGTTAGCTTTCGTGCCATCGTAAAAATATGTTTGACGTTTAATAAAATTTAAAATGATTTGACATATAATTGTCAAAATACTAACTTACACCATAAAAATTTATTAAGAAAAGCTTGTATGTACTACATTTATCTGGCCACGACTGTACAATGATGCGAGTGCCTCGTGTGTTTTCGGTGTTAACTAAGAAAACGTTACAGTTAGTACACGAGAATACACGAAGCACTCGCATCATTGTACTTGCACTCCCAAATACGACATCATGAGCCGCGCCTCCCTATTCCCAGATATTGTAAAGATACGAATTCTTTAGTAGACAATTTTATAATACGAGCCATAGTTATTAATTTCGTTTTATTGTTTTTATAAAAATTTAATTGTACATAATTAGATGTTTTTTAAACCTATATTTAAACTGCCTTATAAAAAATAGAAAAGCAAAGATGTATAAAAGGCTATTTTTATTGATTTTTTAAATTATTATTATTAAAATTAGGTATTATTGCAATAATAATTTAAGATTTTCCGGTTGTTAATAACAACCCGAAAATCTAAAACAACTTGTTATAGATAATGTAGGTTATTACATAAGTATGAATATTCTCAATTCGAAGTACTGTCGTGAGCAAAAAAAACGGGACACTGTTTCTGCGTGGGTTTAAATTGTGACTACTTAAGTGGCTATCTTTACTCATAATAGTAAGTCAGGAATTGTCAAAAATGTGTGTCTTATTGACATTTATTAAACATTTTTAAAATAAATGTAAATAAAAATTACTAAAAACGATAGAGAAAGATTATTTATTAAATAAAATAATTATTACATTAAAATAATTAGTATTTCGTCATTCCACCGTTATAATAACAACACAACTAATAAACTGCATCTAATCTTGTAGACATTGAAGCGACAATATTTTGAACAAAATTTATAGAAACTTGATGCCAAGCATTATGACAATCTCCCAAAATTCTTCCTGGGTAGAAGCTCTATCTCATTAATCCCCATACATTTTCAATGGGATTTAGATAAGGACTGTAGGGCTGGATATCTCAAGTTTAAATTTCATTCTCTTGTAACCATTGTGTTACAAGATGAGACAGGAAATTGTGTTGTTCTTATAGCTTCCTTTAATGTTTTGAAAGGGTTGTGCCTAATCTCAGTAACTAATGTCTCGTCTTCCTGCGTATTCGAAATTTTGTTACGTGCGGAAATTATTTTCCGATTTAAATTATCTTCTTCCCTCCATTTTTTTTATATATTCTTGCGGCTGAACTTTTACCAATATTAAATTGAACCGATACACTTCTTAATTATATCCCATTTTTCAAACTAGTAACAAGTCTAGCTTTATCAGTTTTCGAAAAATGCGGCATTTTCAATTTTGAATTATCAATATGATATATAATTTGACGTAGATTTTGAAAGTTAATCAAATGTTAAAATTACAACGCTAAAAAATAAAGGAAATTGACATAACGATTTTGACACTGTCCCGTTTTTTTTGCTCACGACAGTACTTTATTTAATAGAAGTCACATTTACGATAGACAACATTATATTACACTTAATTATGAAATTAATTAGTAAATTAAGTCAGTATTATTTGCCTTTGTATACGCAGGTCGGCGATTCCAAACTGTGAATGGTCAAATCAGAGAGAAATATATATTTATGGAAGTGTACGATACTAAACGGTGAATGCTAATGGCACAGACTAGCTAATGGTGAAATATTGTAAACGGTGAATGGTGAAACAAGAAGCGAATATAAAACTGTAATCACTGTGATTGGCGCGCTAAACGAAACGGTGAAAACAATGATTAAGAATTCACTGTGATCAATATATTCGCTCATCCCTAATAGAGGGCATCATCATATAAATTTAGGTTATCGTGAATAATCGTTAACACGTGCATATTTATTTGTCAAATACAGTCAAAATATTCGATCACATGTAATTGTGCATTGTTATTGCTGGTTCTTGCTTGTTTTCATAATAATGAAGTCGTACGATCTTATAAAAACAATAGATGATGATCAAGAAATAGAAAATTATTCAGAAGATTCAGACGAAGAAATTACCGTAAGTATGTTACTTTTTTAATCTATGCAGTAAATATAAATTTTAAACAGTTTCAGCCAGCAAAACATAAAAAACAAAACAAAAAAGATTTTGATACAAATTTTACATTTGTCAGCTCTGTAGATGAATATCATAATGATTCTTGGAATGATCTTACAAAATATGTCAAAAGAAAAGCAAAATCCAAAACAGATGACAAAATTAAAAAAGCACGAACAACTGTTTCGTTAGATTCTAATAGTGGTGAACAATCTATAGAAAATAATAGTAATATTGAAGATAGTAAAATATTGTCTGATGATGAACTGACACATGATGATATCAAAGTTAAACAAAGAAAATTGAAACACAATACAGAAAATTCAAATAATTTTTTTGAAGATATTGAACATCCAAAGATTAATGTCACATTTTATGAAATGAATCTTTCTAGACCATTAATGAAAGCTATTGCCGAAATGAAATTTGTGCATCCAACTCCAATTCAAGTTTCAACAATTCCAATTGCATTACTGGGTGAGCAAATTTTTATTAAGTTTAATAAGATATGTCTTTAAAATAAAGTTTATTGTAAAGAAAATGTCGCATTAATAATAGTTAGCTTTTATTATTCTTCATCCATTGAGGAAAAATATCTTGAGCTATTTTTATATGCAGCTCTCAAATTCACCAAGTTGTTCTAAATATCATAAATATTGAGAATAAAACACTTGGCTATATTTCACTAATTTTATTAAAACTCTTAAGATATGTTTCAGCTGTTATGCCATTATCAAAGAGATATCTTTAAATCACCAAGTGTCTGCAACATCAATTAATGATATTAAATATCATAGTCAAGTGATCAAGGCTGTCATTGCAAATATAAATGAAAAATTGAAAAAAAGAAATAAGGCTAATGAACTGTCATAAAATAATGTTTTGAATAAAATGACAGACTATTTTAAAAAAGTATCAATTGTGTTCTTAATATTATTGGTAGTGTTATAAACCATGAAAATTTTAATTCAATAATTTACATTTTGTGACCACTGAAAGCCATATATTACAAATTGACTACCTAGTATATTATGTTATTGCAATATAATTCCTTTTTTATTATATTTTGTGATTCTTCAACATAAATTCTAGACTCTAGGCTATAAATAGGAAAGGATATCATTCATATGTCCATTTCGACTGCGAGATAAAGAAATAAAGGAATTTTTTGCACTTGATCATGATAATATTTTTTCTTTGGTGATATTAAAGACATTTACAAAGTAAAGGGTGTTCAGAAACATTCGAAGTCAAAGTAGTCCTTGAAAATATGAAGTCATGTCTGATATAGATTGATACATTTACTTAATACAATTTTATAGGTTATCAGTTATCATACACGCAAATGTATATATAGCAAATGCCAATTAAGTTGGCGCGAGGAGGGGTAAGTTCGCGCAAGATTAGAAGTAGTGGGGAGATTTGTATTTGGTTTTACATCAAATGTCAGATAATTCTAACCTCTGAGCGTGTATCACTTTATGATTCCCTTGCAAAAACATTATGTTCCGTCAAACGTCAATGACAAATGTATTCTGACAATTACTTGAGTAGTGGGGGTTAGAGATGGTTGCTCTGAACCGAACCTGTTCCTTTGAACCTAGTTCGCGTGCCGGAGCAGGTGCACCTAGTTCGCATTTTCCAAAAGAGTAGATCCGATTGAAACGATTCCGAGTCGTACAATTCTGATTCCGATCGTTCAAGTCGGAGCGTCCGAGAGTTGATCTCGCAGTTGCACCTACATATTCGCATCGTATTATGTAAAAAAGTAGGTCCGCCTGGAACGAGTCCGACTAAGCGGAGCGAAATATGAGAAATAAACGACGCAACTAGTCCTATATGTATAAATAAATACAACTGGCAATTGTAGTTGCTGCTATTCCGAATAATTGTATATAGCAATTGTGCAACCAAATATATTTATTTATCTCTATAATTAGTATGATTTCTAGTCATAAGAAAAACTAAATTTTTAGCTACACAAAAAAATATATAATAAAAAGTCAAAATAATAGGAACTAATACATAAAAAATAGTTTTAATTTTTGTATTTAAATCTAAATGAAGTCATCGTTCATATTCAGGAAAACTAGTTTTTCTACTTTACTCGCACTTAACCGTGTTCTTCTTTCATTTAAAATATACCCCGCTTTAGAAAAAAGTCTCTCGCATGGAACTGAAGTAGCCATTGCACAACAAATTTCCTTTACAACGATACTTAGATTCGGGAATAAATATTCACTGTCCTTCCACCACTGAAATGGATCCTGATTTCGATCAGCCATTTCACACAACTTTTGTAACACATTTTTTGGCCACATAAATTACATTTAGCAAAGTCTTTATCAACTACAGAAAAAAAATTCCATACAATACTGGTTTGCCTATTAGAACTCATTCTTAAATATTTATAAAATTTAAATTAAATTCCACAAAACTACAACCGACAACGACAATACTTATTATGCAACTAATCGAAATATATCCTATTTAGTAAAGGAAGGTAGAGAAAATTCAAATAAACCAAGTGATGTGTTTATTTTAATACATCATACATTTATAGTATTCACTTTTTTTAACAGTAACATTATGTCTCTCGACTAGACATTATATTTTTTGTATAAGAAATAGGCGATAATACTATATTTATGGTATTATTTTTGTGATTATTTTTTTGTATATATCGTATGCACTTTAATTAAAAAAATATATATATAAATTGCAATCTGACACCTCATTTAAAATGTAATAAGTTAACTGCTATTTGTATATCCAAGCTGTGTGCCTAAGTAAACATAAAGATTACCCTGACTGATCGGACGCAAAATATGACTCATAATCGGTCGGTGTCGGAACTGATTTGTGCACCTAGTTCGCCGCACCTAGTTCGGAACTGGAATCTGGGTAGGTGCACCTACTCCGCTCAAGGAGTAGGTTATATCTCTAGTGGGGGTAGACGTTTTTAAAAACGGCTTCTGCGCACCCCCTCTTCGCGCCAACTTAATTGGCATTTGCTATACTTAAGTAAAGATATACGATTTTTTGTTCAGAGCCCACTTGACTTTGAATGTTTCTGAACACCCGTTAGATGGAACCTTAACCAATGAACATTATAAAATTATTACAAAGTAATTTGAAACATGCCCAAGTAGGTAAAACCTCACTAAACTTTATATAAAACAAACATTTTTATATAAAATATTATTAAAAATCGGATGTGGAGAACATAGTACAAGTTCATATATTTTTGAACGTATCTCTCTAGTGGTGGCGCACTGACGATCCTGTAGTAAGATGAAACATGTGTCTGCGTCTCTGGAGAGATACTTTCGCAAACATACGAACTTCTCTCTTATCCACTAAATTCTTCGGGTTTTAGCCCCCTATTAACTATTTCCTGTTTCCAAACCTGAAGAAATGGCTCGGTGGAAAGAAACTTGGCTCCAACGATGCAATCATCGCTCAAACAAACGCCTATCTTTGACAACTTCGATAGATCTTATTAATTATTTGAAAGGGATCAAAGAACTGTAGAAACGTCGGACGAAGTGTATTGAGCTCAAAGGAGACTAATGTTTTTTAATCTCCTTTGAGTTCAATACACTTCATCCAGGAAGTAATTCGTAGTCTAATTCATGAAATTTTGCCATAGCCAAATGCTGTCGTTTTTCCTCAAATCGCCGTTGAACCGGTTCCATAAGATGCTGTAATATTCCCAGTTGATTGTTTTTTCCTTTTGAAGGTAATCGATAGTCATCCCAAAACACTGTCGCCATAACCTTGTTAGTCTCGGCCCACCTTGGCCTTCTTCAGTGCCAATTTGTCCAGAAATTCCACTGTTTTGACTGCTGCTTTGTCTCCTGCGTGTTG
This sequence comes from Melolontha melolontha, assembly GCA_935421215.2. Lineage (NCBI taxonomy): Eukaryota > Metazoa > Arthropoda > Insecta > Coleoptera > Scarabaeidae > Melolontha > Melolontha melolontha. Next base: position 143,073,649 of record OW285236.1, read on the forward strand.
TGGCGAAGCCATATTTCGTCCATGGCCATGAAACGATGCAAAAACTCGTCCGGATTGTGGTTGTACAACGCCAAACAGCCCTTCGATTTATCACACAATCGCCTCTGTGATCAATTGTGAGCAAACGCAGCACTCGTCTTGCGGATAGCTTTCTCATACGCAAGTGGTCATTAAATATCGAAACCACTGAGCTATATGATATGCTTATGGCTTCTATAATCTTGCGCACGTTCAATTTCTGATCGACCAACACAATATCGTGGATTTTTTCAATTGTTTCGGGGGTAATCGCCGCAATTGGATGTCCAGAACGTTCCTATTCACTCGCGCTTTTGCAATGGAATTCAGCAAACCACTTCTTTACCATTGATTCTGATGGTGGAGAGTCCCCAGATCACTTATAATGCTTATTAGCCTTACTTTGAGTTATGAATATTTACTCCTAAATACTTAAATGTATTTACTTGTTTTTTTTTGTGTTTAAATCAACTAGTGCAAAGTCATGTTTTTTCCAATTATCACAATTTTCTATATTTCTAAGGTACTGTAAATCATCTTCGTTCTTTGCGAATATTACAGGGTCACCTGCGAAAGCGCATTCATTTATCGTGGTTACTTCTGTTTTTATAACCTGCCGTTAATTTCTTTACTTTTCCTTCGATTTCTTTAATCGCATCTAACGTTACATTAAAAAGTGCCGGATTTATCTCTTCCTCGTCTTAAACTGTCTTTAGAAACTCAAATTTCAGATTGCTAGTTTCACGTTCGAGCGTAATTTATTAGGATTTTGTACAAGTTCTTCTGTCTTCTATTTACTTTGCTTCTCTTCTTTTTACACTATTAATTTAATTTTTTTCTAGTAATGCCATACCAACATAGCAAATCATTTTTATCTCTTAGTAAATAATATTCAGTACATACCTTGAAATGTATATATAATCAGTAATTCCTTCTACCATAATATGGTGTAGGAAAGTTTCCCTTATGCTTCAACTGCGAACAAACTTCTTCCATTCCTTTCTGTTTTGTGTTAGTTGTTTCGCCTCTACCCATCCCTTGTTCTTTCCTTGTAATATTCTTGCCACTGCATTGTCCCACGTTTGTCTTGGTCTTCCCCGTTGTCTACTTCGTTGTATTCTTGCTTCCCATATCCTTCTTACTGGTTTCGATTCTTCCATCCTCATGAGATGCCCCCACCATTCCAATTGTTTTTGTTCAATAAATTCAAGAACCGATTGAATTCCTAGATCTTTCCTTATGTCCTTATTTCTCATTTTTTCTCTTTTGGTCACGCCTCGTACTCTTCTCAAATACTTCATCTCAACAGCCTGTATCTTATTTTTTTGTCTATCGTTCAAAATCCATGACTCACATGCGAATGTCAACACAGGCCTGTATACCGATTTAAACACTTTCAGTTTTGTTTTCCGCGTTATTTCATTTTTGTTAATGAATTTGTTACTCATTGCATAATAAAGTTTCATCGTTTTTTCAACTCTTTTACTTATTTCAGCTTCTTGAGTACCTTCCTCATCTAGTAATACTCCTAGGTACTGAAATGTTTTCACCTGCTCTATGTTTACTCCTTCTATATCTATTTTTATTTCGGTGTGCTCCTTTCCTGTTACCATAACTTTTGTTTTGTTTTTGTTTATTTTCATACCGTGTTCTTCTAGCTCTTTATGCCATATGCTAACATTACGTTGTAAATCCCTCTCGCTTTCGGCAACAATCACAATATCATCTGCGAAAGCTCCCTCCGATATTTCTACTCTTTGTAGGTTGTGGTAACCTACATTGAATTTCTTACTTTGTCTAGTGCATTTTTTTATAATTTCGTCCATAAATGTTATAAACAATAGTGGGCTCAAGCTTCCTCCTTGTCTCAGGCCGGATTGGGAAGTAAATGGGTCTGACATCGTATTATTAGTTATTACAGCATTAATATTATTTTCATATATTTGTTTAATTACCCTGATAAACTCGTCGTTTATATTTCTTTCTTTTAGTGAATTCCACACTTTTTCTCTTGGTACCTTGTCAAATGCTTTTTCAAGATCCACAAATGCCATATAAACCTTTCTCTGTTCTCGTCGTGCCTTTTCTGTTATTTGTCTAATGGAGAATATATGATCATGTATACTACTTCCACGTCTAAACCCGCTTTGTGATTCTTCTAATGTTTCCTCGATTTTGTCTTTCAATTTATTTCCCAATATTTGTTCATAAATTTTCATGGCTGTACTTATTAAGGATATACCTCTATAATTATTGCAGTCCTTCCTATCTCCTTTTTTATATATTGGTACTATCAATGTCATCCTCCAGTCTTTCGGTAATTGTTCTTGGTCCCATATTTTATTATACATATCTAGCATCATTTCTTTTCTTTTTTGTCCGATATGTTTTATCATTTCTGAGCTTACTTTATCGTATCCTGGTGCTTTACCATTCTTCAACTTTTTAATTGCTTCTTCCAACTCCTGCATATTTACTTTTCCCTCGGCTTCTTTGGTTATCATTTGTTGTTCAATTGTAGTGTCTCTCTCTAATTCTTTTCCTTCCAGCAGTTTTTGAAAATATTCTTTCCATCTTTTCGTTATTTCTTCCTGTTCCATTATTAAGTTTCCCATATGATCTTTAATGTGGATCATTTCATACGTTCTTTCCTTTCTAAACGTCTTTAATATTCGATAGAACAGTTTTTGATTCTCGCTGCTGTTTATTTCCATCCTCTCTCCAAATTCTTTCCAGCTGTTTTTCTTTGACTCTATTACAAGTTCCTTTACTTTCTTCCTTTCGTGTAAAGCTCATAACTATGTATTGTCTTTGTTGATAGATACTTCTTCCATGTCTCTTTCTTTCTCTTTATTTGTTCCTTAATTTCATTTGTCCACCACACAGTCTGCTTTTTATCTTTTCTTTTCTTACTCACTCCACATATTTCTGTACTTGTTTCTATCACAGTTTCTTTAAAGTAGTTCCATAGTTGGTCTGCATTTTTATCCACACTACTTCCCTCCATCTTTTTTATCTTATCCGTTATCGCTTTTGTATATTTTCTTGCTATTTCTGGATTTCTTAATTTATACGACTTTATTGTCTCATCCTGGGGTTTCTTTTGTCCGTTTATATTCTTGTTCTATGTGATATATTTTTTTTCTTCCCTGATCTTTGATACCACTAAGAAGTGGTCGCTGCCTATCTCTGGACCCCTTTTAACTTTAGTGTCCATTACTACTGTTCTATTGTTATTTTCCACCAATACATAATCTATTATAGACCTTTCATTTCTACTTTGAACTTCTCTAGTGTATTTGTGTATTTCCTTGTGTTGGAAGTAAGTGTTCGTAATCACCAAGTCGTGCATTAGACAGAATTCCAACATTCTTTTACCATTATTATTTCTCTTGTTTTCTCCATGTATTCCTATGGACCTGTTATATACTTCGTCCTTCTTACCAACTCCACTGTTAAAATCGCCGATTATAAATATCATTCCTTTTGCTTCTTCCGTCGCTCTCGTCAGATCCTCCCAAAACCTGTCCTTGGTTTCTGCTTTCTCATCTTCGTTGGGGCCATACACCACTATTACTGTTTTAATAAAAATATTCGCTTCCCTCATTTCTATTGCCAATATTCTTTCTGTCCAGGCTTTCCAGTTGTACAGTTGTTTCTCTATTCTTCTATGTATTATACATCCAACACCGGCTGCGGCTCTGCATTCCTCTGGAACTCCGCTATATATCATAGTGTTTTGTTCAGCGGTTTTAACTATTCCCTTCCCTTTTCTTTTTACTTCAGTTATACCCAGTATATCCAAACTCATTTCTTCGAATTCTTTTTCCAATTCTTTTTCTTTCCCTGTTATACTTTTAATGTTCCATGTACCTATTTTCCATTTCGTAATTTCCAGTTCGTTCCTTTCCATTTTTTTTTTTTGTGATTTTATTTTCTCGTTACCTTTTCCATATCTGTGTCCGTCATCCTTATCATCCTCCTCCACTCCGCTACTTATTAGTTTTTTTTCTCTTTATCTCCTTTATATTTCACTAGTTTGCCTTGTTCATTATTCCATACCCATTTTTGTCCATTAATAATTAATTTTCGGAAGCCGATTTGAACCCTATTACCTTCCTTTTCCTCTTCTCTCGCTTGTGTTCTGATTTTTGTCTGTATTTCTCTTTGTTCCTTGGTCATATCATCATTTATATAAATTCTATACTCCTCAATTTTCCTTAGTTTACTTTTATTTCTCATAATGTCGTATTTATCTTTTGTGTTCTGTAGCTCTATTAACCAGATTCTGTCTCCCAGTTTTTTTACAGTTCGTATGTCGATATCTACTTCCAAGTTCTTTTTTAGGAAGGTGTACATTTGCTCAGATACTGTTGTGTCTTCCTTTGTTTTTAATGGAAGGCCATGGACCACTACATTATTTCTTCTTCTCTCCGATTCTATTCTATCGAGTTTATTTTTTACTTCTTGTAGTCCTTCTTTCAGTATTTTATTCTCTTTTCTAAGCTCCATATTTTCTTCTCTGATTTTTTTAATTTCTTCTTTACTTTGTCTCTGTTCATTTTTTATTTCCTGTAACTCTTCTTTTAAATCTTTATTCATTTGTAGGATTATTTCCATCAAATTTTCCAATTTGTCATCTTGTTCCTGCTTGTCTCTTCTGCTTGCAACTTTCTCTTGCTTTTGTTTACCTTTCTCATCTGGGGTTCTTTGCATTTTAGCACTTTTGCTAAATATAGTGTCTAATTTACTCCTACCTTTCCTTCGTTTTCCCTCATCCGTCGTATATTCTTCGTCACTACTCATCTCTTCGGAATATTTATTCAGACCGGCCCCCTTACACACAGCTCGTCGTATCGCTCGTACGTTCGACTGCTAGGATGACCTTTGTCCGGCTTTTTGTCTCTGTCTATCGTGCGTACTGATTCCCGCTTCAACTGCTCGGAGGTCACAGCACGGTATCGGCACTAATATTGACTTTATTTAATACCGATTTAATTGTTTATATGTCTCTGTACTACTATAACAGTTATTAATCTGTGTTTAATTATTCAATCTGTAATCACTACACCATTTCACTATATTATTTGCTCGATATTGCTCGTTATTTTCGAGTTAAATATCGGAGCTGCATTAAACACGTCTCACCTCGACCGCGACACTCACTCTCTCTACCTTGAAATGTAATTTGCATAAAACATAATTATGAATAAAAATCGTTTTATTTAATAAAACTAGAATTAATAAAATTCCAATTTCAGGTAGAGATGTTTGTGGATGTGCAGCAACAGGAACCGGTAAAACAGCGGCCTACATGTTACCAACATTGGAACGTTTACTTTATAGGCCTATTGAAAGTGCTGTCACTAGAGTATTGGTTCTCGTTCCCACAAGAGAACTAGGTGTACAGGTTTATCAGGTTTCTAAGCAGCTAGCTCAATTTACAAATATCGAGATGGCTTTGTCAGTAGGTGGTTTGGATTTAAAAGTACAAGAAAATATCCTCCGGAAGAATCCAGATATAGTAATAGCAACACCTGGAAGGCTTATAGATCACTTAAAAAGCACTCCAAGTTTTAGTTTAGATTCAATTGAGATATTAATTTTGGACGAGGCGGATAGAATGTTAGATGAATTTTTTGCCGAACAAATGAAAGAAATAATAAAACAATGCTCTAGAACTCGCCAAACTTTATTATTCTCAGCAACTATGACTGATGAAGTTGAAGATTTAGTTGCAGTATCTCTTAGTAAACCAGTGCGAATTTTTGTTGATAGTAATAAGGAAGTAGCCTTTAATTTACGCCAAGAATTTGTTAGAATTCGACCAGATAGAGAAGCTGATAGAGAATCTATACTTTGTGCTCTAATATGCAGAACGTTTAGAACCAGATGCATCATCTTTGTACAGACGAAGAAACAAGCTCATAGAATTCATATTCTTCTGGGATTATTGGGGCTCAAAGTTGCTGAATTACATGGTAATTTATCACAACCACAACGTTTGGATGCATTACAGAAATTCAAAAACGAAGATGTAGATGTGTTAGTAGCGACTGATGTGGCTGCACGCGGACTGGACATACCTGGAATACGAACTGTTATCAATTTTATTATGCCACCAACACTTGAACATTATATCCATAGAGTCGGCCGAACTGCCAGAGCAGGTCGCGGTGGAGTATCCGTTAGTTTGGCAGGCGAACAAGAACGAAAAATTGTTAAAGAAATTATAAAAAGAGCAACAAATCCAGTTAAAAGTAGAATAATACCTACTGAGATTTTAGAAAAATATAAAATCAAATTAGAAAAATTAGAACCAGAAATTGTACAGATTTTAAATGAAGAATACGAAGAAAGACTATTAAGTAGGACTGAAAATCAAGCCAATAAGACCGAAAATATGCTCAAAGGAAAATTAGAAGAAAAGAGACCTTGGTTTCAAACTGCAAAAGAACGTAAACAAGAAAAAGTTAAACTTGCGCTACCGAAAGCTGAAAAAACTAGCATTAACACAAAAGTTAAAAAAAAGCATTCTAAAAATATGGAAACAAGTGACGATCGTATTCAGACAGAATTAAAACGTCTGGCTCTTTTGCAGTCCAGATTAGCAAAAAAGAAATCAAAGCCAGCACGATTACATGTATGTGAAGATTCAAATTTCAACAACAAAACTAAAACTAAACGGAAGAGATCAAATTTTACTGATGAAATTTGCAATACCTCTAAGAAAAATGCCAAGAAATTCAGACATGAATCCAATTTGAAAAAAAAAGTACAAAACAAAGCTAAAAGTAAGGCTTTTGGAAAACCTATGACAAAAAAGAAGAGGGGGTGAAGAAAATGAGAATTATAAATAAAAATATTTTTAATTTTTTTTAGTGTTTTAATTACCCTAGTCAATTAAACATCAATATTTTTATGTCAACTTATGTATCAATGTTCTCTGTAAGACATTATGATATGCAATTTATAAAGCAATGGATTCACAACAGCGTACAGCTTCGCCGGGTAGGTCGGAGAGGTGCGATTATATAAATAATGTATGTAATTAGTTATCATTTTAGTTAGAATGTGTTGATGTAGACTGATGCGAAAATGTGGTATAGTGTTGTACACTGTGAGCAACAATGATTGACATGTCTGAAGTTGCAGCTTCATTAACGCGATATCAAAAATATATTCCATATATCAATACTTATTTCCTTCATGTCAGAAAGCGGTAAAATTGTCAATTTTCAACTGGCCTTTGTAACGTAAATGACCAAAGTCATACTTTTGGTTTAATTTTGAGCTAATCTAGCAGTTCAATAAAACGGAACCTATAATAACGACTGTAATATGAAGTTTACAAACAAATGTTTGGGTGGTTATGATCATCATAGTTCGTAGATTCAATTCGAGTTGTCTCTTTATTTTACCTTATTGCCACAGATTTTATAGCTATCGGACTTAACTATAAATTTGTATATAGTTTTGTATTTTATAAATTTATATATATACACTCGGGAGCAGGCGCGGCTCGTGATGACGTATTTTGGTTTGCAGTACAATGATCCGAGTGCTTCGTGTATTCTCGTGTACTAACTGTAACGTTTGCTTAGTAAACACCGAAAACACACGAGGCACTTGTATCATTGTACTGCAAACCAAAATACGTCATCACGAGCCGCGCCTGCTCGGGAGCAAAAAAATGTCCCTGGCACAAAAAATATAACATAAATTCCAGTTTTGCTTTTCAAACCTTTAAGTTCAAGATCTTAACATAAACATGAGTGCATATTCTTGTAAGTTACATTTCTTTTTCTTTGAAAAAATAAAGTTATGTTTTAGGATGCTAAAACTTCAAAACAGACGCGGAAAACTTAAACGAATAGACTAGGTAATATCAAGTACATTTTTATTTTCAAAAAACATTATCAATATTTAGTGTTACCGCCCCTAGCCCTAATTACCGCTTGTAAACGGTTCTTCATTGAATGAATAAGTTTAATCGCGCTGCCTTGCGGGATAGCGTCCCATTCTTCGGTAAGTGTTGCTTGAAGTTCAGGTCTCGTAACTGGTGCAGGATTTCTAGCCCGAATTTTCCTTTTGAGTTCATCCCACAGGTGTTCAATAGGATTCAAGTCCGGGCTGTGCGCCGGCCAGTCCATAACTCGTATTTCAAGTTCTTGCAAGTAATGCCTTACGGAAACTGCACTGTGTGGACGGGCATTATCTTGCATGAGAATGAAGGTTTCCCCGATAAAACCAACGTAAGGAACGACATGGTTCTCTAGAATTTCTTGGATGTATCGGTTCGCAGCCAAACCTCCTGCTCGGCCGCCGGTTTCAATAAAAACCAGCTCGGTTTTTGCGTCCATAGAAATGCCAGCCCACACCATACAGGAACCTCCCCCAAAAGCCACCTTTTCTGTTATGCAGCATTGTGCGAATCTTTCTCCTGGCCTTCTGTATACTTTTCCTCTTCTGTCACTGCCGTGCAAACACACTGCTTTCATCCGAGCACAGTACAGAGCGCCATTGCTCGTTTGTCCAATCAACATGCTCTCTTGCGAAACGGAGACGAGCTGCTCGATGGGCTGGGGTCAATTTTGGACCCGTAGCTGGCCTTTTTGGACTAAGGTTAGCTGCCTTGAGTCGTCTTCTGACTGTCCACCGACTAACAGCCACTCCCCGTGTTTCTCTGAGCTCCCGTTGAATTTGTACACCGGTGAGAGCCCGATTTCTTAAAGAGCTCTGGTCAATGAAACGGTCATCTCTCATTACTGTGCACCGCTTTCTGCCGGAACCTCTTCTTCGATGAAAGCTACCTGGTATCTTCGGTAAACTCTTGACACGGCAGACTGACTCATGTGCAGCACACGAGCGACTTCCCGTTGATTATGGCCTTGTTGCAATAATGCAACCGCTTGGGCCGCTACTTCGGTTGTAGTATCCATTAGCAGCTAATATTCCTAAATGTAGCTGACGGAAATGTATACCGGTTGACGTTTGACAGCCAACTAATAAGGGTTGATAAGGTAGAAAGCCTTTTAAACGACCTACTGGCCTGTAAAGAACAATGATGTCAACTTATACAAAATCTTGTGATTATCGATCACAACAAATTGTAGGGTAGTCTAAGTGTATAAGAAGCGTAAGTTAAAAGAATATGCACTCATTTTAAAGCTAAGATCCTGAACTTAAAGATTTTGAAAGCAAAAGTGGAATTTAAGTGTTAGTTTTTGTGCCAGAGGTAATTTAATGCGAGTGTGCAGTTTGAGTCGATTTTTTTGCTCCCGAGTGTATATATATCTGAGAGGTAATTAGCTTCCTTTTAAAAATCAGATTATACTAATATGTGTTAAATTTCAGGATATTTTTTATTTTATTTTTTGTATATTTTTACTAGTAGAAGTGTGTATATATTAGCAGTTAATAGATACATATTGTTGATACTGTAATAATGGTGTTCTACTGTTGTCTACCAGGATGTTCAAATACCAACAAAATGGTGAATATGCATGTTTCCCAAATATGAAAAGGTAAATATTAGATATTTACATTTTAGTTAAGATAACATTCATGTTTTCAGTTGTATTCTTCGTGGTTGCAAGCAGTACAAAATTCGAAATTATATCCTGACACTATTGGTAAGGTGAGGAATAACTACAGAGTTTGCGATAATCATTTCCGAGATGAAGATAGAATAAGTGCTGGTTGTCGCAATGCAAATATAAAGCATGACTCAGTTCAGAAAACTACACGGTGTTATAACTAATTTGAAAAAAAATCAGCAGAAGGTTATTTAGTCAGCAACCTAAGTTTTCAACAAGATTAAGAACAGCTGAAAAATTTTCTAATTCAATGGATTATTTAAAATTGCATTTAAACCCAATGGCGTTCGACTTCGTCAGTTCACAAATAAATTTACAAAAGAAATTAACAGCATTTTTCCAATTTACAGCAGTTATATGTTCCATAGCATTTGTTATGTGTGTTACCCTGCTTTCACTAAATTTCGGTGTTTGATTTGTTCGTCTTATGGTATTTTTCAGTTGGGCCCATATCAATTCAATGGGATTGAAAATGCAATGGTATGGTGGTAAACGCAAAATTGTATGTCCTGCTTCTTTGGCTCTGTTATCCACATAATAATCCTTTAAATATTCTTTTGTCTTCATCACCTCTATTAATTGGTTTTTTGTATAATGATCCTCAAAATATACACTCACCGGCAAAATAATCGATCCACTCAAAAAATTGATGAAGTTTGTTCGTTAATAAGTTTGTTATTTTAAATTCGATTTTATTCATTTTTTTTGCATATTGTAGGTAAATTTAAATGTAATCTATCACATCTTTGGAATTTTAAGAAAATTTGGCGTACGTCATTTTATACAGGGTGACACAAAGTCTGTTTTTTTAAATCAACTTTAAAACCACATATGGATTGTCAAAGTTGCTCCACCTTGTATTTTCTTATTTTGTTAACAAGACACATCATTTCTTTACAATTTCTTTTTTTATTTATTACAATAGCTTAATTTTTGTAAAAGATACAAGGATTTAAGAAAAATCTTACATTTTTACATTTTTCCTATGGTACTAACAATAAGTTTACGAATTTATCGTTTTTGCATAGAGGGCTATTGAAATACTGTCAGTTGTGAAATCTAAAATTTGTCAATTACGTTTTTGAACGTGTTTCTTGTCGAATAGTAATTTAAAATATGGATCTTTCTGTAACCGACGCAGCGAGAGCTGTTGCTTTGATTCAGGATGGTAGGTCACAGTATTATATGGCCAGAGTGTTGAGAGTTTCAAGATGTAAAGTTCAAAGAGCTGTTAAACGGTTTAATGAATTTGGTGTATACACAAGAAGAAATCATTGTGGTCGAAAGAAATCTACTAGTGAGCGAGATAATCGCTTTATAACGTTAAATGTTTTGAGGGACAGAAAAGTTACTTCTGTACAAATGAAAAACAGATTAGAGGCCGTAAGGCAAGTTCAAGTAAGTGATAGAACAATAAGAAGGCGGCTGTATGATATTGGACTGCGTTCTATGAGACCTGCAACTGGTCTAGAGTTATTGAGACACCATCGAGTTGAACGCCTTAGATTTGCTAGGGAACATGTAAATTGGGGTAACGAAGAATGGAGCAACATCCTATTCACGGATGAGTCCAGATTTTGTCTTAGAACACCAGATGGACGTGAAAGAATTTACCGGAGAACTGGTGAACGTTTCTTTCAAAACCATTTTTTTCCTAGAGTAAGTTATGGAGGCGGTTCGATAATGGTGTGGGGTGGCATAAATTTTGAAGCTCGGACGGACTTGGTTATAATTAACGGGGGAGCCATGACAGCCGATAGATACATAAGAGAAGTTTTAGAGCCACATATTGTTCCTTTTGCACCGTTCATCGGAGATGATTTCATGCTGATGCATGATAATGCCCGACCGCATGTTGCCAGAATTGTACGCGAGTATTTAGCCGAGGTTGAAATCTCAGTAGTAAATTGGCCTGCTCTAAGCCCAGACCTAAACCCAATTGAGCATATTTGGGATGCACTTGGGAGGAAAATACGATCTCGTGTACCAACGCCTGCAAATTTACAGCAGCTTAGTGACGTTCTAACTGAAGAATGGAATCAAATCAACCAGGCTTATATTCAAAACTTAATTGAGAGCATGCCAAGACAAAATGCAGCTGTTATCCGTGCACGTGGAGGAAACACTTCGTATTAAGTCTTTTATGTTTCTCATTTTCTTTTCAATTCCTTTTCATTAAATTCGGTGTTAAGTTAAATTCGTAAACTTATTGTTAGTACCATAGGAAAAATGTAAAAATGTAAGATTTTTCTTAAACCCTTGTATCTTTTACAAAAATTAAGCTATTGTAATAAATAAAAAAAGAAATTGTAAAGAAATGATGTGTCTTGTTAACAAAATAAGAAAATACAAGGTGGAGCAACTTCGACAATCCATATGTGGTTTTAAAGTTGATTTAAAAAAACAGACTTTGTGTCACCCTGTATAAAATGATGTACGCCAAATTTTCTTAAAATTCCAAAGATGTGATAGATTACATTTAAATTTACCTACAATATGCAAAAAAAATGAATAAAATCGAATTTAAAATAACAAACTTATTAACGAACAAACTTCATCAATTTTTTGAGTGGATCGATTATTTTGCCGGTGAGTGTAAATCATTTGCTTCTAAAAATATTTTAAGATCTTTCTTATTATTACATTTTGTAGGAACTTTGGTTTGCTGTCGAGAATGATACGGAGTTGTCCATCACTATCACACTACCTTTTGGTAAATTTGGCAGCAAAGTGTCACAAAACCATTCTTCAAATAAAGATGAGGTCATATCTTCATGGTAATCTAAACTTGAGGATTTAACATTTTTAGCAGATAATAGCGGCTGTCCGATCCATCCTTTTTCTGACCCAGCATGAAGAATTATTATTCTCTTCCCTCTCGAAACCGGCGCGTCCAACTGACACATACTTGAACTATCCACCCAACCTTTGCAAATTGTGTCATGGGTGTCATACCACGTCTCGTCTAAATAACATATGAATCGTCCTTCCTGTCTATACCTTCTAATTGCCGTTAAGTATTCATATCGAAGTTTCTGTAACCTCGGGCTTTCCATAATTGTGCGACGTTTGCAGTGGCGGCTCTTGATGACGTACGATGTGCGCTGCTGCACGGATGAGACTGCTTCGTTTAAGCTTTCATATATACAGAGAAGCAAGTAACCGTACCGAAATCTTCCGAAATAGTTCGAAGTAGTCTCATCCGTGCAGCAGCGCACATCATACGTCATCAAGAGCCGCCACTGGACGTTTGTCTATAGTGCCAAACTTAAAACCAGCTTTCTTTAGCGTCCGCCACAAGGTTGCTTTAGAACACTGAATATTTATAGGCTCATCATTGATTCTTTTATGTAAGCAGTCAAGTGTAGATACAACATTTCCTCTGTAGAAGGAGTATACTTGCTGCCTAATAGTATCAATGTCATACTCTTCAATTTTTCTCAGTGCTCCTTTGTCACTTCTTTGCTTTCAAGGCCCTGCGTTATTCTTAATTATTTTATATATTGTTCCAAAAGGCACCTTGGTTAATTGTGACGTTCGTTGAATGTTCTGGGTTTGTAGTTCGTTATTTTCTTCCATCAGGGTATGATAGACATTGAAAATTATCTGTTTTGCATCTTCTGATATATAAAGTGTTTTTTATAGAGGTATAGAACTTTGAAATGGAATAAAACAAAGATGAATTTTTTAAATTGACATGAAATTTACTTTATTCGAAAGATAATCTTCTGGCATTATAATTTAAATATGACTTCTGGCATATGACCGCCACGGCTGGCTCGGACGTAGTCTAATCTGGAGGTCCAATTTTCGATGACTTTTTCCAACATTTGTGGCCGTATATCGGCAATAACGCGGCGAATGTTGTCCTCCAAGTGGTCAATCGTTTCGGGCTTATCGGCGTAGACTAGCGACTTCACATATCCCCACAGAAAATAGTCTAGCGGCGTTAAATCGCACGATCTTGGACGCCAATTCACAGGTCCGAAACGTGAAACTATGCGGTTACCAAACGTTTCCTTCAATGAATCAATTATGGCACGAGCTGTGTGACATGTTGCGCCGTCTTGTTGAAACCACAGCTCCTGCACATCATCGTTGTTCAATTGATGAACGAAAAAGTCAGTAATCATGGCTCTATAGCGGTCACCATAGACTGTAACGTTCTGACCAGCATCGTTTTTAAAGAAGTACGGACCAATGATTCCACCAGCCCATAAAGAACACCAAACAGTCAGTTTTTCTGGATGTAACGGTGTCTCAACATACACTTGAGGATTACAATCACTCCAAATACGGCAGTTTTGTTTATTGACGTATCCATTCAAACAAAACTGAGCTTCATCGCTAAACAAAATTCGCTTATGAAAATCGGGATCAACGGCAATCTTGTTTTGGGCCCATTCACCGAATCTACGCCTTGCTAGGTGATCGTGTGGCTTCAATTCTTGCACGAGATGGATTTTGTAAGCACCCAAACCAAGATCTTTCCGCAAAATCTTCCCATAAAGTGAATGGACACATATCCAATTCCTGTGCACGATGGCGGATGACTGATTCGAGTCTTCCTCTACGCTACGCTCTACAGCAGCAATGACTTATTCTGTACGACGTCTCTGGATGCGTATTATCATTTAGAGTAAACGTGGTGCGAAAACGTTCCATAGTTAATCGACTTAATTGCTCTGATGGACGATTATGTTGACCGTAAAATGGACGTAGTGCGCGATACGTATTTCGAACAGAACCATGATTTTCAAAATAAATTTGCACAATTTGGAAGCGTTGTTCAGGCGTCACTCTATTCATGTTGAAATGCCAAACCAAACTAAACATAGATCACTTGACGGCTGACAAAATGGCCGCCAGTTAAAAAAGTTTTGCCAACTTAAAGTTATATACCTCTATAAAAAACACCCGTTACTTTCTCTGTCGTGCTCCAACAGAATTATCACTATCCACATCATAATCACTAACACTTTCAGCAAAAGGTCGCCACATGTTCATTAAGTAAAGAGAGAAAAATCAAATATGTATACAGCAGCAAAGATTAACAATAAATGATAAATAGACTCAATATTAGATGTAATATATACCAACTCTCCTAACTATATTTACTTAAATTATGTTTAATAAATATAAGCACTTATTTCATCTAAATTGTAATTTAATGATTATTTAACTATATATAATAACTATATATTCAAATTAACAACTGTTGGTACTTATATTATTATTAAATTTTATTTCATCTAAATTGCAGTAATTACAATTTACTTAAACTTTGTCATTACGAACCTTAGCTGTTTGTTTGCGTAAAAGATAATCGTATTGAGCGGCCAGGTAGTTATTGCTGCAGGTGGTGAAATAAAAGCATTAGAGTCGTTCAAAGTTATATTCTTATAATTTGAAATAAACTATACGTATATCTCTATTTGCTGTTTCTCTTATTGATAATTTGCTGTTTAGTGTTCTATATATTAAAACCTTTCTTTCTAAAGACATATTGTCGTGCCTGCTGATGATAAATGATAAATACGTGTTACTTTCAGGTTAGAATGTTCACCGACGAACATAATAGGTTTATTTTAGAAACATAGTTCCGTACTGGAGAAACAGACGAAGCTGGTGTTTGGAAGTATTCATTTATGTCTTGCTTTAACCAATTTGAATAAGCTTTTCCTAATGAAGAAATTACAATAGATACGTTTCGTTAACATGCACGTCGTGTTGTAGATCGTTTTCGTGATACAGGCAGTGTATGTAAAGGCAAATCATCTGGTTGACCTAAAGTATTAACAGAAAATGTTGTAGAGGATCTACGCCAAAGAGTAGAGCACAGTCCTAAAAAATCATGGAAATTATCATTACATTGTAATTAAGAGATTTAATAATTAGAAATATAGATAATAAAGCTTACTATTAACATTTCGTTGTTAAAATTATAATTGAAAAGTTTGTTCGACGGGAGTTAAGGTTTTTTTTTGTGCTTGGCGTAAATTTTGTTCGTGTATCAGAATCTGATTATACTGTGTGGTTCTCTGGGGAGAAATTAATAGTAAACTTGATTATTTTTAGATAAGTTTGTTCGGATTCATAAAGAGGATGTTTTCCATTCATTTAGCTGTCAATTTACAATGAATGTTTTTACCTCATGTATTTTTGTATAATACAGCATCTTTATACTTTGTAAAGATAGATTTTTTTAATTTTTTTTATTTTGTATTAAATATTCATTTTAATTTTATCCTGCGTTTGATTTTTTGTACTCATGCCTATATTGCTGTTTAAACTTAACTTATATAAGTAAATAAATTTTTATGAACATTTCACTGGCGCTCAACTTACATTGCAGTCACGCATTTCCTAAGTGGAACCCGAGAAGTTAGAAGTCTCACATTTGAAAATTCACCGGCTGAGAAACCTAGTTGTGGATGGTGGCGTGCTAAATTTTCAAACCACTATTCATAGCAATATGTTGTAAATATTGTTTATAATCTTGTATGTTTTATATTTAATAAATGTGTATCTTGTTTATTATTCTACTCCAGTGCAGTGGCGGCTCTTGATGACGTACGATGTGCGCTGCTGCACGGATGAGACTACTTCGAACTATTTCGGAAGATTTCGGTACGGTTACTTGCTTCTCTGTATATATGAAAGCTTAAACGAAGCAGTCTCATCCGTGCAGCAGCGCACATCGTACGTCATCAAGAGCCGCCACTGCTCCAGTGTTTATCTAACCTTTTTTTAATTAGTTTCATAATTAACTAATTTGTTGTTAATACAAAATATCCTAATTGAACAGCGTTTAATTGTCATTAATTTCAGTCCTTTCTCAAAAGTCAATTGTGATTATTGTGAACTTAATTTTTTTACTTTACGCCAAGGAATGCAGTAACGGTCCACAATATTTATTATGCGGCAATGACCCTTTTCGAATAGAACAGCACATATCAATCATTTTTGCTCACACTACCATATGAGCAAAAATTATTTAGATAAGGGATGGCCATGGTTGTGAGGTTCACTGTCTTTGATAAGTTCAGTTTGTTCTTGCCAATTAAATGTCAGTTTTGATTTTAAGTAGCTGTAATTATATTGGTTATGTTAGCTAAAAAAGCTGACATTTAAATCATGTCGAATAAAACTTAAAATTTAAACTTGACATTTAATTCATATCAAATAAAAATTCAAATCGAAACTAACGTCCAACTAACATGTAGAACCAACAACAGGCTGTATCTATCAAAGACAGTGATCCTTCCAACCATGCCATCTCTTATCTAAATAATTTTTGCTTAAGTAAGCCTTCCATTGTTGATTCAGTCAAACTTCTACGAGGTGAAAATATGTTTGTGTATTTGGATAACGAGCGTTCTACGTCATTTTCGCAAATTTAAAAAGTCCTTCGCATCACGTGCACTGTGTTGGTTTTCACTTAAACACTTCTGTACGCACTATAATTTCAAAATTAATTCTTATTTATAACTACAGATAATTTATTGGTTATAATTAGGGACCGGACACGTGTAATTACGATGGACCATATAAATAGTCTATAACATCACTAAGTACAGCACGCAGTTATTGAATAGCACTATTCATTCGGTTAACCGCACATCTGTTTTTTGTCGTAGAATTGTGACATACTTACTTCAATGTTATACTTAAATTATTTTCTTCATGGGCGTAGATAGAGTTTATATAATTTGTTTTATTTATTAGTTTATATTTCGATACAGTACAGTGAGTTAGTTTCCTTTTTTTTTTTCATTGTTATAACTGTTAATTACATATATACGTAAGTGTCCAGTGAATTTCGTTAAGTTTCAATAACTTACGCATACATTTTTATTTATTTAGATATAGAACATTGTTTAAGTTACTTTTTCAGATATGATGTGGAACAACGTCGAGAATGGCATCATGAAACAATGGCGAGTTGGATTAAGGGTCAAACTGATTGTATTTCCATTGCCAGTGATTCCGAAATTTATTGCAAAGTCTGTAAAATATCGTTAAAAAATTCCAAGAAATCGCACGTAAAACGGCACTTAGCATCGCAAACACGTATAGTTTGTTTCAAATTATAAGAATATAACTTTGAACGGCTATAATGCTTTTATTGCACCACCTTCTGTGATGATAATTATTATACCTGGTCTCCGTATTGAATGGGTACGGTTTACCGTAATCGTATTGAGCGGCAGGTAGTTATTGCCGCAGGTGGTGAAATAAAAGCATTAGAGCCGTTCAAAGTTATATTCTTATGATTTGAAACAAACTTCTACACAGAAATTAGACCCGTTGGAATCTGAGAATTTTAAAGAAGAATTATGTGAAACTTTAACGGCGGCAAATATTCCAATAAATAAACTTAACAATCCCACCTTCAAAACATTTCTCTAAAAATATACTTGTCGAAATTTCCTGATGAATCCACCTTACGCAAATATTATGTTTCTAAGTGCTACACGAAGGTAGTAGAACGCATTAGAAGACATCTTTCAAATCAGTACCGTTAAATGAAGGAATATATAAAGATGCGCAACGCTATATGCTACAACGTGTCTTACCCCAATGTACCTCCGCACACCTCTTGCCTATTAATTTAGCCGCTGCTTGGAGGCGCTGCCAAGCGATAGTTTTTGCACCAATTTCGTTTATTTAAGTAACAGTGATACGAGAGAGAAACGATATTTTACAATGTGACCCTAACGGCAATAATACTTATAAATAATATCAAAAACAAACTTCCTTTCATCCAGACATAGAACTAGCAAAGTTTAAGTATAAACTTTAATATGTTTAAAAGATGTTTTTATCTGTTTTCTAATATTTGTTGTCTATAAAATCCAGAGGATCCTGATTTAATAATTCGGTTAGTAGATATTTTATTCCTATTTTCTCTAAATGTTTCCAAAATAAACGAATTGATTGTAATGTCCACAGAAAGCCATGTATGCAATAGATACCTATTATTTCGTCTGCTACTACCTTCAAAAACTTGTATTATTATAATATTATTGAAATTTGTACCGCTTTCTGCAATACATATTGTTATGGATTTTTCCCTAATTTATATTTAAAATGTAATTATGTATGAATGTACATAATTCACGGATATCTGTGTATATCCGATGTGTTTTAAATCTATCTTGAGTACAAGATTTAAAAATAATAGAGAATATCGTTGGTCTTTGTTATTGTCTGAGTATAATTTTGAAATTAGGCATATAAAGGTAGTACTGTTACTGCTGATGCGTTATCGAGAATGTATAACAATAAAAGTAATTTTAATTACATATGTTGAACTAAATGAATATAATAGAGAATATGCTGAGGGGGCTTTTGAGTATGAGGTGATCCTTCAGGTCCAACAGGATGAAAATTTTAATAATTTAAGAGAGGTATTAAGGAATTAAAGTAATTAATAAAAAATGTTGTGCGAGAAGATTTAATTAATGGAAAAATATTAGCGATTAAAGTTATGTTATGGTTATTGATGTTTATGCTTGACAAGCATTATTACAAATATTTTTTCTCTTCCATACGCAATTCATGGGAGTGGCACATGTCCAGGAGGTTGAAGATGAGATCAACTATTCGCCGACTACTGTTTACTCTGGAGTGTTCTTCGTCTGCGATGTATGGGACAAGGCCTATTAATATGTCAAAACACAAAATGACATAAGTAATAGCAGAAATAGTTTCGAAATTGGCAATTCCGTTTTATAAGAAGCTGTTGTTTCGGTAGACGTTGTTAAGAAAATGATATTACATGGGTGCTCTGCAGCTGTTCGCTTCACAGGTGCACATCGAGGAAGATGGCCCAGACTGAGACTGTGCATCGGCTGAGTGCGGGGACATTTTGTAAGTGTACGAAACTGATAATTATCAGTGAGTGCGGAAAATCATATAATATATAAGATTTTGACATGTCCAGGCTTATCCATTATATGATTTTGGGGATGTGTTATGGATTTTTCCCTAATTTATATTTAAAATTTAATATGAATGTACATAATTCATGGATATCTGTGTATATCCGATGTGTTAAATCTCACATGTGGATAAAAAACTTGTGTTTTTTGGTTATCGATCTCATGTTTGAGGGGCCTGAAGTAAAATTCTGGGAGATTCACATCTGAATTTATTCGAGAACGTTGTAGTGATTGATATATTTAATTAGTACGGGTTGTTTTTTGAGTGTGACCATAGTTATGGTAGTTCATATTTATTCCCGATAATTATACGAGTTTGGTTTTCTCGTAATTTTGTTTTTGTAATTGATTAAATAACGTTATCGAGTAAATGTGTCTCCAATAAGTTTTTATGTAAGTAAATTTACATGCTTAAGACGTCTTAATTTGAAAAGTGTATTTCAATTGTATTAATATAATTAGTTAAGAGTCTTAATTAATAGTAATAAATAATATTTTTAAAATTTCTAAGTAATAAAAAATTATAACTGAAAATTTTGCACGTTGGGAAGTCAAGGATATTTTTTCATGTGTTTGATGTTTGCACATGTGGTAAATTTTAAACGTGTTTCTATATAGATTATACAGTCTGGTTCTCTGGGGAGAAATTAAAAATAAACTTTGTTATTTTAGTAAGATAAGTTGTTCGGAAGTCATTTGAGGAAGTTTTTTAATCCACTTAGCTGTCATTATACAGTGGATATTTTTACCTCGAAGTATATTGTAAATACTTTGTGTTTATACTTTATAAAGATAGTTTTTTTTTTCTTTTTTGATTTTTTTGTATTAAATATGCATTTAAATTTTATCTTGTGCTCATTTTTTATCCCATATACCTTTACTGTTGTTTAATTATTAAAATAAGTAACTTATAAAGTATATAACTTAAAAACTTGTGAGAACGATTCACTGGCGCTCAATTCATGTTTAACAGTTCCACGTTTTTCCAATTGGAACCCTGAGAAGAAAGAAGTATCATTGTTGGATATTAACTGGCTGAGTATCCTAGTTGGGTAGATTAGTTGTGGATGGTGGTGCAGTAAATATATAAACCACAATTCATAGCAATATGTAATGCGGGTAATCTGTAATGCGGGTATTAGAATCTTAGCAGAGTTTTAATATGTTTTTACCGGTACTGTGTGTAAAATAAAACGTTTTGTTACTTATCTAATATCTGTTTATTCAACATTCAACATGTACACCATTCGTACATCAAGTATAACTATATACTACCAACTACTGAACTACGTTTTCTTTTGGTTGGCACACTGCCAGTAAGGAATGAGCGCGTAATTACAAAAATACTTTAACACTCCCACGAATTACATGATCATTCCTTAATTCCCTAAACTTAAGATATAACACATACATCTTTAATTTAAAAACTTATACATGTAGTATACATGGCTTAATGCCCATCATATCTCTAAATTTATTAAATTTGAGACTTGTTAATGGTTTCGTAAATATATCGGCAATTTGATTATTTGTTTGAACATATACAATATTTACCAAACCATCTGCAAATTTCTCTCGCACAAAGTGATAATGAATGTCAATGTGTTTAGTACGCCTGTGATACACGGGATTTTTAATTAATTTGATAGCACTCTGATTATCAACTTTTAAAACGATTTTATCACTCGCGTTCACATCCACATCCTTTAGTAGTTGTTTTAACCACATCATTTCTCTCGTTGCTGACGAAGCTGCTACGTATTCGGCTTCGGTTGTACTGAGCGATACCATATTTTGTTTTCTGGATGACCAGGTAATCGCACCGCCACACAACATGAACACATAACCACTGGTAGAACGTCTAGTATCTGGATCTCCAGCGTAGTCTGCATCCGAGTAGCCTTCCAAATCCAAGTGTTCACTCTCTGATGAATATTCAATTCCATAGTTCTTGGTTGACTTTAAGTATTGAAGTATTCTCCTCACAGCATTCCAGTGAACCCGTTTTGGATCATTTTGGAAACGACACACTAGGTTCACAGCAAATGCAATGTCAGGTCGAGCTGTAATTGCAGCAAACATAAGCGACCCAACTGCCTCTCTATATGGCTCACTAAGTGTTTCAGTTGTAGTATCGGTTGAACTTAATACAGTATGCACGTCAGTTGGCAAATTTAGTGGCTTAACATCCATAAGATTGAACTGATTTAAAATTCTGTCAATGTAAGAATTCATGTGAATAAAGATAGACGTGTCCTTTCTTTGTTCTATTTGAATTCCTGCAAAACGATTAACCTCTGTCACTATAATGTCAAATTTTCTTTTAAAATCGTCAAGAAAATTGTCCAAGCTGGCACGCACTTTAGTCATTATTAATCCATCATCAACATATAATGCTAATATTATTTTTGAATTATTCAAAGTTCCTATGTAAACACAACTGTCCACACTGCATTGTGTAAATCCATATGTTTTTAGAAAACTGTCAAATTTTTTATTCCAGCATCTGGGCGATTGTTTAAGTCCATACAAAGATTTTCTTAATTTGCACACTAAATTTTCTTTTACACTTACTCCTTGAGGTACATCCATATATATCTCTTCTTCCAAGTCACCATACAAAAATGCTGTTTTGACATCGAATTGGAGTATTTCCAAGCCATACTTAGCGGATAGGGCTAGTAGCACTCTTATTGTGTCAAATCTAATTGTTGGCGAATAGATTTCATTATAATCTACTCCTTCTGTCTGACTAAATCCTTTTGCACATAAACGAGCTTTGAATCGTTCAACATTTCCATCTGTTTTGTACTTCACTTTAAAAACCCATTTGCAACCTATTTTCTTCTTTCCTGGGGGTTGTGGCATCAGCTCCCACGTTTTGTTTGTTTCTAAGGCATCTAACTCTTCACTAATTGCTTCTTTCCA
Source organism: Melolontha melolontha (assembly GCA_935421215.2). Lineage (NCBI taxonomy): Eukaryota > Metazoa > Arthropoda > Insecta > Coleoptera > Scarabaeidae > Melolontha > Melolontha melolontha. The sequence continues at coordinate 143,096,141 of OW285236.1, forward strand.
TTTTGGTGCATTTTCACAAGTTACTGCTTCTTCGTAACACTCTGGAATAGTAAGTTCAGTATAGTAAAGTTCATAATGTTTTGGTTTATGTATGTCTTCCTTGTTACGTAGGTTGTATTTCTTTGAAGTTTCAGATTCATTAAATTCATCTTCTTCAGGATCATTTTGTTTTTCTTCTTTGAACACACTGGTTCACTCTTTTCTGTACCATTTTGTATTTCTTTTTGATCTATTTCTTCAATTGGTAATACAGGAACTGTATTTATTCTTACACTTGCTACTGTATTGTCTTCTTTGAAAATCACATGTCTTGACTTTTTGATTTTCTTCGTCTCTTGATCAAATAAACAATAATTTGTTGAATCTCCATCATAACCAACAAATAATAATTTTTTACTTTTAGGAGAAAATTTATTTCTAAGTTGTGAGTCTATAAACATGTATGCTTCACTACCGAATATTCGAACATGTCCATAATCTGGTTTCTTTCCGGTCCACATTTCATAAGGAGTCATATTAGGTGTCTGAGTGGTCGTCGTGCGGTTTAGTAAATATACTGCAGTATTTACAGCTTCTGCCCACAGATATGTTGGCAAATCCTTACTGTAAATCTTTGAACGAGCACTCTCAACAATTGTTCTCATATCTCTTTCTGCACGTCCGTTTTGCTCTGGAGTATATGGAGCTGTTGTTTCTAATAAAATTCCTCGACTGGATAGATACTGTTTAAAAGGCTGATTACAGTATTCTGTTCCATTATCAACATGTAATGTTTTTACTGAATGACCAAACTTGTTCTCACATAATCTGGTAAATTCCCTAAAACAGTCTAAAGCATCGTTTTTATGTTTAATAAAATATATAACACGATAACCTGAACAGTCATCTTTAAAAATGATGAAGTACTTGGCACCACTGACTGAAGGAACTGACATCGGTCCACATACATCACTATGTATAAATTCTCCGACCTTTGTTTTTCGCTTCTCATTTACTTTAAAATGTAATTTATGTTGTTTTCCATAAATACATCCCTCACAAAAGAAATTTTCAATTTCTAAGGTTTCAACGTTCCTTATCAATCCCTTTTTAATCATTTCGCTAATTGTTTTGATATTCACATGACCTAATCGTTCATGCCATACATTTAAACTGGCTTTGCTAACAGCAACATTGGCTTCGTTTGGCTTAACAGGTTTAAATGACATTTGATAAAGATTATTTGAATTACGAACAGCTGTAGCAGCTAATCTCCAATTTTCAAATATTTTGGCAGCATTTTCATCTTTAATGATAACCATACCTTTGTTTGTAACAGCACCTTCAGAAAACAGATTCTTTCTCAAACCAGGAACCAGTAACACATTAGTAATTATCGAATCATACCATTTTTTATTTAATAGTTTCTTGATCTTCACTGTTCCTTTTCCAATCACAGGTAGTTCTTCATTGTTACCTAGTTTCACTTTGAAATCGTTCACTTCACATAAGTCAGTCACTATTTCTGGTTGGAAAGTCATATGTGCCGAGGCACCACTGTCCATTATCCATGCATTGTCACTATCTATTTCACTAGATATACTTGTACATTCAACATTAAATGCAGAATGTTCACCACCATTACTGGATTTGTTGACTTTTCTAAGTTCACGACAATTTTTGGCATAATGTCCCTTCTTATGACAGTTAGAACAAATCACGTTCACTTTCTTATTTTCTTTGTTTGCTTTTTGTTTACTGTAACAACTTTTATGTTCTGAAGTTTTACCTGAAACTACAAGAGCATCTTCGATTGCATCGGACACACCTAAACTTGCTTCTTCATCAAGTAACCTTGATGTCAAGTTTGTTATTGTTTGTTTCGAACTATCTATCGATAACCAAGCTTGTCTGAAATTATGAAACTTAGTAGGCAATGTACTCACAATTTTGGTGAATATAGCAGCATCACTAACTGTATCTCCAGTTTCCTTTATTTGTCTAGCTAAATTTTCAATTGTGGCAATATGCTGTGCAATGTTATCATTTCTATCCATTTTATACTGATAGAATTTCTCATGTGCCATTAACTTACTTGTTTCACCTTTCTGCTCATAAATGGAATCTAGTTTTGTGAACATTTCATGTGCAGATTTACAATTTTCAATTAGTGTTATTTGTGATAACTCTAATGCCGAGGTAATTAAGAACATGGCGGAAGCATCTTTCTTATTCCATACTGTTAATTCCTCATCTTGACCTTCATTTGGTTTGATTTTTGTACCTTGTGCAATTTCATCTAGGGCTTTTGCACGTAGAGCACACTTTACCAAGAATTTCCACTGATGGTAGTTCTTTCCATCAAACTTACAGATATTAAAAACGTTAGCAGCATCCATTTTTGACGCTTCTACACACCGTAACAAATCAACTTACTCGCAAAAACTAACTTCGTACACAACGATTAACAGCAACACATGCCTGGGGCCATAACCTATTAGAATCTTAGCAGAGTTTTAATATGTTTTTACCGGTACTGTGTGTAAAATAAAACGTTTTGTTACTTATCTAATATCTGTTTATTCAACATTCAACATGTACACCATTCGTACATCAAGTATAACTATATACTACTAACTACTGAACTACGTTTTCTTTTGGTTGGCACACTGCCAGTAAGGAATGAGCGCGTAATTACAAAAATACTTTAACAGCGGGTAATCTGTAATGCGGGTAATACATCTGTAATACGGGTAATACATCTGTAATGCGGGTAATACATCTGTAATGCGGGTAATACATTTGTAATGCGGGTAATACATCTGTAATGCGGGCATTACAACGTACATTTTCTCTCTTTCAGGCATGCACTTTGCTTTCAATGAAATTTTCTATATTAAATTATTATTTAAGCTTGTTTGTAAATTTAACACTTTTAACAAACTGAATTGTTCTTGCAAATGTTAATGTGAATTTTAGATTAAGTAACGTAAATTTATAAGTTCCGGGTGATTTATAATACAAAGAAAGAGCTAATTCTTCTTCTAATTTTAATCACTTTCTTCTTGTCTTATGAAATAGCTGCATATTTATAAAAGTTTTTAGCGGTTTACTTGTATATTGTAAAGTATAGCAAGCGCCAGTTAAGTTGGCGCGAGGAGGGGGTGCGCAGAAGCCGTTTTTAAAAACGTCCACGTCTACTCAAGTAATTGTCAGAATACATTTATCATTGACGTTTGACGGAACATCATGTCTTTGGTAGGGGATCATAAAGTGATACACGCTCAGAGGTTAGAATTATCTGACATTTGATGTAAAATCAAATGCAAATCTCCCCACTACTTCTAATCCTGCGCGAACTTGCCCCTCCTCGCGCCAACTTAATTGGCGTTTGTTATACTTGTCTTTTAGGGGTTCTTAAATAAAACTAACGGTAATCTAAACACACACTATATTAACAATAAAAACGAATAGAGTACAATTACTTTCGGATGAGACTGGCGCAGAAACACATTTTAGTAATTAGAAAGAGAGCCACCTCATAAATAAATGAGAGCTAGTAGTATAAATCCGTGTACTATACGAGCCACAAACGTTTATCCATTATTTGTCAGTCGATACCAGGCATTTGATCTGTGTGTTTCGTAGTGGTCTTGTACGTACATTACTCCCGCTGCCGACTGCTCAATGTTTTTAAGGTGTTCAGTATTTTTGTAATGTCATCGCTCGCGCATCTTCAGTCTCATCCGAAAGTAATTTTACTCTAACAATTTAAAAACTAATTACTAACAATAAGAACATTTATGTATTTATATTTATGTAAGATCACTCGGCGATGATTTGGTATCGAATGAAATAAATCCCTCTTGAGTGTTATTTATATTCACGGGAAAACTCGCATATTCGGGAACCTCTGTCTAGATTTTTCCCGATGCGTTGACATCTTTCGAGATAATGCCAGGCCTGACGCATCGTCGGGTCGGATGATTCATCACATTGCCGCCTCCTTGAAAATGAAGTTTCGACCCGAAACATGTCATACTTTGGCTCCCTCAAACGATGACGAAATCGACAGGTAGGGCCTTTGTTACATTGCGACGTCATATCGAAATAACAGTCCACGGTCATATCTTACCTGGGTATAAAGGAATATGCAAGCCGGTATCCACATACCAAAATTTCCATACCAGAATTTTGGAATATTACTTCTAACATGCTTCTTACAATTCTCCAGTCCACACGGTCCAATCCACAACCCAATTTTGGAACTGCTAATTTCAAAATGTCTTGTTGTAACATTTGTTCACGTAAGTGGACCAGGGCCTCCCATAACGCGCGATAGGTTGACTTCAGGCTTGACAGTTCTTTCGTGACCAAATAAAATATGGGCTGTTCTTCATTTATAATTTGGAGACTCTTCCCCCCTATTGCTGATGCCTGCTGACTTAGTTTTTCGATTCTGCCAAATCTCTTTAAATTCTCTGGCAATTGCTTTGTCCATTCGCAGATCTCAGGCTACGCAATGAGCAAGCGCGTAGTCTGGTGGCACCGCAAACAAATCTTGCTGTTTCTCGATGGTCACCCCAAATAATGTTCAATTTCTCTGGTGTTCGGAGACCACTTTGGATAAATATCTGATCAACGTCTTGTTCATTCGCTCTACCATCCCATCTGATTGTGGATGTAAGGGAGTTGTTCTCGTCTTTCGTATGCCCAAAAGTCCACACATCTTTTTGAATAGACTGGACTCGAAATGTCGTCCTTGATCGGAATGAAGTTCCAGGGGTACACCAAAACGGCTGACAAACTCCTTCACAATCACGTCTGCTACAGTTCCAGCTTCTTGATTTGGTAGAGCATATGCTTCAACCCATTTGGTAAAGTAATCCATGAACACTATTATGTATTTATTTCCTTTGTCGCTTTCTGAAAACAGGCCGTCGGCATCTATGGCGATCCTTTCAAATGGGCTTCCTACATTGTATTGGCGCATGGGTGCACGTCTACGCCTCTGGGGACCATTGTATTCCGGCGCAATTAGCACACTTTCGGCACCATTCTTTCACATCTCGTGAACAATTCACCCAGAAAAATCTCTGGCGCACCGTCTCCAGTGTTTTATGGACTCCAAAACGTCCCACAGAAGCACCATTATGGAGTTCTCGCAATACCTATGGTATTCTTTTCTTGGGACCCACCATTTACATCTTCCGCTCGCTTCCATCGTGATTTTCGACCTCACGTCTCAGGAGATCGTCTTCCATGGTTAAACAATCCCATTGTGCCCAGTATGACTTCAATTCTCGTGAATGGGGAGCAATTTCTTGCCAGGTCGGTCTTTCCCCATTTCTCCTCCAAGCCCTGTAGACTGCAAGATCCGGATCAGCTTCTTGATCTGCGCGCAAATTGTCAGGTTGCCATTGGTCATCAACCACGGTGGTTCGAAGAGCCTTGGCCGATTTGTCTTCGATTCGGTTGCAATGTCGACAGTCTTCTACAGGGCCTTCTGGAAAGAGCATCTGCATTTCGATGTTTGAGACCTGCTCTTTGTTCAATGTCGAACTCATACTCTTGTAGCCTCTCAATTCATCTAGCTACTTGACCCTCGGGATTCTTAAATTGCAAGAGCCACTTCAAAGCGGCATGATCAGTGCGGATCAGGAACTTCTGCCCGTACAGATACTTGTAAAAGTGTTCAAAGGTTTTAACTACTGCAAATAGTTCTCGCCTGGTTACGCAGTAGTTCCTCTCTGATTTGGACAGGGTCTTGCTGAAGTATCCAATGACCTTTTCTTGTCCATCTTGGATTTGAGAGAGCACACCACCAATCCCGACGTTACTGGCATCTGTATCCAGAACAAACCTACCAGATGGCAGTGGATAGTTTAAAACAGGTGCACTTATCAGAGTTTCTTTTAACAACTCAAAAGATTATATTTATGTAAGATCACTCGGCGATGATTTGGTATCAAATGAAATAAATCCCTCTCGAGTGTTCTTTCTATTCACTGGAAAACTTCTAGCATATTCGAGAACTTCTGTCTAGATTTTTCCCGATGCATCGACATCTTTCGAGATGATGCCAGACCTGACGCATCGTCGGATGATTCATCACAATATATTAATAAATTGTGGAGTATTGCGTTAACAGAAAATGATTTCTTATTTTTAATCTATAGGTCTGCGATTGTTTTGCTTTCACCCGACAGGGTGCAGTAACCTCAAATCATCTCGAAACCAATACTACGATGCGACGCCTAGATGTCGAAACCAATTTTGGCTACGCTAAAGTGCACAATCATTGGGCATCTTTATAACGTGTGTTCATTTGAAAAGTCGATCTAGGTTACTTTGAAATTTTGATAGAATAAGACGCATATATATTAGTATGTGTTTGTTGTTCCGTAAATCCAAATGACATTTGATAATGTCAATCACATTTGTTATTTATTTGTATGTATGAAACTGTCAAAATATACGACTTCGTAGGTTAAGTAGTAAATTTTAATTTACGATATACTTCAAAATGTTCTCAGTAAATCACATGCTACTAGATTGACTTTTCAAATGAACACTTGTTACTAGTATTATACAAGACAATGATAAATGATAAAAAGCAATACTCTTGAAAACATAATCCAAAATTATAATTTTTGATTTATACAGTTAAACGTATTTTTGACCTTGGCAAAATGAAGTGGAATTTTTTCAGCTAGAATGTAACAAGTGTTCATTTGAAAAGTCAATCTAGGTTACTTTGAAATTTTGATAGAATAAGACGCAAATATATTAGTATGTGTTTGTTGTTCCGTAAACGTAAATCCAAATGTCATTTGATAATTTAAGTAACCTAGATTGACTTTTCAAATGAACACCCGTTATATTCCTTCAATCAACGTCAGGACTTATGGATAAGTGCTGACGAAACTGTCGATATATTAGGACGCTATATGGTAAATGTTGTAGCTGGTGTACTACATTCAACTATTCCGTATAACGCTTATGTAATAGCAACAAAAGGTATAAATACAGAAATTTTCAATAGTACGCCCGTGAGTGATGAATCATGGGCCTCTCTTGTCCGGTCCCTAATTAAAAGTACTCCTACGTGTCTGTGAGGTAATGTACTATACCTAGCGCTTCATTTAAAAACAGCTTGCTCTATTTGAATTTGGAAATAGCTTCTAAAACAATGGAATCATTTTCAGAAATTGTTTTATTTGTGTACCTATGGATTTCGATATCTGAAAGCAGCTGTCGATTTGATCAAATTGCTTGAGCTTGTGAATATAATTTTAACATACAAGGTTTAACAATGAAAATATTTCTCGTAATATATTACAGCTTGAAGTCGCGTTTCCCATCTTGCGGCTGCGGAATGCCCGGACAAGAATATTTAAATTCACGAATGCGATTTTGGAGATTTAATAAAATCTTTTTTGAAAGAAGTTATTAAACCGATCTACTTTTGGATAACTGTCTCTAATAAATTCTGCTACAAGATGAAATAAATGGAACAAACATGTGAAGCAATTGAGGAAAAGATTGTTTTAGTAACCATTAGTAACTTGCCAGCTTTAACCACGTTTGAACTGCTATCTGTAACCAACGTTACATACAGTGCGATTGTAAATGTCTGAAGACAGTTCAAATTTCCGCCGTAGTTTTTAGTGTAATTTATATTTTGACGTTGGCTATTCTGTGGTACATCTAACAAAATCGCAGTGACGTTCGTTCATATATTTGTTTGTTTCTCGTATTTTCATATTATTTCCCTACTTTTATTTTCGATATTTCTTTTGCATTTACATAAAAAAACTGTTCTTATCAGAACTATTATTCTATATTTTCCGTTATTTAGGTAAGTTTAATAGAAACCTCTAATCAATACAATTAAAATGATTGCTTTTATTTTTTAAGTATTGTAGCAGCATGCCATTTACGGACGAGCAGGATGCTTTTATTCTAAAAGCACATTACCGTAGTGGGACTCAGGCGCGGCTCGTGATGACGTATTTTGGTTTGCAGTACAATGATACGAGTGCCTCGTGTGTTTTCGGTGTTTACTAAGCAAACGTTACAGTTAGTACACGAGAATACACGAAGCACTCGGATCATTGTACTGCAAACCAAAATACGTCATCACGAGCCGCGCCTGGTGGGACTCTTAGAGAAGACGGTGAATGGTCATATTCATTGCAATCTTGCCTGAATCAATTTCGGGAAAATTATCCTAACCATATCGTTTCATATAAAATATTTGCGCTACATAAAGATAGGATTATTCGCCGCTTTGAAACTAAAAATTGTATTTGTAAGGGTAAATCTAGTGGTCGACCAACAGTCTTGACAGAAGATGTTGTTGATGATGTTAGACAACGGATTGTGGCAAGCCCAAACAAATCTATTCGAAAATTGTCTGCACAATTAAGTTAGAAGAACGTATAAAATTAAACTACGAGATCAGCAAACTCGTATTAAAATAACGATAATGAATTCAAACACATCAACCAATTAATAAAAATCACGAAGCTAATAAACTAAGATAAAATATAAAGATTTATATCTTACAAAAATACGTCTTGTCAACTCAAATAACAGTTAGAGTCTGACTCTGAAGCGGATATCAAATCCGGCGTGCCACCACACAAATCAAAATAGATCAGTTCAAAATAACATCTGCATTCATAAATATTAGTTCAATATAAAATAATGTTTTTCAAAAAGTTTGCGGGGAAAAATCCATATCAATATGTATGTACGCTTTTGAATAAAATTTCCGTCACTGCATATTCATTCGTTTGTTCAGGTTTAATAATTTATAACTCGAGATCATATTCTAACATAAAAACCTGTTCTTTAAATTCACAAACATTAGGATGCATATTTAGGAAATAATTTTCTTCTGGAAGGTAAAAAGCATGTTAAAAATTGTCAAAGAAATGTTAAGTTCGTTAAAACAAATTTGATGTCAGCCCTTAAATAAGTAATTTACTTATTCCGTATGAGCGAGCTTGATGGTCCATGAAATTCGACTCTTCCAAGCGTAGTCCGATATATGCACACCATATAGATCGTACGACAGAGAAGCTATAGAGGTAAAAAATACGTTGCAATCTTTATCGGCACGAAAACGTATCAACTTTTCTCTAATCACAAGGAAAAATTAAATATTGTAATAATGCAACGTAATAATAATTGTCACTTTATAAACTTAAAAATAGTTGTGTAGGAATAAAGAAATTCTATTTATAACAGAATATAAAATAAAAATACTTATAAAAAGTAAATAACTCTTCTTAAGAAACCAAGGATTAAATAAAAAATTCTCTTAATAAAAATAACTGAATAACAATTCCGAATAATTTTATTAGAACAGGTGTTCAATATGATTACCTAATTGAAGAGCGCAATACCCTAATGTATTGACATAATTTCTATGAACGTTCGCAATTAAATGAGCGTTAGTACGAGCTCTTTTGTTCTGAAAATCGTAAATGAACAATATTACATAACCTTACGAGAACAAATCGTTTAGAGCTAAACCAGGCCAGTAAATATCGCTCCAACCAGTTATCATTCTGGTATCAAATATACTGTTTAAATAATACAAAGGTATTTTTAATAATATAAAATATTATTAAAAATCTGGTGTGAAGAACACAAATGCAGGTTCACTATTAATATTTTCTGTGAACGTGTCCGAATATATCCTATCCCCAGAGACGTAGATACGTATTTCGCTTTTCTACAAGCTCATCGGTACGCCCCTGCTGGAGAAAGGATATTTCCAGACACATTCACAGAAAAGAACCACCTCGCCCTATCACCGTAATTATCCAGACCGAGCGCAGAAGTAAATTCGGCGCTACCTGTTGTCAGACAGCCGAAGTACCTCGCATACCGTCAACAGCAGGGGCGTACCGATGAGCTTGTAGAAAAGCGAAATACGTATCTACGTCTCTGGGGATAGGATATATTCGGACACGTTCACAGAAAATATTAATAGTGAACCTGCATTTGTGTTCTTCACACCAGATTTTTAATATTTTATATTATTAAAAATACCTTTGTATTATACAAAACTGGTGGGGTTTACCTACTCATGTATGTTTCAATTATTCTGATACATTACACATGCGGTTAAGCCGTAGTATGAGTGAAGGCACAAACAAAATGCAGTTTTCTAGAGAGTTTGGCTGTGCTAACCTTTGGAAGGGCGTCGTTACTTCACATTAATTATGTGGACGGTATGCGAGGTACTTCGGCTGTCTGACAAAAGGTAGCGCCGAATTTACTTCTGCGCTCGGTTTGGATAATTACGGTGATAGGGCGAGGTGGTTCTTTTCTGTGAATGTGTCTGGAAATATCCTTTCTCCAGCAGGGGCGTACCGATGAGCTTGTAGAAAAGTGAAATACGTATCTACGTCTCTGGGGATAGGATATATTCGGACACGTTCACAGAAAATATTAATAGTGTACCTGCATTTGTGTTCTTCACACCAGATTTTTAATAATATTTTATATTATTAAAAATACCTTTGTATTATACAAAACTGGTGGGGTTTACCTACTCATGTATATTGCAGCATTTGCAGCATCATGAGCAGAGCATCCATCCTGCTCCATAATGCAGAGTCATTTATGGAAATATCAGGTATGTTCTGTAATACTACTCTGAAAAGAAGCGTGTGTAAATTTCCTTCAAAGACAAACGGTCCAGTGATATGGTCCCCTAAAAGTGCTATCCAAACAACTTTTTGCATGAATTGCGCATAGGCAAAGCTAGTCAGAGTGATCAGTTACAGTGTTGATCTCTTGTTAAGTAATTTAAAAGAATAAAGAGTTCAATTCCTGTTTCTTCACGTCATATTTGCCAAAAAGAGGGCGTAGCAGCAACATAAATCGGAAAGTTATAGCGTACTGGCAAAAGAAAAAGTGTTAGCGCATTTAAAATTAGCATAAAAAAGTAGGTATATGTATTTTATTTATGATAACTGAAAACAGTTAAAATTTGTAGACTGTAATTTAAGTAATAGGTTTGCTGAAACTCTTCTGTCATAGTTCCTTACTAATTTGTTATTCTTTTTATTATTCAAAGCCATATGTAAAAGTGATTTAATGTACGAGTCCTTTAATGTGATAAATAATGAAGGGAAATAAAAAATAATCTCATATAATACAATTTCATTATTTACTATATTAGATTGAATTTCATTTCTTATATTAGCAATTTTTAGAAAATTGCTAATACTTATATGTTGTTTGAATTATAACCTAAATAATTTGGGTCAAAATACTGGCACATTTCTCAATACATTTTGTAGAAATAGATACAAACAAAATCATTTTACAAAAATTTCTCTATTTGTGAGCAGAGTGCAATTCTTACAGAAAAATACCACAATACATAATTTGTACTTATAGTGATAATATTGCATTATTTAGGTTTAATACAAAAAACAAATACATTTATTACATCTAAAATACAAAGTATAAATATATAAAATTACAGCCATGTTACAAGTCTATTTCTATACTCAGTACACTTTTGATCATATCTGAACTAATATTCCACAATGCAGATGCTAAATCGTCATTTTTTGCTTCTTTACTTTCCTCACATCTATAACAATTATTAAAGTATACTCCAGTTACACCATTTAATTCATGAGCAGTGGCACAAAACACTGTAGTACTAGCAGCCTGTTGCATTGACTTTGTAAACGGACGAACAAATGCAAAAATTAATTTGTACAACCACCAATTACGAGAAATATTACTAGAAATCATGTTTCCTGGATGTAAACTGAATACTGAGATTCCAGTAGATTGCAATTTTTTTGCTAAATGTCTAGCAAATAAAATGTTACAAAGCTTTGAATTATTGTAAGCCATCATATCCCAATAACTACTAGTAGAATCTGGTGAAAGATGAGATGCTGTAATATTTTCTATTGTCAAGTTTGAAAATCTAAAAATGTAAAAATGTATAAAAAAGTATAATAAAAAACTAGTAACGATTTATTGCATTAATTTTTTTACTTATTTTTGAGTAGACTTGAAACGTCATGCAAACGCATGTAATGTGAGATATGAAAATATAATTTTATTCATATTTTTTTCAATTATGAAGTTATAAATGTTACATTCATTTATGTAGCGAGTGACTGTACATGATTGAACATTTTTTTTTCTTAAGTATAGCAAAACCATTTAAGATTAATCGGTCAAGCAGCACTGTTATTTTGAATGGTAGAAACATGGTAGGATACGAGCAAAAAACTTAATGTGTCAAATGTAAACATCACGGCATAAAAATGATGAGGTTATGTTAATGTTTATATTTTATATGAATTATATTTATTATTTTTGACTTAACTTGTAAATAAATAGGATGTTTTATATTTATAAAAGAACATTTATTTAACAATGTTTTTGATCATGCATAGAAAATCAACTTGAATGCCCTATATTTGTATTAAACCATTGTTTTTTAAAACCACGAAAACCTACTCGGACAACCAGACAGGAATCAAAATACGGAATAATTTGTAGAAAATTGTTGTACCAAAGTTTAACTTTTATACAACAGTGATGACTGGACTGTACTGTAGGGGGACGTACAATGATGCAAGTGCCTCGTGTGTTTTCGGTGTTTACTAAGAAAACGCTTCAGTTAGTACACGAGAATATACGAAGCACTCGCATCATTGTACGTGCCCCAACAGCACGCAATCACGAGCCGCGCCTGCAAAAGTATACATTAACGTGTTGGCGTCCAACTCTCCCAAAATTATTCTGCACATATTCGCATGTGTCTCGCATATTTTATATTATAGTAATATGAATAGTAACAACATTTGTGTGTAGTTGTGCAAAACAATTTTCTAATTTGTATAATTTGAGGCATGTAAAAAATATTTTGGCAATATTTATAAATTTAATCATCATAACAAGAAGCAACACAAACTGCAACAAGAAAACCAAGGAAGTTGCAAAAAAAAGTATCCATTGTGATAAACTATGTTCTACTAAAGAGGATATGATTAAGAATTTTAATGGGTTACATAATTTGAACATTGAATTCAAGAATATGGACTTTTCTTCTCGCGAAAAATTCCAAGCAATAGGCTATTGTCGTTAGGATGAAAATTTTGTATACGTCGTCTCAAATTAGAAAATTGTTTTGCACAACTAATACACACACAAATATTATTACAAGTCGGGGACGCATGCGAATAAGTTTAGGATAATTTGGGAAGAGTTGGACTGTAGACGCTTGTGTACAGATTAGGGCCGGGGAGGCGAAGGGTAGAGCGTTTGGCGATATAGTTCGCATATTTTCCGCTGGTCACTCTTAACTGGTTTTACTATAGCAATAATTTTGTAACTTTATGTTGACATGCCTGATTTTTATTATACAGGGTCATCGAAAAAGGTGTCCGGGATTTTGAAGCGAAATAAAAGTCCTAATATAAATGGTAGAATATTTATTTGTACATCAAAAGGACGCAGAAAATCTTAAATTTTTTTATCCCATCTAAAAAGTTTCAATGTGAGCTCTCCCCGTCGCACGGCAGACATTTAGCCGATAGTCTACCTCCCGCCAGGTGTTCTGAAGCATTTCAGGAGTCACAGTTGAAATTGCTACGTTGATTTTTCTCTTTACTGTAGGTCACGATTTTCTTCAGAATAAACCAGATGCTTAACGTAGCCCCAAATGACAAAATCTAATGGCGTCAAATCAGGACTTCTAGGTGACCACAAAACAGGACCATTCCTCCCAATCCAACGGTCAGGAAATCTGTTGTTGAGAGCTTCTTTTACGATTAGGCTGTAGTGACATGGAGTTCCATCCTGCTGGAAAATGACATTAATACCCTTTTCCCTTTCAATTTCTTCAACTTGAGGGAACACATACATTTCTAACATGTCCAAATAAATAATGCCTGTAATAGTGTTTTCTACAAACATGAAGGGCCGATAACACGATCCTGCATAAGTCCGCACCAGACGTTAGCTTTTGGTGAATCACGGACATATTAGAAAAGTTCATTTGGTTGCTGTTCTCCCTGCTGTTAATGTGGAATGTTGCCTCATCGCTGAATAAAATGTTGTTAAAATACAAGTTTCTGTACGGTAAAATCAATGCGCCTAGGCTTATCTGCTGGTTTTATTTCATGTTTTAGGTGAATTTTGTAAGCATATAATTTAAGACGCTTATGAAGAATATTCTGAATAGTTGTTTTAGCCATACCAAGTTCCAAACTGCGCCGGGCAATGGACTTATTAGGACTTCGGACACATGACTGTCTTACACGCTCAACATCCTCTTCCGATGTGCGTGGCCGCCCTGGAGGTTTCTTGATGTCAACACTTTTTCCTTGTTTGATTTGTTTCCTTGAACTGATTAAGCCAATGATTTTGTCTGTAGGCGGATTTTGTGTATAAGTTCGCCGAAAATGACGCTGCACTAACAACTGATTTGAACGTACCACAAAACACACTGCGATTTCTGCTGTACGGAAGTCATGATGGCTGTGAACTGACTACATTTAAGATTTGCTGCGTCTTTTGATGTACAAATAATTTGATGATTTTTATTTCGCTTCAAAATCCCGAACACCTTTTTCGATGACCCTGTATTTAAATTTGTCAAAAATTTGATAATGTAAAAGTCAAACAAGTAATTAACCATGTCATCCATATTAATAGAAAATATTCTAACCAACAAAAATAAATCTAAAACAAATGATCAGGCAAGCCAATTTCTCAATTTGCCAAATTAAATATTTGCTTGAATCATTTAGTCACTCGGTATATATATGTACAGTAGGTGTCAATATGCTCTTTGCTTTAATGTTCATTAAGCAAGAAGGAACTTATATCAAAACTACATTATTTTAGAACCTTCATTTTTTAAGTTCACACTATCGATGTGAGAAATGCTTATTTTTATTTACTTAATCCTTATATCCATTTATCATTGCTAATGTAAGGTGTGCAAAACAGTTGAATGTGAGACTTCGCTTTTGAGGTCTCATCTGCAGTATTGCTTCCATTCTTTCCTGACTTGTGTCTTCCAGATAGTTTCTTTTATGAAGTTATTCCTCGTCTCTCCGCCGCTTGTTCTGTTTCATTTTTTCATATATTCCTTTCCTACCTCCGACCTTCTTGCTTTTAAAGTGATTGAATGTTGTTTTTCTAATCTTATCAGTAATTCACTTATTTTACATTTTTCTCAAGTATCTCATTTCTGTTGCTTGAATTCACTTCCTCTTCTCATTTTTCTCAAAAAAGGTATTCATTAAGCTGCTAAAGTTTTCCCGCTGTAGTTATCTCTATGTGAAATTAGTCATGCCACATTTTTTAAAAATTCATTAGGAAATTTAACAGTCCAAGAAATTAATGTGAATAATTAATGTGTTTATTTGCTATTAAACTATCTGTAGTCTTCTGTAGAATGTAGTTTTGATGTACATTACTTAATTGAGATAGGAATTAATTTTGACACTTACTAAACATATCTATTAAGATAAAATAAAACAAATTTTATGAATTTCACTTTTTAATTATCACTGTAACGAGTCGTTTCGCACCAACCTGGGCTTCGTCAGACATATAACTAACTTATTTACAAAATATTTTTTATATTAAACACAAGTAAACGGTAACAAGCAAAAACACATGTTTTATTTTAAAAAATAGTCAGAGGGATGGGTGCTTTTTATTACGGGATGTCTATACAAAACTTTCGCTACGGTTTATAAAAAAATGTACTGTTCTTAAGTAATAAAACTAAAGGTTTACATTATATTACAGGGATAAAGAATTCTATGGAAAAATACAAAAATACTATACAATATGTAACTGTCTGCAAATCAAATAAATAGATTAAGTAAGGGTGAATTATTTGTTTCTAATTGATCATTTAAGATCTTGTCAGTTTTCTTTATTTTATTGATTTCCAGTGACTCTAATAAATTAAGTTTTTTGCCCTTATTTTCTATATGTAATATTTTAAATTCTTTGTTAAAATCGTGGTTCGTTGAATTGATATGAGACGCATATGAAGAGTCACTTTTATTATTTCTAAATGAAGAAAAATGTTCTTTGACGCGTACTTCAAACGATCTGCCTGTCTGTCCGATATGTCATAGGGCAACTACCGCAGGTTAACTCATAGACCCCTGACTTTTTATTGTTGTTTGTTAAATCCTTATTGTTTTTTATAAATTTGGATAAATTGTTATTAGTTTTAAACGCTGTATTAATGTCAAACTTTCTTAAATATTTACAAATTTTTGTGCTTGAAGAGCCTATAAACGTGATCATTTTAAATTTTTGGGTGTTATTATTTCATATTGGGTAAACTTGTGATATGGCTTTTGTACGGAGTTTTTTATTTAAAATGTTATCTATTATATTACTTTTATATCCATTGTTGATAGCTATTTGTCTAATTAAATTTAACTCTTTCTCGAAATTTGTTTGGTTCAACCGAGTATTTATTAATCTATGTATAAGACTGTGATAAGCCGCTAATTTGTGTTGTATCGGATGGCAAGAAGTGTTATGTATAGTAATATTTGTAGTTGACGGTTTGTGGTAAATAGCAAAGTTACATTTATTGTTAATTCTAGTAATCGTTAAATCGAGAAAGTTAATACTATTATTTGTTTCCTGTTCCATTGTAAACTTAATATTTTGATGCAATGTATTAATATAATCAAATAATAAATTTAATTGTCTATTTGTTCCTATGAAACCTAGTAATATGTCATCTACGTATCTATACCAAAATAATACATTTTGAAAAAGAAGATTTTTTGAAATAGAATTTTCAAGATGATCCATAAAAATCTCAGCTAATAACGGGCTTAGAGGATTACCCATGATTAAACCTTCTTTACAAGTGTATATGTTTTCATTAAATTGAAAGTAATTTTGTTCTATGCATAAGTTTAGTAGATCAAGAATTTCATTAATAATTAACGGATTTACATTATTTTTATGGAGCAGATCTTTTACTAAAATAACCGTTTTTTCTGGAGGGATACTAGGGAATAAATTTTGAACGTCGAAGGAAATAAGTTTTGTGTTAGACGTTAAAGTAACGTCTTTGATTTTGTTTATTAGTGCATATGAGTTTTTTACGCTTAATTTAAGTTTAAAACCTGTATATTTAATAATTATATCTATAAGCCTTTTCGAGAGTTTGTAGGACGGAGCTGTCACATATGAAACAACCGGACGAATCGGGTGATATTCTTTATGTAATTTAATAAGGGAATATAATTTTGGCGGTTGAGGGTTCATAATAATTAAACTATTTTGTTCCTTTTCACTAACATCCCGTAATAAAAAGCACCCATCCCTATTTTTAAAATAAAACATGTGTTTTTGCTTGTTACCGTTTACTTGTGTTTAATATAAAAAATATTTTGTAAATAAGTTAGTTATATGTCTGACGAAGCCCAGGTTGGTGCGAAACGACTCGTTACAGTGATAATTAAAAAGTGAAATAAAATTTGTTTTATTTTATCTTAATAGTTATAATGGAATTTCATCAAGTAAAGGCCGAAACAATCATATATACTAAACATATATTTGAAGTTTTTGATTATATATGAAATTTCTAAATATTGATGTGAATAGCATTTAATCAATATATATTAATTTTATATTATTCTTAAACTTCATGCCAAAATATGAAGTAATACGAACCTATGTGATTCTGATGACACAATTACTACACGTGAACCTAATACCAAAAGTGGTCTCAATAGCAAAGTTAATAAAAAATGGGAAAGATGATTGACCTGGAATGTTGATTCAAAACTATCTTGTGTTTTTGTAAATGGCAGACCAAATACTCCAGCATTTAAAATTAGCATATCAATCCTTTTATATTTTTCTTTTACAATATTAGAAAAATCTATTACACTTTTTAAAGATTGTAAATCTATAAAAATAATATCTAATATGTTATTTGAATTTGGTTTCTCATCTCGAATAGCTTTTATAGCTTTATTAGAAGAATCAATGTCTCGACAAGCAAAAATAATATTGCAGCCATGTCTTGCTAAAGATCGGGCTGTTTCAAAACCAATTCCAGAATTTGCGCCTGTTATGAGAGCATTCTTTCCATACAAATCTTTTCCATGGAGTACCTGTAAATAGTTGAATATAGTAAAAATTTAATTTTTTGTTTCAAGGTTATCAAGTTATCATGTACTTGTAAAGCTGTACTGGATGCATCAAATCTTTGCCTGTAATCATGTACATGTTCTTTTTGTTCAACAGCAAATGCTAGCCGTGGATCTGTGTATGTTGTTCTCTTATTTTCATGGTCAATATAGATTACTTTTCCTGTATTTTTGTCAATACATCTCTCCCAACCAAACGGTAAATCTCCAGAAACGATTTTTTTTTTACTAGTTCTAGGGTGAGTCCACTGAGTTTGTTTAGTTAAATGATTAGCATAAAAAACACTCCCATCTACAGTTACTCTTTCTTCCCAGCCAGGAGGTAACTCGTCTTCACTATCAGAATCAGGTAAATTCATGGTCCCAATTTAGAGTGAAATATTTTTGAAGCTTGTTGGCTAGAACATATTTAAAACATCTTACATATCTCCACACTACGCTTATACTTATCACAACTACTCTATTATATAATTTTAATTAGTTTAAATCGTCTAATTTCGAAACAAGTAACACATTATCAAATCATTACTAATTAATATGTAATAAGGAATAGTAAACAACTTACGATTGCTTACGATAACCAAGTAAAACTCTGAAGAACGAACACAAAATAACCAAAGAAACAAAATCGGCAATATGTTTTATTATAAAGGCCACATCAGTTACTTAGAAGTAGAAGATCTAAAAACTTTTAAAAAAATTACGCGAGTATTGTAATATTCCAAGAATTAATTCGTTCTTAAGAAAATGTAGTATGCAAATATGAGATGTTTTAAATTTGTTTTAACCAAAAAGCATTTAAAATACTTATTTATATTAAGCCTACTATTGGAAGTTATGTCTGATGAGAAAAACTGCTATTTTAAAAATATGTATAGATAGAGAATTGTTTAAAATTAAAAAAACATCTAAATGACACATTTTTTTAAAAATTACATTTTGTTTTATTACGACATAAATATTACATTATATTATACAATATGTCATATTATATCATATATTACATACACAAACGAAACAAAACTTAAAAATATCACTGATTTTTCATCTATTACCATCTAATTTTGTAAGTGTAACTTTAAATTTGGCGCGCTATATGTCAACTCAAAATTAATAAATTTAAGTCCCACAAACTTCTGTTTTTCAAGTTTTCTTTTTATCTCTATAGTGAAAATACTAGGGCCACAAATCACATTATAACTATATAGTATACCGGGTCTTTCTTTTGTCATGTCATTACACATATAACGGGTGTTCAGAAACATTCAGTCTCTGAACAAAAAATCGTATATCTTTACTTAAGTATAGCAAACGCCAATTAAGTTGGCGCGAGGAGGGGGTGCGCAGAAAACGTTTTTAAAAACGTCTACCCCCACTACTCAAGTAATTGTCAGAATACATTTGTCATTGACGTTTGACGGAACATAATGTATTCGCTAGGGGATCTTAAAGTGATATACGCTCAGAAGTTAGAATTATCTGACATTTGATGTAAAATCAAATACAAATCTCCCCACTACTTTTAATCCTGCGCGAACTGACCCCTCCTCGCGCCAACTTAATTGGCGTTTGCTATATCTGATTTGTAATAATTATTAAATGTCAACTGTTGTCTGTCAAAAATCAATCTATCTCAGACATGACTTCATATTTTCAAGGACTACTTTGACTTCGAATGATTCTGAACAGCCGTTTACTCTATTTTTAAAGTAGAGAGACGAATTTCTGAACAGACCACTTTGACAGTGAAATCTCATTGGTTGAAAGCAAGGCCAAATTGCTTTCAACCAATGAGATTTCACTGTCAAAGTGGTCTGTTCAGAAATTCGTCTCTCTACTTTAAAAATAGAGTATAGGTACAATGCATTGACCGACTTATTTTCATTTCCAATTACACATAGGAATAAATATATGGTGGAGTAGGCAACTAGTTATACACCAGTCACATCACATTTTCAAACTCAAAAATTTCTTAATTATTCCAACAGGCGTATAACATGTGCGTAACTATTCAATATATTGAAATAACTTTGAAATATGCCTAATTTTTTTTTTTCAAGACATTCTCATCCTAGAAACAAAAAACGCAACGAACTTATGTGTATAAGATGTATTATTTATTCTGACAAATTCAGAACAAGAATTATCTTGTCGAAGATGTCGGCAATTACCCTTTGCATCTATTTCAGGGACAAATTATTAGAAGAAAATAACAAGAACAATCCGGTTTTACCGCCGAATCACCTATTATACGCTTTTTATATACATTAATATTTTTTGTTCAACCGTCCGAAATCGACACTTTAATGACATCGTTTAGCAATAAGGTTAGTTTTATCTATGTTTAGCGTTAATAAAATGTCATCATAGAAAAGGCGTGACTCTATTTTACTATATTTATAGATAGTATATTCAAATAAATTATAATAAAACTATATATATTTATTTAATTTATTTAAAAAGAAAATCTAAATTATTCTTGCTAAATTTGAATTGTGTACAAAATATATTACTTCCTCTGTTTATCTTGGCTTGAAATTACAGTTTTTATAGCCTTCATTACTGTTGGTATAAGTTCTAAATGCTTATCTACACATTTGACTGCACAATTTTCAAACATTAATGTGTATTTATTTACCTAAAATAAAAGAATGTATATAAATAATACATAGTATAATCAAATAAAAATACATCTGAGTCTGATGGATTTGGTCCCATTTTATCTTTTACAGTATCATTACAGTCCATAACACACCGTTGCAATCTACTTTGAAAACTTTCTAGTTCTTTTTGAATATAAGTTTGTGCTTTATTTAATGAAGTTCCGCAATTATCTACACATCTTTGAACACTGTCTAAAGAGACTGAATAATCATCACAGCATGCAGCTGCACATCTATGCATATCAGCCTGGAATTATAACCTAATTCATATAAGTTTTGCAATAGTTATTCATATTACCTGCATTTTTCGTAAATATTCCTTATCTATTTCGTTAACCATATGTGTCATTTCTTGTTCGACACGCTGCCTTTGCTGTTCCACCATTATATTTAATATAAATGTAATAAAACGATCGAATAACCTACAAAAACTTGATCTATTTAGTCAACACCTGGTCAACACGTGAGATCCGCAAGGGTATAAAGTTAGTTGCAGATTGTATCTAATAGTGATGGGTTGCTACGAAGCAAACTGCTATTTTGAAACTGCTAACTATCGTTAGCAGTTTGTAGCAGCTAACGAATATGAAAAGAAATTGCTACTTTTTGTAGCAGTTTTCCGATGTAAATATTTCTGACGTAGCAGCTCTAACGGAAAGTAATATTAAGCTAGCAATATTTTTTATGCAGCAGATTAGAACTATTTTAAGAACTATTTATAAACTATCGATTCAGAAACTTCTTTCACGTATTAGTAATAAAAAATGGATTGTTTATTTTAATACTAAGGTAAATAAGGTAATACATATAATCATTTTTCAAATACCAGAATTTAATTGCATTTGTATTGATTATAGCAAAACCAAATAACAATCAATATTGAAAAAGACAGAAAATGTTGTAACGTTTATTAGTTATTTTGTAAGACAATAAGATATTAAAAAATAGCCGTATTTAATGAAAAATGCTTTATTTAAAGTATATAGTACGTATGTTGCTATATAGGAGAAACTGCTACAAAAAGTAGCAGTTTTTTTAAACTGCTAACGAAAAGTAGCAGTAGCAGTTTGTAGCTGCTAATGAAAAATAGCAGTTTTACACATCACTAGTATCTAATATATTCTGTGCTACAAAAAGTAGAATAGAAATTAGAATATAAGAAGATTATAAAGTAATAAATAATTAATTTCTTCTTTGATTTATGTATACATGGGCGGTAAATAAAAAAAAACAGCTATATTTTTTACACATTGGTTGTAACGAGCCATCGAAAAAATTCATAATTGGAGTAGACTGTGAAATTGGGTTGGTACATTGGTACTTTAACCACTTCCACATAATGACACATTAGTAATGCGTCATTACTCATTACTTGATGCTTGACAGTTTCATTTGGTTTCATATTCATTGTAAAAAAAGGTTATGGCATTGAAATGATACTACAACAAAAAGAAAACAAATAATTTATTTAATATCGAAATAATAATCAAAATTTACATATAGCTACAGAAGTTGTTGAAAATGTTGTCCATTTACATCTAAACACAAACAATTTTCTTAATAAGAGTTTTGAAAAATTTGACACAAACTTATAGTTTCAATGTTAAATAATAAATGTCATTATGTGGAAGTGGTTAAAGTATCAACCCAATTTCACAGTCTACTCCAATTATGAATTTTTTCGATGAATCGTTATTTCAAAAGTCCAGCCAACGACAAACAATTCAAACATTAAACTTATATTAGTAAAAGCAAATGATAACAAAATAAAGAAAAAAATACCTAGTCATAAAATAGTATATTAAAAAACGAGTTTCATAAGGCACCATTTTGCCGCACGAGATCAGTTTAGAAAACGAGCCGCTTGCGGCGAGTTTTCTAAAGAGCGAGTGCGGCAAAAGGCCTTATGAAACGAGTTTTTTATACTATTTTTTCTATTTTGCGTTTTTTACATTAATAAATTGCTTAAAACTTTCAAATTAAATAATTCCATTTAATTTGAAAGTTCAGAGTTTAATTTTTATATAAAGCATGCAGTTGGTCACATTGATACTTGACATTTTCAAATTTAAATCTTGCTATCCGCGAAGTATATTATATTACATATTATTTATTAATTTTCGTTAACATTACTTGATATTTCATTTAAAAATATAAACATGAGTGACATAGAAACATATATATGTTGTTGTCAATTGTATACAACATACGTTGTTTGTGTAAAATACGAACATATATCATATCTGTCAAATGTACATAAATTCTTAAAATCATATGACAGCAATGATATTTATTTCTGTATTCGAACAACGCCAACATTGAAAAATGAAAAAAAGTGTATCGAAATAGAGCTCATTTCGATACTGTTTTTGGTTTCATAATGAGTTCATTTCGAATGCAAAATAGAAAAAATATCTTTTTCTATTGCTCGCTCTTTAGAAAACTCGCCGCTATCGCGGCTCGTTTTCTAAACTGATCTCGTGCGGCAAAATGGTGCCTTATGAAACTTTTTTTTTTAATATACTATTACCTGTTAATATAATACTTTTCTTCTTAGTTAATATTGGAGCAAGGGATTTCTCATACTACTGTTACAACTATATTAGTAGAACAAATATCTAACTGCTTCCTTTGAAATATCTTCTATGGCATATTGATTAGTTGGAACATTATGAATGTCATCTATCAGATTTGTTGGTTTAACGTTAACTGATTTTAAATTACAAAAAAACAGGATATATTAATAGATCAGTTAAATATGTTGCAAAGGATTGATTTGATGGCCTTTGATATTAGTTCTTCCTTGTTAAATATTGTGCCTCAAAATACCTTCTAGAAATAGTAAGTGAATATCGTCTATTCTAAATGAATATTCTTGTGGCATTAATTAACTGTTGAGACCTGCATGATGTTGCTTTTGGAAATTCATGAAGTATAGACCCTTCTTGTATACAATTTGCTATGTAACACCATGTCACGTCGAATAATTCTAAAAATATAAAATTTATTAGCAAGCGCCAATTAAGTTGGCGCGAGGAGGGGGTGCGTTAAAAACATCCACCTCCACTACTCAAGTCATTGTCAGAATACATTTGTCATTGACGTTTGACGGAACATAATGTCTTTGCTAGGGGATCATAAAGTGATACACGCTCAGACGTTTGAATTTTCTGACATTTGATGTAAAACCAAATACAAATCTCCCCACTACTTCCCCTCCTCGCGCTAATTTAATTGGCGTTTGCTGTACATAACTATTTGTTTACTATCTAATAAACAGCGACCGGACACACCGGGTTGAAATGACGTCGTCATTACGATGGACGATATAAATACTACAACATCTGTTAGTACATCACGCAGAGTTATTTAATGCACTATTGATCTGGCTAGCGTTCATCGAGAATTGCGACGTCTTTTGTTGGATATTTACTGTTAAATTTCTGTTTTGATGGGCGTAGATAGAAGCGTGTGGAGTTTTAATAATTTAGTCTATTTAGATTATATTTCGTAAGATAAATAACGTGCTGTGAGTTAGTTTCTTGTTTTCATAGTTTTAACTGTTAATTATCGTAATTTTTGTGATAGACCCTGTTTAATATTGTTTGATTGAATCTACTTCTCCCAATTATTTCGACGTAAGTATGCAATGAATTTCGTTCAGTTTCAATAACTTACGCATACATTTTTTGTTTCCATTTATTTAGATCTAGAGCATTCTTTAAGTTAGTTTTTCAGATATGATATGGAAGAACGTCGAGAACGGCTTCGTAAAACAATGGCGAGTTCGATTGACGGTCATACCGATTGTATGTCCATGGTCAGTGATTCCCAAATTTATTGCAAAATCTGTAAAATATTGTTAAAAAATTCCATGAAATCGCACGTACGTCACTTAGCATCGCAAACACATGCACAGAAATTGGAACCGTTGGAATCTGATAATTTTAACGAAGAACTCTGTGAAACTTTTATGGCGGCTAATATTCCATTAAATAAACAATCCCACTTTAAAAATATTTCTCCAAAAATATACTGGTCAAAATGTTCCTGATGAATCCACCTTACGCAAATATTATGTTTCTAAGTGCTACACGAAAGTTAGAAGCCATCTTTCAAATCAGTACCTCTGAATAAGTGCCGACGAAACTGTCGATATATTAGGACGCTGTGTGGTAAATGTTGTAGCTGGTGTCCTACATCCAACTATTCTATATAACGCATATGTAATAGCAACAAAAGTTATAAATACAATTGATGCGGAAACAGTTGCCAAAACCATTAACGAGAATTTTTAAAAAAATAATTCATTCGGACGACAGGTACAAAGAAAAAGTACTTTTATTTGTAAGTGACAGTGCTGCATATATGTTAAAAATAGGCAGACTATTAAAGGGAACATATCCTAATATGCTGCATATTACTTTTGGAGCACATGTTCTCCAGAGAATCTGTGAATATATCAGAGACACCTTTCCAGAAGTTGATAGACTTGTATCCGCTTTTAAAAAAGTTTTCGGAAAACCACCATTGAGGGTAGCTCTTTACAAGGAAAAGCTTAAATCTTTGTCACTGCCTCCCTCTCCAGTAATAACTAGATGGGGGACATGGTTGGAAGCTACTAGTTTTTATGCAGAGAATTTCGATAGTTTACAAAACTTCGTTGCATGTTTAAATGACGATGCTCGGAGTATTTTTCTAAGTGCAAGGAACTAACACAAATTCCACATTTAAAAAATCAGTTATAAAAATCAGTTCTTCAGGAACACTTTGGAAATTTGCCAAAACTAATCACTTATTTTTAAAATCGAAATCTCAAATTAAATGATGGTTTAACGACATTAGATGTGGCTATTAATAATTTGAAAAGTATTCCAAGTGACTTCGGTTGTGTCTTCGGCAAAAGTTAGACGCAGTGTTTAATAGAAATCCAGTTTTAATAACATTGCGGCAATTGTGTATGGGGACAATGCCACAACATCTAACTGCAAAATACGCGAAAATAAAAGATTATTTCCAGTATGCACCTATAACCAGTTGCGATGTAGAAAGGACGTTTTCTGTTTACAAGGATGTATTTCATTCAAAGACAACAAATTTACAGAAGAGAACCTTGAGAAAGTATTGCTAGTAAATATTAATACTCCTTTACTCGACTTGAACTACAAAATGAACAAATAAAAATGTATTTCGTATTTTGTAGACGTATATATACCCGTTTTATTTTTATAAATATAATTATATAAATAAAATTAAATACTTTAAAAATACAAATATTCAATAGTACGCTCGTGGGCGATGAGTCATCAACCTCTCGTGTCCGGTCTCTATTAATAATATTCACATAGGCTGTGCATTAAGTAATATAAAAAAATAGTTAGCTTCGTTTGATTACTTTAAAATAGGCTCAAATCTTGTAACTTTCAACAAGTTCCACCACGTGTTCACTATATCTAGAAACTTTAATTTGTTTGTGCTTCGCTCCTAACCGCTTGGCGTATAAAATAAAACTAAAAGAAACGCCCAGTAATCTATGCGCCCAGTTATGGTCAAGACTCAAGACAGGTAATTTACCAGCAAATTTCTGTATCTAGTGCCATCTTGAAGTTATATCCTATCATTAAAACACTATGTCAATACTTCTCATTAAACATTATACCCCCTATTTTGTAGTTTGTAGCAGGTTGTAGTAATGTCGCAACTTGGTAGAATTTCTATTAAATCTGGTAGAATGAGGTCCTAATCTAGTGACGTAATTTTTTGTCTAGTAGCTAGTAGAATATCTGGTAGATGAATATTTTTTTTGGTAGATTTCTGGTATATTTTTTAAGCAAACGTATCTATTTAAATTTGACTTGAAAAAAAATTAAATATTACCCTTAATTAATACCACTATTTTGTCATCTAGCGGCGAATAGTGAAACTCAAAGTAAGATAAACTGAAAGTTACATAAGTAACCAAACTACAGGAATTTTCAAAAGCAAGATTTAAAATATGGGAATTAGTTTGAATCTTAAAATCAGGGGAATGACATGAAAAAATAGTTTATAAGAGGGAATCGCGCAAATCTTACATCATCCTCGTCATTCTATGCTTGCGTTAAGTTGCAGCAAACTTGCATTATTCTTTTAAATAAGCGAAAATTATGATTTTTAGTTCTTAAATGAGTAAATAAAACATTAGTGGTAGATTACAGATATTTTTGGTAAGTAATATTTGTGTAATTAATAGTTTTAATGATTAAATAGTAATATTTTCATTTTTTTCACCATCTCTTTAGTGAAAATTCTAAAATTTTAGAAGTTGAGATAAATGTATTCAATTAGCTTTTGTTTTTATTAAAGAATAAAATGTCTAAACTTTAGTACATTCAGAAATTCAGGACGGTTTGGTTTACCGGCTGTTGGGACCCGAACGGAAACTCAATAGGATTGACATTCGCTGTGTTAACTTCAAGAACTGTTAGCCTGTTACGGTGATGAATTTTGGCAATAGATAATAACCACTGACAAAACGCGAATTATTATTTCAATCCTGACCAAAAGTCAATCCAAAGAATGGCGTAAACCCCAAGGAACCTTCACTTAAGGCGTGTGCAGTTCCGTCTGTTGGAAAGGTAATGCTTACTGTATTCTGGGATTGCGAAGAGATTATTTTTATGGATTATCTGGCGAAAGGTAATTAACGCAGAATATTATTCAAACTTATTATCCGGACCCCTGCGGCAGGCACTTATCAGAAAACGGCCTGGGAAGTTGCATAAGCGTCCGTTATTACAACAGGATAATGCAAGACCGTACACCGCAAGAAAAACGAAAGATGTTTTGAATGATTTAGGATGGAAATTGCTTCCGCCTTCACTTTATTCACTGGATCTCGCACCGAGTGATTTTCATATGTTCTCAGATTTGAAAAAACCTTTCACTTTCAGAGTTTAACTGACTTAAAACGTGTCATAAATAGGTGGATTGAGGAGACACTGAAGAAGTTCTTCAAGGACGGCTTAAAAAAAGTTAATTTATCGTTGGGATAAATGTATTCAATTAAATGGCCATTTTGTTGAAAAACTACATTGTAATATTGATGAAAATTGACAAAATCAAAAAATGATAGCTAAAATCCCAGAAATTTGGAAACATCCTTCGTAATTTGATAAGCGAGGGGAAAAGATCCCTTAAAAATTACATCTGTTTCAACAACTCGTTGGTTGTCTATAGAGACTGCTGTGTCAAAAATACACAACTAAAGGTTGGAACTGAACACATTTTCAAATTGCAAAAGACACTGAAAAATAGTAACTCTGCATATTTGTGTTTTTTAAAGCCTGTACTACCTGAATACTACTAAAGACTACCTGAAAATATTAATATTTTAAAGCAAATACCTGTACTTTCAATAGAAAATACTCTAAAAGTTTTGAAAGTTTTTAGTAAGATGGGAAAAAACTTCGGACACGTTAGCTTTTTGGTCTGAAGGGAACGAATGTAAAGATTCGAATACGGAAAATCCTTATGAAGATTTATCGGAATTTGTCCTATCTCTTTTAATTCTGCCTCATTCGAATGCAAAAGTCGAAAGGCAAATGAATTTAATAAAAAGCAAAATGCGTAACCGCATGCAAATTCCAATGTTGAGCAATAGTTTATGAATTATAATTCATAAACTATTGCTCAACATTGGAATTTGCATGCGGTTATAATCCAGATATAATTATATCTGGATTATCTAGAGAAAATAAATGTTGCCATAATTGTAATATTCCTCAAAGTATTTAAAAAATATAAAAACTATGAAAACTTACGAATGTGTTAATTTGGAAATGGATGGTATTGAAAATATTTTGAATTAGTTACCTACAATATATCAAGCTACCTATTTAGAAACTTAAGAATTCCAATTTATGACAGTATTAAGAGAAATGTATTTTTTATGTATTGTTTATTATTATTTATGTATTGTTTTTCATTAGACTAAAAAAAAAATTGAATTTTTATTTCCAGTACCCCCACTTCCAACCTTCTACCCATTTTAGTAGAATTCTAGTAGATTTTAATAGAACTTTTAGTAGAAAGTGATCCTCTGCTATTAGCAATCCTGGTCTGCAGTGTTGTTCCGTCTACCGATTTTTCGGTAGATCTACCGATTTTTCTACACTTATACCGATCTACCGATGAAGCCATCATATCTACCGATTTTTAAACGAATGAGAAAAAAAAATAAAATTCTGCTAAAACTGTTTATATTCATGTAAATAATACGTGTTAATGTAAATATTTATAGGGGTATTTTTTTTTAATGTATAATAAAGAATAAAAATACAATATAATAAATTACTACTATAATGGCATTCATCTTTAATCTATGACTATAATAAATAGAAAATTAAAACAGGCAAGCAATTTTATGAGTAGGGACAGTAATAAAAGCTACTATGGATTGTAGTCGATATAATGCTTGAATTCAAAGGCAACGCGCTCTTTATTCTAAATAAAGGGACTATTCTGGTTAAAAATTATCTTAAAGAAACATTGTTTTTCAAATAAAAATACTTATTCCCCCGAAAATAATTATTTCAAAATACTACAACAATGAAATAATCCTTTTCATTCGAACAAATGAATGAATGAAATAAATACAACATATCATTCAATAATGAATAAAAGCGATATCTATTTGGTTATTTCTATAAGTTTAAAACAGTGGGGCATCTTGAGTGAAGGGTTTGTTTCTGTTTTTGCATTTAAAATTTGAAATCAGTATCCTATATCGGTTCTAGAAGAATAGATGCGGATAGAAAAAAAAATGATTTTTACTTGTTTATTCAAAAAATTGAATACCATAAAGATTCAAATTGCCCGGGATATGACTTAGTAGTTAGGTGAAAAATATAGGATGGCGCTGTAATACGTAATAAAAATTTACAGGGAAGTAACTCATCTTTAGGGATTATCTATGAGGTTGGCCATTCTGTGTTCAATTGTGATAAATGGTTATAAATTTATGAACTTCAAACACGATATTTAAACATTTTCTTTTAATTCATTAATAATGGATACAGTTGAGATATCTAAGATCCTGAAAGATTTAGAAAATTTGCATTACCCTTCAGGACCAATATATCAAAGTATGTTTCACGAATAAAACGTTTTCAACTTGTCATAAGTGAAAACACCAAATAATTTTCCATTAACAATATTAATCTAAGTAACCTTGTACCTAATTTAAAGACTACTATATGAAATATAAGGAATATTTTAATGAGATGTTTCTTTTAGATACAGAAAGAATAAAAGCTCCAGTTCATATGAAATCTGATGAACTAACCAGTATTTATCATTTGACTGAATCTCATTGCCCTGGTTTAAGATATAAAGCAATATATCGTTATGAAAAAAATGAACAAACTGAATCTAATAGTAAATATATTAGCATTGATAAACATAATGTGGATTTTAACTGTAAGGGAATGGATGTAAAAGAACATACTGTAAAAATGTTGAATCAAATTGAGGAAATGCCTAAAGGTGTAGTCAATAATAAATATTAAATATAATTATTAATACATTTTCTTTGTTTAGAGTGGACTATAGTACAATTAACACTACAGTATAATCCCAATGAAAATTTGCAAACTATAGAAGACAATTATTATACAAATATGTTATATATCACTGTATTTCAATGTGGAAAAAATCAACCAAAACCTTTCTGTATAACGGTTGATGTACCAATCGATAAAATAAATGGAAAAGTCATTCAAATTACACAGGAAATGGCTTCAATTATTTGTGACAATAAAAAAAGTTTTACTGATTTGAAGATGATTGATAAAAAGGCAACATTTTTCAGTTCGCATTTAGATAAGCATATATATTCAAAAATTCGTTATTCTCTTAATAACAGACTCAAGGTGAGTTTATTTTTATATTTTAGATAATTATTTTTTGATTCATGTAGCTTCTTAAAAAAAAAAAAATTGTTTGTATAAGTCATTCTAAATTACAATTTCAAAAAGGGGTGTTGAGACACACATACATACTACATAACAAAAAAGGTCACTCAGAAAAAGTACCTATATATTTTTAATACAAAAGTATTTTTAATAATAACGGGTGTTCATTTGAAAAGTCAATCTAGTAGCATGTGATTTACTGAGAACATTTTGAAATATGTCGTAAATTAAAATTTACTACTTAAGCTACGAAGTCGTATATTTTGACAGTTTCATACATACAAATAAATAACAAATGTGATTGACATTATCAAATGTCATTTGGATTTACGTTTACGGAACAACAAACACATACTAATATATTTGCGTCTTATTCTATCAAAATTTCAAAGTAACCTAGATTGACTTTTCAAATGAACACACGTTATAAGATATTATTAAAAATCTGGTGTGAAGAACACGATACAAGTTCATTATTAATATTTTTGTGAAGGTATTTTTCTCTAGAGACGTAGATACGTATTTCACCTTTCGACAGATTCGTCAGTACGCCCCTGCTGGAGAAAGATACATGCACAAAAGAACAAGTTCGCTATCTCAGAAATTATTAAGACTGAGCGTAGAAGGACATTCAGTGCTGCATATCAACAAACAGCCGAAACAACTAGCTCTGTCTACATAACAACTGTAGAACTAACAAAGTGTTTTCATCAGATGGTACCGCCGTATCTCTGGATACTGTATTATCGTGTCTTCACTACTCTTTACGGATCAACCGCATGCGTATATAACAGAATAATTCGAAATATACTTGAGTAGGCAAAAACCTCACCAGTTTTGTATAATACAGAATTATTTTTAATAATATAAAATATTATTATATAATATAATTTATAACTTTCGCAACATAGGGGAATGTGTATCAGCTTTGCGTATAGAATTGAAAAACGTATTGACATAGAACGCATCAGACACATCGTTATAGAAACAAATTATACATATTCGCAGAAAATAGAATTGCCTTTCATAGTTCAATATTAAATAGTATGAGCTCCTTAATTTGATGAGCATTTTCAAAAAAAAAGGCACACGTTATTTTGAGATTACTTCCACAACATCCAGATTTAAACCCAATATAAAAAATAATGTTGATGCTAGAAATGTTACTTTTAAACGGGATTATACGAAAACGTTAATCAAGGACGAATTTAACAAAGTTTATAGTACTTAAGATTGGCAAAAACGCGGTGAATATGTAAGAAAATGTGAAGAAAAGTATTTAGAAAATGAAATTTTGGTTGACTTTAGTTACTAATGTCAATAACGATGATTTCTACAAACTATTGGCTATGTTATTTCAAAGTTTTTATGGATTTATGACAACAAAAATTATTTATTTACTCTTCATCTTAATATTTGCTCTCATTTTATATTGCTTTCACTACCTTTGGATAAAGCTATCTATGTATTAGCAATATTAATTTAATTATGAGATTTTTTTTGGTAATTAATTCTACAATTTAAGTTATTATTATAATCTGTAGATGTACATTGTGTACATTAGATGTTTATGTTGTTTATTTACTAATTCAATAACGAAATATTCACTACCCAATTTCTTTTTACAACTTTAAGTTTTAATAATATAAAGATTAGTCTTCTTAAATTACCATTATGTTACTTGCATTTGGGATTACTCCTATTTTGTAATTATACCTTTACAAATCTCCCATTATTTACATTATTTTTATGTAGGTAATAAAACCATTTTAAATTATTATTATAGTGAAGGCGCTTTTTTATAATACAATATATTAAAGGCATCGACAATCAGTATTTATTTGTGATTAGAGTAGAATCAGTAATATAAAAGTTATTACTACGCCATTGATATGTTTAAGGATCAATTACTAGTGTGCCACCCCTCACGCATGCTTCGCAAACTTACTCCAATTACTCGCCAATTTCTGTGGCGATTGCTGTATATATTGTATGATAACATATGGGATTCTAGTGTTTTAAAAATAATTCAAAGTTATTAATTATATTTTCAGAATTTAGTCAAAGATATTCAAGATATCTGGCTCAAAGAATGGCGATGTTGTTTTGTTGGTAAACTAATGGAAAATGATGAAAATCTCATTTCTGAAAAATTAGATTATCTTTTACAGAAATACGGAGTGTGAGTATATATTATTGATAAATTAACACCACAATTATGTTATTTTTTTAAATATTTATACATTTTGTAGTTCATTGAAGTTCTTAATTGCAGAAAAAACACTACAGAGAAAGTGAAATGTATTTTAAAATGTCTTATCAAATCAAGCGACATTCTGAAAATTACCGAAGTTAAACAAATACTTCAATATTGTTTTCAAGATAACAAAGAATTAATTACAAATTTTTCGAAATCCATCTACGAGCTATCACAGCAAAATAACTTTTCAGCGCAAAAGCGGCATCCGATTATTTTAGTGATTGATGAGGTATGATACAATTAAATTTCCTAAGTTAAAAAAATAATGCAAAGATATAAAAAGGAAATTTAATATTGAACTTGAATTAGTTTAAAAGTAATTTTGAAATGCACAATATAATAACAATAAATTTTATTTGAACTTTAAATGTGCCTTCTAGATATGGGGGCGAGTTGACGTATTCGCACGATTGCCTAGAGTAGGTCGTGAAACAAAAGAAATACACATCCAATATTAGTGTTTGATACATTTGTGACTAAGCATGTTTTGTAGGCAATTTTTTAAATTTTAGCCTGCTACCAATTAAGTGTAAATTAATCATTTTGAATATCGTGCAGTAAT
Source organism: Melolontha melolontha (assembly GCA_935421215.2). Classification (NCBI taxonomy): domain Eukaryota; kingdom Metazoa; phylum Arthropoda; class Insecta; order Coleoptera; family Scarabaeidae; genus Melolontha; species Melolontha melolontha. Next base: position 143,129,770 of record OW285236.1, read on the forward strand.
TAAGTATCTTTTAAAGAAAGGCATGTCCTTTACCGAAATTTACCGAGATTTGTTTTTCGTATACAGCCGTCAGAAAATGGGGAAATGAATTTATGCGTGGCAGGAACGGCTTAGAAGATGATCCCTGCAATGGACGGCCGAAAACGGCTTCAAGTCCAGAAATGGTGGATAAAGTTCATGATTTGTTGCTAAGTGACCGACGATTGGAAGGGTTAGAAGAAGCAGAGGCAATAGGAATTTCAAAGGGACGGGCGCTTTGTTTTTTGTAAGAAGAACTTGATATGAGAAATCTTTCGGCAAGATGGGTGCCGCGTTTACTGACGACGGAACAAAGACGTGTTCGCTGTCATATATCGATTAATAATTTATAAATTTTTAAACGCAACACAACATATTTTTTGCGCCGATTTGTTATTTGTGACAACACATGAGTTCATTATTATACACCCAAATCTAAATCTAAAATCTTATCAGCGGGAAAACTGATGGCGTCGGTTTGGGATCCAAAAGGAATATTGTTGAGAGACTATCTTCAGTAGGGCAAGACCGTAACCGACGAATGTTACGCAACTCTTCTAGATCGTTTCAAGACAGGTATCGCTGAAAAGCGTCCAGGAATAACTAAGAAGAAAGTGCTTTTTCACCATGATAATGCACCTGTGCATTCCAGTACGGTTGCTGCAAAAAAATTGAGGAATTAATGTTCGAATTTAGTACGGCACTCCCCCCCCCCCATATTCGCCAGACCTAACACCATCTGACTTTCATCTATTCCCTAAATTAAAAGATTTTCTCGGAGGCAAAAATTCTGCACAAAGGAAGAGCTAACTTCAACAGAAGAAGATTATTTTGCAGGGTTAGAAGAAAATCACTTTCGAGGCGCAATAAAAAAGCTTAAACACAGATGGACCACATGTATCGAATTAATCGAGGAAATTATGTAGAAAAATAAAGTTCGATTATTTAAATTATTCATTTGTTTCTGTACGCGCGAATTAATCAACCTGTTCTCGTATATACTTTTCATGATTCCATTATATCTTACATTTTGTTGGACGCTGATATTTCTCCTGTTAATGCGGTATTTTTGTAGCAAAAGATACCATCGTGTTTAACAATATGCGTTCAATAGGATTTTTTCGTTTCAGCATTTCATATTTTTTAAGTATTATGGAAGTATCTATATTTTCACAGTTACCAGCTTGTCATAACAGCTGCTAGAAAAGTTATCAAGACGTATTGGTGTTCTAGGAGCCTGTTAGGCGATACAAAATTTATCTTTTTCTTTTAAGCACCCATCGCGTAAGGTTTCCTTTTTCCTAGAAATTACTGATCATGTGTCGATATTAGGTTTGTTCTAACTACCGGTTTCATTAAGGTACATGATTTTCATTCGTTAAGATAAAGTACTGATAAATCTTACTAATGTTTCATGATAGTGTCTTAACATTATTTTATTTAGGCTTATATTTAGATGCTGTGTAAAATTTGACAATTTCATCTGCTTTTGTTTACTTTGAATAAATGCTTTTTTTCAATGTCCGAGTTTGATCTTGACCAACTATATCTAATGCAAGACCTTTTGTAAGTAAGCAATACACTAGAAAAATAAATTTTTAATTAATTTATTTCTAAACAATAACAAACAATTCGACATATAACTTTCAAGAAGAATATAATAAATACATAAGTTTCTCTCTTTCAAAAAAGTTCAAGACATTCAACACAAGTTGCTGGGATTGTGATTTCAGAGGTGTTCCATGCATATCTGTAATAAATGTAAATTCTTAACCTATAACCAATAAATAACTTAATGATAAGAATACTTACTGAAAATGTATTAAAAACAGTTCTTTGTGTTATGAAAAGATCAATTATTTGCTAGATAGAAAGAAACTTAATTAGAAAAGCAATTAAACGAAAATAAACCAAAGTAAGATGTCAAAATTTAATTATTCGACTATCGTAGTACAGGGGCGTCATGGCGGGCGGATGACCGCATGTTATCTCTGTCTATTTTACTGGTCTTACGGCGAAGACAATCCCACATATTCGTTTCAGTGTTTTATCCTAGTTTAACAATTGGGCTTTGAATGAAATCAGAATACATACATTGCAGGTGTCTCCGTCCGTGATAATGCCACGCAACTAATGACGTGAGTCAAAACATCGACTGGACAGATACTGTCGTGAGCAAAAAAACGGGACATTGTTTCTGCGTGGGTTTAAATTGTGACTACTAAAGTGTCTATCTTTACTCATAATAGTAACTCAGGAATTGTCAAAAATGTGTGTTTATTGACATTTATTAAACATTTTTAAAATACATATAAATAAAAATTACTAAAAACAATAGAGAAAGAATATAATTAAAATAATTAGTATTTCGTCATTTCACCGTTATTATTTATAACTGCATCTAATCGAAGCCATAATATTTTCTACAACATTTATAGGAATTTGATACCAAGCATTTTGAACAATGTCCCAAAATTCTTCCTGGGTAGCAGCTCTATCTCATTAATCCCCATACATTGAGATTTAGATAAGGACTGTAGGCCAGGAAATCTCAAGTTTAAATTTCATTCTCTTATAGCTAGTGTGTTACAAGATGCGACAGGAAATTGTGTTGTTCTTATAGCTTCCTTTAATGTTTTGAAAGGGTTGTGCCTAATCTCAGTTACTAATGTTTCGTCTTCCTGCAGATTTAAAATTTTGTTACGTCCGGGACCTATTTTCCGATTTAAATTATCTTCTTCCCTCTATTTTTTATATATTCTTGCGGCTGAACTTTTACCAATATTAAATGGAACCGATACAGTTCTTAATGATTTTCCATTTTCCAAACTAGTAACAAGTCTGGCTTTATCAGTTTTCGAAAAATGCGGCATTTTAAATTTTGAATTAGCAACTATGATAGATAATTTGACGTACAGTTAAATACAACGTTAATTACAACGCTAAAAAGTAAAGGAAATTGACAAAACGATTTTGACACTGTTCCGATTTTTTTTCTCACGACAGTACTATGTACTTTTTTCTTGCAAGAAAACACGTATACAATGACTCACAAAACTCTTATACTTAGAAATAATTGTATTTAGTTGAAAACAAGTCAGAGTGCGGCACTTCATAAGTATAAAAGATTATTTCAAAACAAGAATTAAATCCAGTAGTGAAAAATATGAAGAGGGTTCGGAATGTTCTCGGCCTAAAAGAAATATGGCGCAAGTATATGACTATGATATTTATCAAGTGTGAACATTAGATATTGTGCCGCGAAGTTTCAGACACGTACAGTCGGCGCAACCCAAACATGAACGCTATTTGTTTGTCATGGGATTTTTTACTGTAATTCTGGCTTTGGCCAGTGATATTACAAAGAGAGGGGATAATATTGTGAGCATAAATATTGTGATATAAGTCACGCGACGGTACGTCAGCCGGGCAGTATGACGCGCTGAATACGTCATCAAGTCTCCAGACGTTCGAGGACAAAACGAGAAAGCCCGGGTGGACCTGGAATATGCGGCGGCCTATATATAAGCCACCAAGGAAGGGATTGAATCAATCAACGAATAGTCGTCGCCGGGCCAATATTGTGATATAAATGTAAATTAGATTTCAAAATTTTACACATTCAAGAAAAAAGTAAAAAACTTAACCTGTTAGAAAACTTAGAAATTAATAGATATAATAGTAAATACTTCTTGTGAAATAAATGCTTTTATTGTTAGTTTTTAAGTGTTATATAGTGTATTTTGTTTATTTGTCAATATAGTGTGCGTTTAAATTACCGTTAGTTTTATTTAAAAGGACCCACAAAGACAATTATTTTACAATATACTACTTTTATTATTGCCAATTATTTTACAATATACTACTTTTATTATTGCCTTTTTGTCGAATCGGTATTATCTAAAATTGTCAGGATAAGTTCCTCTTACTGATAGTATCATCACGTTTTCTAAAATATTTATGTAATTATCGGCTGTTAATCTCCCATCAATTTGCCAACATATTCCAGGACCGTTAACGCTTATCCACGCTCAAACACTGACGGAAATGCGGCCACGATTAGTAGTACCCAACGTATAATTCTCCTCGAATTTTGAGTTTCTAGGACGATAAACTCGTAACCTTCCACTGTTAGAAGATTGGAACATCTTTTCACCGGCAAATACCATGTTGGTGTAAGATTCTTCCCCGTGATTTAAATATTCATTTGCAAACAGCACTCTCCTGCGCTTATTTTTTGCTGCAAAAAAATTTTTGCGGGCAGCAGCGCAGTTTTTTAAGCCAGCTTGTTTTAAACGCATTTCAGTTCGATATATCTTGGGAATAGTGTTTATTCTCGTGCTGTCACAGTCGTTCCAAAAGAATTTTGATGGACATATTCTACGAGAGCATTGTCTTAGTTTTCATTAGAGACCTTCCCTACACCTTGTCTGAAAGGTCTTCGCAATCTATGTTGTTCTTGCCAGCGTTTCTTAACGTAAAATATGCAACTTTTACTGGCATTTAAATCAGCAGCCACTTCACTTATAGACCAATTTTCTTCCAATCTTGCTATAGCTCTCGACTTTTGAGCTCCAGTTAAATGCTGAGGCATTGCTTGCCAGCGTTTCTTAACGTAAAATATGCAACTTTTACTGGCATTTAAATCAGCAGCCACTTCACTTATAGACCAATTTTCTTCCAATCTTGCTATAGCTCTCGACTTTTGAGCTCCAGTTAAATGCTGAGGCATTAAAAAAAATTAATTTGACAATAATTATTACGATCTGTCAAATTTAAATGCGACAAACGACTATGATGCAAAATGTAAATTACACTATTAAATTTTTGTGTTCACATTTGGGTTTCGTCAACGGTACATTAAAGTGGCGTCTAGAAAAAAGTGTGCCATTGACTTAAACAGATAATGATAAGTCATGATGTGGTGGCAACTCTAGTCCATCTAGTGACGGCCAGACGTCGTCCTGCTAGAAAAGTAGACAATTTCTGCAGATTAGCCCAGATTCAACTACTAATTTTATTTGTTAGAATTATGGACATAAATCCGTTTTTCATTGCATGTTACAATCCTATGGAACACACGCCTATCTTAGGTGTCCACAAGCAGTTTCTTGCAGATATACATACGTTATTGTGCCTGCTTCACTGTTTAATCGTGGACTACTTCGCTACATGGCATGCTTACCTTCGTCAAGGATACAACCTCTTACAATAATTACCATGTAGTGGTAGTTGGAGTTGTCTTAACATTTTGACAAAGATCTCTTGGTCTACAGTTGAGAGCGAGTCTGAACGGTTGCTCTTGAAAGTAATTTTGTCTATTTCTGAATCTTTTGTACCAGTTTTTCGCCATACGATCTGAGAGATGACATTCGGATCTTTGACCTCCCACAATATACGACCAGCCTCAGTAGCATTTCTATCTAATTTTTCAATGACGACCTAATATTGTCAAAATCTCAGTACGTGTATTGGGCGTTTTTTATTCACCAATGGTATAAATGAACAGGTTTCACATAAAATCTAGTTAGTAACTACAGATCGCGTAACTTGTTGTTTGTCGTATAAAACGTTCTAATTGTGACGAGCAATTTATCGGTATCAAAGAAAAAAAATATTGTACCACATCTATTGAAAATAAATATTAACCAATAATTTAATTAATTTAGAAATTGGATTCACTGCCTTGGGAAATGTTGGATATATTACAAGATCATCCAGTATCTCGAATGCCATCACTACATTTTACATATGCATTATTTAAAGAACATCAAGATAGTATAGTAGATGGAATAAAGATTGATGTAGATTATCAGAAAGGTAAATACATTATTAATCCGGGCTTAGATTTAAAACGGATGGAAACAAGACTTCATAGTTTTTTTAAATATTGGACTCCAAATTGGAACGGTCTTGTTGGCGTGACGCCTTCCTGTGAGGAGTTTGAAGATATGCTTCTGAATAGTGATATATTTTCGTAAGTAATATAATACTACTTTTCAATAAAAAGTAATTTTTATTAAATAATATATACTGCAAGCAGACAATTTAGTTAATATATTGTTCATTAGGTTTTTAGGCCTGACTTAATTTGAATCTACTGAATTTGTTCAGTAATTTTTATTTCTTTGGAATTATACAATTATATTTACTTTAATATTTAACTATGCAAATTATGAATTCACGTTGACGTTGATTTCTTCATTTTTAGTGTGTGCAAGGTACGCACTCTGCTTTCAAATACATATTACACTTTTCGGCCATATACTCTGAATTTCTCCGAGTACGCCAATGCCCTATGGTGTATTTTGAATCGTTCCCAAACTAATTTGTTATACTTGTAAAGGCGAGGATAAACCACTCATTTTGTGTATCTTTAGCAAATGTAAAACAATAATAGTTTGTCACAATTGGCAAGGGTTAATACTCTAGTACAGTTCAGAGTATCTGGAATGAGCTTAGAATATATTTTATGCCAATTTGACATGAAGAAAACGTGACATCTAAGTCATAATTTATATTACAAAATTAGAGAAAACATTTCTCCGGTTTGTTGATTATTGTTGAATTTAAAAGTAATTTCATTTCTTTAGTTTATACTTTATTTTTATTACTTTTCCAAGTCTTTTTATTAGTTAAAGTGATACAAAATCATAACACTTGTCAAAGAAAAAATTTAAAAAGAAATTAAATAAAAAATACAATGAAAATAATAATAATAATCAATACAAACGCAATACTAACATTATTTAAGATAATTCAGAATATATGATATATATATCGTACAAGTTTATTGTATCTAGCTGTTTCAATAAAGGCAAATTAAGAAGATGAATTGAAATTTTTAATATAATTTTTTAAACAAATATTAGTGTATGTATAAATGAATAAATTATTTTTTTAAATTAAAAATTAAATTAAGCAAAATCACATTTTCGTCTTTGTTAGATACTTTTACTTTTACTTTATATTTCTTTCACACTTTACGTGAAATATTCTTCAAGGCAATAAATAGATGTTCTTTAATTTATTTTTTAAATAAATATTTTCATCATTATTTTTTTTTTATAATATACATTAGTATGTATACTGCAGCTTAAAGATTATCTTTTTTCGTGCAACCACAGCAGTGTACTCCATGAAACGATATTTTTTGCTATTATTTTCTATTTTCTTATTAATTTCAGGTATAATGGTCATGGAAATGGATCACAATTCTTTTCTAGTGATAAAATACAAAAGTTAAGAATTAATAGTGTTGTTCTTCTATTTGGCTGTGGAAGTGTTAAATACACCAATATTGGCCCACAAGTAGAGATGTATGGATCAAATCAAATGTATTTAATAGCTTGCAGGTATATTATCTTAAAGATACTATTATTTAGTATTAATGAAAAAGTGTATTGTTGGAAACTAAAGATTATAATATCTTAATCAAGAAATTCGATGATATGGTCTTCGAAAATTATATTTCAGGCGCGTCTCAGTTAAAAAAATTAATATTTTAGTACATTGTTATGTCATGGTCACTTCATTATTTGTAACCATATTATTATCAATACCAGCGCGTATTATTAGCAATTTTCAAGCTAAAGTATACATGTTGATAAATTATAATGCTGAATGACAAAATTTTGTTTGAATAACTAAATTACTCGAAGCTAACTAAAATTAGTTTAAGTAAGAAAGAAGACACATGCTGGAATTGATTACAGATCTGATGTAAATGCATCACAATCATCACTCTAACTTTACTGTAATTAATCAATAAACTATAAGGATGGATGACCTAGATAGTATACAATGCATGCCCTCTAAATTCACACGTGTAATTTATCTTTGTTTTTTAATATAATTGAGTCAACTCCAAAATATACAACAGCTAGCTTGCGATAATACTTATGTGCTAAAACGCAAAATAAAAGGAAATAGCTACCCAAAAGAAATTAGTGATTTGATATATGATAACAGAAAAAAAGAAAATTAAGAAGATGACAGCCAAACAGCTTTGAACAATGCTACTCAGCAGTTAAAACGTGAAGTACAACGTTTCAAAAACAAATCTATTAATGCTTATCTAAGCAAATTAACCAGTGATAACAATACTGAACTATTCCTTCTGGAAAGTCACCAAGCGACTAAAAAAACCTACATTACAAAATGCCTCCATTTGAGAATGGAGATGGAAGCTGGGCTCATAATAGACAAGAATCAAGCAGATTTGCAGAGCATTTAGCGAAAACATTTCACCCTTAGACTAGATTAGATGGAAACTATTGAATATGGTGTCATTCAATCCACGTCTTTGATTTAATTACCGGAGAAGTTTTGAAACATCTGAGAAAAGTCATTGTACAATTTGCCAATTTTATCAATGCATCTTTTAGATTGAGATATGTGACTAAGATGTGGAACTAGTTAATGTTATGGTAATTTAAAAAATATTAATACCATATGATCAAATAAATTGACCCTCTAGTTAGCCATGAAATTATTTATTCAAAATATCATGTTGGCAATGACAAATAAAATACACCAGTCATTGTGTGTACCACGGGGAGGCATCTACCGTATAAATAAACAAAATGCTAAATTTCGTACTGACAGACATCGCCCGTAGCGCTTGAATCGTTTCCCTTCCCACCTAACTGAACCAGGCATTAGTTATAATTTCGAATCCCGCGCTACTGATTTTAGCGCCTAAGCCATGTCTGTTATAGCTAAATTTAGCAGTGATCATATTCCGGGCAAGTTGCGTATCTATTTGAAAGTGTATCTATGCTGTGTATTGGTTTATCGACACTAATCTGTCAACGGTATAGGTCTTTCACGATAACAGACGACACACGTGATAAATAGTTACAAAACAGGGTTGACAAATTTACATTGCTTTGAGTCAGCTGTAAATAATCTATGAGGTTAGATTTATGTCATTTTAAAATATTTACAACACATAATATGCTTTATGTTATTATATATACAAACAAAATCAAAATGTATATGTGAATTTATTTATTTTAGACTACATATGCAAAAATAATATACAGAAAATCAAAATACATAGAGATTAAAGGGCTTGTAACATTGTGATAAACATATAATATAAATAAAAAGAAGACAATATTAATATGAAATACTAATTTTATTAAACATTTATGCTGTCTTCAGAATCAGAATTACTTTCATTGATTATAAATGGTAATATGCCTTGCCTTTCAAAACCCAATGAATTTTTATTGAATATCACTTTTATTTTTGATAGTACTATGATATCTGGCATTATCTAAAGCAATTGTGGAGGGTTCTTCTAAATTCACAAGAAGTTGATGGTCAAACCAGTATAAGAAATTGTTCCTGTCCATGTCACCGTGGTGACCCCGATGCTGTCTATTCGTTGTAAATATTAATTCAGCTTCAGGAATAAATCCATTAGAATTACATGCATGTAATACGATGTACCTATAACAAGATAAATACAAAATAGAATCTTCACTTTTTTAATATTTAATCATAACACGACAATTGTTTTGCCAGCACAGTGGCTTAGTTTGTAACGTGCTCTTTAGCTATAAGTACCTGAGGAAGCCCTGTGCTGGCGATACAATTGTCGTGTTATGATTAAATATTAAAAAGTGAAGATTTGAACCGTAGTTTTATTTCTATTTTTATGGATCTACATCGAGTAAAAGCCGAATCAATTCAGTTAAAATAAATACACTTTACGTACTAATAATATTCTGTTAGTAATAGATTGTACCTTTTACTACCCTCTTTTGTAGCTTTGACTGTTTATATTGACTCATTTTGTAAAGATTTGCAAATAGTTCCATCTTGGAAAACCTAGGTTTAATTGAAGAAACCAAACTCACATAAATGCTCATGTTTCATATGAACATATTGTTGCAAGAACTTAACACGTTTTAATACAATATCTGGGAATTCGATTAATGCTCATTTTAGATCATCCTTCTTGTAATGAAAACCTATTCCATGTAATATTTTCCATAAAGATGTATTACCACCAGAAAAAAGTTCCTTTTTGTTGAGGATATTCAAAGATGAAATCGTAATATGCTGTTCTGTAATTAATTGAAATATTTATTTTATAAATATAAGTACTAAATTACTTTAAAAGCTTAAGGTAAAGCATAGATCTGCCACCGATTTTCGCAAAAATAATTATTGGGGAGTAAAATAATTATTGGGGGCGGGGGGGGGGGGGGTTAACATACCTTTAGGTACGTGATATATCCTAGTGAAGTTTACAAAGTTTGAAAAGCAAAGGCACCGCTAAGCTATCAAAAAATCAAATGCGTTCAAAATGTGAACTACACATATAAATTTTTCTTGGCATTATATAGTATCCTTGATTTATACTAAAGCCATTGGCGTTTATATTTTCTGTATATTAACTCTGATTAGCCTATATTTTGTAAACAAACGCTATGGAAAATTCCATTATAAAAAGGACACTTAAGCGTATTAATTTTTTTTGTAGCTTAACGGTGCCTTTTCTTCTAAAACTTTGTAAACTTTATTGGGATAAATTGCTTCCCTAAAGGTCCTCTAAGCGCCACCCTTAATTATTTTACTCCCCAATCATTATTTTTGCGAAAATCGGTGGCACATGTATGCTTTACCTTAGCCAAAAAATTTTATGTTCTAAAGTGAAAGCCATTTTAAAACTGAGAAGCAATTTATTTAAACCAGAATCGACGCACGATTATTTTATGCACTAACTGATATTTGTGATTGACATTATCAAATGTCATTTGGATTTACGTTTACGGAACAACAAACACATACTAATATTTTTGCGTCTTATTCTATCAAAATTTCAAAATAACCTAGATTGACTTTTCAAATGAACACACGATATAATGTACTAGATAAAAACTTTAAAATATTTCTTGGGGAGTAGTCTTCAACCTCATTCTAACAAGGTTTACCAACTTCCCCGGGATTTTAAAATCTTCCAACACTTTGAACAGTTTTTTCCTAATTATTGAGTCGTATGCTGCTTCAAAATCTATAAAAAGCATATATACTGGACTCTCATATTCGTAGCAACCTGTTAGAATTTGTTTCAGCATGTATATCTGGTCTGTCTTTGATCTGATCCTCCGAAAACCTTCTTGATATTCTCCTATTAGATCTTCTAGGGATACCTCTACCCTTCCCTTTATCAGCGATGCCACCACCTTGTAAACCGTGTCTAATAAGGCGAACCTCTATAGCTACTTCATTCTATCACGTCACCTTTCTTATAAAGGGGCAATATCACTGCTTTGTTCTATCCTTCTGGCATGGTTTCATTTTTCCAGATTTCCTTTATTAACTTGAACATTTGTCTCTTTAACGTTTCTTCCCCATACTTTATATTTTCTGGTGTTACTCCATTTTTCCTTCGACTCTTATTATTTCTTAGGGATTGCAGGATTTCCTAAGTTCTTCCTCTTTTTTGTTGCTAATCATCCTTCTGCTGGTACGATATTTCTTCTTCTTGCTCTCCCGTGCTTAGCAAATCTTGGAAATATTGCTTCCATCTCTCGAATATCTTTTCTTTGACTCCAATTAATTTGCCTTCTTTATCTTTGCAGAAACCTAGCTGTTTTCTAGGTCCAGAGCTTATATTTTTGTGTCCTTGTAAAATTTTTTTATTTCGTTGCTTCTATACTTTTCCTCTAATTCTGCCACTTCTTTTTCCATGAAGTTCCTTTTCTGCGTTCTGTACATATTTTTAACTTTCTTCCGTTGCAATTCATAGTTCCTTGTGTCATCTTCCGTTTGAGTTTGCAACAATATTTGCCAGAGACGTTTTTTCTTATATATTTCTGCTTTACATTCTTCATCCATCCATTTGTTCTTTTTGTAACGCTTTGTCTTTGTCAAATTATTTTTCGAAGCTTTTTTTATCGCCTTTTCTATTGTTTTCCACCGCTTTTCTACTCATCTCGTCCTGCTTTCCCTGCTGTGCGTAAATCTGGGAAATATTTTCTTGGTACTTTCTTGCTAGCTCCGTCTATTGGAGATCTTCAGTATCATAGCTGACAGACCTTTTATTAATTTGTTTTCGGTTCTCCCTAAAAGTATACTTTATCCTGGCTATTACCAAAAAATTTCAAAGTAACCTAGATTGACTTTTCAAATGAACACATTATATATATAGAATTTTGAATTACTCTCAGCCTGTAATAAACCTGAAGTAACAGTAGTATAAGCGATTGTAGATCTATATTTAAAAAACTTATTGATTGATTAGCACCTAATTTCTGTTATTTTAGCCCCTGTGTTGTTGGTATGCTGTGGGAAGTAACTGATTTTGATACTGATACTCTTTCAACAGAGTTTTGGAGTTTATGGTTACCCAAAAAATCATCACTACATTGGAAAGATGTTGATAAAAAGAAATGGGAACTCACAGGAGATAGTATGATTTTATTTTATTTATACATATATACAATAATATACTTGACTATAATTTTTAGTTGAGCCAGTATCTAACATAAGCCATAACACAACCGAAAAAAATGAACCTGAACTATTAAGAGCATTATGTAAAGCCAAGAAAGGAGCTCGTCAGTTTTTAACACAAGCTTCTTGTGTGGCAAGAGGTATACCTGTAAAAATTAAAACTTAGTAATAAGAAAAAATATCTTATTTTGTAATTTTTGTTAATAAAAGTTCAGAAGCAATACAAAGGTTAATTTCACCTTAAATGTCCATTTATATTCTTTAAAGTATTTCAGCTTCAGGTAAAAAGAAATAAACCTTTTTGTACAAATTGTATTAATCTAATCTTATTGCAAAAGATGCTCCACATGAACATCCTTGTTCAGCTAATGGATTACTGACTATTTTAAATGATGAACGTATTAATTCTTCCTGGTAGTCAACAGTTGACCCTTTAATATAATCTAAGGAAATTTCATCGACAATGACTTTAGCCCCATTTTTTTCAAATATTCTGAAAGTAAATGTTTTAAAACTCGAATATCTAACAAATAATAATTACTTGTCATCATGATTGATTTGTGTGTCAAGATCAAATTTATATTGAAAACCTGAACATCCTCCTCCTTCAACAGTTATTCGTAGAAAAGAATTATCATTTGCTACTTTCTTTAACCTATCTATGCACTTGTCTGTTATAAGTAATTCCGCTTTTATGTTTTCTAGTGGTTTTACTGTTGTTTTTCCCACATGGCGATATATCAAATTCGGAGATATTCTAATTTGTCTAAATTTTGTTATAAGTGCCATTGTATTAACATTAAATTTACAATCATTAAAATAACGATCAGCTGATATTTTTAAATAATCTGCTATTTGGCGCCATCTCTTTGAATTTAGTTGTATTTTGTTCTAAAATGTCATTCCTTCGATTCCTTCATACATCTCTGCTTCATACCTATTAATTTTCGGCGAAAAGTAGAGATTGCAGAAAGGAAACACGCCTTATACTGCTTGTTAAATACAAAATTAAATACTTTTGTCAATTCTAAATTAGTATCAAGGTCAATGATTTTACCTCTAGAGTATTTCATTTAAAACTACTGAGAACTATTTTTAAAATTTTATAAAACCATATATTAGTCGTCCGAAATTATAATTTTTAAATGGTCTAAAGTTTTTTACTTATTTTTATCACATTTGCATTTGATGAAATTGGTATCTTAGCGAATGTGCAATAGAGGGCACTAACAAGAAATTGAAAATTCGTTTATTAAATTCGAATATTGAATATATTAATAGGAGATAACAGTAGTTTATTATATAATGATTGGCAATGATTGCTATTAAGATACGAGTATTTCACTTAAATTGCCGTGTTTAAAACATAATTGTTAGACAAGGATAAAATATGTCAAGTTTGCTAATTTTTCAATAGGTGGCAGAATGGATAGTAAACTTTGTAACGGTGTTCAGAAACATTCGATGTCAAAGTAGTCCTTGAAAATATGAAGTCATATTTAGTTAATACAATTTTATAGGTTATCAAAATAGTATCTTCGATATTAGATTCTGACAATTTTTGACAGACAACAGTTGACATTTAATAATTATTACAAATCAGATATAGCAAGCGCCAATTAAGTTGGCGCGAGAAGGGGGTGCGCAGAAACCGTTTTCAAAAACGTCCACCCCCACTACTCAAGTAATTGTCAGAATACATTTCTTATTGACGTTTGACGGAACATAATGTCCATAGGGGATCATAAAGTGATACACGCTCAGAGGTTAGAATTATCTGACATTTGATGTAAAACCAAATACAAATCTCCCCACTACTTTTAATTATGCGCGAACTTACCCCTCCTCGCGCCAACTTAATTGACGTTTGCTATACTTAAGTAAAGCAAACGCCAATTAAGTTGGCGCGAGGAGGGGTAAGTTCGCGCAGGATTAGAAGTAGTGGGGAGATTTGTATTTGGTTTTACATCAAATGTCAGATAATTCTAACCTCTGAGCGTGTATCACTAGCAAAGACATTATGTTCCGTCAAACGTCAATAACAAATGTATTCTGACAATTACTTGAGTAGTGGGGGTGGACGTTTTTAAAATCGGCTTCTGCGCATCCCCTCCTCGCGCCAACTTAATTGGCGATTGCTATAAAGATATACGATTTTTTGTTCAGAGCCCACTTGACTTCGAATGTTTCTGAACACCCGTTATTTTTGTTATTACCAGCATTTAGTAACGGGTGTTCAGAAACATTCGAAGTCAAGTGGGCTCTGAACAAAAAATCGTATATCTTTACTTAAGTGTAGCAAGCGCCAATTAAGTTGGCGCGAGGAGGGAGTGCGCAGAAGCCGTTTTTAAAAACGTCCACCCCCACTACTCAAGTAATTGTCAGAATACATTTGTCATTGACGTTTGACCGGAACATAATGTCTTTGCAGGGATCATAAAGTGATACACGCTCAGAGGTTAGAATTATCTGACATTTGATGTAAAACCCAAGGATTGTAACTAATCATATGTCGGCAATATACGAGCAACGTTGCCGAATGCACTACTAATATAAAGAATGGTGATTTAGAGCGATGTGTAAATATTTGTTAATATAACCGCAAAATAATTTTATACCAAGACGAACCATTTAACAATGTATTTTAAGTTCTAACTAAATTATAACATATAAGTTAGGAGTGCCTATAACATATAAAAATTACAAATTAACGTAAATTAATAACTGGAAAATAAGGTGAATTAACCATGAGAAATAAATTAAATAAATACCAGAGATTTGACAACGTTGCAGTAAGTTTGCTATATTCGTAGCGGGAAATTTGGATGGGTACTTGATTCTGCAGGTTTACCGAACATAGGATAGCCAGATCCCTATACCGGCAGTGTTGTTCGCATCGAGCCGTGACTCCGCCTCCTGTGACGTCACAAACGGACCAGTCGCACCGATAAATAGTTGAGGTCTTAGGTTGCTTGAGTTAAAGTAAAGTGTTTTAATTTAGTTTTCGCCGTTACCCTTTGTAAATTAGCGACTGAAATGCCGGGACGTCGTTGTGCGGTAGTTGGCTGTAATAACAGTCATATTTCTACGAAAATTACCAATAGAGAAATCGTTTATCACAACTTTCCAAAGGCGACAAACTTCGTATCCGATACTGTCCGTAAAGAATGGATAAGGCGCTGCAAACGAGCAGATAAGTAGAATCCAAATACTAGCCAAATTTGCTCAATCCACTTTAATGCAAACGATTATGAACGTGATATGCGGAACGAATTATTAGGTAATAAATGTATTTATACGTTATGAGATAAATTATTCTAATACATAGTAATTATTGCTAGGGTTACCTGTACGAAAACAGCTTAAATACACTGCTGTGCCTAGTGTAAATCTTCCACAAATGTCCAAAGATATAAAGAAAGTTGCGACAAGAGGGGAAGCATATTTAAAAAGAAAAAAGGAAAATGAAAGGAAAGAAGAAGTAAATAGATTGATTGCCGAACAATCGATAGCTTCATGTTTAGCGGCAAGTGAGCTGTCAACAGCGTCTTCAACAGCAGAATTTAAAACCGATACACTCTTAACAGAAAATCAAATTTCTATTTTTCTAAACAAAAAGAAACGCGTTAATTGGACTACTGAAGAGATTGCAGTTGCTTTTACTATTCGTTACCTCAGCAAGAAATGCTATATATTTTTGCGAACTAAACTTAATTTTCCGTTGCCAGCGTTGTCATCTTTGAGAAAGTGGGCATCAAAAATCAGAATAACGCCGGGAGTTTTAGAAGATGTACTAACTTTTCTAAAGGTAGCAGGAGAAAATATGTCTGCAAGAGAGAAAACTGTAGTAATTTCTTTTGATGAAGTCAAAGTTAAAACCACTTTAGAGTATTGTGTTGGTGAAGATCAGGTGCTAGGTCCTTACAATTTAATGCAAGTCTGTATGGTTAGAAGCTTATTTTCTACTTGCAAACAGCCTATCTATCTAGACTTTGACAAAAAGCTGACAAAGGATGTGTTAATGGATCTGATCACCCAATTGCATAAAATATCATATAACTGTGTTGCAATTGTAAGTGATTGCGGAAGCAGTAATGTTGGTCTCTGGAAAGCGTTGTCCGTTGTCATAAATAAGACCTATTTCGAGCATCCGCAAACCAAGAAAAATGTTTATGTTTTCGCAGATGCTCTACATTTACTGAAACTTCTCCGTAATTGGTTTTTGGACACAGGATTTATATTGAGAAGTGCTGGAAACAAAGAGATAAGAAAAGAACCTTTAGAAAGCTTGATAGAATTAACCAATGTAGAAGTAAATTCCTGTTATAAAATTTCTGAAAAGCATATTACAGTTGAAAAGAGTAAAAGACAAAATGTAAGACTAGCGGCTGAATTGTTATCACATAAGACCGCCCAGGCATTATTACGATACAAACCAGGCCCTGATAAAAAACTTGCTGAAGATGTCGGAATGTTCATAGACAATATTAATTCTTGGTTTGATATTTTTAATAGCCATGTGAATAGATCTCCTGGCCCTGACCCTATGAAAGCCCCTTTTGGAATTTATTTACAGGACCAAGAACAACACTTAAATAAAGTTAGAGATTTAATATTTGACATGAGAGCTGAAGGAAAAAACACTTTGCAAATTTTTTCAGAAAGGAATAATAATTTCTATAGAATCGTTGAAACTATTTTTACGAGATATGAAGACCGAATTTGAAGATGTACATTATATATGTACTCATAAACTTAATCAGGATTGTTTGGAGAATTTTTTCTTCCAGCTTAGATGTCGAGGGCCGAATGAACATCCATCTCCATTGGAAGCCATCAAAAGAATAAGAATGATTATTCTTGGGAAGAATCCTGGTATTTTAGAAGCACAGGTACATAAAATGTGTTTATTAATTCTTTACATATTCCTAGTATTATATAGGTACCTATCTACATAGCTATACTTTTTTTAAAGGTGAACACACAAGAAGCTGTTCCTGAAGAATATATAGTGGCCACAGTTTTGGAACAAGCGAAAGTTTCACTTGAATTACCGGAAGAGAAGTTTGACAGCAATGCAACTCAAAGTAGCAATGGAAGCTCGTTTTCATCATCAGGGATTTCAGAAATATCTGATGCAAAATCACCAGAAACAACGGACGATGCATTTGAGTACATTGCAGGTTTTATAGCGAAGAAATTTAAAAACAGTCATCTCCAACTCGGCGATTATACTTATAAAATTAAAGCCGATCACGCCTACAATTTACCCTCATGGGTACAACAGCTCTCTTTTGGTGGTCTTAGTAAGCCCTCAACAGATTTCTTAAGTACCATTAAACAGTGGAACAAATATTTTGAGATATATCATGGCGATAATAAACTGCGGAAAGAAACACTGGTTGTTAAAAGACTAGCTTTAAAAATTAAAAAGCGAGAAAATTTGTGCTTTGTTATTATAAAATTATTTTGTAAATTAAGAACTGTTATCCGTATGAATTATTTAAATACAAAAAGAACCCTTGACAATGCTAAAAAATCGAGTAAACGTAAGCTTTCTACTAGTACACCGTCAGACACTCAACGAACACTAGCTAAAAAAATGCGAAAAACCATTACTTGATTCGTTTTTATTTAATTACTGCCTAATAAAACATTGCTATATACTGACTCTTTTAATTGAAAAATATATATTTTTTGCTTTGTATAGAGAATACATGCTCATCGGCTTTTTTTATTTATGTTTATGTACCTAATAAATGTGTTTATTTGAAGTTGGAAAAGTTTTTTTTTTAATTATAAACCAAAGTATAACCTTATGGCAATAAAAACGTGTATTATATTTATAACAGTACACTGACGGATATGTTATTATCAAATGAAATATTATATACCATAATAATAGCACTAATATAACTCGATAATTAATTGTTGTAGTAGCTAAACACATTTTATAAGGTGCTTTACAGTAGTGAACGCGTTCAACCTGGTCGGTTTGTGACGTCATGGCTCCCCACTACGCGGCGAAAATAATGCGGGATCGAGCAATCCTATGTTCTTATACAATCCTTGTGTAAAACCAAATACAAATCTCCCCACTACTTTTAATCCTGTGCGAACTTACCCCTCCTCTCGCCAACTTAATTGGCTTTTGCTATATCTGATTTGTAATAATTATTAAATGTCAACTGTTGTGTGTCAAAAATTGTCAGAATCTAATATCGAAGATACTAATTTATATTTTTTAATTTTGAAAATGGTATTTACTAACGTACACAAAGCATTCATGGTTGAAGCATATTTTCGAAATGGTCAAAAGATCGATGGCCTGTGGAAGTATTCAATTCAAGCTTGTTTGGAAGAATTTCGAGATGAATTCCCCAACCTTGCTTTTGATTATAATAGTTTTCAGTGTACACTAATCAGAATTGTTCCAGTTTTTCGACAAACTGGTAGTGTGGGACGCCAAGAGGGTGGTGGGCGACCAAACGTCTGGACAGAAGAAGTGATTGGGAATGTTAGAGAAATAATGACTGATGCCCCTAAAACTTCAGTAAGAACTCTTGCTCAACAAACCGAGTTGTCAGTTGGTTCTTGCCATAAAGTTTTAAAAGAAGATTTACAGTTATTCCCATATCGTATAACTTGTTTGCAAGAAATCCTCGATATTGATTATCCGCGACGAGTAGTATTTTGCGAATGGTTTACAAATAATTTTAATGATGATGTCCTAGACAAAACTTTCCTTTCAGACGAAGCATGGTTGCATGTTAGTGGATATGTTAACTCGCAAAACATGAGAATGTGGAGTGATACAAAGTCCAATAATTTTTATGTTGAAGCTCGTTTACATCCTCAGAAAGTTGGTGTTTGGTGCGCTATAAGTAGAAGAAGGATTATTGGTCCACTTTTTTTTTTAATGGTACCTTGACTGCAGAAAGATATCGACAGGAAATACTATTGCCTTTCTTTAATCAACTTCGCGATGATGAACTAGCTTTGGGATACTTTCAACAAGATGGTGCTAGAGCTCACACAGCGGGGGAAACAATGAATATGTTACAAGAAGTGTTTGGAAATCGTTTAATTAGTTTGAACAGCGATCATGAATTTCCTCCAAGATCTTGTGATCTTGGAGGACACCGTGTGATTACTATTTCTGGCCTTTTTTAAAAAAATTCAATTTATCAAGTACCAGTGCAAAATTATATAGATCTCCAAGACAGAATTATAAATAAAATTAGTGAAATTAGAAATAGTCCCATACTGCAAAATGTATTTAGTAGCATTCGGAGGAGGTGTGTAAAATGCTTGGAAGAAGGTGGTGGACCTTTTCAACATCTTTTATAATTATGGTCATTATTGTTGGTAATTTATACAACTACAATTTATGATATTTATTATAAGGTTGTAATCTAAGGACTCTACAAACAATTTATTTGTTTCAAATTTATTTTAAGCCATTTCTTACAATAATTTATTGAATGTTAATATATTAAACTAGTACGATAACTAGTTACTATTGTCACTATAAGATGAATAAAACCTTTACTTGTAAAGTTATTTCCTCTTAATTCTGCATTGTATTTTTACATGTTACTACAGATTAGATGAGCTTTATTCCACAAGAGTGAATAGCATATTAATTGGATTATGTAATTTTTTCCAGTTATCGCATGAAGAGGTGCTATTGTTCAGCAAGAATTCTCTAAAATATCAAAATACTTAATTTGAAATTTGCAATTTAATTACTGTTACCTTCTAAAATCATTATTTGACTAGTTTATATTAATTAATATGGCATATTAATAGATATTTATGTATTAAGGGAATAAACGACAGTTTTAATCCCGAGACAGTAAGTAATGCCTGAGCGACCGAAGGGAGCGAGGGAATTTTCTGATGAGGGATTATAGACGTTTATTCCCGAATTTCATACAAAACTTTTCTCCCGACCTTAAATGTAATAATTTATTTCATTATTAGTTTGACAGTTGATTGATAGATTGATCTGATGTCATTCAATTAAGTTGGTTTGTCATGAAAATGTGCATAGTTTCTGGTTTCTAAGGTAAAACGAGTTTGTTTGTGTCTTTTTTTTTCCAAAAAAAATTTTACAAGTAAATGAGAACAAGCACTACTGTAAGCAACCGCCAAGTTAAGATATTAGATGATTGTCCATATATAAATATTGTAAACTCATCTAATGTTACTATTATGATTACAAAATAAAATTGATTGATATATTTAAATGCTTCGTCAATCTGACAGTTAAATTAATTTTGACTTAAATAAATGAACCAAAAGTCATTCAGTATTCACTTTATTCCCTAGGGAAAATCGAATATTTTATTCCCTAGAGAATAAAGTAGTCTAATATATGTTAATTGTCAGATGTATAAGAAGACACTTTATTCTCGGTCGGGAGAAAAGTAATATATTTCAACATAAACTGACATTTGCGTGTATGATAACCTATAAAATTGTATTAAGTAAATGTATCAATCTATATCAGACGACTTCATATTTTCAAGGACTACTTTGACTTCGAATGTTTCTGAACACCCGTTATATTTGTTTTAACGCAAGTCAATAATTTTAATCAATTAGGGCCAACGTTGACATTTTTTGACGCCATTATCTTTTTGTTGTGTTTATTAAATCGTTGTTATACCACAGTTCAAAGATATAGCAGTTGGGACACTTAACGTATTTATGAATGAAATTTGTCAGCCAATATCGGTAACCTTGGTCTACTGCGACCTAACCACGCGCAGACATAATAGCGCGATATATAAATCCTTTATACATTTTTAAATATCCATATTTATATTTTATTGACCAAATATTCTAAATACAAACTAAGTACATTCTCATTAAACAAATTAGTAACGAAATAATGTATTTGGCGACTATAAACAAATAAAACCACATTGTTGTTTACTATTAAACGAATTTTAAAAATAAAACTAGTAATTGTATTATTCAATTATTGCTTAATACAGAAGACTAAAAACAATAATTATGCATCAGAATAATTGAAACATACATGAGTAGGTAAACCCCACCAGTTTTGTATAATACAAAGGTATTTTTAATAATATAAAATATTATTAAAAACCTGGTGTGAACAACACAAATACAGGTTCACTATTAATATTTTTGTGAACGTGTCCGAAAATATCTTTCCCCAGAGACGTAGATACGTATTTCACCTTTCTACAGGCTCATCGGTACGCCCCTGCTGGAGAAAGAAGGGGCGTACCGATGAGCCTGTAGAAAGGTGAAATACGTATCTACGTCTCTGGTGAAAGATATTTTCGGACACGTTCACAAAAATATTAATAGTGAACCTGTATTTGTGTTGTTCACACCAGGTTTTTAATAATAATTTATATTATTAAAAATACCTTTGTATTATACAAAACTGGTGGGGTTTACCTACTCATGTATGTTTCAATTATTCTGATATATTACACATGCGGTTAGTCCGTAGTATGAGTGAAGACGCAAACAAAATACAGTTTCAAGAGGGATGACTGTGCCACCTTTGGAAAGGCGTCGTTACTTCACATTGGTTATGTGGACGGGGCGAGGTACTTCGGTTGTCTGACAACAGGCAGCGCTGAATTTACTTCTACGCCCGGTCTGGATAATTACGGTGATGTGGTTCTTTTTTGTGAATGTGTCTGGAAATATTCTTTCTCCAGCAGGGGCGTACCGATGAGCCTGTAGAAAGGTGAAATACGTATCTACGTCTCTGGGGAAAGATATTTTCGGACACGTTCACAAAAATATTAATAGTGAACCTGTATTTGTGTTGTTCACACCAGGTTTTTAATAATATTTTATATTATTAAAAATACCTTTGTATTAATAATTATGCACATTAGTATATTTGAAGAAATAATCTCTTTAAGAAAATTAATACTGGTAGCCGTAACTTTGTGGTAATTCATTTTGAAAATAATAAAATAAAATAAAACAATAACTTTGTTATACCACTTTATTCAAATATAATAGTGACCGCGGTTTCGACATACAATGTCATTATCAAACTGCAAAAGTTACAGGCCTACATAGAACTTATAAATGACACATTGTGTCATTTATATTTATAATGACATTGTATGCAGTGACGCGCCGTCCATATGGGCAAGGTCGTGCAGCGCACAACGGCGCCAAGGTGCGCCAAGGCCTTAAAGGCGCCTACGGCCACTTGTGATAAGTTAAATTTTAAAAAATTAAAAACATTTTTTGAAAGTTTACAACAAATCAACAAATTTACATAAAACAATTATTACAATTATTTTAGCATTGACAGCAATAATTTTATTGTTACTTCAAAGAGTGTAATTGATATTTGCATCTACACTGTTTTTTGTATAAATTTAACTTAATTAATATTATTTAATAATTAAAAAAGGTGAAAGGGGTATCTTAAGCATTTTAATAGAAGCTAATAATCATACTGTAATAATTTTATTAAATGAATACAGACTTTTTTCGGCTTCATTCAAGAATGATTGCATATGTAACAAGTGCGCCGTGTATTAGTAGGTATTATGTATATGGTCGATATCGAGCTTACAGAATCTGGCTGCAGGTTTAAACTTGCAAAATTTTGGGTGTATTTAAACGCTTTCGCAGTCGGTGCAGTATTATTACCTTATCGTTGTCGTAGGCGCGTGAGCCGTATGAGCGTACCAAATATATGTAGGTATGTAGTAAGTCCTGATTTGATAATATAGTGATTGTGAAAAATAATTAAAAAATAAGGTAAGTGATTAAGTGAATTCAGCTTTATATAGTAATAATAATTATAATAATGCTTTATTCAACTTTAAAAAACGTACATAGTTTTAACTATACATTCAGTTTACCTAATTTCTATAAATATTTAACTTAACGAAATTTGGCATTACAGTAATTACAAAATTTAAAATTTCGATTTTTTTTAACAATTTTTTATATAAAACAAATAAAACTTTGTGTTTCCTAATTCTTAGTGATTTTATATAGATGACCAGAGAAGAAAAAAAGAAATTATCTGGTTATCAAAACTTGCTTAACAAGTGAAAACGGGAGGAAGACTTGGAGAAAAGCAATTTAAAAGTTACCAACTTTTTTCGGAAGCTCACATTTTCAAGACAGTACTTCTACTGATAACAGTGGTTTTCCATTTCCATCAACATCAAAGTTGCCATCAGAATTAGAGAAGCAAGCCAATGCGGATGAGGATCCGATAGACTCAGGTTCTGATACGTTTCAGTCGGTACCATCATGTTCGAGTAAGCAAGACGAATCATCCGAAGACGTGTATTCGCCCCTCTCTAACGATCCAGGTCTTTGGCCGAGTATATTATCTCCAACCCAGGTGCAAGAACTAGGTCCTATGTATAATCAAAATAAAACTATGTATCCTAAAGACAAAAATGGACGTAAGTTTTCTGATATATATTTCACTCGAATTTTGTAAAATGTTGAAAAGGTTCAGCGAGATTGGTTACTATATTCTATTAAGAAAAATGTAGTTTTCTGTTTTTGTTGTAAAATATTCAGTGACACCAATAATCCATTGACTAAAAATACTAAATTAAGTAACCAAGACGGTTTCAATGATTGGCATCACTTAAGCGAACATTTGAAAAATCACGAAAAAAGTAAATCTCACTTTCAAAATTTACGTTCTTGGTCAGATTTATTAGAAAGATTAAAAACTAATCGAACTGTAGATTCCGAAATGCAAAATTTATTAAAATGTGAAACTAAACACTGTCGCAGTGTCATTGAAAGAATAATTTATACAATTCAATTTTTGGCTGAACAAAACTTGGCTTTTCGTGGTCCTAATAATAAATTATTTCAAAGAAATAATGGAAATTGTTTGAAATGTATAGAAATGATAGCAAAATTTGACCCAGTGATGTCTGTACATATTAATAGATCTCAAAGAAATATGCCATTTTATCTTGGAGATAAAATTCAAAACGAAAGGATTAAATTAATAGGTGATAATATAAGAAACAAAATTTTAAATGAAGTTAAAAAAGCAAAGTATTTTTCTATATTACTTGATTGTACTCCCGATGTGAGCCACCAGGAGCAAATTTCTGTTTGCATAAGATACGTTCATTTAAAAAACAATGAATTTAGTGTCGAAGAACGTTTTTTAACATTCCGTCCTGTAAATGATGCAACAGGTGAAGGTTTAACCAACTTTTTACTGAAAACTTTAGAAAATTATGGTTTAGATATTTATAACATGCGCGGACAAGGATACGACAATGGTGCGAATATGAAGGGTAAACACAGTTTAAACCTTGTCATAAACGACGCTGTGAAATCCAATATGTTTAGTATAAATTTTTTCTCAACTGTTCAAGAGGTATATAATTTTTTTTCTGCTTCAACCAATCGGTGGTCTGTTTTGAAAAGTAACATTTCAAACTTAACGTTAAAACCTTTATCAGAAACCAGATGGTCTAGCAAAATTGATGCAGTAACCCCTCTAAGATTCCAGTTAGGCGAAATTTACGATGCTTTTTATGAAGTTTTGTCTGGAAATAATTTTGATAACACTACAAAACATCTGGCTATTTCTATAGTTAAAAAAATTAAAAATTATGAGTTTGTATGTATGTTAGTGTTGTGGTACAAGATACTAAGTAAAGTTAATGTTGTTACCAAGATCCTGCAAACTAAAAAATTCAATATTTCACAGGCTTGCGAAAGTTTGAACAACCTAAATACCTTTTTAAAGGAATATCGATCAGATAAAGGCTTCAGTGACTTGCTCGTAGATGCCAAAGAATTAGCATCTTCCTTGGAAGTAGATGCGATATTCAAATGTTCAGAAATTTTAAGGCCACGAAAAATAAAAAAACAATTTTCCTACGAAAGTGAAGATCAGCCAATTGAAAACCAAGAATTAAAATTTAAAGTCAATTGTTTTTTTGGAATGCTAGACATTACTCTTTCATCTGTAAATGAAAGATTTGAACTGCTATCCTCTCATTCTGATGTTTTCAAATTTTTGTGGAATATTGAGGATTTTGGCAAGTATTCTGACCAAGAACAATTTAATTTTTGTAAAAAACTTGAAGAAGCTTTAACTGACAAAAATCGAAACGAAAAAGATATAGACGGAACAGAACTTTTACATGAATTGCAATTTCTGCAAAATTGCGACAAAAATGTGACGTCTGTAGTAGAAACACTCAATTACATTACAATAAATAACTTAACCCACTCATTCCCAAACATTACAATTGCATTACGTATATTGCTAACTATACCAATTTCTGTAGCTACAGCTGAAAGATCATTTTCTAAATTAAAGTTAATTAAGGATTACTTACGATCTAGAATGGGCCAGGAGCGGCTAGAAAATCTTGCTATCATTTCTATAGAGTCTGACTTTTTAAAGCAGCTGAATATTGAAAATCTTATTACTGAATTTGCCAAAAGTAAAGCTAGAAAAGTCCAATTTCTATAAGACATTTCCGTTGTTTTCCTTCACGTTTATCTATTTAAAAACACGGGCATTCTAAAAATATTTTATTTGACCTTTTGTTTTTTAATAATTTGGAATACTGTTTTTTATTTTGTTACTGTTGTTTCAGTGTGCAATAAAAATTTTAATAATATTTTTTTGTATGTGAACCTATTGTTTGCCTCAAATAAAAAATACCTACCAGTGCTAACAAGTCTAAAGAGTTCGTCATAAATTTCAATGTTGAACTGTGGGAGAGTGGCTGGTAATTTTGGCTCAATACATATAGGGTAAAGGCGCCTATCAGTATTTCGCACGACGGCGCCGAAGATACTTGGCGCGTTACTGATTGTATGTCGAAACCGCGGTCACTATTATATGTGAATAAAGTGGTATAACAAAGTTATTGTTTTATTTTATTTTATTAATCTCTTTAAATTATCTATAATTATATAATTATCTATAATGGATCACAATTTTAAGAATTTTTCGAAAACAGCATGCAAACGATTTTTCTAGATCGCCAACATCCAATGTTATTATCCTTAATAGAACTAGTATAAATGACGGCAAATTTGTAATTTTCTTGATAATTTCTTGATAATGACCATTTTGCAACCAATTATTACATCTACAATAACATATGATTCAACAATGTTCTATTCGAAGTTTGTTATAGGTACCTATGTAAGTAAACATACCGTGTCAAATCCTGGACTGTAGTTACTCATGTTTACTAATAAAACAAAAGTAAATTCCACAGAAAGTCTCTGAAAACAATACGCGATACTAATAAATATATTGTGTACAGCATGCATTACGGAAAACTTACGGTTCCTTGTAATTTTCAATGATATACAGAAGACCAAATACGAAACCCAATTCACTTTTAACGAATTTAATAAAAGTAACTAAAAACGATAGAGAAAGAATATAATTAAAATAATAGTATTTCGTTATTCCACCGTTATTACTTATAACTAGAGAACGGACACGCTTACCACATGACGCAAAGCCCAGTGCAGTACTGGCGAAGGGCTGTATTTCTAAAATATTTAATTTTATTTATATAATTGGAAAACGAACGGGTGGTGATCTATCTATCTAAAATTACGAAATACATATTTATTAATTAATTTTATTTATATAATTGGAAAACAAACGGGTGGTGATCTATAAAATTACGAAATACATATGTATTTGGTGAAAAGTTGTATTTTTAAAGTTTTTAATTTTATTTCTATAATTGGAACATTTTTATTTGTTCATTTTGTCGTTCAAGTTGAGTAAAGGAGTATTAATATTGACTAGCAATAGTTTCTCAAGGTTTTCTTCTGTCAATTTTGTTCTCTTTGAATTAAGTACATCCTTATAAATAGAAAACGTCCTTTCTACATCGCAACTTGTTATAGGTGCATACTGGAAATATTTTTTTATTTCCTCATATTTAGCCGTTAGATTTTGTGGAATTGTCTCCATACATAATTGCTGCAATGTAATTAAATCTGGATCTCTATTAAGAATTGCTTCAAACTTTTGCCGAAGGCCACATCCGAAGTCACTTGGAATACTTTTCAAATTATTAACAGCCACATCTAATGTGGTTAATCCGCCATTTAATTTGAGATTTAGATTTTCAAAATAAGTGATTAGTTTTGGCAATTTTCCAAAGTGTTCGTGAAGAAAGTACAACTGATTTTTTAAATTTGGGATTTGTGTGAGCTCCTTGCACTCACCAATACTTCTAGCATCCTCCTTTAGCAGTGTTACGAAATGTTTTAGACTATCGAAATTCTCAGCATAATAACTAGTAGCTTCCAGCCATGTTCCCCATCTAGTTATCACTGGAGTGGGAGGCAGTGACAGAGATGGAAATTTTTCCCTGAAAGGAGCTACTCTCAATTGTGATTTTCTGAAAACTTTTTTAAAAGCTGATACAAGTCTATCAACTTCCGGAAAAGTGTCTCTGATATATTCACAGATTCTGTGGAGAGCATGTGCTACACAAGTAATATGCAGCATATTAGGATATGTTTTCTTCAATAGTCTGCCTGTTTTTAACATATACGCAGCACTATCACTGACAAATAAAAGTATTTTTTCTTCGTACGTCCGAATTAAGCATTTTTTGCATATTCTCCTTAATGGTTTCAGCAACTGTTTCCGCATCAACTCTATTTATAACACTTGTTGCTATTACATATGAGTTATAGGGAATAGTTGGATGTAGTACACCAGCCACAACATTTACCACACAGCGTCCTAACATATCCACCGTTTCGTCGGCGCTTATCCATATGTATTGATTTAAAAGATGGCTTCTAATGCGTTCTACTGTTCTCGTATAGCACCTAGAAACATAATATTTGCGTAAAGTTGATTCATCAGGAACATTTCGACCAGTATATTTTTTCAGAAATGTCTTCAAAATTGGATTGTTCAATTTAAATAATGGAATATTAGCTGCCATAAAAGTTTCACAGAGTTCTTCGTTAAAATTGTCAGATTCCAACGGGTTCAATTTTTTTTCGTGCTTTAACGATCCTACGTGACGTTTTACGGTTGATTTATTGCAATTTTTCAATAACGTTTCACACACTTCACAATAAATTTCGGAATCACTGGCAATGTACATACAATCAGTATGGCCCTCAATCCAACTCGCCATTGTTTAACGATGCCATTCTCGACGCTCTTCCATTGTCTGAAAAAGTAAGAATATTCTAGATCCAAATAAACGAAATTAAATAACGAAATTTTATGCACACTTACGTGAAAATAATTGGAAGATGTTGCTTAAATGAAAAGAAAAGGAATGTACGTGCTATTTCTCTTACGAAATACGATAAACTTATTTATTTTATCTACGTACACGACACCACTGAAAACACTATATTCTCCGAATACAATAGCTGGGTTGTCCATTGTTATCGCTGCGAGACCAGGTGGCCGAGTAAGTCAAACAAATACTTCATTGAATTACGGCGGGATGTACTGAGCGACGTTATACACAATTCCAATTGCCGATTGCGTTTTATGGAAATTGCATCCGTTCTCTACTTATAACTGCATCTAATCTTACAGACATTGAAACGACAATATTTTGTGTAACATTTTGCCAAGCATTTTGAACAATCTCCCAAAATTCTTCCTGGGCAGCAGCTACATATACCTTTTCAATGGGATTTAGATAAGGACTGTAAGGCGGGAAATCTCAAATTTCATCCTCTTGTAATCATTGTGTTACAAGATGAGACAGGAAACTGTGTTGTTCTTATAGCTTCCTTTAATGTTTTGAAATGGTTGTGCCTAATCTCAGTAAAATTTTTGAATTAGCAACTATGATAGATAATTTGGCGAATAGTATGAAAATTAATCAAATATCGTCAAAATTACAACGCTAAAAAATAAAGGGAATTGACATAACAATTTTGACACTGTCCCGATTTTTTTGCTCACGACAGTATAATTTTTGTTGAAAAACTGCAAACAAAAGTGGACAACTGTTTTTAGAACAACAAAATTATATTTTTATTAAAAACATACTACATTTTATTATCAAAATGCTTCAATTTTTATCGAAAAATTATTGATAATTAAGTATAGCAAACGCCAATTAAGTTGGCGCGAGGAGGCGTAAGTTCGCGCAGGATTAAAAGAAGTGGGGAGATTTGTATTTGGTTTTACATCAAATGTCAGATAATTAAAACCTCTGAGCCTGTATCACTTTATGATCCCCTAACAAAGACATTATGTTCCGTCAAACGTCAATGACAAGTGTATTCTGTCAATTACTTGAGTAGTGGGGGTGGACGTTTTTAAAAACGGCCTCTGCTCACCCCCTCCTCCCGCCAACTTAATTGGCGCTTGCTATATATTTGTACAGCGTTGTACCATTGTGATTAAAATAAACGACTTCACTATATAGAAATTTATGTTATTTAAACCTGACATCATAATTAATTTATATATTTGTTTTATTGTGCATCTTCTTTAACTTCACGGTTTGGGGAACATTGAAATTGGGTCCTCTTAGTTCATGAAACTGCACGGCATTTAATTTGATTTATGTAATAGATTCAGAGATAAAACAGATTCGCCCAACTTAAGTTTTCAAAATCCAGTGGCGTCCGCTTAACTGTAGTCGTTCATTTTGATCACAATGGTACTTACATAGATTTAGAATAATTTCACTTTTCACACACTTCCTATTTCATCATTGGCTGTAACATTGAAGTTCCAAGCTTTGTATAACAACATAAATTTTCTTTACTGGCCAGAAATGTGTTCAGAAAAAAATCGAATATTATCGGTATGATATTTTAAAGTTTTGAAATATATTTCCGTATTTTTT
Organism: Melolontha melolontha; assembly: GCA_935421215.2. NCBI lineage: Eukaryota > Metazoa > Arthropoda > Insecta > Coleoptera > Scarabaeidae > Melolontha > Melolontha melolontha. Next base: position 143,160,111 of record OW285236.1, read on the forward strand.
TTCTAATCACTCTAGAGGTTTTTATTTATATTATTTATACAACTTAGCTTATCTAAAGCAACTATAAATACATTACGTAATTTATTAAAGAAAAATGTAGTGTAAGAATAAGTAATTTTGCATTTCTCTGATGACCTTTTGTACACCAAAACTTACCAATTCGTGATTATTTTATGTGCTTATCATACTTATGCAACAGTTTTTATTTATAAAAGATAATAATAACTGGTAACATTGTCATTTAATTTTGATTTGCGTTCAGTAAAGATGCTCAAAAATATATATCTAAAGATATTATTACTCATTGTCGTCCTTGATATCACTTCTTCTACGGTAATCATTATTGGTTCAGGTCCTGCTGGAATTGCTGCGGCTACAAAACTTTTAAAAAATAATGTGACCGACATTTTGATTTTGGAGGCAGAAAATCGTATCGGTGGCCGTATTAACAGTGTTGCATTTGGCGATGCAATTATTGACTTGGGTGCAGAATGGTGTCACGGGCAAGAAAATAATATTGTTTATAATCTTGTGAAGGAATATGACATTCTTAGACATTCAGAAGTTCCTTACGAGGTACGTTATTCTAATGGAGAGCATATTGAAAAAAAATTTAGCAAACAATTATTTAATATAATTGAAGATATATATGTACCTGATGGCAATAGAGATCAAAATGAGGGAGTATCCTTGGGAGAGTATTGTATAAACAAGTAAGTAAACGCATGAAGAGTAATAGGAGATGTAATGAATTTAAAAAGTATATACTCTATAATCAAAATATTTTTAAGAAATATTTATGTACCTGATCTGCTTATACCAAGCTTATGTTATCTCTTATAATGTTTATGAGCATTCTTTTGAAGTAGTGTATTTTTTATGATATCGGTGTAATTTGAATACAGTTTGAGGCGGGGAAAATATAAGTTCTATAGTCCATTATTATGTTTGAAGATCTTGGGGATGTGCGGCACAATCAACAGTTTTTCTGTTACTTGTTAAACGACTTGTCTAATTTAAGCAACCATTTTTCAAGAATGTCTCTCGTCATCCATGTTTTCTTTTGTTAACGTTACTTTGGATACGTTGGATTTTTGTTTTTTCCGTTCCAGTAATGTTAACACCTAACTTAACGGTTATGTTTTCTATGCTATGCTTGTTCCCAAAGCATGTATCATCTTCAAAAGTCAATGTTTTGGAAAAGAGTCCGGTTTCGTCAGCATTAAATTAGGTTGATAATTTTGCAAAATCATATGCATTTTCTCCCGAAATATTTTTTGCATTATGCTATTACGTTTCCCGAAATTGTCCAGACAACAAATTAATCGCCTGAAAATTTGAACAATCTAAAGTCATAGTATTTTCCTTAGATTTTCATTCAATGTTAGATCCGATATCTTCAAGTTTTGATCACGAATTAGTTTCAACCACTTTCGAAGTTCTTCGTCTAAGTCATAGTAAGAAGATAATTTTGTTTTTTTTTATCGGGACCCATCTCTGTGTTTTAAAATGCTTTCACAATTTTATAAAATTATTGAAGGAGATACTAAATTCAAGCATAATATTTTTTCAACATCCTTTCTAATCTCGTTCGAGACTTTTTTACTTTTTAGGCAAAACATTTTCCTTTGACACTTATGCTAAACCGTTTTTTTACTCTAAGTAACAGATTGATTGCATAAATGAAACACATATTTATAATCCCTCGTAATAAACAGAACTGGAATTATGTTGGAAAGCGATTACCAAACATTTTATAGATTGGGAATACATACCTCAGCCAATAGTAATTTAAAGGGCTTAAGTACTAAAAAATTTGAATCTCTAGAGCTGATTAATATTTGGACAATTTTTTAATTTCTCTTTTATTTGAAACAGAAATAGAAAAAGACCCTAACCACAATATATATCAATAAATACTACATACGTATTTCGGCAACTAAGTTGCCATCTTCAGTAGAATAACCTTAAAATTGAAAAAAAAAATCGGATTTCGGATTCTCTTTTATTAAGAAATTATTTTTCTTTTGAAAAGGAGATGTCTAGATGTCTAAAAAAATGGTAATTAGTTGGAAATAAATTTGGTGAACATAATGAATGTGTAATTTAATTGTGTAAATCGTGTTAAGTTTCGAAACTATTGTTTGTCATCGTGTAGCGGAATAGTTCCTTGCTAGCTTATGAGAGCTGGACGCTGTATTTTCAGTTATCATGCATGTATTGAATATATTGGCAATAGGTATTCGCTATTACGCCTTTGCCATTGGGTAAGAAATAATAATTAATTATGGCGTGTACTCCATTAAATTATTAACAGAATTGTTTATGAAGACTTTGAAACGTGTCTCTTTGAACATCGTGTTTATCTATTCGTTGAGATGTTATCAGTTTTTAACACCTGACGTTAATTGGACTAAAAAAAATTGTGATTATGTTTTTCTAAATGCAAAAAACACGAATTTAATCGATTTAGCTTGTTCCTCTGAAAAATTTAATGATTCCCGTTTTCCTATTTTTAACTTTTCCTATAATATGAAGATATGTTAATATTACATGTTTTACGAGAGATATTCGAAATGTTTCCCACCACAAATCACATATATATATATATATATATATATATATATATATGTGTGTGTGTAACTTGATAGGCGATCCATGTATAATTTTGCGGGATAAGGCATCCGAACAAGGTGAGGGGAAGGAAATTAGTTATGCAACTTAAACGTCACAAGAGTGTTGCATTTAGCAATTTGCATTTGTTCTGGGGTAAGAATTTTCTATGTTAACGAAAAATTTAATGTTGGCTATCTTGGTCGATTAGTATTCGCCGTATTTAAATTTTGTGATCTCGTGCCCGTGTTATATGTTATAAATATAAACTTTCGTTGGACTTATTGTTTGTGTAAGTGCCATTTAGGACTATGGATATTAGTGTATAATTTTACCATTTTTTTGATATTATTAGTTGTAGATTTTTTAGATAAATATAATAAACTGGATAGTGTCATATTCTGAAACGTCAACAATACAATTTTTGAAGATACTATTGTATTTCTTTAAATTCATCTATCATAAGAGTTTCTATATATCCTAAATATATTTTTATATGAATTACGTTTGTTTGTAATTTTCATTTGAATTTACATTTTATGATATATTTTGAAGATATTCAAGAAGGTGGAAAGAATTAGAGTATGGAGAAAAAGAATGATTTGTTCCTATTAAATTCTGCATTGAATATATCTAAGAAGTTTATGTAATGGGTTCTAAGTTACATATATTGACTGCAATACAGAAGTTAATCGAATGAAATATTATTTTTCCTTCATACATAAAATTTGAATAACCCCAATAGGAATTTAACTACATCTATGTTGGTTGCATACACAATTATGCCCTTTCCCCACACCGATCCCAGTCCTTAAACTATACATAGGGATCTATTTTACTATTAAGTTAGAGTAAAATTACTTTCGGATGAGACTGAAGCTGCGCGAGCGATGATATTACAAAAATACTGAACACCTTAAAAACATTGAGCAGTCGCAGCAGTCGGCAGCGGGAGCAATGTACGTACAAGACCACTACGAAACACACAGATCAAGCGCCCGGTATCGACTGACAAATAATCGATAAACGTTTGTGGCTCGTATAGTACACGGATTTATACTACTAGCTGTTTCTCTCATTTATGAGGTGTCTCTCGTTCTAATTACTAAAATGTGTTTCTGCGCCAGTCTCATCCGAAAGTAATTTTACTCTACACATCTATATTATTACTGATCTGTAGTTCTCGCGGCCACGCAATTTCGGCACGCTTGATACTAAATTCATTGCCATTTTGTTATGCTGGTCCCATAACCTCTAGAAACCGTAGAATAAAACAACATCGTACAACTACAATGTAATGACCACAGATCAGTAATAAATGATTACTCATCTATCTTATTACTAATAATATTGATGTGTAACTTAATAGTAAAATAGATCCGATGTATAGCTTGTGGACTAGTCACCATGCGGGGAAAGGCGATAATTGTGTATGCAACCAACATAGATGTAGTTAAATTACTATTACTATTAAAATTTTATGTATGAAGGAAAAATAATATTTCATTCTATTTACTTCTGTATTGCAATCAATATATGTAATTTAGAACCCATTACATAAACTTCTAAATCATATTCAATGCAGAATTTAATCGAACGAAACGTTCTTTTTCTCCATACTCTATTTAATTCTCTTCCACCTTCTTGAATATCTTCAAAATATAGCATAAAATGTAAATTCAAATGAAAATTACAAACAAACGTAATTCGTATAAAAATATATTTAGAATCTATACCAACTCTTATGCTAGATGAATTTAAAGAAACACAATAGTATTTCTAATTGTCTAGTTTGACGTTTCAGAATATGACACTATCCAGTTAATATTAATCTAAAAAATCTACAACTAATAATATAAAAAAAAAATGGTAAAACTATACACTATTATTCATAGTCCTAAATGCTACTTACACAAACAAACAATAAATCCAATGAAAGTTTATAACATACAATACGGGCACGAGATCACAAAATTTAAATACGGCGAATACTAATCGACCAAGATAGCCAACATTAAATTTTTCGTTAACATATGAAATTTCTACCCCAGAACAACTTCTAAATGCAACACCCTTGTGATGTTTAAGTTGCATAACTAATTTCCTTCCACTTATCTTGTTTGGATGCCAAATCCCGCAAAATTATACACGGATAGCCTATCAAGCTACACTTCTATATACATATATGTGATTTGTGGTGAGAACTATGATGAGTGGGCTTTCGCGATACAAAATATTTTGATGCTGGATGACGTAAGTGAAAGCATTAAAGGTACTGAAATTGACCAAAGTAAGTTGGCAAAAGCAACGGTTATTTGAATGCGCAAATCTTCATGTATCCTCCTGAAGGTTTTCTTAAAGATCATAATAAGAACAAGGTATTAAAGTTGAAAAAGGCAGTTTATGGGTTAAAACAAGCTTCTAAAGCTTGGAATGATCGAGTTAATTCTACTTTGTTGATTTAGGTTATCAAAAATCAGATTTACAACCTTGTGTTTATATAAAGAAAAATTGTAATAGAATTACTGTAATAATTGTCTATGTAGATGATTTTTTGTTATTTCCAAATGATGAAAAAGAAACTTTGTTTGTGAAAGGCGAATTAAAATCAAGATTTGAAGTAAAAGACCTGGGTAGAATTAGACAATGTTTGGGAATTCAGGTTAGCTATGATAAGTTTAAGGGGATTATCACCTTGAATCAGAAAAAATATATAGACAGTTCTTCTTCTTCTTCTCTGTTTTGGGTTGGACGCCACCACGTCCAGGCACTTGAGCACACTGCTCTTTGTACTATCCGCAATAGATCTCTCAATTCCACTCTGTTAGTCTTGTGTCCTCGATAAAAGCCACTATCCTGCTCAGGGGAAGTTTGAGTATACTCAAAGGATCCAATAGATCTCTCCCGAAATATTTCTGTCTGAGTTCCTTCAGTTCCTCACACGTGCATATTACATGAAGGCTAGTTTCCTCCTGTTTTTCACATCTACACCAGGGCTCGCTAGCCAAGCCCATGCTGTACAAATGCTTCCTTAAAGGACAATGTCCGGTTATTAACCCGGTAATTATTTTAATTTGTTTTTTGCTACTATGAATTAGGTTGGCTGAAAACTTTCCGTCCAGCTCCCTTAGTAGTGTTTTGGTATGGAGTTGACCTTCCGTTAACCTCCATTTATTTTTATGTTATTTTTCTAGCCGTAACCAGATCTCCCTTTTAGCGGAATCCTTAGTGATTCCACATACAGGTTCTGGTCCTATGAAGTTCATTGCCTTTAATTCCCTCATGTCCTGGCACCCATATCAGCGACACTATATAGTCTTGTGCCAGGTTATTGAGGACCTGTTTACAATATTTCACCAGCTTAGACCTGGTAGATGGGTTCATAATGGCTTTAGTAGCCGCCTGACTATCAGTCATTATGTTAATTTTTTTGCTTGCGCAGCCGGCTTCTCGAATTTAATCGGCGCAGGCTGCGACTGCTAACAATTCGGCCTAGAAAACCGTAGTATGTTTCCCCAGACATATCGATATCTTCCTTCTAGGGCACATTCCGCATATGCCTGCACCTGCCCCTGACTAGATTGTGATCCATCAGTGTACCAGGTGCCGGCACCACAATCGATCGAGCGACTTTTTGCCTGTTCCCTGGTCGGTATAAGTATGTTCAGCTTAGCTGTAAACATAATTTCAGGTGCCATACTGTCCACCGGCATTTGAAATATCGGCTCTTCCAGTATAGTTCCTGTGATATATGTATGGCTCCCTACAACCTTATTGCCTCCGCCCTTATAAATAGTTCCAGCGGAGGGAGACCCACGATGGCCTCCATGGAAGCGGTTCCCGTGCTGTTCATAGCTCCCGTGATTCCCAAAAGGGCCTGTCGCTGGAGAGTCGTGAGGAACCCCACCGACGATGTCCGCTCCGTCCTCCTCCACCAGACAACTGCTCCATAGGTAATCGTTGGTCTTATTACTGCTGTGTACAACCAGTGTACCACATTAGGGGTTTTAGTCCCCAGGTCTTGCCAACAGCTCTTCTGCATCTCCAGAAGAGCTGCACCGCCCTGTCTGCCACTTTGGCTAGGTGTCTGCACCAATTCAGTTTCGCATCAAGTGTTATTCATTGGTTAGTTCTAACTCTTGTCCAAACAGCTTTACGCTGCCCAGATCATTTAGTTTTCTCATGTTGGTAAAGGCTACCAACTTGGTTTTTTGAGGATTGACAGTTAATCCCTCCTCAACGCACCATCTTTCTACAATTCGCAGAGCATTTCGCATGATGCTTGCCACTGTGACTGGGAATTTCCCCTGGAGCACAATGACAATGTCATCGGCGAACCCCTGCGTCCATATTCCCTGGTCATGTAATGTCCTGAGGAGATTATCCACTACTAGACTCCATAGTAGCGGTGACAATACGCCTCCTTTAGGACACCCTTTTGTTGTCCTCATGGAGATCGTTTTGTTTTGCATTTGGGCATGAACTACTCTGCTACGCAGCATGTCATGAACCCAGTTGCATGTGGTGCTTTTTATTTTTCGATCTCTTAAAGATCGAATAATAGAGACATCGAGGTGTTATCGAAAGCTCCCTCTATGTCTAAGAAGATTGCAAGTGCAATTTCCTTGTTCAGTTATTAAAGACATTTGACATGTTCGAATGTAAACTTGTAAACACACCTATTGAAAAAGGGCGTGATTTATTAAAAAATGAAGGCGAAAAGATTGTCGTTCCATATCAAAAACTAATAGGGATTTTGATATACCTGGCAGAACTTACTAGACCAGATATATCTTATAGTGTTAGTTATCTTAGCCAATTTAACAATTGCTATGGGGAAAGACATTGGAAATGTGCTAAACGCATTTTGCGATATTTAAAAGGTATAAGGGATTATTGCTTAAGTTATTCTAGGGAGAATACAGAATTCCAGGGTTTTGTAGATGCAGACTGGATAGGTGACTTGTTAGATAGAAACTCATATACAGGTTTCTGTTTTAAACTTTGTGGGGGGAGTAATTTCTTGGGAATCAAAGAAACAGAGAACAGTTGCATTGTCACATATCGAAGCAGAATACATATGTGAGGCTGCAAAGGAAGCAATTTATTCGAGAAATTTATACTTTGAATTAACAGGTGTTACATTATGTATAGATATGTTTAATGATAATCAGGGTGTATAATTACTATCAAAGAGCACATTGTTTCATAATAGAACAAAGCATATTGATCTCAGGTATCATTTTGTAAGAGATGCAATATCACAAAATCTTATTTGTATGCATTTTCTAGGAACGGCTGATATGCCTGCCGATATTTTAACCAAGGGTTTGGGTATAGGCAGGCATAACGGTTGTTTAGAAGTGTTAGGCGTTGGCGCTTGCAGTGTTTGAATAAGTGGGGTGTTGTTTGAATTAAATGTATTCGAACACTAGCAAGCAAGTAACTAAATTACCAACAGAGTTGGGGATAATAATTGTAAAAATCACCATCATGTAAATAAAGTTAGTCATTACATTGTAGTTGTACGAGGTTGTTTTATTCTACGGCTTCTAGAGTTATAAACATTTTACTTACAATAAGTACACATGTAAAGAAAAAAAATTAATGTGATGGTTGCATTGGTTTTTCATTTAAAAGTTTCTCCGTACGTGGATCTACGTTAGAAACATACAAAAGCAAATTGTTTTCGAGTGATAACATACGATTCCTGTATTTAGTTTTTAGCGCAACCATAAACGAAAAACCCTTTGCACCGAGATAAAACGTGGCGAAAGGAATTAATATTTTCATTGCTTCTGTGACTAAATTTCCATATTCATCTCGACGAGCAAGCCAAAACGTATTTAAATCTTCAGATGTAAATTGCAGTTGTAGCGTTCTGTTGGCAGATATTTCGATGAGCTGCTCGTGAATCTTAACTGGTAACTTAGCAGCGGCAACAACGTTTTCACTAAATGGATTCAGTACACATCTTTTCGAGAAATAATTTTTATTTTCCGGGAAATACTCCGTCAACAAGTTTTAGCTCACACAAATGCATCTTCATGCAATCCAAACTGTGGTGAATAATAGTGTCTTGTTCATTCAAATTTTTCTCAATATAATCCGAAGTGAGTGGAAACATATCCAAATTTTTGCTTTAAAGGCGAATAATCCAGATATCAAGCTCCTTAATGAAAGCATGAACTTTGTCTGACATTAATAAAATGTTTTTATCACGTTCTTGCAAATTCACACTCAAGTCGTTTAAATGTGAAAATACATCAGCTAAGTAAGCTGTAAAAACAATGAGAATGGCGTTTGTTTATCCTGGAAAAATATTATTAATTCATCTCGCAATTCCAATACTCGGGCTAAAACTTTCCCTCGCGATAATCATCTACCTTTTGTATGAAAAAGAAGAGATTTTTTTATTTTCGCCCATTTCATCGCATAGTTTAGCAAACAGCCTCTTCTGTAACGGCCGGCTTTTAATAAAATTAACCATTTTTACAGCGTCACAAAGAATTGGAGATTTTCCGGCATATTCTTTTTGCGATAAGAGCATCTCTATGAAGGAAGCAGTGCGTCCATTCCGCCTTTGGTATAAGACGATCTTTTAATATTTTCATTAATCTACTGTTCTTTCCAATTTTTATCCAATTTATGTTGGTATAGTTTCTAGTAGCGCCATAAAGAACATCAAAAGGACATTGTCCTGTTGCATGACACGGTATTGTTTTGCAAAACAACATATTTTCTTTGATTGATGTCTCCCTATCGCATTCATACCTCACAAAACAAGAGCGCTGAGATATGTATACTACATCTGTTGATTCATCAAATTGAATATTAAAAAATTGACTTGAACTCACTTACTGAATTACCTGATCGCGAACATCGGCAGCCATGTTATTGATTCGCCTTGATATTGTGTCGTTAGAAAAAGAGATTTTTTTCATTTTTTTTTTGCTTTTTCCTGCGCCTATTAAAACACTGGCCATATCAATGGCAGTAGGTAATATGAAGTTTTCGGCGATTGTATGGGGTTTGGACATCTTAGCTACTTTTAATGCTACGAGATAAGATGCGTCAAGTACACTTTTATTAGTATGGTTTAACTTACAAATAGAAGTTTGTTGATTTCTCAAGGTATGTAATTTTCTTTTGAAAAATTCCAAGGGTTTGTTTTTATGAGCCGAATGTTTAGTTTCCAGGTGTCGAACTAATTTTGATGACTTCATGCTTTCATCGGAAAGAACTTGAAAGCAAACAACGCACTGTGGCTTTCCATACAATGAGGTAAAACAATAATTTAAATAACTGTCATTGTACAACCTTGTCTTTTTACCAACCGATTCACTGGATGTAGATGGCTCACATAGCGATTGCAAGCGCCTCTTTTATATGGTAACAGCAAGACTTTTTCAAACGCATCCTTATGCGTTGCGAAATATTAGTTTTATTTACATTTATTATTTGATTTTTTAAATTTGGAATTTATATTAGTTCCTTGCACTCAGAAATACTTCGAGCATCTTCAGTTAAACATGTAACGAAATTTTGTAAACTATCGAAATTCTCTGTGTAAAAACTAGTACCTTCCAACCATGTTTCCCATCTAGTTATTACTGGAGAGGGAGGCAGTGACAAAGATGGAAGTTTTTCCTTGTAAAGAGATACTCTCAATGGTGCTTTTGTGATAACTTTTTTAAAAGCGGATATAAGTCTATCAACTTCCGGAAAGGTGTCTCTGATATATTCACATATTCTGTGGAGAGCAAGTGTTACACAAGTATATGCAGTATATTAGGATATGTTTCCTCAGAGACACCTTTCCGGAAGTTGATAGACTTGTATCCGTTTTTAAAAAAGTTTTCAGAAAAGCACCATTGACTGTAGCTATTTACAGGGAAAAATTTTCATCTTCCATCAGTAAATAAATTTCATTTCGTAATAGAAAAACCAAATTGTGTTGACCAGTGTTATAAAATATCGTCCATTTTGTAAGAGAAGCTTGCTCTGTTGTTCGCAGAAATTTGGACAGTTTAAAGGCATATATCTATAAATCTGTTGCCGATTTAGATATAAACATTATACGTGCAACTATCAATGAATGGCCACAAAGATTAATGAGGGCATTTTGCATTTTGAATAATTTGTTGGACTAAAAGTTGTTGAATATTTTTAATAAATATTTTCTTTAAAAGTTATTTTTTCTTTTTTTTATTGCTAATATTCTGTGTAATACAAATTATTATCTGATCAAGTAGCAAAGATTACAGAATTAGAATCCATCAAACTGCAAATAAATTGTAATTTTTGTAATGGATATAAGTCAAAAGGAAGTATAAAGAAATGTATAACAAACCAGTAATAGAAAATTTTCATAAATATTGAAATTCAAGTGTAAAAGGAAAAAAAAAAGTACAATTCATTTTACAATAGTAAATACAATTTACGGCAAATTAAGTAGTAATTTAGAAGAAAAAGAAAATTATGGGAATTTGAAAATTAATGTAACGGAATGATAATACAAGTGAAAAACCTTAGATTTTGGATACATACATAGTTGTTATAAATACAGTTCATAAAGGGATTCTTTTCAGTCACATGACCAAAAGAAAGAGATATAGTAGAATTTTTGGACATTACGAACTGCAAAGAAACACTTTTATAAATACAATAAAGTAAAAAATCAAAGGAACTTACTGCAAGTGAGAATTAATGAATATTAAATCACATTCTTACATGTAAATGTCGACTTATATGATGCGTTCATAACTACAATCCGACAAACTAAGTTTGTACCAGTATGCAGAACACACCCTTTCGCGACAACGAACTTCCTGGTAATTAGGTTAATTAAGAATTAAGAAATACTGAAAAAACAAGTCAATCAACGGGAGGAAACGTACAGACGGCGTTTCGTTCTGGTTGGAACTTTTCAATGCACGGTATTCCTCGAAGACGGACATTGCTGTTTCATTTCTATACTTTCTGTATATATAGTTAACATTTGGAACTTACTGCAAGTGAGAATTAATGAATATTAAATCACATTCTTACATGTAAATGTCGACTTATATGATGCGTTCATAACTACAATCCGACAAACTAAGTTTGTACCAGTATGCAGAACACACCCTTTCGCGACAACGAACTTCCTGGTAATTAGGTTAATTAAGAATTAAGAAATACTGAAAAAACAAGTCAATCAACGGGAGGAAACGTACAGACGGCGTTTCGTTCTGGTTGGAACTTTTCAATGCACGGTATTCCTCGAAGACGGACATTGCTTTTTCATTTCTATACTTTCTGTATATATAGTTAACATTTGGAACTTACTGCAAGTGAGAATTAATGAATATTAAATCATATAAGTCGACATTTACATGTAAGAATGTGATTTAATCTCACTTGCAGTAAGTTCCAAATGTTAACTATATATACAGAAAGTATAGAAATGAAAAAGCAATGTCCGTCTTCGAGGAATACCGTGCATTGAAAAGTTCCAACCAGAACGAAACGCCGTCTGTACGTTTCCTCCCGTTGATTGACTTGTTTTTTCAGTATTTCTTAATTCTTAATTAACCTAATTACCAGGAAGTTCGTTGTCGCGAAAGGATGTGTTCTGCATACTGGTACAAACTTAGTTTGTCGGATTGTAGTTATGAACGCATCATATAAGTCGACATTTACATGTAAGAATGTGATTTAATATTCATTAATTCTCACTTGCAGTAAGTTCCAAATGTTAACTATATATACAGAAAGTATAGAAATGAAAAAGCAATGTCCGTCTTCGAGGAATACCGTGCATTGAAAAGTTCCAACCAGAACGAAACGCCGTCAGTACGTTTCCTCCCGTTGATTGACTTGTTTTTCAGTATTTCTTAATTCTTAATTAACCTAATTACCAGGAAGTTTGTTGTCGCGAAAGGGTGTGTTCTGCATACTGGTACAAACTTAGTTTGTCGGATTGTAGTTATGAACGCATCATATAAGTCGACATTTACATGTAAGAATGTGATTTAATATTCATTAATTCTCACTTGCAGTAAGTTCCAAATGTTAACTATATATACAGAAAGTATAGAAATGAAAAAGCAATGTCCGTCTTCGAGGAATACCGTGCATTGAAAAGTTCCAACCAGAACGAAACGCCGTCTGTACGTTTCCTCCCTCCCGTTGATTGACTTGTTTTTTCAGTATTTCTTAATTAAAAAATCAAAGTTAAAAAATAATTTAACTTATATGTACTATATAGTTGTGTTAAATTTATTACAATTGATTATTATAAAATTTAAATATAAAAATATATTTTACACTTAGTTTTCAATTTACTTTTTATTTGTTTTTCGTTATTAAATAATAAATTAAAAAAAGTACTCATCTCTTATTTATTATGTAAAACAAAATTATGACAAGAAAAAATCAAAATGCCAAATGCTTCTATCTTCTAACACGAAGGGTTATTTACATAATTTTTAGAAATTTATTAAAAGTTAGTCTCTTTTATACCGCGTTTGAAAAGATTCTCAATTTTTTGAAAACTTTGCGTTTACAATACTTAAGATTAAATTAGAAATGAGAAACACTGCATGATAAAATACATTGCAGCTAAGTATACACAACTGGTATTAACCAGCTTTTAATCACTCGTATTGCATATTGTATGATTAGATGATGTATTTTACGTCAATTTATTTAACTTTCGTTATTTATAAAATACATCTTGCATCAAATATGCTTCTTAGATATCTTATATTTATATACACAAAATTTTGTAATAATATTTAATTTTTCAGTTGTTAAGTGTTTATTAAAATTCTTTGATTTATTGTTTGTAATTAAATGTTATTCTTTAACATTATTTTATTTGTTCTCAGAAAGAAAATTAATATTTAAGTGTAAGAATTAAGAAATACTGAAAAAAACAAGTCAATCAACGGGAGGAAACGTACAGACGGCGTTTCGTTCTAGTTGGAACTTTTCAATGCACGGCATTCCTCGAAGACGGACATTGCTTTTTCATTTCTATACTTTCTGTATATATAGTTAACATTTGGAACTTACTGCAAGTGAGAATTAATGAATATTAAATCACATTCTTACATGTAAATGTCGACTTATTTGATGCGTTCATAACTACAATCCGACAAACTAAGTTTGTACCAGTATGCAGAACACACCCTTTCGCGACAACGAACTTCCTGGTAATTAGGTTAATTAGGAAGTTCGTTGTCGCGAAAGGGTGTGTTCTGCATACTGGTACAAACTTAGTTTGTCGGATTGTAGTTATGAACGCATCAAATAAGTCGACATTTACATGTAAGAATGTGATTTAATATTCATTAATTCTCACTTGCAGTAAGTTCCAAATGTTAACTATATATACAGAAAGTATAGAAATGAAAAAGCAATGCCGTCTTCGAGGAATGCCGTGCATTGAAAAGTTCCAACTAGAACGAAACGCCGTCTGTACGTTTCCTCCCGTTGATTGACTTGTTTTTTTCAGTATTTCTTAATTCTTAATTAACCTAATTACCAGGAAGTTCGTTGTCGCGAAAGGGTGTGTTCTGCATACTGGTACAAACTTAGTTTGTCGGATTGTAGTTATGAACGCATCAAATAAGTCGACATTTACATGTAAGAATGTGATTTAATATTCATTAATTCTCACTTGCAGTAAGTTCCAAATTTAAGTGTAAGTTCACGCGATAATGATTTATTTTGTTTTAAAATAACTATATCTAAGTATGAACCTAAGTTTAATTATATTTATTTCTGCTTTCGTATTTCTTTAAATAAGTTAGATTCGTAAATACATTTATAAATTTTGGTTAATGCAGAAAAATTCATACATAAATATAATGAACATTAAAATCTGAAGATTGCAAATGATTTTTGAATCAACGAACCTGTTACATAATTTGAAATAATTTTTTGAATTGCTCAATTTTATTATACACTATGTCTTACTAAGTTGGAACCATATGGAAAACTTTTTTATTATTAATTTTAGGAAAAAAAGTTATTCTTCATAAAAAGTTCTGCATGTTCTAAAATCTAAAATGCAATCATCAGATATTAAATTTTTTCAGTCGTATACACGGTTTGTCAAAAAATATGAATTTTACTCAAGAGTAAAGTACCTTTATGTTTGACAATATCGAAAATTGTTATAAAGAAAAGTTAATAAGAACTAAAATCTATGTTTAAATATGCAATTACATCTATTTACATTGAAAAATTTGGTTTTGTTATTTTTTTACCAATCTTTTCATTTTCAACGAACATTTATCTCTTGTGATTTTGAAACACATGGTAACTCTTTCGTTTCTAAATGTTTTCTAACAATTTTGCAATTTAAACACGTAATTAATGCATGTGCATTTATTTTGCAAATAAGAAAGTACATGCAAATACTAAGTTGTGTTTAATACTAGAAATAAATAGAAATTTATTTTTCACTCTTTCCACTAATGCCTCGACATATCCACCCTCTCGTTCAATACATTTAATGATTCTATTAGTAAATTCACGTAATACATTCCTTATCATTTGTGGAGAAATTTCCTGGCATGTTTCTAAAATGATCCTCTCCAAATGGTTAACATCTTGTAACGCCCTTTCTGATAAACTTTTTGCTTCAAGTAACCCCATAAGAAGTAATCAAGGGGGGTTAAGTCAGGGGACCTAGCAGGCCAAAAAGATCAGAATATCTGTGAATAACTTTTCCATGGGACATATGTTCAAGATATTCCCTAACATTCAATGTACTATGGCATGTGGCACCGTCTTGTTGGAACCAAATACATTGACGTTCGTGTATGTGTAGTTCGTCTATGTAGTCATTGATGTGAGTTTGTAAAAACTGTAAATAACGTTTGGCATTCATAGATTGTCGAAAAAGAAAGGTCCTATTACTCTGTTCTTATAAATGCCACACCACACGTTCGTCTTAAATGAATATTGGTCATGAGCCTTTATTGTAAAATTTGGATTATTGTCAGACCACCAGCGACAATGTTGTGACGAGACAGTTCCATTTGAGGAAAACGTTGCTTCATCGGAAAAAATTATATGCCTCGTAAAAAAGGGTCCTCTTCTAACTCTCCTTGGATGAGACAGCAAAAATCAAAGCGCCTATCATAATCCCTTTCTCTCAATGTGTGAATGATTTTTGGTTTGAATGGTTTGTATTTATTTAATTTTAAAATTCTTGCCACTGTATCTTTACTTACATTTTGTTGCATCAACGATTTCCTTTTGCGCAATGACAGTTTTGGATTTTCTACCACAGATAGCATGACTTCAAACTGCGTATTCTCATCGGCAACCAGCTTTTGGCGTTTTCCATTAAAATTATTTTTAATACTTGCAGTACTCTTAAATTTATTTACTATTTTCGTAACAGTTGAATTATTAATATTTTTATTGGGATGTCTACTAATAAAAATAATAGCTGCTTCTCTATGTGTTTTATAATTTTCTCCCACAATCAAAACAATTTCTATTTTCTCTTCACAAGTTAACGCTACCATTTTTATGTGTCATAAATTCTAACGAGTTTTGAAACTCACTGTCAAACATTTATTGCTATCAACAAATCATTTGTATGTCAATGCATCCTAGATTACATGTAACAACAGTTAAATTTGCATTGATATTGTAGGCAAAAAAGAAAAAAATAATTTTTTCAATGTAAATGGATGTAATTGCATATTTGAACATAGTTTTTAGTTCTAATCATCTTTTATTTATAACAATTTTCAATATTGTCAAATATAAAGGTACTTTACTCTTGAGTAAAATTCATATTTTTTGACAAACAGCGTATACGACTGAAAAAAATTAATATCTGATGATTGCATTTTAGATTTTAGAACATGCAGATCTTTTTATGAAGAATAACTTTTTTTCCTAAAATTAATAATAAAAAAGTTTTCCATATGGTTCCAACTTAGTGAGACATAGTGTATATGTATATTAGAAGTTGGTCATTTAACGAAAATAAACAATTTTATGTCGTCGTAATGTGAAGTAAAAATTTCAGACTTAAAGAATTATTAGCATTGTCAAGGATGAATTGCATTTTATCCTATCGCATCAAACAGTAATGTAAGCGAGGGTCGAGCGACTAACAGGGAGGGGAGCAGCTTTCAAAAGGACTGAGCAAATATGAAACAAATAATGAATATATTTTAAATGCAACCCACTGTTGATCTAACAATCAGAAAATCCTCTTGCTGTTAAGAACGTAGAAAAAGGGAAACTGCCAATGTATTGGCAGTCTAATAAAAAGGCCAGGATGACGAACTCACTATTAATGATAGATTAACTGCTCTCCTGTGGAGGTTAAAGTATATTGCAAATCAGAAAACATAAACTTTGAAGCTTTGTTGATAATGGATGGCTGGAATACTACCAGCAGTGGCGGTTCTTGATGACGTACGATGTAAGCTGTTGCACAGATGAGACTGTTTCGTACAATTTCGGTTGCAGCTACTTGCTTCTCTGTATATATGGTAGCTTAAACGAAGCAGTCTCATCCGTGCAACAGCTTACATTATACGTCATCAAGAACCGCCACTGACTACCAGTTACTAGTATATTTAGAAAAACTGAATGACAATACAAATGTAGTTTTTCTCAAACGAAAAATTTAGTTTGAGCATGTTTTGATGCTGAAATTGCAGTAACGTTATCTGTCATAATAAAGTGATAAAAAACAAAGTAATAGCTTTTTGGGTATCAATATGATTAATTAACACGAAGTAACGGCTTCCACAATCAATGTTTTAGATACTTCAGTTTTAATAATCTAATTTTGGAATATATAGCGTCATTTTGTTTTTAATTTCTTCACGAATAGAAATTAGCGGTTCGTGCTTGTGGAAGTAATTATAAGTACTTGTAAATGCTCTATATTAGTTATAGAATTTGTCTAAACAGCGAGCGCTTTCTGCAAAAAAGTATTAAGAAGGAAATCATTGATTTGTAAAAATAGATGAAAACAGATTTTGTTCACAATTATTGGAAGAAATAACAATCTGAAAACGGCATTACTTGCATATACTGTTTCTGGTTTGATAGCAGTGGCGGTTCTTGATGACGTACGACGTATGGTGCTGCACGGAGACTGATTTGAACAATTTCGGGCAATTTCGGTTGCAGCTACTTGCTTCTCTGTACATATGAAAGAAGGCATTGTACCTCATCTAGAATCGCCACTGTTTGATAGCATAGTAAAAATTTAGCACAAAGTCAATGACAAAGAAAAAATTAAAAATTGGTTGTTAATGAAAAATACAGTGGAGGCAGAACGTTCCAAAACAACTATTTTTTAAAGCGTCTGATTTGGATCACGATGAACACATGTGAAATGATTTACACAAACTTTCAAAACAGTAACTAAAATAACACAGCTGACATAACATAAGTTTAGTATTGCCCATGTCCAGAAGGCTATAATGTGGTAGTCCTACAAAATATTAAGATAATACCCTACAGGAAAAGATTCATTGGCATACCCTGTATAATCTGAACGCGTAATTGTAACGCAATTAAATTTGGTATGGAAGTAGTACTAAAGTAGTATAACTTACCTCCACCTGGAGAACAGTGCAGTCCTGCTAGGAGGAATGCATCAATAGCTGGAGTATTCACCGAGAGCGGCGCGTACCATCGCTACACGACGCGGCATGGAGTCAATTAGTTGCCGTATGGTAACGGAATGGATGGCTACCCATGATACTTGAACTCACCTTCATAGCTCCCCAACGTCAGCCGGGGAGCCGGATAACGTTGAAGTCCCCGACCGATCATATCCCAGACATGTTCGATCGGATTCAGATTCAAAGAATGAGCCGGCCTAGGAAGCATTCCTATGCGGTGCTCTTTCACAAAGGTCTGTACAACACGCGCGACATGCGGTCGGGGGTTCTCGTGCATGTATATGAGCGCTGAACGTAGGGGAGTACAATGGGCAGTAGCATCTCATCTAAGTATCGGCGACCCGTCATCGTCTGCTGTACACGTAGCAGACGTGTACGTCCACCATGTGTAATCGTGCCCCGTACCATAAAGCCTTGTTGATAGTGGACAAAGCATGGTTGGTTGCACTAGTTTTGTAGACGCTCACGAGGTCTCCGACAAACCAAAATTCACGCGTCACCGACACCCATCTCGAATCTTGATTTGTCGGAAAACAAAATGTGACTCCACTCGACGATCCACCGATGTCTAGCAGCGCCTCACTCACGTGCGCCATATACAGCCGTGTTCGAGGATCGGTGGAATCTGCTGCAACGCACGGTGCGCTCGCAATCTATTCTCGAGCAAACGCCCCCATACAGTTCGCATAGTGAGTATATCCCTTTCTGCTGGTCAAACGGCTCCAAGTTGCCTTGAGGAGGATGTACGCGATTCTAAAGCGTTGAGCACCGTGGTCGTGCGCGGCTGTCTCGGTTGCGGTCGAAGGTGTATCCGCCGTTCCTCATTCCATTCTCGCTAAGCTCTAGATAGAGCGCGATCTCGAGGAAGGATACACCCGCTATGTGCAAACCCACCACCATTCCTCGCTCAAGCTCACTCCACACTGCGCACAAAGTACGACTACATACAACCCCCTCACACCACAGTAACCATGTCCGGTTTCTCCCACGCACTGAAGGTTTCGTCTTTCGGAACCCCTAAGTAAACAATGGAGCAATATAAAAACACTCACTCGTCATAAACTCGTCTAGGGAAAACCTTTATGCGCCCTTGAAATTATACGTGTATTTCTACGCATTCAAAATATACGGGGTGTGCAAATAAATTTTTTCCAGTGGTTTTATATTGGCTTGTTAAATATTATGTTTACATCCGTACGTAAATTGTTGTAAGGGTGTTTTTGGGTATGTATGTGTACATATTGTAAAGTTTTGTCTTTTCGGGTTCTTAAATAAAACTAACGGTAACTTTAAACACACACTATATTAGTAATAAAAACGAATAACAATATAAAAACTAGTTACTAACAATAAGCATATTTATGTATTTATATTTATGTAAGTTCACTCGGCGATAATTTGGTATCGAATGCCCTCAATCCCTTCCTCGACGGCTTATATATATCGCTGTTGAACCGCTTCTCGAGCGTGCTATATCCATTGAGAAGGCGCTGGAGGTATGATACGTGACGTATCGTTGAATGAGTCATTACATTGCTCCCTTATTAAAAATGAAGTTTCGTCTCGAAACATGTCATGCTTTGGTTCCCTCGAACGATGGCGAAATCGATAGGTAGGGCCTTTGTTACATTGTGACGTCATATGGAAATAACAGTCTACGGTCTTATCTTGCCTGAGTGTACAGGAATATTCAAGCCGGTAACTGCATACCCGAATTTCCATACCAGTATGTTGGAATATTACTTCTAACATTCTCTTTACAATTCTCCAGTTCAGGCGGTCCAATCCACAACCCAATTTTGGAACTGCTAATTTCAAAATGTCTTCTTGCAACATTTGTTCACGTAAGTGGACCAGGGCCTCCCATAAGGCACGATAGGTTGGCTTCAGGCTTCACTGTTCTTTCGTGACCAAATAAAATATGGGCTGTTCTTCATTTATTATTTGGAGACTCTTCCCAATCACTGGTCCCTGCTGCCTTAATTTTTCGATTCTGCCAAATCTCTTTAAATTCCCTGACAATTCCTTTGGCCATTCGCAGATCTCGGGCTACGCAATGAGCAAGCGCGTAGTCTGGTGGCATCGTAAACAAATCTTGCTGTTTCTCGATGTTCATCCCAAATCGAGCTTTTCTCGAACTAGAATACTCTTCCATAAAGTCTTCGTAGGTTAGTTCCTCGTATTGGCTATCCAATCGGCGCAAGTCAGCGGCTTCGTCATTATTGTCTCCAGAGAATGCGTCTAATCATTAAAATTGACGACTCTTGGCTTAGTATGAGGTATTCGCCTGATGCGGTATATTACATCGTTGATCCGCTTCAACACCTCGTATGGCCCCTCCCAATTCTTTTGAAGTTTTGGAGATAAGCCCCGTCGGCGTTGTGGATTATATAACCAAACCCGATCGCCTTCATAGTAACCACCCATCTCGGCGTTGTTGTCGTTTTTGTCTTTTGAACAGATGCCCGATACGCCATTAGGAATAATGGTAAATGTTCGTCCCAATCTCTCTGGTGTTCGAAGACCACTTTGGATAAGTGTCTGATCATGGTTTTGTTCATCCGCTCTACCATCCCATCTGATTGTGGATGCAAGGGAGTTGTTCTCGTCTTTCGTATGCCCAAAAGTCCACACATCTTTTCAAATAGATTGGACTCGAAATTTCGCCCTTGATCGGAATGAAGTTCCAGGGGTACACCAAAACGGCTGACGAACTCCTTCACAATCACGTCTGCTACAGTTTCAGCCTCTTGATTTGGTAGAGCATATGCTTCAACCCATTCGGTAAAATAGTCCATGACCACTATTATGTATTTATTTCCTTTGTAGCTTTCTGGAAAAGGGCCGGCGGCATCTATGGCGATTCCTTCAAATGAGCTTCCCACATTGTATTGGCGCATGGGTGCACGTCGGCACCTCTGGGGACCATTACTTCCAGCCCAATTAGCACTCTTTCGGCATCACTCTTTCACATCGTGAGCAATTCACCAAGTAAAATCTCTGGCGCACCTTCTCCAGTGTTTTATGGACGCCAAAATGTCCCCAGAAGCACCATAATGGAGTTCTCGCAATACCTCTGATATTATTTTCTTGGGAACCACCATTTGCGTCTTCCGCTCACTTCCATCGTGATTTTCGACCTCACGTCTCAGGAGATCGTCTTCCATGGTTAAGGATTCCCATTGTGCCCAATATGACTTCAAATTCTCGTGAATGGGGAGCAATTTCTTGCCAGGTCGGTCTTTGCCCATTTCTCTTCCAAGCCCTGAAGACTGCAAGATCCGGATCAGCTTCTTGATCTGCGCGGAAATTGTCAGGTTGCTAATGGTTATTATCAACCACGGTGGTTCGAAGACTGTTGACCGATTTGTCTTCGATTCGGTTGGAATGTCGACAGTCTTCTGGACAGGGCCTTCTGGAAAGAGCATCTGCATTTCAATGTTTGAGGCCTGCTCTGTGTTCAATGTCAAACTCATACTCTTGTAGCCTCTCAATCCATCTAGCTGCTTGACCCTCGGGACTCTTAAATTGCAAGAGCCACTTCAAAGCGGCATGATCAGTGCGGATCAAGAACTTCTGCCCGTACAGATACTTGTAAAAGTGCTCAATGGTTTTAACTACTGCCAATAGTTCTCGTCTGGTTAAGCAGTAGTTCCTTTCTGGCTTGAACAGCGTCTTGCTGAAGTATCCAATGACCTTTTACTTGTCCATCTTGGATTTGAGAGAGCACACCACCAATCTCGACGTTACAGGCATCTGTATCTAGAACAAACATACCAGAAGGCAGTGGATAATTTAAAACAGGTGTACTTATCAGAGTTTCTTTTAACAACTCAAAAGACCCTTGGCATTCGTTATTCCAAATGATAGCTCGATTTTCTATTAGGCGGGTAAGTGGTTTCGCAATGTTAGAGAATCCAGGAACGTAGCGTCGATAATACGTGCACAATCCCAAAAAGCTTGTTAGCTAATTTGTCTTTGTCTTCTAGTTTGTCTTTGGGTGCAGGCCATTTTTCCACAGCTCTTATTTTTTCTCGATCCACAGCAACTCCTTTCCATGTCCACATGTCCAAGGTAATTTACCTCTTTGCGGAAAAGGTGACACTTCTTTGGACTTAATCTCAGGTTGGCATCTCGCAACCTCCGGAATACCACCCCCAAATTTTCCATGCGATCTTCAAAAGTATTTCCTACCACTATCACATCATCAAGATATACCAGGCAGGTATTCCAAGACATTCCCCTCAGTACAGTGTCCATGAGTCGCTCAAAAGTAGCTGGGGCGTTACATAGTCCAAATGGCATGACTGTAAACTGCCAGAGTCCTGTGCCTAAACTGAAAGCAGTCTTCTTTTTGTCGTTGGGATACATTCCCACTTGCCAATAGCCGCTCTTCAGGTCGAGAGTGGAGAACCATTTCGCTCCTGCCAGGGTGTCTAGTGTATCGTCTATTCTTGGGAGAGGATAACTGTCTTTGGTCTATTCAGACGACTATAGTCCACACAAAAGCTGGTAGATCCATCCTTCTTTCTTACAAGAACTACTGGTGAAGCCCATGGACTATTCGAAGGTTCAATTACTCCTTGGCCTTCCATATCTTGTATAATCTGCTTGGCTTCCTCATGTTCTGCCAGTGGTAACCTTCTTGGTCCTTGTCGTATTGGACTTGCTTCGCCGGCATTTATTTTGTGCATCACAATATTGGTTCTTCCTTTCGTATCACTTTTACTTTCAAAGACGTCTTCATAATGTTTGATTAGATCCTTAACTTGGCTTTGTTCTTTCTTGCTCAATCCTTGACAGGCGGAGTCGATTATCTTGGACAATTTCTAAGGAACCACGACGAATCCGTTCTTCTTCACCTCTACACGATGAACGACGGCCGACACTGCCGAACACCACCCCAGAATAGTACCTTTCCTCAATGAAACAGGGTAATAGTCCACATTCATCACCCTTACCGGTACAGTCTTCTGAGTCTTAACCAGCATTTTGGCAACTACTATTCCTCGACCTACCTCGTCATCATCAGCCTTTTATTCCAACATTGTAACATTTCCTTCCAGGTAATCAACTTCCATGCACACCGCCAAAAATGTTTCACTTCTTGCATCCAGAACAACATTCTCTGCTGTAATTACTTATACATGTCTACAATCTTTCCCATGAAGAAACAGTTTTTCATTATTTATTTTTAAAGTGCCTTCCTTCATGTTTAACTGGAAGCCGTAGGTGTTCATGATGTCTAATTCCAAGATTATTTCTTCTTCTATGTCGGCTACAAGAACGCGATGTCGGATTGCTGTTGGTCCTATG
Organism: Melolontha melolontha; assembly: GCA_935421215.2. Taxonomy (NCBI): domain Eukaryota; kingdom Metazoa; phylum Arthropoda; class Insecta; order Coleoptera; family Scarabaeidae; genus Melolontha; species Melolontha melolontha. The sequence continues at coordinate 143,183,705 of OW285236.1, forward strand.
ATAATGTTGACATCTACTGCACCTGCCACAGAAGCTGCTTCTCAAGTAGCTGTCCTAAGTCTCCATTTGCTAGAAAGTAATTCTTTATTCCTGGAAATCAAATTGGGCCGCACGATGGTTTTCGTCGATCCAGTATCTAGCAAGTAAGCATAGGTCCTTCTTTCTATAATAGCGTCCACATACAGGCCATTGGTTTGATGTTGCAAGGATGCGATTTGGGCAGTCCTTGGACTTGCGGATTCTCCAGCCGATTCTTTCTTGGTCCTTTTACCACATTTATTCAGAATGCGACTTCTACAATTCCCGCATGGCCGGGCACTTTTATTTGGTTTGGTTTGATTTAGGACTCGACTAACCACCTGCTCCATGAGCTCCTCATTTTCCTGTTTCTCGAAAGAAAATGGTTCCGAGAGGCTTGTTTTGCAGTATTAAACTCAAGTGCGTACGCCAAAGCATCGATCGAGGTTTTCGGTCGTGCCAACCTTAATGCTTGCTGCGTATCAATATCCCGTAGACCATCTATGAACGTCTGGACAGCTAAGTGTTCTATGAAATTATCTGCGCCATCGGATATCCAAGTCGAACTAGACAAGCAATATCTGCCTCAAATTCCTAAAGATTCTCGCCTTTCTTCTGTGATCGATTCTTCAGTTGGGTATGGTATACTTGCTCCAAATGCGAATGGCCATATCTAATCTCCAAGCGTTTAATGAGTTGAGAATAATCTTTACGTCCTCAGTAGGCAATGTCTGCAAAATATCATTAGCATAACCCCTCAATGCTATGATTAAAGCAGTAGCCTTCTCGACAGAAGACCATGCGTTTGCTTCTGCGGCTGCTTCGAATTGTGCTAGGTAAGTCGCCCATGACGTCTTTCCATCAATGGTTGGTGGATTGATTCTGGTCTTCGAAATAGCCACAAGTTCTTCTTTTATTTCGATGGGCCGTGATATAACTTCTTCGTTGACCTGCTTGGGATCAGAATGACTCGTGGTAACGGGTAATTTCATCTGAGTTATTATTACCTCTAAAAGTCTAGAATGTTCTCCAATTTTTATCCTACAGCTATGAAGACCTCTTCCTTTACCGCTTCTGATTTTCCGCTAATCGCTGTACTAAAACTTTCTCCACTTGTTCCAGACTTTTTCCGAAGCTTCTAGAATTTTCTAGTAATTTCTTTTCCAGATTTTTCTCGAGGATTCTAGTGGTTTCTAGGCTGCTTTGCTCCATTTGTTGCATTTGCGTTTGTAAATTTATTAAACGCTGTTCCATGGCTTTCACACAGTCCAGATTCTTTTGTTCCATTTGTTCTAGACTTTTTGCTAAGTTTCCAGAAGTTTCCAAGCTCTTCTGCTCCATTTTAGTTTGTGAATCTATTATTTGTTGTTCCATTTTCATCAACAGCGAATTCACGTCAGCATCTCCGCCTGGAACTTGAAAGACATAATTATCTGGATCCTCGCCTTCTTTTGCTAACGCATCTCGAAGTCGTTGCTGGAGGATTGCCTTTTTTCCGGTTGCATCCTCGTCTCTCTCCTCTAATTCTCGTTTTAAATCAGCCACTTTTAATTCCGTGAGTTTCACTCTATTGGCCATCACGATATTTAAAATAACGTCGTTTCGCATTGTATATTTATTTAAACAAATATTAAATTAACACTTAATTGTCCACTTAGTCCGTTATTTATTAATTAACTCACACCGGACACCATTGTAAAGTATTTGTCTTTTCGGGTTCTTAAATAAAACAAACGGTAACTTAGACATACATAAAAACGAATAACAATTTAAAAACTAATTACTAACAATAAGCATATTTATGTATTTATTTACTCGGCGACGATGCGGTATGGAATGACGACTTATATATCGGCCGCCGAGCGTCTCGTGGTTTCTTAGCATTGATCTTTCCGTTTCTAGATCTGTCGAGAACGCGTCAGGGCGGGATACGTGACGTATCGTTGGATGAGTCATCACAGTATATCAGCTTTTGTCGATATGATTCAACCATTCGGTAAAGTTTGGCACATTGGGTTTTACATAAACCAAATAAAACTACATTCACATTATTCACTCCTTAAGTCCTTTTTAACGAATAGATTTTTCTTTTCTAAACAAAATAATTAATCTTCATACTGCTTGTACTCTATTCTTGAGTTTTTTTTTAATGTTGGATCAATATTATAACTTCTGTACATAAGTGGCGAAATCTTAGAAAACATGAATTATATATAAGGTGAAGCCAACTCTAGTAGATTATTGGTAGAAACTCTAAGCTTTCTTAGAAAACTTCTACAAACCCATTCTGAACTCAATTTGTATTTATGGAATTTAGTTATGGATAGGGCGGGCGTCCATTTGTAATACTGACATATTGGCGAAATTACAAAATAAAATATTACCGATGATCCTTGACGCTTTCTGATGATTAGAGCAGATCCGCCATGAGCGCCGGTATGGGAGTATAATTCGTAATATATTAGAATATGCGATAGAATAGGGACGCAACATGAGCTTGTTACCGATATAAGTATAGAAGTAGAGACATTTATTCTATCAGAAATAATTAAATATACATTTGGTTTTCTGCTATTAAAGTAATTTGCATAAACACACGAAATAAGAATAGTACATATTATAGCAGCGTTGTATGTATGTACCTATAAATAAAATGTAAAATGTATGAAATCAGTGATTTTGTGCACGACAGAGGATTTAAAAGAACACTTACCGTTTTAAGCGTTGTCGATTAATTTTGTTATTAATAATAACAAAAGAGATTTCTCGAAGCGATGGGCACAGTGAAAACGTCGTTGCCGCTGCTAACTTACCAGTTGAGATTCACGACCAGCTCATCAAAATGCCTGCCGACAAAACGCTACAACTGCAATTTACATCTGAAGATTTAAATACATTTTGGCTATGAAAAATTTAGTCACAGAAGCATTGAAAATATTAAACCCTTTCTCCACGTCTTATCTTTGTGAAAAGAGTTTTTCGTCTATGGTTGCTCTAAAAACTAAATACAGGAATCATCTCTTATCACAAGTTATCACTCGAAAACAATTTGCTTTTGTGTATTTTTAAAGTAGATCCACGTATAGAGAAACTTTTAAATCAAAAACAAATGCAGCCATCACATTAATTTGTTTTCTTTACATGTGTACAGGTTGAGAAACGATGCTATAGAGTATATCATTGAACAGTATCTTGTACCTCTAGATGTATACTATATACATACTACATTTTTTGCATAAAGTTACTTTTCATTATTGTTTAAGCTTTTCGTGATCCCCCTTTAATATCACCGCGACCGCCTTGAGGGTCGCGACCTCCAGGTTGAGAAGCGATGATCTAGATTATCAGTAAACACATACTATGATTCAAAAGTCTCCTTTGTTGAAACACCTAACACTTGCACATTCATTGGACGTTTTACTGTACGTTCTATAAGATGAGTTGCATCTGAGGACTATACTTTTTTTCGTGTTAGTCCATGTTACTCTTGCGTAATCTATTCCGTAGAAGCATCAAGCTTCTTTGCCAGTTCCACTTGTCCTTTTGGCAGAGTTAATTCAGGTTTTCTTTAAACAAGTTAATAATAATTATGTTTTGTTATGGATGCACGCAATTTGTCTCGGCCTAGAATAATTTAACGAATCCTTTAAGGTTTTGTAAATATTTCGTGGTTGAGTTTACATTCACTTTTGGTCGTTTTGAATGCACGTAGAAGCAAACCTCGTCAAAAACGTTCGTATATGTAGAAAGGACTAATATTCAACTTAAATTTACGACCCATTAAGGGGGTGATCTCTCTACCTGACCATATCCCCAATTATTCCCTTCGTATTATCGTTAGCAGGTAATCGATCACTTTTAATTATTATATTATACAAATTGTATTTAAGCAATATACTTATTTCTTAATTACAGAATGGTTGGTGTTATATCAGTGGCGGCTCGGGGTGATTCACATAGGGAGTGCATAATTTCAAAATTAAAAAGTGTAATACAAAAACGCTTACCCAATCCTTATAAATTTCACCGACGTACTGTTTAAGACAGGTACTGTTCATTGTAGAGTTTGTTTTGAGGGAATAGTAAATATTACACTACACAGTTTAATTACATCTGACGATAAACGAAGTCCATTTTACGTGTCTTTGACTTGCAGAACAGTTCTATCACTTTTTCACTAAAGTTTTGGAAATCATTTATACATTCTTTTTCACAAGATAACATAGTAAGGGCATTTAATCTCTCTTCTTTCATTGTATTTCTTAGGAAAGTTTTTATTCCCTTCAGCCGTGAAAACTGGCGTTTCGCTTCGGACGTTGTCATTGGGATTGTAATGACAATTTTTAAAAGCGTAACAACTTCATTAAAGGTGTCGCTTAATCCATCCAGCAGAAGACCTAGCAGACCTACAGCACCGACTTCTATATTTTGCCTAAATTCTTCTCTAGAATATAGAACGCTTAATTCAGTTGGTAGTCTGCTTTTATTGAGGTATGGATAAAATTTTACTGCTTCTTTAAGGCAATCTTCCGGAAATTTTTTTTGAAAAGAGGAGAACTGTTTAAAAGAAATTAAGTTTGCTAATATTAAGTGCCCTGTATACCGAAATCTAGTTTTTATTTCTAGCAAAATAATATTGCACACTTCAATAGTTTCCCTTCTTCTTTGGCTACATCAGTTACTCTTCGCCGCTTTGATGGTCGAGGAGTCAGTTCTGGGTCATTTTGTTTAACCAACTGATTATCTGTGTCAGCGATTTCGGTTCGAATTTTTCCAATAGCGCGTTCAAAATTATCTAAATTATTCTTGATTTTTAATGCATCTGTATTGACATTTTGTAATTGATTAAACAATATGTCCACATGTGGCATAATTTTATGAAAGAAAGTTAACCAATAGATAAAATTTTCCTCCTCTAAAATTCGCAAATTGGCATTAGCTTGATGAATGGTAGTTTGTAAACTAGCTTCTCCCTCGATTTGTTCTAGAGCTTCAATTATTTCTTATCGGTGCTCATATATTGTATTCACTGTCCTAGAATTGAAGTTCCATCTTATTTTTGAAGAACGAGGTAAGCTTTTTCTCTGAAGGAATTCTTCCAATCTTGCAGCTCGTTGTGGTGAAGTGGAGAAAAATGTACATAATCCCTTCAGATTGGCAAAAAAAAATCTGCAATTACTACTGCTCGATGTAGCATGTGACATAATTAGATTTGTCTGATGTGCATAACAATGTACAAAATTAGCCCTTGGATACTGGTCTTGGACATGTCTTTGCACGCCGTTAATAGCACCACTCATGACTGCTGCCCCATCATAGCTCTGTGCAATCAGTTTTTCTGGGTCATCAACAACCAAACTAATTTCGTTAAGGATGGAGGCAGATAAAGAATTAGCATAATGTCCACTAGGCAGAAGAAATTTCCAAAATCTTTCGACCGGTCCCGCGTTCACAATATATCCTAAAACAACCACCAACTGAAACTGATTGGACACATCTGTGGTTTCATCAGCTATCACAGATATGAAGTCGGTTGCTTTAATTTCACTGGCAACTTGTTCATGATACACGTTCAACATTGCATCAAGCAGCTCATTCTGTATCGTTTTTGATAATCCCTTAAAAACCGGTGCTGCTTTGATGTGATCTCTGAGCGATTTATCCAATTCTGCCGCAAAATTTATCAATTCCCGAAAAATGCCCTTGTTATTCGACGTTTGCTGTTCATCATGACCCCGAAGTGCCAGTTCAAACGCGCCACAAAATCTAATGCAATTTATTATTAAATTTAACACATGCCTATTTTTTGTTACCTTTTCATTGTGTTGTTGAATTGCTATTCTATATGATGAATCTAAAACATTCTGAATGTTATTTTTTCCTAACATTCTTAGACTAAATATATTTTTCAAATGCCCTTCGGAATTTTCATGTTTAATAATTTCAGCACTAAGATGAATTAAGTCTCTAATTCCGTTCTTTGACCAAGACGATTCACCACCAAACAAAAGACACGGAAAACAAAACAAAGTATTTTTAATTTCACACCCACAAATCCAGTCATTTTTCTGATAAATATTCATTTTTAATTTTCTTATAACGTCTTTACCTTTAACAGATTGTTTATTTTCTACACACAATTGAGGCATCGGCCGTTTAAGATTTTTTACTGCGATTTTTTCATTATACGTTAACCGCGAAAACGCGTTGTTCTGTAAAAAAGATACACTATTCATTGTAACAACGCCCGAGAGCAGTCTGGTTCAGTTGCTCCAACGCTATGTATTATACGACATCGAAGTACGGCAAAATACAGTTCTCCCAACCATCAATGTAATGTTAATGCCTTAACAGAGCAAAAGTTGGGCTTTGCTCAGTATATCTGTGACGACGATCGGTATATGTACGTTGTTAGCGTGCCACGTTCCTCGTCAATAACTATGAATACATAATATATATAATAAATAAATACTTTCAGTTAGTCGCCGCTTGGTTTGTTTTGTTTCATAATTCCAGGGGGTGCAATTGCTCACTTGCTCTCATTAAAGAGCCGCCACTGTGTTATATTAACTTTACTAGTTTGTTTGTGTATTTTTTACAATATTTTCTTTTTATTTCAGATACCTAGCAGCGGTTAATCAATTAAATATAAATAACACGAAACACTCGAAATTTATTGACGATTTTTTAAATTATTTTCATCATTATGTCATAAGTTCGGAAGGAGCATTTACGTGGTATGAACCGGCTGCAAAAAGCGATTTTCGCGATTGTTTTGGTGATTTAGGACAAAATTGGAATGGCCGTGGCTTCAAGACTATACTTGATATACTGATGCAAAAATTTCCTAATACTTCGGTACCACTGCCAATCGATGATAAAATAGTTTTAAACAAGGAAGTAGAAAAAATTCTATGGGACAATAAGGATAACGATGTCGTTGTCAAATGTTCAGACGGTTCCTGGTATCATGGAAATCATTTAATTTTTACTCCATCTCTCGGCGTCTTGAAAGAAAGATATGAATATATGTTTGAGCCTCAACTACCACAGAATAAACAACTAGCTATTGAGAAACTAGGTATAGGTGCTGTGTTGAAAATTATGCTTTTATTTCAAAAAAGTTGGTGGCCAACCACATTTGCGGGTACTAATTTAGTTTGGTCTGCGCAACATAGAAATGGTGGTTTACATAAATTTACTAAGGTTAGCTTAACGATTATTTAAAATTACAGTTTAGATAAGTTTCTTTTTTGTTTCTAGAAATATTTGATTTTATTCAACACCATTTTTATTCGATGGCTGTTTTCTTTTCGTTGAGGTGTAGCAGACTGTCATATTGTGTTACAAATTTTGTTTGATATTTTAACGTACATAGTTATTTACAACCTTAATGACAATGACATTGAACATTTTACAGTTGAGTATGTTTAAACTACTAAGATTTAATAAAGTAATCATTGAAATCAATCGGGCATTTGGGGATAAGACTTGTCTCTACCGTAAAGCGGTGGTACAATAAATTTCAACGTGGCTTTTATTGAGTAACATTCTTTGAGTTATTATAATAAATGTTCAAGCAGTTCTAAATATTGGTACGAAGGCAATTTATACCATCTTACACGAATATTTGAAGGTATGTAAGCATTTTTCCTGCTGTATTCTCTACAATTTGACTTTGGTTCAAAAAGATCATGTAAAATAGTGCGGACTAGATTGTTTTTCTAATGGATCCTCTCATCTAGTGTACATTCGTTCTCAAACTTTTTTTCTCGTACTACTCATGTGTATAATGGATCAGCTGCGTACCACTAAACTTAAAAATTCTATTAGGACAGTGATAGAACTACGTTTGAGAATGGTAATGCAGTAAGAAATAATAATCGTTTTCGAAATTGCCCATTATTTATTTATTACAATAGTCTTAACTTAGAGTCTAACTAACTAAAAACTCAATGAAAAGGATGGTGTTACACAATTGTACTTAGTTTTAATAGCAAATTTTACTTTATAAGCTTAAATTTAAGTCGTTGAGGTGATTAAAAATATCAGATAAGTAGGTTAATGTTGAATCCACAGCTCGTCTATCAATCAGAATATAGCACGAATAATCTGCTTAGCATTATTCCAGAAACCATTATTGAAAAACCCATCCCACCTCTGCACGTAGCAACATGTGGATATAGTTATTGCTAATTTCGGAACAGTTTCGAAAACAAACGAGAGAGCCCGAAATTTTATAAAATTGAAAACCTTGCAAAACACGTTTAAGTTCATTCTACTATCGATTTTACTTTGGTAGCGACATCTCCACATTTTCGCGTCATTGCTCGAGCGCCATTAGAATAAAAGTCGACGTACTGCTCCCAGTACAATCCATTTGTACAAAAAGCAGTTTCTTGAAAATATTATCGGCGGTAGTTCGTGTTAATACTACCTCATAAAATAAATATTCCTCTTCAATTTACATATCGCACGTAAACTATGAATTGGGCATAGTTTGGTAAAAATCACTATTTTTCACTTGAGATTGAGTTTAATGCCATACTTTCATTTGCTAGTGGTTTCGTATCTAGCTATTTAGCTAATGGTTCGCCTAACATGCAAGTCATCATATATTACCACATACGTAACAATAGCTTTTCAGCGATTGTACAACTTTTTCCGCATTTTAATATTCTTAATCTCACTAAAAGAGATGCCGCTACTGTTTTAACTTTCTTTGTGCCTTTCATCTCTGTCAACTTTCGAGCGAAATAATACTTATGCTTGTTTTCTAACATTGAATGTTTCGTACTCAGATGATGTTTTAATAATGAAGGTTCCATACTTTGGTTTGAAATAATTTCAGAGCAGATTACATATTGAAGGCGTGGCTCATTATTTACATCCGTGACCTTGAATCTAACACTAATGTACTCATATTTTCTTGTATCTTTTTTTTTAAGTTATTTTTTGATCTTGACCGCCACACATTTTGATTCTTTAGCAGAGCTTGATGGTGCAAGTGAAGGATCTTCAGCAGATAATTTTGTATATGTTGTTTCTCTAATAACCTCCTTATCCATATTGATATTTTTTACATTAACTGTACAACTTTAAACAAATAAATAAATAAAAAAATAACTATTAATACAGTTTTAATAGAACAACTGATTTACAGCATAACAGAATTCAGTTTATTTTTACGTGTAAGTATATGCAGGTGATAAAGTTTAGAGCAAAGTTCATAAAAGCGTTCTTAATTTTTTTAAAAAAATCGCTCGGACAGGTCAATTTTTGTTTCTAAAATGCCGTCTTTTGGGGAATTTTTTTTGGAATGACATTGGTTTTTGCACAATGACGTCATAGTCATTTTTTTAAATGACAACCTCACTTTTTTTGCTATTTTTGTTAGACCTTCTTACTGTTTAAACGGTGATGTAAAAGAATTGGTACTTTACATAACAATCTTTTTGAATAAATGACACATTGACTAAGTAAAAAATAATTTAACAAAAATGTTAATTCAAATTAACTCGACTGGGAAAAGTTTAACAGTTATCTAAATTGCAAAAAGACAATCTAAATTTTGAAAGAATAGAGATTTTAAGAATGGTTGGATACGGCGATAGGCTAAGAACTCATGCGGAAGCATGTGAGCTATTTAATCAAGCACATTGCAAGATCTATAGTAAGTAAATTGGTCGCCAAAGTTACGGAAACTAGACGTAAAAGATTTATCTAGAGTAGGTCGACTACGAATAAGCGATGAAACAAAATTAAAATTGTTACTTGAAGCAGAGGAACATCATTATATTTCTACAAGGCAACTTGCCCTAGATAACAACGTGCAGGTGGTGATTTTGTTGTAAAATTATTTAAAAAAGAAAAGTATTATTCGTTCAAAGTGCACCTAATTCAAGAGTTAAACGAAGATGATCCAGACCGCCGATTGCAATTTTGTGAAGAATTAATGTTACTGTACTGTTTTTGTCTTTTCGGGTTCTTAAATAAAACTAACGGTAACTTTAAACACACACTATATTAATAATAAAAACGAATAATAATTTAAGAACTAATCGAATGAATCTTTCTCTCCATTTCCAGTCTTCTTATAGTCTATAGACCTTCGAGAATATCCCCGAAGTTCTTCGGTCTTTCTAGAGACAGTGGTATGTTCGCGCATGTGACTCATCGTTAGACTGTTCGCGAATATTGTGGATAACTCACATCACATTGCCCCTTCTTAAAAATGAAGTTTCGTTTCGAAACATGTCATGCTTTGGTTCCCTCAAACGATGGCGAAATCGATAGGTAGGGCCTTTGTTACATTGTGACGTCATATCGAAATAACAGTCCACGGTCTTATCTTATCTTGCCTGGATGTACAGGAGTATTCAAACCGGTAACTGCATACCAGAATATCCATACCAGTATGTTGGAATATTACTTCTAACATGCTCCTTACAATTCTCCAGTCCAGGCGGTCCAATTCACAACCCAATTTTGGGACTGCTAATTTTAAAATGTCTTGTTATAACATTTGTTCGCATAAGTGGACCAGGGCCTCCCATAAGGCACGATAGGTTGGCTTCAGGCTTGAAAGTTCTTTCGTGACCAAATAAAATATGGGCTGTTCCTCATTTGTTATTTGGAGACTCTTCCCAATTGCTGGTCCCTGCTGTCTTAATTTTTCGATTCTGCCAAATCTCGCTTTAAATTCTCTGGCAATTCCTTTGGCCATTCGCAAATCTCGGGCTACGCAATGAGCAAGCGCGTAGTCTGGCGGCAGCGTGAACAAATCTTGCTGTTTCTCGATGGTTACGCCAAATCGAGCTTTTCTTGATCCAGAATACTCTTCCATAAAGTCTTCGAAGGTTAGTTCCTGGTATTGGCTATCCAATCGGCTCAAGTCAGCGGCTTCGTCATTATTTTCTCCGGAGTATGGGGCTAACCGATTAAAATGTACGACTCTTGGTTTAGTATGAGGTGTTCACCTGATGCGGTATATTATATCGTTAATCTACTTCAACTCCTCGTATGGCCCCTCCCAATTCTTTTGAGTTTTGGAGATAGGCCCCGTCGGCGTTGTGGATTATATAACCAAACCCGATCGCCTTCATGGTAACCACTCTTCTCGGCGTTGATGTCGTAGCTCTCCTTCATTCTGTCACTAGCATCTTGGGTATTATGTCTGACTTGTTCATAGATATTATCTAGTCGTCGTCTGAGCGTGCTGACATAATCTTCTCCGGCAAAGTCTTCATCAGGCTTGCTCCCAAACTCTAAATCACAGGGCAATCTGAGTTACTTCCCGAATACGTTTGCTGGTGATTGGCCAGCTGTCTCTTGAACAGAGGCCCGATACGCCATTAGGAATAATGGTAAATGTTCGTCCCAACCTCTCTGGTGTTCGGAGACCACTTTGGATAAGTGTCTGATCATGGTCTTGTTCATTCGCTGTACCATCCCATCTGATTGTGGACGCAAGGGAGTTCTCGTCTTCCGTATGCCGAAAAGTCCACACATCTTTTCGAATAGACTGGACTCGAAATTTCGCCCTTGATCGGAATGAAGTTCCAGGGGTACACCAAAACGGGTGATGAACTCCATCACAATCACGTCTGCTACAGTTCCAGCTTCTTGATTTGGTAGAGCATATGCCCATTGGGTAAAATAATCCATGGCCACTATTATGTATTTATTTCCTTTGTCGCTTTCTGGGCATCTATGGCGATCCTTTCAAATGGGCTTCCTTCATTGTATTAGTGCATGGGTGCACGTCGAAGCTTCTGGGGCCCATTACTTCCGGCGCAATTAGCACACTTTTGGCACCATTCTTTCACATCTCGTGAACAATTCACCCAGTAAAATCTCTGGCGCACCTTCTCCAGTGTCTTATGGACTCCAAAATGTCCCCCAGAAGCCCCTTTGTGAAGTTCTCGCTATACCTCTGATATTCTTCTTTCCTTGGGAACCACCATTTGCATCTTCCGCTCGCTTCCAACGTAATTTTCGACCTCAGGTCTCAGGAGATCGTCTTTCATGGTTAATATTGTGCCCAGTATGACAGCTGACAGTTAGCATAAAATCTGCTTAGTTCTGATTAGTGAAAGCGGCGGTAAATTCGCTGAACGGCTTTGCAACGTCTGGCTATTCAAAATTTGAATGTCACATGGGTTATGTCCAAACACTGTGCAAAGGGTCTATTAATTTTGTGTTTATCTTCAACTTTTCATTTAAAATGGAAGAAGTAATTATGATAGAATATTTTCTTGAAGATGGATTGAATATAAATCAAGCTGCGCAAGTTATACTTAACGATCCCGTTCGGGAAAATATTATTCCTAACAGAATAGTTCCAGTTTATAATGAAGGATATATGGAAAATATTGTACCAAATTACAACTTCAATGAATTTAGAAGTCATTTTAGGATGACCCGTGAAGACACGGAAGAGTTATGCGGTTTATTAGCACCGCATTTGCCAGAACGACATTTATATATTACTTTGGAAAAGAAGGTGTTGTTTTCGTTATGGGTGCTATCGAAGCAAGAAAGTTTCTTAGCAGCCAGTGATAGATTTTGACAGATGGTTTTGCTAAAGGGACAGGACACTACATTTTTATTAAAATTGTATCCGCAGTAGTGCAGCTGAAAGAACAGTATATTCTTTGGCCAAATCTGCAAGAATGTGATGAAATAGCATCTAGAGTAGAAAATCGATCCCGTAGGTATTAATAAACTGTTGCCACTTCCTACCACATTTTTATGATTTAAGGTATACCTGATGTAGTTGGATTTATAGATGGGTGCCATATAAATATTAAGCAACCTGTCAATAATGCAGTTGATTTTTATAATAGAAAAGAACAGCATAGTATAGTGCTCCAAGCTGTATGTGACGATAAAAAAATATTTACAGATGTATTTATTGGAATGCCAGGACGGGTGCATGACGCTCGTGTTTTGCGAAATAGCCCGTTATATGAGGCATTACTGGCAAACCCTCCTTTACTACCTGCTGGGCAACATATAGTAGGTGATGCGGCATATCCATTGCTCACAAATTTAATAAAACCATTTCGCGATAATGGACATCTGAATGAAGGACAAAGTAGATTTAATCAAGTCTTATCTAGCCAAAGATCAGTTATTGAAAGAGCCTTTGCATTATTAAAGGGTATGCTTGGAATAGATATACGCATGTATTCTAATAGCATTACTTAAATTTTCCTCTCATTTCAAGGAAAATGGAGGCGGTTGAAGTTTCTAGATATGTCATTGCAAAATAAAATCCCACAAGTGATTCTGGCAGCATGCATATTACATAATTTTGTCTTGAAAAGACATACAGAGGAAAATGAAAATGATTATGTTGAAGGTGCCAATGATGTCCATTATGACAATGAAGACAATAACTATTGGAATGAAAATATAAATAACAGTGGAGCATTAAAACGAGATTTTATTGTAACATTATTACAGTAAAGTTCTACAAAATAAATAAACATAATTTAATAATAACCTTAGGTTTTATTTACCATGTATTGTTTAAAAACCTCAAGTTTTTCCCTATTGATCTTATTACTTTCTTCCATTTCTGAACGTATCTTCTTTAATTCTTCTACTCTTTCACTTTCTAGTTCTAATTGTCTATTACGGTACTCGTCTAACTTTTTTTGCTTTTGTCTGCAGTTCGATGGAGTTTGTGGGCTGGTTGGTGATGATAAATTTATGTCGGGATTAGAGTTATCAAATTCTTGGGGTATATTTATTGACAGAGGTAATGTTGAAATAAGACTTGTTGGGTTAACTGTTTTATCTTCAGTTAAAATAGCACTCAATTTGTCATAATATTCCCATTGAATTGCACCACGACCTGTTCGTTTTTTCTGGTTATTGTCTTTAATTTTGTTAAATGTGGCTCTCATATTTCTTATTTTCCGATCTATCATATCACCATCAACTTCATATCCAGCGTTTACCATTACTTCTGCAATTTTCTTCCACAGTGCCTTTTTCTTTATTGTAGGATTACGAAAATCATTAATTCTTTGGTGGTATTCATCAAGAAGTAGTAATATTGCTTTACGATCCCATATAAATTTATCGTCGTTTTTATCAATTGTTATATTTTCGCCGTCTCCAGGCTCCTCTTCAATATTATGGTCTTGTTCTGGTAAATTATTCTCTGGAACATCAAGTTAGAAGTATAAATATGTATCAAAAATTTTAACATTTTGCATCCGTACCTGTGAAAGTTTTTCTAACTAGTGTATTATTAACTATCGTGTAGTCATTTAAAAATATAACCTACTTTCTATTAATTGTAGAAACTAACTATTGTAGAAACTCTAACCCTCTAACTATTGTAGAAACTGTTTCTATACTTATGTGTAACTACCAACAATGTTTATTTGAGGTTAGAATTCTCGCGCTGACCACAAGCAGCATAATAAAATAGCGCTTACAAGATTGTACAGCGGCTGAGTGTCAGCGTACGTTCAGCGTAAACGTTTAGCGATTCATAAGTCTCAACTATCTCAACGGCTGCACTCGCTAAACGCACCCATTAACTTAGAACACGTCAAAACCAATGATATTAGACCGGACAAACGCAGACAAGTGATTAGCGCGCGTGGAAATTCCCCTACTTCTGTTCTTTATTACTTAACCTTAAAACACCGTGTGAGAGCGAGTATAAAGTAATAATTAATTTGGAACTTACTGCAAGTGAGAATTAATGAATATTAAATCTCATTCTTACATGTAAATGTCGACTTACGTGATTTCAGCAATTCTTAATTAATAATTAATTATTTCTGTGAATCCCTGAACATGCTTTTCGTTTTCGAGCATAGACAAGTAGGATTACAATACGTGTTCAAATCAGACAAAAAAATAAGAAAAGTAAATAAATAAATATTGCTGACGTAATCACCATTCAGACGTCCCCCCCGTCCACCATGTCATCAAAAATAAGCAAAGCAAAGACCCCCCACGCCCATTATGGTGTTTACGTAATACTGGAACGGCCTCAGAGTCCCATCAATACCTCGATGCTATATTTACAGAAAGATGGATAGGGCGGCGGAGATCAATTGATTATTAAAATTGTTATTTAAAATCAAAAGTTTATTTCAATAGACCCAACAATTTGTAAGATTTACAACAGAAAAGTCGTAGGTAATGCAACAAGTTAGACCAGATATTATTCAGCGCAGTATAGAAAGTGTTTACTATCGTGTTAATCGATGTCAAATGGTTGAAGGAGGGCACTTTGAACATTTCTGTCAAGTTTTGTTGATTAATTTGGTTAATATTTTTTGTATGTTTTTTTTTTACAAAAGTTTAACCATTGAAGTTTCGAAGTAAATTTGTCGTGTATTCAAAAAAATTGTTATGTAAAGTACCAAATCTTTTAAATCACCGTTTAAACAGTAAAAGGTCTAACAAAAATTAAAAAAGTGAAGGTTGCCATTTAAAAAAGAGATGCTGACGTCATTGTGCAAAAACTGTCCGAGCGATTTTCTTAAAAACATTATAGAACGCTTTTATACATTTTGTTCTAAACTTTATTATCACACTGTAATAATAACAATCAACTCATTTGCTTATCACTCCGCCGACTATTTATAAATGAATCGATGGTTCTAGTCTAGATTAAAACTATCTCGGACCTATGCGAACGCGTACGTAAGCTCGCGAATGTTCGACGTGTACATGTTTTTTAATTTTATCACGTCTCCGGTATGGTACTTACATTTACTTATCCCTTGCGTACCGCCATAGGAAATTTCTGTGTACCACCAGTGGTATGCGTACTATAGTTCGAGAACCTTTGCTGTACAGCATTATTACAGCTGATGAGTCGGCTCCAACAAAAGAAAAAGCCGGAAACAAAAAGATGGTTGCCACACTCTTTTGAAATTAATGAACATGTTTCCTTTAACCGTCGTATTGTTAATGCAGAATGGTACACTAGAGCTTGTTTGTCTCAAATTCTCCTAAGTGTTCGTGAAAATCGTTCAAGAGGAAGAATCATCTTGCATCACGATGATGCTCGGGCTCACACTACTGCTCGAACAATTAAGTATTTAAATGCCCAAAACATTGAAGTAATTAGTCATTCGCCGTTTAGTCCAACCTGCCACCTAATGATTTATTTTTATTTCCACGCGTAAAGGATAAGTTATGGGGTTTATATTTTATATCTGCTGAAGAAGCGATTTACGCATTTGAAAATAAATAAAATTTGAAATAAACAACCTAACGCGGAAAGATAGGGGAAAACGTTTTGCAGATTGATTTTCAGGCATGCAAACATGCATTGATCGTGTAGGGGAATACCTTGAAAATTTATAAATAAATGTTTCGTAAAAAATAATAATACATACCTATATTATTTTATTAGACTCAACAGAAAAATAACAGCCATCGTAGTTATTCATAAATATGAATTTATGTTATATATATTGTAGTCTATAAATTCCCTGTTTTAGCTTGGTAAAACTTGGATTTTGGATGCGTTTATTTTAGTGCCAGTTGCCAATAATCCAAACGTTTTGTCTCTTTGGATTACTGGAGAAAGCGTACCTATTATTGAACAATTGGACAATGTTGAACTTCTTGAAGGAGTAAACTTTATTTTTAAAACATTTTTAGAATCCTCTTACAACCTTACGTATCCGATATCGTTTATCAAGTAAATGTTGACATTATCACTTGTTAATAGGTTTATTTTTTTATTAAACTTTTAGGACGCAATGGTACACAAATCCACATTTTCGAGGTACGTACTCGTACCAAACAATTACATCAAGACAGACAATGGGAAATCAGGACTTAGCTACACCTTTATTTAATAGAAATGGAAAGTTAACACTAATGTTTGCGGGAGAAGCTACCCATTCTTATTATTATTCCACAGTTCATGGAGCAATAGAAACAGGACACAGAGAAGCCGATAGGCTTTTGAAGTGGTTTCGAGAACGATAAATTGAATATAGTTAATGTTGCTGTAAGACAAAAACAAATTTATGAACTATTTCATTATAAATTTTTGTAAATATTATACACATAACTGTATACAAATATCCTTAATAAAAATGATGATTTTTTCTTTCTGGACTGTAAGTAAATATGTCCATATTAATAGTTTTATAATTCAAATTTGTATTACATACAATTGTATTGATTTAAATAAATCTTATTTGTCAAATCATGCACATTTCATTAGAATATCCTTTAGAAAAAAGTAAATAGATATTTTATTCATCAGTTGCTTGTAAAGTTTAATGTTTCACCTAATACAAATCCATTATCCAAATTGACTGCAAATTAGGGCCCTATATTTAATATAGGTAACCTGTATATCTGACTAAGTATGTGAGGTAACTAATGCAAAAGGAAAAAATACGATTTTAATTATTTATTATTTATAATTTTGCAAATGGTGTTCTTGTATTACTCTGCACCATAAGTATAGCGGACCGCTTAATAGGTTTATCTGTTACGTAATATATTAATAAGTAAATACGTAAGTAATAAACATACCTATTAGGTTCCTAACTGTAACGATTAATACAATTCAAGTAAGTAGCGGGGTATGTATATAATACATATAATATTTCGTGTATTAATCATTTATTGTTATTATTTATTGCTGCATACATATTTGAAGGATACAGCTTACCAGTTCTCTCTTGTTTTCATTACCATGTGGCGACCTTTTAGTGATAGTGATAGTGAGAGCGATGTGAATAATGATGGTGATATTGGAAGACAGCAGAGAAAGCATTTTTATCACAAGACGCGAAACAGATCATTCTCAATGTCTATCATACCCTGATGGAAGAAAATAACGATGGACAAACGAAGAATTTTGGGCGAAAGTGGCAATTAACAAAAGTGCCTACAGGAACAATATATAGCAAGCAAAAAAGTGACAAAGTAACGTCGAGAAAAGATAATGATTATGACATCGATACGATTAAGGAGCAAATATACTCTATGTACAGACAAAATGTTATACATACTCTTGAGTGTTTGTATAAAAGAATGAGTGATCATCCTATCAATATTCACTGTTGTAAAACAATCGCGTGGCTAACATTAAAGAATGCTGGATTTAAATTTGTCGCTATAGACAACGTCGTACAATTATAGAAAGCCCAAGGTTGCAAAAACTTCGGTATGACCACTTAATGGCAGTTAAAAAAATATAGAGAGGAAGGACGATGAATATGCTATTTAGACGAAACGTGGTATGATACTCATAATACTCCTACCAAAGGTTGGGTGGACAGTTCAAGTATATGTCAGATGGACGTGCCTGTTTCGAGAGGGAAGAGAATTATTATTTGTCATGCTGGGTCAGAGGAAGCATGGACGGACAGTGTCTATTATCTAAAAAAAATGTAAAATGATCAAGTTAGATTACCATGAAGATATGACCTCATCTTTATTCGAAGAATGGTTTTGTCATTCTTTGTTACTAAGTTTACCAAAAAGTAGTGTGATAGTGATGGACAACGCTTCATATCATTCGCGACAACAAAGTAAGGTTCCTACAAAATGTAGTGTGTACTAAGAAAAGTATTCGAGAATTTTTAGAAGCCAATGATTTATATTATGAAGATCATTATACTAAACACCAATTATTGGAGGTCAAGAACACAAAAGAATATGTGTTTACCGCCGTATCAATACGTTTTCAACCCAATAGAATTGATATTGGTCCAATTTAAAATCACCACAAGGCGAACTAATAAAACACCACAATTTAGTGAAACTACCATAACATACATTAACAATGCTGTTAAACACGCACATACAAAAGAGAACGAATATTTAGGCATGCATACAATTGTTGCACCTTTAATTACAAATTTGCAATTTACCAAAGAACTCAGAACTCGATGTTTTGATTTACGCCATTAATTTTCATCCATATGAACCAAATCAACACGTCTGGCTCAAATTTATTACTTATAAAATAGAATTGTATTTAAAAGTAAACTGTTATATATCGTAAATATTCTAAATTTTATAACATTTTTTATTCATTAGCTAAATTAGCTATATTTATTTAAATGTATTTAATAAAACGTCAAGAAGAGCATAGTTATGAATGCAATTTTCCGTAATGTCAATCACAAATCACTAACGTTTAGATAGTTGACGCACGTGCATTCAGTTCAAATCGAAGCTTGAGCGCCTCTGATGCTTGAAGGAAGAACTTATGTTATTTAGCGGTAAATTCAAAAGTATTTATTAATATTGGCAGATTCGATATACTACTCTTTTCTTGATTTTTTCAATAAAAATCCAGCCACATAACTGTTGGCCAATTGCGCCACCCGATTACTGGTTTCTAAACCTTTTGTAATAAAAATAGCAGAAGTAGCTTCCAATGGATTCGGTGGTAATGCATGTGCTAGTGATTCTGGCGACTCCAATGTAACGGCAGCGCATTTTTAAACCCCCCAACAAATACTCTCCGTCATCCAATTCACAATTTAAATGGGTATTATAAATGTTTAGTGTAGAATTGACACTCATCACCTTATATGCACCAATAAATGCATTTGCGCTTGGGTTGAAATTTTGGACGTTGTGACTTCTAATTTGGCCAAATAGATTTTCGATTGGGTCTTTGCTGAGATGCCTTCCCAATAAATAGTCAATTCCTTCATTTTTCAGCACATTCCAGATATTTATTATGTTAATAATGGTGAAGGACCAATTTTTCAAACTGTCATTATTTATTTACTTTATCCATTCGCTGTATCTCTTCAAATCTTTCTTGGGATTTGGGAACCGATGACGCAGCACAGTTTTATCGATAGGGCAAAAAGGAACGCCGCACTTGATGTATCCCGTTACTAACGTAATCACAACTAACAATATCTTTAACTCAATTAACTCTAAACTGAAAATATATGCTCTAATGAATGAAAGATGACAAAAAAATTCTACATGCTCCATCCATAGATTGAAGGAGCAACCTATCTATTACGCAAAACGGTACAGTTTGGGTTGCATTTAACTCAAACGTCTATACAGGCTGTCCCGTAAAAAACGCCAACATTCATAATTCCGTTATTTATTGTCCGGTTTTATTTAAACAAAAAGTAAATTTAATAGCATCAAAAACACTATAAGATAGCAGTGTTTTATTTGTTTTCAATTGTTTTCATTAATGTCAAACGACAGTCAAGTTTTTTATTTTAAATGGCAACATATATATTTTTGGCTATATTCGGATTGGTTTTTTTTTCTGAATTCAACCATATATAACATGTTTATTTTTGATAAACGTTTATTGCAAAAAAAAAACTATAAATTTCATCTTTGTCTTCCATTATTTATAAATATTCGAATGTGTCATGAAACATTGGAAATGTAAGTATTATAAATATTATTATAAGAAACAAAACACTTTAAAATAAATGTTGAAATTGCCCGCCACCTTGTTCAACACATATCGCACATCTCCTAATTACTCCAAAGGTCGCATTTAAAAGACAAGCGGCAGGTACTTCTTGACAAGTGTTAATAATTCTTTGTCTTAAAATGTCAACATTTTCTGGAGTTGTTAAATAAACTCGATCTTGTAGATAAGCCCACAACCAAAAATCGAGGGGCGTAAGATCCGGTGAACGCGCAGGCCACTCGATAGGACCGGATGTTCCTATCCACCTATTTCCAAATTGGGTGTTCAACAAATCAGTATTTACTCTAGCGTTGTGCGCGGGAGCCCCATCATGTTGAAAAAATATTCTATTTAAATTTGCCAAAGGTAATTCATCTAAAAAGTTTTGGAGATTTTCGTGTAATAAAGTGTAGTATTTTTCTTGATTTAAGCAACCATCTATAAAAAAATGGCCCAATTAATTGATCACTAAAATGCCACACCAAACATTTACGTTCAAACGTCTTTGAAAATTATTTTCAATTACAAATCTCGGATTGTCTGCACTCCACTGTCGATGTATGTTTCTATTAAAAATACCGTTGTTGCTAAAAGTGCATTCATCAGACTAAATTATCCTTCTGTAAAAATTCGGGTCTTGTTCTAATGCATTTAAATAAAAACGACAAAACTGGATTCTTCGGCCAGGATCATTTTGTTCTAATGCATGAACTTTTCGAGCTATGTACGGTTTAAGTTTGTGTTTTCTTAAAATACCATGAACTGTAGTTTTTGATACCCCAATATTATGTGCAATTTCGCGAATCGAAGTTCGTGAATTTTGCTGTACTGCAAGAAGAACATCTAATTCCTTATCTTCGGAGAATTTCCGTTTTTGTGTTTTTGGTTTGGTAAATGATCCATAATTTCTTAAATTCTTTTCAATTCTCTGAAATATTTTCGAACCTGGAACTTCTCTATCCGGAAAACGAGCACTGTACCGACGAACTGCTTGAAGGCGATTTTTATTACATTCAAAGAACACTTGTAACATGTCCGTTAATTCATTGTTATTCATTTTTAACGAAAATACGCCTTTTGTTGCGGCAAAACGTTCAAACAGGATAATACAGAGAACTTAATAAAGTCAAACTGACACTTAAGGCACATTGACATAATGCTAGTGGACTGGGCCAAGTCTACTATAATGAAAGATGAAGTTTTTTTTTTTATTTTTTATTATTAGGAGATGTGCGATATGTGTTAAACAAGGTGGCGGGCAATTTCAACATTTATTGTAAAGTGTTTTGTTTCTTATAATAATATTTATAATACTTACATTTCAAATGTTTCATGACACATTCGAATATTTATAAATAATGGAAGACAAAGATGAAATTTATAAAGTTTTTTTTGCAATAAACGTTTATCAAAAATAAACATGTTATACATCGTTGAATTCAGAAAAAAAATACAATCCGAATATAGCCTAAAATATATATGTTGCCATTTAAAATAAAAAACTTGACTGTCGTTTGACATTAATGAAAACAATTGAAAACAAATAAAACACTGCTATCTTATAGTGTTTTTGATGCTATTAAATTTACTTTTTGTTTAAATAAAACCGGACAATAAATAACGGAATTATGAATGTTGGCGTTTTTTACGGGACAGTCTGTATATCTAAGTGGTTTGTGATGTCAATCATGCATCTCATGACATATAGGTTATGTATTTATTCAAAGAACCAAAATATTCAACAACAAATCGTACCAGTCTGAATATAGAACACATTAAATGTATTTATTTACTATAAAAGCTTATTTAATATAGAAGAACCATGGCAAATTTAAAATGATCAAATCTCCTTCAAGTAATATTTTAAGATGCTCTAATTGGCACTAATAGAAGACCGGAATAAAATTCAGCCTGCATATTGTACAAATTAGCACTACCTGTTATGTTTATTCCTTAAGAAAAAGAACTGATAAGTCTTACTCATGTTTCATGGCAGTGTTTTAATATTATTTTATTTAGGCTTATATTTAGATGCTGTGTAAAATTTTGACAATTTCATCTGCTTTTATTTACTTTTAATAAATGCTTTTTTCTATGTCTGAATTTTATTTGGAGCAACTATATCTAATGCAAGACCTTTTGTAAGTAAGCAATACACTAAAATTTTGCTAGTGTATTTTGCTGACTTGACATTTTAAATTTATTTATTTCAAAACAATAACAAGCACTTCAATATATATATATAAATTTCAAGAAGAATATAATAAATACTTCAAAAGCTGAATTTATATTTATCAGAGGTGCTTAATTTAGTTTCTTTCTTTCAAAAAAATTTCAAGACATTCAACACAAGTTGCTGGGATTGTGAATTCTGAGGTTTTCCAGGCATATCTGTAATAATTTATTAGAGATATTTATTACTAATAAATGTAAATTCTTAACATATAAGCAATAAATAACTTAGTGATAAGATTACTTACTGAAAATGTATTAAAACCAGTTCTTTGGGTTATCAAAAGATCAATTATTTGCTAAATAGAAAGAAAATGAATTAGAAAAGCAATAAAACGAAATTAAACCAAAGTAAGATGTAAAACGTCAAAATTTAATTATTCGACTATCGTAGTACAGGGGTGTCATGGGGGGGGGGGGGGGCGGATGACCGCATGTTATTTTTGTCTATCTTATTGGTATTACGGCGCAGACATTCCAACATTTTCGTTTCAGTGTTTTATCCTTGTTTAACCATTGGGTTGAAATGAGAATACATACATTGCAAGTGCCCATGTCCGTGATAATGCCACACAACTAATGACGTGAGTCAAAACATCGAGCGGACAGATACTATGTACCTATGTGTTAATATATCTATATTACCACACGTCTTGTAATATTTGTTTTACAAATAAAGCTATCGAATAGTATTTCTTTTTTATATTTTATTTTTCTACTTTACATTTTCTTACTTAATTAGAGGGCCCTAATTTGTAGTCAATACGGCCAATGAATTCGTGTACTGCAGGTAGGTGAACCGTATCCATTCAATAATAATGAGAGAATTATCGCCACAGAGGGGCCAACAACAGTTGTAAATACATTAAAAGTTAGTTTCTTATAATTCTGAAAGCACTGTAGGTACTTGTTAAAATTCATGTTATATAATGAAAAGAAGAAAACATATTTTTGCGCATATGAACTTATTTTAATAATCCTTACGATCATTGTAAAAAGCAGATTGCTGGCATCAGCGTCTCTTGTTATACAATAAGAATGTTAAAAAACACACTAATAATGACCTTATTATGGGCAGGTATGTGATCTTTTTTATCTTCTTATATGCTGGCCTCCGTAAATAAAAAAAAAACACTCAGTAAACTTTTGGAAATTTTTAGGAAATATGTATTTTATTGGTATTAAGAAACGATGACAATTTCAGCAAGATATTATCGTAACAATTAACAATACGTCGATCCTACTCTGTTTCTTGCACATGTAGCTAGTCTATTAGATATATTTGATATTATCGAATCAATGGTAGTCTATTGTATGCTATCTAAAGCTTGTAAAATACGTTGTTGAAGAACATCTACATTGTTCGGAAGTGGTTGTAAATTATTTATCGTCCATCCCACTATATCCCACACGTGTTCTATTGTTGATAAGTCCAGCAAAAGGCTATGGTAAGCTATCAACATAAACGATATCCACAAACTCCATAGTAACCCTAAAATTTGGTATTAGCACTGGTTCCAGAACATTGTTGACGCAATGTTAAAATGTAGACTGTTATTATTTTCTTGGTCTTCCATTTACTCTGTTATGAATTCTATTGTATACGGTAGACTAACTCCTTTAATGAACAGATTCTGTTAACTATCTTTAAAGTCTCAATAAGAGCTACTTGCTGATATTGTGACCTGAGTCATGCAACGGTGACCTAAGCGATGACGTCACCCGCTGAGCACACCATCAGTCTTCCGGACCCTCTAGAAAGAGAGCGTTTGAGAACTAGCGGAGAAGTATAAAAGCAGTCAAGAGAGGGGTGACTCTTTCAACTAGAAATCGCCGTCAAATAAATACATAAATGATTAGAAATATTGTTATTATAGTTAGTTATTTGTTAATGTCGTTTAATGTATTTTATTTATTAATATAATAATAATTATTATTATACCGTGTGTTTTATTAAACGAACCGTAAAGAAGATTATCACAGTGGTGTCAGAAGTGGGATTAATAAATAATGGACTAAGTAGACAATTGAGAGTTAATTAAACATTCGTTTAAATAAGTATAAAGTACGAAAAGGCATTTACTTTAAATATCGCGATGCCACTAAATTAAACTCTCCGACTTAAAAGTAGCTGACCTGAAACATGAACTGGAGGATAGAGACGAGGATACATTCAGTAAGGAGGTAACGCTTCAGCAACGACTTCGAGATGTGTTAACCAAAGAAGGCGAGGATCCAGAGAATTATTTCTTCCAAGTTTCAGATAAGAGCGCTGACGTGAACTCGCTGTTAATAAAAATAAAACAGCCACTAATAGAGAATTTGCCAACTCAAATGAAACAAATGGAGCAGAAGAATCTCGGCAGTGAAAACTTTGGAACAGCGACTAACAGATTTGCAAACCCAAATGGAACAAATGGAACAGCGAAGTCGGAAACCTCTAGAACCTTAGAGAAAAATCTGGAAAAAAACTGCTGGAAAATTTTAGAACTTTCGAAAAAAGTCTGGAATAAATGGAGCAGACTCTAGAATTAATGGAATAGAAGAATTCTGAAAATTCGAGGAGTTTAGAGAAAGTTCTAAAACAGCGACTAGTAGAAACTTAAGGGATTAAAGGAAGAAGTTTTTATAGATGTGGAGGAGAAAATTGGAGAACATTCTAGACTTTTAGAGGCAATAATGGCTCAGATAAAATTGCTTGTGACCATGAATTATTCTGATACCAAGCAGGTCGACAAAGAAGCTATGCCTCAGGCCATCGAAATAAAAAGGAGAAGCCACAGCTTCTCCTTTTATCTCTGATCTCAAAGATCAGAATTAAGCCACCAACCTTTGACGGAAAAACGTCATGGACGACTTACCTGACGAAATACGAAGCATCTTGAAAGAAACGCATGGTCATCTGTCGAAAAGGCTACCGTTTTAACCAAAGCGTTAACAGGTGATGCTAGTGGCATTTTGCAGATACTACCTCCCAAGGAACGCAAATATAATTTCCAACTTATTAAAACGATTGGAGATGAGACATGGCCATGCAAATCTGGAACAGGTATACTATACCCAACTGACGAATCGATCACAGAAGAAAGGCGAGAATCTTTAGGAATTCGAGGCAGATATTGCCTGTCTGGTTCGACTTGAATATCTAATGGCGTCAGATAATTTTATGGAACACTTGGCTGTTTAGACGTTTATAGATGGTCTCCGGGATAATGATACGCAGCAGGCATTAAAGCTGGCATGACCGAAGACCTTGATCGATGTTTTGGCGTACTACACACTTGAGTTCGAAACTGAAAAATAGGTCTGTTAAAACCATGCTCAAGTCTGTACTATCGACAACTAGGAAAACGAGGAATTTATGGCGCAAGTGGTTAGTCTGGTACAAAATCAGATAAAACCGAATAAAAGATCACTGCGATGCTGGAATTGTGAATAAATCGGTCACATTCGAAGCAAATGTGGTATCGATCCAGCATTAGAAAGCCTCAAGGTCGCTTGCCCAAATCGCATCCTTGCAACATCAAGCCAACCGACTGTATGTGGTCGCGATTATAGAAGGAAAGACCTATGCCTGTTTGCTAGATACTGGAACGACAAAAACCGTCGTGTGACCCGATGTAATTACTAGAGAACGGATGCAATTTCCATAAAACGCAATCGGCAATTGGAATTGTGTATAACGTCGCTCAGTACATCCCGGCGTAATTCAATGAAGTATTTGTTTGACTTACTGGGCCACCTGGTCTCGCAGCGATACAATGGACAACCCAGCTATTGTATTCGGAGAATATAGTGTTTGTCAGTGGTGTCGTGTACGTAGATAAAATAAATAAGTTTATCGTATTTCGTAAGAGAAATAGCACGTACATTCCTTTTCTTTTCATTTAAGCAACATCTTCCAATTATTTCCAGTATTTCCAGTTATTTCCAGTATGCACCTATAACCAGTTGCGATGTAGAAAGGACGTTTTCTATTTATAAGGATGTACTTAATTCAAAGAGAACAAAATTAACAGAAGAAAACCTTGAGAAACTATTGCTAGTCAATATTAATACTCCTTTACTCAACTTGAACGACAAAATGAACAAATAAAAGTGTTCCAATTATAGAAATAAAATTAAAAACTTTAAAAATACAACTTTTCACCAAATACATATGTATTTCGTAATTTTATAGATCACCACCCGTTTGTTTTCCAATTACATAAATAAAATTAATTAATAAATATGTATTTCGTAATTTTAGATAGATAGATCACCACCCGTATGTTTTCCAATTATATAAATAAAATTAAAAACTTTTTAAATACAACTTTTCAACAAATAAATATGTATTTCGCAATTTTATAGATCACCACCCGTTCGTTTTCCAATTATATAAATAAAATTAAATATTTTAGAAATACAGCCTTTCGCCAGTACTGCACTGGGCTTTTGGTCATGTGGTAAGCGTATCCGTTCTCTAGTAATTACCATATAGAAAAACTATTTTCTAACAAATGGGGATTTAAGATAGCAACAGGAAAAACAGCTTCTGCGGCAAGTGACGCAGATGTAAACCTTATCATAGGACTAACAACAATCCGGCATTGCGTCCTGGTAGCCAACATTGAGAAAGAAATAATTCGGGGATTGGGCATTATGAACACATACGGCCTCCAGTTAGATTTGAAAGAAGATACCTTAAAAATAAATAATGAAGAATTATTTCTTCATGAGAAAAATTGTGGGTCTGTAAGATTAGTTACAGCAGATAATGTTGTTCTGGATGCAAGAAGTGAGACGTTTTTGACGGCTTGTGTTGAAGGCGAATATCCTGAAGAAAACGCTGCAATATTGAAATCGAAGGCTGATGATGACAAGGTAGGCCAAGAGATAGTAGTTACCAAAATTCTGGCTAAAAATTGGAAAACTGTACCGATAAGGGTAATCAATGTAAACTATTACCCTGTTAGATTGAAGAAGGGCACTATTTTGGGATGGTGATCGCCAGTGTCAGCCGTCGTTCATCGTATGCAAGCAAAGAAGGATGTATTCAAGCGGGTTCCTGATAAATGTTCGACGATAATCGACTCAACTTGTCAAGGATTAAATAGGAAAGAACAGAACCAAGTTAAAGATCTAATCCAGGAATGTAAAGATGTTTCTAGCTAGAAGTTGCACAAACAGAAGAACCAATATCGTCATGCATAAAATAAATATTGGCGATGCAGTACCACAGACGCCAGGAAGCCGAGAAAATTATGCGAGATATGGAAAGCCAGGGGGCAATTGGACCCTAAAATAATTCATAGGCTCCATTAGTGGTCTTTGTAAGAAAGAAGGATGCATCTACTAGATTTTGCATGGACTATCATCAATTAAAAAGTGTGATTGCGGTAGGGAAGACCATTCAAGATCACATGAATGATTTGGAAGAGGTATTCCAGAGGTTGCGAGATGTCAATCTGAGACTAAATCCAAAGAAGTGTCACCTTTTCCGCAAAGAGGTAAATTATCTTGGATATGTGGTTGCTGGAAAAGGAGTTGCTGCAGATCCGGAAAAAGTGGGAGCTGTGGAAAAATGGCCTGTCCCAAACGCAAACATGAGCTAAGAAGCTTTTTGGGATTATGCAGATACTATCGACGCTACGTTCATGGATTCGCTAATATTGCGAAACTACTAACCCGTCTGATAGAAAGCCGAGCATTCATTTGGCACAATAAATGCCAAGCGTCCTTTGAGTTGTTAAAAGGAACTTTGATCAATGCATCACAGCCATCTGGAAGGATTGTTCTGGATACAGACGCCAGAAACGTTGGGATGGGTGGTGTGCTCTCTCATATCCAAGGTGGAAAAGAAAAAGTCGTTGGATACTTCAGCAAGACCCTGTATAAACTAGAGACGGAGTACTACGTAACCAGATGAAAACTACTGGCACTAGTTAAGACCATCGAGCACGTTTACAAATATCTGTATAGGCAAAAGTTCCTGATTCGGACTGGTTACGCCGCTTTGAAGTGGCTCTTGCTATTTAAGAATCCCGAAGGCCAATGCTACTCCTGAAGCCTTTCAATCCATCTAGCTAGATACATTGAGCTACAGGAGTGTGACTTCGACGTCGATCATAGAGCAGACTTCAAACATCGGATGTAATTAATCAATACAGTGGATGTATATAATATTCTCACGTAGAATGTATAATAATATTACAGAATTTTACTACCTATAATTATGCTTCAATTTTGTTTTAAGTTATTAATGCCTGGAGTTTTGCAATATGTCATAAATTGAATTGTGTAAAAAACATAGGGGATACTAATCGTAAATGTGGATATCTTGTCACCTTCCTAATTCGTTTTGAGCGATTCTATAATAATATATTCTGCAATAATATATAGTTTGTATAGACGTGTCTGGACTCTAATGATAATTATATTATCTAAAATTAAGCATACGCTGTTCGCAAGTCAATTTCTGCGGTCTCGGATCATCCGCGGAAAGCGAGCTTTTTTCATTTAGTAACGAGTGATTATAAATGATTGACATTTTTTTACATAAGCTGGCAATAGTTTTACAACTTTATGTTGACATATCTGATTCCTAAAATTAAATTTGTCAACAATTTGACAAAGTGAAAGTCAAACAAAGGGAAAATCAACAACTTTCCACAAGCAGCTGGGCTACTCGTGAAAAGCGCTTGCAGGAGTGCCTCTCTTGGCCATTAGATGTATCGAGACATTTTTCTCTGAGAGGAGATCGAAATACGTGTCTGTACGTAGAAGTAACAATTGCTTAAATATGCGTTGTGTATGTCATTGCATACATATACAGATATGCTTTATCATTTTTGTATTATTGTAAGTTATAGGTAGAAATATACGAGGGCGATTTGTAAAGTAAATTTCGTTTGGTTATTAAAAAACACCAATACATAAAGGGGTTTTTATTATATACAACTTAAAGTTAGTACTTTCAGCTATTTTTTTTACATAGTTGCTATTAAGATTGAGACATTTGTCATAGCGATTAACTAGCTTTTTAATGTGCATTAAGCCATGCTTTAATAAAGTTTCACACTAGATTTCGGTGTTTATTGTGGTCTCTCATTTCATAAAGTCTATTAGAAGAACACCTTTCTTGTCCCAAAAGACAATGACCATGAATTTCCGCAAAAAAAAAGTTTAACGGCACTTTAAAGGTTTCCTCGTCGACGGGTTAGAGCCATCCCACTGCATTGACTGTCCTTTCGTCTCAACGTTGACATAGGCGACTCAAGTTTTATAACCTGTTACGATATGCCTAAAGAAATCTGCAGTTTATCGTAATGTGTCAGAAAAGTTAGTGCCGATCCCATTTTCTTTATTTATGGTCTTCGGTAAGAAGCTCTGGCACCCATTGTGAATGAAATTTGTGGTAACCTAAATATACAATAACAACCTCGTATAAAACTGTACGTGAAATTTGAGGTAAAAAGGCACTCAGTTCTGAGATTGTGAATTGCCGATTTTCACGAATTTTTTTGTCGATATTACCCACAAGTTCGTTCTTCACAACAGTTGATCTTCCATTCCGTTCTTTATCATGGACATTAGTTCGTCCTTCTGGAAAGATACGGCACCATCTTCTAACCGTACTGTCACTCATGACATTTTCACCATAAACAGAATAAAGTTCACGATGAATCTCAGCAGCCTGCATGTTCTTTGCACACAGAAATCGAATAACAACACGCAATTCACAGTCGGCACGATTTTCAATTACAGCAGCTATTTTAAACGACCAGAATAGCACGAAGGAGGTCCGACGATTCTCTCACTAGCACTGCCAGATATACACTCAACCATACTAAACCACAGAGCTGCAATCCCGCCAATATTCCCACTCCTCTGCTCACTAGGCGGAAACGAAATTTACTTTACGAATCGCCCTAGTATAATTGTATTGTTATGAATATTGCTCATAACAATTGGACTCATAAACGTTAAAATCATTCAGATTAAGCACATTATATTATTTATCTTCCAGATTCTTCAAGATGTACGCATATACACAAGGAGAATAAATAATTAATGAAATTCATAATTAGATGTACAGTTGCGGCCCCTATAAACTCAGACAGTTTGACAAATAATAAATGTTGGCTTTGTAACATGGTCTTAATTTTGAAGTTTACAAAATGTCACCTTATTGAAAGAAAGTCAGTAGCGTATAAAATAAAAAATTGGAAAAATGGAAAAATTCAAATACAAATAACGGTTTCGCAACAATATATGCATTTTTAAAATGAAAATGCATTCCAGTTTGTTTTTCTTGATGAAATCTGGATTTTGCAAGGTGGAAGCTCTCAAAAACGGCCACGGCAAGATGAGAATATTAAATCAGTAAAAGCAAAACAAGTAGGTGACAAAAAGTATTAATTATTTAAAAAGTATTGGCATGGGCAATATATCATTGACTTTTATCGTGTTTTTATCAACATTTATTTAATTTGCAATGTGCCTAATGCTCGTGCCATCCTCTAGCCTAGTTCTAATTATCGACTTTTGCAATTCGTTTAATTGAGATATTTTAAAAATTGTGTACGCTTCTGACTTACAATAAACTGACACTAACATAACCATACCGGATAAAAGTCAAATTTACAAATCACTAAATTTTTAATTTGATAGGATGTGTCAAAAATCGGTGCCTTAGTTTGTAGCGGCCGCAACTGTACCTAGAAGTCGTATCGAACCATTAATAAACTAAACAAATTTCAAAAACAAATTATACTTAAAACTAAAGTGGAACTAAATACATAAATATTGAATAATAAAGAACAAAAACCAAATTTATGTCCATATACAATAGTACTTCGAAAGAATTACTCTCTAACGGTAGACAGGTGCACAAAACCTCGTCTCATTGTGATCATATGAAAGAATACGTGTATATACAAGACGTCTTAATAAAAGATCATATTAATTAATCATAGAAGTCATTTGCAATAAAAATGTATTTGCTTCAAAAATAAGTTATTTATACAAAATGTGTACACATATCTTATTAGGTATAGAAGTATCAATAAGTGAAGTTAATTTCAAGTAATGTGGATATCTTCGATTCGATTTTATGGTAAAAATAAGTGCATATAGTCGCATTTACTTTCATGTCAACGTAAATATCCCAAATGGAGAAAGGATTTACAGCAATATGTTAAACATTGCAATTCAAAAATCAAAAACCTCTACCTCCCCGCGTTCTAAAAATATTCTAAAATTTTGACCGCGTAATACGAAGGAACATTTCAAATGGTGTAAAGTACATATATTATAGGCACTATATTTACTGGTGTACATGTATTGTTAAATATAATTACAGTATTCAAAATATTTATTATAGTGTAGCTTCCTAAATAATATCTCTTATTACATTACTGAATTTAAAATGATTCCAGAATATGAAAGATTATAAAATAAATATTTAATTGAAGAAATATTTACTTTAAAAGATAACGCGGGCATTAAAAGTAGGCAAAAATAAATAACTCGATAACTTTTCAATTTATTGTATATCATGTATAACGAGAACAGTTTTATTTCAATTACGTTTAGAAGAGATAATGACGTATAAGTTGCTTGTAGTGCTTTTAACTTTTAAGGTATGTTCAACCACAGTAATTATCGTTGGTTCAGGTGCAGCAGGAATTGCAGCAGCAACTAGACTCTTGAAAAATAATGTTTCGGATATATTAATTTTGGAAGCGGAAAATAGAATAGGCGGACGAATTCACAGCGTTCTTTTCGGGAATGCTTACGTAGATCTTGGCGCGGAATATTGTGATGGCCAAGAAAATAATATTGTATACAGTTTAGTTAAAGAATATAATATACTTAAAGAACTCACATTAGCGCCTAATCATAATATTTTCTATTCTAATGGAGTACAAGTAGATAAACACTTTAGTAAGAAATTGTTTAATATAATGGATGGTATATTTACACCAAATGGCAATAGAAATCAAACCGAAGGAATATCTGTTGGTGAATATTGTATAAATAGGTAAATAACAAGATTTATATTTTTTTACGTAGACATCTTGTAAAGTATTTCGCAATTTTTATGCTAGCTTTATTGTGCCCCCCCCCACCCCTGTTCAACACTTTTTTCTTAGAGGATGACAACTTAGTTGTCGAACTAAGAAATTAAGAATACGAATATAAATGTGGTAAGGGGTTTTATATCTTTTTTAAATTGAAATTTTATAATAAATATCAAAAGATGTTAATTTTTGCTAAGCGTTTTTAATAATTAGTTAACATGTTGTTGATATGCACTCTATCCAAGATAAAGACGAACTGCATGTTACCTTTTAGTGACCTTTTACACGACATTTACGTAATTCAATTATGTTTTTTGAGATATTTAGGGAAATGAGTTTTTTATTTCTTTTTGTTTTACATGGTATCGAAAAATAAATAAGACTTCTTCATTGGAATTTTTAAAGCTTTACAAGATGGTGTTGTTACATTTTTAGTCTGATGTTTCAGTTTTGAGAAACCATCATCAATTTAATTTTTTTATACGAACGGAGGAAAAAGTAGGTACATCATGCATCTGATGGAATTTCTCATTACGAATTCAACGGTGTACCGTACATTGAACCAAATACAATGTTTTAATGAAAATGATTGAACACAATCTAAAATAGTGTTTTGAGAAATACGTATTTATTATTTTATTCATTGTATATGTATTTTACAATTCTGAACTCACAGCAGATGTTCAATTGTATATGGGTAGGTGCTAGAAAACAACCATTTATTATTTTACAACAATTTTGACGTTAATACTTACGTGTTACTTTTTCTAAAGAAATGTTTTAGTGGGTCGTTGTTGCTGTTAGTATTGCTTTTTATTTTTGTTGTTCGTTGATATTTGTCGTTTGTTGCACGTTCTTTTACTGAATTATTCTTACGGTTTAATTTACTTTTGAAGACGGAAAGGGAAGGATTTAGCAATGTAGAAAAATATGCTAACATGCCATATTTTGTGTCAGCAAAATTTTGTGAATGAATGCCCAGCTAATGTACTTTAATAGATTTCCAGAAAGAAGGCAACCAAGTAAATCCGTTTTTAGACGTTTGTTTTACAATTTCAAAGAATATGGTTCATTTAAGAAACCTGTGAAGTTTCGACATAAACATTCAAAAGAAGAAACTCAACAATATTTTATAAGCAGTTGTTGCAAACCCTGAAATATCAACTCGACAAATCGAAAATAATACGGGAGAAGCTAAATCCACTGCTCACTTTATTTTACGCAAAAACAAATTTCCCCCTATATATGTCGAATTTGCCAAGGTCTTACACCAGGGGACGACGAGTGGCGTAGACATTTTTTGAGTGGTACAGCAGAATGTGTGAAGAAGACTTCAAATCCCCTTTTAAAATTATATGGTCCGATGAAAGAATGGTTACTAGAAATGGAATCTGCAACACACGCTACTGGGCTCAAAAAAATCGTCGTGTTAAAAAAATATGCAGATATCAGCATCGTTTTGGATTCAATATGTGGGGTGGAATTCTAAATACAAAAATACTGTATCCATTTATTTATCATAACTCCTTAAATGCAACACGATATCTTTATTTATTACAAAATGATTTAGGAGACAGTTTAGACGGTTTCCCTTTGGCAACTAGAGCCCTTTTAATAACTAGAGAGCGGACTGAAGCGATTGAATGACCAATTTCCTCGATAAAACCTTATGGCGGTATCAGGTATAGTATGCATGCTATAACAGCCCCACTATTTGCTTGCTCGATTGCATTCGTCGTTATGACCAGTACATGTGTGTATTCCTTCATAAATTTAATTCAACAGGGGCGTGTATGACGGAATATACATTTATATATTATTTTCATGATTTCGTTGAATTAATCGCTTAAAAAATTATATCCGTTAATTCCCAAAATGTATTCTCGTGTTTACATGCTGTTATACATGCATATACATATATGTATTTATTGTTTTTGAGATAGTATATTTTCTATTCTCTTCTATAAGGGATTGTTTCTGGTTTCGTTTCTTTCAGTGTTACTTGGTTACAACGTTTACTATTTTAAAAAATCCGTTTTATATTGTTATATTGTATATTGATCCTATAATTTTTTTTATAAATATTAAGTTTCATTTCCTACCTTATTTTTGGAGTAGTTTTTGTTTCTTCTTTTTAGTCCATTTCTTTCTGTTCTTAGTATTTCTCTTTCTTTCCATTAACTATGGAGAATTCTCGTAGGGCAACCATGGTAGGATGGATTAGAGGCCATAGTTGCATATTCGTAACGATACCAAGATATTTTGCAGTGCATGTTCATTAAGTTTAAAGCATCCATAAAAGTGTAATGTGCAGAGTCAGAGACATGTTTCTTCGAAAACTCATCAAAATAACATATGGCCATCTGCAGCTGACACTTTTAACGAAGAACTGTGTGAAGCTTTCATGGCGGCCAATATCCTATTCAAAAAGCTTAACAATCCAGTCCACAAGAGGTTTCTTGTAAAATATACTGATCGTCATATACCAGATGAATCTACTTTACGTAAATACCACTTACCAAAATGTTATTTGAGAACCATTGAAGAAATACGAACTAACCCATTTGGTCCTTATCTTTGGGTGCAGACGAAACAACGGATGTAATGGGACGATATGTGTTAAATGTATAGTTGTTGGTATTCTTCATTCGACAACTTTATACCAACCATACTTAACTGCAAATAAAATATTGCCAGTTGTAAATGGTGAAACAGTTGCAGAAGCAATTGATCATTTTATTCATAATATTCGGATAACAACTATAAAGACAAGATGCTATTATTTTTGACTGATGCGGCAGCTTATATGTTAAAAATAGGGAAGTTACTAAAGCAATCTTATTCAGTTATGCTACACGTTACCTGTGCAGCACATGCACTACACAGTGTATGTCAATACATCAGGGGTCATTTTCCAAATGTTGATAAGTCAGTTTCATCATTTAAAAAGCTATTTCTCAAAGCTGAGACAAAAAGTTGATGCCATATTTAGCAGAAATCCAGATTTGAATATATTATATCAATTCTGCACAGAGCCGATTGAAAAATCTATACATTCGAAGTATGGTGCACTTTTGCAACATTCACCAGTTATTATGTGGAACGGACATTTTCTATTTTTAAAGATAAAGGAACTAATTTAACACAGGAACACCTTGAACAAATTTTAGTTGTTCATAGTAATGTACTTTCAATGTTTCACAGAAAATACATAGTTTTGTTCTCTGTTAATAACTACTAGTTTCAACAAGACGGTGCTCCAGCACATAATTCTAGACGGAATCGTAGCTTTCTCAGAGGTTTACCAGAAGGTGGATTGGAACTCCCAGGGAAGTGCCCTAGCAGCTTGATCTCCGGACTTAACCTCACTGGACTTCTTCCTTTGGGGTTATATTTGCTTACTTTAATTATTAATTCATCTTCATTCTGAATATTATGAGATTTTGCATACATAATGTTGTTTAATCTGATTTGTTTTTTTATGTTAGTTTTCAAATTTTATTTTTCGGTATTTTTTCATTTTAAAATAGACAGCACTCCAAAAAAAACTATATTTTTTTATAATAAATCATTGTAACTTACACATTTCAACAACTTTCAAATAACCATCTTTTCCTTGAAATTACTTTTTTCCGTAGACTTAAATATTTGGTTAGTTTAATGAATGTCACTTGGCAACTCTTATTTAACGATTTAACTTATTACTAGTAGTACGGCATGTAGATTAAATCATTTAATCAATCTAGGACATAACTGATTTAATCCATGGTATACTCTGAAAACTTTTTTGTGGCTCGCTATTTATTGCCTACTAGCGACTTCGTAAGTTTGTTTATAGTAAGCATACCATTAATACATTGTTTCTATAGACGTAAGTTGGTTTTGCTGAAATGACTGTGATTGTTATGACAACGGGGCGTAAGTAATTTACTTACGTCCTTTAGGGAAAAAAAGTGCATCAAAACACGTGTTCTATTAATTTATATTTATGGTAATATTACAGTTTGTACAAAATTGCAGAAATATCAAAGCATCCAATGTTTGACTTCCAAGCCTGCTTCGTAGTTTATTGCCAACATAAGCAGTAGCTGAAAACGCTCGCTCAGGTTCTACACTGGTTGGAGGAATAGACAATAGATATTTATATGCTAATTCTAAGTGATATCTACGAACTCCTCCATTTTCGAACAGGTTCATTTCGCGTCTAATACTATTTACCAACCCCGATTCATTTTGTACTTCAGGATCTGAGGATTCCATGCTCTTATTAATTTCCAACTGTAACTTTTCCTTTAGTGTCAATTGGGGTTGGGAGGTTTGTTGCCTTGGCTCATCATCTGTTTGTGATCCTGACCTTTCTGCCTCTTCCGTGTCATCAAGACTATTTTGTCTTTTAACAATACTCTTTATTTGCGCCCTCACTAAAGCCTGTGTAGGAACTGGAAATAAGTCAAGCCATTCCAAATCCGATAATAACTGATTTTTATCATCTTTTCGCGGATTTTGTAAATAATTCAATATACCAGTTAAATCTTCAGTTCGTCGTTGCTTTATACGTTCCACTAAGGAGGTTTTCATTTTATTGGCGAGTGCTGAGTTTTTGCTAGACAATTGTTTTATAAGAAATTTCAAAGCGGCATCAGCTGTGCATAAATTAGCATCTCGTTGACAGATTGCGTCTACTGTTAATTTAATTGGGGTCGGCACATCAACAATTTTATTTATCAAGTCAAAATCAGCATCTTCTAAACGGATTGGATGATTGAGATCTATAAGAGCTTTTTGAATGCAGGTTTTTAAAAGAGAAAATCGTTCCAGCATGGTTAAAAGACTATTCCACCTGGTTTTACAGTCCAAAAGAAGTGACAGCTCTTTTTCATGTTCAATCTTCACATATTTTTGTACTGTTTCATTTTTCAATGGTGATCTTTTAAAATACACTACAATTTTGCGGATTTTCTTTATCAGCTCATTAATGTTTTCATCTTTCGTTAAATCTGGTATGTGTTCTCGCGCAAGTTCATTTTGTGACATTAAGATTAAACCTGATTCTGGACAGTCTAAGTCTTATAAATTGTCATCATCATCGCTATCGCTCATATAATCAGCAGCCACAGCTGGTTCATTTATAGTATCATCTGAGTCTGAGGTAGGGCTGTCTTGCCTGTGTTGAAAATAATTATTTATTTTATAAAGCACATCACAGACGGCCAAATTGATACCATGTGCAAGACACAGTTGTTGTTCAGTCCAAACAAGCTGTCCCACCTTTATCATAACGTTCGGTCCATCGGTTACAGTAGCCACGTCAACAGTTTCCAGGGAAATATCAAATTTACTTAGACGCTCTTTCAATATACGAAGACAATTTTCAGCCGTCATACTTCCATGAATAGGAACGAGTCCTAAGCTCCAAATTTTTTTATATGAATGAACGTTGACAGCATTGGACGTTGATGTCCACTCGTCGAAAGATAGACTGAATCTTTTATCTGCACTTTCCAAATGTTTTAATTCTGCAGTTACTTGCTTTCTGATTTCTTCACTGTAATTCATAATACGCTTTCGAATTGCGACGGCTGATTTTAGTAAATCCGTGTATTTCGCTAAGAGCAATTTTCTCAAATCGTCTGAAGGTATAATAAATACACTGAATGGAAATCCATCTAATGCAATAATTCTTGCTTCTAACTTTCGTTTAGCTGGCGGCGGTGCTGTGTTCAGATTTTCAGAATCTTGACTTGTTGAAGCTGTTAAACGATTAACGTCAGCTACAATCTTAATGTTATGTTTTGATGACAAATGTGTATGTAATCCCTTAGTTGATCCACCCAAAGTCTTGAGAATCTTACATCTAGCACTATTCCCGTCTTTTTTATGTTGAATAAAGTCTCCCGCCATTTAAAATAACTTTTTCAGATAATTGACTTTTAAATTTAAATGATGTTACCTGCGTAACCTTGTCGCTGGTAGAATAATAAATGAAAAAAGTAAATCCTAATAAGCGTATTTATTCTTTCATAAAGGGAATTCCCGACGGGGAATCCCTCGCAACAATATTATGATATATCATATGAGGTGATCGGGTGATTCCCTGTTGGCCCGTTGGGGAATCACTTTAACAGTATTGTATTGAAGTATGCCGGGCGGGGAAGTCCCTTCTAAGTTATATATTATTTGGGCTGTGCCTGTCCATGCGTCTTCTTTGCCGTCATTATTAATTCTTTTACTTTTTATTGCCTTTTTATATGTGTCGTAATTGTCTGTTGTACTGTGTGATAGATATTTTCTCCATGCCTCCTTCTTGTTTTTATTTATATTCGAATATCTTTTGTCCATCATGCTGTTTGTTTTTTTATTGTTGTTTTTCGTACTTACTCCACATATTTCCCTTGCTGAGGATTTCATCATATTTTCCAAGAGTTACATAACTCCGCTACCTCTACATTCTTCTCTTCTATAATCATTCCCGTCTGCTCCAAAGTTTCTGTTGTAAGTTTAATGTATTTTTCTGCTGTCATTATTTCTTAATTTGTAGTATCTTATTTTCTCATACTGCATTGCTTTTTTTTTGGTGCAGTGTTCTTCTTTTCTTTTCCAGATTTTTCTCTAATTTCTAATTTCTTTAATAACTAAGTAATGGTCGCTACGAATTTCCGGTCCTCGTCTTACTCATCTCTTCTCTTCTTCTCTGTTTGGGGTGGACGCCACCACGTCCAGGCACTTCAGCACACTGCTCTTTGTACTGTCCCCACTATATCTCTCAATTCCACTCTGTTAGTCTTGTGTCCTCGATAAAAGCCACTATCCTCCTAAGGGGAAGTTTGAGTACACTCGAAGGATCCAATAGATCTCTCCCGAAATATTTCTGTCTGAGTTCCTTCAGTTCCTCACACGTGCATATTATATGAAGGCTAGTTTCCTCCTGTTTTTCACATCTCCTACACCAGGGCTCGCTAACCAAGCCCATGGTGTACAAATGCTTCCTTAAAGGACAATGTCCGGTTATTAACCCGGTAATTATTTTAATTTCTTTTTTGCTACTACGAATTATGTTGGCTGAAAACTTCCCGTCCAGCCCCCTTAGTAGTGTTTTGGTATGGAGTTGACCTTCCGTTAACCTCCATTTATTTTTATGTTCTTTTTCTAGCCATAACCAAATCTCCCTTTTAGCGGAATCCTTAGTGATTCCACATACAGGTTCTGGTCCTATGAAGTTTGTATTAGTACCTTCTTTGGCCAGTTTGTCTCTCATTGCCTTTAATGTCTTGGCACCCATATCAGCGACACTGTATTGTCTTGTGCCAGGTTATTGTGGACCTGCTTACAATATTTCACCAGCTTAGACCTGGTAGATGGGTTCATAATGGCTTTAATAGCCGCCTGACTATCAGTCATTATGTTAATTTTTTTGCTTGCACAGCCGGCTTCCCGAATTTCATCGGCGCAGGCTGCGACTGCTAACAATTCGGCCTGGAAAACCGTAGCATGTTTCCCCAGACATATCGATATCTTCCTTCCAGGGCACATTCCGTATATGCCTGCACCTGCCCCCTGACTAGATTGTGATCCATCAGTGTACCAGCTGCCGGCACCACAATCGATCGAGCGACTTTTTGCATGTTCCCTGGTCGGTATAAGTATGTTCAGCTTAGCTGTAAACATAATTTCAGGTGCCATACTGTCCACCGGCATTTGAAATATCGGCTCTTCCAGTATAGTTCCTGTGATATCTGTATGGCTCCCTACAACCTTATTAGGACACCATACGTCATTGGCCTTCAGCCTCAGTATCGCAGCCATTGCCTCCGCCTTTATAAATAGTTCCAACGGAGGGAGACCCACGATGGCCTCCATGGAAGCGGTTCCCGTGCTGTTCATAGCTCCCGTGATTTCCAACAGGGCCTGTCGCTGGAGAGTCGTGAGGAGCCCCACCGACGATGTCCGCTCCGTCCTCCTCCACCAGACAACTGCCCCATAGGTAATCGTTGGTCTTATTACTGCTGTGTACAACCAGTGTACCACACTTGGTCTTAGTCCCCAGGTCTTGCCAACAGCTCTTCTGCATCTCCAGAAGAGCTGCGCCGCCCTGTCTGCCACTTTGGCTAGGTGTCTGCTCCAATTCAGTTTCGCATCAAGTGCTATGTCTAGATACTTCACTTCATTGGTTAGTTCTAACTCTTGTCCAAACAGCTTTATGCTGCCCAGATCATTTAGTTTTCTCATGTTGGTAAAGGCTACCAACTTGGTTTTTTGAGAATTGATAGTTAATCCCTCCTCAAGGCACCATCTTTCTACAATTCGTAGAGCATTTCGCATGATGCTCGCCACTGTCCCCGGGAATTTGCCCTGGGACACTATGACAATGTCATCGGCGAACCCCTGCATCCATATTCCCTGGTCATTTAATGTCCTGAGGAGATTATCCACTACTAGACTCCATAGTAGTGGTGACAATACGCCTCCTTGAGGACACCCTTTTGTTGTTCTCATGGAGATCGTTTTGTTTTGCATTTGGGCATGAACTACTCTGCTACACAGCATGTTATGAACCCAGTTGCATGTGGTGTTTTTTATTTTTGGATCTCTTAAAGATTGAATAATAGAAGACATCGAGGTGTTATCGAAAGCGCCGTCTATGTCTAAGAAGACTGCAAGTGCAATTTCCTTGTAGTGTAGCCTCCTTTCGAGCTCTCTCACCAGGCTATGCAGGGCACCCTCACCTGATTTTCCCATCTGGTATGCCCATTGCAGTGGGTGTAGAGGAGATCTATCCAGAGCCCCTTCTTTAATATTTAAATATATCATTTTTTCCATAGTCTTCAACATAAAAGAGGTAAGACTAATTGGTCTAAATGATTTAGGGTGGGTATATGCTCCTTTTCCGGGCTTCGGAATAAACACTACCCTAGTTTCTCTCCATGCCCTAGGGATATAACCCATAGCATGGCTAGACCTGAATATCTCCAATAGAGGACCCATAATTTCACCAATTCCCTCTTGAAGGAGCTTGGGAAACACTCCGTCTGGTCCTGCGGATTTATATGGTTCAAACGATCCTATCGCCCATCTAATTAAATGGGGCTTGAAGATCTCGTTTGATGTCTCCCAATCATTCCTAGTCGCCCTCCAAGAGGTGACAACTTGATTGGTATCACAATCATCCATACGCTCCGAACCTGGAAAGTGTACCCTCAGAAGATACTCTAAAGTCTCTTCCGCGGTAATGGTACACCTCCCGTCCGATTTTTGTATAGATCTAATTGCGTTGGAAGGATCTTTTTTGAGAATTCTGTTTATTCTGGCCATGTCAGGAACACCTTCAATGTCCTCACAGAATTTTCTCCAGGCCTTCCTTTTGCTCTCTTTGATTTTATCATTGTATTTATTGAGGAGAGCCTTGTAGGCTTCCCAATTACCTGTTATCTTCGCCCTATTAAATGACCGGCGAGTTTCTTTCCTTAAATTGGTTAACTCTGCATTCCACCAGGCAGCCCGCTTAGCTAGACGGCGCGCCCTAAGGGGACAGTTATTTTCATAGCAGGAAAGAATGATCCGTTGCCACCAGTCAACAGCCAACTCCAGCTCTTCCACATTCCCTATTCTAACAGGGATATTTCGGGTCGCAGCTAACAGGTCTTCCTTGTAAGAGCCCCAGTCTGTTCTCTTGGGATCCCTGTATAGTCTGGGTTCCGTTAAATCTGTACATAGTTCATAGCGGACATAAGCATGATCAGAGAGCGACGGCTCGTCGGATACATGCCACCCCCCCTACAATATCCCGCGTTCCCAACGTACATAAGGTTATATCTATAACTGATTCCCCCCCTGATGTCTTAAATGTCGGCTTATCACCTTGATTCAGACAGTCAAGTTCAGTACCACAGAGATAGTTAAAGAGAGACTTACCCCTACAATTGTTATCCTTGCTGCCCCAAGCCTTATGATGGGCATTGGTATCTGCGCCGATAATCAATTACAGATTGTACTTACTGGTATATGCCACAAAGGCCTCAAGATAAGGCCCTGGTAGCACTGTCGTCTCCAATATCCCCCCTTCGACACTCAGTCTGATCCTGGCTGCCGTCATGTCCCCACTGCATAGCTCCATGATAGGCATCACGTCCAGGTCGTCTCTGAAACAGATACAAGTTCTAATTTTAGTGTCTTGGACACCAACTAACAGCTCCCTTCCCCTAATATTTAGTCCTCCCACCTTACCTCTACTTATCCATGGCTCTTGGATGAGGAGGATATCGATATCTTCAGCAAGCGTTCTTTGACAAAGTGCCGCTGTGGCTGTTTTCTTATGTTGAAGATTGAAGAATCTTCAACATTTTGACCCTTAGAGGTTGATGCCTGAGGTTCTTCTAGAGTACCCTCATCCTGCATCACCGGTTTTTGGTCTTTTTTTGTTTCGAGAGTTACAAAGCTAGCCCTCTGAAAGCGATTGTAAGGTCTCGAATCAGTCCTCACCAACGTTCCCTCAGACTCCTTGTCAATCCGAAGGCCCACATGTAGGCCCTTTTCGGAAGACCTGGAACTGAGGGTAATCCATCGGTCCACTTTAAGCCCTAGATTTTGCCTCTCGAGTCTTTTCAAGCCCACTGTCAGATCCTCTTTTTTAGTCTCTGGCAGAAACGCTAAAACTCGTTGCTGTTTTGGCAGCTCCTCGCTCTTCACGAGTTTCCAAACAGTTTCCTTTTCCAAGTAATCTCTCGTAGTGTTGTACGAGTCTTCATCTGCACAGATGACTCCATAGTAGCCATCCATAAGACGGGAGGATTCAAATCTCGGCGCCTTCCGCGCCCTATCTATGACCATCATCAGGGCCTCTTGTATAGCTCCTACATTTCCCTCAGTCACTAAACTGACCGGGTAATCTTTAGGAACTATTGCAGCCTTAATACCTTCAAGAGCTGCTTTGTAACTCACTCCCGAAGTAGAAAACTTCGTGCGCTTAGTTACTTTATCCTCACGAGTGCCCCTAGCCGACACGGTTCGCTTAACGGCCCCTGTTGGCTTAGGTTCTCCCTGAGGTTCTTTTTGGCAAAGGGGGAGCCTTATTTTACTCGTATCCACCCCCTGTTTCCTCATCTTCTTTAATTTCTTTCTTTGTGCCCCGGAAAGATGTTTTCTTTCCTTGGGTGCACCCTCTGTTTTCGCAACGTTCTCAGTTTCAGTCCGATGCGTTTCAGTTTTGTTTTTTGGAGTCTCATCAGTCTCCATTGCCAAGGGAGTCTTTATAGACTCCTTAGGTTTTGGATTCTCTTCAGACTTCATCTTTTTAAATATTTGGTTTTTCTCTTGGTTCATTTGATTCCCACGAGTATGGAAGAAGTATCAGATCAATGCCCGCAGAGCTTCCATTACGGGCACAAGGCGTAAATATAAGGGGGTGCCGCCTAGTACCCCCAGGGGAACGTTTGAGACCACATATACCCCAGTGGCCATTCAGCTCTAAGCACGTTGCCTTATACCGTAGCTCCGTAGCTACACCGTAGGTCGTCTTACTCATGTGTCTATTACTGCTCTTCTATTGTTACGTAGTCAATTATGGACTTTTTCCCTGTGGTTTTCATTTCCTTGGTATACTTGTGTATCTCTTTGTGGTCAAAGAACGTATTTGTAATTATTAGATTGTGCATTACAGTAAAATCTAGCATTCTCTTCCCATTGTTATTTCTAATATGTT
This sequence comes from Melolontha melolontha, assembly GCA_935421215.2. NCBI lineage: Eukaryota > Metazoa > Arthropoda > Insecta > Coleoptera > Scarabaeidae > Melolontha > Melolontha melolontha. Next base: position 143,228,139 of record OW285236.1, read on the forward strand.
CTTCATGTGCTCCTAGAGTATTGTTGTATATTTACTCTTTTCTGCCTACTCTGCTGTTAAAATCCCCAGCTATGTATAATAGTCCTTTTGCTTCTTCCGTTACTGCCGTTAGATCTTTCCAAAATTGTTCTTTAACTTTGAATTTTTCGTCTTCATTTGGTCCATATATGGTAATTATTGTTTTCCATTGGCTGTCATTTCATTTTCTTATCTCTACTTTCAGTATCCGCTTCGACCATGCTTTCCAGGTATATACTTGCGCTTCGTATTTGTTGAGTATTATACATCCCACCCCAGCAACCGCTCTTTCGTGCCTTTTCACCCCGCTGTATATTAGTATGTGTCCTTTCTTCATTTTTAGCATTCCCTGTCCTTTCTTCTTTGTTTCTGTTATCGTCAACATACCTAACTTCATTTCCTCAAATTCATCCTCCAGTTCTTTCTCTTTCCCTGTTAAGTTTTTGATGTTCCATGTACCTATTCTCCATACCTCAATACAATCCTTCTCTTCGTCTTCTCTTTCTCTACTCTTTCTGGATTTTCACTATTATTACTTTCTTTCCGGTTTATCATATCCTTTAACTTAGCCATGTCATTATCTTTATTATCCATCCCTTCCTCTTCTCGATTCTCTTCTATCCGTTTAGTGTAATGATTTTCAATTTCCCTTCTTTGTCATTCCATTTCCATATCCCATTCTCCACTATCAATTTCTTATAACCGTATTTTACTTTCTTCCCTTTCTTTCGTTCTAGTTCTGCGAATTTTTTTATTTCACTCCGTACCTCCATTTCATTCTTTGTCAATTCGCTGTTTATGTAAATTCTTTCTGTGTGTGTTCTTAGTTAATTTTTGTTTTTCATTATCTCTCCCTTGTTCTCCGGATTAGCTATTTCAACCTTACGAGTTTTAGGTCCTATCTTATATGCACATAGCACTTTTGCTTCTAGTCCTATTTCTTCCTTTATGAAGTTTTCCATCTCATTTCGAAGTTCTGGGTTTTCTGTATCCAGTAGCTATACGATTATTTTTTCTTTCTCCAGTCTTTCAATCTTCTCTTACATTTTTCCCATCTTTTTCTTAATTTCTGTATTTTCTTTTGTCAAGTTTTGGGTTTCCTCTGTAATTTTTATTTAGTTGTTCTTGAAAATTGTTGTAATTTCGTTTTATCTCCTTTACTTCTGTTAATACTATATTTACCAGATCCGTTATTATTTATCTAATTTGTTTTTTTATTTTTGTTTGTCTTTGGTCGGTGATTTTTGTACTTTTTGTTTTTTCCTAAATTATTTCATAATTCTCTTGCTTTTTCTTTTATCTTCACTAGTTACCTCATCGGAATCATCCATTTTTTTTAACTGAGTTAGCTTGTTTTAATAGAGCGATAGAAACCTTTTTGGAGTCAAGCTCTTGGAGGATTGATTTCCCTCTTTATTAAAACTTTTAGACTTTCCAGAAACATCTGATGCCATTCGATATTTTTACACTTAATAATTATTGTTCTCTGTATTTCTACTTACTTCGATTTCAACACACAAAATACTCCTAGCAAATTTCAATTTTACGCTATTATTTCCGTATTCTAAATACTTGCTGATTTTGGGTGCCTATGTATTAGAAGTAGCCACCCTCTGGTGGCCACTGTCTGTGTCTGTACTACTGGTTCTTCGCCTAAGATCACTTCAATCTTTATACTGCGCGGTCAGGCTCCATATCACTTGGTCTACGAAGGTCACAGTCCCGACCACTGACACACTCAGACGAAGGGCTGCTTTTTATTTCTTATGAACCATTTATTTATCACATCATAACACTTTATATTCTCTGTTTATCACTTCACTAGTAGTACACTTTAAAGTTAATCACATATCTAGTTATTAGTCCGTACTTATTTGTACTTCTTGTTTAATTATTTCATTCGATAATGTTCCAATTTACAAATAAATTATCGGAGCTATCCAGTACCGTACGTACTCTCGACCCCGCTAGTTAAAATATAGAAAGTATATATTAAGTATTTAAAATATTAATATCAAAAATACCGTATTCGTAAAGTTTTGAGAGTAAGCCGAAAAATTCATTCAAACTGCTTTAAAGGCGATTTGACAAGGCATAAGTTTTGTTATAAAATTTACAATAAAAAATATTATAAAATACTATGCAATTTGACCTTCAAAGTTGTAAAATAAAATTGTAAGAAAAAAATAAAACTGTTTGACACGATTTGAAAAATTTGTGAGTAAGCATGCGCATTTTAAGTTTCGTGACATGTTTTTGATAATATTATTTCCCACGTGATACCTAACATAACCTCGTCACGCCGCCGGCATCGCCCGTACGCACAGTTTTACTGCGCACTTTTTATTCTTTATTTTATAATACAAAGGTATTTTTAATAATATAAAATAAATCTGATGTGAAGAACACAAATACAGGTTCACTATTAATATTTTTGTGAACGTGTCCGAACATATCCCTCCCCAGAGACGTAGATACGTATTTCGCCTTTCTACAGGCTCATCGGTACGCCCCTGCTGGAGAAAGGATATCTTCAGACACCAGGCGCGGCTCGTGATGACGTATTTTGGTTTGCAGTACAATGATACGAGTGCCTCGTGTGTTTTCGGTGTTTACTAAGCAAACGTTACAGCTAGTACACGAGAATACACGAAGCACTCGGATCATTGTACTGAAAACCAAAATACGTCATCACGAACCGCGCCTGTCAGACACATTCACAAAAAAGAACCACATCGCCACATCACAGAAAAAATCCAGAGCGTAGAAGTAAATAAGCGCTGCCTGTTGTCAGACAGCCGAAGTACCTCGCCCCGTCCACATAACCAATGTGAAGTAACGACGCCCTTCCAAAGGTGGCACAGCCATCTCTCTAGAAACTGCATTTTGTTTGTCTTCACTCATACTACGGACTAACCGCATGTGTAATGTATCAGAATAATTGAAACATACATAAGTAGGTAAACCCCACCAGTTTTGTATAATACAAAGGTATTTTTAATAATATAAAATATTATTAAAAATCTGGTGTGAAGAACACTAATACAGGTTCACTATTAATATTTTAGTGAACGTGTCCGAACATATCCCTCCCCAGAGACGTAGATACGTATTTCGCCTTTCTACAGGCTCATCGGTACGCCCCTGCTGGAGAAAGGATATCTTCAGACACATTCACAAAACTTCGGCTGTCTGACAACAGGCAGCGCTGAATTTACTTCAAAGCTCGGTCTGGATAATATCTGTGATGTGGCGATGTGGTTCTTTTTGTGAATGTGTCTGAAGATATCCTTTCTCCAGCAGGGGCGTACCGATGAGCTTGTAGAAAGGCGAAATACGTATCTACGTCTCTGGGGAGGGATATGTTCGGACACGTTCACAAAAATATTAATAGTGAACCTGTATTTGTGTTCTTCACACCAGATTTTTAATAAGATTTTATATTATTAAAAATACCTTTGTATTATACAAAACTGGTGAGGTTTACCTACTCATGTATGTTTCAATTATTCTGATACATTACACATGCGGTTAGTCCGTAGTATGAGTGAAGACACAAACAAAATGCAGTTTCTAGAGAGATGGCTGTGCCACCTTTGGAAGGACGTCGTTACTTCACATTGGTTATATGGACGGGGCGATGTACTTCGGCTGTCTGACAACAGGCAGCGTTGAATTTACTTCTACGCTCGGTCTGGATAATTACTGTGATGTGGCGATGTCGTTCTTTTTTGTGAATGTGTCTGAAGATATCTTTTCTCCAGCAGGGGCGTACCGATGAGCCTGTAGAAAGGCGAAATATGTATCTACGTCTCTGGGGAGGGATATGTTCGGACACGTTCACAAAAATATTAATAGTGAACCTGTATTTGTGTTCTTCACACCAGATTTTTAATAATATTTTATATTATTAAAAATACCTTTGTATTATACAAAACTGGTGGGATTTACTTACTCATGTTCTCATGTATGTTTCAATTATTCTGATACTTTATTTTATAATTTATAGAACCAATCCTATAAATTTTCTAATAATATTTTTATAATGTAGTAGGTAATACTTATAAATGCGAGATCGGAACAAACATGTGGAATGAAAGAAATGTAGGTCTCCGATTGGCGTAGAGAAAGGGTATTACTCGGAAAGGTGCGATTAAGATGAGAGTATATGATATGATATATTATCATTCTTGATTTTAATATATAATTTTTATATCTATAAGAGTCTTTTTAATTGAAATGAATTACGGAATACAATACTATATTACAATATATAAATATTTTAAATAATACAATACTTTCAAATTAAAATAAAATGTCATATTACATTACTTATAGTAGTGCAGATTTTTACATGATCCGTAATATTCGGTAACTACCTACGAAATTACATTAAATGCATACACACGCATTGTTTATAAAAGAAAAAACGGAGTAACACACGTTGTTATTATAAAATACTTGTCTTTCTGTGGGTTCTAAATAAAACTAACGGTAAATTAGATACACATTATATTAATAATAAAAACGAATAACAATTTAAAACCAATTATTAACATTTGTATTTGTAATTTATTATGGATTTATATTTAAGTTCACTCGGCGATGATTTGGTATGGAATTAATTCAAATCCCTTCCTCATGCTATTTATATTAACGGTGAAAACTTCTGGTATATTCGATAATCGCCTAGACTTTTCATGTGTTACGCATTTACATTTTCTGGACGCTTCTCGACGTATGAGATTATCGGTGACCCATCACTCATCACACTATAATTATAACAATTATTATTATCATAACTCATAACGTCATTATGTATTTGCGATAATATCATTACAAATTATGTCAATTATTTTTAGCATGTAAAAGCTACAATAGTCATATAATCAATATTGTAACACCTAAAAATAAAAGAAAATAAACTAAAAAAGTACGGCTTAAAATAAAGGTGTATTTGCAAGCACGAATTATTGCCATTTAGTAGTCACTATCTTCATGGGATGAATATAACTCCTCGTCACTATCATCGACAACGGAAGTTATAATTAACGGCTGCACGTCGACAATTTGGTCAGTTACAATGTCATTTATATCCCACATTTTTTTTCAATACCTTTAACACGTTTTATACAATTCTGTTATGTTGAATAATCCACCTTTGAAATTGCACTATATAATAATTGTTTTGTATCCTCCGTCTTAAAAGTTTTATTTTCACGCAACTGATGTTTTAATTTGACCTCATACTAATTCTATTGGGTTTAGCTTGCGACAGTTATTCCCCTGTCACGCGCCATCACATCGATGACATATTTATTAAATGTCCTCTTGTGTGTTTTCTCAATTTGTATTAATTGGGCTTTCACCATCTGAGAATCATAAGAGAGAGATATTGTGCGATGTTAACCAGTTCGTAATATCACCTTTTCGCCAAGCAGTTGTAGGATAATCTCCAGTGGCCTTTGATTGGAATAAAAGCAAAGCATCATCCAAGAACCCCTGGCTACTACCTATGTGTGTAATAATGAGTCGATGCTCTTTGCCGGGTGGATTTTTTAACCCCGTTGACCAGCCGTCCATAAAATCCTGCTTCCTACTTTTGGTTTTGCCATACCTTCGTCACAGTGTGACCTTCGTTTAACCATGTTTCGTCGAGGTAATAAACTTGCTTTCCCGTCGCTTTATACTTTTTTATATTTTTGTCAGATATTCTCTTCTCCAACCAACGAAATCACTCCGGTCAATTAAAATGCTATTGTGATTTCTCTTCAGAAATCTGAAGTGTAGTTGGCGTAGGATCGTCTATAACATTGTTCGACCTAACTTTGGAAAATGTTCGTCTTTTCTTATCTCTTGTAATACTTTGTTCAGGGAAGGCCCTCCGTTATTTATAAAGAAAGAGTGAACTTTGCAGCGAATAGCGTCCTTCATGTCTTCATCTAATTTCACAGCCGGTCTTCCAGCTCTTGGTTTTGCCGAAGAGCAACATCTATTATCCCGGTTTTCTTAATGTATGCGATATGTCGTTGATTTTGATATACCCAAGTGCGTCAACTGTCTCCTCAGAATTTATCTGCGACAGATGATTATATAAGTTTAGTACAATTTCCTTCTCATTTACTCCCAAATGTGATCATCTAGCGCGGTTTAGCAAATTGGAGTTCATCTTAACTAATAGTAATACTTTTACTATACGCACAAATAATAGCCTATGGTATATACAAGTATAGTTCATAAAGTATAAGTTTTCAGTTCAAGGTCAAATTCGAAGCATATGATTCAAATCAGTACTGCAGAGTCAAATGAAGTCAGTATTCAATGGCGGAAACAACCGTTTGTCATCATAAAATATAAACGTCATGTTTCAATATTGTCAAAATTTTACTATGTTACTTGCAATATAACCAAAGAAAGCATATACATAACCTACATGTCAAAATAATAATAAAGAGTAAAGTGGGAACATTAATAGTTCACAAGTATTGTTTCTTTTCTAGTTCTGTATAAATATATTCTATCCAAGAAAACTATGCCGAAATTATTACTTTAATATTTGAACAAATTATTTTAAATGTTATTTATAATTATAAACTCAGGAAAATATTCGATCAAAAATTTATTTAAAAAGAAATATTTCAAGTCCGATATCAGTAGTGAAATGCATAGGTATTGAAAAGATCTTTAGTGTTAAAAATGTTTGCATTATTAAGAATGACATACCTACCGAAATCATTTTCTTGCGCTATATCTGGGTTAAGAAGATTGGGAATGTATTAATTTGATGAATAATTTAGATTTCTACTTAACTTATATATTGTTTATATTTTAAATAAATTTAAATATATTGGAAAAGAATGTAAAAGTTATGTTCGTAACTCTTTGAAAAAGAATTAAAATCTTTTGAAAGTTGTAAATATATGTTGTCAAATTACATTTATAAAATAAAAGAAACATTTATATAGTCTACATTTAATATTTTATTGTTTCTTAAGAAAATAATGGTATAATAATACAATCCAAATCCATATTATCCTTTATTAGATGAAGATAATATTTAACAAACACATGAGGATTTTCTGATAACTACATTTGATAATTTTGCAGGTTAGTACACTACCAATACAAAAAAAAAAAAAAACTACACCACCAATAAGAAAAAAACAAACTTCATTCATATAAAACTTTGCCACGAGATCTTTATCATGTAATGTTTCGTTGAACCAGTGGCAGTAATTTCTTCGCTGCTTTATATTATGTGCATGCAAATGATACACATTGATGGTTTTTATGGCAGTATTAATGTAACCATATTAAACTTATACAAAATATAAATATAAAAATATTTTGTCAAAATAAGATAGTTACCTGCTTATTAATGTTTAGTGAACTTTTATAGAAGTAAACTTCCCTGTTTCATCCAAATAAAACCTCAAAAATATTACTTGTATTATTTGCAATAGGTATGTTATTTTTAATGTGAATGGAGTATATATTACAAAAATGAATAAAAACTAGTCAGTTTTTGATTCTGACTCAAAACTTGAGTCATTTACATTATTATTGGAGCAATCTCTGCCCTATCAAGAAATTGCTCCCGCTCATGCTATTTTTTAATAAATTTTCCATATACCTAGCACAATTATACCAAGTAATTTCATCACACTGTTGCAAAGCTTCATTCCACATTTCTTTAACTCTTTCATCTGAATAACCATTTCTTCCAATATTTGAATTATAATAGTTTTTAACCTTAGTCCAAATCATTTGAATTGCGTTCAAGTCACAATGGTACAGAGGTAATCTTAAAACTTCATGTCCACTCTCACATTATTTCACCTATAATAAATATCTTCTCTTCTTTATGATATTTTACTAATTGAATTAATTAATTCTTAGTCATTGCAGGTGAATAGCTTCTATCTTTTTTTCTCAACCATTCCATAATTTCTGTTTTTTTGAGGAGGTATTTGGTTGTTTATTTTGACTAGCACTATGATAAGGAGCATTATCTATTATTATAAGTGATGGTACCTCAAGATTTGGTATAAGCTGTTCATTTACCCATTGCTTAAAGGAGTCACCATTCATTTCTCCATGGTAATCACCAGTGATTGTTTTTTATGGAAAAATCAGACTCACTCCTTTAATGAAGCCATTTTCTGTGCCAATATGTATAATAATAAACCGTTTACCATCATAGTCTTTGGGTTTCCTAACACTTTTTATATTATCATTTTGCCAGCATTTCATTCTATTCTCTTTCGAAAAGATTCAAATTTCATCAAGGAACATAACCTGACGTAAAGTTGAATTTAAGTTATTCATATATTCCCTTAAAAATACATTTCTCATTCAGACTATATTTAATTTCTCTGTGAGCGCTCTCCTGTTACACTCTTTCTTATATTTAAAATCAATATCTTTAAGCAATATTGCTAAAGTAGTTGTACATGTATGAACAAATTCTTTCATAGCCAAAACTGCTTAAATTTTTTAAGGTAAGATGTTTTTCTGAAAAATTTTAACATGTAATAAATATTTACAATATATTAAAAACATACTTTCTTTATACATGTCATAAACAGTATTTCGAACTTCCATTTTAGTTGCTTCTGCTAAGTCCTTAGTTTTTGGCTTCTTACAAGACCTTTTTTTGCTAGGAGACGATAAGACTGGATTCTGAATGTTACGATGTTTAATAGTGTAGACCGTTCTACTAGAAATATTAAGGGCTTCTGCTACCCTCTAAAATAAAACTTATTTCATAATACCGCCTTATCTAACTGATTATGTGAATTACCTCATGAACGCGGTCGATGGACATAAATGGTCCACCATTCTCCTTTACCCGTTAATAGGCTGTAAGATTTAATACAAGCTGTTTCGCTTGAGAACTAAGAGGTTTACTTGGCATCTAAGAAATATTCTGTAAAATAAATAGGTTAGAAATGTCAAAGTAATAATCAAACAATTTCGTACTTATTGCCATTAATTGATATTACTATTTATTATCAGTATTGTTCTCAAAAAACCAGATTTTGTAATTTTTGATAAACTAAATATTCAAATTGGAAGAATGCTTAACCTAGAAGTCAGAATACCGGAAACAAAGTCAATAAACAACAATATTGAAATAATTTGACAAGTCGAATATCATAAGACTATCTCCTAGTCAACCTATCCTTTTTATTTAATATAATATTTCAAAGACGTACGTCTTAACTCAAAATGACAAACGTCTCTAGTATTACAGCGCGTGTTCATGTGTGTTAGAGATAAAGTACAATTTGCGGTTCACACTTGGGCAGTACGAACTGAAAACTTATACTTTATGAACTGTATATATATTAAAGTAGTTCTAATTCCGGGTGCACAATGATTACCTCGGAATGAGAAAAGGTGGAAATTAATATAAGGTAAAGGTATATAATAATACAACTGTATATGGAAAAATGAATGTCGAACTGTTAATAAATTAATATCCGGACGATATCGGATATTTAATTAAATATCTTTTAATTTTCGCGTTAATGACTTTAATAAAAGATTAAAAATAAAAAGTAAATTTTGAATGAAATATAATTGTGTAAACACAATTATATTTCATAAAAAGTAAATTTTGAATGAAATATAATTGTGTTTACACAATTATATTTCATTCAAAATTTACTTTTTATTTTTAATCTTTTATTAAAGTCATTAACGCGAAAATTAAAAGATATTTAATTAATTTACATTAAAATTTGTATCGACATTAGTTTAGACACGCCCATTTTTTTAAAATAGAAAAGCGCGCGAAAAGATCAGTTTGTAATACACCCAGCATACATAACCTACTATCTAAGGCACACGCAGTAATACTTGTAAATTGTAAAAATAATTCTAAATCTATTTAAACGATTTTTATGTTCAAAATTCTACTTAAATAATAATTTATGTCAAGGTAAAAATCAAGATAATTTGCTTAAAATACGGCTTTGAAATAAACAAAGGTCAAGTGGCGTCTATTTTCGAAATTCATATCGTTCGCATCAAAAAATACGCTTGTCCGTTTTTAATTCAACAAAATTTGGTTTAAAACAATAATTTCAAAATAATTACCGGTTATAAAAGTGCATAAACCTTTATATCATCGTTTAAACACATTTTTATCTGCCCAAAGTAATTTTTCTACGAGATATTTGTCAAAGCATCATAAGGTGAAGCTCACCTAAGTGACCAAGTATTTACAACGAAATAAAGTTAAAATGTACCTGGAAATACATCCAAAGTGTCTAATATAATAACCACAGTATCGAACATAAAAGAAAACCATCCGATTTCTCCAAACTAGAAATACCTTAACCTTTATTCTTCCTGGCGACATATTGTGATCCAAGCCGAATCTGCCTTCCTCCTGCCTGCCGCAACTCCTACAATCACAGGTACTTAGTGATATTTAAAGAAATTATCTTCATTCTATATTTACTAAAGGCCGGATTATATGTAAAAAAAAACTGAAAATATGTACATAAATATGCAGATGTTTAAGCCTAAATATGCACTTCCTTATGAAAAATATGCAGGTAAAAAGTACGAGCAATGTTAGAAAATGGAATACTGTAGAAAAAATATTCTATTACATTTACTACAAGTTTATTTAGAACATTTTACAACATAATTAACTATGAACACAATTTACAGTCCCAGAGTTCTCAAAGTTTTTAACAGAAAAATTGTGATGCTTCTCTGGAAACATGTATTTATATATTGAAAAGGTTCGTTCTACGTCGACGCTTGTTATAGGAGCATATTTCAAATTAGAAATATCATGTATTTTCAACTCAATATTTTCTTCTGAATCACCACACAAGATTTTGGCAATGTCCTTTAGCTTTTTAAAACCTTCATTTTTTCCTATTATACTTAGAAATTTTTCATACACGGACTGTCCCACTCCTCCTTTAACATCAAAACATGCAAATTTCTTTATTATTTCAAGGCTCTCGATTAGCGACATAAATTGTTTTTCCAACTGCAATATAGAAGTGGAATTGGCTTTAATAAACGCCAACTGTTGAGGTATTTTTTTACTCGAATACACCTTTTGGGCGTCTATCACAGATTGTGCATCCCTATCGAGATCCATAATAATTGTCTTTATTCCTTCATAATGATTTGCATGAAAAATAGCAGCCTCCAACCACGTTCCCCATCGTGTGATTACTGGTTGAGGAGGAAGCGGAACACCGCTTCCTCCTCAATACTTTCTTAACACTACTAATTAATTAATACCTTAGTATTTACTAAGGGAAAATGGTTTTTGACTTCTTCTGCAACACGATTTAGTCCGTGCGCCAAGCAAGTTGTATGAATAAAATTTGGGTAAAAGATTTTCAAGTTGAAAGCTGCCTTCGCCATGTGCAGCATCCGTCAAAAACAATAGAATTTTTTCTGTTGGAATCGATTCCGGTAAGAAGAAAGTTACAACTGCTTGGATGAAATTAAATAAGATTTTGCTGAAAACGATACGTTAAGGATACCAATCATTAAATGAACTATGTATCGGCCCACACTTCAGTAGTTGTATCTACGCATATATATATATATATATATATATATATATATATATATATATATATATATACATGTATATATATATATAAATATAATAACTTCGTGACCTTGGTATGATATGGTAAACCTAATGAGTAGGCGATTAAAGGTCTGTATATTACTTTAAAATATATGTATTTAAAAAACTCTACATGTTTCGGCTGTGTACGCCTTTATCAAGAGAATACAAAATATATTTGTATTCTCTTGATAAAGGCGTACACAGCCGAAACATGTAGAGTTTTTTAAATACATATATTTTGAAGTAATATACAGACCTTTAATCGCCTACTGATTAGGTTTACCATATATATATATATATATATATATATATATATATATATACATATATATATATATATATATATATATATATATATATATATATATATATAGATAATTGTTTGCAACAACCTTCTTATGCCATTCAATGTTTCTGCATAGATACAGCGAATATAATTTTTTCTTAACGTGCTCTCGTCGGGAATGTTACATTTCCTGATGTAGTTTTGCAAAAATAACTTGACATTTAAATTGTTTAATTTATGTAGTGGAATATCTGCTGACACAAATCTTCATTAAATTGTTCTCAAACACAGTAACGCGCCAAGTATCTTCGGCGCCGTCGTGCGAAATACTGATAGACGCCTTTACCCTATATGTATTGAGCCAAAATTACCAGCCACTCTCCCACAGTTCAACATTGAAATTTATGACGAACTCTTTAGACTTGTTAGTACTGGTAGGTATTTTTTATTTGAGGCAAACAATAGGTTCACATACAAAAAAATATTATTAAAATTTTTATTGCACACTGAAACAACAGTAACAAAATAAAAAACAGTATTCCAAATTATTAAAAAACAAAAGGTCAAGTACACTCTTTGAAGTAACAATAAAATTATTGCTGTCAATGCTAAAATAATTGTAATAATTGTTTTATGTAAATTTGTTGATTTGTTGTAAACTTTCAAAAAATGTTTTTAATATTTTTAAAATTTAACTTATCACAAGTGGCCGTAGGCGCCTTTAAGGCCTTGGCGCCGTTGTGCGCTGCACGACCTTGCCCATATGGATGGCGCGTCACTGCTCAAACATTGCGGTAATGTTTGCTGGCTCTTCTTCGCCAATTTCATCTTTGTTAGTTTTGCATCATGAGATGGAGTTTTCATATGTTGGTCGATTTGGAACTTTCTCTTACTTGTAATCTGCAAAAAAAATATCACATCATCGGTTGTTTTCTTATAAAATAAATGTTAGTAAAAGATAAAGGAATAATTAAAAACTTAATTAATTAATTAATAAGAGGAAATAAACTTAAAATTTTACTCACAATCTTGCAGCATGCTACACAACACACTTTTTCTCCATCCATACGCAATTCTGAATAAGGTGCAATCCATCCAGGCACAGTCGCTATTTTTGGCATTTTTGCTATTATATATCACAACTCACACTTCGAAAAGCCAACGTAAAATTACGTTTAAAATAAAATTACTTATTACGAATATGGGAATATATTTCTTCGAATAGCAAAGAAACACATATACTCCTAATTTTCTGGTAAAATGTATTTTTGTTTTTATTTAGAAGTTTTAAGGTATTAGCTTTTCCTGGAATTTTGTCTCGGCCTGAATGTATGGGAAAAGCATTAATAAATTCTTGCAGACGCTTATCGAAAAAGTAACGCGAAGAGGCTTAATAAAATGCTATTTTTAATTTAAAGAGGGCTGCTTAATTTTTGTTTGTTTGTTACATCCACGACCTATTTTTAGTAATGCTTATAATAAATTTGATTTAGTAAATAAATAAAACTCGGATACTTGAAATATGCAAAAATGCTGAATTACTACAAAATGTGCAAATAATATACAAAATGCATATATTATGCAAATATGCCAATTTATGCAAACTGCATATAATCCGGCCTTTAATTAATACATTTACATTGTTTACAGTATGCACCTATAATCAGTTGCGATGTAGAAAGGACGTTTTCTATTTACAAGGATGTATTTCATTCAAAGAGAACAAATTTTACAGAAGAGAACCTTGAGAAAGTATTGCTAGTAAATATTAATATTCCTTTACGCAACTTGAACTACAAAATGAACAAAAAAAAATGTATTTCGTATTTTGTAGCCGTATATATACCCGTTTTATTATTATAAGTATAATTATATAAATAAAATTAAAAACTTTAAAAATACAAATGTTCAATAGTGCGCTCGTGGGCAATGAGTCATCAACCTCTCGTGTCCGGTCTCTAGTTATAATTATGATGGTACTGACGAAACCAATTTCTCTATAAAATTCACTAAACTTAATTGATGTGTAATTATGGTGAGGTTTATATTATTAGCTTATAATTATGAGGTTACTGACGAAATCTTGTTTAAAATTACAAAATTACAGTATTCCAGAATAAATATATTATAATATACACCTTGTTTATTCACCTAAGAGTCAAAGTAGAATATTTTTCATGTTTTAATCATATTTCATTATTGATTACTTATAAAAACATAATTCATTTTTAATATTCCCAGGATATTACATTAAACGATATGGTAAATCCAAAAATATATATATTTTTTATTTTCTATCTATTTACCTCCTCTAAGCAGCACGCCTATGGCGCGTGACGCTTTCTTACTCTCAAAACTTTACGAATACGGTGTACATACATATATCTTTAACGAATATCTAGTTGTTTTTAATTGAATAATAAGCAGATTTCTATATCAATTAAAATATTTATTTTAGATATTTGTGGGAAATTATTAATCTGAACTTAAATGAGCAAATATTAATCAATATTACTATTGATTTTATGGATTTTTTTCATCATAATGTAATTAATAATGAAGGTGCATTTTCCTGGTTTGAACCATCTGCAGAAAGCGATTATAGAGATACTCCGGGCACTCCGCTAAATTGGGATGGTAAAGGTTTTCAAACCGTATTGGATATAATGGCACAAAAATTACCATCTAGCATCGACTCTTTGGATATTGACGACAAAATAAAGTTAAATAAATATGTGAAAAACATTGAATGGGACAACAACGAAAATAATGTTACAGTTAAATGTAGTGATGGGAGTTCTTATTATGGAGATCAAATAATTTTTACGCCATCCGTTGGAGTTTTAAAAGACACACATAAAAGTATGTTCATACCAGAACTACCATTAGAAAAGCAACTTGCCATTAAAAGAATAGGAATAAATGCTGTTTGTAAAGTAATTGTCTTGTTTCCAAATAAATGGTGGCCGGAAAACTTTCCAGGCTTTAATTTTGTATGGTCTACTGTTCACAGAAATACTGGTTTTCAAAATTTTACTAAGGTAGGATATTATTTTCTCACTTATTTCTTTTTCAATTAAGGCTAGAGAAAATTATGTATTTTATATTTTTCAAGTTAGAAGTGTATTATTTATATAATATTTATTCTAAGAATTTAGCATTTCTGAGTGACAGAAATCGCATAGTATTTTCAGAGCGAATCAGCAAATTATGGTTTATTATCGTTAATCTAAATCATTATCACTTTCGAATCGTAAGAAACTGTTGCAAACTGGTATGGTAAAATTCTAGCAATAGCGTCATAATAAATAAAATAAAGAAATAGTGTTTTATGATGATCTTTTTTGTTGCATGAAACACAAGACGTAGTTGTTTAAGGAATGGGTTAAACACAGATGTAAAAGAAATTAATAATACTAAAAATAATAATAACACAGTGGAGGTACCCTTAAAGTGATTTATTTAAGCGATGTTAAAGTTATGAGAAACAATATAAAGTAAATAACAATTATGTATATTATAATGGTACGCTTAGATACCATCACAAAACTGAAAATCAATTTAAATGCACATACAATGATGTAGAATTCGTGAAATGCACAACATGGTTATTTTTGTTTAAGAATAGCATTAATATTTTAACAACATAATTTGAAACATACTTGAGTGGGTAAAACCTCACTAAATTTGTATAATACAAAAGTATTTTAATAATATAAAAAAATATTATTAAAAATGGGTTGTGAAGAACACAATACAAGTTCATTTATGTTTTTTTGAATGTATCTTCTCCAAAGACGTAGATACGTATTTCACATTTCTACATGTTCGTCGGTACGCCCCTGTTGGAGAAGAGACACAATCAAAACAAACATAACTACGTTACTATCTATCCGAAATTATTTAGACAGAGCGTGAAGGAATATTCAACGCTATCTACATAATAACAGCCGAAGTAGACGTGTTTCTTATAGTCGATAACCACCGTATCTATAAAAAACTGTATTCTCGTGTCTTCACTGCTTGTGTAGATATTATTGTGTAGATTATTATGTAGCTAGCGTTGAATATTCCTTCACGCTCTGTCTGAATAATTTCGGATAGATAGTAACGTAGTTATGTTTGTTTTGAATGTGTCTCTTCTCCAACAGGGGCGTACCGACGAACATGTAGAAATGTGAAATACGTATCTACGTCTTTGGAGAAGATACATTCAAAAAAAACATAAATGAACTTGTATTGTGTTCTTCACACCCCATTTTTAATAATATTTTTTTATATTATTAAAAATACTTTTGTATTATACAAATTTAGTGAGGTTTTACCCACTCAAGTATGTTTCAAATTATGTTGTTATATACACATTCGGCTCACGCCGATAAGTAGTGAAGACACGAGAATACAGTTTTTTATAGATACGGTGGTTACCGACTATAAGAAACACGTCTACTTCGGCTGTTATTATGTAGATAACGTTGAATATTCCTTCACGCTCTGTCTGAATAATTTCGGCTAGATAGTAACGTAGTTATGTTTGTTTTGAATATGTCTCTTCTCCAACAGGAGCGTACCGACGAACATGTAGAAATGTGAAATACGTATCTACTCTTTGGAGAAGATACATTCAAAAAAACATAAATGAACTTGTATTGTGTTCTTCACACCCCATTTTTAATAATATTTTTTTATATTATTAAAAATACTTTTGTATTATACAAATTTAGTGAGGTTTTACCCACTCAAGTATGTTTCAAATTATGTTGTTATATACACATTCGGCTCACGCCGACAAGTAGTGAAGACACGAGAATACAGTTTTTTATAGATACGGTGGTTACCGACTATAAGAAACACGTCTACTTCGGCTGTTATTGTGTAGATAACGTTGAATATTCCTTCACGCTCTGTCTGAATAATTTCGGCTAGATAGTAACGTAGTTATGTTTGTTTTGAATGTGTCTCTTCTCCAACAGGGGCGTACCGACGAACATGTAGAAATGTGAAATACGTATCTACGTCTTTGGAGAAGATACATTCAAAAAAACATAAATGCACTTGTATTGTGTTCTTCACACCCCATTTTTAATAATATTTTTGTATATTATTAAAAATACTTTTGTATCATTAATATTTTATTTGTTAGTTTCACCTTTTTATTAATTCCATTTGCTATTACTACTAAGAAAAACAAGAACACGTTTGCAACCTTTTGTAATTGTTTATTTACGTATATATGTAGGAAAATGTCTTACTGTATATTAAAATTGTAATCTGAAATTAGCAATAATGATATAATATAATATATGTAAAAATACATCAACATATATATTTATTTACGAGTAACATATATTGTTTTCTATTTAAAGTTTTTCTTTAAAATAATTATTTACTATATTAGCTTTTATATATTTTGATTATCATTTTTATTAAAACTATTTAATATTATATAATCATTCGCAATAATGTTCATGGCGTACAGGCAAATTTTTAGAACAAAAGAGGATCGCGATGAGAATCCTTGCATCCGGGGGTTACACGAGAAAGATCAGGGTGAGAAGACAAGTTCGGTGATCCTACAAAAAGTATATTCTTTGCGCGACACCAAAAGTTGTGTAGAAGGATAGCCCAAATCTCTCTACACATTTAAAAAGTTATTGTGCGGCTGTATCTTATATTTCAACAGAGATATTTTATTTTATGTAAAATCTACAACCCACGCCGAGCAGATGTACTGATTAAAAAAAACATATTACTTCATAAAGTCGACGAAATCGGTGAAAAGGTACCCAAATAGCGAGGAAGTATTGTCCAGTGATAAAATGCATCCAAGGAGACTCATTCCAGGCGATACCTGTTGAAATTTTGGCCGTTTACAATTTTAGAGAAAAAATTCGAAGCATCAACAAAATCTCGCCAATTTAGAGCTAGAACGCCGCTCGTTTCGCAACAACCAACCAGGAGGCTTCTGTGAAGATCAATAGGATTGCAAGTTGAAAAGAAAACACGCCAATCAGAATACAGCGAATTCATGGTCAGGTATTTTGAAAAAGAAATAGAAAATTTAAATTAAGCCATCTTTGAAAGTATTTATAAATTCACCTGTTAATAAAATATCCGTAATTTATTCTAAATTGATGATACTAAATCTATTATTTCTTAATTATCACAATGTTATACAAAGATTGCCGACTTACAATTTCTTAACCTCAAACGTCCGTCTGTCGACTACATAACCCCTGGTACGAATTTTATGATAATATTTATATGTGCACATGTTTATCTATTTATCCAACAAATAATACCTAGAAAGATATTGTGTAGTAATTAATTACATTTGACTGTATTTATTTATATATTACTTGTTGATATATTTGATTTTATTTCTATTCATTTAATTTTCTAAAAGACTCATATGTGTGCATTTATTTATTGGTGATGTTGAAAGTTACTTATATTAAAGCATAATTCAAGGCTTACCTGACCGATATTCTATTTGAAGCAAACTGAGAAAAATAAATATACTGCTCATAACACCTGGAACGACATTAAAATCTGGTAAATAATTCGAAAGATTAAAAGAACATTAAAAGCGTATAATTTCAACTGATAATATATAGCGCTGATTCTATAGGCATTAAACAGTACCGTATTTTTGTTCAATATATTATTAATAAATAAACAAAAAGAAATGAAATATATTTACGCTGGGTTTAATTAACTAGCTAAAGTTCGCTTCGGAGCGATTGATTTATTCGTACCATTAATAAAGAGCGAGAAAAAAATTACAATTAATAAACTAGTGTATAGCAAACGCCAATTAAGTTGGCGCGAGGAGGGGTAAGTTCGCGCAGGATTAAAAGTAGTGGGGAGATTTGTATTTGGTTTTACATCAAATATGAGATAATTCTAACCTCTGAGCGTGTATCACTTTATGATCCCCTAGCAAAGACATTATGTTCCGTCAAACGTCAATGACAAATGTATTCTGACAATTACTTGAGTAGTGGGGGTTTTTAAAAACGGCTTCTGCGCACCCCCTCCTCGCGCCAACTTAATTGGCGCTTGCTATACTTAGCTTTGTGGTTGCGTTGCACATGACTGGCTTGTGAAAGGACATGAAAATGCGGAAATGTAACAGCTGTAAGCGATGTATAGAAT
Organism: Melolontha melolontha; assembly: GCA_935421215.2. Lineage (NCBI taxonomy): Eukaryota > Metazoa > Arthropoda > Insecta > Coleoptera > Scarabaeidae > Melolontha > Melolontha melolontha. The sequence continues at coordinate 143,247,221 of OW285236.1, forward strand.
GTGAGAGCGAAAACGTGTGAGGACGCGGCCGCTCCTGTAGCAAGTTATACATGACCGTGCGAGGTGTAGTGTCTCTAAGGGACTCGCTGACCAATGAGATGCTACCAATAGATTCAGAACTATTTAAATCCGCGATACGCGAGCGGTATGGCGGTATCGATCAAGCGAGGTTCGTGATGAAAAGCAGATTAGATCGACACCTCACAGCAGGTAGTTCGGTGCGTGCATAAAAAGTTAAAATGGCCGGGTAACCAGTAATTACTATTAAGGTCAAGTAAGAAGTAGATTTGCCTGAAAAGGATCTAGAACGATTCTTACTATAGCTTATATACTATACACCACAAGTGTTATTTTAAATCTAGCTTGATAATGACTAATCCGTCAAGTTATTAAAAGCGTCTAGTAGAAAAGAAATATCTTTAGATAAACTATTAATTATCTCGCTTCAACTATAACTTAAACGAATGACCTTTTAACGGTCAGTTAAGGGTTAAATTATGTTAAAGTGTCGGACGCCGGTTATACCTGAATACTATTTAGAACGTGAGTAATTTTTTGATAAATAGGTAAAAGTCAATATTAAATATTAAACCTCCTAAAATGGACACATTTCCGTGCGTACCACTGGGGCAGGTAGACATTACCTAGAAATAAGGATAGCCAGATGTTTGAGAAAATTAACTTTCATTTTGAGGATGTCAGCAACGCGAAGCTTGTATACCGAGGTTTTGAAAATTATAGCACGTATAAAAAGGGCTGATTTAATAAAACTGAGTTTATTTAGTATACGCGAAGCTTACAAAACAATGAGCATTGTTTTGATTTGGCGAAACGAGATTTTTTTAAATTTTCTTCATTTGGTGTCCGTCATGCAGTAATTTAACTCTTGATTTTTAGATTGCATTGTATACACCATGTCTAATCAGCAGCCTCCTGAAGAAACTAGATAGCTCTAACCCACCCGCTCATGGACTACTGGAAGTATCGGCTGACCAAATCGCTGCAAGAATTGTAACACTATCTCAAGTCCCAAATACAAAACAACAGATCGCAGACATTAAGAAACGACTGACAATCTGCCGCCAAACAACAGCCCATTTTGAATACTCCAGGCCATTCAAGGTAGAGGAGGTAGATAAAGCACTGAACAACAAAGCACCTGGATTCGGTGGAATCCATCCCGCGTTCCTCAAGAACTGTGGGAAACACACAAGGATGTGGATGAGTAAATTCTACTCAGACATACTATTGACAGGACATATCCCTCAGAACTCAAAAAATTCAAAATAATTGAAGTCTTGAAACCGAACAAACCCATGAACCTTCCTGAAAGCTTTCGTCCTATACCTTTATTATGTTCATATTATAAGCTTCTGGAAAAATTGCTGTTAAACCGACTTAGCCCATTGATATTGGAGCATGATCTCGTTGAACAGGATGGGTTCAGACCAAACCGTAGTTGTGCTGACCAGGTGTTCGGCTGAACAACGCACATTGAGGGAGAGTTTCAAAAACGGCTGAAGACAATTGTGGTGTATGTTGACTGCTCTACAAATTTCTCAATGGAACAGCTGAATAGCATATTCAGTAAACAACATGCTTTGCGATAAGCCCTTTCAAATAATAACAGGAGGAAACAAAATGAGACATATCAAGAATGGATTGCCTCAAGGCTCGGTACTTGCACCTGCTCTATTTAATTTGTATATTTCTGATATGTCACACATGAAGTCAAAAAAGTTTGGATATGCCGATGACCTGGCTTTTGTATGCCGGAGTAAAACCATAGATGAAACTAATAATATACTTTTAGAGGACCTGTCCGTGCTGCGAAAATTCTTAGCAGACTGGGGACTAATCCCGAATATGAATAAAACAGAAGTGTTTACTCAATAGCTGAATACTGCGCCCCAGTTTGGATAAGCAGCTGCCACGCAAAGAAGATCGACATCATACTCAATGAGACCTGAGAATAATTAGCGGTTGTTTAAAAAGTACACTTCTACCCGTCAGCCACTGTGTACTGTCCTGCATTACTGTTAGCAGAACAACTTATAGTAGAAGATTTCAACCCAAATGATGTATTGGGAAGCCTTAAAACCCGCTTAATCGGGCCATATCATCGATCCTACCGTATCCTTGCTAGGAATGGTGCTGCCTCGCTATGAAAGGTAGACAGTCAATAGAATAAGAACGTCCCACGGGATTTGTCGTGACTCATTCTATAAATGGGGACTGAGACACCAACTTACGAATGCGGAGATTTAACTTTCAGATGTATATTTTCAATCCATGTTAGCCATATGCTAAATAAATAATCACCAGTTGCAATCATTCTTAAGAAATTTTAGTTTTTTCGAGCTCCTATTAAATAATATGAGGTGTCCGTAGAGCCTGTTCCACTGCAACCTTTGTAGATTTATTGTGGTCCTCATGTTTTTTTAGAGAGTATTTTCTCTAGCTCTGCTCTTTTAATTAAATATAGCACCTTTGAGAGCTATTCTTTTAAGTATAATTTCGCTTAGGATATTGACCTCCCATTTATAAAAAACGCGTTTTTGTCATACCTTCGAATTGACATAGTTCATAAATCCTGTTTTCTCTTCCTCTTGACAGAATTTACGTGCCATTTCTTCGGTCAAACCCATATTATTCATGTACTTGTTGAGCGTATAATGCCCCGTTAATAGGCCTATTATCATATTAACGTAGTGACTTTCTGTTTCTATTCGGTAGGTCCGTTGTAAACTTGGGCGAATTTTTCCTAAAGAACTATTTTGCTTGTCTTTGAGTTGAAGTTCTTCCAACAGATCTGTTTTTAGCCTCCTTTTTCATGACTGTTTTAATATTTGGTTTTGTAATGCCCTTTCTTGTGATTACTGATTTAAATTCCTATAATAATGTCTTTGCAATGCTCAATTCCGTACCTGTTTTGAAAAACTAAATTTTTCGATTAAAATGTCGTGAATTATTGTCTTGGGTATTATAAGTTCCATTTTTATGAATCTTACTAAAATTTGATTCAACATTTTCACGAAATCACGCAATTTTTCGGTATTTTCTTCAGCCATCGTTTCAATTGAACATTTAGTATCATTCACATCCTTTTGGCATTCTCTGAGTCGTTGATGCTATTCAAACATTCATATTTTATGAAAATAAGTCGATCGTTTTTGGATTCGTTCTTTCGCTTGCTTCCACTTCTTTTGTCGAAATTTTTTCCACTGAATGACAAAACATGGAATACTGCGATAAACAATTACATAAGAACGTTTAGCCGTTATAAATTATGTTATTGTCTTATTTGTTATGGATAGTATTCATTGTTTGATACTGTGCAGTACTTTATGTTGTGATACAAATTAATAAAAGAAAAATAGGAATCAGTCAATAAGTCCTGAGATATGCAAACAAATTAAAAGAGTGTATTAAGTAGGGGAAGGTGTTCTAATATCGACCAGCGGGCAATATCGAACACCATTATTTTTTAAACATAGCGCTACATTTCAATGATCTATTAGGTGCTGCCATCTACGCAAGGTAGTTACGAAACTAACAAAAACACATGTGCTCTGTCGGACGTGCGATTCCGAAGAAATAAAATAAAGTTGTTTATGCGCTGATTTTCTATACTTTTCTGGCATCGGGAAATAAGGTTTGTAATTTTTGTGCATTATTGTGTTGAAAATCTGCTCTAACTAGCGTTATTAGTGTATGATTATTAATCTATTATGGCATTTGCATGGCCACAATTTTGAGGTTAGGCGCTGAATTAAAAAAAAAATAAACTGCCATGTCCGTGACGGGTAATATCTATCACGGTGGTCGATATTACCCGTTGCAGTGATCGACATTGTACTTTTTGTTTTTCAATGAGTATGTTTTTCTCATTCGTAGATGCCAAGAAATTATATACGAAAAACAGCCCGTTCATCATGGACAGAAGAGGAGATGAAGCGGGCAATAAATGCGGTTAATCAAAAAGCATGTTCAATTAGAAAAGCAGCTGCACTCTTCTCGGTACCATATGGTACTTTGCAAGACCGTCTTAAAAATAGATTTCCAGTCAAGAAAATTACGTTAGGAAGAAAACCAGTTTTTTCTGACGAACAAGAAAAGGAACTGGCTGATTATGTAAGAAAATTATCAAACCTTTTCTATGGATTGACAACAAACAATATACGGCAAGTTGCATATGATTATGCTGTGTCAAACAAGATTAAAAACAACTTCAACCCCAATAAAGGAACATGTGGAAAAGAATGGCTATATGGTTTCCTAAGGAGGCATCCCCAGCGCTCCTTAAGAAAGCCAGAATCTACTAGTAAGAATAGAGTACTGGCTTTTAATAAAGCAGATATCCACTTGCTTTATGACAACATGGAAATACTTCTGGAAAAACACAATTTTGGCCCGGACCGCATATATAATGTGGACGAGACCGGGATAACAACTGTGCACAAACCATCTCGTGTTATTGCACCAAAGGGAAGAAAGCAAGTTGGGTCCATTACAAGTGGAGAGCGATGTCAAACCACTACTATAGTTTGCGCTGTGAGTGCTCTAGGACAATATGTACCACCGATGTTTGTTTACAAAAGAAAAAGAATGAAGGAGGGATTGAGTAAAAATGGTCCAGTTGGCGCAATCTACCACTGCTCGAAGTCCGGTTGGATGACAGAGCAACTATTTCCTGAGTGGTTAAAACATTTTTGTAAATTCGTGAAAGCCACCCTTGATGATCCGGTCCTACTAATTTTAGATAATCACACCTCACATTCTACCTTGCAGTCCTACAATTACTGGCGTGCAAATGGAATTATGATGGTTTCTCTTCCCTCGCACACATCGCATAGGGTTCAGCCGTTGGATGTGACTTTCTTCGGTGGATTGAAATCTGCATACAATCATGAGTGTGACCAATATATGAAATCGCATCACTATGAAACAATCGCTGTAACAGATATTGCAGAGATATTTGCTAAAGCCTACAACAGAGTGGCTACGATTGAAAAAGGCGTAAATGGATTCCAAACTACAGGATTATTTCCGCTGGACAGGAATGTATTTAAAGAGGAAGACTTTACTCAAATACCTGAGTCACCTACTCCTACTGCGGATAACATGGACATGTCAGCTTTAGTTGTTGATTCCAATAGTCCACCTATGGCAAGCTCAAGTCCCGTTGCTGGCCCAAGTGGGTTGACTTCCATTAGCAAGCATAAGAAAATAATTCCTGATTTGAAAAAAGACTTGAGGCAAAGGAATTCTAATGACAATTTTTGGGACACTGACGAATCCTCTTGCGAGTTGCAAGAAGTTTATGACGATGATGCGTCCGATGATACAGACAAAACGATCCAGATCAAGATCAAGTCATTTGAAGACATATATCCAACACCTAAGCCTAAACCGATAAACAGCAAAAGAAAGAAACAGAAATCCAAAATTTTGACCTCGACACCGATGAAGGAACAGCTGGAAGAAAAGGAAATAAAAAACAAAAGAAAGCTGCTGTTGGTGTGAAGAAACGCGTATTTTGTGAAGATAGAAAAACTAAAGAACCAAACAGAAAGAGGAAAAAGGAGGCGAAGATAAATAAGAAAGGAGTTATAGAGGAAGAAACACCATCAACATGTTATGTTTGCGGTGAATTCGGAGCGAATAATGAAGAGTGGTGGCGATGCAGGTCGTGTGCCACATGGTTTCACGTTGCTTGCACCACTGAGGAAAATGCAGATGACTTTACATCATGTAATTATTGCGAGTAAACAGTATTCATTCAGTTATTAATTGTTTAAAATTTCGGTCGATATTTCCCCACTCGTGGTCGATATTTCCCATTGGTGGTCGGATAATACCGATCACGCAACCGTTTTGTATTTTATTTATTTTCTCAAAATAAATTACTTTTAAAGGATAAGTTGTGCTTACTTAATTACTTTAAAGATCAGTCAATATGTATTCACATCGAAATATGTTATTTTGTCGACGCGTATTTATGATATAAATTTATTTATGTTAGGTGGTCGATATTAGAACACCTTCCCCTAAACCTCACAACAATATGTATACTTAAATATATTTCTTATTATTCGGTATGGTTACAATTACACTAATAAATATTAGGAACGATTATAATTTTATTAGAAATATTACACCTATGGAACACCTTACTGTAAAAACTGTCAGAATTATTCCGAAGTATGGGATAATTGTTATAATGTTTAAAGCAAATTTTGTTGTTGTTTTTGTTAAAATTATTATGAAACTACTACATTTTATTTCTGTATATATTAGCATATTTTCATAAAGAAGATCATTTCAAATCAACTATTTATGTGTGGTAACGTACCTAATTTGTTATTCTTTATAAGAATCAACGATAAGAACAATGTTGGAATGGGAACCAAGTAGATGGAAGAAGACGCCTCTTGGCCTTTTTCCATCCATTTGGTTCCCATTCTAACGTTGCTCTTATCGCTGATCCTCCTGTCCTACATATATGTCGCAGGTATTTTATTCTTTGTTGTCTTTTTTATTATGTTCTTCCCTATCTTAAATTCGATATTTGCTCTTCTTAAGTAATTTCTCTATATGATTCTCTCACATGTTCTCTAGACATCTTAATTTTTTTTTTGTAATTGTCATTGTTTCGGTTGCATATACAGTAAAAACGCGCTTATTGCGAATATATAGCAATAGGGCAATATAGTGGGGATGTAATTTGGTTTATCGCAAGATAGGTCGACTGTCACGGTCACTTATGTCAGTTGTATTAATTTGATGTCTGTCAAATTGATTAATCGCGCCCTACGTACTTCTCCTATCGTAGAGCACCAATCACATAATTTTGTATGTTCACAGTAAGCGCGTTTTTACTGTATAGTATCACGGCCTTAAGATGCTCTTATATATCTTTTATGTAGTTCTTTTTGAAAGTTTCATCTCTTAGAAGTCTTTTATAAGCGTAGAATAAATACTCTCTTTGTTGCTATGATCTTTTTCTTTTATTTCTCCATCACTAGATATCATTACATCCAAGTATTGAATTTCGCCGCATGTTAAATTTTATATTCGCCATTTTTTATATACAGGCTGTCCTTGAAATAAAATGACAACGTATGAAAAATGAAAAGATGTAATTATATAGAATATAAATCCAAAATATTTTTATATAATTATAATTCCCTCTAATAAGCGAGAAAAAAAATTAAGATATTTAAAAAGTTTTTGTCACGCCCTGTGCGATTATAAAAAGTATCAGAGACGATATCGTGTCGTAATTGAGTTACAATATTTTTGGATTTAAATTCTACATAATTACATCTTTTCATTTAACATATGTTGTCTCTGTATTTCAAACTCATCCTGTATTCATCATCTACTGATTTACATTCGAGTCTTAGTATTTTAATTTTGTCTTCATTTATACTTATTCCAAATTTGTTAACCTCATTCATTTCTTTTTTCTTTCATTATCTGTTTTATTTTCATTATTATTATATTATTCACAGCGTTGATCGTTTCTTTATTTACCTTTTTTGTTATGGTATATTTCAGTACTATGTTGAATGGGGTTGGGTTTACTTGTTTCGTAAATATCTGTTTTTCCTCTTGATGTTTTACGGTCATTTTCGTTGTTTTATCGTCACCATTATAAGTTTTCTTAATTTAATAAGTTCTTTATGGTTAATATAACTTTCCCTATTTATATGGATTCAAAGACTTGTCGAAAATCCACATACAGGATCTCTATTTCATATGCTCATGTGCTTTTTTTGACTATTTGCTTCACATTGTTATTACATTTGTCGTTGATTTCTCTTGTATGAAATCGTACCGATATCGTTTTATTTTATTTTGTGTTTCTGTAGTAATTTTTCTTGGTATTAATTTGGAAAGAATCTTGTATGCGATTGACAAAGTAATTCCTTTCTAATTTTAGCATTGCTGTGGTTAGTTGAATATATTGTTTTAAATCTTTGATGGTTTCAGAATGGTAAAACGTGGATTTTTGATGCAATGTATCTGGTACCTGTTGATAATAATCCAAATGTTTTGAGTTTTCGGTTTACGGGTCGTAGTGTTCCAGATATTGAACAATTGACAGAAGCCAAATTACTCGATGGAATTAATTTTATACTAAAAACGTTTCTAGCTAACACTTACAATTTGTCGTATCCTATGTTACTTATCAGGTAAGTAAAAGAACACACCCTAATTTTATACGAACAAACATTTATTTTAAGACTTTTCCAGGTCTCAGTTTTACACTAATCCTCATTTTCGAGGTACTTATTCTTATCAGACGATTGCCTCAAGAAAAGTAAAAACCAATGATGAATTGGCAAGGCCACTTTTCAACAAAAATGGAAAGCTCACGTTAATGTTCGCAGGCGAAGCAACTCATTCCCAATATTATTCTTCTGTTCACGGTGCTATTGAGACAGGATATAGAGAAGCTGACAGAGTATTAAACCAATTGGATGAATAATAATTACAATTTTACTGTCTCATGCATGTGTTATATTTTCTACTACAATTTAAAAAATGTAGCTTTTGCTAACTTTATACATTTAATTATTTTGATATTTAATTCAATATATTATTTGCTTGGTTTATGCATATATCTTTTGGTCTTTTGGTTCAAATATCATTATTGTTAATTACTAACAATCCAAAAGTTGTAGTTATAGGACTAAGAGTAAATAATTACCGACCTTAATAAAATTAAAATTGTAATGCATATAACATGTGTTCATTTGAAAAGTCAATCTAGGTTACTTTGAAATTTTGATAGAATAAGACGCAAATATATTAGTATGTGTTTGTTGTTCCGTAAACGTAAATCCAAGCGACATTTGATAATGTCAATCACAAATATCAGTTAGTGCATAAAATAATCGTGCGTCGATTCTGGTTTAAATAAATTGCTTCTTAGTTTTAAAATGGCTTTCACTTTAGAACATAAAATTTTTTTAGTCCAGGCTTATTTTCGAAGTGGTAATAAAATTGATGGTTTATGGGTTTATTCAGTTCAAGATTGCATGGTAGAATTTCAAGTTGAGTTTCCACATTTTGTAATAGATTATATACAATTTAAGAATACTTTGGATAGAACTTTAAAACTTTTTTCTGAAACTGGTAGTCTCTTAAGAAAATCAGGCAGCGGAGCAGTTAAGAAACGTACATCTCAAGTTGTCAATCGTGTTGAAGAAATAATGGAAAATGAACCACAAACATCTGTTCGACATTTGAGTCAACAAATAAACCCTTCTGTTGGTACAACTCACAAGTTATTAAAAAAAGATATGCAACTTTATCCATACCGTGTCACAGCAGTACAAAAATTGTTAGAAATTGATTACCCACGTAGACTACAGTTTTGTAATTGGTTTGTAAATATGAACAATAATGGAGAACTTTCGCAAAGAGTCATCTTTACTGATGAAGCGTGGTTTCATAAAACGAGATACCTAAATTCACAAAATACAAGAATTTGGAGTAGTGAAAATCCACATGTAATTAATGAAGAATAACTACTTCCAGAGAAAATTGGTGTTTGGTCAGCGATAAGTCAAAGGCGAATCATTGGCCCAATATTTTTTCGGTGAAAGCTAAATGCTCAAAGGTACCGTACGGAAATTTTACAACCATTTGTCAATCAGTTTCATGACGATGAACTTCAAAATGCATATTTCCAACAAGACGGAGCACCTTGTCACTGTACTACAGAATCTTTGGATTATTTAAGAGAATTTTTTGATGAGCGTATAATTAGACCAAATACTGAAATTGCCTGGCCTACACGTTCATGCGATTTAACACCTTGCGACTTCTTTTTGTGGCCTTATCTAAAAAATAACATATTTCGAACACCTATATTGAATTTGAATGATATGCTACAGAGAATCGAACAGAAATGCATGGAAATTAATAACAATCCAATAATGTTGCAGTATATCATCAGAAATTTTGAACGGAGGATTTTAAAGTGCATTGATCTTGAAGGACAACATTTTCAACATTTGTTATAGTTTTCAATAAATACCTATTATTTGTTATTTATTTGTATGTATGAAACTGTCAAAATATACGACTTCGTAGGTTAAGTAGTAAATTTTAATTTACGACATACTTCAAAATGTTCTTAGTAAATCACATGCTACTAGATTGACTTTTCAAATGAACACTTGTTATGTATATTAAAAATTATAATAAACATTCATTTTAACTCTTTCAGGTCCGGAAATTTCACTTCAAAAAAAAGCTCTAGAGGTAAAGGATTTTTTAAGGAAAAAAATTAAACTTTTTTTGTTATATTCTTATTTATAATACATATCCAAACTATAAAACGTAGGTTTCCGCGGTCGTTCTCTAGATGTAGATCTCGGTTTCCGGGTTGGAACTGCGTCGAGTTAGGCGTAATTGCCAACGTTTCGTCCACTGTTTCAAGGGACATCTTCAGGGCTGTACGTAGATGTTCGTCGTTTCGCAGTAGCTTGAAGAATGCTATGACAGAGGCCGGCACAACTTATATGGGGGGGGGGGGGCGGGTCGCATGGTGGATTGCTATTGGCTGGGACAATAAGCCAATGGCATGCGTCGTAAGGGCGTGGTAATTCTTAGTAGAGTTCAGTAGAGTTTGCCACGTTGGATGTAACGTATACCCATCGTCTCTATTGAGATTGCGGGGCTTGACATCTTTGAATAGAATTTGATGACCGGAGTTGAGTTTGTGCTCTGCCAGCGCTGAACCGGCTATATGTAACAGAAAAGTACAACGTTCATGTTCGGAAACGCACAACGACTGGCCGCTTAGTTTCGCCAATGTACACACTGCCACACGAACACGGAATGCGATACACTCCTTGTGCTTGGAGCGGAGATATTTTGTCTTTAACCGAGGGTAAGAGGTCCGCAACTTTAGAATGGGGTCTGAAGACAGTTTTGATTTTATTTCTATGTAGAACCCTTCCTATATGATCGGTGATACCTTGAATATACGGTAAAAAGGCGGTCCTGATGTTGGGATTGGGTTCACTCCGAGGTTTAGGGTTACAATGTCTCACTATAGTACGGTGTATGTCGTGGGCGTTATAATTATTCTGGAGTAGAGTGTTAGAAACATGCTTAAGTTCGGAGGGTAGTGCCCTAGGTTCTGAGATAGAAAACGCACGATGTACAAGAGTATTGATGACCGCTTGTTTGTGTGCCGTGTGATGATGGGAAAACCCGTTCAGATATCGGGCCGTATGAGTCGGTTTCCTGTAAACCGTCACTAAGACGTCTAAAACCGGGAGACTTCCGCCTGATTCCACCTCCATGGTAAAGCGAATGTCACGGTGCTGGTAGTTTAGAAAAAGTATGAATTAATCTAAGGACTGCCGCCCGTGCGGCCAGATGACGAACGTATCGTCTACATATCTAACCCAACAATTAGGTTTTAAATGAAAGGAGCTTAAGACTTGTTGTTCGAACGCTTCCATAAAAATGTTAGCGACAACCGGGGTAAGGGGGAACCCATAGCGGCTCCCGACACTTGGTCATAGAACTTGTATCGAAATTGGAAGTACGTGGAAGTAAGGCACACATTTGCGAATTCGGATATATTATTCGGTTTGCCGTGGGCGGCTATAATGTCGGAGATGATTAACACTGTGTCCGGGATCGGAACATTCGTGAAAAGAGATTCAACGTCAAAACTAACTAGTAAATCGCTAGTGTCTAAGGAAAAATCCTGTAAAAGATTTACAAAATGTTAAGAATTTTTAATCGCAGAGTTACTATCGCCTGTGTATTGTTTGAGAGTGTTAGATAAATATTTGAATGATATATCCGAACTCGTAAATGTGTGCCTTACTTCCACGTACTTCCAATTTCGAAACAAGTTCTATGAAGAAGTGTCGGGAGCCGCTATGGGTTCCGCCTTATCCCCCCGTTGTCGTTAACATTTTTATGGATGCGTTCGATATTATTCGGTTTGCCGTGGGCGGCTATAATGTCGTAGATGATTGACACTGTGTCCGGGATCGAAACCTTCGTGAAAAGAGATTCAACGTCAAAACTAACTAGTAAATCGCTAGTGTCTAAGGAAAAATCCTGTAAACGATTTACAAAATGTTGAGAATTTTTAATCGCAGAGTTACTATCGCCTGTGTATTGTTTGAGAGTGTTAGATAAATATTTGAATGATATATTCGACCTCGTAAATGTGCGCCTTACTTCTACGTACTTCCAATTTCGAAACAAGTTCTATGAACAAGTGTCGGGAGCCTCTATGGGTTCCCCCTTATCCCCGGTTGTCGCTAACATTTTTATGGAAGCGTTCGCTCCTTTCATTTAAAACCTAAATGTTGGGTTAGATATGTAAACGATACGTTCGTCATCTGGCCGCACGGGCGGCAGTCCTTAGATTAATTCATACTTTTTCTAAACTACCAGCACCGTGACATTCGCTTTACCATGGAGGTGGAATCAGACGGAAGTCTCCCGGTTTTAGACGTCTTAGTGACCCGCAATATCAATGAAAGACTGGGCCACACGGTTTACAGGAAACCGACTCATACGGACCGATATCTGAACGGGCTTTCCCATCATCACCCGGCACACAAACAAGCGGTCATCAATACTCTTGTACATCGTGGGTTTTCTATCTCAGAACCTAAGGCACTACCCTTCGAACTTAAGCATATTTCTAACACTCTATTCAAGAATAATTATACCCACAACATACACCGTACTATAGTGAAACATCGTAACCCCAAACCTCGGAGTGAACCCGGTCCCAACATCAGCACCACCTTCTTACCGTATATTCAAGGTATCACCGTTCATATAGGAAAGGCTCTACATAGAAATAAAATAAAAACTGTCTTCAGACCCCATTCTAAAGTTTCGGACCTCTTACCCTCGGTTAAAGACAAAATATCTCAGCTCCAAGCTCAAGGAGTGAATAGCATTCCGTGTTCGTGTGGCAGTGTGTACATTGGCGAAACTAAGCGGCCAGTCGATGTGCGTATTTCCGAACATGAACGTTGGACTAGAGTGTTACATATAGCCGGTTCAGCGCTGGCAGAACACAAACTCAACTCCGGTCACCAAATTCTATTCAAAGATGTCAAGCCTCGCAAACTCAATAGAGACGATGGCTATACGATACATCCAACGTGGCAAACTCTACTGAACTCTACTAAGAATTACCACGCCCATACGACGCATGCCATTGGCTCATTGTCCCCAGCCAATAGCAGGCCACCATCTGACCCGGTCCCCCTATATAAGTTGTGCCGGTCTCTGTCATAGCATTCTCACTGCGACTTCTGTGCGAGCAGTATTCTATTTGAGAGCACCGACGACGACATTCGTCAAGTGAAGCCGGAAACAATGGCTGGGCAAACGAGAACAATAACCAACCTGTTGTTAAACTCCGAAATCGTGGACCGATGTTCACCCAAGATACGTGAAGATTTATAAAACATAATCGACCAAATCAGTGATGAAGAAGATATCCAGGACCTATTACTAAAATTACCGCACTTATTCATGGTTAACAAAGAAGAACCGACGATTGAAATTACGATAATAAACAATTCCACTGAAAAGCAAGAAAAAGAAGAAGAAAAACCCTCCGTAAAATCGAAGAAGAGTCAACCGGAACAGAAAAACAACAAAAAGACAGAAAACCGACCACACAACCACTCCAATCGAAACAAAAAATTCCTACGACGCCCTCGAAACCAACACCGAGGAAGAAAAGATGGAACAAGACGCAACTGAATTCACTCCACAACCGTCAACTTCAGACAGCACACCCAGGGTAAGTGACAAAACAAACACTACACAAAACACAAACACAGAAACACGCAAAACACACAAAATCGCCCAAATCATAATCACAGAGAAAGACAAATGGGCACAAATACGACAAATGCTTAAGACACACAACATTAACACCGTACAAAACAAACTTGTAAAACCTTGTATACACATCGAACCTAAATCTGACGAAGACTACCGTACACTTAAACACGTATTCAACACAGAACATATACAATTTTACACGTTTCAATTACGAAGCGAAAAGACACTAAAGGTGGTTATGCGAGGCATTCCTACCTTTATCACTTACTCAGACATTACTGACGACCTGACTGACAAAGGCTACCCGACACTAAACATCAAACGAATGAACGGAAAACACGGCAAACCTGTACCACTTGTAAAAATTGAACTGACGAGACAATACAAATCAATCTATAACAAACACGACTGCTGCGGACTTACAATTAAAATCGAACCACTAAAAATACGGAAAGACATAATACAATGCCACAAATGTCAGACTTTTGGACACCAACAAAGACACTGTAACGTACACTACAAATGTATGAAATGCGGAGACGAACACTCAACACACCTTTGCACAAAACCCAAAGCAACCCCACCAAAGTGTGCAAACTGCGGTGGTCCTCACCTATCAACATTCCATAACTGTCCTAATAACCCAAACAACCCTGTAAACAAAACCACACCCAAATACATACAAGCACCACCCCCAACAACTAACCCCTGGACACAAAAACGAAACAACGCAACACCTAACACAAATGACGAACTTGCCTTAGGCAATATGCTAATAACATTACACTCTACAAACGCAACAACACAACAGATATAATACTTCGTAACGCAAACAGAGAAAATAATCACACTTTACACAACAAACAATAACACCCACATGACTTAAACGCAAAAAAGCGACAAACACACAGACTACACACACGCGACACAGGACCGTACAAAAACACACAACAACACACGATTATTTATTAATCAGACACAAACACGTCACAACCCTGGGAAATACGAAACAATGGAGTGGAAATGGAGGCAACTTCGCCCACAAAACAAAATTAAAAGACTCATGAAAACTGTCATAGCATTCTTCAAGCTACTACGAAACGACGAACATCTACGTACAGTCCTGAAGATGTCCCTTGAAACAGTGGACGAAACGTTGACAATTACGCCTAACTCGACGCGGTTCCAACCCGGAAACCGAGATCTACATCTATAAAACGTAATTAACAAAAATATAAACTCCATGTTTTAGAAGAAAAAAGCAAAAAATTGGTGTACCACGGTACTCATTCCATATGATATGTTTGGAAACAACTTTTGTTTTTTGATAAACATAACGGTATTTTACATAATGAACATTCCCAGTTTGTTCTGACTTCATTGTTTTTTGAGCTACAATATCCACATCTGCGTCTCGATGTATGAATTGGTTGATGAGCACTTCGCGAAAAACTTATGGATTTTGGCTGGCAGGATTTTCTATTGCTGATGGGAATAGACAATTGCTGCGGTATGGTATTAATTTTTGGAACAATTGTATCAGCTGTAAGAAATTGTACTATTTCACGACGAAAGTGTTTCATTGGGATCGTGTTATTTTCGGGAAAGGTCCATAAAGCACATATGCGTTCACAACGCAAGTATCTATTAGAAAAAATAATATCCTATGCCATCATTTATGGCTTTTTCTATCTGGACAATAAGTGGATTTCATTTGATCGAATTTATCCAGAAAGTTTATGTTTCTATTGTAATCTGTTACCATGATAGGACAGACAACTTCTGAAACTGAACCATCTTTATTTTTCCGAATAGTGTGCAAATTGGTGGGTGAAATTTTGCGCCACCGGACCCGAAAGAGTTAAAGACAAAATCAATCAAATTGCTCGCATATTTCATGGGACATGGGTTAATGCAATAATTGAGTATTATAATTTAAGAAAAATAACTTAAGGTACACCAAGAACACCGCGAACATAAAGAAGAAACAACATCACAGATGTATGACTGCATCAGAATGGCAGCAAAACAAAACTCTTACACTACCGCTGTCAAATTTAGAGTGATTTCTTTGGTGTATGAACTTCTGAAGAAAATTTGCCTGTCATATGTCTGTTTCAAGATTATAATAACCTCAAGTATTCTGTGAAAGACGTAAACGAATGGCTTTTGCAAAATAAGGTTATAGTTAGTCAATGGTCTTTGTGTTTTTCTGATCTGAACCCAATCGAGAATTTGTAGCGAGTTGTGAAAACGAAAATTAGTAAAAAGTAATATAAAAAATGCAAATGATTTATTTAACCAAGTCGAATGAGCATGGTAGAATGCCACCAAACGCCTATCAGATGTTAGCGGATTAATCTATTATGTCTTTTATTTAACTTACTTGTTATGCTAAAATTATTTCACGACTAAAGCTAAATGTTTAGTACGTGTCAAATCCGTGGAAATATGTATCGAGCAATCAAGATAATTTGTAATCGAGTCAACCTTGAAACCGAAATCGTATGTCGTTGCATAGTTTACATTAACTGTCAATAATTAACCTCTGTCTAATATAGTGCTGTTTTTGATGGTGAAATAATCTCAACTGACATTTTACTTGACGTTTGTAATGTATGTGCAGTTCAAGTAAATACATACGATTTCGGATTCAAGGTTGACTCGATTACAAATTATCTTGATCGCTCATTATAATAAAAACAATAATACTTGTTATTATAAGGCTAGATACTCCATTTCTGGAATTTAAACCACATAATGAGCTCTAAATACCCTATAAATGTAATGGCACGTCACTCCATTTCGTTTTACACTAGTTGCTGTACATACTCGTACTTCTATGTGTCAATGGGTCAAATTTTTCGAATGGTATATATGTTGAATATTTTTTATTCACGAGTTTTATAAAATGATTTGCCATAACAACTGTTAAGGAATAACACATACAGGAACTTATTTCTTCTCGGTGTTGACATTTTAAAAATTCTAAATTTAAATTTACGTTCATGTCTAATAAATTCCTATCCAAGTAATTTGGGATGTTTTGAAAGATTATCTTCTTTTTATAACGAATTTCCGCAATTAACGCGTTTGATGGATACATTAGCTTTCTACCAGCATCTTTAATAGTTATATAAGCGTGAATATCTGTTACATTGTCTGTTAATAAATCTCTCTTACAGTTTTGACAGTTGTTCTTCATTAATTTTCGACATAAAAATCCAGCTATATACGCTGCAGTATTTTGTCGAATTTTGGTCACTTCTAAAAGTAGATTTCTGGACATTTCTTTTTCTTTAACGCCAGCTGGAATCTGCTCATCATTCTAAAGAAATTGTTTGCTTAGAATCTAATGAAATATTTGTAAATATAATAATTATATTATATCTACATCTATATCATATATACAATGAGCCCATATTTGATAGTGACACATCATACATTTAACTAATGCTTAACGTACTATTGCGGCATTTAAAAATCGGACACTTAATTTGTTTGGTTTGAATATGGCTTTTTTATATCTATTTGTTTCTGTTTACAGATCTGGCAGTGTCATATTCAGGTTTGTCAAAATATAAAGTTAATGTGCCGCATTTCAATATTCAAACTAAAATTCAAATAATTATGTTACTAGAAGAATTGTCAGCTATTAATAGAAAACGAGGCTCCGGTGGTATCGTTGTGTCAACTCCCGAACAAGGTGAAAATTTTATTAATTGTATAAGAAATGATCTGTTCGAAACAATAGTAAATGCAGTGACCGCAACACATTTCCCCGGGTGGGTCCACACAGCAAGAAAACGGCTGAGACAAATTTCAGACTTGAGAAATCGGGCGTCTGCGAAAAAAACATATTTGGAATTATCTGTCACTAGAATTTATACATAATGTCATAACATCTATTCCTAGACGTTTACAAGAGGTGTTAGACAGAAATGGTGCTGAAATAAAGTATTAAAAATTAAAACCAAATAATTGTAGTATTCTGATTAATAAATACTTGTCTTTCGTTTATTAACTCAGTAACAATTTTATAATAAAATGTATAATATAATTTTGCGTTACAAGAACCGAATTACAATGCTTAATTATAGTGAAAATAAATATCAAATCGTCCGGATTTTAAATGCCGCAATAGCACGTACAAGAATTTTATTATAGACATATAATTCTTGTATCCAATCATTTCATTCTCCCTAAAAATTCAATTTTTCTTGGAATCAGAGAAAAATTATTACAAACAATACAGACATAATCAAGAAAATATATACATATACTTAATGTGAAATGTTACTAGTTACAGTAAGTTAAAAAATAAATTATCTTATATCTACAAAGCCTTTAGTAAATAAGTAGTAATTGCATATGTTGTGAATGAATATGGAACTTAACTAAAACAGCATCTACATGTAACTTACGTCTTTGGGATGTAATATTTTTACTGTGGTATACTGGTGAAACTGATATAGAAGTTAATGTATTCAGACAACTTGCATCAACTGATATATTTCTTCTTTGTGGTGTGCCAATTTGTAAAACTGAAGTGCTTGGGCAACTTATAGCTAATGTAGATTGTGAATCAGTATCTAATGATAAATGTACAGTAGGTATTGTACCATGATTTAATTTTAATTTTTCTTCAGTTTGAAACTGATTATCTTGAAAATGCCTTTGACAAACACTATATGAATATAGCACTTTTTTCTGAGGCATTTCTAACAGTGCACTATTATTTACCGTTGCTAACCAATTATTGTATAAAGTTTCGTCTCTTGGAAACGTAAAGTACCGTATTTGTGGATCATCTACAAATCTCTTCCCACACCCCGGTACACAACATTTTTTTCGGTACTGGTACGATTGCTCCTACAAGTAATTTGATAAATCTATTAAGAATTTATTTCTGGCATTTATATAACAAAACAGTACACTTACCATTTCAAAAGTATTTTCGTATAAATATATATTCCATAAAATAATATGTTTATTGTTCTATAATCAACTTTAACCCTATTTTTTTCTGGCAACTATTTGGGGAATCACCAAAACGATCATATATTTTAAAAGGTTCGCACAATAATACAGTTCTCTACTGCCTCACTTCCCGATTTTATTGCCATCTCTTATTGCGAATTCTAAACAAAAATATGTCCCGCATACTTCGATAAACATGCCTACCCACTGTATGAGAGTGCTACGCTAGCGCCTCTGATGTTCATATGGTAGTACTAAATTCGTAAACAACTGCGAGAGCGGCATTTTTAAATTACTATGTTTTTTTGTTCTAAATATACCATATTTAGTACACCATATGAAACCAAGATAGCGCACACATCTTGCTCGAAATTCCGTATTTGATAGAATACCCGGTGATTTGTGTGTATGTCTTTCTAAACATGCATCTCCTCGGTTGTTTTATAATGTTACCGCAATATATACTTCGCTTGGCAGATGGCGCCAACATTAGTTATTTCCTTGTTACACAAAGAAATAAATAAAACTTTTTTTTTTTAATTTTCGCAGCAGTCTTTATTGTGAAGTAAAATAAATAATAGCCTATTTTAGAAGAGGCAATTCATCGAAATGTATTCAGAAAAACAAATTGAATTGAATATCGCTACTTCTCACAAGATAGTGTTACAATAATCGAACAGTTTTTAAACACTGGTACGAGGGACAATCTGAAATTATTGAGAATAAAAACAGTTAATATTTTCTAGGATTTTATTTTAAATATGCTCAAAGTAATTCCCTTCAGCAACGATACGCTTGACCATTCTTCGTTTCCATTGTTTAAAAGCTCCCAACCAATCTTCTTTCGGAATACCTTTCAAATAAGCGTGGACTGCTCTATCAATCTCTTCTTCAGACGAAAATCTTCTACTCCGCTAATTGCGTTTAAGCCCAAAATAGCCAAAAGCCACACATTACTAAATCAGCTGAGTACGGCGGATGTTCTATTAGTTTTATATTTTTTTCAGTCAAAAACTGAAGAGTTAAAACTGCCGTATTATCATGATGGAGCATAATTCCCTTATCTGGAACTCTACTGAACAATTCAGACAAACATTTTTCAGTGTGCCACTTAGCTGGAACTGTCTTTTGTCCATGTAGCTTAATTGCATTTACTTAGCCCGTACGTTTGACGAATACCGATACATATTCCCTTTTCATAGTTTCATAAGTTTCGTCACCTTCCACTATTTTAGAACAAAAAATTGGTGCCCGTCATTATTTAAGAAATTGAAAGTTTCATGTCAAATTCTTACAAACTCTGCTTTTTGGAATTCAAAAAGGTGATGCGCCACAAAACGACTTACCACTTTTTTTTAAATGCAGGTGATCGTGTATGATTGTTTTAACAGCTCAGGGTCCAATCTTGAGTTGATGTTCTATTACCTCATAAGTGATTTTATTGTCCTCTTCAATTATATTTTTAACAGTAGCAATGTTTTTGTCGATAACAGCAGTAGGAGGACGTTCTGCTCCTTTTTGATACTTAATATAATTTCTTTCGCGTTTAAATTCCTTATACCGTCGGTAAATTGTAGCCAAGAAATGTGCTTTTTCACTAAAAACTGCGTTTAAAAAATTATGATTCGAAAGTGCTCTCTGGTTAATTCCATTTTCATTTACTTTAAAAAAATAAGTAGCTGAGTTATAACGAACGTAACTTTAACAACGAAACGTCAAATGACAGATTAAAGAGTTGTTCTAAATCAGAGGCATCAGGCTCTCAAACTTTTTTTTCTCATAGACCACTTTGAACCCCCTGCAGCTACATTTCTACCATATTCCCAAAACTCGACAAAAAATGTGAAGATTAGATCTAACTATGGAAATTTGCGTTGCGGCTGAGTTATTGGTTAATTAATTAATTGATTGTGCTGTGAGTGGATGTCAAAAAAGTAAAGTTAGCCAATCAAAAAAGTGATTTTATCAAACTTTACTCCTTTGACATCTACTCACAGCACAAGAAACCAATCAATTGTCACATATTTTATTTAGAAAACTCCCCATTCGGAGTGGTAAAAATAAAAATAAAAATAGTATATTTCCTTGTGTTGTATTTATTCAAATATGTAATTATTACACTATTAATTATTATTGTTATTATATTACATTGTAATATGATAACAGTCGTAATATAATTAAAATTAAATTTTAATAACGTAACGTAACTTCTACAATGACAATCACAAAATAGTCATAATTTTAGTGGGATTTTAGTGGGACAGCAAATTATCAATGTTCTCTCCCCGTTCTGTGATATTCAATCTGCTCCTTTTTTTGTTAAAAGGTTTGTAACGACACTAAAGCTTTTCTCGACAAGATATGACGAGGGAAACGTTATCAAAAGCTTTCTCGCAATTCCCCACAGTCCAGGATATTTTTCGGGTATTTCTGCCTGTAGCCAAAATGTTTGATACCCTCTTTTAAATTTCACCTTCAGTTCCTCATTAGTGCTAAGCTCGAGTAGCTCCTCTTGTAATATCACATTCTCCACTTCCGTTTCATTAAGTGGATTTATGATCCATGGTGGTATTTCCATCGTCAGAATATCTTCAAATCTGATTTTAAAGTCATCATGCAGGGCAATTAAATGTTGCACGTATGTGTGAATATCCTCATCAAGGCATTCTACCTGTGACAAGTTTGAAAATTCGCGCCCACTAATATTTTGCTTCATAAATTTCAATTTTCCAAGAAAAGAAATTATACCCTTTGTTTTTATTAAATTGAGGCTGTCCCCTTGTAATTGTAAGTTAATGTCATTAAATTTTTTGAACAAATCTGTCAAATACGCGATGTCTGCTTTCAAATTGATCAGGTTTTCTTTTAAATCTGTACCTTTACTTTCCAGAAACTCTAAAACTGATTCAAAAAGTGAGAAAAATCTTGTTAAACATGCACCTTTCGACAACCAGCGTACTTGAGTATGTAAGAGCAATCGTTGGAAGTCTTCATCATTTGCATCGCACAATTGTGCAAATAAACGCGTATTAAATGCATTGCTTCTTATTATGTTAACTGCATTAATCACAAATTGAAGCGATTGGTGCAATTTAGCACCCAAATTTTTCGCTACTAGGTGTTGTCGGTGGATGACACAGTGAATTGCAGTTACCTCTGGTATAATTCTTTTAAGATGGCTTATGAACCCACGACATCGCCCGGCCATGGCAGGAACTCCATCTGTTGCCACCGAAATAAAGTTTGTGAATGGAATCGATTTTTCCTTAAAAAATCACTCAGGACATTAAATATTGATTCACCTTTAGTGTCCGTCTCCAAAGTTTTCGCGAATAGTAGCTCTTCATGAATTTCTTTGTCCATAACAAATCGAACATATGCCAATAATAATGCTTCATTACTAGGTAAAGTTGACTCGTCCAGTTGAATAGAAAAATGAGTTGTTTGCAGATAATTACACAAGAAACTTGCAATATCAGACCTCATTTCGTCAATACGTCTTTGTACAGTGTTGTTACTCAAAGGAATTCTTTTGAGTATATCAAATGGAGATTTGTGCAGAACAGTTTTTAAAACCTCTTCAGCAGCGGGTAAAAATAACTGTTCTCCAATGGTGTGAGATTTTACAGATTTCGCTATAAGTAATGAGATATTGTAAGATGCCCGCAAGCCATCATCGTTACTTTCCGACGTTGAAGCGAACATACTGTGCACGGTGAGTCTCTTTTCATATTATTCCTTCAATGTTTGAAAATATTTAAAATCTTTACCTATTTTATCAGGATGACACCTTCTTAGATGATCTTCGAGCTTCGATGGTTTCATAGAGTCATTGCTCAAAACTTTGTTGCATAAAAGGCATATGGGCAATCGCTTGTCTGCCTTTGATGGAAGAAAACCAAATTTTAAATAATCAACACTGTACTGTCGACATTTCTTCTTAGATTCAGCCATGTTTCGTATCAGTTACCTACCTGTAAATTAAAAAAAAACTTTGTTGTAGTAATCTTAAGGCGGTCTTACTTAACAGGATGTGGCTATTTTAACAGGATTAATTGATTATTGCAATGAAATAAACAAAGTACCGGCGGCAAACTGATTCTAATTATTAAAAGGAATAAATCGCTAAGATCAATAATTGAGTTTTATGAAAACGGCTGAACCGATTTTAGTGTAATGTAAAACATTTTTTCATTAATTATATTTTGATATATTTCTGTAAATTCGATAGAAAATACTTGTAAATAATATTTTGATATCAAAACTTCGCGATTTTAATTATTTATTTATTACTTTGATGCACATTACGAGTATGTAGTATATAAAGACACGTCCAGCTTATGAAAATATATTTAATTATTAGTGAACCACCACACAGTCGGGTAATAAAAAAATTACTAATAAAGTAGGGACAAGAAGTTCAACCTTTCTCGGCTTTCTGTTCTTTTATGGAAGTATCTAATAATGGCTCTGTTCAGTATTTAATTTTTAATACGTACCTACTACACGCAAACATTACAAATATACTTATTACAACATAAATATATCTCCTATCGCAGGTGGGTTGGAAGAGATTTCTTTTAGGAATAAGCCTCACCTTTTGTACCTACGTATTTTTTGGTCATTTGTCCATTTTTTGTTTACTTACGTGTACAATAAATTGTAAAATAAATAGATAAATAATAAATAAAATAAAAGTATGTATAACAAATAGGCAGGTAAGTACTTACTTTTCCGAGAGTGGCAAACACTAACATCGATTCACTTTACTTGACTTTTCTTTTCGAAATTCGGGAAACAAATGAGTAACGTTTATCCGTGGCATTCGTATTTATATTGGTGAAGAATCAAAAAAGTTCATGCAAGATTGCAAGCACACACACCACAAGTCGTACTTCGTCCCTTTGCAGGTCTGAACAAGCATTGCGGACGGCGGCAGCGGCAGCGCTTTGCAAGTCTCGACACGTTGTACTGAATATGGAATATGCAAGTTTTTACAAGTAACAGTCGCTGAGCTTCTTAAAATATTATCTGCCTACATTGATAGGTGAACTCAAGCCAACATTTTAGTTCTTCACTATCGAAACCAGATAAATTTTCGTGGGCCCCCGCTTACGAATTGTGAACCCCCATTTTTTGTCACGCCAACGTAGACTCCCGTCGAGTCTCCCGTGGACCCCTGGGGGTCCCCTGGACCACTTTGGGAATTAATGTTCTAAATAAACGCTGTTTAATTGTTTTTCACAGTCTACTAGTTTTTCTTATTTACTTAATCCTAAAGTTTTTGTGTCCCATGCAGGTGTAAGACTGTACGGAGCTGAGTCTGGACTTCAGTTTCTTTTTACATATCGCTTTCCATTCCTTTCTGTTTTGCACCCTATGTCTTACTTCACTCCACTCTACACCCCTTTCGCTAGCTGCATTTCTAACGACATCACTCCACGTTTTTCTTGGTTTTCCTTTTTTTCGCTTGTATCTTCTTGCTTCAAAGACTCTTCTTACTGACTTATCTTCCCCCATTCTCAATACATGTCCCAAGAATCTCAGCTATCCATCTTCTTTTAGCTGTAGTATTGAACTCGTCGGATTATCTCTAATGTCGGTATTTCATATTTTGTCCATTCTTGTTTTTCCATCAATTTTCCGCAAAAATCTCATTTCCGTGCTTTGAATTCTATTTTTCTGTTTTTCTGTCAACGTCCATGTTTCAGAGCCAAATATAAAAATTGGGGTGGATACTCTCTTAAATATTTCAGTTTTTATCTGTTTGGGAATTTCTTTTTTATCTAGGAATGAGTTCTTGATTGAATTGAATAGTCTTCCAGCTGCTCCTGTTCTTTCAGTGATTTCCTCTTCCTATCTACGATATTGCGTTACTTTCGTTCCCAAATATTTAAACTTATTCACTTGTTCTAATATTGTGCTTCCAAATTGCATTCGATGTTTCTTTTCTTTTCTGCTTATAATCATTGTTCTTGTCTTTTTAACATATATTTTCACATTTTTTGCTCCCAAACTGCTATTAACTATTCGTATGTTTTCATTTAGTGTTCTTTCGTTTCTGGCAATCAGTACCAAATCGTCTGCATACACCAGTTCGGTGGCCTTTATATATTCCATCCATTCTCCAGTGTCCTACTTTATATTGGTTGAAGTTCTTTTTAGCCTCTTCAATTCCCTCATCTAACACTATTGAAAAGAGTAAGGGATTCAAGATGCAACCCTGTCTCACTCCTTTACTAGATTTTCTTATTCTTAACAAATTCAGCTTATCCCTCGTATTATGGTTAAAATCTACTGGTCGTCCCATTATTGTTACACTTTACATTTTGGAAAATGTGAATCGAATTGTTGAACAAAATCTTCATGTTTCTGTACGTCGTCGATCTCAGCTAATGGGTAAGTTCTGAATGAATGAATCCTCTTGTAGTCTTCTGAAGAAACATTTACATTTCCATCCATATAAGCTTTCAATTATTCATCAAATTCACCCACTTGATTTTTTGTAACGATCTAGTTTTGTCAGTGGTATAAAGATCCATCTGCATAATAACATTAACCAGCAAAATATTGCTTTCTATTCCGATGAAGAAGCCTGGTTTCACCTTGCTACTTATGTTAACTCACAGAATTATAGACCTTGGTCCGCAGATAATTCACGCAATTTAATCGAAGAACTGTTGCATTCAGTTAAAATTGATATTTGGGTGGCAAGACAAGACAAGACAATTACTGGGCCAATATTCTTTCGAGAAACAATTATCGTCCAAAGATACGCAACCACTAGTTTATAGTAATTTATAAATCAGTTGAATAACATAGAATTAGGTAGGGTAAGGCGGGGTTAAATGAACACGTGTGGACATTGTTCATTCTAAATATGGTTGTGGGATAGGACACTACATTAGTAATCAGCCTGATTATTCAAACCCTGTTGAAAAGCGATACTTTGCTATAGCCTGACGAAAAATTGTAGTGGCGCATAATGGATCAAATAACCCCATATCCAGGTTAACTGAACAGTAGTATGGGATTAAATGAACCGGTGGTACAATAATTCAAAACAAACTCTATTCTTTGAGAAAAATTTAGATAAGTAACAAGATTTACGTGGATTATAAATATAAAAAATTGTTTCACAAAAAATTAATAAATGGTAAAATCATAGTCATCCATATTTATATGAAAAATTAACATATTTGCGTATCTCTGAGTAGCAACTAGTGGAGATGGCATTTTGGACACTATGTGATCTAAAGGAATAAATCCCATTTCATCAGTTACCTTGAATTTATTTGTCAACAAATGTCGACTTAAGAAAAATACGTCAAAACCTTCGTTAGTTTTATTTTGCATTTTAACAATGTAGTGCCTATAGTTAACCTTTTTTTTCGTCGTAAACTTTAACCAAGCTATAGTTTCCATCTTCTATGCCGTCACGTTGTTCATCAGACAATTCTTCAGCAGAGTCAAATAAATCTTCACATTCTACACTCTCACCTTCTGAAGAAGAACTTGATGTAAACACTTTCTTCTTTACGTTCTTTTTGGGGGAAACAAACTTGCTTCTTTTATGATTCCCTCAAAATTGCCTGTTTTTCCAAATCATCCTTAATAGGGGTAGTAGTCAGAATTAGAGATTTGCCTTTTTTCCTATTGACATTATTTTTCCTAGGTGGTGCCTTTGGAAATGGTCGAATTTGATCTGGGAATATTATCTTAGAAGAAGACGAAGGTGTATCTAGAAGTCTAGTTTCATTAACTTGGTTAATCTTGGAAGAATTTGGGGTCACAGGTTTATCTGTTACGGATGCAGAAGGAAGTTTCGTCAAAAATTGCATCATTAAAAGGTTCTATTCCTGTTGATCTAAACCCACTAATTATATTTTTTGGGTAAAAGACACAGGAAAAGCTTCAGCAATCAGTAAGCTTTTTTGAATGTTGCAAAGACACTTACATCAAGTGACTGCATCTTATGACTTCAGTGTGGAGGTCAGTATAATCAACAGTATAATCCCATTTTCTTTCGCATAATTAAGAGCTGCAATACTTAGATAGCTCTCATGGTTATTTAAGATAATCAGTTTGGTTTTTCTTTAGACGGTCTCTCATGTTCTACAAAATGTTGTAGGAGTGGAAGAAACAGTCCACTATTCATCCATCCTGTTGATATTGCAACTCCTTTTGAACCTGGAGGAGCATTGTGTAACATGTTTTCCCGAAAATGCACACGAGGAAATATAATAAAAGGTGGTACAAAATTTCTAATGGCTCCAATTATGCCAACCATAGTTACAAGCGTTACACGCTCTGCAGATGTAACTTGACCTACGCCTCTTGTGCCAGTAGAAGCCAATGCTTTTGGGGGTTTATGCACAGTTGTTGCTGCAGTTTCGTCTAAGCTATAGGTGTCTTTAGCTTCAAAATGATATTTATTTTCGAGTTGACGAAAATTGTCAAAAAAATCGAAACATTATGCTTATTGAAAGTAGTGGATCTACTCAAACTTGTTTGCTCGGGTGTTCGACAGTTTCATGAAACTTATCTACCATTCTTTTCCAGCCATTTTTCCTGCTGACCACTTGTCTGTGATGTGTTTATTGTTTACCACCGCAAATTCATAGGCAAGCATGCGCGCTTGTTTGCTAGAAAGTCCGTAATGCATTTGACAAGATAGCTTTATGTACTGAGCAAGAGCAATTTCTTCTTGTACTTCAAATGCCAGAAGGTGCTCATTACAGGGTCTATAATTAACGTCACCCAAGTTTTGATTTCTAGCTTTGTTGACATAAGGTGCTAACGTAATTCTCTGGATATGAAGTTCTTCAGAAACACTTCTTACTGACCCATTATTTAGCAAAACTGTTCTGACCGCTTTTTTCAATACATCATCCGAGTAAGATCTATGATTTGTTGTTCGTTTTCGTCTACGAGATATTGTAGTTTCTGAAAGTGTATAAAAAATTTAATAAGTACTTAACGAGAAATTGATGGGGTTAAGTGAACAAGTTCATTTAACCACACATGTACGTGTACAGTTAACCCCATTTTACATAGCTTTATGTTTGGAAAAAAAAGCTCGTAATTAAAAATCCCTTTTTTATAAAAAATATTGATTAATGAAGCTAAAACTGTACCTGTGAGAACACAAATAAATGCGAATTCATAACAGCAGAGTAAACACTAGTAAATTAAAAATACAACTGGGCAAAAAAAAAATACGTCCACACGGATGAAAATATAAATTGCAACTGATTCAAAACGCAGCGACAAATGACATCTACAAAGGAAGGGACACAACTACTGTTCAAACAGTTTACTACTATGAGGATGAAATTCAAACACTCTTCATTTAAACAAATTAAGGTAACCATGTTCACTTAACCCATATGTCCAGTTAACCCCACTTTATTCTAATGGTTATTTCCAACAGGATTCTGCCACATTATACACTCCACATACAACTATGAATGATTTACAGAAATTTTTTCCAAACTGTTTTATAAGTGTAGGTTCATGGGCAAGCAGATCATCTAATTTCTTTTTATTCCCTTATGTAAAAAACAAAATTTATCGGAATCCCATTCCATGATAAATTGGAATTGCCAATGTGCAATTTATCACAACGAGTTGAGTGTTTGAATAATTTTCTTTGTACATAATTGCATTATTTGTAATATAGGTTGGTAAAATTTGTTATTCGGCATACAGGGTGATTGTAGATATATGCGACATATTTTATGGGCTGATTCCTAGGGTTATTATGATCCTAAAAGTTCATATGAATGTATGTCTTAAACGGCTTAGTTTTAAAGTTACGGATTGTTTAATAGTAAATTAAAAGTTTATGAACTTATGGAAACGACCGCCTTCAACAGCAATGCAAGCTTATATCGTCCGTTGCGTTGATAGGCGAATGCGTTCAAGAACACCGAGGGTGTTTCGAATTGTCTCAAATGTTGCAACAATACGATTCATTTGTTCTAGCATAAATAACAAGATTTAATATCACACATGTCTCTGCAAAAAAACTTTTGTTTTGAAGGGAAAATATTTATTTGTCATTTCAATATTGTTTGTTGTGCGATATGCATTTTGTTTACGGTCTTACCAATGGTAATTCATGTGCACCTAGACGTCTTTATGAAGAACGATACCAGAACCGTGTCATCCCGCATCATTCGATATTTTCACGTCTTCGTCAACGTCTTAGCGAAATGCGAAGTTTTAAAAAACATACTACTGATAGCGGGCACAGACGTACAGTTAGAACTCCACAAGTGGAAGAAATGGTACTAAACGAAATTGAGGAACATCCTACTACAAGCACCAGAATAATTGCTCTACCTTAAACATAAGTCAACCCACAGCTTGGAGGATATTGAATAGCCAACTGTTTTATCCATATCATATACAATGGGTGCAGCCATTTTTACTAGCGCATTTCCCGCAAAGATTGGCTTTTCGTAAATAGATACAACATAAAATGGCAGTAAATCTTCAGTTTTTGGCTTAAGTATTCTACGTCAACGAGGCTAATTTCTCCAGACATGCTATTATTAATTTTCATAATAATCTCACATCCACAGGAAACATTGGAAACCTGTCATCAACATCAATTTTCTGTTAATGTATGGGCCGGAATTGTTGGAGATCACTTGATAGGTCCATATTTTTTGTCGATGAGGTTAAATGGAGAAGTATACCGCCGCTTTCTTGAAGAGGAGCTACCAGTACTGTTGGAGGAAGTACTGTTTCAATTAAGATTACAAATGTATTTTATACACGATGGTGCTGTAACACATTTCAGTTTAGTTCGTAAGTTTTTGGACGGTGCGTATCCAAATCGGTGGATAGAGCGCGAAGGTGCGCAACCGTGGCTTCCATGTTCTCCAGACTTAAATTCTCTAGATTTTTTTCTCAGGGGTCACCTTAAATCACTAGTTTATGCGACTCCCATTGAAAATGTTTTTATAAGTTAATTTTGTTGTACTCGTATTAGTACGTTTTCTTGTATGAACTTTTAATTTACTATTAAACATCCCGTAAAACTAAGC
Organism: Melolontha melolontha; assembly: GCA_935421215.2. Taxonomy (NCBI): domain Eukaryota; kingdom Metazoa; phylum Arthropoda; class Insecta; order Coleoptera; family Scarabaeidae; genus Melolontha; species Melolontha melolontha. The sequence continues at coordinate 143,277,124 of OW285236.1, forward strand.
CGTTTCACTGCAGTGGCGGTTTCTGCTATGGTTTGCAAGTTTGCGCAACCACCAAAACTAATATATTTAATTTAATGAAAAAAAGCGTAATTCTACATTTTTTAAATTAAAAATTTGTACGACCTCACAGAATAAATGAACTATTATAAATTACTTATAATAGGTATATCTAATTGGATATAAATACGTTAAATAAATGAGAGAATAACACACTTGGTTTGCAGACTCATTGCAATCCACGAACGTATATATCCCTATACGGCTGACGAACTTTGTCGAACGTCTTTCGGGTATATCTCCATAAACGACAATAGTGTTGCAGCAGCAGTGCAACCAAAACATTAGACATATTTCTTGCTTACGGTGCAACGGTATAAAAGCGAATAAAAAAGTTGTATTTGTGTGTTTAAAAGTGTTTATGCTCTTTATTTTTAAATAATAATGAATTCAGTGCAGAGTTTAATAGTGGATCCGTTCTATAAAAGAACGTACGCCGAAAAAATTGAAATAAAGCGGTTGGGCAGACCTGTTCCGAATTTAAATCTGAAACAAACGATTTCCAGTAAGACGCGAACTTTTAATAGACTATTTAATAAGGATATTTATAATAAACATTTGTGGATTTGCGGTTGTAGTATAAAAAATGCATTATTCTGCTTTCCTTGCTTACTATTTGAAGGTGAAGAATTATGGACGAAAATGGGTTTAACTGATTTAAATCATTCAAGCGATCGAATTAAAGAACACAGTATATCACAAAGGCATATGAAAAATGTAGTCCAATTATCGCTTTTTGGGAATGTGGATATTGCTGCTCAGATGGATAGTGCATATCGAAGAAATATAGCATTGCACAACGAGAAAGTTAAGTACAATCGATATGTAGTGAACATTATAATTAATTGTGTAAGTATTTGTGGAGCTTTTGAACTTGCTTTCTCAAGAAAGATAAATTTGCGACTGCGAAAGATCGTCGCATGGATTTTTTGCTTCAATAAAATCAGGATCAGAATCAGTGAGTTTTAAAAGCCTTTTTTCTTCTTTATATGTACCTTAGCAAAATTACTTTTAATAAAACATACTTAGTGACCTACCTTGTTTACCTACTGTAAAAAGTATTAGTATTCACTAAATTTGCAACCCCCACATTTTTGATGCACGAGCCGCCGCTGCGTTTCAGACATACATTCATATAAACTTTTAAAAACATAATAACTCTAGGAATCAGTCCATAAACTTTGTCGCATATATTTAGAATCACCAGTATTATAAATTCTATGATTCTCCTATTTTAGTTGAAAAAGTATTATGTGAGTAACACTATCGTATTCGATTTTTTTCATATTATATCTTTTATTTTTTTGTTAGAATTCACTCACATTAAATCTATTTTAATGACATACATTTTAGTAGTGGAAATTATAATTTATATTTATTACGTTGTATTTCTACAGATAAATGATCAATTATCATGAGACAATTTTATGTTGTTTCATAATATTCGGTACAAACTGATAATACTCTCCTACTCTCTTATAACACTTTACATAGATAAAGTATAAACATAGATCATTTATCGCATTCTTGTATGAATATTGCTATTGATTAATATTACTAAAAACCATAATTTAACGCGAATATGCATTTAAAAATATACATGTGGATAATTCAAACTTGGCTCGTTTATAGTACAAGTTGTATTAATATTTTAGGAATTTTTGACATACCTTCTAAGAGTTTGCATATTCTTGGATATGAATTATTTAAAGGTTTGGCAAAGAGAGGATATAACGTAACAATGATAAGTGCATTTCCAGTGGAAAAGAAAATAGATAATTATACTCATATATATGTAGAAGAATTACTAAAACTGAAAGAGGGTGAGTATTTGCTGTAAATCTACCTACATGTTATTTAATTGTGTATCCTAAGGCGAAAATAATAATCAGAGACCGGACACATGTGTTGAAATGACGTCGTAATTATGACGGACGATATAAATAGTCTACAACATCTGTAAGTACATCACGCAGTTATTGAATGCACTATTGATCTGGCTAGCGCGCACATCTGTTTTCATTGAGAATTGCGACGTTTTTTGTTGGATATTTACAGTTAAATTTCTGTTTTCATGGGCGTAGATAGAAGCGTGTGGAGTTTTAATAATTTAGTCTATTTAGATTATATTTCGTAAGATAAATAAAAAGCTGTGGGTTAGTTTCTTGTTTTCATAGTTTTAACTGTCTTCTTCTGTTTTGGGTTAGACGCCAGCACGTCCAGGCACTTGAGCACACTGCTCTTTGTACATCCCCAATAGATCTCTAAGTTCCACTCAGTTAATCATGTCTCCTCGATAAAAGCCACTATCCTCCTCAGTACACTCGAAGAATCCAATAGATCTCTCCCGAAATATTTCTGTCTGAGTTCCTTCAATTCCTCACACGTGCATATTACATGAAGGCTAGTTTCTTCCTGTTTTTCACATCTCCTACACCAGGGCTCGCTAACCAAGCCCATGCTTTACAAATGCTTCCTTAAAGTACAATGTCTGGTTATTAACCCGGTAATTATTTTATTTTTTTTTTGTTACTACGAATTAGGTTGGCTGAAAACTTTCCGTCCAGCTCCCTTAATAGTGTTTTGGTATGCAATTGACCTTCCGTTAACCTCCATTTATTTTTATGTTCTTTTTCTAGCCATAACCAGATCTCCCTTTTAGCGGAATTCTTAGTGATTTCACATACAGGTTCTGGTCCTATGAAGTTCCGATTAGTACCTTCTTTGGCCAGTTTGTCGGCTATCTCATTGCCTTTAATTCCCTCATATCCTATCACCCATATCAGCGACACTGTATTGTCTTGTGCCAGTTTATTGAGGACCTGTTTACAATATTTCGCCACCTTAGACCTGGTAGATGGGTTCATAATGGCTTTAATAGCCGCCTGACTATCAGTCATTATGTTAATTTTTTTGTTTGCGCAGCCGCCCTACCGAATTTCCTCGGCGCAGGCTGCGACTGCAAACAATTCGGCCTGGAAAACAGTAGTATGTTTCCCCAGATATATCGATATCTTCCTTCTAGGGCACATTCCGCATATGCGCATATATGCGCATATATTCCGCATATATAGGCACCAGGTGCCTATACCAGGTGTCGGCATCACAATCGCTCAAGCGACTTTTTGCCTGTTCCCTGGTCAGTATAAACATGTTGAGCTTAGCTGTAAATATAATCTCAGATGCCATACTGTTCGCCGGCATTTGAAATATCGACTCTTCCAGTATAGTTCCTGTGATATCTGTATGGCTCCCTACAATCTTATTAGGACACCATACGTCATTGGCCTTCAGCTTCAGGATCGTAGACATTGCTTCCGCCTTTACAAATAGTTCCAGTGGAGGGAGACTCACGATGACCTCCATGGAGGCGGTTCCCGTGCTGTTCATAGCTCCCGTGATTCCCAACAGAGCCTGATGTTGGAGAGTCGTTAGGAGCCCCACCGACGATGTCCGCTCCGTCTTCCTCCACCAGAAAACTGCTCCATAGGTAATCGTTTGTCTTACTACTGCTATGTATAACCAGTGTACCACATTTGGTTTTAGTCCCCAGGTCTTGCCAACAGCTCTTCTGCATCTCCAGAAGAACTGCGTCGACCTGTGTGTCACTTTGGCTAGGTGTCTGTCAGTTTCGCATCAAGTGTTATGCCTAGATACTTCACTTCATTGGTTAGTTCTAACTCTTGTCCAAACAGCCTTACGCTGCCGAGATCATTTAGTTTTCTCATGTTGGTAAAGGATACCAACTTGTTTTTTTGAGGATTGACAGTTAATCCCTCCTCAAGGTACCATCTTTCCACAATCCGCAGAGCATTTCGCATGATGCTCGCCACTGTCCCTGGGAATTTCCTCTGGGACACTATGACAATGTCATTGGCGAACCCCTGCGTCCATATTCCCTGGTCATTTAATGTCCTGAGGAGATTATCCACCTCTAGACTCCATAGTAGCGGTGACAATACGCCTCCTTGAGAACACCCTTTTGTTGTCCTCATGGAGATCGTTTTGTGTTGCGTTTGGGCATGAACTACTCTGCTACGCAGCATTTTATTAACCCAGTTGCATATGGTGCTTTTTATTTTTCGATCTCTTAAAGATCGAATAATGGAAGACGTCAAGGTGTTATCGAAAGCTCCCTCTGTGTCTAAGAAGACGGCAACTGCAATTTCCTTGTAGTGTAGGCTCCTTTCGAGCCCTCTCACCAGGCTATGCAGGGCACCCTCACTCATTGCAGTGGGTGTAGGAGATCTATCCAGAGCCCTTCTTTAATATTTAAATATATCATTTTTTCCATAGTCTTCAACATAAAAGAGGTAAGACTAATTGGTCTAAATGATTTAGGGTGGGTATATGTTCCTTTTCCGGGCTTCAGAATAAGAACTACCCTAGTTTCTCTCCATGCCCTAGGGATATAACCCATAGCATGGCTAGACCTGAATATCTCCAATAGAGGACCATAATTTCCCAAATTCCCTCTTGAAGGAGCTTGGGAAATACTCCGTCTGGTGCTGCGGATTTATAGTTCAAACGACCCTATCGCCCATCTAATTAAATGGAGCTTGAAGATCTCGTTTGATATCTCCCAATCATTCCTAGTCGCCCTACAAGGGGTGACAACTTGATTGGTATCACAATCATCCATACGCTCCGAACCTGGAAAGTGTACCCCCAGAAAATACTCTAAAGTCTATTCTACGATACTGGTACACCTCCTGTCCGATTTTTGTATAGATCTAATTGCGTTGGAAGGATCTTTTTTGAGAATTCTGTTTATTCTGGCCATGTCAGGAACAAATTCGATGTCCTCACAGAATTTTCTCCAGGCCTTCCTTTTGCTCTCTTTGATTTTATCATTGTATTTATTGAGGAGAGTCTTGTAGGCTTCCCAATTACCTGTTTTCTCTGCCCTTTTAAATGACCGGCGAGTTTCTTTCCTTAAATTGGTTAATTCTGTATTCCACCAGACAGCCCGCCTAGCTATACGGCACTCCCGGGGAGTTATTTGCATAGCAGGAAAGAATGGTCCGTTGCAACCATGCAACAGCCAACTCCCGCTCTTCCACATTCTCTATTCTAACAGGGATGTTTCGGGTTGCAGCTTACAGGTCTTCCTTGTAAGAGCCCCAGTCTGTTCTCTTGGGATCCCTGTATATTCTGGGTTCCTTTAAATCTATACATAATTCATAGCGGATATACGCATGATCAGAGAGTGACGGCTCGTCGCATACATGCCACCCCCTTACAATATCCCGTATTCCCAAAGTGCATAAGGTTACATCTATAACAGATTTACCCCTTGATGCCTTAAATGTCGGTTTATCACCTTGATTCAGACAATCAAGTTCAGTACCACAGAGATAGCTAAAGAGAGACTTACCCCTATAATTATTATCCTTGCTGCCCTAAGCCTTATGATGAGCATTGGTATTTGCGCCGATAATCAATTTCAGATTGTTCTTACTGGTATATGCAACCAAGGCCTCAAAATCAGGCCCTGGTAGCTCTGGAGAGTCAATGGGTAGGTATAGAGATGCAATTGTCGTCTTCAATATCCCCCCATCGATACTCAGTCTGATCCTGGCTACCCTCATGTCCCCACTGCATAGCTCCATGATAGGCATCACGTCCAGGCCGGCTCTAAAACAGATAAAAGTTCTAATTTTAGTGTCTGGGGCACCAACCAACAGCTCCCTTCCCCTAATCTGTGGTCCTCCCACCTTACCTCTACTTATCCATGACTCTTGAGGAGGATGTCGATATCTTCAGTCAGCATCCTTTGACAAAGTGCCGCTGTGGCTGTTTTCTTATGTTGAAGATTTATTTGGAGAATCTTCAACATTTTGACCCTTAAAGGTTGATGCCTGAGGTTCTCCTAGAGTAACCTCAACCTGCATCACCGGTTTCTGGTCTTTCTTTGTTGCGAGGGTTACAAATCTAGCCTTCTGAAAGCGATAGTAAGGTCTCCAATCAGTCCTCACCAACATTTCCTCAGACTCCTAGTCAATCCGAAGGCCACATGTAGGCCCTTTTCCGAAGACCTGGAACTGAGGGTAATCCATCGGTCCACTTTAAGCCCTGGATTTTTCCTCTCGAGTCTTTTCAAGCCAACTGTCAGATCCTCTTTTTTAGTCTCTGGCAGAAATGATATAACTCGTTGCTGTTTTGGCAGCTCCTCGCTCTTCACGACGAGTCTCTAAACAGTTTCCCTTTCTAAGTAATCTCTCGTAGTGTTGTACGAGTTCTCATCTGCACAGGTGATTCCATAGTAGCCGTCCATAAGACTGGAGGTTTCAAACCTCGGCGCCTTCTGCGCCCTATCTATGACCATGATCAGGGCCTCTTGTATAGCTATTGTATACGTTTCCCTCAGTCACTAAGTTGACTGGGTAGTCCTTAGGAACTATTGCAGCCTTAATACCTTTAAGAGCTGCTTTGTAACACACGCCCGAAGCAGAAAACTTCGTGCGCTTAGTTACTTTATCGCTTAACGGCCCCTGTTGGCTTAGGTTCTCCCTGAGGTTCTTTTTGGAAAAGAGGCAGCCTTATTTTACTCGTATCCACTCCCTGTTTCCTCATCTTCTTTAATTTCTTCTTTGTGCCCCGGAAAGATGTATTCTGTTCTTGGGTGCACACTCTGTTTTCGCAACGATCTCAGTTTCAGTCCGTTGCGCTTCAGTTTTGTTTTTTGAGTGTCATCAGTCTCCATTGCTAAGGGAGTCTCTATAGACTCCTTAGGTTTTGGATTCTCTTCAGATTACATCTTTTTAAATTTTTGTTTTTTGTCTCGGTTCATTTAATTTCCACGAGTATGGAAGAAGTATTAAGTCAATGCCCGCAGAGCTTCCATTACGGGCACAAAGGCGTAAATACAAGAGGGTGCCGCCTAGTGCCCCTAGGGGAACGTTTGAGACCACATATACCCCAGTGGCCATTCAGCTCTAAGCACGTTGCCTTATACCGTAGCTTCGGAGAGCTGGTCCGCGGTGACAGCTTTCGCTAAGGATTAGAAGGTTTTTAGACCTATCCATCCCGCTTATGACTGCCACAAATCAATATATTAATTATATATATAATTAATTAAGGATTTACAACCAGCAACAATATCAATAGCAGGAAACATACTAAAAATATCGCCTAAATTCAATGAACCACTAACTATGGAGTTCCGAACAACCAGCAACACACCACCTCTCTACGAAAAAGTCGTAGTAGATCAAACTTCAAACTTCAGTCAGATCCGACGATGTTATAAGTAGGTGGAAAATATTCATGACTTGATATATCTTCAGAGAACCAGGTCTCAGACAAACTTATAATATCGCATTCTCCCATGTACACAGATGTTTTGAGATTTTACTGCATGGGCTCTGTGTGAACAACTTAATACAATATTAACTGCTACTGTTCTATTCGATAAAGTCAAGCTACACATCTATATTTATGTGAGTTGTGAGGCTATCCGTGTATAATTTGGCGTGGTGAGGCATCCAAACAAGGTGAGGGGAAGGAAATTAGTTAAGCAACTTAATAATCACAAGGGTGTTGCATTTAGAAGTTGTTCTGGGGTAGGAATTTCATACGTTAAAGAAAAATTTAATGTTGGCTATCTTGGTCGATTAGTATTCGCCGTATAGCTCGATAGGCTATCCGTGTATAATTTTGCGGTGGTAAGGTATCCGAACAAGGTGAGGGGAAGGAAATGAGTTATGAAACTTAAACATCACAAGGGTGTTGCATTTAGAAGTTGTTCTGGGGTAGGAATTTCATGTGTTAACGAAAAATTTAATGTTGACTATCTTGGTCGATTAGTATTCGCCGTATTTAAATTTTGTGATGTCGTGCCCGTCTTATATGTTATAAACTTTCGTTGGATTTATTGTTTGTTTGTGTAAGTAGCATTTAGGACTATGGATAATAGGGTATAGTTTAACCATTTTTTTGGATATTATTAGTTGTAGATTTTTTAAATGAATATTAACTGGATAGTGTCATATTCTGAAACGTCAAACTAGACAATTAGAAATACTATTGTATTTCTTTAAATTCATCTATCATAAGAGTTTGCATATATCCTAAATTTGTAATTTTCATTTGAATTTACAAATTATAATATATTTTGAAGATATTCAAGAAGATGGAAGAGAATTAAATAGAGTAGGGAGAAAAAGAATGTTTCGTTCGATTAAATTCTGCATTGAATATGATTAAGAAGTGTATGTAATGGGTTCTAAATTACATATATTTCTTGCAATACAGAAGTTAATTGAATGAAATATTATTTTTCCTTCATACATAAAATTTGAATAACCCCAACAGTAATTTAACTACAACTATGTTGATTGCATACACAATTATCCCCTTTCCCGCATGGTGACCAGTCTACAAGCTATACATGAGGATCTATTTTACTATTAAGTTACACATCTATATTATTACTGATCTGTAGACTAAATATTAATGTTATATTCAAATAAAGTTATCTTAAAAAACACATAACCTTTAAGAAAGTCCATTTTTAAACGACAAAAACTAATAAAAATTGTTTACTTGATTTAAATGGTTTACGCGATTTTTTTGAATACAAGAGTACATTACAGAATAGACGAGTGTGGTTATGTGTTGACGAGACGAAATATCGTAAAAAAATTTCTATTGTCAATATTATATAGTACGTGTTTTGAACCCTCGGCAATCGACATTTGCATTGCTACTAGTTAGAAAAAAAACAGCTGATCCTTCCACGTTGAGGAACATGGTCGAAGTCAACTTTTTATTATGCTGAATATTTCAAGAAAATAAAAACTGTTATACTACAGTTTAACATAGCCGAGGCTGCAGCTATTAAAGCAAATCAGACAATTTCGAGAATTTTATTCATACCAATTATAAAGGTAACGCAATAGATAAATTACAAAATAGTGCGATGGCATCAATATCCCCGCGCTTTTTAAATCATTTTTCGGACATTCGAAAATTTCCGTTGAATATTTCCGTTCCGAGAATTATAACCTCAAGAACATAACCGTCATCTTATCCACAGTCACGAAAAACTCAAATTCTAACATTTTAAATTCTAAAATTCACTTCAGTAAAATATTTGTTCAATTAACGGTCTTATAATACTAAACGGCCACTATAAAAAAAGTAAAGGCCTTTTTATTGTAAAAATATTTCGCATGAAAATGTTAGAAATACACGATTATTAATGGTAAGGTAGAATTCACCAATATTTACCGATTCGTGAAAAATATTCTACTTTGACTCTTAGGTGAATAAACAAGGTGTATATTACAATATATTTATTCTGGAATACTGCAAATAATAATTAAGATGATAATTATTTGTAATTTTAAACAAGGTTTCGTCAGTAACCTCATAATTATAAGCTAATAATATAAACCTCAGCATAATTACACATCAATTAAGTTTAGTGAATTTTATAGGGAAATTGGTTTCGTCAGTACCATCATAATTATAACTAGAGACCGGACACGAGAGGTTGATCACTCATCGCCCACGAGTGTACTATTGAACATTTGTATTTTTAAAGTTTTTTATTTTATTTATATAATTATACTTATAATAATAAAACGGGCTTACTTTCTCAAGGTTCTCTTTGAATGAAATAGATCCTTGTAAATAGAAAACGTCCTTTCTACATCGCAAATGGTTATAGGTGCATACTGGAAATATTCTTTATTTCAGCGTATTTTGCAGTTAGATGTTGTGGCATTGTCCCCATACACAATTGAAGCAATGTTATTAAATCTGTTATTAAATCTTAATACTTCTTCCATAATCAAAATATGATTCATATTTTGTATTCTCTTGAAAAAGGCGTATACAGCCGAAACATGTAGAGTTTTTTTAAATACATATATTTTGAAGTAATATACAGACCTTTAATCGCCTACTGATTAGGTTTACTATATATATATATATATATATATATATATATATATATATATATATATATATATATATATATTGATGTAGGTCAAGCCTACTCATAAAGGGCCTGGAACATAAATATAGGGTTGAGTTTTTTAAAAAAATGTTAATTTTTCTTTTAAAAAATAAGTCATAAATAGAACTGTATTTTCCACATGTCATATTAATTAAGTTAATACCGCGTTTTTAATTTATCAAATTAGTATCACTCTTTTATTTAATTCCTTGTAATCATTAACTTCAGTCATTTTCTTTTACATTTTTATCTCACCGAGGATATTTAACTTAATTGATAGAGATTATATGTCACCTTTTATGATCATAATCTATTTGTAATGTTAAACGTTTGGGTATAGTGATGTATGTTATTTGAGAAAATTGTTGTTATGAAAAAATGTATATAAACAACATTGTAATTAAGGTGCCTGGAGATTGAATAAAAAAGATGATTATTGAAAAAATTGGCATGACACGTCGAATTTTCATTAAAAAGTGTGTGAAGGAATAAAGTCGATAAAGTGATTAAAATTTATAATAAGATAGTCAAAACTTACCATAAAGGAAGCCTATAAATTCCTGAACCACTAGTTTTTTTAAAAAAATTTTACGAAGATTACCTTATCTTGAACCTGCTAAGGACGATAAACCAAAACTCCAAATTCTAAAAGACGCTATGTAGAATTTGGAACAAAACCAGACTTTCCCCGGCAGCATCAAATTACCTTATCTTGAACCCACTAAGGACGATATACTAAAAATTTCAATTTCATAAGGACGTCTTCCAGAATTTGGTACAATACCAGCCTTTTCCCGGCACTTGATCCTTTTGGACCTGTACATCAAGACTCAAGTATTCATCATTCACATAGAAGAACGACCAGTATCAAGTTTGTGTTTTTATTTTATAATCTCCTAAAATATTAAATTTTTATTAGTTACATTTCGAAAAAGAACGCTCATACTTCACTTAAATTCCTAAATTGTTAACAATAGATCACTATATAGTTAAATACCAGAAAATACAGTTCTTTCTACTTTGAATTTGAGTTACCTAATTTTAAAAATTTATATTATTAATATTTTATTACAATATTTAACCTTACCTATGTATTATGTAACTTCATGTGACTTTTCATGCGAATATTATAGTATAGTACAGTTAAACTTACCTTGTTGCATAGAGATTCTAATTAAATAGTGTTATTTACAATTCATTCTCGTGTTTTATTCTTGTAATAACATTGGTAGTAAATTTCACTTGATATAACTTAGTTTAAACCGATATTTGTTTTCTATCCAAATACCGAACCTACTTTTATGATTATCTTGTTCACCATAAACAGAGCTAGTCGGAAGCATAACACGAACAACCTGTAGAACTAAATAATAAGTTAAGCACTGAATAGAGACCTATCAAAGTAAAATATATATATTGGATATTTTATCTTTTTTTTGTATGTGTTATAGAATAACATTTGAGTCAACTGTCAACTTTGACAACTGTTAAATCTAATATTATTTCGCTTTATATTATAGGTTCCGTATTTATTATACAACTCTTCTTTTTTGGTCTTTATCAATATATATATATATATATATATATATATATATATATATTAAGTTTACCTTATATTTATATATATAAATATATATAATAACTTCGTGATCTTGGTATGATATGGTAAACCTAATCAGTAGGCGATTAAAGGTCTGTATATTACTTCAAAATATATGTATTTAAAAAACTCTACATGTTTCGGCAGTATCGCCTACTGATTAGGTTTACCATATAAATATATATATATATATATATATACCGTGTGACCCAATTTCGATGCTCACCATTGGTATCTCGGTTATTAGAAGATATAGAACAACGGTTAAATGGGGAATGTTTTACAGAATTCAATACTCGCGGCAAATCTCATTTCAAATTTGACCTAACTTTTTAAATTTTTAAAATATTTTGAAAAATCAAAAATTTGCCGATTTCGTTATTCCTCAATAACTCGATAACGCTTAGTCTGGCCTCTTTTAAAGTTTTACATTGTTGAGACACTTTTTTAAAACAAATTATTTGATACAAACAGAAACCCCCGATTGTCATTTGTTTTTAAGTTATTACCACTATCTTTTGTTTTTCATATGGCGGCCATATTGGATTTTGGGTTTGTTAGGTAGTCCTCAAAATGTGCTTTTCAACGATGTATAACATGCCTTAAAAATTTTTATTTATAAGGAAAATATTAATAAAAACGTAAATTAATCTTTAATATGAAATTAGTAGGCTGAAAAATTAAACACCAATGTCAAATGAAAGTGAAAAGATATTCTAAGTAATACTGTAAACAAACGAAACGATAAAAAAATTATAGAAATAAAAAGTAAAGATACAGAACTTAAAGTTCACATTCACTTAAAGAAATTGTTCAATATGACGACCATTCTGTTCCACACAATTTTGACACCTTGTTCGAGTAGAGTTAGAAACTCTACGTAGCGTGTTTCCGTTTACTGATCGTAGCACATCTAGTACTCTTTGTTCTAAAATTTCCCGAGTTTCTGGCGGTTCAAAATCAAATACTTCGTTTTTAGTGGTACCCCATAAATAAAAGTCAAGCGGGGTAAGGTCGGGTGATCTCGCAGGCCATTGCACGGGTCCATTATTTGAAATCACTCTCTCATTAAAGTTTTCTCTCAAAAAATGTTGCACGTTACGAGTGTTATGGGCCGGGCAACCATCTTGCTGGAACCAGATGTTTTGCATGTTCTCGGGATTAATAATTTGCCTCAAAGCAGGCATTATCTCGTTTGTTAGTAGCTCCAAATATCTGTTACCAGTTAAATTGTAATCAAAGATGAAAGGACCTATTAACTGATTATCTAAAACGAAAAAAAGAGTTTAAAAACACAAAAAAATGTAAACAAAAGGTCATACCAATTAAACCGCACCAGACATTAAAACCAAATCGAACTTGAAATCTTCTTTGATTTACCAAATGTGGATTTTCAGTAGACCAATGATGATAGTTATTCCTATTGAACACTCCACAATTGGTAAATCGTGTTTCATCTGTCCATAGTATTATCCTAGGAAAATTAGCGTCATATTCACATTTTTGAAGGTACCACCTGCTAAACTGTAATCGTCGGAGACTGTCATTATCACTTATACCTTGTACAATTGTTGGTTTGTAAGGGTGATACTTGGTTTTCTACCAGTAATTAGACATATGTAATGGTTTCATTTATAATTGTGGTAACAATCTAGTGAAATCTAGTGATTTTTTAAGTTCTCATCTAGTGAAAACAATTATTTTCACCTGGCAACACTGATCTAACAAAATCGCAGTGACGTTCGTTCATATATTTGTTTGGTTCTCTTAATTTCATATTATTTCCCTACTTTTATTTTCGATATTTCTTTTGCATTTACATAAAAAAACTGTTCTTATCAGAACTATTATTCTATATTTTCCGTTATTTAGGTAAGTTTAATAGAAACCTCTAATCAATACAATTAAAATGATTGCTTTTATTTTTTAAGTATTGTAGCAGCATGCCATTTACGGACGAGCAGGATGCTTTTATTCTAAACGCACATCACCGTAGTGGGACTCTTAGAGAAGGCGGTGTATGGTCATATTCATTGCAATCTTGCCTGAATCAATTTCGGAAAAATTATCTTAACCATATTGTTTCATATAAAATATTTGCGCAACATAAAGATAGGGTTATTCGCCACTTTGAAACTAAAAATTGTATTTGTAAGGGTAAATCTAGTGGTCGCCCAACATCTGTCCATAGTATTTTCCTAGGAAAATTAGCGTCATATTCACATTTTTGAAGGTACCACCTGCTAAACTGTAATCGTCGGAGATTGTTATTATCACTTAAACTTTGTACAATTGTTGGTTTGTAAGTGTGATACTTGTTTTCCGTCAAGGTTCTGTGAACAGTAGATTTTGAAATCCCTGTTTCTCGTGTCACACGACGAACTGATGTGCTGGGATTGTTCCTAACGTTCTGCAAAATATTATTTAGACGTGTATCAGCATCATTAACTTCATAGTTAGCTCGTTTTTGTTCGAAGCTTCCAAAGATTTTTAATTTGCTAACTAGTCTTCTAAAAATTGTCCTGTGAGGCTGTTGTCTTTCTGGAAAACGCTCTGCATTACTCGTGCACGCTTTTTAGTGTTTCTATTTGCTTTGAAATACACTTCCAACATATCAACTTTTTCTTCGTTTGAATATGTATGTGCCATTATCAATACTTATAAATATTAATACTTGACAATAATTACTTATCACTAACTACAAGTAGTTTTAATTAACTTATCTCTGCAGCACTAATTGTACTTTGACAGGTTATCGTTTTGTTTCATTGTCAGAATACATTTGTCATTGACGTTTGACGGAACATAATGTCTTTGCTAGTGATACACGCTCAGAGGTTAGAATTATCTGACATTTGATGTAAAACCAAATACAAATCTCCCCACTACTTTTAATCCTGCGCGAACTTACCCCTCCTCGCGCCAACTTAATTGGCGTTTGCCACTTTTCACTTTCATTTGACATTGGTGTTTAATTTTTCAGCCTACTAATTTCATATTAAAGATTAATTTACCTTTTTATTAATATTTTCCTTATAAATAAAAATTTTTCAGGCATGTTATACATCGTTGAAAAGCACATTTTGAGAACTACCTAACAAACCCAAAATCCAATATGGCCGCCATATGAAAAACAAAAGGTAGTGGTAATAACTTAAAAACAAATGACAATCGGGGGTTTCTGTTTGTATCAAATAATTTGTTTTAAAAAAGTGTCTGAACAATGTAAAACTTTAAAAGAGGTCAGACTAAGCGTTATCGAGTTATTGAGGAATAACGAAATCGGCAAATTTTTGATTTTTCAAAATATTTAAAAAATTTAAAAAGTTAGATCAAATTTGAAATGAGATTTGCCGCGAGTATTGAATTCTGCAAAACATTTCCCATTTAACCGTTGTTCTATATCTTCTAATAACCGAGATACCAATGGTGAGCATCGAAATTAGGACACACGGTATATACATATATATATATATATATATATATATATATATATATATATATATATATATATATATATGGTAAATTCAGTTTGTTGGCGATTTAAGGTCTGGTTTAAGGCATCATTTGCCGAAACATGTAGGGTTGTTTTAAATATATATATTTTGAAGTAAAACCAGACCTTAAATCGCCAACAAATTGAATTTACCATAACATACAAAGATCACGAAATAATTATCTATATATATATATATATATATATATATATATATATATATATATATATGAGTGTGTGTAGGTATATAGATTTACAATTTGTGTTCCACTAGCGACATTATTAGTTGAATTTGAGGGTTTCTTTGAAACTTTTGAACAATACATTTCAAACATCAAAAATGATTTAATATTTGGAGATTTCAATGAAATCTATTACAATAGTCCTCAATATAGTGATAGCCATAAATTGGCACAATTTATTAATTTCTGTAATATTATGCAGTGCAATCATAATGTTAACGACAATTGTCGCCTAGTTGATCTGATATTCTCACATTCGGAGGTGTGGACCCAAAAAGAAGATCTTCCTTTTGTAAAAGAAGATTCCAATCTGACCTTAGCATCACTGTTAGTACTCCTTCGAATTCGATGAACACTGGTTTCGACTTCAGGAAAGCGTTGCAGTCGCTTGATGATGCTAATTTCGCATGTAGCCAATTTCATAAAATTTTATACTCTACGTTTGAAATCTATGTACCAAAACATAAAATTCGCAAATCAAATTACCCTGTGTGGTTTAACAGCAGGATTATTAAGAATATTAAATGAAAGGGTTATGAAAGGATTAACTTATCAGAGAAGACCAAATATTAACCGTTTAGATCCCAGATTAAGGTAGAGGTCAAAAGCGCGTATAAAATGTATCTAGATAGTGTTGAGCACTCCATTATCACTGATGCGAAGAATTTATTAAGCATTTATTCAAAGTTACCGCGATATTTCTAGGATTCCGGGGTCTCTGGACTGCGGCGATAATATATACCGGGTGTCCTTGAAATAAAAAGACAACGTATGAAATATATATATGTATATATATATATATATATATATATATATATATATATATATATATATATATATATAGAATAGGATATAGAATATATACTTAAAATATTTTCCCATAATTCCCTCTCATAAGCGAGAAAAAAATGACAAAGATATTTCAAAAAAATTGTGTGCCACTACTGAATATATCATAAGTACACTCACTGGCAAAATTAACTCATAATTTGAATTTTTATGATATTCATTACAAAAACTCTTAAATGATCCAAAAAATATGTGCAAATGATGTGCGGTCTTAATTCTTTGAATAACTCATTAATTTGGGTAAGTTAAGGCTTTTAAAATTCTTTTATTTAATAAAAAGTACAAAACCTAAAGAACCTATGGTTGTTACAAACAAAATTTATTTATGGCTAGTATCTGATATGCAATAACAATGGTCAATATTCTTGCCCCAACTGAAGAAAAGAACAACTTCATGAAGAATTGGAAGCAATTTTAGATAAAGTTCCCAAAGATGATGTTATAATTGTTTTAGGAGATGCGAATGCGAAAGTGGGGAGAGAGGATATATACAAAACAGTAACAGGGAGAGGAGAAGCAA
This sequence comes from Melolontha melolontha, assembly GCA_935421215.2. NCBI lineage: Eukaryota > Metazoa > Arthropoda > Insecta > Coleoptera > Scarabaeidae > Melolontha > Melolontha melolontha. The sequence continues at coordinate 143,293,855 of OW285236.1, forward strand.
ACACGAACGTACTAAGCTGGCAATAAAAAAAGGCATGATGATTATGAGAACCAATTTTAAAAAAACCGAAACAAACCAGATTGACCACATATTGAGAGGGGAGGAACACGCACAAATGATTACCAACGAAAGAACATATAGAGGGGCAGAAGCAGGTTCAGATAAAGGTCTGTCAGCTATGATACTGAAGATCTCCAAAAGACGGAGCTAGCAAGAAAATACCAAGAAAATATTTCCCAGGTTTACGCACAGAAGGGAAAGCAGGACGGGGATGGGTAGAAAAGCGGTGGAAAACAATAGAAAAGGCCATAAAAAAAGCTTCGAAAAATAATTTGACAAAGACAAAGCGTTACAAAAAGAACAAATGGTTGGATGAAGAATGTAAAGCAGAAATATATAAGAAAAAATGTCTCTGGCAAATATTGTTGCAAACTCAAACGGAAGATGACAGAGGGAACTATGAATTGCAACGGAAGAAAGTTAAAAATATGTACAGAACGCAGAAAAGGAACTTCATGGAAAAAGAAGTGGCAGAATTAGAGGAAAAGTATAGAAGCAACAAAATAAAAAAAATTTACAAGGACACAAAAATATAAGTTCTGGACCTAGAAAACAGCTAGGTTTCTGCAAAGATAAAGAAGGCAACTTAATTGGAGTCAAAGAAAAGAATTCGAGAGATGGAAGCAATATTTCCAAGATTTGCTAAGCACGGGAGAGCAAGAAGAAGAGATATCGTACCAGCAGAAGGATGATTAGCAACAAAAAAGAGGAAGAACTTAGGAAATCCTGCAATCCCTAAGAAATAATAAGAGTCGAAGGAAAAATGGAGTAACACCAGAAAATACAAAGTATGGGGAAGAAACGTTAAAGAGACTAATGTTCGAGTTAATAAAGGAAATCTAGAAAAATGAAACCATGCCAGAAGGATAGAACAAAGCAGTGATATTGCCCCTTTATAAGAAAGGTGACGTGATAGAATGAAGTAGCTATAGAAGTTCGCCTTATTAGACACGGTTTACAAGGTGGTAACATCGCTGATAAAGGGAAGAGTAGAGGTATCCCTAGAAGATCTAATAGGAGAATATCAAGAAAGTTTTCGGAGGATCAGATCAAAGACAGACCAGATATACATGCTGAAACAAATTCTAACAGGTTGCTACGAATATGAGAGTCCAGTATTACTACGATTGCTAGTCGTAGTTAAGAAGAGGAGGAAAAAAAAAAAGAATTTATAAAAAAAGAAAAACGTTCCCCGGAGCGTTTACGTTTAAAATTGCAAAGTTAAATTGAAACGACCCAAAAAAAAACAAGTTCGTAAAAATGAACGCAGACGTTCGAGAAAATGATCTACAAAAGAAAAAAAAAAGCGAAGGTCGAGCAGGTTTTTCGTTAAGAGAAAACACCTGGGTTATTGAATGACGATAAATTAATTTTAGAATAATGACGAGATATATGAACGAAATATGAAATTTACGAATAATACTTTACAAAATAAAATTAAGTGAACATAAGCTTATCTGTTGATCCAACCACGATCGGCCTTTTTCCTTCCGAAAAGAAGATCGTCACTGGCGGGAACAATCAGACGATGGTTCAGGATGTTTTAATTGTTTTATCTCTTTTGTCTGCATTTCGGCTACACCATCTAAATAAAGGGATAACAACGACAATAAGAGAAAAGAAAGTTACAGAGATAGCTCTATTCATACCAACTATTGCGTTTGATGGCGGTTAAAAATGAAAACGATGATTGATTAACGAGTTACAAGTGTATGTTTTTTTCCCTACACTTTAAATCCTCCCAAGGAGATATCACATTAAGCGAATAATTTTTAGATATCTTAGATCGATTAATATCCCAACGGGGCCGTATTTACAATAATACAATACGGTTACATCGATCGATATCCAGGTTAGGTACAGTAAGTAACTTCGTTCAAAGATCGATAACGAATAAATCAAATTGTAAAGAGCGAGTCGTACTTTCTTAAAAAAAACGAAAAAAACAAAGCGAACACTAAGGTCAAGGAAAAAAGAAAAAAAACTCGAAAGAAATTGAATATATATATATATTTAAATAGCGAATACCTATACAGGTAGATTCGTTGAAAATGAAACGAAATATATTAAAGAGATTATTAATTAAATCATGAAATGAAGCAATAAAACGTTGAACGTTACGAACACGTAACAGTATATATGTTTTTTTATAGATTTTGAAGCAGCGTACGACTCAATAATTAGGAAGAAACTGTTCAAAGTGTTGGAAGATTTTAAAATCCCGGGGAAGTTGGTAAACCTTGTTAGAATGAGGTTGAAGAGAACAACATGCGCAGTCAAAATAAATGGAGAAATGTCAGCAGACTTTTAAGTACGAAGAGGGCTACGGCAAGGAGATCCGCTTTCGACAGTTTTATTTAATATAGTTGTGTAGAAAGCTATAAGAGACGCAAATATAAACCGCAGAGCTACGCTTTTCAATCAAAGCCACCAGTGCCTTGCATACGCAGATGACATCCTGTTAATGGCAAGAAGTAAGAATATTATCACATTCGAAGAATATATTAAGTACATTTTAATCAATATAATTAGATTAACATAACTCGTTGATTCAAAAACAAACTTAAAATTACATTACAAATATCAAATTCTAAAATGCCGTCATTATTGTGCTTTTCTTGTTCCTTTAAGCAACCTCATGAATGTTGTACTACTACAATATATATAGGGTTAGCGCTGAACAACGCCTGAGCTATGCGAATAAGAAGAATTCATATAAATGTCTAATTGAAAATCAAAAAAGGAATTTATTTCGTATTTCTAAACAAAACTGAGTTTTATCTTCTACAGTTTTATTTATAAATGTAGACCAATAACAAATACAGTGAAATATTAACAGCACAAACTAAATTTTTGAAAAAGGGACCATATATGGGACCGAAACATCATAAATTAAATATTGTTTTAAATACCTGACCACTACTCCCCAAGAAACATTTTAATGTTTTTATGTTGTACATTATATCGTGTGTTCATTTGAAAAGTCAATCTAGGTTATTTTGAAATTTTGATAGAATTAGACGCAAATATATGTGTATGTGTTTGTTGTTCCGTAAACGTAAATCCAAATGACATTTGATAATGTCAATCACAAATATCAGTTAGTGCATAAAATAATCGTGCGTCGATTCTGGTTTAAATAAATTGCTTCTCAGTTTTAAAATGGCTTTCACTTTAGACCATAAAATTTTTTTAGTCCAGGCTTGTTTTCGAAGTGGTAATAAATACCTATTATTTGTTATTTATTTGTATGTATGAAACTGTCAAAATATACGACTTCGTAGGTTAAGTAGTAAATTTTAATTTACGACATACTTCAAAATGTTCTCAGTAAATCACATGCTACTAGATTGACTTTTCAAATGAACACTTGTTATGTATATATATATATATATATATATGGTAAATTCAATTTGTTGGCGAAATAAAATATAAATTTATATTTTATATTCCTTGAAAAAGACATCATTTGCCGAAACATGTAGGATTGTTTTAAATATATATATATATATTGAAGTAAAACCAGACCTTAAATCGCCAACAATTGCATTGAATTTACGATAACACACAAAGGTCACGAAATAATTATATATATATATATATATATATATATATATGATAATTTTGATGTTCTCGCGGTTGTATGATGAAATGATGGTTTCTCGGGTTCTTGGCCGCGTGTGAGATGTGTCCTGAGAAGGATTGTTGTCTCGACGTTTCGACGGGATCGCACTCGTCATTTTCTAGAGTTGTTCTTTCACTTGTCGCTGAAGAGTAACTGCCGATCGTGTCCTCGGGTGTCTGCTATTATGTTGCACTATGGGAGGTGGGGGTTGCGCTGCTGCCGTCGTGCGAACACGGCTTCGCGTGATTGGTCCGGGTGTCTGTGCTTCCTGTGTGGGGGCGTGTACCTGTCTCGATGTGTTGTGTTTCGCATGAGTCTTGATTTGCATGCCGGCTAGGAGTGGTTTCCAGGTGTACGGTAAACGTTGGCCGTCGTCGCGTTTGTTTAAACTTTTGGGTCTCTTTTCTATTTCAATCGCTTCTCTAGTAATTCTAGTAGATAGACTTTCGCTCTTCGCTAGAATCTTCGTATTCTCGAAGTCAATAGTGTGCCCCGTTAGGAGGCGGTGTTGTGCTAGAGATGATGTTGTTTGTTTCTTGAAGACTGCGTTTATGTGTTCCTCTTTTCTCACGCTTATTCGCCTGTTCGTCTGGCCTACATAGGATTGTTCGCATTCTGAGCACGGCACTTCGTAAACGCCTTGGTCTTCAAGTGGAATTTTATCTTTCGCGTTGACTATTTTATCGGCTATTTTTCCCTGTGCTGTAAAGATGGTGTCTATGTTGTGTTTCCTTAGTATTCTACCGATTTTGTCTGTGGTACCCTTTATATATGGTAGAAAGGCCTTTGATGTAAATTCCTCTTTTTCCCGTTTTTCTGCTCTATTGTGTCTGGCTTTGTCTATTGTTCTTTGTGAATACCCGTTATCAAGAAGAGCGTTTCTAATATTTCTTCTTTCTTCGTTTTTATGTTCATCGTCTGTTAGTCTATATATATATATATATATATATATATATATATATATATATATAAGGTAAACTTAATAAGTCGGCGATTAAAGGTCTGGTTCATTACTTCAAAGTATATATATTTAAAACAACCCTACATGTTTCGGCAATGATGCCTTTGTCAAGGGAATAAAAAATATAAAATTTATAAAAAAAAAAAAAAATAATATTTTTTATTCCCTTGACAAAGGCATCATTGCCGAAACATGTAGGGTTGTTTTAAATATATATACTTTGAAGTAATGAACCAGACCTTTAATTGCCGACTTATTAAGTTTACCTTATCATACCAAGGTCACGAAAATATTATATTTATATCTATATATATATATATATATATATATATATATACCGCCTGATTCTGAGCAAACGCAACGATCCGAACGTATGAATATTTCTCCCGCTTCGAATACAATTCCCCTGAACGCGTTAAGCCAATCACAAAACAGTCTGTTGCTAAACCCCCTCCTCGCGCCAACTTAATTGGCGCTTCCTATATGTATGACATCGATGTTAAACCAATCACAAAACAGTCTGTTGCTAAACCCCCTCCTCGCGCCAACTTAATTGGCGCTTGCTATATGTATGACATCGATGTTGACGCGCCTACAGCATTCAGGGGAATTGTATTCGAAGCGGGAGAAATATTCATACATTCGGGTCGTTGCGTTTGCTCAGAATTAGGCGATATATATATATATATATATATATATATATATATATATATATATATAAGTGTTTAGATAATTTCTTAGCCGTTTATTAAATATAACAATTGGATTGATAAATTATTGGAGTTTTTCGACTTTTATATGAAATATTTACAAATATCAAATTAGTATGTATGTAATTGCAAAGTAAGTGGGGATGTAAACATTGCTGTCTACAAATTACAAAGCAAATCATACGAAATTTTTAATTGAAAAATATTGTCTACGTTAAGACTTGAACCCAAGTCTACAGTTTGCCGGACTGTCGGTTTTACCACTTAAGCCACGATAGAACTTGGTTCAAGCTATTTAGAAATGCATTATAAAGTAACAGTGATAATGAATCAGATGTCAGTTATTGAATGTAGATGTCAAGTTGAAAGCAGAAGTTAGTTTTGAAAGCTGATGTCAGTTTTGAAAGCTGATGTCAGTTTTGAAAGCTGATGTCAATTTTGATAGCAGATGTCAGTTATCAGACATCTGCTTTCAATAACTGACATCATTTATATTTTATAGTCCTTGAAAAAGGCATCATTTGCCGAAACATCTATGATTGTTTTAAATATATACATTTTGAAGTAAAACCAGACCTTAAATCGCCAAGAAATTGAATTTACTATATATATATATATATATATATATATATATATATATATATATATATTGTTGTGATACGTACAGCTTGGTTATTTCGGCTAACCGTAACTGAGAAGGTAGAAACATTCTATTGAATAACTGCATTTGGTGGACACAACTTCTAAAATTCGTGTCGAAATGTTAATAAATTAATATTACAACTTTGTGTATTTCAGATTAAATTATATTTATTTCAAATTTACTTATTAAATACAGAAATATTAGTGATATAAATTCAAAATATATACAAAAGGTGTCCATAGTACTAAAACAACGTTTGACACAATTTTTACCCGATAAAGATCGGTTACTTGCAAGAAAACTACGATAGCATCTTTTGGTGTTGGACACCGAACATTGAAGCTACTGAACGTAATAAAATTTTACGTACCTGCATTATTCCTATTGTACCATATCCGACATCGAGCCTTATATAGAAATACCTGAACCATTCAAGAATATCTTTTTCTTTCCTGTCTGGCCGAATACCGATTTGCCGTAGTCCAGTCTATTCACATTGCTGCCTTTTTCTACATATCACAGGTTCATTTATTATCTTGTAAAAGCATAACAAATAATTTAATTTATGATAAATTCAAAATTTACTTAAAATATCTTGATTTTGCTTTGAAAGAATAACTACCTTGGTTAATTTAACGTAAAGAATATTTGCTAGTGAGATTCCTATAGACTTACCATTTAACATTGTTAACTAATTTAGTCTTTCCTTATAAAATAACAACTGGTAAACATAACCACAATTACTCTCACATGTTATTACGAACATAAATTTATAATACATCACTTTGCCGTTTAGCTAAGTTGCACATTTAAGTGTATAGATATCTTGTGTAGAATAAATATTTTATACTTGTTATTTTAAAGAAGTTTTTTATTTATCTATGCGTAGCTAAATCTATCTCAATTATATTGTTAATTTATTATTTATCAGCTTTATAAGAGTGTAATTACTTGCGATGATCCAGGGATAGAGTCTAATAAATTCAGTATCTTTCTCATGCTCTAACGACATGTATTTGTAATCAGCTGGTAGACCAATATTATCGTAAATGTTCAAATTAAGGCGCCCAATACATAATCTATCAGTTGAAGTGCTATTATTTACTTATTATTATTTCGTGGCTTGTCAGCATCTTTCAATATTATATATATATATATATATATATATATATATATATATATACTATAAAGAATATTAATAGAATGAAGATATTTTATTTGTTTTTTCTTTTATATCTTTTAGTATGTATACGTAATTTTAATTGCTTCTTACCTCAGACTCACCTGTTAGCTTTTATGTGAAATAAATGTATTTGACGATTTAAAATTGATCAATTGTAATTTATTCATATATGTGCTTTTATTATTTAAATAAGCATGAGACAACCTTTAAATGTTTTTCTAAATGCAAACAATTACTCTTTTTATTTAAACAATAATATTAAATCATTATCTACTTAATAATATAAAAATATTATTAAAAATCGGGTGTGAGCAACACAATATAAGTTCATATTTGTGTGAAAATATATTTCCAAATATGCAGAAGGCTGTTTAAAATCATCATTACATTCTCCTAGAGAGATACTTTCACCATAAATTACACCCTTACTACATTACAAAAGTTATTAAGGATGCAGCGTAGAAGAACATTCAGCACCACTCATTGACTAATGTCAACATCACGAAGGCCAAAACAACCATGGTTGTCTTACAAAAAGTGTTAGCCAGGGATTTCCATCTGATGGGCACAGCCGCAACCTGCGGAAATTGTATTAACGTGCCTCCACTCTACATCAGGCACAATCGTTAACATATAGAACAAAATAATTTCAAACATGTATATGTCCGAAAAGAAATTTTCACACAAATATGCACTTGTATTGGCTTCTCCATACCCAATTTTTAGCAATATTTTTGTATTGTTAAAAACGTTTTTGTTTTGTACAAGTTATGCAAACTGGACTATAAAATTATGTTAATTTTCAGTTGCTCATGTTCTGTAATTTTGGCTATAGATGGGCTACGATAAATGAAACCAAACCTCATCTAACATAAATGTAAAATTTAGAATTTGATCATTATTTAAGTTTTCGTTGAACCACTGACATTGTACTTTGGTATTGAACTTTTCTTCGATAATCGATATAATTGATATCGGATAATCGATATCCAATAATTTCTGTGATACAGTTATTTTGTGCAGATGCATATATAAATAAATTTTCAACCAAAACTTTTCTGATAAAGCTATAAGATAAACACAAAAAAATAAAATTTGTAATGAAAATAATAATATTGTCGAGCACTATGTTGTCCAAACACTTTGTATGATACGATATTGCCTGGATAATTTTCATTAAATTGCTCCAAACAGGATCGCAACGAATCTAACCATTGGCTGCTCTCTCCACGAATGTCACTGCGGTAATCGCTTTTAGAATAAAATTATCCTGCTTAGCCGTAAAAGGCATATTGCTTTAAAAATAGAGGCAATTACTTTTATTGAATTGATTTGAACTTTTTATTGAACTTACGTAACTAAACAATAAGGAAATATTTCAAATAGATGTTCTGAAAAGAAGAGTTTTTGATGTAAAACGGAAACAATAATAAAAACGAGAACGAAGAAATGACAGAACAACACGATAACCAATTAATATAATTAAGGAGACGACACTGGAATTTTATAGTAACATTTGCTTATTTAGCACTGGCAGCCACCTTCAAAATATGAAATGCACTAAAGAACGTGGCGAAAATTTTGGACTGCCCTCATTTATTTAAAATCACACTGTAGTACCACATATGTATATTATAAGCTGGTTCGTATATTTAAACATTTCGTAGATTATCATCAAAAACCAAACTGTAATTGTCATATTTATTCATTAATACTTTCTTTACAAGTACAATAATTTATATTATACATTTTTATTTTCAGAAATCTTGGGTGATGTTACACAAGGCCAGTCAGTATTTGGGATGCTGTCTGCGATAAATTTCCAAACATATGTAGTAGATTTGGCATTGAAGAGTCAAGTTTTGCAAAATCTTTTAAAGTCAAATTCTAGTTTTGATATTATTATTCAAACTTATGCACTGAACGAAGGCTATTTAGGACTTGCTCATCATTTCAACGCGAGAGTGATTGGTTTTGTACCTTTTAGTACAATGCCCCATATTTTATCTGTTACTGGAAACTCAGCCCCACCGTCCTACGTACCATTACCATTTTTAAATTTAAGTGATGATATGAACATCTTAGGACGTACTAAGAATACCTTAGCTTATATTCTAATGTCAGTATTACATGAAATTTATTTACTTCCTAAGCAAGCAGAAATTCTAAGAAAATACTTTGTGGGAGCGCCTTCTTTACAAGAAATTGTAAACGACAAACTGGACATTATTTTTAGTAACGCACATTTTAGTAACGAATCTCCAAGACCAAAAACCCCTAATATTGTATATATCGGCGGTTATCATATTCAAGAACCTGAATTACTATCAGATGAACTGAAGAATATTCTAGATAATGCGGAAGAAGGATTAGTTTTCCTAGGATTTGGAACAAACGTTAACCTAACAAAACTTCCCGAAGAGAAAATAGACGCATTCATCTCCAAATTTGCCAAAATTCCTTATAAAGTTCTTATAAAGTATGATGGATCTCTTCCAAATAAACCTAAAAATGTTGAAACTCTTGAATGGATTCCCCAAAGAGGTGTTTTAGGTACTTTAAATACTTATACAGAAGTATGTATATATATATATATATATATATATATACTGGGTGTTCCACAAAAATTTCCAAAAGTTATAACGTCTTCATTTATTATCTAATTTTAATGATCTATACATCGAATTAAACAGTTTCGGAAAGACTACATACAGCAATGCGAATTATCTTTTTGTCACATATAATTTACCAGAAACGTGTGTCAATTTTTCCCTCTCAAATTGAACTTTTCTACAGATTCCAGTAACGTTATACATATACTTGGATAAAGAAAAATGCAAGACAATCAGAGTTTTTTGCAAATTTTTATCCATGAGTTGCACACTGACAACGTCTAGGGTATTAATCATTTCCTGTCACTGTCAGTTTGCGTGAATCTTATAACATTATTCAGCAACACTATTAACAGTAATAATAAATAACTAATTGTAATTGTGTTTTCTTTATTTTGCTTATTATTAATACCTACAAAATATGAATTTTAAATATTTAACGAACATGCTTCAAGTTTATTTTGGGTGTGGTAAAAGACCGTGTCAGGCTATTGGAATTTATATGGAACGTTTCCCTGCTAGGGACTCACCGCATCATAAGAAATTTGCGCAATTGGAAGTTAACTTGAGGATGTTTGCGTCTTTTAAAAAGCCAAAGAAAGGAGGACGGACCGTAGATGAAAATTTAAGTTTAACCATTTTGTTGAGTGTACAAGAAAATCCCAGAATGTCTGTTAGGGAGATTGCTAGCAACATTGAATCGTCCAGTACAACCATACTTTCAATGTTGAAAAAACTGAGACCGTACATACCTCAAACGATCTATCATTTGCTGGAAGACGATTATCCATGGAGAATGCAATTTTCCAATTTTTATTTAAATAAATTACGGGAAGATCGACTATTTTATTCTAAAATTCTGTGATCAGACTAGTACACCATTACGAATAACGCCGTGTTTAATAGGAACAACCATAGATATTGGAGCGACGAAAATCCTAGATTTGTTTGTGAAAATAATATCCAGAGAAAATTTACTTTAAATATTTTGTGTGGAATTTTAGACAGTAGAGTAAATGGACCATACTTTATTGATGGTAACCTAAATCAAAAAAAGTATCATACGTTGCTTGAAGATATAGTGGAGAATTTAGAAGAATTACCTGTTAATCAATATGCACAACTACACCTCCAGCAAGCTACTCCACACAATGCTGTGATAAAGACAGAATTCTTAAATAGACAATTTGATCGAAGATGGATAGGCACTAACAGACTTATTAAATGGCCAAATCTTTCAGTTTTAGACTTCTTTCTATGGAACCATATTACAGAAATCGTTTATGTAACACAACCTGAAAACGTAGATTATCTACGAAATAGAATTATGAATGCTTGCCGACAAATACCGCCCAACAACATACTAAATGCAATTGTTTCTGTAGAAAAGAGGTGCAGACAATGCATTGGTCGAAATGGTGTCCAGTTCGAGCAATATTTATATGACAGTGTTTCTAGTCTTTTATTTGCTTTTTTTAAATAACACAATAAGGAATTCTATTGTGTTTATTTTTCATATTTAATAAGATTTTCGTTCTTTTTTCCTTATTAAAGTTTTTTTATTGCTGAGAATTACAGCAAATAAATATGTACCTATTTAGTCAATTTAACGTTGTCAGGGAGCAAATGCCTACACCAACTCATAGCCCACTGTAAGTGACAAAAATTTGAAGAAAGCTCTGATTTTCTTGAATTTATCTTATTTATCTTTATTTAAATATGTGTTTTTATTGTGTTATTGGAATCTGTAAAAAATTTTTTTTGAAAAGGTCAAGAAAAAAAAGTTCAATTTGAAAAGGAAAAATTGACACGAGAAAAACATCATTTGCATTGCTGTATATAGTCTTTCCGAAACCGTTTAATTTGATGTATAGATCATTAAAATCAAATAATAAATAAAGACATTATAGCCTTTGGAAATTTTTGTGGAACACCAGGTATATATATATATATATATATATATATATATATATATATGAACTTCATGTGTATGAGAATTAATAATTATTAAATCTCATTTTACATGCGATTGTCGCTATAATTTGTTGCATTTAATTCTACAATTCGGCAAATCACTTTTGCCCTAGATTGTAGACGCAACAAGCCGCGACATCAACTGTACAAGTTGTCAGTACAAATGAAAAATTTTGTGAAAAACTTATCTGCGCGGAATGTGCATATATCGATATTTCACTGTTTTTTACAGATCATCAGTGCACCTTACCGAAGACAGACATGATATTCACTTCTATACTACGTGTATATATACGAACTGTAATGAACTTCATGTGTATGAGAATTAATAATTATTAAATCTCATTTTACATGCGATTGTCGCTATAATTTGTTGCATTTAATTCTACAATTCGGCAAATCACTTTTGCCCTAGATTGTAGACGCAACAAGCCGCGACATCAACTGTACAAGTTGTCAGTACAAATGAAAAATTTTGTGAAAAACTTATCTGCGCGGAATGTGCATATATCGATATTTCACTGTTTTTTACAGATCATCAGTGCACCTTACCGAAGACAGACATGATATTCACTTCTATACTACGTGTATATATACGAACTGTAATGAACTTCATGTGTATGAGAATTAATAATTATTAAATCTCATTTTACATGCGATTGTCGCTATAATTTGTTGCATTTAATTCTACAATTCGGCAAATCACTTTTGCCCTAGATTGTAGACGCAACAAGCCGCGACCTCAACTGTACAAGTTGTCAGTACAAATGAAAAATTTTGTGAAAAACTTATCTGCGCGGAATGTGCATATATCGATATTTCACTGTTTTTTACAGATCATCAGTGCACCTTACCGAAGACAGACATGATATTCACTTCTATACTACGTGTATATATACGAACTGTAATGAACTTCATGTGTATGAGAATTAATAATTATTAAATCTCATTTTACATGCGATTGTCGCTATAATTTGTTGCATTTAATTCTACAATTCGGCAAATCACTTTTGCCCTAGATTGTAGACGCAACAAGCCGCGACATCAACTGTACAAGTTGTCAGTACAAATGAAAAATTTTGTGAAAAACTTATCTGCGCGGAATGTGCATATATCGATATTTCACTGTTTTTTACAGATCATCAGTGCACCTTACCGAAGACAGACATGATATTCACTTCTATACTACGTGTATATATACGAACTGTAATGAACTTCATGTGTATGAGAATTAATAATTATTAAATCTCATTTTACATGCGATTGTCGCTATAATTTGTTGCATTTAATTCTACATGTTTTATTTGTGAGTTGCTAGCGAAATTACGTAAATTAATTGCCGAAACACGTAAGAATTAAATTATTTTAAATATATACATATTGAAATAAACCAGACCTTAAATCGCCAAAAAAAAATTTTCTATATACATATATATACATAGTTTTATATATATATATATATATATATATATATGTGTATATATATATATATATATATATATATATATATACATATATAGAAAATTCACAAGATAGGCCAAATTTACTTAAAAATAGCGAAATACACAATGGAACCATACAAAAGGTTTATAGAAATATATTTTTCTATGCATATATGAATTTAAAGCTGAGATTTCTTCTCGTAATACCCAATATAATATTTTGAAAATTTTAGCTGCGTCAATATGCAAATAAATATTTTAAAGTATATTTACACTTGAATGATTATTACCTTTGGTGCATATGCAATATATATACAGTACAAATCTCTTCCCTATAGTCACCTACAAACGTGTATTACGTATGTGTGCGTTCGAGATGCGAGGAGTGGGGACGCACATAGCATGTATGTTTGTATGTATGTACTGTAGATCAGTTTGGATGTAAGCACATACATAGTATAAACGTCGATGAATGGGGAACTACCGTCAATAATTGGGACTTTATGTAATAATAAACACAAATAAGTGTGGACTTTTTGGAAGATTTTAATATTTTTAACGTTTAAAACAATGTCAGATATACCTATAACAATAACAATAAATAAAGCGGTAAATCATAATAACTTCTATATTCTATACATAATAAATAAAACTAGAATTAAAAAAATAAAAACTAAACTATTTAATGTATTGTATGTTCAAAACGGTCTCCTAATGCAAACAAGCAATGTCCTAATCTGTCATAAAAGTTTCTCTGAACATTTAAAATCGTTTGCGGTTGAATATTTAGGATAGATTCAACTATTTTCGGACGTAATTATCGTTTCAAACGCAATGGTACGTTGAAAGTTAATTTGAAATACCCGTGCAATTTCTCTTATGCTGCGACCAAGATGATACTTGTTTTACGACATATTTTTTTTGTTCAAGGGTAAAAATATCCATCGTGAATACGGACTATTCGCAAAAGTTGAGCAAACCATCCAACATCACAAGTACCTAAACTGTAACTAATGCCATGTATGCATCGCTTCGTGCGTCCCCACTCCTCGCTTCTTGAACGCACACATACGTAATACACGTTTGTAGGTGACTATAGGGAAGAGATTTGTACTGTATATATATATATATAGCTTTTTGACAGCAACATAAAAAAACGTTATTTTGTTGCTTGTGCTGTTTAAATGTTTGTCTTTCAATCCATAAGTCTCCGCGTAATAAATTAGGACACAAATAAGGTAAGGTTGGCATATGCAATTTAGGTGGCAGTTGCTGAATTTAATTTCTGAGTAATTTACGTGGCCACTATAAAATGTCGTTACACATAATACTGTCTGCAAATTTTAACTTTTTTAATCATCAGAAATAAAATATACTTTTTATCTAATTTCAAATCTACTAATACGTTTTTGCCAGTACGTAACTCTTTTACATATAAATTTGACTTATTTTTTTAAAAATATATTTAGTAGTAACGAAATCATCTAAAATTTCTCATACAATTTTATTTTCTCTATCTAAATTTAAGCTTACAGAATAAAAAAGAAAAGCATTATTATTGCTAAGATAGTGAATCAAAATCGTTGCTTAACACTTTGTTTATGGGCATCAAATCAAAAAGGAATTGAACCCATTACCCTTTTAAATTACCTAGATTTGATTACTTGAGGCGGCCGTAAGGCCTATTTTTCTGCGACATTTCTAGATCTATTGTGGTTCTCATGCCTCGTTAGAGTAGTTCCTCTTGTTCTTTTAGAGATAGTTCCGCTTTAGGTATTAGCATAGCGCCACGAATCGCGGTTTCCTCTTCCTCTTGGCAGAATCTACATACTGTTTCTTCCGTCAAACCCATATTATTCATATGTTACTTACAATGCCTCGTTAATAAGCCTATCACCTTAGCAGACTTTCTGTCACTATTCTAGGTCCGTTGTAAATTTAGGCAAATGGTCCTTAAGAAACTGTTTTTCTTATCTTCGACCTGAGGAGTTCTTCCACCTTTCCCCACATATAGTTTATAATAATTGTTTTTACAGTGTCAAGGGAGGGTTCCGGTCCTACGAAAGTTTTAGAAGAGGCCTGACGAGTTAATTCTTCCGCCTTCTCATAATTTCTCCAACGCAAGCAGCTACTTTCGCTTTAAATACCATAGTGCCTTTACTCAGCCTGCAACATCTGTTCCGACTCCTACATCTTTTTCTGTTTTAGAGCCGTCAGTGTATCAGAGAGATTCCGCCTGGACGGGTTGGCCTTTCTTTCACTCCTCCCTATCTGGTACAACAATTTCATATTTCCTTTTTATTTATCTACACATAATTTTTTTCTTTAAATTTGTGGTGGTACTGACAAATACCGACAGAACAATATAATTAGTCGATAAAGAGAATTACTGATGAATTAAAGATGGAAGCCCGTATTGCCGTATATTTAACTGTGACAGGACCGGACTCGAATAAAGAAAAATCATTTTCTCGTTACTATATGAACATTGGACCGCAATTTTTGTGTGAAGGCATTACTCACATATACTTTTCACACATTTTTCTTTACCGTTATACACAACTAACATTGGATATCACATGGCAGTTGAAAGATGTAACTACAAATGCTACTACTATTATTTTGCACATTGAAAAGCGAATGTTATTTATTTTAATAATAAATAAATTTAATGATATTTCTATCAATAAATAACGTCTTTGGAAAGACAAACGTGACCCTATTATTATTTTTTTTATTTTCATAAAAAGTTAAACAGTGAATATAATTCATTTTTCGTTATCAACCTATTATTTTGAAACGATTATACATAATACAAAAGCAAGCTGATATTTTTTAGCCCATCCAAACACAAAGATGTTTATTAGTCATGGTGGTAAAGGAAGTGCTAGTGAAAGTTTGTATTTCGGTGTACCTACTTTATGTATACCATTTTTTGGAGACCAAACAAAAAATTGTGAAGATATTGTAGATTATGGTTATGGTGTTCATTTACCATATGTGGATGTAACAAAAGAAACGTTTGAGAAAGCTTTCGATGAATTAGATGGCAACCCTAAGTAAGTATAATAAAAATTTTCAAATTTAATTAATTACCAGTCAAAGTTAAATCTAACTTTGACAGGTAATCTTTTGAGTCCATTTGCATGAGCAGTTAGAATCGACTAAGATACAGTTATTGTGTTGTGTCAGAATGACATTATAATTGAAGTTTTTTTACAAGGAAAAAAAGCGATGATCTACAAAAAAACATGTTATTCTTGCCCGACTAGGTAGGACAAGATGACATACATCAGCTTGTAGAAATAGTAGATAAAAATATTAGGCACACATTTCATAAATAAATGTGTTTGATCTCTTAATAAGTCTAGTACACTCTGAGTTAAACCACTTACGACATTTTTGGCACCTTAACCAGCCTTCTCCAGATTTGGATCGGCTAAAGAAATCATTGCAATAAATGCAAGCACACTCACTATCATCCGATTCATATGTAGCAAAAATATTTTCTTCATTTGAAATTTCTGCAAAGACACGCTTCGTGATAACTTTTCGTATAGATTTTCTTGCTAATTCTGCTTGTTTTGAGTGTTCCTTTTCAACGAGGCTTAAAATATATGGACTGACTGTCAAAATATTTTGATAGGACCTTTTGATATCTTTTTTTGGATTCCTTCGCCTGGAGTTCGCGTTTGGCATCGGAGATAATTCATTTAAAACTGATGTAGGGGTATCAATAAGGGGTGCCGTTCCAAGCAAATATCCATATGTTCTTGACGATGTATGATCAGGTTTAATGTTATTCTTATTTGCTAAGATAGTAGATATTTCTTCGTCACTTACCCCTCCCCGCGCCAACTTATTTGGCGCTTGCTATACCTACATAACATTTGTACAATAACCAAAAGCAAAGTCATTCTTTATAAATACAAATTGAAATCATCTTGAAACTATAGTCATCTTATATATTGATCAAATGTAAATTTATTTCTTCTGTTATAATTCATTTTTTGTTTTGATGCTTTACAGTAATAGTGGTTCCTAACCTTTTTCGATACTCGCCACCCTTGTTGAATTCAAGTTTTCCGGATGTGCTACATAACAAGTTCTAATAAGCACAGATTGTGAGCAAGCGAAAAATCTTTTCACACAAACCCAAATTTAGGACCCTCATCGGTTGCTCGTCGGGTTCTAAGCTTAGGCTCGTGTAATAAGACTAATCTTAATACTTATTCTTTGATATACCATTGCACATGTCAAAATTTCACTTCAGAAATATTAATATTTTTCAATGTCACCAACTTTATATTAAAATAACTGGTTACTACAAAGAAGAATTTTATTGAAGACATGCTTCTCAATAACGAAACATAATTATAGAAATTATAGAAAAAATTTAATACATTTTTTTTGTCTTTAAGGTACAAGCAAAACGCTGAATACAGATCTGCTTTATTTAAAGAACAAGAAATGGATCCTCTGAGTAGAGCATGCTTTTGGATTGAACATATTTACAAATTTAAAGGAGCAAAACATTTGCGGCCGAAATCAGTGAATATGCCTCTTTATCAGTATTTACTTTTGGATGTCTGGGCATTTTTGTTTGGTTGTATATTGCTACTACTTTTAACAATGTATTTGATTACCAAATATTTGTTCAAGTTGCTTTTTAAGATAGGTCGCCAGGCGAAGAATAAAAATAAAGTCAAATCGAACTAAATTTTTATTAAAATCTTACTTTTCTCTCAATTTAGAATAGGTCACCAAACGAAAAGTACATATAAAAATAACTCCTATTAAATATTATAGTTAATTTCTTATAAATCCTGTGACAATTCTATGCTGCGATATGGTAATGCAAAAGAGCAATGGCTAAATCGCATTGAAACGATTAAATTTGCATTGTAATATCAACTTACTGTATATTTTTGTTAAATAAAAACATAATTGTAATTTACTTTTTATTTTTCTTTCTATAGTAACATTAAATTCAAGTAATAAATAATTCCCTGTAATAGGCTTTAAAGACCGTAGGGTTGTAATACGATAAATACGTAAAGATTTAGGTCCACTACATATATAGCAGTACAACCAAGCTTATCCCAGGCCACGAGTTTCTGAAAATGGTTAAAGGTATTTGTAACATGTATTTGTAAGGTATTTATAAGGTAAAAGGTATTTGTAAATGACCAACTAGATTTAAACAACTCCCCTCTACTAAATTTAAGATTATAAAAAATTTTTTTCCACCACCATTCCCCAATAATTTTCACGTAAATATTCAAACTTGTATTGTACATATTCAGTATTTCATCCAACTGATGAAGCCATTGTATGGCGAAACAATATTGTTGCGTATTTACAATAAAAGAATTTTTGAAACTAGAAGTTTAATTACTTATTTCTTAGCGTTATTTGTAACATATTGCTATGAATAATGGTTTAAAAATTTAGCAGACCACCATACACAACTAGTTTTCCCAACTAGGTTTCTCAGCCGGTGAATTTTCAAATATGAGACTTCTAAATTCTCGGGTTCCACTTAGGAAAAGCGTGTCTACAGCATAAATTTAGCGCCAGTGAAATGTTCACAAAAATTTAATTACTTATATAAGTTAAGTTTAAACAGCAATATAGGCATGAGTACAAAAATCAAACGCAGGATAAAATTAAAATGAATATTTAATACAAAAAAAATTAAAAAAAACTATCTTTACAAAATATAAAGATGCTGTATTATACAAAAATACATCAGGTAAAAACATTAATTGTAAATTGACAGCTAAATGAATGGAAAACATCCTCTTTATGAATCCGAACAAACTTATCTAAAAATAATCAAGAAAGGAAATTTAGTATTTTTCAATGGATAAATGTATGATACAAATCGGAAATTCGGAGTTGACTTCACCATTTATGGTAAATGTAGCTTCATCAGTAAAAATTATTTTATTTAAAATTGCTTCGTTTTTAGTTAACATATTAAACATTTTTTCACAAAAATCAGTTCGATTTACTTTATTTTCCTCGAAAAGCTCCTGCTGGTTTGATACCTTGTATGGCTTATATTTAAATTCTTTCAGGCTTCTGTACACCGAACTGTACGATACTCCAAAATGCCTGGCTACATCTAAAAGCGATCCTACAGACCGTTCTTCTACATAACAGAGGATATTCAGCTCATGTCTTCTGTTAACACATGATTGATTTTATTTTTTTTTGTGTGAATTTAGAAGACAAGTATCTTCTTTAAATCTATTATAAATATTTAAAATTGTCTTTGCACAAGGTATAGGCCTGTTTAGATAATTAATGGCAAACATGTCTGACCGTCCTTAAATTATTATTCTTCTGATACCACATTACCATCGAAACTTTTTCGTCTTTGCTATATGTATCCATGATTTAAATAAATTATCTATTTTTCAATAAAATATATTTAATTTAAGATTTTTGTAATGAATAAAAATTGAGAAATATGTGACATTAAAAATTTTTATCTACTCTCCATGGCAATCTATTTAAGAATTAATGTATTGTTTGTACGTAGATTTTGGTGTATAACTGGTTGCCTACGCCACCATATATTTATTTCTATGTGTAATTGGAAATGAAAATAAGTCAGTCAATGCATTATACCTATCCGTAGTGACAAAAGAAAAACCCGGTATATAGATATTTTCTCTATGAGTTTTGTTTAAATTAAATCATCTATTCATTTATTTTTAAAATATAGAACCTTTGTAAAACGTTGTCTTGTTTAATTTATGCCAATATTCGAGTTTGTAAATGTTTCCTTTAGTTTATTTAAAATATAGAAAGCCTCTAGACGTATACAGGGTCTGCCCAATAGATCCGGCTTATAATTTTGTATTTAGATGTATGAACCAGATAAATACATATTTTGACGGGGGGGTGTTGTGTAGAGGTTATTTAGTTTATATATATATATATATATATATATATATATATATATAATGTAATAAGTCCGAATGCCGTGGAGTAGTAACCCACGTTCGGTGTCAATAATGTAGTAACGCTGACTGCAATTAATAATAATGAATATAAAATTTCAAGAAAATAACTGTATTGCTAGCTCA
Source organism: Melolontha melolontha (assembly GCA_935421215.2). Classification (NCBI taxonomy): domain Eukaryota; kingdom Metazoa; phylum Arthropoda; class Insecta; order Coleoptera; family Scarabaeidae; genus Melolontha; species Melolontha melolontha. The sequence goes on from OW285236.1 coordinate 143,314,165, forward strand.
AATATGATAATAAAGAATCAATTAAAATTGGTAGAGAACAACTTAATCTCAAAGGGTCATGCGAGTTCCAGATACACAAACAAAAACACGTTAATACATAAAATAAAACGAAATAGTCAAAAGATAATAATAAATATATTTAAGTTAAATTCAGTAGTTTTACTAACAAGATACAAAATATAATTTCTAAGCACTAAATATCCAAAGTAAAACAAATTTATGAGATAAAATGTATGTAACCTTCTAAATTACAAGATGCAATGGATGCCTACTCAAATTCTAGTAATATTGTTTTAGAAATATGGTCGAATTTAAAAACAAGTGTCAATATTTATTAAAAATATCGCAATAACTGATATAAAAAGCAAAGTGATATGTCCCTTGAAATAACGTGAGTAATCTATTATAAAATATGAAATTGCAAGAGATGTTATATCTTTTATGTAAATATGTATAGGAAACAATTTTCACAAGAATAGCTGTTACTAATGTCAAATATGGTAATTTCAAAACCAACGTATCCACTGGATGTTGAAAACTCAGTAGAATCCCAACAGGTACAGGGTAGTAAGAATAAAGTTGCTTGTCTCAAACGTCTGGTTCCCTATCCACGTAGAATACAACTAGGTTATGTACAATTTTGGTATCCTGAAGAGGTGTTCTTTAACAAAAATATCCAAAAATGGTTTCAAAAACTTCTTATTAAATGCTGCTTAAACGTAAACTGATTTTAGTAATGATGGAAACACAAAAGTAATGATAATTAGGTTTCCTAGTACTTCCACACTCGAAGAAAACCTTCTTGTAAGGTAATAATTTTATGTAAAATTAACAAAACCACTTTCTTGTGATAAAAATGTAGCCGTAAATAATTTATATGATTAATTTTGAAGAGGAATTCAAAAATTAGACTATTCTTTATAACTGCATGCAAAAATCTTCCTAATCAATAATATTGTTTTTTGTCGTCCTGACCATATCAAAGTTGTAAAAGCATAAATCAAATTTTCTTAGAAAATTGTACAAAGAATTCGAAAAATATATATATAAAAGACAATTTTGACAAATTGAAAAGAGATAATTTAAAAAGTTTCTTCAATGTATCTCTTTTATAATTCAGTGTTGAAAATATCTCTAGCAACCTATTTAAATGCTAATAAAACCCATTCACGTGATTTCAATTACAAATTTTGAACATGATGCTTCCAATAGTCATAATAAATAACAATGTTTACAGAAATTTGTACACAAATAAAATAATCATAATTAGTTTAAGAAATCTTAAATTCTCGCGAAAATAAGTTATGATTAATTAATTAATGAGCGAATTATATAAATATACAAAATAAAATATACAATATTAATCAATATCGTGATTTTAAAATCCAATTATGATCTTACATCAAAAATACAAACTTTAAACTCTAAAGTAATATTTCTCAAATCATTATATTTCAGATATAACATTCTTGGGACAAATATCTTATAAGATGAAGAATTTATAAAGGAAGTAAGCTGAACCATATCAATATATATATATATATATATATATATATATATATATATATATATATATATATATATAGTAAACCTAATCAGTAGGCGATTAAAGGTCTGTATATTACTTCAAAATATATGTATTTAAAAAACTCTACATGTTTCGGCTGTATACGCCTTTTTTAAGAGAATACAAAATATTTTGTATTCTCTTGAAAAAGGCGTATACAGCCGAAACATGTAGAGTTTTTTAAATACATATATTTTGAAGTAATATACAGACCTTTAATCGCCTACTGATTAGGTTTACCATATCATACCAAGGTCACGAAGTTATTATATATATATATATATATATATATATATATATATATATATATATATCTGATCTGATACGAACAACCTAAGTGAAAATTATGCTTACTTGCTAACAATAAACATAAACTCTAAACAACAAACCACACAAAATAACTTATCTGTTACCGTTTAACACATTGGTCCACCTCAAAAATTTTTTGCTCATTTATTAATTATATAAGACGTTTTGTTTTTGTTTTTTTTTCTTTTCTAATGTAAAATTCTATGAGACGACACATTCTGAAGAATAGCCACATTGACTTTCGCACACCAGTGTATAAAATTTGTGACCTTTATTATGAATAGTGACTTTTTCAAATTCGATATTACACACCTGGAATCCAAAACAAAACTTTCCCGGATCTTTTACACTATCATCCTCTAACATTTTAAGTTTTAATTTTGTGACAAGAACATGTGTGTGTACGATTAATTCTTCTGTTCGTCAATATTGCACATGTGGCTTTCCTTTTAGATGTGGCTGTCCTGTGTTTTTTAAAATGTAATTTCAAAACAACTAAGTGTACGTCCGTTGACATTAGTTTTATTAATTTACAACATTACAAACGTGTGTTCATTTGAAAAGTCAATTTAGGTTACTTTGAAATTTTGATAGAAAAAGACGCATATAACGAGCCATCGAAAAAATTCATAATTGGAGTAGACTGTGAAATTGGGTTGGTGCTTTAACCACTTCCACATAATGACATTTATTATTTGACATTGGAACTATAAGTTTGTGTCAAATTTTTTAAAACTCTTATTAAGAAAATTGTTTGTGTTTAGATGTGAATGGACAACATTTTCAACAACTTCTGTAGCTATATGTAAATTTTGATTATAGTTTCGATATTAAATAAATTATTTGTTTTCTTTTTTGTTTTAGTATCATTTCAATGCCATAACCTTTTTTAACAATGAAACCAAATGAAACTGTCAAGCATCAAGTAATGTGCCATTATGTGGAAGTGGTTAAAGTATCAACCCAATTTCACAGTCTACTCCAATTATGAATTTTTACGATGGCTCGTTATATTAGTATGTGTTTGTTGTTCCGTAAACGTAAATCCAAATGACATTTGACAATGTCAACCACAAATATCAGTTAGTGCATAAAATAATCGTGCGTCGATTCTGGTTTAAATAAATTGCTTTGAACGGAGGATTTTAAAGTGGATTGATCTTGAATGACAACATTTTCAACATTTGTTATAGTTTTCAATAAATACCTATTATTTGTTATTTATTTGTACGTATGAAACTGTCAAAATATACGACTTCGTAGGTTAAGTAGTCAATTTTAATTTACGACATACTTCAAAATGTTCTCAGTAAATCACATGCTACTAGATTGACTTTTCAAATGAACACTTGTTATGTAATATATATATATATATATATATATATATATAATTAATATAATCATTTTCGCTTTCCTTTCTTTAAATCAATTTAGCCTTCATACGTAGTAGTTTTAGGTTTGAACACGCAAAGTTTGTTTTTAAAAATCAATAATTTTATTACAATTCGAAACAAGGGTTACAATATGACTGATTTAATTGTATGAAAACATTTCACAAGTAATTTTACAAACTAATGCTCTCTATTCGTCTATCTCTTCATTGAGATAAGGCACGCTCGTTATTCTTGGTATCTATACCAAGAAGACATCATACGACTCTAGTCGTATGATGTCCATATTACTCCTCGCCGCTTAGAAAGGCTCTTGAGGGTCTCCTTCAAGAGGTTGGTCCGTCCTTGAATGTTTTAACTTCTGGGAAATTATTTTTTCCTCTTCTAAACAATATAAATGTAATTAATAATAATATTAGTAATACAATGACAATTGAATTTCCATATGTATGACTTCTATTATGTCCTTCTAGTTCCGGAACTTCTTTCTTCTCAATTTCCTTATGTAACTTGTGTAATTCTTCTAACGATAACTTACTTAATTTGAAAGGTTTATCATTAACACCATTTTGATTATTTAAGTAAGCTTTTGGTAAATTATAAATTTCTCCATGCATGACACTATTACAATAAGTTAATATTTCGTTATTAATTTCAATTTTATAATTAGAATCTAATTGAATTAAAATAGAATTTTTTATTTCAAAAATACCGATTTCATTACATTCCTATTTAACTTTAATTATTTTTTGGGGTTAACACAAGAAGTTCTGCAGGTTCTATTTGTTGAATGATCACATCTTCCAGGTGAATCTTGATTTTGGGACTGGTTCCATTAATTTTCATTAATTTCAGTATGCATTCTTCATCGATTGGTAGAGGATTTTCGATACATACGTAATCATTTTCTAATTTCGGACACAAATAATCGCGAAGCGCATATGTACCATTACTTAATAACAAATACGGCTTGTTGCTGGGTATTAAATAATTATAATATGGAATGGAATATATATGATAAAATTGGTATAAACTTTTGAATATAATAGGAAACGATACTTTAAAAAGGATTTCGTTAGGTAATCTATAATTGGATATTCCAAGATATGAGTAATAATTAACTTTATCTGTTAAAGGTAACAACTGTTCTGCTTCATATATCAATTTAGTTTGATCAATCATTTCTTGTATGTTTTGTACTGATAGTATGGATGGGTGCATTTTATTCGTATCAGCGAAAACAATTGCATTTTCGATTTCTTCTAATAACGATAGTAATACGAAATTGTTATTTTGAAGCTGAGCATTAACATTTTGTATCACCTGATGAAATTTTACAATTTCTAAATTTCTTGTTAATATGTTTATTCTTTCTTTTCTTGATGTTTACTTATTTTTTCAAATGTGTTATCTATTTTTTCGGATATTGATTTGAATGTAGAAACACTCCATTTTATTTTTTCTTGTAAGTTATCTTGATTTCCTTCTAATGTTTTAAAAATGCTGTTCATTCTTTTTCTATCTTTATCCTCCATTATTCCAAAAAGCCAATTACCTATATTACTATGTTTAGGGGTGATCTTCGTTTTCTTGTGGTTAATGGAAATATGTTTTTAAGTTTTTGTTCTGTCTGCAATATATTAGATAAATTTTGATCTATTAACGCTCATACTTCTATCTTCTGATACTTCATTATTATTGATTATACTAAAATTTAAATTATTTAAATAACTATTTTCAGATGATTTACGTAAATAAATTTTCTCATAATATGTATTATTTAAAATATGCACTTGAATTTTTAAGGTACATATATATCGTATTAATTCCTTTGCTTCAATTTTGTAAATAAAACTATGATAACTTTGTATCATACGGGCTTCGCCTAATTTATAAGGCAATATATAATTTTCAATTTCTTTCACTTGTAGTTTGTTGGTTGATATTGCCAATACTGCCATCAGGATCATCTCCAGGAGTTTCATCCTGTAACATCCTTATAAATTCTCTTTTATTTTTAATAGCATCTTTTGAATATTTTTTATTTTTATTTGTCTCTATCGTCTTGTTGCTGATCTTTACAACTTTCTGTCTAGAAAATTTCGGCTTTATTTACCTTTCTTATTTATTATATACACGCCTTTATTTATTGATATTGTTTCGACATCCTTGCTATTTTCATTCGATTTTTGACACATTTTCTGTTTTGCTTGTTCGATATTCTCGTGAACTTTTGTATTAATAATTTTGGTTTGTTCTGCTCGGTCATTTACAGATTGCTGTGTAATACGCTCTTCGTTTAAATCAAAAGGCAAGTTAGTTTCATTATGCCCATTTATAATTTCAAATGGTGTAAATTTAGTAACTGAATGTATACTATTATTATATCATAAAATAGAATTTAACACATGACTTTCAAAAGGTATATTACTTTCTATTAATCTACATCTTAACGATTCATTTAGTGAATTATGAAATCTTTCGACAATTCCATTTGATCTTGAATTTGGAATTGATGTAAAGTGTAACTCTATTCGATGCAAACGACAAAATTCTTTTAATAGATAGTTATTCAATTCTGTTCCTTGAATTATTTCATTCGGTATTCCGTGATGACTGGTAAATCTAATTAAATTGTCGGTATTGTTTGAGCATTTTTATTGTTTATGATATTTAGAAAAATGATCTACTATAGTTAATAATATACGCTTTGCTGCAAATAATAAATCTTTGTGTAACTGTTCGAATGGTCTTTTCGGTGTATACGTTTTTTCTAAGGGTTGTTTCTGCGGTATCCTATCGTATTTTCCTAGTTGACATACTTCGCAATTAATTATATATGTGGTTATAGCTTTTTCCATAAGGCCAGTAATACTTACGTCGTAGCGATTCATGTACTTCATTCCCTCCTCTATATGTCGTCTTTCCTTCATAATAATATTTTATTTTTATTATTTGATCTTCTTCATTTTCAATATCTTCAACAGATTTATTTGATATTTCTACTTTAAGTTTAGTAAATGAATCTTGTATAATCTTAATCATATCTCTTTCGATGTTTTCGTGTCTAAAATAAATTACGTTCTTTGATTTTGTAGATAAACACTCTTTTAAAGCTTTTACAATTACTTCGTAATTTGCTATTAATGGCAATGTGACGTACATTCTACTTTTCTTAAAGACTTTAATTGTTTTAAATATAGGTTCTGTTATGTTTCGGGTGGCGTCTGGTATAATTTGGTGATCGCCTAAATTAAGAATTTTGTCTGAATACGGTATAGATATTTTTGCCGCATGTATAGTATTGGCGTCTTCATTCTTTGATTGTTGGGATTTTTCATCCGTTAACATTTCTAATATGTCGTCCAATTCTTCTACGTCTAAATTTGCTGTTGGAATCGAGTCACCATTCTGCACTAATAAAGATTCTGCATCGCATTCGTTCAATGTATTAACATAAATCTCTGTTCTCTTGATTTTTATGCGGGATAATGGATCTGCTTGATTTGTTTTCCATTTTTTGTATTGAATTTCGTAATCATACTCACTGAGATTTAATTTCCAACGTGTTAATTTCGAATTTGGATCTTTAATTAAAAATAACTGCTGTAGTGAACGTGGTCTGTTTTTATTATAAATTTTGTGCCATATAAATACGGTCGGAAGTGCTTACATGCCCAGATGATAGCAAACATTTCTTTTTCAATAGTTGAATAATTTTCTTCCGCTGGGTTCAAAGTTCTTGATGCATAAGCTATTGGATGGTCTACTTGTGACAATACTGCTCCGAGAGCATAATTTGAGGCATCCACAGTTAGTTTAAACGTCTTTTGAAAATCGGGATATTTTAATACTAGGTCATTACATAACAAACTTTTACATTTCTCAAATGCGTCCACAAATTCTGGTGTATGTTTTACAGTTTCTCCTTTTTTTAGAAATTTAGTTAATGGTTTCGTAATATGTGCAAAATTATTTATAAATTTTCGATAATAGCCTAAAAGTCCAAGAAAAGATTTTACCTCTTTTTGTGTTTTAGGTATTGGAAATTTTGTGATGCTTTCAATTTTTTGTGGGTTAGGTTTAATACCATTGGGTGTAATAATGTGTCCTAAATATTCTGTTTCTTTGCGTAGAAACTCGCATTTATCAATTTGTAATTTGAGATTTGAATTTCTCAATCTATCAAATACACATTTAAGATGCTTTATGTGTTCATCTAATGATGGTGAAAATATCATAGTATTTTCACCATCGTCTAGGTAAACTAAATAAAAGTTATTTAAAATACATTTCAATATATCATCCATTACGCGCTGAAATGTCGCTGGCGCATTTTTCAGTCCAAACGGCATTCGCAAAAATTCATAGTGTCCTTGTTCGGTATTGAATGCTGTCTTCGGTATCGATTCCGGCTTCATTTGAATCTGGTGATACCCTGAAGCGAGATCTTATGTAGAAAAGTATTGACATCTTCCCAATTTGTCCAATATATCTTCTATATTAGGTATTGGATATCGATGGTCGACTGTTTTCTCATCGATTGTTCTATAATCGATTACTATTCTCGTTTTTCTAACACCGCTTGCGTCTAATTTCTTATTCACTATGTGTACAGGTGCTTCCCAAGGACTTTCACTGGGTTTTATGATGTTGTCCTCCAAAAGTTTTCTAATGTGTTCGTTTATATCTTATTTTTGAATATATGGGAATCATCTTGCCCTCTGGAATATCGGTATTTCATCCTTTATCTTTATTTCATATTTAATGTCGCTATTACATGTTAATTGTTCATTTGGTTTCTTGAAGATATCGATGTATTTCTTACAGAGAAAAAGTATTTTCGATCTTTCTTCTGTGTTGAGATGTTCGGTACGTATCATACCATTTAATTTCGATAATTTTTCTTCTGGGTCTTCCTCGTAATTATAAATATAATACTGCTCGAGTGGTGTAACAGATATATTTCCTAATTCAATAGATTGTTCATTTTCGGACCAATTTTTAATTTCCATTAAAGCTTCACCTTTACTTACTTTCGTAATACATGCAGGAATTATTAATGAATCCTGTGATTGTTTTTCAATTATTACATCACCTTCTGTATAGTTTACCGGCACTGTATATAATTGATTTGTATTTTCGGGGATTTTAAATAATTTAGGTTTCTTAAAATGCATAGGAATTGTATAATTTTGTCTAAATAAAACTTTTTTCTTTAAATCAATATTGAATTCCATCGATCTTAAGTCATCTAGTCCTTAAATTCCATCATAAAATTTATGAAATTTCAACATAACAATTTTTAAAAACCCCGTAGATTTCAATTCCGAAAAACACGGTATGTTGCATGTTGCATGTTCACGTATTAATATTTTACCTTTTGCCGTTCTTAATTCTAAATTTTCTTTAACTATATTATGCTGATAATATTTACGAACTATATCGAGATCGATCATAGAAATTGAACTACCTGTGGCGATTAATAATTTAATAGGTGGGTATTCGATATTTATATACAGTAATTAATTTAAATTGATGTTATTGAGTTCGTTGGCGAGGCATGCAGTTGAAAATTTTCGTCTTCTTCAACTTCGCTGATTTTTGGTTTTTCGTCATTTTCTTCATTATTTTCGTTATAATTCTCTTCGTTATAATGATCTTGATGTCGCACAGGGACGTACCACATTCCATTTTCTTCATTGTATATCGCGTTTTCTTGATCCACTTCGTGATTATGTAGTTCTTCTACGTGTACTCTAGGTGGGTCGGTTGCTCTGAAGAATTATCAATAGCTGTTGATACTCTCGACATCGGGATCGGTTTTGGAAGTTACTGTGTATTTTGATTTGGCTTCCAAACATTTTTCGGTGCTCCAAATACTTGCTGCGCAGATGGGTATTTTATGTATTGATTGTTTGAATATGTTTTGGGAAAATTTGAAATTCCTATTAGAGGAAATGAATTTGTTTGTCCCGGAAATTGCAATGGTGGGATATTTGGCAATTGTTGGACAGGTGGTATGTTGTTGCATGTTTGATGTATTGGGAAATATACAGGTTCACGTGAATATTTTGAAGGATAAATAGGTTTCTTTTGAATATTTTCACTGAAAGAACTTGTACGTATTCCTCCTAGCATTTGATCTTGTCTTAAAGTTTTCTGCATCTTGCACTATTGCTTCTTCTAATATTTTTGGAACGCGTGGCCTTACATGTACTTGTATATCTTCTGGTAAATTTAATAAATACACTTCTAATACAGTTTGCGCATAAATTTCTTTTCTATTTTTCTTATTAGTAATTGTTTCATCATGAGATAATTTTGTCATAAGTTTTGATAAAAGATCTTGTAAACGGTAGCCAAATTCTACTGTACCTTCTTTTGAATATATACGTTGTTATTAAATTCTTGTACTAATTGCCCAAAATCGCGTTTGCCGCCATATTTTTATTAATTGCGTCTTTAAATAATGCCCAAATATTTAATTCGGAACGTGAACAAATTAGGTCTTTCGCTCACCCCTAAGTTTACTTAAGATGGTTTGAAAGATGACGTCTTTTACATCAGCTTCATTACTATATTTTGTACAAATTCGATCGCATATTGTTCTAAACAAATTAATTCCGCACATTTCGCCCGAGAAGTTCGATATTGAATCTAACTCAATGCGAAATAATGAATAATTTAATGCCATTTCGTTTGTTTTCTCGTTTGTCGTATATTAAACTAATACTTATTAAACTATCAATTAATTTATCGATCTCCAGTTTGACTTGCAATTGATTCTTTCGTTGTTGTTTGTTCGTATAAATTACGTTTTTCTAATTAATAGAATTTTACTTAATCGATACTTAATTTTTTTTTACTCTAGCTTGAGATTTTACTTCAATGAAAGGAAGTTTGATTTCGATAATCAGGGAACCGTATTGTAATCAAGATGGTACTTACTTTGCGCTGTTTTCCAGATTTTCGTGTTGGTTTTTTCTTCTTTCAAAGCGTTAACACACACCGCACTAATACACTCAAAAATTAGCACATAAAGAAATTCCTACTGACTGCGCCAGTTTTAGGTTCGAACACGCAAAGTTGTTTTTTAAAAAGGAATAATTTTATTACAATTCGAAACAAGGGTTACAATACGACTGACTTAATTATATGAAAACATTTCACAAGTAATTTTACAAACTAATGCTCTCTGTCGGTCTATGTCTTCATTTAGATAAGGCACGCTCGTTATTCTTGGTATAGAGTCGTATAACATCCATATTACTAGTACCTTTTTTTGGGTTTAATTTTGATATTTTTCTAGTTTGTTTCAAATCGCAATTTAAATAAAGAGCAGTTGTACTTAGCCTGGTCCGAACTTTTCTTTTTTTTTCTTTATCTTATCGCTTTCGAACGACTTGATTACGCCATTTACCCGCCGCGTGGCTTGCCATAATTTTTGTTATCGTAATTTTTCGAATTTGCGGCGTCTAGCGGTGCCAAATTCGGTGGCGTCCTTTTCCACCTTTTTGTCTTTACCTTTGGGTATCTTATCCCCACCCTTGAATTATAGTTGCCTGAAATATTGTTTTTTTTTTCTTTTCTTCTGTTTTTTTATTACCGCTACCAATAGACGCCAAACGGCACGACGGCGCGACCATAACATGTTCTTTTTATCGCATATATTATATTTTCGTATATCTCTTGGACCGCCATGATCACGTTCTTTCTCAAAATAGCAAATCAAAGAAGCAGCAAGCTTCTTTGATTAATAATTCAAATATTTCGTCATTCTAAGGTTAGATCTAGAACTTTTCATCAGATAAGCGGAAGATTACCGATTACTATCGCGATGTGAGTGTTGTTTTGAAAAAAAGACAGTTTAGATTGATATAGAAAGGTGGAATTTAAATAAAAGAGGGAAAGTACACAATAATAAGGAGAAAACCGGTAGCAATTAATTCAAACTAAGTCACATGTCAATTGTTAACAGCAAAAATGTCAACAGCGATTTTTATTTTGCAAATGCGCATTTTGGAGGGGGTAGAATGCGATTACATTTGATTTTGAATAATGGCATTATCGCATACTGTAGATGGTGAAATTAAATATTATGATGCCTTCCTGAATCTCCTTAATTTAGTGAATTTCGGAACTTAGAGTGAACGGAGTATAGGTTAAATCACTTAATTAATCTAAGACATAAGTGTTTTAATCCATGGCATACTCTGAAACCTTTGTTTTTGTGGCTCACAATTTATGTATATTGCACAAAAATGATATATTTTCACTTATCTTAAATACGGTGTGAATGACTTCTAAAATCCAGCTTCCACAGAGGGCAATGTATTCAATTACACTTTAGTACTGACTTTGCTTTGAAATTATAATACGTCAACAGGGTAGTTTATATTTAAATTGCGAGTATCGGTAAACCTAAATTAATTTGCGAAAAATTACTTTAGGAAATTTTATAATTACAAGTATATTATTGCAGCCCTAATAGTAATAATAAGAATAAATACTGAACCACCCTAGAAGCCTTTGAGTAAATAAAAAGTATTCTTCTTCGATAAAACCGCTGCTGCTGTTTGAGCGCATGCTCTTTTCATTCACCAAAAACTTTCTCAGGTAAAATACTAAAACTGCAATGAGTTAAGAAAAGGGTAAGTATAGTATAACAGTACATCTACTTTGGAACCCTGTATAATTAAATATTATACAGACTAAACAGAATGTTAATTATTGCATCATTTATTGTATACGTATTTCGCTCATGTATGTATTTGCTTATTTTTGATAGGCATTTTTTATATGTTCCCCACGTGCCTAATAACATAACCTTCAAACAGTATTTATGTGTGGGAAGATACATTGTATGAATTCTATATCTGTGTTGTTAGTGATGCAGGAATATGGTTGAGCCAGCTAGGAAATATTTTTTAGTAAAGACTATATTTGGGGAGACCGCAATTAGCGGGGAAAGAGAGGTTATTATTATTCGGCGTCTGACCAGCTCAGTGAGCGGTCCTATGCGACTCCAAGAGCGATTCCAACAAATAAAGCGGCGAACTATCCCAGCAAGTAGTCCCAGAATGAAGCAACAAACCAGTGAAAAGAGCGGATCTAAAATAAGTGCATAGACCATGTTAAAGATGCATTAAAGAAGTATAAATTCGTATACCAGTAAAAACTACTGTAAAGTGTAATTAATGTACTTAATTATACTTGTGAAATAGGTCACCCTACAAATAAAAGCATTCAATGTCCTTAAAAAATACGATCTAACCAGTATGTGTATATACTCTTTCCAAGACTAAAAAGGTATGTATCAGTGCATATTATGCCTTCAAAGAAGAAGTAATCCCCCTACCCTGTTCTTTACAAATTACGTAATTTAATCAAATTATTACTATTCAGAGACCGGACCAATTCCTTTGTTTTCCTATTACATTGAAATCGTCTGCGCTGGCAGTATTTTAACGCCTTTAAATTTTTAATTTTACGTGTAACTAATTTTTGAGTTTTAGTATTCAAAATTTATTATCTATACAAAATTATCTAATGCTATCAACTTTTTTAGATAATAGTGTAAATTTCAACTGTAGTAGTTTTTTTACGTAAATGTGAATACAATAGTTATTGAATTTCTTTTAATATCAATCAAATATAACAATATTCCCCTGTTTCTAAACTCTTTTTAATTACCATCATATCTTGACAAGTGAGACTTGTGGAAATCTATCTTTTCATATACAATCTTATCAATATTTTTTTTCTTTTACACGAAGTATATTAATAGTAATTCACGAATATTGCATATAGTTAAATTCAAAATGAGGAGTTTGGTAGTATTTGTTACTTGTTTAGCAACAGTTATTGCTGTTCCAACTGCTAAGGTAATTATTATATTATTGAAGCATAACAAACTTTTATTTTGCATTATTAAAACGACATTCTCGATAAACATGAACTTTCGAACATATCTAAAACTAGAACATATATATATATATATATATATATATATATATATATATATATATATATATACATATATATATATATATATATATATATATATATATATATGTTGTCGTTTTAAATATTTTCGGAAGCTCATATTAACCGAGAACGTTATATATTGGTCAAATAATATTGGTATTCTTTTCTAACAAAATAGGATATTTAGAAGTTGGTTACTTTTAAAGAATAAATATCTTTGACTCTAAATTTACTTTTAATTTAATTCTTTATTAGAAAGTCCTTGAACTGAACTATTTAATATTAGTTTACAAATTTTACTTAAGGTAGATTTAAATATCTCGCTTTTCTTAAATTTATTCATTTGAAGCGGCGTTTAGACAATAATAAAAATTCACATTTAAACCATTTAATTTCTATTAGTAAATATAAGTTTTCCAAATGTCTAATAGTAAGGACTGACCGGTTATGTCACACATTTTCTTGAACAATTATATAATTTTTCTCATTTTAAAGGCAGATATTAATCTTTTTTGCGTTTATGTATATCGTTGTTTAGTTTGTAAACTACATACTTTAGTACGCACTTAACAAAGCCACTATGTAGGCGAATCAACGATTATATTTTAAAGTAAAGATCAAACTTAAAAGTTTTATTTCCATATTTAATATTCTATTTTGTTTAGGTACCCATACAGACCTTCGACTTTTTCTATATAAAAAAGAAATGCACCCATAATCTAACCGACAATTTTGATATGTGAACTGTTGTACTACCCAGTAAATGAAATTTTAACCAGAATATACCAATACACTTTCACTATATATTTTATATTTGAAAATTGTGTGGATAAATTATCGGTGATATATATTTTTAAATTTAATTTTGAGAAAGTACTTGATTCTACTTTTACAACAGCAAAAGTCTTTCTTTGTATAGAAAGAAACTAATACATAATTATGTTTTCAGTCTCCAGCTGTTACTTTGCAGGAATTATTCGGTAATACAAGAGGTGAGTATAAAAACATAATATATGTATGCATTAGTAAATATTTGTCTTAATTTTATAAACTGGTCTATGACGCTAAGAAATAAGTAATTAAACTTCTAGTTTCAAAAATTCTTTTATTGTAAATACCACTACAATATTGTTTCGCCATACAATGGCTTCATCAGGTGGATGAAATACAATATTGTAGTGGTATTTACAATAAAAGAATTTTTGAAACTAGAAGTTTAATTACTTATTTCTTAGCGTTATAATGAAGTTTCAACAAGTATCTCCTTCGTCAATTAACTGGTCTATGAGCTAATTATTATCGCATCCTTAATAAAGTGGCATTTTCACTTAGTAAGGTGGAGAAATATACCTCATATTAAAATTATTATTACACATTTTTGAAGATAGCAATGATTTTGAATATACTTTTAGTTTCCAATCAAATGCAAATGAGAAGATTTAAACATATCGAACAAGTCTTTCTTTACGAAGGTCATGAAAACTTATAGTTTATTATAATTATAGGTACAAAAAAAGCGTTTTATATTTCGTCATAATTGCCTTTCAACTCTATACACTTTGACCGACCATATAACAACTTTTAATGCCTTCCAAATAATAGAATGTTTAAAACTCAAAATAGGTCTCGCTTTCAGCCGTAGAAGGCCTCGTTCTTCAGGTTTCGAAATAAAAAAATCACAGTAGGGGCGAAAATGGGAGATGAGACAACAATTCGAATTCGATCAATTTAGAGGTTATAGTTGCAAACGAATAAGCTGGTGCGTTATTATGATGAAACAGTACTTTTTCGTTGCGAAATGCGGTCGTTCTTCTTTGGTTCAGCATTAAAATGATCCAATAAATTAGCATTATACGGTCTTGCGATAGTTCTTTCCTTTTCCAAACAATCGATATAGATTATGCCGTGCTAATTCCCAAGACACCGTAGTCATAACCTTTTCGGCAAATGGAACCACTTTTGCTTTCTTAAGTGCTGGTTCGCCAACGAAAATCCATTCATTCGACATATTGTGTTGAAATTATCATGCGATTTCGTTTTTGGTCGTCAGTAAAAAATTATCGCCAATAACTTTTTCATACCCAAATATTTGGGAAAAATATCTTGAATGCACATTCATGTTATAACTTGAACTATTTCACACACCTTCAATTGGCAAATTTTGAACACCATATCACGGACTTTATTAATAATTTCCTCGGTAGTTACTGTAAACAAGGACCTGAGTGCTCAGCGTTAGCTATGCTCATATGACCACAACGAAATACAGCTAATTACTTTTGAACATTCCAGACCAACGGACAGAATGGTTTTTACACGCGAAAACTAGTGTTTTATCAACAAACAAAATTTATTTTGCAAATTCACAATTCACATCGTTGCAATCTAAAAACTCTCCATATATCAAGTAAAAATCCCAAGATCAATACAGCATATGCTATTAGTATATGTAAGTGTACCCAGCGAGAATCCGCAAACACTCCAAATTTAGTTGTGGAAAAAGCACATACTACTTAACTGCTTGCGGAGATCATCAATATATTATTTCCAGCAACAGCGCGAGTCAGTAGTGATACCCAGAAACCTGGTAGATTCCACATGTCCCAAACTATTATTATTCATAGTAATATAATGAGAGTATAAGTCGTACTGGGCAAAATAGTTGTTCAGTATAGCTAATGAATTATTTACGGCAGCACAATTTTTTTTTACCACAGATAATAAAAGATATATCATCTGCAAACATCACTAACTTAATTAGTGGAAAATTAATTGTATACATGAGATACAACGGTGGTCCAAGGACACTGTCCTGAGATAAGCCTCATTTTACTTTTAAGAAATCTGACGTATTACCATCAACATCAGTATATTATAACTTATAGCTAGAATAGCTAGCAAACCACTACCGCTCTGTACCTCTTATATAATAACTACAGACGGACACGAAAGGTTTATGACTCATCGCCCACGAGCGTACTATTGAACGTTTGTATTTTTAAAGTTTTTAATTTTATTTATATAATTATACTTATAATAATAAAACTGGTATATAACAAGTGTTCATTTGAAAAGTCAATCTAGTAGCATGTGATTTATTGAGAACATTTTGAAGTATGTCGTAAATTAAAATTTACTACTTAACCTACGAAGTCGTATATTTTGACAGTTTCATACATACAAATAAATAACAAATAATAGGTATTTATTTAAAACTATAGCAAATGTTGAAAATGTTGTCCTTCAAGATCAATGCACTTTAAAATCCTCCGTTCAAAATTTCTGATGATATTCTGCAACATTACTGGATTGTTATTAATTTCCATGCATTTCTGTTCGATTCTCTGTAGCATATCACTCAAATTCAATATAGGTGTTCGAAATATGTTATTTTTTAGATAAGGCCACAAAAAGAAGTCGCAAGGTGTTAAATCGCATGAACATGCAGGCCAGGCAATTTCAGTATTTCGACTAATTATACGCTCACCAAAAAATTCTCTTAAATAATCCAAAGATTCTGCAGTACAGTGACAAGGTGCTCCGTCTTGTTGGAAATATGCATTTTGAAGTTCATCATCATGCAACTGATTGATAAATGGTTGTAAAATTTCCGTACGGTACCTTTGAACAGTTAACGTTCCTTGAAAAAATATTGGTCCAATGATTCGCCTTTGGCTTATCGCTGCCCAAACACCAATTTTCTCTGGATGTAGCGATTCTTCATTAATTACATGTGGATTTTCACTACTCCAAATTCTTGTATTTTGTGAATTTAGGTATCCCGTTCTATAAAACCATGCTTCATCAGTAAAGATGACTCTTTGCGAATGACTCTTGCGGTTAAACATTTTAAAAGAAGAAGAGGAGCAAGGTGAATTTTATTATTAAAGCGGTTTTATTAAACGTTTGTGTTCAAATTGTACGGCGAGTAAAATCAAAGATTTTTGTTTGTGCTGAATTATAGGGTTAGTTTATAGTTTCCATTATCGTTCATATTTACAAACCAATTACAAAACTGTAGTCTACTTGGGTAATCAATTTCTAACAATTCTTTTACTGCTGTGACACGGTATGGATAAAGTTGCATATCTTTTTTTAATACTCGTAACTTGTGAGTTGTACTAACAGAAAGGTTTATTTGTTGACTCAAATGTCGAACAGTTGTTTGTGGTTCATTTTCCATTATTTCTTCAATACGATTGACAACTTGAGGTATACGTTTCTTAACTGCTTCGCTGCCTGATTTTCTTAAGAGACTACCAGTTTCAGAAAAAAGTTTTAAAGTTCTATCCAAAGTATTCTTAAATTGTATATAATCTATTACAAAATGTGGAGACTCAACTTGAAATTCTACCATGCAATCTTGAACTGAATAAACCCATAAACCATCAATTTTATTACCACTTCGAAAATAAGCCTGGACTAAAAAGATTTTATGTTCTGAAGTGAAAGCCATTTTAAAACTGAGAAGCAATTTATTTAAACCAGAATCGACGCACGATTATTTTATGCATAACTGATATTTGTGATTGACATTATCAAATGTCATTTGGATTTACGTTTACGGAACAACAAACACATACTAATATATTTGCGTCTCATTCTATCAAAATTTCAAAGTAACCTAGATTGACTTTTCAAATGAACACACGTTATACGGCTACAAAATACGAAATACATTTTTATTTGTTCATTTTGTAGTTCAAGTTGACTAAAAGAGTATTAATATTTACTAGCAATACTTTCTCAAGGTTCTCTTCTGTAAAATTGGTTTTCTTTGAATGAAATACATCCTTTTAAATAAAAAAGTCCTTTCTACGTCGTAGAATGTTATTAAATCTGGATTTCTATTAGTAAGGCGGATTTATCAGGAACATTTCGACCAATATATTTTTGAAGAAATATTTTTAAAGTGGGATTGTTTATTTAATGGAATATTAGCCGCTATAAAAGTTTCACAGTTCTTCATTAAAATTGTCATCCAACGGTTCCAATTTCATGTGCATGTGTTTACGGTGTTAAGTGACGTTGCACGTGCGATTTCATGGAATTTTTTAACGATATTTTACAGATTTTGCAATAAATTTCGGAATCACTGAAATGGACATACAATCAGTATGACAGTTAATCTAACTCGCCATTGTTTTACGATGCCGTTCTTATCATTTCATATCTGAAAAAGTAACTTAAACAATGTTCTTGATCTAAATAAATGAAAACTAAAAATGTATGGGTAAACTGAACGAAATTCAATGCACACTTACGTCGAAATAATTGGGAGAAGTAGATTCAATCAAACGATATTAAACAGGATCTATCACATTACGATGTAATTAACAGTTAAAACTATGAAAACAGGAAACTAACTCACAGCAGTTTATTTATCTTACGAAATATAAACTAATAAATAAAATAAATTATAAAAACCCTGCTTCTATTTACGCTAATGAAAACAGAAATTTAACTGTAAATATCCAACAAAAGACGTCGCAATTGTCGATGAAAACAGATGTGCGCGCTAACCAGATCAATAGTGCATTCAATAACTGCGTGATGTACTCACAGATCTTGTAGACTATTTATATCATCCGTCGTAATGAAGACGTCATTTCAACCCGATGTGTCCGGTCTCTAATAATAACATTCCAACTTCTCGAGCAGAATATCATGATCCACAAGAACAAAAGCCTTATTTCAATATTGTGACATCTTCCTACAAGAATTAAACTACTTTACTTATTATTACGTAAATTTTATAATTTATAATAATGCGCAATCCTTTATAATGTTTTAAAAGGTTATTGGCTTCGGAAAATATTGTCTTTTTAGACTCTATTGACGGTCTCATAGAGAAACGTTACGTGCTAGAAAGAAACAGAAATCAGATTTCTAACCGGTATCCAAAAAATAGCCCATTTCACCCTAAATTGTTTGTGATGATTTTTCCTTGTAGACCAGTTCACTAAATACTACTATTAGAACCAATAACAATATGCATTTCGTAGATTCATATTAATCAGTTAATCAGCATTAACAATCAAGAAACATTTATTACGTTCTATTAATTATTTACCATATTATTGAAATAAAAAAAAAATAGGTAAAATTGGTGTCATAATAATGTTAACAAAGATTGCAGGTTCTGCTAAATTAGCGATGGTTTGTTAATGCTAATAAATTGGGTTCGTTAAATTGGGAAAAAAGCGGCGTTCTTAACGTTAATTAATATATACATATTCATTACAGTATGTGAAGCTTAGTGAATAACTAAAAAAAAATAATTTATACCGGTTTGTAACTCGTAGTAAATAAAACATATTTTAAAACTTTCAAGGTTTTCTAAACGATAGATACAAATTCTATGTAAGTGAAGATAAGAGTGATGACACCAGAGTTTTTTCTATTATATATTTAAAACTATATTTAGAGGAATATTAAAATATATTTGTTCTACCATATTCATTTTACAGTTGAAAATCGTATTATTAATGGCAGTCCAGCAGAAAAGGGTCAATTCCC
This sequence comes from Melolontha melolontha, assembly GCA_935421215.2. NCBI lineage: Eukaryota > Metazoa > Arthropoda > Insecta > Coleoptera > Scarabaeidae > Melolontha > Melolontha melolontha. The sequence continues at coordinate 143,333,941 of OW285236.1, forward strand.
ATGGCAAGCAGCTATTTATATCACTAAGCAAAGAGCTACTAGCTTTTGCGGCGGTGCCCTTATTAGCGATCAATGGATATTAACTGCAGCACATTGTTTGGATGGGTAAAGTTCTAAACATTAATGTATCATCTAACATGCTATTGTATCATTTTTTGCAGTGGTATCAGCGCGGCAATGTATTTGGGAGGTGTTACCCTCGATAATAGTGAAGAAGACAGAATTATAGCTTCTTCTGACAATTTTATCATCCATAATGAATACAGTAGTCTACATTTAGTTAATGATATTGGATTAATTAGGTTAAATTCTCCTGTTTCTTTCACAAATACAATCCAACCTATCCAATTAGCAGCTCGTGGTACAAGTGTGGATTCAGGGGTAACTGTTACCGTTAGTGGATATGGTAAAACTAATGATGGTAAATACACCCGTTTTTTATGTAATAGGAATCACGTTACGAGTACAATACATTCTCTGTCTCTAAAATAACAGCAATTGTTAAAAAGGAACAATTAAGAAAGAATTTTATTTTCTGCACGTTCAAGAAGTGCTTTAAATTACTTTTTATATAATTGATTGTAATGGTGTTGATATTACTCGTCGTTGACCATGGAATGTCTTCTATTGATGCAAAACGGTTTCCATTAATCGCCAAATACAGCTTAGGAAATAAAAAATAATCATATGAAGTCAAATCGGGTAAATATGGCGGATGAGAAAGCAAAATAATATGAATAATGAATAATGTTTTTGGAATGGCCAATTTAGTACAATTTTTGGTCATCTGTCAAACGACCTGGCATAAATGCGTAGTATCTTAGTTTCTAATGAAAGAAATATAATAAATTTGTATAAATTATTTAGGAAGATTAACACTTCGTAGATAAATTACTTTTCCGCGTGGTTAATTTCGTTAAAAAAGAGCTATTTCGATTATTTTCAAAATTTATTGGGTCCGCGCAAATTTCGAACGAAAGTTTACGCCGGTCCTGTGAATATATGGTAAAAAATATTTTCAAAAATTAGGAAAAAGTAAAGGTACTGTAACGTTTTCCTAGATTTCACTGCCAATGTAGCAAATCACCGAGAAGAATTCATTATATATTATTTACTATTTCCTCTAAAATTTCCACAAATTAAATAAATTTTACTACAAATATTTAATAAAAGATAACTGAATGCTAGTTTTTAGTCAATTCATAGAAATTTTTGGTGCAACGAGAGTTCTCTAGTACGCAGCTAATTCTCAAAGTCCGAGAATCGTTTATTAAACTATAATTTTATAAATCGTTAAGAGTTTTGAAATATATCTCGAAATTATTTTCTTGCTTTTATCAATGTATTTTTTTCAGCTTCGAATAGTGTGAGCAGCGTACTTAATTGGGTTGAATTGACAACAATCACTAATTTGCGCTGTAGGCTTGTCTATGGGCTAACTGTACAATCGTATACCCTTTGTGCTGTCGGTAATCCAGACCATAGTACTTGCAATGTAAGATTACATTAACACTTTGGTAATTATATACTTTAATGTGTATCACTTTAGGGTGACTCGGGCGGCCCTTTGGTCACCTATGATCAAAATGGAGAAGCCATACATCAAGGTGTTGTAAGTTTTGTTCATGCGAACGGATGTGCCAGTGGAAATCCATCTGGATATGTTAGAACTGCTTCCTTCTTGGATTGGATAGCAACCAACACCGGTCTAAATGTGTAACAGACAATATATTTTTATAACTAAGTTAAAAATAAAAATGCATAATTCAATTACGTATTTTAATCAATATAAGTCGACTACGGTCTTATTCAACCATGTGTTAAACATCATCCTCCGATGATATAAAAACCTGCGAAAAGAATATAGTACATAAAAACACTGTGGATCATTGTTTAACTTCCATTTATTTTGCAATCTACTATACCTTTAAATATACTTAACAATAAGCAAAAAACTGTTTTTGACGAAAATACCATGAAATTTATTGTATTCAGTAATGCATCTATATCTTCTTCTTCATCTAGCTTTGGGTTGGATGCCAGCACGTCCAAGCACATGCTATAAAGTTCTCTTTGTACCATGCTCTTTGTACCATTCCCAAAAGATCTCATTTCCACTCTGTTAGTCTTGTGTCCTCGATAAAAGCCACTAACCTCCTCAGGAGAAATTTTAGTACCCTCGTACGATCCAATAGATCTCTTCCGAAATGTTTCTGCCTGAGTACTTTCAATTCCTCACAAGTGCATATTACATGAAGACTACTTTCCTCCTGTTTTTCACATCCCCTATACCAGGGCTCGCTAACCTACCCTATGCTGTACAGATGCTTCCTTAAAGGCAATGTCCAATTATTAACCCGATAATGATTTTAATTTTCTTTTTGTTACTACTAATTAGGTTGGCTGAAAGCCTTGTGTCCAACTCCCCTAATAGTGTTTTAGTATGAAGTTGACCTTCCGTTAGCCGCATTTATTTTTATACTTTCTTCAATTCCCTCATGGCCTGGCACCCATATAAGCGACACAGTATTGTCCTGTGCCAGTCTATTGAGGGCCTGTTTACAATATTTCACCAGTTTAGACCTGGTAAATGGATTCGTAATGGCTGCCTGACTAACAGTTGTTATGTTAATTTTTTTTGTTCGCGCAGTCGGCTTCCCGAATTTCTTCAGCGCAGACTGCGACTGCAAACAATTCAGCCTGGAAAGTCGTCGTATGTTTCCCCAGAATTAACGATACCGCCGTTCTGGGGCATATTCCGCATATGCCTGCACCTGTTCCCTAATTGGATTGTGATCCATCCGTGTACCAGATGCCGGCACCACAATCGCTCGAACACTTTTTGCCTGTTCTCTGGTTGGTATAAATATGTTCAGCTTAGCTGTAAACATAATCTCAGGTGCCATACCGTCCGCCGGTATTTGAAATTGCGGCTCTTCCAGTATAGTTCCTGTGATATCTGTATGCCCCTCTACAACCTTATTAGGACACCATACGTCATTGGCTTTCAGCTTTACAATTTTGGCTGCGCGTTTACAAATAGGTCCAGCGGAGGGAGACCCACGATGGCCTCCATGGAGGCGGTTCCCGTGCTGTTCGTAGCTTCCGTGATTCTCAACAGAGCCTGTCGCTGGAGAGTCTTAAGGAGCCCCACCGACAATGTCAGCTCCATCTTCCACCAGACAACTGCCCCTTAGGTAATCGTTGGTCTTATTACTGCTGTGTACAACCACTGTACCACATTTGGTTTTAATCCCCAGGTCTTGCCAACAGCTCTTCTGCATCTCCAGAAGAGCTGCATCGCCCTGTCCGCCACTTTGACTAGGTGCCTGCTCCAATTCAGTCTCGCATCAAGTGTAATGCCTAGATACTTAGTTCTAACTCTTATGCGAACAGCTTTACGCCACCCAGATCATTAATTTTCTCATGTTGGTAAAAACTACCAACTTGTTTTTTCGTGGGTTGACAGATAATCCCTCCTTAGGGCACCATCTCTCCACAATTCGCAGAGTATTTCGCATGATACCTGCCACTGTCCCGGAAGATTTTACCTGAGACACAATGACAATGTCCAGACTCTATAGTAGCCACCCCCACCAGACTAAGCAGACCAGCTTCACCTAATTTTCCCATCTGGTATGCCCATTGCAGTGGGTATAGAGGAGAACTGCCAGAGCCCTTTCTTTAATATTTCATTATTTCCATAGTCTTAAACATGAAAGGGGGAAAGACTAATTAGTCTAAATGATTTGGGGCAGGTATATTTTTCTTTTATAGGGTTTGGAATAAACGCTACCCTAGTTTCTCTAATATAACCCATATCATGGCTAGCCCTGAATTTGATATTTGTAAATATTTCATATAAAAGCCGAAAAACTCCAATAATTTATCAATTGTTATATACACTGTGTCCATAAAGTATGGGCACAAGCCCGTAATAACGTTATTGTGCATTATTTGACAAAATGCAAAGATATATCGATTAATGTCTTTTTTTGATGATTTTAATTTAATTTTTTTGATGATTTTAATTTTTTTTGATGATTTTAATGATTTTTTTATGATTAGGATGGCTCTCAGTTTAGCTTACGGTTAAATTCTTTTAGGACTAGGGATGTGGGCAATTTCTAGGTTTATTTTAAATTTAAACGTTTGAGTAAAATTATGCGGTGAGTAAAATCAGGGATTTTTGTTTATGTTGAATTATGAGGCTAGTTTATGATTAGGATAGTCCTCAGTTTAGCTTACGGTTAAATTCTTTTAGGACTAGGGATGTGGGCAATTTCTGGGTTTATTTTAAATTTAAACGTTTGAGTAAAATTATGCGGCGAGTAGAATCCAGGATTTTTATTTATGTTGAATTATGAGGCTAATTTATGATTGGGATAGCTTTTAGTTTAGCTTACGGTTAAATTCTTTTAGGGTCAGAGATGTGGGCAATTTCTGGGTTTATTTCAAATTTAAACGTTTGGGTAAAATTATGCGGCGAGTAAAATCAAGAATTTTTGTTTATGTTGAATTATGAGGCTAGTTTATGATTGGGATAGCTTTTAGTTTAGCCTACTGTTAAATTCTTTTAGGGTCAGAGATGTGGGCAATTTCTGGGTTTATTTTAAATTTAAACGTTTGAGTAAAATTATGCGGCGAGTAAAATCAAGGATTTTTATTTATGTTGAATTATGAGGCTAGTTTATGATTAGGATAGCCCTCAGTTTAGCTTACGGTTAAATTCTTTTAGGGCTAGAGATGTAGGCAATTTCTAGATTTATTTTAAATTTAAACGTTTGAGTAAAATTATGCGGTGAGTAAAATCAGGGATTTTTGTTTATGTTGAATTATGAGGCTAGTTTATGATTAGGGTAGCTCTCAGTTTAGCTTACGGTTAAATTCTTTTAGGGTCAGAGATGTGGGCAATTTCTGGGTTTACTTTAAATTTAAACGTTTGAGTAAAATTATGCGGCGAGTAAAATCAAGGATTTTTATTTATGTTGAATATGAGGCTAGTTTATGATTGGGATAGCTTTTAGTTTAGCTTACGGTTAAATTCTTTTAGGGTCAGAGATGTGGGCAATTTCTGGGTTTATTTTAAATTTAAACGTTTGAGTAAAATTATGCGGCGAGTAAAATCAAGGATTTTTATTTATGTTGAATTATAAGGCTAGTTTATGATTAGGATAGCCCTCAGTTAAGCTTACGGTTAAATTCTTTAAGGGCCAGAGATGTAGGCAATTTCTAGGTTTATTTTAAATTTAAACGTTTGAGTAAAATTATGCGGTGAGTAAAATCAGGGATTTTTGTTTATGTTGAATTATGAGGCTAGTTTATGATTAGGGTAGCTCTCAGTTTAGCTTACAATTAAATTCTTTTAGGGCTAGGGATGTGGGCAATTTCTAGGCTTATTTTAAATTTAAACGTTTGAGTAAAATTACGCGGTGAGTAAAATCAAGGATTTTTGTTTATGTTGAATTATGGGGCTAGTTTATGACTGGAATAGCTTTTAGTTTAGCTTACGGTTAAATTCTTTTAGGGCCAGAGATGTGGGCAATTTCTGGGTATATTTTAAATTTAAACGTTTGAGTAAAATTATGCGGCGAGTAAAATCAAGGATTTTTATTTATGTTGAATTATGAGGCTAGTTTATGATTAGGATAGCTCTCAGTTTAGCTTATTAGCTAGTTTATGATTAGGATAGCTCTCAGTTTAGCTTATTAGCTACAGCGCTCAGTTTAGCTTATTAGCTATATTTAGATGCTACTATTTTGTTTTTTCCGTCGACCTTGAATAAGTTATGACGTTATTGATAATTTTTTTAAATGTCAACCCCATTTCTTTTTTGTGGATTTTGAAAGCTTTTACAATTCTTTATTCGATGATGTAAAAATTTTGGTATGTTACATTAGAAAATTTTTGAGTAATCATTTGCGTCCATAAAGTATGGACACTAGCCCGTAATAACGTTATTGTGCATTATTTGACAAAATGCAAAGATATGTCGATTAATGTTTTTTATTAGCTATATTTAGATGCTACCATTTTGTTTTTTTCCGTCGACCTTGAATAAGTTATGACGTCATTGATAATTTTTTTAAATGTCAACCCCATTTTTTTTTATGGATTTTGAAAGCTTTTACAATTCTTTATTCGATGATTTAAACATTTTGGTGTTAGTGTTACATTAGAAAAGTCTATGCGACACAACCGGAAAATTTGGAGGTTTTACGACAACGCATCATCTACGAAACCAGACTAATCACTCCCGAAATATTGCAGAATGTGCGAAATGGAATTTATCATCGCTTAGGATTTTGTCAACAAAATGAAGGAAAACATTTTGAGCATTTGTTATAAATTTGATACTGAAAATGTCAAAAATAAAACTTGGGATTACAACAGACTCGGTTAACCGACACGGGGACCGCCACCGCCACCGCGAATGAGCTTATTAGCGTATTTAATTAATTAAAGTGTTAATTCGCGGATTCGGCGTGATTCGCGGTTATTCGCGGTATTCGCGGATTTATTCGCGGATTTCGCGTGAATCGCGTTTTTTTTCGCGGTGTTCGCGGATTTCGAGGTTTAAGTCGCGGTATTCGCGGTTTTATTCGCGATTTAAGTCGCGGACTTAGTACAATTAAATGCAAGTTCGCGGTTTCATGAGCGGTATTCGCGGTTTTATTCGCGGATTTCGCGACCAATAGACTAAATCCACGTAATCCGCGGGATAATTCGCGACATTATTCGCGGAATGCGCGGGGCAATTCGCGGAAAATTAACATAATTCGCGGGGTAGTTCGCGATAATATTCGCGAAATTAGCGAGTAATTAACTAACTTCGCGGGGTAAATCGCGGTATTATTCGTTAAATTCGCGGTTAATTCACTATTTTCGCGGTATTATTCGCTCAATTCCACGGTTAATTTACATATAATTACTACGAATTACCCCGTTTAATACGCAATATTTTTGAAGGATAAAATCACATGCGGTTTCAAAAGCGATCGAGCGAACACTGAAATTATATTAGAATTACTAGCATACAAAATACAGTAAATATATCGAAACAGGTCTGTACATGTCTCAGCAGATATCGACCCGTAGTTTTGTGTGTGTGTGTAACACGACCTACTTTAAAATAAAACATCATTCCACATAGAAATAGAATTACATTTGGACAAAATATATTTTTTACATACATAGATATTTTTACTAATCTCTCAATTTCATTACTTCGAAATGAACATGTAAAGTTCTATAATGTCAATACAATATTTCTAACATATACAGAGCATTTAAGGATTACAGTGCAGCTAAATATATCAAAACAGGTCTATACATATCTCAACAGATATCGACCCGTAGTTTTTTGTGTAACATGATCTACTCATTATTCCACATAGAAATATTATTTTAAAAGTTCTGCGCATTACAGGAGATCAATAGGGGAGGGATAAATATATATAAGTTATATTCCTACTTTAAAATGTATAGAGTGGTTTTAGTGTTTATTTCGATGTGTGGCTTTTTTTGTTGGGTAATATAAACCAAGTATAATGTGTTTGAAATTAGATCCGATGGAAAAATATAAACAATTTCTACAAATAATCGGAGAAGATTTACCGAACGAAATTCGCGAGTGGTTATTCTCATCTCAGTTAACAATTAGGGATTGTGAATTTATAGCGGCATTCAGTTATCAGAATAGACGGTACTTTCACATCGATGACGTAATAGACGTGTTAGAATATTGCAATCCTAATGTGGATTATGAGAAACAAACAGCAATTTACGAAGAATATTATTTCTTGCTCGAACCAGAACCTGATTTCCTAAAAAATACATACGTTTTCGATATAGAGACTTGGCGAGTGTTAAGTTTACGTGGACAATATCCGAAGACACTTATAGTTCAGTATCCTATACACAGGTATCCTGAATTCGATTATAATAAAGCCATTATACGCGATGGAGGGGGCTATGTTGTATACGGTTATGAAAAATAATTTCTAACCTCAGCCCTATTTTCACCTTCGTCTTGAATCTATGATAATAAAGAGTGTACATCGATGCAGATAAATTATAAAATGACAAATCAAGAAGATAAAGTGTATCAAGTTATCCAACAATTAGAAGAAAATTTTGGTATGTTAGATGAAATATCTAAAACGACAATCCAACACATACCGCTTCATATTCTTCAAACAAAGGTGAAGACAGAATCCCTAAGACGAAACTGGCATAAGATTCCTATAGAGAAAAGAGCTGATCTAAAGGATTATTTACCATGTGATCAGCATTACAATCAACCGGACCAGGACGATCATATAGATGGATTTTCGCCGGCAAAAATAAATTGTTGGTTTTGTTTATTAAAATATTAAATGTATATAACTATGTAAATTAGAAATAAAAAAAGATATCAAATCATTTATGTTTTATTTATAAGGTATAATATAAAAATAATGTTAATAAAATCATAATACATTTTTATTGTCTATCCATGAATTGTGTGAGTTGTTCAACCCCAACCACTTCACGTATACTTTATTACGCTTCCGTCGCAATATCCTTTCGACAAGGTAAACATCCCTATGTGTAGTCTTCTGTAATTCTAGCTCGTAGAAGCTGCCTAGTATCGGTCGACCGGACATATCCTCAAGTACATATTGCTATGGTTTTTCCATGGACAAGTAAGGAAAAAGATTGAACTATTAGTGAACTCTGTACTAGGGACAATTTATAAAAAAATTAGCTATTTCACTTGTATATTTATTTATTTCAGATGGGGATCGATATATCTAATATTTTATAAATAAGATATTTAATGTATGAAATTGTGATTAGCCCTCGTATATTTAGGTGGACCAAAGAAATTGAATTTGCCGCTTTTTCGGATATTGTATTTGATAAGATGTATTGTCTGTATATTTTGATTTGATAGATGGTAGGGATAGCCAGGCGGATATGAAGAATTTTTCATTTTTGTTTGAGAGGTATCTTGACTGTTAAAGTGTTTAGTTTAAAGAATAAAATAATCAATTTTGTTCTTTGTGTTATATAAAATCGGTCTGTATATTGTTTTGCATTTAATGTAAGGTGCAAGTAAATCTTAATTCGATTTTTGCGAAGTTTTTCATATTTATTTGAAATTTTGTGAAAAAAAAGATGCCTCTCGTGTATTTTATAAAATTGCACAAAAACTTAATGTAAGTTGATAAAAATTATTTTATTTATTTATTAGATATCAGGATTATTTTCAGTGTTATAAATTTTGTATTTATTGTAATAATAATGTGTTTGAAAGTAGTAGATAGATATTAGCGAAAGTTGTCATGTTTTTTGTAAGGGAAGTTGTTTTTTCTTAAAAATTATATTTCGAGAACAATTTTTGAATTCAAGGTTGGAGGAATTGTAGTGGGGATTGACCTTGTCATGTTATTTGATGCATGAATATATTTCAACTAGCGTGAGTTTTGAAAACTAATTTGTTTTTGATATTTGTTTGAAGGGGTCACAGTAGAGGTTAAACTTGACAGATTTCACTAATATTTATTAGTTTTATATTTGTTCGTGTTTCACAAGAGGTTTTTCTCTGTGTGCGAGTCAATATTCACAAAGAGTGTTTCCTCATTGCTACTGTTTAATGACGCTTTAGCACCCTATACACTTTGTAGAGGGATTTTTTTCTTTTTTATTTTTTAATATATATTAATGTAAAGGGAAAATGTGTGTATAATTTATCTGACACCTCGTGTTTTAATTTATATATAACCGGTATCCGAGAGGATCGACCCAGAGATGTAAGCTCAAGGATTCTACTAGACTGAATAGCCGGCGATATAAGCTGTAGTGTGAATTAAAATTAAATAAAGCAATTTCAAAGTAAATTCCACTGCAATATGTTGAAGGATTTGTAATATTCGCTTTAATTATTTTAAATAATTCTGTAGACCAATTAGGCGTGAATCCTTTAGCAAATGCTCCTTTATATTTACTTACACCAACAATGTCACCTACATGAAATTTCCGAAGTCCACTAATTTTCATATTATTATAAACCCTTTTTAGCAAACGTTTTTCAATTTTCTTGGTAACATCACACGGTCGCATTTTAATCTTTCTATGTTTAATATGTTTATACTTTTCAGTAACTGTCGATAATATATCTAACCATTTGTATTTACCTCGCGTACTGAATTCCCTATACAATTTTTCCTTGATCGTTCGAATTACACGCTCAGCAATAGATGCTTTCATTGTGCTATATGTAGAATAATGATTTATATAATATTTTTTTATTAGATTTTGGAATTTAATGTTATAAAACTCTTTTCCAGCATCGGTCTGTAAATTTTTAGGCTGTCGTGGTCCTTTAAGGATTATTTCCATTGCGTTTCTCACATCTTGACCAGTCTTAGTTTTAACAGGCTGCGTCCAAAGATATTTCGAGAAGCAGTCTATAACCGTAAGTATATATTTATAGCCGTTATTCTCTCTAGCGTATGGGAGAAATTCCATTAGATCTACGTGCCACAAGTCGTCGAACCCCTTAATAATAACATGTCGTCTGTTAAACATTCTACGAGCAGGTTTATGTAGTTCCTCCACAACGTCACGTTTAATTTCACTCATTTCTCTATTAAAATATTTAATATCGATATAGTTTAGATGTTTCCAGTTGAACTTTATTTTCGTAAATGAAGTCAGCTCGATAGCTCGTATAGAATTACTAACTTTTAAATGTTTTAATGTGTCAACGTAGGTCCGAATTTTTTAGAGATCTACAGCGCGACCTAGTGGTAATGTTTTCTTTTTTAAAATTTCCAACAGTTCTGTAAACTTTTTGTCGACATAACTTTTATTCACGCATGTTGATATGCTTTTTCTAATATGCTCATCTACCGCTGTTAACTTTTTATCTACATAGCTTTTGTCTATACATGAGGATATAATCTTTCTAATAAGCTCATCAACCACTGTAAACTTTTTATCTACATTAGTTTTGTTCGCACATACAGATATACTCTTTCTAATAACGAGCGAACATTAAAATTTTCACTCGTAGCTGGCCGTGTATATAAAAATTATGTCGTAGCTTTAGTCATTAAGATGTTATTTCAAACATCTGTCAGTGTCAAATATATATTTCAGTATATTTAAGTTTCATCAAAAGAAAAAGTAATGGCCTTTAATGATATGCATAAAGCGTTTATGGTAGAATGTTACTTCCTGACATCTCAAAAAATTGATGGTATTTGGCAACATTCAATAGAAAATTGCCTTGCGGAGTTTGAAGAGAGATATCCAAATACTGTTCCTAGCTATAAAACTTTCCGTGATACGCTAATGCATTGTGTAAATCTTTTTCGTCAAACAGGCAGTATTTTAAGGAAAAAAGGAAGCGGTCCTCCTCTCAAGAGAAGTCGCGGCGTAATTGAAAATGTCAGACAAATTATTAACGAATCTCCTCAAACATCTATTCGCAGAGTTTCGCAACAAGTAGGGCTTTCGTATGGAACATGTCAAAAAATTTTAAGAAAGGACTTGCACATGTATCCATATAAATTAACTTCTGTACAAAATCTATTACCTACGGATTATGAAAAAAGAACACAATTTTGCCAATGGTTTATTCAAACAATGACAGACAATATTTTAAATCATACTTTTTTCACCGATGAAGCTTGGTTTTATTGGAAATGTTATGTTAATTCGCAAAATATGCGTATGTGGTCCAGTGAAAATCCTCATTTCTACAGAGAAGTTCCTCTACATCCAGAAAAAATAGGCGTATGGGTAGGTATGAGTCGTCACTGGTTAATAGGACCAATATTCTTTGAGGGCACGATAACATCGGAGAAATATCGTAACGAAATTCTCAGTGTTTTTACTAATCAATTGACTAATGATGAACTCCAGGTCGGATTTTTTCAACAGGATGGGGCTAAATTTCACGTTACACTTGAAAATATTCAGTTTTACAATTTTTAACAATTTTATGGCGATAGGATAATAAGTAGAAATACAGCGATTCCATATCCACCACGATCGTGTGATTTAACAGTCATGGATTTTTTTGTGTGGCCATATATAAAGAATATTATTTATGAAACACCAATTAATAATCTACAAGAGTTAAGACATAAAATCATAGAAAAATGTGAACACATCAATAACTCACCGCAAATACTGATCAATGTTTTCAATGCTCTACGAAATAGAGTGCGATTATGCTTGGTGGAGAATGGTCAACATTTTACACATTTTTTATAATATTCTATTACTTTGTATAGAAATTATAAATATATTTAATATAAAAATCAGCATTTCAAATTATTTTTTAACAATCATGACGTCTGAAATTATAATGACAGATCTCCTCTAATAACTTAAGTTAGGACATACTTTTTGTGTACATGGCTTACTTGAGCGAAAATTTTAATGATCACTCGTTATTATCATCAACCGTTGTAAACTTTTTATCTACATGAGTTTTGTTCGCACATGCAGATATACTCTTTCTAATATTTTCATCAACCGCTGTAAACTGTTTATCTACATGAGTTTTGTTCGCACATACAGATATACTCTTTCTAATAATCTCATCAACCGCTGCGATCTGTGTATCTACATAGGTTTTGCTCGTACATGAGGATGCAGTCTTTTTAATAAGCTCATCAAGTGCTTTTATCTTTTTATCTACATAAACCATATTCACAGAATCATTAGCTTCTACGGGTGATAGAATATTACGTATTCGTTTATTTTTAAAATCATAATGTCCTTCGATATCTCTAGGTAAAATAGACTGAAGGTTATACGGTGCGATTGATTTTTTTATTTCACTTTTGCTTAAATGACGTCCGAATTTATCAATACTATTTATATCTGACTTTCACGAACAGTAATGGTATACTGACATATTAATACACGACTTCGATTAATTATACAATTACGCCGGATTCTCTGAGCTCTTCAACAATGGATGCAATTTCATTTACATGTCCCGAGTGTCTGGCCGTTTTTTATGCTATGAGTAAACGTAGCCGATCAACTAGCTCGTTTATATCATCCCAGTACACAAGGTGCATTTCTCACTATTAATTCTTCGCCCACATGACCACTCCCCTCTATGTAGCCACTTGTGGACGCTGTGCTCAGATTCATTGATGAAGTGTCTAGATTCAGCAAAGGTTTAATGATGTATGAATATTTATAGCTTCTGCTTCCTTTTACTTGCTTTTTGGGATCGAAGTCACGATGATGTACACTAGTCTGTTTTAAGATTTTTCTATGCTGTTCTTTATTCTCTTGCGTAAACTCGCTTGGATGTGCCTTAAATATTAAATCGCATAGTCCTCGCTTTCCCCTATATCGTACGTTGTCGTTTAAAATATCACGACCATCAGGAGTAACACTCGATTTACCCATTTTAAAGTTATCTGACACAGGATCAACATGAACACCGAGCATTAAATCATATTCTCTGCTGACATCGGATAATAATCCTTCCAAGTAGATTCTAGGAAAATAATATATATCGGAATTTTCAAGGTGACGATTAGTTATATTGGGTCCCTCATCTTGGTTCTCAGAACTCTCCATAGATAGACCATGTGGCTGTGTGTTTGATGTTATCTTCGGAATACCTACATTTTCTTTAGACTCTTCATCCTCTGACTTCATCTTACTCTTCTGACCTATTTTCGTCTGTGCTGATGCTTTTTCTAAAACTTTTTGAAGGGGTTCAGTGACTGGCTTGAAATGTTGTGTTAGTAATGCGTCAAATTCGGAACGACCCAATTCCAATGCCAAATGTTTTTTTCTAATTGAAGCGCTAGCGCGTATGATTTCAGATGTGATTTCATCTTCATCATTTCGTTTACTTATTTTCTTCGGTGGTATCATCAAGACCGTCTCGCAAATAGATAATGAGCAGCTCCGAAACAGATAGTGAACAGGTCTGAACAGATAATGCACAGCTGCGAAACAGATATGGAACAGGTCTGAACGGATAATGATCAAGTCTGAATAGTTATAAAACAGATAATAGACAGCACTGGAACAGGAATGAACAAGTCTGAACGGATATTAAACGGCTATTGAAACAGATAACCTGTTTTCAGACTTTAATACTGTTGAGTGTGCTCATAACTATCGGAAAATCTTTATTAAAAATGAAGAAATACATTCACAGAGTGTCCAATATATATCACAACATATATCTTTGATATCGGTTGACGATTGCTCTTCCTCCATTGTTGTGCTTCTTAATCATATGCGTATCGTCAACCTAGTGACTGATATGCTTGTGTTCACAAATATATATAACAATCGAAAATTTTTCTATAGCGACCCTCATCGATATTACTATCTCTATCTATTGTTAGAAAACCATATTTATTTTTCCAGCACTCAGCACAAACTTCTTTAAACTCATCGAAAGTCATATCAGTGTTGACACGATCGGCATATATATGTCGAAGATTTAAATCATCTTGTTTAAATAAAATAATAAAATTAGCATTGTCTCGTATTAAATGTTTTGGTATTCGAGTATACGTCTGACATAAGTAGAAACAATCAACCGACTTATGTCGACCCATGCTAAAATATGCTCTAATTTTATCTTGTGTCTCGCAAGCAACATCATCGAAAATAAAAACAGAGTTTTCTAAAGCTTTGCAGGGATCTATGATGTTATCGTTTTCTGAATACTTAAAATATTTAACGTTCTTCACGTTATCCATCACTGCCTCTAGAAATTGATATTTAGGTTGGTAAAGTGACTTGGAATAGACATAGATATTGTTAAATTTTAGGCCATTCTCTTCGGTAATCAAACTCATAAGAGTATTGGCTTTTCCACAGTTAGATGGTCCACATATTATACCTCTGATAGTATTCGGTAATATTTCCCCATGTCTTCGTTTAGAATTATTGTCTACCAAACCGTCGTCCAAATTTTTAACCTTTAAGGTAACCTTCTGCTTAACGATACGCATTTTGCGATAATGAAGCTATATAATACGATCATCTATTCATATATCTTTCATTCAAATGTCTACATTCAAAGAGGGTAGAGGTGTATTAAATTCACTCATTAATAAGTTACCAGTAGAATTACATCTGCCCGGCTACCAATACTGCGGTCCTGTTACGAAACTGAAACAACGCGTAGCACGTGGCGACCAAGGAATTAATCCGCTTGACGCTGCATGCAAAGAACACGATATCGCCTATTCGAAGGACGGTGATACTGTAAAACGTCATCAAGCCGATCACATACTACAAGAAAGAGCGTGGACTCGAGTCAAATCTAAGGACGCAAGTTTTTGTGAAAAAGCAGCAGCTTGGCTGGTCACTAACAGTATGAAAGTTAAAAGAAAATTAGGTATGGGGTTAAATCAAATTAAGATGAAGCGTAGAACATCTATAATGAAAAAACAAAACAGAATAGAAGGAGGCATCGTACGAAAAATCCCGTTTAGAAAGGGAGTTGTCGATCATGCTAAGGTAGCCTTAAAAAAGTCTAAACTTAAGGATATTGTTGAAGGAGCTAAAATAGCGCTCGCTTCTGCTAAAATCGCGATAAAGAAAAATGGAGGTAAAAAAATATAAATACACCTAGAGTTATACCTCTACCGAAATCAGGGGGTATCATTCCTCTCATACCTCTATTTGCTGGATTGAGTGCTTTAGGTGGACTTACCGAGGGTGTAACTGGAATTGTACGAGCGGTAAATAGGGCTAAGGTATCTCAAAAAGTATTAGAAGAGACGCAACGTCATAATAAGGCTATGGAAGAAGTTGCTATGGGGAAAAAAGGTGAGAGGGTATTCTTGAAGCCATATAAAAGAGGAATGGGGTTATATATTAAATCAAATAAGAAAACAAAAAACTTCTAAATCGACTGCCACGAAGAGCTCTCACAGACGTAGACATTTTAAAGTATGGAGAAAAGTTACCCTACTTCCGAGGCGTCTTTATGAGAAATAGCTCGCCGAATACACCAGAAAGCAATGAGTGTGCAGTCGTTAATCTTGATTCGAAAGAAGGGTCAGGTACGCATTGGGTTGCATATTTCAATAGAAAGCTGAAAGTTCAATATTTCGACTCATATGGAAATTTGTCGCCTCCGCTTGAACTCGTTCGATACTTAAAAAATTGTGAAATCGAATACAACCATTCCCGATATCAGAAGTTTAACGAAAAGAATTGTGGACATTTATGTTTAAAATTTCTATATAGTCACGTGTAGAGTGTATAGTGAGTTTAGTATCATGTCGAACACGTTCACACTCAAAAGCACGAACCACGTGCTTACTGCAGATTACTATCCTCCAATAGAATTAGATGATCGATATGAATATGGATTAATTCTTATAGGCCTACACACTTACAATACTATACCGAATGTCTACGAGGGGCATAATAAATTCTATTATGATAACGAGGTCTTAGAAATACCCACTGGCTCATATGAAATAGGTGATTTAGAGGCTTATATACAAAACCGATTGCCGTCTACAAACAAAAACATATTGCTGTCTATAAAGCCTAACAACACGTTACGATGTGAGATATGTAGTATTTTTTCTATAGATTTTACGAAGGAAGATTCAATCGGTCGCATGTTAGGATTCAGCAAAAGTAAATTGCGCGCTAAAAGGATCTACGAATCTGACTTTCCAGTACAGATTATAAAGGTTGTTACAATTAGAATCGAGTGCAATATAGTATCTTCTGCGTATTATGACACACGTCCTTCACACACACTCTTCGAATTTTCGCCTGCAGTAGAACCTGGTTACAGCATCAATATAGAGCCGAAGAATATAGCCTATCTACCAACAGCAACAAAAACCATTAGCAATATTACGTTAACGTTGCTAGATCAAGAAGGAGATCCTGTAAATTTTCGAGGCGAGCAGATCGTTGTGCGTTTAGAATTAAAGCGATTATAATGGGTTTGGAGTTTAACAGAACGCATAAAGAACCCCCATATCAGCAGGCGATGGTCATTCAGTCTCCGACTACTAACGTGCTAACACCTCTAAATCGAGCATTCCTCCAATCATTAGGATTTGTTGTAAACGATGGAAAAGTTAGACATTTACGCAAAGTTAAACTTCGACGAAACGATTACTAAGGAGGAATATCATACATATTACCCCCGCGCCAATAACTTCAATGCGAACGATGAAATACGTATACTAATAAATAATCACGATGTGTACACAATTCCAGGAGACAGCTACATATATATCGAAGGTACATTTAAACCGAACGTAGATGGGACTGGCTCTTGTGGGCTCTTAAATAATGCATACGCGTTTCTGTGGGATCAACTGCGATATGAGATAAATGGTGTCGAAATTGATCGTTGTAATAAGCCTGGAATAACTTCTACCATCAAAGGTTTCTTGTCTTTAAGTGATAATGAGAGTAAGTCTCTACAAATGGCGGGTTGGCATCCTTTCGAATATACAAGCTAGCCGACACTATCAGGAGATAAATTTAGTGCATGCATTCCTTTAAGGTTTATAGTCGGATGCTTGGAAGGCTATAGAAAAGTGGTCGCCTATACCTCTCAAGAGCTGATACTGTTACGAATCCGATTAGATGTTAATTGCTATAAAAATATTGAAGCAGGTGGCACGAAAGAAGCTAAAACATAGATATCAGTAAAGTTGAATGGCATGTTCCACATATTGTTATGAACGACTCAATTCGTTTAAATTTATTAAAAACTTTAAACGCTAATAAACCTATCTACATGCCATTTAGAAAATGGGATTAGCATGAACTACCATCTTTACGAAACAATAAAAAAGATGTGTGGAGTGTTAAAACTAGCACAAATTTAGAGAAACCCCGCTTCATAATAATCGCCTTCCAAACAAATAGGAAGGATAACTTAAATGCTGACGCTGGTCGATTTGATCACGTGTCAATCAGTAATATAAAATTATACTTAAACTCCGAGAGATATCCCTACAATAATCTGAATTTACAAATGGATATTAAGCGATACGCTTTAGCATATATGATGTATACATCCTTTCAGTGTTCATATTATGGGAGAACGGTCGCTCAACCTCTAATAGATTATAACGCTTTCATTGATTACCCCTTCCTAGTCTTAGACGTTTCGAAACAAGCGGAGAGCATAAAAGCTGGTACCGTAGACATCAAACTTGAGTTTGAGTCTGACAACCCTTTCCCTAACAATACTACGGCGATCTGTTTAATCATTCACGACAGCGTCGTAGAATACGCTCCGCTTACTGGAATAATGAAAAAAATAGTATAATTATTACTATTAAATCGTGTATTTAAAACGATAGCATGAAAGTTACCTTCGATAGTCTTCCGATACAATATTTATGGCTTGATAGTGAAGACAGAAAATCCGACTGGGTGTCTATAGCTGCCAACAGATGTCGTTTTGAAAATAAAATTAGGAAAGTGGACAATATCATCAAACATGTTTTATCACGCGTTCATAGAGATCGAATATATAGACAGCGTTTTATCCCAGCTCTAATTATTGATATCCAGGGCTTTAATATGCCCAACTTCACCCAAAGGAGATATCGATTACCAATGGAGAACGTTCAATACATCTGCTATTTAAATCTATGATACCATTTCGTAAATTACCATTAAAAAATCAAAACGAAGCGCGGTGGTTGATGCGTAATTTTTTTCATATTCCGTGTGATCCTGGATTTATAGATTTAAAATATATACCTTCGATTTTAAATAATGTATGTAGGACTTACAGCCGGATATATGTTAAAGGGTATCAGAAAGCTGATTTCCTAAAGAAATATATTGATATATAAATTATAAATTTAGAATAAACTAAAAATGTACCTAATTTAAATATACAATCTAATGCATGTTTTTATCTTAGTAATTATGATTCAATATGCTCGCAAAACAATGTTAAAATACTACTAAAATATATTCATACATATGTAGGAACTTAAACAAATAAAATCTATTATACGACAATTGTTCTGTTTTTATTTATGTGTGAGAAAGAATTTTTTCCTTGTCATACTGTAGATAATACAATTGATGAATTTATATATATATATATGTATTTCTGAATACGATCTTGATAACAATGGGGAAAAAAACTCTCTCACACTTAGTACCTGTTCAGAAAACTTTTATGTATCTTCGATTGAAAGGAGTCTTCTGTTAAACAATACTCAGGAGCCCGTGTGACTTCCTAACAGGTGTAAACTTGCAAAAGTCCATTGAATTTATAAATGCTATATTTAGAGTTGCAGGTATCTCTTTTTCATATCTTTTTATTCTCTTTAGGTCAGATATGCGCTGGGGATATAATATAATGTTTAAAGCGCCTGCGCTAACTGATATATAATATATTATCTTTAATTGACTTACTTCACTTTATACGTAACGTTAGCGGTGAACAGCTAATTATAAGTTTTATGAGTGCGGTGTCACCTGTATGTTGTTATTCTAAACGTGAGTACATTTCGTATTATTATCTTAAAATTATGTTTACTTTTTTTATCTGTTAAACAGGTCTTACTTCTATTTCTAAAAAATTTATTTTTCAATATTCACTTAAAATTCGTTAAAATTTTCTATTTGTTGGTTGTGGCTCGCTTTTAATTTTAAAATCTAGTTTGAATATATCTGTTACGTTTTTCTTGTATATTATTATTTTTTTCTATTTGGAAACGGATCTCGTATTATTTTTAATCCTACTTGAATATGCACCCTTTTCCAAAAGGTGTTTTGCGTGATTTTTGAAATTAACTTTTTTCAGTATCTTACTTATTGCTAATATTATTATAAGATTAACATATTTTTTACCTCATATTAATTATTTTTTTATTTTTAGTTTTAATAATGAATTGCGAGAAATGCGGAAAGGTATTCAGACGCTCAGACCTTTTCAAAAGACACCCTGTGTTAATGTTAAAGTTCATACTGGCGACGTTTGTCGAGGCACGTTTTCGAGGAAGGATTCTCTAAAACGTCATCAAAGAAATGTACATCCTGCTGAATTGCTTAAAAGGAGTGCAGCTCAACAAGATGCGTCTTCCTCCAAGAGAATTAAAATCGATGTGCCTCAGGTAATACCAAGCTGTTGCGGACGAAGTTTTCCTAGCAACTATTTATATAGGTGACATCTTCGTTCTCAACAGCATGTGTGTAATAATGCTTCTTTATTGGGAAAAGGAGTGTATGAAATAGCAAGCAGTTTTAGATATCGCATTGCGTCATACTCAATTTTAAGCTCTAGAAATTGCGCTATTCAATCATTTTTTTGTAGATTCTAAATTAAAGTCATGCCGACTGATTCAAAATATCATTCAACAGACGATATCGGGTGTAAAGGTACAATTTGAGCTGTTTGCTAATTACGTTAAGCCTCAAGCAGATAAGCAAATCACTGAACTAAAATAATTCTACACTCAATATATTGTTCTCATAGGATCTTCAGCTGTTGAGGATATTTACGATCAGTTGGCAAACATAATTCAGACCAAATCTGAAGAGTTTCAAAACGAGATTCTGGATGGGGGTTGGTTTCAGTTTCACACTTAGAAATTAATATTAATTCGTTTACCCCCCTCTCTGGTTCATCGTACTTGGAATTACCTCGATCGATTAAGAATAGAGAGGCATGTATAAACATACAAAACAATGATGACGCTTGCCTAGCTTGGTGTCTAATCGCTGCGCTCTATCCTACCAATAATAAAGCACACAGAGTTAGTATGTACCCACATTACTCCACCATACTAAATTTTGATAGGATCGAATTTCCGGTAAAATTAAAAGATTTAGAAAAAATAGAGAGACTTAATAATTTAAGTATCAATGTTTATGGTTTAGCTTTAAATTAAAAAACTAGTAAATATGATGTAGTAGGACCTATTTATTTTACCATGAATAGGAAAAATAGACATGTTAATTTATTGTTGCTTGAGGAAGGGGTGAAATCTCATTATGTTTTAATAAAAAATCTCTCCAGATTGATTTCATCTCAAATAAGTAAAGGCGAACATAAATTACATTTGTGTGATGGATGTTTGGTTTCTTTTAGCTCTCTCACAGCTTTAAACAGACATCAATCGTACGATTGTAATCATGTTTGTGCAATTCTACCTTCAAATAAATCGGTTAAAAATAGATTAGTAAATATGGTACCTAAAAACATTTTACAATTCAACGATTACGATAAAAAAATACCGGTCCCATTCGTAATATATGCAGACTTTGAGTGTCTACTTAGACCGATTCTCTCGTGTAGCGGCGATCCATCCGTTTCACATATACGCGAAACACATAAACACACTCCCTTCAGTTTTGCTTATAACATAGTTTCCTCTCATGATTAAAAGTTAAATAAATTTGTCACTTATGCGGGGTTAGATTGTTCAACAGTATTTACAGTGCGGTTGTTAGAAGATGTTCAAGCGATATACACTAAGTATTTAAAAATTATCGCTCTTATGAAACAATTAACCGAGACTGAACGTAGTAGTTTTATTAATGCTGTTATCTGTCATATATGTGAAAAAAACCTAAATGGAGACAAAGTGGCAGATCATTGCCGTTTAACAGGCAACTTTCGAGGTGCAAGTTATTCGGTATGTAATTTGAATTTCAAAATCCCTAATTATATTCCAGTGTTCTTTCATTGTCTTAGCTCTTACGATAGTCACCTTTTTATAAAAGAATTAGCTACTAATAAATCTGATATTTCGGTTATTCCAGTTAGCAAAGAAAAATATATTAGTTTTAGCAAAAAAGTTTTGGTTGATAAGTTTATAGATAAATCTAACACTGAGAAAGATGTATATATAAACTTACGTTTTTTAGATTCTTTCCGCCTCATGGTATCTTCTATCGATAATTTAGCAAAAAATTTATCTACATAAGATTTTAAACATATTAGATCAATTTATGCCGACAATTTAAAATTTAATTTAATTCAACGGAAAGGCGTCTTTCCATATGAATATGTAGATACTTTTGAACGATTAAATGAGCCACTTCTACCTCCGAAGGAACAGTTCCATAATTCTTTGACCGGGGAAGATATTACCGATATCGATTATCAACATGCGCAAAATGTATGGCGAGCATTTAAATGCCAACATTTGTTGGATTATTCTAATTTATATTTAAAAACTGACGTATTATTATTGACGGACATTTTCGAAAATTTTCGTAAAATTTGTTGTAAAACATACGGTTTGGATCCCGCTCACTATTTTACTAGTCCCGGCCTATCTTGGAGTGCTATGTTAAAATATACTAATATTGAATTAGAGTTACTTACTGATATAGATATGCATTATTTTATTAAGAAAAATATTAGGGGTGGGTTATCGCAGGCTACTTTAAGACATGCTACAGCTAATAACAGATATCTACCAGAATATGATGCGAGTTCTCCAACTTCTTATTTAGTGTATTGGGATGCGAACAATTTGTATGGATGGGCTATGTCACAGTATTTACCATCAGGCGGTTTCCGTTGGCTCTCAAATCTAGAAATTAAAAATTTGAACATATTACAGATCACTGATGATTCGGAAATTGGGTACTTTTTAGAGGATGATATCGAGTATCCAGAAGTCTTACACGATAGACATAATGATTTACCTTTTCTTCCTGAGAAGATGGCGCCCCCTACGTCTAAATTTTCTAATGAGAAATTAATTGCTAACTTACAAAAAAAAGCGAAATTATGTTGTACATTATAGAAATTTAAAACAGGCATTAAATAACGGACTTAAAATTATAAGAATTACTCGCGTTTTGGAATTTAAGCAATCTAATTGGCTTCAAAAATATATCGATCTAAGTACAGGTTATCGGAAGACAGCACGAAATGATTTTGAAAGGGTTTTTTATAAGCTCATGAATAACTCAGTTTTCGGTAAAACGATGGAAAATGTTGACAAGCGGGTAGATGTAAAATTAATATCTCATTGGGAAGATATCGGTAAAAGGCGAGGGGCCGCTAGTTTAATTTCTAAATTGAATTTTAAAAATATTAAGATATTTTCAGAAAATTTTGAAGCGATACAAAAGGAAAAATTGCGAGTTATTGACGATAAACCTATTTATATTGGTTTCTCGTGTTGGAGCTATCAAAACTTCATATTTATGATTTCTATTATGAGCATTTGAAACGCACATATGAAGAAAACGTAAATCTATGTTATATGGATACCGATAGTTTTATTTTACAAATTAAAGTAGATGATATTTACTGTGACATTAAAAATAATATTTCTAAATTTGATACATCTAACTTTCCGGTCAATAATGTTTTCAACATCCCCCTCCAAAATAAGGCTATAGTCGGACTATTTAAAGATGAGAACGCAGGTAGGCTAATGAACGAATTTGTTGGCTTGCCGCTCGAAAGTTTACGCACTTGATGTTGAAGGTAAACATGTAAAAAAATCTAAAGGTATAAAAAAAAATATTGTTAGGAATGAAATCGTTTTAGAGGATTTTGAAAGGTGTCTATTCGATTTAAAATTGCTATTTAAATCTCAAAATTTATTCAAATCGCGACTGCATGAGATTTCTTCGATCACACAAAACAAATTAGCTCTATCTCCTTTCGATGACAAGCGGTGGATTGATGTTGATGGCATACACACTCTAGCTTGGGGCCATCGTAACATCGATAGCGAGATAACGCCTTAAGAGACAATTCAATTATATTTTATATTAGAATTATGACTCGATAGAAAATTCTTCTTTTTAAATAGAAACTAACACCCTACATTACATCTATGGACCTGCGCTGAGAATGCCTTTCCGCCCCCACCTAACCAGGTCGAAGCTATTAGGTAAGCATGTACAGCAGAACGATTCAGTTTTAAGTTTTTACTAGTGCTGTTAAGCTGCGTTATCGCAATGGAATACGGTACTTACATTTTATATTTAATAGTCCATTTTTAATATTGTTTGTTCTGTTTCAGTTGACAATACGAATAATTATAACCAATTCATCACCGCCTCTCTTAAAATGAAGGAAGATGCAATCTTTCGTGAAAAGCAGCTTATTGGACAATCGACATATCTACTTAATAAGGCAGGCACTAAATGTATTACGATAGGTCTGAGTCCAGCAGCAGGCTTAGTACCCCTCATTCAAGTTCGCTCATCTAGTACACTCATCTTCTTTACTGTAGATGAGTGGGAAGAATTTTGTAAAACCGAAAGTTGCAGTCCGGAACATCATATTAAAGCTAGTGCGTATAAACATATAAAAATTGTACGACTTAAAAGCCGAAATCGGACAATCGTTTTCTCTGAAAACACCTGCAACAATATGTTTAATCTGATGCAGCTAATTAACCAAAAGCTGTCCGTGTTCAAGAGTACCGACTTTGTGCGCTTCTATAATACAACACTTCAGGCATGCTCTCAGATGGAAGGTGCAGCAACCTGGCTAGGCTGCTGTTAACAGCACACACACGACGTGTGTGCATTGCCCCCGCTTCTGCGGAAATCGTTAAGATGGCACAAAGTGTGACCGTCGTCGACTGAGGTAGCCACTAAGAGTGTTCCCTCGGTTGGCGATGAGCAACCCCGTGCAGGGTGCGCTTCGCTGGTCTGCGCCTTGCCTCGTTGGGGCGGGGGTCGGGCCATCGAAGTACTGCTCAGAAAAGTAAAGAAGTTGCCGGGAAAGGGTTGGCGGCCCTACGCAACGGCTGGTTATCCGATCTCTCTAAATTTACGCACGAGCGCACTGACATACAAAACCCTACACTTACGCGGTCACACAAATACAAAATCACACACCCAGAGAGAGACGCAAGCTGCCAGCAGCAACCAACACACAGGTTCATACCCAGAAAGAGACACAAGCTTCTGGCAGCGAACAACACATATGTTCACACCTTGCTATCTATTTTTTGTAATACTAAGGCATGATTTATTATTATTATTGGAATGTATCTTTGAATAATTTTATCCATAGCAACTCAATTATTTGACATTTATATACTGTCATTTATATTTTATATCCTTGGTAAAGACATCATTGCCGAAACATGTAGGGTTGTTTTAAATATATATACTTTGAAGTAATGAACCAGACCTTTAATCGCCGACTTATTAAGTTTACCTTATCATACCAAGGTCACGAAGATATTATATATATATATATATATATATATATATATATACAAGGTGTGTATAAATTGTCGCAAAAGCTACACGTAGCGACATTCTTCGTGCGGTTCTGAATAAAAAATCTAAATGTTAAAATGTCGTATCATGCTTCGTAAATTCGTAAATGTCAAAATTTGACAGTAATGATTTTGATTGAACTCACTTTGAAATACAAACTTATTGTTCTACAACGTTGCCAAATGTGTTTTTCGTGGAAGTACGTTAATGAATAAATGTTAAAGACAAGCTTTTAAATCAAAAAGAAAACCGTTACGAAACAATACTAGTAAAAATTGTTTCTTTAAACTAAATTGCATCTATCTCTATTAACAGATATCGAAGAGCCAGGGTTAGTTACGCACTAAAAGTCTGAACTTCAAGAACCGCGTGAAAACAAACGAAGCATGATACGACATTTTAACATTAAGATTTTTTATTCAGAACCGAACGAAGAATGTCGCTGCGTGTAGCTTTTGCTACAATTTATACACACGTTATATATATATATATATATATATATATATATATATTATATTATATTATATTATTACGTTGTTGATTATTAAACAGATAAAGTTAGTGGAAACGATTGTTTATGATGTAGATCCAAAGGTTTAATCCTTCAACATTTTCACGTCATCCAAGTTATTCAAAATGTTCTCAAGGAAAGTATTTGGATAAATATTTAACTTCTCTAAATATTTCTTATCTTTATAAATAACTAGCTGACCCGGCGAACTTCGTACCGCCTAACAGTCAATAAATGTCGTGTTAACTTATAGATAAACTTAATTTAGGATTTTATTAACGTAATGAAATGAATACAAAAAATTGATTAGGTTCAATAGTTTATTAGGATAATATATATAAAGAAAATAAAAATTCAATAAAAGTACAAAAATCAAGTATTTCAATGGCGTGTCAGCAACACATTTGCTTTATTGAAACTATGTATTTTGTTGCATGGGTTGCACTCGGGTTGATTCTCTTCAGTGAAGGCTATTGTGATATACGACATTTTTCGTTTTGTTATTAGGCGCAAGAACAAATAAAGCGCATGGTTTGCCAACACGTGAACATGCCACGTACAACTGACCATGAGAAAAACATGCTTTTTCTAGATTAAGACCACAAACACTCAACGATTGGCATTGGTATTTGTTAATCGTCATGGCGAATGCAAGACGAATCGGAAATTGACTTCGTTTAAACTCAAAGGGCATATCGGTTAGGATAATCGGAATGAGAGCTTCCTTACCATTTAATTTTCCTTTGAGTATCGTCGTGTGAGTCACATTGATCATCAGTTTTCTTATCACCAAACGCGTTCCATTTAGATTTCGAAGCATGATAACTACCGAGCCAACCTTCAGTTGTAAATTGTGCGGTGATAAGCCAGGCACATCCGAGGAGTTTAAAAATTCAGTTGGATAGTTGGTGGCTTCGTCTTCGTTTGCTACACAGTCAATAGATTTGAATGAATGCATAGTACCAACGATTTGATTCAGATTCTTTCTAATTCTTCTCATTGATTCTGAATGACTAAATTTAAGTCATCCACATCTTCGTTCTCAGCCGCCAAAATTGTTCGCTCACTCAACCATTTGTTGTTTTTGTGGTTAGCAATGATGTTAGGGCATCGCTAGCAATGATGTTTGGGCATCGTTAATAATAATTAGAGAACGGACACGCTTACCACACGACGCAAAGCCCAGTGCAGTACTGGCGAAAGGCTGTATTTCTAAAATATTTAATTTTATTTATATAATTGGAAAACGAACGGGTGGTGATCTATAAAATTGCGAAATACATATTTATTTTTTGAAAAGTTGTATTTATAAAGTTTTTAATTTTATTTATACAATTGGAAAACATACGGGTGGTGATCTATATATCTAAAATTACGAAATACATATTTATTAATTAATTTTATTTATATAATTGGAAAACAAACGGGTGGTGATCTATAAAATTACGAAATACATATGTATTTGTTGAAAAGTTGTATTTTTAAAGTTTTTAATTTTATTTCTATAATTGGAACATTTTTATTTGTTCATTTTGTCGTTCAAGTTGAGTAAAGGAGTATTAATATTGACTAGCAATAGTTTCTCAAGGTTTTCTTCTGTCAATTTTGTTCTCTTTGAATTAAGTACATCCTTATAAATAGAAAACGTCCTTTCTACATCGCAACTGGTTATAGGTGCATACTGGAAATATTCTTTTATTTCTTCATATTTAGCCGTCAGATTTTTGTGGAATTGTCTCCATACATAATTGCTGCAATGTAGTTAAATCTGGATTTCTATTAAGAATTGCTTAAAACTTTAATAGAAACTTTAATAGAAAACGTCCTTTCTACGTCGCAACTGGTTATAGGTGCATACTGGAAATATTCTTTTATTTCTTCATATTTAGCCTTTAGATTTTGTGGAATTGTCTCCATACATGGCTGCAATGTAGTTAAATCTGTATTTCTATTAAGAATTGCTTCAAACTTTTGCCGAAGGCCACATCCGAAGTCACTTGGAATACTTTTCAAATTATTAACAGCCACATCTAATGTGGTTAATCCGTCATTTAATTTGAGATTTAGATTTTTAAAATAAGTAATTAGTTTTGGCAATTTTCCAAAGTGTTCCTGAAGAAAGTACAACTGATTTTTTAAATTTGGGATTTGTGTGAGCTCCTTGCACTCACCAATACTTCTAGCATCCTCCTTTAGCAGTGTTACGAAATGTTTTAGACCATCGAAATTCTCAGCATAATAACTAGTAGCTTCCAGACATGTTACCCATCTAGTAATTACTGGAGTGGGAGGCAGTGACAGAGATGGAAATTTTTCCCTGAAAAGAGCTACTCTCAAAGGTGCTTTTCTGAAAACTTTTTTAAAAGCTGATACAAGTCTATCAACTTCCGGAAAAGTGTCTCTGATATATTCACAGATTCTGTGGAGAGCATGTGCTACACAAGTAATATGCAGCATATTAGGATATGTTTTCTTCAATAGTCTGCCTGTTTTTAACATAAACGCAGCACTATCACTGACAAATAAAAGTATTTTTTCTTTGTACGTGGCGTCCGAATGAAGCATTTTTTGCATATTCTCCTTAATGGTTTCAGTAACTGTTTCCGCATCAACTCTATTTATAACACTTGTTGCTATTACATATGAGTTATAGGGAATAGATGGATGTAGTACACCAGCTACAACATTTACCACACAGCGTCCTAACATATCCACCGTTTCGTCGGCGCTTATCCATATGTATTGATTTAAAAGATGGCTTCTAATGCGTTCTACTGTTCTCGTATAGTACCTAGAAACATAATATTTGCGTAAAGTTGATTCATCAGGAACATTTCGACCAGTATATTTTTTCAGAAATGTCTTCAAAATTGGATTGTTCAATTTAAATAATGGAATATTAGCTGCCATAAAAGTTTCACAGAGTTCTTCGTTAAAATTGTCAGATTCCAACGGGTTCAATTTTTTTTCGTGCTTTAACGATCCTACGTTTTACGGTTGATTTATTGCAATTTTTCAATAATGTTTCACACACTTCACAATAAATTTCGGAATCACTGGCAATGTACATACAATCAGTATGGCCCTCAATCCAACTCGCCATTGTTTCACGATGCCATTCTCGACGCTCTTCCATTGTCTGAAAAAGTAAGAATATTCTAGATCCAAATAAACGAAATTAAATAACGAAATGTTATGCACACTTACGTGAAAATAATTGGAAGATGTTGCTTAAATGAAAAGAAAAGGAATGTACGCTATTTCTCTTACGAAATACGATAAACTTATTTATTTTATCTACGTACACGACACCACTGAAAACACTATATTCTCCGAATACAATAGCTGGGTTGTCCATTGTTATCGCTGTGAGACCAGGTGGCCGAGTAAGTCAAACAAATACTTCCTTGAATTACGCCGGGATGTACTGAGCGACGCTATACACAATTCCAATTGCCGATTGCGTTTTATGGAAATTGGATCCGTTCTCTAATAATAATACTCGCACAATAAGATTTATTAATAACACTCGCACAAAACAAACAAATCGATCGGTAACCTTTATATGCTTTTTTCAAAACAAATCACAGACAACATGAAACAAAAAATTGTACACTTTTCCTAACCTAATTGCTAACCTAATTTAGAGTTCCTAACCTAATTTATTTAAAAAAATAATTTTCTGTATAATTTCTTTTTTCGTGATTTTTTTCAACATTTTAATAGTTATTCTGCTATTCGGGGCGGAGACGAATCCAACAAATCAGAGATCATTAAAATCGGTCCAGCCGTTCTTGGGTTATAAATGGTGTAACTAACCCGTGTATTAAGATATGGAAACAAAATTTTGATGCTTTTTATTCATAAACAAAGTAATACCCTGACTTATCGTACCGGTAGTCCCGAGATCGATTCCGAGGTTTGGTGTCCGAGAAGGTTACGTAATTTTCCTTGCCACTTAAGGTTAATGACGTCAGATAAATATCTTAAGTCGCTCAATAGGTACGGGCGTAATAAGTCATGACCTGCCATTGTCTCCTGTAATTGATGTTACGCTGTTGGTGGATGCTAAGGCATGAATTATTATTATTATATTGATTTTATGAATTATGAATCTTAACAAAACAGCTTTTTAACTCCTGAAAAGTAAAAGATACCTTCGCTTGCTGAATCTATCGTGAACAAAGGCAGGCTTTAGCAACAAATATGAACTAAAAAGGAGAAATGCCCGATGCAATTTTTTAAACACCTCTCTATGAATTTGTTATTCTTTTCTTAAAAGAATCGAAAACATTTTTCTAGGTCATTTATATATCAGAAATTCCATGATTGCGATTTAAACAAGAAATATAAGTTTTTGACAAGATATTCTGACGCAGTAATACTGCATCTGAAAATTTATTCACAATTTAAAATAAATTTTGATTTTATGGAATTTTCAGGATAATTAGAAAAATTAGGTAAACGTAAAATTATTCCCTATATCATATTATTTCAACTTCATGGGGAGAATTTCACATTAATTAGTCTTAAATATAAAAAATATAAAATCTACAAGGGCAATGGATATAATCATTTCAATTTAATATATAAAAGTTATGCGCTTAAATCTTTCCCACTCTTCTCTTGTTCAACCTTTTGCTAGATTTTCTTTTTATTTCCTTTTGGTGTTCTATTCTTATCTCTGATTTTCTTAATTTATAAGTTTTTCTTGCTTCCCTTTTGATTTTTTTTGTTGTTTGCTTATGTCCCTGCGCTTTACTTTCTGGTATTGTTTTTGCGAGATAGTGGTCGCCAATCTCATACCCCCTTTTTACTCTTCTTATTTTTCTTTAATTTCTCTTTTGTTCTTATTTTCTATAATGATATAATCCACTATAGATATTTAACCTCCACTTCGCATTCCTCTAGTGAACTAATGCATCTCCTTGTTTTGGAAGTGTATACGAAGTATGACTATAAAATATCATGACAGATGCTACTACAGACGAACCAAGCATGCGCTAAAGCCGTACGACCGACAGCTATTAGCGTGAACCCTACTCTTTTAATTGGCGCCCCTTCCGTGTCTGTAGACATAATAGGCCACGAAGGCCACGGCCAGAGCCTTCGTTTGCACAAGATCAATTTTTTTTTTTATGGAAAAAATATAAGTCTTTTAATAAAGTAACGAATTGTCGTGAAATTTAATGTAAAACTTGGAAAAATCGCTACTAAGACTTACCTATTATTAAAAGAAATATATGGCAATGAATGCTTATAACGTGCGCGGATATTTGAGTGATTTAAACGTTTCCAAGATGGCCGAGAAAACGTTGAAGATGACGTACGCACGGGTTTTAAGAATTTAAGCATGCAAAAAGTGTGTGAGAAAATGGTGCCAAAAATTCTCGCAATCGAACAAAAAGAAGCTAGTGAAAATACTTGTACTGGCCATTGAAAATGATTCAAGCTTCTTGGAAAGAGTGATAACAGTGAAGAATCTTGTTTTTCACCTATGATACATACACTAAGTGTTAATCAATGCATTTGATGAGCTGCCCCAGCTTCGCCGAGAGCTAAAAAAAGGCAAATGCGCAAATCAAAATTCTATGATGCTCGTGTTTTCGATATCTATGGGATTGTGTACTTTAACTGGATTCCTGAAAGTCAAACTGTTAATCGGCATTAATACCTAGAGATTCTTGCTCAACTTCATGAGAGAATCAAGAATAAAGAGCCGAATTGTAGAGAAAAAATTCATGGGTTTTTCATTAGGACAACGCACCGGGGCACATTCCATTGTCTGTCAAGACGGTTCTAGCCAAGCATAACATCCCAGTGTTAGACCATTCGCCTTATTGGACTAACCTGGCACCATGTGACTATTATCTGTTCTCAAAACTCAAATCTACATTAAAAGGAATAAGATTTCAGACCGTTGAAGCTATGAAAGAAAAATCAACATGCAACATGAACAAGTTCACAGATGAAGACTCCCAGCACTGTTTTGCAAAATGGAAAATTCGAATGAAGCAGTGTAGGGATAGAGGAGGGATATATATCGAAGGCGATAGTAATTAAATATATATTAATTTAAAATAAAATTTTTTACAGCATCAGTCTCGTTGTTTTAGAGCCTCACCTCGTATTAGTTAATATTAAGTCATTATCATTCAAGTAATCTTCTTCCATTACTAATTAATTCCTCTATTCTATTTCATTTCTAACCCTTGCATTAAAGTCATCAGCCGGTAGCAACTCCCCTTCCTTGCCTTTAACTGCATCTTGTAAGGTATCCCAGATTCTATCTTTTAGCTCTTGTCTTTCATTTTCATCCGGCCCATGTACCACAACCACTGTTTTTACTTCGTTCTCACTTTCAAATTCTATCGTCAATATTCGTTCGACGTTAATTTATTTCATGAATAGTTTTTCATTTCCTCACATCTGCTATATTTTTCAATTGTATCATCCATGCCACTTACGTCCTCACTCTTTCCTTTTCTTCCATTCCTCCATGAATTACCAAGTTTCAATTATCCAACAACACTTCACCTACTTCTTTCCTTTTTGTTTTCGTTAATGCCTGAATTTCTGTGCAAAATTTTTCCAAATTTTCCATTAAATCATGTTGCTTTCCATTCAGTCCTCATACATTCCATCTTGCTATATATATTTTATTTTTTTCATTATTCACGTGATTAACCATATTCATTGCCTTGTCCTTTAACACAGTTGTACACTAGTTTACTAAGTTTCTCGATTGTCGTTTTTCTTCGGTTTTCGTTTTCTTTCAATCTCCCTTTTATCTTGTTCTGTATACAATCCATATTATCTATCACAAGTCCTTGATGCTTATTTTTTTTCCCACCCGTGACTAATTGAAGCTTTGAAATTTGTATTTTAACATCCAAAGTTTATTTAGTATCTTTTACATTAGCGACTATATTATTTATTTCATAAATATCTCTATTTTATGACTATGTAAACCATGTGATTTCACATATAGAGCACCTTTGTCATAAACAGTACCACCAACCTAGGAAAAACGAGCATAGGTAAATTAATTTTTCTTTTTAAATCAAGGCTATAAAGCTTTTTAAATCAAGTGATATAAAGATTCATATCATAGTAAATGTGATATGAATCTTTATATCACAAAGAGCAACTATATGCACAATACTATTTTGTTTTAATAAAACACTACGTGCATATTTATACAATGAAATACATATTCCTTTCACACTTTGCATTTTGTCTGATTGTCTAAACTTGTTAAGTCTTCATATCCATTTCACAATAAGTAACTTTGGGTCATTTTCCAAGTTAATTGTCTAAACTTCATGATAGAAATAAATCTACTTATTTTTTTAAATTTCGTTTCACAAATATTCACCGTCTAACATTCCTCATAAATAAAATAACTTGGCTCCTGGATAAACTTCAGTTCAAAATCGGTATTTCAAAGTTCTCTTTGTATTTTTTAATGTTTTTTTTAATTTTTAATCATATCTAAATGGGCGAGAATATCCATTATTCTAGATATTCCATGAACTTGGGAAATTTTCATTTTAAAACCAAAACTAGCATCACAGAGAAGCTAAGTAAGATCAACTACTGTTACTCGTCAATTTTTGCCAGTAACTAACTTTCTTTAACACACTTTCGAATTTGGCCATAACACGAATATTTTTTACGTCGCCGAAAGCATGTAGCTGTGTTTGTAGAGTCTCCACCATTTGCAGTGACTTCACTAATGACAAAGAAGGATTTTGTAATTTATCAATCGCGTCAACTACTCCATTGTAAGTGTTATGAATAATTAGTAATTCTGCTGCAGCCTGAGCATTTTAAAATTTCTTGTAAATTGTAAAATTGCAGACTTAATATTTTGGAAATGCTGAAAATTAGAAAAAGCTGGGTTTAACCATGTTCCCTAGCTTGTAAGAATTGGATATGGAGGTTCAGGGATGTCGAGATATTGTCTGTGAAATTCTCAAATACGTTTCAGGGATTTCCGAAACACTACTTTTTTATGCACTATTAAATCATCTACCTCCGAATAACACCATCGAACAGTTGCTGCCACAAGATGTAACCAGTTACCACACTGTTCTTTAAGAACCCGGCCTACAGAACGCATGGTTTCGGTATCATTAGTCATAAATAGGCTTAGGATAATTATGCACTACAATATGCATACAAATATGCACCAAAAACATTCAGAATATGCACTTAAATATGCACAAAAAATCAACTTTTAAAAAATAAATACTAATCTTTTATATTAAGACATTTTTATTATTCCATTTAAACACACAAACTTTTTTTTAGATTCAAAATTATAGAAACAAATTATAATTACATTTAACTACAACGTGATGTAACAAATTTTCAAAAATAAATTTGCGCCTATTGTCGGCTAGAATATTTTTGTACTATGAGAAAACTCTCTCGACATCACAGCCACTATTAGTACAAATTCATATTTTATAATGTCACTAGCACTTAAATGATAATTTTTTTTTCATTAAGGGTTGTTTAATTTCTCAACACCTCACTGATATTCTTCAGTTGTATTTTTTGACAGCACTGCGTTTAATTTATTGATGAAACAATTTTTCTGGAGTTTTGCTAAACATTTAACTACTATATTTTCTACTATTTTAATGCTATCTTGTAAAGATAATCCTTTAGTTTCTAGCGTAGAGATTGCAGTCGAAATTCATGCCAGATTGGCTCGAATATAAATGAAATCTTCTCGAACATTTGTTTTTCTCAGAACACTATGTGCTTCTCCAATGCACGCGCATCTTCAGAGTCGAAATCATCAACAATTTTCTTCAGAAGTTCAAAATGTTTAGCGTAATATACAGCAGCGTCAAAAGTTCCCTATCTTGCAATGATTGGCGCGGATGGAAGTAGAACCTCCCCTGCAGCATTTCCCAAAACCTCTGAACACGAGTTGGTGCTTTAAGAAAAATCTTTTTCACAGACATTATCAACATATTAACGTCTGGATAAAGAGTACGAGATAAATCAGCTACGCAGGTCACATGTATCATGTTTGGGTTTCTGTAATCCCCGCATTGTTTTGCACATATATCTACAAACTAGTAGAAATTTTTGGTATAAAATCCTAGAGAATCGTTGAAAAAAGCAGCGACTGTTGAATGATAAACTTTGTCCAGCACTTTTAAAGTCAGCAGATATTATTTATATTTTTCTTCATTAACTCCTAATATACCAAATACAAAATTTGCTATGCATCATTGTTCTACGTCGGTTGTTTCATCCAAGGACACCAAAATAGAATGATCTTTTTTATTTTTTCTATTAATTTGTTTAGTGTTGTTCTATACAAGTGTCCCGTATCGTTATGTTCAAATTGTAGGAGTGTAAAGTAGACTTCATTTCAAGTAACAAAAACGCAAAACTTGTATATCCATTTTTATTTGTTTCAAAGTTACAGATCTATGAATGTGATTGTCAGATCATGAAAAAAAATGTAATCCTAAAGTCATTGATTTTATTTAAAAAAGTTCAATTAATAATATTTTCGAAATGTCCACCTCCTTGTTGAGTGTAAGCCAACAGAAGAAGTACTTATCCGAATTTCATACTTGTTCTATCGGATTTGCTCGGCAGCCAGGTGAATACGATCCAACAAATCTTCTCTAGTGTTCGAACTTGCGCGTAAACTAAATTTTTCGTGTACCCCCACAAATAAAAGTCAACGGGATTAAGATCGGATGATCTGGGTGGCCATGCAACAGGACCACCTCGACCAATCCATCTTGGATAATTGACGTTAACCCAATTTCGGACAGCAATTCCGAAATGTGGTGGTGCCCCATCCATATGAAACCACATGTCTCGTCGAACATTCAGTGGAACATCCTTTAAAAGACCTGGCAGTTTGTCAATAAGAAATTGAAGGTAATTGTCCGCATTTAACCTCCCAGAAAGAACGACGGGACCAATCAACAAGTCATCGATTAGGGCCGCCCAAACGTTAATAGAAAATTCATGTCGAAATTTAGATGGGCGTATAGCTTTGGGATTTTCTGATGACCGCCTGTGCAGGTTTCTCAGATTTGTAACACCACTTCTCGTGAACGTAGATTCATCTGTCCAGAGGACTGTTCTGCAGAAATTAAAATGAAGCCGTGACTGTCTTAATATCCAGGTAGAATAAACTAGACGAGCATCAAGCAAACCGTGTCCTCTGCGATAGTGATATGGATGTAAGCCCTCATGTTTTAAAATTCGCCAAACTGTCGTTCGTGGCACTCCTAGTTGTCTAGCGATTCGACGTACACTGAGAGGTGGATCCCTTGTAACAATAGCTACTGCTTCTTCCTCTAAGTCTGCTGGCAAATTTACTCCTCGGTCGAAAAGATAATCACGCAGTCCGCATTCCCGAAATTGTCTGTGTACTTCCAGAAATATTCTGTAATGAGGAATGCGCCTATCGGGAAACCGATGTCGGTATTCAATAACTGCTTGACGTGCACTGCCGTTACAGTAGCCATACACAAAATGCATGTCCGCATACTCTTGAGAAGAAAATCGGTAAGGCATTTTGAATAAATAAAACGTATTCACTCACTAATAAGCTGTTGTATGAACTGAAACGTAATGGAATCCTTTATTAAAAAATGCAACGTTAAGAGTCATCGGAACATTTGTTTATTGTATGATATTCATGGTTCAGCACTTACGAAATAAGTAAGAACCTTCTTTATCATAAATCAATTCCAGTACTCTTTTTTGTAGATCTCCAAGCAATTACTGTATGCACTACGACACGTGTTTATTTATTTTAGGATAACATTTTATTATGCGACGTTAACAATCACAGGCCTGTTATTGAATCGTACAACTTTTTTTTAAATAAAATCAGTTTGTATTGACTTTGGGATTACATTTTTTTTCATGATCTGATAATCACATTCATAGATCTGTAACTTTGAAACAAATAAAAATGGATATACAAGTTTTGCGTTTTTGTTACTTGAAATGAAGTCTACTTTACACTCCTAAAATTTGAAAATAACGATACGGGACACTTGTGTATCTCGGAAACGTATTTTTTTCTTAATGTCGATTCCTCTGGAATATTTTTTTGTATACTTCTTCATAAAGTTGCGAAAAACTTCATTCTTTAATTTAGCTAACGGAATGTCAGTGCAAATAAAAATCCATACCGGAGTAATTCGTGATTTCCCTTTTTACGATTTTTATTGCTTGCATGTTTTCCGGTTGGAAGATGCTGAGTGACTTGAAACTTTTTTGTCGCCGTAACATGAACTTCGCAGTATTTACAAAATAACAGATGCCTATTTGTTGTAAAATCATTATAATCCTTCACAAACTGACTTAAAATTGCACATACGCGGTTTTTTAAATTTTGGATGGATGTTAATACTATTGCAACTAGTACACGACTAATACAGATTGTTGTAATTTAAAAGGACATAGTAAAATTAAGGATATCCTGTATTTATTTCTCGTTGTTCGATTACCCGGGTAATACTCTTAATATTTCCAAGTATTGTTGTTTCAAAACACTAACTATTGTGTTGGCCGTTTACAGTAAATCCAGCTTTAGCTTGCTATTCACTTCACCTATCCATTCAACTGTTTAGAAGATTATTTAATTATCTGGTATAATGTGTCTGTTTGCGTTTGGTATTCAAGTTAATGGGTGTTATTTTACAAGTATGCGAAACGTCTTAGTGCTAAACAGTTTTAAGAAATACTGTCCGGTAGACATACAATCAACAGAAATCGAAAAAGTGTAATTATACATACTAACAAGAATATTAAATCTTTATGTGAAGTCATAGACTGTTTTAAAATTATACTTTTCTGAAAAAGGGCAACTATGCATTTATAATGAAAAAGATTCAAAATATGCACTTATTTATACATAACAACAACTAAAATATGCATTTGCAAATGCATAATTATCCGAAGCCTAGTCATAACCATTAAGAGATGGTACTTTTAAAGTTCAAAGTTTTTCATTGTATTTAGTACCTACCATCTTTGTAATTACTTCAGCAATATGTTTCTACTATTTTACTAGCTAGTAAGATTGGAAACAGACTCGACAGACAAAATTCAAGACTCGAGGTTAATGAATGTGTTGTTCTCAATACTTGGTTTTCCGAGGCATCAACTTCTGAGCGTCTAAATGTTGAAAATTCTCCAGATAATGGATATATAGAATACTAAAATTAAAACTTGTATATGTTTCAGAACCGGCCTGGACGTGGTGCCTATCGTGGAACTGTGTACTGGAAATATGACAGCAGCTAGGATTAGACTGAGTATTTATGGAGGGGTAGGAGACGGTAATTGCGTGTCTGTACCTATCCATTAATTCTCTAAAACTACTAGGGCTTAATATTGAGACCTTGGTAGTATATACCAGCAAGAACAATCTAGAAGTGATTATCAGTGCAGATGCTAGTAGAGACCCGCTGCTTTAATACTATGTGTGTGTGGGCATGTCTTTAATTTTCTGATTTACATTTTCAATCTTGTCTTAGCTCTCATAACCTGATTGTTCATGCTTTTATTTACATTTTCTGTCGTTCCTATTATTCTATTATCCTATTATATAATGGAGCAGCGATTCTCAACCTTCTTAGCTCCGTGACCCCTCAAATAGTAAATATGTATCAATAAAATTAATATTTCGCCCCCCCCCCCCCCCTCCCCCCCCCCTTCCCAACCTAAGGAATATTAAACGATAAGCCTGATTTACTGATTTAATTTTGACTGTAATTTTAAATGTAAAAAAATATTTAATATTATATAATCACATTGTACGAATTCTTTACATTAAGAAAATACCGACAGTATAAAAATGTAATACTACGAGTATTCCTATTATTTTATGTCGCTACGTTTATAGCGTCGTGTATGAACATACATGTATGTACATACATTAGCAATTTACAAGTTCCAACTTGAGGTGTCCGTGCGCTTTGTATTTTGGCCTCCTACAATACTCGCTATGAGAGCATGTTCGAACATGCATATGGATACGCTTGAACAAGTCGTTCCATCACTAGTATAAAAGAGGCGATAGCGATTGCACAACTTTAGTTAAGTTTCGAATGCGAAGCATACGTCTGGTGCTTTTATTTTAGTGTGCGGTCAACCTTAAAAATTAATTGTTTTTCTTTAATTTCTTATGCGAAATGGATAAATTTTTGAAAAAACGAAGTTGTCTATCTACATCCAGTGAATCGGTTGGTAAAAAGACAAGGTTGTAAAATGACAGTTTTTTAAATTATTGTTTTACCTTGCCACAATGCGTTGTTCTTTCCGATTAGGTAAAGCTTGAAGCCATCAAAATTGTTCGATACTTGGAAACTAAACGTCCGGTTCATAAAAACAAACCCTTGGAATTTTTCGAAATAGAATTACGTACCTTGAGAAATCAACAAACTTCTATTTGTAAGTCAAATCATACTGATAAAAGTATACTTGAAGCAGGCGCGGCTCGTGATGACGTATTTGGGAGTGCAAGTACAATGATGCGAGTGCCTCGTGTGTTTTCGGTGTTTACTAAGAAAACGTTAGTTAGTACACGAGAATACACGAAGCACTCGCATCATTGTACTTGCACTCCCAAATACGTCATCACGAGCCGCGCCTGACTTGAAGTATCTTATCTCGTAGCATTCAGAGTAGCTAAGATGCCGAAACCCTATACATGCTCAGTGTTTTATATGTGTGGAAGAAGCAAAAAAAAAATTAAAAAAATTACACATTCTAATGACACAATATCAAAGCGAATCGATGACTTGGCTGCCGATGTTCGTGATCAGATAATTCAGCAAGTGAGTTCAAGTGAATTTTTTAGTATTCAATTTGATGAATCAACAGATGTAGCAAACATGTCTCAGATCTTATGTTTTGTGAAGTATGAATGTGATAAGGACACATTAATCAAAGAAAATATGTTGTTTCGCAAAACAGTATCGGGTCATGCAACAGGACAATGTCTTTTTGATGTTTTTTATGAAGTTACTAGAAATTATACTAACATAGATTGGACAAAATGTATTGCAGTATGTAGTGACGGTGCAAAGGCAATAACAGGAAAGAATAGTGGATTAATGACAATATTAAAAGATCGTCTTATCAGCCCTTAGTAGGCGGAATGGACGCACTGCTTCCTTCACAGACATGCCCTTGTCGCGAAAAACATGCCTGAAAATCTCAACCAAAGTCTTTGTGAAGCTGTAAAAATGGTTAATTTTATTGAAAGCCAACCGTTACAGAACAGGCTGTTTGCTAAACTATGCGATGAAATAGGCGAAAATAAAAAATCTCTTCTTTTCCACACAGAAGTTAGATGGTTATCGCGAGGAAAAATATTAACCCGGGTATTGGAATTGCGAGATGAATTAATAATATTTTTGCAGAATAAAGAAACGCAATTCGCATTGTTTTTACAGAATAATGAGTGTATGTTGTTGTTGGCTTACTTAGCTGATATATTTTCGCATTTAAACGACTTGAGTGTGAATTTACAAGGCCGCGATCAAAACATTTGATTAATGACAGACAAAGTCCATGCTTTCATTAAGAAGCTTGATATTTGGATTAATCGCCCTCAAAGCAAAAGTTTGGATATGTTCCCACTCACTTCGGATTATATTGAGGATAATTTGAATGAATAAGACACTATTATTCACCAGAGTTTGGATTGCATGAAGATGCATTTGCGTGAGTTAAAAACTCAGTCGACGAAGTATTTCTCGGAAGATAAAAATGATTTCTCCAAGAGATGGGTAGGTAGTGAATCCGTTCAGTTAAAACGTTGTTGTCGGTAGCTTACCAGTTGTGGATTCACGACTAGCTCATCGAAATGACAAAACGCTACAACTGCAAATTACATCTGAAGATTTAGACTTTTGGTCTATGGATGCGCTAAAAACTAAGTACAGGAATCATCTCTTATCACTCGAAAACAATTTGCTTTTGTGTGTTTCTAAGGTAGATACACGTATCGTGAAACTTTTAAATTAAAAACAAATGCAACCATCACATTAATTTCTTTCCTTGTACTTATTGTAACTAAAATGTTTATTATTAAAAATACTTTTTTCTCATAAAATGATTTTTCATTATTGCGCAACTTCCTTTTAATATGACTGTGACCCCCATGATGAGAAGCGATGTAATAATGTATTAAAAGAAGAAGTCAAATATAAATAAATAATGGTAGGTAAATAAATTCGATATATAGGTATATCTAGAAAACTGAATAATGGAAATATTTAAAGAAGAAGGAAATGATTAAGAATAATTTCAAGTGCCAATAAACTAAAATATATACAGCAAGCGCCAATTAAGTTGGCGTGAGGAGGGGGTGCGCAGAAGCCGTTTTTAAAAACGTCCACCCCCACTACCCAAGTAAATGTCAGAATACATTTGTCATTGACGTTTGACGGAACATAATGCTTTGCTAGGGGATCATAAAGTGATACACGCTCAGAGGTTAGAATTATCTGACATTTGATGTAAAACCAAATACAAATCTCCCCACTACTTCTAATCCTGCGCGAACTTACCCCTCCTCGCGCCAACTTAATTGGCGTTTGCTATACGTATCTATAACCTGTTATAACATTAATAAGTTAGTAGTAGTATGCAAGTGTAGACAATGTGCATTGCAGTGCTTTCGAATGAATGTCATAGATCAAGGATTGTATAACATAGGATTGCTCGATCCCGCAATATTTTCGCCGCGTAGTGGGGAGCCATGACGTCACAAACGGACCAGGTTGAACGCGTTCACTACTGTAAAGCACCTTATAAAATGTGTTTAGCTACTACAACAATTAATTATCGAGTTATATTAGTGCTATTATTATGGTATATAATATTTCATTTGATAATAACATATCCGTCAGTGTACTGTTATAAATGTAATACACGTTTTTATTGCCATAAGGTTATGCTTTGGTTTATAATTTAAAAAAAAACTTTTCCAACTTCAAATAAACACATTTATTAGGTACATAAACATAAATAAAGAAAGCCGATGAGCATGTATTCTCTATACAAAGCAAAAAATATATATTTTTCAATTAAAAGAGCCAGTATATAGCAATGTTTTATTACGCAGTAATTAAATAAAAACGAATCGAGTAGTGGTTTTTCGCATTTTTTAGCTAGTGTTCGTTGAGTGTCTGACGGTGTACTAGTAGAAAGCTTACGTTTACTCGATTTTTTAGCATTGTCAAGGGTTCTTTTTGTATTTAAATACTTCATACGGATAACAGTTCTTAATTTACAAAATAATTTTATAATAACAAAGCACAAATTTTCTCGCTTTTTAATTTTTAAAGCTAGTCTTTTAACAACCAGTGTTTCTTTCTGCAGTTTATTATCGCCATGATATATCTCAAAATATTTGTTCCACTGTTTAATGGTACTTAAGAAATCTGTTGGAGGGCTTAATAAGACCACCAAAAGAGAGCTGTTGTACCCATGAGGGTAAATTGTAGGCGTGATCGGCTTTAATTTTATAAGTATAATCGCCGAGTTGGGGATGACTGTTTTTAAATTTCTTCGCTATAAAACCAGCAATGTACTCAAATGCATCGTCCGTTGTTTCTGGTGATTTTGCATCAGATATTTCTGAAATCCCTGATGATGAAAACGAGCTTCCATTGCTACTTTGAGTTGCATTGCTGTCAAACTTCTCTTCCGGTAATTCAAGTGAAACTTTCGCTTGTTCCAACACTGTGGCCACTATATATTCTTCAGGAACAGCTTCTTGTGTGTTCACCTTTAAAAAAAGTATAGCTATGTAGATAGGTAGGTACCTATATAATACTAGGAATATGTAAAGAATTAATAAACACATTTTATGTACCTGTGCTTCTAAAATACCAGGATTCTTCCCAAGAATAATCATTCTTATTCTTTTGATGGCTTCCAATGGAGATGGATGTTCATTCGGCCCTCGACATCTAAGCTGGAAGAAAAAATTCTCCAAACAATCCTGATTAAGTTTATGAGTACATATATAATGTACATCTTCAAATTCGGTCTTCATATCTCGTAAAAGTAGTTTCAACGATTCTATAGAAATTATTATTCCTTTCTGAAAAATTTGCAAAGTGTTTT
Source organism: Melolontha melolontha (assembly GCA_935421215.2). Lineage (NCBI taxonomy): Eukaryota > Metazoa > Arthropoda > Insecta > Coleoptera > Scarabaeidae > Melolontha > Melolontha melolontha. The sequence continues at coordinate 143,376,821 of OW285236.1, forward strand.
TTCCTTCAGCTCTCATGTCAAATATTAAATCTCTAACTTTATTTAAGTGTTGTTCTTGGCCCTGTAAATAAATTCGAAAAGGGGCTTTCATAGGGTCAGGGCCAGGAGATCTATTCACATGGCTATTAAAAATATCAAACTAAGAATTAATATTGTCTATGAACATTCCGACATCTTCAGCAAGTTTTTTTTATCAGGGCCTGGTTTGTATCGTAATAATGCCTGGGCGGTCTTATGTGATAACAATTCAGCCGCTAGTCTTACATTTTGTCTTTTACTCTTTTCAACTGTAATATGCTTTTCAGAAATTTTAGGAATTTACTTCTACATTGGTTAATTCTATCAAACTTTCTAAAGGTTCTTATCTCTTTCTTTCCAGCACTTCTCAATATAAATCCTGTGTCCAAAAACCAATTACGAAGAAGTTTCAGTAAATGGGGAGCATCTGCGAAAACATAAACATTTTTCTTGGTTTGCGGATGCTCGAAATAGGTCTTATTTATGTCAACGGACAACGCTTTTCAGAGACCAACATTACTGCTTCCGCAATCACTTACAATTGCAACACAGTTATATGATATTTTATGCAATTGGGTGATCAGATCCATTAACACATCCTTTGTCATCTTTTTGTCAAAGTCTAGATAGATAGGCTGTTTCCAAGTAGAAAATAAGCTTCTAACCATACAGACTTGCATTAAATTGTAAGGACCTAGCACCTGATCTTCACCAACACAATACTCTAAAGTGGTTTTAACTTTGACTTCATCAAAAGAAATGACTACAGTTTTCTCTCTTGCAGACATATTTTCTCCTGCTACCTTTAGAAAAGTTAGTACATCTTCTAAAACTCCCGGCGTTATTCTGATTTTTGATGTCCACTTTCTCAAAGATGACAACGCTGGCAACGGAAAATTAAGTTTAGTTCGCAAAAATATATAGCATTTCTTGCTGAGGTAACGAATAGTAAAAGCAACTGCAATCTCTTCAGTAGTCCAATTAACGCGTTTCTTTTTGTTTAGAAGAATAGAAATTTGATTTTCTGTTAAGAGTTTTCTCAGTATTTTTACCGTTTCCTGTTTTTGTGCAGGTTTATCTTGCTTGTTCTTTCTTCTATAGTATAAAAGTTGTTTTCTCTGCAAATTCAATTTGCGTTTCATAATTTCCATCTCTGTAGATAATTTAGTGTGACTTTCACGAAGCTCCGCATATTGTTTAGATAATATATTTTCTGCTGGGACAGTTAAAGGCTTATCGGTTTTAAATTCTGCTGTTGAAGACGCTGTTGACAGCTCACTTGCCGCTAAACATGAAGCTATCGATTGTTCGGCAATCAATCTATTTACTTCTTCTTTCCTTTCAGTTTCCTTTTTTCTTTTTAAATATGCTTCCCCTCTTGTCGCAACTTTCTTTATATCTTTGGACATTTGTGGAAGATTTACACTAGGCACAGCAGTGTATTTAAGCTGTTTTCGTACAGGTAACCCTAGCAATAATTACTATGTATTAGAATAATTTATCTCATGACGTATAAATACATTTATTACCTAATAATTCGTTCCGCATATCACGTTCATAATCGTTTGCATTAAAGTGGATTGAGCAAATTTGGCTAGTATTTGGATTCCACTTATCTGCTCGTTTGCAGCGCCTTATCCATTCTTTACGGACAGTATCGGATACGAAGTTTGTCGCCTTTGGAAAGTTGTGATAAACGATTTCTCTATTGGTAATTTTCGTAGAAATACGACTGTTATTACAGCCAACTACCGCACAACGACGTCCCGGCATTTCAGTCGCTAATTTACAAAGGGTAACGGCGAAAACTAAATTAAAACACTTTACTTTAAGGGTCTACTTTAGTGCCCGAAAAATTACCATTTCAGAAATATGCAACCCACATTACAGCTCACTACAGCGGACAGGTACCAAGACGCCCTACTGAGATGGTCGAAGGATTATGTAAATTAGCAAACAAATTTGATTATTGACACATCAGCTACTTGGGATTTATTTATGACTTGTTTTAAGCAGATAGATGATCTGTGTATTTCCGCCTAAAATTTTTTGAATCGTAGATAAAGAATAGATGTATTATTATAACAAATGTAACTTAATAGGTTTTAATATAAAATAAGTAGGGTAGTAAAGCTACACAATTTTACCCATACATACCTAATTGAAATAATAATATAATAATATAATAATAATAATAATAATATATTTATTTGTTCATAATTATACAAGTGTATAGAACTCGCATTACCTGGCTTTCTAATCCTTCTTAGTCATTAAAAGTTAATCACCTGGTTACTTGGAAAAATGTATATAATTCGATAAAGATATGACCATATGATAAACAACTTTCTGCTCCCACCTATCTTAAAAAATAAGGGGTGGGAATGTCAAAAAAAAAATTATAAATATGATGAATACTTGAACATAAGGTCAATTGGTTTTTACCATCTTGTGCTTTGCATGTGATTATAAGTGAATTTGCTGTGCTTTTGTTAGTTCTTGTCAATTGTGCTTGTATTTTCGGAGCGATTTTTCTATTTTGGAAAATTTTGCTGTGCGTTAGCATTATATTCGGACTATTTTCATTAGCTATTCGTATGCGAAAGATTGCATACGTATATTAGTGTTGGTGACTGTTGTAATTTTGAAATATAATTAACAATGGGACTTCACTCCCAAAAAAGATTGACAACCGCTGCAAAACGGAAAAGTAGAAAACAGTTGATGAAACAAATTCGGATAAAAAATCGAATAGTGTCTCAACGTGATAATATTGTAGATAATCAAATTGTTTTCACTGAGACAAATTCGGCACGCGACGACAGTTTTGATTCGGATATATCAGATGAGGTTTTTATTGAAACAGAAAATTTAAACAATATTGCAAATTTTACTCTTGCTGGACGTAGGATTGTTGATATAAATCATCTGTTTACTGTTCTAAAAGGAATACGACATGATATGTTTGGCTGTACTTTTCAAAATGTAGAAATAATAGCGGAAAAACATTTTGGTTTTAAAAGTGTTTTTACTTATAAATGCAACATGTGTGGAATAACCGATACATTCAGTACTGAAAATGAATATAAAAAATGTGGAGTAAATGAAGCAGCGGTGTGTGGAACTGTTGCAATAGGGGCGGGTCATTCACAATTAACAGAATTTTCCGCAGCTTTAGACATTCCTCAAATGTCTTCAGCAACGTATGCGCGCATAGAAAAAAAAGTGCTAAAAAATACAGAGGAGTTAGCATTAAAAGAAATGCAAGCTGCAGGAAAGGAAGAACGTAAGTTCGCAAATGAAGCAGGAGAAATTGATAGCGACGGAATACCTTTTATAACTGTAACAGTGGATGGAGCTTGGTCAAAACGAAGTTACAAGTCTAATTATAACGCTCTCTCGGGCGTTGGGTGCGTAATTGGGACCAGAACTAAAAAAGTTTTGTACGTAGGAGTAAAAAATAAAATGTGCAAATTTTGTAAAAATAACGATAAAAAAAATGTTCCGTCTCATAAATGTTTTCAAATCTGGAGCAGTTCTTCAACTTCTATGGAAGCAGCTATTATTCTAGATGGGTTTAGAATGTCAATAGAAATGCATAATTTGCGATATAAAACTATTATTGGTGATGGGGATAGTAGTGTATATAAAAAAATTCAAACAGCAAAACCTTACGGACCAACATATTTTATTGAAAAAATTGAGTGTCGAAATCATGTGTTGCGAAATTTCTGTACGAAAATACGAGAAATTTCAAAAACTCCTCGATCAGATATGTGTATACGAAATTTTTTACGGCAGAATATTCTTAAATTTAGAACAGCTGTAGTTAGTGCCATAAAGTACCGCAAAAATTAAAATGTTTCTTTTCAACAAAAAATTGAAAACTTAAAAAATGATATTCTCAATGGACCTGCCCACATATTTGGAGAACATAGTAACTGTGCTAGCTATTTTTGTAGTAAAGATGGTAACAATGGTAACAATTCAAATACTATTGATTACAAACATTTCAAAAGCAGTGCTCTATATGATATATTTTTTCAGTCTTTGAATAGAGTAGCCAATTTATCCTCCAGTTTACTTTATGACGTAGACAATAACGTCGTAGAATCCTTCAATTCTGTTGTGAATAAATTCGTGGGAGGAAAAAGAATAAATTTTTCGCTGGGAGGCTCGTACCAAGGGAGATGTTTTGCGGCAGCCATAAATTATAATAATAAAGAGACATTTGTATATACATTTGTTAAGAAAACTAATGGGGATAATTTTAACTGTGTATATTTGGAAAAATTCAAAAATCTTAAACTAAATCAAGCAATAAAAAAGAAAAGCAAAAAAAATAAAATTCGAATTCAAAGTGCTGATTCGGATTACGGAGCGTGCAAAATCGTGGTACCTGACATGCCTATTCCGGAATACGAAAGCAAGAGAAAACAATTTCTTGATGAATTGTCATTATCTGATTGTCATAATATTCAAATTAGGACCGTGAATCAGAGACATAACAACGATTGGGAAAAAGAGAGACAGATAAGATTAACGGCAAGTAACTTTGGCAAGATTTGTAAAATGAGAGAAAAAACAGACACGGCTAGTACAATAAAACATATGCTGTATACTAATAGATTCAATAATAAAAAACTACCAAATTCTCTACAGTATGGCATAGATAATGAAGAAAGGGCCAAGCAAAAATTTATGGAAATTACAAATTTGAAAGTTGAGGCATGCGGTTTGTTCATTGACGAGAAGAAAAAATTTTTAGGCGCCACTCCTGACGGATTAATTGGATTCGATTCTATTGTCGAAATAAAATGTCCTTATTCAGCGCGTGATAAATTAATACATGAAGCCATTAACGAAAAATTAATTAATTATTGCACCTTAGATGCAAATGATGGTAACAAAATTTTGCTAAAACCTTTTGATAATTATATGTATCAAGTGCAGGGACAACTCCACATCACCAAAAGAGAGAAATGTTATTTCGTAGTTTATACTAAACACGATTTGAAATATATAGTAATAGAACGAAATGATGATTTCTGGAATCATCATATGATTCAACATCTGGAAAAATTTTATATGAATGCAATGCTTCCAGAAATAATTGACGCGAGGTATCATAGAGATCAATCTATAAGAAGTATTATGAAAAAAGATCTCTAATTTTTTTTATTCTATTTTTTTTTAAATACAAACTATTTACTTATGTAAATGCAGTAATTTATTAGCTGCAAATTAGTTTGTTCACATATAAATGACTAGACCCTCTCAACATGACGTCTTGGTACCTACTCTATTTTACCGTGTGCTGTAATGTGGGCTGCATATTTTCAGGGACGTTGAGTATCGGATGCCTGTTTTTTACTTTTATTTTTATTGATAACTAAACAACTTTTACATCTAGACAAAAACGGGCTGTATAGCTACCTAGATATTATAAATACCTACAACACAAACATTTCATAACTCCATTAGCTGGCCTGGTTATCTCTAAATTTGTCCGGATAGATTTTCTGTTTTTTATCGATAAAAGTCAAACCGTACAAAAATTTTGAAAAAAACGTAAATACCTACCTAGTTTTTATTGATACATGGTCATACATACATCGAGCGGTCTTTCAACTTTTAATTTGAAGCCAAAAAAAGGCCGGAAAAATACACTCATTTCAGTGTGGGATTGCCGGGTATAGCGTAGAGCCTTAACTCAAGCAACCCAAGACCTCAACTATTTATCGGTGCGACTCGTCCGTTTGTGACGTCACAGGAGGCGGAGTCACGGCTCGATGCGAACAACACTACCGGTATAGGGATCTGGCTATCCTATGTTCTTATACAATCCTTGATCATAGATGAAACATAACGGGTGTTCAGAATCATTCGAAGTCAAAGTAGTCCTTGAAAATATGAAGTCATGTCTGAGATAGATTGATACATTTACTTAATACAGTTTTATAGGTTATCAAATTAGTATCAGATACTTATCGATTTTTTGTTCAGAGCCCATTTGACTTCGAATGTTTCTGAACACCCGTTATAAAGATGGGAAGCTATCCTTGTTTATCGACGTACATAATAGCGCTAAAGTGCTGGAGTCGCGAACTATCAAATAAGCGTCAAATTAAAATCTTGATATGTATCTAGTAATTTAATTTTATAAAGCATTTCGGATATTTCATAGAAAAAGGCGTATAAACTATTTGTGGTCATTAGTTAGTACGTCTTTTCCTACGAAATTCTCGATTAATCAATACTGTAATTAATAGTTAAGTTTAATGTGAATATTTGAAAATTTTAAATTGTATTTGCTACTTTTGATTTGACGTTTCTAGAATATAATGATAGTAAAGGAATGAAATTAGAATATATTTATATTTCTAGACACAAACACAAGTTAACACAGCATCGCTGCAACGGCTTTTTTCAATGATCAATAAAAGAATTAAAGGAATTCAATCGTTTTTTGTTAGAATGGGAAAAGTATCAAACAAACAGTAAAATACAAATTGCAAAATATTTTATTAAAATCAAATGTATCTAAATTCTATTAATTCTAGAATTAGAATAGAATTCTATTAAAAATTAAATTAATTGTTTACTCTGTTTCAAAGCTTCTCTAAGTTTAACATATTTTGAATGCCTTTCTTATGCAGTTTTTTGAAGCAATCTGTAACTGTGAGGACTCAATTTCATTAATGATAGAGCAAATACTTTGTTCTCAAAAGTAAAACGTCTTGCATATGGTTTAACTTTTTGAAGTTTTAATTGAGACATAATAAAATTATAAGTTGTTTCATTTACTGTTGCTTTTACATATTCTGGAGAATTGAGATATTTATTGGCTGCCATTAATCTTTGAACTAGATCTGTACATTCTTCATCTTGATACTCTTAGGAGATTTTCTGATAACTGTACTCGCCTTTCAACGTTTACTGCAGGAAGCAAGTTCTGCTTTCTTCTTATATCTAAAACCCTCTAAATCAATAATTTTGTACAGATACAGGTATAAGTAATTTTATGTTAATACCTTTACCTGTTTTAATTGGTGTTGTCATAACTGCACTTTGTACTTCTGTAGATGGAGTTATCTGGTAATGAATGCCTTCCCCGCTCAAATCACCTATAATTAGTAAACTAAATAAAATGTGTGAAAACAAATAAAGGAGCATTACTATGTTGTGATGCTTCTGTTGGTGTCCTGGTCTGGTCCTAGTTCTGATATTCACTCACTTTGACTTTCTACATATTTGTTAAATTTGAAGTAAGTAAACAAATTGATATAGATATAAGATAATTAACATTCCCAATTTTCGTTTCACTGCTGTAAGCTGGCTTGAATTCTGAATATTGGTATTCTTGTTGCCTGTCTCAATTGATGTTAGTTCTATACAACAAAAATTAATATTTGTAAAACACAAATAAAATTATTGTATATGATTATATCATAATAGGATATAGAAATATAAATCTATAAAAAAATATATATATTTAGGACCAAAAAATTAAGTGCTCGATAATTTATATATATCTTCAATATCGATAAAACATATATGATTAATCTCTACTGCAGTTTATTAAGACTCATACTTCTATATGTAAAACTTTTCGTAGTTCATATTTTGTATATTCAACAAAATGGTTTACCTGTTTGTAATTCCACTTCAGTTAGGAAGCAATCACTAGATGTTGAAGTTCCAGCATAGTTGGGCAGAAATAAGGTCGGTAGACTCCATGGCTTCAATCCAACTCTAGTCACCAATTTACACATCGGATCACAGTGTTTGTGGCAAATTCTATAATTAGTTAATTCTCCGTCTTTCTTGGCCAACAGATCTTCATTGCCGATTCGTAGAAGCCATAATTGGCATAACTATGAAGAGAATGAAACTAATAAGCTCATACATAATTTAGGTTGTTTTTCTTACCTCATGATCTTGAAATGGAAGTCTAAAACTCTATCAATACTGGTTTTTATCTAAAACAATTAAACAAACAAAATATTGATACTATAAAACAAAAACTATGCCGCAATATGGCCGTAAAAATAAACAAACAACTGAAAACAGCGCTATAACGCTGGGGTCGCGAACTAAATTACATAACGTCGTTGACCGTAAAGCCTCCCAGGTCTAAGCTCCAGGGCTTGATAAATATGGAACGCATTATTTGTCTTTATTGAAGGTTATGACTAGTTATTTTCAGAAATATATATGTATAAAACGCTTTAATTTATAAGAAGAATTTTGTATATAATATAAATATGGACAATTCTGATGAAAGTGATTATGGAGAAGATATGCTACAAATGGTTGAAGATGAAGATATTGAATTCTTAAAAAATGCTATAGATAAAAAATCATATAATATCTTCAAAAGAATTAAGCATGTCAGGTATTTTGCGTTCTTTATATTTTAATTAATACTTACTATTAATACATTTAGAGGAGATAATGCTGCGAAAAAGAGAAAAGTTGAATGTGAAGGTAATATTGAGGCAATAGAGAATTCTTATGAAGAGCAATTGGAACAACCCAAAGATATGAAAATTTTACTACCGATTAAAACAAAAACAGGAATTATGACTAGAACAGTATCAAATGTGGCTAATATAGATGATGAAACAAATAGAAAAAACAATCAAAAAGATTATATAGAATATAATACAGATAATACAGAAATTGAATATGTTCTTGATAAAGAAAATGATAATTCAATACCTAAATCTTCAGCTGATCTTATGGTGTGTTATAACCAATCCTTAAGAAATAGAAAAGTGCATATAGGATATTTATGTTCAAATTTACTTGAAAATCCAGAAGAAAAAGTTTCAAATTTCAGGATACTTTTCAATATTTTCGATGACGAAGTATTGGAAGCATCTTTATCTATTAAGAAATTAGTCATAGTTTCATTATTAGAAGTTTTTAAAGATTTATTGCCATCTTATCAAATTAAACATCAAGATGCAGGGAATGTTAAATGTAAGTAAGAAATGTTGTTATTCAATATTTATTAATTTATATCTTTATAGTAAAAAAAGACACCTTAAAATTACAAAAATTTGAAGACACCTTGCTGCAATATTATAAAAAATATTTGCAGAGATTGGAGAAACTTACAAGTGTAATACTCAAAAAGCCAGGAGATATGAGAAAGTTGTCCAGTGTAAGTAAATAAAATTTTATATGTGGGCTAAGGTAAAGCATACATCTGCCACCGATTTCGTAAAAATAATTATTGAGGAGTAAAATAATTAAAGGTGGGCGTTTAGAGGACTTTTAGTTAAGTAATTTATCCTAATGAAGTTTACAAAGTTTTAAGAGGAAAGGCACCGCTAAGCTATCAAAAAATCAAATACGTTCAAAATGGCAACTAGCCTCGAACATTACATTTACATCCAAATACACACATATAAATTTTTCTTGGTATTATATAGTATCCTTCATTTATACTAAAGCCATTGGCGTTTATATTTTCTGTATATTAACTTTGATTAGCGTATATTTGGTAAATAAACGCTATGGAAAATTCCAATGTAAAAAGGACATTTAAGCGTATTTGTTTTTTTTTGTAGCTTAACGGTGCCTTTCCTCCTAAAACTTTGTAAACTTTATTGGGACAAATTGCTTCCCTAAAGGTCCTCTAAACGCTCCCCTTAATTATTTTACTCCCCAATCATTATTCTTGCGAAAATCGGTGGCAGATGTATGCTTTACCTTAGCCAAATGTCCTCCTTTGTACTGAATACAGGCATAGGAACACCACACTATTTCAAAGATTCTCGGACTAATAGATTCACAATTAGCAAAGATTGTTTTGTTGTTTGTTTTACGTTTATTATGCAATCTGTCTTTATACAAACAATGAGCATATATGGTTTACGACATAAATGGTGTGAGAGCCCTATTCCACTGGATATAACTCTATATGACACAATTTCAATATTCATAGCACAATTGTATCTGTAATTTCGCACTTTAATTTAAAAGTGGTAAGTTCAATGGTTTTCCAAGTTTCAATCATCTGATATCTTCGCTGTTGTCTAGAAGACCCAGAGCTAGTAACTTGGGATGTCTTTCGAGTCGTTGCAGATAGCGCCTATTACATTCTCTGATTGTCTCTTCTACTATAGAAACATCCAAATCATGTATGTCTCTATTTGTCACAAGGTATTGAGCATCAATAATTGCACGCAGTATTTTTGATTAGTCTCTCTCTCTCTATGATCGCAATATTGGATTTGGCTACTGTACTCGATAGCTGAACCCCATAGGTCAAGGCAGGCTTAAAGATTACATTATATGCGAAAAGTTTGTTTCTAATTGAGTTGGAATTTTCTTCCGAGAAGCGAATAGTGGTTCTGAAATTGTGTTCCAAGTTGTTTTTTGGCGTTTTTTTCCATATGCACGCTTGCCATGTTAGTTTTCTAATCTAGGTGTAAGCCTTTATATTTTACGAATTCCGTTGCGGGTGTGTTTTTATTGATAAGTATTATTGAACTTGAATTTCCGTGGCGTTTTGTGAATACTATATGGTTTAATTTTTCTTTATTTTAATACGCTAGGTTTTCGCCCATTTTTTCTATTTAGTTTGTGTTTCCTTACAGAATTATTGCTACATTTGGGTTGTGGTTTTCAACCAAAATAGCAGTGTCCTCATCTGAAAAGATCGAGGTAATTACTCCTTCGTTGGTTGGAAGATCAGCTGTGAAAATTAGGTCCATATAATATAGGTCCAAGAACGCTACCCTGAGGAACCCCCAATCTTATGGGCCGAAGTCCTGTTATTTCTGACTACCTGACTCTAAAATACCTCGCTCACTGCGAGGAAGATTACTGCACAGTAACTTCTTTTTGAGAAATGTTTCGTTGATTTGATCCACCACCCTGTGAGTCTGTTCAATGGTAAGGTGGCGGCGTTTAAAACCAAACTTATTGTGATGAATCATCCGACGATGCGTCAGGCCTGGCATCATTTCGAAAGATGTCGATGCATCGGGAAAAATCTAGACAGACGTTCCCGAATATGCTAGAAGTTTTCCCGTGAATATAAATAACACTCGAGAGGGATTTATTTTCATTCAACGGGTAGTCGCCGCGTGGAGTTGATATTGTAATAAATAAACATTGATATAATTCCTGTGTACATAAATATTGTTATAGTTGTAGTTTTAAGTTGTTTATTTAGTGTATACCGTTTTTATTGTTAATATAGTGTGTGTTTAAATTACCGGTTTATTTAGAACCCGCAAAAAGACAAAAACATTGCAGTGGTGTCCGGTGTGAGTTAATTCATAAATAACGGACTAGTGGACAATTAAATGTTAATTAAATATCTGTTTAAATAAATATACAGTGCGAAAAGACGTTTATTTTAAATATCGTGATGGCGAATAGAGTGAAACTAGCGGAATTAAAAGTGACTGATTTAAAACGAGAATTAGTAAAGAGGGATGAGGATACAACTGGCAAAAAGGCAATTCTCCAGCAACGGCTTCGAGATGTGTTGATCCAAGAAGGTGAAGATCCAGAGAATTATGTCTTTCAAGTTCCAGGTGGAGATGCTGACGTGAATTCACTGTTGATGAAAATGGAACAACGTCTAATAGACAATTCGCAAACTTTGGAACAACGAATAATAGACAATTCACAAACTCTGGAGCAACGTCTAAAAGATTAGCAAGCCCAGATGGAACAAGGAAACCTAGAAACCGCTAGAATCCTCGAGAAAAATATGGCAAAGAAGTTACTAGAAAATTCTAGAAGCTTCGAAAAAAGTCTAGAACAAGTGGAGAAAGTTCTAGAAAAGCGACTGGCGGAAAAATCAGAAGCGTTAAAGGAAGAGGTTTTCATAGCTAGAGGAGAAAATTGATGAACATTCTAGACTTTTAGAGGCAATAATGACCCAGATGAAATTACCTGTTACCATGAGTCATTCTGATCCCAACAAAAAAGTTATACCGCGGACCATCGAAATAAAAGAAGAACCAGTGGCTATCTCGAAGACCAGAATCAAGCCACCAATCTTTGATGGAAAGACGTCATGGGCGACTTACCTGACGCAATTCGAAGCAGCCGCAGAAGCAAACGCATGGTCCTCTGTCGAGAAGGCTATTGCTTTAATCATAGCATTGAGGGGTGATGCTAGTGATATTTTGCAGACATTGCCTCCTGAGGAACGTAAAGATTATTCCCAGCTTATTAAACTGTTGGAGATGAGATATGGTCATGCACACCTAGAGCAGGTATACCATACACAACTGAAGAATCGATCACAGAAGAAAGGCGAGAATCTTCAGGAATTTGAAGCAGATATTGCTCGTCTAGTTATACTTGCATATCCGATGGCGCCAGATAATTTTATAGAACAATTTCATGGTTGGCACGACCAAAGGCTTTGATCGATGCTTTGGCATACGCACTTGAGTTTGAGACTGCAAAACAAGCCTCTCGGAGCCATGCTCGTGTCTGTTCTGTCGACAAACAGGAAAATGAGGAGTTCTTGGAGCAGGTGGTTATTCGAGTCCTAAATCATATCAAACTAAATCAAAGTGCGCGGTCATGCGGGAATTGTAGAAGAAACGGTCACATTCAGAATAAATGTGGTAAGAGAACCAAGAATGAATCGGCTGCGAATCCGCAAGCCCCAAGGACTGCCCAAATCGCATCCTTGCAACATCAAACCAATGGCCTGTATGTGGACGCTATTATGGAAAGAAGGACCTATGCTTGCTTGCTAGATACTGGATCAACGAAAACAATCGTGCTACCCGATTTGATTTCCAGGAATAAAAAATTACTTTCTAGCACATGGAGACTTAAGACAGCTACTGGAGAAGCAGCTTCTGTGGCAGGTGAAGTAGATGTCAATTTGATTATAGGACCAACATAAATCCGACATCGTGTTCTCGTAGCCGACATAGATGAAGAAATGATCTTGGGATTAGACATAATGAACACCTACGGCTTCCAGTTAAACATGAAAGAAGGCACTTTAAAAATAAATAATGAAGAATTGTTTCTTCATGAGAAAGATTGTGGGAATGTACAAGTAATTACAGCAGAGAATGTTGTTCTGAATGCAAGAAGTGAGACATTTTTGACGGCGTGTATGGAAGGTGATTACAATTTTAGAACCAAGGGCTGATGATGAGGCAGGCCGAGGAATAGTAGTAATGCTGGTTAAGACTCAGAAGACTGTACCGGTAAGGGTAATGAATGTGAACTATTGCCCTGTTTCATTGAATAAGGGTACTATTCTGTGGTGGTGTTCACCAGTGTCGGCCGTCGTTCATCGTATAAAGGCAAAGAAGAATGGTTTCGTGCAGATTCCTGAGACATTGTCCAAGATAATCGACTCAGCCTGTCAAGGGTTAAGCATGAAAGCAAATCCAAGTTAAAAATCTAATCCAGCAATACGAAGATATTTTTGAAACTTAAAGTGATACGAAAGGAAGAACCAATATTGTCATGCACAAAGAAATACTGGCAATGCAAGTCCAATACGACAAGGACCAAGAAGGTTACCACTGGCAAAACATGAGAAAGCCGAGCAGATTATACAAGAGATGGAAAACCAAGGAGTAATTGATCCTTAGGTAGTCCATGGGCTTCACCAGTGGTCCTTGTAAAGGATGGATGGAAAGAAGGATGGATCTACGAGATTTTGCGTGGACTATCGTCGTCTGAATAGTATAACCAAAAAGGACAGTTACCCTCTCCCAAGAATAGACGATACGCTAGACACCCTGGCAGGAGAAAAATGGTTCTCCACTCTCGACTTGAAGAGCGGCTATTGGCAAGTGGGAATGGACCCCAGTAACAACCTTTATTTTAGGCACAGGACTTTGGCAGTTTACGGTCATGCCATTTGGATTATGTAACGCCCCAGCTACTTTCGAGCGACTCATCAACACTGTACTGAGGGGACTGTCTTGGAATACCTGCTTGGTGTATTTTGATGATGTGATTGTGATAGGGAAGACCTTTCAAGATCAAATGGAAAATTTGGAAGTAGTATTCCAGAGGTTACGAGATGCCAACCTGAGATTAAGCCCAAAGAAGTGCCACCTTTTCCGCAAAGAGGTAAATTACCTTGGACATGTGGTTTCCGGAAAAAGAGTTGCTGTGCATCCAGAAAAAGTAAGAGCTGTGGAAAATGGCCTATACCCAAAGACAAACATCAGCTAAGAAGCTTTTTGGGATTATGCATGTATTATCGACGCTACGTGCCTTGATTCTCTAACATTGCGATGCCACTTACCCGCCTAAACAGAAAATCGAGCCTTGCGATGCCACTTACCCGCTTAACAGAAAGTCGAGCCTTCATTTGGAACAACGAATTCCAAGCGTCCTTTGAGTTGTTAAAAGAAACTTTAATAAGTGCACCTGTCTTAAACTATCCACTGACATCTGGGAGGTTTGTTCTCGATACAGATGCCAGTAACATCGGGATTGGTGGTGTTCTCTCTCAAATCCAAGATGGGCAAGAAAAGGTCATTGGATACTTGAGCAAGATCCTGTCCAAACCCGAGAGGAACTACTGCGTAACCAGGCGAGAACTATGGCAGTAGTTAAGATCATTGAACATTTTTACAAGTACCTGTATGGGCAGAAGTTCCTGATCCGCACTGATCTTCCCGAGGGCCAAGTAGCTAGATGGATTGAGAGGCTACAGGAGTATGATTTCGACTTCGAACATAGAGCAGGCTTCAAACATCGAAATGCTGATGCTCTTTCCAGAAGACTGTCGACATTGCAATCGAATCGAAGACAAATCGGCCAACGCTCTTCGAACCACCGTGATCGATGACCAATGGCAACCTTTAATTTGCGCGCAGATCAAGAAGCTGATCCGGATCTTGCAGTCTTGCAGATTGGAAAAGAAATGGACACAGATCGACCTGGCAGGAAATCGGTCCCCATTGAATTGATGTAATAGTGGGCACAATGGGATTTTTTAATCATGGAAGACGATCTCCTAAGACGTAAGGTTGAAATTCACGATGGAAGCGAACGGAAAATGCAAATGGTGGCTCCCAAAAAATTATTTCCGAGGTATTACGAGAACACCACAATGGTGCTTCTGGGGGACATTTTGGTGTCCATAAAACACTGAAGAAGGTGCGCCAGAGATTTTACTGGGTGAGTTGCTCACGAGATGTGAAAGTGTGGTGCCGAAAGCGTGCTAATTGCGCCGGAAGTAATAGTCCCCAGAGGCGGGGACGTACATCCATGCGCCAATACAATGTGGGAAGCCCATTTGAAAGAATCGCCATAGATGCCGCCAGCCCTTTTCCAGAAAGCGACAAAGGAAATAAATACATAATAGAGGTCATGGATTATTTTACCAAATGGGTTAAAGCATATGCTCTACCAAATCAAGAGGCTGGAACTGTAGCAGACGTGATTGTGAAGGAGTTCGTGAGCCGTTTCGGTGTATCCCTGGAACTTCATTCCGATCAAGGGCGAAATTTCGAGTCCAGTCTTTTCGAAAGATGTGTGAGCTTTTGGGCATTCAAAAGACAAGAACAACTCCCTTGCATTCACAATCAAATGGAATGGTAGAGCGAATGAACAAGACCATGATCAAACATTTATCTGTGGTCTCCGAACATCAGAAAGATTGGAACGAGCACTTACCATTGTTCTTAATGGTATACCGGGCTTCTGTTCAAGAGATAACTGGCCAATCACCAGCCAACGTGCTATTCGGGAGGGAACTCCGACTGCCCTGTGATTTAAAGTTTGGGAGCAAGCCTGGTGAAGGAAAAGGTGCTGGAAAAGATTATGTCAGCACTCTCAGACGAAAACTGGACAATATCCATTATCAAGTAAGACATAATATCCAATATGCCAGTGACAGAATGAAGGAGAGCTACGACATCAAGGCCGAGAAGGGTGGTTACCATATTTTTTGGTTATATAATCCACAACGTCGACGGGGCCTGTCTCTAAAACTTCAAAAAAATTGGGCAGGGCCATACGAGGTGTTGAAGCGGATTAACGATGTAATATACCGCATAAGGCGAACGCCTCATACTAAGCCAAGAGTTGTGCATTTTAATCGGTTAGCCCCATACTCTGGAGACTATAATGACGACGACGCTGACTTGTGCCGATTAGATAGCCACTACAAGGAACTAACATTCGAAGATTTTATGGAGGAGTATTCTGGTGTTGCCTCCCAAGCAGCATCTTGAATTCTTTTATTGCAAAAAAATGTATTTTAAATATAACAAATGTCCAAAGTATTATAGCAAATATTCAAAATAGCTTACTTTATACATGGGAGGGACTTCGCACTATTTCTAAAATTTTCAAACGAATAGATTCAGATGCATTATCGTACCATTTCTTCGTTATTAATTCTTCTTATATCCTTTTTCCATCTAAGGTCTAACTATTACCTTTATGTTCATATACAAGTGTCCCGTATCGTTATGTTCAAATTGTAGGAGTGTAAAGTAGACTTCATTTCAAGTAACAAAAACGCAAAACTTGTATATCCATTTTTATTTTTTTCAAAGTTACAGATCTATGAATGTGATTGTCAGATCATGAAAAAAAATGTAATCCTAAAGTCAATAAAAACTGATTTTATTTCAATGTTCAATTAATAATATTTTTGAAATGTCCACCTCCTTGTTGAATGCAGGCTTGTGCCCGTAAGCCAACAGAAGAAGTACTTATCCGAATTTCATACTTGTTTTGTCGGATTTGCTCGGCAGCCAGGTGAATACGATCCAACAACTCTTGTGTTCGAAAATTGCGCGTAGACTAAATTTTTCATGTACCCCCATAAATAAAAGTCAAGGGGATTAAGATCGGGTGATCTGGGTGGCCATGCAACAGGACCACCTCGACCAATCCATCTTGGATAATTGACGTTAACCCAATTTCGGACAGCAATTCCGAAATGTGGTGGTGCCCCATCTATGTGAAACCACATGTCTCGTCGAACATTCAGTGGGACATCCTCTAAAAGACCTGGCAGGTCGTCAATAAGAAATTGAAGGTAATTGTCCGCATTTAACCTCCCAGGAAGAACGACAGGACCAATCAACAAGTTATCGATTAGGACCGCCAAAACCTTAATAGAAAATTCATGTTGAAATTTAGATGGGCGTATGGCTTTGGGATTTTCTGATAACCACCTGTGCAGGTTTCTCAGATTTGTAACACCACTTCTCGTGAACGTTGATTCATCTGTCCAGAGGACTGTTCTGCAGAAATTAAAATGAAGCTGTGACTGTCTTAATATCCAGGTAGAATAAACTAGACGAGCATAACGATCTGCCTCAAGCAAACCGTGTCCCATACGATAGTGATATGGATATAAGCCCTCAAATTTTAAAATTCGCCAAACTATCGTTCGTGGCACTCCTAGTTGTCTAGCGATTCGACGTACACTGAGAGTTGGATCCTTTGTAACAATAGCTACTGCTTCTTCCTCTAAGTCTGCTGGCAAATTTACTCCTCGGTCGAAAAGATAATCACGCAGTCCGCATTCCCGAAATTGTCTGTGTACTTCCAGAAACGTTCTGTAATGAGGAATGCGCCTATCGGGAAACCGATGTCGGTATTCAATAATTGCTTGACGTGCACTGCCGTTACAGTAGCCATACACAAAATGAATGTCCGCATACTCTTGAGAAGAAAATCGGTAAGGCATTTTGAATAAAGAAAACGTGTCCACTCACTAATAAGTTGTTGTATGAACTGAAACGTAATGTAATCCTTTATTAAAAAATGCAACGTTAACAGTCATCTGAACATTTGTTTATTGTATGATATTCATGGTTCAGCACTTACGAAATAAGTAAGAACCTTCTTTATCATAAATCAATTCCAGTACTCTTTGTAGATCTCCAAGAAATTACTGTATGCACTACGACACGTGTTTATTTATTTTAGGATAACATTTTATTATGCGACGTTAACAATCACAGGCCTGTTATTGAATCGTATAACTTTTTTTTAAATAAAATCAGTTTGTATTGACTTTAGGATTACATTTCTTTACATGATCTGACAATCACATTCATAGATCTGTAACTTTGAAACAAATAAAAATGGATATACAAGTTTTGCGTTTTTGTTACTTGAAATGAAGTCTACTTTACACTCATAAAATTTGAACATAACGATACGGGACACTTGTATAGTTCATTAAGTATTTCTTTGCAGTCCAAGGCCGAATTTAAGGCTTAAGAATACCTTAAAATGACTAACGTGTGTAGCATTACAACGCGTATTTATGTGTGTTAAAAAGAGATAAAGTACAATTTACGGTTCGCACTTTGAGCAGTACAAACTACAAAGGAAATACTTTATCAACTGTAGATAAAAATCTAATGGATTGAAGTCAGGGGGATCTTGGAGAGCATACAACTAGTCTTGATCTGTGTATCCATCTGTTTGAGTAGGTATTATCAAGTAAAGCACGAACGAGTAGAAGAAAATGCGTATACCACATGTTAACTCTTATCGATAAAGAAATATTCTAATAGCTCTGAAAGAATATTTCATAGAAAATTTCTATAAAAATCGCCCTAAAAATCACATATCTTGATTTGATATCGTAGTTCATGTCTGGCATGAATTGTAAGCATGTGAGTTCTCATTTGGCTACAGACGTTAATGTATATTTATAATTCCGTGTTTACAGAAAGTGTCATCAATGAATAATATTGGATTGATAAACAGTCGATTAAAAGTTTGCTAAATAAACCATCTAGAGAAATTGTCCTGTTGGAAATAGTCAGTTGGAAAGAGGTCTTGCCAAATTTCAAATATCTAGTATTAAAAAGTTGGCAAGCAGTTATATGATCTGCATTAAGCATTACCGCTAACTGTCTAGTGACAAGACCTGGATTCCTAACATCTAAGACAACCTCTCCTAAGCCAGATATACGATGAACTTATGATCCTTCTCTGTCTGGAAGTGGAATATTACGTGATCTCAACAAGTCGCAGCAAACATTTTATAGTCTGATTGCTGTTGACTAAGGAAAGAGTCTTTCTTGTTAGAGCTTCGCAACTTCACGGCCATTGCCATTAGTATGACCATACATTAAAATCATGTCTATTTTTCAGGGAATATATAATTTGCAATTGGTGTATCTAAAAAGAAAATATTAACATTTGTTTTATTTATATTTTAGGCAGTGCGTTTACAAATGTATGTAGATATAAACTATTTCATGTTTTAGTGTTGAGAGCTTGCTCTCAAAAGTGGTTGTAATTTTGGTTACAGAGATTTTATGAATATAGAAAAATCATCTGTTGACTAGGTAAGGCCTCTATCGCTGAAATGCGACCGCAATTAGAAAGTGATAGAATAGAGATATGAGACCCATTGAAACAAAATATTTAAAGCAATAACACCTTTCTACTTTTCTCTTCTATATATTAATTATATTTTGTTGGTCTTTGAAAAGTGGAGGTTAATCTTCCACTTATTGAGCTTTTTATTGGATTTATTAAGATACTCTTAATTAGATATTTCTTTTCGTGTGTATGTACTAATTAATTGAATCCAAAGTTTTGTTGCATCTGCTTTTTTATTTTGGCATTTGCCTAACTTCTGAACTGCTTTCTTTTGTATCACGAGAAAATCTGTCTAGAATGAATATCCATTATAACTTAATTTTTTAGTTAAATTAAATTTTAATTTGGCAGTGAATGAATTGCCTAATATTATGAAAGAACGCATATTATATACAACGTTGATTGTAAATAAAATTTGTTTACTATTAGCTTATTATATCATCAAACCTCTTTCGTTTTGATTGATCTGATCAGCATTTATGTTGTAGTTACTATTATAATTTCTATAAACTATCGTTTGTGACACCTTAAAAGAGGGTGTTTAATTTAATTAATCTATTTTCACTTTTCAGTTAAGGAATGTTTGTACTTATCTAAAATAAATCATTGATTTTTTTTTACAGGAGGACTTAAAGTTAAGTGAACTGGCAGTGCATGCTATGTGTGATTTGCTTGTAACGCATCCTTACTTTAATTTTTCTCCAAATATTGCTCAAACAATAGTTCCATTCTTAAACCATCAAAAGGTATCAATCAGACAAATCGTATTACAGGCGTGTAAGGAATTATTCAAAGAAGACAAGAAAGAAGAAATTACTTTAAAGGTTAGCAAGAAAAATTTACTTTATTAACATCGTTGACATTAAGTCAGGTACTATAATATATCTTTCACAAAGATATTTTGTATTTGTGTAGTGTTAAACAAGAAACATGAATAAAATCATGCATTGGCTGTTGTGATATGAAAATCTTTTGAGAGAACTGTAGTGTAAGGACATGGAATATTATTAAAAGAAAACTTCTTAAACAGTTCAATTTCCTTTGCACGATAGCATAGTAAACTGAATTTACAACTTCAGCTATGTTATTTACCTGGAATCTTTTTGTCCTTATAGTTACAATGCTTCAAATTAAAATTGCAAAATCAACAGTTTAGTCGTGACAATTGACCAAGAAAATTTACTTTTAGTCATGCTATTTCCTACTAGTGAAATCTTAGCGTTGCATTTTATAAAATAAATTAGATCATATCTAGCTTTTATAAAAGATGGCCAGTTACACTGTAAGACTGATCAAATATGTATGATCGAATATATATGATAGCGTAATATCCCCGCCTAAATCAATTATTTTTTGTCAAATCTATATGTATAATGTAATAACAGAAAATAGAAAATGTTTGGAAATCCAGCTCTTTTTTATATTACTTCATTTATTTCGGTCAATAACCTAGTGGTAACGCACTGGCTTATTCTGTCGGCCTCGGGATCGGATCCGGAGCTTGGCTGTCCGGGAAGATTTGTGTGGTTTTCCTTTTCGTTTAAGGTGAATGCCAAATATCTTAAGTCGCCGGCGTAATTATAACTCATACCCTAGCAATTGGCGTTAAACTATAAGGGAATCTTTCATAGGCCTCTCTTGAAACCAAGAGGTCTACGATTTATAAAGAAGGTAAACGTCTCAGACGCTTAGTGAGTTCCATTAATTCACCGATATGGGCTCGCTAAATATTTAGCAGACAATCTTCAGTCGACACAAGAAATTATGGCATCGTACGTCTTAGATCTGATTGCGGAAATGGGTATATTAATCAGTTTTGATGTAAAATCCTTATTTACACAAGTTCCTGCCGAAAAAAGCTCTATATATAATTCAAAGAAACTACAATCAACCCTCTTACTTCCCAGGTCTAGTGTAAGACTGCCTGTCAAAGACTTTTATTATATACAACAAACAACATTATAGACAGTTGGTAGGGGCAATGACGGGATCGCCGCTATATTCAATAGCGGCAAATATGTTTATGGAGGAATTTCAAAAGAAAGGCAAGTCAGGCAAGAAGCCTGACTGCACTACGAAAGCGATATATATTATTTTCACGATATAGCTAATCTTAATCAGTTTCTGAAACACCTACTCAAGATACGGTATACAATGGAAACAAAGCAATAGCTAGTGTTACGAGAACGCTCGTTGGGGTGGGTGTAGATGGTGTACAATACCACGCGGGAGCGCCAAATTGTTATTAGAGAGACGCTTACAGCTTGTGTTGATTCGTTCCGGGCTAGCTGTAGCATCCTAACAATAATGTAAATGACCTAAATAATAAATGATGGAATGAAGGGCATCAAAGGTCCAGGACGTATGTAGTGTACTGAAATGAATGTTCATTAACTGCAACTTATTAAATAAAAGAAAACACAACAACGCTGTTCTTGAAGTTTATTCCTTTAATATTTATATAAGAAAGTAGTTACGATTTGAAATGCAGAAAAGTTATTAAATAAAAGCAATAAATACGTATAAGTACAACGAATAAGTAATTAAAAATTACACATAATTCATACACACTGAAAAGAAAGTTGGTTATTTCGTAAAATAAATCCCTGTACCGAACAATATAGAGTTTTCCTTTACAACATGTCGCGATCGGACATGTAGAAAACAAAGAAAGACGCCAAACGGCGCTTCATGGTGTGTTCTTGGTTGGCACATGGAATAAGAGCGATGTGTATCCTACGAAAGTCTGGAACCAAAGAAAACGTTTTGTGTAAGAGGAATCGTGGTCGACAAAAGATTAGTTTTATGACCCAGTTTGGGGATATCCCATAATATTCAATTATTTAAATGCAAAGTTTTTTAAATTAATAGATATTATTTGACAATTTTTGAATTCCTGTTTCAGATTCTTAGAGTACTTAATAATTATTTAAAAAATAAAGCCCACAAGGTCAGGCCTGACATGTTACAAGTTCTCTTATATGTGAAAATAAGAGACGTAAATTTAGATCAAGAAAAGGAAAACGAAATGAAACAGAAAAAAATCATGTCACATAAACAAAATGTTTTAAAATTATCCAAGAAAGAACGAAAGGTAAAGTATTTTAGTTGATTTTATTATAAATGCGTACAAGTATTGGGCGGTCATATCAATTTGGTATGTTCATCTAAAATCATCCCTATTAAATACGTATTTTCTTAATTAACTGCTTTTCCCATTAATATTTAATAAAATTTGTTGATAAATTTATTTGACCATGCTTGCGTATACATTATATTTATTCATGTATAAGTCAGCCCCTATTAAATTCAATTCCAATAATTTGAAATTATCGGAAATTTTAGCGAAAAAAGAGGCTACAGGAATTAGAGAACGAAATGTTAGAAACAAAGGCAGAAGAAAATAAACAAACTAAGCAAAAGAATTTAACAGAAATCACCAAGATAGTGTTTGGGATTTACTTCAGAATTTTAAAAAGCTCCAATAATACAAAAGTTTTAGGTGTCTGTCTGGAAGGTCTTGTAAAGTAAGTATATCACGTTTATCTTTAATAAAATTTGGAATGTGTCGATTAACTTACTAGCGTAGATTTACATTTTTACATCATCCGATTTTTAGCATTTCTGGTTTCACATGAAGAAACATCACATATTTGAATTCTAGATGATTTTCGAAGTTTAAGGTTATTAGACTAGTCTATAAATTTGGTTGTTTTTAATCATCAGAAATTAAATTACTCTTTCATGCTAATTTCTTATCAGTTAATTTATATTACTGATTCTTAGAGTACTTAATAATTATTTAAAAAATAAAGCCCACAAGGTCAGGTCTGACATTTTACAAGTTCTCTTATATGTGAAAATAAGAGACGTAAATTTAGATCAAGAAAAGGAAAACTAAATGAAACAGAAAAAATCATGTCACATAAACAAAATGTTTTAAAATTATCCAAGAAAATGTATACTGGATTGTGGGTGCGTGTGTCCTTAAGGGAATTTAGAAAACAACCATCATCTTTGAATTTGTTAAAAATATTTAAAATTGTCTTCGCACCAAGGTATATACCTATATATATGTTTCATATTTCTCTTAGAAATATGAAACCATGAAAGAAAACAGAAATTCAGCGCTTTATTTTTAAATCGCCTAATAAGAGATCAACATTGAAACTAATACCAAAAAAATCGTCTTTTTATTTCTCTGAATTCACTTTGACCGTCTGCCTGTGCACGGCAGGCAGGCTCCGTCGGGGATGATGAAATCAATACTTGTGCAATCTTTCAACAAGAAAAGAGCATTTTTACTTATTATAGTGCGAAGTTATGCAATCTTTTAATGTTTTAAAAGGTTATTAACATTGGGAAAGACTATCTTCTCGGTCGGAGACAAGTTTTATAATTGGCATTCCAAAAATACCGCTAATCCACCTAAGATTGTGGGTGATGATTTTTTCTTGTAGACCAGTGTTATTATTCTTTCTTCATTATGGTTATGATTATTTTGTTTTTTCTTCTTTAGTTTTAAATACAATATGATATTGCGGAAGAATATTAAAAAATATATAGAAATCTCACTTTTATTTCCTTCACTTACTACAAAAAGTTTTTATTAAGAAACCACATATTAACCATGTAAAACAAACAATAGTTGGCATTAATTTGTTGCCAAATCTATTGTAAATAAGCGTAATATTTTATGTTTGCACATTGGTTACATATAAAACATTTTATACTATATCTTTGTCGATGAATGATGACTCATAAATTATGAGTCAATTCTTTGACAAAGATATAGTATAAAATGTTTTATATAACAATTATAAAATGGTTGAACTAGTGCAACAAGTGATTTGTTGAAATAGGAACGTCTATGAATCAAACCATAAATTGGTAGGTGTGATATAAGCAGCATATATCAATATTTTTGAAAGCAGTAAGATTTGAAGGTACTGAATATTATAAAAAAATAGCTCATTTTCTCACCATTTAATTTTCTTTTTTGTCGGCATCTATCTTGAACTTAATTTATTTTTTAATTTATATAACTTCAAGGCATCTTATTATATGCCTGTAACCTTTTATTTCTATTTTTATAGTCGCAATTCTTCAAATTAAAAAGCGTTTTGTAAGATTCATATTGCCAAATTACTAGTATAGTTGTGACAATTGACCAAGAAAATTTACCTTCAACTATGTTCTCGACTAGTGTATTTTTTTTAAATAGAGTTGCATTTTAATAAATAAATTTGGTCATATATATCTTTTATAAAAGATGGTCCATTCAACTATAAAATATTTTATAAAACTTATTGATAAAATAGCTTTTCTAATATTTAGCTCTGCGAGGGTGGTCCAAAATATTCTTGGCCTCGCCCATAGATGGCGGTACTACTCGCATGATTTTATTCTCACATTGGTACAATAATTAGTAGACGCCATGTAAAATTGCAAGTCATTCTAGCCAGCAGTTGGCTGTAGACAGTCGTTCGAATCAGTTGCGGTACGTGTAATGATAGAAATGGAAAAATCAAGTATCGTGCGGCGTGGTAAAAAGTCATTGTCTTTATACTTGTAGCGAAGCCGGAGTTCTCTGCAAGCCTGTAGTCGTTTCTGTTGTTGTTCCGATAAAATTTCTCCGTAAAAGTAGGTTTAACGCTGACCGAAATTCGGCAGAGGATCATGAATGTGTTTAGTGACACAAGACGATTCACATGAAGGACATCCGCAAAGTGCAACTATACCGAAAATCAGTATACAAAGATGCGTGAAATTACTAATAGGTACTGTAAGGATATCAAAAGAATCCGACGGTTACAGTTTGTACGAGGAATTGCACATTAATAACATGTGCGCTAGATGAGTGGCGCACGTGTTCACAGCGGATCAAAAACCCATTCGTACGACACTTTGACAATGGTCGACGCGTTTTACCAAAAGCAAAAGTGATTTTTTGCGCCGATACGTGACAATGGATGAAAGATGGATCCACCATTACACACCAAAATCGAAACAACAGTCCATGCAGTCCAATTGCAATATGGACTGAAGCCGGTTTTTCAGCTCCAAAGTATGCGAAGACGGCGCCGTCAGCGAGAAAGGCCATGGCATCGGTGTTTTGGGATGTGCAAGAAATTTTGTTAGTTGACTATCTTGAATACTATTCTAACCTAACAAGACTGGCCGCAAAAATCATCTTTCATCAGAACAATGCATCTCCCCGCCGGCGTGTCTTGGCGATGGAAAAATTGACGGATTTGCACATGAAGTGCTAAAACATCTACCCTATTTTTCAGATTTTACTCCCTCGGCACATTGCGGCTGTACACTGGTGCTTGGCAGTACTTTACCGGTGGATGAAATGTGTTAATACTAAAGATAATTTTGAAAAATAAGTTTAAACATAAATTGTCATTTTCACTATCAAGCTAAGAACATTTCAGACTATCTTCGTAATACCCGCCTAAAGCTGCTCAATATTCTGTGGGTGTCAATTTTTAGCTATTCGATCAAACTCAACCAAAGGGAAGACGAATTAGGGCTCTCAGCCACCACTATTTTTAGCTAATCTGCTACTGCTTGCCACTTCTAGAAACTGTTTACTTACTTATCCAGACTGTATGTGTGGGCTCGTTGTTTTGGAATACAAACGGGTGATCAATAATCCGATTTCCAGATTGTACTGCGTTATTTTCTTTGCATTGTGCCACTAATTTTCATCAAATCGCCAACTGCTATCTTAGTAAAACAACCGTGAATCATGATATTTCTTTCCATCTACATGTTTCATTGTATGAATTACGCAAGCTTCATTAAGGTGACTACCTGGCCGACAGTGAACGAGAGTTTTGCACTTCTAACCGAATAATTAAAATTTAGTTGGTTGTTTTGCCCATGCCAATCTTTTTTTATATATCTATTTTCGGCACCAATCGTTGTCAGTGATCGTTCATTTCGTCTTCATTCACTGAGTTCTCAGATTTTTCTTCTAAGATCCACAGCGTAATAGCACCTTTTGGTAAAACTCAATATGCGAGCGATATTCAGAAAGGGCCATTTCCGAATATTCTTTATCTTCTATTTTTTGTTTTTCGCAATAGTTAATTTAATTTTCACACAATTCGTACATTTTTGATTAAAACAAAAACTTTACGTAAATAATTGATATCGCACAAAAGATAGAACCTATTCTCGAAGTCAAATATTCCAGTATTGTACTGTCTGATAGATGCTAGTTATCATATTTAACTCCCACCCGAGGCGAACACGATGAATATGGTCTACCAAATGTTTCAATACGCCAAGATAATAACTTTAACCGCGTACTCCTTAGAAGGAATTGTTTGTGGATTCTTCTTGAAATCGTAAAAAGCATTGATGTTTTTGCAATGCTCAATTCGTTAACATTTTTGGTCTCTCGTCAATCAATTTTACTTCTGAAAACCATAATTTTCAGCTATAATGTGATGAATTGTTTATTATCTGGGATATTCCATTTCCATGAAATTTTATTGCACGGACTTTTTCAACATTTTCTTTTGTCATCGTTTAAATTAATCGGTCTGAACGTTTTTCTCATCACCCACATCTTTTCTGCCTTCTCTGAATCGTTGAATCCACTAAGAAAGTTGTATTTGTGATAAAACAATGATCTTCCTAAGCGATTGCAACTATTTCACTGCAATCAAAAGGTTGACACCCCATAATTAGTCCTACACGTATGCTTTCAGGAAAATATACGTAAAACTTATTTATAAGCATATATAAATAACTCCGATATGGTTTCTTTAAGCTTTGAGCACTTTGAATTAAATTTTTATGATCTTCCGTGTCCACATTCGTTTTCTAATTTTTAGATTGAAAAAGCGCGTCTTAAATACTACTGTTGCTACAGCATACCTATAGTTTTGCTACACAAACTCTGTAAACATCCTAAATAATTAAAAACCAAATATCAGCGATAGCAATAATATCGAGAACAATTGCCAAAAAGAAAATATATAAATATTTATACTAAATTTAATCTTATTTATTTGTATCAATAGAGGTATTTCAGTGGCGGCTCTTGATGACGTACGATGTGCGCTGCTGCACGGAGGAGACTACTTCGAACTATTTCGGAAGATTTCGGTACGGTTACTTGCTTCTCTGTATATATGAAAGCTTAAACGAAGCAGTCTCATCCGTGCAGCAGCGCACATCGTACGTCATCAAGAGCCGCCACTGGGTATTATTATTAACTATATATTTTTGAATCTTACAGATATTCGCACTGTATTAACTTGGAATATTATGTGGATTTATTAAATCTCCTCAACGGGCTAATTAATGAAGAATGGTTGGGGTATCGTGAACAAATGCATTGCATACAAACAGTTTTTGCAATATTACACAATCAAGACGACAGCGTTAATTTAGACCCAACACGGTTTTATACTTGTCTTTACAGTAATTTATTGCAAACGCACGCGTCTAAAACAAACGATAACTGTGAAGTTGTTTTAAAGACTCTCACTGAAGTACTTATTAGAAGAAGAAAAAAAGTCACAAATAAGAGAACTATTGGTTTTGCAAAAAGGATTGCAACACTGAGCCTTCAACTTCTGCATAATGGGTCATTAGGCGCTTTAGCTCTAATAAAACAAATTTTAATGTTGAACAAATCGGTGGATATCCTACTTGATCTTGACACTTCCCTAGGAGACGGTGATTATCAAGCAGAATTAATGGATCCTGAATATTGTAACGCATCGAGCACTTCTTTATATGAGTTAATACTTTTAAAAAATAGTTATCACGCTATTGTATGCAAATTTGCAAATCATATAGCTAATGGTCTTCCGTCAACAGGAGCAGGAGTTTTACCAATTGAATTCAATAAATGGTATGTGTAAAATATATTATATTTTTTAAAATAAGCAGTTTTCTTTTAGTTCACCTGAACAATTATTTCATGATTATGATATGAGTGAAATGGCTTTTAATCCACCCATACAAATACCTAAAAAGATACAACCAAAGTTTAAAAGGAAAAAAATGCAATTCGTAGATTTGAATTTCAAACAATATTGTAACTCAATTGTTAAAAATTCTGTACGTAGTCTATTTTCGTAAATAAAGTGCCTTTTAATCAGACTACATGCTTCTAATATTTATTATTCTATCCCAACATCGGATGTACCCTAAGGCTGTAATTCAGGGTCTTTATTATTCTTTTTAACGACGACTTTCTCTGTTCGCTGGATTGTGAAGTTTTGCCAGATGACGTCAACATCTATAGGAAAATTAGCAGTACTGTTAATTGCTAATGCTTTCACATTACCCATGGGGTCTCCAGTGACCCCGTGGGTTTATAAGGGTTAATATAACTGCATGCCATTTATTGGGTATTAAAGTTTGATGTAAAATTGATGCCTCCCTTGTTATACCTCCTTTGATATTTTTCAAATAATTATGGAAAGAATTGGGCTTGAGGTAATAATTAAAGTATCTTCGTTTCCATAAACAAAATAACTAATTCTATAATACTAAAAAAAATTGCTTTATTTGAAAAAATGCGCATATTTTACAATATGTATATCTAGCGTTTTAGTGCCCGGATCGGGGAGAATTTATCGTAAATATCTGGAACAAATTTCTTTAGAAATCTAATTCATAAAACTTCATCATTATTAAATGATACTTCTTAAAATTATGGTTTTCTAAATTTGTTGAACATGTACTGCACAATAATAGAACAAAATAAATTTATGAACAGTTTAAACAACGATTTGTTTAACATATCCGGTATTAGTCAATGCCTTACCTAGGAGCAATATAAGGTATTTGCGTGCTTCTCCGCGTACACCGACAAGAACTAGAATGAGATTGAAACATAAGGCTCTACGAAAAAGTAGCCAATGCGTAAAATATGTGTTGTGTACAAACAAACTGGCACCTAAGCTTTACTATATTCATGACTATTAGTAATACTCTAAAGAACTTTTATCTTTTTGTTTAAATTTAATTTGAAAAGATCTAGAATCTGTATCTATTGTAGAACACCAAGGGTTTCAAAAGTTAATGGATACTGTTGTACCACACTATACACACTTAAATAAGTAACATGCCTTCAATAACTTTTCTCATCAGAGACGGCCATGCTTTTTTTTTAATGGTTGGTGGCAGTGCACATATTCTGTCACAAACGTATAATTTTGATAGTTTGGTTATGTCATATAAATACGTGTAATAATTAGTAATTTAGATTTTGAAAAATATTTATTACAAGTCAAAATTAAAAGAAAATAATACTAAAGCATATGTTGGAAATGTTGACCATTGTTTTGAAGACAAGTTGAACTCTATGCTTCATACTTTCAAACCCATTTATTAGGATTTCTTGGATTATGTCAGCACAAGTATTCACAATAGCATTACAAAGCTCTTCGATTTTGTGATGTTTGGTCTTGAAACGGCATTCTTTAAATATGGAAAAATAACATAGTATAAAATTGTTAAATCTAAAGATCTTTGAGGAAAATTAATAATTCTTGTATCAAAAAATTCAAAATTGCAAAAAATCTCTTGCTTCTCGAGATTGTGTGCTGGTGCATAATCTTGCTGGAAATATCCTTCCGTAGTGAAGTTCATTAATAAACAACCCTAATAATTCATTTCGATATCTTTTAGTTATGGTTTGATTAAAAAGTATAGCTCCAATAATTAGACTTCTTTAAACTGTTAGCCAGGTGCCTATTTTTTGTAGATGTAGCATAGTTTCCACAAATTTATCAGGGTTTTCTTATCAAATTATTTGCTAGTTTAAATATCTTGAAAGATGGAATCAAGCCGTAAAGAAGCATCTGTCAAGAATGTCATTATTATTTATGTTATTCAAAAAACATAGACAATACTGTGTTTTCATAACAAAATCTACCTGTTTGAGTTACAAAACTGCTTGAATTTTATATGGAAACAACTTTAAGTCCTTTTTTTAAATAGTATGACATGTTCCCACTGACAAATGAAATTGTGATAGTTTTGTGATTGATTTTTTGGGCGAGTTGTCTATTTGACATCGAATATCCTCTATGCAATTTGCTGTTTGCTAGGTGCTCCACCGCCAGGTTTAAGAGTATTGCCCCTATTTCACAAAATTTAATAAATAACACAAGCTTGAATTTTGCAGTTGTGCGTAAGTAACTGGCAGATTAGAATACTTTTGTCAGAAATCCCTTAAGCACTGATTAGTGGAATAAATCCAATTTCCATTTTCTAATTTTTGGCTAGTTCTGTTGTGACTTTGAATAATAAATATTATAACATAATAAAATAATTTAAAAAATATAAGCGTTTATAATTTGAATTTATATATGACAACTGTCAGAATTTGACTTTTCTAAAGCTTCGCATGTGCAACAGTGTTGTCAGGTCACCAGACACAATTTTTTTTAACAGGGACCTATTGAGTCTTTTCTAACGGGTGTTCAGAAACATTCGAAGTCAAAGTGGTCCTTGAAAATATGAAGTCATGTCTGATATAACGGGTGTTCAGAAACATTCGAAGTCAAAGTAGTCCTTGAAAATATGAAGTCATGTCTGAGATAGATTGATACATTTACTTAATACAATTTTATAGGTTATCAATCAAATTAGTATCTTTGATATTAGATTCTGACAATTTTTGACAGACAACATTTGACATTTAATAATTATTACAAATCAGATGCTTAAGTAAAGATATACGATTTTTTGTTCAGAGCCCACTTGACTTCGAATGTTTCTGAACACCCGTTAGATTGATACATTTACTCAGGGTTGCCAGGTCTATACTCTATTTTTAAAGTAGAGAGACGAATTTCTGAACAGACCACTTTCACAGTGAAATCTCATTGGTTGAAAGCAATTTGGCCTTGCTTTCAACCAATGAGATTTCACTGTCAAAGTGGTCTGTTCAGAAATTCGTATCTCTACTTTAAAAATAGAGTATAGTGATTTTTCACTAGATCTAGCGATTTGAGTACTGTGTTAGTGATTTAGTGAAAAACTTCTGTATTTTAGTAAAATCTAGTTATTTTACGTATTTTTCGTTTTGTAGTTTATATGAAATCATATATTTATCAAAATAAATTGCGTTATTTATTATTATTAAATAGTGATCATTAAAATTTTCGCTCAAGTAAGCCATGTACACAAAAAGTATTTCCTAACTTAAGTTGTTAGAGGAGATCTGTCATTATAATTTCAAACGTCATGATTGTTAAAAAATAATTTGAAATGCTGACTTTTATATTAAATATATTTATAATTTCTATACAAAGTAATAGAATATTATAAAAAATGTGTAAAATGTTGACCATTCTCCACCAAGCATATTCGCACTCTATTTCGTAGAGCATTGAAAACATTGATCAGTATTTGCGGTGAGTTATTGATGTGTTCACATTTTTCTATGATTTTATGTCTTAACTCTTGTAGATTATTAATTGGCGTTTCATAAATAATATTCTTTATATATGGCAACACAAAAAAATCCATGACTGTTAAATCACACGATCGTGGTGGATATGGAATCGCTGTATTTCTACTTATTATCCTATCGCCATAAAATTGTTGCAAAAACTGAATATTTTCAAGTGTAACGTGAGATGTAGCCCCATCCTGTTGAAAATATCCGACCTGGAGTTCATCATTAGTCAATTGATAAGTAAAAACACTGAGAATTTCGTTACGATATTTCTCCGATGTTATCGTGCCCTCAAAGAATATTGGTCCTATTAATCGGTGACGACCCATACCTATCCATACGCCTATTTTTTCTGGATGTAGAGGAACTTCTCTGTAGAAATGAGGATTTTCACTGGACCATATACGTATATTTTGCGAATTAACATAACCTTTCAAATAAAACCAAGCTTCATCAGAGAAAAAAGTATGATTTAAAATATTGTCTGTCATTGTTTGAATAAACCATTGGCAAAATTGTGTTCTTTTTTCATGATCCGTAGATAATAGATTTTGTACAGAAGTTAATTTATATGGATACATGTGCAAGTCCTTTTTTAAAATTTTTTGACATGTTCCATACGAAAGCCCTACTTGTTGCAAAACTCTGCGAATAGATGTTTGAGGAGATTCGTTAATAATTTGTCTGACATTTTCAATTACGCCGCGACTTCTCTTGAGAGGAGGACCGCTTCCTTTTTTCATTAAAATACTGCCTGTTTGACGAAAAAGATTTACACAATGCATTAGCGTATCACGGAAAGTTTTATAGCTAGGAACAGTATTTGGATATCTCTCTTCAAACTCCGCAAGGCAATTTTCTATTGAATGCTGCCAAATACCATCAATTTTTTGAGATGTCAGGAAATAACATTCAACCATAAACGCTTTATGCATATCATTAAAGGCCATTACTTTTTCTTTTGATGAAACTTTAAAATATATATTTGACACTGACAGATGTTTGAAATAACATCTTAATGACTAAAGCTACGACATAATTTTTATATACACGGTCAGCTACGAGTGAAAATTTTAATGATCGCTCGTTATTATAGATCCTACGTAAAGTGACATCTATACCTTAGTAGTCGAAACAATTTTCTCGCAATAAATAATTGATATAATACATAAGCTCATTACGGGAAGTACCGTTCAAATTATTTTTAAATTTGTAGTTTTTGAAATAATACGATGAAGGGTAAGTACCTATTTAAAATGGGAAAGTATAAAAGCTCTTGACCAGGGGAATTTTGGATTAAATCATATTAGATATTTATGGTAGAATCTTATTCACGCGCGCCCAATCGCACTGAATTCTTTAAATAAATTAATTTTCGGATTATTACCATGTAAGTATTTACTGCAAATAAAACCGTTTACATATTTTTATTAGTTTTCCTAAATCTGTTTTAATTTCTAGCAGTTATTATGTCGACCACATATCAACCATCTACTTCAAAAAAAAAGAAAATTTATCAACAAAAATACAAAACTGATTGGGAGAAACACAATGATTACCAACATTGGATAGAAGCTAGTTCAAAAGGAGAAGAGTTTTACAGATGTAAAATATGCGGTAATGACTATCTTGGAGGGATAGCTGCAATACGTAAGCACCATCATTCTATAAAACACCAATCTAAATCTAAATTAATCAAACAACAAAAATTCTGTGTTACGCAATATGTAAGAAGCTCTACAAGCACGGAACTTAGTACAAAAGAAATAAGAATTGCATCTTTCATTGCAGAACACAATACATATATCTATAAATTCAGTTGACCATCTGGTACAACTAATTAGGTCTATAAATAATGAAAGTGATGTTATAAAAAATATTTCCTGTAATCGTACAAAATGCACAGCTATTATAAATAACGTAATTGGTCAATCAAGTTTTGAAACTCTAATAGAAACTTTAAAGTGCAGCAAATTTTCTTTATTAATTGATGAGTCTACGGATCATACCGGAATTAAAAACTTAGCATTAGTTGTGCGATTAAATCAAAATTTTAGTATAAATGACGAATTTCTTGCTTTATTACCAATCTATGATGCAACTGCAGTAAATATACATAATGTTATGTTCAATTTTTGGCTAAATTAAAAAATACATCTGCCACCGATTTTCCTAAAAAAAAATATACGGGCGTTTAGGGGGCCGTTAATTAAGCAATTTATCCTAATAAAGTTATTCTAACAGAATCACCCTTAATCCACAAAAACATCAAATACGTTCAAAAAAACAACTAACCTTAAACGTTACGTTTACGCCCAAATACACATGAAACATCTACTTTTTGGCCATTGTATGGTATTTTGAATTTATACTAATGCCTTTTACGTTTATATTTGCTGTGTCTTAATAATCTTATATTTTGCAAATAAACAAAATTGGAAATTTTACTGTCAAAATCAATGTTCTGTCACCATAAATTTCATACAGAACAGACAACATCTGAAAAATAAAATATACTGTTCACATATATTCCACTGTTATTTTCCTTTACGTTATTTTATAACCGAAATTTTCAAAGTTCAAAAACAGTAATTATCTGATGGCTTTCAATTCGTTGAAAATGTCCTGCATATTCATTAAAAACAATGTACTATTTAATTTTTTTTTTGTTGCCGAAACTGTAAATATCAATATCAATACATATATTTATATATATATACCGGGTGCGGCAATAGTGTGTCGGCGGAGCTTAGCATGAAAACTAATAAAGTTGTAACAATGAAATTTTACGTACACATGTAGTATGCTACAGTGCATTTTCTAATTTTATTTATATATTTACAGGGTGTTCCAAATTTCCGCAACCACTTTCAATTTTTTTTTTTTAAATAGATTGCTATACTTTCTTGTTATTATGATGATAGCCACCCAAATTATCTTTGCAATGATATATGACAATGTGCACTTACAACTGTTAGTTTTGGTTTTATTGCAAATTTTGTTAAAATCTTGACAGTTGCAGCGTCTAACATTTTAAGTCTTAGCCTGAAAATGGGTGCAGTGCCTCACGTAACTTTTTTGTTGCCAATTTATGGACTAACACGTTATATGTTTTGAGGGTGAACAACGTGACAACATATACAGAGTGTTAAATATGTCGTGCCAAAGTTATCGAAGTTTAAAGGCTATTTTCTCTTTTTTTTTTATTGAACCTATAATTTTTTTATTAGTCAGCAAATTCCTTGTAAAATTGCCGTTAAAATGGTACCAATAACATAGTACTTATTTCTAGTATTTTCGAAGTTATAGCCCTTTAATGGGATATACCTATGTTTATAATATTCAATATGCGGTGCTGCATCTAATAGTTGGGTGGTTGGCCATGAAATGATATTAAGCAAAAATTGCTGTGTAACCAAACGTCAAATATCTACTTAAAATTTCCATATAAAGTGTTTTTCAATAGTTTCTCTTTACTGTAATCGCGATTAATTGTTATAATTTAAGTTCGGCTAGTTATCAATTATCAATTTCCGTTTGTTCGTTATTAGTTGTTATCTTGTTGTCAGTTATATCGTTTTGTTGTCATTATTTTTTATTTCCATGCCGTAATAGTTTATAGTTGTGTTTCTTTAGAATGAATTTTTCGAAGGAGGAGCTAATAGACATGGTATTTGTTCGTGGCGCTAGCAATAGAAATCCACTTTTAGCATCAAGAACATATGCTATGGAGTATCCTCACCGAAGAGCACCAGATATTAAGACGTTTGAAAATTTGTTGACAAGGTTTCTTCGGACGGGTTCAGTGAATTTCGAAAGAACACGGGATAGAAGTCACTGCTGTTAGAAGGATTTTAAAAAAACATAAATTTCACCCTTACAAAATTCAAAATCATCAAGGCTTATTACAAACGGATTTTGAAAGGAGACTTGTTTACTGTGAATGGCTACTTTTCCAATTACGACAAGATCTAACTTTTCTAGATCATGTGCTTTTCACAGATGAAGCAACATTTGCTAATTGTGGAATAACAAATAGAAAAAATTCTCATTATTATGACACTAGAAACCCTCATTTTGTGCAACCCATTTTATACCAACAAAAATGGAGTGTTAACACCTGGGGAGGCATCATAGGAAACACTATTGTAGGTCCATTCTTTTTTAATAATACTTTAAAATTGTGAAATCTACACAAATTACCTACAAAATAATTTACCATTGCTGTTAGAAGACCTACCAGATAACGTCATAAGGAGATTGTGGTACCAACATGATGGTGCACCTGCACATTACGGTGCTGCTGCAAGAACACATTTAGATAGGGTATTCACCAATAGGTGGATTGGGAGAGGAAGCTTTATAAACTGGCCACCGCGGTCACCAGATCTAACCCCTTGTGATTTTTTTCTGTGGCCTACTGTAAAAAATATAGTTTACGAAACACCTCCTACAACGGCAGAGAACATGCAGCAACGAATCAGAAACGCTTTTCTTCAAGTAAGTGAAAACAACATGGCTCAAAATGTAAGTCTGTCGATGCAGAGGCGATTAAGGGCATGTGTAGAGCAGAATGGAAATATATTTGAACACATTTTAAATTAATTTTGTTTTATTATTGAAAAATTACAAAATGTAATTCTAAAACTAATAATAAAGAATTAAGAAACAGGTGTTTGTAAAAGTTACTTTGTTTGATATCATTTCATGGCCAACCAACTATTAGATGCACCGCATATTGAATATTATAAACATAGGTATATCCCATTAAAGGGTTATAACTTCGAAAATACTAGAAATAAGTACTATGTTATTAGTACCATTTTAACGTCAATTTTACAAGGAATTTGCTGACTAATAAAAAAATTTAGGTTCAATTTAAAAAAAAAGAGAAAATAGCCTTTAAACTTCGATAACTTTGGCACGACATATTTAACACTCTGTATATGTTGTCACGTTGTTCACCCTCAAAACATATAACGTGGTAGTCCATAAATTGGTAACAAAAAAGTTACGTGAGGCACTGCACCCATTTTCAGGCTAAGACTTAAAATGTTAGACGCTGCAACTGTCAAGATTTTAATAAAATTTGCAATAAAATCAAAACTAGCAGTTGTAAGTGCACATTGTCATATATCATTGCAAAGATAATTTGGGTGGCTATCATCATAATAACAAGAAAGTATAGCAATCTATTAAAAAAAAAAAAATGAAAGTGGTTGCGGAAATTTGGAACACCCTGTAAATATATAAATAAAATTAGAAAATGCACTGTAGCATACTACATGTGTACGTAAAATTTCATTGTTACAACTTTATTAGTTTTCATGCTAAGCTCCGCCGACACACTATTGCCGCACCCGGTATATTAAAAACCGTTAAAATTCGTTTCACTTTTGATAAAATGACTGGAAGAGGGGGTGAACCGAAAGCGGTGGCAGAGCAATTGATTGCATGGGGGTTAATTCCTCTTGTGGGTACATATATGTGCCCACGCTTTGAAAACCCCCTGACATTAGTAGCTGCTTCGGTCGCGTAAGTATTAGACTTGATTTTTTTGATTAATTGACGAAGGCGATACTTGTTGAAACTCAATAGTAATATATCATTGATGAAATAAAATTTCACTTTGAGTTCTAAATATATATATATATAATCAAGACCTTTTCTACCGTAAGGTGTAAAGGTTTACTTTCTCTAATGTATGAATTTCTTCCACTTCTCCCGGTCACTGGCTTCCTTCATAGCTTCTCCAAATTCTTTGTTTCTCCCCTTCAGTATTTCTGCTATCGCCATATTCCACGTTTTCCTTGGCCTGCCTCTGTCTCTTTTCCCGTTTGTTCTAGCTTGCCAAATGTTTTTTGTTGGCCTTTTCTTGTTCATTCTTACTAGGTGTCCGAACCATCTCAGTTGATTTTGTTCAATTGTTTCAATGATTGATTTTACATTTAATTCCTGTCTTATTAACTCATTTCTTATTTTATCCTTTCTTGTTACTCCCTTAATTCGTCTTAGATACTTCATTTCCATGGATTGGACTCTGCTTGTCATCCTTTTGTTTAGGACCCAACTTTCGCTGCCATAGGTGAGTATTGGTCTATATATAGTTTGGTACACTGTAATTTTTGTTTTCCGACTAATTTCTTTCTTTCCTATGAAGGCTTTACTCAGGGTGTGATACACTTTTGATGCATTATTTATCCTTTCTGTTATTTCCTCATCCATTTTTCCATCACTTTGTATCATTATTCCTAAATATTTGTAACGTTCCACTTGTTTCAATTTCTTTGTTCCTATCCTTACATTTATTCTTTGTTGCTTTCCTATGCTCATTATTTTGGACTTTTGTGTGTTAATTTTCATTTTTCTCTTATTTAATTCTTCTTCCCACATTTTCAAATAATCTTGTAACTGCTTTTCTCCTTCTGCACAGATCATAATGTCATCTGCAAAGGCGCATTCTCCCAGCTTTACAGGTCTTAAATGTCTATATCCAATATTCACTTTCTTGGTTTTAGTGCTTATTTCTTTTAGTATGTCATCCATTATTACTATAAATAGTGTGGGACTGAGGACACCTCCTTGTTTTAACCCTTCTTCTACCCTAAATTCCTCTGACTCCATATTATCTGTTCTAACATAATTTCTATTTCCTCTATACAGGCTTTCAATTGCTACTCGCAATTTTTTGCTCACTCCTCTTTTCCTAAGACTTTCCCATACCATTTTTCTCGGTATTCTATCAAATGCTTTATCCAAGTCCAGAAACGCCAAGCCAACTTCTCTCCTTCTGTTGATCTTCTCCATTAATTGCTTAATTGCAAATATATGGTCTTGTGTGCTTCTGCCTTTGCGAAATCCACTCTGAGGTTCTTCTAGTTGTTGTTCGATTTTGTCCCTTAACTTTTCATCTAAAATTCTTTCATATAATTTTGCTACGACACTGACTAGAGTTATACCTCTATAATTGGCACAATTCATTGAGTCTCCTTTCTTAAATATTGGCACAATAACCCCCACCTTCCAATCCTCTGGTACTTCCCCAGTATTCCATGCCATATTAATTATTCTAGTTAATATCTCTATCCCTTTTTCTCCAAGCCCTATAACCATTTCATTCGTGATTTGGTCATATCCGGCTGCTTTTCCTCTTTTTAGTTTCTTTAACATTTCATCTACTTTCTTCTTTCCTATTTCCGACTCCTCGTATTCTTTACATTCTTCGTCTTCTGTGGGTTCCAGTTCTGACATTTTGCTCTCATTTCCTGGATTTAATAATTCCTGGAAGTGTTCTCGCCACCTCCTCATAACATCTTCTTCTTCTGTCAGTATTTTATTACTTTTGTCCTTTACTTGCTTCATTCTGTACTTCTTATCTGTTCTTAAGTTTTTTATTGCTTTATAAAATAGCTTTTGATTTCCTTTACTATCCATCTCCATTTTCTTTCCAAAATCTTCCCACGCTATCTGCTTTGCCTGCTTTATCATTTCCTTTATTTTTGTCCTTTGCTCTTTGTATATTGCATAGTTTTCTTCGGATTTATTCTTAAGGTATTTCTGCCATTGAATCTTCTTTATTTTTACTTGCTCCTTTATCTCAACACTCCACCATTTCGTTTGCCTTTTATTTCTGTTGACTAAATTTGTTCCACATACACTTCTGGCTGCGCTCGTTAACAAGTTTCTGAATCTCTGCCACTCTTCATCTATATTAATTACCCTCCACTCCATATCTGGCTGCGCTCGTTAACAAGTTTCTGAATCTCTGCCACTCTTCATCTATATTAATTACCCTCCACTCCATATCATCTAAATTGATTCTTGTTTCTATATATTTCTTATATTTTTCTGCTATTTCTTTTTCTGCCAACTTGTAGTATTTTATAGTCTCTTTGTTTCTTGTTGTCCCCTTTTTAACTGTTCTTGTTTTCACTTTCATTTTTCCCAGCACCAGGTAGTGATCACTGAATATTTCATAACCTCTTCTAACCCTTACATCTATGATTTCTGCTCTGTAATTTCTATCTATTATGATGTAGTCTATTATGCATCTTTCATTTCGGCTCTCTACTTCCCTGGTATACATATGTATTTTTTTGTGCTGGAAGAATGTGTTCATAACTAGCATATTGTTTTCCATACATAAATCAATAATTCTCTGTCCATTATCATTCCTCATGCCTTCTCCGTACTGTCCAATTACATTTTCAAATTCGTTTCTACCTTTTCCTACCCTGCCATTTAAGTCTCCCAAAATTATTCTTCTTCCTTTCATGTGCTCTAATATTCCATTAAGATCCTCCCAATATGAGTCTTTGTTTGTTATTCTTTCATCTTCATTGGGTCCATATGTTATTATTATACTTGTCCTTTCTTGTTCTTCTAGTTGCAGTTCCAGCGTCATTATTCTCTCAGAAATACATTCCCACTTATGCACGAATCCAACATTTTCTCTTTTTATTATGCATCCCACTCCCAGTTTTCCCCTTTCACTATGTTCAACTCCGCTATATATAATAAGGTGTCCTTCTTCTGTTTCAAATTCTGCTTTTCCTTTTTTCTTAGTTTCACATATGGCTAATATATCAATCTTTGCTTTCTCGAATTCTTGTATTAACTCAGTTTCTTTTCCTTGTATTACTCTTATATTCCACGTTGCCATGTTCCATATTTTATTACTTTCTTGTTTTAGCTTTCTTGCCAATTGATTGTTAAATTCCCCCTTCTTCAGTGTGCGTTTCGCCCTATTCGCCTTTTCGCTTAATCTCGGTATCCTATTCATAACCTTGTCCGCTTCTATTTGTTCCATTTTCCCTTGTTTTTCATTTAGTTTTTTGACTTTACCTTCCTTAGTTTTAATGTTTACTTCTTCATTTACTACCTCCACATATTTTCTATTTCCCTGATTATTTGTTCTTTCATTCCCTTCCAATTCCATTTCCTCTCCATTGCCAATATTTCCTTCCATGTATCCGTCCTGTTTATTCTGTATTAGTTTTTTGGTATTTTCTTTTCCATTCTCTCCGTTCCTTTATTCCATCGCCATTCCACTCCATTTACAACTGCTTTACTATATCCAATTTTTACTTCTTTTCCTTTTTCTTTTTCCGTCTTAACAAATGTTCTCAGATGTTTTTGTTTTTCTCTTTCCTTCGGTGTCATATCCTCATTTATAAAGATTCGCTCTTCTTTCATATTTTTCAGTCTATACTTGTTTATTATAACTTCTCTCCTTTCTTCCTCGTTATTCAATTCTATGACGCATATCCTCTCCCCTGTTTTTATTACTGATCTTGGGGTTATGCTTAATCTCAGTTGCTCGCTTAGGAATCCTTTAATTCTTTCTTTTAAAACTGCTGGGTCATTTGTGTCCATCCTTAGGCCATACATTACGACATTACATTTCCTTCTTTCTTTTTCTATTATTTCCAATGCTTTTTCCACTTTCTGTAGTTCTTGTCGTATTTTAACATTCTCTTTCCGTATTTCCTGGTTTTCGTTTTTCAAGGATTCATTTTCTATTTTTAGTTTTAGCAGTTCACCATTGAATTCTCTTTGTTGTATCTTGATTTCTTGAGTTTCTTTTATGATTTCTTTTTGTTCCAGTTTCATATCCTTTTGATCTTTGCTCATTTCCTTCATCAGTTGTAATATTTGCTCCAATTTTCCCTCTCTTTCTTTTTTGGATTTATTACCAGGAGATCTAGACTCCTTTTTTCTTCTTTCGGCATCTTCCTCCCTATTCACATCTTTACTTTTCCTACTATCATCCGTGGAACAATCTTCGCTTTCCATTTTACTCATTCCCAATTGCATCTCGAGACAATTCCCCGTAGGTTAGGTACTTCTCAACTCTTCTTTATTATAACTTATTTGATGCTAATCACTCAGTTGGAGACACCGCTAACTGTGTTTTGTCAGTACTAAACTTATATATTTCTCTCAGTGTTCTTCTGTTTGGCCCGTCACTGTTTATTAGTAAATTATGTTATACCTCCGGCAGCGCCAGAGACAATCCGCAGGTCGCCCCTTCAGACGGACTATCTCTACCAGCCAACAGTACCCACTAATAAATGACTTCTTTATTTGTTTACTCTGTTGTATACTTGGTTGCTATACTACTTGTTAAATGGTAATTTCCCAATTTACATTTGGTTGCCTATCTTGCCTTGATGCAGGACTTTGTTTATATAGTAAATTCTCAACAAGTTCTAACCTATGTTATATATTATCTATTTATTTTTAAAGTTTGCTTGCTTACTCTATTTTCCTATGTCGTTTTAACTCAGTGCAAAGTTGCACTGTTCTTCTCTGCACTTGATGGACTAATTTTCACTTTTTAAAATTGATTCTAATACGCTATTTAAGTCACTTTGTAACGAAGCCGATGTATTCGGTTATCTCGTTGACCTACGATCTTAATCTTTTTTATGTTACTTAAATTACGGAAGTATTGGTCTGTTAAGTGAAGAAAAAATGTTTTTCGTAACTATTTGTAGTTAAAACCCATTTTAATGAGTTTTGATTAATTGACGAAGGCGATACGTGTTGAAACTCAATAGTAATATATCATTGATGAAATAAAATTTCTAAATATAATTTTATTAAAATGCACTACGTTGATTTCGCTCTACTAGAGCTTAATCAGGTGATGATAATTGTAATAAGAAACCGAAACAGTCTTCACTTTTATAGCTAAAAGTTTAGTGTGGGAGGGGGACGGGAGTTACGACTAATTGATATCATTACCAAATTGTTAAATTCCACTTATGACTATAACTACAGAAGTATGATAACTAATGCTATTAATTTAATACATAAAAAATGGTGCCAAATATCAGTCAGCGAATTTAGGTACAAATTAGGCCAATATAATTAACATTTATTCGACAAACATGATATTAAATAATTTAGGTTTAAAAACGGAGAGTTTCAACCACTAATGGGAATTTAAAATGAGGTTTAGTTTGTTTAACCTATTTATTTCTAAACTCTCTAATTAAATTTATTTCTCATATCCGGCAGATAAATGAAATGTTTTTTTTTTATAGAGGAGGTTATTAACCTCCTTTATAAAAAACAAAAATTATTTCACTAATCTACCCTGTAGTGCCTAACACTTATTCAAAATGCACATCTTTAACATATATGGGCACAACTTCCAATAAAATTAATGAATTTTTGGAAAAAAAGGCGGGTACACTTATTTCATTTGGAACCAACAACATACTTCATAATTATATTAACAATAGTAAAGATAAAACCGAAAAAGGAACTTACAGTCTGGTGTTTATAAATTAAATTGTGAATGTGGAATTAGCTTATTTGAGACAAACTGGTTAGGTCCTTTTCTACACGCATAAAAGAACATGAATGAATTGTAGAAAACAGATTCTACTTATGCAAACCATTGTATAGAGCATAAACATAAGTTTACTAAAATATTTGACATATTACACATACAGGATAAGAGCAATAAATTGAATTTATTAGAGTTTAGAAATAAATAGGTCAAACAAATTAAACCTCATTTTAAATTACCAATAACACTCCGTTATTAAACCTAAATTATAAACATAAATTCGCCGATTGATATTTGGCACATTTTTTTGTATATTAAATCAATAGCATTTGAGAATTATCATAATTCTGTAGCATAGTCATAAGTGGAATTTAACAATTTGGTAATATCAACTAGTCGTAACCCCCTCCCCCCATATCATACTCAACCTTTAGCTATAAAAGTGACTGTTTCGGTTTTTGTATAACAATTATCATCACCTAATGAATTTTAGTAAAATTATATCTTGAACTCAAAAGTGCATTTTTTTTTTGGTAAATTATATTTTTTCTTTCAGACCTGACGGGGTACGGTGGAAAAAGACGGACTAGACCAAAAAGGAGATGCCAACGGTACGTTAACATTCGAACTGGGACGTTTTTAGCTCGTTCCAAACTTTCGTTGTTACAGATTTTAGGTTTTGTCAATCTATGGGTTTCCAATACTGATTCATTTTTTATTATAACAATGAAATAAGAAGGCTGAATACTGATGCTTTTGTGTAGAAGGTTAAATTCGTTTCTTGAAAACAAAAAATCAGAAATTTACCAAATTTGCCGGTTTTTGTACAAGTTTTCACCAAATCACCAGTTCGACCCTAAAATCACCAGATACGGTGAAATTTAAGCAAACGTGGCAACACTGCACCAGTTCTATTCTAAAATCACCAGATATGGTGAAATTTCACCAAATCTGGCAACACTGATGTGTATCAATCGTTGATTACTTAATTACTTAAAAAACAGCCTACTATAATGAGTAAAGTTTTTGAAGATACGTTATAATTTTTACAACCGATATTTGAATGGATGCTCAAATGAGCAATTTTACCCCTACTAGAAAATGTTCTTTTTTATATATAATTCCGAATCGCATCTATTTTTTTTTTCGTGGGGAAACGAGAAACAAAATATGTTAAAATCTAGCTATAGGCAAATGTTTCAATTTAAATTGGCAAAAAAACTGATCCATCATATTTACATTTAAAAACATTTGAAGTATATTTGCATGATGTGTTAGGTTTGAGAATTTGAAGGATATACCTACTTCATTTAAGTAGACCGTCATAGCAATATTATGACGTATTACATGACACATAATGACAGCTATAATAATTATTGTTTTGACATATTGAAGATCGTTTTATAAAGCAAAAAAAGAGTGGATGTTTTTTTGGCCAACAGCTTCATATTTAAAGACTACAGCATATTAGTAGAAGAGGTAAAAGAAAACTATCGTTAAAAA
The DNA here is from genome assembly GCA_935421215.2 of Melolontha melolontha. NCBI lineage: Eukaryota > Metazoa > Arthropoda > Insecta > Coleoptera > Scarabaeidae > Melolontha > Melolontha melolontha. The sequence continues at coordinate 143,421,427 of OW285236.1, forward strand.
TAAGTTAGCAATATCCTTTTTATTTAAGTGCACCACTTTCAATAATGTAAAAGAAATCCATGTTGTTTTGGAAATAAATGATGGCGACCTATCTCACAGTTCCTGCCATAAATCAACAGACAACTCAATTTACCAGAGAAATGGCTTTAAAACTGATTTTTTATCAAAGCTGTTGATAAGCAAAATTGATATTTTTTTTTAGTCCATTTGCTTACTCTTCTATATTTCCTAACTTTAATCGAACTTGTTTTTTTTTGTATTAAAATAAAAATTACTTACCTTGTTTTCATTCTACTTATTCATCATTCGATATTAAAAACCATCGATGGTTTTAGTGCGATGTTTTCAAAAAATATCGCTCTCACATCGAATTTTAATTTCGATACCGATCTCTAATAAAAGCCAGTATATAATGGAGATACACTGATATGTAAGAGTATCAAATTGAAATTGAAATTATGCAAACAGATTATATGCCGTATGAGGGAGTGATTTATGATTACCTATGCTAGCTAATTCTTAATATTTATTGCATCTATCGCTTCTATCATTTTAGTTGTCGTGTGTAATATATTGGCCTAAGTTTGAAAATGCTAATTTCGTGTATCAGGTGAATAAGGACGCTCGCTTTTATAGTATACTTTATTTATTAACTAAAATAAAAATTTACAGTTTATATACTAAAAATTACTGTTGACTAAACTTGTTCATGTCACGTATGTCTTGCATAGATGTGACCACATTCATCAAAAGAAATCCAATCATTTTTTTAAACTATTTTATACATATTTTATATTATTTTCATCAAGTAACTAGAGATTTAAAAGAATTAGCAGTCAATTGAAACTAATTGTAAGTCAGGTAGTACTTTTGCTTCACGTAATTGCATAGTATTATTTTTACAATATACCAGAGCCGATCCCTTTGTTCCACCCCTGACCCACTAACAATAAAGAATTGGTAAATATTTTACTTTTATTTTTCAACATGATGTTCCCATCAATGTAGCATTTCGAGTGCTTCTCAAAAAACAAGATTCAAACCACTGATTTACCGCACATATCACATCATTATCTGACGGAAATCGTTTACCACGCAAGTGTTCTTTAAGTTTTGAAAACAGTCGGTAATCGCGGAGGCCCAAATCTGGCGAATAAGGCGGATGCTCAACTAATTTGAAGCTTGTTTGAGCTATTGCAGCTGTTGTAATGGCTTATTACTTTTAAAAATATCATTTTTTAAATAATAATTGTTCTTTTGCGTCGTATTATACTTGCCTTTTTCTTTCGAGTGTATCCCGTCGTACTAGCAGGCGACAAGATATTGTAGAGCGAAGCGTCTCCGCCTCCGACACTTTTGGAAAATCGCGTCTAGTTTTGGACACAATATCAGCTAAGACGCACGTGCTTGTGTAAAGGCTGCTTTTTAGATATTGGGTGAATTATCGTAAGTTTTGACTATACTATATCAGTATTCATCCACCTGATGAAGCCATTGTATGGCGAAACAATATTGTAGTGGTATTTACAATAAAAGAATTTTTTGAAACTAGAAGTTTAATTACTTATTTCTTAGCGTTATAATGCAGTTTCAACAAGTATCTCCTTCGTCAATTAACTATTTTGACTATACGCCAAAAAAGGTGGATTTGGGGCCTGCACACGTTTGTTAATTAACACCCATATATATTGAGATTTGTGCCGTCATCTATGCTGACCAACTTAGGTAAGTAACGCTTTACGCCATTTTCTTTACGAACTTTTTATGCATTCATTTACGTATTTCGCCTTTGCTAACGCCAAAAATATTATCTTTAAGGTTCTTATTACTGGGTTTTGGTACTGGCTTTGTTTACCGGCTTCTATCGTTAGCTGCCGTCATTAATTTCCGATAAATTTAACACCCATCGAAACAAGAATACAGTTTTGGAGGGATTAACTACCCTACGTGAACTTCGAAAAGGAAGCGGTAGAGACGCCATTGAAGTAGAATTGTCATCGACCGACATCTGCGATCTGAAGGTTAAGTTTTCGTTTTATTAAACTGATTAATTAATAATTCCTTAAAATTTGCAGTTGTGCCATACATAATATATTTAATGTCTCATAGATATTATTAATTTGTTAAGTTTATCCTAGTTATTTAAAATCATTTTCAACGTCTAATAAAGTATTATTGTTTACACCATTTTTTGCACTCAATATTTTGTATTGAATCTTTGTGCTGATGTTTTTTTGTAGTTGTATAAATATTTAATTTTATTTAGAAGTAAATTTCGTACATAAGGGTCTATATCGCTTGTGAACGCATATTTGAGATCTCTAGTATAAGTACATATTTTTTGCTATCATATAATATAGATACCAACACGCTCAAAAGTTTTTATACATTTATAATTTTTAGGTATACAGTGTTATAGATTAACTTTGTATTCATTTATTGCAACAATAATTTAAATATATACAGGGCTTCATCCATCGTTATACTTTGATAGGTAATACAGTTTTACTAGTTTGCCTTTTTCTGTCATACGACCTGCGTTCACAATAAATCTGTTTATTATTTGGTTGTTGTTCGTTTTCTTTCAATTCCTTTAGCATACCTAGGACTTGCGTGGTACATCCGCCGCAGGCAGCCTATAAATCGCGGTGGCGTCCTTTTTAAATATCGATCAGCTAGATTGCCAATGTATCGTCAAGAAACCCACGCCGTCTTCACTCGAGCTGTGTTCGTGGTACTGGTCGGCCAACTGCTATGTTCAACAGCAATCCGCTCAGGAAAGGTAAGTCCGAAGAGGGCTATTGGATTTAGGAAATTAAGTAGGACCAATTGTCGCGAGTTCTGTTGCTTGCACGAGGCAAGTACCAACCTATGACTGGGTGCGTTATCCCTGATGCAAGAGAACACCTTTGCGCAACTTCCCCGCCGTTTTTATTTTATCAAATCACCTAATTTGGGAATTAAATTGACATAAGTACCTGGAATTGTGGCTCCCTTCCGTAGAAAATCTACTAAAATTACGCCTTCGGCATCCTAAAATACTGACCTTCCGTTCTGAAGGTTGCATCTTGAATTTTTTCGGCGGTGGTGAACCTCGATGTGTCCACTCCCTACTCTGTATTTTGGTCTCTACATGATAATGATGGATCCAGGTCTCATCCATTGTCACTATTCTTGCAAGAAAATTTTCTTTGTCGTGTCTATACCGCGTTAAGACGACTGCAAATGTCTTTTCGAGTTTGCTTGTGTGCATCTGTTAACATTCGTGGTACCCATTTTGTAGAGAATTTTTTCATGTTCAATTCGACTGTAATTATATTATATGCCACATTGTATGAAAGACCAGTATCTTCAACTATTTGTCTAATAGTCACACGTCGATCTTGCCAGCACCAGATCATTGATCTTTTAACAGTTTCTTGGGTAGTGACTGTTGTGGGCGCTCCACCTGCATGCGACTGTCAATCACATTTAAACTCACGACACCACCTTTTAACTGTTATATGATACTGCATTATCCCCTAATGTTTCCACCAAATCTTAATGAATTTGAGTTGGAGTCATCTCTTTTAAACGTTGTTCGACACGATCAATTTTGATACTGATATGTGACTCTCGATCTCGGGCGTGTATTGTAGGCATGCTTTAACAGGTTCAGATAAGTTTTTAGCGTTAGTCTATATATAGCAGGTTACAATGCGACGTAAAGATAAATAATTGTTTTGGTTTATAAATGGGTCAGGAGCGGAGCAAATCGATCAGCCCTCGTATATTACTGTTGATTTCATAACTGTGCAGCATTAGACTACAAAATGATCTATGTAGTTGTATTTAAGATGAAAACCTAATGATCGAAATGCAGAAATTATCATTTAGCTAACCATATACTTACTTCAATAATGAAATCCGGGTTTTTCAGTTTTACAGTATTAATACATTATTCACGATAAACGCATACTCATATTAATCTGTTTTAGGTTCAGATCGGAATATTGTTTTATGGTGTCTATTTTTTCTTATTTTTCTAGAGATCTAGATATGTCCATCCTATTTTAAAAATAGACCCGTCTCCATATCCTGTGTGTATGTATGTACTAAAAAATTAATATTTTATAAATTACACATAAGTTACGATTTACGAAAACAATATTTTGATCTAAACGGGAAGCAGACTATATATTTATTTAAGTTTAAAAGAGGAAAGTAAAATAATTCTTCATAATAAATTTATTGATTTGAAATAAACGAACATATAAGAAATGTGATACATATTTGAATGTCTATCTATACTAATACACAGAATAACAAAGAAAAGTGAATGAGATTACTCCATGGTGTATCCTGCTCATTGAGAAAAGCAAAATATTCCTTCTGTGCAAAATGCATTACAGTCAAGATTGTGTCGAGATAATTTGTAAAAGTACATAACAGGCGCGGCTCGTGATGACGTATTTGGGAGTGCATTTACAATGATGCGAGTGCCTCGTGTGTTTTCGGTGTATACTAAGAACGCTACAGTTAGTACACGAGAATACACGAAGCACTCGCATCATTGTATATGCACCCCCAAATACGTCATCACGAGCCGCGCCTGGTACATAATTTATTTTCAACAATTCAAAGTAAAGTAGTTCATGGGATAGACTGCACTCACATGAAATCAATTTATCAGCAATGTCTGACATTTGCTGTAATAAATTTGAATCAAATAAAATGGTGGTGAATTATATTTTTTGTAGAAACATTATTTCTCGTGTATATTTGAGTAATAATAAAAAGACTATGTAGTTTATAAAATAAAAACGATGAGTTAAGTGTGAATTAATTGATGATATGGATTTAAATAAAACTAAAGAACTTAATAAATATTTAACAAGTAATAAAAACGTATTATGTGAAAAATATTGAACCTATAACATCACACAATTTCATCCAGTAAAGAAAGTATCGTGCGATTTATTCGAATCGAGAGGAGAAAATTCTCATTAATTATAATTATTCTTCTAAATCTGTAGAATAAATGAGATAAAGATACGACTACAGCATCACAGTAAAATCTATATTTAGAAACTGTGGTATATTATTAAATCTTTCCTTGAATTTCCACAATCTTTTGCGTTAAAATTACGCGTTTTTCTCTATTTCGGGAGTTATAGATCATGCATACTGTAGGTCAGAAGTCAGTCTCTGATCAACTTCTGTGAAGTATGGCTTATTAAAATCATGAATTAACAGATATCGTCTTACTATACGGTTAAACAGATGAAAATGTTAGAGTATCTAGGCGTATTTGTGAAGGGCGGTTTCCGGACCGAAGATGTCCATCAAATGATTTAATTCTACAAACCGTGTACAGATTGAGAGATCGCGGTACATTGTATCCAAGTTATGAAGGCCGTGAAAGACCAACGTGAGGTAATAGATGCGGAGGAACAAGTTTTGGATATTGTAAATCAAAACATAAGTACCCGAGCGGCTGTGATAGAGGTAGGCGTTTCACTCACAACAGTCCATAACATACTTCAAAGGAATTTGTTACAACCCTACCACGTGCATGGGGCTCTATGAAAGATTAAGTTTATAACGGCACTGATATTGTCAACGAAGACGATCTTCGGCAACGTATTTTTCAAGCTGCGGCCCATATCCGTGAAGACCGAGCCGTGTTAAATCATGTAGTTCGAAAGTATATATTATGCAAATTTAATTTGCATAATATATTAGGTTTCATAAGATTTTTACGAACAGATTTAACTGTTTCTATTTGACGTTTATATATTGAGTAAATTAATATTTTCTTATTATGTATATTAGTAATCAGAACAATTAATAATTTCGCAAAATTTAACTTATCTATAACATGGTAGTTAAGTATCAAAATGTTTCTTCAAAATTAGGCTAACCGACTAATCTAACACTCTCAAATTCAATTTTTATATATTTAGATATTGAAAAACTTCCAAAAAGGTAAGAGTAATTCTCTTATTAGCATGCATAAACTTTAAAAATAAAATTTTATTAGATGGATGTAGAAGCTTTTGTTTTAAAGAGTTTTAAAATGTGTGCTTAAATTGTAAGTTATATATTTATTACTAAATTTTGCAAAAGACGCGGAATCGACTAAGTAAAATTGTAGGTTATAGTTATAAATTTCTATGCAGAAGAATGCATATTATAGTTTTATTCTCGGAGAACAAAGTTTACTAACAAGAAAGATCCCGAACTCGGAAATTCAAAAAATTATGTAACTCTGGGAACATGTACATCACATAGGTATGTACTACGTAATTTTTTTCTGCGGAAAAACACTGGATGAAATTTATTTTGGAAAATTGGAAATTTACCATTCTGCCTTTGCGCATAACGGTACTCGTTAACGGCAAGAGATAGAGAAAACGTTTTAACACAATTTTTTTTTGTTTGAATGAGTATTATTAATCAGACAAGAAAAAAAGTAAAATATATCTACATTTTTTTATATATTTTTTTCGACGGGTAAATATGTTTGGGATTAATAATAGGTAACAGGGTTTGTTTAGTTGGACAACAGACCAACTACAGGTCTATTACCCAGTGTTGAAATTAATTTTAAAAAACTAACAAAAGTATTGATAACTACATTATAAATTATCTTGTATTAAAGTTAATAATAATATAAAAGCATCATCCTGTCAATTTTATTACACGTTAAAACACCTACCAATATAGATTTTTTTATATTTAAGCATACAATGGATTATTCTGCATGGTGATGAAACTCCTCAAAGAAATGTTTAAAACAGAAATTTGTTACACCATACACATCGGATGATGACACGGCTACCACATGGAACAACCAGGAGGATGAACAAAATTTTGCTGTATGAAAGCAAAAGTTATTGGATTTTCAAATTCATTTGGTCTTTGGTCAACATTGCTGAAATTGTTCTTTTGTTAATTTTCCAAATGTGGATGCTGTGAAATGAACATTCCAAGGTCGAAACAAAGACTGTGATACGCGTGGACCGCTTCCACTTTGCTCTTTGAGAATAATGAATAAAGGCGAGAGCAGTTTTCCGGAAGCTGATATTGTTGGGAGTATGGTATAACTATGTGTAGTTGTGGATATATAGACTGCGCAACTGTTGCCGCGCAGCAGTTTTTGTTCCCTGCACAGCTAAAGTGCGGTCGAAATGTAGCTCAAGATTAAAACCACTCTCATCAGCATTGAATCTATTATCTATCCGGACAAGCTTCATATGATCTTTTGCACTATTAACGAAAGTTGAGGCAATTTCCTTCAATTGCTCGAAATCCGTACCATATGATTCGGGTAATAAATTTATTTATTTTTCTTGAAACTATTTTGTAAGCCCTCTTAAAATTCCAAACCCAATGCCGTGATGCTAAAATTTTCTAAATCAATGTCTGTGTTAGCTTGTAATGCCCATCGTTGGGCGTCCAAATTATGAATAATGGCACCTGAATCAATACTATTTACAGATTCATTATATACGAATTGAGAAATTTTTGGCAACTTTTGTCGTCCCGTACTACCTCTGTTTATTGCGTCTTCCCACACAGAAAAAAAATCAAATAATACTATAGAATAATACAAGTAGGAACAAATCGTTGCTATGTCACAATATTACTTCATCATTTACCTGTACAATTGCTGCATAGATGAAACTTTGCGTAACTTTTGCTGGACGGTATTAAACGCAAGTCGTCTTTTCTTCCCACTTTTCCAATACGTAACATATTCTAAAGTTACAATACCTCCTTCTCGTGTACACTCTTCTTTAGCCTCTACTGCTTCTTCCCTTGCGGGCGCATATTCCTCATCTATAAATTCCATAAACGAATTACATTTATAATACTTATAGCGGCCATTTTCAACATTACAGGTCTACTATATAACAAACCAATAACTATTATTAATTTCAAGTTTGATGAGTTATATATACTACTAGCTTATCTCATTCATTGTCAGCCTATTTTTTTTACAAAATCATGTTTACTATTTACTGGTCTAATGTGGCTTCCTTCGATAAGCTATATCTTTTAGATAAGAAACAATCTAATATAAAGAAAAAAATACAGTAAATATATTTTTTTCCTGTCTGCTTAATATACAACTCATTCAAAAAAACATTTTTTGTGTTAAAACTTTTTCTCTACCTCTTACCGTTACCGAGTTATGCGCAGAGGCAGAATGGAAAATTTCCAATTTTCAAAAATCCATTTCACCCAGTCAGAGTATTTTTTCGCAGAAAAAACAAATTGCGTCGTATATTCTTATAAAGTTTCATAATTCTTTGAATTTCCGAGTTGGGGAGCTTCTCTTGTAAGTAACTATAGTCCATCATATTTTAATATAATTTAAAATTTTCAACTTTAATATTTATTTAATAGCATCAAGTATGCAGTGAAAATTATTATCATATTCAAAATTATTTGAAAAAAACCGCAATTGCCGAAACGTAAGATTATTTTAAATATATACATATTAAAGTAAAACAAACCTTAAATCGCCAACTAACCTAATCTACTATAATATACAAAGGTCAAGAAATAATTATCTATCTATCTATCGATCTATCTATATATATATATATATATATATATATATGCCGTCTGGAAATGTGGTAAGTTAACGACACTGCTGCGCAAGACGCGTCCCCGCCACCCTTTACTTCCCCGATATGTTTATTCAATGTGTAATATAACATTTGATTGGATAAGCAATAGGGATAGGTCATAAGTAGGTGTGGTATATACATACGTATGCACTCGTATTTCTATCGTATTCATCGTCGACGTATCTGATCAAACTGAGCACAGACACGCCTGTTATAGTACCTCCCTTCTCTTTTATCTAGTGTACTGGTGGGGTATCGCTCACGTCTCCGCCGTTAACTCACCACGTTTCCACAGTATATATTAACAGTAAATTCAATTGAAATTGAACAACACAACAAACGCGGTTAATCGATTTCGGGTCGACCACACCGACAGATAGACTGTTGAATGATCAAGAAAATTAAGACAAAGATCAAATAAATTCAACTGACAGAACGTTTGCAGCGAATTCCAAACTGCCTTCAGTTATAATGCCAATCAATAACCATTATGAGTAACAAATTAGGCTGTGTTATTTAACAATCTGATGCGTGCATTCGCTTAGCAAAATTCCTGGTGAGCTGTACTTATCTGAATGCGCCGTGATTGGAGTAAAGTTTGGTAATGGAAGCAAATTTAAAAGGGTGAGTCTCTTTTACCTAATTTAAGCTCTGTACTTTAGGTTCCTCAAGATAGAACGACGAACATTAAGATCTTTCTCGGACAATTCCATGTTATTCATATTGTGGTAATAATTCTATGAAGACTTGTTTATGTTTTAGTAGGAACATTTGTGGAAAGAATTCAAAGGTCGACTGCGAGTCAGGCCCCTAGGTTTACATCTTTATTTCAAATTAACTAATGGTCTTTGGAAGAATAACGCTGCTATTTTATAGAAAACATTTTTTTGGTCATAGCCCTTCTCAATACAGTAACAGTTGTGATCGCAGTAAATAAAGGTGTTCATTTCTGCCCTATAAACCCGGCTATACGACGGATGTACAGTATTTATTGTTCCTAACATATAAAACATGGTTATTTTTCTCTATAATCACCCTGCACTTAAAGACATGTATTCCACCTATGTTCTAGCATAGACACTTTAAAAAAAAAAAGCAGTTTATTGCTGCCGAAAACACACGAGGCACTCGCATCATTGTACTTGCACTCCGAAATACGTCATCACGAGCCGCGCCTGGAATCTGCCGCTTCTATTTTGACAAAGCGAAACTCCTAATAATGGGAGACCGATGACGAAGCTTGTAAACATATTTTTTATAAACTTTCGCCACCTCCAATGCCACCCAACACATGGGCTTGACCGATAATAGATGGAATTTAAAATTCCAAATGAAATTTACATTCAAATTTAAAACTGATGACATCCTCAAAATATTGAGTGAGTCATAAATAAGGTCTGTTTTTTTTAATAGTTTTATTTGTGCATAAAAGTTTACCTTAATCTAAAATATAATTGCCGTTAATTAACGATTTATTTTCACGTTTGATAATTTTTCCTCAAAATATTGAGTGAGTCATAAATAAGGTCTGTTTTTTTTTAATAGTTTTATTTGTGCATGAAAGTTTACCTTAATCTAAAATATAATTGCCGTTAATTAACGATTTATTTTCACGTTTGATAATTTTTCTTGAACGAACTTTTCAATTTGATCGTCATCTCTAAGTTGGATCCCGTTCAATGCATTTTGTAACAACCTAAAAATATATGATGCAGAAGCGAGGTACAGTGAGTACGAAAGGTGGGGTAGGATAAATTTGTTATTATTTCTATATGTGACTTGGCGTTATCCTGTAATTTTTTCGATTGTCAAAGTTGAGATGCTTTTTTCAAGCTTTTCTTGAACCCGTTTCCGTTATATAACATATAGTTGAAATGTTGGCTGCATCAAAATCTCTAGATTAGAACATTTTAATATTTGCAAATTGACGCCAATTCTGATTTTTGTATTTGTGCTTGTTTACCTGTCATTATTGTTTGTTGTTGATCATAACTATTGCACCTTTGCTGCTCTTTTCTCTGCATGTCTTGCGTTTTTTTCTAATATGTATATATAAAAACACTGGAATAATGCCGTTTACGGTGCAACAAGACACCTTATCATTATGGCCCACTTTCGAAGTGGAATACAAGACGACGATGGGACATAGACGTATTCTCTGCGATCGTGCCTTGAGCAGTTTTCGGCAGAATACCTTAATCAGAACGTAGCTCTCCACACATTTCAACGTCAGCGCAATAGGCTGGTTCAATGATTTTTGGAAACAGATGGCGTTTTGAAACGAAAATCAGAAAAGCAGTTAACTGTGTTGACAGATGATATTGTGGAAGATACTCGAAATAGAATAGAGGTTAGTCCAAACAAGTTTCTTAGAAAATTATCCACTCAAACAGGTACGAAATATAAGAAATAAAAAAGTTTTTGCTATATTTTTTCAGGTGTCTCTTATGGAAGTGTTCGGACAACATTGAAAAGGCGATTGCACAAGTAGTATCTGTACAAAGTATGTGTTTTACTTCACTTGCATTAAAAACGACAAAGTTATTTTCATTGGTTTAATAATTCGCTTAATGATCGACATTTGGATTTAACCTTTTTCTCCGACGAAGCGTGGTTTCACTTGGCCGGTTAGGTCAATTTACAGAACTACCATACTTAGTCAACAGACAATCCTCATTTTTTTAAGTAACCTTTCATCCTCCCAAATTTATTGTTTGGGTTGCAATGAGCAGAAGACAGATTATAGGTCCTATTTTATTTACAGATACAATAAACAGCTGATCGTTGTATTATAAGGGAATGTTTTTGGAGTCGTTTATTAATCAGTTGCTTAATGATGAAATAAGGAATAAGTTTTCCAACAAAATAAAACTCCATCACATACTACATAAACTACAATTATTATTTGTAACATTTTTATGACGTCAGTCTGGTTTAGAGTTAGCCAATTCACTAGACTTAATACTTTAAAAGTTTTTCTCGATTGGACATTTAAAAAATACGGTTTTCCGAAACAGACTTCATAACTTAGATGTGGATTGAAATGTGATTTGGAAGCTGAGATTGAATAAGCCATAAATAATGTCTTTGCAGAGATCTTGATAAATGTTTTTAATAGTACGAGAATAACAAATCTCTTGCCTTGAAGTGAATGGAGGTCATTTTGAGCATCTCTTATATTGTAAAATACGTTAGTAGTTTTTTAAATCCTTGTGTCAAGTAAAGTATAATCATTATTTTAAATCATCATACTGTTATTGATTAATCCAAGACTGTACTATTTTGCAAATGTTAAACTGATATTCATTTTTTGAGATGTCTCAATAAAAGTATTATAATATGAACTGTCTTGGTGTTATTAAATTATCAATTGAACAACTACATACATTATGATTATAGTTTAATGCCATCACCATTCCTCAGAAATGACAAATATCAAAAAGGGTAAATAATATAGCCAATATTATACTAAGGCCAAAGTAAATATTCTATCGCCAACAGCGGACACCTGATATTGCTCACCCGATAGTTACTTCATTATCATGAATAATGCTGTGATGATCCTACCACACATTTTTCGGTGCAGATTCGCTTCTGACTCTGGCTTTTTCTTTGCAACTTTTATGAACATTTTCGAATTTGAATATAAAAGTTTGCTTAACTACAACATCCATAATGAAATTTACCGATACTAAGTTGTAAGCCACAAATTGTTTTTTCAATTAGCCATGAGAGAAGTGAGTCATGCCTCAGATTTTTTCTAATTACTAGTTTATATTTGACATTACGCTACGTGCCACTCACTATGCTGATGAGAAAATATCTGTATTAGTATATAAAAAGTGTACAATTAATAATTAGGGCAAAGCGGGGAATTCCCGGTCAGTGGGGTAAAAGCGGCCGCGCATTTGCGCCTTCTTGTAGATGTAGTACATTTTGTGTGCGTTGTTGGTTACTTAATGTATTTGCAAAGAAGCCATACTCCATTGTCATTATACGGTGCAGCGGAAACACATGATACATCGAAATCCAATTTAGCAGGTTTTTATAAGAAAATTACAATTTCAAATGTATATATAATTGATTCTCTTTAGCTTAAATTATATATATTTGCTTTGGTGTTTCAAAAGGTTTCTTTTTGTATTTCATAATGTGGATCAGTCGGAAAGGGGAAATGGCGGCGGGACAGTATTACGCAATTTTGTTACGATAACTAATTAAAATAAGAAGTGGTTTTTGTCTTTATTATAGATGTCACGTGCGTACGTTAGAAAGACAGAGATCTTCTTGGACACCTGAACAGTTACAAGCAGTTTTGAATGCTATCACCAATGGGTTATCAGAGAGACAAGCTGATATAAAATTCAATATTCCCAGAGCATCTATCCGGGAGAGAAGAAAAAATATAAATGTTTCTCGACCTCCAATGGGGCGAAAACCAGTTTTTTCAGTCGCAGCTAAAACTGCCATCAAAAGAAGTTAAACGATGCGCTTTCACTTATGCAAAAAGAAATAACATAAAAACGCTTTTTAGCTCGAAAAAAGAAGAGACCGGTAATGGCTAGGCAGGAAGCTATATTGTATTGAGAAATCCTGAGACTACAAGTCTTAACAGAATTACGGCATTCAATCGAGAGAAAGTGTCCATATTCTGAGAAAATCTCAGGCGCCTTATGGAATCGTATCAATTTCTATCGCAACGCATTTTTAACTGCGACGACTCTGGGTTCTCAACGTGCCACGCCCGAATAAAATATTTTCAAAAAAGGGACAAAAGAGAGTTGGGTTTATGACAAGTTGGGAAAAACAACGACGGTAATGTGTTCTTTCACTGTGTCCGGGATTTATGTCCAGTTATGTTCATATTTGCCCGGAAAAGAATGTCGACACAATTAAAACGGAATTGGCCGCCAGGTTCAATCTATGAATGCTCGGATAGTGGCTGGATCACTGGGGAACTTCATATTTCTAATTCGGCTAAAGCATTTCCACAGTTTTGTCAAACCGTCCAAAGAAGACCCAGTACTTTTGGTTCTGAACAACCATGTCACCCAGTGCACGCTTCAAACTTCCAATTTCTATAGAAAAAAAATGGTATAATCGTCCTAACTATTCCACCGCACACCTCCCATCGGCTCTAGCTACTGGACGTATCATTTGTTTATTCATTAAAAGCTGCTTATAATACTGAGTGTGACAAATTCCTAACCAATCATCCAGGGGAGGGAATAACTCCCAAACGAAATAGTCGAATTATTCAGCAGGGCAGCTATACCTGAAAAAGCTATTAAAGGTTTTAGCGAAACCAATATATTCCCCTTAAACCCTGATATTTTTACCGAAGAATTCGTTCCGACCGAAAACCTACAAAAACCGCACTGCAGCACGACTTAAGAGAATAAAATGCAAGAAGAAAAAGAAGAATCCCGAAAAGGCCACCAGCTCACTCGAACTGAATGTTCTTTCCTTCACAGAAATTATTCCGATACCCTCTTGTTCTACTAACACCCACGATAGACCTAAAAGGAAGTCTACAAAGCAGCATTTCTTATATTCACTTCCACGCCATTAATATATATTTTAGAAGAAAAAAACAGGAACATTAGAAAGCTGCAGACAGTTGAGAAAGCCAAAAAAGAGTGTTTAAGACCTTAAAATTTAAATAAGAGAAAAATCCAAACGCCCAAAGGCATTAAGTTGACTACCAGAAAATTGTGGAAAATGAACCATTTGAAGGAGATAACATGGATACAGAAGTAACTGAAGATATTTGTATTATATGTGGAGAATTTAAGATGTGTAATATGTAACCTATGGGCACATAAGGCTTGTACAAACTCAACCAAAGAAAAGAAATTTATATGTGACTTTTGTTTGTAGGTAAGTCGTGACCGGAATTTCTCGAGGCGGCCGGTTTTACCCCAATCGTTCGGGAAATGCCGGCCAAGGCAACATTTTCTTTTTCTTTCAACAGGACTATTTTTTATGTTATTTTAATATTAAATATTGTTTAAGTACACTATATGTTTTCATGTGCGCTCGTTTTCAAGTTAAAATTCTATTTTATTATGATTTTATAGACAAATATGCTTAGGCGGCCGGCATTCCCCTTTTTACCCTACTTATTTTTACTTGTTTTATTTTATTGTTGGCATATTACCAATAAAATGATTGTAAAGGAAATAAAACAAGCATAATTTCCATAGTTTCATCATTGAAATCACTAAATCGCTGACAAAATTTTTGGCTTCAGGATATGTCTGCAGGAAGTATTTCATGTGTCGCTTGCAAACGGTATTGCTTATAAATGTAGAGACACCTAGTTCTTGCTGAAAGTGTTGCACAGATATATGTGGAACATTCCTCAAAGGAAATGTTTTAGGGCTTTTTCCAAGCTTGGTCCCTTTTACACTATTATATTTGTTTTTATTTTAAAAGCTGCTAAATTGTGAATGTGAATTTAAAAGTAAAATAAAGCTACACAGACAATATTCTCAGTTTTTGTTGATCACTTTCTTTAGTAAAGTCTTGACGTAAATGAAGTCAGATATTAATATGCTAGGTTTGTTTATACCGAGCAACTATAAATGATTGAAGCAAAGATCCTCTTTGGCAATCCTGAGAAATTGGTTTGCTTGGTTATTCGCTTTATATTTATATTTTTGACCTAAAATGTTTATATAAATATGAACGACATGTGGTTAGAATTACTAGTAAATCAATATTAACCGATATCAAAAGTGTGATTTATATAAAATGATAGTTGAAACAAATTTTACGAACATATATTACAAATAATACAATTTTACGAACATATATTACAAATAATACAATTATATACAAAGAAAATGCTTAAAATGTTGGCACCCTTCTTGTGAACAACATTGAATTCGTGGTGATAAATGGCACATAGAGTATGACGTTTTTTTAACAAGGAAATAAAAAGAAATCCAGAGGCGTCAAATTAATCGATCTACTTGGCCATAAACCTACATTTATCTATCAAACGGTCTGGTAAAAATCGTTATAAATAATTAATGCTTGTATATGGGGCAGAATATTTAATTTTATGTTATCCAGCGGATTTATAAATGACCCTAAAATAACGGTGTCGTATCTTTGGCCATTGTTTCATGAAAAAATATTGGCCTAATACTTCGTTGTCTTGACGTTAGAGTAGTACCCTAATACCAATTTAAACCACATGCAATGGTACTTCGGTTAAATTCTGTGGACTATGCTGACTGAGTTCTATAATTCTGCGAATTAATATACATGTTTCATCGTAACAGAGAGAAATGTTTTGCTGGTCAATGTTGTAGATAGATCATTACATCACTGACAAAACTGTATTCGTTGTCAAAAATCAGGTGGGTGATTTTGATAGAAAATTGAATATTTATATAGGTGTAAATGCATGTGCCTAGTTGTAGGATTCATAGCAAAGCTCCAGAATGGATCTAGGAAAGGTTAAAAGAACAGATTAATTGTTAAGTGGGGCTTACCTATTAGTTGGGATAAACGATGTACAGAAACATGGGTAAATAGAAGAAAAAACTGTTTAAAATACATAAGACTTTAAGATCCCAGAAAAGTTAAAAAATCTGGTTAAAATGATGTTGAATATACAGTATCAACAGTATCTGTTCAACATCATTTTAACCAGATTTTTTAACTTTTCTGGGATCTTGAAGTCTTATGTATTTTAAACAGTTTTTTCTTCTATTTACCCATGTTTCTGTACATCGTTTATCCCAACTAATAGGTAAGCCCCACTTAACAATTAATCAGTTCTTTTAACCTTTCCTAGGAATCCTACAACTAGGCTCATGCATTTACACCTACATAAATATTTAATTTTCTATCAAAATCACCCATATACTACAATATACACAGTAAAAGTAAATAACAGAAATATCAGCAGAATTTGAAGTACAAAGAGGGCTAGGCAAGAGGATCCGTTGTCGACATTTTAGTTTGGTTCTAGAGAAGGCAGTAAGAGTGGCAAATATAAAGCGCAGAGCAACACTCTTCAATCGAAGTAACCAGTGCCTTGCATACGCAGATGACATCTTGTTAATGGCAAGGAATAAAAAAAAGCTACAGTCACATGACACAGTTGTTCAAACCGCAAATGGAATTAGTCTTCAGACGAATGAATGAAAAAATGTAAATACAGACAGATTAAAGGTAGTCCGAAGAATGTGCTAAAAGAGAGACTCTGAATACATTGCACGAGATCTTGATCTTTGAAGAGGTAGAAAGCCGCTTGTATTTGATGGTGTTGATAGATAATAAATTTACTGAGATCACAGAAATAGATTTAAGACTAGCAAAATATAATAGAAGTGCAGGAACTGAATAAATGTACTTAAATCGAAAGAAGTAGCAAAGAAAACGAAAATAAGATTATATAAATCAGTATTGAAACCAACTCTGACGTATGGCGGCAAATTATGAGTAATGAATAAAAAAGTTAAGGAAAAATTAGAGGTCTGGAAGAAAATAATGCTAAGGAGGATATTCGGCGCATGAAGTGAAACCCGCATTTTATATGGAGAAACTCCCATAACGCAGTTAATTAAAATGCGCGACTCCTGTGGCTCAGTGATCTTAGACGACAGAATTATTATTAATATATGGTGGAAAAAGCCAGAAGAATGGCAACAAAAGGAAAAATGGAGAGATGCTGTTACAGAGGATGTGGCTTTAGGGTATCAGCAACGGATAGGAAGAAATGGAACAATTTTACTAAGCAATGGGCTGAAAGGCCTATAAAATCTTTATATATAATCCGAACTATGGGATTCATTATTTGAATCTCTCAAATCGCTTTCTTTATTCTCTTGTTAGTTATAGTCTATTTTTAAACTAAGAGGAGTAAATGGAAAAGCCACATTTACACTGTAAAAGTTACCAAATCGATGACATTCTGAATATAAAATTGTTTGAAAGTTTAGTTAATATTACCAGTAGAAATAAAATTAATTGGCAACCACCATAGCATGCCGAAAAGACCAGTTCTCGTCCGATCACCGAAGTCAAACAGCATCGGCCGAGGTCGGTACGTGGATGGGTGACCGCTTTTAGATTCGAGAGATAGGTCAACACGAAATTTTTGCATAACGTAATCCTACCTCTGAAGCAACCAATCACGCATAGTAATTTTGGCGCGATTAATTTAAAACGCTCCTCTTAGTTTAAAAATAGACTATTGTAATTTGAAATATAACGTAGTTGGCATCCTATATATGATACATATTTAATGACTTTGAATAAGTTTTAACATACAATTCCTGAAATACATGTCTTTCAAGATTGATAGTTTCTACCCAGAACGTGGTTTACATTTTCTCTTTACTTCTTAATTGATGTGGATTTAGATCTCTGACTGATAGAAGGAAGAACAAAGTTTATGGAAAATATTATCACAAATAAAATTGAATCACCGGTTTTATTATTTCAGATTGACTTCCAAATACCGCGATTATCGTCAAGCTTGACTGAAGCAATTTTGATAGCTACCCTAAAAAACAAATCCCGCTTATGAAGGGTCCTTTAATACTTTACGCCAGGAACTTTAATTTGCTGACTCTGAATATGTTTACTTAGTGATAACAATTTAACCATGTTTATTTCTTTCATTCAATTTTCATGTATTAGTATTTTGTAATTTATTGTCCGTTTTGGTATTTATGTTTGCCAATTTAATTCCAGAAGTTTTGTGAGGTCAAGAAATAAATCATTTATATATAGTCACCCGTTGTATTCATATGCAAGCTCATAGCATTTTCAAAAAACGAAACCTTCAAATCACTTTTCATTCCATAAACTATTAGAAAATCAAAAACAAAATAATAAATCAGAAATCTGAAGTTTACTAAATAAAACCAAATATTATAACCACAATATATCGGTCAAATAAAGCTCTTGATATAAGACGCTACAAAAATAATAACGATCCATTTATAATACGAGCTTTATTTTTTATTGGTAAGCATCTATTCAGGTAATGCAGATGAAATTACTGTAAAAGACCGCCATTCTCGGTTGGCTCACAGAGGCGTGGACAAGCGAGAGGTTCGCGAGACACTTTCCAGCACTTTGCGTGCTATATGTATGTAGTACATGAACAGCTATCATAGTGTGAAGTTCTTTCTTGAGCTTATTTCTAAGCGCCTTTTTAGGTTTATCACGCAAAATATTGAATAATATTCATAATTAACGTACGACGTGCTTTAATAACATCGACTAGAAAAATTTGAATCCTGCAAAAATATTGCGGCAACTTTTTCAAGCAATAACTTTGCTTTTTGTTTTGGAGATAAGTGCCGACCCCTTTTCACTTAGGAATGACATAATGCATCCAAATTTTCCATATTCTCCATCATATCCTTGCATCAACGAAGAACAGATTTACAAAAAATTCAATTTCTTCAGTCAACAAAGTTGGAATTGACCTTACGTAAATGTTACGATACTTTATCCTATTTTTGTGGTATTTAGCGCACTACCACACGAATTTGAAACATTTGTCGTGCGTCTAACTTATTTAATAAAAACTTTAACTTCGTCGCGATAAGTTACAGTTCGTGTTCATTTTCTAAACACATTTTCCAGTCACTGATACTATGCTTGAAAAATTTAATTCGAAATGACGCCTACCTTCACTAGAACGTAGAACTGTACGACATCACTACAACCTGCCATTCATATCTTAATCGTCACAGCGTCTTCCGCTACTTCAATTTTTGCAACCATCTACGAATAGTGATTTAATGTTAACAGACAATGTTTGACAAGAGAAACTTGTCAATGAAATATTTATTTTAATGTAAAAAAATATATATTATTTTTCAACATAATTCTCATCTAATTGTGTACAGATTCCAGCGGGTCCTTATTTTTAAGCTAAAGTAGACATTAGTTGGAACTAATACCTCCTCATTTGTCCGGAATCTCTTTCCACCAAGGAATCTCTTTCATTTTTTCAAGTTGGGAGCAAAGAAAAATCGCTCGGTGCCAGATCTAGTAATTAAGGCAGAAATTCGTATCCTGATCCGACAAATTTAGCCATTGCAATAGTGGATGATTGAGAGGGCGCGTTATTCTGATGGGGCACAAATTTTGTTTTCTAAATAATGCAGTCGTTTCTTCAATTCAGTATCTAAACGTGTCATACATCAACATAATATTGGCAAATTATTGTATTTTCCTTCTGTAACTACAGATTACGCCTTTGGAATCCCAAAAAATTGTGGCCCATAATCGTCTCGGGAAAATATTGATCGATTAATCGTTTTTTAAGAAGACAATCTACAAACATTGGGCTACCGCCGAAAAATTCGGACAAGATTTATTAGTTTATCCGTGGGTAATAATGGATTTTCCGCATGTACTTCCTTTAACCAATGTCTTTGTGCCCTACATTTACAATGTTACAACCGACCAGCACCTGTTGTGTTGCCCTGGCCTTAGGGAGGGCTGCACAGTTAACGAGCTTAGTTGACTAAGTAAAGTGTTTACGATGTTATAATGAATCCCTTTGCTGATAATTACTACACGAATATCTTCAATTTTTTCTAAATTTATTAAATTAGTTATTTTTTTTAATAAACTATTCAGTAATTAATGTTTCCAAGAATATTAAATCACGAAATCTGTTTGATTTTTTATTTTGAATGGCTCATCAAATTGTATAAAATAAAGCTTTCAACACACATTTTAATAATAAATTTTAAATCATTGTATATTCCAGAATAAATTTGCATAAATGGGTCTCATTTATGACGTCAAGGTCAAGTTTGTAACTAGTAACATAACGGAAATAGACAAAAAAATATTGAAGTATCAAGTTAGGAGAAAAGAAGGGAGAGATGCAACTACTCAAACAAAAAGATCCAAATTCACACGTTTAAATAAAAAGAGGGGAAATAAGTATAAAAGGTGGGGAGACGTGTAATAAGAATTGCTACAACACTGAACATGAGCATAAATAGGCTATGAATAAAATACATATTGTGAAGAACAAGCCCTTTAAGGCAGTTCATAAAAATTAATTATCACTTAATTTGATAAGTTTGTGTTACGTACGAACAAACATGTTAAATTAAATAAAGTTGAGTAAAACTGCAACTTTTTACTTTAGCTACCTATTGTAAATTAATAGGGATCAGATAAAATACGTAACAAAAAACGAACGAACCAAAGCTATCCAAAGCATAGAATAACTTTTTCTTTGTCTTTTAGCACCGACGGAGAAATATGAAGCCATTGCCGAATATATTTCGTTTCGAAAATTTTTCATCGTTTGAAAATTTTTGAAACAAACCAATTATATTTAAATTTATAAATTACAAGGTTTCATCAAGAACCGTCTCCTATTATCTATTAACAAAATAAAAACGATACTAATCAGGCTATTAGCCAGTACAGTCTTTTAACCGCATGTATTTTATTATACCCTATTCAGTTTAGTAGTGGGTTCACTTGAGGACATCAGTCCAGTCTACTATCATATATATATATATATATATATATATATATATATATATATATATATATATATATATATATATATATATAACGTGTGTTCATTTGAAAAGTCAATCTAGGTTACTTTGAAATTTTGATAGAATAAGACGCATATATATTAGTATGTGTTTGTTGTTCCGTAAACGTAAATCCAAATGACATTTGATAATGTCAATCACATTTGTGATTTATTTGTATGTATCAAACTGTCAAAATATACGACTTCGTAGGTTAAGTAGTAAATTTTAATTTACGACATATTGTAGTGGATTTTTCTATCCAGAGAGAGAGAGAAAAAGATGGAAGATTTAAATTTTGTATAATATTTGAATTTTATTAATATTTATTATATTTGTAATTATATTTTTGACTGACTCTGTATGTTTATTAGTTTAAACGTATGGATGCGGACAGTTGTGGTACTATTGAATTAGATGTAAGAATTTTTCGCGGTAAATTTTGTTAGAGATATCAAGACTTCCAAAGTGACCGGTTGTAGAGGATAAGAAGTTCATTTTTATTCTCTGTTTTAAGTAAAATCGGGTTTTTAATTTTGTTTATGCATTTATAAATGTGCATGTAATGTTATTTCGATTTTTACGAGAGTTGGTGATCTCGTTGTGATCTAAATAAAGTATGATATCTCTCATGTAGTTTTTGTGTTATCAGTACTTGGATCGATGTAAGTTTGATAAAAAAATATTTAATTTATATAATTGATGCTTCGATTATTTTCTTATAATTAATGTTATGTATTACTTGTGATAATTTTGATATTTAAAGTAGTATATGAGTATTAGAGAAAATTGTCATGTTTCTTTTTTAGTGGAGTTTTTTCTTCAAGATATTATTCTAGAACGTTTTAAATTCAGGTTGGATTTTTTTAGTTGTGGGTTGATTTTTGTCGTGTTTTATTTGCGCATGACTGTAAGACTATTACGCGGTTTCAATAACTTTGTAGTTATTGACATTTGAAATTGTAGGGGTTAAAGTAGAGGTCAAACTTGACAAATTTCTCAATTATTTATTAATTTTATGTTTATTCGAGAGTCACAGGGGTTTTTTCTCTTTGTGCGAGTCATATTCATAAAGAGTCTTTCCTCCTAATGCTACTGTTCATTGTGCTTTAGCTCCCTATACATTCGGTAAAGGGATTTTTTTTTCTTTTGTGTATTAAAAATTGTAAATTAGTTAACTGAGTCTTTTATTAACATTTATTGTTTTACTTCTAACATAACCTGGCCCCATCTGAGAAGAGCGACCCATGAGAAGTGAGTTTGAGGAATCTACTAGACTGAACAGCCGGAAGCAATAGTTGTAGTGTGAATAAAAAAATTAATAAGCAATTAAAAGCACATTCCACTGCATAATTTTGGCAGCCCAACGTGTCGGCGAATGAGAAAAGGAATTATTAATGAAATTATAAGCAAATAATTTGGAAATACACGCTAATTTATAAATTTGGCGAGCCCAACGTATAATTGGCAGAAATAAAACAACATAAATTTTCAAAATGGAATATTTAAGTCAAAGAATGGGTAATGCTAGTTACATGCATGAAGGAGGACACAATGGAGGAAGCAGTCAAGGGATAATGGACATGATGCATACTATTGTGCAAATGCTGATAGAAATAAAACAAAACTATAATGATATGGAACAAAACTATAATGATATGGAAAGAGAAATGGATGAAATAAGAAACGAAATGGATCAAATGGCACCAAGAAACAGTAACAATCAAATAAACAAAGAAAACACAATAACTAAAAGTAAAATAGCACACGTCGAGGAAAAACAAGCAATAAAGGAAAAGGAATCAATAATAATGCAACAAGAAGAAAAGGAATCAACAATTACAAAGGAAAGTTTAGAGGACGTGCCTGGGGAAGAATCTAAGCCACAGGACGATGGAAATGATTTGGATACAGAAGTTGGAAGAAGAAATAATCAAATTAGGGTAAGCGAAGAAAATATATTAAATAAAATTAATTTTAAAGCTAACGAGATAAGAGAATTTGATATAATTAAAACAAATGCAAAGTTAGAATGTAGGATGGATGAAAGTAATCACGAGAAAATGGTCAATGAGTTAAATAAACAAGTAGTTGTCATTAATGATATTAATGATAAACAAACTAAGATAAAAATGAAATTGGTTTCTAAAAATGACATTTATAAATATAATTTGAATAATTATATAGGAAGTAAACGCAGTAATTCCTGTAATTCTATTTTAAAATACAATTGCTTTTTAAATAATATAAATCAGATGCATGTCAACAATAAAGTTTTTAAAAACAATACTCTGAAAGTTAAGAAATATAAGGGTACTAAATTTAAAATTATTAGACCCACATTTTATATTAAGGTAAAAGTAAAAATGAAATTACAAATTATTTACAGTCGGATATTTCAGATAGGCCCAACTTAATGAGAAAATTTTGTTGTAAACTATTAAGATAAATATGCGAGGTATAAGGATTTTTGCTTTTGAAATAACTAATTGGAATGTGATGTACTAAAAGATATAAATAAAAATTTGGAAATGTTATAGGAGTTGATATAGGATATTGAAATAAACTTAACGTAAAGGATAATTAGAATTAAATTATTAGTATAAGAAGAGGAATTAGAGGTAAAATAAAAAGGTGTTTACAGAATTTCGTCGTGATAAAAAGTTATAGGATATTTTGAATATGAAAAAAATTTACAAAATTTCGTCGATGATATATGAAATAAATATATGATATATTTGAAGGAAAATGAAAGTATATTTATATGAAAAAAATTTTCGTCGGTATATTTAAATAAAATTTCGTCGTTATATGAAAAAAGTTGTTATGATAGAAATACAGATATATATATATATTGTTGAAATAAAAGTATGGTAATTATGAATTTATAAAAAAAAGAATTATTGGCATGTGAAAAGGTAAATGAATAAATATATTTGATTATGATGGTATACGAATTGCTGATTTAATTGACATGGTAATGAATAGGATTAAGTAAATGGATAAATACAGAATGAGTTATGATAAATATTATTGTTGATATAATTAAAATTAATTAGAAGTATCTGCGTATAAAAAAATTGTTGATTATGGTAATTGCGTTGTAAGAAAAAATTAAAATTATATAAATATAGGAAGAAGAAATTAAGCTTATAATTATTATTATTATTGTTATTGATTGGGAATTAATGGTGTTATGAATTGATTGTTATAATGAGTTGGTATATGAGTTGGTAATGCTATGCTTTTCTTTTATCTATGAAAATTCATTGGAGATGTTCATGTCCAGGAGATCGAGAGAGTGCTCGAATATTCGACGATGATGACTGTTACTTCGGCGTGTTCCTTCGTCTACGATGTATGTAACGAAGCCCATTTGAGAATGTCAAGCAACATGACATTAATAAATTATGTCTAGTTAAAGATGACATAAATAAAAATTATGTCAAGCAAAACGACATAACAGATAACATGTCTTAAGTCAAATAAGACATTTGTATTCATAAAAATTATATACAGAATGTATATTGAGATGCTGGAATTGTTTGTCACACTACAGCATCAGAACGAGGATGATCCTGTTCAACAACAATGCAACATGTTAGTGCGGGGAACTAAGACAGGGTGCGACACTGTCTCAAGTGGTAGTGCTGAAATTTATCCTTGAAAAAAGATTAGGAATGTTCTGACTTTGTTCTCGGATAAATTTGGGGATTGTGTAGTGGATTTTTCTATCCAGAGAGAGAGAAAAAGATGGAAGATTTAAATTTTGTATAATATTTGAATTTTATTAATATTTATTATATTTGTAATTATATTTTTGACTGACTCTGTATGTTTATTAGTTTAAACGTATGGATGCGGACAGTTGTGGTACTATTGAATTAGATGTAAGAATTTTTCGCGGTAAATTTTGTTAGAGATATCAAGACTTCCAAAGTGACCGGTTGTAGAGGATAAGAAGTTCATTTTTTATTCTCTGTTTTAAGTAAAATCGGGTTTTTAATTTTGTTTATGCATTTATAAATGTGCATGTAATGTTATTTCGATTTCTACGAGAGTTGGTGATCTCGTTGTGATCTAAATAAAGTATGATATCTCTCATGTAGTTTTTGTGTTATCAGTACTTGGATCGATGTAAGTTTGATAAAAAAATATTTAATTTATATAATTGATGCTACGATTATTTTCTTATAATTAATGTTATGTATTATTTGTGATAATTTTGATATTTAAAGTAGTATATGAGTATTAGAGAAAATTGTCATGTTTCTTTTTTAGTGGCGTTTTTTCTTCAAGATATTATTCTAGAACGTTTTAAATTCAGGTTGGATTTTTTTAGTTGTGGGTTGATTTTTGTCGTGTTTTATTTGCGCATGACTGTAAGACTATTACGCGGTTTCAATAACTTTGTAGTTATTGACATTTGAAATTGTAGGGGTTAAAGTAGAGGTCAAACTTGACAAATTTCTCAATTATTTATTAATTTTATGTTTATTCGAGAGTCACAGGGGGTTTTTCTCTTTGTGCGAGTCATATTCATAAAGAGTCTTTCCTCCTAATGCTACTGTTCATTGTGCTTTAGCTCCCTATACATTCGGTAAAGGGATTTTTTTTTTCTTTTGTGTATTAAAAATTGTAAATTAGTTAACTGAGTCTTTTATTAACATTTATTGTTTTACTTCTAACATAACCTGGCCCCATCTGAGAAGAGCGACCCATGAGAAGTGAGTTTGAGGAATCTACTAGACTGAACAGCCGGAAGCAATAGTTGTAGTGTGAATAAAAAAATTAATAAGCAATTAAAAGCACATTCCACTGCAATATGTACCTCAAAATGTTCTCAGTAAATCACATGCTACTCGATTGACTTTTCAAATGAACACCCGTTATATGTGTGTATATATATATATATATATATATATATATATATATATATATATGTATATACAAACACAGTTCTCATTGCATTAATTCTTGTTTCTAGTTACTTGAAAAAGACTGAAAAATAATAAAAGTCGAAACGTCGTCGAATAAAACATCATAATTCAATAAAAGGTCGCTAAACCAATAAAAAGTCTATTATTTTTAATATATGTATGTATGTATGTATATATATATATATATATATATGTGTTTAGATAATTTATCAAATGTTATATATATATATATATATATATATATATATATATATATATATATATATATGTTACTCTTGATGTTCTCGCGGACGTATGATGAAGGTGTAGTTTCTCGGGTTCTTGGCCGCGTGTGAGTTTTGTCCTGAAAAGGACTATGTACTCTACGTTTCAACGAGATCGCACTCGTCATCTTCAGGAGCTAGTCGGTCTGTCGCTGGTTAGAGCTGGAGATCGTCTAATGTGCGCCTAGCACTACTTCTAGTTATATTCTGCTGTGTCGGGAGGGGGCGTCCCACAATTGACGTCATGCGTGTGCGGCTTCGTGTAATTGGTCCGAGCGCCTGTAAGTTCCCTGGTTGATCCGTGTGTCTGTGTAGGGGTTGCGATCTGTCGGGATTTGGTTGTGTTTTTATCTGTCGGTGAACTAGGAGCGGTTGCCAAGTATGCGGCAAGCGCTGACCGTCGTCACGTTTATTTAACGCTTTTCTATTTCTATCGCTTCTCTCGTCATTCTCGTCGTTAGGTTTTCACTTTTGGTTAGGATCTTCGTGTTTTCAAAGTCGATAGAGTGCCCTGACAGAAGTTTATGTTGTGCTAACGATGACGTTACTTCTTTCTTGACGACCGCGTTTCGGTGTTCTTCTCTTCTCACGCTAACTCGCCTGTTTGTCTGCCCCACATATAATTGATCACACACTGAATGAACATGGTATTTCGTAAACGCCCTGATCTTCTAGAGGAATTCTGTCTTTCGCATTACCTATTTCATCGGCTATTTTTCTGTGTGTTGTAAAAACGGTGTCGATGTTGTGTCTTCTTAATAATCTACTGATTTTGTCTGTAGTTCCCTTTATATATGGAAGGAAAGCTCTGGACGCGAACTCTTGTCTTTCTGTTGACGTTAATTCTGGTTTTATTTATTGTTTTTTATGAATAGCCGTTCGTGATGAGGGCGTTTCTTATGTTCCTTCTTTCTTCGTGTATATGTTCCTTGTCTGTTAGTCTCTCAGATCGCAAAACTAGTGTTTTTACAACGGAATTTAGTTGTGCCGGGTGATGGTGTGATTGTGCTTTTAAATATCTATTTGTGTGTGTAGGTTTTCGATATACCGTGTGTCCCAGTAGTCCGTTCTCTTTCTTGATTACCAACACGTCAAAGAAAGTTCTTCTACCACACGTTCCAGTAGAAAACATCATCTGCGGTGTAAAATCAGCTCTACAAAAAGTCGAACAGAACAACGCAGAAACAATACGACAGGAAGTAGCTTCTATTATCAGAAAGGCCAAACCACTCCAAAGCAATATAACAAGGGAGGAATATCTAGCTCTAAAAGATATTCAAAAAGACAATAACATCATCGTTCTACCCGCTGACAAGGGAAATGCCACCGTCGTTTTAGACAAAATCGACTACGACAGAAAAATGATTGCACTTTTAGACGACCCCTCATATAAAGCAATCAATACGGACCCGACTACGTATCTAGAAAAGACCACGAAGGCTAAAATAAACGCGACAACACTGAGTGAAGAGACAAAGAAACGGATCATTCCCCGAGAAAAATCGTCCCGGTGTCCGAAACTCTACGGACTACCAAAAATACACAAGACCGATATACCGCTCAGGCCAATAGTAAGTTCTATCGGATCTCCAACGCAAGCCCTAGTACGATACTTGGCACAGCAACTCCAGGTACACGCCGAACAAATGGCATCCTATGTGAAGAATGCGGACCACTTCATAGAGTTAATAAAAGACGTACGCATACAACCAACGGATCTGCTAGTCAGTTTCGACGTAACATCGCTATTCACGCAAGTGCCGATCGCAGAAACCATTTCCATATTAGAAAATAAATACCAAGTACCAAAAGACACGATTAATCTAATAGAACACTGCCTGGCAAACACTTATTTCACCTACAATAGCCAAAAATACCGACAAGTGGAGGGCGCACCGATGGGATCTTCTCTGTCACCGATTATTGCCAACATATTCATAGAGAACTTCGAAACAAAGGCATTAAACAACTGCGCAGACAAGCCCAATTTGTGGCTACGTTATGTCGACGATACATTCGTCATTTGGACACATGGCAGAGAGAAGCTGGATATTTTTCTACACCACTTGAATGCCGAACATCCAAACATACGTTTCACAATGGAGGTAGAAGAACAAGGGAAACTCCCTTTCCTTGACGTGTTGGTAATCAAGAAAGAGAACGGACTACTGGGACACACGGTATATCGAAAACCTACACACACAAATAGATATTTAAAAGCACAATCACACCATCACCCGGCACAACTAAATTCCGTTGTAAAAACACTAATTTTGCGATCTGAGAGACTAACAGACAAGGAACACATACATGAAGAAAAAATGAACATAAGAAACGCCCTCATCACGAACGGCTATTCATCAAAAACAATAAATAAAATCAGAATTAACGTCAAGAGAAAAACAAGAGTTCGCGTCCAGAGCTTTCCTTCCATATATATTCCTTCCATATATAAAGGGAACTACAGACAAAATCAGTAGATTATTAAGAAGACACAACATCGACACAGTTTTCACAACACACAGAAAAATAGCCGATGAAATAGGTAATGCGAAAGACAGAATTCCTCTAGAAGATCAGGGCGTTTACGAAATACCATGTTCAGTGTGTGATCAATCATATGTGGGGCAGACAAACAGGCGAGTTAGCGTGAGAAGAGAAGAACACCGAAACGCGGTCGTTAAGAAAGAAGTAACGTCATCGTTAGCACAACATAAACTTCTGACAGGGCACTCTATCGACTTTGAAAACACGAAGATCCTAGCCAAAAGTGAAAACCTAACGACGAGAATGACAAGAGAAGCGATAGAAATAGAAAAGTGTCCAAGTGCTTAAATAAACGTGACGACAGCCAGCGCTTGCCGCATACATGGAAACCGCTCCTAGTTCACCGACAGATAAAAACACAACCAAATTCCGACAGATCGCAACCCCTACACAGACACACGGACCGACCAGGGAACTTATAGGCACTCGGACCAATTACACGAAGCCGCGCACGCATGACGTCAATAGTGGGACGCCCCCTCCCGACACAGCAGCATATAACAAGAGGTAGTGCTAGGCGCACATTAGACGATCTCCAGCTCTAACCAGCGACAGACCGACTAGCTCCTGAAGATGACGAGTGCGATCTCGTTGAAACGTAGAGTAAATAGTCCTTTTCAGGACAAAACTCACACGCGGCCAAGAACCCGAGAAACTACACCATATATATATATATATATATATATATATATATATAAATATATAATGTACACTGTTGGAAAAAATGACGAGCACACCCTGTATAATCTGAAGAACTGGTTCCAACGTAATGGAATTTGGTATGGAAGTAGTACTAACGGAGCATAACTTACCCTCACCTGGATAGCGGCGCAGCACTGCTGGGAAGGGATGCATTAATAGCGGGAGTATCCCCCGCGAGCGGCGCGTACCATCACTACACGACGAGGCATGGAGTCAATAAGTCGTTGTATGGTAGCGGTAGGGATGTCCCACCATGCTGCTTCAAATCGCCTCCATAGCTCCTCAACGTTACCCGGGGCAGCTGGATAACGTTGAAATCTCCGACCGATCATATCCCAGACATGTTCGATCGGATTGAGATCCGGAGAACGTGTCGGCCATGGAAGCATCCGTATATGGTTCTCTTCCACAAAGGTCTGGGCAACACGTAGTGTGCGCTCGGGCGTTGTCGTGCATGTATAGAAGACGTGGGCGCCGTCAAACGTAGGGAAGCAGAACGGGCCGTAGCACGTCATCTACGTAGCGGCGAGCCGTCATCATATGCTGTATACGCAGCAGACGTGTACGTCCACCATGTGTAATAACACCCCATACCATAATGCCCTGCTGGCGGTGGATACGGCGTGATTAGATGCACTCCTCGAGGTGACGATTACCACGTCTCCGATGAACCAAAATTCGCACTTCACCGGTACTCAATTCGAATCTTGATTCGTCGGAAAACAATTTGTGCCTCCACTCGACAACCCACTGATGTCTAGCCTCCACCCACTGACGCCTTGTATGGCGGTGCTCGCGAGTCAGTGGAATCTGCTGCAACACACAGCGCGCTCGCAGTCCACTTCCTAGCAAACGCCCCCACATAGTTCGCGTAGTTAGTCCGCCTTCCCATCCTGCTGGCCAAGCGACTCCAAGTTGCCTTGAGGAAGACGTACGCGACGCTAAAGCGCTGTGCACAAGGGCGCGATCCTCGCGTGTTGTGCTCGCGCGGGGCCGAACCGCTCGCGGCTGAAGGCGCGTACGTCCTTGCTTCATCCATTCTCGCCATGCCCGCTGCACTGCCGATAATGACCGCTCGAGACGGCGCGCGATATCACGGAAGGATACTCCTGTCATGTGCATCCCCACAACCATTCCTCGCTCAAACCCACTCAGATAACGCGAACGGCCTTCCATCACGCACAAAGTACGACTACAACTACCCACCACACTAACAATAACCGGTTTCTCCCTCCCCGCATCAGTCTCCATGGAGCATATTGCAGCTGTCGGAGGCACTCAATAAAAAATGCAGCGATAGAAAAAGTCAAAACTAGCTGCGCAAACTCGTCTAGAGGAACCCTTATTGCTCCGCTAAATTTACGCATTTATCTTGACACGTTCAGATTATACAGGGTGTGCTCGTCATTTTTTTCCATCAGTGATATATATATATATATATATATATATATATAAGTGTTTAGATCATTTCTTAGCCGTTTATTAAATATAACAATTAATAAATTATTGGAGTTTTTCGACTGTAATTACATACATTCTGATTTGATATTTGTAAATATTTCATAAAAAAGCCGAAAAACTCCAATAATTTATCAATTGTTATATATATAACAATCATTTTTATATTTTGTACGTCAATTTTATTATTTTTTAACTCTACATTTTTTACCCCAGAAGAAGCGACAAAGCCTGTCGCGAAATATAGGGTAATTTAATAAAGGAGTTTTTTAATTGACCGCTTACCCGAATTTTAATTAATTTTTGATAATATATCACGGTCGATAATTTCTTTTCAATTAATTATATATATATATATATATATATATATATATATATATATATATATATATATAGATCTGCCGTACTATAAAGCCTCTATACAAAAACATTCCCACAGAGCGCCAGCGTATATAGAGGTGTATATCGAAAAATTGTTTTAATGGACAACCGAACATCCAGACCCATGTACCGGCAGAGTCCTTAACAATTTACGGTTATATGTATTTGGACTGCTTACTGAGGTTTATCGCAATTAATATCAAGTAGATTACAATCGTTTCCTTGAAATTTTA
This sequence comes from Melolontha melolontha, assembly GCA_935421215.2. NCBI lineage: Eukaryota > Metazoa > Arthropoda > Insecta > Coleoptera > Scarabaeidae > Melolontha > Melolontha melolontha. Next base: position 143,453,123 of record OW285236.1, read on the forward strand.
TTCCTGCCTCGTTCAGCTTTAAAATTTAGGTGGACATAATATCTGAGTCAAATATGTTTGATAAAAAGAGGCGCTCGGCTGACCGCTAAAATATTTTTTTTTGTATAAGATATAGTGATGACATGACACTTCCGTGAACTATTTTTATACAAGAATCACAAAAATGAGTATCCGGACATCCCCGAGATTTTTATGCCAAAAGATGATATATGGAGATCTAAGATTGTAGTGGCAAATTTACAGAGGCTTGTCACCGAGCGTCCGTATATCAGACACTCGGTGACACCGGACGCTCCGTGTAATTTAAATTTTAAACAGGAAGACGCTCAGTTGTAAGCGAGCCACAAAATTTGTATCCTAGGTAGGCCGCGAACAACTGAGATAGACATATAAGTTACGTCTGAGCTTAGTGAATTAACGAAGTGTCATTTGTAACAAATTGACAAGTTACGATTTAACCTATTACTAATAGTACGAAATGTAGGTTAGATCACTTAATTAATCTAAGACATAACTGATTTAATCCATGGCATACTCTGAAAACTTTTTTTGTAGCCCACTGCACTATACATATATACAGTGGAATCCACCTATAATGAACTCGCTTATAATGGAAACCCTGCTATAATGTACACTTTTTTGAAGTCCCGGTACAAACACGTGTAAAATCCTCGGTTGAAATGAACTCGCTTATAATGGAAACCCTGCTATAATGTACACTTTTTTGAAGTCCCGGTACAAACACGTGTAAAATCCTCGGTTGAAATGAACTCGCTTATAATAGACTTTCGCTTATAATGAACCTAAATTCGTTATTATGTCCATTACAAGCGGAGCGATTGGGTACTTTTCCGAATTATATGACGCAATCGAACAGAAGCTGAGACGCGCGAACTGATGTCGCTCTTGCAGTGTATGTTACGGGATTGACAAGTGTGCCTCGCTGCAAAGATTTGGTCGTGAAAATGTCTGAAAAAGGTAAAAAACGTGCCTTTACAATGCATGAAAAGTTTACGATAATAAGTGAAATTGAGAAAGGAATGACCCAAGCAGATATTTGTACGACCATGAAGCTGAAGAAATCTACTGTTTCGAACATATGGAAGAACCGCGACAAAATAAAAAATTGTAATTGGAAAATCCATGATAAAAAGAAGAAAATGCGGTCTTCTACACACCCGCAAGTAGATGACTTGTTATTTCAATGGTTCTTGCAAACAAGAGCGAATAATTTTCCCGTAAGTGGCCCAATGCTACAAATGAAAGCTGAGGAATTCGGAAGAATGATTCAAGATGATTTTAAATGCAGTTCAGGGTGGCTGGATAGATTTAAAAAAAGACACAATATTGTTTTTGGAAAAGTTTGTGGTGAGTCAGCTTCAGTGGACAGAAATGTAACTGATAATTGGATTTCTAAAGTTTGGCCTGCTATAAGTAAAGATTACTCCTTGGACGACGTTTTTAATGCTGATGAAACAGGGATTTTCTACCGAATGATGCCAGATAAGACCTATAAAATAAAAGGGGAAACATGTGCAGGGGGTAAAATATCAAAAGAAAGGATAACAGCGATGGTTTGTGCTAATGCTTCCGGTACTGAAAAACGAAAACTATTTATTATTGGTAAGTGTATAGGTCTTTTTACAATAATGTAACCTGTACCTACTTCATACCTGTCTGTTCTCTTTTAGGAAAGTTTCTAAACCCTAGATGTTTTAAAAATGTAAAAACATTACTAAAACATTGTGCTAATAAAAAAGCATGGATGACTTCACAAATCTTTGATTATTTGAAGAAATGGGACAGAGAGCTTACACAACAAAGACGCAAAATATTATTTTTGGTTGATAACTGTCCTGCTCATCCAAATGTTGAACTTCATAACATTAAGCTACATTTCTTTCCATCTAATGCTACGTCAGTGTTGCAACCTATGGACCAAGGTGTCATTCGGTCTCTGAAACAAGTTTATAGAAAACAAATGTTGACGCAAATTATGGCACTTCAGAAAAAACGTGTTACAAGAGCTGTAACTCTTTTAGATGCTGTGAATTTGTTAAGCGTTGCATGGGAAAGTGTTTCTTCAGAAACAATTAGGAACTGCTATCGTCATGCTGGTCTAGTAAATTATAATCCTGAAGCAATGGATTTCGATGCAGAAGATGATATACCCTTGAGTGAACTGGTCAACATCAGTAACCTAATGGTTCTAAGCAAGTTTGACGAATATGTGAGCATTGATGAAAATTTAGAAGTTACGGAACAATTATCGGATGTTGATTTAGTTCAGCAAGCAATGGAGGAACCACAGGAGGAAGAACACATGGAAGATGATGAAGGACTAGAAGGAGAGGAAACTGCGATAACAACTGAAGACGCAATAACTTCTATTAGAAAATTGCAGCGTTATTTTCAGCAAAAAGAGAGTAACACTGACACTATATCAATACTAAATAAAGTTGAACTTATTCTAAATAAAGATTATCTGGACAAACCGTGGATTCAAACAAAACTGACCAACTTTTTTCAAAACATGTAATGTTCAATATACCTACTACTAAATATGTACATATTGCCGTGGATTTTTCCCCGAAGAAAGAAATTAAAAGAAACTATAAAAGACAGTATATTTATGTGTATTTTATTACACAGTAATATTTGAGGAAACTTTATATTTTAGGTATATTTTATTTTAATGTATATTTATGTCCACGATTGTATATCTTGCGAGTTTAGTTTGATGTATGCAGTCCGGATGGAGTGGTAGTATTTTCATATTGTAGCTTTTTTTATCTATGTTAGGTAGGGCTATGATGCAGTTTCCGGGAAGTAGGAGATTTAGAGATTTACCAGCCATCGAACAGATAGGTCGAGTTTTTCTGCTGAATAGAATTTCTTTTTATTCAGATATTTTTAGATAAATACGGTTTGTGTTTTAGTGGTGCTTTATTGATGTATTTAAAGTTAATTCTCGATTTATTACGAGTCTTTTTATACTTGTAATTTTGATTTGAATGACCTATCTGTAGTCTCTCATTTTTTTTGTGAAGTGACGTATACATTAATTAATGTATGTATATTTCTGTTAATATATTTATGTATTTAGAAATAATTCTATAACATTGTTGAGCTCAGTAAAATCATTAATTTTAGTTTATAAAATATTTTTGTAATCAGAGAAATATTAAGAAAAGTTATCAGATTTTTTGGAAGTGATTTCTTTTTTAAATAAAATGTTCTAGAAGGTTAGAAATTTGGTGGGAAAATCTATTTGCTTCATGTTATTTGTGCGCATGAATTAATTTTGGTTGCGTGCGAAAATAGATAGTTTTCTATTTGACGTTTGATATTGGGATAACGTAATTGATAATATCTGATAGTTTTTTTTTATATTTAATTTGTAATTTGCTCGCGGTCATTTTAGTGAGGTTTTTAGTCTAGTGTATCAGTCATATTTTACACAAGTTTTCCTCACATGATAGATGTTTCAGTACAACTTTATACTTTATAAAGTTTAAAAATTTTTCTTTTTTTTTTATTTTTATACTTTATAAAGTTTAAAAATTTTTCTTTTTTTTTTTATTTTTATGGGATAAAGATATTGAGGGTTGACCTTTTGTTTTTATTCTTGTGCGACGTACCCTATGAGGGTAAACCTGTAGATTAAAGAGCTCCTGGAAGGCGACCCGACTGAGATAGACCGGCAAAGCTACTGTGTATTGTGAATATGTGTGATATGTATATCCTATAGAATTATCTTTTTTTAATAAAAACGTGGAAATACATAAATTTTATTATGTTGTAATTATTCTGATGAGATGAACACTCGCCTATGATGGACTGTTTTGCTTAGTCCCCTGAAATCCATTATAAGCGGCTTCTACTGTGTGTGTATATATATATATATATATTATATATATATATATATATATATATATATATATAATAACTTCGTGACCTTGGTATGATATGGTAAACCTAATCAGTAGGCGATTAAAGGTCTGTATATTACTTCAAAATATATGTATTTAAAAAAACTCTACATGTTTCGGCTGTATACGCCTTTTTCAAGAGAATACAAAATATGAATGACAGGATATAAATGTCAAGTAATTAAGTTGCTATGGTTTGAATTATTCAAAGATACATTCTAGTAATAATAATAAATCATGCCTTAGTATTCCAAAAAATAGATAACAAGGTGTGAAAATATGTGTTGTTCGCTGCTAGCAATTTGTGTCTCCTTCTGGGTATGAACTTGTGTGTTGGTTGTTGCTGGCAGCTTGCGTCTCTCTATGGGTGTGTGGTTTTGTTTGAGAGCGTAAGTGTAGGGTTTTGTATGTCGGTGCGTTCGTGCGTGTGTTTAGTGATCGGTCGCATGAATTTAGAGAGGACGGATAACCAGCCGTTGCGTAGGGCCGCCAACCCTTTCCCGACAACTTCTTTACAATTCCGTGCAGTACTTCGACGGTCTGACCCCCGCCCCAACGAGGCAAGGCGCAGACAGGCGAAGCGCACCCTGCACGGGGTTGCTCATCGCAACTAAGGGAACACTCTTAGTGGCTACCTCGGTCGACGATGGTCACACTTATGCCATCTTAACGTTTTCCGCCGAAGCGGGGGCATAGCACACACGTCGAACGTGTGTGTGCTGTTAACGGCAACCTAGCCAGGTTGTCGCCCAGGACCGGTCCTAGTGGTGTGTGCATTGCGCGGCGACGAGATAGCGCCGCGTAGCATGGTTCCTCACTCTTGCTGGAAAGGCGGAATGGCACCTGACTGCCCAACGGGCAGACCCCCCCTAGAGTTTTGTAGCGCATATGCTAGGCTGCAACCCAGTAGAGGACCACATCAGCAAAAAACTGAAAACAGGGATAGGCAGGGAAAAGCAAGATATGAGTTATTATTACGTATGCGCCCGTGGAGCGACTTAAGATACAAAGTTGTCGGCATTCGCTCAAAACGAGAAGGAAAACCACGAAAACCTGCTCGGACAACTAGACAGGAATCAAAACACGGAACAGTCATCATGATAAGCAAAAGTATATGATATTTAAATGATATTTAAATAACATAAGGTATATAACAAAAAAAAAAATATAATATGATGGTAAATTGTAGATCGTTACAAAATTAAATTATAGTATATACTGCTAAGATTTTTTATATCATTTCTGTTGTTAATTGATTTTTTTTCCTGTTTAATACTGATCATTTCTTTAATTTGTCTTTTCACTGTGTGTTGTTCTTTATCAATTATCTGTGTGTTTTCAAAATCGAAATGGTGATCGCGTTGTAGTTTGTGTGTAGACAATGCAGTTTTGTCTGTTCTAGAGTATTTGTGGGCTTGTATTCTTTTGTATAAATATTGTTTCGTTTGGCCTATGTAGTAACTATCGCAATCGCGACATGGTATTTTATATACGACATGTGTTTCTCGATTTTTTTCTATTTTAGGTTTAAGTTTTGAAAATAAATGTTTATTAGTATTACTAAGTTTATATGTTGTAGCTATATCATATTTTTTTAAAGTGTGTTTAATTTTTTCCGATAGTTGTGGAACATATGGAATTGTGATATATGTTGTGTCATTGTTCAAATTTTTATTGGTGTCTGCAGTGTTGTATATTTGGTGTACTCTGTTTTTAATAGTTTGGTCTATAAGTTGTGGTGGATAATTATTATCAGTTAGGATTGTTTTAATTTTTTTGATGTTATCTTTTCTGTATTTAGTATGTGATAGTTTTACTGCCCTATCAGTCAGATTATTTATAATCATTTTATTGAATACTGTAGGAGCATTTGAGTGGTAATTCATATATCGAAAAGAAGCTGTGGGTTTATTATACCAATTTGTATAAATAGTACCCTGTCTATCATAGCTCAAAGAAATATCAAGAAAATTAATACTGTTATTAAATTCTTCTTCAATAGTGAATTTTAATTTGTTGTGAAAACTGTTAAATTTATTTAAGAGATAGTTTATTTTGTTGGTCGGAATACATGTTATGATATCATCAACGTATCTTTTGAAAAAAATGGGGTGGAAGTCTAATGAATTGATAACGTTTTGTTCTAAATGTTCCATTACTAGATTTGCAATAGGAGCAGCTAAAGGAGAGCCCATGGCAATACCAAATGTTTGACTATAAAAAGAATTTTTGTATTGAAAATATGTGTTATCGAGACAGAAGTGTATACCTCTAATAAACTCGTTTTTATTTAGTGATGTGTGTGGACTAATTTCATCCCATTTGGATTCTATTATGTTTATAGCTAGATCTGTAGGAATGTTAGTATATAAAGATTCTACATCAAGTGATATAATTTTGTGATTAGTTGGGACTTTTTGATCTTTGATGAAATTTTTAATCGCCTACTGATTAGGTTTACCATATATATATATATATATATATATATATATATATATATATATATATATATATATATATATATATATTATATATATATACACAGTACAATATATATATATATATACAGTGAGTTTCACTTTTCATGGGGAAAACTTAATTATTTTTTTATTTTGAAAGCAATCAATATAAAATTTTTATCAGTTGTGTAGGCTACACAATGCACCTTTTCGTATGAATAGAGTTTTTGTAAAGTAAATATCTACCCAACTATAATTAATATCACAAGTAGTGCTTCAAGTAATGTTATACCAGTGATTAAGATTAAATTAAATTAAAAGTATTAGGAAAAGCTTTTGCAAATCAACCCCTAAGACCAAATTTCTCAGAAAATTTTTCACTTTTAAATTCTTCTACATTTTTATGCTATTTGTAGATAATAATTACATATTGCAACATGAAGCAAAAAATAATTTGTCAGTTCAAATGTATTCACAACAGTTTACAGTTACAACAGTTGTAACTATCGATAGACATTTAACTATTGCTCAAAAAGTAGGAATTATTCGAATTGTTGGTGATAATGTACGTTCTACCCGAGAGGCTGCTAGAGAATTTAACGCGAGACATCCTGAACGTCCACCCATCCGTCATCGAACTGTTGCATACATGAATAACATTTTCAATACTACTGGAAATGTTGCTAAACCTCGTTAACGAGAACTGAACAATCGAGAACACCATTTCAAATGCAGTGTATCGTAATAATCCTCACACGATTTTACGAGATATGGTTAGCAGCCCGTCAGGTAGAACGTACATTATCACCAACAATTCGAATAATTTCTGCTTTTTGACCAATACTTAAATGTCTATCCGCCATTGCTCAGCAAACTTCAATAGTTACAACTGAAGTAAACTGTTTAGTGAATTAACGTTTGAACTGACAAATTATTTTCTTGCTTCATGGCACTCTTATTATTGCAATAAGAAACTATTATCTACAGATAGCTTAAAAATGTAGAATTTAAAAATGAAAAATTTTCAGCGAAATTTGGTAGGATGACTTTACTTGAAACAATACTTTTTATTTTAATTATAGTTGGCTAGATATTAACTTCATAAAAACTCTATTCACACAAAAAGGTGCATTGTCGTGGCTACACAACTGATAAAATTTTTATATTAATTGCTTTCAAAATACAAGTTATTTAGGTGTCCCCATGAAAAGTAAAACACTGTATATATACATATATATATGTATATATACATATATATATGTATATATACATATATATATGTATATATATATACATATATATATATATATATATATATATATATATATATATACACATATACAGTCAAACTCGGATATAACGTACCCTAGATATAGCGAACGCTCGGTGATAACGAACAAAAACAATTTCCCCGATCAAATATCCCATGCTCGCAATATATTTTGCGCTTGCTTATAACGAACTCGTTTGTAGCGAACTCTCGCTTTTAAAGTTCAAGTTGTTAAGAGAAATATCTGCAGTGACGCTTGGATATAACGAACCATACCCTTATCGCGACGGTTATTCTTCGGTAATTCCCCGTTGTATATGTATAGGTACATCATAGGATCGAGATGTTATTCTTGCTTTAGTTGTAGTCTAACTGTGATCTGATATACATACATAGATGCTAACGTTTATACATACATAAATAATAATGGTGAAACGAAAAGTGTTAACGATAAAAGAAAAATTATCTATTATTTCGGAATTAGAAGCAGGGCGTTCAAATTCAGATATAAGCCGGCAATTTAATTTACCAAAATCAACAGTGTCCACAATTAAAAAAAATAAAGAAAAGTTAAAAGGAGCAAGCAATTTAAATGTTAGTAAATTAAGAGTAATTAGAAAACCTATAAGAAAAGACGTGGATAATGGTTTAATGAGATAGTTTAGCTACCAAAGAAATCAACGTGCATCGATTACTGGAGAAATGTTAAAATTTAAAGCAGAAAAATTAGGAAAACTCCAGAATACTAATTTTACATGTAGCAGAGGCTGGATAGACAGATTTAAAAACAGATATAATATCGTTGCAGGAAAAATACATGGCGAAGCCGCAAGTGTGTCAAAGCAAACTGTTAGCTCCTGGATTAAAGACATTTGGCCGAATTTAAGAAGAGGATATGAAGATGATGATAACTTTAACGCAGACGAAACAGGACTATTTTACAGAATAACACCTGATAAAACTTTAATATCAAGGGGAAAAATGTGTTGGCGGTAAGCATAGTAAAGAACGCATAACCGTATTAGTGTGTGCAAACATGACCGGATCGGAAAAGCGAAAGCTATTAGTTGTGGGAAAGTCGAGGACTCCTAGATGTTTTAAAAATTGTAATCAATTACCCGTTTCTTATGCATCAAACAAAAGTGCGTGGATGACGTCTGTATTGTTTGAAAATGAGCAATGGGACAAGGAATTAAAAAACAAAAATAGAAAAATTTTATTAATGGTGGATAATTGCCCAGCGCATCCCCATATAGAAAATTTAAAATTCATTAAGCTGGTCTTCCTACCTCCTTGTACTACAGCAATACTACAACCGATGGATCAAGGAGTAATTTACTGCCTGAAATCACATTACAAAAGAATTCTTTTGACTCGGTTATTTAACTGCCTTGAAAATAAAGAGAATTTAAACATTTCATTACTAGACGCTATAGTAATGGTCAATACTGCTTGGACACGAGTAACTTCAAAAACTATTGAAAACTGTTTCCGCCATGCTGGTTTTCTGCGTAATGCGTTATTTGATGAGGATGATGATCTTCCGTTATCACAATGGATTTTAAAATATGCTGGTGATGAAGATGATGATAACCTTCCTCTTTCAACGTGGATAGATAGAAATAACATTAATAATCCATTTAATAATGAAGATTTGACCAGATATACAAATGTTGACAGCGAATTAATAACTACTGAAGCTCCATCTGATGCAGAACTTATAACAAATTCTTTTGAAGATGATTTACAAGAGGTCATGGAAGATTCAGATATGGAAGAAAACGCAGCGAGACTACCTACCATTGGAGAAGTGTATAATGCCTTGAATGTTTTATCAACTTATATTACCTTTACAGATGTAGATCATAGTATAAAAGACATGGTTTAATCTGTTACAAAGTAAGATTGAAAAAGATATGTTAACAAAAAAATCTACTCAATTAAAAATCACGAATTATTTTTTGTCTGAATGATGTTTTTTAATACTACAGTTATACTTTCTTAATGTAAGTATGTATTTACTATGTTTATTTAGTTCTATGTGAAAATTAAATATGTTTATATGAATTAAACTCTAGTGAATATTATTTTAAATACAAAGTATGAAAAATACTAAAAATCGTTTATAACGAACACTTGCTTTGAACGAACAATTTTTTTTCCTTTTGCGCGTTCGATATAACCGAGTTCTACTGTATATATATATATATATATATATATATATATATATATATATACAAACCGCTATCAATTCTGCTTCTTTTCATTATACCTTCAATTTGGCGTCTACTTGAAGCTCTGAAGTATATGTTTTTTTTTTTTTAAACCGCTGAATGTACAAATCAAACGCTATAGTGACTTTATTTTCTAATATACTCTGATGGCAGAAAAAAAAAATTAAGGATTTTTTGTTTTCATTTTCTTATCAATATTGCGCCCATACATGTGACTATTATTTCTGCATCAACAGATATATCTTTTCACGAAACCTGTAATTCTACGTCCGAGGTAGGTATTTTTATTTTACTGAATACATCTTTCTGCGTCTGCTATGTTGTCAAACTTCGTATCTCATATTACGTATTATCTACATATATTTAATATACTCGTAAGTATTTGTGCAATTCTTTAAAAAATAGCAGTTACGTGGATTGGCGTATTTTAGAGAAGGAATTATTTTTCTTTAGTTAATATACATTTTTAATATGGAATTGCTTCTATTGCCTATCTTTCTGAATTAAAATTAAAAAAAAAATTGTTTGATTATTTAAATTTAGTTAAAAATTTTTTATTTTATTTAAATTAAATTTATTTAAATAATAATAAACAAAAGTGATGAATTTATAAACAAATAATGAGTTATGTGTAGGAGTCTTTCTTAATAATCTAAAATATGTAATACGTACGCATATTCATGTGCTGTATTCCATATTGTAATTCTGTGTTAATAGCATGCTCCTTTCTAAATAAAATTACGCTATTCTATTTATTATTGTTAGGTTACGTAAAGTATTGAGATTTCAAGCAAGTTTTATTTAAATATTCTGTAGGATAAAGTGTTACTATAACAAAGGCAAACATTTTTACGTTTTTAAGCTTACTAGTACTATCAATGACAAAATAAAGAATAATTTATAAACATCCAAACTATTTTTATTTAAACAATTTATAAGTACAACAAACAAAAGATCTGATAATTTACTTGATACAAATAATTAAAGACTAATTTTTATTGCGATACATATTTTGAACGAAAACTTTGATTTGTGGCCATGACTTATTATGGAATTTTTCAGGATATTTATCCCTTAATTTTTCACATTCGCTTTTTTTTGGAGGAACTTTGAATTTATGTTTGTTTTAAAAAATAGTTTAGTTAGTTTCTTTTGATCATCTGTCCAAGGGATTAAGGTTCTTTTTCTAACAGTTACGATTGATTTAACTGAGGCAGTAGCTGGCACCTCTTGGCTTAAGTCACTAATTTCTTCTATCTTTTTATCATCGTCGCTATCACTATTTTCTTCACATTCTTCAACACTTTCGTCGTCCAAACTTATTTCTATCTCATCCAAAGCTTTTCCCTTAAAATTTCCTGCTTTACCTTTTTTCATAAGCATTAGAATTTTAGATATCTTAGCTGTTTGGTATACATCATCAGGTAGACGATAAACTTGTTTATGAACATTACTTGTATGTCCCATAAAAGTGGCTAATTGTTCAATATCATTCGAATTCATGTTAAAAATTTGAGTCATCGTAGCAAGATGCTTTCGTAATCTTGTAGAGGTAATAGCTTCCGGATTTTTCACTTTACTTAATTGTGTATGTCTTTTCATAATTTGATATCCAGTAATAGGATTCTTTGTATTTAATTTGGGAAACAGGTATGTATTTGTGTCATTGACAAAATTACTGCGCAATTGAATTAAAATATTTACATGATCCTGTAAATCAGTACTAAACAAAACAGATAAGCCTCGGCCTCGTTTACCACGATTTACTACCTACTCTTTTAAATTTTGTTAATAATATCTTCTCTGTAGGTGTTATGGCATCATTAAACTCTTCATAACTCTGATGAATATTAGCATTCTCATAAAGATGCAATGGCATTCGCTGCAATTCTCCTACTCTTTTCCTATTTAATAACAAAAGCCTACAAAATATGGTTTCCATTAGCAACTTATATGCGGTAACATCCTTTTCATTGACTTTAAGAATTTCCACAGCTTCACTTGCTTTCTGTAGAAGATATATTCGAAATGTTTTTAAATCGGTTGCTAAAGGTAATATTGTTAATTTATTCCATTTTTTGGTACTTAAATCAGATGCAGGTATTGTGGATATTTCGAATTTCCATGCATCCTCCAAAAGCTGTTTGAATGTTTTAAAATTTGATTCACTATCGGCTGTCGAAATAGTTGAATTATTATATTTTCGCTTCAACGTGAATAAAATTGCTATATCACAACAGTTTTTTAAGGATGTCTGTATGTTCATAGCATAAGTTGGTGATTTGAACACTTCTGTATTGGGATCAAATTTTGCTACAATTTTTGTAGCTTCTACAAACAAATCAAAATAGATTGGTTGCAATGCGTCGTACAAATTTATTATTGAAGAATTTAGTTTCTTTATTTCTATTAATAATTTAGCAAGTTCCCTCATTTTCCGAGAACACACGTTTATGAGATGTTTTTCCCTATGATTTCTTAAATATCGAGATCCGAATTTACAAATTAATAAATCCTTTTTAGCTGTAAGTGATATTTTATCCGCCGCCATTCTCGGAAATACTGTTTCTCGAAGATGTTTATCAATAGGTAAATGTTTCACTAATAAATCTTGTGCGTCACTCAAATGAGAAAATTTAGTTTTTCCTTCTGTATTTAAATCACAGATTTTAATATGGCGCCAAAGTTGATTTGGTCTGTAGTATCCGTAGCAATATTTGCAGGGAACACATTCTGAGTTTTCTTTTTCAAGATGTGATTTTTTAACAGGTTTTACGCAAGTATCAACATTTTTCAAATAATTTATAATTTAAGATTAAGCAGTTTAGTTTATTTATATATGTATCTGTAACCGTTACTTGTTATTAAAGAATCTTGATTAGAAATAAATTCGAATACTACCCAAACAGTTTACTCACAAATGTAGGAAGCACCAATAAACGAGGCGATCCTAAGCGTTGCCAAGTCGGTTGGACGCAGAAAAATCGGAATTATGAATATCATATACATATACACGTACACTACTACAGCGCCATCACACAAAAATAATCGAATTCTCGCGAACTAAATTATTCGTGTTTTTACACCATATCGATATTTTTGCATCCCGCTAAAAAATTTTGTGCCAAACAAGTATGCCAAATGAGAGTTGTCTGTGAAGTTTCCATTTCTGCGTCCGTATACGCACGCAGCAATACATTAGACGCAGAATTACATGCAAAATCATCAATGCATGGACGCAGAATTGATGGAATATATATATATATATACACACATATATATATATATATATATACACATATATATATATATATATACACATATATATATATATATACACATATATATATATATATATATAGCGGGTTTTTCTTTTATCATTACACATACGTATAAAGCATTTACTGACTTATTTTTTTCCAATTACACATAGGAATAAATATATGGTGGCGTAGGCAACCAGTTATATACACTATCACATTTTCAAACTGTCAAAAATGTCTGTTTTTCGTACATATTTAAATCCCAAATTAAATACATTTTATTGGAAAATATATAATTTAAAACAGTTAATTATCCCAACAGGCGTATAACTTGTGCGAAGACAATTTTAAATATTTTTAACAAATTCAAAGAAGATGGATAGTATTTCTTTAAGGTTGAAATACCTATATCTAAAATAGTAAAATTAGTGTATCAAAAAAGGTAGAAAATATAACAAAAATTCTTGTAGGTAATAAATATGTTACTATTTCTTTAATAATCACAATAATATTTGGACTGTACAATTACTTGACAGTATCACTACTGGAATTAAAGATTGAGGGAGGAAAGCAAGACTATTTTCATGTGAGGATCAGTTATTAGAGTAGAAACTGTTTGAAAACCTCGATTTAAAGAGAAAGTTTTCGTAGTAGTTTTCTAGATCAAGAAATGTTTAATATTATGAAGAAAGTACTTAGATCCTGAAAATAAAGAACAATTGCCTGTAATCGAAACAGACATTAGTCCCATCAAAAGTCTCTTTCATTATTTGGATTTTTGCAAGAAAGAATAAGAGAAAGTAAAATCAATTACAGCCAATGTAATAATAACTATAAAGCAATACCTCGAAAGGCCAAATTCAAATCAGGACGTAGATCCTCTTTTATTTTGGAAGACAAGTTTTAAGAAAAAAAGGGTAAATATATTTTTTATTTGGATTTTCTTTTAGGTAACAGGAATGGAGCTGAAACCCTTAAAACAACGTGCTAGGAAATACTTCTGTATTCGAGCGAGTTTAGCAGAAAGTGAGTGTATAGCTCGTTTAATAATAGAAAAAAGGTGTACAAGACTAAAACCGAAAAATGTTAATACCTATATCGTTCCTAAATAAAAATATTAAGTAAACTAAGTAGTTATTTTATTAAAATTACACCCAACCTTTTCCTATTAGCTAAAAATATTACTAAATGAGTTTTATCTTACTATACTTTCTAACTAGTAAAGATATGAATGTTTAAGCATTCAATGGGAAATTATTTAGATTGCCATACAGAATGTACATGAAACTCTTTAAATCTATTTAAAAACTTAAAATTTATGGCGAAAGTATTCTAAAATCAAGTTTGGCAATAATACTGCAACAGTGGGTAATACTAAAGAAAATAAAGTCACAAAAAATTTGGTTATGTTTTTAGAAAAGAAAGAAAATCTGTTTGAATGAAAAAATTAATTTATTCTTAACGATTAATTAAGACAACAAAACAACGTAACAAAACCGTTTATAGCAAATTTTCAAAATGTCCTCCTTGTCTTTCAAGGCAATAAGCAAGGCGATTTTGAAAGCAACGCAGCAGGGTATTCCGAATAAATTCTGAATTTATTCCATCACATGCAATAAGTATACGTTCTTTCAATTCATCCAAGTTATGAAATTGCAAGTTATTATAAATTTTGCTTATTAGGTAACACCAAAGAAAGAAATCATTTGGAGATAAATCAGCTGATCTTGGGGGCCATGGTATGGGGCCAAACCTGCCGTCCTTGAAATATGTTACTTAAAAAATTGTGAGTAGAATGTACCAGAGTCCCATCCATTTGGAACTAATGTTGATCAACATTTAGTATCTCAATTGTTGGAATGTGGTTTCGTAAAAGATTTAAATATTCTTTCTGCAGTGAGGTTAGCGTCAATAAAAAATGAGCCAATAAGTCTCGCGTTTATTATTTCAATTCAGACATTGACTTTTTGAGGGTTCTGTGTTCGGGTTAGGTATTGGGTATGATGATTTGTACGGGACCAATACCTAATGGATTAGTGGAATACAAAGGTATTTTTAATAATACATATAAAATATTATTAAAAATCTGGTGTGAAGATTAGTGGAAGGGAAATTTAGTATTTTTCAATGGATAAATGTAGGATACAAACCGGAAATTCTCAGAGTTGACTTCACCATTTATGGTAAATGTAGCTTCATCAGTAAAAATTATTTTATTTAAAATTGCTTCGTTTTCAATTAACATATTAAACATTTTTTCACAAAAATCAGTTCGTTTTACTTTATCTTCCTCGAAAAGCTCCTGATGGTTTGATACCTTGTATGGTGTATATTTAAATTCTTTCAGGGTTCTGTACACCGAACTGTAAGATACTCCAAAATGCCTGGCTACATCTAAAAGCGATCCTACAGACCGTTTTTCTACATATCAGAGGATATTCAGCTTCATGTCTGCTAACACATGATTAATTTTATTATTATTTTTGTGTGAATTTAGAAGACAACCAACTTCTTTGAATGTATTATAAATATTTAAAATTGTCTTTGCACAAGGTACAGACCTGTTAGTATAATTAACGGCCAACATGTCTCTGACCGTCCTTAAACTGTTATTCTTCTGATACCACATTACCATTAAAACTTTTTCGTCTTTGCTATACGTATCCATGATTTTAAATAAATTATCTATTTTTCGATAAACTATATTTAAGATTTTTGTAATGAAAAAAAAATTGAGAAATATGACATTAAAAAAATTTAATTTACTCTCCATGGCAATCTATTTAAGAATTAATGTATTGTTTTGAAGGTAGATTTTGGTGTATAACTGGTTGCCTACGCCGCCATATATTTATGCCTATGTGTAATTGGAAATGAAAATAAGTCAGTAAATGCATTATACCTATGTGTAATCACAAAAAAAACCCGGTATATATATATATACATATATATATATATATATATATACATATATATATACATATATATATACATATATATATATATATATATATATATATATATATACATATATATATAGTAGATTTAATTAGTTGGCGATTTAAGGTCTGGTTTTACTTAAAAATGCGTATATTTAAAACAATGTTACATGTTTCGGCAAGTGATGCCTTTCTCAAAGAATTTAAAATATAAATGACAGTATATTAAGGTCAGACCTTAAATCGCCAACTAATTAAATCTACCATAACATATTGCTGTGGATTTTTCCCTAAAATTTATTAAAAATGTATGTACCATTATTTTTGAACTTGATTGTATATTTTTGAAAATGATTTCAACAATTAATGCAATACATCTTTATCTTAAACATCAAGCAATAGTATTGAATAAGGACTTACTAAACTATACTTTAAGTAACTTTATTGGTCTATGAAAAAAAATTAATGAAATAAATTAAATTCTATAACTAAATTATCGAATTTAATATCATAGGCAAAAAATCTACAACTAAATAAAATTTTGAAGCGTTTTAGACAAAAGTTTTGTGTGGGAATCCCCTATTTAAAATGTGCAATAGAAAATCAGATTGCCGAATGACTGCAACACTGTGGGATGCCAAATCAACCGCAACCTGTACGAAATATACTCGATGGATTCCACATTGTCGGTAAAATGAATGATAGATATACTTCTCGGACGCCAATTACATGTTATTTCAATTGATAGTATAATTAAAAAGAAAGAATTTTAAAAGTAAATGATTTGCGAGTATACTTTCGCTAGTGAACAAGTAGAATGTAAAAGTAGTAAAATTTCATAAAGTATACTCTATAATAATCATTCTTTCTGGTGGACGCCGAATTGTTTGCAGTTTGTACGGACTTCATAAGGATAGCAGGATGTATATGTATATGTATATATGTATATGTATATATATATATATATATATATATATGTATAGCAAACGCCAATTAAGTTGGCGCGAGGAGGGGTAAGTTCGCGCAGGATTAGAAGTAGTGGGGAGATTTATATTTGGTTTTACATCAAATGTCAGATAATTCTAACCTCTGAGCGTGTGTCACTTTATGATCCCCTAGCAAAGACATTATGTTCAGTCAAACGTCAATGACAAATGTATTTTCGACAATTAGTTGAGTAGTAGGGGAGGACGTTTTTAAAAACGGCTTCTGAGCACCCCCTCCTTGCGCCAACTTAATTGGCGATTGCTATATATATATATGTATGTATATATATATATATATATGTATGTATATATATATATATATATACATATATATATGTATATATATATATATGTATATATATATATATGTATATATATATATATATATATATATATATATATATATATATATATATACATCCTGCTATTATTGTTGCATCCTATAGTAGGAAATTTACATTTGTTATTGCGTCCATAGCATTACTACGTCCGTATATTGGACGCAGTATTGTCACTGTTCATTTTCTAAGGTATCATGGTACTTTTCATTTCAAATTTCCCATCAAACGTGTCACTATAGCAATTACTTGGATTAGTATTTCATACGTCACTGTTCTTATAGGTATTAAATTGCTAGTGGCAAAACCGTAAACATTCTGTGGACGTAATATTGGTTGTAATTTGTACGAAAAGAATACTTTTAGTTCAATGAAATTCCGCTAGAGGTAGATTTTGCAATATACATATTTGTATATAATTCTGATAATTTGCGCATTTTATTGATTCCACAATTTGGCAACTATGTATTCACTTACATAAATGTAGAAGTTGTGAATATTCGAGTTGATGCTCAGTTACGCATGTTTGTTCATGCGCTGAAAATCTGAAGAAAAATACGGTAATTAAATATATGTAAGTATTTTTGATTAGAATGTAGGTATGTAATGTTTTCCATAATATTACCAGCTATTTATATTTTAAGGTTATAATTTCACGACAAATATTTCAAATAAATAATGGATCGTCTCTTTCCTTCGGAATATGTAAGTTTTAGAAATATTTTATCTAACTAATTCGATACACAACTGAAAATTGAGTTGAATTGAAATAAATTTTTTTAGAAGTTGAATAAATTGTCAGTTATTAAAATAACTTTGATCTAAACTTTCAATTGAAGTTTCATATATAATTTAATTAAATAATTTGCTACTAAAATTAAGAAATTAAATTTTAATTATAATTAATAATTTGATCAATTTTTAAAAAATCAAGGTTGTTTTGTATTCTATACATCATTGAAATGAAATTGAATTAAAATATAATTATTTATTTTTTGTTGAAGTTAAATAAATGTTCACATTTTTATAATTATTATAAAACAAGTTGTGTTTATTTTGATAGAGATTTTCTATTCAAGTTTTATAGAGTGCGATCAATATGTAAGGGAAAAATTTATTGCCAATGTAAACACCAATTTTTGTTAAGTAGTTTTCTTCTTTTAGAAAAAGCACACATATTCTATAACATTCTATAACCGTCTTGGTTGATTTATATAGATTATGTTTAATATCTTCCAAAACAACTTTATAATGCTGAATCAAGTAACATGAGAAGATATGAAATTTTGTAAAATACATTTTATGATAAAAAATAGCGTGTTTCAGAACTTATTTTATATGAATTAATAATTAATCATTTACTACTAAAATCAATAAATGAGTTTGCAAAAATAAAAATTTGATTTATTTTTAGTATGCATGTACCACTCACAATTATAACACAAGAAAGAAACAAAGATGGTTTTGTAACAAACCATTATCACCGGCTCAAAAGCAGGACCCTTTGTCTAATTTATTTTTAGAAAATTCTGTAGACAAGAGTATTGCTTCCTACGTAAGTCTCCACAATTATGATTAGTTTGATCCAAAATTAGTTTTATTTTAGAATACAAGTTTATCAGAAAACGAAGAGGATCCATTTCATGCCTCTGATGATGAAGATTCGCTATACGTCCCAAGCGATGATGAGGTCTGTGATATTTTTAATAATAAATTGGTTATATAATTAATTTTTAGGTGAGAGCGCCACAAACTGATATAGCTTTTTCTAAAGTTACCACGAGATTAGGAAGTCACAAAACATATTCTGTTCCTCAGTCAACTGGAACTGCATATTTGAAAATACACGATAAAAGTGTTAAGTGCAACATAAAATTAAGTCATACAGATTTTGTAGAAGTTTTGAAAAATAATGATAACAATTTAATTATTCAAAATGCAACAGTTGTTTCTACGAATGGCAACCCTTCACAATCGGTAATACCTGACAATAATAAACAGCGTTTTGAAAACTTTAATAATTCCGGAACTCAAAAAAGCTCATTGAAACAAACGTATAAAAGAAAACCTGATTTTTGTTATTTTTGTGAAACGGAAATCTTAAATTTTGCTCGGCACATGACAAGAAATCATTCAGCTAATATTGAAGTGTCGGAAATACTTTCAAAATCTGTTAAAAGCAAGGAGCGTAAAAAGTTACTAGCCAAGCTTAGAAATAAGGGTAATTATTTGAGAAATTCACACGAATGTTTCAAACCAGTTCGACAGTCATATTTAAAAAGTACAACTGTATTACCTTGTGATAATTGTCTTGGATTCTTCTCATCTAAACTTTTATATAAACATAGAAAACATTGTGGGGCTAATATTGACAATAGCGCTCAAATTTCCGGGCAAAACAAACTTGTAGCTCATTTGAAAGTGGACGAACAATTGAAACGAGAAGTATTTCCTCATATGCGTGCTGATAAGGTGTCTTTGGAAGCTAAAAAAGACAAATTAATTTGTGCGTTTGGCGCTAGGTATTTAAAAACACATAGAGATAAACACTTTATAAATGTGACATCACGAAAAATGCGCGAACTTGCAAAAATATTATTAGAAGTCAAAAAGCATGAACCGTCAATATTAAATATGTTTGAAGCATTACAACCACAGTATTTTGATCTTCTCGTAGAAGCTACGAAGGTAGTGTCTAAATACGATATAGAGCAAAATGTTTATGAAGCGCCTACATTTGCGATGAACATTTCAACTTCTCTAAAACAATGTTGTGAAATCGCCATAACTTTGGTCCTTAAAAAGCAATATGCAACTGTTGCATCAGCCGACGCAGAAGCAAATCTAAAGACTATGATCCACTTATTTAGATCTAACTGGAAATTTGAAGTATCAAGTCAGGCTGCCAACAATTTAAACTTGAATAAGTGGAACAAAGTAACAATTATTCCATTAGCCAGTGACCTGAAACTACTAAGGCAATATTTAATAAATATAGCTGACGGTGCATTGCAGAAGCTTGCTCGAAACGCAAAAGATGTGTCAGCTTATAATTCTCTAATGGAATCTGCTTATTGTAGAGTTATTTTGCTGAATCGTAAACGTCCAGGTGAACTTGAAAGAATGTTGTTGCATACCTACGTAAATTCTAATTCAGAAAAAAATAGTTATGAGGAATTTAATAGTGCAATATCGTTTACTGAACAGATTTTACTAAAGAAACTTAAAAGAGTAGTTATACGAGGTAAGAGAGGGAGAGGTGTTCCGGTACTGTTTAGTTCCGACGTACAAGAACACATAAAAGTGTTAATAAAAATAAGACCAAATTTCGTACCGAAAGAAAATACCTATTTATTCGGCAAACCCAATCTTGTAACTCCAATAAGTGGATACAAAATTTTAAGTAAATACACAAAGATGTGCGGTGCCAAAAATCCCTCAGCCATAACCACGACACGGCTTAGGAAACACTTGGCTACCCTTTCACAATTATTTACACTCAATGAAAATGAAATAGAGCAATTGGCTACCTTTATGGGTCACACACCCGGAGTTCATAAGAGCTCCTACAGATTGCCTGATGACATTTACCAGACAGCGAAGATATCAAAATTACTATTATTAATGGAACAAGGACTAGCCAGTCGATTTAAAGGAAAATCATTAGATGATATACACCTTGATATGGAAGAAGATTTGCTGACGGTATCAAACAGCCGTGATGAACATGATGAAGAAATAGATGATAGAAAAATAATTGAATCTACCGTAATTCCTCCCACTGCACGAGATGATAATCTACCACCCTCCTCATCAAAATTTACTGTAAAACAGGGGAAAAAAAGAAAACTTGTTCCCTGGACTAACAAACAGAAAACAATTGTTAAAACATATTTCCAGAATAATATTAAAAACAAAAACCACCGAAACGGAATGAATGCGAAGAGTTGAAACTAAAACATCCTGAGCTACTCAATAATAAAGATTGGTTAAAAATTAAAGTTTTTATTCAAAATCAATATAGAAAGAAATCTGTGTCTGAGGATGATGATTAATATTTTTATGTTTCCTTATATTTTCCTAATAAATAAATTATCATCCAAAACATTTTTAATTTTAGTTAAAATACGAGTATCAAAATGTTATATATGAATATTCTGTTTTGAGGAATTAATAAAATATTTTTTATATTTGGTATACCTGTCTTTTATTTTTATGATTAAGCAAATACTTTTTGATATAAATGCCATAATTTCAATAGATAAAGGCTGTATAAGAAATTTGCAGATATGTTCTATTAAAGTTAAATGAAATTAGTTTCAATAACGATCATCCGGTATATGTATTAAAATCCACCTCTAAAACATATAAGATGTGAGTATACTATACTAATTGGTTGAGAGTGGTTGTACGACTGTTACAAAACTCCCTGAATATAATAATATTTTTGGATTATACCACGTTTGTACAAACTCAGTTTTTTTTAATCAGTAGGTAGTAATGAATGAGTTATGAAGAAATTTTCTGCTAATTAAATATCCTATACAACAAAAAATTAATTTACGTACAGTCTTATGTCGAAAAAGTATGTAAGTTTTTCAAAACATTAGAACTCATTTATCCTGTTCAAACTGCATAATTTAGTAAATATTCACAAAAAAACTGTTAAGATAAGACTAGAGTGATGCTACCTGACCGAAATATAAAAAAATCTTTACATTAAAATTAACTAATACTTTTGTGTTCCTTATAAATTTTCATCAAATACAATTTTTGCGCCGTCATATAGAATTTTACACACAATAATAATTTCTATATCCATTTTGATTTTTACCGACCAAGTATCATCATCTATGAGTATATTACTATGTAATATTTTTAATATAATGTTATATAATAAATAATAATTTAGGGCGAAAGGAGTGAAGAATAGAAAAATAAAAATTCTTCTCGGTTTTAGTGTAAGACATTCAATTCAGATTTCTTGAAGCTTCATTGCAGTACATGTATTCTAGCAAACGACAGATATATACGATGTGGCAACGTTGCTGGACGCACTAAAGTATATACAGGAGCTTGTAAAGTACGTTAAATGAAAGAAAAATACACGTCTGATGCAATATCATACGCGATAAGAAAAGAATCAGCATCATATGTGAAATAAAACTAAAAGTGTATATATCATAATAAATATATAGCAATATCGACGTCATTTTCACGGTGAGAATGACATGATAAATGATATATCTGTAGTAGTGTTCTACTATTCGTACTTTTTCTGATAGACGCAATAAAGCTGGATTATGAAAGGATGCAACAATAATAGCAGAATGTATATATATATATATATGTATATATATATATATATATATATATGTATATATATATATATATATATATGTATATATATATATATACCGTATGAACGCCGGGGAGTGATTGATCTACCACAATGTAGTAAGACGAAGACGAATAGCGAGTTTATGTGGTTAGGGTTGAGAGAGGTATATTCAATCTGTTCTACTGTCTAACTGTACGGGCGTTCCATTTCTTTATCCAACACATTTTACATACGATCTAAGTACGAATCAAATAATCTCTCTCTAACACATTGAATATTCCTATCAGTCGCTCATTGTGTTCAAGCAAGGCGAATATACTTGCAGTTGGCCAGTCATTACTTATATATCCATCGATCGAACGACGTTGTGCACACGGTATATATATGGCATGATAAAAATTATATAATGATATATTTCAAAATAATTAACTTTACAAACATAAATGTTTTATTTTGCAAGAAATAGGAATTGAGTTTTAAAAAATGTTTACTGTGTGCACACGTATATTCATCTTGTTACTGTTAAACAGCATATACATACTTAGATGTCTTTATCCTTCTTTCTAAAAAGGATTTATTAATAAATTTGGAACTTTTAAAACCGCGATAATTTCGATTACAGATCAAATTAAATAAGCACTGGCTAAATATACCAATGGTCTTTTTGTAGTCTATCTAGTCGACCTTTATTCGACAGCGTATACTGGACAATATTCTCTCCTT
This sequence comes from Melolontha melolontha, assembly GCA_935421215.2. Classification (NCBI taxonomy): domain Eukaryota; kingdom Metazoa; phylum Arthropoda; class Insecta; order Coleoptera; family Scarabaeidae; genus Melolontha; species Melolontha melolontha. Next base: position 143,476,608 of record OW285236.1, read on the forward strand.
TCAATTAATATATGAAAGACGTTATCGAATTCCTTTTTTTTTTTTGAACAATACATCGGTAGCTTAAATTTTACCAAGACTTCTGCACGCTCTTGTATTTCTAAAGCGAGCCACGAAAAATTTTACGTTGGTTTTATATGCTGAATTTTTTATGCAACTTTCTGATTTAACGTACCCTGAGAAACAATAAGCGGGAACAATCCTAATTTCTTCGTTATATATAAAATAATTACTCTATTGAAAATGTAATTTTTCAATATATGTCATCGAGTTGTCGAATTAGAAATTGATCCTTACTTGCATATTTTATGCAGTCAATACAAAACACATATAATGCTAAACAAAAAAAATTCATGCAGAAATGTATCCGTCGATAAATCAATAAGAGTGCTTTAAGTGATAGAATTGTATAGTGATAACATCGAGTGGTGCTAAGGAGTACATAAATCATTTCGTTTAAAATGACGACTTACAGCAGAGGTTAGATAATAACATACACACATTATTTTGTAATATAGTTGATTATTATATATTTAGAGGAAATACATTAAAATGCATCGAAAGCTAGTAAAATATTTTGTCTAAAAAAGTTGAAAAACAATATAATCTAAAATTAAAAAGTTTAATAGATCGCAAAAAGATGTGCAAAAATAAAATACTTTGTCATAAATGCAAAAAATATATATTGTTAACGCACACTACGAACCTTAAGATGAAATGGTTTTACCACACAATCTGCTGTAGTCTCAACAATATTAATCTAATTAAAAGCTTCTACATCAATCTAACAGTTACGTTTTTTTTTTAATTTCATCCAACTTTATAATTATGTTACGTATAAAATTTCTTTATGCTAAACTTACAATTCTATATTTTATATAAAATCAATTAAATAAAGGATTTTATATCATACCCTGTGTTCTATTGGATACACTCGGCTTCTCTGCATTTTTAGTTCTAACCCATAACCTAGATCTCAAAACTAATTGGAGAGAAGTATCGTAGAAGAACATTGGACTGTTGTTAAACTGTGACATATAACATATTAGATATTTGCCACAAATATAAATTGCAAAGTACATACAAATTTAATTCAAAAAAAATATAGATAGTTATATGAGTTTTCAATTTGCATACGTAACTTTGTTTAAAAAACTATTTCTAGCATATATAACAGGAATGTTCAAATATAGCAATAAGAAAAACAAATATCTATAATATTAAAGAATGATGCGAGGCGATGGTGCCTGAAAAATATTAAAGTGTGCAAAGGTACATAACAAAAAATTATAACAAAGATGGTTTACGTACTCCTTGATGACCTGTAACAAGTAATCAAAAGCGATTTCAATTACTTGCTAAAAAAAGTGTATGCTAATCTACAATAAACAGTTTTATGTAGTACTGTTTAGTGAAACTTTATAAAATTTTATTTGGGAGGATCATCAGATTACTACACTTACAAACTACCTCATCACTGCTAAATAATTTTGGTACATAAAAATAGAGTAAATAACATACATGCACATAAAAATATTTTTATTGTCTTACCTTTATGTGAATCGAATTTGTTCAAACACTAATCACCATATTTACCATTCCAATTTTATTACTAAAAATTCAAATTTTGTTACCATCTATAAATATACTTGCAAGTATTTATCTTCCTATTACTGTAATGTCAAATCATTTCATAAAATTATCCTTTCACATATCTGCTATTTCCTTTAGTAGTTTTTTTATTAATACAGAATCAATGTATATAAAAAACTGGAGAACACAAATTGCATTGTTTTACTATGCTTTATCATAAAACAATCTGAAACTAGAATTGTTTTATTTTAGACATTCCTAATTCTGACATATTACGAGATTTGCATGATAGTGAACTCAAAAAACGTAATCTTCTCAAAAATTTTATTTTTCCATGAAAATAGTGTATCGGATTCAAAAACATAAAAACCCATTGTTATAACAGCAAAATTCTCCTATTATTTATTGCCGTATTATTAGCAAGAGAAAAGTTCATATACGCTTATAGAAAACAAGGAAATATATACGAAATGAATTACAAAACTCCCCCAAAGTGTATTAAATATAACTAGTCAACATTGATAGTACTAGAGTAAACGAAATGGATTATTGTCACATTTATGCATTCTGATACAATATAAAGAACAAGCAACTAATGCAAGTTAACATATCTATAATCTTAATTGAGAACCTGCTGTTTCCTTTTGGGTAAAACGAATAATTTATAAATGTACTAAACTGTACACGATGCATAAAGATGAAATATTTTTATGCATATTGTATAGAAGTTAATATTACTAAAAGAAAAATTGCAACTAATAATTAATTACTATTATGGCATATATTTTTAATGTTTGTGTAAATTAAAAAAAGTATTACCGTTAATGCAATTTAATAGTATTCTCTAAAACTGCAAAATAATATATTAAAACACAAATCTCATAAGTCACCATTTTGCCGCACGAGTTCAGTTTAGAAAACGAGCCGCGATACTGGCGAGTTTTCTGAAGAACGAGTTCGACAAAATGCCTTATGAAACGAGTTTTTCATACTATTTTTCTATTTTGCATTTTTTACATTAATAAACTGAAATTATTTAATTTGAAAGTTCAAAGTTTTATTTTTATATAAAGTATCAGTTGGTCGCATTGATACTTGACATTTTCAAATTTCAATCTTGCTATTCGCGAAATATATTATATTGCGTATTATTTATTAATTTTCGTTAACATTACATACTTGATATTTTATTTAAAAATATAAACATGAGTCACATAGAAACTAATATATCTTGTTGTCAATTGTATAAAATATACGTTTGTGTAGCCTACGTACATATATCATATCTATCAAATGTACTTAAATTCTTAAAATCAAAGAACAGCAATATTTATTTGTGTTCGAACAACGCCAACATTGAAAAATGAAAAGTTACTTGACATAATAGGTCCATTATGTCACGCGATTGGATGACATAATAAGTATGTATGCAAAATAGAAAAATATATTTATATGATTGTCTGCTTACTTGTAATAAAATACGGTACACCATTTGAGCGATTTTCATTCCGAAATTGTTTAAGCTTTTTATCACTTGGTTGCCAAACGCCCGGTTTTTGAAAGATAGATAATAAAAAGACTTACGATAACAAGCGAAAACAAATACGTCTTTATTTCGAGAAACTCATATGTGAACTGATATATTGTTTATCTAAAAATATGTATTTCATTGAAAAGTCACTTTCACGTCAAATCACCCCGTATGTATACATATTTGTAACCAAAACATTGTAATTCATTAACGTTAAGTTACTTTGAAATTTTGATAGAATAAGACGCATATATATTAGTAAGTGTTTGTTGTTCAGTAAACGTAATCCAAATGACATTTGATAATGTCAAGCACATTTGTTATTTATTTGTATGTATGAAACTGTCAAAATATACGACTTCGTAGGTTAAGTAGTAAATTTTATTTTACGACATACTTCAAAATGTTCTCAGTAAATCACATGCTACTAGATCGACTTTTCAAATGAACACCCGTTATAATCATTCAATAAAATCTTCTAGCATATTGTGTTGCCCAACGTTTTGATTATTAATTTAATGGTATCAAAGTGATTTTCATATTTTAATTTTGGTGGCATTTTTTAAACAGTTAGTTGTTTAGTAATATTGTGTTTTCTGGTATGTAAAATCAGTTCAGTAAAAAAAAAAGAAACATTTTTTCCATTAAGTTAAAGCTTAGTTTATATTAAAAAATATTAATATTAAAAAATAGCAGAACTAATATATCTTGTTATCAGTTGTATACAATATACTTTGTTTGTGTAGCCTACGTACATATATCATATCTGTCAAATGTACTTAAATTCTTAAAATCAAATGACAGCAATGATATTTATTTCTGTTCGAACAACGCCAACATTTAAAAATGAAAAAACATATCGAAATTCACCTCATTTCGATACTGTTTTGGGTTTCATAATGAGTTCATTACGAACGCAAAATAGAAAAAATATTTAAATTGCATTTTTTTGAAAACAATAATGATCTCAATTTGAAATAATCTCACAATTTCTTTTTCAAAATTCAAATACTAATCAAACATCAACTACAAATTTATCAAAAGTAATCCAAGTGTGAAGTTATATCGAAAAATAAAATTAGAATTTATAAAACATTATTTTCCTTTAGCCTTTTTTACATGTTGTATATAGGGAACCAGCAAGTGTAATGGTGCACTGCGCGGCATATAGAACCCGTACAACTCTTATGAGCATAAAATCAGTTTTTTAGTTGCGTAAAAGAGACAAATGCATTCATACTGTCACTTATCAACTTCATATGTTATACATAACGTATGATCAAAAAGTCCTTGGATCGCGATAGTCAGGAAGTGTAAAAACCATCTATAGACTTATTTACTTCTGTACTTCTTTACTTTGAAGTAAACATAAGTCATAAATAAAATAGATTTTAGGTTATGGTAATTAGTTGCATTTTATGTATATTTTATAACAGCTGACTTGAAAGTCGTCAAGTAAATGTCAAAACTAATTGAAATAAATAATTTCATAGATATCTCGTAAATTCCACGGCAATCGCGATCCAAAGACTTTTTGATCATACGTTATATTGCTAATGCCTATAACTTAAGTCAAATAAGATATGTCAAATTTGATAAGTCTGGCTTACATTGATATGTTAGTGTACAGGTTTTACATGTCGGGCAGTGTGCTACATATAAAACCCGTACAACTCCATTAGCAGAAAATCAGAATTCTTTAGTTGCGTAAACGGGAGAAATATATTCGAACGAACCTACGTAATTACATATTTTTATTTTCGGTGTTATTTTATGTCTATTTGTGGAATGGGTGAAAACAGAGCGGTAGAAAACCGAAATAGACGAACTAGTTGACTTATACCAGAATAAAACCTGTATTGTGAGATGTAAAGGATAAAGTCTACAGGGAAAGAGTAAAAAAAGAGATGCTTTGGACGAGATGGCAGAAAATTTTTCGACTTCAACAGACGAAATTTCGAGAAAAAATCATAATTTCGGAAACCAATTTAACAGTGAATTAGAAAAAATAAAAAAGAAGAAATAACTTTTCTGAATTGGCATCTTGCTTACTAACAAAAGGTCCAATTTTACTTTTTTGAAAAATCCGAGGGTTTTACTCTCATAAAATTTGTAAATTGTGCTGGATCTTCAATCGAGTTCAGACAACTGGTTATAAGCCGCATGTGTGTCGTCTCAAAATCCACTCTCGAACCCATACAAAACGTTACTTTTTCTTTTTTTCTAAGAAATTCAAGAATAACCGCACTTGAAGCTATTTTTCGCTTTAGTGGTTTCATAATAACTAACTATTCTGACAAAATTATGAATTACAATGTGGATACAATAAAAATATTTTCTGTTTCAGTAGGGCTGCCTAGTCGCACGTTACTAAATACACTTGTTCAATAAAACATGTACATTCTAAGAGAATGTAATGTAATGTGATATTTATTTCAATCTTGGACACCGCGAGGTATCAGACGCTTGTGGCAGACATTTATGTTGCAATTTCTAGCGTTCTTTTTTTCACTTAATGTAAACGGTCTCAGCAAATCGTATGTCCGGCACTGAAGATACAAGTGTCAGTTGTAAACGTCCCATAAGGTTCGTTGACATCGGACGGGGAAACTATATAAGCTAGACCCATAAAACTTGACGAGTGTAACATCTACGCATTTCTTGATATAATATATTGTTGCTTATTCAATAGGAAGAATAATTTCTATTATTTGATTGGTGCATCAGTCGCAGTTTATTATTTGTTCGAACAAAGGCCATATTTTCTGATGTAATTATTGTAGAAAACTTTTCTATATTCGTCGTCGTGTAACGAACTGCATCTAGGCTGGTGTATAAAATTAACAATCTTCAGTAAGCAAATAAAGTGTAAGAATTGTTCATGGATATATCCCGTTAACAAAATGATACATATTTAAAAAAAAATTAAATATCAATTTCCTTTACCTCAACATCAGGCAGTAACCAACACTAACCAAAAAAAAAATAAGAAACACGTTTTCATAAAATTATGGCAAAACAAAAAATAGCAATAAATTTGAATTACTTTAATATACAGTATACTCCGCGAATAACGTACATGGAATATAACGTATTTTCGGTTAATACGTACACATTTCATTAGTCCCAGCCAAAATACTTTTTTATCGGAAATTACGTACCATATATAACATCTACTCCGGTTATAAAGTTCAATATTTTCACCTATTCAGTTGCCAAATTCCGGTTGTAAAGTACGAATGTACGTTAATACCGAATTACCGGAAGGTAGTTCCCCGAAGGTTAGAATGGCAGATCGACTCAAGACTATAAGTGAAAGAAAATATAGAGAAGATTATTAATTGAGAGTGCTAGACGAAAAAATCTGGCAAAAACAACAGTATCTATAATTGGAAGTAATCGCGAAAAAATCAAGAAAGCAAGCAAAAGTAAATCACAGGATTAAAAAAAAATAGAAATCCTGTACGTCAAGATGTAGACCAAGCTCTTCTACGATGGTTTGAGGTTCGAAGATCCGAAAATATTGCAATAAGTGGTCCATAAGTGCTCGTCACAACATAAAGGTCGAGAAGATTTCTGGTAAAGCAGGAGATGTTAGCAAACGAAGTGTGCTGAACTGGTTAGAGGGTAAGTGGCCTAATATTATACAAAATTACAGCTGTGAGGATATTTTCAATAGTGATGAGACTGGGCTATTTTACAAAATTACTCCAAATCGTATCCTTAAATTTAGAGGAGAAAAGTGTGTGGGAGATAAGCAGTCGAAGTTGAGCTACACCATTTGGGTTTGTCCAAATATGACGGGTAGTGAAAAATGCAAACTTTTTGTTATTGGCAATGAACGACCGAGATTCATGAAAAATGTAAAAAAAACTGCCTGTCATTAATAAGTTAAATAAGCGAGCATGGAGACTTCAGTAATTTTTGCAAATTATTGAAAGGTTTGGGATGGAAAATTAAGACGCCAGAAGCCGTTTTTAAAAACATCCACCCCCCACTACTCAAGTAATTGTCAGAATACATTTGTCATTGACGTTTGACGGAACATAATGTCTTTGCTAGGAGATCATAAAGTGATACACGCTCAGAGGTTAGAATTATCTGACATTTGATGTAAAACCAAATACAAATCTCCCCACTACTTTTAATCCTGCACGAACTTACCCCTCCTCGCGCCAACTTAATTGGCGTTTGCTATATTTAAGTATAGGTCATGCAAGTTGGGTTATACCATTGACAGATTAGTGTCAATAAACCAATACAGTACACAATAATGACAGATGTATTTTGTCACTACCAACATGATATTTTGAATAAATAATTTCATGGCTAACTAGAGGGCAAATTGTATATACTAGATTACACTAGATTAAAAATAAGAATGTTTTGCAATAGATTTAATGAATGATATGATAGAAAATGTTATTTAAATCATATGTGGGTCATATATTTTGAGTGGATTTAAAAGAATCAATCACTGGTGGCCCCAAGAAATTATATCAACAACCACTTCACATAATTGTAGTTAAAATTTGAAATACTATGCGTTGTTGAATCCTTACTGGTGTGAATGTGAGTGAATAACAGGCTAATTTATTGACATTTTGTCAAATAAAAATTATAGGCGTTAGCTTCAACAGATATAGTCGATAAGTACTAAGACGAAATGGGGAAATCCAAAGCTTCTCAAAAATCTTTAACACTACAACCGCGGATTTTGAGTTTAATCAAAAAAAAACTGCACTTCAGGTTATTTAATGTAAATTTTTGATTGAACGCTTCAAAGTAAAACTGCTTCTAAATTAGCATTAGCTGACGAACATACATATTTTAATGAGCACCTAAGGTTTAACGTGAAATGCAGGTTCATTTGACAAAAAGTTAAAAAGCTTCTAGAAGTAGGTCTACTAAATAGATTTGTCATTTTGATGGCAGTGTTCTTCATTATGGGTAAATGAATTCCTTAAATATTGAGAATTGTCAGATTATTCTTCTAATGCCTTTTTCATTTTTATAGAATATTATGCCCACATGATTATATTCAACATCAATTATGCAGCATTTACACCGAATCTAGTCATTTATATCAGAAAATATGTACTAGTATCGAAGAACACAAAGCGATATAAAGAATTGGAAATTCATTGTTCAAAATATATGCTTTTAACCTATTTATTTTATTTAAAACAACTTTTCAAAAAGATATTTATCAAATTAGTCAAGTTAGTTCTTCTATATTAGAATAGCAAAACGCATGAAGCAATCCACGTTCGTCATCAACCAGTCTCATAACAACGAAAATTGTCGTACATATTACTAAATTCATAATTTTATTTATCGGGAATATATTATATGTAGTAATTGTAGAAGTATTTCGATGAATATTAAAAATTATAATTTTGCCGTCATTTCAACTTGTTTTATTAAGGATATCAACACAAAATGTTGGCGATTAAGAAAAGTCATTTACATGTTATTGTAGAATCCTTTGAAAGTAGGTTAATAATGGTGCTTGGTTGTTAAAATAGTGAACTTAAAAACGTAGTTTTATTTACTTATAGTCACAAAATATACGTTTATTACTTATTTTCATTAATGAGAATGAACTTAATTTGCCTTTAGAAAATTTGGTCGATTTAAATATAACTAACCTATAAACTTGACCGTAAATTATGTAAGTCGACACAAGCCTCACATAAACGTAATATCACTAAAGTGGATTACTTGGTGCGTTTTGCTATACCTTTTTTTCGTTCTAATGCGAAACCAACTGACATAATTAATCAATACTGTTTTACTAATTTTTTTAAAGCTTTGTTTTTTTTTAGCAACAATGAGAAAATCCTTCTAACGCCATTCAAGAGATACAGATATATTTCTATTACAGCCTAAAAAAACGTATTCTAGTATTTATGTGCAAAATCTGTAAACATTTTAAAATTTTCACAAAAGCACAAAACAAGGAACAAGAGAAGGCCAATAGCAAATTCATAAATTCAAATTATTCAAAACCCTTTTTTTAAACTAATACGTATGTAGGGTTTCTGAGAAAATGAAGTAAATACATTTTTTACGAAAAATCAATAAATCAATCTTCATAGCAGCTCACGCGTTGGTCAACACTGTAAATCCCGATTTTACAATATGTATTTCAATTGTGGATAATCATTTCATTAAGTTAGCAAATATAAACCATTTAGTAAATTAATTAGTAATTAGAGACGTTTTAATATAAATTTAAACGACCGATTTGACAATAGACAAGGAACAAACTTTGGGCATTAAGCGAATAATAGTCATTGAAAAAGTCGGTTTGCTAATAAAATTACAGAATGAATGTTAAGAGACAGCAACTGTACATAAGTCAATCAAATATATTATATTATATTATATTATACCGCCTAATTCTGAGCAAACGCAACGATGCGAATGTATGAATATTTCTCCCGCTCCAAATAGAATTCCCCTGAATGCTGTAGGCGTGTCAACATCGATGTCATATGTCATACATACTTACATATTATGGAGCCGCGTAAGAAAAATTATCTGATTACCAAATTACTATCAAAGGACTATAAATTGTTTAGTCCTGTGTTATTGTAATGATTTTATAATAAATAAATTGCAATACGTTATACTGACGATGGTCACACAAAGCGCAATAAAATTATTAATAAGCGGTTAAGAAAATTTCAAATAAGGCATCAAGAGATTTAATAAATTAAATTTTAATAATAAAGGTAACAAAAACTATTCATAGTAAACTAAATAAACTTCAGAAATAAATAAAAACTAAATTAAATTCTAGTAATGTAAAGAAAAATTTACTCTTACAGATAATAAAATAAATTGTTCATAATGAGAAATTAATTATATAATAACGGAAATTCATCCGTTTAAACTCATCGCCGTAAAATAATTGATGATGTTTGGAATATTTATAATTACGAAAACCATTTAATTTTAGTTTGCGGTTAACGGAAGAGCAGCATATGCCTAAATCGTTGGAAATATCGCTGTGTCAAATTTGAATTTAGTTCTATTGCAGCGCATACTAAAATGAACGTATCATTAGGAACTCCGGCAAATAAGTCACATATTCTTTGATAAGAATTATCAGCGTGGTACCATTTCATCATTTCGGCTTTCTCTTCTAGTGTATAACGCGGCATTATCACTATTCAAACGCTTAAGAGACTCCGTATAGGGTGACAGTGGTGACACTAATTTGTGACATTAATTGTCAAATCGTTGCGCGACAGACTGTTTTGTGATTGGCTAAACGCGTTCAGGGGATTTGTATTCGAAGCGGGAGAAATATTCATACATTCGCATCGTTGCGTTTGCTCAGAATTAGGCGGTATATATAATTACACATCAACCATATTTATTTCGTAAATTAATGATCTCATTAAGAAGAAGAGTAGGCAGAGGAATGTGAGTAGTGTTACAATCAGTACAAGGACATAACGAAGATACTCATAAAAGAACAAATTATTAGAAGAAAATAATAGAAGACTGTAAGGATTGTAATTAGAAACAATATTTATAATACATAATGTAAATACCTGATATAAAATTCGCAAAAGTATTTAACAGTGATGAAATAGCTGAGTGACATAATATACATATAGACATGTAAAAACAAATGTAACAATAAATCACTAAAAATGATGAAATTACATTAAGGGCACAAAGAAATACAAAATATACCGTCATGATAAAAGTTAAATGATATTCAATCAGAGCAACATACAAGAAAATACAGAAAAGAATAAATAGACCATTTTCATGTAATTATATAAGTAAATATCAAAAGTCCAATTTTTACCTTGCCAAATACGAGATGGATGACAAACTCTGAAAAAAGATATTTACACAAAAACACAGACACAACAGTTATTGATAAAATTTAATCATTAAGTGAAATACATTAGATAAAATAGTAATACAAATATTGGATATATTCATATATAATTATCATATATTAAATAAAATTACACCTAATAATTAATTATAATTGTCTTTAAAAAATAAAAATGTCTTCTGACATTGATTTTACATTAATCTTAAATATAAATCTTGGACTTTATATATGGGAAACTAAAGTGAACTGTATATGCATATTTGAAATAATGTTACTTAAAGTAAATATATGTATATTTGAATGTCAACACATAAAGTCAGGCATATACATTTGTTTGGAAAATCATGTACTAAGATGTATATAAACTTTAAGTAACATATAACATTTTTGATATATATATATATATATATATATATATATATATATATATATATATATATATGTATATGTACATATATATATTCAAATTTTATATCAAACTTGAATTTAAAAGCGATGATACGTTTTGTGTATTTGTAATAATCTTACCAGTTATGTTGCTGTCCATCACCAATGTATTCGAATAATCTGAAGTCACATTCCTATACAACAAAACTTTACATGCAAATTACATTTAGCCTAACATTTTCAATTTAAAAAAGTACTAAAACTAAGACTTGATTTTTATTGTAAGTATATATGAAAACTTATCTAACAGTAACAAATAAAGAAAAGAATTATGGTTTTGCGATGTTTATTAATAGTATGGCGTCTGCTTAAATTACATAATTTTAATCATATGTATATATACTTTCAAAAAAAGAAAAAACTATAAATACTGGACACATAGTTTCAGCAGAAACACATTAGAAATGAGAAAATAAAATATAAGTAGCCACAATTACTTTGTTTGAAATGACAAAAAAAATTCTTATTCTAATTTTTTCCCCTTTGTTATTAAATCTAATTATTTACTACATATACTCTGCATAAAGTCTACGTCAATCCTGGAGAACTCACTGCAGCTATCTAAATTATGTAACAGCGATTAGCCGTTTATTTTACTTTGTAAGAAATTGTTATATTGAAGAGGTGATACTGTGATACTTGACCGTAGAAACAAATGACGATGCCATGAATGTTAAAATCTGTAAATGACACAAAGCTGATATCTCTCTGGATCAAAATCTACCTGTAAATTATTTCATTATGTTGTTCAGCGACTGTCTGTTATATAACACATATTTAATACAATATACAGCATTAATATCTTTTCTACAAATAATTTTCATAGTATTTGTTTTGCTGATCTTAAAAAATTTGCCGAAACGCATCATGCCACAAACTAATTAGTATTTAAAAATATTAATATGCCTAAGGTTCTTGTACTGCTACATTTGACAGTAAATTATAGCTGTCTAAAACTAAAAACTACTGTTACCTCTATAAATATTATTTACAGTAACTTCTAAGTTCGCAAACCACAAACTCGGAAATACTATTTAAACAATTCCGACAAAAATGGTGTAATTACATTTTAATAGAAAGAATTTTGTAATAAATCTTACATGCATGTACCAGGCTTTATCCTATTGTTAATTTAGCTTATTTATATTAAAAGTGAAAATGTGTATCAGACAACAATATTATAGACTATTCGTACCTTGATAGAAAATGCAGAGTTTATAGAGTACAGATATCTTTTACCTTGGCAATATTGTAATACTACAATTGAAATAATACATATAAAGTGCTCTGTTAACATAATTCTGAACTGACTGTAGTTGTGTGAAGTTTATAATAGTTATTTAATTTAGGTTATTTTGTATCCTCCCACATGTTCATAAAATGAGTTATACATTAATTTCTTTTTTTATAATTTAAGTTAAATTCCAATAAAATACTATTGACACATGTTAAACATTACATTACATAAAAATAAATATATGTTTTAGACCAAAGATAAAACCACTATTCAATTCATCAAAATTACAGAAGTAATAGAAATATTAATATTGGTATAATTAATATCAACTTTGACTTGAAGAATACTTTGAACTTTGTAGAAACTACAAATCGTACTATATGCTGAAGCATTTACTTCTTTTGTATTATTCTGTTTGCATATTAAATTTTTATTAAAGTGAAGTGTATCTTATGTAACCCTCATTCATATTTTCGATAAAAAAAAGTTAATTTTCGGAAACATTGACAAAATCCAACATTGTTTAATGTATAATTTAATTGATTTTCATTTACCACAAGGACCCCTGCTTGAAAACAAAAGTCCACCAACCTTCACCGATAACTAACATACAGAACTACCATACAAATTTATTCACAATGTTTGGTTTGACAGCTGTTGAAAGTGAACAAGTGAACTATTGTTCAGTGACGGATTACCTTTTTCCTTTGAATGAGAAAACGTGTGAAGAAATAAAAGACTGCATATAAGGCACATGCATATTTGATGATTAATATTATCAATGAATTCGTTTATGGCCGACATCCATCTTTGTTGAAGAGTGCGCAGGCCATCCGATTGATGTGGGTACGAATAATCAACCGCCGATTAAACTTATATCGCTGAACGTGTTCAAAATATCCTACATAAACAACTAGGCACGGAAAAGCTATCGGCGAGATAAGTGACGTGTTTATCGATTATTGAATAAAATCACGAAATAACTTCGAAGCAATGGTTGATCATATTTGAACGTAATCCAAGCGAAATTCTACAGCGGCACTTAAAGACGAGGACAGTCCCGTATGACGTATTAACATTTCTTATTTGCATAAAAGAAGGGTTCACAGGATGGTTGTTTATTTCTTTTTATGTAAATGACCGAGTAATGTTAGTATTATTTCAAAAGATACCATGCTTGTAAATATAGGTTTAAAATAGTATATGAATACATATTCAGTATAAAAATTACCAAAAATACAAACAAAAATAACAAATACTACCAAGAAAGCTACAACAGTATTTTTTTTAACACTGTAAAGGACAGTCTCATACTCAATCATGTCTCATAAATAAGTAACAAATATTAATCAATTGAACTTCAATTCAACTTCAAAACAAAAGACAATTCTAATAGAAGCTGTGTACTTTCTTTTAAGGTACAAATAGGGTATATACACTTACAAAAATTAAATTTTTATATTATTGCACCCTATGCACCATTCATGTGATTTAAATTTCTGTAAAAGTTCCTATTTTAATAACTGGTTAAATTATAAAATAAACGTTTTTTTTTTAATTGACAAATTATTCAAACAGGAAATTGAATTAACATAATATACAAATGCCTATGTTCACAAACAACACTTTTAACGTTGATTTTGATTCGTTTTATTGCTTGGTATAATGAAAAATAGCTATGTAACGTGAATTATGAACTTGTGCCTATTTTCTTGTTTTGTAATACTTATTATTGCTTGGACTAGATCTCCACTTTATAGTAAACAAACTTTTATTTAAATTATTATTTAATACAATATGATCATTTATATTTACCCTCTAGCAAGCCATGAAATTATTTCTTGAAAATATCGTGTTGGTAGTGACAAATAAAATACATCTGTCATTATGTGTATGTTCGGATAAATAAAACTCATCTGTCATTAATGTATTTATTAATTGACACTTAAAAATGTTTACAATAAATCATAAAGTTTTTCTGATCGAATCATACTTTAGGAATGGTGTAAAATTAGAAAATGTAGAATGGTCGTACTCCTTGCAGCCTTGTATAGAAGAATTTCGGGCAGAATTTCCAAATTTTCCAACAACATATGACAGTTTGCGGCAATTAATTCAAAAGTCAGTGGTTAAATTCCGTGAAACAGGGTCTGTGTCTCGAAAACCAGGTGCTGGTAGACCACTAAAGCGGACAGTTGAAAATATAGCAGATGTGAGGGACGAATAAATCAATCACCTAAGAAATCGATTCGTAAGCTTTCACAACAAACACAACTGTCATATGGGACCTGCCAGAGAATCCTTAAAAAAGACTTACAAAAATTTCCATACAAATTTCATTGCGTGCAAGAGCTTTTACCAATCGATCATGTAACCAGAGTTAATTACTGTCAGTGGTTCTTAGGTACGATTAATAACGATGACGTTCTTGACAAATCCTTCTGGTCCGATGAAGCATGGTTTCATTTAACAGGATATATAAATAAACAAACAATGCGCATCTGGTCTAGTGATCATCCACATGAAATTCTTGAAACACCCTTGCATTCACAAAAAATAGGCGTTTGGCTTGCTGTTTCTCGTAGACGGATTATTGGTCCAATATTCTTTAATAATACGATAAATGCAGAACGATATCGTAATAATTTATTACTACCATTTGTAAATCAATTACATGATGATGAGCTCCGCGAGGGATATTTCCAGCAAGATAATGCAACATAAGACAAGAAAAACCATGGAATTATTGCATGAATTCTTTGATAATCGAATAGTAGACTTTCCAACACGATCTCCGGATTTAACAATTATGGACTATTTCATTTATCCACATCTAAAAAATAGAGTATTTACGAATCGTCCACATACAATTGAAGAACTTACTAATGCTATCCGAAATGACTGTGAGGAAATTACACCACATAATTTAAGGAATGCCTTCAATAATATGAGACGAAGAGTTGCGCTATGCATAGAAAATGAAGGAGCTCACTTTGAACATTTATTGTAGCTGTTTTTATTATTAAACTTTTTATTTTTTCAACTGAAACGTTTCTATGTAATTATTTGTCAAAATGACAAAACCTAATCTGTCATCAGTATAAAATAACCTATATCACACACACACTGCAAAATAAGTTAACTTAAATTATGGTACCAACTTAAGTTTAAAAAAGAAAAATGTCATTGCCTTCTAGAGGGTAGAAATATATGATCATATAGTACAATATACAACCAATTGCTAAAAAGTTATTGACAAATTTATAGAAAAATATATAAATTTGGGAATAACTTCTCTTTATTTAGATTATGGCATTTTCGAAATTTTTGCAACATATTTTTATCAATTTCGCCTAATGCATTTTCAATTTTTTTAACTAACTTAACTATATTTATATAAATAATGCTTATACGAATATATTCATGCTGATTTTATAATAATTTACCAACGGCAAATGTTAATAAAAATAAATTTACAAAATAAACTTTAATAATACCAAATTCGTACAGAATGTTCCACTTACTCATGTGTACATTCCGTTTTTGAAAATCAATTATTAGGTAGTTTGTGGCGTAATACTCTTAGCGACTAAATAGTGCATGAATATAAAAAAATTAATAAACATTAACTAAAAATCGATCATTTTAAGTTTGATACATTTTAATCAAAGCAACGCTTTTATCGAAAAACCATATGTATTAATATACTTTTATGTTGATGAATACGTGAATAAATCAAAGAAAAATAAGTATCATATACATATTTTTCTAACATTTATAATATATAACCAAAATCTATTTTACGTGAAAATATTTATACTCTGAATCCATGCACAAATAGCAATGAATAATTATTTGAAGAAACTAAATTCCATAATGCTATCTGAAAAAAGAATTTTGGGTTTTTGAAATACGAAATTTGGCAATTGCTATGTTTTTTTTTTTTAATAAATAAATGAAATACCAAACTATCACTGAATTACATAACGAAACGAAAATTAATTAAAAAAGCATTATGAATAGTGGTATAAGTTATATATTTTAGAATAAAACGTCCTGTAATAAAAGAAAAAGAAAGCAAGTATGTATAAATAGAAAAAATACTCTTCCCAAAATCAAGTGATTGATAAACACAAGTAAAAAATTCTTATGAATAAAGATAGCAAATACCAATAATCAATGTTATAAGCTCACAATACTTACAACTTATGGAATTATCTAATTTTCCTGTCCACCAGATGGCGCACTCCCACCATAACCATAGCTTGGAAAACCATATTGGCCTTGAGGAGGCACACCTTGCGGAGCTGACCCTGGCGCTTGTGTTCCGTAGTAACCTGCAGTTTCTTTAAATCATTTACAAATACTGTTAAAAATAAAAAAATAACTTACCACCAGGGGCTTGGTAAGCAGCATAAGATTGATACGCGCCTGCTGTTCCTCCTTGCGCAGGAGCGCCAGTCATAGATGCTGCTGGTACAGGCTGAGCAGTTGTTTGAGTCTGGAAATGAACAAATGGATTAATAAAAACACTGCACTTACAAGATATAAAAAAGACAACCACATTATTTTCTAGCACATTCTAGTATTGCATTCAAAATAAAATTATCTGTTATATTAATAAGTATTAAATTTAACGAAAAAAAATAAGATTGTATCTAAAAAACAAATACTGTTAAACATGATATACTCAGCAGTAAACTTATTCATACTTTGGCCTTCATTTGCGCTTCAATCGCTTCTGCTTCTTTATGTTTTCCTAAGCTTCGATAATATTCTGCCCACTGAGCACTATAATCTGGTTGAGCTCCACTACTTGAAGTGGTTGGTTGGGTAACAGCTGCACCTTGTGTTGCTGGTGTAGGTTGCATTTGTGGAGCTGGGGCCCCAGGCATATTTTTAGTTTTTGCCTAAAGAATTAAAAAATGTGTTTAATATGCAAAATACACAATATATATATACATATATATATATATATATACCGGTGTGGCCAGTTAACGTGCTTACCATTAAGATCTCTTAAACGAGCAGAGATGGAGAGTTGGTTAAATGCTTACCTGACATCAAGATCAAGTTATTTGAAAAACCAAACATTCAAAATAATGAACGGTATAAACGCTACACGCAAAAAAGAAAAATTAATATTTTAATTTTTCTCTTCTAACTAATTTAAGTGAAAATATACCAAAACAATATTATAAAATCATTAAGAAATTTTTATGTAGATTCCAAATAGATTACTCTAATAAAAATAAATTTTATATTTTTTGAGATTTCATAATTATAAGGAAAATCCGCATACTACTTTACATCATTGTATTTATGGAAACAAAACAAAAATGGATAATACGTCAGCACATATTGTAGTCAACTAATATTGTAACGAACTACTTAAAGTAGATTTGGTAATCAAGGCCACATTTTAGCGCCCACGGGTTTACCTGATTTAACGTCAATGGATTTTGGTCTTTAGTGTCATATAAATAGGAAAGCTCATTATAAAAGACGCCAACCAGAACAACTGCAATTTAATAACACAGAAAGGCTAAAGACTTGTATTATAATAGCATTTAGGCAAATAAGATGCTACGTTTCGCACAAAATCGTTCGCTCTAAAGTACAAAGAACGCAGTTATGCATCGCGAACAATGGTTGCCTTTTTTAAACATTTGTAAGTAATTTTATTGTTTAATTTTGTTTAATTCTGTGAATTGTTTTGTTAACTTGATTTAGCGATTGCTTAATTGTAAGTTCATTAACTCTTTTATTTGTTTTTACAAAAACACAATGATGTAAAGTGGTATGTGAATTTTTTTTTATAATTTCATTATTTCTATAAATAAAACTATAAAAGTTACCTGTTAATGAAATAAGGTAATTATGCTTTTTGATTTTATCTGCAGTTAAAACAAATTTGCTAAAAATCTCAAAAAATTAAAAGTAGTTAAAAATTAGAGTGACCAAAAGTAGATTTGTCTTCTACATAAAAAGTAACCTAATAATGTCGAAATATTATTTCAGTATCTTTCCACTGAAATGAGCTAACCTTTTTTTGCGCGTGGCGTAGACACCATTTATTATTTTGAATGTTTCGTTGTTTTAATAAGCTAGCCATGATGTCAGGTATATTTTGTCTCATTTACCCACTCTCCATCTCTGCCTGTTTAAGAGATCCTAATGGTGAGCACGTTAACTGGGATACCGGTATATATATAATTTGTAGTAATCTATTAATATCAATTATAACTATGTATATTGCCATAATTTGTATATTCAGATCACCGCTCACGAAAGTTTAGGCAAGAGACAAAAATCAAAAGTTTCGAAAATGAGACTGAAATCAATGTGTAGAAAACATTTGTCATTGTCAAAAAATATGTAATAAACACACGCCAACCTTTTCTCGCTTCATCAATTCACAGAATTTTGCATATTGTTCTAGCATCTAGCTTTAACGTGTACTATAAACCTTTTTGTAGAATACTATTACTAATAATTGGTTGACATTCTGAATGACTATATTAAGAATTGAATTATGTAAATATGTGTACATATAAAAATATATTGTAATTACATATTTCACTTATTATTATAAATCACTTATGCAGAAAAAAAGACAAAATAAAATTTAAAAAATATTACTTCAAAGTCACACATGTATTTTTAACGTGAATTAGATTAACAATAAAATTTTCTTACTTGTTGCTCAATCATCTCTGCTTCACGAATCATTCCTAATGATCTGTAATATTCGGCCCACTGTAAAGAGTAATCGGGTTGGGCACCAGTTTGTCCCATTTGTACCGGTGCACCATTTTGTGCAGATGTATCAGATCCTTGTGAAGGAGCAGGAGCTCCCCATTGTTGTTGATATCCTGGTACACCCCAACCCTGTGGATTATATCCTTGTGGTGCCATACCTGGGTAAGCCTAAGAAATAAACTTGTTAGATGGATATACCAAATATTAAATACTTAGGAAGAAAACTGCATGTACTTAGCATTTCCTCCCGGTATATTTGGTAACTTACCGTTGGCAAATTATTTGGATTACCGACCGTAACAAAATTAAGTGGCATTTGTACTTTATCGCTAATAATTCGTTTAGCTGTTTCTATTTGATCCGGTTCTCCACGAATAATAAATGTCTTTTCTGAAGCATTTTGATTATTTTGTGACCTCCTATCTAACTCACAATGGGCACCTGATTGTTGATTTATGTGCTTAATTGTCTCGCCACCTAATCGTATGTATAATTAAGAAAAGAACACATACTTAAAATAACAATAAAGAAATACCTCTGCCAATTATAACACCGCATTTTGTACTTGGAACTGTGAAAGTAACTTCTTGAGCAGGTTGCTGTGGTCGTCTATCGTCCCAGCCACCATAGTCTTGATTACCGCCATTTCGGTTATTTCCCCTATTGTCATAACGTTCGCGATTTCTTCCACCTCCAGGGCCCGCTGGTCCTCCACGTAAACCGCCGCCGCCGCCGCCTCCACCTACACTGCCGCCGTTATTGCCATTACCATCTGTATCGCGTCGATGAACGCTGTCTATTAATTCTTCAATCCTTTGCCGAGCCTTTTACATAGAAACCATAATAAAACACACGTGGCTATAATAATTTTGAAAATTATGTTTAAAAAATTTAAGATTTTTGTTTACAACTCATTGCTTGGAAAACACATCATAAATATATAAATATATAAATATAAATATATAAATATAAATATATATATATATAGATAGTAAAATCAATTAGTTAGCGATTTAAGGTCTGGTTTTACTTCAAAATATGTATATTTAAAACAATCCTACATGTTTCGGCAAATGATGCCTTTTTCAAGGAATATAAAATATAAATGACAGTATAAAAATGTCATACATTTGTAGTTGCGATGGATAAAATTATTCAAAGATACATTTCAATTGAATAATAATAAATCATGCCTTAGTATTCTAAAATAGAGACAACAAAAAACAGGGAAATGCAAGACACGAGTTATTATGTATGCGCCCGTGGAGCGTCTTAAGATGTAAAGCTGTCGGCATTCGCCTTAAACGAGAAGGAAAACCACGAAAACCTACTCGGACAGCCAGACAGGAATCAAAACACGGAACTGTCAGCATGATAAGCAAATGTATAGATATTTAAATAACTTAAGATTATATAATTATATAACAGCAA
The DNA here is from genome assembly GCA_935421215.2 of Melolontha melolontha. Lineage (NCBI taxonomy): Eukaryota > Metazoa > Arthropoda > Insecta > Coleoptera > Scarabaeidae > Melolontha > Melolontha melolontha. Next base: position 143,497,476 of record OW285236.1, read on the forward strand.
CATATATTATGATGGTAAATTGCAGATCGTTACATAATTAAGTTATAGTATATACTGCTTAAATTTTTTATATCACTTCTGTTGTTAATTGAATTTTATTCCTGTTCAATACTAATCATTTTCTTAATTTCCCTTTTCATTGTGTGTTGTTCTTTATCAATTATCTGTAATTATATATATATTGATGCCCGTTAAATTATCACTTCCGGCGTATGGAAGAGACTGACTTCCACGTTTATTACAAAAATTATTAATTTAAATTTGGCTTATATGTCTGAAGGGGGACTTATAGAACACGTTTTACAAGGGAGGGGTAGTTAATTTTTTTGTTTTAATTTCATATATACTTAGTACAATGTAAAACACGGAGTGGCTTCCTTATCATTGTTATACTCAAGCGTCTTTGCAACTTCCAAGAATGTTGCCAAATTTTGAAGAAGTCACTACTAACCAGTGCAATGAGTATATACTCGTATATAAGACACATGTATTTACAAGTCAGCGTTTGAATCTTAAAAGAAGAGATATTAATATATGTGCGAAAAAATAATCAAATACATTTTTATTAAATGTTATCTAAAGCTGCTTGAATTACTAATAACAAGTTATAAAATCAAACAGAAGCAACGTATTTAACAACACTTTATTTCCTTGTATTTATTTATTTTTTTTAATGTTTGATATTTGACTTCATTACTGCTACAGTTCGATTAGTTTTAGCTGTTTTTATAAAACTGATTAAATCATTTAATGCGTCACTGTTATCCGTGGAATTAGGAATTGGTCTATCAGACTTGCAAAACAAGATTTACTAAATATTTACATTAAGCAGTTCACTTTAATAAGAACTTATTATTTTAATATATTCTGTCAGCAGTTTTGTTGAATCAATATGCAATATTACCTCTACTTTAATCTTTTTGGCTAGCAATTGAGGAGATATTTTGTCGTCTTTAGAGTCTGATATATCACAATTGCAATTGCAATCATTTGTTTTGCACTCAGATGTAGTTTCAAACCTTTTCCCGCAACTAAATTCTGTAAATAGTTCTCATTGTTGTCTGTCACAAAACTTTTTTATTGAGTATATTATTTTCTTAAAAAGTTTTACAAAAATTATTTGTAATAGTCATAAACCAATCCTACAAAAATTTGTTTTCGAAGACGGGGAATATAAAACAATTATTACCTACTAACATTAAGACTTTTGATCGCTAGTATTCCTCTTACGAGTCCTGGATACTAACATTTTTTGAACATTCCGTTGTATTTATTTCGTTGAATAGTGGACCTTCATTTTATTAATATTTTTATTATATTGATTATTTTCAGAAAGAGTTTCATAAAAATTATTTGTCATAAGTTAATCCTACAAAACTTGTTTTGAAAGACGCGGAATTTCTGTAGAATATTTTTGCTTGCATAAGTCTTTTAGCCGTTACTATTCGTCATTACATGTTTATTTTTTTCCCCCCTAAATACTGTCATTTCTCGAATATTCCGTCGCATTTCAAAAATTATTTTTGAAATAAAACGGTATATTTGTCGGAGATATGGTTCTAATATTAATGCTACTTAAGCGAAAAGAGTTAATAAAATTTAAAAAAATAATGAGCAATATAGGAACTATTACAACAAATTCTCCATTACAGTTCATAAAGTATAAGTTTTCAGTTCGTAGAACCGCAAATTATACTTTATCTCTTTCTAACACACATGAATACGCGCTGTAATACTATACACGTTTGTCAATTTAAGTTAAGACGTACGTCTTTGAAATATTATATTAAATAAAAAGGATAGGTTGTCTAGGAGATAGTCTTATGATATTCGACTGGTTGTCAAATTATTTCAATATTGTTGTTTATTGACTTTGTTTCCGGCATTCTAACTTCTAGGTTAAGGATTCTTCTAATTTGAATATTTAGTTCATCAAAAAATACAAAATCTGTTCTTTTGAGAACAATACTGATAATAAATAGTAATATCAATTAGTGGCAATAAGTACGAAATTTTGATTGTCACTTTGACATTTCTAACCTATTTATTTTACAGAACATTTCTTAGATGCCTGGTAAACCTCTGGGTTCTCAAGCTCAACAGCTTGTATTAAATCTTACAGCGCATTTTGAACGGGAAAAAGAGAATGGTGGACCATTTATGTCTATCGACCGTGAGGTAATTCACATAATCAGTTAGATAAGGCAGTGTTATAAAATAAGTTATTTTCGAGGGTAGCAGAAGCCCTTAATATTTCTGGTATAACGGTCTACACTATTAAACACCGTAGCATTCAGAATTAAGTCTTATCGTCTCCTGGCAAAAAAAAAGGTCTTGTAAGAAGCCAAAAACTAAGGACTTACCAGAAGCAACTAAAATGGAAGTTCGAAATACTGTTTATGACATGTATAAAGAAAGTATGTTTTTAATATATTGTAAACATTTATTACATGTTCAAATTTTTCAGAAAAACATCTTACCTTAAGAACTCTAAGCAATGTTTTGGCTATGAAAGAATTTGTTCATACAAGTACAACTACTTTAGCAATATTGCTTAAAAGATATTGGTTTTAAATATAATAAAGAGTGTAACAGGAGAGCGCTCACAGAGAAAATAAATATAGTCTGCATGAGAAAAGAGTTTTTAAGGGAATATATGAATAACTTAAATTCAACTTTATGTCAGGTCGTGTTCCGTGATGAAACTTGGATCTTTTCGAATGGGAATAGAATGAAATCCTGGCAAAATAATAATATAAAAAGTGTTAGGAAACCCAAAGGCTATGATGGTAAACGGTTTATTATTATACATGCTGGCACAGAAAATGGCTTCATTAAAGGAGCTAGTCTGATTTTTCCATAAAAAACAATCACTGGTGATTACCATGGAGAAATGAATGGGGACTCCAATGGGTAAATGATCGGCTTAGGTACTATCACTTATAATAATGGATAATGCTCCTTATCATAGTGCTATTCAAAATAAACAACCAAATATATCCACCAAAAAACAGAAATTATAGAATGTTTGAGAAAAAAAGATATAAGCTATTCACCTGCAATGACTAAGAATGAATTAATTCAATTAGTAAAATATCATGAAGGAGAAAAGATATTTATTATAGATGAAATAATAAGAGAAAGTGGACATGAAGTTTTAAGGTTACCCCCATAGCATTGTGACTTCAACGCAATTGAAATGCTTTGGGCTAAGGTTAAAAATTATTATAATTCAAGTATTGCAAGAAATGGTTATTCAGATGAAAGACTTAAAGAAATGTGGAATGAAGCTTTGCAACAGTGTGATGAAATTGCATTTTCTTGATAGGGCAGAGATTGCTCCAATAATATTTAATGTAAACGACTCATGTTCTGAGTCAGAATCAGAAACTGACTAGTAAACTAGGTAACTATCTTATTTTGCAAAATATTTTTGTATTTATATTTTGTAGAAGTTTAATATGGTAACATTAATATTGCCATAAAAACCAAACTGATAACTACATTTTCTGATAACTACATTTGATAATTTTGCAACCAATAAGAAAAAAACAAACTTCATTCAAATAAAACATTGCCACGAGATCTTTATCATGTAATGTTTCGTTGAACCAGTGGCAGTAATTTCCTCGCTGCTTCAGCAAATGATGCACATTAATGTTAAATTATTATCTTCATCTAATAAAGAATAATATGGATTTGGATTGTATTATCTGCAAGACTAATTATTATACCATTATTTTCTTAAGAAACAATAAAATATTAAATGTATACTATATAGATGTTTTCTTTTATGTATAATTTTAAATATAATTTGAAAACATATATTGACAACTCTCAAAAGGTTTTAATTCTTTTTCAAAGAGTTGCAAACAAAACTTTTACATTCTTTTCCAATATATTTCAATTTATTTAAAATATAAATAATATATAAATTAAGTAGAAATCTAAATTATACATCGAATTAATACATTCCCAATCTTCTTAGCCCAGATATAGTGCAAGAAAATAATTTTGGTAGGTATGTCATTCTTAATAATGCAAACATTTTTTAACACTAAAGATCTTTTTCAATACCTATGCATTTCACTATTGATATCTGGCTTGAAATATTTCTTTTTAAATAAATTTTTGATCGAATATTATCGTGAGTTTATAATTATAAATAACATTTAAAATAATTTGTTCGAATATTAAAGTAATTATTTCCGCATAGTTTTCTTGGATGGAATATATTTATACAGAACTAGAAGAGAAACAATACTTTTGAACTATTAATGTTCCCACTTTACTTATCACTATTATTTTGACATGTATGTTATGTATATGCTTTCTTTGGTTATATTGCAACACTAAAATTTTGACAATATTTGCAAAATGTGACGTTTACATTTTATGATGACAGACGGTTGTTTCCGCGATTGAATACATGACTTCATTTGACTCTGCAGTATTGATTTGAATCATATGCTTCGAATTTGACTTTGAACTGAAAACTTATACTTTATGAACTATATATGTATATATAATTTTTTTATAAAATTTATTATACTTAGCGCTTTTATTGTTTTAAACGTAATTATATTCATCATATTCAAAAATCAAATCTGTTTCTGACAGATATATTCATTTAATTCACGTTAGGTAAGGACGAATGTTTGCAACGAATTCATAGACAAGGATAATACATAGTTTTGTCCTCGTCTATGAGCGAATACTCTGTGAGTGTGAACTATGAATAAGTTCGTCTACGCCGTTAAACGTGACAATGTTGCCAAATTTCGGACGTCACAAATATCTTCCCTTACACGTTATATACACAGAGAAACTTCGAACGGCAGGTGCCTCTTTTAAAAACGACATTAGCGCCACCGATCTATGCTATAGATCGTTCCAACCTCCGTATTCAGTATGGAATATAATAGCAACTTTTATCTCTTACTATCCTTAGTTGCTGTCATTAACGCTATCTTCACTTCCGGTTGCTATGTTGCAACTTATTGACATATGCTGTCGGCATCGACAACAGTATCTATCTGTCTATTAATATCAACTGTCAACCGTCATCGTCCTACTTTTGAAATATTTCGTTAAATTGTTAATTTGTTTATATAGTTGTACAAATTGTTCTTTTCAGAACACTTCTATCTTTTTCAAGCGTACACAGGGTAATATGGGTATTTTTATTGATTTTTATAAATATTAAGATAAAATAAAACAAATTTTATGAATTTCACTTTTTAATTATCACTGTAACGAGTCGTTTCGCACCAACCTGGGCTTCGTCAGACATATATATGTCTGACGAAGCCCAGGTTGGTGCGAAACGACTCGTTACAGTGATAATTAAAAAGTGAAATTCATAAAATTTGTTTTATTTTATCTTAATAGTTATAATGGAATTTCATCAAGTAAAGGCCGAAACAATCATAGATTTTTATAAACTTTATAACATAATATAAATGTAATTACAGTGTTCACTGCATTAATGGAGCCTGTAGAAAGAAAAGGGCGCAACGGAGACAAATTTAGCCGTAAGGAGAAGTGTATGATTGGAAATGTTTTCAATTATTTCAATAAATCGATGAATGTGAGTGCTGCCGTTCAAGAAGCAAGTAAAGCTTTGGGTATCTCAGACCGTGCAATATATCATGTAAAACAGGAGCAACGAACTGGTTTATTATCAAGTCAAAAAAAACCTAAAAAAAGGAAAGGCATACAACTAAATGATCGACTACATACATATGATGAGAACACGCAAGCAGCTATTCGACGTAAAGTGCATGGCTTTTTTATTCAGAATATGCCACCTACATTAAATACAATTCTTGCTGCTGTCAATGCTGATGATGACTTCCTAACTTCAGTCGAACAACTTTACATAGATTGTTACACGATATGGGTTTCGAATTTAAAAAAGTAGGACGAAATATAATATAAAAAGATATAAATATAAATATAATAGGAAAAATATACGTATTTGTATGATTCCAGTTCTTTTTGTTACAAAAGTGGAAACTATTATTTGTTAAAGGATCATCATCGTTTTTAATTTAATAAATTGCGTAACACCCAATATCGAAGTAAATATTCACTGTATGTTGCATAGATATCGTTCATATGTATATTTGTTTAGAAATTTGTGTAGTATTGTTAATAAATATTGAAATACAGCAATTTTCCTTGTAGTATTCTTTCCTATAATTTTACGTGCAGCGAATTCGCTATGCACTCTGTTAAAATTTAGTTACTTTAATAAAATAATAAGCAAAATGTCATATGAATCTCAATAATTTTGCACCTTCAACGCCAAAAACGTAATTAAAGGTTATGACTTGATCGCGTGAAATGTCAAATAATTAACCGGAAATGGTAATGTACAGCTGATTGGATGATTTGGCAACCATGAAACAAATTCCCATAAGATGTATACTGAATACGGAGGTTGGAACGATCTATAGAACTAAAATCGAGAATTGTAGAAACAGGTGCATTAAAGTGACTTCCTAGACAAAGTGCAAAGGTTTCTAGGCGAAGCTGGCTATTTTAGAAAATATATTAAGGATTATGCGTTGATAGTAAAACCTCTGACGGATATGCTAAAAGCCGGGAAAAGATTCAATTTTGGCGAAGAAGAGAAAGCATCATTTAGAATTTTATAGGAAATGCTATGTTACGAACCAGTGCTGAGAATATTTGATTACAATAATAAAACCAAACTCCATGTTGACGCATGTCAGGAAGGCTTTGGAGCAGTATTATTCCAAACGGCTAGTGAAGATGGTCAACTACATCCGGTATACTACTAGAGCAGAAAAACTAACGATGCCCAGAAAAAATATCATAGTTATGAGCTCGAAGTTTTGGCAGTAATCGAAGCTCTAAAAAAATTTAGAGTATACCTTTTGGAGATCAAATTTAAGATATTAACAGATTGTTCCGCATTTGCTGTCACCATGAACAAAAAGGATTTGTGTACCATAGTTTCAAGATGGGCGCTGATGCTTGAAGAGTACAATTACACAATCGAACATCGACCAGGAACCCAGATAAAGCATTGTGATGATTTAAGCAGGAATCCGATAACCCTGGTTATTAGAAATTAATTTTTGGAAAGGGTAATAACAGCCCAAAAAGAAGAAGACGAAGAAGTCTAAGAAGACGAAAAAGACGGAGAAGACGCAAGAGAACAGACGAAAGTAGTGCAAAACGAGAATATTAAAAATTACAAGAAGAAACGGAAAGCCTCTACAGCATACAAGATTGGATATTTGGTAGCAATAAAGAAAACCTAGTTCCAGAACCAGTCCAAACTTCTACCCAAGTACCTCGGTCCCTATCGGGTATTGAAGAAAATAGGTCCTGATAGATACGATGTGGCCAAAGTTAATTGTCAAGAGGGCCCGAAGAGAACCACTACCAGCACCGATAATATTAAATCATGGGTTCATGAAGATGATCCATTCGAGGCGAATGAAATCCAGGATGGCCGAGATGTAGGAAATCGAAAGGAACACACTCAGTGCGACGAAAGACGCGATAGTGAACGGGTGAAGTGTAGTGTAATACCATAAGTACGACGAAAAGGCGATTACGACGAACATTACTTTATTTAAGACGCATTTTACATATTCAGAACATTTATATTATTTTATCTACTAGAATAAACGTTTTACTTTATTTGTCAATATATATATATATATGTATATATATGTATATATATATATATATATAATATATATAATATATATATATATATATACATATATACGGTATATATATATATATATATATATACATATATATATATATATATATATATATATATATATATATATATACCGGGTGTATTATGAAAAACCTTTCGTGCTGTAACTTTTTTATTTTTTATCCGAATGTAATAAATTATACGTCGAACTAAATCGTTTTAAAAACACTGTAACGTGATCCGCTTTGAATCTTTTTTTTACACTTTGTTTTTGACAGACAGCTGCAAACTGTTTTTTTAAATTGCACTATATTTTTTTTTCCTTATTCAAATATATTACTTTTTCTGAATATGAAACTGTAAACAACAATATCCTTGTATGAAAAAAAATCGAGAAACTGAAGGTTTTTTTTTTAGTTCGATTTATTCTGGTTTTTCCGAACACAGAGATTTCTTAAATGCATTTTAAATACTCTATTTCATTTTATTACCAGCAAATGTGTGTACCTTTTAAAATCACTTACATTCAATACTATATAGCCCATAAAGGATTACAAACAAATGTTATCAGTGAGCGTGGGTCAACAACAACATGTCAACATTACAGTGTTTATTTTAAAAATTTAAAAATCAAGCAGTCATATTGAACGATAAAAGTGCATTCCAAATTTTCGAAGAGAGCTGTGACATTTGTCAGTCACACATTCATTATAACATTTTCAACGATTTATTTCTAAATTTTGTTATTGAAATGGATAATGGCGAATGTGTGGATGCGATTCAAGCATATTTTGAATGCGGAAGAAATTCTGCAGCTGCTTTGCGACTTTATGGAAATCGTTTTCCTGACAGACTGCGTCCAAGTGCCGATAAGTTTGGAAGGCTCGTGCGAAATTTACGAAATTTTGGATCATTCAAAAAACCGAAAATAAACGCACGTGTAATTCAAGATCAAAATTTAGAATTAAGTGTCTTGCTCTATGTGGAAGAAAACCCTAATACGTCTACGCGAGAAATTGCTCACTACATGCAGGTATCACATTCTATAGTTCAGTACATTCTGAAGAAGCACAAGTTCTTTCCTTATAAACCACGGAAGGTGCAGCATGCTCTCGGTGAAAACGACCCTCAATGAAGGGTTCAATTCTGCACGGTTTTCATGAATAAACTAAGGGAAGATCCAATTCTTTATCGTCGTGTGTTGTGGTCAGATGAATGCACTTTTGGGAAAAATGGTGTATTCAACAGAAATAATCATCGCCATTGGAGCACTGAAAATAACCATGTTGTGATGCAACACAATTTTCAAAATCGGTTCAGTGTAAATGTATGGTGTGGCATTTTAGGCAATAGAGTAGTAGAGCCTTTTTTTGTGGAGGGTAATCTAAACCAAGAAAAGTATAATAATTTGTTACGCAATGAATTAGGCGATTATTTAGATGAGTTGCCACTTGCTGAGTTAAACAGGGTGGTGTTCCAACAGGACGGTGCCACACCCCATAATGCACGAATGAATACTGATTTTCTAAATAATTATTTTGGCGTCAGATGGATGGGCACTTACAGACCTATTCGATGGCCTGCTAGATCGCCAGATCTGAATCCACTGGATTTCTTTCTGTGGTCTTACATTCAAGATCATGTCTATTTGACTCTACCTGATACCAGAGATGATTTGGTAAGAAGGATAGTACAAGTATGTCATGAAATACCACCAAATCTTATATTAAACGCAGCAGTTGGAGTTAATAGGTGTCAAATGTGTCTGGACAAAATGGGGCCAATTTCGAACATTTGATTCATTAAAATATGATAGCTTGATTTCTGTAAATTTCGTAGTTTTTTTTTTTTTTTTTAATATACACTCAATTTAATGGAGGTGTCTTCAGGAAATAAATGTTTATTAGAATAAGTAAAAAAAAATATGTAGTACAATTTAAAAAAAAAAATTTACTGTCTGTCAAAAACGAAATGTCAAAAATTTTTTTTTTAAAAACAGGTTACAGTGCTTTAAAAACGATTAGTTTGACATATCATTCATTAAAATCAGATAAAATATAAGGAAGCTACTGCCCCAAACGTTTTTCATAATACACCCGGTATATAATATATATATATATACATATATATAAATTATTTCTTGACCTTAGTATGTTATGGTAGATTCAATTAGTTGGCGATTTAAGGTCTGGTTTTACTTCAAAATGTATATATTTAAAACAATCTTACATGCTTCGGCATATGATGCCTTTTTCAAATAAATTTGAAATATAAATGACAATATATTGAAAAGACCTTTTACGACACTTTCTATTGATACCTCATTTGATGCACCTAGGATGGATCATTTGCTAATTATTTCTTTTTAGAGTTGAATTAATGAAAAATGCTTGTATTTTTAGTAGCTAATTTGCGCTTTTAAACCTTCTGTAAGATCGGATATTCAACAAATTATCCATAAATGGTCTATCACAAGAAGAAACCCCATTAAGTACGAGAAACAGTTGATTTTCACTCAGCGGTGAAAGCAAACATTAAATTAATATAAAGTAATATAGCATTTTCAATAGATTCACTGCTGATCAAGTTATCTGCTGTCAGTTTTAAGTTTGTATACTTAATAACCAAGTTATCAAAAATTTCGTTCCATCTTACACAGTATTTCGTTCAATCTTTAAAAGAAATTGCTATAATGACTAATTTTAGTGTTCAAGAAATGGTGAATATATTTATTCTCGGGGAGTGTACAAGAAATTGTCTCCTGGCAAGTAGAGTATATGCAGAGATTTCCAAACCTTGAAAGAAGGCCAAGACCGGAAGCATTTGAAAGGTTATTAGAGAGATTTACAGAAACTGGTAGTGTAACCTACAAGAAGAGAGAAATAAATAAGCCGGTAATCAATGAAAAAAGCGTATTATTAACAATACAGGAAAATCCACATATAAGTATAGACGGTATTTCAAAGGTAACAGCCATTGAAGATAGGAGCGTACGAAGAATTTTAAGTCATAAGTATCATCCGTACCATATGGAATAAAATCAGGAATTGCATGGTGATGATTTCATTAAAAGAACAGACTTTTGTGGTTGGTTGTTAAATAAAATGCGAGAAATGCCAAATATTTTAACAAAGATTTTGTTTAGCGATGAGGCTACTTTCAAAAGTAATGGGGCGGTAAATAAACATAACATGCATTATTATGCAACAGAAAACGCGCATTGGATACGTCAAGTAGACAATCAGAATAGATGGTCTCTTAACGTCTGGGGAGGTATACTTGGCCCATATATCATTAGGCCGTACTTTTTCGATGGAACCGTTACAGGCGATACGTATTTGGCATTTTTGCAGAACGAACTGCCTAATTTACTTGAGCATGTGGATGCTGACACCCGACAAATTTTCTGGTTGCAACACGATGGTGCACCTGCTCATTACAGCCTTAACGTTATGGAGTTTCTAGAGCGATGGAAGGAAGACAAATGGATAGGACGAGGTGGTCCAATCGCTTGGCCTCCAATATATATATATATATATATATATATATATATATATATATATATATATATATATATGATGAAAATATGATGGAACGCATAAGAGGCATTTAGAAATGTTCGCCAAGAAACATTACAGCATGTTCAACAGAATTTCACCAGGCGGCTTCATTTATGTATTGAAAGACATGGAATGACATTTGAAAGATTTCTTTGATTTATTTGCATTTACTATTTACATTTACTTTATTTTTATTTACTGTGCTACTACTTTTGTAAATTAAATTTGATGTTGTGGTTAATAATTAGTATTTATTTAAAATAGTGCAAACTTTTAATATTACTCGTACTTGATTCTTTCCTACATGATTTCGATTTATGTTAAGCTAATTAGGTATGTATTGTTTCATATTAGGTATTCGTAAAATATGTAGTTGGTTTTACAAAATTCTTTAAAATACAAATTAATTAGTGCAATTTTTTTATTAAACTAACACCAGATAACTTAATCGGCAGTGAATCTATTGAAAATGCTATATTACTTTATATTAATTTAATGTTTGCTTTCACCGCTGAGTGAAAATCAACTGTTTCTCATGCTTAATGGGGTTTCTTCTTGTTATAGACCATTTATGGATAATTTGTTGAATATCCGATCTTACAGATGGTTTATAAGCGCAAATTAGCTACTAAAAATACAAGCATTTTTCATTAATTCAACTCTAAAAAGAATTTTTAGTCATTCGAAATGACTAATTTTAGGTATTAACATATCTTAGATTTTACTATTTACTAGAATACAAGAAATAAATTAATGTTTCTATTTAATCATCTTTATAATTAATTTTGAGAATCGCTCTACTCCCTTGAAAAAGAATCAGAAGTCACAAAATATTTCCGACTACTCTATTTCCCTCAAAATTAGAATGGCTTATAGTCATTATTACATAAAACTTTATACCTGATCAACTTGTTGGGGTTTGCCAGACAAATAACATCTACGTTCTCCAGGACCTTCTTCTCTTGCTTGTTGAAATTGTACTCTGGCGCCTGTTTCTTGTTGTATTTTTTTAATCATGTCACCTCCCTTACCTATTACTACACCTACTGCAGCTCTAGGTACCAAAACCTAGAAAATAAATTATTATTGTAATAAATGTGTATATAAAGTATAATAAACGGTACCTCAGCTTCACTATTACCATAAGTATCGTACTGTTGTCTATCGTCCATATTTCTTCCACCACCACCACCACCACCACCGCCGCCGCCGCCGCCACCTCCTCCGCCTCCACGTCTATTATATGCCTGCATCTCTTTCTCTGCGATTAAATCATACACTAATTGTTTAGCATACTCTACTTTAGCAGGATCTCCACTGATACGTAGTGGTTTTTCTTGTTCTTGATTAGGTCCATCCTGTATGACTACCATTTTTGCTCCACTTTTCTCTTGTAACTGTTTAATAGTTTCTCCACCTTTTCCAATAATAAGACCCACTTTTGGCCCTGGTACCATTATTTCAACAAAGTTACGGCCTCCTCCTCCGCCGCCTCCTCCTCCGCCACCACCACCGCCGCCTCCTCCACCGCCCCCACCAGCTCCTCCCATATTCTGGTTCATTCCTCCTATTAATTATTAGAAAATGTAGACAAATATTTTACACTTTTTCTTTCACTAAATAAAAACAAAGCGTAGCATGAAAATTCTAATAATTGAAACTGATAGCATATAATACTTGTAGCAGAAAAAGAACCTGTAATGATATCCTGTTATGAAAAATCACAATTTTAATAACAAAGGCATTTTAATAACACATAACGTATCATTTCAGTATTTTATGAGTAAGATTGACGTTCTTAATGGCAACAGTCTTGAATTAGTTCAGTTAGAATATTTTAGTTGTCACTAGTGACTGTGTTGTATGATTTTTAAATGAATACGATTTTCTCGGTAATTCTACATCTCAATGCAAGAAATAGGTGAAATACACTGTGGATTTGTGGTAGTTCTTGACAATTTATTAAAAATAAAGCAATGGTAAGAAAACAGATATATAATATGCCGACAGAATATACATAGTTATACATGCAATTGTTTCAAAAACTTAGTATACTAAAAATTTTGTCCACTAATACAAAAATAATGAGCAAGCATCAAATCAAGTCGATTTTAGCAAATCTCAAAAAGTATTAAAAAAATCAATTAAAATTTCGTTCTAGAACGTGGCGGCTTTCAAGCAACAATCTATTTAACAAACACACAAGACGAATTTATTAAGAGCACTAAATTTTAAAATGAACTTTTTTCTACAACAAATTAGAAAAACCCGTTATGAATTTGGATAAATATGTAGCTTTATTATTAGCGTTCAGAATAAGTATCCTAGTAATAAAAAAAAACTCGACAAATCGGTAACATAGTATATGATCTAATTCAGTTTTTACTTATACTTTTCAATTTCTCTTCGTCTTCTATAGATATTCGAAACATACATGTACATCAGTATTCAATCAAAACTAGATCTCACCTAGTATACGCACAGAACGAATACCTCACTTGAATATGCAGTCTGTTTGTGGAATAATATATCAGAATCTTTACTTACTTTTATTTGACAAACGTCCGTACCTTATGGGTAAATCAAAAGACATTTCCTGAGATAAAAAATCGGAAATTTCCTTGTTATTGATAAAAGATTCATAACGAGAAATTGCACAAATAGAAAGGGTTTTCCGGCAAACAGTGCTACGTAAATTATTATTTAAATTATTATATTTAATCAAAGAAAATATTCCTGCGAAAAGTCAAGTTCTGGTAAAAAATTAAAACAACCACCTGATATCAATGCCAGATTATTAAAATAGAAGACGGATTCAAAATACCCGATGGACAATCCGTAGAAGGCTATTACAAAGGCATATTAAAATGCAGATTGGAAGGTTAACTGCTCAAATGAAGAAAGCACATTTTATGTGGGTTAACCGGGTCAAGAACTAAACAGTTAACGATTGGAGGAAGGTAAATCGATAAAAAGAAAACGTTTAAATCACCCAAAAATATCTGAAGAATTTAAATTTTTTGCTTAATTTGTTAGGTTGTCTTCAGACACGTATAGAGGCAGTGATCAGGAAGGCCCTATTTATTACAAAACATCCTGAACGTTTTATATGTTTATGCATGACAATGTTCCATGTCGCACAACTAAATCATTTAAGAATTTTTTGTAAGCGGTAGATACAACTAGTATTACCGTTGCCCGGAAATTTTCCTGGTCCAAATATCATTCAGAATGTGTTAAAAAATAATGTTTATATGAAACCCGAACAATTAATGATGAACAATGAAAAGGTAATAAATACCGACGAAATTTAAAAAATGGATTACTTGTTACATATACAATATGCGCCAAAAATGTTTATATAATTTCTAATAAATTTCTACATATAAACTGTCCATTTGTTTAAATAATTCAATAAGAATACGATATATTAAGGTTGCTCTAATATTTTGGCAAGGTACTGTAGATGTTATTAACCTCCTATTTAGTTTCAGGAAAAAGGTTATCTAGAATGGTTGTTGTCAGTTATTTATAAAGATAAAGTTGTGTAAGTAATATACAGTTTTAATTTTAAAAACTTAAAAACGTATATATATATATATATATATATATATATATATATATATATATATATATATATATAAACTAAAATTAAAGACGGCAGACTATGTGCCCCACACTGTTAAATTTAATAATACACATAAGGTGTATTAGATAAAAATGTAGATTTTACAAAATTAGGGCAACTTTTTACCAATACTGAAGATCCATTGTACAGATACAAAGAGCACTTTAACTATGCAAATATAGCATCTCTCAACGATTGTAGTAATAAGACGATCTATTAAAAATTCTTAACGAAAAATAAGAATAACTTCATATTCGTTCTTAACCAGAACAAAAAACTAAAAATATATTCAAAAGAAACAAATAACAGAATAAACCAAAGTAAATATTTTCAACAAATTTTCGAACATTTGAAAGTATTTTTGGGTCGACTAATGCATATATTTCTTCTGGAAACTACTGCGTTTATAAGCCAATTCACATATTCAATTTTAATATTTCATATGAATACTTATAGCATGAGTTTAATTTTAATTTATTAAATAGTAATAGGAAAGTGGTTTCTCTTTTATATTTGTATAAAATAATACATAATCGTATAAATGCTTCAGTGTCTTTCGAGAACATAAACTTTGATATTCCAAGGTTTAACTCTAGGCAATGGGTAACATTTAGAAACAAAAGAGCTATTACAAATGAATTATTTAAGAAATTCTCCTTTGTATTCTATGTGCTCTATATACAATGCTTGTAACAATGCTTTGGTCATATTTAAGAGTGATTATACATTACATTCAAAATTTCTTAATCAATATGTCAATTTTCTGCAATAGCTTATTCGTATTCGTATATATTACCTAGGTATTACTATTATTTTTGCATAATTATTAATATTATTTTGTAATTTATGTTTTATTATTTAATTTACATTTGGTTCACATTAATAAATTGATGATTATTATTAGATTGTGTCGTGGCTGTATAAAGAAAACGTATTAAAATTTTTAAATATTGTTGCTCACAACTGTTTTCTTATTGCACTTCTTCATAACATACTGTTACGTTTTTATTGGATTTTAATCATTTGTAGAAACGGTATTTATTTAATTGTAAGCTTGAGCACTATTGTTGTATATGCATTTACTTCCCGTTCTATTTATTTCGATGATACTCTTCTACATAAATTATGATTTCCCGCTTTTCTTTACCTCCGGTTCGAAGTCTATCAGGCGACCAACGCATCCGTAAATTTCAAAATCATAGTTTCATAGGCGAAAACAATCGTAATATAAATGTAAATCTCGTACAAATAGTTACATAAATGACCAAAATACAAATAAAAATATTTAACTCTAATTTATCCGCACAGTCTACCCACCATTTCATCACTCGCTGTCTATACGAATATATGCAACCTATTTACCGATTACTTTATAATCAGCGCGTCCATCGGTATATAATTAAATATGTAGAATATTTCATCGTTACATAATATTTATTGCAATTTTTTATGTTTACTTTTTTGTCTGTTGATTCTTTGGTAATTAAGTTTAAGCATTAAATTTATTTCAACATTATAATAAAAATTGTAAATGTATTATAACTTTTTGTAAAAAAAAATAAAAAATAACTTCGAATATCCTTTTCTAATTTAGTAGACAGTATGCAAAATCCAAATACAGAACAGAACGAATGCGGAAGAAATAGAGTTAACCAACGAATTCAAAACAAAGAAAGCAGTATAAAGAAATCCTAATAATACTTCTGAAACATGCGATAAACGCATTTAAACGTTGACGATAATCGCACGAATAATGGGAAAAATAGGTTCCACATAGGAACGCAAGTAAGTATTCAACAAACATAACTGCTTAAAAGTTTGGCATAACCTATTCTATGAACTTACACTATGACGAATTCGCATTATATAGATCATTTTAATTTAATATTTCTTCAAACTATTACATTTATTAGCCTCCATAATCATTTTACAAGAATTGATAAAATACAATTTCTGCAACTAATATAAGTATTAGTAACAAAACCAGATATTCATTTAAATAGATTAAACACCAAAGTTGTAGAATATATAAATAAATCTAAGATAGTTTCATGAATTTTGCTTAACTCAATTAAACTTAAACTTTATTTAATTATGTTTTAATATTAAATAAAAAGTTAGACGCCATTCGCATAAACTTAATACAATTGGTAAAAGTAGATTTATTGGTAGAGTTGACAGAGCATGAAGATCGTTCAGAGAAAAAACTAGTACAATATCTCGCACGTATTTTTTATTTGCAAAAATTATAATTAGTAGTATATAAAATATTGTGTTCATCTGCTTCGCGGGCTTATTCCAAATTTGCGTGTTTAATATTCGAAAATATAGGAACGCCATTTTTATCAAGTTATACTTAAAAAAATGAATCACGTAATATATACAGTGAAATTTTCATGCATCGCTTGTTTGGAATTATGTAATATATAGTTAAATAATTATTTAAACGTGGTAAAAGCTTGTATAATGCAAAATAACTATTAATACAAGAGCAAAAAGGGCCAGCAGAGTGTATTATTATATTGTCAATTAAAACGACTGAACTAATGATTTAAGGAAACTTATTTTGGATAAATGAGGAAGAAATCTTACTAAAAAAACTAACATTGGATAAATGGAACATGTAGCTATAGAGGGCACATGCAATCATCAAACAGACTAATAGAGTTGTATAGAAAACACGCATGCAAAAATACCTTGATAATTATTATGACCAAGGCCGGGACCTAAATCTAGACCACCTAGGCCTTCAGAACGACCTCGCTGATGAACTATATTCATTATTAGTTCTTTGGCCCTATTAATAGCCTCTCTCGTGCCTGATAAAGAACAAATTCTTTCAGGCATGCCCTGTGAATCAGGTGCCATTTGAATTTTGCAACCTGATTCAGCTTGCAATCTTGTTATTTGTTCACCACCACGTCCAATAACTGTAAAATATTGAGTATACAAAAGTCAATGTGCCCTACATCAAGTATAATAAGATAGTGGTACTTACTTAGACCAACCATTTTGTCTGGAACTTTAATATCCTCATTAATTTGTGGGCCACCACCAATTGGAGGACCGCCCATGTTTGGACCCGGACCAGTTGGACCTCCTGGACCTCCTGGACCGCCTTGCGGACGGCCTCCTTGCAAATTACCTTGATTTCCTGGGGGCGGTGGACCACCAGCAACTTTCTTTGCATCAGGTTCTAGAAAATAAGTGATTATCTAATCAAATGCAGTCGCGGTATACTTAGTTTCATATACACAATATGAAATAGACATTGTTAAGGATCGCATTTTTAAGAGTAAGGAAGCGGTGTTAATTATTTTATGTACAGTTACTAAGGAATATATTGGTTTGGCAACTAGGTATTGCTGTTTTTTTTTAATAAACCCAATTTTTGTAAGGAATGAAGCATTTTTATCATCGACCTTGTGCCATCTTCCAGACAGCATTTCACATAAAACTTCTGATTTTTATTAGCAAAAAACTAAATCAGCGAGATTGAGCATCATCACAATAAAATTTTATCGTTCAAGAAGTTATGTAAAGAACGAAATAAAGGATAATCTCATGATGCGAGGTCAGAACTAGATGGTGGGTGTGACAACACATCCCAATCAAGCTGCAATAACTTTTGCCAAGTGACAGAATTGTCATGATGAAACACAATATCTTCACGATTTACCAATTTTGTTTTTAATGTTATTTGGTTAGTTGCTGAATGTACACAGTTGAATTTATGGTTTGATTGCGTGGTAAAATTTCAAAGCAGACACTAGCAAAAGCAGCTTTGAATGTTTGTGCCGGTACTTATTGCTTGTTCCATGGTCTTTTTCGATTGACATTGCAGTAAATAACCTATGCTTGATCGCCTGTTATCAATCCTTTCAAAAATAGACTTTTAATTACATTTCAAAAGCAAATCGTAACTAAGTTTTTCAGCAATTTCACAATGACAATCCGCATTGATATATTGATTTGATCATCGCAATCGATAATATTTATTAACAAAAGAGCTAATACAAAATATTTGTGTCGTCAACTTCAAATGGACGGCCGAAACATTGTTCCTCTAAGTAAAAAATCACCAGAACGAAATTTACCAAGTAATTTTAACACTGCTGTTCTCTATGTTTTTCTTTGTAAGCAATAAGGCTAAACGGCAAATAAAAGCTATATAACTAGGGACCGGACACATCGGGTTGAAATGTCGTCATTACGACGGACGATATAAATAGTCTACAACATCTGTAAGTACATCACGCAGTTATAGAATGCACTGTTGATCTGACTAGCGCGCACATCTGTTTTCATCGAAAATTGCGACGTCTTTTGTTGGATATTTACAGTTAAATTTCTGTTTTCGTGAGCCTAGATTGAAGCGCAAGTGTTTTGAGTTTTAATAATTTAGTCTATTTAGATTATATTTCGTAAGATAAATAAAGTGCTGTAAGTTAGTTTCTTGTTTTCATTGTTTTAACTGTTAATTACATCGTAATTTTTGTGATAGATCCTGTTTAATATCGTTTGATTGAATCTACTTCTCCCAATTATTTTGACGTTAGTATGCATTGAATTTCGTTCAGTTTCAATAACTTACGCATACATTTTTAATTTTCATTTATTTAGATCTAGAGCATTGTTTAAGTTACTTTTTTAGATATTATATGGAAGAACGTCGAGAACGGCATCGTAAAATAATTGCAAGTTGGATTGATGGTCATACTGATTGTATGTCCATTGTCAGTGATTCCGAAATTTATTGCAAAATCTGTAAAATATCGTTAAAAAATTCCATGAAATCGCACGTACAACGTCACTTAGCATCGCAAACACATGCACAGAAATTGGAACCGTTGGATCTGACAATTTTAACGAAGAACTCTGTGAAACTTGTATGGCGGTTAATATTCCATTAAATAAACTTAACAATCCCACCTTCCAAAACATTTCTTCAAAAATATACTGGTCGAAATGTTCCTGATGAATCCACCTTACGCAAATATTATGTTTCTAAGTGCTACACGAAAGCAGTAGAACGCATTAGAAGCCATCTTTCAAATTAGTACCTCTGGATAAGTGCCGACGAAAGTGTCGATATATTAGGACGCTGTGTAGTAAATGTTGTAGTTGGTGTACTACATCCAACTATTCCATATAACGCATATGTAATAGCAACAAAAGTTATAAATACAGTTGATGCGGAAACAGTTGCTAAAACCATTAACGAGAATATTCAAAAAATACTTTATTCGGACGACAGGTACAAAGAAAAAGTACTTTTATTTGTAAGTGACATTGCTGCATATACAGGCTTAGTTAAAAGTATGGAGACGGCGATTTATTGTCGTTAATATTCATTTTAGGGAATTATGTTCATTATAAAAGTTTGTTAGGATATTTTGATCTACATTTGAGAATATTTGAATTTTTTTTTCTTCAATTGTTTTTTAGTTACGCCTGTCCGCGCAGTTTTTTTAAATGGGAACTAGTAAATTTTACTCTACCATTCGATAGAGAATTTTTTTCTCTTTACAATAATATTTTTGTTTTTTTTAAATTCATTTTAATAACTTTTTTTATAAGAAAAGGCCGGTTCATGTGTTTAACAGATGTTCGGTACATCGCAGATAGACAGAAGCGTAGCGACAAACAAACTTGAGCGACATAATTTTATCAGTGGTTATTGTGTACGTCAAATCTTTCACAGAAATAATTCATTTGTGCAATTTGTTGCTGTTAATATTAACAATGGCGAGTTTAAGTGAACATGAACGAATTGAAATACTTATGATGTTGGGTTATGGAGATAGACGCAGAAGTTTACAAGACGTTTGTAATTTATTTAATGATACGCATCCAAATAGAAATCCAATTTCTAAATCCGTTGTTGGTAAAACTTTAAGACACTTTGAACAAACGGGTAGCGTTAAAGATTTGCCAAGGAGTGGTAGACCTAGAACAGCAAAAAGCGATGATAACAAACTGGATATTTTATTGGCTGTATCTGAATATCCCCATTTATCAACCAATCAATTAGCGGCTAATTTCAATATTTCACAGTCATCGATCGTGTCATTTTTAAAAAGTGAAAAGTATAAACCTTATAAGGTACACCTTGTACACGAGTTAACGGAAGATGATTTTGATAGGAGATTACAATTTTCTGAAGAAATGTTAAATATTTGCAATAATAATGAAAATTTTGTCAACAATATTCTTTTCTCTGACGAAGCTACTTTTTGCCTTACCGGTGAAGTAAAACAGACATAACTGCAGATACTGGTCATCGGAAAATCCCTCTTGGTTTTTGGAGCACCATACGCAGTTCCCCAGAAGGTTAATGTTTGGGTTGGCATTCTAGGCGGTCATATTATCGGTCCCTTTTTCATCAATGGCAATTTAACTTCGGCTCTGTATTTGCAGTTATTGCAAAATGAAATAATACCTGCTTGTGCTACGCTCTATCCTCATGAAAACAATGAACACCTGCCCAATGACAGTATCTGGTTCCAGCAAGATGGCGCCCCACCATATTATGGTGTAAATGTTTGTCAATATCTGGACAACGTTTTTCCCCACAGATGGATTGGAAGACGAGGAACCATTGAATGGCCAGCCCGTTCGCCAGATTTAAGTCCTTTAGATTTTTTTCTTTGGGGATACGTAAAAAACAAAGTCTACAAAGATAAGCCCGATAACGTCGAAGATTTACAAATCCGAATTACCAGAACGATACAAGAAATTCCCCGAGATTTTTTACAGAACTCTGTTCGGGGTTTTGTAAATCGATTGGGTCATTGTCAAATTACTAATGAACGACAATTTGAACATTTACTTTAATTTACTTTGTTATTAATTTGTTTAATTTTTCTTATAAAAAAGTTATAAAAATGAATTTTAAAAAAACGAAAATATTATTGTAAAGAGAAAAAAATTCTCTATCGAATGGTACAGTAAAATTTACTAGTTCCTATTTAAAAAAATGCGCGGACAGGCGTAACTAAAAAACAATTGAAGAAAAAAAAATTCAAATATTCTCAAATGTAGATCAAAATATCCTAACAAACTTTTATAATGAACATAATTCCCTAAAATGAATATTAACGACAATAAATCGCCGTCTCCATACTTTTAACTAACCCTGTATGTTAAAAACAGGCAGACTATTAAAGGAAACATATCCTAATATGCTGCATATTACTTGTGTAGTACATGCTTTCCACAAAATCTGTGAATATATCAGACACCTTTCCAGATTTCCAGACTTGTCCCCGCTTTTAAAACTTTTTAGAAATGCACCATTGAGAGTAGCTCTTTACAGGGAAAAACTGCCATCTTTGTCACTGCCTCCCTCTCCAGTAATAATTAGATGGGGGGCATGGTTAGAAGCTTCTAGTTTTTATGCAGAGAATTTCGATAGCTTACAAAATTTCGATGCATATTTAAATGACGATGCTCGGAGTATTTCTAAGTGCAAGGAACTAACACAAATTCCACATTTAAAAAATAATTTTCTTCATCATACTTTCTTCAGGAACACTGGAAATTTGACAAAACTAATCACTTATTTAAAAAATCAAAATCTCAAATTAAATGATGGATTAACCACATTAGATGTTAATTAGCTATTAATAATTTCAAAAATATTCCAAGTGACTTCGGATATGACCTTCGGCAAAAGTTAGACG
The DNA here is from genome assembly GCA_935421215.2 of Melolontha melolontha. Lineage (NCBI taxonomy): Eukaryota > Metazoa > Arthropoda > Insecta > Coleoptera > Scarabaeidae > Melolontha > Melolontha melolontha. Next base: position 143,520,057 of record OW285236.1, read on the forward strand.
CAGTGTTTAATAGAAATCCAGATTTAATAACATTGCGACAGTTGTGTATGGGACAATGCCACAACATATAACTGCAAAATACGCGGAAATAAAAGAATATTTCCAGTATGCACCTATAACCAGTTGCGATGTAGAAAGGACGTTTTCTATTTACAAGGATGTATTTCATTCAAAGAGAACAAATTTTACAGAAGAGAACTTTGAGAAAGTATGGCTAGTAAATATTAATACTCCTTCACTCAACTTGAACTACAAAATGAACAAATAAAAATGTATTTCGTATTTTGTAGCCGTATATATATATCCGTCTTATTATAAGTATAATTATATAAATAAAATTAAAAACTTTAAAAATACAAATGTTCAATAGTACGCGCGTGGGCAATGAGTCATCAACCTCTCGTGTCCGGTCTCTATATATAACCTATCGAAATATTTTTTTAAATAAACTACAATCGTAAACAAAACCAGCCAATAGCGTTGTGGTAACGTACTGACTTATCGTGCCGGGTGGTCTCGGGATCGAATTCGACAAGGTTTTCGTGGTTTTTCTTCTCATTTAAGGTGAATACCGACAGCCAAATATCTTAAGTTGCGCCATGAGCACGCGCATATATAACTCACAGCTTGCGAATGCCCTTTGTAATTGGTTTTAAGCTGTTTGGAGATTCACGAATTAATTACTATTATTAACTTATTCATTATTAAAAACAACCGTACGGGTGACATTTCGAATACGTAAATACACCTAAAAATTTAACTGAACACTTACCAGAGAAATCCGCAATTATTTAGTTGCCAACCCAATATGTTATTCATTTGTTTTAGTTCATGCAAAATCTAAACACCAAGCTGCGTAAAAGCGATTCATATATACTATATGAAAGGATCAACTTTTATACTAAATTTTATAATTTGAGCAGTTAAAAATGACCTGTATATTCTACGAAAGTTGATTTAAATAAAACAGTGCAGAAAACGCGAAGATACAAAGAACAGGCAAAGCTCATTTTTTTTACTTTACTGAAAGAAAATGTTATAATAAATGTTTGACAAAAAATATTTACATGCTATTGCCATTAAATGATTGAAAAAAAAAAAGACAGCATGGTAATATTGAACATGATAATGCCGCAAAGTACGCGAAAGAAACCCGTAAAATCTATGCTATAATTTCAAACAATATTTGATTCAATAACATATAGGTTCTTATCGTGTAAAAAAATCCCACTAATCAGGTAAGGATTATCATTATTTAGATCCACGATTAATTGTGAAACCAAGTATGATATTTCACCTTTAACATTCCATAATTAAAGGCGAAATATCCAGAATATACTGTTGAATTGTAAGTACAAAATAGTATATTAAAAAACAAGTTTCATAAGGCACCATTTTGCCGCACGAGATCAGTTTAGAAAACGAGCCGCGTTAGCGGCGAGTTTTCTAAAGAGCGAGTGCGGCAAAAGGCCTTATGAAACGAGTTTTTTATACTATTTTTTCTATTTTGCGTTTTTTACATTAATAAATTGCTTAAATTGGAATTATTTAATTTGAAAGTTCAGAGTTTAATTTTTATATAAAGCTTGCAGTTGGTCACATTGATACTTGACATTTTCAATTTTAAATCTTGCTATCCGCGAAGTATATTGTATTACATATTATTTACTAATTTTCGTTAACATTACTTGATACTTCATTTAAAAATATAAACATGAGTGACATAGAAACATATATATGTTGTTGTCAATTGTATACAACATACGTTGTTTGTGTAAAATACGGACATATATGATATCTGTCAAATGTACATAAATTCTTAAAATCAAATGACAGCAATGATATTTATTTTTGTATTCGAACAACGCCAACATTGAAAAATGAAAAAAAGCGTATCGAAATGAAGCTCATTTCGATACTGTTTTGGGTTTCATAATGATTTCATTTCGAACGCAAAATAGAAAAAATTATTTCACCAACAATATTTTAATTTACGTTCTGGACGACCTTAAACTGACACTTTTTATCAATGGAAAGACCTAAAATTGAAAATAAGCACTTCGTTAGACGAGTTGTCTAAACGAGCTACAGACAGAAATGACAATGCACCAAGGATCTAAAAAAAATTCTTTGCTCTTCAAAATACACAAGACGCGTATCATGAAAAAGAGAAAATCATAACAAAACCTGCAATTACAAAAGGTTCCTAGTCAAGAATTTTTTCTAAGTTGAATATCACAGGATCCATGAATTATATCAATAACTACATCGAATTGAACGCAAAAGTGAGATATTTTCAGATACCTCGAGCAAAACAAAAATTAGATGATGCCAGGATGTCCATGCACATTCTGTTTTTTTCGGCACATCTAATTTTTATTCAGACAGGTTTGTTTAATAAGGCCCAACAATATTTTACCGAATTCATTGACATATAACATTTTTCTCTTGGAATCAAGATTTCAGATGTAATAATATTCCTGAATAATATTACTGAAAAAAGTATGACGAGTGTATTCTGTTTACGAACTTACAGAAATTATTGCTCGCTCTACTGAACGTAATAAATTATACCGCAAAAGACGTATTCACTCAAGAGATTTTGAACTGGAAAGACAGTTTTTTTTTAAATTTGAAAAAAGGTATCTAGCAAAGCCGGGAAATGAAAAAGTAAAAATTTCAATATAAAAAATGCATTACAAAAATGTGTACAGGTTTCAGAGTTTATCAGCAGCTTCGACCAACATAATTTCAAATTGATTGAAGCTACGAATCACGCGGATATTTCCCAGGGGAGCATAGAGACAACTTAGAAAACTAAGGGGAGGGATATATATATATATATATATATATATATATATATATATATATATATATATATTGTTACACATAGCGTATAGAAGTTTAATTCACTTAATTAAACATATATTCGTTTTTTTAAATATCTCATATTAATTATATTTAAACTCAAGACATTTTTCTTCATTTGTACAAACTTTCATTTTCGTTACAAAGAGAAAGTATTTCTATTTCTTTTGTCACCTTCTTATCTTGACCGACGACCCTTTTCTACCTGAACCGTCAAGCGATGACCGAAATGTTGAATTTAGAATATCGAATTTCTCTAGAACATTCTATTTCTTAAATTGTTTAAATTTAATATTATTTACATCTTCTTTTATATGTCTTGTTTGATATCGTTAGGAAGCTTATGTCACAAGGGTTACTCTAAGAATATTTCTGACATTGAAATACGACGTCTTCAAGTTGCGCGTTTTAATTAACTATTATTCGAGATATCGACTCCCTCTTCGATACATCATAAACCAACTGTTCTAGACCCCTTCCTTTGCGATACAAACTAATGGTTCCTTCTTCGCTTTCGAACCTTCGTAAGAAACACATCTCCTAGTGCTGTTCAAGCACACAAGGGAACTCACCACGCTGTCCAGCCTCTTTCGCTTCTAAGGTAAACTGCATTGTTCTATGCATATTATTCTTTTAAGTGAATTTATATTAATTTAACTAATTTCTTTTCCTCCGGTAAAACATCGCTCTGCATATACTTGACCAAGGTATATATTCGAGACCACGTGGCTACCATTGCCGCAAATCAAAAGGTAAGCTCTGTATTCTTCGATACAGAGGTTATTTTATATACATATTAATTAACCCTTAATTTACTACCCCGTTGAACGTTCGTTTCAGAGTATTTTTTGTGTTAATTTTAATCTACTTATTCACCACTCCACGTGTACATATTACTTTGTTTTAATTGCTTTAAATATATCGAGTTCAATTTATTATGTAAATATAAATACAAAATTTAAGGACGCCGCTGTGTTTTATTTTATGTATTAAGTTGTTGTATATTTATTTTAATTAACCACCATCACGCACGTCCTGGACCTTTGAAGGAACTTCACCAGCATCCACAAATTATCTTAATTATTACAAAATAACTAAAGTATAATTTTATTTTATTATCTAGAATAATTTCATTATTAGTATAAATAGCAGCCCCCTTCTATTTGTAATAAGTGACGCCCGGAACGTGAGGCAAAATTTGATTTAGTGTAAATCAACGAATCCACAGCAACATGGTGAAGCCAAAGGAACAACAGGAAAACTCTTCTAATTCCAAATCGAATGATTTGGTGGCGCCTAACGAAAACTCATCAGAGATACAATGTTTAATCAATGTTTTACAGGAATTTTGTAGATCAGTTGCAACACCACGTGTATCACCTCCAAAGCCAGATGTTTTTAGTGGAGATATTTTCCAGGACCCTGAAGTATTCCTCCAGCAACTAGAAGCACATCTGAAAGCAGAAACGCTAAGCCCTGCACGAACGATAAAGGAAATCGCAACATATCTTCACGGAGAAGCAGCATTATGGTTTGAGCAATTCGATAATCAAATTGATTCTTTTGAATGTTTTAGCGAATTATTTCTTGAACGTTACAAGTCGAACGAACGTAAGGACAAACTTCATGAAATTTTATACGGACATTTTCAGCAAGAGAATGAACGCGCAGTTCCTTTTCTCTTAAAGAAAAAACGATTGTGCAATCGTTTATATCCAAATTGGGATGATACGAAGATCGCAGCGTTAATCAAGAGGCAATTACGATCCGAATACAAAGTGATGTTAGGACCGAAACCTCTAGAAACATCGAAAGCGTTAAGAGAAGCATGCATGGAGATAGACAACTACATTCATGGCGATCCAGCAGACATTTACGCAAGTAAGATATCGTCTTTATCATCTAAATCAATTTCAGGCAACAAAGTGAAGCAATTAACGACGAAAGGATTACCGCCATGTGATTACTGTTCTGATAATCACTGGCATCGCAACTGCCCAGTTCTGCGAAAGAAACAAGAACCATCGTTGAATTATATACAGCATAATTCATCACCGAAAACACCTCGTATATGTGTTGAAGTCACAGGACACGCTGTCGACGCCATCTTAGACACCGCAGCGACAAATAACTTTGCCGCTCCTGCAATTGTTAGACACATAACTTCAAACAAGGTCAGTACAGCATCATTAGGACACAAATTTGCACACATGACTATTACCGGAACTGGGATCGTAAGTGCACGCATCCAGAATCAAGTAATAGAAGTCCCTGTACTAATTGCACCGGATTTGCGAGAAAACTTAATATTAGGAATGCCATTCTTCGAAACGCAAGACGCAGTATTAAATATAGGACGACGTTGTTTACATTTTGGTAAGAAAAATCGTAATACAGTTAAATTCTTTACAGCTCCCGAATCTTACCATGAAACCAAATGTAATCCTACAATTAACCCTATCCCACCTCCACGCACAATCGAGTCTGCTTATTTTTCACAGAAAGCAAAATCGCCTAAGTTAACTAGGTCAACGCAGATACAGCGAAAGAATTCTACGAATCGACATCGAAATCCAATGCATCAACGAAGGGACGCGGAGCAGGTAGTCGAGCGACGCCGCCGCTGCATACCTATCTTGACTGCCGTCGATTTGCAAGACCGGGGACAGTCAACAGCAACCGACCGACAACGGACAAAACACGCAACCGAAAACCCAAGAACCGACGCCAAATACCAACAGCAAGATCGCCGCTACAGGGTGAATAGTACGCGAACGGGTATTTCAATTAAATGTTAGCAATAATAATTTAATCAAATTAGTTAGATATGTAATGATAGATTAGGGCCCATTCTCTTTTTTTGTTTTCGTTCGATATTACATATTTATACTACATTGTGTCGCGACTAACACCTAGCGACTTACTAATCAGTTCAGTTTTTTTCTTTTGCATTTAATTAATCGAACACTGATTAATTACTCAAGTCAATTAATTCAAACTGTACCTCTGATTTTTAAGAGCGCAGACTTGCCTAGTACGGGTTTCCAGGTTTCCCCG